>JASDDO010000019.1:603174701-605815942 GCA_030015575.1 Agapanthus africanus | reverse complement strand
CATGAGAATATGGACCTCGAATCCATATTTCTCCATACAAAAGAACTGTATGGAGAGCAATCTCGTATCGCAAGATACGAAGTGTCGAAGAAGTTGTTTTCATGCAAGATTGGCCGTCGGATCATTGTTAGCGGAACACGTGCTTAAGATGATTGGCTACATAGAGGAGCTCGCGGACCTTGGGACCACGTTGGAGAATGAGCTCTATACGGACTTTATTCTTCAGTCCCTTCCTTCCACTTACGCCCAGTTCATCCTGAATTTCAACTTGCAAGAGAAGGAAGTTGAACTTTCAGAGCTCCTCAACATGCTGAGGAGTGCAGAGGGCACCTTACAAAAAGGTAGGGAGACATCCACTTTGTTTGTAGGAGGATCTTCCTCTTCTAAGTCCAAGGCGAAAGCCAAGGGAAAGAAGAAGAAAGCCCCGCCAAACCAAGGGGCGGTGTCAGTAAAGTGGATACGAAGGGAAAGACAAAAGCAACAAAGGTAGCGGGGAAGCTTGTGGGGAAAGAAGAATGCTTTTACTGTCACAAGAGTGGACACTGGAAAAAGGATTGCAGGGCTTGGAAAGCCAGGACACAGGATCTGAAGCAGGTTGCGGCTTCAGCTTCAGGTGTGTATGTTATTGAAAACTGTCTATCAATAAACTCTACTTCCTGGGTATTGGATACCGGATCAGGATCTCATATCTGTAATTCTTTGCAGGCGTTGAGAAAGCGTAGGTTTTTGAAAGAAGGTGACATGACCCTCAGAGTTGCAAACGGAGCTAGCATGGATGCTGAGGCCGTGGGGGGCTATCACCTGGGTTTGTCAGATGGACATTTTTTGGTTTTGCGTGGTTGTTATTTTGTACCAAATGCAACTTGTAATATCATTTCTGTATCTTTATTATCTAAAGAAGGTTATGAATTTGCATTTGTAAGTAATGTTGTGAACATTCACCTTAATCAAGTTCTGATTGGGTCAGATACATTAAACAACAGTATATACGTATTGAACCAACCACAGATTTTCAATGTCCAGAATACACACAAAAGAAAGTCTCCAGAAATCAATAAAACTTTCTTATGGCATTGTAGACTGGGTCACATCAATGAGAGAAGGTTGACTAAGTTACATAAAGTAGGATATTTGGATCCGTTCGAGTATCAATCTTATGCAACTTGTCAATCCTGTCTCAAAGGAAAGATGACAAAGACTCCGTTCACTGGACACGGAGTAAGAGCGAGCGAGCTCTTGGGACTCGTACACAGCGACGTATGCGGTCCAATGTCTACGCATGCACGAAGCGGTTATTCTTATTTCATTACTTTTACGGATGATTTTTCAAGGTTCGGACATGTCTTCTTAATGAAACATAAATCTGAAGCCTTTGAAAAATTCCAGGAATACAAGAATGAAGTAGAAAAACAAACAGGCAAAAGTATCAAAATACTAAGATCTGATCGAGGTGGTGAATACTTGAGTGCCGAGTTCCTGAAAAACTTAAAAGAGAATGGAATTCTCTCTCAGCTTACTCCTCCATACACTCCGCAACATAACGGTGTATCAGAGAGACGGAACCGAACCCTATTGGATATGGTAAGGTCCATGATGAGTAACGCTGAGTTACCGCGATCATTCTGGGGATATGTGCTAGAATCAGCTGCATACCTTTTGAACCGAGTTCCAACTAAGACTGTGCCTACCACACCATATGAATTATGGAGTGGGAAGAAACCCTATCTTCAATACCTGAAGATCTGGGGATGTCCAGCTTTTGTCAAAAAGCAGCATGCGGACAAATTCGAGGCACGCTCTGTACTGTGCAAGTTTGTAGGATACCCATAGAATACCAGGGGGTATCTTTTCTACCACGCAGAGGAACAAAAGGTATTTGTTTCTCGTAATGCCCACTTCCTAGAACACCAGTTCTTGGAAAAGGAGATTAGTGGGAGCGCAGTAGAACTGGAAGAAATTCCAGAACCACAAGCTATTACTGAAGGCTTAGTAGAACCAGAGGGTTCGAAAGATCAGGACATTCCTACGCTGCTCCGCAGGAGTAGTAGGCAGTCTCATCCGCCCGAGAGATACTACGGTTTTCTCATAGACGAGGATAGAGAGGACTGTATCATTGATAGTGATGAGCCTACTAGCTTCCTGCAAGCCATTCGGAGCGTTGACTCGGTAAAATGGCTGGATGCAATGCGGATCGAAATGGAGTCCATGTACACCAACAAGGTATGGACGTTGTACATTGCTCCAAATGGAGTAAAACCTGTATGATGCAAGTGGATCTTCAAAAGGAAGATTGGTGTAGATACACAGGTTGAGACCTATAAGGCTAGACTTGTTGCAAAGGGTTTTCGTCAAAGACCTGGTTTGGACTATGATGAAACCTTTTCTCCAGTAGCTATGCTGAAATCCATTCGGATCCTTCTTGCCATTGCTGCTTTCCACGATTATGAGATTTGGCAGATGGACGTAAAGACCGCTTTTCTAAATGGAAATTTAGAAGAGTGCGTCTATATGGACCAGCCAGAGGGTCTCATTCAGAGTGGGAGCAGCGGAAAGGTGTGCAAGTTGCTTAAGTCCATCTATGGACTAAAGCAGGCATCGCGGAGTTGGAACATCTGTTTTGATGAGACGGTCAAAGAATTTGGCTTTATCAAAAATCCAGATGAACCATGCATCTATAGTAGATTTGTAGCAAGAACTGTCGTATTCCTCGTTTTATACGTGGATGGCATTCTGTTGATAGCAAATGACATTCCTATGCTACAATCTGTCAAAGGGTTCTTGTCACACAGGTTCTCCATGAAAGACCTGGGTGATGCCTTCTACATTCTGGGGATCCGGATCTATCGTGATAGATCCAAGAGGATATTATGACTTTCGCAGTCCAGGTACATCGACACCATACTGAAAAGATTCAGTATGGAAGATTCCAAGCGCGGTAATCTACCGGCTTGTCACGGGATCACGCTCTCCAAAGAGATGTCTCCCAAGACTGATTTGGAAAGGGATCGCATGTCTATTATACCTTATGCTTCTGCGGTAGGCTCTATAATGTATGCGATGTTGTGTACCAGACCAGATGTGGCTTATGCACTGAGTGTAGTAAGCAGGTATCAGTCAAACCCTGGGGAGAAACACTGGATAGCGGTAAAGAACATTCTCAAGTACCTGAGAAGGACTAAAGAGATGTTCTTGGTGTATAGCGGAAAAGACCTCCAGATCGAGGCCTTTGCTGACTCCAGCTTCCAGAGTGACAAGGATGATTCCAAGTCCATGTCGGGATTTGTCTTTACCCTCAATGGAGGGGCGGTGTGTTGGAAGAGTTCCAAACCGGAAACCGTTGCTGACTCAACTATGGAAGCGGAATATATCGCTGCTGCAGATGCCGCAAAAGAAGCCGTCTGGATGAGGAAGTTCTTGAAAGAACTTCAGGTGGTTCCATCCATTGTTGATCCAATACCTCTGTATTGCGACAACAACGGGGCTATATCATTACCGAAGGAACCCAGGTCCCATCAGAAATCCAGACACATCTTGAGGCGGTATCACCTGATCAGGGAGATCGTGGATCGCAAGGAGATCGAGGTTCGGAGGGTTGCTTCAGAAGATAACACTGCAGATCCATTCACCAAGGCCTTGCCCCAGACTCAGTTCGAGCGGCTGATCGAGATGATTGGTCTTCGATACGCTACATGGCCTTAGTGCAAGTGGGAGATTGTTAGTGTATATGCCCTAGAGGTCATTACTGTATCATACTAGTTTGTATATTACTTAATGGAAGCTTGGGATATTCACAGTTGTATATACAATCTTGCTCAAAATGGTAGTATGCTACTTGGTTTGTTTCTACTTTAATGTGTACATGTGTTTCTTTTAGCATATTATCTATACACATTAGTGGAGCCCTTAGGATCTTTGCTTGATTACCAGCGTTGTGATGGCAGTCACACTCGTGGGGGCTGGGTAATCTACAAGCACATCCTTATACACGTCCCTAGTCGTGGGATTATCGAGACAGGGCATCAATACTCCGGAGTAGACTAGCGTATGCGCTTCTCATCCCAGTGCGGGAGGCGGTCTGTCCCACAGCCGTCAGTACGTCGTACTTGAGATAGTATATGGGTGCTCGTTAGGCTACGAGTACACTGGACAGGACTCGTCGGGAACTGTTGGTTGGTATTATACCTATCGTCAGTTATCAATTCCCAGGTGACATGAGTACAGCTTAGTCCGCTGACTTGACACTGTCACTTCGCCTCAAGTGTGTTCCCACTGTACTTTGACTACTACCCTACCACGGCTCAAAAGAGTCGTGCAAACAGGTGGTAGTTAGGTGCAGTCCTGAAGCACTTGGAGGCAGTGACGGTTAGACATGATTCGTCTCTCCCGGTATTGGGGGTTGACATCGCACTGTGTCTAGGAGAGCCATTACATGAGTAGTCCCTGGCCAGGGCAAGCGAGATATACTGGTAGGTTTCCAGTGTTATCTCAGGGTGTTCTGGGCTTCACTCCGACACGACTTGTACCGCTATTAGGGGACTGACGTTTACCGCCCTCTAGGCCCGCCATGCGATGTATCAGACGAACAGACCGGACTGTACGGAGACTGTCACAGTCAGGCTCAGTAGGAGTTCAGATGGGGTTCACCTCGTCAGTCTTCTTATCGGCATCTACCTGGGGACCATTACGTACAGCTAGTGCCGCTTGTGGTCTGTGGTTAAACCCACTACCAGCGTAGTGTCGAGTCTTTAGAGTCCCACACACAGGGCTATTCGCCTTTGGGCAAAATGAGTAGAGGTCGCATGGCTTTGCGACAGGGTTCGTTCACATCCGCGCACTTGTGCACGTTTGTTGTCCGGACAGCTTATACTAGCGGGCTTTGGTTTAAGCCGGATCCTAGTATATGATTTAGGATTGGTTTTATCTCTTTGTGTTCGTGTTCCTCGGAACATGAACGCGGGTGTGTATGCACAGTTGATTGAGGCGGAGGAAGAGATTTTTCATTGGGGTTTTGGAACGGGTGTGTATGCACAGTTGACAGTCGTCTTTTTCCAAACCCTAATGATCTTGTGATTTATCAATTAATAATATTAATTAAATGAAATTGTGTCATGGTTGGGCTTGTTGACTTGTTGACCAAAGTTGACTAGGTTTAAAACTTTGACCATCATCATTAGCTTTTTAGATGCTCTTTGATCTTTGCAAAATCATTTATGGTGATATGATAATGGTCTATTCAAACTAACCATCACCTTTTCATTTTTGATTAATATTATTTTTGATAAATCACTTATATTTTGTTATGGTTGTAAAACCATTTCATTCTATGATATTCACTCTCTCTCCTCTCTTCTTCTTCCTCCTCCTCTAGTTCAAAGAGATTCATTCTCATATGTTGAGAAACCTCTCCTTGAGATAAAAATACCCTAAACCACTCTCTACTCACTCTAGGGTTGAAGTTCTAGCAAGCCAAAGACCTTAGTTCTCTCAAAGTTCGAGAAAGGAGCCCAAGGTTGAACCCTCAGGTGGATCCATCTTTGACGAAAGAAGGCGACGAAGAAAGCACCATCCAACCTCTACAAAGGTTTCAAGAAGAAGGAGTTCAAGTGAGGTATAACACCTTTTCCGAGTAGCTAACTTTCTTTAGCTTGGTAGCTAGTTTTGTTTAGAAAAGATCCCGACTTTTGTTAGTCCATGTTGTCTAGTGCGCTAAAAATTTGATTTTTATACCGTTTCCGCCTCCCCGCAAGAACCGGGATCGGCAACGTGGACTTACAGAAGGTTCGACCAGAGGAGTTCAGCCAGTTGCGGGTATAGGGCAGACACCGGAGTTTGCTTCTACTCATCAGGACACGCAGGCGTCCAATGTGGAGTTTTCAGGTATCCATAATTCGCATGTTCTTTTGATGTATGCGTTTTTTGTTTTCCACACCTTGTGCAGTGGTTGGGACGAAAGTCGTGTTAGGTAGATTGGCCATTTTGTGTTAACTTCTGCCAGCGATTCTTTTGTTGCGCGACACGTATTTCAGTTGTGTGCCAATCGGATAGGAGATAGAGATTTGTCCGTCGTTTCGATCCTTCTAGTGATGTTGGATTTGACGTTCTCCTGGGCACGGACTGGTTTGCTACGTGTTAGGTGTCTGTAGACCACCTTGAGGAAACAGTCACGTTTGTTTTCCCCGGCAAGTCAGTTCTTGTTGTGCAGGTGGATAGTTGTGTCGCCTCTCACAGCTTGAATTCAACCTTTTTCGCTAGTCCGATTTTGAGAAGATGTCATGGATTCTTGGCGTTCATTCATGATACCGTAGCCACAGTGGGTTTGTTGGACCGGTTTTCTTTCGTACGAGAGTTTTTCGACATTGTTCCAGATGAGCCGGCGAAGCTTAGGGAGCTTAAGGATCAGCTGCAGAGTTGTTTGTTGGGGAGTTTCGTGCGTCTGAGTGTTTCGCTTTTGGAAGCTCCTTTTTCTGTTCGTCAAGAAGAAAGACGGCAGTTTAAGGTTGTGTATCGACGTATCGTTAATTGAACCGGCTTATGGTGCGGATGGGTATCCTTTACCTCGCATTGACGATTTCTTCTATCAGCTCCAGAGTGCGAGACATTTTCTAAGTTTGTTTGGGATCAGGTCATCATTATTACGGGTTCGGAGTGATGGCATTCTGAAGACTGCCTTATGCGTGCTATGGGCTTTATGTGTTTTGGTGAGTCATTGGATTCACTGATGCCCTGGCAGCATTCGTGGATGTGATGAACCGGATTTCTTCGGGCCGTTCCTCGACCAGTTATTGTTGTACTATTTACGACATTATGGTTTATTTAATGCTTCTTGAGGGATAGGAGTAGCACTTGAGGATTTGTTATGCATACTGGGAGAGCCCCAGCGGTCTGCTAGATTCTCGGAGTGTTCCTTCAGTCTTGCTTGTGTTGACTCCTAGGTCTTGTAGTCACGGGAGACGGTTTTGTATGATTCCGAGGGAGATCGTGGCCGTACAGCTTAGGCCAAGACTTGTGAGCAGGACGGAGGTCCGCAGATTTTTGGGCTTAGCAGGTTGTTACCGTCGTTTCGTGCAGGATTACTAGTGTAGTGTTGCACCGTTGACTGAATTGACCGGAATGGAGGTTTCTTTTCTTTGGACTGAGGCACATGTGCGGAGTTTTCGACAGTTGAAGATTCGGTTAACAACTGCATCAGTTCTTTCTTTGCTTTTGGTTCGGGCGACCTTGTTGTTTAACTGTAATGTTTCTTGAGTGGGCTCGAGTGTGTACTGAGGTGACACTATGGAGCTATCGCTTTTGCTTCCCTACATTTGGAGGAAGTACGAGAAGGATATTCCACTCATGATCTGGAGATGGCCGCGGTGGTTTTGCGTTGGAGATTTAGAGACACTAATTGTTCGAGAGTCGTGTCAGATTTTTACGGACCACCCGAGCTTAATGTACATCTTCCTGCAGCGGATTTTGATTGTTGTGATAGTTTTCTGCAGATTTACAGTTCTTGTGCGATCGTTGAGTACAGCTTAAGTTCGTCTCTACAGAGGAGACGGCTTGCTCATGTCCGCGCCCGACCATTTTCCTTAAATCGCTTTCACGAGATACTGCCCGCCGATACTCGTTCGTCAGTGATACTTGAGCATACTCGGCTGGGTAATGATTCGGGATCCTTGAGTTGTGACACAGTGTGTTAAGTTAGGGACGCGTTTGTGTACCTGATGCTATCGGGTAGAGACGTGAAATCCTAGAACAGGCGCATCAGTCAACTCTCTGTATTCATTCAAGTTCCACCAACACTCGACGTGACTTGTGAGATAGTTACGGGTAAGAAAGGATCTAAAGAGAAATTTCAGGTTTCGTTTCAAGGTGTCTGTCTTGTTGTGTGCTTGGGTTGAGCATCTGAGGCCGGCTGGAGAGTTGCAACCTTTAACCGTTCCGAAGTAGGAGTGGGAGCAGATCTCTACGAATTTCATTATGGTTTCTACCCAAGTTAGTCAGGGTGTGACTCCATTCGGATTCTTGTCGTCCGGTTATACTCAGTTTGCTCAGCTGTTCTTTATTAAGTTGTGCGTTTGTGTTAATTGTTGTCAGCAGTTGGGATCGTCACTCGCCATTGTTAAGGTTCTCCTTCGATAGCTGTTATCAGGAGACACTCCAATTGGCAACCTTTAAGTTTAGGGGTTAGGTCGTGTCGATCACCAGTCTGTTGTTTTTCTGACTCTGCGTAAGTAGGATTTTGGACTCCAACTAGTCTAGAGACTTCGGAGATGATCCAGTTGATTCAAGTCAGGATGAGAGTAGCCCAGTGCAAATAGAGGTCTTATGCCCACTGTGTTGGTCGTAGACTTAAGTGCGTAGTGGCAAATCACGTATTCCTGTGGACTTTTCCGATAAAAAGACGTGTTGAGTTTTGGGAAGCTTATCCCAGGATTGTAGGTCCTTCGAGATCCTATAAGCGAGTTAGTTTCGTTGCCTTTAGTTTGTCACTTCCACCGAGATTAGTGAGTATTCACCCCGTATTCCTTGTGATGATACTTTACAATTACATTCATGACCTTTCTCCCATGATTTGGCACCAGACCATTTGGCTGGAAGCGATCTTTCGATCACCAGCAGCCAATTGTATAATGGCTCGGCAGGTGGAGAAACGTCGGTCAAGAGTCTTGCCATCTGTGAAGGGCTTTCTTGGACGCAGCCGTATAGTGAGGTAATCACTTGGGAGGCTACGAGTGAGATTTGAGAGTTGTAATCATCTCTTTGAAGGTACGGATAGCAGTATATTTTTAAATTCGGGGACGAATTTCTTTTAAGGGGGGAAGATTGTAACACCTTAAAATGTGTTTTGTGGATAATTATATTTTAATATATGGTTTTAAATAAAAAGTTTACCAAATTGGTTTTCAATTATTTTATCCTATTTAATGAATATTTTATTAGATTTTTCCTAGGCTTGCACACACTTATGCATGATAACTAGGGTGTAATTTGGGGTTTATCCATGATTAGCAACATGGTGAGCTAACCATTCCCTAATCTATTTGTAATATTTTGTTTTAAGTGTTTTGGGTCTTAATTATGCATGGTTGTAAACAAAAAAAAAATGAATTTGAAAAAGGATTTTTAATTAGGGTTGAATTGTTGACTTTGGAGAGAGAGAGATATGGGCATGGTGCTACATGGCATGAGCCATGCCCATTTAATGAAGAAAGAGAGTGAGAAAAGGGGGGTCTTTGTTGTTTGCTCTCATTCTCCTCTCATTTTCTTATCACTCATTCTCTCACACTCTCAAACACACTCACACACACACCTGCATCAGCTCCAGCAGCACCAGAAGACAGCAGCAGCAGCAGCTCCTTCATCAGCAGCAGCAACAGCAGCAGCAGCAAAACATCAGCATCAGCAGCAAGCAGCAGTAGCAGCAACAGCTGAAGCAACAACAACTTGCAACGGCTCTTCCTCCTCCATTCACTTATTCTACTGCTTCTTGGGGTTCTATAGGGTATAATTCTTGAACCCAATTTCCTGGTTTGCTTAAGTTGCGTGTAGTTTAGCATCGGTTTGTGTTAAATTGTTGGTTTTGTGCTAAAATGGTGAATTATGTGGAATGTTGGTTAAGTGATGATTGTGTTAGCTAACCTAGCTTATTTTAGTGTTATTAGGGTCACCTCAACTGAGAATTTCCCTAGATTTCACTAAAATACCATAGGGTTTACGTTTTGTGCAAAATCGGTGTTTTTAAGCGAAATATTAGCATTCTGTGATCTGCTTTTGACCCGGATCCTTCAGAACAAAATTGAGAAAACTGGGGTATGCTAACTAGGTCTAGAACACACCACCAGAACACGAACCCCTGTCTCCAAACCTAGGCCGCAAATTTAATAGGATTGGCCGCAAATTGTGGCCAAGTAGGGGGCTGGGTTGTTGGGGTCTTGGCTAGGGTTCTCTACAGTGTTTTCTAGGGTATTGGCATGTATAGTTTTGTGAGATTTGACCTATAGGAAAATCTGGGACAATATATCGTATTTCGTGTTCGTTGTGTTTGCGCGATACGTGCGATACGTGAGTAGGTTCTGCGATCCAGCGTGTCGCGGTAGTTTTATACGCGTATACACATGTTTTAGCGTATTGTGCACACGCGCATTTAGTTCGCGACGCGAGTTTCTCGTTTTGTGTCGATATCGCGTATTGCGAGATATTTGCTTATATATATGTTTTCCGTGTCTAAATTTCAGGTTTGCAGGCGGGGACTACGGACACTGCGACAGGGGGAAACAGGTGGTAGGATTCACCTAGCTTGGAGCGCAGGTGAGTTGATTTAATATCTACAGGAGAATCGCCCGCATGGCGTTATGCGTCTGGGCTAGAATTCTATTACTTTCCGCATATTCTACGCCATTGTTAGAATTGCGCCTTTACCCTTTTACTTAGATGTTGTACCTGGACTAGTAGCCGTAGGACACTGCACAAATTATTGACGATTCATGTTGCACGAGCACTGATTGTATGCTACACACACCGTCAATAATTGCCATGTCACACACAAACCCCTTATAGATACTAATATTGCTTGGTTAGGGACCTTGTGACATTGATTCGTACTGCTTATCACTTATGACATTTACCATACCTGTATACCTATAGAGTATCGTACCATTAGTGATAGATACATACACACTTTACGATACAGCTACAGGTATACCTTGCTCATATTTTACTTATACCCAGGGGGTATACTACATCCTTTAGTTATAGCTAGACACCTATACATTGCTATACCTTGTTAATCTCGCATACATTTGGTTTCAGCTACATATTTTCCTTTATATGCTTGCGTTTCAGATATATCGCACATATTTTTATTCATCGATTTGCGCATTGATATTTGGATTTTACATGATGTTTTCTGGATTTGGGAACCGCGGGAGTTCAAGAAATTATGCATTAATTGAAAAACCCGGTTTCCTTGATATGATATTTACGCAGCCACTATGAGATTTATCGGTTCTGATTATATACTCCATATGAGTTGTGGGTGCCGTATGAGGGTACATGGTAGGGCCCGGTATGGTTCCCCTCGCTAAGAAGATCGATGGGCTTTGCCGAATGAGCCTGGAGGCGGGCGAGTACCTACCGGTGACAGTATCAATGACTCGGCGGGGATCGTGGGGATACCGTTGGGAGTCATGTACGTATAGATACGTCGAGAGGCAAGGGTCAGAGCTAGGCACTCATGCTTTCGGGATAGCGTATGATACGTACCTATCAGGATGCTAGTCTTGGTGATGGTATCTGATAGATCCGGATTTCTGTGTCGATGCTTGGCACATTGTTTTCATGATATTTCTTTCAACACCTTTGTATATATAATAGGGGATTTAGCCGTTGTTATATATACCCTTACACCAATATTAGTGGAATGGGACGCTAATATATGTGTATTGACCTCATCATATTTATTTCTGCATATATATATATATATATATATATATATATATATATATATGACGCTAGAATCTTACTTGAGTTTTGATTTAGGATATTAGGTGATTCATTGAGATGGATATTGGACATACATATGGAATTGCTGATTTGTACATTCGGGATATAGGAGATTACTCGATATTGTACATTGAGGAGATGTGAGACTTATATGATATGAGAGCCCAACTTGGGGGCTGATTTGAGGAATTAGGATTTGAGTGTCTTGATGGATTGTGATCCTACCACGATGATAGGATTCCGTGGGATGACATATTTCTCTCCATACCTCACACTTATCTTTTTATGCACTATTTCATATATTGGTAGTACATGTTAGTGTACCCTTTATGATTGCTGCATAGTTACACTCTCACACCCTTATCGCATACTATTGTCATGTTTATTATTGCTTCATATATTGATCGTACCTACTAGTGTACCTTCGATTATTCTGCATTCTTATGACCTGTTATTACTGTAAGCGCATATCTTAGATTCATGCTGTACGTACATACCTGCGATTACCTGCATATGTTATTTACTATTCACGAGTTGGCAACTCACCCCCGTTGTGCCACAGGTGTTGCAGAGTGCTCCCCAGAGTAGTCGAGGCAGGCTATTCATCTATCATCTTTTGCTACAGATACCGCATCGGCTCACAGTGTGCTATTTTTCTTAGGTGGGTTTTGGTGGTTATCTGTATTTTGTATTGTACGTTCGTTGTATCCTGTACTCTCCATCTACTATTATGTTGTTGACTTAGAGACTTGGTGAGGACGTTATTGTATATTATTTGTGCATTTATTGTCTTTTATACAGCTTTATCTCTAATGTCTTTTATTTCTTCGCTATGGCGTCGTATATTTGTGGTGGTGATTGTTATCCTCCTTTGGGCGTGTATTTGCTCCCGTTTGGGGATGCTTCATTTATATTTATGTTGTACTCATGTTTGGACTAGTTTTTACAAAGGGGGCGTTGTCAAAATTTTAAAGAAAGAAAGTTGGACTTTTAAAGAATTTGGGTTGCGATTTCAAATGTTTCAAAAACTTTTATTACCTTTTCCGTATTTTCATGGTTTAGATTTCTGGGTTTTGGCTTTCTTTTACTGCGTTACGTCTTTAGGCGTTGCGTAGTATTAGGGCCGTCACGTGCCAATTTCGGGTCGTGACATCGGGTTATTCTCATGTTGTCTAGACGAAGTTAAAAAGTTCGATCAAATGTCAAAAACCCATTTTTCCAAGTTTAACATATTCGGAAAAGCATGCAAGTAATTCTATGAACCCTCTAGATGAATGAAACCCTAACTCGACTTTTTTGGATCGCGGAACCGTGGTCATACCCTAGGGTTTGCCGCAGTTCCGTGGTGACATGAGTGAGGCTTGGGTCTGCCCTTCTACGGCTGGTGCATAGGTACTATGGCATATCTGGGTATTATTAAACTGTTCTCAAGTGTTGAGCTCTCGGGAAATTGTGGGACTTTGATGAATCGATCGAAAAGTTTAATGTTTTCCGGGTATCATGTGATGGGATACAATACTTGGAATCAAAACTAATTTGAATTTTGAAAATCAAGAAATTTAGTCTCATTTTGCCATGGGATTTTGATGTGATCAAAAGTCCGTCGCAATCACGTAGCGAACGTGGATACTCGCCGGGTAACATTATTAGATAGCCACGCCCCATAGCCCCGACCAAGTGACTGTAGGAGAACCCCGTTGCCAAAAGCATCCGTCCGGGTGCTCGCGGCCGCGGTGTTCGGCCTTAGTGCACTTCGTCGACGGCATCTGGGGGTGCGTCCATGTGCTAAAGCTTCCGACGAGCTTTCGATCAGGATGTCGGGAATCTTGTTGAATTTCCCGACTTGATACTGTAAAGTGTTTTCGAGATCGAGACTAAAATGAGGGGTTTATAATTGTTAGGCATGCGATGTCTAAGGAATTCATTTGGTTAGGCATGCAATGTCTAAGGTGGTTGCGGATTCCAATTGTTGTAGTTTTTCACTTTCTTTTCTGCGACCGTAAGTGTAATATGTGGTGTATCGCCGGTTTCGTTGCTATACGTCAATAACAATTGGGATATGCATATTTACTTACGTTGATGACATGTGATGTTATGTGTTGCTGTGATAAGTTATATTGGATCGTCGTGATTGAATAGCCGGGGTTTTATGTGAGATGAGAGTTTTTATTTTCATTCATGTAAAATTCATTGTATGTAATATTCTTTTATTGGGGCACTTCCGGGTTGAGGATGATGTTACCATTGTATATTATTTACTTTTCCGCATTAGGATAGACCCAAGGTGAGGAGCACAAGTAACCGGGTTCTAGGGTCTAGTGGGAGACCATCTCGAGGAGTCGAGACCGGGTTTCCTAACTCTAGAATTGGTAGGGTTGCTTGCCACTCTCACAGGGGTCTAGGGTTATGGGTTTGGCTATTCATCACGACCGTGGAATCCGTGTTTTATACAGGCTTAATTTAAAACACGGAAATCCTAGTATATCCAATATTTCATATGTTATCTTCTGTTGCTCTGTGATGTGATCACTGTGATATGTTTAGACGAATGCCTATATATTATATATATGAGATATAATTAATATTGCTACTTTCTTTTCATATCTGATGCTTCGGAAGCATAATAAATGGGAATTCATTAATGAGATTAATGAAAGAATAGAAACCTAAAGATGTTGTAGAAACTTGTCTCGAAAACTGGTAGCTCTAGTTCTTGCTTTGCATAGCTGTATTCCTTATCGAATATCCAGCACCTTATTCGATAAGGAATGAGCCGAGAACCCTTCACCGGGAGTGGTCTCTTTAGCAATAACTGGCAGATACTACAAACTCGGTTTGTCTTTTGATTGATTTTATAGTTTTTGCTTTGCATAGTGGGATTTGTGAAATATCCTGTACCTCATTCGATGAGAAAGAGCCGAGATCCCTTCACCGGGAGTGTCCTCTTTACCGAAACTAGTAAAAGCCTCAAAAACACTCCTTTTCAAAATCACTCGATTCTACGACGATATCAAGTTCATTACGCAAAAGATTTTCTTAAAAACCTGTCGTAGCCCTCCGTCATTTCAGATAAGTCCTACTTAGTATTCATGCTGCGTTTGTTGACCTCCGTCAAGACGTAGTGTGCGGTAGCTGACTAGTATTTATCTGCTGCATATGATGCGATTGTTTTAGGATAGTTGTACGACCTTGTTGACCTCCGTCAAGGGTCGTGCGGGTGGGATTAATTCAATCAGGAAATAACGGGTTGAACTTGACTAGTAGCCTATGGTTTGTTGACCTCCGTCAAGGTCATAGGAGGTTAAGGGTAAAATATTATTGGGAATTTCAAGTGTTGAAATTTGCAATGAG
This sequence comes from Agapanthus africanus, assembly GCA_030015575.1. Taxonomy (NCBI): domain Eukaryota; kingdom Viridiplantae; phylum Streptophyta; class Magnoliopsida; order Asparagales; family Amaryllidaceae; genus Agapanthus; species Agapanthus africanus. Next base: position 605,801,104 of record JASDDO010000019.1, on the reverse strand, counting down.
ATTGCATACCTTCTATGAGATAGTTGGATCCCGATACCCACTGCGAGTAAGAGTTACTCCTGGGAGAGTTTTTGCACTTTACAATTAGCCGATCAAGTAGGTGTCTAGAAAGGTGTTAACGGGGTTAAACCTCTGGGAAAATGAGGTTTATTTTAATTAGGTCCGTGCGAAAGCATGGAGGACCTCCCTCAAAGTACCAACACTGGCCTGGCTGAAAAAATGGCGAACTTGTAAGGTGTAATTAATCCCGGCTAGTCTTTCCTTTTAGGGTTTGAAGGAAGATTTGACTAAAACAGTGGGAGCCATCCTGATTAGATAAATTAATAACCAATCTAATCTTGCAAGAGCATATACTGAGTGTTTTCTTCTCTCTCTCTCCAGGTAGCGACCATGTCACACCTTTATCAAGATAATAATATGGATGTATTGACCAAACTCGCTTGTTGTACTGAGCTGGGGAACGTTGGTCCCGCTTCAACTTATAATTGTTATAAGACCGAGCAGGAAATAGGGGATTACCAGGATTCCCGTGCCGCCCAAACGAAGAAAGTGCATGATGATGCATCTCCTTCGGGTGTGTTCATTACTGAGAACTGTTTCTAAGTTTCCTTTACGTCCTGGGTATGAAATACCGGATCAGGATCCCACATATATAATATGTTACATGGGCTACAGATAGGTAATGAACTGATAATGGGTGATAAGTTTCAAGAGTTGGAAACGGTGCAAGTGTTGCAGCCAAGGTGTTGGCAGTTATCACCCTGTATTACCAAATACATTGATTCTGAACGAATGTTATTAGATACCGAACCTGATATACAACATCATATTAGTCTCTTTATTAAGATAAAGAAGGATATAATTTTATATTGTTGGATAATGTTTTGAACATTTCTTATATCAAGAGTTGATCAGTTCAGGCACGTTATCTAAAAGCAAATACGTTCTAAATCAAACTGCAGTTCTTAACGTACAAAACACACATAAGAGGAAGAGTTTAGAAATGAACGAATTTTTCTTGAGGCATTGTAGACTAGGTCATATCAACTGTGACCCAACTAGCTAAGTTATATTTAGATGCATATTTAAATCAGTTTGAATTTACATCTTGTAAAACTTGCCAGTCATGTCACAAAGATAAGATGACCATAGATCCGTTTATTGGAAATAGATAGAGTTAGTGAACTCTTAGGATTGATACATGATGATGTATGTAGGTCCCCTGTCTACACATGCTAGGACCGGTTCTTTGTACTTCATTACAATCACTGATGATCTCTCAAGATTCGGATATATGTTCCTGTTGAAACACAAGTCTGAACCTTTTGAGAAATTCAAAGAATATAAGTTAGAAGTAGAGATCCAAAACGGGTATAAGTATTATGTCAATTGATGTGATCGAGGAGGAGAATACTTGAGCACGGAATTCCTGGACTATTCTAATAGAGAATGAGATTCTCTCTCAGCATTACTCCTCCGTATACACCACAGCACGTTGGTGTATCGGGGCGGAGCAATCGCACCGTATATGATATGGTGTGCTCTATGATGAGTACTACTGAGTTGCCTATTTCCTTTTTGGGGGTTATGCACTTAAGAAGCTGCATACCTATTGAATTGGGTTCCAACCAAATCAGGTACCTACCACTCCTTATGTGATATGGTATGGGAAGAGCCCATCTCTTAAGTAAGTTAAGATTTGGGGTTGTCCGGTCTATGCCAAAAGCAAAATCCAGACAAGCTCGAGGCAAGGTCAGTTCTGTGGAAGTTTGTTGGATATTCGAAGAATTCGCAAGGGAATATCTTCTACCACACTGAGGATCAAATGGTGTTTTGATTCTCAGCATGCCACCTTTTGGAAAGGGAATTTTTGTGAAGAAATTAGTGGTCATGAGGTAGAACTGGAAGGAGTTCCAGCTATACAAACTGCAGCTGATGATTTGGAAGAACCAGAGGATTCAATAGTAGCCAACGAACCTCGGCCTCTCCGCCGATCTAGTAGGGTTCCTCATCCGCCTGAGAGATACTTCGGTTTTCTCTATGACAGTAAGAGCGAGGATTGCATCATGAGATGATGACCCAACTAGTTTCGAGCAGGCCATCAGGAGTGGGGACTCTGTAAGAATGGCTGGATGCTAAGCAATCTGAGATGGAATCCATATACACCAACAAAGTATGGACTTTGGTTGCTATATCTGAAGGGTTAAATCCCTATTAGAAGCAAGTATATATTGAGAAGATTACTTAGTGTACATGGAAAAGTTGAGACTTTCAAAGCTAAGGCTTGTTGCAAAAGGTTCTCGTCATCGACCAGGTGTGGATAATGATGAAACCTTTTTTAATGCCTATGCTTAAGTCCATCCGGATCCTACTTGCCATTGCTACATACCATGACTACGATATCTAGCGGTTGGGTGTCATGACTGCTTTTCTAAATAGTGATTTAGAAAAGAGAGTCTATAAGTACACAGCCAGAGGGCTTCGTAGATAGTGGTGTTAGTGTATATGCCCTAGAGGCCATTACTGTATCATACTAGTTTGTATATTACTTAATGGAAGCTTGGGATATTCACCTTGTATAGACAATCTTGCTCAAAATAGTAGTATGCTACTTGGTTTATTTCTACTTTAATGTGTACATGTATTTATTTTTGTATATCACCTATACACATTAGTGGAGCCCTTAGGATCTTTGCTTGATTACCAGCGTTGTGATGGCAGTCACACCCGTGGGGGCTGGGTAATCCACAAGCACATCCTTATGCAGGTCCCTAGTCGTAGGACATCGAGACAGGGCATCGATAGTCCGGAGTAGACTAGCGTATGCGCTTCTCATCCCAGTAGGGGAGACGGTCTGTCCCACAGCCGTCAGTACATCGTACTTGAGATAGTATGCGGGTGTTCGTTAGGTTACGAGTACACTGGACAAGACTCGTCGGGAACTGTTGGTTGGTACTATACCCATCGTCAGTTATCAGTTCCCAGATGACATGATTACAGCTTAGTCCGCTGACTTGACACTGTCACTTCGCCTCGAGTGTGTTCCCACTGTACTTAGATTACTACCCTACCACGGCTCAAAGGAGTCGTGCAAACAGGTAGTAGTTGGGTGCAGTCCCGAAGCACTTGGAGGCAGTGACGGTTAGACAGGATTCGTCTCTCCCGGTATTGGGGGTTGATATCGCGCTGTGTCTAGGAGAGCCATTACATAAAGTCCCTGGCCAGGGCAAGCGAGATATACTGGTAGGTTTCCAGTGTTATCTCAGGGTGTTCTGGGCTACACTCTGACACGACTTGTACCGCTATTAGAGGACTGACGTTTACCGCCCCCTAGGCCAGCCATGCAATATTCTCAGACGAACAGACCGGACTGTACGGAGATTGTCACATTCAGGCTCAGTAGGAGTTCAGATGGGTTTCACCTCGTCAGTCTTCTTATCGGCATCTACCTGGGGGTCATTACGCACAGCTAGTGTCGCTTGCGGTCTGTGGTTAAACCTACTGCCAGCGTAGTGTCGAGTCTTTAGAGTACCACACAGAGAGCTATTCGCCTTTAGGCAAAAGAGTAGAGGTCGCATGGTTTTGCGACAGGGTTCGGTCACATCAGTGCACTTGTGCACGTTTAGTGTCCGGACAGTTAACACTAGAGGGCTTCGGTTTAAGCCAGATCCTAGTGTACGTGTTGGGATTGGTTTTATCTCGTTTGTATTCGTGTTCCTCGGAACGCGGATGCGGGTGTGTATGCACAGTTGACAGAGAGACAGAGGCAGAGAATTCTCATTAGGGTTGTTGTATGTTGACTTTTGCTAAACCCTAAGGAGAATAAGAAATATGATTAACAATAATATTAATTAAGTATTATTGTGACATGGTTGTTGATTGTTGACTTAGTTGACCGGTTGACTAGGTTGGACTTGTTGACCATCATCATGACAATGGCTATCATTTCTTACCATTGACTTGAGCTTGCTTGTTTTGTTCACAAATTGCATTTAATGCAAGAAATGATATTGCCATTTGATATGATAATAACCATCACAAAATACTCAATTATTATTACTTGTTATCATGATTTTGGATTATGAGAGCTTGGATGGAAAAAGTCTTGCTCATTCTTTCATTTCCTTTCTCTCTCATGCTTGAACTCTCCCTCTTCCTCTTGCTCTCTCTCTAGTTCATGGTTCACTTGTCTCATGTGTTGAGAAGCAAGAACCATAGAGATAAAACCCAACACATTCCTCTACTCATCCTAGTTCACAAGGTCTAGCAAGCCAAGTGTTCTAGTTTCTTCTAGTTTGAAGTGAAGCCAAAGGTAGAAGCATTCGGGTGGATCCATCTTCGGCGCGAGGAGATGACGAGGTGAGGCAGATCCGACCACCGCAAGGAGTTGAAGACAAAGAAGTTCAAGTTAAGGTATAACCCCCTAACCGAGTAGGTAAAACTCTTGTTAGGATTGTTAGATAGTTGTTTAACAAAGATCCGAATTTTGAGACCATGTTACCACCAAAAGAAAAATCGTTTTTTATCATTTCCGCAAGCCCGTAAGTATCGGGAGAGGTAACGTGGACTTACAGTGGTATCAGAGCCTAGTTAAACACTATCTAACATGTTAGCAAAGTAACTAGAAGTTCGATCGGAGAAAAAGTCACGAAACACGCCCGAAAATTATAGTTTCTGCCGATTTTTTTTCTTGTTCAAAAAATAATAAATCTTACAGTAAAAATCGGCTCAAGCTTTTTATAACACACTGTAGAAAATTGGTCCAGGGACTCGGTCAAACCGCCGCGGATCCGCAGCCGAGTTGACTCGGTCGTGGGCGAATTTTCTTGCAGTGTGTTCAGTGGGGTGTTTTGGGATTTTTACAATATGTTTTTTCTGCCCAGATTTTCCAAAAAGAAAAATTTGTTTTTGGGGTCTAAAAATCCATATTTTGATCGAACTTCTAAAGACTTAAGCTAACGGGTTATATCTGTGATGTGATATATGTATTGAACGTCTGCTAATCGCTATACGTCGATTAGTGGGGGTTATACATATCTGTGATCTGTAATGTTGATGGTATGTGTATATGAATTCATTGGATTATCGCGGATGAATAGCCAGGGGTTGTGAGATGAGAGTTTTCTTTTTCTTTCAATTCATGAAATTTGTAATTGATGTAATATTATTTATATGGCCGCACAACCGGGATGGTGTTGTAGCCGTCATTGTATAATTTCTTTTACTGTTTTTGCTCCTAGGATAGACCTAAGGTGGGGTGCACAAACTACCGGATATCTCGAAGTGCCGAGTGGCCTACTCACGGTGTTGAGGGAGGTTGCTTCGCTTCGGGTACTTGGCGGGTAGTTTGCCGCACCCGTAGGGGTCTAGGGTGGGGTCTTGGCTATTCATCGCGACCGTGTAATCCACTCTTCGTTACAGGCTCGTACGGATAGCGGATTCCTAGTATATCCAATGTGTTCATCTGTGATCTGGAATGGCTATCATTGCATGTGACGAATGTGTATATCTATATATGATATCTATTTAGGCGTTGCTTATGTTTTGCATCCGCGCTAGTCCAGCCCCCGCTCTGTCGTTAGTTAAGTAACCTAACGGGTAATGACGGGCCCCGTGGCGAATGCGGATGGCATAAGCGTACGTCATATTTTCGTTGTTTTCTGCAATGGTAGGATTAAATGATGGGACGCATTAAATTAATGCAAGAAAATAAACCAAAGATGAGTCATTGGAACACTTTCAAAACCACTCGGTTTCTTTTCAAAATCAACTTTTAAAACGCGGAGCTTAAGCCACTCCTTTTAAAAGCTATCTTGTTCCATCGATTATATCAAGTTCACTACGTTCACGGTTTCGCCAAAACCATCCGTAGCCCTCCATCATTTCAGTTAAATATTCGGTAGTATTCAAGCTATGTATTTTGACCTCACGCCAAGGCATAGTGATTGGTAGCTGTCGGATATTTATCTGTTGCATAGATAGAATGCGTTGGTTTGAGACAGTCATACTGCCATTTTGGCCTACGTCAAGGATAGGTACGGGTGGGTTCAAATTAACCTGGATAATGATGGGAATAACTTGACATGTGACTTATGACATTTTGACCTCACGCCAAGGTCATAAGAGCATGGGGAAAAAATCCACATCGGGAGTTTCAAAAGAACTGAAACTTGCTAGCGCTGCATACCATTTGGAGTGTAATGATTCTGGTAGGATTCCTTCAGTTTTTTCATGCAATGATATTTGGATCCCGATCCTACTGTGAGTATATGCTACTCCTCGGGAAATTTCTCACTTAACGATCAATGCTATAAACTAAGTAGGTGTCTAGAAAGGTGTTAGCGGGGCTACGCCCAGAGGGAAAAGAGGTTATTTAATTAAGGAACTTAGCGAAAGCATTAGAAAACCTCCCTCGAAGTACCGACACTAGCCTGGCTGAACGGTTAAACAAGTATTATACGGTGAGATTGGTACTGACTAATTCTTCCTTTTTGGTTTGAGAAGGGATTCGAGAGACAGTGGGAGCCATCCTGTTTAGACAAATTAAAAACCACTCTAAACTTGCAAGAGCATCATGCTAAAGTGTTTCTTCTCTCTCTCCTAATTGCAGCGACCAAACATCATGACTGGACTTAAGTTACTACTAGATAAAAACATACTGACATGGCCAAACTACAAAGATTGGCTCAGGAATGTCAAAATGGCAATCACTTATGACAAGTTGGGGTATCTCCTCACCACCAATGCTCCCCCTGTCCCAAGTCCCAAAACCAGCGTCGTGGATAGGGAAATCCGTAAGACCTGGGAAATCGATTGCGCGAAGGCCAAGTGCCTTGTGCTTGCCTCTATTGACAATGAACATCAGAGGAGGCACGAGAATATGGACCTTGAATCCGTATTTCTCCATACAAAAGAACTGTATGGAAAGCAATCCCGTATCGCCAGATACGAAGTCTCGAAAAAGCTGTTTTCGGCGAGATTGGCCGTCGGATCATCGGTAGCGGAACATGTGCTTAAGATGATTGGCTTCATTGAGGAGCTCGCGGACCTTGGGACCACGTTAGAGAACGAGCTCTACATGGACCTGATTCTCCAGTCCCTTCCTTCCACTTACGCCCAGTTTATCCTGAACTTCAACTTGCAAGAAAAAGAAGTTGAACTTTCAGAACTCCTCAACATGCTGAGGAGTGCAGAGGGCACCCTACAGAAAGGTAGGGAAACATCCACTTTGTTTGTAGGAGGATCTTCCTCTTCTAGGTCCAAGGAGAAAGCCAAGGGAAAGAAGAAGAAAGCCCCGGCCAAACCAAGGGGCGGTGTTAATATAGTGGATACGAAGGGAAAGACAAAGGCAACAAAGGTAGCGGGAAAGCTTGTGGGAAAGGAAGAATGCTTTTACTGTCACAAGAGTGGACACTGGAAAAAGGATTGCAGGGCTTGGAAGGCCAGAACCCAGGATCTGAAGCAAGTTGCGGCTTCAGCTTCAGGTGTGTATGTTATTGAAAACTGTCTATCAATAAACTCTACATCCTGGGTATCGGATACCGGATCAGGATCTCATATCTGTAATTCTTTACAGGCACTGAGAAGGCGTAGGGTTTTGAATGCAAGTGATATGACCCTCAGAGTTGCAAACGGAGCTGGCATGAATGCTGAGTCCGTGGGGGACTATCACCTGGGGTTGTCAGACGGACACGTTTTGGTTTTGCGTGATTGTTATTTTGTACCCAATGCAACCTGTAATATCATATCTGTATCTTTATTATCTAAAGAAGGTTATGAATTTGCATTTGTATGAAATGTTGTGAACATTCACCTTAATCAAGTTTTGATTGGGTCAGGTACATTAAGCATTGGTATATACGTATTAAACCAACCACAGATTTTCAATGTCCAGAATACACACAAAAGAAAGTCTCCGGAAACAAATCAGGCTTTCTTATGGCATTGTAGACTGGGTCACATCAATGAGAGAAGGTTGACGAAGTTACATACAGAAGGATATTTGGATCCGTTCGAATATCAATCATATGCAACTTGTCAATCCTGTCATAAAGGAAAGATGACAAAGACTCCGTTCACTGGACACGGAGTAAGAGCGAGCGAGCTCTTGGGACTCATACACAGCGACGTGTGCGGTCCAATGTCTACACAAGCGCGAAGCGGTTATTCTTACTTCATTACTTTTACGGATGAATTTTCAAGGTACGGATATGTCTTCTTAATGAAACATAAATCCGAAGCCTTTGGAAAATTCCAGGAGTATAAGAATGAAGTAGAAAAACAAACAGGCAAAATTATCAAGATACTGAGATCTGATCGAGGTGGTGAATACTTAAGTGCCGAGTTCCTGGATTACTTAAAAGAGAATGGAATTCTCTCTCAACTTACTCCTCCATACACTCCGCAACATAACGATGTATCGGAGAGACGGAACCGAACCCTATTGGATATGGTACGTTCCATGATGAGTAACGCTGAGTTACCGCGATCATTCTGGGAATATGCACTAGAATCAGCTGCATACCTTTTGAACCGAGTTCCAACTAAAATTGTGCCTACCACACCATATGAGATATGGAGTGGGAAGAAACCCTATCTTCAATATCTGAAGATCTGGGATGTCCAGCTTTTGTCAAATAGTAGCATGCGGACAAACTCGAGGCACGCTCAGTACTGTGCAAGTTTGTGGGATACTCAAAGAACTCCAGGGGGTATCTCTTCTATTACGCAGAGGAGCAAAAGATCTTTGTTTCTTGTAATGCCCATTTTCTGGAACACCAGTTCTTAGAAAAGGAAATTAGTGGGAGCGAAATAGAACTGGAAGAAATTCCAGAACCACAGACTATTACTGAAAGCTTAGTAGAACCAGAGGGTTCAAAAGAACAGGACATTCCTATGCCGCTCCGCAGGAGTAGTAGGAAGTCTAATCCGCCCGAGAGATACTACGGTTTTCTCATAGACGGGGATAGAGAAGATTGCATCATTGATTATGATGAGCCGACTAGCTTCCAGCAGGCCATTCAGAGCGTTGACTCGGTAAAATGGCTGGATGCAATGCGGACCAAAATGGAGTCCATGTACACCAACAAAGTATGGGCGTTGGACGTTGCTCAAGATGGGGTAAAACCCGTAGGATGCAAGTGGATCTTCAAAAGGAAGATTGGTGTAGATGGACAGGTTGAGACCTATAAGGCTAGACTTGTTGCAAAAGGTTTTCGTCAAAGACCTGGTTTGGACTATGACGAGACCTTTTCTCCAGTGGCTATGCTGAAATCCATTAGGATCCTTCTTGCCATTGCTGCCTTCCACGAATATGAGATTTGGCAGATGGACGTAAAGACTGCTTTTCTAAATGGAAATTTAGAGGAGTGTGTCTTTATGGACCAGCCAGAGGGTTTCATTCAGAGTGGGAGCATCAGAAAGGTGTGCAAGTTGCTTAAGTCCATCTATGGACTAAAGCAGGCATCGCGAAGTTGGAACATCTGTTTTGATGAGACAGTCAAAGAATTTGGCTTTATCAAAAATTCAGATGAACCATGCATCTATAGTAGATTTGTAGCAAGAACTGTCGTATTCCTCGTTTTGTACGTGGATGACATTCTTTTAATAGGAAATGACATTCCTATGCTACAATCTGTCAAGGGGTTCTTGTCACACAGGTTCTCCATGAAAGACCTGGGTGATGCCTCATACATTCTGGGGATCCGGATCTTTCGTGACAGATCCAAGAGGATACTAGGACTTTCACAGTCCAGGTACATCGACACCATAATGAAAAGATTCAGTATGGAAGATTCCAAGAGCGGTAATCTACCGGCTTGTCACGGGATCACCCTCTCCAAAGAGATGTCTCCCAAGACTGATTTGGAAAGGGATCGCATGTCTATTATACCCTACGCTTCTGCGGTAGGCTCTATTATGTATGCGATGTTGTGTACCAGACCAGATGTTGCATATGCACTGAGTGTGGTAAGCCGGTATCAGTCAAACCCTGGGGAGAAACACTGGATAGTGGTAAAGAAAATTCTCAAGTACCTGAGACGGACTAAGGAGATGTTCTTGGTGTATGGCGGAAAAGACCTCCAGATCGAGGCCTTTGCTGACTCCAGGTTCCAGAGTGACAAAGATGATTCCAAGTCCATGTCGGGTTATGTCTTTACCCTTAATGGAGGGGTGGTGTGTTGGAAGAGTTCCAAACAAGAAACCGTTGCTGACTCGACGATGGAAGCGGAATATATTGCTGCTGCAGATGCCGCAAAAGAAGCCGTCTGGATAAGGAAGTTCTTGACAGAACTTCAGGTGGTTCCGTCCATTGTTGATCCAATACCTCTGTATTGCGACAACAACGGGGCTATAGCTTTAGCGAAGGAACCCAGGTCCCATCAGAGATCCAAACACATCTTGAGGAGGTATCACCTGATCATGGAGATCGTGGGTCGCCAGGAGATCGAGGTTCGGAGAGTTGCTACGGAAGATAACACTGCTGATCCATTCACAAAGGCCTTACCCCAGACTCAGTTCGAGCGGCTGATCGAGATGATAGGTCTTCGATACGCCAGTACATGTCCTTAGTGCAAGTGGGAGATTGTTAGTGTATATGTCCTAGAGGCCATTACTGTATCATACTAGTTTGTATATTACTTAATGGAAGCTTGGGATATTCACCTTGTATAGACAATCTTGCTCAAAATAGTAGTATGCTACTTGGTTTGTTTCTACTTTAATGTGTACATGTGTTTATTTTTGTATATCACCTATACACATTAGTGGATCCCTTAGGTTCTTTGCTTGATTACCAGCGTTGTGATGGCAGTCACACCCGTGGGGGCTGGGTAATCCACAAGCACATCCATATGCAGGTCCCTAGTCATAAGACTATCGAGACAGGGCATCGATACTCCGGAGTAGACTAGCGTATGCGCTTCTCATCCCAGCAGGGGAGACGGTCTGTCCCACAGCCGTCAGTACGTCGTACTTGAGATAGTCTGCGGGTGCCCGTTAGGTTACGAGTACACTGGACAGGACTCGTCGGGAACTGTTGGTTGGTACTATACCCATCGTCAGTTGTCAGTTCCCAGGTGACATGAGTACAGCTTAGTCCACTGACTTGACACTGACACTTCGCCTCGAGTGTATTCCCACTGTACTTAGATTACTACCCTACCACGGCTCAAAGGAGTCGTGCAAACAGGTAGTAGTTGGGTGCAGTCCCGAAGCACTTGGAGGTAGTGACGGTTAGACAGGATTCGTCTCTCCCGGTATTGGGGATTGATATCGCGCGGTGTCTAGGAGAGCCATTACACAAAGTCCCTGGCCAGGGCAAGCGAGATATACTGGTAGGTTTCCAGTGTTATCTCAGGGTGTTCTGGGCTACACTCCGACACGACTTGTACCGCTATTAGGGGACTGACATTTACCGCCCCCCTAGGCCCGCCATGCGATATTCTCAGACGAACAGACCGGTCTGTACGGAGATTGTCACATTCAGGCTCAGTAAGAGTTCAGATGGGTTTCACCTCGTCAGTCTTCATATCGGCATCTACCTGGGGGTCGTTACGCACAGCTAGTGCCGCTTGCGGTCTGTGGTTAAACCCACTGCCAGCGTAGTGTCGAGTCTTTAGAGTCCCACACAGAGAGCTATTCGTCTTTAGGAAAAAGAGTAGAGGTCGCATGATTTTGCGACAGGGTTCGGTCACATCCGTGCACTTGTGCACGTTTAGTGTCCAGGCAGTTAACACTAGCGGGCTTTGGTTTAACCAAATCCTAGTGTACATTTTGGGATTGGTTTTATCTCGTTTGTATTCGTGTTCCTCGGAACGCGGATGCGGGTGTGTATGCACAGTTGACAAAGAGGCAGAGGCAGAGGATTCTCATTAGGATTGTTGACTGTTGACTTTTGGTAAACCCTAATGAGAATAAGAAATATGATTAACAATAATATTTATTAAGTATTATTATGACATGGTTGTTGATGGTTGACTTTGTTGACTTGTTGACTTAGTTGACCGGTTGACTAGGTTGGACTTGTTGACCATCATCATAACAATGGCTATCATTTCTTGGCATTGACTTGAGCTTGCTTGTTTTGTGCACAAATTGCATTTAATGCAAGAAATGATATTGCCATTTGATATGACAACAACCATCACATAATACTCAATTATTATTACTTGTTATCATGATTTTGGATTATGAGAGCTTGGATGGCAAAAGTCTTGCTCATTCTTTCACTTCTTTTCTCTCTCATGCTTGAGCTCTCCCTCTTCCTCTTGCTCTCTCTCTAGTTCATGGTTCACTTGTCTCATGTGTTGAGAAGCAAGAACCATAGAGATAAAACCCAACACACTCCTCTACTCATCCTAGTTCACAAGGTCTAGCAAGCCATGTGTTCTAGTTTCTTCTAGTTTAAAGTGAAGCCAAAGGTAGAAGCTTTCAGGTGGATCCATCTTCGGCGCGAGGAGACGACGAGGTGAGGCCGATCCGACCACCGCAAGGAGTTGAAGACGAAGGAGTTCAAGTTAAGGTATAACCCCCTAACCGAGTAGGTAAAACTCTTGTTAGGATTGTTAGATAGCTGTTTAACAAAGATCCGAATTTTGAGTCCATGTTACCACCAAAAGAAAATTCGTTTTTTATCATTTCCGCAAGCCCGTAAGTATCGGGAGAGGTAACGTGGACTTACAAGTGGGAGCAGCAGAAACATGTGCAAGATGCTTTATGGGTTAAAGAAGGCATCACGGAGTTGGAACATCTGTTTTGATGTGGTAGTCAAAGCGTTTGACTTCATCAAAATGGTAGATGAACCTTTTATATACAAAAAGGGTAGTAGGGAGTATAGTGGTTATCCTCGCATTGTACATGGATGACATACTCTTGATAGGAAAGGAGTTTCCTATGCTACGCCCAGTCAATCTCCTCTTATCACAAGGATTCTCTATATAGGATCAAGGTGATAACTCCTAAATCCTAGGTTTTGGATCTATGAGATAGATCTAAGTTGATGTTAGGATTCTCACTAGGTGTAGTGAGATGGTATCAATCGATCCTGGGAAGAATCACTGGATAGCTTCCAGGGTGGTGAGGTCGACTGAATATCAGTCACAGGCATTGTCTTTACCCTCAGTGGAGGGACGGTATGTTGGAAGAGTTCCAAGCTAGATACCGTGACAAACTAGACGATAAAGGCTGGATACATTGCTACTAAGGATGCTTCCAATGTAGGGTTACTAGGCACACACATGAGGTTCCACAAGGCATCAACCATGCCGAACAAAAATTTTCCGGTGCCGAGAAACCCTAAACTAGATCGTTAACTAGAAGTAAAGGAGAAACTATAAGCAAGCAAACAACTTTGCTAATAAGTGAATGGAAATACAACCTTTGTAGATCCGCTCCACCATTTCTTTAGCTCCGTGTTGACGTCCATCCGCTGCGATCATCGGGATCCCGGACTCTAGCGATGGTTTCGTCGGAGAAATGATCGGGCTAGGTCATTGACTTCGAGGCCGAAGATGACCTACGTCGAGGCGACTCAAACTCAAGCTCCATCTTCACTAGGTCAAGGAACTTGTGAAGAAAACACCCTCTACTACATGGCAAGTGATAGAGGATGAAGAAATAGGATGTGGGTTCACTTTGGATTTGGATTTCTCACTTGGAATCATCACTTGGAAAAATCTAGCAAATGGTTTCTTCTCTTCATAAAGAAGATGAAGAAGAAGAAAGAAAAAGAATTATGAATGAATTAATAAAATAGAATATCAAGGGATGACTTATCATATTGCAACCATGGGTGAAGATAACTCATGTAGAGAGCAAACCCTAGTTTAGGTAATGGTTAGGTTAAGGAAAGAAACAAAATGGTCAAAGCTTTCAAAGCTTCATGAAGTTTCAAGAATGAAACAAAATTAGCCACCATTTTATTCTTGCCAAAATAAATAAGTAAATAAATAAATAAGGTAATGGAAACCCTAACCATTAACCAAACATGGTTTAAAGTAAACACACACCCAAGTTTGCATGTATCATCAAACATGATACAAACTAGTGCACAAACATATATCATATATACAATGCGCACAATCAAGTGAGAAAATAATCTTAAGTGAACCAATACTAGTTAATGTAAAGTAATATATCAAATATATAATTATACATTAAATCATTAAATCAACACTTGATTCAATGATCCTTTCATACAGCATATAACCGACTAATATAAAGTGTATCAATGTATCGAATCAACATTTGAATCGGTAACCCGGCTATATCACATATAACTGACCAATGATGCAAATCGCGAGAATATAATACAGTATCACATACTGGTATTATTCTCGGTCCCGCATATATCTCATATGCGCTCCTATTTCGTTTCGCCTGAGCCAGGAAACCTCTGTGTAGGACTCTAAAGACTCGTCAATACGCCGGCAGCAGGTGATGATCATATCAAACACCCACAAGCCGCAAGCGGTATGCTAAACGTAACGGCCACCCGGGTATTGAGCGATCAGAAGATCAACGAGCAAGCCCGCTCACACTCCAGTGAATCCAAGGAGTAACACTACCGTACAGTCCGGTCTGTTCGTCTGATATGTCGCATATCTCGCCTAGGGGTGGTAAACGTCAGACCCCAATAACTCGATAAGTCGTGTCGATATGAGGCTCATAACGGGTCGAGAAACTACTGGTAACACTTACCAGTAAATCCCTAAAACAGCCTTGGCCAAGGACTTCCTGTTATAGCCAATCGAACACAGCGCAACATCAACTCCCTATACCGGGAGAGACGAAACCCCTCCTATCGCGCATTGCCTCCGTGTGACTCGGGACTGTACCCAAAAACCACCTTTTTTGCACGCCCTCTTGGACGTGGTATGATGGAAATCAAAGCACAGTGGGAATCACACAAGACTCTATGACGATCTCGGGTATACAAACTAACCTGTAGCAGTGTCACCAGAGAACTGCCATCTGACGTAAGGTATAATACCATCTGGGAGTTCTCGGCGGGTCCGTCAAGTGTACCCAGTCTCCACTGAGCACCCGTATATCATCTCTGAATTCAAACACCAATGGATATGGGATCATCCATCGCCCGTTTATATGGGTCGAGAAGCTACACGCTAGTCTACTCAGGTATATCGATGCCCCGTCTCGATACACCCACGACTAGGGACTTTGAAGGATGTACTTATGGACTACCATGTCCCCACTAGTATGATCCGCATCATAGTCCAGGTAGTCAAGTACACATCCTAAGGGCCATACCAACATGTAACAGAGAGACAATCAGTGTACACGTTAAGGTAAAGAGTAACCAGATAGCATACTATCATGTCGAGCAAGAAAGTCATCCCTATGTATGTCCAAGCATCCACTACAATATACATCCTATGTATAGTAATGGCCTCTAGGGCATACATATAACTAATAGCCAAAGAGGCGGTCTGGATATATATAAGTTCATGAGATGAACTTCGTTCCTACCATTGTGTGACAATGGAGTTATAGCTTATGCCTAGGAACCCCCGTCCCATCAGTGATCCAGACATATTCTTAGGCAGTATCACCTGATCATGGAGATGGATGATCTCTAGGGAGATCGAGGATAGGAGAGTAGACACAGAGGAGAACAGGGCGGATCCACTCACAAAGGCCTATTCCTAAGAGAGAATTTTATGGGATGGTTGAGTATGGGATACTACAACCACTGCTGATTGTTGGATATGGGATATACAACAGATGGCCCTAGTGCAAGTAGGAGATTGTTAGTTATATGTATGCCCTAGAGTCCATTACTGTACATACGATGTATATTGTAGTGGATGCTTGGACACATATAGGGAGGACTTTCTTGCAAAACATGATAGTATGCTATCTGGTTTCTCTTTATCTTAACATGTACACTGATTGTCTCTATGTTACATGTTGATAAAACCCTTAAGATGAGTACTTGACTACCAGGAATATGATGCAGATCATACTAGTGGGGACAGAGTAGTCGTTAAGTACATCCTTCAAATGTTTCTACTCGTGGGTGTATCGAGACAGAGCATCGATATACCAGAGTGGACTAGCGTATAGCTTCTCGACCTATGTTGATGGGCGATGGATGATCCCATATCCATTGGTGTTTGACATTAGAGACAGTATACGGGAGCTCAGTGGAGACTGGGTACACTGAATGGAATCGCCGAGAACTCCCAGATGGTATTATACCTCACGTCAGATGGCAGTTCTCTGGTGACACTGGTACAGGTTAGTCTGTAGACCCGAGATCGTCATAGAGTCTTGTGTGATACCCACTGTGCTTTGATTTCCACCATACCACATTCAAGAGAACGTGCAAAACGGTGGCTTTTGGGTATAGTCCCGAATCACATGGAGGCAATGAGAGAAAGGAGGGGTTTCGTCTCTCCCGATATTAGGAGTTTATGTTGCGCTGTGCTCGATTGGCTATAACAGGAAGTCCCTGAGGGCTACTTCAGAGATATACCGGTAAGTGTTATTAGTAGTTTCTCGACCCGTTATGAGCCTCATATCAGCACGACTTATCGAGTTACTGGGGTCTGACATTTACCACCCCTAGACGAGATATGCGGCATATCAGACGAAGAGACCGGACTGTACGGTAGTGTTACTGATTGGATTCGCAGGAGTGCGAGCAGGCTTGCTTATTGATCTTCTGATCGCTCAATACTCGGGTGGCCGTTATGTTTAGCAGACCGCTTGCGGCTTGTGGGTGTTTGATATGATCATCAACTACTGCCGGCGTATTGACGAGTCTTTAGAGTCTTATATAGAGGTTTCCTGGCTCAAGCGAAACGGAGTAGGAGCACATATGTGATATGTGCGGGACCGAGATTGATACGAGTATATGATACCGTATTGTATCCTCACGATATGTGATATCGGACGGGTATATGTGATATAGCTGGGTTATCGAATAAAGTGTTGATTCGGTAAATTGATATTATTGATATTAGTCGGTTGTATGTGATATAGCCGGATTATTAAATCAAGTGTTTGATTTAATAATTTAATGTATAATTATATATTTGATATATTAGATTACATTAACTAATATTAGCTCATTTAAGATTTCTTTTCTCACTTGATGTGCACATTGTATATATGTGATATATATATATATATATATATATATATATATATATATTTGTGTACATATATTTGTCATGCTAGGTTACACATGCAACATACTTGTGTGAGACTTACACCATGCTAGGGTTAGGTTAAGGTTTTATTTATTATTAAGTAAATTCAAAATTGGTGGAATTAGTCATGGTTAGGGTTTGTAGAAACTTGTAGAACCATTGACTTTCTCCACCTCTTTTGGTTTACTTAAAGATATTTGTTAACCTAACCTTTAACCCTTAGCCATAGTTTATTCTTTACAAGGGTTAGTGTATGCCATACACTCACCATGGTTGCATTTCTAAAATCGCTTGATTATTCTTTACTTGGTTAATTCCATGAGTTGATTCTTCTTCTTCTTCCTAAAAGCTTTCTAGCTTCAATGGAGATGTGAGAAAAAATGTGAGAAAATCAATTCTAAAGTGAGCTCACTTCCTACTTCATCATCCTCTACTACTTGCCATTTAGTATAGGGTGTTTGCTTCACTAATTTCACAATTAGTGAAGAGATAGCTTGGGTTAGTGTCTCCTCGACGTAGATCATCTTCGGCCTCGAAGACATCGATGCAAGCATGTTCATTTCTTCATGGGAGCCTCTCTAGAGTCCGAAGTTCACGATCGCAGTGAAGGGACTACTACACGAAGCTATTGAAGTGAAGAACCGGTCTACAAAGGTTGTATTCCTTGCTCACTTTACTTGCAAATTGTTTACCTTTATATTCGTCGGATTTCTACTATACGATTCTAGGGTTAGCTAGAGCGGCAAAATTTTAATGTGGCAAGAATGATGCCTCCCTAAACCTCGCTGTCGTTCTAGGGAACCCTGCACTTTGATGTCAAACACCAATGGATGTGGGATCATCCATCGCCCATCATATGGGTCAAGATGCGTATACGCTAGTCTACTCTAGAGTATCGATGCCCTGTCTCGATACACCCTCGACTAGGAACAATTATAGAATGTACCCGTAGACTATCCTGGCCCCACTAGTATGATCTCCATCATAGTCCTAGTAGTCAAGTACATATCCTACGGGCTTTATCAACATGTGAGAGCAAGACAGTAACACAATATAAGTCAACATATTAAGACAAAGTGAAACCAGATAGCATACTATCATGTCGAGCAAGAAAGTCCTCTCTATATAAATCCAAGCATCCACTACAATATACATCATATGTACAATAATGGCCTCTAGGGCATATACATAACTAACAATCTCCCACTTGCACCAAGGCCAGCTGTTGTAGTATTTCATACCGAATATCCCGTAGAGTCTCTCAAAGTGTATCTGGGCTATGGCCTTCGTGAGTGGATCCGCAGTGTTGTCCTTCGTGTCAACTCTCCTGACCTCGAACTCTCGGCGATCAACTATCTCCCGGATCAGGTGATACCGCCTCAGAATATGCCTGGATCTCTGATGGGACCTGGGTTCCTTGGCCAAAGCCACAGCTCCATTATTATCACAATACAAAGGTATTGGATGCTCAATAGACGGAACCACTCCAAGTTCGTTTATGAACTTCTTTATCCAGACAGCTTCTTTGGCAGCATCATTGGCAGCGATGTATTCAGCCTCCATCGTCAAGTCTGCCACGGTTTCTTGTTTGGAACTCTTCCAACAAATCGCCCGTCCATTGAGGGTAAAGACAAATCCCGAGTACGACTTTGAGTCGTCCTTATCACTCTGGAAGCTTGAATCGGTAAAGGACTCCACCTGGAGTTCTCCGTTACCATACACCAAGAACATCTCTTTAGTCCTTCTCAAGTACTTGAGAATGTTGTTCACAGCTGTCCAGTGACTCTCTCCTGGATCTGCTTGATACCTACTCACTATACTTAGTGAGTATGCTACATCGGGTCTGGTGCATAGCATCGCGTACATGATAAAGCCTACTACCGAAGCATAGGGTATCCGTTGCATGTGAGCTCTTTCCAAATCAGTCTTAGGAGACATCTCTTTGGAGAGAGTGAGTCCAGAGGTCGTGGGTAAATTCCCACGCTTGGATTTTTCCATACTAAACCTCTATAGTATGGTGACAATGTACCTGGATTGGGACAATCCCAGTATCCGTTTAAATCTATCTCTATAGATCTTAATCCTCAAGATGTAGGAGGCATCACCTAGATCTTTCATTGAGAATCTTTGTGATAAGAAGAGCTTGACCGAGTGCAGCATAGGAACATCATTTCCTATCAAGAGTATGTTATCCACGTACAATACGAGGAAGACAATCTTACTCTCTGCCACCTTCTTGTATATACAAGGTTCATCTACGTTTTTTATGAAGTCAAACTCTTTGACTACCACATCAAAACAGATGTTCCAACCCGCGATGCCTGCTTTAACCCGTATATGGATTTTGTTAGTTATATGTATGCCCTAGAGGCCATTACTGTACATGAGATGTATATTGTAGTGGATGCTGGGACATATATAGGTAGGACTTTCTTGCTCGACATGATAGTACGCTATCTGGTTGCTCTTTATCTTAACATGTATACTTACTGTCTCTCTGTTACATGTTGATAAAGCCCTTAGGATGTGTACTCGACTTGCAGGACTATGATGTAGATCATACTAGTGGGGCCTGGGTTGTCCATGAGTACATCCTTCAATGTTCCTAGTCGTTGGAATATCGAGACGGGGCATCGATATTCCAGAGTAGACTAGCGTATATTTTCTCGACCCATGTGATGGGCGATGGATGATCCCATATCCATTGGTGTTTGACATCAGAGATGGTATGCGGGTGCTGTAAGTCTATGTCACGCACCCCCACGAACTTGCGGGGAGGCGGAATATATGAAAAACGATTATCAAAGCTTCGTAACACGGACTTGAGTGCATGAATCGTTTCTAAACCGTTACTAGAAAACTACGAAAGGTTTAACTACTCGGATTCGAAGTTATACCTCACGTTACTTGTTCTTCGGGTCTTCATCGCGGTCCTCCACTCCTCGTAGGCACCTTGGAACATCGCCACCTCAACGGCCTCCTCGAGTCAAAGACGATCCACCCGAGAGCTCCTAGGCCAAGCTTTATCTCTAATTTGAGATAACTAGGTTGCTCAAAGTGCTAATCTAAGCTACCTAGGGGATATAGAGTAAGGTTATGGATGTATTAGTCTAGCTAAACCTTGATCTCAACACATGAGAGGTTAGGGTTAGGGTTTCAAGAATGAGAGAGCTTGAGGAGAGAGAAGGTGATGATGAGAATGAATTGAAATTGTTTCTCACTTCAAATATATTATGAAGCATAAATAATTATCAAATGAATGAATCAAATGCATTATCATCATGCTTCATTGAATATGTGCAATGAATCATCAAGTGAGTCATTAAGCAATAAATGCTTCATTAACTCACTTGAATGATTCATCTCGTGAGTCACAAAATCAATTAATGCTAATGCCAACTTACCCTCCAAGTCACCATGCTTCTAGAAGCTTCCCGGAAAATTATGAGAACGCCCCTCCAATCCGTGAAAACATGGAAAAACTTTAGACTGTATAAATCCAATAACCTGATACTAGAATCTGGCTTAAACCAAAGCCGACTAGTAAAAATTGTCCGAACGTCGTACGTGCGTAAACACACGTATGCGTCCGAACCCTTGTCGTAAAACCATACGACCTCTATATCGTTTCGCCTGGAGCAGGGAAACCCTCTGTGTGGGACTCTAAAGACTCGACACTACGTTGGCAGTGGGTTTAACCACAGACCGCAAGCGGCACTAGCTGTACGTAACGGTCCCCAGGTAGATGTCGATAAGAAGGCCGATGAGGAAAACCATCTGAACTCCTACTGAGCCTGATGTGACAATCTCCGTACAGTCCGGTCTGTTCGCCTAAGACTATCGCATATCGAGCCTAGGGGGCGGCAAGCATCAGTCCCCTAATAGCTGTATAAGTCGTGTCCGAGCGTAGCCCATTACACCTTGAGAAACTACTGGAACCTACCAGTAAATCTCGCTTGCCCTGGCCAGGGACTTTACGTAATGGCTCTCTGACACAGCGCGATATCTACTCCCAATACCGGGAGAGACGAATCCTATCTAACCGCCACTTCCTCCAAGTGCTCGGGACTGCACCCAACTGCTACCAGTTTGCACGACTCATTTGAGCCGTGGTAGGGTAGCAATCTAAGAACGGTGGGACACACTCGAGGCGAAGTAGCAGTGTCAAATCTGTGGACTATGCTGTACTCATGTCACCTGGGAACTATTAACTGACGACAGGTAAAATACCAACCAATCAGTTCCCTTGCGAGTCATGTCCGGTGTAGCCGTAACCTAACGAGCACCTGTATACTATCTCCAGTACGACGTACTGATGGCTGTGGGACAGACCATCTCCCCAACTGGGATGAGAAGCATACACACTAGTCTACGCTGGAGTATCGATGCCCTGTCTTGATAATCCTATGACTAGGGACATGTATAAGATGTTGCTTATAGACTACCCAGCCCCCACTAGTGTGACTGCCATCACAACGCTGGTAATCAAGCAAAGATCCTATGGGCTCTACTAATATGTATAAGTGATATGTTACAAGAAACATATGCACATATTAAAGTAGACACAAACCAAGTAGCATACTACCATTTTTAGCAAGACTGTATTTGCAACTGTGAATATCCCAAGCTTCCATTAAGTAATATACTGTTCATATCAGATTTTTGCATTTTTATACCGCCCAATTTTTATCATATTGCTTATCAATAGGTACTCTTGAGCCGTGTTTGCTAGTCAATTGCAGAATACAGGTTCTCGGCTCTAAAAGGTGAAATTCATGAAAAAGCACGATAATCCCGGATTACTGCCAACCACAGATGAAACACGGATCTCCGCTCTTTATCCGTATGTTGCCACATACCTGTTTAAGAAGACAAAAGGGCAAATCGATTGTCATCTTCATGCACAAAGCACAATGGCAACACCAAGTCCAAGAAATCTACGCGGAGCTCGAGAAAATCATGGCAAAAGATCCACTTTCAATCACCTTTTGATCAACAGAAATTCTAGAAGAAATGTGGAAAGTTTATCAGAAAAAATCATATGCCAAACTGCAGAGAAAAGCAAACCAGGACAACCCACAAAACCCGAGGAGCTAACTCCTCTATATGGCCGCGGATCTGCGGCCAATAGGGGGTCTAGGCCGCGGATCCGCGGCCGTATAGGCTCCTCAGATGGAGATTTTTCAGGGGTATTTTAGTCTTTCTATGTATAGGCAGAATTTTGCCCTAGATTTCCATTTCCCTGCCTATAAATAGCCCAGAACCTTGTGAAGCCAAGGGTGCTTAATCTTGTATTTTTTAGGGTTTAGAATACTTGTTCTTCTTCCTCTTCTCATCTCTTCTCCATTGAGAAACTTGTAGTGAGCTTTTGTGAGTGAAGAATGATGAATAAAGAAGTTCATTTTGTTTTTATACTTGTCTTGCTCTTTTTATGTTAATCGCTTGTAATCGTTAATTGATAAGTAGTTGTTGTTAATTATTGTTGTTTCTTTCTTTCTCTTTTTCTTTATCCTTAAAACAACCATGATGCTTACGCTTGATCCTTGCCAAGGTGAGGTCGCAAATAGCTAGTTGTTATCTTCTAATCTTTTTCTTTCTATCTTCCTCGTTGTTTTATTTTCTTTTCATTATGATGTGTGAGTAGTTTCCACACTTGTTCGGGTAGGATAAGAGAAGTTTGAGAGAAGGAAATCTCTCTCACTCTTTTCTTGCCCAACATCTTAAATCAACTCCCGTTAATTGAACCACAATCCGCTCCCTACGGCACCCTATCCTACATGATAGCGGTGATTCCGTAGTGAGACCGGTTGTGGTTGAAGTAACCGGAGGTTATGGCTAAGAGCCAAGAACGGACGGACAAGCACCAAAAGGAAGAACTTAAGCGTTGGAAAGCTTAGCTTATACTCGCAAGTTCCTTCCTAGTCGTGCTAATCCCCGTTGTTGCTGATTACCGTAACACCGATATTAAGAGTGGCAACGAAAGAAGTGAGCGACTCCTAACTCAAACTAACCTAATCCTAACCCTAACAAGCTCTCTTTACATATCATTTTAACACTTAGATAATCACAAACAAATCTGGAAAATTGGACTTAACTCGTAAAAGCACATAGAAAAAGATTCCCATCTCCCTGCGGACGACCCGTACTCAACCGGCTAGCTACAAGCGAAACCGTTTTGATTGCGGTAGTTAACTAAACTTGAACACGCAGAATCTCTAACAATCAAATGGCGCCGTTGCCGGGGAGACGGTAGTTTATTTCTTTGTGTAATTTCGGGTTAACTTGTGAATATAAATCTAACCGAAAAACAAAACAAAAAATATACATTGTAAAAAAAACCATTTTGTTATTTTTGATTAGTTTTTGTGCAAGTGTGCAGGATAATACGGAATTCGAGTTCAGTGCCAAAGACGTGGGATATTCGAAATTCAAGTTCAGTGCCAAAGACGGGGAAGATAGACCCATATTTCGCGGCTACACCGCGACGGATCAAAACGAAGCAAACAGTCTACTGTAAAAATCTGGAGCAGATACAGTGATCAAATCAAGATTCAGCAAATCCAGACAAGCAGAGGACTCCCAGGCCAGCACACAGAAAAAAATTGGAAGCCCAATCTCTCTGTTCAGCCGCGGAACCGCGGCCTAAGCACGCGTTTGGCCGCGGAACCGCGGCCATTTGGAGCCTTCTGGCTGCCATTTTTTCTGTGAGTCTTTCTTTCTTCCCCCCTCCTCTGGACTCCAATAAACTGTGTTTTCTGCAGCATTCTTTGCGCAAATTCTCTTCCCCCTTCCAATAAACTGTTCTTGTGCAGGATTCTTTGCGCCGCGCTAAAAAAATAAAAATTGGTTGCAGTTGATTTGTTACCGCTTTGCATTCATTAATACGGACTTAAGGGGCTTGAAACCAATTCAGATTGGGTGGGGATTTCATCACCCTTCCCAGGACCCCAGAAATCATAAAAAGCATATGCATTGACCATTGTTAAAATTAAAAAATACTAGACTCAGCCCTAAGTACTTCGCGCTCAATAGGACAGAGAACTAGTTACAGGCATCGGCCGTTTATCCTATCTGACTTTTGCGGTGTCTAGGCAAGTGTGTCGAAGATAAGTGGTTATTTAATTAAGGAACTTCACGAAAGCGTTGGACAACCTCCCACTTACCTGGCACTTACCTGGTCGCAATTGACGGAGAAGAGGCGGTTTGAGGTCCTATTTCTAGCCCTCTGGAACAGTTAGGAGCTGTCTAGCAGACCAAGGTGACCCTAGATCTAGGTGTGATTGTGCATATCTTGTTTGTGATTGCTTAAAGTCGTAAGTCCGTACATATTTCTGTAAATCTCTTTCTTAGAAAAAAAAAGGGAAAAAAATCAAAAAACTTTTATAAAAACTTACCCTTTGTCGCCAAAATCCATTTTCACCCACCACACATCGTATTTCTTCATTGACGTTTTCTTACCCTCACCTTCTCTGCTTTGACTATACTAAACTCGTTTAGTGTATGTCCGCTTGGACTCGGGACACTAGCGCCCGCCTAGTCCGCGTTACATTAGTCGCTACCGACTACGCGATCGACTCAGACGTCGAAACTCCGTCCACTCCTCTTTCACCCTTACCTTTGCCGGCCAACTCCGACGTTGACCGGAATTCTGTTCATACATCTTCACCTTCACCATCACCAACCTCTTCTTCCGCGATTTCAGGATTTAATCCAAACATCTCTTTGACTACCCCTGGATTTGCTCCACCTCCTACGGAGACCAATAACCCACCACCACCGCCTGTTGTAGCGCCGTAGCGTATCGCGCTCCAGGATCGCTTCTATCCCACCCGTTCTGCACTTCCCACCTGCCTTTCTCTTCCACCGGCCAATGGGGATAATTTTGAAATTAAGCCCCACTTCATCAACATGCTTCCACGATTTCATGGGCTTGAATCTGAAGATGCCTATATCTTCATCAATAAATTTCAAAACGTTTGTGCCATGATGAAGACTACCCAACTTTCGGACGATGCTATACGTCTACGGGTCATTCCGTTCACTTTATGCGATCTTGCTGAAAAATGGCTGTATAGCACCGCTTCCCACTCCATAACCAGTTGGGACGAGTTTGTTAAAGCGTTTCTCAAAAAGTTCTATCCGAATCATAAAACCGCAAGGATTCGCAATGAAATCAACCAATTCTCTCAGCTTCCTTCTAAACCCTTCTGGAAGTGCTTTGACCGGTACAAAGACCTTCTTGTTCAGTGTTCTCACCACGGTATAGAGAAATGGCAACTTTGCCAAACCTTATACGAGGGCCTGAACCCAGCAACGAAGCAGTTGTTGGAAACCATCTGTCAGGGCCACTTCCTATCAAAATCTGACGAGGAAGCGTGGCAATTCTTTGACGACCTTACGGAGCAAACGCTACAATGGGAGAGCACCAGACCGACTTCTTCTTCTTCGACCTCCACTTCTACCGGTCAGTCTAGGGTAGGAATTCACCAACTTGATGTCTCTATTGCAATGAAAGCTGAAATGGCTGTAATAACGAGAAAACTTGAAGCCATAGAGAGCAAATTTTCTTCTCCTGCTCCTCCTGCCCCTGTTCTTCCCATTCGTACCATCTGCGCTTGTTGTTCCAATCCTTCTCACTTAACCGAAGAGTGTCCTTACAATCCACCATCGCAAGGACAGGATCAGGTTAATGCTGCATTCCAGCAAAGACCGATGAATGATCCATACTCTTCCACCTACAATCCCGGTTGGAGGAACCACCCCAATTTCGCCAGGAATCAGAATCAGAATCAATTCCAAGGCAACAATTTCCAAAGGCCCCCTCCGCCGCAACAACAAGCGCAACAACAAACTCAACATCAATTTCAGCAGCCCTTCCAACCCCAACCTTTTCAAAATCAGACGAACAACTTTGCACCCAACAATTCTTTTCCACCAAACAACTTTGTTCCGTCAAACAACGATAAGGTTTCCTCGCTCGAACGAAGTCTGGAGGCGTTCGTTAAACAATCGACACAATCCACTGCCAACATCCAGTTTTCCATTCAGTCCTTAGTGCAACACACTGCCGCTCACGGACAAAGCATCAAGACCATCGAAGCCCAGATTGCACAGCTGAATGCGGCCTTAAGCGAGCGAGAGAAGGGGAAGCTCCCGTCCCAGCCACTCCCAAATCCCGGTCACCCACAGAATGTACATGTTGCTCTTGAACAACAGAACCATAATGTGAGTGCCGTAACCACATTGAGATCAGGAAGGATGCTGCAAAAAAACATTGGCACACGGATCAACGATGACACCCCGGCCACCACTTCTTCTTCTTCTTCTTCTCCTGCTTCTTCGTCTTTTGAGCCTATTCTCCATTCTTCAAAAGGCTCTCCTTCTTCTTCTTCTTCTTCTTCTTCTTCTTCTTCTTCTGCTCTGAACGGACCCACTTCTCACTCCACGAAAACACCTGTTCTAGGATCCGTTCCAACTCCACAATCTCCTCCACAAGCATTAGACTCAACCAATTTTAAAAACGTCCCATTTCCAAACCGGTTGAGGTCTAATAAACAAAATCCTCAAATGGAGAAGATTCTGGAGTTATTTAAGCAGGTTAACATTAACATTCCACTTTTAGATGCCGTCCAACAAGTCCCATCCTATGCGAAAATCTTAAAGGACTTGTGCACGAAAAGAGGAAGTCTCAGGTACCAAAGAAAGTTTTCTTGGCTAGTGCTGTGAGTGATGCTCTTACCCAATCTTTACCACAAAAACGGAAGGACCCTGGCTGTCCTACGATTTCTATTACCATTGGGGATAAGAACATCAACCGCGCACTATTAGATCTTGGTGCCAGTGTTAACCTGCTTCCGTACTCAGTATACGAGCAATTAGGCGTAGGAGAGCTGAAACCCACGCACTGCACTCTCCAAATGGCCGACCGATCGATCACCCATCCTAGGGGTGAGCTAAAGGATGTGTTAATCAAAGTCGGGGACTTCATATTCCCCGTTGACTTCATTGTATTAGACACACAGCCTGTAGCTAACCCCCGGAATCAAATTCCGGTGATACTCGGTCGCCCATTCCTTGCAACCTCAAATGCTGTGATCAATTGTCGCAATGGTTCGATGAACCTCTCTTTTTGAAACATGACAATTGAACTCAACATTTTTAGGTTGGGGAATCAGCCCTCCGAACCTAATGCTCATATACTGGACGTTTGCTCAATCCAGGAGATCACCCCAGAAGTGTGTGAATTCGAGGAGTTTCTGTTCGAACATGATAACCTTAACGCCACTAGTGCGTTCCTTCTTGAACCTGCTGCTGTTTCTGCGCCCGACAACGACTACGAGTGTTTCACGTTCTTGAACGATCTTAGCCGCTCGCAACCCGAGTTTGAATCCTTCGAATTTTCGGATGAGTTACCTGAACCATCCGACTCGGTCGCTTACACTCGTTTTGAACCTTTGCTAGAGTCCTTTGAGTTCGAGACCTCTGCACCAATCTTGCCTTCAATCGTTTCACCTCCGACGCTCGAACTCAAGCCTTTGCCGTCTCACCTTAAGTACGCTTACTTAGGTGAGAACGAGACCCTCCCTGTCATCATCTCAGCTTCTCTAGCTCCAGAGCAAGAGAAAGCCCTTCTCGCGGTCTTGCACAGCAACAGGCAAGCTTTTGGCTGGTCCATGGCGGACATCAAGGGGATTAGTCCCCTGATCGTTGAACATCACATTCATCTGATGGATGATGCCAAACCAGCCCGGGATCCACAAAGACGTCTCCATCCAGTCATGAAAGAGGCTGTGAAGAAGGAGATTGTAAAATGTCTGGATAGTGGTATCATTTACCCTATCTCTGATAACCAGTGGGTTAGCCCCATTCACGTTGTTCCCAAGAAATCAGGTATAACGGTCATCGCTAACGAGGAGAACCAGTTAATCCCTACTCGCACCCAAACTGGGTGGCGAGTATGCATCGATTACAGAAAACTCAACGCCGCAACACGGAAGGACCACTTTCCGCTACCTTTCATTGACCAAATGCTTGAACGATTGGCCGGACACAAGTACTACTGCTTTCTTGATGGCTACTCCGGCTATAATCAGATTCCCATCGCCGAAAAAGACGAGGACAAGACCACATTCACTTGTCCTTTCGGCACGTTTGCATATCGTCGCATGCCCTTTAGGTTATGCAATGCGCCCGCTACCTTCCAGCGGTGTATGATGGGAATCTTCTCAGACATGGTGGAAAAATTTCTGGAGATCTTCATGGACGATTTCTCCATTTTCGGCGATTCCTTCAACGAGTGTTTGCTGCATCTTGACGCTGTCCTTACCCGATGTAAGGACAAGAATCTCACTTTGAATTGGGGGAAGTGCCACTTCATGGTGCGCGAAGGTATTGTCTTAGGACATATCATCTCGCAAAATGCCATAGAGGTTGACAAAGCGAAGATTGAGGTCATTTCCAATCTCCCTCCTCCCCGATGCGTCAGAGATATCCGAGCCTTCCTTGGCCATGCCGGTTTCTATAGACGGTTCATCAAGGACTTTAGCAAGATTGCTAGGCCCTTGACTCTTTTGCTGGCCAAGGATACGCCATTCGACTTCAACTTGAGCTGTGTGACTGCATTCGAGTCATTGAAAAGCTCACTCACTTCTGCTCCCATTCTTTCTTCACCTGACTGGACGCACCCATTTGAGATTATGTGCGATGCATTCGACTTTGCCATTGGTGCTATCCTTGGACAACACATCAACAAGATGCCGCACGTAATCTATTATGCGAGCCGAACCCTGAACGACGCCCAACTCAATTATACAACAACTGAGAAGGAATTCTTGGCTGTTGTATTTGCTTTAGAAAAGTTCAGGCCCTACCTCATCGGCTCTCCAGTCATTATCTACACAGACCATTCTGGTCTGAGCCATCTTTTTGCGAAGAAAGATGCAAAATCTCGGTTAATACGTTGGATCCTCTTGCTTCAAGAGTTTGACCTTGTCATTAAGGACAAACGAGGATGTGAAAACGTAGTTGCCGACCATCTCTCACGACTTCCTTCTTCGCCTTCGTTTCCAATTCCGATCAACGACGTTTTCCCGGATGAACAGCTCTTGACAGTATCTTGCGAATCCTGGTTCGCAGATATTGTGAACTATTTGGCCACAGGATTACTACCGACTGAATGGTCAAGTCAGGACAGACTTCGCTTCTTATCCAAAGTAAAACACTTTTACTGGGACGAACCCTATTGGTTCAAGTGTTGTCCCGACCAGATTATTCGTCGGTGTGTCCCTGACGAGGAATTCAAGAGTGTGCTGTCATTTTGCCACGATCAAGCATGTGGCGGGCATTTTGGCCCCAGAAAGACAGCTGAGAAGATCTTGCAATGTGGTTTCTACTGGCCACAACTCTTCAAAGACGCTCATGACTATTGCAAGACTTGCTCCCGGTGCCAACACTTGTGCCGGATATCCCGGAGGAACGAGATGCCGCTCCAACCGATCTTGGTTGTGGAGATTTTCGATGTTTGGGGGATAGATTTCATGGGGCCGTTTCCCAGCTCTTTCGGGAACTTGTACATCCTTCTCGCTGTTGATTACGTCTCTAAATGGGTCGAGGCTGTGCCCAGCCGGATTAACGACAACAAGGTTGTCGTTAGGTTTCTTAAAGAAAACATTTTCTCCCGTTTTGGCCACCCCCGAGCGATCATTAGCAACAATGGAAGTCATTTCTGCAACAAGACTTTCGAGGCCTTGATGCAAAAATATTCCATTAATCATAAGCTCTCTACGCCCTACCACCCCTAAACCTACGGGCAGGCCGAAGTTTCAAATCGGCAAATCAAGCAGATACTGGAGAAGACGGTTTCCAAGAACCGTAAGGATTGGTCGCTGAAACTCACTGATGCCCTTTGGGCATTTCGACCCGCTTATAAGACCGACCTTGGCATGTCTCCCTATCGCTTGTGTACGGAAAGGCTTGCCACCTACCTGTCGAAATAGAGCATCGAGCATTTTGGGCGATCAAAAAGCTGAATCTGTCTCTCGAAGATGCGGGCAGCCATCGGAAGCTGCAGTTGAACGAATTGAGCGAGCTTAGGGATGAGGCTTACGATAACACGGTTGTCGTTAAGAACCGAACGAAGGTGTTTCACGATAAACACCTTTTGCGCAAAACTTTCATACCTGGTCAACAGGTATTGCTTTACGATACCAGACTACACTTCCATCCAGGAAAGCTCAGATCTCGCTGGAAAGGGCCGTATTTTGTGCGGAATGTGTATCCGCATGGCGCCGTGGATTTGGAGAATCCAACGGACGGTTCATTTTTCAAAGTGAACGGACACCGACTAAAACCGTACCTTAGCGCCGAACCAACCGAGGAGCTCCTGTTCTTACAGGAGCCGGTTTACCATGCATAATCTTCCTCTGCCTACCTCCAAACTTCGGTTATCCAGCCAAGTGCAAGTGGACACTGTTCCAAATAAGTTTGGGGGTACGTATATACCATTTTGTACATTTTTGTGGATATTCTTTTTCTTTTTCTTAAAACCAAAAACACAAAAAAAATAATAAAATTAAAATTTTTGTGTATATCTAACCGACAATTTTGACCCTTCAAATGATCTCTTCATGCAATGACAGTGAGGACACTGTCCAGTTTAAGTTTGGGGGTACGCTCGGTACGCATTTCTTACCTTCGCATTCATATGTATATTTTGCATCTGCATATTAAAATCCATAAAATCCATAAAAATCAGAAAATTTTCTAAAAACATAAAAACCTTTTTGTCAAGTTAGCTAGTGGGAGAACTCTGATTCAACATTTCGACGGTTTTTGTTTAATAAGATAAGAATAACTAAATCTTATTTTTAGATGTTGAAAACCTGAAAGATAACTCTCCTTTGAAGTTAACTATAGCTGATATACGTCTTTACATCACACTACACGTGTCGTGAGTTTTGGAAATTAGATGACAAGTCTTTTATGTCTAAAAACTTTTAAATGGATAAATGATTTTCTGAAGATCAAATAGGTTTGTTCTGAAATAAGTAATATCAAGAATAGTTTATGAAGTGAAGTGAATATGAAGGGATATTATTGATGCCTTAATTGGAACTAAGTCTGAAAAATAACCCATCTGAAACTTGATTGGAATGATTACACACCGAACCCACTAAACACGTCTTTTATCCAAAAAATAATTGAACTGCCGGTTATGTCTCTGTTCGTATTGAATCATCATGATTTTCACGCCAAACTGTCTTTTGTTTTTGGACCTAGGTAACTTGAGTAATTAAGTCCGCTGGGGTGTTTTTACACCTAATGCCCTAAAGCCAACTGGTTTGGGTGCATTGGCCCAAAGCTCGCTAAGAAGCCTAGAAAGTCCAGATTAAAACAAAGTCAAGCAAGTGTTCTCTCCGAGTTAAAATTCCTAACGGTTCTTTGTGTGAGAATAATCTTGATAAAAGACAGGCTTTTATAAAAAATTTAGAGGAGATATGAAGGTTTTATTCTATGATAAAGTCTATTGCACGTTCACAGAGGTGTGTATGAAATGAAAACAAGAAATAGGTGGAGTGAAAAATAAGACCTAGTTTCCTGTTAAGGAAGATAGAAATTCTGAAGTTGAAATCTTACTGGAAAACGAAACTTGAAAAATACTTAACTCTTTAAAAAACTTATGTGATCCTTTTAAAAGTTTTATCTGGGCTTTATTGTGTGACATAATGACTTTAATCGATCTTTCTGGAAACTTAATGACACTATTTGCACTGCACGTAAAGACATATAAAATCTGTAGTTAAATAAGAAGCGAGGTGTGAAAAATAAGGGTTTGATAGTCTAGACTTGGGATCATAGAATTGTTATATTCTGAAACAAAACTTTAGGGGTTTAAATCATAGTAATTTCGCAAAAATAGCTTGACCGGATTTTGTGGGTAATATCCGCTGAAAACCCTCAGGAGACAACACTCCTCCTACTAGGGACACCTAGAGGTTTAACGGCTTGATGCACATGCTCAGTGCAATCGCGTTCCCTGCGAAAGTGAGGTTAGGAAATTTTTGTGAATAAATTGGCTTTGCTCGGGACGAGCAAATGATAAGTTTGGGGGTATTTGTTCATATCAGATTTTTGCATTTTTATACCGCCCAATCTTTATCATATTGCTTATCAGTAGGTACTCTTAAGCCGTGTTTGCTTGTCAATTGCAGAATACAGGTTCTCGGCTCTAAAAGGTGAAATTCATGAAAAAGCACGATAATCCTGGATTACTGCCAACCACAGATGAAACACGGATCTCCGCTCTTTATCCGTATGTTGCCACATACCAGTTTAAGAAGACAAAAGGGCAAATCGATTGTCATCTTCATGCACAAAGCACAATGGCAACACCAAGTCCAAGAAATCTACGCGGAGCTCGAGAAAATCATGGCAAAAGATCCACTTTCAATCACCTTTTGATCAACAGAAATTCTGGAAGAAATGTGGAAAGTTTATCAGAAAAAATCATATGCCAAACTGCAGAGAAAATCAAACCAGGACAACCCACAAAACCCGAGGAGCTAACTCCTCTATATGGCCGCGGATCCGCGGCCAATAGGGGGTCTAGGCCGCGGATCCGCGGCCGTATAGGCTCCTCAGATGGAGATTTTTCAGGGGTATTTTAGTCTTTCTATGTATAGGCAGAATTTTGCCCTAGATTTCCATTTCCCTGCCTATAAATAGCCCAGAACCTTGTGAAGCCAAGGGTGCTTAATCTTGTATTTTTTAGGGTTTAGAATACTTGTTCTTCTTCCTCTTCTCATCTCTTCTCCATTGAAAAACTTGTAGTGAGCTTTTGTGAGTGAAGAATGATGAATAAAGAAGTTCATTTTGTTTTTATACTTGTCTTGCTCTTTTTATGTTAATCGCTTCTAATCGTTAATTGATAAGTAGTTGTTGTTATTTATTGTTGTTTCTTTCTTTCTCTTTTTCTTTATCCTTAAAACAACCATGATGCTTACGCTTGATCCTTGCCAAGGTGAGGTCGCAAATAGCTAGTTGTTATCTTCTAATCTCTTTCTTTCTATCTTCCTCGTTGTTTTATTTTCTTTTCATTATGATGTGTGAGTAGTTTCCACACTTGTTCGGGTAGGATAAGAGAAGTTTGAGAGAAGGAAATCTCTCTCACTCTTTCCTTGCCCAACATCTTAAATCAACTCCCGTTAATTGAACCACAATCCGCTCCCTACGGCACCCTATCCTACATGATAGCTGTGATTCCGTAGTGAGACCGGTTGTGGTTGAATTAACCGGAGGTTATGGCTAAGAGCCAAGAACGGACGGACAAGCACCAAAAGGAAGAACTTAAGCGTTGGAAAGCCTAGCTTATACTCGCAAGTTCCTTCCTAGTCGTGCTAATCCTCGTTGTTGCCGATTACCGTAACACCAATATTAAGAGTGGCAACGAAAGAAGTGAGCGCCTATTAACTCAAACTAACCTAATCCTAACCCTAACAAGCTCTCTTTACATATCATTTTAACACATAGATAATCACAAACAAATCTGGAAAATTGGACTTAACTCGTAAAAGCACATAGAAAAAGATTCCCATCTCCCTGCGGATGACCCGTACTCAACCGGCTAGGTACAAGCGAAACCGTTTTGATTGCGGTAGTTAACTAAACTTGAACACGCAGAATCTCTAACAATCATATACATATAAGTATGATACAATAATAGCCCCTAGGGCATATACACTAACAATCTCCCACTTGCACTAGGGCCATGAGCTGGCATATCATAGACCTATCATCTCGAATAGCCTCTCGAACTGCGTCTGAGGAAGGGCCTTTGTGAATGGATCAGCAATGTTATTCTCTGTCTCTACTCTTTTTATCTCGATCTCCCTGATCAGGTGATACCGCCTTAAGATTTGTCTGGACTTGTGATGGGACCTGGGTCCCTTCGCTAAAGCTATAGCGTCGTTATTGTCACAATACAGAGGTATTGGATCAACACTGGTAGGAACCACCTGAAGTTCTGTGTGGAACTTCTTCATCCAGACTGCTTCTTTTGCGGCATCGCAAGCAGCTATGTACTCCCCTTCCATTGTTGAGTCAGCAACGGTCTCCTGCTTGGAACTCTTCCAACAGACCGCCCCTCCATTGAGGGCAAAGACATAACCCGACATGGATTTGGAGTCATCTTTGTCACTATGGAAGCCGGAGTCGGCAAAGGCCTCCATATGGAGGTCTTTTCCGCCATACACCAAGAACATTTGCTTAATCCTCCTCAGTTACTTGAGAATGTTCTTTACTGCTATCCAGTGCTTCTCCTCTGGGTTTGCCTGATACCGGCTTACAACGCTCAATGCGTATGCTACATCTGGTCTGGTACATAACATTGCATACATTATAGAGCCTACCGCAGAAGCGTAGGGTATAATCGACATGCGATCCCTTTCCAAATCAGTCTTGGGAGTCATCTCTTTGGAGAGGGTGATTCCGTGACAAGCCGGTAGGTTACCGCGCTTAAAATCATCCATACTGAATCTCTTCACTATGGTGTCTATGTACCTGGACTGCGAAAGTCCCAACATCCTCTTTCATCTATCACGATAGATCCGGATTCCCAGAATGTAGGTGGCATCACCCAGGTCTTTCATGGAGAATTTATGTGACAAGAATCTTTTGACTGACTGTAACATAGGAATATCATTTCATATTAGGAGAATGTCATCCACGTGCAAGAAGAGGAATACTACAGCTCTCCCTACAATCTTACTGTATATGCATGGTTCATCTGGATTTTTGATAAAGTCAAATTCTTTGACAGCATCATCAAAACAGATGTTCCAACTCCACGATGCTTGCTCCAGTCCATAAATTGACTTAATCAACTTGCATACTTTACCGCTGCTCCCACTCTGAATGAATCCTTCTGGTTGATCTATATAGACGCTCTCTTCTAAATTACCATTTAGAAAGGTCGTCTTTACGTCCATCTGCCAGATTTCATAATCGTGGAAGGCGGCAATAGCAAGAAGGACCCGAATGGATTTAAGCATAGCTACTGGAGAAAAGGTTTCGTCATAGTCCAAACCAGGTCTTTGACGGAAATCCTTTGCAACCAGTCTAGCCTTGTAGGTTTCTACCTGTCTATCTACACCAATTTTCTTTTTGAAGATCCATTTGCATCCTACGGGTTTTACCCCATCTGGAGCAATGTCCAAAGTCCATACTTTGTTAGTGTACATGGACTCCATTTCGGTCCGCATTGCATCCAGCCATTTTACTGAGTCACCGCTCTGAATGGCTTGCTGGAAGCTAGTAGGCTCATCATAGTCAATAGTGCAATCCTCTCTATCCCCGTCTATGAGAAAACCGTAGTATCTCTCCGGCGGATGAGATTGCCTACTACTCCTGCGGAGTGGCGTCGGGATGACCGGTTCTTCTGAAACCTCTGGTTCTATCAAGCTTTCAGTAATAGCTTGTGGTTCTGGAATTTCTTCCAGTTCTATTGCGCTCCCACTTATCTGATTTTCTAAAAACTCATTTTCCAAGAAGCGAGCATTATGAGAAACAAAAATCTTTTGTTCCTCTTCGTAATAGAATTAATATCCTTTGGAGTTCTTTGGATATCCCACAAACTTACACTGTACTGATCGTGCCTCTAGCTTGTCCGTATGCTGCTTCTTTACAAAAGCTGGACATCCCCATATCTTAATATGTTTAAGATAGGGTTTCTTTCCACACCACATCTGATATGGTGAAGTAGGCACAGTCTTAGTTGGAACTCGGTTTAAAAGGTATGCAGCTGATTCTAGTGCATATCCCCAGAATGATCGTGGTAAGTCAGCTTTACTTATCATGGAACGAACCATATCCAATAGGGTTCGATTCCTTCTTTACGATACACCGTTGTGTTGTGGTGTGTATGGAGGAGTAAGCTGAGAGAGAATCTCATTCTCTTTTAAGTAATCTAGGAACTCGGCACTTAAGTATTTACCACCTCGATCAGATCTCAGTGTCTTGATACTTTTTCTTGTTTGTTTTTCCACTTCATTCTTGTATTCTTGGAATTTCTCAAAAGCCTCGGATTTATGTTTCATTAAGAAGACATATCCATACCTAGAGAAATCATCTGTAAAAGTAATGAAGTAGGAATAACCACCTCGCCCATGTGTAGACATTGGACCGCACACATCACTGTGTATGAGTCCCAAGAGCACGCTTGCTCTTATTCCGTGTCCAGTAAACGGAGTCTTTGTCATCTTTCCCATGAGACAAGATTCACAAGTAGCTTAAGATTGATATTCGAACGGATTCAAATATCCTTCTCTATGTAACTTAGTTAATCGTGTTTCATTGATATGACCTAGTCTACAATGCCATAAGAAAGCCTGATTTATTTATGGAGACTTTCTTTTCAGTGTGTTCTGGATATTGAAAACCTGAGCTTGACTTAATACGTATATACCGTTATCTAATATACCTGACCCAATCTGAACTTGATTTAGGTGGATGTTAACTACATCGCTTACGAATGTAAAATCATATCCCTCTCTTGAAAGTGAGGACACTGATATGATATTACAAGTCATACTAGGTATATATAAACAGTTACGTAAAATCAATATATGACCACTTGTCAATCCTAGGCGATATTCTCCCACGGATTCAGCGTTCACTGTCATTCTGTTTGCAACTTTGAGAGACCAATCACCTACCTTTATAACTCTACGATTTCTCAAAGCATGTAATGAATTACAGATATGAGATCCTGCTCCGGTATCAAGTACCCAGGAAGTAGAGTTAATTGACAAACAGTTCTCAATTACTAACACACTTGAGGCTGAAGCCACAACATGCTTCGTATCCTGGCTACTGGCTTCTAAAGCCCTGCAATCATTCTGCCAATGCCTAATCCCATAACAATAGGAACGTCCCTCTTTTACTACATTCAGTCCCGAAACTTTTGCCCTTCTCTTTCCTTCTACTTCCCTGGTTTCCTTCGGGGTAGAAGGTAAAGATTGTAGAATCAGGTCAGTATCTGACCCGTTCTTCGACGTGGTCTTCAGGTCCCTGAGCTCATCAATATAGCTAGTCATTGTAAGGACGTTGTCCCCTACAGATGACCCGTCAGCTAACCTCGCTTGAATTAATTCGGTCGAGCTTTCATATTTTGTGATATGAGATTGCTCTCCATATAAATCTCTGTTATGGAGAAAGATGGAAACTAAGTCCATCTTCTCGTGCCGCTTCTGGTATACACCATCAACTGAAGCTAACATGAGGCACATAGCTTTCGCTTTATCATTTTCCCTTGTCTGGCAGATATCCATATCCGTGACGGTGGAAACTGGACCTGGGACGGCGGGATCTCGAGTAGTAATAGGGTGGTCTAGCTTGTCATAGGCAATAGACATCTGGACAGACCTTTGCCAGTCCTATAAGTCAGATTCAGTCAATTTGTTATCTAGATGTAACCTATGTGTGGTCACAAGGTCGCTGCAATTTAAGAGAGAGAAGAAAAATACTATTAACATGATGCTCTTGCAAGTTTAGATTGGTTTTTAATTTATCTAAACAGGATGGCTCCCACTGTTTCTCGAATCCCACCTCAAACCATAAAAGAAGAATTGGCCAGGATTATTCTCACCGTACAATTCTTGCTTAACCGTTCAGCCAGGTCAGTGTCGATACTTCGAGGGAGGTTTTCCAACGCTTTCGCGAAGTTCCTTAATTAAATAACCTCTTTTCTCTGGGGGCGTAGCCCCGCTGACACCTTTCTAGACACCTACTTGGTTTATAGCATTGATCGTTAAGTGACGAATCTCCTGATAAGTAGTATATACTCACAGTAGGATCGGGATCCAAAATATCATCGTATGATAATGTTGAAGGAATCCTACCAACATTCATCAAACTCCAAAATGGTATGCATCTCTCTGCAAATTTCAGTTTCTTTTAGAAATTCCCGATGTGGATTTTTGCCCCATGCTCTTATGACCTTGACTTTGGCTAAACAAATCATAAGTCATATGTCAAGTTCTACCCGTCATTATCCAAGTTAATTTGAACCCATCCGTACATACCCTTGACTTTGGCCAAACAAGGCAGTACGACTGTCCCAAACCAACGCATCTATCTATGCTACATATGAATATCCAACAGCTACCAAACACTGTGCCTTGACTTTGGCCAAAAAAACACTGCTTGAATACTATTGACTATCCATAAGAAATGACGGAGGGCTACGACTGGTTTTGGCAAAACCGTGAACGTAGTGAACTTGATATAATCGAAGGAACCTGATACTTTTTAAAAGGAGTGGTTAAAGCTCCGCAATTAAAAAATCTGATCTTTTAAAATAACCGAGTGGTTTCTTTTAAATTTGTTCCAACGATTAAACTTTGGTTTATTTTCTTTGCATTATAATAATGTGTCCCATCTTTATCCTATCATTGCAGAAAATAACGAAAATACCACGTTCTCTTATGCCATCCGCATTTGCCACGGGGTCCCGTCATCACCCGTTGGGTTACTTAACTAACGACAGAGCGGGGGATGGGCCAGCGCGGGTGTAAAACATAAGTGACGTCTAATAGCTATCATATATAGATATTGTACATTCGTCAGACGCAATAATAAGCATTCCAGATCACTGATGAACTTTATTGGATTTACAAGCAATCCGCCTTTGCTTTGAGCCTGCAATAAAAGAAGGATTACACAGTTGTGATGAATAGCCATTACCCCACCCTAGACCCCTACGGGTACGGCAAACTACTCGCCAAGTACCCGAAGTGAAGCGGTCTCCCTCAACAAAGTGAGTAGGCCACTAAACACTTCAAAGTACCCGGTAGTTTGTGCACCCCACCTTGGGTCTGTCCTAGGAGCAAAAACAGTAAAAAAGAAATAATACAACGGTGGCTACAACCGCAACCTGGATGTGCCCCGCAAAAGAATATTACATCATATTACATTTACATCGAATGAATGAATAATAAACCCATCTCAAACCCCGGCTAATCATCACAACACTCCAATCAAGTCCATATACACAAACAGTAAACATTACAGAAATGTGCAACCCCCTGCCAACCGACATACTAGCAGTTAGGGGAGGTTTACGAACACATTAAACATTACAGATAATAACCCGATTAGCAATTAGTTTAGAACATCGATCGACTACCTTTATCCGTGTCTACCCGAAAAGCAAACCTACACTGAAGTAACCTGGGTAGAAACAGAACATGAAGGATACCAAAACACCAGAAAACATGAATAACAGAGTAAATCCGAGTCAACTCGGAGTTGAGTCGGCGGCGGATAAGCGGCACAAGCACTCTATTGCCGCGGATCCACGGCCATAAAGCCGAGTTAGAACTTCGTATTTTCCCAGTATTCTTATATTTCCCTGCTGTGAATTTTAAGGCATATCAAATAGGTTTTTAGACATGTTTAAAATTAACAGAAACTTGGGATTTCCGGGGTTTCGTTTTCGCGTTTTCTGACGATCGAAGTTCTAATCAGTTGCTAACAAGCTAGTAATGGTTTAGTTGGCTCTGATACCACTGTAAGTCCATGTCACGCACCCCCACGAACTTACGGGGAGGCGGAATATATGAAAAACGATTATCAAAGCTTCGTAACACGGACTTGACCGCATGAATCGTTTCTAAACCGTTATTAGCAAACTACGAAAGGTTTAACTACTCGGATTCGAAGTTATACCTCACGTTACTTGTCCTTCGGGTCTTCATCGCGGTCCTCCACTCCTCGTAGGCTCCTTGGAATATCGGCACCTCAACGGCCTCCTCGAGTCAAAGACGATCCACCCGAGAGCTCCTACGCCAAGCTTTATTTCTAACTTGAGATAACTAGGTTGCTCAAAGTGCTAATCTAAGCTACCTAGGGGATATAGAGTAAGGTTATGGATGTATTAGTCTAGCTAACCCTTGATCTCAACACATGAGAGGTTAGGGTTAGGGTTTCAAGAATGAGAGAGCTTGAGGAGAGAGAAGGTGATGATGAGAATGAATTGAAATTGTTTCTCACTTCTAATATATTATGAAGCATAAAGAATTATCAAATGAATAAATCAAATGCATTATCATCATGCTTCATTGAATATGTGCAATGAATCATCAAGTGAGTCATTAAGCAATAAATGCTTCATTAACTCACTTGAATGATTCATCTCATGAGTCACAAAATCAATTAATGCTAATGCCACCTTACCCTCCAAGTCACCATGCTTCTAGAAGCTTCCCGGAAAATTACGAGAACGCCCCTCCAATACGTGAAAACACGGAAAAACTTTAGACTGTATAAATCCAATAACCTGATACTAGAAACTGGCTTAAACCAAAGACGACTAGTAAAAACTGTCCGAACGTCGTACGTGCGTAAACACACGTATGCGTCCGAACCCTTGTCGTAAAACCATACGACCTCTATATTGTTTCGCCTGGAGCAGGGAAACCCTCTGTGTAGGACTCTAAAGACTCGACACTACGCTGGCAGTGGGTTTAACCACAGACCGCAAGCGGCATTACCTGTACGTAACGGTCCCCAGGTAGATGTCGATAAGATGGCCGATGAGGAAAACCATCCGAACTCCTACTGAGCCTGATGTGACAATCTCCGTACAGTCCGGTCTGTTCGTCTAAGACTATCGCATATCGAGCCTAGGGGCGGCAAGCGTCAGTCCCCTAATAGCTGTATAAGTCGTGTCGGAGCGTAGCCCATTACACCCTGAGAAACTACTGGAACCTACCAGTAAATCTCGCTTGCCCTGGCCAGGGACTTTGCGTAATGGCTCTCTGACACAGCGCGATATCAACTCCTAATACCGGGAGAGACGAATCCTATCTAACCGCCACTGCCTCCATGTGCTCGGGACTGCACCCAACTGCTACCTGTTTGCACGACTCCTTTGAGCCATGGTAGGGTAGCAATCTAAGAATAGTGGGACACACTCGAGGCGAAGTAGCAGTGTCAAGTCTGCGGACTATGCTGTACTCATGTCACCTAGGAACTGTTAACTGACGACGGGTATAATACCAACCAATCATTTCCCTTGCGAGTCCTGTCCGGTGTACCCGTAACCGAACGAGCACCTGTATACTATCTCCAGTACGACGTACTGATGTCTGTGGGACAGACCATCTCCCCAACTGGGATGAGAAGCGTACACACTAGTCTACGCTGGAGTATCGATGCCCTGTCTCGATAATCCTATGACTAGGGACATGTATAGGATGTTTCTTATAGACTACCCAGCCCCCACTAGTGTGACTGCCATCACAACGCTGTTAATCAAGCAAAGATCCTATGGGCTCTACTAATATGTATAAGTTATACGTTACAAGAAACATATGCACATATTAAAGTAGACATAAACCAAGTAGCATACTACCATTTTTAGCAAGACTGTATATGCAATGTGAATATCCCAAGCTTCCATTAAGTAATATACATACTAGTATGATACAATAATGGCCCCTAGGGCATATACACTAACAGGTGCTCAGTGGTGACTGGGTACACTGAACGGACTCGCCGAGAACTCCCAGATGGTATTATACCTCACGTCAGATGGCAGTTCTCTGGTGACACTGGTACAGCTTAGTCTGTTGACCCGAGATCGTCATAGAGTCTTGTGTGTCTCCCACTGTGCTTTGATTTCCACCCTACCACTGCTCTACTGAGTCGTGCAAACAGGTGGTTTTTGGGTACAGTCCCGATTCACATGGAGGCAATGAGCGATAGGAGAGGATTCGTCTCTCCCGGTATTGGGGGTTGATGTAGCGCTATGCTCGACTGGCCATAACTGGAAATCCCTGGCCAAGGTTGCAGTGATTTACTGGTAAGTATTATCAGTAGTTTCACGCTTGTTGTGCACCTTACATCGGCATGACTTATCAAGCTACTGTGGTCTGACGTTTACCACCCCTAGGTAAGATATATGACATATCAGACGAACAGACCAGACTGTGCGGTAAGTGTTACTGATTGGATTCACAGGAGTGTGAGCAGGCTTGCTCATTGATCTTCTGATCGCTCAATACCCGGGTGGCCGTTACGTTTAGCAGACCGCTTGCGGCTTGTGGGTGATTGATATGATCACCGCCTACTGCCGGCGTATTGACGCGTCTTTAGAGTCCTACACAGAGGTTTCCTGGCTCAAGCGAAACGAAATAAGAGCGCATATGAGATATGTGCGGGACCGAGATTGATACGATATAAGATACCGTATTCTATTCTCGCAATTTATGACATTGATCGGTTGTATGCGATATAGCCGGGTTATCGGATCAAGTATTGATTCGATAAGTTGTTACTTTTGATATTAGTCGGTTATAGACGAATTATTAAATCAAGAGTTGATTTAATAATTTAATGTATAATTATATATTTGATATATTACATTACATTAACTAGTATTAGCTCACTTAAGATTTATTTTCTCACTAGTTTGTGCATAAGTGTATATGTGATATATATGTCTGTACATATATTTGTGTCATACTTGATATTACACACAAGATGGGTGTATGAGACTTATACCAAGATTAGGTTTAAGATTAGGGTTATTGTTTTATCTTAAGATTTAACAAAAGAGTTGAACTTAGTCAAAGTTATCAAGCTTGAAGAAGCTTGGAGAAACTTTGACAAAGTCCACTCTTTTGTCATTTCACTTGATATTCTTTAACCTAACCCTTGACCTCATACCTTGGTCAATTCTCTACATGAGTTAAGCATGATATCTTAACTCACACATGGTTACATTATTGAGGGAATTAATTCATATGATGATTATTCTTTCTTCTTCTTCTTATTCATCAAGCTCCATGAAAAGCTTGCTAGCTCTAATAGTGCCATGAGAAAAAGTGTGAGAAAATCAATTCTAAAGTGAGCCCACTTCCTACTTCTTCATCCTCTACTACTTTCCATGTAGTATAGGGTGTTCTCTTCACAAAGTTCATGACCAAGTGAAGGAATAGCTTGAGTTAGTGTCTCCCCGACGTAGATCATCTTCGGCCTCGAAGTCAACGACCTAGCCCGTTCATTTCTCCGAGGAAACCATCGCTAGAGTCCGGGATCCCGATGATCGCAGCGAAGGGACGTCAACACGGAGCTTTAGAAGTGAAAGACCGGATCTACAAAGGTTGTAATCCCTTTCACTTAGTGTTAAAGTTGTTAACTTTCTAGTTTTCGCATAATCTCTAGTATACGATCTTGGTTAGGGTTGTTCGGCACGGCTAAATTTTTGAATCGGGCATGGTTAATGCCTTGTAGAACCTTGTTAGAGTGCCTAGGAACCCTACAGTGGTATCAGAGCCAAGCTAGAGCTTTAGGCGAAGTCTAGACGAAGTTTAAAGTCCGATCGAACCCGGAAAACCCGATATACCCTAGTTTCTGGAAAAATAATCAACTTGTGATTTTTTGTGAATTAAAAATACTCAAAAAAATTAGCAGGGAAATACAAGGATTACTGTGCAACACGTGCCACTGATCACCTTAACACGCCGCGGAACCGCGGCCGTACCATGGCTTGCGCGGCGGTTCCGCGGCCAAAAAGTTGAATCATGGCACGTGGTTTGCACAGTAATGTCCGTCTGTAATTCCTGATTCTTCTGGATATTTTTATATTTACTCAAGAGTTGAGTTTTCTGGGTTGTATTGGGGACTCATTGATTCGATCGGATAATTTAACTTCATTTAAGTTTTTCCGGGTATTTTTTTAGAACATGTTAAAAAGTTCGAACGAATATCAATAACTCACTTTTTACCGACCCGGAAAATTTCCAAGTGTTGGATTTTTCCGTAGTTTAAGAACGTTCTAAGTCGTGAAAGTAACGCGATGGACCCTCTAGAAGACAACAAACCTTAACTCGATTATGTGACCGTCTTGAACTGCCTTTTGAACCTTAGGGTTTGGGGCAGTACGGCGTTGCTACATGTGAGGCGTTGGCTTGACCCTTCTACGGCTGGACCATTGGTACTGTGGCATGAAATGGATGTTTTTAAACTTATTTCAAG
Source organism: Agapanthus africanus (assembly GCA_030015575.1). Classification (NCBI taxonomy): domain Eukaryota; kingdom Viridiplantae; phylum Streptophyta; class Magnoliopsida; order Asparagales; family Amaryllidaceae; genus Agapanthus; species Agapanthus africanus. The sequence goes on along the minus strand of JASDDO010000019.1, from coordinate 605,756,891 downwards.
TGTTGAGCTATTTGGGAAAACTTGGGTGTTTGATTATTCGATCGGAAAGTTTAACATTTTCTATTTATCTGGAATGTGATACAATATTTGGAATCCACAAGTAGTTATGAGATAACTAATTTGAATGTTATAAACATAGCAGTTTAGTCTCATTTGATCGGTTGCCACGGAATTTTGATGTAATCAAAAGTCGGTCGCAATCACATAGCATACGCGGATACTCGCCGGGTAAACTTAATAGACAGCCACGCTGTCACGACCCGCAGGGTACGGAACGTGACTGGCACTTAAGTTTACGAAACGACTCAAGACGTCCGTAAAATAAGTAAGCCAAAACCCAGAAACCAAAACCAAATAAGCAAAAGAGTGAAGAAAACCCAATCAATTGAAAGCGAGTTTATCAAATAAGTCATATAAAACCCTTTTTAAAAACAATATCAATTTTTCCGAAAATTTCGGCAGAGTCTCCTTTGTAAATACTGGCCCCCAAAATGGGAACAACAAGAATATATATGAATCCAACAAATAAGGCATCCCCAAGCGGGAGCTAGCTCTTCGCCACAAGGCGGTCACAAATCCCACGTAATATAAAACAACAACATGCAAAATAATCATAAAGAAGCATGAGAAAACAGCATGTCGACTCAAGTGAGCTCGACCCCAAAATACAGCATAAAAAGTCCACAAATCTCACAGTCTCATCTCTAGGTCAATATACAATAAAACTGGTAGATACAGTAGATGGAGTACACTAGATACAAAGAATATACAAGGTGGTACAAAAATAATGATATAACCCACCTAAGAGCAAAACCTCGAGTCCAAGCAAAGGAGGCAAAAGAAGCAAGTGCGCCCGCCGCTACTGTACTGACGGAGCGGACCTGCAAAAGGCTGTGGCACAACGGGGGTGAGTTGCCCACTCGTGAGTAATAAATAATATCTACACAGCCTATCGAATGCATGCACATAAGCATCCTAGCATCTAAAATACAGGTAAGGCAGGACATAATAGCAGGTAGGTATGCAATATGAATATACTAGCAGGTATGAATGCAATGCGAATCAACTCATGACCTGAATGTGTAAGTATAAGAATCATGTTTTTCCTTTAGGAATCTCTTTTGAAATACCAGCACAATACCAATAGAATCAATAAGAACCTGTGTCCAGCAACGACACCTCAAACTATCACAAATCTCATATATCCATGTCATAGTATCTCTGGCCTCAGCCATCCGGCTGAGCCATCTCAATATCAATATCTCATCATCTCGCGGCCACGGTCGGTATCTTCTGGATATCCGCCGTCCCAAACAGTCACCGGTAGGTCTCATCCCCTGCCAGGCTCATCGTCAGCACCACGAGCTTCTTGCCCCGGGGTACCTTACCGGGCCCACCATGTACCCGAGACGGTTCATCCAACTCTTCGAAACGGGTCTCGAAAACCACAGCAAACTCATGGTGGATGACACTTACATCACTAGAAAACCGCAATTTACATATTTTAAAAATATAATAAGTTTAGAAATTTTGCGGCTTTCCCCCGAAATCCAGAAATATCATAAAATCTCAAGAAATCCTCATAAGTGCATATGTCAATGATAAGGGATGCATATAGTATCAATAATCAAGTTGCGATGTGTGATTAATAGATTAGGCATGAACAAATAATATGATGAAGTACATGCACATGAATAGCAATCCTACGATTTCATTTTAAGGAATTAAAGCAATAGCGCAAGTTTAAGTATCAATTATAGTAAAGGGTTTCAATTTAAAGGTTATCTAGTGTGGTGGCATGGCAATTACCAGGGTGTGTGTGTAAGCATGAATGGTGCTCGTGCTGCATATAAAAACCCTGGCAATGGTGCAGGTGTCCTATAGAATGGGTTCGTATATGTATGTCAATATAAGGCATGAATGTAGCAAATAATCATACAAGTATTACACCCCTAATTACTAACATTACTAAGAATCTCTTTAAGCTACTAAAACTATCGGGCGACTTGCGCCATCCAACGATAGTCCCCCGTAGATGTTACATCTACTCACCGGAATCCCTAGCTAGTCACGTCCAATCACCGCTTTCCCCTTTCGTGCCGCGTCTGACGTCTCCGCGACCGAACCTGAAATTTACATCAATACAAACATAAGGTTACAAATCAATAACGACGAAAATACCATAGTCCACAAGCTAGGTACAACATGCACAAAGTGCGCGGAACACACGCGAAAATCTACTAAAATGCCGATTTGGTCGCCCGGAAAAACTAAAACCCGGACATTCAAAAATCCGCACTCACCCATCCTAAAAGTCATAGGATACGCTAAAAATGTCATCAAGACATCGCAAATAATTTATCACAATATTTTAATAAAAACTAGTAAGCTAGAATTTGCAATTTGGTGCAAACATCGACAGTTAACGACAAAGTTAACACAATCCAACACAACAATCCAAACTAACTCACTAGATAGCCACTACATTAATTTTAAACCATTAACTATACTTCAAAACATATTTTCCACAACCAACCCTTCTCTTGAATTTTGGTAATTAGCAATCTTAATGAAAATTTCACACAAGTTTAACATAGATTAGCATAACATCAAGCCACTTAAGCAAAGTAACCCTATAGATTGGTTAAGTAAACAACTAGATAGCTAATTAGCTTTTATTAACTAAATGATGGTTTCTAAAAACCTTAGTTTAACTCTAACCATAAACCTTTAAAAACTAGATTAGAAACTAACACTAAATTAACACTAGATTTTAGCCCAATTAGCAAGTTAACCACTTAGATTAAGCTAATCAAAATAACTAGGTAACAAAATAGCTTAATTAATCTCTTAATGGTGTTCTAAACCCTAAATTTATTTCAAACCACAAACCTTAAAAAAAACTAGTATGCAAATAGCACTAAAATTAACACTAAAACAATTTTCAAAGTTCTAATTAGCACACTTTAAACTACAATTTAACCAAAGATTGAAATTATACCTCACAAGCCAAAACCCTATGTTGCTAAAGCCTCCCAAGATGCCATCTTTCTCCAAGATTTGGGCTTGTGAGGTATAATTGGAACGATACAGAGAAGATTTGCATGGCCCCTGCGCAAGGATGACACGCACAAATCGAGAAAAGTGAAGGAAAAAATAGTGGAATGGGGGGGGCTGCTCTCAGCCAGTAGAAGGGAGAGGGGATGGTGTGGGGTGTGTGGAAAAAAATCACCAAGTCAAACCCCCTCAAAGTCAATACACCATACCTCCAAATACTATATTTTAATCAATTCTCAAAACAATTCATTTCATCACATGAATAAAGTCAAAGTGAGGCAAGCAAATTTCTGGACCTGATCATGGTGGGGCCGGCCTAGAGGGAGTGGGGGTGAGTGTGAGTGGATACAAAAAGGTTTTATGCAAAAAGACCCCCCACAAGTCCAAAATTGCAAGTTTTAGCTTAAAATTCAATAAATTTCGTTTTCCATAATAAAAATTAGTTAAAACATGAAATAAAATACTAAAATTTTATGTTACAACTAGATTTTAATTAACATGATTTTAAAGCTTAAATTTAGCCCATTTAAATTGTATTTATCGCTAATTTAATGTATTTTCTTACCGGCTTAAAATAATATTAAAAATTGAAAAATTAGGGAAAATTTTTAAACGACCAGAATTTCATAAGTAACTCATTTTCTACTAAAAACAAGCAAATTCCTATCCAAATTAGGTATAATTAGTCCTAAACTGCAAAATAACAAAAAAAGACGGTTTTCGGAAAAATACCGAATTTTCACCGATTTTCAGGAAAACACCAAAACGACTTTTCGAGGCGTTACACACGCCCCATAGCCCCGACCAAGTGACTGTAGGAGAACCCCGTCGCCAAAAGCATCCATTCGGGTGCTCGCGGCAGCGGTGTTCCGTTTTAGTGCGCTTCGTCGACGGCATCCGGGGGTGCTGCCGTCTACTAAAGTTTGCGACGAGCATTCGATCAGGATGTCGGGAATCTTGTTGAATGGACCGACTTGATATTGAAAAGAGTTTTCGATAATGAGACTAAAATGCGGGGTTTATAATTGTTAGACATGCGATGTCTAAGGAATTCATTTGGTTAGGCATGCGATGTCTAAGGAGGTTGAGGATTCCAACTGTTGTAGTTTTACACTTTCTTTTCTGCGACCGTAAGTGTAATATGTGGTGTATCGCCGGTTTCGTTGCTATACATCAACGACAATTGGGATACACATATTTACTTACGTTGATGACATGTGATGTTATGTGTTGCTGGATAAGTTATATTGGATCGTCGTGTTTGAATAGCCGGGGGTTTTTATGTGAGATAAGTGTTTTTCATTTTCATTCATGTAAAAAACTTGTTTGTAATATTCTTTTATTGGGGCACTTCCGGGCTGAGGATGATGTCACCATTGTATATTATTTACTTTTCCGCATTAGGATAGACCCAAGGAGGGGAGCACAAGTAACCGGGTTCTAGGGTCCAGTGGGAGACCATCTCGATGAGTCGAGTCCGGGTCTCCTAACTCTAGAATTGGTAGGGTTGCTTGCCGCTCTCATAGGGGTCTCGGGGTGTGGGATTGGCTATTTATCACGACCGTGGAATCCGTGTTTTATAGGGGCTCAAAATAAAATACGGACGTCCTAGTATATCCAATATTTCATATGTTGTTTTCTGCTGCGTTATCTGTGATGTGATCATGTGATATGTTCAGATAGATACTGTATATAGTATATATGATATATTATATAGACGTTGCTTATGTTTTACACCCGCGCTAGCCCTGCCCCGCTCTGCCGTTAGTTACCTAACCTAACGGTGCAGACGGGACATCGAGGCGAATGCGGATGGCATAAGTGTACGTTGTATTTATCTGTAATGTTTAGGTGGACTTAAATGATGGGACATTCATTGATGAGATTAATGAAAGAAAATAAACCTAAATGATATTGTGGAATCAAATTTCAAAAAAATAGGTAGCTCTAGTTGTTGCTTTGCATAGCGGTGTTCCTTGTAGAACATCCAGGACCTTATTCGATAAGGAAAGAGCCGAGATCCCTTCACCGGGAGTGACCTCTTTAGCAATAACTAGAAGATGCTACAACCTTCGGTTTGTCTTTTGATTGCTTTTCTAGTTCTTGCTTTGCATAGTGGTATTATGAATATCCTGCACCTCATTCGATGAGGAAAGAGCCGAGATCCCTTCACCGGGAGTGACCACTTTAGCGAAACTAGCAAAAGCCTCAAAAGCACTACATTTAAAACCATTTGATTCTGCAACGAGATCAAGTTCAAAGCGTTAAAGGTTTTCTTAAAAACCATATGCAACCCTCCGTCATTTTAGGAAGCAGAGTAGTATTCGAGCTGTGTTTGATAACCATAGTCAAGGCACAGTGTACGGTAGCTAAGTGATGTCTTCCTACACCACATATGATGTGATTGTTAGTGTATATGCCCTAGGGGCCATTATTGTATCATACTAGTTTGTATATTACTTAATGGAAGCTTGGGATATTCACATGTATATAACAGTCTTGCGAAACATAGTAGTATGCTACTTGGTTTTTCTATCATAATATGTGAGTATACGTATTGATAGAGCTCTTAGGATCTTTCTTGACTACCAGCGTTGTGATGGCAGTCACACTAGTGGGGGCTGGGTAGTCTACAAGCACATCCTTATTTCAGGTCCCTAGTCATAGGATTATCGAGACAGGGCATCGATACTCCGGAGTAGACTAGTGTGTACGCTTCTCATCCCAGTTGGGGAGATGGTCTGTCCCACAGCCGTCAGTACGTCGTACTGGAGATAGTATGCAGGTGCTCGTTAGGTTACGGGTACACCGGACAGGACTCACAGGGAACTGTTGGTTGGTTTTATACCAGTCGTCAGTTAACAGTTCCCAGGTGACAAGAGTATAGCATAGTCCGCAGACTTGACACTGCTACTTCGCCTCGAGTGTGTCCCACTGTTCTTAGATTGCTACCCTACCACGGCTCAAAGGAGTCGTGCAAACAGGTAGCAGTTGGGTGTAGTCCCGAGCACTTGGAGGCAGTAGCGGTTAGACAGGATTCGTCTCTCCCGATATTGAGAGTTGATATCGCGCTGTGTCAGAGAGCCATTACGCAAAGTCCCTGGCCAGGGCAAGCGAGATTTACTGGCAGGTTCCAGTAGTTTCTCAGGGTGTAATGGGCTTCACTCCGACACGACTTATACCGCTATTAGGGGACTGACGCTTGCTGACCCCTAGGCCCGATATGCGATGGTCTTAGACGAACAGACCGGAATGTACGGAGATTGTCACATCAGACTCAGTAGGAGTTCGGATGGGTTTCCTCATCGGCCTTCTTGTCGACATCTACCTGGGAACCGTTACGTACAGCTAGTGCCACTTGCGGTCTTTGGTTAAACCCACTGCCAGCGTAGTAGTCGAGTCTCTAGAGTCCCACACACAGAGTTTCCCTACTCTAGGCGAAACGATATAGAGGTCGTATGGTTTTACGACAAGGGTTCGGACGCATATGTGTGTTTACGCACGTACGACATCCGGACAGTTTTTTCTAGCCGGCTTTGGTTTAAGCAAGTTTCTAGTATCCGGTTATTGGATTTATAAAGTCTAAAGTTTTTCCATGTTTTCACGGATAGGAGGGGCATTCTCGTAATTATGCGAGAAGCTTCTAGAAGATGGTGACTTGGGGGTTAAGGTGGCATATGCATTAAATGAGATTAGTGAGTCATTTGAGTGAATCATCCATGTCATTAATGCATCATAAATGCTTAATGACTCATGGAAATGAATCACCCTCTTGTATTTATGAAGCATGATTATTAATCCTTTATTTTCTTTTATTGGATAAATGATAATGCTTGATATATATTATGATAGCTCATTATCTCATCTCATACTCTTGCTCACTTTCTCTCTCCTCAAACTCTCCCTCTTCAAACCCTAATCCTCCCCTCTCATGTGTTGAGACCGAGGATTAGAGTAGACTACTTAATCCTTAACCATTCTCTATATCACCTAGGTTACTTAGATTAGCGATTTAAGAAACCTAGTTACCTCAAGTTAGAGGTGAAGCTTTAAGTTAAGCTCTCGGGTGGATCTTCTACTACATAGAGAAGGCCGGAGAGGACGTGGAGAACGACAAGACGAAGGACTCGGTTCTTTAGGTATAATCACTTATCATAGTAGTTAACTCTTCTATGGTTTCTTGTTAGTTATTTTTTATGCAAAGATTCTCGGTTAGTCGATGTTTACGCCTAAAACAAGATCGTTTTTCATTATTCCGCCACCCCACAAATCGTGGGGTGTTTTACATCGACTTACAGTGGTATCAGAGCCTCGCTAAACAATAATTAACTCATTAGAAAAGTCGTAATTGTTGGAGATAGTGCCCTCAGAGTCAATTATTGGATCACAGGCACGTGATTGCAATGATTGAGGGAGGACCTATCCCGGTAGGACAGTCTTACTCGAGATGATAGTGTGCTATCTGGTTTACCTTTATCATCGTGTACTGCTTTAGGTGACCTGACAGGTCGCTATTGCACGTTGATAGAGCCCCTAGGATTCTTGCTTGACTGCCAGCAGTATGAGGGCGATCATATAAGTGAGAGCTGGAGTCTATAAGCACATCCTTAAATGGTCCCTAGTCGTGGGAGTTTCGAGACAGGGCATCGATTCTCTAGAGCAGACTAGTGTATACAGTCGAGACCCCGACGAAGGGCGGTGGCCGGTCTCACAAGCCACTGGTGTCAGTTGGTTCACCTAAGATGTATACAGGTGCTCATTGGGTTATGAGTACACCGGACAGGACTCGCCGGGAACCTGCTAGTTGGGATTATACTTGACGTCAGATAGCAGTTCCCTGGTGATATGTGTACAGGTTAGTTCATCGACCTGGGGATCGTCATTTGTCTCGTGTGAGTTCCCACTGTACTTTGATTACTACCCTACCACGGCTCAAAGGAGTCGTGCAAACAGGTTTTAGTTGGGTACAGTCCCGAGCCACATGGAGGCAGTGAGCGGATCTTCAGGGGTTCGTCTCTCCCGGTATTGGGGGTGAGGTCGCGCTGTGTCTAAGAGAGCCATTACACAAAGTCCTTGGCCAACGCAGGAGATTTACTGGTAGGTATTCCAGTAGTATCTCAGGGTGTTCTGGGCTACACTCCGACACGACTTGTACCGCTTTTGGGGGTCTGACTTTTACCAACCCCCTAGGCCCGACATGCGATGCTCATAGACGAACGGACCGGACTGTACGGATATTGTCACTGACAGGCTCAGTAGGGTGTCAGGATGAGTTCGCTCATCGACGTCCCTTTTAGTCAATAGCTGGTGGCCCGTTACGTATTGGCTTATACCTCTGACGTGCTAGTGGTTAAATCCACAGCCATAGTATTGACGAGTCTTTAGAGTCCACCACACTTTCAGTTACTCAAGCTTTCGGGCGAAACGCTGTAGAGGCCGTATGGAGATATGGCAGGGTCCGATCAGATACGTGCGGTATTGCACGGATTAGGATCGGATGGTTTGTACTAGAGGCCGTATAGATATATGGCAGGGTTCGATCAGATACGTGCGGTATTGCACGGATCAGCATCGGACGGATATTACTAGCCGGTTTTGTTTTAAGCCGGATCCTAGTATAGTACAGTGTAGATTTTGTCTCATTGCATTTGTATCCGGTCGGAATACAGATGCGGGTGTGTATGCACAGTATTGGGGTTTTCCTGTAATTTATTACGGGACCAGTTTTCTGGAGTTGCCAGTTTGCATTCCGTTCCGGCCGGTTTTCCTTTATTCTTTCCCGGCCGGACTTTTCCGATGGAGGGGGTTATTTGCAATTGTGCAAATAACATTTTGTGGAGGGGGTTTCTTGCTTATTGGTGGCATCATGATAGTTCTTCATGATGTGATGCTTGGATTTGATGTGATTAGAAGTGATAAGTATGGTTGATGTTTTTTTTGCTTTATGATGTGGTCACCTTTTCTTTTCTCCTACACTCACCTCCCTTCATGAGTTTTGTTTATCCCTCCACCATTCTCAATTTGAAAGAGGCCGACCACAATTTTGGAGAGGAGAGAAAATGAGAGGTTTCTTTTTTGGTGAGGAAATTTCATCATCTCATTCCATGCTTGATAAATGAGAGTTCCACTTGAAAGTTCCAATCCATTCCTCCATCAAGGCAACATAACCCCAAAGAGACAAGCATCATCTACACTACATTATACAGCACATCTTGGGCACGTCGACTAGCCAGCTTCGTGCCCGAGTTGCCTCGGTATTGAGGTGGGAGCCCGTAAAAGATACAGACGATGTGGTGCCCTTCCGGCAAGGAGGCGACGACCGGACATTCCGCGGGAGATCAGGACGACGACGAGAAGACCGGAGGACTCGGATCACTCGGTATATCTCTTCCCATCTTGCAGTTAGCTAGAACTAGTTTAATGGTCCGATCCGGGTGTTTAGTGCGCGGTGGTGCCGGTTTGCAAAGTTCGCAAAATTAAAGTTTATCACCGCTTCCGCATTTGGCCATCGGATTGACGGCCGGGGCGCCGCAGTGCACTTACAGTAAGAATTTCGAACGCAAAACGAACCGGAAAATTCATCGATTTAACACAGTTTCTGTCGAATTTAAAATGAGGTCCAAAAATTTTTCAGGGACCTTCAGAATAACCAGATGAGAATAATAGGGCTACTGAAGAAATTTGGACTCCTAACTCGGCCAACTCACCGTGGAACCACGGCGGATCCATGCGATCCGTCGCGAATCCGCAGCCGAGTTGGGGCCGAGTCAGCCCAAATTCCTTCAGTAACTCTCCTGTGTTAATAGTGATGTTTCTGGAATATTTTATTTTCTGCTCAAGTCTCAGGTGCACAGAGAAGTTTTGGGAGTAGAATCTGATATATTTGCTCGATCGAAATTATACGATGTTTTCTAATATGGTTATATCTGTGATTGTATAATGTGTTCGTAAACCTCCCCTAACTGCTAGTATGTCGGTTGGCAGGGGGTTGCACATTTCTGTAATGGTTTTTACTTTTTGTAGTTGTGAACTGTATTGGACTGTTGTGATGATTAGCCGGGATTTGAGATGGATTGTTATATTCATTCATTCAATGTAATTGTAATATGTTGTAATATTATTTTGCAGGGCGCATGCAGGTTGCGGTTGTAGCCACCGTTGTATTATTTCATTTTACTATTTTTGCTCCTAGGATAGACCCAAGGTGGGGTGCACAAACTACCGGGTACTTTGAAGTGTTTAGTGGCCTACTCACTTTGTTGAGGGAGACCGCTTCACTTCGGGTATTTGGCGGATAGTTTGCCGTAACCGTAGGGGTCTAGGGTAGGGTAATGGCTATTCATCACAACTGTGTAATCCGTCTTTTGTTACAGGCTCAAAACAAACGCGGATTGCTTGCAAATCTAATAAAGTTCATATGAGATCTGGAATGCCTATTATTGCGTCAGACGAATGTACAATATCTATATATGATAGCTATTTAGACGTCACTTATGTTTTACACCCGTGCTAGCCCAGCCCCCGCTCTGCCGTTAGTTAAGTAACCTAACGGGTGATGACGGGACCCAGTGGCGAATGCGGATGGCATAAGAGGACGTTGTATTTTCGTTGTTTTCTGCAATGATAGGTTAATGATGGGATGCATTATTTATAATGCAAAGAAAATAAACCAAAACTTGAATCGTTGGAACAATTTAAAAGAAACCACTCGGTTATTTTAAAACAGATGATATTTTTAATTGCGGAGCTTTAACCACTCCTTTTAAAAGCTATCAGGTTCCTTCAGTCATATCAGGTTCCTTCAGTCATATCAAGTTCACTACGTTCACGGTTTTTTCAAAACCATTCGTAGCCCTCCGTCATTTCATTTGGGTATTCACTAGTATTCAAGCTATGCATTTTGACTAAAGTCAAGGCATAGTGTTTGGTAGCTGCTGGGTTTTCATTTGTTGCATAAGATAGATGAGTTAGTTTGGGACAGTCGTCTTATCATTTGACCAAAGTCAGGGGTATGTACGGATGGGTTCAAATTGACAAGATAATGACGGGTAGAACTTGACATGTGACTTATGACATTTTGATCAAAGCCAAGGTCATAAGAGCATGGCGCAAAAACCTATATCGGGAATTTCTAAAGAAACTGAAATTTGCAAAGAGATGCATACCATTTGGAGTTTGATGAATGTTGGTAGGATTCCTTCAACATTATCATACGATGATATTTGGATCCCGATCGTACTGTGAGTATATGCTGCTCATCAGGATATTCATCACTTAACGATCAATGCTATAAACCAAGTAGGTGTCAAGAAAGGTGTCAGCGGGGTTACGCCCCTAGAGAAAAGAGGTTATTTAATTAAGGAACTTCGCGAAAGCGTTGCAAAACCTCCCTCGAAGTACCAACACCAGCCTGGATGAACGGTTAAGCAAGTATTGTACAGTGAGAATAGTCCTGGCTAATTCTTCTTTTATGGTTTGAGGAAGGATTCGAGAAACAGTGGGAGCCATCCAGTTTAGATAAATTAAAAACCACTCTAAACTTACAAGAGCATCATGCTAAAGAGTTTTCTTCTCTCTCTCCTAATTGCAGCGACCCTGAAAATGACTGGACTTAAGTTAATTTTAGAGAAAAATATACCGACAGGGCCAAACTATAAATATTGGCTGCGGGATGTCAAAATAGCTTTGACCTATGAGAAATTGGGGTACGTCCTCACCGCTAAGGCACCTGCTGTCCCTGGTCCCAAATCCAGTAATGCGGATAAGGAAATCCGCAAAACCTGGGAGTATGATTGCGCGAAAGCCAAGTGCATCGTGCTTGCCTCGATGAACAATGAACATCAGAGGAGGCACGAGGATATGAAACTAGATGCCATATTTCTCCGTACAAAGGAACTTTATGGAGATCAATCTCGTATAGCAAGATACGAGACCTCTAACAACTTGTTTCGAGCGAGATTGGCTGTCGGATCATCGGTAGGAGAACATCTCCTAAAGATGATTGGCTACATAGAAGAGCTCGCAGACCTTGGGACGACTTTGGATAATGAGCTCTATACAAACATTATTCTCCAGTCCCTTCCTTCCACCTACGCCCAGTTTATTCTGAACTTCAACATTCAAAGAAAAGAAGTTGAACTTCCGGAACTCCTTCACATGTTGAGGAGTGCAGAGGGCACCTTGCAGAAGGCAAGGGAAACACCCGCTATGTTTGTTAGCGGTGCTTCTTCTTCCGGGTCCAAGGCTAGGGCCAAAGGAAGGAAAAAGAAGGCCGCCACCAAACCCAGAGGAGGTGTAAGTAAGGTGGGAGGGAAAGGAAAGAAAAAGTTTGCGGTACCGGTAGTGGCCCAGGATGAGTGCTTCCATTGTCACAGGAAAGGGCACTGGAAAAAGGATTGCAAGGCGTGGAACGCCAAGAACCAGAAACCGAAGCAAGCTGTGGCATCGACTTCAGGTGTGTTTGTAATTGAGAATTGTCTGTCAATCAACTCTACTTCCTGGGTATTGGATACCGGATCAGGATCTCATATTTGCAATTCATTGCAGGCACTGAGAAACCGTGGAGTGCTGATGGAAGGTGATATGACCCTGATGGTTGCTAACGGAGCTAGCGTGGGAGCTGTGTCCGTAGGGGATTATCACCTGGGATTGACGAGTGGACACATTTTGGTTTTACATAACTGTTTTTGTGTACCCAACTTAACGTGTAATATCATATATGTTTCCTTGTTATCAAATAAAGGTTATGATTTCACGTTTGTAAGTGATGTTGTTAACATCCACCTTAATCATGGTTTGATTGGGTCCGGTACACTGGATAACGGTATATTTGTGTTAAACCAACTCCAAATTTTCAACGTCCAGAACACACTAAAAAGAAAGTCTCCAGATTTAAATAAAGCTTTCTTATGGCATTGTAGACTAGGTCACATCAATGAGAGAAGGTTGACTAAGTTACATAGAGAAGGATATTTAGACTCGTTCGAATATCAAACTTATGCCACTTGTCAATCTTTTCTCAAAGGAAAGATGACAAAGACTCCATTTACTGGACATGGAGTAAGAGCGAGCGAGCTCTTAGGACTCATACACAGCGATGTATATGGTCCAATGTCTACACATGCAAGAGGTGGTTTTTCCTATTTCATTACTTTCACGGATGATTACTCAAGGTACGGATTCATTTATCTGATGAAACATAAATCCGAGGCTTTTGAGAAATTCCAAGAGTACAAGAATGAAGTAGAAAACCAAACCGGCAAAAGTATCAAGACACTAAGATCTGATCGAGGTGGTGAATACTTGAGTGCCGAGTTCCTAGGTTACCTGAAAGAGAAAGGAATTCTCTCTCAGCTTACTCCTCCATACACTCCACGGCATAACGGTGTATCGGAGAGACGGAATCGAACCTTATTGGATATGGTACGTTCCATGATGAGTAATGCTGAGTTACCGTGATCTTTTTGGGGTTATGCGCAAGATTCAGCGGCATATCTTCTGAACAGGGCTCCTACCAAGACTGTGCCTACCACCCCATATCAGATGTGGAGTGGGAAGAAACCCCATCTTCAGCATATGAAGATTTGGGGATGTCCAGCTTTTATTAAAAAGCAGCATGTGGACAAGCTCGAGGCACGATCAGTAAAGTGTAAGTTTGTGGGATATCCAAAGAACTCCAAGAGATATTATTTCTATTACGCAGAGGAACAAAAGGTTTTTGTTTCTCGTAATGCCCATTTTCTAGAACAGCAGTTTTTAGAAAAGGAAATAAGTGGGAGCGAAATAGAACTGAAAGAAATTCCAGAACCACAAACTAATACTGAAAGTTTGGTAGAACAAGTAGTTCAAGAAGAACAGGACATTCCCGCACCCCTCCGCAGGAGTAGTAGGCTGTCTCATCCGCCTGAGAGATACTACGGTTTTCTCATAAATAGGGATAAAGAGGATTGCATCATAGATGATGATGAACCTACTGGCTTCCAGCAGGCCATCCAGAGCGGCGACTCGGTACGATGGCTAGATGCAATGCGGACCGAAATGGAGTCCATGTACACCAACAAAGTATGGACTTTGGACTTTGCTCCAGATGGGGTAAAAACCATAGGATGCAAATGGATCTTCAAGAAAAAGATTGGTGTAGATGGACAGGTGGAAACCTATAAGGCTAGACTTGTTGCAAAGAGTTTTCGTCAAAGACCTGGTTTGGACTGTGACGAAACTTTTTCTCCAGTGGCTATGCTCAAATCCATTCGGGTCCTTCTTGCTATTGCTGCCTTCCATGATTATGAAATCTGGCAGATGGACGTAAAGACGACTTTTCTGAATGGAAATTTAGAAGAATGCATCTATATGGATCAGCCGGAGAGTTTCAATCAGAGAGGGAGCAGCGGGAAAGTATGCAAGTTGCTTAAGTCCATTTATGGACTAAAGCAGGCATCGCGGAGTTGGAACATTTGTTTTGATGAAACAGTCAAAGAATATGACTTTATCAAAAATCCAGATGAACCGTGCATATATAGTAAAGTTGTAGCAAGAACTGTCGTATTCCTCATCTTGTACGTGGGTGACATTCTATTGATAGGAAATGACATTCATATGCTACAATCTGTCAAAGGATTCTTGTCACACTGGTTCTCCATGAAAGACCTGGGTGATGCCTCTTACATTCTGGGGATCCGGATCTATCGTGATAGATCCAAGAGAATTTTGGGACTTTCGCAGTCCAGGTATATCGATACTGTACTGAAAAGATTCAGTATGGAAGATTCTAAGCGCGGTAATCTACCGGCTTGTCACGGAATCACCCTATCCAAAGAGATGTCTCCCAAGACTGATTTGGAAAGGGAACGCATGTCTATTATACCCTACGCTTCTGCGGTAGGCTCTATAATGTATGCGATATTGTGCACCAGACCAGATGTAGCTTACGCACTGAGCGTGGTAAGCCGGTATCAGTCACACCCAGGGGAGAAACACTGGATTGCAGTAAAGAACATTCTCAAGTACCTGAGGAGGACTAAGGAGATACTCTTGGTTTACGGCGGAAAAGACTTCAGGATGGAGGCCTATACTGATTCCGGCTTCCAGAGTGATAAGGACGATTCCAAATCCATGTCAGGTTATGTCTTTACCCGCAATGGAGGGGCAGTGTGCTGGAAGAGATCCAAGCAGGACACCGTTGCTGACTCGACGATGGAAGCGGAGTATATTGCTGCTTGCGATGCCGCAAAAGAAGCGGTCTGGATGAAAAAGTTCCTAACAGAACTTTAGGAGGTTCCTACCATTGTTGATCCAATACATCTGTATTGCGACAACAACGGAGCTATA
The DNA here is from genome assembly GCA_030015575.1 of Agapanthus africanus. Classification (NCBI taxonomy): domain Eukaryota; kingdom Viridiplantae; phylum Streptophyta; class Magnoliopsida; order Asparagales; family Amaryllidaceae; genus Agapanthus; species Agapanthus africanus. The sequence continues at coordinate 605,741,507 of JASDDO010000019.1, read as the reverse complement.
GCTTTAGCGAAGGAACCAAGGTCCCATCAGAAGTCCAGACACCTCTTAAGGCAGTATCACCTGATCAGGGAGATCATTGATCGTCGGGAGATCGAGGTTCGGAGAGTTGCTACTGAAGAGAACATTGCTGATCCATTCACAAAGGCCCTACCTCAGATTCAGTTCGAGAGGCTACTCGAGATCATCGGTCTTCGATATGCCAGTACATGTCCCTAGTGCAAGTGGGAGATTGTTAGTGTATATGCCCTAGGGGACATTATTGTATCATACTAGTTTGTATATTACTTAATGGAAGCTTGGGATATTCACATGTATATAACAGTCTTGCTAAACATGGTACTATGCTACTTGGTTTTTCTATCTTAATATGTGAGTATACGTATTGATAGAGCTCTTAGGATCTTGCTTGACTACCAGCGTTGTGATGGCAGTCACACTAGTGGGGGCTGGGTAGTCTACAAGCACATCCTTATTTCAGGTCCCTAGTCATAGGATTATCGAGACAGGGTATCGATACTCTGGAGTAGACTAGTGTGTACGCTTCTCATCCCAGTTGGGGAGATGGTCTGTCCCACAGCCGTCAGTACGTCGTACTGGAGATAGTATGCAGGTGCTCGTTAGGTTACGGGTACACCGGACAGGACTCACAAGGAACTGTTGGTTGGTTTTATACCAGTCGTCAGTTAACAGTTCCCAGGTGACATGAGTACAGTATAGTCCGCAGACTTGACACTACTATTTCGCCTTGAGTGTGTCCCACTGTTCTTAGATTGCTATCCTACCACGGCTCAAAGGAGTCGTGCAAACAGGTAGCAGTTGGGTGCAGTCCCGAGCACTTGGAGGCAGTGGTGGTTAGACAGGATTCGTCTCTCCCGGTATTGGGAGTTGATATCGCGCTGTGTCAGAGAGCCATTACGCAAAGTCCCTGGCCAGGGCAAGCGAGATTTGCTGGTAGGTTCCAGTAGTTTATTAGGGTGTAATGGGCTTCACTCCGACACGACTTATACCGCTATTAGGGGACTGACGCTTGCCGCCCCCTAGGCCCGATATGCGATAGTCTTAGACGAACAGACCGGACTTTACGGAGATTGTCACATCAGACTCGGTAGGAGTTCGGATGGGTTTCCTCATCGGCCTTCTTGTCGACATCTACCTGGGGACCGTTACGTACAGCTAGTGCCGCTTGCGGTCTGTGGTTAAACCCACTGCCAGCGTAGTAGTCGAGTCTCTAGAGTCCCACACAGAGAGTTTCCCTACTCCAGGCGAAACGATATAGAGGTCGTATGGTTTTACGACAAGGGTTCGGACGCATACGTGTGTTTACTCACGTACGACATTCGGACAGTTTTTTCTAGCCGGCTTTGGTTTAAGCCATTTTCTAGTATCCGGTTATTGGATTTATACAGTCTAAAGTTTTTCCGTGTTTTCACGGATAGGAGGGGCGTTCTCGTAATTACGCGAGAAGCTTCTAGAAGATGGTGACTTGGGGTTAAGGTGGCATATGCATTAAATGAGATTAGTGAGTCATTTGAGTGATTCATCCATGTCATTAATGCATCATAAATGCTTAATGACTCATGGAGATGAATCACCCTCTTGTATTTATGAAGCATGATTATTAATCCTTTATTTTCTTTTATTGGATAAATGATAATGCTTGAATTATATTATGATAGCTCATTATCTCATCTCATACTCTTGCTCACTTTCTCTCTCCTCAAGCTCTCCCTCTTCAAACCCTAATCCTCCCCTCTCATGTGTTGAGACCAAGGATTAGAGTAGACTACTTAATCTTTAACCATTCTTTATATCACCTATGTTACTTAGATTAGCGATTTAAGAAACCTAGTTACCTCAAGTTAGAGGTGAAGCTTGAAGTTAATCTCTCGGGTGGATCTTCTACTACATAGAGAAGGCCGGAGAGGACATGGAGAACGACAAGACGAAGGACTAGGTTCTTTAGGTATAATCACTTATCATAGTAGTTAACTCTTCTATGGTTTCTTGTTAGTTATTGTTTATGCAAAGATTCTCGGTTAGTCGATGTTTACGCCTAAAACAAGATCGTTTTTCATTATTCCGCCTCCCCACAAGTCGTGGGGTGTTGTACATCGACTTACAGCGATTAGTTAGGACAGTCGCATGACTTTGTTGACCTTAGTTAAGGGTCATGTGGGTGGATCTAATTAATCACGAAATGACAGGTAGAGCTTGACCAGTGCTTATGATTTGTTGACCATAGTTAAGGTCATAAGTGCTAGGGGTAAAAACCATTATCGAGAGTTTCAAGTGTTGAAATTTGCAATGAGATTGCATACCTTCTATGAGATAGTTGGATCCCGATACCCACTGCGAGTAATTGTTACTCCTGGGAGAGTTTTGCACTTTACAATTAGCCGATCAAGTAGGTGTCTAGAAAGGTGTCAACGGGGTTACACCCCTGGGAAAACGAGGTTTATTTTAATTACGTCTGTGCGAAAGCACGGGGAACCTCCCTCAAAGTACCGGCACTGACCTGGCCGAAAGATTGGCGAACTTGTAGAGTGTAATTAATCCCGGCTAGTCTTTCCTTTTAGGGTTTGAAGGAAGATTTGATAAAAACAGTGGGAGCCATCCTAATTAGATAAAATATATAACCAATCTAATCTTGCAAGAGCGCACGCAGAGTGTTTTCTTCTCTTTCTCCAGGTAGCGACCATGTCATGCCTTAATCAAGATAATAATATAGATGTATTGACCGAACCCGCTTGTTATACTGAGCTGGGGAACGTTGGTCCCGCTCCAACTTATAATTGTTATAAGACAGAGCAGGAAATTGGGGATTACCAGAATTCCCGTGCCGCCCAAACGAAGAAAGTGCATGATGATGCATCTTCTTCGGGTGTGTTCATTACAGAGAACAGTTTCTCAGTATCCTTTACGTCCTGGGTATTAGATACCGGATCAGGATCCCGCATATGTAATCTGTTACATGGGCTACAGATAGGTAGAGAGCTGAGAATGGGTGATAGTTTCATGGGACAGAAAATGGTGCAAGTGTTGCAGCCAAGTTTGTTGGTCACTATCACCCTGTATTACCAGAATACATTGATTCTGAACGAATGTTATTAGATACCGAACCTGATATACAACATCATATCAGTCTCCTTTTATTAAAGAAGGATATAATTTTGTATTGTTGGATAATGTTTTGAACATTTCCTATATCAAGAGTTGATCGGTTCAGGCACGTTATCTAAAAGCATTAACGTTCTAAATCAAACTACAGTTCTTAATGTACAGAACACACACAAGAGGAAGAGTTCAGAAATGAACGAATTCTTCTTAAGTCATTGTAGACTAGGTCATATCAATGCGACCCGACTGGCTAAGTTACATTTAGATGCATATTTAAATCTGTTTGAATTTACATCTTGTGAAACTTGCCGGTCATGTCACAAAGACAAGATGACCATAGCTCTGTTTATTGGAAACAGAGAAAGAGTTAGTGAACTCTTGGGATTGAGACATGCTGATGTATGAAAGTCTCCTGTCTACACATGCCAAGGCCGGTTCTCTGTACTTCATTACATTCTCTGGTGATCTCTCAAGATTCAGACATATGTTCCTGTTGAAACACAAGTCCGAAACTTTTGAGATAATCACCGAATATAAGTTAGAAGTAGAGAACCAAAAACTGGGTAGAAGTATTATGTCCTTTGATGTGATCAAAGAGGAGAATACTTGAGCATGGAATTCCTAGATTATTCTAAAGGAGAATGAGATTCTCTCTCAGCATTATTCCTCCGCATACACCACAGCACGTCGGCATATCGGGGCGGAGCAATCTCACCCTATTTGATATGGTGCGCTCTATGATGAGTACTACTGAGTTTCCTATTTTCTTTTAGGGAGTTATGCACTTGTGAAGTTGCATACCTATTGAATAGGGTTCCGATCAAATATGTTGCCTACCACTTCATATGAGATATGGAAAGGGAAGAGCCCATATCTTAAGTTTGTTAAGATTTGGGGTTTTCCAGCCTATGTCTAAAAGCATAATCCGGACAAGCTTGAGGCAAAGTCAGTTCTGTAGAAGTTTGTTGGATATCCCAAGCATACGCAAGGGAATATCTTCTACCAAACCGAGGAACAAAAGATGTTTTGTTTCTCAATATGCCACCTTTGTGAAAGGGAATTTCTTATGAAGAAATTAATGGTCATAAGGTAGAACTGGAAAGAGTTCCAGCTATACAAACTGCAGCTGATGATTCGGTAGAACCAAAAGATTCAATAGTAACCAAAGAACCTCAGCCTCTCCGCCGATCTAGTAGGGTTCCTCACCCACCTGAGAGTTACTTCGAGTTTCTCTTTGACAGTGGGAGCAAGGAATGCATCATGAGATGATGACCTAACTAGTTTCGAGCTGGCCATCAGGAGTGGGTCTCTGTAAGAATGGCCGGATGCTTAGTGATCTGAGATGGAATCCATGTACACCAACAAAGTATGGACTTTGGATGCTATATCTGAAGGGTTAAATCCCCATCAGGAGCAAGTATATCTTGAGAAGATTACTTCGTGTAGATGGAAAAGTTGAGACTTTCAAAGCTAGACTTGTTAAAGGTTTTCGTCATCGACCAGGTGTGGATAATGATGAAACCTTTTCCGGTGACTATGCTTAAGTCCATCCGGATCCTACTTGCCATTGTTGCATACCATAACTGCGATATCTGGTGGTTGGGTGTCATGACTGCTTTTCTAAATACTGATTTAGAAGAGAGCGTCTATAAGAACACAGCCAGATAGCTTCGTAAACAGTGGGAGCAGTGGAAACGTGTGCAAGATGCTTTATGTGATAAAGCAGGCATCGCGGAGCTGGAACATCTTTTTTGATGTGGTAGTCAAAGTGTTTGACTTCATCAAAATAGTAGATGAACCTTGTATATACAAAAAGGTAGTAAAGAGTAAGGCGGTGATCCTCGTAGAATACGTGGATGACATACTCTTGATAGGGAAGGAGTTTCCTATACTACGCTCGGTCAATCTCCGCTTATCACAAGGATTCTCCAAATAGGATCAAAATGATACCTCCTAAATCCTGGGTTATGGATCTATGCGATAGATCTAAATGGATATTAGGATTCTCACTAGGTGTAGTGAGATGGTATCAATCGATCCTAGGGAGAATCACTGGAAAAGTTCCAGGGTGATAAGGACGACTGAATGTCAGTCACGGGCATTGTCTTTACCCTCAGTGGAGGGACGGTATGTTGGAAGAGTTCCAAGCTAGATACCATGGCAAACTAGACGATAAAGGCTGGTGACATCGCTATCAAAGATATTACCAAAGAGGCGGTTTGGGTGTATATTAGTTCATGAGATGAACTAGGTTCCTACCATTGTGTGACAATGGAAGTGTGGCTTTGGCCCAAGGAACCCCGGTCCCATCAGTGACCTAGACAAATTCCAAGGCAGTGTCACCTGGTCATGGAGATAGTTGATCTCCAGGGTGATCGAGGTTAGGAGAGTAGACTCAGAGGACAACACGGCGGATCCACTCACAAAGGCCTTTTCCCAGAGAGAGACTATTATGGGATGGTTGAGTATGAGATACTACAACCACTGCTACAGATGGCCCTAGTGCAAGTGGGAGATTGTTAGTTATATGTATGCCCTAGAGGCCATTACTGTACATGAGATGTATATTGTAGTGGTGTTAGTGTATATGCCCTAGAAGCCATTATTGTATCATACTAGATTGTATATTACGTAATGGAAGCTTGGGATATTCACAGTTATATATCTAGGCCTAGGCACACAATAGAGGTCTCACAAGGCATCAACCATGCCAATTTCAAATTTTACAAGTGCCGAGAAACTCTAATACGGATCGTTAACTAGAATTTTAGGCGAAAAGATAAACTAGTTAACAACTTAACTAAAGTTAAGAAGCTACAACCTTTGTAGATCCGGTTATCCACTTCCTTAGCTCCACGTAGTCGTCCTCTCGCTGTCCAAGTCGGATCTCGGACTCTAACATCGGCTTCATCGGAGAAATGAACGGACTATTCGTCGGCTACGATGCCGAAGATGATCTACGTCGAGGTTACACAAGATCAAGCTCCAACTTCACCAAGTTGTGAAACTTGTGAAGAAAACACCCTATAATACTTGGCAAGAGGTAGATGGTGAAGAAATAGGAGGTGGGTTCACTTTAGAAGTGGATTTCTCACACTTTTGCTCAAGATGCCATTAATGGTGGCAAGCTTTTTCTTGAAGAAGAAGATGATGAAGAAGATAGAATATGATGAGTATTTCTTTAAAATGCAAAAGAAATGAATACTTATCTTAATATGAACCATGGTTAAGTATAGAGAATTGACTAAGGTTAGATGAATGGTTAGGGTTAAGCATGAAGACAAAATGGTCACTTTGGTCAAAGCTTCATGAAGCTTCAACAAGCTTCAAGAATAATAGCAACCATTTTGTTTTCTTTTGCAATTTCTTTTTTATTAAAAAGATAAATGAATGAATAAATAAAAACCCTAACCATTTACTTAACCAAGGTTTAATTCTTTTCACTTAACCAAATGAGCAAGTATCATCAAACATGATACAAACATGTGCACAAAAGTATATCACATATACAACTTGCACATCAAGTGAGAAAATCCATTTAAAGTGAACCAATACTAGTTAATGCAAAATAATATATCAAATATATAATTATACATTAAATCATTAAATCAACACTTGATTCAATGATCCGGTCATGTCGCACATAACCGACTAGTATTCAATGTGTCGACTCATCGAATCAATCTTCGATTCGATAACTAGGTTATATCGCATACAACCAATCGAAAAATTCATCGCGAGAATTGTTAGTTGTATGTATGCCCTAGAGGCCAGTATTGTACAGATGATGTATATTATATTGGATGCTTGGACATATATAGAGATGACTTTCTTGCTCGATATGATAGTATGCTATCTGGTTACTCTTTATCTTAACATGTACACTAGTCTCTTTATACTGTCTTATAGTTACATGTTGGTAAAGCCCTTAGGATATGTACTTGACTACCTGGACTGTGATGCAGATCATACTAGTGGGGACATGGTAGTCCATAAGTACATCCTTCAAGGTCCCTAGTCGTGGGTGTATCAAGACGGGGCATCGATATACCAGAGTAGACTAGCGTATACGCTTCTCGACCCATGAGATGGGCGATGGATGATCCCACATCCATTGGTGTTTGACATCAGAGATGGTATACGGGTGCTCAGTGGAGACTGGGTACACTTGACGGACTCGCCGAGAACTCCCAGATGGTATTATACCTCACGTCAGATGGCAGTTCTCAGGTGACACTTGTACAGGTTAGTCTGTAGACCCGAGATCGTCATAGAGTCTTGTGTGATTCCCACTATGCTTTGATATCCACCTTACCACGTCCATGAGGGCGTGGAAAATGGTGGTCTTTGGGTACAGTCCCAAGTCACATGGAGGCAATGAGCGATAGGAGGGGTTTCGTCTCTCCCGGTATTGGGGGTTGATGTTGCGCTGTGCTCGATTGGCCGTAACAGGGAAGTCCCTGGCCAGGGCTGATCAGAGATTTGCTGGTAAGTGTTACCAGTAGTTTCTCTGATCAGCCCTGGCCAGGGACTTCCCTGTTACGGCCAATCGAGCACAGCGCAACATCAACCCCCAATACCGGGAGAGACGAAACCCCTCCTATCGCTCATTGCCTCCATGTGACTCGGGACTGTACCCAAAGACCACCATTTTGCACGCCCTCATGGACGTGGTAAGGTGGAGATCAAAGCACAGTGGGAATCCCACAAGACTCTATGACGATCTCGGGTCTACAGACTAACCTGTACAAGTGTCACCTGAGAACTGCCATCTGACGTGAGGTATAATACCATCTGGGAGTTCTCGGCGAGTCCGTCCAGTGTACCCAGTCTCCACTGAGCACCCGTATACCATCTCTGATGTCAAACACCAATGGATGTGGGATCATCCATCGCCCATCTCATGGGTCGAGAAGCGTATACGCTAGTCTACTCTGGTATATCGATGCCCCGTCTCGATACACCCACGACTAGGGACCTTGAAGGATGTACTTATGGACTACCATGTCCCCACTAGTATGATCTGCATCACAGTCCAGGTAGTCAAGTACATATCCTAAGGGCTTTACCAATATGTAACTATAAGACAGTATAAAGAGACTAGTGTACATGTTAAGATAAAGAGTAACCAGATAGCATACTATTATATCGAGCAAGAAAGTCATCTCTATATATGTCCAAGCATCCAATATAATATACATCATCTGTACAATACTGGCCTCTAGGGCATACATACAACTAACAATAATAGGTAACTCAGCTGTACTCATCATAGATCGCACCATATCTTATGAGCCTCACATCGGCACGACTTATCGGTTATTGGGGTCTGACGTATACCACCCCTAGACTTGATATGCGACATATCAGACGAACAGACCGGACTGTACGGTAAGTGTTACTGGTCGGATTCACAGGAGTGTGAGCGGGCTAGCTCGTCGATCTTCTGATCGCTCTGATACCACTGTAGGGTTCCTAGGCACTCTAATGAAGTCTCACAAGGAAACGATCATGCCAATTTCAAAAATTATGGGTGCTGAGAAACCCTAATACGGATCGTCGGCTAGATTTCTAGGCGAAACAATAAACTAGTTAACACTTTAACTAAAGGAAGAGAGCTACAACCTTTGTAGATCCGGTTATCCACTTCCTTAGCTCCACGTGGGTGTCCTCTCTCTGTCCATCATGAATCCCGAACTCATTCGTCGGCTTCATCGGAGAAACGGGCGAGCTAGGTCGTCGGCTTCGTGTCAAAGACGATCTACGTCGAGGCATCACAAGTTCAAGCTCCGACTTCACAAAGTTGTGAAACTTGTGAAGAAAACACCCAAAACAACTTGGCAAGAGGTAGAGGGTGAAGAAATAGGAGGTGGGTTCACTTTAGAATTGGATTTCTCTCACTTTAGCTAAAGTTGCCATTGATGGCATCAAGCTTTTTTCTTGAAGATGAAGATGAAGAAGAAGAAAGAATATGATAAGTATTTTGATAAAATAAAAATAAATCCATACTTATCATAATGTGAACCATAGTTAAGTGTAGAGAATTAACTAAGGTTAGAATAATGGTTAGGGTTTAGAATGAAGACAAAATGGTCACAAAGTCAAAGCTTCATGAAGCTTCAACAATGTTCAAGAATGAAAGCAACCATTTTGTATTCTTATCCCATTCTTTTTCAAAAATGAATAAATAAAAGAATGGATAAATAAAAACCCTAATCACTTTCTTAACCTAAGTTTAATTCTATACACTTAACCAAATGAGCATGCATCATCAAACATGATACAAACATGTGCACAAAAGTATATCACATATACAACTTGCACATCAAGTGAGAAAATCCGTATAAAGTGAACCAATACTAGTTAATGCAAAGTGATATATCAAATATATAATTATACATTAAATCATTAAATCAACATTTGATTCAATGATCCGGTCATGTCGCACATAACCGACTAGTATTCAATGTATCGATTTATCGAATCAATGATTCGATAACTAGGTCATATCGAATATAACCAATCGAAACATTTATCGCGAGAATGAAATGCGGTATCACATACACGCATTATTCTCGGTCCTGCACATATCTCATATGCGCTCCTATTTCGTTTCGCTTGAGCCAGGAAACCTCTGTGTAGGACTCTAAAGACTCGTCAATACGCCAGTAGCAGATGATGATCATATCAAGCATCCACAGGCCGTTACGTTTAGCAGACCGCTTGCGGCTTGTGGATGCTTGATATGATCATCATCTGCTACCGGCGTATTGACGAGTCTTTAGAGTCCTACACAGAGGTTTCCTGGCTCAAGCGAAACGAAATAGGAGCGCATATGAGATATGTGTAGGACCGAGAATAATGCGTGTATGTGATACCGCATTTCATTCTCGCGATAAATGTTTCGATTGGTTATATTCGATATGACCTAGTTATCGAATCATTGATTCGATAAATCGATACATTGAATACTAGTCGGTTATGTGCGACATGACCGGATCATTGAATCAAATGTTGATTTAATGATTTAATGTATAATTATATATTTGATATATCACTTTGCATTAACTAGTATTGGTTCACTTTATACGGATTTTCTCACTTGATGTGCAAGTTGTATATGTGATATACTTTTGTGCACATGTTTGTATCATGTTTGATGATGCATGCTCATTTGGTTAAGTGTATAGAATTAAACTTAGGTTAAGAAAGTGATTAGGGTTTTTATTTATCCATTCTTTTATTTATTCATTTTTGAAAAAGAATGGGATAAGAATACAAAATGGTTGCTTTCATTCTTGAACATTGTTGAAGCTTCATGAAGCTTTGACTTTGTGACCATTTTGTCTTCATTCTAAACCCTAACCATTATTCTAACCTTAGTTAATTCTCTACACTTAACTATGGTTCACATTATGATAAGTATGGATTTATTTTTATTTTATCAAAATACTTATCATATTTTTCTTCTTCTTCATCTTCATCTTCAAGAAAAAAGCTTGATGCCATCAATGGCAACTTGAGCTAAAGTGAGAGAAATCCAATTCTAAAGTGAACCCACCTCCTATTTCTTCACCCTCTACCTCTTGCCAAGTTGTTTTGGGTGTTTTCTTCATAAGTTTCACAACTTTGTGAAGTCGGAGCTTGAACTTGTGATGCCTCGACGTAGATCGTCTTTGACACGAAGCCGACGACCTAGCTCGCCCGTTTCTCCGATGAAGCCGACGAATGAGTTCGGGATTCATGATGGACAGCGAGAGGACACCCATGTGGAGCTAAGGAAGTGGATAACCGGATCTACAAAGGTTGTAGCTCTCTTCCTTTAGTTAAAGTGTTAACTAGTTTATTGTTTCGCCTAGAAATCTAGCCGACGATCCGTATTAGGGTTTCTCGGCACCCATAATTTTTGAAATTGGCATGATCGATGCCTTGTGAGACTTCATTAGAGTGCCTAGGAACCCTACAAGAATGAAATACGGTATCACATACACGCATTATTCTCGGTCCCGCACATATCTCATATACGCTCCTATTTCGTTTCGCTTGAGCCAGGAAACCTCTATGTAGAACTCTAAAGACTCGTCAATACGCCGGTAGCAGATGATGATCATATCAAGCATCCACAAGCCGCAAGCGGTCTGCTAAACGTAACGGCCACCCGGGTATTGAGCGATCAGAAGATCGGCGAGCAAGCCCGCTCACACTCTTGTGAATCCAACCAGTAACACTTACCGTACTGTCCGGTCTGTTCGTCTGATATGTCGCATATCAAGTCTAGGGGTGGTAAACGTCAGACCCCAATAACAGATAAGTCGTGCCGATGTGAGGCTCATAACGGGTCGAGAAGCTACTGGTAACACTTACCAGCAAATCTCTAATCAGCCCTGGCCAGGGACTTTCCTGTTACAGCCAATCGAGCACAGCGCAACATCAACCCCCAATACCGGGAGAGACGAAACCCCTCCTATCGTTCATTGCCTCCATGTGACTCGGGACTGTACCCAAAGACCACCGTTTTGCACGCCCTCATGGACGTGGTAAGGTGGAGATCAAAGTACAGTGGGAATCACACAAGACTCTATGACGATCTCGGGTCTACAGACTAACCTGTATAAGTGTCACCTGAGAACTGCCATCTGACGTGAGGTATAATACCATCTGGGAGTTCTCGGCGAGTCCGTCCAGTGTACCCAGTCTCCACTGAGCACCCGTATACCATCTCTGATGTCAAACACCAATGGATATGGGATCATCCATCGCCCATCTCATGGGTCGAGAAACGTATACGCTAGTCTACACTGGTATATCGATGCCCCGTCTCGATACACCCACGACTAAGGACCTTGAAGGATGTACCTATGGACTACCATGTCCCCATTAGTATGATCTGCATCATAGTCCAGGTAGTCAAGTACACATCCTAAGGGCTTTACCAACATGTAACTATAAGACAGTTTAAAGAGACAAGTGTACATGTTAAGATAAAGAGCAACCAGATAGCATACTATCATATCGAGCAAGAAAGTCATCTCTATATATGTCCAAGCATCCAATATAATATACATCATCTGTACAATACTGGCCTCTAGGGCATACATACAACTAATAATCTCCCACTTGCACTAGGGCCAGCTGCTGTAGTATCGCATACCGAGCATCCCGAAGAGTCTCTCAAACTGTATCTGGGGAATGGCCTTCGTGAGTGGATCCGCCGTGTTGTTCTTCGTGTCAACCCTCCTGACCTCGATCTTCCGGCGATCAACTATCTCCCGGATCAGGTGATACCGCCTCAGAATATGCCTGGATCGCTGATGGGACCTAGGTTCCTTGGCCAAAGCCACCGCTCTATTGTTATCACAATACAAAGGTATTGGATGCTCAATGGATGGAACCACTCCAAGTTCAGTAATGAACTTCTTGATCCAGACAGCCTCTTTAGCAGCATCGTTGGCAGCGATGTATTCAGCCTCCATCGTCGAGTCTGCCACGGTTTCCTGCTTGGAACTCTTCCAGCTAACCGCCCCTCCGTAAAGGGTAAAGACAAATCCCGACTGCGACTTAGAGTCGTCCTTATCACTGTGGAAGCTTGAATCGGTAAAGGACTCCACTTGGAGTTCTCCGTTACCATACACCAAGAGCATCTCTTTAGTCCTTCGCAAGTACTTGAGAATGCTCTTCACAGCTGTCCCGTGACTCTCTCCAGGATCAGCTTGATACCTGCTCACTGCACTTAGTGAGTATGCTACATCGGGTCTGGTACATAGCATCGCGTACATGATAGAGCCTACAGCCGAAGCATAGGGTATCCCTTGTATGCGAGCTCTCTCCAAATCAGTCTTGGGAGACATCTCTTTGGAGAGAGTGACTCCAGAGATCGTGGGCAAGTTCCCACGCTTGGATTCTTCCATACTAAACCTCTTTAGTATGGTGTCAATGTACCTGGATTGGGACAATCCCAATATCCGTTTGGATCTATCTCTATAGATCCTGATTCCCAATATGCAGGAGGCATCACCAAGATCTTTCATTGAGAATCTTTGTGATAAGAAGAGCTTGACCGATTGCAGCATAGGAATATCATTTCCTATCAAGAGTATGTCGTCCACGTACAATACGAGGAAGACCACCTTACTCTCTGCTACCTTCTTATAGATACAAGGTTCATCTTGGTTTTTGACGAAATCAAACTCTTTGATAACGACGTCACAGCAGATGTTCCAACTCCGCGATGCTTGCTTTAATCCATAAATGGATTTAAGCAGCTTGCACACCTTCCCGCTGCTCCCACTGTCTACGAAGCCCTCTGGCTGAGTCATGTACACGCACTCTTCTAAATCACCATTTAGAAAGGCGGTCTTAACATCCATTTGCCAGATTTCGTAATCATGATATGCAGCGATGGCAAGCATGATCCGGATGGATTTAAGCATAGCCACTGGAGAAAAGGTTTCGTCATAGTCCACACCTGGTCTTTGATGAAAACCCTTTGCTACAAGTCTAGCTTTGAAAGTCTTCACTTTCCCATCTACACCAAGTTTTTTCTTGAAGATCCACTTGCTCCCGATGGGTTTTACCCCTTCAGGAGCAACATCCAAAGTCCATACTTTGTTGGTGTACATGGATTCCATCTCGGACCGCATAGCATCCAGCCATTTCACCGAGTCTTTACTCGTGATGGCCTGCTCGAAGCTAGTAGGGTTATCATCCTCCATGATGCAATCCTCGCTCCCACCATCCATGAGAAAACCGTAGTATCTCTCAGGTTGGCGAGGAACCCTACTAGATCGGCGGAGAGGCTGAGGTTCATTGGGAGCTACTGAATCTTCTGGTTCCACTAAATCTTCAGTTACGGTTTGTGTATCTGGAACTTCTTCCAGCTCTACCACTTTGCCACTAATTTCTTTTTCAAGGAATTCCTTTTCTAAAAAGGTGGCATATTGAGAAACAAACACCTTTTGTTCTTCAGCATGGTAGAAAAAATATCCTTGTGAATTCTTAGGATATCCCACAAACTTGCAAAGAACTGACCGTGCCTCGAGTTTGTCTGGATTTTGCCTTTTGACATAGGCCGGACAACCCCATATCTTAACTCGTTTAAAATATGGTCTTTTCCCACTCCATATCTCATATGGTGTGGTAGGTACAGATTTAGATGGAACTTGATTCAATAGGTATGCAGCTGTCTCCAGCGCATATCCCCAGAAGGAAATAGGTAACTCAGCTGTGCTCATCATAGAGTGCACAATATCTAATAAGGTGCGGTTCCTCCGTTCTGATACACCGTTGTGCTGTGGTGTATATGGAAGAGTCAGCTGAGAGAGAATCCCATTCTCTTTTAGGAAGTCCAGGAATTCATTGCTCAAGTATTCACCTCCTCGATCAGATCGTAGGATTTTAATACTTTTTCCGGTTTGGTTCTCAACTTCTTGTTTATATTCTCTAAATTTCTCAAAAGCTTCTAATTTGTGTTTCATCAGGAACACATACCCGAACCTAGAGAGATCGTCAGTGAATGTAATGAAGTATGAAGAACCATCCCTGGCATGTGTAGACATAGGACCGCATACATCACTATGTATCAGTCCTAAGAGTTCGGTAACTCTTTCTCTGTGTCCCGTAAACGGAGTTTTGGTCATCTTGCCTTTGAGACATGACTGGCAAGTGTCATAAGATGAAAATTCGAATGGCTTCAAATATCCATCCTTATGCAACTTAGCCAGTCGTGTCACATTGATGTGACCCAGTCTACAATGCCACAAGAAGGATTCGTTCAGTTCTGAACTCTTCCTCTTGTGTGTGTTTGTTATGCTCAGAACTGTTGATTGATTTAGAACATAAATGCCATTGCACAACGTGCCTGATCCAACCAACTTTTGGTTACGGAAAATGTTCATAACATTATCCTGTAATACAAAATTATATCCCTCTTTACTCAATAAAGAAACCGATATAATGTTGCATATCAGGTTCGGCATGTAATAGCATTCGTTCAGAACCAATGTATTACCAGTTGGTAATGCAAGGTGATATTCCCCGACAGTCTTAGCTGCAACAATTGCACCATTTCCAACTCTAATGTCTTTATCACCTTCTCCAAGTTCTCTACCTTTCCTAAGCCCATGTAACTGATTACATATATGGGATCCTGACCCGGTATCTAATACCCAGGACGTGGAGCAAATGGAGAAACAATTCTCTGTAACAAACACACCCGAAGAAAATGCATCAACATGTACTTTCTTCATTCGGGTAGCTTGGGAATCCTGGCATTCCCCTATGTCCTGTTCATTCCCATAACTCTTATAAGAAAGAACGGAACCAATGTTCCCCAGCACAGTATAACATGCGGGTTCAGTCAATACATCCATATTATTATCTTTATTAGGGCATGACATGGTCGCAACCTGGAGAGAGAGAGAACAAAACACTTTAGCGTATGCTCTTGCAAGATCAGATTGGTTATTATCTTATCTAATCAGGATGGCTCCCGCTGGTTTTTATCAAATCTTCCTTCAAACCCTAAAAGGAAAGACTAGCCGGGATTAATTACACACTACAAGTTCGCCAATCTTTCAGCCAGGCCAGTGTCGGTACTTTGAGGGAGGTCCCCCGTGCTTTCGCACGAACCTAATTAATGTAAACCTCGTTTTCCCAGAGGCGTAACCCCGTTGACACCTTTCTAGACACCTACTTGATCGGCTAATTGTAATGTGTAAAACTCTCCCAGGAGTAACTCTTACTCGCAGTGGGTATCGGGATCTAACTATCTCATAGAAGGTATGCAATCTCATTGCAAATTTCAACACTTGAAATTCCCGATAATATTTTGCCCCTAGCAGCTATATGACCTTAACATAGTCAACAAATCATAAGTGCTAGTCAAGTTCAACCCGTCATTTCTCGATTGAATTAAACCCACCCGCACGACCCTTAACATAGTCAACAAAGTCGCACGACTACCCTAATCCAATCGCATCATATGCTTATGCAGATAAGCACTAATTAGCTACCGCACACTACGCCTTAACATAGTCAACAAACGTAGCACGAATACTAACTAGTACTTATCTGAAATGACGAAGGGCTACGACAGGTTTTTCTGAAAACCTATTGCGTAATGAACTAGATATCGTTGTAGAATCAAATGAAGTTTTGAAATGGAATGATTTTGAGGCTTTTCTAGTTTTGCTAAAGGGGTCACTCCCTGTGAAGGGATCATCGGCCCTTTCCTCATCGAATGAGGTGCGGGACATATCATATATATCACTATGCAAAGCAGAAACTATAGAAGCAATCAAAAACAAACCGAATGTGTAGCATCTGCCAGTTATTGCTAAAGGAGTCACTCCCGGTGAAGGGATCTCGGTCCTTTTCTCATCGAATAAGGTGCAGGGTATATCATATATACCGCTATGCAAAGCAAGAACTGTAGCTACCTATTTTATTTAAAATTTGATTCTACAACATCTTAGGTTTCTTTTCTTTCATTAATCACATTAATGAAGTCCCATCATTTAAGTCACCTAAACATCACAGATAAATACGACGTACACTTATGCCATCCGCATTCGCCTGGATGTCCCCTCGTGCACCGTTAGGTTAGGTAACTAACGACAGAGCAGGGCAGGGCTAGTGCGGATGCAAAACATAAGTAACGTCTATATAATATATCATATATACTATATACAGTATCCATCACAGAACATCACATGATCACATCACAGATATCGCAGCAGAAGAAACATATGAAATATTGGATAAACTAGGACGTCCGTGTTTTCAATACGAGCCAGTATAAAACACGGATTCCACGGTCGTAATGAATAGCCAATCCCACACCCCTAGACCCCTACGAGAGCGGCAAGCAACCCTACCAATTCTAGGGTTAGGAGACCCGGACTCGACTCCTCGAAATGGTCTCCCACTGGACCCTAGAACCCGGTTACTTGTGCTCCCCTCCTTGGGTCTATCCTAATGCGGAAAAGAAAATAATATACAAAAGGTGACAACTTCCGCAACCTGGAAGTGCCCCAATAAAAGAATATTACATACAAGTTTTTTACATGAATGAAAATGAAAAACACTCATCTCACATAAAAAAAACCCCGTCTATTCAAACACGACGATCTAATATAACATATCCAGCAACACATAACATCACATGTCATCAACGTAAGTAAATATGCGCATCCCAATTGTCGTTGACATATAGCAACGAAACCGGCGATATCACATATTACACTTACGGTCACAGAAAAGAAAGTGTAAAACTACAACAGTTGGAATCCACAACCTCATTAGACATCGTATGCCTAATAAAATGAAATACTTAGACATCACATGCCTATCAATTATAAACCCCGCATTTTAGTCCCATTATCGAAAACTCTTTTCAATATCAAATGAGACTAAACCGCTAGATTTATAACATTCATTCAGCTATCTCATAACTGTTTGTGAATTCCAATTATTGTATCCCATTCCGGATAAATAGAAAATATTAAACTTTCCGATCGAACATTCGAACACCCAAGTTTTCCCGAAACCGTTCAACACATGAAATAAGTTCAAAGACATTCACTTCATGCCTCAGTACCAACGGTCCAGCCGTAGAAGGGTCAAGCCAACGCCTCACATGTGGCACGCCGTATTGCCCCAAACCCTAAGGTTCAAAGGGCAGTTCAAGACGGTCACATAATCGAGTTAAGGTTTGTTGTCTTCTAGAGGGACCATCGCGTTACTTGCACTACTTAGAACGTCTTTAAACCTCATAAAAATCCAACACTTGGAAATTTTCCGGCAGGGGAAAAGTTGGGTATTTATATCCGGTCGAACTTTTTAACATATTCTAAAGTTATCCGGAAAAACACATAGACGGAGTTTAATAATCCGATCGAATCAACGATTCCCAATGCAACCCCAGAACACTCAACTCTTGAGTCAAATTAAAAATACCCAGAAAACTCAGCATCATAAAGTAGGAATTACTGTGCAAAAATCGAATGATGATGTCATCATATGGCCGCGGAAGCCAGGCTTCTGCCGCGGTTCCGCCGCGCTTTGAACTGATCTCTTGGAAAAATTTGCACCGTAATTCTTAGAATTCCCTGCTGAATTTTTTAAGCATTTTTAGTCTGGAAAAAACCCAGTTTTTAGAAAAAGTCCAGAGAGCGAGAAAAATATAGGGTTTCGGGTTCGATCGGGTTTCAAACATCGTCTAAGCATCGCCTAAGTCTCTAGCTAGGCTCTGATACCACTGTAGGGTTCCTAGGCACACAATAGAGGTCTCACAAGGCATCAACCATGCCAATTTCAAATTTTACAAGTGCCGAGAAACTCTAATACGGATCGTTAACTAGAATTTTAGGCGAAAAGATAAACTAGTTAACAACTTAACTAAAGTTAAGAAGCTACAACCTTTGTAGATCTGGTTATCCACTTCCTTAGCTCCACGTAATCGTCATCTCGCTGTCCAAGTCGGATCTCGGACTCTAACATCGGCTTCATCGGAGAAATGAACGGACTAGTCGTCGGCTACGATGCCGAAGATGATCTACGTCGAGGTTACACAAGATCAAGCTCCAACTTCACCAAGTTGTGAAACTTGTGAAGAAAACACCCTATACTACTTGGCAAGAGGTAGAGGGTGAAGAAATAGGAGGTGGGTTCACTTTAGAATTGGATTTCTCACACTTTTGCTCAAGATGCCATTAATGGTGGCAAGCTTTTTCTTGAAGAAGAAGATGATGAAGAAGATAGAATATGATGAGTATTTCTTTAAAATGCAAAAGAAATGAATACTTATCATAATATGAACCATGGTTAGGTGTAGAGAATTGACTAAGGTTAGATGAATGGTTAGGGTTAAGCATGAAGACAAAATGGTCACTTTAGTCAAAGCTTCATGAAGCTTCAACAAGCTTCATGAAGCTTCAACAAGCTTCAAGAATAATAGCAACCATTTTGTTTTCTTTTGCAATTTCTTTTTAATTAAAAAGATAAATGAATGAATAAATAAAAACCCTAACCATTTACTTAACCAAGGTTTAATTCTTTTCACTTAACCAAATGAGCAAGTATCATCAAACATGATACAAACATGTGCACAAAAGTATATCACATATACAACTTGCACATCAAGTGAGAAAATCCATTTAAAGTGAACCAATACTAGTTAATGCAAAGTAATATATCAAATATATAATTATACATTAAATCATTAAATCAACACTTGATTCAATGATCCGGTCATGTCGCACATAACCGACTAGTATTCAATGTGTCGACTCATCGAATCAATCTTCGATTCGATAACTAGGTTATATCGCATACAACCAATCGAAACATTCATCGCGAGAATGAAATACGGTATCACATACACGAATTATTCTCGGTCCCGCACATATCTCATATGCGCTCCTATTTCGTTTCGCTTGAGCCAGGAAACCTCTATGTAGGACTCTAAAGACTCGTCAATACGCCGGTAGCAGATGATGATCATATCATGCATCCACAAGCCGCAAGCGGTCTGCTAAACGTAACGGCTACCCGGGTATTGAGCGATCAGAAGATCGACGAGCAGGCCCGCTCACACTCCTGTGAATCCAACCAGTAACACTTACCGTACAGTCCGGTCTGTTCGTCTGATATGTCGCATATCAAGTCTAGAGGTGGTAAACGTCAGACCCCAATAACAGATAAGTCGTGCCGATGTGAGGCTCATAACGGGTCGAGAAACTACTGGTAACACTTACCAGCAAATCTCTAATCAGCCCTGGCCAGGGACTTCCCTGTTACAGCCAATCGAGCACAGCGCAACATCAACCCCCAATACCGGGAGAGACGAAACCCCTCCTATCGTTCATTGCCTCCATGTGACTCGGGACTGTACCCAAAGACCACCGTTTTGCACGCCCTCATGGACGTGGTAAGGTGGAGATCAAAGTACAGTGGGAATCACACAAGACTCTATGACGATCTCGGGTCTACAGACTAACCTGTACAAGTGTCACCTGAGAACTGCCATCTGACGTGAGGTATAATACCATCTGGGAGTTCTCGGCGAGTCCGTCCAGTGTACCCAGTCTCCACTGAGCACCCGTATACCATCTCTGATGTCAAACACCAATGGATATGGGATCATCCATCGTCCATCTCATGGGTCGAGAAACGTATACGCTAGTCTACACTGGTATATCGATGCCCCGTCTCGATACACCCACGACTAGGGACCTTGAAGGATGTACCTATGGACTACCATGTCCACATTAGTATGATCTGCATCATAGTCCAGGTAGTCAAGTACACATCCTATGGGCTTTACCAATATGTAACTATAAGACAGTTTAAAGAGACAAGTATACATGATAAGATAAAGAGCTACCAGATAGCATACTATCATATCGAGCAAGAAAGTCATCTCTATATTTGTCCAAGCATCCAATATAATATACATCATCTGTACAATACTGGCCTCTAGGGCATACATACAACTAACAATATATATACAGTCTTGCTAAAAATGGTAGTATGCTACTTGGTTTGTGTCTACTTTAATATGTGCATATGTTTCTTATAACGTATCACTTATACATATTAGTAGAGCCCATAAGATCTTTGTTTGATTACCAGCGTCGTGATGGCAGTCACACTAGTAGGGGCTGGTAGTCTGTAAGCAACATCCTATACAGGTCCCTGGTCGTTGGATTATCGAGATCGGGCATCGATATTCCAGAGTAGACTAAGTGTGTACGCTCCTCATCCCAGTAGGGGAAATGGTCTGTCCCACAGCCATTAGTACGTCGTACTGGAG
Organism: Agapanthus africanus; assembly: GCA_030015575.1. NCBI lineage: Eukaryota > Viridiplantae > Streptophyta > Magnoliopsida > Asparagales > Amaryllidaceae > Agapanthus > Agapanthus africanus. The sequence goes on along the minus strand of JASDDO010000019.1, from coordinate 605,720,578 downwards.
ATAGTATGCAGGTGCCCGTTAGGTTACGGGTACACCGGACAGGACTCGCCGGGGAACTGATTGGTTGGTATTATACCCATCGTCTGTTAATAGTTCCCAGGTGACATGAGTACAGCATAGTTCGCAGTCTTGACACTACTACTTCGCGTCGAGTGTGTCCCACTGTTCTTAGATTGCTACCCTACCATGGCTCAAAGGAGTCGTGCAAACAGGTAGCAGTTGGGTGCAGTCCCGAGCACTTGGAGGCAGTGGCGGTTAGATAGGATTCTTCTCTCCCGGTATTGGGAGTTGATATCGCACTGTGTCAGAGAGCCATTACGCAAAGTCCCTGGCCAGGGCAAGCGAGATTTACTGGTAGGTTCCAGTAGCTTCTCAGGGTGTAATGGGCTTCGCTCCGACACGAATTATACAGCTATTAGGGGACTGACGCTTGCCGCCCCCTAGGCTTGATATGCGATAGTCTTAGACGAACAGACCGGACTGTACGAAGATTGTCACTTCAGGCTCAGTGGGAGTTCAGATGATTTTCCTCATCCGCCTTCTTATCGACATCTACCTGGGGACCGTTACGTACAGCTAGTGCCGCTTGCGGTCTGTGGTTAAACCCACTGCCAGCATAGTGTCGAGTCTTTAGAGTCCCACACAGAGAGTTTTCCTACTCCAGGCGAAACGATATAGAGATCGTATGGTTTTACGACAAGGGTTCGGACGCATACCTGTGTTTACGCACGTACGACATCCGGACAGTTTTTACTGGTCGGCTTTGGTTTAAGCCAGTTACTAGTATCCGGTTATTGGATTTATACAGTCTAAATTTTTTCCGTTTTTTCACGGATAGGAAGGGCGTTCTCGTAATTGCGCGAGAAGCTTCTAGAAGATGGTGACTAAGGAGGTTTAGATGGCATATACATTGAATGAGATTAGTGAGTCATATGGATGATTCATCCATGTCATTAATACTTCATAATTGCTTAATGACTCATGGAGATGAATCACCATAAGATATTTATCAGGCATGGTTGTAAATCATTTTTCTTTTCTTTTCTTGAAAAACAATAATCCTTGATATATATTATGATAGCTCATTTTTCTCATTTCATTATCATGTTCATCTTCTCTCTCGTCAAGCTCTCTCTCTTCAAACCCTAATCCTCCCCTCTCATGTGTTGAGTACAAGGGTTAGCTAGACTAATACATCCATAACCTCACTCTATATCACCTAGTTAGCTTAGATTAGCGATTTGAGCAAACTAGTTATCTCAAGTTTGAGATTAAGCTTGGCGTAGGAACTTTCGGGTGGATCGTCTTTGATTCGAGGAGGTCGTTGAGGTGCCGATGTTCCAAGGAGCCTACGAGGAGTGGAGGACAGCGATGAAGACCCGAAGGACATGGTTCTTGAGGTATAATCACTTCACATAGTAGTTTAGAACTTCTATGATTGTTGTTAGTTATCGTTTAGCTTCGATTCATGCGGTTAGTCGATGTTTATGTAAAGAACAAGATCGTTTTTCATATTTCCGCCTCCCCGCAAGTCGTGGGGTGTTGCACATTGACTTACAGTAGTAACAGAGCCTCGCTAAACAATAAATAACTCACTTGCAAAATTGTATGAATTTCGAACGAAAAAAGCAAACCGGAAAACCCCGATATCATGTGTTTTCTGTCGATTTTTAAATAAGGTCCAAAAATTTTTCAGGGACCTTCAGAAAGCCCTAAATGATAGTATTAGAACACCCAAGAAAATTGGGCTCATGAATCGTCTAAAGCGCCGCGGAACCGCGGCGGATCCCACCGATCCGCCGCGATTCCGCCGCCGAGTTGCTGATTCATCAGCCCAATTTTTCTGTGTGGGTTCTCTGTGATATTTGGTATTTTCTGGAATTTTTTAATTTTTGCTCAGGTTTTAGATTTACAGAGAAGTATTGGAGCAAAATTAAATGTGTTTAATCGATCGAAATTATACGGTGTTTGCTTGTTGGATTATATCTGTGTTTGTATAATGTGTTCGTAAACCTCCCCTAACTGCTAGTATGTCGGTTGGCAGGGGGTTGCACATTTCTGTAATAGATTTTATCTGTTTGTGTATATGAACTGTGTTGGACTGTTGTGATGTATAGCCGGGGTTATGTGATGGGTTATTATTTAATTCATTTGATGTAAATGTAATTTGTTGTAATATTATTTTGCGGGGCACATCCAGGTTGCGGTTGTAGCCACCGTTGTATTATTTCATTTTACTGTTTTTTGCTCCTAGGACAGACCCAAGATGGGGTGCACAAACTGCCGGGCGGGTAGTTTGCCGTACCCGTAGGGATCTTGGGTGGAGTAATGGCTATTCATCACAACTGTGTAATCCGTCTTTTGTTGCAGGCTCAAAACAAACACGGATTGCTTGCAAATCCAATAAAGTTCATCTGTGATCTGGAATGAATATTATTGCGTCTGACGAATGTACAATATCTATATATGATAGCTATTTAGACGTCACTTATGTTTTACACCCGCGCTAGCCCAGCCCCCGCTCTGTCGTTAGTTAAGTAACCTAACGGGTGATGACGGGACCCCGTGGCGAATGCGAATGGCATAAGAGGACGTTGTATTTTCGTTGTTTTCTGCAATGATAGGTTAATGATGGGACGCATTATTATAATGCAAAGAAAATAAACCAAAGTTTAATCTTCGGAACAAATTTAAAAGAAACCACTCTCTTATTTTAAAAGGATCAAATTTTTTAATTGCGGAGCTTTAACCACTCCTTTTAAAAAGTATCATGTTCCTTCGATTATATCAAGTTCACTACGTTCACGGTTTTGCCAAAACCATTCGTAGCCCTCCGTCATTTCTTATGGATGGTCAGAAGTATTCAATCTATGTTTGTTGGCCTTTAGTCAAGGCATAGTGTTTGGTAGCTGCTGGGGTATTCATTTGTTGCATAGATAGATGCGTTGGTTTGGGACAGTCGTATTACTTTGTTGGCCCTTAGTCAAGAGTATGTAAAGGTGGGTTCAAATTAACCTGGACAATGACGGGTAGAACTTGACATGTGACTTATGATTTGTTGGCCCTTAGTCAAGGTCATAAGAGCATGGGGCAAAAAAAAATCCACATCGGGAATTTCTAAAGAAACTGAAATTTGCAGAGAGATGCATACCATTTTGGAATTTGATGAATGTTGGTAGGATTCCTTCAACATTATCATACGATGATATTTTGGATCCCGATCCTACTATGAGTACAAGCTACTTATCAGGAGATTCGTCACTTAACGATCAATGCTATAAACCAAGTAGGTGTCTAGAAAGGTGTCAGCGGGGTTACACCCCCAGAGAAAAAAGGTTATTTAATTAAGGAACTTCGCGAAAGCATTGGAAAACCTCCCTCGAAGTATCGACACTGGCCTGGCTGAACGGTTAAGCAAGTATTGTACGGTGAGAATTGTCCTGGCTAATTCTTCTTTTATAGTTTAAGGAGGGATTCGAGAAACAATGGGAGCCATCCTGTTTAGATAAAATAAAAACCAATCTAAACTTGCAACAGCATCATGCTAAAATGTTTTCTTCTCTCTCTCTTAAATTGCAGCGACCTTGTGACCACACATAGGTTATATCTAGATAACAAATTGACTGAATCTGACTTATATGACTGGCAAAGGTCTGTCCAGATGTCCATTGGCTATGACAAGCTGGACCACCCTATTACTACTCCAGATCCCGCAGTCTCAGGTCCAGTTTCCACTGTCACGGATATGGATATCCGTCAGACAAGGGAAAAAGATAAAGCGAAAGCTAAGTGCTTCGTGTTAGCTTCAGTTGATGGTGTATACCAGAAGCAGCACGAGAAGATGGACTTAGTTTCCATCTTTCTCCATAATAATAAAGATTTATATGGAGAGCAATCTCATATCACTAGATATGAAACCTCGAACGAATTAATTCAAGCGAGGTTAGCTGACGGGTCATCTGTAAGGGACAACGTCCTTACAATGACTAGCTGTATTGATGAGCTCCAGGACCTGGAGACCGCGTTGGGAAACGAGTTAAACACTGACTTGATTCTACAGTCTCTGCCCGCTACCCTGAGGGAAACCAGGGAAGGAGAAGGAAAGAGAAAGGCAAAAGTTTCGGGACTAGATATAGTAAAAGAGGGACGTTCCTATTGTTGTGGGATTGGGCATTGGTAGAATGATTGCAGGGCTTTAGAAGCCAGTAGCCAGGATACGAAGCATGTTGCGGCTTCGACTTCGGGTGTGTTTATGATAGAGAACTGTATGTCAGTTAACCCTACTTCCTGGGTATTGGATATCGGATCAGGAAATCACATCTGTAATTCATTACAGGCTCTAAGAAATCGTAGGGTTATCGGGATAGGTGATATGACCCTCACAGTTGCTAACGGAATGAGCATGGACGCTGAATCCATAGGGGAATATCATCTTGGAATGACAACTGGGCAGATATTGATTCTGCGTAACTGTTTTTATGTACCAGGTACGACTTGTAATATCATATCTGTACCCTTACTTTCTAAGGAAGGATATGATTTTGCTTTTACAAGAGATGTAGTTCACATCCATCTAAATCAAGATTTGATTGGGTCAGGTACATTAGAAAATGGAATATACGTATTAAATCAAGCTCAGATTTTCAGTGTCCAGAACACACTTAAAAGAAAGTCTCCGGAATTAAATCAGGCTTCCTTATGGCATTGTAGACTAGGTCACATCAATGAGAGGAGGTTGACTAAGTTACATAGAGAAGGATATTTGAATCCGTTCGAATATCAATCTTATGCTACTTGTGAATCTTGTCTCATGGGAAAGATGACAAAGACTCCGTTTACTGGACACGGAGTAAGAGCGAGCGAGCTCTTAGGACTCGTACACAGTGACGTATGCGGTCCAATGTCTACACATGCGCGAGGTGGTTATTCCTACTTCATTACTTTTACGGATGATTTCTCTAGGTATGGATATGTCTTCTTAATGAAGCATAAATCCGAGGCTTTTGAGAAATTCCAAGAATACAAGAATTAAGTGGAAAAACAAACAAGCAAGAGTATAAAGACTCTGAGATCTGATCGAGGTGGTGAATACTTAAGTGCCGAGTTCCTGGGTTACTTAAAAGAGAATGGAATTCTCTCTCAGCTTACTCCTCCATACACACCACAACACAATGGTGTATCAGAAAGGAGGAATCGAACCCTATTGGATATGGTTCGTTGCATGATGAGTAAGGCTGAGTTACCACGATCATTCTGGGGATATGCACTAGAATCAGCTGCATATCTTTTGAACCAGGTTCCTACTAAAACTGTGCCTACCACACCATATCGATGTGGAGTGGGAAGAAACCCTGTCTAAAACATTTTAAGACATGGGGATGTCCATCTTTTGTAAAAAAAGCAGCATGCGGACAAGCTCGAGGCACGCTCAGTAAAGTGTAAGTTTGTAGGATACCCAAAGAACTCAAAGGGATATTATTTCTATTACGCAGAGGAACAAAAGGTTTTTGTTTCTCGTCATGCCTGCTTCTTAGAAACTGAATTTTTAGAAAATCAGAAGTGGGAGCGCAATAGAACTGGAAGAAATTCCAGATCCACAAGCTATTACTGAAACCTTGGTAGAACAAGAAGGTTCAGGTGAACAGGACATCCCGACGCCACTCCGCAGGAGTAGTAGGCAATCTCATCCGCCCGAGAGATACTACGGTTTTCTCATAGACGGGGATAGAGAGGATTGCACTATTGATTATGATGAGCCTACTAGTTTCCAGCAAGCCATTCAGAGCGGTGACTCGGTAAAATGGCTAGATGCAATGCGGACCGAAATGGAGTCCATGTACAGCAACAAAGTATGGACTTTGGACATTGCTCCAGATGGGGTAAATCCGTAGGATGCAAATGGATCTTCAAAAAGAAGATTGGTGTAGATAGACAAGTTGAAACCTATAAGGCTAGACTTGTTGCAAAGGGTTTCTGTCAAAGACCTGGTTTGGACTATGACGAAACCTTTTCTCCAGTGGCTATGCTTAAATCTATTCGGGTCCTTCTTGCTATTGCTGCCTTCCACGATTATGAAATCTGGCAGATGGACGTAAAGACGGCCTTTCTAAATGGAAATTTGGAAGAAAGAATATATATAGATCTGCCAGAAGGATTCATTCAGAGTGGGAGCAGCGGTAAAGTATGCAAGTTGCTTAAGTCCATTTATGGACTAAAGCAGGCATCACGGAGTTGGAACATCTGTTTTAATGATGCTGTCAAAGAATTTGACTTTATCAAAAATCCAGATGAACCATGCATATACAGTAAGATTGTAGGGAGAGCTGTAGTATTCCTCGTCTTGTACGTGGATGACATTCTCCTAATAGGAAATGATATTCCTATGTTACAGTCAGTCAAAAGATTCTTGTCACATAAATTCTCCATGAAAGACCTGGGTGATGCCACCTACATTCTGGGAATCCGGATCTATCGTGATAGATCAAAGAGGATATTGGGACTTTCACAGTCCAGGTACATAGACACCATAGTAAAGAGATTCAGTATGGATGATTCTAAGCGCGGTAACCTACCGGCTTGTCACGGAATCACCCTCTCCAAAGAGATGTCTCCCAAGACTGATTTGGAAAGGGATCGCATGTCGATTATACCCTACGCTTCTGCGGTAGGCTCTATAATGTATGCGATGTTATGTACTAGACCAGATGTAGCATACGCACTAAGCGTTGTAAGCCGGTATCAGGCAAACCCAGGGGAGAAGCACTGGATAGCAGTAAAGAACATTCTCAAGTACCTGAGAAGGACTAAGGAGATGTTCTTGGTGTATGGCGGAAAAGACCTTCAGATGGAGGCCTTTGCCGACTCCGGCTTCCAGAGTGACAAAGATGACTCCAAGTCCATGTCGGGTTATGTCTTTACCCTCAATGGAGGGGCGGTCTGTTGGAAGAGTTCCAAACAGGAGACCGTTGCTGACTCAACGATGGAAGCAGAGTACATAGCTGCTTGCGATGCCGCAAAAGAAGCGGTCTGGATGAAGAACTTCCTCACAGAACTTCAGGTGGTTCCTACCAGTGTTGGTCCAATACCTCTGTATTGTGACAACAACGGCGCTATAGCTTTAGCGAAGGAACCCAGGTCCAATCAGAAGTCCAGACACATCTTAAGGCGGTATCACCTGATCAGGGAGATCGTAGATCGCCGGGAGATCGAGGTGAAGAGAGTAGAGACGAAGAATAACATTGTTGATCCATTCACAAAGGCCCTTCCTTAGACGAGTTCGAGAGGCTATTCGAGATGATAGTTCTACGATATGCCAGCTCATGGCCCTAGTGCAAGTGGGAGATTGTTAGTGTATATGCCCTAGGGGCCATTATTGTATCATACTAGATTGTATATTACTTAATGGAAGCTTGGGATATTAACAGTTATATATATACAGTCTTGCTAAAAATGGTAGTATGCTACTTGGTTTGTGTCTACTTTAATATGTGCATATGTTTCTTGTAACGTATCACTTATACATATTAGTAGAGCCCATAGGATCTTTGCTTGATTACCAGCGTCGTGATGGCAGTCACACTAGTGGGGGATGGGTAGTCTGTAAGCAACATCCTATACAGGTCCCTGGTCGTTAGATTATCGAGATAGGGCATCGATATTCCGGAGTAGACTAAGTGTGTACGCTTCTCATCCCAGTTGGGGAAATGGTCTGTCCCACAGCCATTAGTACGTCGTATTGGAAATAGTATGCAGGTGCCTGTTAGGTTACGGGTACACCGGATAGGAAATGATATTCCTCGTCTTGTACGTGGATGACATTCTCCTAATAGGAAATGATATTCCTATGTTACAGTCAGTCAAAAGATTCTTGTCACATAAATTCTCCATGAAAGACCTGGGTGATGCCACCTACATTCTGGGAATCCGGATCTATCGTGATAGATCAAAGAGGATATTGGGACTTTCACAGTCCAGGTACATAGACACCATAGTAAAGAGATTCAGTATGGATGATTCTAAGCGCGGTAACCTACCGGCTTGTCACGGAATCACCCTCTCCAAAGAGATGTCTCCCAAGACTGATTTGGAAAGGGATCGCATGTCGATTATACCCTACGCTTCTGCGGTAGGCTCTATAATGTATGCGATGTTATGTACTAGACCAGATGTAGCATACGCACTAAGCGTTGTAAGCCGTTATCAGGCAAACCCAGGGGAGAAGCACTGGATAGCAGTAAAGAACATTCTCAAGTACCTGAGAAGGACTAAGGAGATGTTCTTGGTGTATGGCGGAAAAGACCTTCAGATGGAGGCCTTTGCCGACTCCGGTTTCCAGAGTGACAAAGATGACTCCAAGTCCATGTCGGGTTATGTCTTTACCCTCAATGGAGGGGCGGTCTGTTGGAAGAGTTCCAAACAGGAGACCGTTGCTGACTCAACGATGGAAGCAGAGTACATAGCTTCTTGCGATGCCGCAAAAGAAGCGGTCTGGATGAAGAACTTCCTCACAGAACTTCAGGTGGTTCCTACCAGTGTTGGTCCAATACCTCTGTATTGTGACAACAACGGCGCTATAGCTTTAGCGAAGGAACCCAGGTCCAATCAGAAGTCCAGACACATCTTAAGGCGGTATCACCTGATCAGGGAGATCGTAGATCGCCGGGAGATCGAGGTGAAGAGAGTAGAGACAAAGAATAACATTGCTGATCCATTCACAAAGGCCCTTCCTCAGACGCAGTTCGAGAGGCTATTCGAGATGATAGTTCTACGATATGCCAGCTCATGGCCCTAGTGCAAGTGGGAGATTGTTAGTGTATATGCCCTAGGGGCCATTATTGTATCATACTAGATTGTATATTACTTAATGGAAGCTTGGGATATTCACAGTTATATATATACAGTCTTGCTAAAAATGGTAGTATGCTACTTGGTTTGTGTCTACTTTAATATGTGCATATGTTTCTTGTAACGTATCACTTATACATATTAGTAGAGCCCATAGGATCTTTGCTTGATTACCAGCGTCGTGATGGCAGTCACACTAGTGGGGGCTGGGTAGTCTGTAAGCAACATCCTATACAGGTCCCTGGTCGTTAGATTATCGAGATAGGGCATCGATATTCCGGAGTAGACTAAGTGTGTACGCTTCTCATCCCAGTTGGGGAAATGGTCTGTCCCACAGCCATTAGTACGTCGTACTGGAGATAGTATGCAGGTGCCTGTTAGGTTACGGGTACACCGGATAGGACTCGTCGGGGAACTGATTGGTTGGTATTGTCCCCATCGTCTGTTAACAGTTCCCAGGTGACATCAGTACAGCATAGTCCGCAGACTTGACACTGCTACTTTGCCTCGAGTGTGTCCCACTGTTCTTAGATTGCTATCCTACCACGGCTCAAAGGAGTCGTGCAAACAGGTAGCAGTTGGGTGCAGTCCCGAGCACTTGGAGGCAGTGGCGGTTAGATAGGATTCGTCTCTCCTGGTATTGGGAGTTGATATCGCACTGTGTCAGAGAGCCATTACGCAAAGTCCCTGGCCAGGGCAAGCGAGATATACTGGTAGGTTCCAGTAGCTTCTCAGGGTGTAATGGGCTTCGCTCCGACACGACTTATACAGCTATTAGGGGACTGACGCTTGCCGCCCCCTAGGCTTGATATGCGATAGTCTTAGACGAACATACCGGACTGTACGAAGATTGTCACTTCAGGCTCAGTGGGAGTTCGGATGATTTTCCTCATCGGCCTTCTTATCGACATCTACCTGGGGACCGTTATGTACAGCTAGTGCCGCTTGCGGTCTGTGGTTAAACCCACTGCCAGCGTAGTGTCGAGTCTTTAGAGTCCCACACAGAGAGTTTCCCTACTCCAGGCGAAACGATATAGAGGTCGTATGGTTATACGACAAGGGTTCGGACGCATACGTGTGTTTACGCACGTACGACATCCGGACAGTTTTTACTAGTCGGCTTTGGTTTAAGCCAGTTACTAGTATCCGGTTATTGGATTTATACAGTCTATAGTTTTTCCGTGTTTTCACGGATAGGAGGGGCGTTCTCGTAATTGCGCGAGAAGCTTCTAGAAGATGGTGACTAAGGAGGTTTAGGTGGCATATACATTGAATGAGATTAGTGAGTTATATGGATGATTCATCCATGTCATTAATGCTTCATTATTGCTTAATGACTCATGGAGATGAATCACCATAAGATATTTATCAAGCATGGTTGTAAATCATTTTTCTTTTCTTTTCTTGAAAAACAATAATGCTTGATATATATTATGATAGCTCATTTTTCTCATTTCATTATCATGTTCATCTTCTCTCTCCTCAAGCTCTCTCTCTTCAAACCCTAATCCTCTCCTCTCATGTGTTGAGCACAAGGGTTAGCTAGACTAATACATCCATAACCTCACTCTATATCACCTAGTTAGCTTAGATTCGCGATTTGAGCAAACTAGTTATCTCAAGTTTGAGATTAAGCTTGGCGTAGGAACTTTCGGGTGGATCGTCTTTGATTCGAGGAGGTCGTTGAGGTGCCGATGTTCCAAGGAGCCTACGAGGAGTGGAGGACAGCGATGAAGACCCGAAGGACATGGTTCTTGAGGTATAATCACTTCACATAGTAGTTTAGAACTTCTATGATTGTTGTTAGTTATCGTTTAGCTTCGATTCATGCGGTTAGTCGATGTTTAAGCAAAGAACAAGATCATTTTTCATATTTCCGCCTCCCCGCAAGTCGTGGGGTGTTGCACATCGACTTACAAGTGGATGTTGGGACATATATAGGTAGGACTTTCTTGCTTGACATGATAGTACGCTATCTGGTTGCTCATTATCTTAACATGTATACTTACTGTCTCTCTGTTACATGTTGATAAAGCCCTTAGTATGTGTACTCGACTTGCAGGACTATAATGTAGATCATACTAGTGGGGCCTAGGTAGTCCATGAGTACATCCTTCAATGTTCCTAATTGTGGGAATATCGAGACGGGGCATCGATATTCCAGCGTAGACTAGCGTATATCTTCTCAACCCATGTGATGGGAGATGGATGATCCCATATCCATTGGTGTTTGACATCAGAGATGGTATGCGGGTACTCAGTGGTGACTGGGTACACTGAACGGACTCGCCAAGAACTCCCAGATGGTATTATACCTCACGTCGGATGGCAGTTCTCTGGTGACACTGGTACAACTTGTAAGTCCATGCTACCCTTCCCCGGTACTTACGGGGTCGCGGAAGTGGTGAAAAACGATTTTCAAGAGGGTAGTAACATGGACTACAAATACGGATCTTTGCTAAACAACTAACTAACAACCTAACTTGAGTTTACCTACTCGGTTAGGGGGCTATACCTTTCTTGAACTCCTTCGTCTTCAACTCCTCCCGGTGTACGGATCAGCCTCACCTCGTCGTCTCCTTGCGCCGAAGATGGATCCACCCGAAAGCTTCTACCTTTGGCTTCTTCTTCGAACTTTGAAGAAACTAGAACACTTGGCTTGCTAGGACTTGTGAACTAGAATGAGTAGAGGAATGTTTTGGTGTCTTTTTATCTCTAAGGCAAGGAGTCTCAACACATGAGAATGGTTTGCCTTGAGCTAGAGAGAGCAAGAGGAAGAGGGAGAGCTTGAGAATGAGAGAGCTCTAGAGAGAGAAAGCAAATGAAAGAATGAGCCATTCTTTTTTCTCATCCAACCTCTCATAATCCAAAAGCCATCATAACAAAAATAGTAATCAAGTATTGTGTGATGGTTTAAGTCAAAATGGCTATATCATTTCATGCACTCATTTTGCATAAATAAACAAGCAAGCAAAAGTCTTTGCCATGGAATAATAGCCATTGTCATGATGATGGTCAACTAGTCCAACCAAGTCAACCGGTCAACAAAGTCAACAAGTCAACAAAGTCAACCCCTCAACAACCATGTCGCTATAATACTTAATTAATATTAATGTTAATAATATTTCTTATTCTCATTAGGGTTAAGCAAAAGTCAATGGTCAACGGTCAACAGTCAATAACCCCAATGAGAATCCTCTGCCTCTGTCTCTCTGTCAACTGTGCATACACACCCGCATCCGCGTTCCGAGGAACACGAATACAAACGAGATAAAACCAATCCCAAAACGTACACTAGGATCTGGCTTAAACCAAAGCCCGCTAGTGTTAACTGTCCGGACACTGTACGTGCACAAGTGCACGGATGTGACCGAACCCTGTCGCAAAACCATGCGACCTGTCGCAAAACCATGCGACCTCTACTCTTTTGCCTAAAGGCGAATAGCTTAGTCTGTTGACCCGAGATCGTCATAGAGTCTTGTGTGTCTCCCACTGTGCTTTGATTTCCACCCTACCACGGCTCTACTGAGTCGTGCAAACAGGTGGTTTTTGGGTACAGTCTCGATTCACATGGAAGCAATGAGCGATAGGAGGGGATTCGTCTCTCCCGGTATTGGGGGTTGATGTTGCTCTATGCTCGACTGGCCATAACTGGAAATCCCTGGCCAGGGTTGCAGTGATTTACTGGTAAGTGTTATCAGTAGTTTCACGCTTGTTATGGACCTTACATCGGCATGACTTATCAAGCTACTGGGGTCTGACGTTTACCACCCCTAGGCGAGATATGCGACATATCAGACGAACAGACCGGATTGTGCGGTAAGTGTTACTGATTGGATTCGCAGGAGTGTGAGCAGGCTTGCTCGTTGATCTTCTGATCGCTCAATACCCGAGTGGCCGTTACGTTTAGCTGACCGCTTGCGGCTTGTGGGTGTTTGATATGATCATCACCTACTGCCGGTGTATTGACGCGTCTTTAGAGTCCTACACAGGGGTTTCCTGGCTCAAGCGAAATGGAGTAGGTGCGCATATGTGATATGTGCGGGACCGAGATTGATACGATATAAGATACCGTATTCTATTCTCGCGATTTGTGACATTGATCGGTTGTATGCGATATAGCCGGGTTATCGGATCAAGTGTTGATTCGATAAGTTGTTACTTTTGATATTAATCGGTTATAGCCGAATTATTAAATCAAGAGTTGATTTAATAATTTAATGTATAATTATATATTTGATATATTACATTACATTAACTAGTATTAGCTCACTTAAGATTTATTTTCTCACTAGTTCGTGCATAAGTGTATATGTGATATATATTTGTGTAGATATGTTTGTGTCATACTTGATGATACACACAAGATGGGTGTATGAGACTTATACCATGATTAGGTTTAAGATTAGGGTTATTGTTTTATCTTAAGATTTAACAAAAGAGTTGAACTTAGTCAAAGTTATCAAGCTTGAAGAAGCTTGGAGAAACTTTGACAAAATCCACTCTTTTGTCATTTCTCTTGATATTCTTTAACCTAACCCTTAACCTCATACCTTGGTCAATTCTCTACATGAGTTAAGCATGATAGCTTTGTTAGGTCCACGTTACCCACCCCGGTTCTTTCGGGGAGGCAGAATAGGTAAAACGAAAATTTTTCCCTAGCTAGGTAACATGGACCGTTTCATGAAGGATCGTTGCTAAACAAAACTAACATAAAATCTACAAGTTCTAACTACTATGTAGAATGGTTATACCTAGTCTTGAACTCCATCTCTTCTTGTTGTTCTCTTGAACTCCTTCTCTTCTTGTTGTTCTCTTGAACTCCTTCTCTTCTTGTTGTTCACCTCCTTACTTGCTCCTTGTAGTAGTTTGTACGGCTCCTCCTCGTCGTCTCCTCGTTGTCGAAGATAGATCCACCCGAGGGCCTCAAACTTGAGCTCCTACCTCAACCTAGAGGAAACTAAGGTATTTGGTTTTCCAAACCTAGTACCCTAGAATGAGTAGAGATGTGTTATGGTGGCTTTGTCTCAAAAACTTATGATTTCCAACATATGGAACACTTAAGCTTTGAGAGAGGAAGAAAAAGAGCTTTTGCGAAGAGAGAGAAAAGATATCATAGAATGAGAGCTCTCTTTTTTTTTGCAACCATGCTCATATGAGAGAATAATAGATTAACAATAATAATCAAAAAGGAAAATGTGATGGTGAGTAGGGAATGACCATTATCATTTCATAATAAATGCAATTTGCAAAGATCAAGAAGCATCTTTGATATGAAATGATTATGGTCAAAATGTCAATAATGGTCAAAATGTCCACCATGGTCAAACGGTCAACCTAACCATCACACAAAAATCCTTAATTATCATTATTAATCATGTTTATCATTCTCATTAGGGTTTGGAAAAAGTCAACGGTCAACAAGTCAACCAAAGTCAAATGGTCAACAACCCTAATGAGAATCCTCTGCCTTTATCAACTGTGCATACACACCTGCATCCGCGTTCCGAGGAGCACGAATACAATGAGACAAAACCAATCCCAAAACAAATACTAGTATCTGGCTTAAACCAAAGTCCACTAGTAATAACTGCCCGGTCACCAAACGTGCACAAGTGCGCGAGTGTGAACGAACCCTATCGCAAAACCATGCGGCCTCTACTCAGTTTTGCCCAAAGGAGAGTAACCCTCTGTGTGGGACTCTAAAGACTCGACACTACGCTGGCAGTGGGGTTCACCACAGACCGCAAGCGGTACTAGTTGTACGTAACGGTCCCCAGGTAGATGCCGATGAGAAGACTGATGAGGTGAACCCATCCGAACTCCTACTGAGCCTGTATGTGACAATCTCCGTACAGTCCGGTCTGTTCGTCTAAGAGTATCGCATGGCGGGCCTAGGGGGCGGTAAACGTCAGTCCCCTAATAGCGGTATAAGTCGTGTCGGAGTGTAGCCCAAAACACCCTGAGAATCTACTGGAAAACCTACCAGCAATTCTCGCTTGCCCTGGCCAGGGACTTTGTGTAATGGCTCTCCTAGACACAGCGCGATATCAACACCCAATACCGGGAGAGACGAATCCTGTCTAACCTTCACTGCCTCCAAGTGCTTCGGGACTGCATCCAACTACTACCTGTTTGCACGACTCAGTAGAGCCGTGGTAGGGTAGTAATCTAAGAACAGTGGGAACACACTCGAGGCGAAGTGACAATGTCAAGTCAGCGGACTAAGCTGTAATCATGTCACCTAGGAACTGTTAACTGACGATAGGTATAATACCAACCAACAGTTCCCGACGAGTCCTGTCCAGTGTACTCGTAACCTAACGAGCACCTGCATACTATCTCCAGTATGACGTACTGATGGCTGTGGGACAGACCATCTCCCCTACTGGGAAGAGAAGCATATGCACCAGTCTACTCTGGAGTATCGATGCCCTGTCTCGATAATCCTACGACTAGGGACCAAAATAAGGATGTGCTTATAGACTACCCAGCCCCCACTAGTGTGATCGCCATCACAACGCCGGTAGTCAAGCAAAGATCCTAAAGGCTCTACCAATATGTTTTTAGCGATATGTTAAAAAAAACATATACACATATTAAGATAGAAACAAACCAAGTAGCATACTACTATATCAAGCAGGACTGTCATAAAACCATATATATATCCCAAGCCTCCAAAATGTATTATACAAACCAGTACTATACAATAATGGCCTCTAGGGCTTACATATCTAACAATCTCCCACTTGCACTAAAGGCCAGTAATTGGTGTACCGCATACCCAACGTCTGCACTAAGGCCAGCTGCCGGCGTACCGCATACCCAATAGCTCAAAAAGTCGCTCGAACTGTGTTTGAGGGAGGGCCTTCGTGAATGGATCCGCTGTGTTTTCTTTTGTATCCACTCTCCGTACCTCGATCTCCTGGAGATCAATGAACTCCCTGATCAGGTGATACCGCCTTAAGATGTGTCTGGATTTCTGATTGGACCTTGGTTCCTTTGCTAAAGCTATAGCCCCATTGTTATCGCAATACAAAGGTATTGGGTCAACAATGGACGGAACCACCTGAAGTTCACTAATGAACTTCTTTATCCAGACCGCCTCTTTTGCGGCATCGCTTGCTGCAAAGTATTCAGCCTCCATCGTCGAGTCTGCGACGGTATCCTGTTTAGAACTCCTCCAACATACCGCCCTTCCGTTGAGGGTAAACACAAAACCCGAGACAGACTTGCTGTCATCTTTGTCACTCTAGAAGCTTGAATCGGTAAAGGACTCGACCCTGAGGTCTCCATTACCGTAAACCAGGAACATCTCCTTAGTCTTTCTCAGGTACTTGAGAATGTTCTTCACTGTTGTCCAGTGGTCCCCACCTGGGTCTGACTGATACCGGCTCACCACGCTTAGCGCGTAAGCTACATCTGGTCTTGTACATAGCATCGCATACATTATAGATCCTACCGCCGAAGCGTAAGGTATAGTGTTCATGCGAACCCTCTCCTCATCAGTCTTAGGAGACATCTTCTTGGAGAGGGTAATTCTGTGCAATGCGGGTATGTTACCGCGCTTGGAATCCTCCATAATAAATCTCTTTAGTACGGTCTCTATGTACCTGGACTGCGAAAGTCCCAGTAGTCTCTTGGATCTATCTCTGTAGACCTTGATCCCCTGAATGTATGAGGCATCACCCAGGTCCTTCATGGAGAACCGTTGTGACAAGAATAGCTTGACCGATTGTAGCATAGGAATGTCATTTCCTATCAAAAGAATATCGTCCACGTAAAATACTAGGAACACGACAGTTCGTCCTACAATCCTCTTATAGACACAAGGTTCATCTTCGTTCTTGATGAAATCAAATTCCTTGATTGCCTCATCAAAACAGATGTTCCAGCTCCGCGATGCCTGCTTCAATCCATAAATGGATTTAAGTAACTTGCACACCTTCCCGCTGCTCCCACTGTCTACGAAACCTTCTGGCTGATCCATGTAAACGCCCTCTTCTAAACAGCCGCTTAGAAAAGCCGTTTTAACGTCCATTTGCCAGATTTCATAGTCATGGAAGGCAGCAATGGCAAATAGGATCCGAATGGATTTGAGCATAGCCACTGGAGAAAAAGTTTCGTCATAGTCCAAACCAGGTCTTTGACGAAAACCTTTTGCAACGAGTCTAGCCTTATAGGTTTCCACCTGCCCATCCACACCAAGTTTCTTTTTGTAGATCCATTAGCATCCAACGGGTTTTACCCCAGGTGGAGCAATATCTAAGGTCCACACTTTATTGGTGTATATGGACTCCATCTCGGATTGCATTGCATCCAGCCACTTATCAGAGTCCCTACTGATAATGGCCTGCCTGAAACTGGTAGGGTCATCTTCTTCCAAGATGCAATCCTCTCGATCCCCGTCTATGAGAAAACCGTAGTATCTCTCCGGCGGATGAGAAATCCTACCAGATCTGCGGAGTGCCTGAGGTTCGTTCGGGGTTATTGAATCCTGAGGTTCTGTCAAATCTTCAGTTTCATTTTGTGGTCGCTGAATTTCTTCCAGTTCTACCGTGCTCCCACTAATTTCGTTTGCAAGAAACTCCGTTTCTAAGAAAACGGCATGCTGAGCAACAAACACCTTCTGTTCCTCGGTGTGGTAGAACAGATATCCATAACCATTCTTTGGATATCCCACAAACTTACATAAAACTGACTGCGCCTCTAGTTTATCTAGTTTATGGGTTTTAACATAAGCCGGACAACCCCATATCTTAAATCTTTTAAGATATGGCATTTTTCCATTCCATATCTCGAATGGGGACTTAGGTACTGATTTAGATGGAACATCATTCAATTGATATGCCGCTGTCAAAAGCGCATGTCCCCGAAATGAAAAAGGCAACTCGGCACTACTCATCATGGAGCGAACCATATCCAATAGGGTACGATTCCTCCGCTCCGATACACCGTTGTGCTGTGGTGTATAAGGAGGAGTAAGCTGAGAGAGAATACCATTCTCTTTTAAGTAATCTAGGAATTACGTGCTTAAGTACTCCCCTCCTCTATCTGATCGGAGGATCTTGATACTTTTTTCAGTCTGGTTCTCTACTTCGTTTCTGAATTCCTTGAATTTCTCAAAAGCTTCGGATTTGTGTTTCATCAGATACACGTATCCGAATCTAGAGAGATCGTCAGTGAATGTGATGAAGTACGAGAACCCACCCCTTGCATGTATAGACATCGGACCACATACATCACTGTGTATGAGTCCCAAGAGCTCTGCTGCCCTTACTCCATGTCCGGTGAACGGAGATTTGGTCATCTTTCCTTTGAGACAAGACTGACAAGTTTCATAAGGTGAAAACTCGAACGTATTCAAGAGTCCATCTTTATGCAACTTACTTAGTCTTTTCTCTCCGATATGACCAAGTCTACAATGCCACAAGTAGGATTCATTTGTATCTGAATTCTTCCTCTTGCGTGTGTTTTGTACATTGAGAACTGTATTCTGATTTAGAACGTAGATACCATTACACAGTGTACCTTCTGCAACTTGTACCTTATGAAGGTAGATGTTCATGATATTTCTATCAAGAACAAAGTTATATCCATCTTTATCGAGTAAAGAAACTGATATGATGTTGCAAAACATGGAAGGTACATAGTAGCAATCGTTCAAAATCATAGTATTGCCATTTGGCAACACTATGTGATATTCACCGACGGCTGCAGCATTAACTTGTGCTCCGTTCGCTACTCTGAGCGACATATCACCAGGTACAACTCTCCTACTTTTTCTCAGTCCCTGCAATAAATTACAGATATGAGATCCTGATCCGGTATCAAGTACCCAGGAGGTAGGGCTGACCGTAAAGCAGTTCTCAATTACAAGAACATCTGAAGTAGATGCAAAACCATGCTTCTTCTTCAACTGGGTATCCTTGGAATCCATACAATCCTCATTCCCTTGCTCATACTTATGACTGTTGTCGTAAGTTAGAGCCGAACAAACGTTCCCCAGCCTCGAATAAGAATTCGGATCGGTCAAGCGATACATTTTATTATCTTGATTAGGGCGTGAAATGGCTGCTACCTGGAGAGAGAGAAAAGAAACACTCAGCGTGCGCTCTTGCAAGATTAGATTGGTTTATTGATTTATCTAACCAGGATGGCTCCCACTGTTTCCTCAAATTCTTCTTCAAACCCTAAGAGAAGAACTAGTCAGGATTAATTGCACGTCACAATACTTGCTTAACCTTTCAGCCAGGCTGGTGTTGGTACTTAGAGAGAGGTTTTCCAACGCTTTCGCGAAGTTCCTTAATTAAATAACCTCTTTTCCCTGGAGGCGTAGCCCCTCTAACACCGTTCTAGACACCTACTTTGTTTATAGCATTGATTGTTGAGTGAAATAATCTCCCAAGAGTAATCTAACTAATCAGTGGGATCGGGATCCAACTATCATTGTGTGATGACCTAGATGGAATCCACTCTAGTCACCACACTCCAGAAGGTATGCTAAATCTGCAAGTTTCAGTTTCTTTAAAAACACCCGATATGGTTATTCCCCTAACGGTTTATGACCTTGACTAGGTCAACAAACCATAAACTGTTAGTCAAGTTCTTCCCGTCATTATCCTGATTGCATTAGACCCACCCGTACGTGCCCTTGACTAGGTCAACAAGGCCGCACGACTGTCCTAACCAATCCCATTTGCAATGCACAGAAAAATTTATCTAGCTACCGTCCACTACGCCTTGACTAGGTGTCACGACCCGCAGGGTACGGAACGTGACTGGCACTTAAGTTTACGAAACGTCTAAAGACGTCCGTAAAATAAGTAAGCCAAAGCCCAGAAAACAAAACAAATTAAGCAAAAGAGTGAAGAAAACCCAAACAGTTGAAAGCGAGTTTATCAAATAAGTCATGTAAAACACTTTTTAAAAACAATACCAATTTTTCCGAAAATTTCGGCAGAGTCTCCTTTGTAAATACTGGCCCCCAAAATGGGTACAACAAAAATATACATGAATCCAACAAAATAAGGCATCCCCAAGCGGGAGCTAGCTCTTCGCCACAAGGCGGTCACAAATCCCACGCAATGTAAATGACAGCAAGCATAAAATCATAATAAAGCATAAGAAAACATCATGTCGACTCAAGTGAGTTCGACCCCAAAATACAGCATAAAAGTCCACAAACCTCACAGTCTCATCTCTAGGTCGATATACAATAAATCTGGTAGAAACGGTAGATGGAGTACACTAGATACAAGAATATACAAGGTGGTACAAAATAATAACATAACCCACCTATGAGCAAATCTCGAGCTCAGGCAAAAGAGGCAAAAGGACAAGTGCGCCCGCCGCTACTGAACTGACGGAGCGGACCTGCAAAAGACTGTGGCACAACGGGGGTGAGTTGCCAACTCGTGAGTAATAAATAACATCTACAAAGGCTATCGTATGCATGCACACAAGCATCCTAGCATCTAAAATACAGGTATGACGGGATGCACTAGCAGGTGTGTATACAACATCAGTGTACTAATATGTATGCAACATGAATATCTGAGGTCTCAATAGGTATATATAAGAAACATTTTATCTCTTTTTGTTTTTGAAACTCTTTTAGAATGCCAGCATAATACTCAAGAATCGACGAGAACCGGTGTCCAGCATCGACACCCAAAAGCTGTCTCAAATCTCATAAATGTATCTCTGGCCTCAGCCGTCCGGCTGACCCATCTCAAATATCAATATCTCATCATCTAGCGGCCACGGTCGGCATCCTCTGGATATCCGCCGTCCCAAACAGTCACCGGTAGGTAATCCGTCCCCTGCCAGGCTCAACGTCATCACCACATTCCTCTTGCCCCGGGGTACCTTACCGGGCCCACCATGTACCCGTGCCGGTTCCTCCACTCCTCGACACGGATTTCCAAATCCATAGCAAACTCAAGGTGGACGACACTTACATCACTAGAAAACCGCAATTTTTACATATTTTAAAATATAATAAGTTTAGAAATTTTGCGGTTTTCCCCCGAAATCCAGCAATATCATAAAATCTCAAGAAATCCTTATAAGTGCATATATCAATGATAATGAATGCGTATGATATCAATAATCAAGTTGGGATGTGTGATCAATGGATTAAGCATGAACAATTAATATGATGAAGTACATGCACATGAATAGCAATTCTACGGTTTCATTTTAAGGAATTAAAGGCAATAGCACAAGTTTAAGTTTAAAGGTTATCTAGTGTGGTGGCATGGCAATTACCAGGGTGTGTGTGTAAGCATGAATAGTGCTCGTGCTGCATATAAAAACCCTGGCAATGGTGCAGGTGTCCTATGAAATGGTTTCGTATAGGTATGTCAATATAATGCATGGATGCAGCAAATAGTCAACTAAGTATTTCACCCCTAATTACTAACATCACTAAGGATCTTGTAAGTTACTAAAACTATCGGGCGGCTTGCGCCATCCAACGATAGTCCCCCGTAGATGTTACATCTACTCACCGGAATCCCTGGCTAGCTGTGTCCGATCACCGCTTTCCCCTTTCGTGCCGCGTCTGACGTCTCCGCGACCGAACCTGGAATTTACATCAATACCCAACATAAGGTTACGTAACAAGAACGACGCAAAACCCAAACGAAACTACTAACATTCGCTAGCTAGGTACAACGTGCACAAAGTGCGCGGAACACACGCGAAAATCGCAAAAACTGCCAAAAAAAACGCCGATTTGGTCGCCCGGCAAAACTAAAACCCGACTACCCAAAAATCCGCACTCACGCATCCTAAAACTCGTAGGACAAGCCATTACAATCATCAAGATATCAAAAATAATTCACCACAAAATTTTTATAAAAATCTAGTAAGCACAAAACTAGCAATTTGGTGCAAAAATCGAAAATTAGCGATACGGATATCACAATCCAACACAATATCCAACCACACGACAAGAAATCTACAAACACTATAATTACAACACATTAGCAAAGATTCAAAACCTATTTTCCATAACAACCATTGCTTGAATTATATAACCTAGCAATTCTTAATCCACTATATATGAAAACCTTAAATTAACACTAATTTATAACTCAATTAGCAAGTTAACCTACTAGATTAGGTTAGCAAAACAACTAGATAACAAATTAGATTTAAACAACTAAATAATGGTTTCTAAACCTTAATTCAACTCATTAATCATGCTTCACAACCCATTTCCATACACTAACCCTCTCTTGAAATTCCTAAAACAACAATTTACAACCAAAATCAAACTTTTAAAATTAACTAAATTAGCATAAATTTGAAGACTACATAACAAGGTAACCATATAGATTAGCTAATTAACAACTAGATTAACTACAAAACAAGTTAATTAACTATCATGGCTTCAAAACCCTAGTTTAAACAAACTACTCTTTTATAAACTAGATTAGAAATTAGTTAATCTTTTAACACTAGAACCATATACTTAAAGGAATTTAGCCAAAAGAAATTAACTTGATAGAAATTATACCTCAAATTGAGATCTAGCAAGAATAAATTTGCTCCAAATGATGGCCTCAACCATCAAGATCCAAGCTAGGGAGGTGAAGGAAAAGAAAGATGAAGGATGGGTTTAATTTGTAAGCTTTAATTTGCAATTTTGATGAATTAAACTTGAAGAATTTAGAAGAAAATGAGAAGAAAAGAGATGAAGAGGGGGAGGTGCAGATTTCGGCCAAAAATGAGGTAAGGGGGAGGGTGTGGGTGTGTGGGAAAGGTCAAGGGTCAAGTCTCCAAAGTCAATGCACCATACCTTATCAACTATATTTAAAATAAATTCATAAACAACCCCATTTTCAACACAAGAAAGAAACCAACATGAGGCCAGAAATTTCTGGACTTGCACAAGGTGGGGCTGTCCTAGGGCTGAGGGAAAAGAGAGAGGGGTTTTACAAAAGAAATTTTATGCAAAAAGGCCCCCTACAAGTCAAAAATTGCAAGTTTTAGCTCAAAATTCAATAAATTCGTTTCATATCATAAAAATTTGTTAAAAATCAAAATAAATTACTAAAAATTTGTGTTATCACTAGATTATAATTATCATAATTTTAGAGATTAAAATTAGCCCGGAAAAATTTGTATTTATCACTAATTTAATGTATTTTCTTACCGGCTTAAAATAATATTAAAAAATTGAAAAATTAGGGAAAATTTTTAAACGACCAGAATTTCATAATTAACTCATTAGCTACTAAAAACAAGCAATTACCTATCCATTTTGAGTATAATTAGCCCTAAACTGCAAAATAACAAGAAAGACGGTTTTCGGAAAAATACCGAATTTTCACCGAATTTCAGGAAAACACCAAAACGACTTTTCAAGACGTTACAATCTTCCCCCCTTAAAGAAATTCGGTCCCCGAATTTAAAAATATAGCTACGTGTACCTTCAAAGAGATGGGGATATTTCTTCCTCATCTCGCCCTCGGTCTCCCAGGTAACCTCCTCGCTGCTCGGGCTACGCCAAAGGACCTTGACGGTTGGTATAATCTTCGACCTCAACTTCTTCACCTGCCGATCCAGGATGGCCACCGGCTTCTCTGTAAAAGAAAGGTCGCGCGCTAGCTGGACTGTCGGGTGCTGAATCGCATGCGAAGGGTCGTGAAGGTACTTGCGGAGCATCGAAACATGGAAGACGGGGTGAACATCGGGAAAGCTGGGAGGAAGAGCCAAACGATATGCAACAGCGCCAACCCGCTCGAGGATCTCGAAGGGACCTACGAATCTAGGGCTAAGCTTCCCCTTTCGCCCAAAACGCATCACGCCCTTCATCGGAGAGACTTTCAGAAAAACATGGTCGCCAACTGCGAACTCTAATCTGCAACGGCGCCTGTCTGCATAGGATTTCTGCCTGCTCTGAGCCGCTCTCATCCGGTCTCGGATCAACTGTATCTTCGCTGTCGTCTCCTCAACAAGCTGCGGCCCCAAAATGCTGCTCTCGCTGAGCTCTGTCCAACAAACGGGCGATCTGCATCTCCTCCCATACAATGCCTCGAAAGGTGCCATCTGAATAGTATCCTGGAAGCTGTTGTTGTAGGAGAACTCCACTAGAGGTAAATGACGATCCCAGCTACCACCAAAGTCTAAAACGCACGCTCTGAGCATGTCCTCGAGAGTCTGAATGGTCCGCTCTGACTGTCCGTCGGTCTGCGGATGAAACGCTGTGCTGAAGCTCAAACGAGTGCCCAAAGCCTCCTGAAGTCTCTGCCAAAGTCGGCTGGTGAACTGGGTGCCTCGATCTGACACGATACAAGTCGGTACGCCATGTAGTCGCACGATCTCGTCAATATAGAGCTGAGCATACTGAGCGAAGCTAAAAGTGGTCTTCACCGGTAGGAAGTGAGCCGCTTTCGTCAATCTATCCACGATCACCTAGATGGAGTCGTACCCTCGACTGGTCCTGGGTAGACCCACAACGAAGTCCATCGAAATCTGTTCCCATTTCCACTCTGGAATGGGTAACGGCTGTAGCTCTCCTGCGGGCCTCTGGTGCTCGGCCTTGACTTGCTGACAAGTCAGGCATCTCGAAACGAACTCCGCAATGTCCCTCTTCATCCCGTCCCACCAGTAGGTCTCTCTCATATCATGGTACATCTTGGTGGAACCGGGGTGGACACTATACAATGATCGGTGTGCCTCCTCGAGAATGTCGCGCCGCAATCCATCGGCATCTGGTACGCACAGTCTAGATCCATATCGTAAAATCCCCTGATCGTCAACCACGAACTCGAAAAATCTGCCCTGTCCCATCTGTGCCATGATCTCTGAGCAACGGTCGTCACTGCGCTGTGCCTCATATATACGGTCAAGCAACTGTGGGCGTGCACGAACATGCGCGAGCTGTCCCCCTGTCTGAGTGAACTCGAACTCAACTCGGCTGTCGCATAACATCTGCCAATCTGCTGACGACTGCCTCTGCACTGCGCACAAAAGGGATAGACTACCCCCGGGCCTCCTACTCAACGCATCTGCCACCACATTCGCCTTGCCGGGGTGATATAAGATCTCGCAGTCGTAGTCTTTCACCAACTCCATCCAACGACGCTGTCTGAGGTTCAGGTCTCGCTGCTGAAATATGTACTTTAAGCTCTTGTGATCGGTGAATATCTGACACGACTCGCCGTACAGGTAATGTCGCCAAATCTTCAGTGCAAAGACCACTGCAGCCATCTCCAAATCATGAGTGGGGTAGTTCTGTTCGTGCTTCTTCAACTGCCGAGAAGCATAAGCGATCACCCGGCCATGCTGCATCAATACGCATCCTAATCCCACTCGCGAAGCATCACAGTAGACAACAAATCCGCCTGATCCCGAAGGCAAAGATAATACCGGCGCCGTAGTCAAACAAGTCCGTAGCTGCTGAAAACTGCGCTCGCACTCCTCTGTCCATACGAAAGGAACTCCCTTCCGGGTCAAACCGGTCAACGGTGCAGCTATACGGGAGAAGTCCTGAACAAAACGCCTGTAGTAGCCCGCCAGGCCTAGAAAACTACGGATCTCAGTAACCGATGTAGGTCGGGGCCACTGCTGAACAGCCTCAATCTTCTTCGGGTCCACACAAATGCCGTCTCTCGTAACCACGTGACCCAAGAATCCGACGCTGTCCAGCCAGAAAGCACACTTGGAGAACTTCGCGAACAGCTGGTGCTCCCTCAGAGTCTGTAACGTAATCCGCAAGTGCTGCTCGTGCTCCTCTCTGCTCCGGGAATACACCAAGATATCTTCGATAAACACGATGATGAACAAGTCAAGATACGGCCTGAATGTACGGTTCATCAAATCCATGAATGCTGCCGGGGCGTTGGTGAGTCCGAACGACATCACCAAAAACTCGTAATGGCCATAGCGCGTGCGGAAAGCTGTCCTCGGTATATCCTCCTGTCGAACTCGCAGCTGATGGTATCCTGATCGCAAGTCGATCCTCGAAAAATACCCCGCACCCTGAAGCTGGTCGAACAAATCATCAATGCGCGGCAACGGATATCTGTTCCGAACGGTAACTTTGTTCAGCTGGCGGTAGTCGATACATAAGCGCAAACTTTCATCCTTCTTTTTGACAAACAGGACCGGAGCACCCCACGGAGAAACACTCGGTCGAATAAGCCCCTTATCTAACAAATCCTGCAACTGATCCTTCAGCTCCCGAAGCTCTGCCGGGGCCATCCGATAAGGAGGTATAGAAATAGGCCCCGAGCCGGGAATCAAATCAATGCAGAACTCAACATCGCGCTCAGGCGGTAGCCCAGGTAGCTCATCAGGGAAAACATCAGGGAACTCACAAACTATCGGGACCCGATCTAACGGAACCTCTGCAGCTCGAGTATCACAAATATACGCTAAGAATCCCTGACATCCCTTCCGCAAGAGCTGACCAGCGCGAAGAGACGAAATTAAGTTGGGAAGGGTGACACTGCGGTCTCCCCGAATAACAAGGACTGGCTTTCCCGGAAAGCTAAATCTGACTGCCTTCTCACGGCAGTCCACCGAAGCATAACAAGTGGCTAGCCAATCCATGCCCAGAAGCACATCAAAGTCCAACATATCGAGGAGTATCAAATCAACTGATGAATCCCTCTCCCCGATACGAACGGAACACAAACGAAAAACAAAACGAGCGACAAACGACTCGCCTACCGGAGTAACAACAACAAGCGGCTGATCTAATGACGATGACTCACGGCCCAACATCGGTGCAAAGTGTGTAGATACGTACGAATGTGTGGAACCTGGGTCGAATAATACCCGTGCGTCGAAAGAACAAACTGGCAAGGTACCTGTCACAATGGCATTGGATGCCTGCGCATCCTGCGGTGTCAAAGCAAAAACTCGGGCCTGTCCTCCACCGATAGCGGGCTGACCTCGACCTCGGCCTCTGCCTCCTCGTCCTCTCTGAACAGGACCGCCGCGTCCACGGCCTCTGGGTGCACCTAACTGGCGTGGAGCATCGCCGGTGGTAGGAAGTAGGGCTCTCTGAGGAGGGGGTGGTGATGGTGGTAGGGTCACGTGCGGAACTGTCGCTGCTCCCTGTCGTCTCGCCGGACAGTCTCTGACAAGATGGTGCAAACTCCCGCACCCAAAATATCCTGGCGACGGCTGCTGCCCCTGGGGATAAGAACCATATAACTGTCCCCGCCCAAATCCTCTGCCAGGCCTATCTCTCGGAAAGAATCTGACGCGCTGCCTCTGAGACGGTACCTCGGTGCGAATCCTCTTCGGCCCAGAAACGGCCGAAGTCTGTGATATGCGTGCCTCCATCCGCAATGCTGTATCCCTAGCAGCTGAATAAGTATCGTAGTGCTGGGCGCCAATGGCAAGATATAGCTGGGCATCAAGTCCCTGTACGAACCTCTTCATCATCTTCTCCTCGGTATCCACCAAATACTGAGCATATCGGGATAACTGTGTAAACTGGATGTCATACTCAGACACCGTCATCCCAGGTGTCTTGACTAAGGCCTCGAAGCTACGAGCTCTGGCGTCACGAACGCTCTCTGGAAAGAAACGGGCTAGAAAGACCGCTGTAAACTCGACCCAAGTCATAGGCGGTAGACCTGCAGCTCGACCTCTCAAGACTGACTCCCACCATGTCTGCGCGAGACCCTCTAGTCGGAAACTCGCAAGCTCTACCCATCGATCATCCGAACATCTCAGCGAACGGCAGATCCTGGCTAAACTGTCAAGGAACGTCTGTGGGTCCTCCGCTGCCTCGGTGCCGGTGAATACTGGAGGTCTCAGCCTCATGAAATCCTGTAGTGAAACCGGGATGGTCACGGTGGTAGTAGTAGGAGCAGGTATCATGGTCGTCTGTGATGTAGTAGGTACGTCATCCGGCCTCGGTGTACGACTGGCTGCAACTAGGGATCCTACCATCTGACGTAGCTCCTGCATGCCTCCCATCATCTGTCGCAACTCCTCCATACCGGTCTCGAGCCTATCCATACGGCCTGGGGAAGGTGGATCGGTCTGTCCCTGCGGCGTAGGCATACCACCCTGCTCAGTCCTAGTCTCGGACGAGCCAGCTCGAATCTCGTCTCTGGCGGCAGCCCTCTGTGCCCTCGTAGCCTTCGGCGGCATAGTGGCTGTTACAGGAAAACGGATAATAAGAACAGTGCAATAGGATCATAGGATACACGGAATTGAAGAAGGAATTTTCAAGCAAGTATATCCTAAAGTCACTTAGGCGGAGTACCGTATCGTAAGTATGCCGCGGACATACGCACGCTACGTTACCCTGCTTAAGTCACTTACTCCATCTACCAAGGGTCATCCTACACTCACAAAGGTAAAACCTATCGCTCTGATACCAACTTTGTCACGACCCGCAGGGTACGGAACGTGACTGGCACTTAAGTTTACGAAACGTCTAAAGACGTCCGTAAAATAAGTAAGCCAAAGCCCAGAAAACAAAACCAATTAAGCAAAAGAGTGAAGAAAACCCAAACAGTTGAAAGCGAGTTTATCAAATAAGTCAAGTAAAACACTTTTTAAAAACAATACCAATTTTTCCGAAAATTTCGGCAGAGTCTCCTTTGTAAATACTGGCCCCCAAAATGGGTACAACAAAAATATACATGAATCCAACAAAATAGGGCATCCCCAAGCGGGAGCTAGCTCTTCGCCACAAGGCGGTCACAAATCCCACGCAATGTAAATGACAGCAAGCATAAAATCATAATAAAGCATAAGAAAACATCATGTCGACTCAAGTGAGTTCAACCCCAAAATACAGCATAAAAGTCCACAAACCTCACAGTCTCATCTCTAGGTCGATATACAATAAATCTGGTAGAAACGGTAGATGGAGTACACTAGATACAAGAATATACAAGGTGGTACAAAATAATAACATAACCCACCTATGAGCAAATCTCGAGCTCAGGCAAAATAGGCAAAAGGACAAGTGCGCCCGCCGCTACTGAACTGACGGAGCGGACCTGCAAAAGACTGTGGCACAACGGGGGTGAGTCGCCAACTAGTGAGTAATAAATAACATCTACAAAGGCTATCGTATGCATGCACACAAGCATCCTAGCATCTAAAATACAGGTATGACGGGATGCACTAGCAGGTGTGTATACAACATCAGTGTACTAATATGTATGCAACATGAATATCTGAGGTCTCAATAGGTATGTATAAGAAACATTTTATCTCTTTTTGTTTTTGAAACTCTTTTAGAATGCCAGCATAATACTCAAGAATCGACGAGAACCGGTGTCCAGCATCGACACCCAAAAGCTGTCTCAAATCTCATAAATGTATCTCTGGCCTCAGCCGTCTGACCCATCTCAAATATCAATATCTCATCATCTAGCGGCCACGGTCGGTATCCTCTGGATATCCGCCGTCCCAAACAGTCACCGGTAGGTAATCCGTCCCCTGCCAGGCTCAACGTCATCACCACATTCCTCTTGCCCCGGGGTACCTAACCGGGCCCACCATGTACCCGTGCCGGTTCCTCCACTCCTCGACACGGATTTCCAAATCCACAGCAAACTCATGGTGGACGACACTTACATCACTAGAAAACCGCAATTTTTACATATTTTAAAATATAATAAGTTTAGAAATTTTTGCGGTTTTCCCCCGAAATCCAGCAATATCATAAAATCTCAAGAAATCCTCATAAGTGCATATATCAATGATAATGAATGCGTATGATATCAATAATCAAGTTGCGATGTGTGATCAATGGATTAAGCATGAACAATTAATATGATGAAGTACATGCACATGAATAGCAATTCTACGGTTTCATTTTAAGGAATTAAAGGCAATAGCACAAGTTTAAGTTTAAAGGTTATCTAGTGTGGTGGCATGGCAATTACCAGGGTGTGTGTGTAAGCATGAATAGTGCTCGTGCTGCATATAAAAACCATGGCAATGGTGCAGGTGTCCTATGAAATGGTTTCGTATAGGTATGTCAATATAATGCATGGATGCAGCAAATAGTCAACTAAGTATTTCACCCCTAATTACTAACATCACTAAGGATCTTGTAAGTTACTAAAACTATCGGGCGGCTTGCGCCATCCAACGATAGTCCCCCGTAGATGTTACATCTACTCACCGGAATCCCTGGCTAGCTGTGTCCGATCACCGCTTTCCCCTTTCGTGCCGCGTCTGACGTCTCCGCGACCGAACCTGGAATTTACATCAATACCCAACATAAGGTTATGTAACAAGAACGATGCAAAACCCAACGAAACTACTAACGTTCGCTAGCTAGGTATAACGTGCACAAAGTGCGCGGAACACACGCGAAAATCGCAAAAACTGCCAAAAAAACGCCGATTTGGTCGCCCGGCAAAACTAAAACCCGACTACCCAAAAATCCGCACTCACGCATCCTAAAACTCGTAGGACAAGCCATTACAATCATCAAGATATCAAAAATAATTCACCACAAAATTTTTATAAAAATCTAGTAAGCACAAAACTAGCAATTTGGTGCAAAAATCGAAAATTAGCGATACGGATATCACAATCCAACACAATATCCAACCACACAACAAGAAATCTACAAACACTATAATTACAACACATTAGCAAAGATTCAAAACCTATTTTCCATAACAACCATTGCTTGAATTATATAACCTAGCAATTCTTAATCCACTATATATGAAAACCTTAAATTAACACTAATTTATAACTCAATTAGCAAGTTAACCTACTAGATTAGGTTAGCAAAACAACTAGATAACAAATTAGATTTAAACAACTAAATAATGGTTTCTAAACCTTAATTCAACTCATTAATCATGCTTCACAACCCATTTCCATACACAAACCCTCTCTTGAAATTCCTAAAACAACAATTTACAACCAAAATCAAACTTTT
The DNA here is from genome assembly GCA_030015575.1 of Agapanthus africanus. Taxonomy (NCBI): domain Eukaryota; kingdom Viridiplantae; phylum Streptophyta; class Magnoliopsida; order Asparagales; family Amaryllidaceae; genus Agapanthus; species Agapanthus africanus. Next base: position 605,689,833 of record JASDDO010000019.1, on the reverse strand, counting down.
AAAATTAACTAAATTAGCATAAATTTGAAGACTACATAACAAGGTAACCATATAGATTAGCTAATTAACAACTAGATTAACTACAAAACAAGTTAATTAACTATCATGGCTTCAAAACCCTAGTTTAAACAAACTACTCTTTTATAAACTAGATTAGAAATTAGTTAATCTTTTAACACTAGAACCATATACTTAAAGGAATTTAGCCAAAAGAAATTAACTTGATAGAAATTATACCTCAAATTGAGATCTAGCAAGAATAAATTTGCTCCAAATGATGGCCTCAAGCATCAAGATCCAAGCTAAGGAGGTGAAGGAAAAGAAAGATGAAGGATGGGTTTAATTTGTAAGCTTTAATTTGCAATTTTGATGAATTAAACTTGAAGAATTTAGAAGAAAATGAGAAGAAAAGAGATGAAGAGGGGGAGGTGCAGATTTCGGCCAGAAATGAGGTAAGGGGGAGGGTGTGGGTGTGTGGGAAAGGTCAAGGGTCAAGTCTCCAAAGTCAATGCACCATACCTTATCAACTATATTTAAAATAAATTCATAAACAACCCCATTTTCAACACAAGAAAGAAACCAACATGAGGCCAGAAATTTCTGGACTTGCACAAGGTGGGGCTGTCCTAGGGCTGAGGGAAAAGAGAGAGGGGTTTTACATAAGAAATTTTATGCAAAAAGGCCCCCTACAAGTCAAAAATTGCAAGTTTTAGCTCAAAATTCAATAAATTCGTTTCATATCATAAAAATTTGTTAAAAATCAAAATAAATTACTAAAAATTTGTGTTATCACTAGATTATAATTATCATAATTTTAGAGATTAAAATTAGCCCGGAAAAATTTGTATTTATCGCTAATTTAATGTATTTTCTTACCGGCTTAAAATAATATTAAAAAATTGAAAAATTAGGGAAAATTTTTAAACGACCAGAATTTCATAATTAACTCATTAGCTACTAAAAACAAGCAATTACCTATCCATTTTGAGTATAATTAGCCCTAAACTGCAAAATAACAAGAAAGACGGTTTTCGGAAAAATACCGAATTTTCACCGAATTTCAGGAAAACACCAAAACGACTTTTCAAGACGTTACACTAGGCCAACAAACGCAGCAAGAATACCAAATAATACCAATCCGAAATGACGGAGGGCTACGGCTGGGTTTTGGCGAAAAACCCGTTAACGTAATGAACTTGATATAGTTGAAGGAACATGATTACTTTTTGAAAATATAGTGGTGAAAACATTTGCTAAAGAGGTCACTCCCCGTGAAGGGATCTCAGCTCTTTCCTCGTTGAATGAGGAGCAGGATATTCCAAACTGAATACCTCGATGCAAAGCAAGAATAATCGACTATAGTGAAGTTATAACCCTGACACAAACTTTTTGTCCAAGGGGTCACTCCCGATGAAGGGATCTCGGCCCTTGCCTCGTCGAATGAGGTGCTGGTGTAACATTTCAAAATAATAAAATATTATTTTTGGAATTTTTATAATTTAATATTATTTTATTGATTATTTTAATATTAAATTTATAATTAAATACCGATAAATGGGAAAAATTTTGGAAAAATTTTGGAAAATTCTAAAATAGGGTATTTTATGGAATTATGACATTTTAAAGTTTTTATGATTAATTATATGCTAATTTAGTGCTAATCGCGATTACAAATCGCTAATCGGGTTTTTAGCAATTTTGTGCAAAACATACACATCTTTTTCCTACACTTGTGTTACATTTTCTTACCATGGCTATTACTTTGGGTTTACTATTTGAATGAGAAGGTTTTGGAAAAGAAAAGAAAAGAAAAGGATTTTGATTAAAGAAAAGAGGTATGGTAAGAGAGAGGGGGTAGGTGAGGGTGTTGACTTGGCTTTTCTCTTTATCTCTTCCTCTCATTTTCTCTCCCCCTCTTCCTCCATCTCCTGCTGCTACTGCCCTCTTGCTCTCCCCCTTCACAAAATCATCACAATCACACACAAAACAAACTCAAAACCCCATATCGCTTTCACAAAAAGTGTGCACAAGCTCAAGAACTACGCAATGGACCAAGAAAGTTGATGTTTTGGTGCTGTGGGATGATTCATGAGTCTCTATAGAGGTAATTCCTTCACATTTGTTGTAGCATTTCAAGTGATTTAGCATCTTTTAAAGTTTAGTGTCGTTTTGTCGAAATTTTGTACACTTTGGACAAAACTAGAGAGGGTTAGGGTAAAGTTGAGATGTGGCTGTGCAATTGGACCCTAATGGTGACCTTAGACCCCATATTGACCAAAACACTGGCCTAGCACAACCTGAAACCCAAAAATACGGAATTAGGGAACTTTTCATGTCGGTTTGTGTGATCTGTGAAGGTGTTTTGGAATCTGGAGTAACCCGGGGTCACCAAATATAAAATTGAGCTGACAGTGAGTCGTGCAGGCACCTAGGAAGCTACCACCAAGACCCGAACCCCTAACTCAAACCTACGGCCGCAAATTTAATCATTCTGGCCGCAATTTGCGGCCAGAGTAGAAGTGAATCGGTCAATTTTTGTTCCAGGGCTCATTTTGCACTAAATTAGACCCTCCCTATATGCAGTTTTGGCTAATTGTCATCTGGGGAAAATCTGGGAGCATTTTGGTGTGTTTTAGGCGATGTTTTCCGTATTTTTAAATGCACTTTCTTGATATTTGGATTTGTATTTGGTTGTCGGGTGTTCGTACATCGACAACAGGGGTTGTTTGTTGGATTTGCATGTTTGGGTCATAGGTTCCAACCTATGAGCACACTGTGCGCTGTATCGGTTTTCTGCCTTGATTTTCATACGCATTGCTATGGTTGATCATTGTAGGTACCTTCACGTGGATTCCGAGATGATGCAGAAGATGATGGAGACATCGACACCGACACACTGAGTGCAGGTGAGTAGATTTATATCTACGGGGAGAAGTCGGGTGGATGGCGTATAGCACCCCCGCAGTTCGTGGTGATGTATACGAATACGTATACACACAGATATTGATTGTATATTGTTTGAGATTATTGATGTTTAAAGATGGATTCTAGGTGTGATTGGATTGGTTAGTGATGTGAAACCCTAGAGTAGTGGTTGCACCACACATACACACATACACCCATACTTGTAAACATTCTTCTTTCATAAGTGCGTATATGGGATTGTATTTTTATGTGTTTACATAGGTATGGGACTATGTGTTCATATACTGGATTTGAGAATAGTATTTGGAATTTGAGATGAGTCGATGAGATTGGGCTTGAGGCCAGGAGATCGGTGATGTGATTTGGTTCGTATTGATATACGACATGATGTTTTAGCGGGTCTTTTGGTGTAGTGATTCCTACACCTGCATGCATACTTAGGCGGTATCAGTATTGTACTAGACGTAGATCAGTACCCCGATCATGACATTTGATAAAGAGGATACCAGATGAATAGTATGATGAATGTGATATTGACCCGTACCCAGATTTGGGATGCCGTACGACGGATTTACGTACGAGCTATATATTGATGATTGATCCGCACTCTTGACTTGGGATGTCTGATTATAGATATGGTATCGGATATGATATTATTGAGGCGGGATCACCGACTAATATATATACAGGTATGTATATATATCGACTCAGATGTTAGGCGGTTTCCTTACCTGTAGTCTAGCTGGTTAGCTTAGCCCTTTAGTTTAGTTTAGTTGTTAGATTAGATTCGATTCTTACCTATTCCAAAAACTAACGAATCGTGGATATTTTAAAAGACAGCCCAAGGGATCCTACGGAGATTTCAAAAGACGTATCTTTTCATAAAAACACCGTAGCCCCTATTTTCAAAACCCCATGATTCGTGTTTTTTCAAAAGGCACCATTTGTAGGACTTATATTAGATTAATGCAGATTAGTTATATTTGCGTCTAGTATTCAGCTTCCGCTCATTATTGTGGTTCGCTTCGCATCGCATGCTTATATTATGTTTCGTACTACATTATTGATATCATGCTGTTAGGACACCAGCACCATTACCGATGATGCGTATGTACCACGTACACTTACTTGCCGGCTCACACACATCTTCATCGGTAATTGCCATGCCACATACACTTTAGAAATACTATTGCATTGACATAGGTTGTTAGCTAATAATTTAGACATGATATTAGTGTACTCGCCTTATATGCTAGATTAGACATTATAGATATTACTTGTTACTTCATGCATGTTAATATTCATTGTTATGCCGCATTCATGGTTTTTTATGCCGATATGCACTGTTTACATGCTATTGAGGATTGGATTCGGATTTCTATGAGATTTTCTGGATTTGGGGGAAAACCGAAAAACTTATATAAGCTTTTTTCTCTCTTTAAAATAAAAAGTATGGTTTTCCCATGATGTATGAGTCGTCCACCATGAGTTTGCTGATGGATTTCGAGACCCGATTCGAGGAGGCGGATGAACCGTTTCGGGTACATGGTGGACCCGGTAAGGTACCCCGGGGCAAGAAGCGCGTGATGATGACGATGTGAGCCTGGCAGGGGAGCACTACCTACCGGTGATTTTACCCGACGCGTCGGATATCCGGAGGATACCGTCGTGGTCTTGAGATGGATGGTAGGGGCCGGTCTGGACTGACGGCGCCCTAGATATTATGATTGAGACATTGAGATTTCCTGATTTTGAGGTACAGAGGCTGTGATACAGAGATATCGAGATATTGGGATTACGTTTTGTGCCGATGCTAGGCACTGTTTTACGCTGATTTCATTATGATACCTCATTTTAAAAATACAAAGGAAATCTCACTAAATTATGAAAACAGTTCTTCATGTACATGTATTCTGTTTTCATGCATTCATACCTCATTCATATGATATATTGCTACCCTTGGGCACTGAAATGGGCACGTGAGATTACACTCGGGTTAGATATTTACCCTAGCCTTGTTATAGGCTGCTGGTTATATATATTTGAGGATGTATATTGATCGTATGACCTAGGATTGCGTCATACATGCGATTTCTATTCGTAGATGTTTTTCTATTCACGAGTTGGCAACTCACCCCCGTTGTGCCCCAGTTTCTTGCAGGTTTGCCGTACAGGTTTCATTACGGCTTGCGGGCATAGTTTCCTTCGGGTGATTTGCTAGTAGGTGGGTTTACTTGTATCGTACCCCCATTATATATCTTGTATATTATTATTCTGTTGTATCTAGAAGTTCCATCAACCAAACATGTATTTATTTTTGAGATAGTGACCAGTGATGTTATTCTTTCGACCTTAGAGTCGCGCGTTATATTTCTGTGGATTTCTTGTGGTTTTGAATTTCCTTTTGAGTTTTGATCCTCGCCGTTGGCGTTGTATATTATATTGCTTGTGTGGTTGTGGCCGTCGATTGACGAAGAGCTAGCTCCCGCTTGGGGATGTCTTTTTATTGATTTCGTATACTATTCGTGTTGTATCCCATTTGGGGGCCAGTATTTATAAAGGAGACTCTGCCGAAATTTTCAGGAAATTTTTGATGTTTTTAAAAACCGCATAATTCGGCTTATGCTATTGAAACTACTTTCTTTAAGTTGGTTTTTCCTGCACTCTGCATCTTTTCTTGGTTTGGATTTCTGGGTTTTCGGCTTACTTAAAATACGTACGCCTTGAGACGTTCGTAGTTTAAGTGCCGGTCGTATTCCGTACTTTCGGAACGTGACAAAGTTGGTATCAGAGCGTTAGGTTTTACCTTCGGAGCGTAGGATGACCCTTGGTTGATGGAATAGGTGACTAAAGTAGAGTGACGTACCGTGGGTATGTTCCGCGGCATATTTACGACACGCCACTCCACTTAAGGAGCCTTAGGATGTACATTTCTTTGCTCAGTATCATATTCATTCCTGATCTAGCTACATCGGTACCAGTTATGGTTTTGCCGCCACGATTACGGGCAAGGAGAGCTACGGTTAGAGTTGCGGTCAGCATGAGCTCGTTACGAACGAGGACTGACCATGGCGTGATTCGGGCGACACACGATTGTAGAGATGTGTCTTTTGGATTATGTTTTTGCACCACGAGCGTTGGATGGATCGCTGTATGAGACTTCTCGGACGTGCAGATTAGCACCAGAGGATTGAGCCACTGACAGAGGCCAGCCATACTTTGATGACCGTTGATGTGTAGCTTATTCATGATGATTGAGACACGGTTCAGCATGCAGACGAGTGAGCCAGTTATTGCTGAAAAACGACGAGATATCGCCCTAGATGTTGGAGCTATTGCAGTACAAGTTGTACTAAGAGATGATAGAAGGTCGCTAGTCATCGAGGATGAATGACTAGGACATGTGGATCGTTCGCCTACCCCGATGCGAGGTCATCAGATAGATTGATTCCAGCTAGAGACGACTTCACGCGGAGACGTTGGGAGTCGATAGAGACGATCGAATGTCAGAAACCTATTATTCCAAGTTTAAGGTAGTCGGAAAGATATGCAGGCAATTCTATGGTCCCTCTAGAAGAATGAAACCCTAACTCGACTTAATGACCGTGTGAAAGCCTTTGAACCTTAGGGTTTACGGCAGTTCTGCGGCGCCATTAGTGAGGCTTGGGTTTTCCCTTCTACGGCTGGACCACCGATGCTGTGGTATGTACTCGATACTATTAAACCGTGCCCAAGATGTTGAGCTCTTAGGGGATTATGAGGTTTTGACGACTCGATTGGATGGCTCGCCTTAATTCGGATGCTAGGTGGTGAGATGCATTTCTTGGGAGACTTCCGATACGAGGATAGCCGTTGGAGCTCAGTCCATGCAGCCACGACGAGATGAGTCCGAAGTGGTCGACCTTAGAGAAAGGTGGAGTAAGCGGTTCGTAGGAGATCTTGATAAGATGACGTTCTACTCCGCCGACATCAGAGATGCGATACGCATGCCGAGGCATTGTACTTGGATATACCTTCCAGAAGGAGTCACGGTGAGTATGCAGCTGTTCCGGAACAAGAAACAGATATAGTAAAGGACGATGACTTCCGGACAGTTAGGCAGAGACGAGACTTGGAAGAGACCTTGAGCAGGATTCCTTCCAGGATACTGCTGCAATGATATTTGCACCCAGGATTAGTTGTGTCATGTGCATTCAGAGAGCCAGAGGCCGACGCTAGTGACATGCTGCTTGACGAGTGGTCGCGATGATTGACCGAGAGATGACCAGAGAAGTGCCAGAACGGGATCATCCTCGTTAGCACACCTGACAGGGCTGATGAGCCGATGGACCGAGAGATTGGTAATTCACAGTGAAGACCTTGACCCAGGAGTGGTAATTGTTACGCACACCAGCAGGCCAGAGTTCATGATCATCGACGAGACGTCCCACTAGTGACCGCGACAGTTGGCCCGAGATTCTTGGAGGATGCGCTTGAGCGGTACTATTCCGCCATTATTGATTTCGATATTTTGGGTGATTTATTCGCATGATTTGATTTTGATGATTAAGGATTTACGATCTTTGCACAGTGTTGCACTTGATATCGTTTTCATGCTTTGGTTTCACATGCTTGTGATTTTACGATTTTAGACATTTGAGTTGATTTTGTGCGTATGCACGCACACGATTTGGTTCCTGCACTCTGTATAGTTTATATATGCTTGCAGTGCAGTGATACGCCTTTTGTGCACTTAGATGCACTGGACTTCGATTTCGATTGTGATACTCGATATTTGTTTTGTGCACCTTGTGCACCTGATTGGATTTTGCGCGTGTTCGACACTCGATATTGGATTTCATGATTTCATGCATGATGGATGCACCGGGTTTGGATTTTTAGCGCATGTTGGGGGCCTGTTATGAGATGCGATTTGGTGCACACCAGTTGCACTAAATCGGAATTTTCGTGCATGTCAGATGCACCTGATTTTGCGGTCAGGCACACACGATGCCTATGACCAAAGTTGTGTGCACAACCGTAACACCTTGATATTGTTTTTGTGCACATTCATGGATTTTGATCTCCGTGCGCACCGGACGCACAGGGTTTTCATATGCACTTTTTGGGATCGATTTCTTATGAAGCAGTACATTTTCATGATATTGCGATTGGTTTTCATACTGAGCAGGACTGATCAGATGACAGTGCCTGAATATATTTTGCATGCATTGAAAGTTATCGAAGGGATTTCCAAAAGCGAGCAATAGTCTCAGTATTTACCTACGCGTCTGATAAGACACAAAACGTTTAAAACAAGGAAACCCTTCTAAATTGTTTTCAAAACGGCGGAACGTGCATATTAAACAAAAGGTATATACGTATATGGTTATTTTCTTATAAGAGACGTCCGCCACTGTGCAGTGTTATGCGCATTGCACAACGATTTTAAAAGATTTGGCATGCATTTCCTTTAGAAACTTACATGTATAGATTTGATATTTACATGTATAGTTCTGATTTATATCATATTGGTTTTGCTTTGGATTTGGCATTCGTGTCCTTACCATAACTCCGATGATTGCGGGATGCTTGACGGAGTTTTGTTTTTGAGTTATCTGCTCATTACTCATGCGCATGCATTGCGCTATGATGCGTTTATGTATTGATGATTTCGGAGCCCCGACGACTTGGATTTCTTATTGAAATGTTTTAGAAATTGGGGGTTTAAATTTAAATTCCGGGATTGAATTTCTTTAAGGGGGTAAGATTGTAACATTTCAAAATAATAAAATATTATTTTTGGAATTTTTATAATTTAATATTATTTTATTGATTATTTTAATATTAAATTTATAATTAAATACCGATAAATGGGAAATATTTTGGAAAAATTATGGAAAATTCTAAAATAGGGTATTTTATGGAATTATGACATTTTTAAGTTTTTATGATTAATTATATGCTAATTTAGTGCAAATCGCGATTAAAAATCGCTAATCGGGTTTTTAGCAATTTGGTGCAAAACATACACATCTTTTTCCTACACTTGTGTTACATTTTCTTACCATGGCTATTAATTTGGGTTTACTATTTGAATGAGAAGGTTTTGGAAAAGAAAAGAAAAGAAAAGGATTTTGATTAAAGAAAAGAGGTATGGTAAGAGAGAGGAGGTAGGTGAGGGTGTTGACTTGGCTTTTCTCTTTATCTCTTCCTCTCATTTTCTCTCCCCCTCTTCCTCCATCTCCTGCTGCTACTGCCCTCTTGCTCTCCCCCTTCATAAAATCATCACAATCACACACAAAACAAACTCAAAACCCCATATCGCTTTCACAGAAAGTGTGCACAAGCTCAAGAACTACGCAATGGACCAAGAAAGTTGATGTTTTGGTGCTGTGGGATGATTCATGAGTCTCTATAGAGGTAATTCCTTCACATTTGTTGTAGCATTTCAAGTGATTTAGCCTCTTTTAAAGTTTAGTGTCGTTTTGTAGAAATTTTGTACACTTTGGACAAAACTATAGAGGGTTAGGGTAAAGTTGAGATGTGGCTGTGCAATTGGACCCTAATGGTGACCTTAGACCCCATATTGACCAAAACACTGGCCTAGCACAACCTGAAACCCAAAAATACGGAATTACGGAACTTTTCATGTCGGTTTGTGTGATCTGTGAAGGTGTTTTGGAATTTGGAGTAACCCGGGGTCACCAAAAATAAAATTGAGCTGACAGTGAGTCGTGCAGGCACCTAGGAAGCTACCACCAAGACCCGAGCCCCTAATTCAAACCTACGGCCGCAAATTTAATCATTCTGGCCGCAATTTGCGGCCAGAGTAGAAGTGAATCGGTCAATTTTTGTTCCAGGGCTCATTTTGCACTAAATTAGACCCCCCTATATGCAGTTTTGGCTAATTGTCATCTGGGGAAAATCTGGGAGCATTTTGGTGTGTTTTAGGCGATGTTTTCCATATTTTTAAATGCACTTTCTTGATATTTGGATTTGTATTTGGTTGTCGGGTGTTCGTACATCGACAACAGGGGTTGTTTGTTGGATTTGCATGTTTGGGCCATAGGTTCCAACCTATGAGCACACTGTGCGCTGTATCGGTTTTCTGCCTTGATTTTCATACGTATTGCTATGGTTGATCATTGTAGGTACCTTCACATGGATTCGGAGATGATGCAGAAGGTGATGGAGACATCGACACCGACACACTGAGTGCAGGTGAGTAGATTTATATCTACGGGGAGAAGTCGGGTGGATGGCGTATAGCACCCCCGCAGTTCGTGGTGATGTATACGAATACGTATACACACAGATATTGATTGTATATTGTTTGAGATTATTGATGTTAAAAGATGGATTCTAGGTGTGATTGGATTGGTTAGTGATGTGAAACCCTAGAGTAGTGGTTGCACCACACATACACATATACACCCATACTTGCATACATTCTTCTTTCATAAGTGCGTATATGGGATTGTATTTTTATGTGTTTACATAGGTATGGGACTATGTGTTCATATACTGGATTTGAGAATAGTATTTGGAATTTGGGATGAGTCGATGAGATTGGGCTTGAGGCCAGGAGATCGGTGATGTGATTTGTTCGTATTGATATACAACATGATGTTTTAGCGGGTCTTTTGGTGTAGTGATTCTTACACCTGCATGCATACTTAGGCGGTATCAGTATTGTACTAGACGTAGATCAGTACCCCGATCATGATATTTGATAAAGAGGATACCAGATGAATAGTATGATGAATGTGATTTTGACCCGTACCCAGATTTTGGGATGCCGTACGACGGATTTACGTACGAGCTATATATTGATGATTGATCCGCACTCTTGACTTGGGATGTCTGATTATAGATATGGTATCGGATATGATATTATTGAGGCGGGATCAACGACTAATATATATACAGGTATGTATATATATCGACTCAGATGTTAGGCGGTTTCCTTACCTGTAGTCCAGCTGGTTAGCTTAGCCCTTTAGTTTAGTTTAGTTGTTAGATTAGATTCGATTCTTACCTATTCCAAAAACTAACGAATCGTGGGTATTTTAAAAGACAGCCCAAGGGATCCTACGAAGATTTCAAAAGACGTATCTTTTCATAAAAACACCGTAGCCCCTATTTTCAAAACCCCATGATTCGTGTTTTTTCAAAAGGCACCATTTGTAGGACTTATATTAGATTAATGCAGATTAGTTATAGTTGCGTCTAGTATTCAGCTTCCGCTCATTATTGTGGTTCGCTTCGCATCGCATGCTTATATTATGTTTCGTACTACATTATTGATATCATGCTGTTAGGACACCAACACCATTACCGATGATGCGTATGTACCACGTACACTTACTTGCCGGCTCACACACATCTTCATCGGTAATTGCCATGCCACGTACACTTTAGAAATACTATTGCATTGACATAGGTTGTTAGCTAATAATTTAGACATGATATCAGTGTACTCGCCTTATATGCTAGATTAGACATTGTAGATATTACTTGTTACTTCATGCATGTTAATATTCATTATTATGCCGCATTCATGGATTTTTATGCCGATATGCACTGTTTACATTCTATTGAGGATTGGATTCGGATTTCTATGAGATTTTCTGGATTTGGGGGGAAACCGCAAAACTTATATAAGCTTCTTTCTCTCTTTTAAATAAAAAGTGCGGTTTTCCCATGATGTATGAGTCGTCCACCATGAGTTTGCTGAAGGATTTCGAGACCCGATTCGAGGAGGCGGATGAACCGTTTCGGGTACATGGTGGACCCGGTAAGGTACCCTGGGGCAAGAAGCGCGTGATGATGACGATGTGAGCCTGGCAGGGGAGCACTACCTACCGGTGATTTTACCCGACGCATCGGATATCCGGAGGATACCGTCGTGGTCTTGAGATAGATAGTAGGGGCCGGTCTGGACTGAAGGCGCCTTAGATATTATGATTGAGACATTAAGATTTCCTGATTTTGAGGTACAGAGACTGTGATACAGAGATATCGAGATATTGGGATTACGTTTTGTGCCGATGCTAGGCACTGTTTTATGCTGATTTCATTATGATACCTCATTTTAAAAATACAAAGGAAATCTCACTAAATTATGAAAACAGTTCTTCATTTACATGTATTCTGTTTTCATGCATTCATACCTCATTCATATGATATATTGCTACCCCTGGGCACTGAAACGGGCACGTGAGATTACACTCGGGTTAGATATTTACCCTAGCCTTGTTATAGGCTGCTGGTTATATATATTTGAGGATGTATATTGATCGTATGACCTAGGATTGCGTCATACATGCGATTTCTATTCGTAGATGTTTTTCTATTCACGAGTTGGCAACTCACCCCCGTTGTGCCCCAGTTTCTTGCAGGTTTGCCGTACAGGTTTCATTACGGCTTGCGGGCATAGTTTCCTTCGGGTGATTTGCTAGTAGGTGGGTTTACTTGTATCGTACCCCCATTATATATCTTGTATATTATTATTCTGTTGTATCTAGAAGTTCCATCAACCAAACATGTATTTATTTTTGAGATAGAGACCAGTGATGTTATTCTTTCGACCTTAGAGTCGCGCGTTATATTTCTGTGGATTTCTTGTGGTTTTGAGTTTCCTTTTGAGTTTTGATCCTCGCCGTTGGCGTTGTATATTATATTGCTTGTGTGGTTGTGGCCGTCGATTGACGAAGAGCTAGCTCCCGCTTGGGGATGCCTTTTTATTGATTTCGTATACTATTCATGTTGTATCCCATTTGGGGGCCAGTATTTATAAAGGAGACTCCGCCGAAATTTTCAGGAAATTTTTTATGTTTTTAAAAACCGCATAATTCGGCTTATGCTATTGAAACTACTTTCTTTAAGTTGGTTTTTCCTGCACTCTGCATCTTTTCTTGGTTTGAATTTCTGGGTTTTCGGCTTACTTAGAATACGTACATCTTGAGACATTCGTAGTTTAAATGCCGGTCATATTCCGTACTTTCGGGACGTGACAGCTGGGCATTCATAACCGAATACCTCTATGCAAAACAAGAAGAGAACGTCCTTGCAATAACAGCTTTTTGAAAATTGTTCCAACAACGTCTTTTTGGTTTATTTTCTTTGCATTAATTTAATGCGTCCCATCAGTTAATCCTACCATTGCAGAAAACAACGAAAATATGACGTACGGTTATGCCATCCGCATTCGCCACGGGGTCCCGTCATCACCCGTTAGGTTACTTAACTAACAACCGAGCGGGGGCTGGACTAGCGCGGATGCAAAACATAAGCAACGCCTAAATAGATATCATATAGATATATACACATTCGTCAGATGCAATGATAGCCATTCCAGATCACAGATGAACACATTGGATATACTAAGAATCCGCATTCCGTACGAGCCTGTAACGAAGAGCGGATTACACGGTCGCGATGAATAGCCAAAACCCCACCCTAGACCCCTACGGGTGCGGCAAACTACCCACCAAGTACCCGAAGCGAAGCAACCTCCCTCAACACCGTGAGTAGGCCACTCGGCACTTCGAGGTACCCGGTAGTTTGTGCACCCCACCTTGGGTCTATCCTAGGAGCAAAAACAGTAAAAGAAATTATACAATGACGGCTACAACCCCATCTCAGTTGTGCGGCCATATAAATAATATTACATCAATTTACATATTATATGAATTGAAAGATAAAGAAAACTCTCATCTCACAACCCCCGGCTATTCATCCGCGACAATCCAACGAATTCATATACACAAACCATCAACATTACAGATCACAGATATGTATAACCCCCACTAATCGACATATAGCGATTAGCAGACGTTCAATACATATATCACATTACAGATATAACCCATTAGCCAAAGTCTACAGAGCTTCGATCAAAATACGGATTTGTAACCACCCCAAACACAAATTTGTTCACTGGAAAATCTGGGCTGAAACAACATATACTAAAAATTCCAAAACATCCAAATAAGAACACTGCACAAAACCCGGTCCACGGCCGAGTCAACTCGGCCGCGGTTCCGCGGCAGGAAGCATGTTCTTGTCGCGGATCCGCGGTGCTTTGACCGAGTCACTGGATCATTTTTGTTCTGTGTTTTTACAAAACCCTGAGCCGATTATTCATGTATGTTAAATCATTTTTGGAGCAGTATAAAAAATCGGCAGAAACATGGTTTTTCCGGACGTGTTTTGCGATTTTTGTCCGATCGAAATTCTAGATACTTTGCTAACATGCTAGTTTGTGTTTAGCTAGGCTCTGATACCACTGTTAGGTCCACGTTACCCACCCCGGTTCTTTCGGGGAGGCGGAATAGGTAAAACGAAAATTTTTCCCTAGCTAGGTAACATGGACCGTTTCATGAAGGATCGTTGCTAAACAAAACTAACATAAAATCTACAAGTTCTAACTACTATGTAGAATGGTTATACCTAGTCTTGAACTCCTTCTCTTCTTGTTGTTCTCTTGAACTCCTTCTCTTCTTGTTGTTCACCTCCTTACTTGCTCCTTGTAGTAGTTTGTACGGCTCCTCCTCATCGTCTCCTCTCTGTCGAAGATAGATCCACCCGAGGGCCTCGAACTTGAGCTCCTACCTCAACCTAGAGGTAACTAAGGTATTTGGTATGCCAAACCTAGTACCCTAGAATGAGTAGAGATGTGTTATGGTGGCTTTGTCTCAAAAACTTATGATTTCCAACACATGGAACACTTAAGCTTTGAGAGAGGAAGAATAAGAGTTTTTGCAAAGAGAGAGAAAAGATATCATAGAATGAGAGCTCTTTTTTTTTTTTGCAACCATGCTCATATGAGAGAATAATAGATTAACAATAATAATCAAAAAGGAAAATGTGATGGTGAGTATGGAATGACCATTATCATTTCATAATAAATGCAATTTGCAAAGATCAAGAAGCATCTTTGATATGAAATGATTATGGTCAAAATGTCAATAATGGTCAAAATGTCCACCATGGTCAAACGGTCAACCTAACCATCACACAACAATCCTTAATTATCATTATTAATCATATTTATCATTCTCATTAGGGTTTGGAAAAAGTCAACGGTCAACAAGTCAACCAAAGTCAAATGGTCAACAACCCTAATGAGAATCCTCTGCCTCTGCCTCTATCAACTGTGCATACACACCCGCATCCGCGTTCCGAGGAGCACGAATACAATGAGGGAAAACCAATCCCAAAACAAATACTAGTATCTGGCTTAAACCAAAGCCCACTAGTAATAACTGCCCGGTCACCAAACGTGCACAAGTGCGCGAGTGTGAACGAACCCTGTCGCAAAACCATGCGACCTCTACTCAGTTTTGCCCAAAGGCGAGTAACCCTCTGTGTGGGACTCTAAAGACTCGACACTACGCTGGAAGTGGGGTTAACCATAGACCGCAAGCGGCACTAGCTGTACATAACGGTCCCTAGGTAGATGCCGATGAGAAGACTGATGAGGTGAACCCATCTGAACTCCTACTGAGCCTGTATGTGAAAATCTCCGTACAGTCTGGTCTGTTCGTCTAAGAGTATCGCATGGAGGGCTTAGGGGGCGGTAAACGTCGGTCCCCTAATAGCGGTACAAGTCGTGTCGGAGTGTAGCCCAAAACACCCTGAGAATCTACTGGAAAACTTACCAGCAATTCTCGCTTGCCCTAGCTAGGGACTTTGTGTAATGGCTCTCCTAGACACAGCGCGATATCAACCCCCAATACCGGGAGAGAAGAATCCTGTCTAACCGTCACTGCCTCCAAGTGCTTCGGGACTGCACCCAACTACTACCTGTTTGCACGACTCAGTAGAGCCGTGGTAGGGTAGTAATCTAAGAACAGTGAGAACACACTCGAGGCGAAGTGACAGTGTCAAGTCAGCGGACTAAGCTGTACTCATGTCACCTGGGAACTGTTAACTGACGATAGGTATAATACCAACCAACAGTTCCCGACGAGTCCTGTCCAGTGTACTCGTAACCTAACGAGCACCTGCATACTATGTCCAGTACGACGTACTGATGGATGTGGGACAGACCATCTCCCCTGCTGGGAAGAGAAGCGTATGCACAAGTCTACTCTGGAGTATCGATGCCCTATCTCGGTAATCCTACGACTAGGGACCAAAATAAGGATGTGCTTATAGACTACCCAGCCCCCCTAGTGTGATCGCCATCACAACGCCGGTAGTCAAGCAAAGATCATAAGGGCTCTACCAATATGTTTTTAGCGATATGTTAAAAGAAACATATACACATATTAAGATAGAAACAAACCAAGTAGCATACTACTATATCGAGCAAGACTGTCGTAAAACCAAATATATATCCCAAGCCTCCAAAATGTATTATACAAACCAGTACTATACAATAATGACCTCTAGGGCATACATATCTAACAAGCTTAACTCACCCATGGTTACATTATTGAAGGAATTAATTCATATGATGATTATTCTTTCTTCTTCTTCTTCTTCATCAAGCTCAATGAAAAGCTTGCTAGCTCTAATGGTGCCATGAGAAAAAGTGTGAGAAAATCAATTCTAAAGTGAGCCCATTTCCTACTTCTTCATCCTCTACTACTTGCCATGTAGTATAGGGTGTTCTCTTCACAAAGTTCATGACCAAGTGAAGGAATAGCTTGAGTTAGTGTCTCCCCGACGTAGATCAACTTCGGCCTCGAAGTCAACGACCTAGCCCGTTCATTTCTCCGAGGAAACCATCGCTAGAGTCCGGGATCCCGATGATCGCAGCGAAGGGACGTCAACACGGAGCTTTAGAAGTGAAGGACCGAATCTACAAAGGTTGTAATCCCTTTCACTTAGTGTTAAAGTTGTTGACTTGCTAGTTTTCGCATAATCTCTAGTTTACGATCTTGGTTAGGGTTTTTCGGCACGGCTAAATTTTTGAATCGGGCATGGTTGATGCCTTGTAGAACCTTGTTAGAGTGCCTAGGAACCCTACAGATTTAAGCAGCTTGCACACCTTTCCGCTACTCCCACTGTCTACGAAGCCCTATGGCTGAGTCATGTATACGCACTCTTCTAAATCACCATTTAGAAATGCGGTCTTAACATCCATTTGCCAGATTTCCTAGTCATGGTATGCAGCAATGGAAAGTAGGACCCGGATGGACTTAAGCATAGCCACTGGAGAAAAGGTTTCATCATAATCCATACCTGATCGTTGACGAAAACCTTTTACAACAAGTCTAGCTTTGAATGTCTCAACTTTTCCATCTACACTAAGTTTCTTCTTAAAGATCCATTTGCTCCCAATGGGTTTTACCCCTTTAGGAGCAACTTTCAAAGTTCATACTTTGTTGGTGTACATGGATTTCATCTCAGATCGCATTGCATCCAGCCACTTCACAAAGTCACCACTCGTGATGGCCTGCTCGAAGCTAGTTGTCTTATCATCTTCAATGATGCAATCCTCGCTCCCACCATCAATGAGAAAACCATAGTATCTCCCAGGTGGATGAGGAACCCTACTAGATCGGCGGAGAGGCTGAGGTTCATTAAGAACTATTGAATCCTCTGGTTCCACTAAATCTTCAGTTGTAGTTTGTTCTACAGGAACTTCTTCCAGCTCTACCTCTTCGCCACTAATTTCTTTTGCAAGAAATTCCTTTTCTAAAAAGGTGGAATGTTGAGCAACAAACACCTTTTGTAGTACACTGTGATACAATAGATATCTATTCGAATGTTTAGGATATCCAACAAACTTACAAAGAACTGATCGTGCCTCGAGTTTGTCTGGATTTTGCCTTTTGACATAGGCCGGACAACCCCATATCTTAACTCGTTTAAGACATGGTCTCTTCCCACACCCTATCTCATATGGTGTGGTAGGTACAGATTTTGATAGAACCTGATTCAATAGGTATGCTGCTGCTTTAAGCGCATAACCCCAAAGGGAAATAGGTAACTCAGCGGTGCTCATCATAGAGCGCACCATATCTAATAGGGTGTGATTCCTCCGTTCCAATACACCGTTGTGCTGTGGTGTATACGGAGGAGTAAGCTGAGAGAGAATCCCATTCTCTTTTAGATAGTCCCGGAACTCATTGATCAAGTATTCTCCTCCTCGATCAGATCGAAGGATTTTAATACTTTTACCCTTTTGGTTCTCGACTTCGTGCTTATATTCTTTGAATTTCTCAAAAGCTTCAGACTTGTGTTTCAACAGGAACATATGTCTGTATCTTGAGAGATCGTCAGTGAATGTAATGAAGTATGAGGAACCATCCCGGGTATGTGTAGACATGGACCACATACATCACTATGTATCAGTCCCAAGAGTTCCGTAACTCTTTCTCCGTGTCCACTAAACGTAGTTTTCGTCATTTTGCCTTTGAGACATGACTGGCAAGTGTCATAAGATAAAAATTCAAACGGATTCAAATATCCATCCTTATATAACTTAGCTAGTCGTGTCGCATTGATATGACCTAATCTACAATGCCATAAGATTAATTTTGATGTGTAAAACTTGTATCAAGTTTTACCCATCGGCTAATTGTGATGTGTAACCCCGTTAACACGTTTCCCCAGGGGCTTATTGTGACAAGTTTTACCCATCGGCTAATTGTGATGTGTAAAACTTGTTGGATATAGTGCCCTCAGAGTCAATTATTGGATCGCAGGCACGTGATTGCAATGATTGAGGGAGGACCTATGCCGGTAGGACAGTCTTACTCAA
The DNA here is from genome assembly GCA_030015575.1 of Agapanthus africanus. Classification (NCBI taxonomy): domain Eukaryota; kingdom Viridiplantae; phylum Streptophyta; class Magnoliopsida; order Asparagales; family Amaryllidaceae; genus Agapanthus; species Agapanthus africanus. The sequence continues at coordinate 605,671,205 of JASDDO010000019.1, read as the reverse complement.
GATGATAGTATGCTATCTGGTTTATCTTTATCATCGTGTACCGCTTTAGGTGAAATTACAGGTCACTATTGCACGTTGATAGAGCCCATAAGATTCTTTCTTGACTGCCAGTAGTATGATGGCGATCATATACGTGGGAGCTGGGGTCTATAAGCACATCTTTAAAGTGGTCCCTAGTCGTGGGATTTTCGAGACTGGGTATCGATACTCCATTAATAGACTAGGGTATACAGTCGAGACCCCGACGAGGGGCGGTGGCCGATCTTACAAGCCATTGGTGTCAGTTGGTTCACCTAAGATGTATACAGGTGCTCATTGGGTTATGAGTACACTGGACAGGACTCGCCGGGAACATGCTAGTTGGTATTATACCTGACGTCAGATAGCAGTTCCCTGGTGACATGTGTACAGGTTAGTTCATCGACCTGAGATCGTCATTTGTCTCATGTGAGTTCCCACTGTGCTTTGATTACTACCCTACCACGGCTCAAAGGAGTCGTGCAAACAGGTTTTAGTTGGGTACAGTCCCGAGCCACATGGAGGCAGTGAGCGGATCGACATGGGTTTTGTCTCTCCCGGTATTGGGGGTGAGATCGCGCTGTGTCTAGGAGAGCCATTACACGAAGTCCTTGGCCAAGGCAGGAGATTTACTGGTAGGTATTCCAGTAGTATCTCAGGGTGTTCTGGGCTACACTCCGACACGACTTGTACCGCTTTTGGGGGTCTGACTTTCACCAATCCCCTAGGCCCGCCATGCGAAGCTCATAGACGAACGAGCTGGACTGTATGGATATTATCACTGACAGGCTCAATAGGGTGTCAGGATGAGTTCGCTCATCGACCTCCCTTTTGGTCAATACCTGGTATCCCGTTATGTACGGCTAGTACCTCTGACGTGCTAGTGGTTAAATCCACAGCAAGTGTATTGATGAGTCTTTAGAGTCCCCTACAGACAGTTTCTCAAGTTTCGGGCGAAACGTTGTAGAAGCCGTATGATATATGGCAGGGTTTGATAATATACGTGCGGAAGTGCACGGATCATGATCGGACGGATCATACTAGTGGGTTTTGGTTTAAGCCGGATCCTAGTTTTAAATTTGTTGGATTACTTTAGTCTCATCGTATTCGCATTCAGTCAGAATGCGGATGCAGGTATGTATATACAGGTGAGGGGTATCCTTGTGATCCGTCACGAGTTTACTTTAGGTGTTGCCGTATCTTTTTATTGTTGTAAACATTTGGATTAATTTTTATAAATGGAAATTGTGAGCTAGAAATCATCATTTTGTGCATTAAATGAGACATGTACCTCATGGGTGACTCATGGTCTCTTTTATTATGCATATGTCACATTTGGTGACGGATTTGTAAGTTGAAATGAGAGGAAGAGAGAGAAGGGAAGCCATATCCCTTTGGGCTTGCTTTTGTATTATTCATGCTAGCTCTCATTTTTATCATACACAACACAAGAAAAAGAAAGACTCTTCTTCTTCTTCCTCCTCTAGCTCACAACCTCCATTAATGGCATCATCTCTAACCTCCATCCATACACTCTCGTGTGATGAGAATCAATGGATGCTTGAGACAAAGTGATCACACACATTCTCTACTTCACCTTGGACACGTCGGCTAGCGAACTTCGTGCCCGAGTTGCTTCGGATGAAGCGGGAGCCCGTAAAAAGACTCGATGATGTGGTGCCCTTTCCGACGAGGAGATCGAGCTCGGAGATGCCGCGAGGAGCTTAGGATGGTGGCCAAAGACCGAAGGACACGGATCGATCGGTATAGCTTTCCAACCCTTTCTCTAGTTGCCAGTTGTAGGTTAATGGTTCGATCCGGGTTTTAAGAATATGATAGCGTCGGTTTCTAGTTTAAGAAAAGTTTTCGTTTCCGCATTTTGGCCTCGGACAGACGGCCGGGGCGCTACCGTAGTCTTACATGGTATCGGAGTCACGCCATTAGACTTTACTAGCTTGTTCTAACGTATTTAAAATATCGATCTGCCGAATTTTCCAAAACCGCGATTCCAATTTAACAGTTTCTGTCGAATTTTTTTTGTCGTCGAAATTTTTTTTTGAGTACGTCAGAAAATCATGAAGGATTTTCTAAGACCACTGCAGAAAATTGGTAGCCTAAGCCACCTATAGCGCCGCGGAACCGCGGCATGACCCTTGTTTTGGCCGCGGTTCCGCCGCACAACTGTAGCATTAGGGCACCAAAATTTCTACAGTGGTCTCTGAGATGGAATTGGGGTTTCTGGTATTTTTGTTTGGGCCCAGATTTGTTTGAGTACTGGGAATTGTGCTTGGGGCCCACTTCGGGAAATTTTGTCGATCGAAAATTTTAAACATGTTAGTTCACAGTATTTACATTATATCTGCGACCGTGAATGTCATTTGATCGGTAAATCTTGTCTAATTGCTATAGTTCTTTTAGATGGATTTGCGAACGTGACATTCACGTTGATCTTCTGTGTTCTGCTGTGATGTTGCGGATTTATCGTGGTGGATAGCCTGGATGCAATGGTAGTACAGTTTGGTTGTATTTGTACATTTGATATTGCGGGGCGAGCGTCCGACATGTGGACTGCCGTCACTGCCTGTTTGTAAATTATTCTTTTGGGGCACGACCGGGCTGAGGTCGATGTACCCGTTGTATATATTTTACTTTCTGTACTAGGATTACCCCGCGGATGGGTGCACGGGTAGCCGGGTTCTAGAGGGCAACAAGCCCACATCTCATGGCTTTGAGACGGAGGGGGCTTTACTCTAGAATTGGCGGGCTATTCGCCGCACTCGTAGGGGGTACAGGTTGACCCAAGGAGGGGTGCTCAAGTTACCGGATTCCGTGAAGTGTTGGGTGGTCCATTCACTTTGCTGTAGGGGGTTGCCTCGCTTCAGGTTTTGGCGGGTAACTTGCCGCGCCCGTAGGGGTCTAGGATTTCATTGCACAGGCTATCCACACGACCAGGGGAACGTCGGGTTTCAGTAGCGGCTCTATGAAACCCGAGGATCCTAGATTATCTGTATTGTTCTGTGATGCTTATTACATTTCTGTGATGTTGCATTTTATCACTGTTGGAGATAGTGCCCTCAGAGTCAATTATTGGATCACAGGCACGTGATTGCAATGATTGATGGAGGACCTATCGCGATAGGACAGTCTTACTCGAGATGATAGTATGCTATCTGGTTTACCTTTATCATCGTGTACTGCTTTAGGTGACCTTACAGGTCACTATTGCACGTTAATAGAGCCCCTAGGATTCTTGCTTGACTACCAGCAGTATGAGGGCGATCATATACGTGGGAGCTGGTAGTCTATAAGCACATCCTTAAAAGGTCCCTAGTCGTAGGAGTTTCGAGACAGGGCATCGATACTCCAGAGTAGACTAGTGTATACAGTCGAGACCCCGACGAGGGGCGGTGGCCGGTCTCACAAGCCACTGGTGTCAGTTGGTTCACCTAAGATGAATACAGGTGCTCATTGGGTTATGAGTACACCGGACAGGACTCGCCGGAAACATGCTAGTTGGTCTTATACCTGACGTTAGATAGCAGTTCCCTGGTGACATGTGTACAGGTTAGTTCATCGACCTGAGATCGTCATTTATCTCGTGTGAGTTCCTACTGTACATTGATTACTACCCTACCACGCTCAAAGGAGACGTGCAAACAGGTTTTAGTTGGGTACAGTCCCGAGCCACATGGAGGCATTGAGCGGATCTGCAGGGGTTCGTCTCTCCCGGTATTGGGGGTGAGGTCGCGCTGTGTCTACGAGAGCCACTACACGAAGTCCTTGGCCAAGGCAGGAGATTTACTGGTAGGTATTCCAGTAGTATCTCAGGGTGTTCTGGGCTACACTCCGACACGACTTGTACCGCTTTTGGGGGTCTGACTTTTACCAACCCCCTAGGCCCGCCATGCGATGATCATAGACGAACGGACCGGACTGTACGGATATTTTCACTGACAGGCTCAGTAGGGTGTCAGGATGAGTTCGCTCATCAACGTCCCTTTTGGTCAATACCTGGTAGCCCGTTACGTATGGCTAATACCTCTGACATGCTAGTGGTTAAATCCACAGCCAAAGTATTGACGAATCTTTAGAGTCCCCCACAAACCGTTTTCTCAAGTTTCGGGCGAAACGCTGTAGAGGCCGTATGGAGATATGGCAGGGTTCGATCATGTACGTGCGGTATTGCACGGATCATGATCGGACGGATTATACTAGCGGGCATTGGTTTAAGCCGGATCCTAGTATTGTACAGTATAGATTTTGTCTCTTTGCATTTGTATTCGGTCGCAATACAAATACGGGTATGTATATACAGTCACGGGGTTTTTCTTGTAATTTATTACGGGACCAGTTTTCTGAAGTTGCTAGTTTGCATTCCGTTTCGGCCATTTTCCTTTGTATCTTTCCTTGGCTGAAAAATGGTGGAGGATGGCTTATTTGCAATTGTGCAAATTAGCATTGTGGAGGGTGGTCTTTGCATATTGTTGCTTCATGATGGTTGCACCATCATTTGACTTCTTCACTCATGATGGCTTGACTTGTGAAGACATGATTAGTTGATGGAGTGTTGGATTTGGTTGGTGATCATTTCTTTTCATCATGATAACCCTTTCTCTCTCTTGATTATTGGGCTCACTCATTTTCATTTAGCCTCTCACTCTCCTCTCTCATTCTCTCCATGATATGGCCGGCCACATGAGGGTGGGGGCTGCCCATTATTTTTGTGGGGGATTTTTGGTTCTCTTGTGCTTACAAAAATCCCCAACTTCATCTCCAAAATGCTATCATCTCATTCCTCCACCAAAGGCAACTTCCTCAAACCCCATAAGACACATAGCTTTCTCACTACATTCTACAGCAATTCTTGGGCACGTCGGCTCGCCAACTTCGTGCCCGAGTTGCCTCGGTCCAGAGGTGGGAGCCCGTAAAAGAACCCGGCGATGTGGTGCCCTTCCGACGAGGAGATGAAGACCGGAGATTCCGCGGTGAGATCGGGACAAAGATGAGAAGACTGAAGGACACGGATCGCTCCGTATATCTCTCTACCCCTTCTCTAGTTAGCTAGGACTATGTTAATGGCTCGATCCGGGTTTAAGTGTGCGGTGGTGCCGGTTTACAAGTTTCGTAAAAAGTAACGTTTCCGCATTTTTGGCCTCGGATTGACAGCCGAGGCGCCGCCGTGCACTTACATGGTATCAGAGCCACGCCATTAACAAAGTCTAGCTTGCTCTAACGTGTTTACAAGTTCGATCGATCGGATTTTCCAAAAACCACATTTCCATGTCGCACTTTCTGTCGAATTTTTCCATGCTCTAAAAATTATTTGGTATATTGGAAAAATACGTGCAGGGTTTTTTATGCATTCTGTGAAAATTTGGTCGGCTGATATTACTGTAGCGCGGCAGTTTAGCGGCCAAAACCACGTTTTGGCCGCGAAACCGCCGCCGTTTTGTGGCCAAACCTCACCAAATTTCACATGGAAATAGGGTTTCTGGTATATTCTTTTTGGGCCCAGATGTTTTTGAGTGCTACAGTTGTGCTTGGGGCCCACTTCGGAAAATTCAGTCAATCGAAAATTTTACACATGTTAGTTCACAGTATTTACATTATATCTGCGACCGTGATGTCATTTGATCGGTAAATCCTGTCTAACTGCTATCGCTCTTTTAGACGGATTTACGAACGTGACATTCACGTTGATGTTCTGTGTTGTGTTGTGATGTTGCGGATTGATCGTGGAGGATAGCCTGGATGCAATGTTTGTACAGTTTAGTTATTTATGTACATTTGATATTGTGGGGCGAGCGTCCGACATGTGGATTGCCGTCACTGCCTGTTTGTATATTATTCTTTTGGGGCACGACCAGGGTGAGGTCGATGTACCCGTTGAATGTATATTTTACTTTCTGTACTAGGATTACCCCAAGGCGGGGTGCACGGATAGCCGGGTTCTAGAGGGCAATGAGCCTGCATCTCATGGCATTGAGACGGAGGGGGCTTCACTCTAGAATTGGCGGGCAATTTGCCGCACTCGTAGGGGTACAGGTTGACCCAGGAGGGGTGCCCAAGTTACCGGATTCCGTGAAGTGCTGGGTTGTCCATTCACGTTGCTGAAGAGGGCTGCCTCGCTTCAGGTTTTGGCGGGTAACTTGCCGTGCCCATAGGGGTCTAGGATTTCATTGCACAGGCTATCCACACGACCAGGGGAACGTCGGGTTTCAGTAGCGGCTCTATGAAACCCGGGGATCCCAGATATCTGTATTGTTCTGTGATGCTTATTACATTTCTGTGATGTTGCATTTTATCACGCCTTGAGCGAATATTATATATTGATATATATACTAGTAGATGTTGTATATATTTTGCATCCGCGCTAGTCCAGTCCCCGCTCTGTCGTTAGTTAAGTAACCTAACGGGTAATGACGGGACCCAGTGGCGAATGCGGATGGCATATACGTACATCATTATTTTCGTTCTTTATTGGTGTGATCAATTGATGGGACTGCGTTGATTCGGATTAATGCAAGCTAAACAAACCTATTCTGATGTTGTTGGAACATTTTTCAAAAAGCTGTTATTGCAATGGCGTTCTCTTTTGTTTTGCACAGTGGTATTCAGTTGGAATATCCTGCACCTCAGTCGATGAGGCAAGGGCCCAGAAACCTTCACCGGGAGTGACACCTTTGACAGAAGTTTGCGTCAGGGCAATAACTTCACTATAGTCGTTTACTTTTGTTTTGCATCGTGGTATTCAGTTGGAATATCCTGCACCTCATTCTACGGGGAAAGAGCCGAGATCCCTTCACTGGGAGTGACCTCTTTAGCAAAGGTTTTCGCCACTATATTTTTATAAAAGCTATCCGGTTCCTTCAACGATATCAAGTTCATTACGTTAAAGGTTTTTCGCCAAAAACCACTCGTAGCCCTCCGTCGTTTCAGACGGGTAGCACGTAGTATTCATGCTATATTTGTAGACCTTCGTCAAGGCATAGTGAAAGGTAGTTGCTTGTTACCTTTCTGCTGCATAGATAGATGTGTTGGTTTGGGACAGTCGTATAGCCTTGTTGACCTTCGTCAAGGGCTTGTACGGGTGGGTTCAAATTAACCTGGACAATGACGGGTAGAACTTGACATATGACTTATGATTTGTTGACCTTCGTCAAGGTCATAAGATCATGGGGCAGAAATCACATCGGGAGTTTCTAAAGAAATTAAAACTTGCCAGATATGCGCATACCTTCTGGAGTGTGATAACGTGAGCGGATTCCGTCACGTTATCATGCGATGATAGTTGGATCCCGATTCTCACTGATGAGTTGGTATACTCCTCGGGTGAAACCGACTAATTCTTCTTTCAGGTTTGGAGGAGAATTTGACGGTACAGTGGGAGGTTTCCACATTAGATAAAGTGATAACCATTCTGATCTAGGTTAGAGTGCACGCTGAGTGTTTTTTTCTCTCCCTCTTTGGCAGCGACAATGACCCGACCCTAAGACTATGACTCAGTGACCAAAATTAACCGAACCTTCTTAAACACTGGCTTTTAGATAGTCAGAGTTGCTTACCTCATTGCCACTCCTACTTTTACCCTTTTCTCCAGGACACCCCGTATTACTACGAACGTCCACTTCCATTGGATAAAACCATCGTATGGTTATATACGAACTCGAAGGAATTTATTCGAGGATGGTTTCCGGTTCTGGAGAAAACGAATAGGACTATTCAGTTGTCTTTTCATTTTACCTTCTCTCAGGTTGCGAGTACTCCTTGGTTTAGGAGATAGTACACCTATTACGCAAATTGGATAGTCTTCTTCCAAACCATAGGCAGGTGCCGACCGGTAGGGAATGAAGAAAACCAATTAGCCTAACGATGGTATACAGAAGGTATTAAGTAAAGACATATCAAGGGATTAGTAAGAGAGCAAAGTAAATTGCGACTGCTATTCACGACCAAACCAAGTATTTCTTCGCCAATCCTAAATCACCTTTGTATTTCTCCAGGACACTCTGTATCACTACGAAGATCCACAGTTTATTGGATACTCCATCGTATGGTTATATACGAACTCGAAAGGAACTTGTTCCAGTTAGGGGATGGATTCTGGTTCAGGAGAAATAGGAATAAGGTTTATTCGGTTGTCTTTTATCTTCACTTTCTCTCTCATTGCGAGTGCTCCTAGGATTAGGACAGTACACCCATTATGCTTATTGGATAGTCTTCTTCCAAACCATAGGCTGGTGCCGAATGGTAGGGAAGGAAGAAAACCATTTAGCCTAAGAGGGTATGCAGAAGGTAATGACTAAAGACAAATAAAGGGATTTGGAAATATGGCAAAGAATTACACGGTTATAGTTGGGAATCTGGTTAATGGAAGAGGCATTACTAGGAATACCGGGATACCCCATCGAAACATTTCAATGTTTCAGTTTCGCTGTGTACTGTTAAAAGAAAACTGATTTCCCAATCAGATCTTGCTCCAGGGTATGTATTTACCAGGTATGATTCTCACATCTGTATGGTTTTAGAGATGATGAGTGGGAGTAAATTATTAGGAATTAGGTGATCATCCTCATTATATCGGGATTCGTTGTAATCGGTGATATTTGAGGAAGTCACCTGGGTTGTTTGCCGGACGGCAAATATTTGGTTTTGAATATCCGCTGTTATGCACCAATTTCAAATTGATACATCTGTACGTCTATTTTTATAGAGTGAGATATACCTTTTTGAAATTATGTCCATGACATTTACCTATATCAGTGGATGGTTAGGTAAAGAACATTAAACAGCAGTGTAATTCTTCTTAACCATAGGTACAGTTTTCAACCTACGACATACAGGGATTGAGTTATCAGACTCAAGGGACTTATACAGAGTATTGTATGTTGTCCAGTGTCCATTAGGACGGAGGGGTTGGTCCTCCTACTATATTCGGTTTACTTATGACTTCTCTAGTTTTTAGACAAGTGTTTCGTAGAAACGCAAGGTCCGAATTTTGAGAAGTTATAGGTATAAGAATAAAGTAGAGAACCAAGTGTTGCAAGTATCAGGATTCTTCAAGGTGATCGAAGATGTAGATACTTGTGTATGGTATTCAGTTGATAGTAATGGTTAAGAGAACTTGCTTCTCTTTCAGATTACTCATAATTGGAAGCACACCTAAGTTGAGTAATGCTGATCGGCCCCTCTCCATTTAGTTGACATGCACTGGAGACAGATGCATGATTTGAATCTGGTTCAATTAAATCAGTGCCTCTGGTTCTATATTGGATATAGAACAGTTCATATATTAACGATGTTAAGGTACGAGGAGTTGTCCGGCTTATGCTTAAACCCAGACTCTAGATAACTCAAGGCACGTTTTGTTAGTGTATATGCCCTAGAGGCCATTACTGTATCATACTAGTATGTATATTACTTGATGGAAGCTTGGGATATTCACAGTTGTATAGACAATCTTGCTCGAAATGGTAGTATGCTACTTGGTTTGTCTCTGCTTTAATGTGTACATGTGTTTCTTTTATTATATCACCTATACATATTAGTAGAGCCCTTAGGATCTTTGCTTGATTACCAGCGTTGTGATGGTGCTCACACTCGTGGGGGCTGGGTAATCCATAAGCACATCCTTATACAGGTCCCTAGTCGTAGGACTATCGAGACAGGGCATCGATACTCCGGAGTAGACTAGCGTATGCGCTTCTCATCCCAGCATGGGAGACGGTCTGTCCCACAACCGTCAGTACGTCGTACTTGAGATAGTATACGGGTGCTCGTTAGGTTACGAGTACACTGGACAGGACTCGTCGGGAACTGTTGGTTGGTATTATACCTATCGTCAGTTATCAGTTCCCAGGTGACATGAGTACAACTTAGTCCGCTGACTTGACACTGTCACTTCACTTCGAGTGTGTTCCCACTGTACTTTGATTACTACCCTACCATGGCTCAAAGGAGTCGTGCAAACAGGTAGTAGTTGGGTGCAGTCCCGAAGCACTTGGAGACAGTGACGGTTAGACAGGATTCGTCTCTCCCGGTATTGGGGGTTGACATCGCGATGTATCTAGGAGAGCCATTACACAAGTAGTCCCTGGCCAGGGCAAGCGAGATATACTGGTAGGTTTCCAGTGTTATCTCAGGGTGTTCTGGGCTACACTCCGACACGACTTGTACCGCTATTAGGGGACTGACGTTTACCGCCCTCCTAGGCCCGCCATGCGATGTATCAGACGAACAGACCGGACTGTACGGAGACTGTCACATTCAGGCTCAGTAGGAGTTCAGATGGGTTCACCTCGTCAGTCTTCTTATCGGCATCTACCTGGGGACCGTTACGTATAGCTAGTGCCGCTTGCGGTCTATGGTTAAACCCACTATCAGTGTAGTGTCGAGTCTTTAGAGTCCCACACAGAGGGTTATTCGCCTTTAGGCAAAATGAGTAGAGGTCGCATGGTTTTGCGACAGGGTTCGTTCACATCCTCGCACTTGTGCACATTTGCTGTCCGGACAGCTTATACTAGCGGGCTTTGGTTTAAGCCAGATCCTAGTATATGATTTGGTATTGGTTTTATCTCATTGTATTCGTGTTCCACGGATCACGAATACGGGTGCGTATGCACAGTTGACTGAGACAGAGGGAGAGGACTTTGATTAGGGTTGATGACCATTGTCATTTTCTTAACCCTAATGCTTATGTGTGTATTATGATTAATTGATATTAGTTAAATATAATTGTGCTTGGTTAGGGTTGTTGACCATTTGACTATCTTGACTTGTTGACTTAGGTTGACATGTTGACCATCATCATTCCATATGAAAGATGCTCTTTGATCCTTACAATTTGCATTTAATGTGAAATGATAATGGTCAAGTCTTGATTAACCATGACAATTATCTTAGCTAATTATTTAATTTACATAATTCACACATATATGTGAGAATGGTTCATTATTCTCCTGATTCTATCATATAGATTCTCCCTCCTCCTCTTCCTCTCTCTCTAGCTCTCCCCTCTCATGAGTTGAGAAACACTTGAGCTTGAGATAAACCATTCTAAGATACTCTCTACTCTCTTCTAAGGTTCTAGGATTAGCACTCCAAGCATCTTAGTCACTTCTAGCTTGAAGTTGAAGCCAAAGGTTGAGGCTCTCGGGTGGATCCTTCTTCGACTAGAGAAGACGACAAGGAGATCACTTCCGTTCACTCCAAGGAGCAAGGAGAGAAGGACATAAAGCCCTAGGTATAACCTTTCATCCATGTAGCTAAAACTAGTTAGCTTTGTAGTTAGTTTTTCTTTAGCAAAGATCCTCCTTTTGATAGTCCATGTTGCCTAGTTCGATAAAAATCCGATTTTTATACCGTTTCCGCCTCCCCGCAAGCACCGGGGTGGGCAACGTGGACTTACAGTGGTATCAGAGCCTAACTAAACATAAACTACCTAGTTAGTAAAGTGTATAGAAGTTCGATCGATAAAAATCGCAAAACTAAAATTTCAAAACCCTAAGTTTCTGTTGATTTTTTTTCTGCTCTAAAAATAATAAATCACACTTCAAAAATCGGCTCAGGGTTTTGTTAAGAAACACACCAAACACGATCCAATGAACCGTTCAACCCACCGCGGTTCCGCGGAAAGAACATGCTTCTTGCAGCGGATCCGCGGCCGAGTTGACTCAGTTGTGGACCGGGTTTGGTGCAGTGTTCTTCTGTCAGGGTTTTGGGATTTTTAAGATATTTTATTTTTGCCCAGATTTTCCAAAAAAGAAATTTGTTTTTGGGGTGGCTATAAATCCGTATTTTTGATCGAACTTCCCTATACTTTGACTATTGGGTTATATATGTGATGTTTATATGTATTTAACGTCTGCTAATCGCTATACGTCGATTAGTGGGGGGTATACATATCTGTGATCTGTAATGCTTATTAGTTTGTGTATATGAACTCGGTGGATTGTCCGGATGAATAGCCGGGGTGGATGTGAGATGGGAGTTTCTTTTTTCTTTCATTCATGTAATATGTAAATTGATGTAATATTATTTATTTGGCCGCACAACCGGGTCGGGGTTGTAGCCATCATTGTATAATTTCTTTTTACTGTTTTTGCTCCTAGGAGAGACCCATGGTGGGGTGCACAAACTACCGGGTATCTCGAAGTGCCGAGTGGCCTACTCACGTCGTTGAGGGAGGTTGCTTCGCTTTGGATACTTGGCGGGTAGTTTGCCGCACCCGTAGGGGTCTTGGGTGGGGTATTGGCTATTCATCGCGACCGTGTAATCCGGTTTTCGTTGCAGGCTCGAACGAATCGCGGATTCCTAGTATATCCAAAGTGTTCATCTGTAATCTGGATTGACTATCATTGCTATATATCTATATATGATAACTATTTTGGTGCTACTTATGTTTTGCATCCGCGCTAGTCCAGCCCCCGCTCTGTCGTTAGTTAAGTAACCTAACGGGTGATGACGGGGCCCTGTGGCGAATGCGGATGGCATAAGCATACACCATATTTTGGTTGTTTTCTGCAATGGTAGGATTAAAAGATGGGACGCATTAAGATTAATGCAAGAAAATAAACCAAGTAAAAGTCGATTGGAACACTTTGAGAACCACTCGGTTCTTTTCAAAACTAAACTTTTAAATGCGGAGCTTGAACCACTCCTTTTAAAAGCTATCTCGTTCCATCGATTATATCAAGTTCACTACGTTCACGGTTTCGCCAAAACCATTCGTAGCCCTCCCTCATTCCACATGAATGGTCAAAAAGTATTCAAGCTATGTATGTTGGCCAAAGTCAAGGCATAGTGATTGGTAGCTATTGGGTATTCATGTGCAGCATAGGTAGATGCGTTGGTTTGGGACAGTCGTGCTGCCATTTTGGCCAAAGTCAAGGGTAGGTACGGGTGTGTCCAAATTAACCAGGAGAATGACGGGTAGAACTTGACATGTGACTTATGATATTTTGGCCAAAATCAAGATCATAAGAGCATGGGGCAAAAAATCCACATCGGGAGTTTCATAAGTACTGAAACTTGCTAGCGATGCATACCATTTGGAGTGTGATGATTCTGGTAGGATTCCTTCAGTTTTATCACGCGATGATATTTGGATCCCGATCCTACTGTGGGTATATGCTACTCCTCAGGAAATTTCTCACTTAACGATCAATGCTATAAACTTAGTAGGTGTCTAGAAAGGTGTTAGCGGGGCTACGCCCACAGGGAAAAGAGGTTACTTAATTAAGGAACTTCGCGAAAGCGTTGGAAAACCTCCCTCGAAGTACCGACACTGGCCTGGCTGAACGGTTAAGCAAGTATTGTACGGTGAGATTGATCCCGACTAATTCTTCCTTTATGGTTTGAGGAGGGATTCGAGAGACAGTGGGAGCCATCCTGTTTAGACAAACTAAAAACCGCTCTAAACTTGCAAGAGCATCATGCTATAGTGTTTCTTTTCTCTCTCCTAATTGTAGCGACCATTCAACATGACCGGACTTAAGTTATTACTAGATAAAAACATACTGACAGGGCCAAACTACAAAGATTGGCTCAGGAATGTCAAGATGGCAATCACTTACGACAAGTTGGGGTATGTCCTTACCACCAAAGCTCCCCCTGTCCTAGGTCCCACCTCCAGCGTCGCGGATATAGAAATCCGTAAGACATGGGAGATCGATTGCGCGAAGGCCAAATGCCTCGTGCTTGCCTCTATGGACAACGAACATCAGAGGAGGCACGAGAATATGGACCTGGAGTCCATATTTCTCCATACAAAAGAACTGTATGGAGAGCAGTCTCGTATCGCAAGATACGAAGTGTCGAAGAAGCTATTTTCGGCAAGATTGGCCGTCGGATCATCGGTAGCGGAACACGTGCTTAAGATGATTGGCTACATAGAGGAGCTCGCGGACCTTGGGACCACATTGGAGAATGAACTCTACACTGACTTGATTCTCCAGTCCCTTCCTTCCACTTACGCCCAGTTTGTCCTAAACTTCAACATGCAAGGAAATGAGGTTGAACTTTCCGAACTTCTGAACATGTTGAGGAGTGCTGAGGGCACCCTACAGAAAGGTAGATGACATCCACTTTGTTTGTAGGAGGATCTTCCCCTTCTAGGTCCAGGGCGAAAGCCAAGGGAAAGAAGAAGAAAGCCCCCGCCAAACCAAGGGGCGGTGTCAGTAAAGTGGATACGAAGGGAAAGGGAAAGGCAACAAAGGTAGCGGGAAAGCTGGTGGGAAAGGAAGAATGCTTCTACTGTCACAAAAGTGGACACTGGAAACAGGATTGCAAGGCTTGGAAGGCCAGAACCCAGGATCTGAAGCGAGTTGCGGCTTCAGCTTCAGGTGTGTATGTTATTGAAAACTGTCTATCAATAAACTCTACTTCCTAGGTATTGGATACCGGATCAGGATCTTATATTTGTAATTCTTTGCAGGCGTTGAGAAAGCGTAGGGTTTTGAAGGGAGGTGATATGACCCTCAGAGTTGCAAACGGAGCTAGCATGGATGCTGAGGCCGTGGGGGACTATCACCTGGGATTGTCAGATGGACACTTTTTGGTTTTGCGTAGTTTTTATTTTGTACCAAATGCAACTTGTAATATCATTTCTGTATCTTTATTATCTAAAGAAGGTTATGAATTTGCATTTGTAAGTAATGTTGTGAACATTCACCGTAATCAAGTTTTGATTGGGTCAGGTACATTAAACAACGGTATATACGTATTAAACCAACCACAGATTTTCAATGTCCAGAATACACACAAAAGAAAGTCTCCTAAAATCAATCAGGCTTTCTTATGGCATTGTAGACTCGGTCACATTAATGAGAGAAGGTTGACGAAGTTACATACAGAAGGATATTTGGATTCGTTCGAATATCAATCATGTGCAACTTGTCAATCCCGTCTCAAAGGAAAGATGACAAAGACTCCGTTCACTGGACACGGAGAAAGAGCGAGCGAGCTCTTGGGACTCGTACACAGCGACGTGTGCGGTCCAATGTCTACGCATGCACGAAGCGGTTATTCTTACTTTATTACTTTTACGGATGACTTTTCAAGGTACGGATATGTCTTCTTAATGAAACATAAATCCGAGGCCTTTGAAAAATTCCAGGAATACAAGAATGAAGTAGAAAAACAAACAGTCAAAAGTATCAAGGCACTGAGATCTGATCGAGGTGGTGAATACTTGAGTGCCGAGTTCCTGGGTTACATAAAAGTGAATGGAATTCTCTCTCAGCTTACTCCTCCATACACTCCGCAACATAACGGTGTATCGGAGAGACAGAACCAAACCCTATTGGATATGGTACGGTCCATGATGAGTAACGCTGAGTTACCGCGATCATTCTAGGGATATGCGCTAGAATCAGCTGCATACCTTTTGAACCGAGTTCCAACTAAGACTGTGCCTACTACACCATATCAGATGTGGTGTGGGAAGAGACCCTATCTTAATCACATTAAGACATGGGGATGTCCAGCTTTTGTCAAAAAGCAGCATGCGGACAAGCTCGAGGCACGCTCAGTACAGTGCAAGTTTGTGGGATATCCAAAGAACTCCAAGGGATATTTCTTCTATTGTGAAGAGGAACAAAAGGTTATTGTTTCTCGTCATGCCCATTTTCTAGAACACCAGTTCTTGGAAAAGGAAATTAGTGGGAGCGCAATAGAACTGGAAGAAATTCCAGAACCACGAGCTATTACTGAAAGCTCAGTAGAACCAGAGGGTTCGAAAGATCAGGACATTCCCACGCCACTCCGCAGGAGTAGTAGGCAGTCTCATCCGCCCGAGAGATACTACGGTTTTCTCATAGACGGGGATAGAGAGGATTGCATCATAGATTGTGATGAGCCTACTAGCTTCCAACAAGCCATTCAGAGCGTTGACTCGGTAAAATGGCTGGATGCAATGCGGACCGAAATGGATTCCATGTACACCAACAAAGTATGGACGTTGGACATTGCTCCAGATGGGGTAAAACCCGTAGGATGCAAGTGGATCTTCAAAAGGAAGGTTGGTGTAGATGGACAGGTTGAGACCTACAAAGCTAGACTGGTTGCAAAGGGTTTTCGTCAGCGACCTGGTTTGGACTATGACGAAACCTTTTCTCCAGTAGCTATGCTAAAATCCATTCGGATCCTTCTTGCCATTGCTGCCTTCCACGATTATGAGATTTGGCAGATGGACGTAAAGACCGCTTTTCTAAATGGAAATTTAGAGGAGTGTGTCTATATGGACTAGCCAGAGGGTTTCATTCAGAGTGGGAGTAGCGGAAGAGTGTGCAAGTTGCTTAAGTCAATTTATGGACTAAAACAGGCATCGCGGAGTTGGAACATCTGTTTTGATGAGACGGTCAAGGAATTTGGCTTTATCAAAAATCCAGATGAACCATGCATCTATAGTAGATTTGTAGCGAAAACTGTAGTATTCCTCGTTTTATACGTGGATGACATTCTCTTAATAGGAAATGACATTCCTATGCTACAATCTGTCAAAGGGTTCTTGTCACACAGATTCTCCATGAAAGACCTGGGTGATGCCTCATACATTCTGGGGATCCGGATCTACCGTAACAGATCCAAGAGGATTTTAGGACTCTCACAGTCCAGGTACATCGACACCATACTGAAAAGAATCAGTATGGAAGATTCCAAGCGCGGTAATCTACCGGCTTGTCACGGGATCACCCTCTCCAAAGAGATGTCTCCCAAGACTGATTTGGAGAGGGATCGCATGTCTATTATACCCTACGCTTCTGCGGTAGGCTCTATAATGTATGCGATGTTGTGTACCAGACCAGATGTGGCTTATGCACTGAGTGTGGTAAGCAGGTATCAGTCAAACCCTGGGGAGAAACACTGGATAGCGGTAAAGAACATTCTCAAGTACCTGAGAAGGACTAAGGAGATGTTCTTGGTGTATGGCGGAAAAGACCTCCAGATTGAGGCCTTTGCTGACTCCAGCTTCCAGAGTGACAAGGATGATTCCAAGTCCATGTCGGGTTTTGTCTTTACCCTCAATGGAGGGGCGGTGTGTTGGAAGAGTTCCAAACAGGAAACCGTTGCTGACTCGACTATGGAAGCGGAATACATCGCAGCATCTGATGCCGCAAAAGAAGCTGTCTGGATGAGGAAGCTTTTGAAAGAACTTCTGGTGGTTCCGTCCATTGTTGATCCAATACCTCTGTATTGCGACAACAACGGGGCTATAGCTTTAGCGAAGGAACCCAGGTCCCATCAGAAATCCAGACACATCTTGAGGCGGTATCACCTGATCAGGGAGATCGTGGATCGCCAAGAGATCGAGGTTCGGTGGGTTGCTTCAGAAGATAACACTGCAGATCCATTCACGAAGGCCTTACCCCAGACTCAGTTCGAGCGGCTGATCGAGATGATAGGTCTTCGATACGCCAGTACATGGCCATAGTGCAAGTGGGAGATTGTCAGTGTATATGCCCTAGAGGCCATTACTGTATCATACTAGTTTGTATATTACTTAATGGATGCTTGGGATATTCACCTTGTATATACAATCTTGCTCAAAATAGTAGTATGCTACTTGGTTTGTTTCTACTTCAATGTGTACTTGTGTTTATTTCAGTATATCACTTATACGCATTAGTGGAGCCCTTAGGATCTTTGCTTGATTACCAGCGTTGTGATGGCAGTCACACTAGTGGGGGCTGGGTAATCTATAAGCACATCCTTATTCAGGTCCCTGGTCGCAGGACTATCGAGACAGGGCATCGATACTCCGGAGTAGACCAGCGCATGCGCTTCTCATCCCAGTGTGGGAGACGGTCTGTCCCACAGCCGTCAGTACGTCGTACTTGAGATAGTATGCGGGTGCTCGTTAGGTTACGAGTACACTGGACAGGACTCGTCGGGAACTGTTGGTTGGTATTATACCTATCGTCAGTTAGCAGTTCCCAGGTGACATGAGTACAGCTTAGTCCGCTGACTTGACACTGTCACTTCGCCTCGAGTGTGTTCCTAGTATACTTTGATTACTACCCTACCACGGCTCAAAGGAGTCGTGCAAACAGGTAGTAGTTGGGTGCAGTCCCGAAGCACTTGGAGGCAGTGACGGTTAGGCAGGATTCGTCTCTCCCGGTATTGGGGGTTGACATCGCGCTGTGTCTAGGAGAGCCATTACACAAGTAGTCCCTGGCCAGGGCAAGCGAGATATACTGGTAGGTTTCCAGTGTTATCTCAGGGTGTTCTGGGTTACACTCCGACACGACTTGTACCGCTATTAGGGGACTGTCGTTTACCACCCCCTAGGCCCGCCATGCGATGTATCAGACGAACAGACCGGATTGTACGGAGACTGTCATATTCAGTCTCAGTAGGAGTTCAGATGGGTTCACCTCGTCAGTCTTCTTATCGGCATCTACCTAGGGACCGTTACGTACAGCTAGTGCCGCTTGCGGTCTGTGGTTAAACCCACTGCCAGCGTAGCGTCGAGTCTTTAGAGTCCCACAAAGAGGGTTATTCGCCTTTAGGCAAAATGAGTAGAGGTCGCATGGTTTTGCGATAGGGTTCGTTCACATCCGTGCACTTGTGCACGTTTGCTGTCCGGACAGCTTATTCTAGCGGGCTTTGGTTCAAGCCAGATCCTAGTATATGATTTGGGATTGGTTTTATCTCATTGTATTCATGTTCCTCGGATCACGAATACGGGTGCGTATGCACAGTTGACTGAGACAGAGGGAGAGGACTTTGATTAGGGTTGATGACCATTGTCATTTTCTTAACCCTAATGCTTATGTGTGTATTATGATTAATTGATATTAGTTAAATATAATTGTGCATGGTTAGGGTTGTTGACCATTTGACTATCTTGACTTGTTGACTTAGGTTGACATGTTGACCATCATCATTCCATATGAAAGATGCTCTTTGATCCTTGCAATTTGCATTTAATGTGAAATGATAATGGTCAAGTCTTGATTAACCATGACAATTATCTTAGCTAATTATATAATTTATATAATTCACACATATATGTGAGAATGGTTCATTATTCTCCTGATTCTATCTTATAGATTCTCTCTCCTCCTCTTCCTCTCTCTCTAGCTCTCCCCTCTCATGAGTTGAGAAACACTTGAGCTTGAGATAAACCATTCTAAGATACTCTCTACTCTCTTCTAAGGTTCTAGGATTAGCACTCCAAGCATCTTAGTTACTTCTAGCTTGAAGTTGAAGCCAAAGGTTGAGGCTCTCGGGTGGATCCTTCTTCGACTAGAGAAGACGACAAGGAGATCACTTTCGTTCACTCAAAGGAGCAAGGAGAGAAGGTCATAAAGCCCTAGGTATAACCTTTCATCCATGTAGCTAAAACTAGTTAGCTTTGTAGTTAGTTTTTTTTAGCAAAGATCCTCCTTTGATAGTCCATGTTGCCTAGTTCGATAAAAATCCGATTTTTATACCGTTTCCGCCTCCCCGCAAGCACCGGGGTGGGCAACGTGGACTTACACGTTTCTCTAATGGATGTTTGTGGGTTTACCCAGGCTATGACGAGGGTTGACTTTCTACCATCTGGAAGATCAATAGTGATATTGTTCCTGACTCGCCACTGTTTTAACAAAAATGGATTTTTTCAGAAAACAGTAGTGGGAGTATGGTAGAACTGGAAGTGATTCCAGAACCACAAACGATTACTGAAAATTTGATAAGAACCTAAAGATTCAATTTGGTTTGACATTCCATTAGCCACTCCGCAGATACGGTGGGTAATCTCAGGCACCCGAGAGGTACTCCGGTAGCCTCAAGGACGGTGACAAGGAGGTTCTTGTTTACCTAGACATGCCATTGCTGTTGTTCCAGGCTGCGAGACCCGGCAGGAGGATGAGTATAGCGTCGTTCTAAACTAGCTTTAGAAGTGTACGTATATATGACTTTGCCAAAGGGTTGTCGTAGTCAGTGGGAGCAGCGGAAGCATTGGTGGACAAGTGGCTTATGTCTATTTATAGACTAAAGCAGATATAGCGGAGATAGATCATCTATTTCTGATGTGACAGTCATAGGTTTGACTTCATCAGAATAGGGGATGGATCTGTTAAGAAGGTAGTAGGGTGTGATGTCCTGGTATTTGGATGACATACACAAAGTAGGAAGTGAAGTTCCTATACTACGATCAGTTATACTTTGGTTGTCACACAGTGGTTTCTCCAAAAATGACTTGGGTATTATATCAAGACATTCTGGTTACTGGATCTATGGTTTTAGATCTGGATTTGGGTAGTTTCCTAATTAGGGTACTTAGACAGCATTCTGAAGGTGTTTCAGAATAGACGACTCCTGGCATGGTGGTGTACCTGCAGATGATGGAGTCACCCTCTCTAAAGGTGTCTTACAGACTAAAGGGGAGAGGGATGTGCATGATTGGCAGATCACTTGCTTAGGAAATTGATTCGATCATGAGTACCACACCAGATGTTGTTTTTGAAGTAGATGCAATAAGTTGATATTGATCCAATCCTGGAGAAACGGTCGGAAGCAATTTTAGAACATAAGTGGATGTTCTAAGGATTTGATAACGACATCCTCCTTCGGGAGACAGTTATCATTCCAGGCTTCCAAGGTGGCATGGATGACAGAGTGGTTGTCAGAGTTATAGTTTTCCTTCTGACGAGGGGCAGTATTTTGGACAGGTGGTCCAGGTGGATACTGAGGGAAGGATGGCGTAGGATACTGATTAAGTTCAGTTGACGATACAGTCTAAGAAGTTTGGATTTGGAGTTCATTTATGAGCTAGGTCCCATCAAACATCCAGACATATTCTAAGACAGGTATTGCTCATTTCGGGAGATGACATTCTCCGCAAACTTGAGATATAGAGAGACATAGAAAGAAACATCAAGGCGGATCCACTCACTGAGGCTATTCCTCGAACGCAATAGTTTCGCAAATAGGTTTTGTGAGACTGATTAGTAGAGGAGTTGGGTGTTCGGTA
The DNA here is from genome assembly GCA_030015575.1 of Agapanthus africanus. NCBI lineage: Eukaryota > Viridiplantae > Streptophyta > Magnoliopsida > Asparagales > Amaryllidaceae > Agapanthus > Agapanthus africanus. The sequence continues at coordinate 605,650,225 of JASDDO010000019.1, read as the reverse complement.
TCACACAGGCTGTGAATATGCGACATCGCAATAATTAGCCTTGAGTGCAAGTGGGAGATTGTTGGAGATAGTTCCCTCAGTGTCAATTATTGGATCACAGGCATGTGATTGCAATTATTGATGGAGGACCTATCCCGATAGGACAGTCTTACTCGAGATGATAGTATGCTATCTGGTTTACCTTTATCATCGTGTACTGCTTTAGGTGACCTTACAGGTCACTATTACATGTTGATAGAGCCCCTAGGATTCTTGCTTGACTACCAGCAGTATGAAGGCGATCATATACGTGGGAGCTGGTAGTCTATAAGCACATCCTTAAAAGGTCCCTAGTCGTAGGAGTTTCGAGACAGGGCATCGATACTCCAGTGTAGACTAGTGTATACAGTCGAGACCCCGACGAGGGGCGGTGGCCGGTCTCACAAGCTACTGGTGTCAGTTGGTTCACCTAAGATGTATACAGGTGCTCATTGGGTTATGAGTACACTGGACAGGATTTGCCGGGAACATGCTAGTTGGTCTTATACCTGACGTCAGATAGCAGTTCCCTGGTGACATGTGTACAGGTTAGTTCATCGACCTGAGATCGTCATTTATCTCGTGTGAGTTCCCACTGTACTTTGATTACTACCCTACCACGCTCAAAGGAGACGTGCAAACAGGTTTTAGTTGGGTACAGTCCCGAGCCACATGGAGGCAGTGAGCGGATCTGCAGGGGTTCGTCTCTCCCGGTATTGGGGGTGAGGTCGCGCTGTGTCTAGGAGAGCCATTACACGAAGTCCTTGGCCAAGGCAGGAGATTTAATGGTAGGTATTCCAGTAGTATCTCAGGGTGTTCTGGGCTACACTCCGACACGACTTGTACCGCTTTTGGGGGTCTGACTTTTACCAACGCCCTAGGCCCGCTATGCGATGCTCATAGACGAACGGACCGGACTGTACGGATATTGTCACTGACAGGCTCAGTAGGGTGTCAGGATGAGTTCGCTCACCAACGTCCCTTTTGGTCAATACCTGGTAGCCCGTTATGTATGGCTAATACCTCTGACGTGCTAGTGGTTAAATCCACAGCCAAAGTATTGACGAGTCTTTAGAGTCCCCCACAGACCGTTTTCTCAAGTTTCGGGCAAAACGCTGTAGAGGCCGTATGGAGATATGGCGGGGTTCGATCATGTACGTGCGGTATTGCACGGATCATGATCGGACGGATTATATACTAGCGGGCTTTGGTTTAAGCCGGATCCCAGTATTGTACAGTGTAGATTTTGTCTCTTTGCATTTGTATTCGGTCGCAATACAAATACGGATATGTATATACAGTCGCGGGGTTTTTCTTATAATTTATTACGGGGCCAGTTTTCTGAAGTTGCCAGTTTGCATTCCGTTTCGGTCATTTTCCTTTGTATGTTTCCTTGGCTGAAAAATGGTGGAGGAGGGCTTATTTGCAATTCTGCAAATTAGCATTGTGGAGGGTGGTCTTTGCATAGTGTTGCTTCATGATGGTTGCACCATCATTTGACTTCTTCACTCATGATGGCTTGACTTGTGGAGACATGATTGGTTGATGGAGTGTTGGATTTGGTTGGTGATCATTTCTTTTCATTATGATAACCCTTTCTCTCTCTTGATTATTGGGCTCACTCATTTTCATTTGGCCTCTCACTCTCCTCTCGCATTCTCTCCATGATATGGCCGGCCACATGAGCGTGGGGGCTGCCCATTATTTTTGTGGGGGATTTTTGGTTCTCTTGTGCTTGCAAAAATCCCCAACTTCATCTCCAAAATGCTATCATCTCATTCCTCCACCAAAGGCAACTTCCTCAAACCCCATGAGACACATAGCTTTCTACACTACATTCTACAGCAATTCTTAGGCACGTCGGCTCGCCAACTTCGTTCCCGAGTTGCCTCGGTCCAGAGGTGGGAGCCCGTAAAAGAACCGGCGATGTGGTGCCCTTCCGACGAGGAGATGAAGACCAGAGATTCCACGGTGAGATCGGGACGACGATGAGAAGACCGAAGGACACGGATCGCTCGGTATATCTCTCTACCCCTTCTCCAGTTAGCTAGGACTATGTTAATGGCCCGATCCGGGTTTAAGTGCGCGGTGGTGCCGGTTTACAAGTTTCGTAAAAAGTATCGTTTCCGCATTTTTGGCCTCGGATTGACGGCCGGGACGCCGCCGTGCACTTACAATCACGCCTTGAGCGAATATTATATATTGATATATATACTAGTAGATGTTGTATATATTTTACACCCGCGCTAGTCCAGTCCCCGCTCTGTCGTTAGTTAAGTAACCTAACGGGTGATGACGGGACCCAGTGGCGAATGCGTATGGCATATACGTACATCGTATTTTCGTTCATTTGTGGTGTGATTAATAGATGGGACTGCATTGATTCGGATCAATGCAAACTAAACAAACATGTTCGACATTGTTGGAACATATTTCAAAAAGCTGTTATTGCAAGGTCGTTCTCTTTTGTTTTGCACAGTGGTATTCGGTTATGAATATCCAGCACCTCAGTCGACAAGGCAAGGGCCGAGATCCCTTCACCGGGAGTGACCCCTTGGAAAGAAGTTTGTGTCAGGGTAATAACTTCACTATAGCCGATTGCCTCTTTGCTTTGCATCGTGGTATTCAGTTGGAATATCCTGCACCTCATTCTACGGGGAAAGAGCCGAGATCCCTTCACCGGGAGTGACCTCTTTAGCAAAGGATTTCGCCACTATATTTATAAAAAGCTATGCAGTTCCTTCAATGATATCAAGTTCATTACGTTAAAGGTTTTTCGCCAAAAACCAGTCGTAGCCCTCCGTCATTTCTTACGGGTATTATTTAGTATTCGTGCTGCGTTTGTTGACCTAGTCAAGACGTAGTGTTCGGTAGCTAAGTGGTGCTTGTTTGTTGCATAAATGGTATTGATTAGGACAGTCGTGCGGCCTTGTTGACCTAGTCAAGGGCATGTATGGGTGGGTTTAATGCAGTCCAGAATAATGACGGGTTGAACTTGACTAGCGGTTTATGGTTTGTTGACCTAGTCAAGGTCATAAGCCGCTTGGGGTAAAAAATCACATCGGGAGTTTCTAAAGAAACTGAAACTTGCCAGAACACCCCGTATTACTTGAGTGGATTCCATCAAGTTATCATGTGATGATAGTTGGATTCCGATTCCTACTGATGAGTTGGTTTACTCCTCGGTTGATCCCGACTAATTCTTCTTTCAGGTTTGGAGGAGAATTTGACAATACAGTGGGAGGTTTCCTGATCAGATAAATTGGTAACCATTCTGATCTAGGTTAGAGTGCACGCGGATTGTTTCTTTTCTCTCTCTCTTTGGCAGCGACCATGGCCCAACCCTTGACTATGACTCAGTGACCGAGTTGACCGAACCTTCTTATAACACTGACTTTTGGATTGTCTGAGTTGCATACCTCATTGTCACTCCTACTTTTACCCTTTTCTCCAGAACACCCCGTATTACTACGAACATCCACTTCCATTGGATAAAACCATCGTATGGTTATATACGAACTCGAAAGAACTTATTCGAGGATGGTTTCCGGTTTTGGAGAAAACGAATAGGACTATTCAGTTGTCTTTCCTTTTACCTTCTCTCAGGTTGCGAGTGTTCCTTGGATTAGGACGGTACACCTATTACGCTAATTGGATAGTCTTCTTCCAAACCATAGGCTGGTGCCGAATGGTAGGGAATGAAGAAAACCAATTAGCCTAACGATGGTGTACAGAAGGTAATAAGTTAAGACAAAATAAAGGGATTAGAAAGAGAGCAAAGTAAACTGCGACTACTATTCACGACCAAACCAAGTATTTCATTGCCACTCCTACTTCACCTTTGTATTTCTCCAGGACACTCCGTATCACTACGAAGATCCACAATTTATTGGATACTCCATCGTATGGTTATATACGAACTCAAAGGAACTTGTTCCAGTTCGGGGATGGATTCTGGTTCAGGAGAAATAAGAATAAGATTTATTCAGTTGTCTTTTATCTTTACATTCTCTCAGGTTGCGAGTGCTCCTAGGATTAGGACAGTACACCTATTACGCTTATTGGATAGTCTTCTTCCAAACCATAGGCTGGTGCCGAATGGTAGGGAAGGAAGAAAACCATTTAGCCTAAGTGGGTGTACAGAAGGTAATGACTAAAGACATATAAAGGGATTTGGAGAGATGGCAAAGAAATATACGGTTACAGTTGTGAATTTGATAAGGGAAGAGGCATTACTAGGTGTAAGTCCACGTTACCTCTCCCGGTACTTACGGGCTTGCGGAAATGATGAAAAACGATTTTCAAGAGGTGGTAACATAGACTCAAAATACGGATCTTTGTTAAACAACTAACTAACAAACCTAACAAGAGTTTTACCTACTCGGTTAGGGGGTTATACCTTTCTTGAACTCCTTCGTCTTCAACTCTTTCCGGTGTACGGATCGGCCTCACCTCGTCGTCTCCTTGCGCCGAAGATGGATCCACCTGAAAGCTTCTACCTTTGGCTTCTTCTTCGAACTTGAAGAAACTAGAACACTTGGTATGCTAAACCTTGTGAACTAGGATGAGTAGAGAAGTGATATGGGTTTTCTTTTATCTCTAAGGCAATGTTTCTCAACTCATGAGAGGGTGTTACCTTGAGCTAGAGAGAGAGCAAGAGGGAGAGCTCAAGCAAGAGAGAGAAAATGAAATGAGAGAATGAGAAAGTCTTTTGCCATCCAAGCTCTCATAATCCAAACCATGATTACTCATAATAGTAATTGAGTATTATGTGATGGTTCAAGTCAAAATGGCCATATCATTTCATACACTCATTTTGCAAAAACAAACAAGCAAGCAAAAGTCTTTGCCATGAAATGATAGCCATTGTAATGATGATGGTCAACTAGTCCAACCTAGTCAACCGGTCAACAAAGTCAACAAGTCAAAAAAGTCAACCCCTCATCTCAACCATGACACAATAATACTTAATTAATATTATCATTAATCATATTTCTTATTCTCATTAGGGTTTAGCAAAAGTCAATGGTCAACAGTGAACAGTCAACAGTCAACAGTGAACAGTCAACAGTCAACAACCCTAATGAGAATCCTCTACCTCTGTCTCTCTGTCAACTGTGCATACACACCCGCATCCGCGTTCCGAGGAAAACGAATACAAACGAGATAAAACCAACCCCAAAATGTACACTAGGATCTGGCTTAAACCAAAGCCCGCTGGTGTTAACTGTCCGGACACTAAACGTGCACTAGTGCACGGATGTGACCGAACCCTGTCGCAAAACCATGCGACCTCTACTCTTTTGCCTAAAGGCGAATAGCTTTCTGTGTGGTACTCTAAAGACTCGACACTACGCTGGCAGAGGGTTTAACCACAAACCGCAAGCGGCACTAGCTGTGCATAACGGTCCCCAGATAGATGCCGACAAGAAGACGGACGAGGTGAAACCTATCTGAACTCCTACTGAGTCTGAATGTGACAATCTCTATACAGTCCGGTCTGTTCATCTGATACATCGCATGGCGGGCCTAGGGGGACAGTAAACGTCAGTCCCCTACTATCGGTACAAGTCGTGTCGGAGTGTAGCCCAGAACACCCAGAGATAGCACTGGAAACCTACCAGTATATCTCGCTTACCATGGTCTGGGACTACTCGTGTAATGGCTCTCCTAGACACAGCGCGATGTCAACCCCCAATATCGGGAGAGACGAATCCTGTCTAACCGTCACTGCCTCCAAGTGCTTCGGGACTGCACCCAACTACTACCTGTTTGCACGACTCCTTTGAGCCATGGTAGGGTAGTAATCTAAGTACAGTGGGAACACACTCGAGGCGAAGTGACAGTGTCAAGTCAGCGGACTAAGCTGTACTCATGTCACCTGGGAACTGATAACTGACGATAGGTATAGTACCAACCAATAGTTCCCGACGAGTCATGTCCAGTGTACTCGTAACCTAACGAGCACCCGCATACTATCTCAAGTACGATGTACTGACGGTTGTGGGACAGACCGTCTCCCACACTGGGATGAGAAGCGCATACGCTAGTCTACTCCGGAGTATCGATGCCCTGTATCGATAGTCCTGTGACTAGGGACCTGCATAAGGATGTGCTTATAGATTACCCAGCCCCCACAAGTATGACTGCCATCACAACGCTGGTAATCAAGCAAAGATCCTAAGGGCTCCACTAATGTGTATAGGTGATATACTAAAATAAACACATGTACACATTAAAGTAGAAACAAGCCAAGTAGCATACTACTATATTGAGCAAGATTTTCTATACAAGGTGAATATCCCAAGCTTCCATTAAGTAATATACAAACTAGTATGATACTGTAATGGCCTCTAGGGCATATACACTAACAATCTCCCACTTGCACTAAGGCCATGTACTGGCGTATCGAAGACCTATCATCTCGATCAGCCGCTCGAACTGAGTCTAGGGTAAGGCCTTTGTGAGTGGATCAGCAGTGTTATCTTCCGTAGAAACTCTCCGAACCTCGATCTCCTGGCGACCCACGATCTCCCTGATCAGGTGATACCGCCTCAAGATGTGTCTGGATCTCTGATGGGACCTGGATTCCTTCGCTAAAGCTATTGCCCCGTTGTTGTCACAATACAGAGGTATTGGATCAATAATGGATGGAACCACTAGAAGTTCAGTTAAGAACTTCCTCATCCAGACGGCTTCTTTTGCGGCATCTACAGCAGCGATATATTCCGCTTCCATCGTCGAGTCAGCAACGGTTTCCTGTTTGGAACTCTTCCAACACACCGCCCCTCCATTGAGGGTAAAGACATAACCCGACATGGACTTGGAATCATCCTTGTCACTCTGGAAGCTGGAGTCAGCAAAGGCCTCGATCTGGAGGTCTTTTCTGCCATACACCAAGAACATCTTCTTAGTCTTTCTCAGGTACTTGAGAATGTTCTTTACTGCTATCCAGTGTTTCTCCCCAGGGTTTGACTGATACCGGCTTACCACACTCAGTGCATAAGCTACATCTGGTCTGGTACACAACATCGCATACATTATAGAGCCTACAGCAGAAGCGTAGGGTATAATTGATATGCGATCCCTTTCCAAATCAGTCTTGGGAGACATCTTATTGGAAAGGGTGATCCCGTGACAAGCCGGTAGATTACCGCGCTTGGAATCTTCCATACTGAATCTTTTCAGTATGGTGTCGATGTACCGGGACTGTGAAAGTCCCAGTATCCTCTTGGATCTGTCACGATAGATCCGGATCCCCAGAATGTATGAGGCATGACCCAGGTTTTTCATGGAGAACCTGTGTGACAAGAACCCTTTGACAGAGTGTAGCATAGGAATGTCATTTCCTATCAAGAGAATGTCATCCACGTATAAAACGAGGAATACTACAGTTCTCGCTACAAATCTACTATAGATGCATGGTTCATCTGGATTTTTGATAAAGCCAAATTCTTTGATCGTCTCATCAAAACAGATGTTCCAACTCCGCGATGCCTGCTTTAGTCCGTAGATGGACTTAAGCAACTTGCACACCTTTCCGCTGCTCCAACTCTGAATGAAACCCTCTAGCTGGTCCATATAAACACACTCCTCTAAATTTCCATTTAGAAAAGCGGTCTTTACGTCCATCTGCCAAATCTCATAATCGTGGAAGGCAGCAATGGCAAGAAGGATCCGAATGGATTTCAGCATAGCTACTGGAGAAAAGGTCTCGTCATTGTCCAAACCAGGTCTTTGACGAAAACCCTTTGCAACCAGTCTAGCTTTATAGGTCTCAACCTGTCCATCTACACCAATCATCCTTTTGAAGATCCATTTGCATCCTACGGGTTTTACCCCATCTGGAGCAAAGTCCAACGTCCATACTTTGTTGGTGTACATGGACTCCATTTCGGTCCGCTTTGCATCCAGCCATTTTACTGAGTCAACGCTCTGAATGGCCTGCTGGAAGCTAGTCGGCTCATCATAATCAATGATGCAATCTTCTCTATCCCCGTCTATGAGAAAACCGTAGTATCTCTCTGGCGGATGAGACTGCCTACTATTCCTGCGGAGCGGCGTAGGAATGTCATGTTCTTTTGAACCTTCTGGTTCAACTAAGCTTTCAGTAATAGCTCGTGGCTCTGGAATTTCTTCCAGTTCTATTGCGCTCCCACTTATCTGATTTTCCAAAAACTCAGTTTCCAAGAAGTGGGCATGACGAGAAACATAAATCTTTTGTTCCTCTTCGCAATAGAAGAAACATCCCTTGGAGTTCTTTGGATATCCCACAAACTTGCACTGTATTGAGCGTGCCTCGAGTTTGTCTGCATGCTGCTTTTTGATAAAAGCTGGACATCCCCATGTCTTAATATGATTAAGATAGGGTCTCTTCCCACACCACATCTGATATGGTGTAGTAGGCACAGTCATAGTTGGAACTCGTTTCAAAAGGTATGCAGCTGATTCTGGTGCATATCCCCAGAATTATCACGGTAACTCAGCGTTACTCATCATAGACCGTACCATATTCAATAGGGTTCGGTTTCGTCTCTCCGATACACCGTTATGTTGCGGAGTGTATGGAGGAGTAAGCTGAGAGAGAATTCCATTCTCTTTTAAGTAATCCAGGAACTCGGCACTCAAGTATTCACCACCTCGATCCGATCTCAGTGTCTTGATACTTTTGCCGGTTTGTTTTTCTACTTCATTCTTATATTCCTAGAATTTTCCAAAGGCTTCGGATTTATGTTTCATTAAGAAGACATAATCGTACCTTGAAAAGTCATCCGTAAAAGTAATGAAGTAAGAATAACCGCTTCGCGCATGTGTAGATATTGGACCGCACACGTCGCTGTGTACGAGTCCCAAGAGCTCGCTCGCTCTTACTCCGTGTCCAGTGAACGGAGTCTTTATCATCTTTCCTTTGAGATAGGATTGACAAGTGGCATACGATTGATATTCGAACGGATCCAAATATCCTTTTGTATGTAACTTCGTCAACCTTCTCTCATTGATGTGACCCAGTCTACAATGCCATAAGAAAGCCTGATTTGTTTCTGGAGACTTTCTTTTGTGTGTATTCTGGACATTGAAAATCTGTGGTTGGTTTAATACGTATATACCATTGCTTAATGTACCTGACCCAATCAGAACTTGATTTAGGTGAATGTTAACAACATTACTTACAAACGCAAATTCATAACCTTCTTTAGAAATCAAAGATACAGAAATGATATTACAAGTTGCGTTGGGTACAAAAAAGTAATTACGTAAAACCAAAACATGTCCATCTGACATTCCCAGGTGATAGTCCCCCACGGCCTTAGCATCCATGCTAGCTCCGTTTGCAACTTTGAGGGTCATGTCACCTGCCTTCAAAAACCTACGGTTTCTCAACGCCTGCAAAGAATTATAGATATGAGATCCTGATCCAGTATCCAATACCCAGCAAGTAGAGTTTATTGATAGACAGTTTTCAATAACATACACACCTGAAACTGAAGCCGCAACTTGCTTCAGATCCTGTGTTCTGGCTTTCCAAGCCCTGCAATCTTTCTTCCAGTGCCCACTCTTATGACAGAAAAAGCATTCTTCCTTCCCTATAAGCTTCCCCACTATCTTTGTTGCTTTTGCCTTTCCCTTCGTATCCACTTTACTAACACCGCCCCTTGGTTTGGCGGGGGCTTTCTTCTTCTTTCCCTTGGCTTTTGCCTTGGACCTAGAAGAGGAAGATCCTCCAACAAACAAAGTGGATGTTTCCCTACCTTTCTGTAGGGTGCCCTCTGCACTCCTCAGCATGTTGAGGAGCTCTGAAAGTTCAACTTCCTTTTCTTGCAAGTTGAAATTCAGGATGAACTGGGCGTAAGTGGAAGGAAGGGACTGGAGAATCAAGTCCATGTAGAGCTCGTTCTCTAACGTGGTCCCAAGGTCCGTGAGCTCCTCAATGAAGCCAATCATCTTAAGCACGTGTTCCGCTACCGATGATCCGATGGCCAACCTTGCCGAAAATAGCTTTTTCGACACTTCGTATCTGGCGATACGAGATTGCTCTCCATACAGTTCTTTTGTATGGAGAAATATGGATTCGAGGTCCATATTCTCATTCCTCCTCTGATGTTCATTGTCCATAGAGGCAAGCACGAGGCACTTGGCCTTCGCGCAATCGCTTTCCTAGGTCTTACGGATTTCCCTATCCGCGACGCTGGTTTTGGGACCTGGGACAGGGGGAGCTTTGGTGGTAAGGAGATACCCTAACTTGTCATAAGTGATTGCCATTTTGACATTCCTGTGCCAATCTTTTTAGTTTGGCCCTGTCAGTATGTTTTTATCTAGTAGTAACTTAAGTCCGGTCATGATGTTTGGTCGCTGCAATTAGGAGAGAGAGAAGAAACACTTTACCATGATGCTCTTGCAAGTTTAGAGTGGTTTTTAATTTGTCTAAACAGGATCACTGTCTCTCGAATCCCTCCTCAAACCAAAAAGGAAGAATTAGTCAGGATCAATCTCACCGTACAATACTTGCTTAACCGTTTGGCCAGGCTTGTGTCGGTACTTCGAGGGAGGTTTTCCAACGCTTTCGCAAAGTTCCTTAATTAAATAACCTCTTTTCCCTGGGGGCGTAGCCCCGCTAACACCTTTCTAGATACCTACTTGGTTTATAGCATTGATCGTTAAGTGAGAAATTTCCCGAGGAGTAGCATATACTCACAGTAGGATCGGGATCCAAATATCATTGCGTGACAAAACTGAAGGAATCCTACCAGAATCATCACACTCCAAATGGTATGCAGCGCTAGCAAGTTTCAGTTCTTTTGAAACACCCGATGTGGATTTTTGCCCCATGCTTTTATGACCTTGACTTTGGCCAACAAATCATAAGTCACATGTCAAGTTCTACCCGTCATTCTCCAGGTTAATTTGAGCCCACCTGCACATACCCTTGACTTTGGCCAACACGGTAGAACGACTGCCCGAAACCAACACATCTATCTATGCTGCACATGAATACCCAATAGCTACCAATCACTATGCCTTGACGTTGGCCAACAAACATAGCTTGAATACTTATTGACCATTCATGTGAAACGACGGAGGGCTAGGAATGGGTTTGGCGAAACCGTGAACGTAGTGAACTTGATATAATCGAAGGAGCGAGATAGCTTTTAAAAGGAGTGGCTTAAGCTCCGCGTTTAAAAGTTATTTTTGAAAAGAAACCGAGTGGTTTTGAAAGTGTTCCAACGACTTTTACTTGGTTTATTTTTTCTTGCATTAATTCCAATGTGTCCCATCATTTAATCCTACCAATGCAGAAAACAACCAAAATATGACGTACGCTTATGCCATCCGCATTCGCCACGGGGCCCCGTCATTACCCGTTAGGTTACTTAACTAACGACAGAGCGGGGGCTGGGCTAGCGCGGATACAAAACATAAGCAACGCCTAAATAGATATCATATATAGATATACTCATTCGTCACATGCAATGATAGCCATTCCAGAGATGAACACATTGGATATACTAGGAATCCGCAATTCGTACGAGCCTGTAACGAAAAGCAGATTACACGGTCGCGATGAATAGCCAATACCCTACCCTAGACCCCTACGGGTGCGGCAAACTTCCCGCCAAATATCCAAAGCGGAGCAACCTCCCTCAACGACGTGAGTAGGCCACTCGGCACTTCGAGATACCCGGTAGTTTGTGCACCCCACCTTGGGTCTATCCTAAGAGCAAAAACAGTAAAAAGAAATTATACAATGACGGCTACAACCCTGACCCGGTTGTGCGGCCAAAAATAATATTACATCAATTTACATATTACATGAATTGAAAGATAAAAGGAAAAACTCTCATCTCATAACCCCGGCTATTCATTCGCGACAATCCAATGAATTCATATACACATACCATCAACATTACAGATCACAGATATGTATAACCCCCACTAATCGACGTATAGCGATTAGCGGACGTTCAATACATATAACACATCACAGATATATACCCGTCAGCTTAAGTCTTTAGAAGTCGATCAAAATACGGATTTTCAAGCCCCAAAAACTAATTTTGCTTTCTGGAATATCTGGGAAGAAAAAACATATTGTAAAAATCACAAAACACCCCTCTAAACAAACTGCATGAAAAATCGTCCACGGCTGAGTCAACTCGGCCGCGGATCCGCGGCGGGAGCATGCTCCTGCCGCGGTTCCGCGGCGGGAGCATGCTCCTGCCACGGTTCCACGGCGCGTTGATCGGTTCACTGGACCATTTTTCTACAGTTTGTTATAAAAACCCTGAGCCGAATTTTAAGTTAAGATTTATCATTTTTTGGACAGAAAAAAATTCGGCAGAAAGTATACTTTTCGGGCGTGTTTCGCGACTTTTTCTCCGATCAAATTTCTAGTTACTTTGCTAACATGTTAGATAGTGTTTAACTAGGCTCTGATACCACTGTAAGTCCACGTTACTTCTCCCGGTACTTACGGGCTTGCGGAAATGATGAAAAATGATTTTCAAGAGGTGGTAACATGGACTCAAAATACGGATCTTTGTTAAACAACTAACTAACAAACCTAACAAGAGTTTTACCTACTCGGTTAGGGGGTTATACCTTTCTTGAACTCCTTCGTCTGCAACTCTTTCCGGTGTACGGATCGGCCTCACCTCGTCGTCTCCTTGCGCCGAAGATGGATCCACCTGAAAGCTTCTACCTTTAGCTTCTTCTTCGAACTTGAAGAAACTAGAACACTTGGATTGCTAAACCTTGTGAACTACGATGAGTAGAGAAGTGATATGGGTTTTCTTTTATCTCTAAGGCAATGTTTCTCAACTCATGAGAGGGTGTTGCCTTGATCTAGAGAGAGAGCAAGAGGAAGAGCAAGTGGGAGAGCTCAAGCAAGAGAGAGAAAATGAAATGAGAGAATGAGAAAGTCTTTTGCCATCCAAGCTCTCATAATCTAAAACAATGATTACTCATAATAGTAATTGAGTATTATGTGATGGTTCAAGTCAAAATGGCCATATCATATCATACACTCATTTTCCAAAAACAAACAAGCAAGCAAAAGTCTTTGCTATGAAATGATAGCCATTGTAATGATGATGGTCAACTAGTCCAACCTAGTCAACCGGTCAACAAAGTCAACAAGTCAAAAAAGTCAACCCCTCATCTCAACCATGACACAATAATACTTAATTAATATTATCATTAATCATATTTCTTATTCTCATTAGGGTTTAGCAAAAGTCAATGGTCAACAGTGAACAGTCAACAGTCAACAACCCCAATGAGAATCCTCTGCCTCTGTCTCTCTGTCAACTGTGCATACACACCCGCATCCGCGTTCCGAGAAACATGCATACAAACGAGATAAAACCAATCCCAAAATGTACACTAGGATCTGGCTTAAACCAAAGCCCGCTAGTGTTAACTGTCCAGACACTAAACGTGCACTAGTGCACGGATGTGACCGAACCCTGTCGCAAAACCATGTGACCTGTCGCAAAACCATGCGACCTCTACTCTTTTGCCTAAAGGCGAATAGCTTTCTGTGTGGGACTCTAAAGACTCGACACTACGCTGACAGTAGGTTTAACCACAGATCGCAAGCGGCACTAGCTGTGCGTAACGGTCCCCAGATACATGCTGACAAGAAGACGGACGAGGTGAAACCCATCTGAACTCCTACTGAGTCTGAATGTAACAATCTCTATACAGTCCGGTCTGTTCGTCTGATACATCGCATGGCGGGCCTAGGGGGGCGGTAAACGTCAGACCCCTACTAGCAGTACAAGTCATGTTGGAGTGTAGCCCAGAACACCCTGAGATAGCCCTGGAAACCTACCAGTATATCTCGCTTGCCCTGGCCAGGGACTACTCGTGTAATGGCTCTCCTAGACACAGTGCGATGTCAATCCCCAATACCGGGAGAGACGAATCCTGTCTAACCGTCACTGCCTCCAAGTGCTTCGGGACTGCACCCAACTACTACCTGTTTGCACGACTCCTTTGAGCCATGGTAGGGTAGTAATCTAAGTACAGTGGGAACACACTCGAGGCGAAGTGACAGTGTCAAGTCAGCGGACTAAGCTGTACTCATGTCACCTGGGAATTGATAACTGATGATAGGTATAGTACCAACCAACAGTTCCCGACGAGTCCTGTCCAGTGTACTCGTAACCTAACGAGCATCCGCATACTATCTCAAGTACGACGTACTGACGGCTGTGGGACAGATCGTCTCCCATACTGGGATGAGAAGCGCATACGCTAGTCTACTCCGGAGTATCGATGCCCTGTCTCGATAGTCCTGCGACTAGGGACCTGCATAAGGATGTGCTTATAGATTACCCAGCCCCCACGAGTGTGACTGCCATCACAACGCTGGTAATCAAGCAAAGATCCTAAGGGCTCCACTAATGTGTATAGGTGATATACTAAAATAAACACATGTACACATTAAAGTAGAAAAACAAACCAAGTAGCATACTACTATATTGAGCAAAATTGTCTATACAAGGTGAATATCCCAAGCTTCCATTAAGTAATATACAAACTAGTATGATACAGTAATGGCCACTAGGGCATATACACTAACACTAGGAATACCCGGATACCCCTTCGAAACATTTACATGTTTCAGTTTCACTGTGTACTGTTAAAAGAAAACTGATTTCCAAATTAGTCCTTGCTCCAGGGTATGTATTTACCAGGTTTGATTCTCACATCTGTATGGTTTTACAGATGATGAGTGGGAGTAAGTTATTGGGTTGGGTGATCATCCTCATTATATCGGGATTCGTTGTAATTGGTGATATTTGAGGAAATCACCTGGGTTGTTTGCCGGACGGCAAATATTTGGTTTTGAATATCTGTTGTTATGCACCAATTTCAAATTGATATATCTGTACGTTTATTTTCATAAAGTGAGATATAACTTTTTGAAATTATGTCTATGACATTTACCTATATCAGTGGATGGTTAGGTAAGGAGTATTAAACAGCAGTGTAATTCTTCTTAACCATAAGTGCAGTTTTCATCCTACGACACACGGGGAATGAGTTGTTAGACTCAGGGGACTTATACAGAGTATTTTATGTTGTCCAGTGTCCATGAGGGCAGAGGGGTTGGTACTCGTACTATGTTCTGTTTACTTATGACTTCTCTAGTTCTTAGACATGTGTTTCGTAGAAATGCAAGGTCTAAGTTTTAAGAAGTTATAGGTATAAGAATAAAGCAGAGAACCAGGTGTTGCAAGTATCAGGATTCTTCAAGGTGATCGAAGATGTAGATACTTGTGTATGGTATTCAGTTGATAGTAATGATTATGAGAACTTGCTTCTTTTTCAGGTTACTCATATCTGGATGTATTCCTAAGTTGAGTAATGCTGATCGACCTCTCTCTATTTAGTTGACATGCACTGGAGACAGCTGCATGATTTAAATCTGGTTCCAATTAAATCAGTGCCTCTATTTCTATATTGTATATAGAATAGTTCATATCTTAACATTGTTAAGGTACGGGGAGTTGTCCGGGTTATGCTTAAAACCAGACTCTGGATAACTCAAGGCACGTTTCTGTAATGGCTGTTTGTGAGTTAACCCGGGCTATAACGAGGGTTGACTTTCTACCATCTGGAAGATCAATAGTGATATTATTCTTGACTCGCAACAGTTTTAGTAAAATGGATTTTTTCAAAAAACAGTAGTGGGAGTATGGTAGAACTGGAAGTGATTCCAGAACCGCAAACGATTACTGAAAATTTGATAACTACATAAAGATTCAATCTGGTTTCGACATTCCATTGGCCACTCCGTAGATATGGTGGGTAACCTCAGTTACTCGAGAGGTACTTCGGTATGCTCAAAGACGGTGACAGGGAGGTTCTTGTTTACCCAGACTTGACACTACTGTTGTTCCAGACTATGAGACCCGGTAGGAGGATGAGTATAGTGTCGTTCTGAGCTGGCTTTAGAAGTGCACGTGTATATTATTCTGCTAGAGGGTTGTCGTAGTCAGTGGGAGAAGCGGAAGTATGGTGGACAAGTGGCTTATGTCTATTTATAGACTAAAGCGGTAATAGCGGAGGTAGATCATTTATTTCTGATGTGACAGTCATGGGTTTGACTTCATCAGAATAGGGATGGATCTGTTAAGAAGGTAGTAGGGTGTGATGTCCTGGTATTTGGATAACATACACAGAGTAGGAAGTGAAATTCCTATACTAGGATCGATTATACTTTGGTTGTCACACGGTGTTTTCTCCACATAAGGCTTGGATATTATATCAGACATTCTGGTTACTAGATCTATGGTTTTAGATCTAGATTTGGGTAGTTTCCCAATCTGGGTACTTAGACAGCATTCTAAAGGTGTTTTAGAATGGACGACTCCTGGCACGGTAGTGTACCTGCAGGTGATGGAGTCACCCTCTCTAAAGGTGTCTTACAGACTAAAGGGGAGAGGGATGTGCATGATTGGCAGATCACTTGCTTAGGCAATTGAGTCAATCATGAGATGTCAAGTACCACACCAGACGTTGTTTTTTTGCACCAGATGCAATAAGTTGATATTAATCGTATCCTGAAGAAACGTTTGGAAGCAGTTTTAGAACATAAGTGGATGTTCTAGGGATATGATAACAAACAGCCTCTTTTAGGAGACAGTTATCATTCCAGGCTTCCAAAGTGACCTGGATGACAGAGTGACTGTCAGAGTTATAGTTTTCCCTCT
Source organism: Agapanthus africanus (assembly GCA_030015575.1). Classification (NCBI taxonomy): domain Eukaryota; kingdom Viridiplantae; phylum Streptophyta; class Magnoliopsida; order Asparagales; family Amaryllidaceae; genus Agapanthus; species Agapanthus africanus. The sequence goes on along the minus strand of JASDDO010000019.1, from coordinate 605,633,486 downwards.
GATGAGGGGCAGTAGTTTGGACAGGTGGTCCAAGCGGATACTGAAGGAGGCATGGTGCAGGACACTGATTAAATTCGGTTGACGATACAGTCTAAGAAGTTTGGATTTGGAGTTCTTTTATAAACTACGTCCCATCAGATATCCAGACATATTCTAAGACAGGTATTGCTCATTTCGGGAGATGGCTTTCTCCGCGAACTTGAAATAGAGAGAGACATAGAAAGAAACATCAGGGCGGATCCACTCACTGAGCCTATTCCTCGAACGCAATAGTTTCGCAAATGCGCTTTATGAGACTGATTAGTAGAGGAGTTGGGTGTTCGGTATCACACGGGCTGTGAGTATACGACATCGCAATAATTAGCCTTGAGTGCAAGTGGGAGATTGTTGGATATAGTGCCCTGAGAGTCAATTATTGGATCGCAAGCACGTGATTGCAATGATTGAGGGAGGACCTATGCCGGTAGGACAATCTTACTTAAGATGATAGTATGCTATCTGGTTTATCTTTATCATCGTGTACCACTTTAGGTGACATTACAGGTCACTATTGCACGTTGATAGAGCCTATAGGATTCTTGCTTGACTGCCAGCAGTATGATGGCAATCATATACGTGGGAGCTGGGGTCTATAAGCACATCCTTAAAGTAGTCCCTAGTCATGGGAGTTTCGAGACTGGGCATCGATACTCCATTAGTAGACTAGTGTATACAGTCGAGACCATGAAGAGGGGCGGTGGCCGGTCTCACAAGCCATTGGTGTCAGTTAGTTTACCTAAGATGTATACAGGTGCTCATTGGGTTATGAGTACACCGGACAGGACTCGCCTGGAACATGCTAGTTGGTATTATACCTGACGTCAGATAGCAGTTCCCTGGTGACATATGTACAGGTTAGTTCATCGACCTGAGATCGTCATTTGTCTCGTGTGAGTTCCCATTGTGCTTTGATTACTACCCTACCACGGCTCAAATGAGTCGTGCAAACAGGTTTTAGTTGGGTACAGTTCCGAGCCACATGGATGCAGTGAGCGGATCGGCAGGGGTTTCGTCTCTCCCGGTATTGGGGGTGAGATCGCGTTGTGTCTAGGAAAGCTATTACATGAAGTCCTTGGTCAAGGCAGGAGATTTACTGGTAGGTATTCCAGTAGTATCTCAGGGTGTTCTGGGCTACACTCCGACACGACTTGTACCGCTTTTGGGGTCTGACTTTCACCAACCCCCTAGGCTCGCCATGCGATGCTCATAGACAAACGGACCGGACTGTACGGATATTGTCACTGACAGGCTCAGTAGGGTGTCAGGATGAGTTTGCTCATCGACCTCCCTTTTGGCTAATACCTGGTAGCCCGTTACATACGGCTAGTACCTCTGACTAGTGGTTAAATCCACAGCCAGTGTATTGACGAGTCTTTAGAGTCCCCCACAGACTGTTTCTCAAGTTTCGGGCGAAACGTTGTAGAGGCCGTATGATATATGGCAGGGTTCGATCATATACGTGCGATAGTGCACGGATTATGATCGGACGGATCATACTAGTGGGCTTTGGTTTAAGCCAGATCCTAGTATTAGATTTCTTGGATTACTTTAGTCTCATCGTATTCGCATTCAGTCGAAATGCGGATGCAGGTATGTATATACAGGTGAGGGGTATCCTTGTGATCCGTCACGAGTTTACTTTAGATATTGCCGTATCTTTTTATTGTTGTAAACATTTGGATTAATGTTTACAAATGGAAATTGTGAGCTAGAAATCATCATTTTGTGCATTAAATGAGACATGTACCTCATGGGTGACTCATAGTCTCTTTTATTGTGCATATGTCACATTTGGTGATGGATTTGTAAGTTGAAATGAGAGGAAGAGAGAGAAGGGAAGCCATATCCCTTTGGGTTTGCTCTTGTATTATTCATGCTTACTCTCCTTTTTATCATACACAACACAGGAAAAAGAAAGCCTCTTCTTCTTCTCCTCCTCTAGCTCACAACCTCCATTAATGGCATCATCTCTAACCTCCATCCATACACTCTCATATGATGAGAATCAATGGATGCTTGAGACAAAGTGATCACACACATTCTCTACTTCACCTTGGACACGTCGGCTAGAGAACTTCATGCACGAGTTGCTTCGGATGAAGCGGGAGCCCGTAAAAAGACTCGATGATGTGGTGCCCTTTCCGACGAGGAGATCGAGCTCGGAGATGCCGCGAGGAGCTTGGGATGGTGGCCAAAGACCGAAGGACACGGATCGATCGGTATAGCTTTCCAACCCTTTCTCTAGTTGCCAGTTGTAGGTTAATGGTTTGATCCGGGTTTTAAGCATAAGATAGCGCCAGTTTCTAGTTTAAGAAATGTTTTCGTTTCTGCATTTTGGCCTCGGACAGACGGCCGGGACGCTACCGTAGTCTTACAAAACTCTCCCAGGAATAACTCTTACTCGCAGTGGGTATCGGGATCCAACTATCTCATAGAAGGCATGCAATCTCATTGAAAATTTCAACACTTGAAATTCCCGATAATATTTTGCCCCTACCATGCTATGACCTTGACAGAGGTCAACAAACCATAGTGCACTAGTCAAGTTCAACCCGTCATTTCTTGATTGACTCAAACCCACCCGCACGACCCTTGACAGAGGTCAACAAGGTCGTACGACTACCCTAATCCAATCTCATCACATGCTTTACAGATAAGTACTAATTAGCTACCGCACACTACGCCTTGACAGAGGTCAACAAACGCAGCACGAATACTAAATAATCTTTATCTGAAATGACGGAGGGCTACAACAGGTTTTTATGAAAACCTTTTGCGTAATGAACTTGATATCGTTGTAGGAACAAGTGATTTTGAAAATGAGTGTTTTTGAGGCTTTTACTAGTTTCGCTAAAGAGGTCACTCCCGGTGAAGGAATCTCGGCTCTTTCCCTATCGAATAAGGTGCAGGATATTTCACAAATACCACTATGCAAAGCAAGAACTATAGAAGCAATCAAAAACAAAAACCGAATGAGTTGTAGCATCTGCTAGTTTCACTAAAGAGGTCACTCCCAGTGAAGGGATCTCGTCTCTTTTCTTATCGAATAAGGTGCTGGATATTCTATAAGGAATACCGCTATGCAAAGAAAAAATTAGAGCTACCCTTTTTTGAAAATTTGATTCTACAACATCTTTTAGGTTTCTTTTCTTTCATTAATTTAATTAATGACGTCCCATCATTTATGCTTCCTAAGCATCACAGAAGAAACGAAAATACAACGTACGCTTATGCCATCCGCATTCGCCACAGTGTCCCGTTATGCACAGTTAGGTTACTTAACTAACGGCATACCGGGGCTGGACTAGCGCGGGTGCAAAACATAAGCAACGTTTATTATATATCATATATATAATAATAAGGAATTCGTCTCACGCATATAAAATGATCACATCATATAATATCAGCAGCAGAAGATAACATATGAAATATTGGATATACTAGGAAGTCCGTATTTTATTTTGAGCCTGTATAAAACATGGATTCCATGGTCATGATGAATAGCCAAACCCATATCCCTAGACCCCTACGAGAGCGGCAAGCAACCCTCCTAATTCTAGGGTTAGGATACCCGGTCTCGACTCCTCAAGATGGCCTCCCACTGGAACCTAGAACCCGGTTGCTTGTGCTCTCCTCCTTGGGTCTATCCTAATGTGGAAAAGTAAATAATATACAATGGTGATATCATCCTCAACCCGGAAGTGCCCCAATAAAAGAATATTACATACAACGAATTTTACATGAATGAAAAAGAAAAACTCTTGTCTCACATAAAACCCCCGGCTATTCAAAACACGACGATCCAATATAATATCACAGCAACACATAACATCACATGTCATCAACGTAAGTAAATATGCGTATCATAATTGTAGTTGACATATAGCAACGAAAATGGCGACACACCACATATTACACTTACGGTCGCAGAAAATAAAATGTCAAACTACAACATTTGGAATCCACAATTACCTTAGACATCGTAAACCCGAAATATCACATACTTCGGATTTCATGCCTAACTATATGAATTCCACATATTTATCACATTCCAGAAAATGCTAGACGATGTTAAACATTCCGATCGAATCAACAAACACCCAAAATTTCCCAAAAAGCTCAACACTTGAGCGTAGTTTAAAAATACTCAGTACATGCCACAGTACCAATGAACCAGCCGTAGAAGGGTCAACCAATACCTCACCTGTGACACCGCGGAACTATCGCAAACCCTAGGATTTATCGGCGGTTCTTACGGTCACAGAATCGAGTTAGGGTTTCGTTCTTCTAGAGCATTCACCACATTACTTGCATGATATTTGAATGTTCTTTGACTATGAAAAAGATCCAACTCTTGAAAAATTTCCAATGAGGGTTAAAGTCGGTATTTGATATCCGATCGAACTTTTTAATACCGTCTAAAAAATCCCAAAAACAAAATAGAATTACGAATACGAAACACTCCGAATTGCCTTTGTAAAAAGATAACATCACATGCAAATTTATCAAAAACAAACAACACCTGAAATACCAAACCCCAGAGACTGGAACACACTACAAAATTCAACCCTGGAGACCATGAAAAAACCGAGCAGGCCGGTTTTCTTTGCTCTGTGGCCGGCCAAAATCCGAGGTCTGGGGTTCAATTTTATACTATGTTCATCTTGCATCTCATACAACATTCTGCAGTTGTTTAAAAAAAAATTGACTCTCAGAAAATTTTGACAGAAACTAGGGTTTAGAATCGGGTGTTTCGGAGTTGTTTCGGTTTTGTAATCCTACACAATCCTTCTAATACTCTAGCTGAGCTCTAATACCACTGTAGGGTTCCTAAGCACGACAGCAAGGTTTCGGGTGGCAACATCCATGCCAAATAAAAAAAATTTCATGCTTAAACAACCTTAAAAAAGATCTTTAACTAGAGATTCATACGGAAACTAAAAGTAAACAACTTTACTTTTAAGTGATAAGAGATTACAACCTTTGTAGTCCGCTCCTTCACTTCATAAGCTCCAAGTAGTAGTCCCTTCGCTGCGATCCAAGAACTCCCGGACTCTTGAGAAGCTACACAAGGTGAATGATGCATGCTTGCTTGTAGTCTTCGAAATCCAAGATGAACTACTTCGAGGAAACACAAACTCAAGCTATCTCCTCACTAATATGAAATTAGTGAAGCTAACACCCTAATCTAAGTGGCTAGTTTAGCATAGAATGATGAAGTAGGAAGTGGGCTCTCTTTAGTTTTCTTTTTCTCACTTTATTTCATCACATAAGAAAAAGCTAGCAAGCTTTCATGAGGAAGAAGAAGATGAACAAGTGATGAATGAATAATGAGCTTAGGTTAGAAATGCAACCATGGTGAGTTAGTATATGTCATGGCTAACACTTGTAGAGAATAAACCACGGCTAGTGATTAGGGTTAGATTAACAAATATCTTAGAAAATATCAAAAGGGTGGACTTAGTCAACAAGAATAAATATCTAAGAAAAAATCCACATAATTTTGATTTATCTAAAATAAAAATATAACCAACCATTATAACAAAACATGGTGTAATTCTCATAAACCCTAGTTGGCATGTATAACCCTAGCATGTTACAATTATACATATCACATATATATAATTTTGTAACAAAAGAAAAGAATACATTAAACATATATCACATATATGTTAAATGTATCCAAATGTGAGAAAATGAAATACTTAAGTGAGCATATATTAGTTAATTTAATTTAATATATCAAATATATAATTATACATTAAATTATTAAATCAACACTTGATTCAATAATTCGGCTATATCACATATAACCGACTAATATAAAATGTATCATTTCATCGAATCAACACTTGATCCGATGACCCGGTTATATCACATATAACCGGACGATATCACATATCACGAGAATAGAATACGGTATCACATACACGTGTTATTCTCGGTCCCGCACATATCATATATGTGCTCCTATTCTGTTTCTCCTGAGCCAGGAAACCTTTGTGTAGGACTCTAAAGACTCGTCAATACGCCGGCAGTAGGTGATGATCATATCAAACACCCACAAGCCGCAAGCGGTCAGCTAAACGTAACGGCCACTCGGGTATTGAGCGATCAGAAGATCAACAAGAAAGCCTGTACATACTCCTGCGAATCCATTCAGTAACACAACCGTGCAGTCCGGTCTCTTCGTCTGATATATCGCATATCCAGTATAGGGGTGGTAAACGTCAGACCCCGGTAACCGATAAGTCGTGTCGATGTGAGGCTCATAACAAGTCGAGAAAATACTGATAACACTTACCAGAAGATCTCCATATCAGCCCTGGCCAGGGACTTCCAGTTATAGCCAATCAAGCACAGCACAACATCAACCGCCAATACCGGGAGAGACGAAACCCCTCCTATCGCTCCTTGCCTCCATGTGATTCGGGACTGTACCCAAAAGCCACCGTTTTGCACGTTCTGTTGAACGTGGTAAGGTGGAAATCAAAGCACGGTGGGAATCACACAAGGCTCTATGACGATCTCGGGTCTACAGACTAACCTGTACCAGTGTCCCAGAGAACTGCTATCTGACGATAGGTATAATACCAACTAGGAGTTCCCGGCGAGTCCGTTCAGTGTACCTAGTCTCCACTGAGCACCCGTACACCATCTTTGATGTCAAACACCAATGGATGTGGTATCATCCTGTAAGTCCATATTGCGACCCCCGGTTCTTACGGGGAGGCGGAAACGGTATAAAAAACGAATTTTTATCGCAAGAGGCAACATGGACTAACTTATGGTCGGGATCGTTACCTAAACTAAAACTAGCAAACTAAGCTAAAGATATTTAGCTACTCGGATGAAAATGGTTATACCTAAACTTGAACTCCTTCTCTTCAAGCTCCGGTGGTGGTCCGATGGCTCCTTCTCGTCGTCTCCGTACGCCGAAGATAGATCCACTTGAAAGCTCCAACCTTTAGCTCCTTCTTCGGTCTTTGAAGAAACTAGTTCACTTGGTTTGCTAAACCTAGTGAACTAGAATGAGTAGAGAGGAAAATAGAATGGGATTTTATCTATGGTTCTTGATTCTCAACTCATGAGACAAGAGAACCATAGATCAAGATAGGGAGCAAGAGGTTGAGGGTGAGAGCAAGGGGAGAGCTCAAGAACAAGAGAGAGAATGAGCAAGAAAGAAATGAGCAAGTATTTTGTCTCTCACCCTCTCATAATCCAAAGCAATGATAACTCATCATATCAACAAAAGTCTTATGTGATGGTTGAAGTAACCATAACCTTATCATGTCATGCACTCAGTTTACTCAAATGAACAAGCAAGAAAAAGTCTTTGGCATGAAATGATAACCATGGTTATCATGATGGTCAACTAGTCAAGCCTAGTCAACCGGTCAACAAGTCAACAAAAGTCAACAAGTCACCAAAGTCAACAAGTCAACAAAAGTCAACAAGTCAACAACCATATCACCATAATACTTAATTAATATAATAGTTAATCACATATCATATTCTCATTAGGGTTGAGCATAAAGTCAAAAAGTCAACGGTCAACTGTCAACAACCCTAATGAGAATCCGTTGCCTCTGCCTCCCTGTCAACTGTGCATACACACCCGCATCCGCGTTCCGAGGAACACGAATGCAAACTGGATAAATCCAATCCCATAAGGTACACTAGGATCTGGCTTAAACCAAAGCCCGCTAGTGTAAACTGTCCGGACACTGTACGCGCACAAGTGCACGGATGTGACCGAACCCTGTCGCAAAACCATGCGACCTGTCGCAATACCATGCGACCTCTACTCTTTTGCCTAAAGGCGAAAAGCTTTCTGTGTGGGACTCTAAAGACTCAACACTACGCTGGCAGTGGGTTTAACCACAGACCGCAAGCGGCACTAGCTGTGCGTAACGGTCCCCAGGTAATGCCGACAAGAAGACTGACGAGGCGAAACCCATCTGAACTCCTACTGAGCCTGAGCGTGACATTCTCCTCAACAGTCCGGTCTGTTCGTCTGATACATCGCATGGCGGGCCTAGGGGGCGGTAAACGTCAGTCCCCCAATAGCGGTACAAGTCGTGCCGGAGTGAAGCCCAATACACCCTGAGATAACACTGGAAACCTACCAGTATATCTCGTTTGCCCTGGCCAGGGACTACTCGTGTAATGGCTCTCCTAGACACAGCGCGATGTCAACCCCCAATACCGGGAGAGACGAATCCTGTCTAACCGTCACTGCCTCCAAGTGCTTCGGGACTGCACCCAACCACCACCTGTTTGCACGACTCCTTTGAGCCGTGGTAGGGTAGTAATCAAAGTACAGTGGGAACACACCCGAGGCGAAGTGACAGTGTCAAGTCAGCGGACTAAGCTGTACTCATGTCACCTGGGAACTGATAACTGACGATAGGTATAATACCAACTAGTCAGTTCCCGACGAGTCCTGTCCAGTGTACCCGTAACCTAACGAGCACCCGCATACTATCTCAAGTACGACGTACTGACGGCTGTGGGACAGACCGTCTCCCACACTGGGATGAGAAGCGCATGCGCTGGTCTACTCCGGAGTATCGATGCCCTGTCTCGATAGTCCTGCGACCAGGGACCTGAATAAGGATGTGCTTATAGATTACCCAGCCCCCACTAGTGTGACTGCCATCACAACGCTGGTAATCAAGCAAAGATCCTAAGGGCTCCACTAATGCGTATAAGTGATATACTGAAATAAACACAAGTACACATTGAAGTAGAAACAAACCAAGTAGCATACTACTATTTTGAGCAAGATTGTATATACAAGGTGAATATCCCAAGCATCCATTAAGTAATATACAAACTAGTATGATACAGTAATGGCCTCTAGGGCATATACACTAACAATCTCCCACTTGCACTAAGGCCATGTACTGGCGTATCGAAGACCTATCATCTCGATCAGCCGCTCGAACTGAGTCTGGGGCAAGGCCTTGGTGAATGGATCTGCTGTGTTATCTTCTGAAGCGACTCTCCGAACCTCGATCTCCTTGCGATCCACGATCTCCCTGATCAGGTGATACCGCCTCAAGATGTGCCTGGATCTCTGATGGGACCTGGGTTCCTTCGCTAATGCTATAGCCCCGTTGTTGTCGCAATACAGAGGTATTGGATCAACAATGGACGGAACCACCTGAAGTTCTTTCAAGAACTTCCTCATCCAGACAGCTTCTTTTGCGGCATCAGATGCAGCGATGTATTCCGCTTCCATCGTCGAGTCTGCAACGGTTTCTTGTTTGGAACTCTTCCAACACACCGCCCCTTCATTGAGGGTAAAGACAAAACCCGACATGGACTTGGAATCATCCTTGTCACTCTGGAAGCTGGAGTCAGCAAAGGCCTCGATCTGGAGGTCTTTTCCGCCATACACCAAGAACATCTCCTTAGTCCTTCTCAGGTACTTGAGAATGTTCTTTACCGCTATCCAGTGTTTCTCCCCAGGGTTTGACTGATACCGGCTTACCACACTCAGTGCATAAGCTACATCCGGTCTGGTACACAACATCGCATACATTATAGAGCCTACCGCAGAAGCGTAGGGTATAATAGACATGCGATCCCTCTCCAAATCAGTCTTGGGAGACATCTCTTTAGAGAGGGTGATCCCGTGACAAGCTGGTAGGTTACCACGCTTGGAATCTTCCATACTGAATCTTTTCAGTACGGTGTCGATGTACCTGGACTGAGAAAGTCCCAATATCCTCTTGGATCTATCACGATGGATCCGGATCCCCAGGATGTATGAGGCATCACCCAGGTCTTTCATGGAGAACCTTTGTGACAAGAACCCCTTGACAGATTGTAGCATAGGAATATCATTTCCTATTAAGAGAATGTCATCCACGTATAAAACGAGGAATACTACAGTTCTCGCTACAAATCTACTATAGATGCATGGTTCATCTGGATTTTTGATAAAGCCAAATTCTTTGACCGTCTCATCAAAGCAGATGTTCCAACTCCGCGATGCCTGCTTTAGTCCATAGATGGACTTAAGCAACTTGCACATCTTTCCGCTGCTCCCACTCTGAATGAAACCCTCTGGCTGGTCCATATAGACACACTCCTCTAAATTTCCATTTAGAAAAGCTGTCTTTACGTCCATTTGCCAGATCTCATAATCGTGGAAGGCAGCAATGGCAAGAAGGATCCGAATGGATTTCAGCATGGCTACTGGAGAAAAGGTTTCGTCGTAGTCCAAGCCAGGTCTTTGACGAAAACCCTTTGCTACCAGCCTAGCTTTATAGGTCTCAACCTGTCCATCTACACCAATCTTCCTTTTGAAGATCCACTTGCATCCTACGGGTTTTACCCCGTCTGGAGCAATGTCCAACGTCCATACCTTGTTGGTGTACATGGACTCCATTTCGGTCCGCATTGCATCCAGCCATTTCACTGAGTCAACGCTCTGAACGGCCTGCTGGAAGCTAGTAGGCTCATCATAATCTATGATGCAATCCTCTCTATCCCCGTCTATGAGAAAACCGCAGTATCTCTCGGGCGGATGAGACTGCCTACTACTCCTGCGGAGCGGCGTAGGAATGTCCTGTTCTGTTGAACCCTCTGGTTCCACTAACCTTTCAGTAATAGTCTGTGGTTCTGGAATTTCTTCTAGTTCTACTGCGCTCCCACTAATTTCCTTTTCCAAGAACTGGTGTTCTAGAAAGTGGGCATTACGAGAAACAAGGACTTTTTGTTCCTCTGCGTAGTAGAAAAGATACCCCCTGGTGTTCTTTGGGTATCCCACAAACTTGCACAGTACTGAGCGTGCCTCGAGTTTGTCCGCATGCTGCTTTTTGACAAAAGCTGGACATCCCCAGATCTTCAGATATTGAAGATAGGGTTTCTTCCCACTCCACATTTCATATGGGGTGGTAGGCACAGTCTTAGTCGGAACTCGGTTCAAAAGGTATGCTGCTGATTCTAGCGCATATCCCCAGAATGATCGCGGCAACTCAGCGTTACTCATCATGGACCGCACCATATCCAATAGGGTGCGGTTCCGTCTCTCCGATACACCGTTATGTTGCGGGGTGTATGGAGGAGTAAGCTGAGAGAGAATTCCGTTCTCTTTTAAATAGTCCAGGAACTCGGCACTTAAGTATTCTCCACCTCGATCCGATCTTAGAATCTTAATACTTTTGCCGGTCTGTTTCTCTACTTCATTCTTATACTCCTGGAATTTTCCAAAGGCCTCGGACTTATGTTTCATTAAGAAGACATAACCGTACCTTGAGAAGTCATCCGTAAAAGTAATGAAGTAAGAATGTCCGCTTCGGGCATGTGTAGACATTGGACCGCACACGTCACTATGTACGAGTCCCAAGAGCTCGCTCGCTCTTACTCCTTGTCCAGTAAATGGAGTCTTTGTCATCTTTCCTTTGAGACAAGATTGACAAGTGGCATACGATTGATATTTGAACGCATTCAAATATCCTTCTGTATGTAACTTAGTCAACCTTCTCTCATTGATGTGACCCAATCTACAATGCCATAAGAAAGTCTGATTTATTTCTGGAGACTTTCTTTTGTGTGTATTCTGGACATTAAAAATCTGTGGTTGGTTTAACACGTATATACCATTACTCAGAGTACCTGACCCAATCAATACTTGATTAAGGTGAATGTTTACAACATTACTTACAAACGCAAATTCATAACCTTCTTTAGAAACTAAAGATACAGAAATGATATTACAAGTTGCGTTGGGTACAAAAAAGCAATTACGCAAAACCAAAACATGTCCATCTGACATTCCCAGGTGATAGTCCCCCACGGCTTTAGCATCCATGCTAGCTCCGTTCGCAACTTTGAGGGTCATGTCACCTGCCTTCAAAACCCTACGGTTTCTCAACGCCTGCAAAGAATTACAGATATGAGATCCTGATCCGGTATCCAATACCCAGGAAGTAGAGTTTATTGAAAGACAGTTTTCAATAACATACACACCTGAAGCTGAAGCTGCAACCTGCTTCAATTCCTGTGTTCTGGCCTTCCAGGCCCTGCAATCATTCTTCCAGTGTCCTTTCTTATGACAATAGAAGCATTCTTCTTTATCCACAAGCTTCCCCGCTATCTTTGTTGCTTTGCCTTTTCCCTTCGTATCCACTTTACCAACACCGCCCCTTGGTTTGGCGGGGGCCTTCTTCTTCTTTCCCTTGGCTTTCGCCTTGGACCTAGAAGAAGATGATCCTCCTACAAACAAAGTGGATGTTTCCCTACCTTTCTGTAGGGTGCCCTCTGCGCTCCTCAGCATGTTGAGGAGCTCTGATAGTTCAACCTCTTTTTCTTGTAGGTTGAAGTTCAGTATAAACTGGGCGTAAGTGGAAGGAAGGGACTGGAGAACTATATCCGTATATAGCTCACTCTCCAATGTGATCCCTAGGTCAGCGAGCTCCTCAATGAAGCCGATCATTTTTAGCACATGCTCGGCTACTGATGATCCGACGGCCATTCTTGTCGAAAATAACTTTTTCGACGCTTCGTATCTTGCGATACGTGATTGCTCTCCATACAGTTCTTTTGTATGGAGCAATATGGACTCCATGTCCATATTCTCATGCCTCCTCTGATGTTCGTTGTCCATCGAGGCAAGCAGGAGGCACTTGGCCTTCGCGCTATCAATCTCCCAAGTCTTGCGGATTTCCTTATCCGCGACACTGGAAGTTGGACCAGGGACAGGGGGAGCTTTGGTGGTAAGAAGATACCCCAGCTTGTCATAAGTGATTGCTATCGTGACATTCCTGAGCCAATCTTTGTAGTTTGGCCCTGTCAGTTTGTTTTTATCTAGGAGTAACTTAAGTCCAGTCATGTTGATTGGTCGCTGCAATTAGGAGAGAGAAGAAGAAACACTCAGCATGATGCTCTTGCAAGTTTAGAGTGGTTTTTAGTTTGTCTAAACAGGATGGCTCCCACTGTTTCTCGAATCCCTCCTCAAACCATAAAGGAAGAATTAGTCAGGATCAATCCCACCGTACAATACTTGCTTAACCGTTCAGCCAGGCCGGTGTCGGTACTTCGAGGGAGGTTTTCCAACGCTTTCGCGAAGTTCCTTAATTAGAGAACCTCTTTTCCCTGGGGGCGTAGCCCCGCTAACACCTTTCTAGGCACCTACTAGGTTTATAGCATTGATCGTTAAGTGAGAAATTTCCCGAGGAGTAGCATATACTCACAGTAGGATCGGGATCCAAATATCATCGCGTGACGAAACTGAAGGAATCCTACCAGAATCATCACACTCCAAATGGTATGCAAATCTAGCAAGTTTCAGTACTTATGAAACTCCCGATGTGGATTTTTGCCCCATGCTCTTATGACCTTGGCGTGAGGTCAAAATGTCATAAGTCACATGTCAAGTTCGTCCCATCATTATCCAGGTTAATTTGAATCCACCCGTACATACCCTTGACGTAGGCCAAAATGGCAGTACGACTGTCTCAAACCAACGCATTCTATCTATGCAACAGATAAATATCCGGCAGCTACCAATCACTATGCCTTGGCGTGAGGTCAAAATACATAGCTTGAATACTACCGAATATTTAACTGAAATGATGGAGGGCTACGGATGGTTTTGGCAAAACCGTGAACGTAGTGAACTTGATTTGGTCGATGGAACGAGATAGCTTTAAAATGGAGTGGCTCAAACTCCGTATTTTAAAAGTTTGTTTTGAAAAGAACCGAGTGGTTTTTCGAAAGTGTTCCAACGACTTTAACTTGGTTTATTATCTTGCATTAGTTCTTTTAATGCGTGATATTCTTGCATTAGTTCTTTTAATGCGTCCCATCATTTAACCCTACCATTGCAGAAAACAACCAAAATATGACGTACGCTTATGCCATTCGCATTCGCCACTGGGCCCCGTCATTACCCGTTAGGTTACTTAACTAACGACAGAGCGGGGGCTGGGCTAGCGCGTCTGTAAAACATAAGCAACGCCTAAATAGTAAGCAATGATAGACATTACAGATCACAGATGAATGCATTGGATATACTAGCAATCCGCAATCCTTTCGAGCCTGAAACGAAAAGCGGATAACACGGTCGCGGTGAATAGCCAAATACCCCACCCAAGACCCCTACGGGTGCGGCAAACTACCCGCCAAGTACTCGGTAGTTTGTGCACCCCTCCATGGGTCTATCCTAGGAGCAAAAACAGTAAAAAGAATTATACAATGACGGCTACAACCCCGACCCGGTTGTGCGGCCAAACAAATAATAATTATTACATCAATTTACATTTACAATGAATGAAAGAAAAACAAAAGCTCATCTCACATCCACCCCGGCTATTCACCCGCGACAGTCCAACACATTCATATACACATTCCAGCACATTACAGATCATGTATAACCCCGACTAATCGACTTATAGCGATTAGCCGACGTTCAATACATGCAAGCATCACAGATATAACCATCATAGTCAAAGTGCAGTGAAGTTCGGGAAAAATACGGAATTATAGGACCCCAAAAGGAAATTTCTTTTCTGGAAAATCTGGGCACATATAATATATTTTAAAAATCCCAAAACCAACACACAAACACACTGCACGAAAAACGATGCAGAGAAGAAACCAAGTCGCGGCGGTTCCGCGGCGGCCAAGAAGGATCACGCGGCGGAAGCGCGGCACTTTAGGCGAATCACTGTATCGTTTTTCTTGGGTGTTCACACAAAACCCTGAGCCGAATTTAGGAGTATAAAGTTTTTCATTTTGACCAGGAAAAATTTCAACAGAAACTCAGATTTTGTAAAGTTTGATTTTTGGATTTTTCCGGTTCCGAACTTCGTTACACTTCACTACCAAGCTAGTTTAAGTTTAGTTAGGCTCTGATACCACTGTAAGTCCATATTGCGACCCCCGGTTCTTACGGGGAGGCGGAAACGGTATAAAAAACGAATTTTTATCGCAAGAGGCAACATGGACTAACTTATGGTCGGGATCGTTACCTAAACTAAAACTAGCAAACTAAGCTAAAGATATTTAGCTACTCGGATGAAAATGGTTATACCTAAACTTGAACTCCTTCTCTTCAAGCTCCGGTGGTGGTCCGATGGCTCCTTCTCGTCGTCTCCGTACGCCGAACATAGATCCACTTGAAAGCTCCAACCTTTAGCTCCTTCTTCGGTCTTTGAAGAAACTAGTTCACTTGGTTTGCTAAACCTAGTGAACTAGAATGAGTAGAGAGGAAAATAGAATGGGATTTTATCTATGGTTCTTGATTCTCAACTCATGAGACAAGAGAACCATAGATCAAGAGAGGGAGCAAGAGGTTGAGGGTGAGAGCAAGGGGAGAGCTCAAGAACAAGAGAGAGAATGAGCAAGAAAGAAATGAGCAAGTATTTTGTCTCTCACCCTCTCATAATCCAAAGCAATGATAACTCATCATATCAACAAAAGTCTTATATGATGGTTGAAGTAACCATAACCTTATCATGTCATGCACTCATTTTACTCAAATGAACAAGCAAGAAAAAGTCTTTGGCATGAAATGATAACCATGGTTATCATGATGGTCAACTAGTCAAGCCTAGTCAACCGGTCAACAAGTCAACAAAAGTCAACAAGTCACCAAAGTCAACAAGTCAACAAAAGTCAACAAGTCAACAACCATATCACCATAATACTTAATTAATATAATAGTTAATCACATATCATATTCTCATTAGGGTTGAGCATAAAGTCAAAAAGTCAACGGTCAACTGTCAACAACCCTAATGAGAATCCGTTGCCTCTGCCTCCCTGTCAACTGTGCATACACACCCGCATCCGCGTTCCGAGGAACACGAATGCAAACTGGATAAATCCAATCCCATAAGGTACACTAGGATCTGGCTTAAACCAAAGCCCGCTAGTGTAAACTGTCCGGACACTGTACGCGCACAAGTGCACGGATGTGACCGAACCCTGTCGCAAAACCATGCGACCTGTCGCAATACCATGCGACCTCTACTCTTTTGCCTAAAGGCGAAAAGCTTTCTGTGTGGGACTCTAAAGACTCAACACTACGCTGGCAGTGGGTTTAACCACAGACCGCAAGCGGCACTAGCTGTGCGTAACGGTCCCCAGGTAATGCCGATAAGAAGACTGACGAGGCGAAACCCATCTGAACTCCTACTGAGCCTGAGCGTGACATTCTCCTCAACAGTCCGGTCTGTTCGTCTGATACATCGCATGGCGGGCCTAGGGGGCGGTAAACGTCAGTCCCCCAATAGCGGTACAAGTCGTGCCGGAGTGAAGCCCAATACACCCTGAGATAACACTGGAAACCTACCAGTATATCTCGTTTGCCCTGGCCAGGGACTACTCGTGTAATGGCTCTCCTAGACACAGCGCGATGTCAACCCCCAATACCGGGAGAGACGAATCCTGTCTAACCGTCACTGCCTCCAAGTGCTTCGGGACTGCACCCAACCACCACCTGTTTGCACGACTCCTTTGAGCCGTGGTAGGGTAGTAATCAAAGTACAGTGGGAACACACCCGAGGCGAAGTGACAGTGTCAAGTCAGCGGACTAAGCTGTACTCATGTCACCTGGGAACTGATAACTGACGATAGGTATAATACCAACTAGTCAGTTCCCGACGAGTCCTGTCCAGTGTACCCGTAACCTAACGAGCACCCGCATACTATCTCAAGTACGACGTACTGACGGCTGTGGGACAGACCGTCTCCCACACTGGGATGAGAAGCGCATGCGCTGGTCTACTCCGGAGTATCGATGCCCTGTCTCGATAGTCCTGCGACCAGGGACCTGAATAAGGATGTGCTTATAGATTACCCAGCCCCCACTAGTGTGACTGCCATCACAACGCTGGTAATCAAGCAAAGATCCTAAGGGCTCCACTAATGCGTATAAGTGATATACTGAAATAAACACAAGTACACATTGAAGTAGAAACAAACCAAGTAGCATACTACTATTTTGAGCAAGATTGTATATACAAGGTGAATATCCCAAGCATCCATTAAGTAATATACAAACTAGTATGATACAGTAATGGCCTCTAGGGCATATACACTAACACATCCATCGCCTATCATATGAGTCAAGATGTGTATACGCTAGTCTACTCTGGAATATCGATGCCCTGTCTCGATACACCCTCGACTGGGAACATTTTTTAGGGTTTACTTGCGGACTACCATTGGCCCCACTAGTATGATCTCCATCATAGTCCTGGTAGTCAAGTACATATCTTAAGGGTTTTATCAATATGTGAGTGCAAGACAGTAACACAATACAAGTTAACATGTTAAGACAAAGTGAAACCAGATAGCATACTATCATGTCGAGCAAGAAAGTCATCTCTATATATATCCAAGCATCCACTACAATATACATCATATATACAATAATGGCCTCTAGGGCATATACATAACTAACAATATGAGATATTTCCGGGTTATCGAATCAAATGTTGATTCGATAAGTCGATACTGTATCGGTCGGTTATATGAGATATAGCCGGGTTATCGAACCAAGTGTTAATTCGATAAGTTGATACAAATAATATTAGTCGGTCATATGAGATATAACTAGATTATTAAATCAAGATTTGATTTAATTATTTAATGTATTATTATATATTTGATATATTAATTTACATTAACTAATATTAGCTCACTTAAGCATTTCTTTTTCTCACATGTGCACACTTAATATATATGTGATATATTAATTGTGTTTTTGTCACGACCCAAAATTGGCCCGTGACGGCCCTAATACTACGCAACGCCAAAAGACGTAACGCAGTAAAAGAAAGCCAAGACCCAGAAATCTAAACCAAGAAAAATACGGAAAAGATAATATAGTTTTTGAAACATTTGAAATCGCAACCCAAATTCTTTAAAAGTCTTACTTTCTTTCTTTAAAATTTTAGCAACACCCCCTTTTTGTAAAAACTAGCCAAGAAGAATACAATACAAATATACGACGCCGTAGCGAATAAATAAAGACAATAGGAAGGAAACTGTATATAAAAGACAACAAATCCACAAATAATATACAATAGCGTCATCACAAAGTCTCTAAGTCAACAATACAATAGTAGATGGAGAGTACAAAATACAACGAATGTACAATATGAAATACAGATAATCATCTAACCCACCTAAGCAAAATGGTGTACTGTGAGCTGACGCGGTATCTGTAGCAAAAGATGATAGATGAGAAGCTGAATAGCTGAATAGCCTGCCTCGACTACTCTGGGGAAAAACCTGAAACACCTGTGGCACAACGGGGGTGAGTTGCCAACTCGTGAATAGTAGATAACATATGCAGGTAATCGCAGGAATGTACGTACAACATGAATCTAAGATATGCGATTACAATAATAACATTTCATGCAAATGCTGAATAAAGGAAAGTACACTAGCAGGCACAATCAATATATGAAGCAATGATGACATGATAATAGTATGCAATAACTATGCAATAGGGATATGAGAAAGCAAATATGCAACTATCATAAGGGTACACTAACAGGTACTACCAATATATGAATCTATGCAAAGAATAGATAAGTGTGAGGTATGGGGTGGAACATGTCATTTCCACGGAAACCTGACATCGTGGCCGGATCACAATCCATCAAGACACTCAAATCCCAATTCCTCAAATCAGCCCCCACATTGGGCACTCACATCATATAAATCTCACATCTCCTCAATGTACAATATCGAGAAATCTCCTATATCCCGAATGTACAATCAACAATCTCTTTCATATCCAATATCCAATCTCAATGAATCACCTATATCCCAAGTCGAATCTCAAGTAAGTTTCTAACATCCTAAAGGTATATATATTTGCAGAAATAAATATGATGGGGGCAATACACATATATTAGCGTCCCATTCCACTAATATTGGTGTAAGGGTATATATAACAACGGCTAATCCCCTGTTATATATACAAAGGTATTAAAAGAAATATCATGAAAACAATGTGCCAAGTATCGACACAGAAATCCTGATAGGTACGTATCATACGCTGTCCTGAAAGCACGAGTGCCTAGCTCTGACCCTCGCCTTTCGACGTATGCATACGTGCATGACTCCCAACGGTGTCTCCATGACCCCCGCCGAGTCATTGGTACTGTCACCGGATGGTATGGTTCCCCTGCCGGGCTCATCGGCTCATAGCACATCGACATCCCTTTCTTTCCCCGGGGTACCTCCGGGCCCCACCATGTACCCTCTACGGCCTCGACGCCTCCTCGTAGGGGTATATATAATCAGCACCGATAAAACTCATGGTGGATGCGCAAATATCATATCAAGGAAACCGGGTTTTTCAATGTATGCATAATTTCATGAACTCCCGCGGTTCCCAAATCCAGAAAACATCACGTAAAATCCAAATAATAATGCGCAATCCAGGAATAAACATATGCGATATATCTGAAATGCGAGCATATAAATGAGAATATGTAGCTGAAACCAGATGTATGCGAAACCAAAAAGGTACAGCTAAGTGACATCAGTAAAGGTAAATATGTAACTGCAACTGAATATGTGTGTAACATACAGGTGTAACAATGTATAGGTATCTACCTATAAGAACTGATGTCGTATACCCCCCTGGATATAAGAAGAATATGAGTAAGATATACCTGTAGATGTATCGTAAGGGTAAGTGTACCTATCACTAATGGTACGATACTCTATAGGTATATAGGTATGGTAATGTCATATGTGGTAAGCAGTACGAATCAATATCACAAGGTCCCTAACCAAGCAATATAATGTCTATAATAGTTTGTGTGTGACATGGCAATTATTGACGGTGTGTGTGTAGCATACAATCCGTGCTCGTGCAACATGAACCGTCAATAATATGTGCAGTGTCCTACGGCTGCCAGTCACAGTATAACTATATCTAAGTAAATAGGTAAAGGCGCAATTCTAACAATGACGTAGAATATGCGACAAGTATTAGAATCCTAGCCCAGACGCATAACGCCATGCGGGCGATTCCCCTGTAGATGTTAAATCTACTCACCTACACTCCACGCTAGGTGAATCCTACCATCTGCTCCCCCCTGTAGCAGTGTCCGTAGTCTCCGCCTGCAAACCTGCAATTTAGACATGGAAAATATATATAAGCCAAATATTCCGCGAAATGCGATATCGAACCAAAAACGAGAAACTCGCGTCGCGAACTAAACGCGCGAGTGCACGATAAGCTAAAACGTGTGTATACGCGTCTAGAACCACCGCGAAATGCCGCGATACGCTGGATCACAGAACCCACTCACGTATCGCGCGTATCGCGCAAACAAACGGACATGAAAAACGGTATTTGATCCCAGATTTTCCTACAGGTCAAAACTTATAAAACTAGACATGCCAAAGCACTATACAACCCTACAGACAACCCTAGCCAAGACCTCAACACCCCTGCCCCCTACTTGGCCGCAAATTGCGGCCAAACCTAATAAATCTGCGGCCTCAGTTGGGAATGGGGGTCTCGTGTTCTTGTGGTGGTGTCTAAACCTAGTGAGCATGCTCCAGTTTTCCCAATTTTGTTCTGAAGGATCCGGGTCAAAAGCAGATCTCAGAAGTCACAAATATCGCTTTAAAAACGCCAAATTGCACAATTAAGAAACCCTATGGTATTTTAGTGTAATCTGGGCTATTTCTCAGTTAAGGTTACCCTAACAACACTTAAACAAGTAGGGTTAACTAACACAATTATCACCTAATCAATATTCCACACAAATCACCATAATCTAGCACTAAACTCATAATTAACACAAACCGACACCAACTATCACACAACTAAGCAAACTAGGAATTGGTGTTCAGAAATTATACCTTACCCACGACCCTAGGCATAAGGAGAAGAAGAAAAGAGCTGTTGTTGATGCTGGGGCTGCTGCTAATGTTGCTACAGCTGCTTCTGCCTCTGTTGCTGCTGCTGCCCCATGTTGCTGCTGCTGATGATGATGATGATGCTGTTGCTGATGCTGCTCTGCTGCTGCTTTTGTTGTTGCTGTTGATGCAGGTGAGTGTGTGTGTGTGTTTGAGAGTGAGAGAAATGAGAGTGAGAAGTGAGAATGAGAGAAAAACCAACAACCCCTCCCATTCTCTTTCTCTTTCATCATAATGAGGCATGGCTCACACCATCAAGCCCATGCTTCTCTCTCTCTCAAAGTCAACCATGAAGCCAATTTAAAAATCCTTTTTAAATTCATTTTCATTTTTAAAACAACCATAACTATTTAACCCAAAACACCTAACCAATAATTATTAACTTAAAGAGAATAGGTTAATCTATCATGCTTGCTAAACATGGTCTAACCCCATCTCTAAACCCTAGTTATCATGCACAAGTGTGTGTGTGCCTAACAAAATTCTAATAAAATACTCAATAAATAGGATAATATATTTAAAACTTAATTGGGTAAACTTTTTATTAAAAACCACACATTAAAATATAATTAGCTACAAAACACATTCTAAGGTGTTACAATCTCCCCCCCTTAAAAGAAATTCGTCCCCGAATTTAAAAAAAAATATACCGTTACGCGTACCTTCAAAGAGAAGATAAAAGTCCTCAAATCTCGCTCGCAGCCTCCCAAGTGATTATCTCACTATACGGCTACGTCCAAGAAAACGCTCCACAGATAGCAAGACCCTCGACCGATGTTCCTCCACCTGCTGAGCCATTAACACAATTGGCTGCTGGTGAACGAAAGATCGCGTCTAAGCTAAAAGGTCTGGTGCTAAATCATGTGAGAAAGGTCAAGAAGGTAATTGTAGAGTATCATCACAAGGAATATGGGGTGAAAATCCAATAATCTGGGCGGAAGTGCCAAATTAAGGCAACGAAACTAACTCGCATATAGGATCTCGGAAAGACCTAAATCCTGGGACAAGCTTCCCAAAAATCCAACACGTCATTCATCGGAAAGTCCGTAGGAATACATGATCTGTCCCTGCGAGCTCGAGTCCATGACCAACACAGTCGGCACAAGACCTCAGTTCGCAATGGACAATTCCCATCCTGACCTAACACAACTGGACTATCTCCGAAGTCTCTAGACATAGCTGGGGTCCGAAATCCTACTTACGCGGAGTCAGAAAACAACAGACTGGTGATCGACACGACCTAACCCCTAAACCTAAAGGTGACCAATTGGAGTGTCTCCTGATAACAGCTATCGAAGGAGAACCCTAACGATGGCGAATGACGATCCCAAACTGGTGACAACAATCAACACAACACACAACTTCACAAAAACAACTGAGCACATTGAGTATAACCGGACGACAAGAATCCGAATGGAGTCACACTCTGACTAAACTTGGGTAGAAACCATAATGAAATTCATGGAGATCTGCTCCTACTCCTACTTCGGAACGGTAAAAGATTGCAACTCTCCAGCCGGCCTCAGATGCTCGACCTAAGCACACAACAAGACAGACACCTTGAAACGAAACCTGAAACTTCTCTTTACATCCCTGTCCACCCGTAACTATCTCACAAGTCACGCTAAATGTTGGTGAAACTGGAATGCATAAAGAGAGTTGACAGATGTGCATGTTCTAGGATTACACGTCTTTACCCGATGATATCAGGTACTCAAACGCATCCCTAACTTAGCACACCATTGTCACAAATCAAGGTCTCCGAATCATTACCCATCCGAGTATGCTCAAGTATCCGTGACGAACGAGCATCGGCGGGCAGTGTCTCGTGAAAACGATTTAAGGAAGGTGGTCGGGCGCGGACATGAGCAAGCTGTCCCCTCCGTAGAGACGAACTTAAGCTATACTCAACGATGACACAAAAACTGTAAATCTGCAGAAGACTATCACAACAATCAAAATCCGCTGCAGGAAGATGTACGTTAAGCTCTGGTGGTCCGTGAAAATCTGACATGACTCTCGAACAGATGGTGTCTCCAAATCTCCAACGCAAAACCACCGCGGCCATCTCCAGATCATGAGTGGAATATTCTCCTCTTACTCCCTCCAGATGTAGGGAAGCAAAAGTGATAACTCTATAGTGTCACCTCAGTACACAATCGAGCCCACTCAAGAAACATTACAGTTAAACAACAAAATCGCCCGAACCAAACGCAAGAAAGGACTAATGCAGTTGTTAACCGAATCTTCAACTGCTGAAAATTCCGCACACATGCCTCAGTCCACAGAAAAGAAACCTCCCTTCCGGTCCATTCAGTCGACGGTGCAGCACTACTCTAGCAATCCTGCATGAAACGACGGTAGAAACCTGCTAAACCCAACAATATACGGATCTCCGTCCTGCACACAAGTCTGGGCCTCGGTTGTACGGCCACGATCTCCCTCGAAACCATACGAAACCGTCTCCCGTGACTACAAGACCTAGGAGTCAAACAAAACAAGCCTGAAGAAACACTCTGAGAATCTAGCAAACTGCTGGTACTCTCCCAGTATCTGCACAACAAATCCTCAAGTGCTGCTCCTGTTCCTCAAGACACATTAGATAGACCAGAATGTCGTAAATAACACAACAAAAACTGGTCGAGGAACGGCCTGAAGAAATCTGGTTCATCACATCTACGAACGTTGCTAGGGCATCAGTGAATCCAACGACTCACAAAAACACACAAAGCCCGTCGCACGCATAAGGCAGTCTTCGGAATGCCATCACTCCGAACCCGCAATAATGATGACCTGATCCCAAGCAAACTTAGAAAATGTCTCGCACTCTGGAGCTGATCGAGAAAATCGTCACGGTGTGGTGAAGGATACCTATCCGCACCGTAAGCCGGTCCAAATGACGATCCGTCGATACACAACCTCAAACTGCCGTCTTTCTCCTTGACGAACAGAAATATGAGCTTCCAAAAGCGAAACACTCAGACGCACGAACCTCCCCAAACCATAACTCTGCAGCTGATCCTTTAGCTCCCAGCTTCGCCGGCTCATCCGGAACACGTCGGAAAAACTCTCGCATGAAAGGAACCCGGTCCAACAATCCCACTGTGGCTCCGGTATCACGAATGAACGCCAAGAATCCATGACATCTCCTCAGTAGCCGACTAGCGAAAAAGGCTGAATTCAAGCAGTGAGAGGCGGCACCACTATCCACCTGCACAACAAGAACTGACCTGCCGGGAAAACAAACTTGATTGTTTCCTCACGGTAGTCCACAGATGCCTAGCACATAGTTAACCAGTCCGTGCCCAGGAGAACGTCAAATCCAACATCTCTAGAAGGATCCAAAGGACGGACGAATCTCAATCTCCTCTCCAGTTGGCACACAACTGAATACGTGTCGCGCAACAAAAGAATCGCTGGCAGAAGTTAAAACAACAACTACGACTAATCTACCCAACCACGGTACAAGCATGAAAAACAAACGAATACATGAAAAGAACATATAAATCAAGGGTACCTGAAAACTCCACATTGGACATCTGCGCGTCCCGATGAGTAGAAGCAAACTCCTGTGTCTGCCCTCTACTCGCAGCTGGATGAACTCCTCTGGTAGACTGAGCCCTCTGAGCAAATCTTCCACGTCCATGGCCTCTCTGAAAACGATCATGACGAGGTGCTAAGGAACAATCCCTGATGAAGTGCTGAAGGCTCCCGCATCGAAAACATCCACGCGCTGACTGCTGACCATCCTGGGAATGAGAGCTGAACAACTGTCCTCTCCCTAAGCCTCTGCTACTCCTGCGACGGCCACGAAATCTGTCTCGACGACCAAACCTCTGCCTCTGGGCTGGTACACTGGTACGAGTCCTCCACTGTCCTGGAACTGTCTGAGCCTTTGGAATATGTGCCTTGTCAACTGGAGCTGCAACCACTGGTGCTATGTAAGTGACGGACTGATGCATGCTGATCGTAAGGGACAGCTGAGTAACAGGGGTGACAACCTCCTGTCGTAGCTCCCGAACGACATCAACCAATGAACTCATCGTCTGGCGGAAGTCCTGCATCTCTGCCAAAATTCTATCGATGGTATAAGTAGTAGGCTGATCCGTCTGCACCGGTGCAACTAGAGTGCCATCCTGGTCAGTACTCGTCTCACCCGAGCCAACTTTGACCTCGGCCCTCGCTGCATCACTCTGAGTCCCCATAGTCCTCGGCGGCAAGGCTATAAATAGATATAAGATTCGATGAGAATAAGGAATCGAATCTTATGGATATAAATTATCAAGGAAGGAATTTCAAGCAAATTGTACTTAGGTCACTTAATGAAAGGTACCGCATCGTGGGTATGCTGCAGACATACGCACACTACGTTACTCTGCTTAAGCTACCTACTCTATCATACTAAGGTCATCCTACACTCCGAAAGGTAAAACCTAGCGCTCTGATACCAACTTTGTCATGACCCAAAATTGGCCCGTGACGGCCCTAATACTACGCAACGCCAAAAGACGTAACGCAGTAAAAGAAAGCCAAGACCCAGAAATCTAAACCAAGAAAAATACGGAAAAGATAATATAGTTTTTGAAACATTTGAAATCGCAACCCAAATTCTTTAAAAGTCTTACTTTCTTTCTTTAAAATTTTAGCAACACCCCCTTTTTGTAAAAACTAGCCAAGAAGAATACAATACAAATATACGACGCCGTAGCGAAGAAATAAAGACAGTAGGAAGGAAACTGTATATAAAAGGCAACAAATCCACAAATAATATACAATAGCGTCCTCACCAAGTCTCTAAGTCAACAATACAATAGTAGATGGAGAGTACAAAATACAACGAATGTACAATATGAAATACAGATAATCATCTAACCCACCTAAGCAAAATAGTGTACTGTGAGCTGATGCGGTATCTGTAGCAAAAGATGATAGATGAGAAGCTGAATAGCTGAATAGCCTGCCTCGACTACTCTGGGGAAAAACCTGAAACACCTGTGGCACAACGGGGGTGAGTTGCCAACTCGTGAATAGTAGATAACATATGCAGGTAATCGCAGGAATGTACGTACAGCATGAATCTAAGATATGCGATTATAATAATAACATGTCATGCAAATGCTGAATAAAGGAAAGTACACTAGCAGGCACAATCAATATATGAAGCAATGATGACATGATAATAGTATGCAATAACTATGCAATAGGGATATGAGAAAGCAAATATGCAACTATCATAAGGGTACACTAACAGGTACTACCAATATATGAATCTGTGCAAAGAATAGATAAGTGTGAGGTATGGGGTGGAACATGTCATTTCCACGGAAACCTGACATCGTGGCCAGATCACAATCCATCAAGACACTCAAATCCCAATTCCTCAAATCAGCCCCCACATTGGGCACTCACATCATATAAGTCTCACATCTCCTCAATGTACAATATCGAGAAATCTCCTATATCCCGAATGTACAATCAACAATCTCTTTCATATCCAATATCCAATCTCAATGAATCACCTATATCCCAAGTCGAATCTCAAGTAAGTTTCTAACATCCTAAAGGTATATATATTTGCAGAAATAAATATGATGGGGGCAATACACATATATTAGCGTCCCATTCCACTAATATTGGTGTAAGGGTATATATAACAACGGCTAATCCCCTGTTATATATACAAAGGTATTAAAAGAAATATCATGAAAACAATGTGCCAAGCATCGACACAGAAATCCTGATAGGTACGTATCATACGCTGTCCCGAAAGCACGAGTGCCTAGCTCTGACCCTCGCCTTTCGACGTATGCATACGTGCATGACTCCCAACGGTGTCTCCATGACCCCCGCCGAGTCATTAGTACTGTCACCGGATGGTTTGGCTCCCCTGCCGGGCTCATCGGCTCATAGCACATCGACATCCCTTTCTTGCCCCGGGGTACCTCCGGGCCCCACCATATACCCTCTACGGCCTCGACGCCTC
The DNA here is from genome assembly GCA_030015575.1 of Agapanthus africanus. Taxonomy (NCBI): domain Eukaryota; kingdom Viridiplantae; phylum Streptophyta; class Magnoliopsida; order Asparagales; family Amaryllidaceae; genus Agapanthus; species Agapanthus africanus. The sequence continues at coordinate 605,606,548 of JASDDO010000019.1, read as the reverse complement.
CTCGTAGGGGTATATATAATCAGCACCGATAAAACTCATGGTTGATGCGCAAATATCATATCAAGGAAACCGGGTTTTTCAATGTATGCATAATTTCATGAACTCCCGCGGTTCCCAAATCCAGAAAACATCACGTAAAATCCAAATAATAATACGCAATCCAGGAATAAACATATGCGATATATCTGAAATGCGAGCATATAAATGAGAATATGTAGCTGAAACCAGATGTATGCGAAACCAAAAAGGTACAGCTAAGTGACATCAGTAAAGGTAAATATGTAACTGCAACTGAATATGTGTGTAACATACAGGTGTAACAATGTATAGGTATCTACCTATAAGAACTGATGTCGTATACCCCCCTGGGTATAAGAAGAATATGAGTAAGATATACCTGTAGATGTATCGTAAGGGTAAGTGTACGTATCACTAATGGTACGATACTCTATAGGTATATAGGTATGGTAATGTCATATGTGGTAAGCAGTACGAATCAATGTCACAAGGTCCCTAACCAAGCAATATAATGTCTATAATGGTTTGTGTGTGACATGGCAATTATTGACGGTGTGTGTGTAGCATACAATCCGTGCTCATGCAACATGAACCGTCAATAATATGTGCAGTGTCCTACGGCTGCCAGTCACAGTATAACTATATCTAAGTAAATAGGTAAAGGCGCAAGTCTAACAATGACGTAGAATATGCGACAAGTATTAGAATCCTAGCCCAGACGCATAACGCCATGCGGGCGATTCCCCTGTAGATGTTAAATCTACTCACCTACACTCCACGCTAGGTGAATCCTACCATCTGCTCCCCCCTGTAGCAGTGTCCGTAGTCTCCGCCTGCAAACCTGCAATTTAGACATGGAAAATATATATAAGCCAAATATTCCGCGAAACGCGTTATCGAACAAAAAACGAGAAACTCGCGTCGCGAACTAAACGCGCGTGTGCACGATACGCTAAAACGTGTGTATACGCGTCTAGAACCACCGCGACACGCCGCGATACGCTGGATCACAGAACCCACTCATGTATCGCGCGTATCGCGCAAACAAACGGACATGAAAAACGGTATTTGATCCCAGATTTTCCTACAGGTCAAAACTTACAAAACTAGACATGCCAAAGCACTATACAACCCTACAGACAACCCTAGCTAAGACCTCAACACCCCTGCCCCCTACTTGGCCGCAAATTGCGGCCAAACCTAATAAATCTGCGGCCTCAGTTGGGAATGGAGGTCTCGTGTTCTTGTGGTGGTGTCTAAACCTAGTGAGCATGCTCCAGTTTTCCCAATTTTGTTCTGAAGGATCCGGGTCAAAAGCAGATCTCAGAAGTCACAAATATCGCTTTAAAAACGCCAAATTGCACAATTAAGAAACCCTATGGTATTTTAGTGTAATCTGGGCTATTTCTCAGTTAAGGTGACCCTAACAACACTTAAACAAGTAGGGTTAACTAACACAATTATCACTTAATCAATATTCCACACAAATCACCATAATCTAGCACTAAACTCATAATTAACACAAACCGACACCAACTATCACACAACTAAGAAAACTAGGAATTGGTGTTCAGAAATTATACCTTACCCACGACCCTAGGCATAAGGAGAAGAAGAAAAGAGCTGTTGTTGATGCTGGGGCTGCTGCTAATGTTGCTGGAGCTGCTGCTGCCCCATGCTGTTGCTGATGATGATGATGATGATGCTGTTGCTGATGCTGCTCTGCTGCTGCTTTTGTTGTTGCTGTTGATGCCGGTGAGTGTGTGTGTGTTTGAGAGTGAGAGAAATGAGAGTGAGAAGTGAGAATGAGAGAAAAACCAACAACCCCTCCCATTCTCTTTCTCTTTCATCATAATGAGGCATGGCTCACACCATCAAGCCCATGCTTCTCTCTCTCTCAAAGTCAACCATGAAGCCAATTTAAAAATCCTTTTTAAATTCATTTTCATTTTTAAAACAACCATAACTATTTAACCCAAAACACCTAAACAATAATTATTAACTTAAAGAGAATAAGTTAATCTATCATGCTTGCTAAACATGGTCTAACCCCATCTCTAAACCCTAGTTATCATGCACAAGTGTGTGTGTGCCTAACAAAATTCTAATAAAATACTCAATAAATAGGATAAAATATTTAAAACTTAATTGGGTAAACTTTTTATTAAAAACCACACATTAAAATATAATTAGCTACAAAACACATTCTAAGGTGTTACAGTTTTATTTCTGTGTCATGGTTGATGATACATGCAACATGGGTGTATGAGGCTTACACCATACTAATGATAATGAAGGGTTTATTTATTTAGTGTAAATCAATTATTAGTTGGATAATGGTCACATGGCATGAAGCTTGTAGAAGCTTGGAGATCTATTGACTAGTCCACTAGTTCTGTCTTATACTAGATATTTGTTAACCCAACCATTATCTAAACTCATGGTTAAGTCTCTACATGAGATATATTAGATATTTTCTCACCCATGGTTGCCATTCACTCTCTCATCCATTATTTGCTTCTTCTTCCTCAAGCTCAAGAGAGAGCTCTCTAGGTTTTTGAGAGGTGAAAAAAATAGTGAGAAAATTAATTCTAAAGTGAGCAAAAATCCTACTTCATCATCCTCTACTAGATTAGCACTTTAGTATAGGGCGTTAGCTTCACTAATCCCATATTAGTGAAGAGGTAGCTTGGGTTAGTGTCTTCTCGACGTAGATCATCTTCGGCCTCGAAGATTTCAAGCAAGTATGCACCATTCACCTTGTGGAGCCTCTCAAGAGTCTGGGAATTCATTGATTGCAGCGAAGGGACCACTATAAAGAGCTAAAGAAGTGAAGGACCGGACTACAAAGGTTGTAATCCCTAATCACTTAGTTGTAAATTAGTTTACACATTGTATTGTCTAAATCTTTAGTTAAGATTCTAGGGTTAGGATTGTTTTGTACGGAAAATTTTTGAAAATGGCATGGACGATGCCTCCCGAAACCTTGTTGTCGTGCCAAGCAATCCTACAATAACCTCCATAGCTGCAGGTACGACTGCCTGAACGGTAGGCACCATCGCGGTCCCCGTGACAGGTGGGACAACCTCCTGTCTCTGCGCTCGACTGGCCTCAACTAACGACCCCATCATCTGGCGCAAATCCTGCATACCGGCCTCTAGCCTAATAATACGATCTAGCGAAGGTGGATCAATCCGTTCCTATGGAATAGGCGTACCGCCCTGGTCAGTCCTCGTCTCCGACAAGCCTACTCTGACCTCGGCTCTTGCGGCCGCTCTATGCGCCCTCGTAGTCTTCGGCGGCATAATGGCTGAAAATGAAAACAAGATTCGATAAGAACATAGAAATCGAATCACAAGGATGTATATAATCACGGAAGGAATTTCAACCAACAAGTCCTAAGGTCACTTAAGCGGAGTACTGTGTCGTAAGTATGCCGCAGAATATACACACGCTACGTCACTCTGCTTAAGCTACCTACTCCATCATACCAAGGTCATCCTACACTCTGAAAGATAAAACTTAGCGCTCTGATACCAACTTTGTCACGACCCAAATTTAGGCATGTGACCGGCACTTAAACCACGCGACGTCAACAGGCGTAACGCAATTTAAGTAAGCCGAAAACCCAGAAATCTAAACCATAAAAAGAAGTAAGTGATAAAACATTGTTAAAAAACATTTGGAAATCTCAAGTAAAAATATTAAAACTTAAGTTTATTTTGTTAAAAAATTTGGCAGCACCTCCTTTGTAAAAACTAGCCCCGAAATGGGTACAAACATAGGATATAAATAAAGCATCCCCAAACGGGAGCAAATCACGCCCAAAGACGGAAACAACCACCACAAGCATATATATACAATGTCGTAGCGAAGAAATAGACAATATAAATGAAAAATAGCATAAAGAGATAAAACTACATAAGAAAGGCCGGCTCACACGAGCACGACACCCAGAGTCACAAAATATATAATATCGGTCCTCACAAACTCGTCTCTAAGTCAATACATGAAAGTGGTAGATGGAGAGTACTAGATACAATAAGATATACAATGAATATAATCGGATAACCGCAAACCCACCTACAGCAAAAAGGTCTCACAGCCAACCGTAGCGATATCCGCTGAAAAAGATACAATAGGGAGCCCTACCGCGACTGCTCTGAGGGTCAAGCCTGCAAAACACTGTGGCACAACGGGGGTGAGTTGCCAACTCGTGAATAGTAAGTAATATCATACAAATAATCGCAGGTATGCACGAACAACGATAATCTATCACATGCAATCTGGTAGCATAAGTATGGCAATATGGATATGCAACAATCATGATCATGATACACCATCAGGGTACTACTACTACTACATAAAACAATGCATATCTAATAAATCTTGAGTATGGGATAAAACATAACATCATCAATGAATCATCATCGTGGAAAATCCCGGTGTCCATCAACGACACACCAAATCCCAATACCTCAAGCGACGTCACTCTGGTCGACCCACATATCCGTAAATCTCATGGAACTTGAGTGCCCAACATCGACACTCGAAACATCATGAAAACCCGTGTCCGGTATCGACACGTAAATCCACGTAACTCGGGCTCCGTGAGTCCGGATCGGCCCATATCCATATCACGACTCCGGTCGGTATCCTCCGGATAACCGCTGGGTCCAAACTATCACCGGTAGGTAGTAGTCCCTCTGCCAGGCTCATCTTCTACTGCACAACATACCTTTCTTGCCCCGGGGTACGTTTACGGGTCCACCATGGACCCGCAAACGGATCATCCATCTCCTCGAATCGGGTTTCTAACACAAGTCTCAGAACCAAGAAAACTCATGGTGGACGCATCGAAATATCATATCAAGAGAAACTGGGTTTTCAAAACAATGCATACTTTCTTGAAATATCACCACGGTTCTCAAATCCATCAATCACATGAAATCCGTATCTCAATGCGTAAATCCATGAAATATGATGTATGCGACATAGAACAGTTATATGAGCATATCAAGGGAAAACCGCTCTTTTAAATGAATCCAGTTTTTAAATAATATCATGCGGTTCCCACATTCTCCAAAATCAATGCAACATCATATAAAGATGTATATGTATCTATAGTAAGGTATGTGTGTACATGTAGGTATGTATGCATGATACATTTCATATGCGCAATACAACAAGAATCAACGTCTCAATGTTAATAACGAATACAATACCACATATGTGTATATGTTGTGCGTGTCATGGCAATTACCAACGGTGTGTGTGTAGTATACAATTTAGTGCTCATGCATCATGAACCGTCAGTAATGATGCGATGTCCAATGGGTACTAAGTCAAGGCACAACAAGTAATGGTATGCAATGATCATGCACAATCAACTCATATGCATATAACATGTGGCTATAATATCATATCTAGCCCTCGACGCTTAACGCCATATGGGCGATTTCCCCGTAGATGTTAAATCTACTCACCGATGATCTTGAGCTAGGTAAATCCATCCACCTGCTTTCCCTTCTTTGTAGCATCTGAAGTCCCCGCACTCACTCCTAATATCACATAAAACATAACAAGTGTATCTTAGAAACCGTTCAATAATACATACAAACTACGTTTGATCGACGCACCGTCTCCAACAAACTCTCAAGTGTTCGTTTAGTGGCTAACGTGTATAGCGACATTCTAAATCAAACCTAAGTGCAGCAAACTACACCAAGAACGCGAACCGTGTCGGATATCGTAACGCGCGTAGTAAAAACACTAGAATTTAGCAATGTGTTCCCAGATTTTTACTACAGTCAACATAGAAAAATAAAATGGTACCAAACACCCCAAAATAACTAAAGACAGCTACCCTAAAAATCCCAACTCCCCAGGCTCCCAAAAATCCGGCGACGCCGGAATTCCTCTTAATCTCACCGGTTCGACTAGGTCGTGTGGTGTTCGGGCTTCAGGTGAACACTCAGGGCCTCTAACACAACACTACTAGATTTTACAGTAACAAATCGTGGTGATAGCAGATCACAGACACTCCAAAATAACACTAGAAATACGATATGTGCACAAAACTACAACTTTAGTGTTCTAAACCGCAACTACTAGGCAACACAATATTATAAAGACCTAATTAACAGTTAGGGATCACTACATTTCCACACTTGCTCCAAAACCCTAGCTTTCCATGCTCTAAGTCATCTTTAGTGGCTTAACTAGGCTTGTGAAGGGTTTTAGTGAGGTTTAGTGAGGATTTGCTTGGTTTTTGTGATGATTTTAGGTAGGGTTTCAGTTTGAGGGGAGAGGGGATGGAGAATAATTGAGAATGAGAGAGTGAGATGAGAATGAGAGAGTGTATGAGTGAGGGATTAGGGAAATGGGGGTGTGAGGTTAGAGTATGAACCATGCCCCCCGTTTCTCTCTTCTCATTAAATGCTCCCCATGCTTGCCATACCTCATCATTTCCATTGTCAACCCTCTCTCTCTCTCTCTCTCTCAATTCAACCCAATTCAAACCCTTTATTTTAAAAACAAAATAAATAAATAATTACATACAGCTTAATGGAATGAGGGTTAATATGCCATGGCTACTTAAGCATGGTTAACACTAATTAACCCTAAGTTAACATGCACAAGTGTGTGCAAGCCAAAACAAATAATAATAAAATATTAATTAATTTTTATAAAATATTTGAAAACTATTTTGGTTAACTTTTTACTAAAAACCAGCATTATCGCTTAATTAACACTAATTGCATTCTAAGGTATTACACCCTCTTACGACATCGAAAAAAGTACACCCTCCACCGTATTTTTTGACGATCGGCATCGCCAATCTTTATCCTTATCATCTGAAGATGTCGAGATGGTTGATGTCGATCGTCAAAACAGTATATATATATATATATATATATATTGGGGAGTGATCCATTACAAACCGGTCTGCGTTTTTAAAACACGGGAACTCTTGGTCTGCTACATATTTGAACGATCCGATCCGTTCAAGTTGATCACGCTACCGTCAAATATACATGTATGAAAAATCAAAGGAACATATGTATCGATGGGTGCAAAAATGAACGTTTTTCGATAATGCAACATAAACTTCATCCGATGCATATATAAGAGGTCTTCAAATCTTTTGATTTTTCATAAACATATATTTGAGGGTAGGGTGATCAACTTGAACGGATCGGTTCATTCAAATATGTAGCTAACCGAGAGTTCCCGGAATGGGACGGGAGGGCCTATCCGACCTTTGATCCGTTTTTTAAAAATGTGGACCGGTTTGCAGTGGATCACTCTTATATATATATATATATATATATATATATATATATATATATATAATGAAGGAAATGTGCCATGAAAGGAAATTTCCTCCTATGGCGTCGGAAAATACACCCTCTACGATTTTTTTCGACGATCGACACTCACCATCATGTTTATCATCTAAGATATGGGTACACCAAATTTCATGAGATTCCATCACTTTTTCACTGTTGATTTAGTGGGTGCAAAATTAACGATTTACATATAATAGAACTTTTTACACTGCTAATCCAACGGTGAAAAAGTGGTGGAATCACTTGAAATTTGGTGTATGCACATCTTACATCATAAAGATGATGATGGGTGCCGATGGTAGAAAAAATCACGGAGGATGTAGATTTTTGAAGCCACCTAACGAAAAAGCCTCCTAGGATTATATATATATGTGTGTGTGTGTGTGTGTGTGTGTGTGGAGTCTAATTTACTCTCAAGGTATAACTATCTTAGTTATGCTATGTGCATAATTATATCATTTGCCCATCATGTATGGATAAATGAGAGATACTTTTGTCATTTACAAGTTGAGAAAATGCAGAGAATCATTGTAATTTAACAGGGAATTGATTAACATAAGGAAAGTGAATCGCATAGAGTCTTTACAAGATTTTCTACTTTCTCTTATTGTAAATGACCAAAAGTAATCCTTCTTTATCCATACATGATGGGCAAATGGTGTAATTATCCACGTAACATAATTAAGTTGGTTATACCCCGAGAGTAAATTAGCCTTTCCCTGTATATATATTAGCCTTGAGTGTTTTTGTAGGGATCTCTGATGACATGAAATAGATTGAAAGAAAAAGAGAATAGAGGATGGGGGAAAATAATAAGACAAGAATTTTCTTTTTGTTTTTCTCGGTTGGTTCTACTATGACTTCTTAAATTAGCGGCATTCTTTTTTTCGTTCCGTTGTAGCCTTGTCTTCGTATTCATTAGGCTTGGTTAGAAGTCCAGAAGGTAAAGTTCTTTCTTATGTTCTCTCTGTGATTTACAATTTATTAGTAATAGATCTTTCAGTTAGTGTATATGCCCTAGGGACCATTATTGTATCGTACTAGTTTGTATATTACTTAATGGAAGCTTGGGATATTCACAGTTGTATTAACAGTCTTGCTCAACATAGTAGTATGCTACTTGGTTTATATCTATCTTAATATGTGTATATGTTTCTTTTAGCATATCACGAATACATATTGATAGAGCCCATATGATCTTGCTTGACTACCAGCATTGTGATAGCAATCACACTAGTGGGGGCTGGGTAGTCTACAAGCACATCCTTTTTCAGGTCCTTAGTCGTAGGATTATCGAGACAGGGCATCGATACTCCAGAGTAGACTAGTGTGTACACTGTAGGGTTCCTAGGCACACTAGTGAGGTCTCACAAGGCATCAACCATGCCAATTTCAAAAATTCTAGGTGCCGAGAGACCCGACTACGGATCGTCGGCTAGAAGTTTAGGCGAAAAACAATCTAGTTAACAACTTAACTAATGGGTTATCGGAAATACAACCTTTGTAGATCCGGTGCTCCACCTCCATAGCTCCGCAACGAAGTCCTTTGCTGTCCAAAACGAATCCGGGCTCTAGCGTCGGCTTCATCGGAGAATAGGCGAGCTAGGTCGTCGATGTCCATGCCGAAGATGATCTACGTCGAGGCATCGCTAAATCAAGCTCCACCTTCACCAAGCCATGAAAACTTGTGAAGGAAACACACTCTACTACTTGGCAAGAGGTAGAGGATGAAGAAATAGGAAGTGGATAGACTTTAGAATTGGATTTCTCACTCATTTCCATCAATCACCATTGATGAAGCTTGCTTTCTTCATGAAGGAAGATGAAGAAAAAGAAGCTAATTCTTATGATAAGTATTATTGAAAATAGAAAAGAAAACAATTCTTATCATAAGCTAACCAAGGTTAGGTGTAGAGAATTAATTAGAGTTAAGTGGAATGGTTAGGTTAATGCATGAGACAAAATGGTCACAAAGTCAAAGGATTCATGAAGCTTCATGAATAATCAAAAGAATTCCACCATTTTTCTCTTTGCATTTAATTTTCTTTTGTCAAAACAAAATAAATAAGTCAATAAAAGAATAAGTAAAAACCATAATCATCCACTTAACCATAGTTTAATACTTTACACTTAACCAAAAAGCATGTATCATCAAACATGATACAATCATGTGCACAAAATCATATCGCATATGCAATGCGCACACCCGAGTGAGAAAATCCATTTAAAGTGAACCGATACTAGTTAATTCAAAGTAATATATCAAATATTTAATTATACATTAAATCATTAAATCAACACTTGATTCAATGATCCGGTCATGTCGCACATAACCGACTAGTATCCTATGTATCGGCTTATCGAATCAATCCTTGATTCGATAACTAGGTTATATCGCATATAACCATTCGACACATTCATCGCGAGAATGAAATATGGTATCACATACACGCATTATTCTCGGTCCCGCACATATCTCATATGCGCTCCTATTTCGTTTCGCTTGAGCCAGGAAACCTCTGTGTAGGACACTAAAGACTCGTCAATACGCCGGCAGCAGGTGATGATCATATCAAACACCCACAAGCCGCAAGCGGTCTGATAAACGTAATGACCACCCGGGTATTGAGCGATCTGAAGATCGACGAGCAAGCCCGCTCACACTCCAGTGAATCCAACCAGTAACACTACCGTACAGTCCGGTCTGATCGTCTGATATGTCGCATATCTCGCCTAGGGGTGGTAAACGTCAGACCCCAATAGCTCGATAAGTCGTGTCGATATGAGGTCTATAACAATTCGAGAAACTACTGGTAACACTTACCAGTAAATCTCAGCAACCCTAGCCAGGGATTTCCTGTTATAGCCAATCGAACACAGCGCAACATCAACTCCCTATACCGGGAGAGACGAATCCCCTCCTATCGCTCATTGCCTCCATGTGACTCGGGACTGTACCCAAAAACCACCGTTTTGCACGCCCTCTTGGACGTGGTAAGATGGAAATCAAAGCACAGTGGGAACCACACAAGACTCTATGACGATCTCGGGTCAACAGACTACTCTGTACCAGTGTCACCAGAGAACTGCCATCTGACGTGAGGTATAATACCATCTGGGAGTTCTCGGCGAGTCCGTCCAGTGTACCCAGTCTCTACTGAGCACCCGTATATCATCTCTGATGTCAAACACCAATGGATATGGGATCATCCATCGCCCATCTGTATGGGTCGAGAAGGTATACGCTAGTCTACTCTGGTATATCGATGCCCCGTCTCGATACACCCACGACTAGGGACCTTGAAGGATGTACTTATAGACTATCTGTCCCCACTAGTATGATCTGCATCATAGTCCCGGTAGTCAAGTACACATCCTAAGGGCTTTACCAACATGTAACAGAGAGACAATCAGTGTACACGTTAAGGTAAAGTGTAACCAGATAGCATACTATCATGTCGAGCAAGAAAGTCCTCCCTATATACGTCCCAGCATCCACTACAATATACATCCTATGTATAGTAATGGCCTCTAGGGCATACATATAACTAACAATCTCCCACTTGCACTAGGGCCATCTGATAGCAGTGGTTGTAGTATCTCATACTCAACCATCCCTTAAAAATCTCTCTCTGGGAACAGGCCTTTGTGAGTGGATCCGCTGTGTTGTCCTCTGAGTCTACTCTCCTAACCTCGATCTCCCTGGAGATCAACCATCTCCATGATCAAGTGATACTGCCTTAGAATATGTCTGGATCACTGATGGGACCGGCGTTCCTTGGCATGAGCCACAACTCCATTGTCACACAATGGGAGGAACATAGTTCATCTTATGAACCAATATACACCCAAACAGCCTCTTTGGTAGCATCTTAAGTAGCGATGTATCCAGCCTTTATCATCTAGTATGTCACGGTATCTATCGTTTGGAACTCTTCCAACATACCGTCCCTTTACTGAGGGTTAAGACAATGCCTGTGACTGACACTCAGTCGTCTTTATCACGCTGGAACCCTTCCAGGGTTTCTCCCCAGGATCGGTTGATACTGTCTCACTATAACTAGTGAGAATCCTAACATCCATTTAGATCTATCTCATAGATCCAAAAACCCAGGATTTAGGAGGTATCACTTTGATCCTATGTGGAGAATCATTGTGATAAGCGGAGATTGATCGAGCGTAGCATAGGAAACTCTTTCCCTATCAAGAGTATGCCATCCACGTACCCTACGAGGATCATCACCATACTCCCTACTACCTTTTTGTTTATACAAGGTTCATCTACCATTTTGATGATGTCAAACTCTTTGACTAATTCATCAAAACAGATGTTCCAACTCCGCGATGCCTGCTTTAATCCTATAAAGTATCTTGCACACGTTTCCGCTGCTCCCACTGTCTACGAAGCCCTCTGGCTGTGTACTTATAGACGCACTCTTCTAAAACATCATTTAGAAAAGCAGTCATGACACCCAACCACCAGATATCGTAGTCATGGTATGTAGCCGTGACAAGTAGGATCTAGATGGACTTAAGCATAGCTACTTGAAAAGGTTTCATCATTATCCACACCTGGTCAATGATGCAAACTTTTAACAAGTCTAGCTTTGAAAGTCTCAACTTTTCCATCTACACCAAGTAATCTTCTCAAGATATACTTGCTCCTGATGGGGATTTAACCCTTCAGATATAGCAACCAAAGTCCATACTTTGTTGGTGTATAAGGATTCCATCTCAGATCGATAAACATCCATCCATTCTTACAGAGTCTCACTCTTGATGGCCTGCTCGAAACTAGTTGGGTCATCATCTCATGATGCATTCCTCGCTCCCACTGTCATAGAGAAACAGAAGTATCTCTCAGGTGGGCGAGGAACCCTACTAGATCGGCGGAGAGGCTGAGGTTCGTTGGTAACTATTGAATCCTTTGGTTCTATCAAATCATCAGCTGCAGTTTGTATAGCTGGAACCTTTCCAGTTGTACATAACAGACCTTGCCTCGAGCTTGTCCGGATTCTGCTTTTCAGACATAGGCCAGACAACCCCAAATCTTAACTAGCTTAAGACATGGGCTCTTCCCTTATCATATCACATATGAAGTGGTAGGCAACTGATTTGATTCGAACCGTATTCAATAGGTATGCATCTTCTCAAGTGCATAACTCCCAAAAAGGAAATAGGTAACTCAGTAGTACTCATCATAGAGAACACCATATCATATAGGGTGTGATTGCTCCGCCCCGATATACCATCGTGCTATGGTGTATACGGAGGAGTAATGCTGAGAGAGAATCTCATTCTCCTTTAGAATTGTCCAGGATTTTCGTGCTCAAGTATTCTCCTCCTTGATCTCATCAAAGGACATAATACTTATACCCTTATTTTGGTTCTCTACTTCTAACTTATATTCTGTGAATATCTCAAAAGGTTCGGACTTGTGTTTTAACAGGAACATATGTCTGAATCTTGAGAGATTATCAGAGAACGTAATGAAGTATAAAGAACCAGTCTTGGCATGTGTAGACAGGGGACCTTACATACATCAACATGTATCATCCCAAGAGTTCACTAACTCTTTCTCTGTTTCCAATAAACAGAGCTTGTGTCATTATATCTATGTGACATGACTGGCAAGTTTCACAAGATGTAGATTCAAACTAATTTAAATGTGCATCTACATGTTACTTCAGCTAGTCGGGTCACATTGATATGACCTAGTCTACAATGCCTCAAGAAGGATCCGTTCATTTCTGAACTTTTCTTCTTGTGTGTGTTCCGTATACAAAAGAACTGTAGTTTGATTTAGAACATCAATGCTTTTAGATAACGTGCCTGAACCGATCAACTTTTGATATAGGAAATGTTCAAAACATTATCCATCTATACAAAATTTTATCATTTCTTTACTAATAAAGAGATAGATACGATTTTGTATATCAGGTTCGGTATCTAATAACATTCGTTCAGAATCAATGTATTCGTAATACAGGGTGACAGTGACCAACAGACTTGGCTGCAACACTTGCCCCGTTTTCTGCCTCATGAAACTTATCACCCGTTCTCAGTTCTCTACCTTTCTGTAGTCCTATGTAACAGATTACATATCTGGGATCCTGATCTGGTATCACATACCCAGGACGTAAAGGATACTGAGAAACAGTTCTCTGTAATGAACACACCCGAAGATGATGCATCATCATGCACTCTCTTCGTTTGGGCGGCACGGGAATTCTGGTAATCCCCAATTTCCTGCTCTGTCTTATAACAATTATAAGTTGGAGCGGGACCAACGTTCCCCAGCTCAGTATAACAAGCGGGTTCGGTCAAATATCCGTATTATTATCTTGATTAAGGCATGATATGGTCGCTACCTGGAGAGAGAGAGAAGAAAACACTCAGCGTGCGCTCTGTCAAGAATAGATTGGTTATTATTTTATCTAATCAGGATGGCTCCCACTGCTTTTTATCAAATCTTCCTTCAAACCCTAAAAGGAAAGACTAGCCGGGATTAATTACACACTACAAGTTCGCCAATCTTTCAGCCAGGCCAGTGTCGGTACTTTGAGGGAGGTCCCCCGTGCTTTCGCACGAACCTAATTACTGTAAACCTCGTTTTCCCAGAGGCGTAACCTCGTTAACACCTTTCTAGACACCTACTTGATCGGCTAATTGTAATGTATAAAACTCTCCCAGGAGTAACAATTACTCGCAGCGGGTATCGGGATCCAACTATCTCATAGAAGGTATGCAATCTCATTGCAAATTTCAACACTTGAAATTCCCGATAATATTTTGCCCCTAACGTGCTATGACCTTGACGAAAGCCAACAAACCATAGCCCGCTAGTCAAGTTCAACCCGTACATTTCTTGATCGAATTAAACCCACCCGCACGACCCTTGACGAAAGCCAACAAAGCCGCACGACTACCCTAATCCAATCGCATCGTATGCTAGCAGATAAGCAGCATATAGCTACCGCACACTGCACCTTGACGAAAGCCAACAAATGCAGCACGAATACTATATACAACTTATCTGAAATGACGGAGGGCTACGACAGGTTTTTCTGAAAACCTATTGCGTAATGAACTTGATATCGTTGTAGGATCGAATGAATTTTTGAAATGGAGTGTTTTTGAGGCTTTTCTAGTTTTGCTAAAGGAGTCACTCCCGGTGAAGGGATCGTCGGTCCTTTCCTCGTCGAATGAGGTGCGGGATATATCATATATATCACTGTGCAAAGCAAAAACACTTAAAAGCAATCAAAAGACAAACCGAGTATGTAGCATCTGCCAGTTATTGCTAAAGGAGTCACTCCCGGTGAAGGGATCTCGGTCCTTTCCTCATCGAATAAGGTGCAGGATATATCACATATACCTCTGTGCAAAGCAAAAACTGTAGCTACCTGTTTTATTTTGAAATTCGATTCTACAACATCTTAGGTTTCTTTTATTTCATTAATCATATTAATGAAGTCCCATCATTTAAGTTTACCTAAACATCACAGATAAATACGACGTACACTTATGCCATCCGCATTCGCCACGATGTCCCCTCGTGCACCGTTAGGTTAGGTAACTAACGGCAGAGCGGGGCAGGGCTAGCGCGGGTGTAAAACATAAGTAACGCCTATATAATATATCATATATACTATATACAGTATCTATCACAGAACATCACATGATCACATCACAGATATCGCAGCAGAAGAAACATATGAAATATTGGATATACTAGGACGTCCGTGTTTTCAATACGAGCCAGTATAAAACACGGATTCCACGGTCGTGATGAATAGCCAAACCCACACCCCTAGACCCCTACGAGAGCGGCAAGCAACCCTACCAATTCTAGGGTTAGGAGACCCGGACTCGACTCCTCGAGTTGGTCTCCCACTGGACCCCAGAACCCGGTTACTTGTGCCCTCCTCCTTGGGTCTATCCTAGTGCGGAAAAGTAAATAATATACAAAGGGTGACAACTTCCGCAACCTGGAAGCGCCCCAATAAAAGAATATTACATACAAGTTTTTACATGAATGAAAATGAAAAACACTCATCTCACATAAAACCCCCCCCGGCTATTCGAACACGACGATCCAATATAACATATCCAGCAACACATAATATCACATGTCATCAACGTAAGTAAATATGCGCATCCCAATTGTCGTTGACATATAGCAACGAAACCGGCGATATCACATATTACACTTACGGTCACAGAAAAGAAAGTGAAAAACTACAACAGTTGGAATCCGCAACCACCTCAGACATCTCATGCCTGACCAAATGAATTCCTTAGACATCGCATGCCTAACAATTATAAACCCCACATTTTAGTCTCAAAATCGAAAACTCTTTTCAATATCAAGTCGGGCAATTCAACAAGATTCCCGACATCCTGATCGAATGCTCGTCGCAAACTTTAGTAGGCGGCCGCACCCCTGATACCGTCGACGAAGTGCACCAAGGCGGAACACCGCTACCGCGAGCACCCGAACGGATGCTTTCGGCGACGGGGTTCTCCTACAGTCACTTGGTCGTGGCTATGGGGTGTAGCTGTCTATTAAGTTTACCCGGCGAGTATCCGCGTACGCTACGTGATTGCGACGGACTTTTGATCACATCAAAACTCCGTGGCAACCGATCAAGTGAGACTAAACTGCTATGTTTACAACATTCATTCAGTTATCTCATAACTCTTTGTGAATTCCAATTATTGTATCCCATTCCAGATAAATAGAAAATGTTAAACTTTCCGATCGAACAATCGAACACCCAAGTTTTCCCGAAACAGATCAACTCATGAAATAATTCTAACAACATTCAGTTCGTGCCTCAGTACCAACGGTCCAGCCGTAGAAGGGTCAAGCCAACGCCTCACATGTGGCACGCCGTACTGCCCCAAACCCGAAGGTTCAAAGGGCAGTTCAAGACGGTCACATAATCGAGTTAAGGTTTGTTGTCTTCTAGAGGGACCATCGCGTTACTTGCACTACTTAGAACGTCGTTAAACTACGGAAAAATCCAACACTTGGAAATTTCCCGACAGGGGAAAAATTGGGTATTTATATCCGGTCGAACTTTTTAACATATTCTAAAAATTATCCGGAAAGCCACACAGACAAAATTTGATACTCCGAACGAAATACCGAATCCCCAAAACAACCCCTGAAAATTCAACTCTTGAATAAAAATTAAAAATTCCCAGAAAATCCAGCATAATAAAATAGGAGTTACTGTGCAAACAGGAATTGATGATGTCACCTTTTTGCCGCGGAACCGCCGCAGAAGCCAAGCTTCTGCCGCGGTTCCGCCGCAATATGTACTGCTCATCAGAAACTTTTTGCGCCGTAATTCTTAGATTTCCCTGCTGAATTTTTTAAGCATTTTTAATGTTGAAAAAACCACGTTTTTGAAAAAAGGACAGAGAGCATTTTTGGTTTGGGGTTTCGGGTTCGTTCGGACTTCAAATTCCGTCTAGTCTTCGCCTAAGGCTCTAGCTAGGCTCTGATACCACTGTAGGGTTCCTAGGCACACTAGTGAGGTCTCACAAGGCATCAACCATGCCAATTTCAAAAAATCTAGGTGCCGAGAGACCCGACTATGGATCGTCGGCTAGAAGTTTAGGCGAAAAACAATCTAGTTAACAACTTAACTAATGGGTTATCGGAAATACAACCTTTGTAGATCCGGTGCTCCACCTCCATAGCTCCGCAACGAAGTCCTTTGCTGTCCAAAACGAATCCGGGCTCGAGCGTCGGCTTCATCGGAGAATAGGCGAGCTAGGTCGTCGATGTCCATGCCGAAGATGATCTACGTCGAGGCATCGCTAAATCAAGCTCCACCTTCACCAAGCCATGAAAACTTATGAAGGAAACACACTCTACTACTTGGCAAGAGGTAGAGGATGAAGAAATAGGAAGTGGGTAGACTTTAGAATTGGATTTCTCACTCATTTCCATCAATCACCATTGATGAAGCTTGCTTTCTTCATGAAGGAAGATGAAGAAGAAGAAGCTAATTCTTATGATAAGTATTATTGAAAATAGAAAAGAAAACAATTCTTATCATAAGCTAACCAAGGTTAGGTGTAGAGAATTAATTAGAGTTAAGTGGAATGGTTAGGTTAATGCATGAGACAAAATGGTCACAAAGTCAAAGGATTCATGAAGCTTCATGAATAATCAAAAGAATTCCACCATTTTTCTCTTTGCATTTAATTTTCTTTTGTCAAAACAAAATAAATAAGTCAATAAAAGAATAAGTAAAAACCCTAATCATCCACTTAACCATAGTTTAATACTTTACACTTAACCAAAAAGCATGTATCATCAAACATGATACAATCATGTGCACAAAATGATATCGCATATGCAATGCGCACACCCGAGTGAGAAAATCCATTTAAAGTGAACCGATACTAGTTAATGCAAAGTAATATATCAAATATATAATTATACATTAAATCATTAAATCAACACTTGATTCAATGATCCGGTCATGTCGCACATAACCGACTAGTATCCTATGTATCGGCTTATCGAATCAATCCTTGATTCGATAACTAGGTTATATCGCATATAACCATTCGACACATTCATCGCGAGAATGAAATACGGTATCACATACATGCATTATTCTCGGTCCCGCACATATCTCATATGCGCTCCTATTTCGTTTCGCTTGAACCAGGAAACCTCTGTGTAGGACTCTAAAGACTCGTCAATACGCCGGCAGCAGGTGATGATCATATCAAACACCCACAAGCCGCAAGCGGTCTGCTAAACGTAACGGCCACCCGGGTATTGAGCGATCTGAAGATCGACGAGCAAGCCCGCTCACACTCCAGTGAATCCAACCAGTAACACTACCGTACAGTCCGGTCTGATCGTCTGATATGTCGCATATCTCGCCTAGGGGTGGTAAACGTCAGACCCCAATAGCTCGATAAGTCGTGTCGATATGAGGTCTATAACAATTCGAGAAACTACTGGTAACACTTACCAGTAAATCTCAGCAACCCTGGCCAGGGATTTCCTGTTATAGCCAATCGAACACAGCGCAACATCAACTCCCTATACCGGGAGAGACGAATCCCCTCTTATCGCTCATTGCCTCCATGTGACTCGGGACTGTACCCAAAAACCACCGTTTTGCACGCCCTCTTGGACGTGGTAAGATGGAAATCAAAGCACAGTGGGAACCACACAAGACTCTATGACGATCTCGGGTCAACAGACTACTCTGTACCAGTGTCACCAGAGAACTGCCATCTGACGTGAGGTATAATACCATCTGGGAGTTCTCGGCGAGTCCGTCCAGTGTACCCAGTCTCTACTGAGCACCCGTATATCATCTCTGATGTCAAACACCAATGGATATGGGATCATCCATCGCCCATCTGTATGGGTCGAGAAGGTATACGCTAGTCTACTCTGGTATATCGATGCCCCGTCTCGATACACCCACGACTAGGGACCTTGAAGGATGTACTTATAGACTATCTGTCCCCACTAGTATGATTTGCATCATAGTCCCGGTAGTCAAGTACACATCCTAAGGGCTTTACCAACATGTAACAGAGAGACAATCAGTGTACACGTTAAGGTAAAGTGTAACTATAAGTCCATGCTACCTCTCCCGGTACTTTCGGGAATGCGGAATTTGGTAAAAAACGATTTTCTTAAAGATGGTAACATGGACCTAAAACCCGGATCTTGGTTAAACATCTATCTAACATCCTAACTAAGAGATTCTAGCTACTCGGTTAGGGGGTTATACCTAGCTTGTCTTGAACTCCTTCTCTTCAAGCTCCGATGGTGGTCCGATGGCTCCTTCTCGTCGTCTCCGTACGCCGAAGATAGATCCACTTGAAAGCTCCAACCTTTAGCTCCTTCTTCGTTCTTTGAAGAAACTAGTTCACTTGGTTTGCTAAACCTAGTGAACTAGAATGAGTAGAGAGGAAATAGAATGGGATTTTATCTATGGTTCTTGATTCTCAACTCATGAGACAAGAGAACCATAGAATCAAAAGAGGGAGGAAGAGGTTGAGGGTGAGAGCAAGAGGAGAGCTCAAGAACAAGAGAGAGAATGAGCAAGAAAGAATGAGGCTCTCTTTTGTCTTTCACCCTCTCATAATCCAAAGTGATCATAACTCATCATATCAAAAAAAAGTCTTATGTGATGGTTAGAAGCAACCACAACCATATCATTTCATGCACTCATTTTACACAAATGAGCAAGTAAACAAAAGTCTTTGCCATGAAATGATGGCTATGGTTATCATGATGGTCAACTAGTCAAGCCTAGTCAACCGGTCAACAAGTCAACAAAAGTCAACAAGTCAACAAAGTCAACAAGTCAACAAAAGTCAACAAGTCAACAACCATATCACCATAATACTTAATTAATATAATAGTTAATCACATATCATATTCTCATTAGGGTTGAGCATAAAGTCAAATAGTCAACGGTCAACTGTCAACAACCCTAATGAGAATCCGCTGCCTCTGCCTCCCTGTTAACTGTGCATACACACCCGCATCCGCGTTCCGAGGAACACGAATGCAAACTGGATAAATCCAATCCCATAAGGTACACTAGGATCTGGCTTAAACCAAAGCCCGCTAGTGTAAACTGTCCGGACACTGTACGTGCACAAGTGCACGGATGTGACCGAACCCTGTCGCAAAACCATGCGACCTGTCGCAATACCATGCGACCTCTACTCTTTTTCCTAAAGGCGAAAAGCTTTCTGTGTGGGACTCTAAAGACTCGACACTACGCTGGCAGTGGGTTTAACCACAGACCGCAAGCGGCACTAGCTGTGCGTAACGGTCCCCAGGTAATGCCGACAAGAAGACCGACGAGGCGAAACCCATCTGAACTCCTACTGAGCCTGAGCGTGACATTCTCCGTACAGTCCGGTCTGTTCGTCTGATACATCGCATGGTGGGCCTAGGGGGCGGTAAACGTCAGTCCCCCAATAGCGGTACAAGTCGTGCCGGAGCGAAGCCCAAAACACCCTGAGATAACACTGGAAACCTACCAGTATATCTCGTTTGCCCTGGCCAGGGACTACTCGTGTAATGGCTCTCCTAGACACAGCGCGATGTCAACCCCCAATACCGGGAGAGACGAATCCTGTCTAACCGTCACTGCCTCCAAGTGCTTCGGGACTGCACCCAACCACTACCTGTTTGCACGACTCCTTTGAGTCGTGGTAGGGTAGTGATCAAAGTACAGTGGGAACACACTCGAGGCGGAGTGACAGTGTCAAGTCAGCGGACTAAGCTGTACTCATGTCACCTGGGAACTGATAACTGACGATAGGTATAATACCAACTAGTCAGTTCCCGACGAGTCCTGTCCAGTGTACCCGTAACCTAACGAGCACCCGCATACTATCTCAAGTACGACGTACTGACGGCTGTGGGACAGACCGTCTCCCACACTGGGATGAGAAGCGCATGCGCTGGTCTACTCCGGAGTATCGATGCCCTGTCTCGATAGTCCTGCGACCAGGGACCTGCATAAGGATGTGCTTATAGATTACCCAGCCCCACTAGTGTGACGGCCATCACATCGCTGGTAATCAAGCAAAGATCCTAAGGGCTCTACTAATGTGTATAGGCGATATACAAAAATAAACACATGTACACATTGAAGTAGAAACAAACCAAGTAGCATACTACTATTTTGAGCAAGATTGTATATACAAGGTGAATATCCCAAGCATCCATTAAGTAATATACAAACCAGTATGATACAGTAATGGCCTCTAGGGCATATACACTAACAGTAACCAGATAGCATACTATCATGTCGAGCAAGAAAGTCCTCCCTATATACGTCCCAGCATCCACTACAATATACATCCTATGTATAGTAATGGCCTCTAGGGCATACATATAACTAACATACACTTCTCATCCCAGCAGGGGAAATAGACTATCCCACAGCCATTAGTACGTTGTACTGGAGATAGTATACAGATGCTCGTTGTTGGAGATAGTGCCCTCAGAGTCAATTATTGGATCACAGGCACGTAGTTGCAATGATTGAGGGAGGACCTATCCCGGTAGGACAGTCTTACTCAAGATGATAGTATGCTATCTGGTTATACTTTGGTCGTCAAGTAGGGTTCCTAGACACACTAATGAGGTTCTACAAGTGATCAAACATGGCCAATTCAAATTTTTCATATGCCTACAAACCCTAATACGGATCGTTAACTAGATGTATAGGCGATGCAATGCAAATAAACAACTTTAACTTAAAGGAAAGAGGCTACAACCTTTGTAGATCCGTTCCTCCACCTCCTAGGCTCCGTGATGACATCCCTCCGCTGTCCAAATCGAATCCCGGACTCTAGCATCGGCTTCATCGGAGAAATGGGCGAGCTAGGTCGTCGACTTCGATGCCGAAGATGATCTACGTCGAGGCAACTCAAGATCAAACTCCAACTTCACCAAGTCATGAAACTTGTGAAGAAAACACCCTATACTACTTGGCAAGTGGTAGAGGATGAAGAAATAGGAAGTGGGTTCACTTTAGAATTGGATTTCTCACTCTTTTTCTCAAGTTGCCATTGATGAAAGCAAGGTTTTCTTCTTTGTTGAAGAAGAAGAAGAAGAAGGAATATGATAAGTATTATTCAAAATAGAAAATAAAATGAATACTTATCATATAGCAACCATGGTTAAGTGTAGAGACTAAACTAGGGTTAGGTTGAATGGTTAGGGTTAAGTAAACAAACAAAATGGTCAAGCTTTCAACACTTCATGAAGCTTCATGAAAGAAACAAAATAAGCCACCATTCTATTTATCTTGCAAAAATGAATAAATAAATAAATGAATAAGTAAATAAAAACCCTAACCATTAACATAACCATGGTTTAAACTAAACATACACCCAAACATTCATGTATCATCAAACATAATACAATCAAGTGCACAAAAATATATCACATATACAATGTGCACATCAAGTGAGAAAATCCTTTTTAAGTGAACCAATACTAGTTAATGCAAAGTAATATATCAAATATACAATTATGCATTAAATCATTAAATCAATACTTGATTTAACGATCCGGTCATATCGCATATAACCGACTAGTATCCAATGTATCGACTTATCGAATTAATCCTCGTTTCGATAACTAGGTTATATCGCATACAACCAATCGATACATTAATCGCGAGAATGGAATACGGTATCACATACACGCATTATTCTCGGTCCCGCACATATCTCATATGAGCTCCTATTTCATTTCGCTTGAGCCAGGAAACCTCTGTGTAGGACTCTAAAGACTCGTCAATACGCCGGCAGCAGATGATGATCATATCAAGCACCCATAAGCCACAAGCGGTCTGCTAAACGTAACGGCCACCCGGGTATTGAGCGATTAGAAGATCGACGAGCAAGCCCGCATACACTCCTGTGAATCCAACCAGTAACACTTACCGTACAGTCCGGTCTGTTCGTCTGATATGTCGCATATCTCGCCTAGGGGTAGTAAACGTCATACCCCAGTAGCTTGATAAGTCATGCCGACGTGAGGTCCATAACAATCGTGAAACTACTGATAACTCTTACCAGTATATCACTGCAACCCTGGCCAGGGATTTCTTGTTATGGCCAGTCGTGCATAGTGCAACATCAACCCCCAATACCGGGAGAGACGAATCCCCTCCTATCGCTCATTGCCTCCATGTGAATCGGGACTGTACCCAAAAACCACCTGTTTGCATGACTCAGTAGAGCCGTGGTAGGGTGGAAATTAAAGCACAGTGGGAGACACACAAGACTCTATGACGATCTCGGGTCAACAGACTAAGCTGTACCAGTGTCACCAGAGAACTGCCATCTGACGTGAGGTATAATACCATCTGGGAGTTCTCGGCGAGTCCGTTCAGTGTACCCAGTCTCCACTGAGCACCCGCATACCATCTCTGATGTCAAACACCAATGGATATGGGATCATCCATCGCCCATCACATGGGTCGAGAAGATATATGCTAGTCTACTCTGGAATATCGATGCCCCGTCTCGATATTCCCACGACTAGGAATATTGAAGGATGTACTCATGGACTACCCAGGCCCCACTAGTATGATCTGCATCATAGTCGTGGAAGTCGAGTACACATCCTAAGGGCTTTATCAACATGTAATAGAGAAACAGAAAGTATACTTGTTAAGATAAAGAGCAACCAGATAGCGTACTATCATGTCGAGCAAGAAAGTCCTACCTATATATGACCCAGCATCCACTACAATATACATCCAATGTACAGTAATGGCCTCTAGGGCATACATATAACTAACAATCTCCCACTTGCACTAGGGCTATCTGTAGCAGTGGTTGCAGTATCACATACTCAACCATCCCATATAAGTCTCTCTCTGGGAAAAGCCTTTGTGAGTGGATCTGCCGTGTTGTCCTCTGAGTCTACTCTCCTAACCTCGATCACCCTGGAGATCATCTATCTCCATGATCAGGTGATGCTGCCTCAGAATATATCTGGGTCACTGATGGGATCATGGTTCCTTGGCCAAAGCCACACTTCCATTGTCACACAATGGTGGGAACCTAGTTCATCTCATGAACCAATATACACCCAAACTTCCTCTTTGGTAGTATCTTTAATAGCGATGTTACCAACCTTTATCGTCTAGTTTGCCACGGTATCTAGCTTGGAACTCTTCCAACATACCGTCCCTCCACTGAGGGTAAAGGCAATGCATGTGACTGACATTCAGTCGTCTTTTTCAGCCTGGAACCCTTCCAGTGATTCTCCCCAGGATCGATTGATACCATCTCACTACATCTAGTGAGAATCCTAGCATCCAATTACATCTATCTCATAGATGAAAACTCAGGATTTAGGAGGTATCACTTTGATCCTATTGGATAATCCTTGTGATAAGCGGAGATTGACCAAGCGTAATATAGGAAACCCCTTTCCTATCAAGAGTATGTTGTCCACGTACAATACGAGGATGACCACCTTACTCTCTACTACCTTTTTGTACATACAAGGTTCATCTACCATTTTGATGAAGTCAAACTCTTTGACTACCACATCAAAACAGACGCTCCAACTCCGCAATGCCTGCTTTATCATGCAAAGCAACTTGCACACGTTTCCGCTGCTCCCACTGTTTACAAAGCCCTCTGGCTGTGTTCTTATAGACGTTCTCTTCTAAATTATTATTTAGAAAAGTAGTCATGGCACCCAACCACCAGATATCGCAGTCATGGAATGTAGCCGTGGTAAGTAGGATCTGGATGGACTTAAGCATAGTCCCTGGAAAAGGTTTCATCATTATCCACGCTTGGTTGATGACGAAAATCCTTTAACAAGTCTACCTTTGAAAGTCTCAACTTTTCCATCTACACCAAGTAATCTTCTCAAGATGTACTTGCTCCTGATGGGGATTTAACCCTTCAGATATAGCAGCCAAAGTCCATACTTTGCTGGTGTACATGGATTCCATGTCAGATCGCTAAGCATCCAGCCATTCTTACAGAGTCCCTACTCTCGATGGCCTGCTCGAAACTAGTTGGATCATCATCTCATGATGCATTCCTCGCTCCCACTGTCATCGAGAAACCAAAGTATCTCTCAGGCAGGTGAGGAACCCTGTTAGATCGGCGGAGAGGCTGAGGTTCGTTGGGGACTTTTGAATCCTTTGGTTCTGTCAAATCATCAGCAGTTTTGTATAGATGGAACCTTTTCAGTTCTACAGAACTGTCCTTGCCTCGATATTGTCTGGATTTTGCTTTAGACATAGGCCGGACAATCCTAAATCTTAACTTACTTAAGAGATAGGCTCTTCTTATACCATATCTTATATGGAGTGGTAGGCACTGATTTGATTCGAACCTAATTCAATAGGTATGCAGCTTCTCAAGTGCACAACCCCAAAAGGAAATAGGTAACTCAGTAATACTCATCATAGAGCACACCATATCTAATATTGTGCGATTGCTCCGCCCTGATACACCGTTGTGCTGTGGTATATTCAGAGGAGTAATACTGAGAGAGAATCTCATTTTCCTTTAGAATAGTCCAAGGATTCCATGCACAAGTATTCTCTTCCCTGATCTTATCATAGAACATAATACTTATACCCGTATTTTGGTTCTCTACTTCCAACTTATATTCTGTGAATACCTCAAAAGCTTCGGACTTATGTTTCAACAGGAACATATGACTGAATCTTGAGAGATTATCAGAGAATATAATGAAGTACAAAGAACCGGTCCTGGCATGTGTAGACAGGGGAGTTTACATACATCATCATATATCAGTCCCAAGAGTTTACTAACTCTTTCTCTGTTTCCAATAAACAGAGCTGTGGTCATCTAATCTTTGTGACATGACTGGAAAGTTTCACAAGATGTAAATTCAAACTGATTTAAATATGCATCTAAAATGTAACTTCAGCCAGTCGGGTCGTATTGATGTGACCTAGTCTACAATGCCTCAAGAAGGATCCGTTCATTTCTGAATTCTTCCTCTTGTGTGTGTTCTGAATACTAAGAACTGTAGTTTGATTTAGAACGTCAATGCTTTTAGATAACGCGCCTGAACCGATCAACTTTTGATATAGGAAATGTTCAAAACATTATCCACCAATACAAAATTATATCATTTCTTTACTTACAAAGAGACTGATATGATTTTGTATATCAGGTTCGGTATCTAATAGTATTTGTTCAGAATCAATGTACTGGTAATACATGGTGACAGTGACCAACAGACTTGGCTGCAACACTTGCCCCGTTTTCTGTCTCATGAAACTTATCACCCGTTCTCAGTTTTCTACCTTTTTGTAGCCCTATGTAATAGATTACATATCTGGGATCCTGATCCGGTATCAAATACCCAGGACGTAGAGGATACTGAGAAACAGTTCTTTATAATGAACACACCCGAAGGAGATGCATCTCATGCACTTTCTTCGTTTGGGCGGCATAGGAATTCTGGTATTCCCCTATTTCCTGCTCTGCCTTATAACAATTAAAAGTTGGAGCGGGACCAATGTTCCCCAGCTCAATATAACAAGCGGGTTCGGTCAATACATCCATATTATTATCTTGATTAAGGCGTGATATGGTCGCTACCTGGAGAGAGAGAGAAGAAAACACTCAGCGTGCGCTCTTGCAAGATTAGATTGGTTATATATTTTATCTAATCAGGATGGCTCCCACTGTTTTTATCAAATCTTCCTTCAAACCTTAAAAGGAAAGACTAGCCGGGATTAATTACACTCTACAAGTTCGCCAATCTTTCAGCCAAGCCAGTGTCGGTACTTTGAGGGAGTTCCCCGTGCTTTCGCACGGACCTAATTACAGTAAACCTCGTTTTCCCAGAGGCGTAACCCCGTTGACACCTTTCTAGACACCTACTTGATCGGCTAATTGTAAAGTGCAAAACTCTCCCAGGAGTAACAATTACTCGCAGTGGGTATCGGGATCCAACTAACACATAGAAGGTATGCAATCTCATTGCAAATTTCAACACTTGAAACTCCCGATAATGGTTTTTACCCCTAGCACCTATGACCTTGGCTAAGGTCAACAAATCATAGGTACTAGTCAAGTTCTACCCGTCATTTCGTGATTAATTAGACCCACTCACATGACCCTTGGCTAAGGTCAACAAAGCCACATGACTGTCCTAACTAATCGCATCATATGCGGTGTAGGAAGACATCACTTAGCTACCGCACACTACGCCTCGGCTATAGTCGACAAACGTAGAACGAATACTAAGTACTCTACTTCCTAAAATGACGGAGGGTTGCGAATGGTTTTTAAGAAAACCTTTAATGCTTTGAACTTGATCTCGTTGCGGAATCAAATGGTTTTTAAATGGAATATTTTTTAGGCTTTTCTAGTTTTGCTAAAGGGGTCACTCCCGGTGAAGGGATCATCGGCCCTTTCCTCGTCGAATGAGGTGCGGGATATATCATATATATCACTGTGCAAAGCAGAAACTATAGAAGCAATCAAAAGACAAACCGAGGGTTGTAGCATCTGCCAGTTATTGCTAAAGGAGTCACTCCCGGTGAAGGGATCTCGGTCCTTTCCTCATCGAATAAGGTGCAGGATGTTCTACAATGAACACCGCGATACAAAGCAAGAACTATAGCTACCTGTTTTATTTTTGAAATTCGATTCCACAACATCAATTAGGTTTATTTTCTTTCATTAATCTCATTAATGAATATCCCATCATTTAAGTCCACCTAAACATGACAGATAAATATAGCGTACGCTTATGCCATCTGCATTCCCCTCGATGTCCCGTCTGCACCGTTAGGTTAGGTAACTAACGCCAGAGCGGGGCAGGGCTAGTGCGGGTGCAAAACATAAGCAACGTCTATATAATATATCATATATACTATATAATATATCTATCTGAAAAAATCACATGATCACATCACAGATAACGCAGCAGAAAATATCATAAGAAATATTGGATATACTAGGACGTCCGTGTTTTCAATACGAGCCAGTATAAAACACGGATTCCACGGTCATGATGAATAGCCAATCCCACACCCCTAGACCCCTACGAGAGCGGCAAGCAACCCTACCAATTCTAGGGTTAGGAGACCCGGACCCGACTCCTCGAGATGGTCTCCCACTGGACCCTAGAACCCGGTTACTTGTGCTCCCCTCCTTGGGTCTATCCTAATGCGGAAAAGTAAATAATATACAAATGGTGACATCATCCGCAACCTGGAAGTGCCCCAATAAAAGAATATTACATACAAGTTTTTACATGAATGAAAATGAAAAACACTCATCTCACATAAAAACCCCGGCTATTCAAACACGACGATCCAATATAACATATCCAGCAACACATAACATCACATGTCATCAACGTAAGTAAATATGCGCATCCCAATTATCGTTGACATATAGCAACGAAACCGGCGATATCACATATTACACTTACGGTCACAGAAAAGAAAGTGTAAAACTACAACAGTTGGAATCCGCATCCTCTTTAGACATCGCATGCATAATCAAATGAAATACTTAGACATCACATGCCTAACAATTATAAACCCCGCATTTTAGTCTCATTATCGAAAACTCTTTTCAATGTCAAGTCGGGCAATTCAACAAGATTCCCGACATTTTGATCGAATGCTCGTCGCAAACTTTAGTAGGCGGCCGCACCCCCGATATCGTCGACGAAGTGCACTAAGGCAGAACACCGCTACCGCGAGCACCCGAACGGATGCTTTCGGCGTTGGGGTTCTCCTACAGTCACCTGGTCGGGGATATGGGGTGAGGCTGTCTATTAAGTTTACCCGGCGAGTATCCGCGTACGCTACGTGATTGCGACGGACTTTTGATCACATCAAAATTCCGTGGCAACCGATCAAGTGAGACTAAAGTGCTTGATTTATAACATTCATTTAGTTATCTCATAACTATTTGTGAATTCCAATTATTGTATCACATTCCGGATAAATAGAAAATGTTAAACTTTCCGATCGAACAATCGAACACCCAAGTTTTCCCGAAACAGCTCAACACATGAAATAAGTTTAAAAACATTCACTTCGTGCCTCAGTACTAACGGTCCAGCCGTAGAAGGGTCAAGCCAACGCCTCACATGTGGCACGCCGTACTGTCCCAAACCCTAAGGATCAAAGGGCAGTTCAAGACGGTCACATAATCGAGTTAAGGTTTGTTGTCTTCTAGAGGGACCATCGCGTTACTTGCACTACTTAGAACGTCATTAAACTATGGAAAAATCCAACAATTGGAAATTTCCCGGCAGGGGAAAAAGTGGGTATTTATATCTGGTCGAAGTTTTTAACATATTCTAAAATTAGCCGGAAAAACACATAGACAAAGTTTGATAATCCGATCGAATTTACGAACTCCCAATACAACCCAGAAAACTCAACTCTTGAGTGATATTTAAAAAATCCCAGAAAATCCAGAACCAAAATATAGGAATTACTGTGCAAAAATTATTGGGCAATGTGACCAAACGGCCGCGGAACCGCCGCAGAAGCCATGCTTCTGCCGCTGTTCCGCGGCGGTTTAAATGATTCAGGAGCTCCATTTTGCACTATAATACTTAGAACTTCCTGCTGAATTTTTTAAGAATTTTTAATCTGGAAAAAACCCAGTTTTTAAAAAATGTACAGAGAGCAAATTTGTGTTAGGGTTTCCGTTCGATCGGACTTCTAACTCCGTCTACGCATCGCCTAAGGCTCTAGCTAGTCTCTGATACCACTGTAGGGTTCCTAGACACACTAATGAGGTTCTACAAGTGATCAAACATGGCCAATTCAAATTTTTCATGTGCCTACAAACCCTAATACGGATCGTTAACTAGATGTATAGGCGATGCAATGCAAATAAACAACTTTAACTTAAAGGAAAGAGGCTACAAGCTTTGTAGATCCGGTCCTCCACCTCCTAGGCTCCGTGATGATGTCCCTCCACTGTCCAAATCGAATCCCGGACTCTAGCATTGGCTTCATCGGACAAATGGGCGAGCTAGGTCGTCGACTTCGATGCCGAAGATGATCTACGTCGAGGCAACTCAAGATCAAACTCCAACTTCACCAAGTCATGAAACATGTGAAGAAAACACCCTATACTACTTGTCAAGTGGTAGAGGATGAAGAAATAGGAAGTGGGTTCACTTTAGAATTGGATTTCTCACTCTTTTTCTCAAGTTGCCAGTGATGAAAGCAAGGTTTTCTTCCTTGTTGAAGAAGAAGAAGAAGAAGGAATATGATAAGTATTATTCAAAATAGAAAATAAAATGAATACTTATCATATAGCAACCATGGTTAAGTGTAGAGACTAAACTAGGGTTAGGTTGAATGGTTAGGGTTAAGTAAACAAACAAAATGGTCAAGCTTTCAACACTTCATGAAGCTTCATGAAAGAAACAAAATAAGCCACCATTCTATTTATCTTGCAAAAATGAATAAATAAATAAATGAATAAGTAAATAAAAACCCTAACCATTAACATAACCATGGTTTAAACTAAACATACACCCAAACATTCATGTATCATCAAACATGATACAATCAAGTGCACAAAAATATATCACATATACAATGTGCACATCAAGTGAGAAAATCCTTTTTAAGTGAACCAATACTAGTTAATGCAAAGTAATATATCAAATATACAATTATGCATTAAATCATTAAATCAATACTTGATTTAAAGATCCGGTCATATCGCATATAACCGACTAGTATCCAATGTATCGACTTATCGAATCAATCCTCGATTCAATAATTAGGTTATATCGCATACAACCAATCGATACATTCATCACGAGAATGGAATATGGTATCACATACCCGCATTATTCTCGGTCCCGCACATATCTCATATGCGCTCCTATTTCATTTCGCTTGAGCCAGGAAACCTCTGTGTAGGACTCTAAAGACTCGTCAATACGCCGGCAGCAGATGATGATTATATCAAGCACCCACAAGCCGCAAGCGGTCTGCTAAACGTAAAGGCCACCCGGGTATTGAGCGATCAGAAGATCGACGAGCAAGCCCGCTCAAACTCCTGTGAATCCAACCAGTAACACTTACCGTACAGTCCGGTCTGTTCGTCTGATATGTCGCATATCTCGCCTAGGGGTAGTAAACGTCAGACCCCAATAGCTTGATAAGTCATGCCGACGTGAGGTCCATAACAATCGTGAAACTACTGATAACTCTTACCAGTATATCACTGCAACCCTGGCCAGGGATTTCCTGTTATGGCCAGTCGTGCATAGCGCAACATCAACCCCTAATACCAGGAGAGACGAATCCCCTCCTATCGCTTATTGCCTCCATGTGAATCGGGACTGTACCCAAAAACCACCTGTTTGCACGACTCAGTAGAGCCGTGGTAGGGTGGAAATCAAAGCACAGTGGGAGACACACAAGACTCTATGACGATCTCGGGTCAACAGACTAAGCTGTACCAGTGTCACCAGAGAACTGCCATCTGATGTGAGTTATAATACCATCTGGGAGTTCTCGGCGAGTCCGTTCAGTGTGCCCAGTCTCCACTGAGCACCCGCATACCATCTCTGATGTCAAACACCAATGGATATGGGATCATCCATCGCCCATCACATGGTTCGAGAAGATATACGCTAGTCTACTGTGGAGTATCGATGCCCCGTCTCGATATTCCCACGACTAGGAACATTGAAGGATGTACTCATGGACTACCCAGGCCCCACTAGTATAATCTGCATCATAGTCGTGGAAGTCTAGTACACATCCTAAGGGCTTTATCAACATGTAATAGAGAGACAGAAAGTATACATGTTAAGATAAAGAGCAACCAGATAGCGTACTATCATGTCAAGCAAGAAAGTCCTACCTATATATGACCCAGCATCCACTACAATATACATCCAATGTACAGTAATGGCCTCTAGGGCATACATATAACTAACACGTCATACGGTGGTATCAGAGCCTCGTCATTAACCTAGTCTAGCTTTGTCTAATGTGTTTACATCTTCGATCGAACAAAATTCCAAAACTGCGTTTTTCTCATGCATCAGTTCTCTGTTAAAATTTTTTGGGCTCCAAAAATTTTTCAGTGTGTTGCAGAAGTATGTACAGGGAATTTTAGGCATACTGTAAAAATTCGATGCACTGATTCAATAGAACGACCGCGGAACAGCGGCCAAACCGCTGTTTGGGCCGCGGTTCCGCGGCAATAAGAAGGAATCATTGCACCAATTTTTTTACAAAGGCCTTTTAGGCTGAAAATAGGGGTTTTGATATATTATTTTTGGGCCCAGAATTTCTTTATGTGCTACAGTAAAGCTTGCGGCCCACTTGGTAAAATTTGATCGATTGAAAATATTAAACACATTAGTTCACAGTATTTACATTATATCTACGACCGTGAATGTCACTTGATCGGCAAATCCTGTCTAACTGCTATAGCCCGGTTAGACGGATTTGCGAACGTGACTTTCACGTTGATGTTCTGTGATTGTGCTGTGATGTTGCGGATTGGTCGTGGGGGATAGCCTGGATGCAATGCTAGTACAGTTTTGGTTGTATTATGTACATTTGATATTGCGGGGCGAGCGTCCGACATGTGGACTGTCGTCACTGCCTGTTTGTATATTATTCTTTTGGGGCACGACCAGGTCGAGGTCGATGTACCCGTTGTATGTATATTTTACTTTCTGTACTAGGATTACCCCAAGGTGGGGTGCACGGATAGCCGGGTTCTAGAGGGCAACGAGCCCGCATCTCATGGAATTGAGACGGAGGGGGCTTCACTCTCGAATTGGCAGGCTATTCGCCGCACTCGTAGTGGGTACAGGTTGACCTAGGAGGGGTGCCCAAGTTACCGGATTCCGTGAAGTGCTGGGTGGTCCATTCACGGTGCTGAAGGGGGCTGCCTCGCTTCAGGTTTTGGCGGGTAACTTGCCGCGCCCGTAGGGCTCTAAGATTTCATTGCCCTTGAACCGATAACCATCTTTCGGCTAACCTAGCCTCCTCTGTCCCTCGAGATCCCCACGACCAGGGGAACGTCGGGTTTCAGTAGTGGCTCTGTGAAACCCGGGGATCCCAGATATCTGTATTGTTCTGTGATGTTGTACATTTCTGTGATGTTGCATTTTATCACGCCTTGAGCGAAATATTATATATTGATATATATACTAGTAGATGTTGTATATGTTTTGCATCCACGCTAGTCCAGTCCCCGCTCTGTCGTTAGTTAGCTAACCTAACGGGTAATGACGGGACCCAGTGGCGAATGCGGATGGCATATACGTACATCAGTATATTTTCGTTCTTTGTGGTGTGATCAATTGATGGGACTGCGTTGATTCGGATCAATGCAAGTTAAAAACAAACCTATTCTGATGTTGTCGGAACACTTTTCAAAAAGCTATTATTGCAAGGACGTTCACTTTTGTTTTGCACCGTGGTATTCAGTTGAAATATCCTGCTCCTCAGTCGACGAGGCAAGGGCCGAGATCCCTTCACCGGGAGTGACCCCTTGGACAGAAGTGTGCGTCAGGGCAATAACTTCACTATAGCCGATTACTTTTGCTTTGCACCGTGGTATTCAGTTGGAATATCCTGCACCTCATTCTACGGGGAAAGAGTCGAGATCCCTTCACCGGGAGTGACCTCTTTAGCAAAGGTTTTCGTCACTATATTTTCATAAAAGCTATCCGTTCCTTCAACGATATCAAGTTCATTACGTTAAAGGTTTTCGCCAGAAACCATTCGTAGCCCTCCATCATTTCAGTTAAATATTCGGTAGTATTCAAGCTATGTATTTTGACCTCACGCCAAGGCATAGTGATTGGTAGCTGCCGGGTATTTATCTGTTGCATAGATAGATGCGTTGGTTTGGGACAATCGTACTACTATTTTGGCCTACGTCAAGGGTATGTACGGGTGGGTTCAAATTAACCTGGACAATGACGGGTAGAACTTGACATGTGACTTATGATATTTTGACCTCACGCCAAGGCCATAAGAGCATGGGGTAAAAATCACATCGGGAGTTTCTAAAGAAACTGAAACTTGCCAGATATGCGCATACCTTCTGGAGTGTGATGACGTGAGCGGATTCCGTCACGTTATCATGCAATGATAGTTGGATCCCGATTCCCACTGATGAGTTGGTTTACTCCTCGGGTGATCCCGACTAATTCTTCTTTCAGGTTTGGAGGAGAATTTGATGGTACAGTGGGAGGTTTCCAGATTAGATAAATTGGTAACCATTCTGATCTAGGATAGAGTGCACGCTGAGTGTTTCTTTTCTCTCTCTCTTCGGCAGCGACCATTGACCCGACCCTAAGACTATGACTCAGTGACCAAGTTGACCGAACCTTCTTAAACACTGGCTTTTGGATTGTCAGAGTTGCTAACCTCATTGCCACTCCTACTTTTACCCTTTTCTCCAGGACACCCCGTATTACTACGAATGTCCACTTCCATTGGACAAAACCATCGTATGGTTAGATACGAACTCGAAGGAATTTATTCGAGGATGGTTTCCGGTTCTAGAGAAAACGTATAGGACTATTCAGTTGTCTTTTCCTTTTACCTTCTCTCAGGCTGCGAGTACTCCTTGGTTTAGGAGATAGTACACCTATTACGCAAATTGGATAGTCTTCTTCCAAACCTTAGGCTGGTGCCGAACGGTGGGGAATGAAGAAAACCAATTAGCATAATGATGGTGTACAGAAGGTATTAAGTAAAGACATAACAAGGGATTAGTAAGAGGGCAAAGTAAATTGCGACTGCTATTCACGACCAAACCAAGTATTTATTCGCCAATCCTAAATCACCTTTGTATTTCTCCAGAACACTCCGTATCACTACGAAGATCCACAGTTTATTGGATACTCCACCGTATGGTTATATACGAACTCGAAAGGAACTTGTTCCAGTTCGGGGATGGATTCTGGTTGAGGAGAAATAGGAATAAGGTTTATTCGGTTATCTTTATCTTCACCTTCTCTCGCATTGCGAGTGCTCCTAGGATTAGGACTGTACATCCATTATGCTTCTTGGATAGTCTTCTTCCAAACCATAGGCGGGTGCCGAACGGTAGGGAAGGAAGAAAACCATTTGGCCTAAAGGGGTGTGCAGAAGGTAATGACTAAAGACATATAAAGGGATTTGGAGAGGTGGCAAAGAATTACACGGGTACAGTTGTGAATATGGATAATGGAAGAGGCATTGCTAGGAATCCCCGGATACCCCATCGAAACATTTCAAATGTTTCAGTTTCACTGTGTACTGTTAAAAGAAAACTGATTTCCCGATTAGATACTTACTCCAGGGTATGTATTTACCAGGTATGATTCTCACATCTGTATGGTTTTACAGATGATGAGTGGGAGTAAGTTATTAGGAATTGGGTGATCATCCGGGATTCGTTGTAATCGGTGATATTTGAGGAAATCGCCTGGGTTGTTTGCCGGACGGCAAATATTTGGTTTTGAATATCCGCTGTTATGCACCAATTTCAAATCGATATATCTGTACGTCTATTTTCACAGAGTGAGATATACCTTTTTAAATTATGTCTATGACATTTACCTATATCAGTGGATGGTTAGGTAAGGAGCATTAAACAGCGGTGTAATTCTTCATAACCATAAGTACAGTTTTCAACCTACGACACACAGTGAATGAGTTATCAGACTCAAGGGATTTATACAGAGTATTGTATGTTGTCCAGGGTCCATCAGGACAGAGTGGTTGGTCCTCGTACTATATTCGGTTTACTTATGACTTCTCTAGTTTTTAGACAGATGTTTCATGGAAACACAGGGTCCGAATTTTGAGAAGTTATAGGTATTTGAATAAAGTAGAGAACCAGGTATTGCAAATATTGGGATTCTTCAAAGTGATCGAAGATGTAGATACTTGTGTATGGTGTTCAGTTGATAGTAATGATTAAGAGAACTTGCTTCTCTTTCAGGTTACTCATAATTGGAAGCATTCCTAAGTTGAGTAACGCTGATCGGCCTCTTTCCATTTAGTTGACATGCACTGGAGACAGCTGCATGATTTGAATCTGGTTCAATTAAATCAGTGCCTCTGGTTCTATATTGGATATAGAACAGTTCATATCTTAACGATGTTAAGGTACGGGAGTTGTCCGGCTTATGATTAAAACCAGACACTGGACAACTCAAGGCACGTTTCTGTAATGGCTGTTTGTGGGTTGACCCAGGCTATGACGAGGATTAACTTTCTACCATCTGGAAGATCAATAGTGATATTGTTCTAGACTCGCCACAGTTTTATTAAAAATGGATTTTTTCAGAAAAACAGTAGTGGGAGTATGGTAGAACTGGAAGTGATTCCAGAACCACAAACGATTACTGAAAAGATTTCATAGGAACCTAAAGATTCAATCTGGTTTGACATTCCATTGCCCACACCGCAGATTTGGTGGGTAACCTCAGGCACCCGAGAGGTACTACGGTAGCCTCAAGGACGGTGACAGGGAGGTTCTTGTTTACCCAGACTTGCCATTGCTGTTGTTCCAGACTGTGAGACCCGGCAGGAGGATGAGTATAGCGTCGTTCTGAACTGGTTTTAGAAGTGCACGTCTATATGACTCTGCCAGAGGGTTGTCATGGTCAGTGGGAGCAGCGGAAGCATGGAGGACAAGTGGCTTATGTCTATTTATAGACTAAAGCAGATATAGCGGAGATAGATCATCAATTTCTGATGTGACAGTCATAGGTTTGACTTCATCAGAATAGGGGATGGATCTGTTGAGAAGGTAGTAGGGTGTGATGTCCTGGTATTTGGATGACATACACAGAGTAGGAAGTGATATTCCTATACTACGATCGGTTATACTTTGGTCGTCACACAGTGGTTTCTCCACATGGGACTTGGACATTATATCAGACATACTGGTTATTAGATCTATGGTTTTAGATCTAGATTTGGGTGGTTTCCCAATCAGGGTACTTAGACAGCATTCTAAGAGTATTTAGAATGGACGACTCCTGGCACGGTAGTGTACCTACAGGTGATGGAGTCACCCTCTCTAAAGGTGTCTTACAGACTAAAGGGGAGAGGGAAGTGCATGATTGGCAGATCACTTGCTCAGGCAATTGAGTCAATCATGAGATGCCAAGTACCACACCAGATGTTGTTTTTGCAATAAGTTGATATTGATCCAATCCTGGAGAAACAGTCGGAAGCAGTTTTAGAACATAAGTAGATGTTCTAGGGATATGATAACAACAGCCTCATTCGGGAAACAGTTATCATTCCAGGCTTCCAAGGTGACATGGACGACAGGGAGGTTGTCAGAGTTATAGTTTTTCCTTCTGACGAGGGGCAGTATTTTGGACAGGTGGTCCAAGGCAATACTGAGGGAGGCATGGCGCAGGATACTGATTAAGTTCAGTTGACGATACAGTCTAAGAAGTTTGGATTTGGAGTTCATTTATGAGCTAGGTCCCATCAGACATCCAGACACATTCTAAGACAGGTATTGCTCATTTCGGAAGATGGCTTTCTCTGCGAACTTGAGATGTAGAGAGACATAGAAAGAAACATCAAAGCGGATCCACTCGCTGAGGCTATTCCTCGAACGTAATAGTTTCGCAAATGAGCTTTGTGAGACTGACTAGTAGAGGAGTTGGGTGTTCGGTATCACACGGGCTGTGAGTATGCGACATCGCAATAATTAGCCTTGAGTGCAAGTGGGAGATTGTTGGAGATAGTGCCCTCAGAGTCAATTATTGGATCACAGGCACATGGTTGCAATGATTGAAGGAGGACCTATCCCGGTAGGACAGTCTTACTCAAGATGATAGTATGCTATCTGGTTTATCTTTATCATCGTGTACTGCTTTAGGTGACCTGACAGGTCACTATTGCACGTTGATAGAGCCCCTAGGATTCTTGCTTGACTGCCAGCAGTATGAGGGCGATCATATACGTGGGAGCTGGTAGTCTATAAGCACATCCTTAAAAGGTCCCTAGTCGTAGGAGTTTCGAAACAGAGCATCGATACTCCAGAGTAGACTAGTGTATACAGTCGAGACCCCGACGAGGGGTGGTGGCCGGTCTCACAAGCCACTGGTGTCAGTTGGATCACCTAAGATGTAAACAGGTGCTCATTGGGTTATGAGTACACCGGACAGGGCTCGCCGGGAACATGCTAGTTAGTCTTATACCTAACGTCAGATAGCAGTTCCTTGGTGACATGTGTACAAGTTAGTTCATCGACCTGAGGATCGTCATTTGTCTCGTGTGAGTTCCCACTGTACTTTGATTACTACCCTACCACGCTCAAAGGAGACGTGCAAACAGGTTTTAGTTGGGTACAGTCCCGAGCCACATGGAGGCAGTGAGCGGATCTGCAGGGGTTCGTCTCTCCCGGTATTGGGGGTGGGGTCGCGCTGTGTCTAGGAGAGCCATTACACGAAGTCCTTGGCCAAGGCAGGAGATTTGCTGGTAGGTATTCAAGTAGTATCTCAGGGTGTTCTGGGCTACACTCCGACACGACTTGTACCGCTTTTAGGGGTCTGACTTTTACCAACCTCCTAGGCCCGCCATGCGATGCTCATAGACGAACGGACCGGACTGTACGGATATTGTCACTGACAGGCTCAGTAGTGGTTAGTTGAGTGTGGTTTTGAGTGTGTGATCATTTCTTTTCATGATAACATTTTGATCTCTCTTTTTTGCTTATGCTTGTGAGATCCTCCCTCACTCTCTCCTCTCCCACCTCATGAGGCCGGCCATTCTAAGGTGGGGGCTGTCCCAAATTTTTCATGGGGATTTTTGGTCTCATTTGCTTGCAAAAATCCCCAAGTTCCCTCTCCAAAAGGTTCACTTCATTTCCTCCACCAAAAGGCGACTTCAAGTAACCCCAAATGAGACATATGGCACTACACTATTCTACAGCAAACCTTGGGCACGTCGACTCACCAGCTTCGTGCCCGAGTTGCCTCGGTCCAGAGGTGGGAGCCCGTAAAAGAAGTCGGCGACGTGGTGCCCTTCCGGCGACGAGGTGGAGACCGGAGATTCCGCGGGGAGATCGGGACGACGACGAGAAGACCGGAGGACACGGATCGCTCGGTATATCTCTCTACCCCATCTCTAGATAGCTAGGACTGGATTAATGGCACGATCCGGGTTTATAGTGCGCGGTGGTGCCGGTTTGAAAAGTTAAAGTTTAGCATCGCTTCCGCATTCCGGCGTCGGATCGACGGCCGGGGCGCCGCCGTGCACTTACACTCATTGGGTTACGGGTACACCGGACAGGACTCGCAGGGAACTGTTGGTTGGTATTATACCCGTCGTCAATTAACAGTCCCCAGGTGACATGAGTGCAGCATAGTCCGCAGACTTGACACTGCTGCTTCATCTCGAGTGTGTTCCCACTGTTCATAGATTGCTACCCTACCACGGCTCAAAGGAGTCATGCAAACAGGTAGCAGTTGGGTGCAGTCCCGCAGCACTTGGAGGCAGTAGCAGTTAGAAAGGATTCGTCTCTCCCGGTATTGGGAGTAGATATCGCGCTGTGTTTGGAGAGACATTACGCAAAGTCCCTGGCCAGGGAAAACGAGATTTCCTGGTAGGATTTCCAGTAGCTTCTCAAGGTGTAATGGGCTTCACTCCGACACGACTTATACCGCCTTTTAAAGGAATGACGCTTGCCGCCCCCTAGGCCCAATATGCGATAGTCTTAGACGAACAGACCGGACTGTACGGAGATTGTCACATCAGGATCAGTAGGAGTTCGGATGGGTTTCCTCATCGGCCTTCTTATCGACATCTACCTGGGGACCGTTACGTACAGCTAATACCGCTTGCGGCCTGTGGTTAAACACACTGCCAGCGTAGTATCGAGTCCTTAGAGTCCCACACAGAGAGTTTCCCTGCTTCAGGCAAAACGATATAGAGGTCGTATGGTTTTACGACAGGGTTCGGACATATACGTGTATTTATGCACGTATGATCTTCGGACAGATTATACTAGCGGGCTTTAGTTTAAGCCAGATTCTAGTATTGGATTATTGGATTTATGCAGTCTCAGAATATCCGTGTTTTACGGATGGGAGGGGCATTCTCGTAATTAGTCGAGAAGCTTTTAGAAGAAAGGTGAGGTGGAGAGCTTATGTGTAATTTGCATTAAATGAATTAGTGACGCATGCGATGATTCATCCAAATGAGTTAATGAAGCATTAATTGTTTTAATGACTCATTAGATGATTCATTCATTTGTATTAAATGAAGCATGAAGATATTTGTGCAAGATATTTTATGCTTCATAATATATACACAAATGAGTTATTTTTTCATTTCATTCTCACAAACACATTCTCTCTCCTCAAGCTCTCCTCTTCTTAAACCTAACCCTAATCCTCTCATGTGTTGAGATCCCAAGGGTTAGCAAGACTAATAGATCCTTAATCCACTTCTATATTTTCTAGGTCACTTGGATTAGCAATCATAGCCACTTAGTTACCTCAAGTGAGAGGTTAAAACTTGGAGGAGGAACTCTCAGGTGGATCTTTTATCACATCGAGGAGGCCAACGAGGAGGTG
This sequence comes from Agapanthus africanus, assembly GCA_030015575.1. Classification (NCBI taxonomy): domain Eukaryota; kingdom Viridiplantae; phylum Streptophyta; class Magnoliopsida; order Asparagales; family Amaryllidaceae; genus Agapanthus; species Agapanthus africanus. Next base: position 605,566,057 of record JASDDO010000019.1, on the reverse strand, counting down.
AACAACAAGAACAAGAAGGACTAGGATCTTAAAGTATAATCATCTATCATAGTAGTTTAGCACTTCTAGATAGTTTGTTAGTTAGGGTTTAGCAAAGATCCGTAAAGCTAGTCGATGTTAACTTAAACAGAATGATTGTTTTACCTATTCCGCCTCCCCGCATCATGTGGGGTGTCTAACGTCGACTTACAGTGGTTTCAGAGCCTAGCTAAACCATAACTAATATGTTAGCAAAGTTTTTAGAAATTCGATCGCAAAACGAACCCGAAAAAACGACAATTTTACATAGTTTCTGCCGATTTTTAAACGGGGTCTAAAAATTTTTCAGGGACCCTTAAAAATACAAGCAGGGTTTTGTAAGAATTGTGAAGAAATTTGGGATCGTGAATCGACCAAACCACCGCGGAACCTCCGTCGATCCAAGCGATCCGCCGCGGATCCGCGGCCGAGTTGACACCGAGTCAACCCAAATTTGCTCAGTTATTCTTCTGTGTTGATGTTGTGTTTTCTGGGATGTTTTGTTTCTGCTCAGGTTTTATGTGCACAGAGAATTGTTTGGAGTAGATTCATATGTGTTGCTTGATCGAAATTCTAAGATGTTTGGCTAACTGGATTATATCTGTGTTGTGTTTAATGTGTTCGTAAACCTCCCCTAACTGCAAGTATGTCAGTTAGCAGGGGGTTGCACATTTCTGTAATGGTTTTTACTGGTTTGTGAATGTGACCTTGTTGGATTGTCGTGGATGGATTGCCGGGGATGTGAGACGAGTGTTTCTTTCATTCAATTGTAAATTGTAATTTGTTGTAATATTCTTTTGCGGGGCACATCCGGGTTGAGGTTGTAGCCACCGTTGTATTATTTCATTTACTGTTTTCTGCTCCTAGGATAGACCCAAGGTGGGGTGCACAAACTACCGGGTACTTTGAAGTGCTTAGTGGTCTACTCACGTCGTTGAGGGAGACCGCTTCACTTCGGGTACTTGGCCGGTAGTTTGCCGTACCCGTAGGGGTCTAGGGTGGGGTTTTGGCTATTCATCGCGACTATGTAATCCGTCTTTCTTTGCAGGCTCAAAAGGAATGCGGATCCTGGAAAATCCAATATGTTCATCTGTGATCTGGAATGCCTATTATTGCGTCTGACGAATGTACAATATCTATATATGATATCTAGTAGGCGTTACTTATGTTTTGCACCCGCGCTAGCCCAGCCCCCGCTCTGTCGTTAGTTAAGTAACCTAACAGGTGAATGACGGAGCCCAGTGGCGAACGCGGATGGCATAAGAGGACGTTGTATTTTCGTTGTTTTCTGCAAAGATAGGTTAATTGATGGGACGCATTATATTAATGCAAAGAAAATAAACCAAAGTTGAATCGTTGGAACAGTTTAAAAGAAACCACTCGGTTATTTTAAAACAGAAGATTTTTTTTTAATTGCGGAGCTTAAACCACTCCTTTTAAAAGCTATCAGGTTCCTTCGATCATATCTGTTAGAGATAGTGCCCTCAGAGTCAATTATTGGATCACAGGCACGTGATTGCAATGATTGAGGGAGGACCTATCCCGGTAGGATAGTCTTACTCAAGATGATAGTATGCTATCTGGTTTATCTTTATCATCGTGTACTGCTTTAGGTGACCTTACGAGTCGCTATTACACGTTGATAGAGCCCCTAGGATTCTTGCTTGACTACCAGCAGTATGAGGGCGATCATATACGTGAGAGCTGGAGTCTATAAGCGCATCCTTAAAAGGTCCCTAATCGTGGAAGTTTCGAGACAGGGCATCGATACTCCGGAGTAGACTAGTGTATACAGTCGAGACCCCGATAAGGGGCGGTGGCCAGTCTCACAAGCCACTGGTGTCTGTTGGTTCACCTAAGATGTATACAGGTGCTCATTGGGTTATGAGTACACCGGACAGGACTCGCCGGGAACCTGCTAGTTGGTATTATACCTGACGTCAGATAGCAGTTCCCTGGTGACATGTGTACAGGTTAGTTCATCGACCTGAGATCGTCATTTGTCTCGTGTGAGTTCCCACTGTGCTTTGATTACTACCCTACCACGCTCAAAGGAGACGTGCAAACAGGTTTTAGTTGGGTACAGTCCCGAGCCACATGGAGACAGTGAGCGGATCTGCAGGGGTTCGTCTCTCCCGGTATTGGGGGTGAGGTCGCGCTGTGTCTATGAGAGCCAGTACATGAAAATTCCTTGGCCAAGGCAGGAGATTTGCTGGTAGGTAATCCAGTAGTATCTCAGGGTGTTCTGGGCTATACTCCGACACGACTTGTACCGCTTTTAGGGGTCTGACTTTTACCAACCCCCTAGGCCCGCCATGCGATGCTCATAGACGAACGGACCGGACTGTACGGATATTATCACTGACAGGCTCAGTAGGGTGTCAGGATGAGTTCGCTCATCGACGTCCCTTTTGGTCAATAGCTGGTGGCCCGTCACGTATGGCTAATACCTCTGACGTGCTAGTGGTTAAATCCACAGCCATAGTATTGACGAGTCTTTAGAGTCCACCACACACAGTTACTCAGGTTTCGGGCGAAACGCCGTAGAGGCCGTATGGAGATATGGCAGGGTTCGATCAGATACGTGCGGTATTGCACGGATCGTGATCGGACGGATTTTACTAGCCGACTTTGGTTTAAACCGGATCCTAGTATTTGACTGTGTAGTTTTGTCTCTTTGCATTTGTGTTCAGTGGAAATACAAATGCGGGCATGTATATGCAGTGGAGGGGTTTTCCTGTAATTTATTACGGGATCAGTTTTCTGAAGTTGCCATTTTGCATTCCGTTCCGGCCGGTTTTCCTTTGTTCCTTCACGGCCGGACTTTATCGTTGGAGGGTGTTATTCGCAGTTTGCAAATAACATTTTGTGGAGGGGGTTTATTATGATTGTGGCTTCCTCATGATGAGATTCCTTTTGCATCATATGTCTTGCATTTATTGTGATGAGATTGAGTGAGGTTGAGATGAGAAATGAGTGTGACAAATTTCACTTGACCATACATATTCTTTCTTGCTAAGTTTCTTTTTTCTCTCTCCACCATTTTTCTTTATGGGAGGCCGGCCACTTTGAGAGGGTGAAGGTGAGAGAGGTTTCATTATGTGTGGGAATTGATTCATCTCATTTTCATTCTTGGCTTGCAAAAGTTCCAAACCTCTCTCCATTATTCTTTCTCTATTCCTCCATCATGGCAACATAAACCCTAAAGAGACAACCCACTACACTATATCTACAACAAATCTTGGACGCGTCGGCTAGCCAACTTCGCGCCCGAGTTGCCTCGGTCCAGAGGTGGGAGCCCGTAAAAGAATCCGGCTACGTGGTGCCCTTTCCAACGAGGAGGTGACGGATGGAGATTCCGCGGGAGATCGGAGTGGAGACGAAGACCGAAGGACACGGATCGCTTGGTATAACTCTCTACCCATATTTTAGTTTGCTAGTAGCTAGGTTAATAGCCCGATCCGGGTTAAAAGTGCGCGGTAGTGCCGGTTTGCAAGTTTGCAAAGTTTTTCGTTTCCGCGTTTCCGGCGTCGGATCGACGGCCGGGGCGCCGCCGTGCACTTACAATATCAAGTTCACTACGTTTACGGTTTCGCCAAAACCATTCGTAGCTCTCCGTCATTTCATTTGGGTATTCAGAAGTATTCAAGCTATGTATTTTGACCAACGCCAAGGCATAGTGTTTGGTAGCTGCTGGGTATTCATTTGTTGCATAGATAGATGAGTTAGTTTGGGAGAGTTGTACTACCATTTGGCCAACGGCAGGGGTATGTACGGATGGGTTCATATTAACAAGATAATGATGGGTAGAACTTGACATGTGACTTATGACATTTTGACCAACGCCAAGGTCATAAGAGCATGGGGCAGAAATCGATATCGGAAGTTTCTAAAGAAACTGAAACTTGCTAGTGTTGCATACCATTTGGAGTGTGATAATTCTGGTAGGATTCCTTCAGCTTTATCACACGATGATATTTGGATCCCGATCTTACTGTGAGTATATGCTACTCATCGGGAGATTCTTTCACTTAACGATCAATGCTATAAACCAAGTTGGTGTCAAGAAAGGTGTCAGCAGGGCTACGCCCGCAGGGAAAAGAGGTTATTTAATTAAGGAACTTCGCGAAAGCATCGTAAAACCTCCCTCGAAGTACCGACACTTGCCTGGCTGAACGGTTAAGCAAGTATTGTACAGTAAGAATAGTCCTGACTAGTTCTTCCTTTTTGGTTTGAGGAGAGATTCGAGAAACAGTGAGAGCCATCCTGTTTAGATAAACTAAAAACCACTCTAAACTTGCAAGAGCATCATGTTAAAGTGTCTCCTCTCTCTCTCCTAATTGCAGCGACCCAGAACATGACAGGCCTTAAGTTATTATTAGATAAAAATATTTTGACAGGGCCAAACTATAAAGATTGGTTCCGGAATGTCAAGATGGCAATTACCTATGACAAATTGGGGTATGTCCTTACTACTAAGGCACCTGCCGTCCCAGGTCCTGAATCCAGTGTCGCGGATAAGGAAATCCGCAAGATCTGGGAGTTAGACTGCACGAAGGCCAAATGCATCGTGCTTGCCTCTATGAATAATGAACATCAGAGGAGGCATGAGAATATGGATCTTGAATCCATATTTCTCCACACCAAGGAACTGTATGGAGAGCAATCTCGTATAGCTAGATACGAAACCTCGAAGAACTTGTTTCAGTCGAGGCTGGCCATCGGATCATCTGTAGGAGAACATGTCCTTAAGATGATTGGCTATATTGAAGAGCTCGTAGACCTCGGGACAACATTAGAGAACGAGCTGTATACAGACCTGGTTCTTCAGTCCCTTCCTTCCACCTACGCCCAGTTTATCTTGAATTTCAACATTCAAGGTAAGGAAGTTGAGCTTCCAGAACTCCTTAACATGTTGAGGAGTGCAGAGGGCACCTTGCAGAAAGCAACGGAAACACCCACTATATTTGTTCGTGGTGCTTCCTCTTCCAGGTATAAGGCAAGGGCCAAAGGAAGGAAGAAGAAGGCCGCTACCAAACCAAGAGGTGGTGTTGGTAAGGTGGGAGCCAAGGGAAAGGCAAAGGTTGCGGTGCCAGTAGTGGAAAAGGACGAGTGCTTCCATTGTTGTAGAAAAGGCCATTGGAAGTAAGATTGCAAAGCTTGGATTGCCAAGAACCAGGACCCGAGGCAGGTTGTGGCTTCGACTTCAGGTGTGTTTGTAATTGAAAATTGTCTGTCAATCAACTCTACTTCCTGGGTATTGGATACCGGATCAGGATCTCATATATGCAATTCATTGCAGGCACTGAGAAACCGTAGAGTGCTGAAGGTTGGTGATATGACCCTCCAGGTTGCTAACGGTGCTAGCGTGAATGCTGTGTCCGTAGGGGAATATCATCTTGGATTGACGAGTGGACATATTTTGGTTTTGCGCAGCTGTTTTTGTGTACCTAGTTTAACGTGTAATATCATATCAGTATCGTTGTTATCAAAAGAAGCTTATGATTTCATGTTTGAAAGCGATGTTGTTAACATCCACCTTAATCATGGTTTGATTGGGTCTAGTACACTAGATAACGGTATATATGTATTAAACCAATTACAGATTTTCAATGTCCAGAACACACTAAAAAGAAAAAGAAAGTCTCCAGATTTAAATCAGGCTTTCTTATGGCATTGTAGACTGGGTCACATCAATGAGACAAGGTTAACTAAGTTACATAGAGAAGGATATTTGGATCTGTTCGAATATCAATCTTATGCCACTTGTCAATCATGTCTCAAAGAAAAGATGGCAAAGACTCCATTCACTGGACATTGAGTAAGAGCGAGCGAGCTCTTAGGACTCATACACAGCGATGTATGTGGTCCAATGTCTACATATGCTAGAGGCGGTTTTTCATATTTCGTTACTTTTATGGATGATTACTCTAGGTATGGATTCATTTTCCTGATGAAACATAAATCTGAGGCCTTTGAGAAATTCCGAGAATATAAGAATGAAGTAGAAAACCAAACCGGCAAAAGTATCAAGACACTGAGATCTGATCGAGGTGGTGAATACTTAAGTGCCGAGTTCCTGGGTTACCTAAAAGAGAATGGAATTCTCTCTCAGCTTACTCCTCCATACACTCCACAACATAACGGTGTATCGGAAAGACGGAACCGAGCCCTATTAGATATGGTACATTCCATGATGAGTAATACTGAGTTACCGCGATCTTTCTGGGGTTATGCACTAGAATCAGCTACATATCTTTTGAACAGGGTTCCTACCAAGACTGTGCCTACCACACCATATCAGATGTGGAGTGGGAAGAAACCCTATCTTCAGTATCTGAAGATATGGGGATGTCCGGCTTTTGTTAAAAAGCAGCATGCAGACAAACTCGAGGCATGATCAGTACAGTGTAAGTTTGTGGGATATCCAAAGAACTCCAAGGGATATTATTTCTATTACGCAGAGGAACAAAAGGTTTTTGTTTCTCGTAATGCCCATTTTCTAGAATAGCAGTTTTTAGAAAAAGAAACAAGTGGGAGTGCAATAGAACTGGAAGAAATTCCAGAACCACAAACTACTACTGAATGTTTGGTAGAACCAGTGGTTCCAGAAGAACAGGACATTCCCGCACCCCTCCGCAGGAGTAGTAGGCCGTCTCATCCGCCTGAGAGATACTACGGTTTTCTCATAGACGGGGATAGAGAAGATTGCGTCATTGATAATGATGAACCTACTAGCTTCCAGCAGGCCATCCAGAGCGGCGACTCAGTAAGATGGCTGGATGCAATGTGGACTGAGATGGAGTCCATGTACACCAACAAAGAATGGACTTCGGACTTTACTCCAGATGGGATAAAACCCATAGGATGCAAGTGGATCTTCAGAAAGAAGATTGGTGTAGATGGACAGGTAGAAACCTATAAGGCTAGACTTGTTGCAAAGGGTTTTCGTCCAAGACCTGGTTTGGAGTATGACGAAAAATTTTCTCCAGTGGTTATGCTCAAATCCATTCGGATCCTTCTTGCCATTTCCACCTTCCATGATTATGAGATCTGGCAGATGGACGTAAAAACGGCTTTTCTAAATGGTAATTTAGAAGAGTGCGTCTATATGGATCAGCCAAAAGGTTTCAATCAGAGTGGGATCAGCGGGAAAGTGTGCAAGTTGCTTAAGTCCATTTATGGACTAAAGCAGGCATCGCAGAGTTGGAACATCTGTTTTGATAAAACGGTCAAAGAATATGACTTTACCAAAAATCCAGATGAACCATGTATATATAGTAAAATTGTAGCATGAACTATCGTATTCCTCGTCTTGTACGTGGATGACATTCTCTTGATAGGAAATGACATCCATATGCTACAATCTGTCAAAGGATTCTTGTCACACAGGTTCTCCATGAAAGACCTGGGTGATGCCTCTTACATTCTGGGGATCCAGATCTATCGTGTTAGATCTAAGAGGATGTTGGGACTTTCGCAGTCCAGGTATATCAACACTATACTGAAAAAATTCAGTATGGAAGATTCTAAGCGCGGTAATTTACCGGCTTGTCACGGAATCACTCTCTCCAAAGAGATGTCTCCCAAGACTGATTTGGAAAGGTATCGCATGTCAGTTATACCCTACGCTTCTGCGGTAGACTCTATAATGTATGCGATATTATGTACCAGACCAGATGTAGCTTACGCACTGAGCGTGGTAAGCCGGTATCATTCAGACCCGAGGGAGAAGCACTGGATAGTAATAAAGAACTTTCTCAAGTACCTGAGAAGGACTAAGGATATGTTCTTGGTTTACGGCGGAAAAGACCTCCAGATCGAGGCTTTTGCTGACTCCAGCTTCCAGAGTGACAAGGATGACTCCAAGTCCATGTCAGGTTATGTCTTTACCCTCGATGGAGGGGCGGTGTGCTGGAAGAGTTCCAAGAAGGACACCGTTACTGACTCGACGATGGAAGTGGAGTATATAGCTGCTTGCGATGCCGCAAAAGAAGCAGTCTGGATGAAGAAGTTCCTAACGGAACTTCAGGTGGTTCCTACCAGTGTTGATCCAATACCTCTGTATTTTGATAACAACGGCGCTATAGCTTTAGCGAAGGAACCCAGGTCCCATCAAAAGTCCAGACACATCTTAAGGCGGTATCACCTGATCAGGAAGATCATAGATCGCCGGTGTTAGTTATATGTATGCCCTAGAGGCCATTACAGTACATTGGATGTATATTATAGTGGATGCTGGGACATATATAGGAAGGACTTTCTTGCTCGACATGATAGTACGCTATCTGGTTGCACTTTATCTAAACATGTATACATTCTGTCTCTCTGATTACATGTTGATAAAGCCCTTAGGATGTGTACTCGACTTCCAGGACTATGATGTAGATCATACTAGTAGGGCCTGGGTAGTCAATGAGTACATCCTTCATTGTTCCTAGTCGTGGGAATATCGAGACGGGGCATCGATATTCCAGAGTAGACTAGCGTATATCTTCTCGACCCATGTGATGGGCGATGGATGATCCCATATCCATTGGTGTTTGACATCGAAGATGGTATGCGGGTGCTCAGTGGAGACTGGGTACACTGAACGGACTCGCCGAGAACTCCCAGATGGTATTATACCTCACGTCAGATGGCAGTTCTCTGGTGACACTGGTACAGCTTAGTCTGTTGACCCGAGATCGTCATAGAGTCTTGTGTGTCTCCCACTGTGCTTTGATTTCCACCCTACCACGGCTCTACTGAGTTGTGCAAACAGGTGGTTTTTGGGTACAGTCCCGATTCACATGGAGGCAATGAGCGATAGGAGGGGATTCGTCTCTCCCGGTATTGGGGGTTGATGTTGTGCTATGCTCGACTGGCCATAACAGGAAATCCCTGGCCAGGGTTGCTGTGATATACTGGTAAGAGTTATCAGTAGTTTCACGAATGTTATGGACCTCACGTCGGCATGACTTATCGAGCTATTGGGGTCTGACGTTTACCACCCCTAGGCGAGATATGCGACATATCAGACGAACAGACCGGACTGTACGGTAAATGTTACTGGTTGGATTCACAGGAGTGTGAGCGGGCTTGCTCGTCGATCTTCTGATCGCTCAATACCCGGGTGGCCGTTACGTTTAGCAGACCGCTTGCGGCTTGTGGGTGTTTGATATGATCAACATCTGCTGCCGGCGTATTGACGAGTCTTTAGAGTCCTACACAGAGGTTTCCTGGCTCAACGAAACGAAATAGGAGCGCATATGAGATATGTGCGGGACCGAGAATAATGCGTGTATGTGATACCGTATTCTATTCTCGCGATGAATGTATCGATTAGTTATATGCGATATAACCTAGTTATCGAATCAAGGATTGATTCGATAAGCCGATACGTTGGATACTGGCCGGTTATATGCGACATGACCGGATCATTGAATCAAGTGTTGATTTAATGATTTATTGTATAATTATATATTTGATATATTACTTTGCATTAACTAGTATTGGTTCACTTTAAATGGATTTACTCACTTGTATTGCACATTGTATATGTGATATATTTTTGTGCACATGATTGTATCATGTTTGATGATACATTCTTTCTTGGTTTTGTGTAAAGTATTGAACCATGGTTAGTTAGTGGTTAGGGTATCATTTCATTTACTTATTCATTTATCTTTTTATTTATTTCATTTGAAAAGAAAAAGAGAAATGAATTGTGGCTATATTTGTTTTTAGTTGAAGATTCATGAAGCATTGACTTAGTCACCATTCTTGTCTCATGCCTAACCCTAACCACTCATCTAACCTAAGTTAAGTCTCTACACTAAACCATGGTTGAAGATATGATAAGTATTGTATTTTCTTTTCTATTTTATTTTTAACTTATCATATCTTCTTCCTCTTCTTCATCTTCTTCAACAAAAGAAAAAGCTTGCTAACTGTGAAAATAGGAGTCAAAGAGTCAACAGTGTTGCCGCGGAACCGCCGCTCCACGTGGGCTTAGGCCGCGGTTCCGCGGCGTTATGAAGGAGTTAGGTCTCCGTTTTTCACAGTATTTCATAAAAAACCCTGCTTGATTTTCTGGATATTTATAATATTTTATTCAAGAGTTGAATTTTCTGGGTTGTTTTGGGGATTCGAATGTTCGATCGGATTATCAAATTTTGTCTATGTGGCTTTCCGGATAAATTTTAGAATATGTTAAAAAGTTCGACCGGATATAAATACCCAATTTTTCCCCTGTCGGGAAATTTCCAAGTGTTGGATTTTTCCAAAGTTTAACGACGTTCTAAGTAGTGCAAGTAACGCGATGGACCCTCTAGAAGACAACAAACCTTAACTCGATTATGTGACCGTCTTGAACTGCCCTTTGAACTGCCCTTTGAACCTTCGGGTTTGGGGCAGTACGGCGTGCCACATGTGAGGCGTTGGCTTGACCTTTCTACGGCTGGACCGTTGGTACTGAGGCACGAACAGAATGTTGTTAGACTTATTTCATGTGTTGACCTATTTCGGGAAAACTTGGGTGTTCGAATATTCAATCGGAAAGTTTAACATTTTCTGTTTATCCGGAATGAGATACAATAATTGGAATTCACAAGTAGTTATGAGATAACTAAATGAATGTTATAAACATAGCAGTTTAGTCTCACTTGATCGGTTGCCACGGAATTTTGATGTGATCAAAAGTCCGTCGCAATCACGTAGCGTATGCGGATACTCGCCGGGTAAACTTAATAGACAGCCTCACTCCATAGCCCCGACCAAGTGACTGTAGGAGAACCCCGTCACCGAAAGCATCCGTTCGGGTGCTCGCGGGAGCGGTGTTCCGCCTTGGTGCACTTCGTCGACGGTATCGAGGGTGCGGCCGCCTACTAAAGTTTGTGACGAGCATTCGATCAGAATGTCGGGAATCTTGTTGAATTGCCCGACTTGATATTGAAAAGAGTTTTCGATAATGAGACTAAAATGCGGGGTTTATAATTGTTAGGCATGCGATGTCTAAGTAATTCATTTGGTCAGGCATGCGATGTCTGAGGAGGTTGCGGATTCCAACTGTTGTAGTTTTACACTTTCTTTTCTGTGACCGTAAGTGTAATATGTGATATCGCCGGTTTCGTTGCTATATATCAACGACAATTGGGATGCGCATATTTACTTACGTTGATGACATGTGATGTTATGTGTTGCTGGATATGTTATATTGGATCGTCGTGTTTGAATAGCCGGGGGGTTTTTATGTGAGATGAGTGTTTTTCATTTTCATTCATGTAAAAACTTGTATGTAATATTCTTTTATTGGGGCACTTCCAGGTTGCGAAAGTTGTCACCGTTGATGTATATTATTTACTTTTCTGCACTAGGATAGACCCAAGGAGGGGAGCACAAGTAATCGGGTTCTGGGGTCCAGTGGGAGACCAACTCGAGGAGTCGAGTTCGGGTCTCCTAACCCTAGAATTGGTAGGGTTGCTTGCCGCTCTCGTAGGGGTCTAGGGGTGTGGGATTGGCTATTCATCACGACCGTGGAATCCGTGTTTTATACTGGCTCGTATTGAAAACACGGACGTCCTAGTATATCCAATATTTCATATGTTTCTTCTGCTGTGTTTTATCTGTGATGAGATCATGTGATGTTCTGAGACAGGTATTATATATAGTATATATGATATATTATATAGACGTTGCTTATGTTTTACACCCGCGCTAGCCCTGCCTCGCTCTGGCGTTAGTTACCTAACCTAACGGTACAGACGGGACATCGAGGCGAATGCGGATGGCATAAGCGTACGTTATATTTATCTGTGATGGTTAGGTGGACTTACATGATGGGATATTCATTAATGAGATTAATGAAAGAAAATAAACCTAATTGATGTTGTGGAATCGAATTTCAAAATAAAAACAGGTAGCTACAGTTCTTGCTTTGCATCGCGGTGTTCATTATAGAACATCCTGCACCTTATTCGATGAGGAAAGGACCGAGATCCCTTCACCGGGAGTGACTCCTTTAGCAATAACTGGCAGATGCTATACACTCGGTTTGTCCTTTGATTGCTTCTATAGTTTCTGCTTTGCACAGTGATATATATGATATATCCCGCACCTCATTCGACGAGGAAAGGGCCGACGATCCTTTCACCGGGAGTGACCCCTTTAGCAAAACTAGAAAAGCCTCAAAAACATTCCATTTAAAAACCATTTGATTCCGCAACGAGATCAAGTTCAAAGCGTTAAAGGTTTTCACAAAAACCAGCCGCAACCCTCCGTCATTTTAGGAAGTAGAGTACTTAGTATTCGTGCTGTGTTTGTTGACCATAGTCAAGGCACAGTGTACGGTAGCTAAGTGATGTCTTCCTACACCGCATATGATGCGATTAGTTAGGACAGTCGCGTGACTTTGTTGACCTTAGTTAAGGGTCATGTGGGTGGGTCTAATTAATCACGAAATGACGGGTAGAACTTGACAAGTACTTATGATTTGTTGACCATAGTTAAGGTCATAGGTGCTAGGGGTAAAAACCTTTATCGGGAGTTTCAAGTGTTGAAACTTGCAATGAGATTGCATACCTTCTATGTGATAGTTGGATCCCGATACCCACTACGAGTAATTGTTACTCCTGGGAGAGTTTTGCACTTTACAATTAGCCGATCAAGTAGGTGTCTAGAAAGGTGTCAACGGGGTTACGCCTCTGGGAAAATGAGGTTTACAGTAATTAGGTCCGTGCGAAAGCACGGGGAACCTCCCTCAAAGTACCGACACTGGCCTGGCTGAAAGATTGGCGAACTTGTAGAGTGTAATTAATCCCGGCTAGTCTTTCCTTTTAGGGTTTGAAGGAAGATTTGATAAAAACAATGGGAGCCATCCTGATTAGATAAAATATATAACCAATCTGATCTTGCAAGAGCGCACGCAGAGTGTGTTCTTCTCTCTCTCTCCTGGTAGCGACTATATCACGCCTTAATCAAGATAATAAAATGGATGTATTGACCGAACCCGCTTGTTATTCTGAGCTGGGGAACGTTGGTCCCGCTCCAACTTATAATTGTTATAAGACAGAGCAGGAAATAGGGAATACCAGAATTCCTATGCCGTCCAAACGAAGACAGTGCATATGATGCATCTCCTTCGGGTATGTTCATTACAAAGAACTGTATCTCAGTATCCTCTGAATCCTGGGTATATGATACCGGATCAGGATCCCAGATATGTAAGTTGTTACATAGGGCTACAAAAAGGTAGAAAAACTGAGAACGGGTGATAAGTTTCATGAGACAGAAACCGGGGCAAGTGTTGCTGCCAAGTCTGTTGGTCACTGTCACCCTGTAATACCAATACATTGATTCTGAACAAATGCTATTAGATACCGAACCTGATATACAAAATCATATCAGTCTCTTTATTAGTAAAGAAAGGATATAATTTTGTATTGATGGATAATATTTTGAACATTTCCTATATCAAAAGTTGATCGGTTCAGGCACGTTATCTAAAAGCATTGACGTTCTAAATCAAACTACAGTTCCTAGTATACAGAACACACGCAAGAGGAAAAGTTCAGAAATGAACGAATCATTCTTGAGGCATTGTAGACTAGGTCATATCAATGCGACCCGACTGGCTGAAGTTACATTTTAGATGCATATTTAAATCAGTTTGAATTTACATCTTGTGAAACTTGCCAGTCATGTCACAAAGATAAAATGACCATAGCTCTGTTTATTGAAAACAGAGGAAGAGTTAGTAAACTCTTGGGACTGATACATAATGATGTATGTAAGGTCTCATGTCTACACATGTCAGGACTGGTTCTTTATACTTCATTATATTCTCTGATAATCTCTCAAGATTCAGTCATATGTTCCTGTTGAAACATAAGTCCGAACCTTTTGAGGTATTCACAGAATATAAGTTAGAAGTAGAGAACCAACAACCGGGTATAAGTATTATGTCCTTTGATGAGATCAAGGAGGAGAATACTTGTGCATGGAATTCCTGGATTATTCTAAAGGAGAATGAGATTCTCTCTCAGCATTACTCCTCCAAATAACCATAGCACATTGGTGTATCGGGGCGGAGCAATCACACCCTATATGATAAGGTGTGCTCTATGATGAGTACTGCTTAGTTACCTGTTTCCTTTTTGGGAGTTATGCGCTTGAGAAGCTGCATACCTATTGAATAGGGTTCGATTCAAATCAGTGCCTACCACTCCATATGAGATATAGTATGGGAAGAGCCTATCTCTTAAGTTAGTTAAGATTTGGGATTGTCCGGCCTATGTCAAAAGCAAAATCCGGACAAGATCGAGGCAAGGTCAGTTCTATAGAACTGGAAAGGTTCCAGCTATACGAAACTACAGCTGAAGATTTGACAGAACCAAAGGATTCTATAGTCCCCGACGAACCTCAGCCTCTCCGCCGATCTGGTAGGGTTCCTCCCCTGCCTGAGAGATACCTCGGTTTCTCGATGACAGTGGGAGCAAGGATTGCATCATGAGATGATGAATCAACTAGATTCGAGCAGGCCATCGAGAGTAGGGACTCGGTAAGAATGGCTGGATGCTTAGCGATCTGAGATGGAATCCATGTACACCAGCAAAGTATGGACTTTAGCTGCTATATCTGAAGGGTTAAATCCCCATCAGGAGCAAGTATATCTTGAGAAGATTACTTGGTGTAGATGGAAAAGTTGAGACTTTCAAAGCTAGACTTGTTAAAGGTTTTCGTCATCGACCAGGCACGGGTAATGATGAAACCTTTTCCATGGAATATGCTTAAGTCCATCCAGATCCTACTTGCCATGGCTACGTACCATGACTGCGATATCTGGTGGTTGGGTGCCATGACTCCTTTTCTAAATATTGATTTAGAAGAGAACGTCTATAAGAACACAGCCAGAGGGCCTCGTAGACAGTGGGAGCAGCGGAAACGTGTGCAAGATGCTTTATAAGATAAAGCAGGCATCGCGGAGTTGGAACATCTGTTTTGATGGATTAGTCAAAGAAGTTGACATCATCAAAATGGTAGATGAACCTTGTATAAACAAAAAGGTAGTAGGGAGTATGGTGACGATCCTCGTAGAATACGTGGATGACATACTCTTGTTAGGGAAGGAGTTTCCTATGCTACGCTCGATCAATCTCCGCTTATCACAAAGATTTTCCATATAGGATCAAAATGATACCTACTAAATCCTAAG
Source organism: Agapanthus africanus (assembly GCA_030015575.1). Lineage (NCBI taxonomy): Eukaryota > Viridiplantae > Streptophyta > Magnoliopsida > Asparagales > Amaryllidaceae > Agapanthus > Agapanthus africanus. The sequence continues at coordinate 605,550,846 of JASDDO010000019.1, read as the reverse complement.
CTTTGGATCTATGAGATAGATCTAATTGGATGTTGGGATACTCACTAGTTGTAGTGAGATGGTATCAATCGATCCTGGGGAGAATCACTGGAAGAGTTCCAGGGTGATAAAGACGACTGAATGTCAGTCACAGGCATTGTCTTTACCCTCAGTAAAGGGACGGTATGTTGGAAGAGTTCCAAGCTAGATACCGTGGCAAACTAGAAGATAAAGGCTGGTAACATCGCTATTAAAGATACTACCAAAGAGGCAGTTTGGGTGTATAATGGTTCATAGGATGAACTAGGTTCCTACCATTGTGTGACAATGGAAGTGTGGCTTTGGCCCTGGAACCCTGGTCCCATCAGTGACCCAGACAAATTCTGAGGCAGCATCACCTGATCGTAGGGATAGTTGATCTCCAGGGTGATCGAGGTTAGGAGAGAAGACTCAGAGGACAACACGGCGGATCCACTCACGAAGGCCTTTTTCCCAAAGAGATACTTTTAGGGGATGGTTGAGTATGTGATACTGCAACCACTGCTACAGATGGCCCTAGTGCAAGTGGGAGATTGTTAGTTATATGTATGCCCTAGAGGCCATTACTGTACATTGGATGTATATTGTAGTGGATGCTGGGACATATATAGGAAGGACTTTCTTGCTCGACATGATAGTACGCTATCTGGTTGCACTTTATCTAAACATGTATACTTTCTGTCTCTCTGATTACATGTTGATAAAGCCCTTAGGATGTGTACTCGACTTCCAGTACTATGATGTAGATCATACTAGTGGGGCCTGGGTAGTCAATGAGTACATCCTTCATTGTTCCTAGTCGTGGGAATATCGAGACGGGGCATCGATATTCCAGAGTAGACTAGCGTATATCTTCTCGACCCATGTGATGGGCGATGGATGATCCCATATCCATTGGTGTTTGACATCGAAGATGGTATGCGGGTGCTCAGTGGAGACTGGGTACACTGAACGGACTCGCCGAGAACTCCCAGATGGTATTATACCTCACGTCAGATGGCAGTTCTCTGGTGACACTGGTACAGCTTAGTCTGTTGACCCGAGATCGTCATAGAGTCTTGTGTGTCTCCCACTGTGCTTTGATTTCTACCCTACCACGGCTCTACTGAGTTGTGCAAACAGGTGGTTTTTGGGTACAGTCCCGATTCACATGGAGGCAATGAGCGATAGGAGGGGATTCGTCTCTCCCGGTATTGGGGGTTGATGTTGTGCTATGCTTGACTGGCCATAACAGGAAATCCCTGGCCAGGGTTGCTGTGATATACTGGTAAGAGTTATCAGTAGTTTCATGAATGTTATGGACCTCACGTCGGCATGACTTATCGAGCTATTGGGGTCTGACGTTTACCACCCCTAGGCAAGATATGCGACATATCAGAAGAACAGACCGGACTGTACGGTAAGTGTTACTGGTTGGATTCACAGGAGTGTGAGCGGGCTTGCTCGTCGATCTTCTGATCGCTCAATACCCGGGTGGCCGTTACGTTTAGCAGACCGCTTGCGGCTTGTGGGTGTTTGATATGATCAACATCTGCTGCCGGCGTATTGACGAGTCTTTAGAGTCCTACACAGAGGTTTCCTGGCTCAAGCGAAACGAAATATGAGCGCATATGAGATATGTGCGGGACCGAGAATAATGCGTGTATGTGATACCGTATTCTATTCTCGCGATGAATGTATCGATTAGTTATATGCGATATAACCTAGTTATCGAATCAAGGATTGATTCGATAAGCCGATACGTTGGATACTGGCCAGTTATATGCGGCATGACCGGATCATTGAATCAAGTGTTGATTTAATGATTTAATGTATAATTATATATTTGATATATTACTTTGCATTAACTAGTATTGGTTCACTTTAAATGGATTTACTCACTTGTATTGCACATTTTATATGTGATATATTTTTGTGCACATGATTGTATCATGTTTGATGATACATTCTTTCTTGGTTTTGTGTAAAGTATTGAACCATGGTTAGTTAGTGGTTAGGGTATCATTTCATTTGCTTATTCATTTATCTTTTTATTTATTTCATTTGAAAAGAAAAAGAGAAATGAATGGTGGCTATATTTGTTTTTAGTTGAAGATTCATGAAGCATTGACTTAGTCACCATTCTTGTCTCATGCCTAACCCTAACCACTCATCTAACCTAAGTTAAGTCTCTACACTAAACCATGGTTGAAGATATGATAAGTATTGTATTTTCTTTTCTATTTTATTTTTAACTTATCATATCTTCTTCTTCTTCTTCATCTACTTCAACATGAAGAAAGCTAGTGGCCATTAATGGCAACTAGTGAAATTGAGTGAGAAATCCAATTCTGAAGTCTACCCACTTCCTATTTCTTCATCCTCTACCTCTTGCCAAGTTGTATAGGGTGTTTACTTCATAAGTTTTCAAAGCTTAGTGAAGTTGGAGCTTGTTCTTGTGATGCCTCGACGTAGATCATCTTCGGCATCGAACCGACGATCAAGCCCGCCCATTCTTCGATGATGCCAATGCTAGAGTCGTGAGTTCGATTTGGACAGCGGAGGGAGATCATCGTGGAGCTCACGAAGTGGTGGACCGGATATACAAAGGTTGTAGTCACTTTCCCCTAGCATTTAATTCGATTACTTGCTTGCTTTGCCTAAATATCCGGTTAACGATCCGTATTAGGGTATATAGGCACTTGTAAAATTTGATTTGTGCATGTTTGATCACTTGTGAGACTATTTTAGAGTGCCTAGGAACCCTACAGCCGGGAGATCGAGGTCCAGAGAGTTGCTACAGAGGAGAACACTGCAGATCCATTCACAAAGGCCTTACCTCAGACACAGTTCGAAAGGCTACTCGAGATGATAGGTCTTCGATATGCCAGTATATGGCTCTAGTGCAAGTGGGAGATTGTTAGTGTATATGCCCTAGGGGCCATTATTGTATCATACTAGTTTGTATATTACTTAATTGAAGCTTGGGATATTCACAGTTGTATTAACAGTCTTGCTCAACATAGTAGTATGTGTTAGTTATATGTATGCCCTAGAGGCCATTACTATACATAGGATGTATATTGTAGTGGATGCTTGGATATATATAGGGATGACTTTCTTGCTCGATATGATAGTATGCTATCTGGTTACTCTTTACCTTAACGTGTACACTGATTTTCTCTCTGTTACATATTGGTAAAGCCCTTAGGATGTGTACTTGACTACCTGGACTATGATGCGGATCATACTAGTGGGGACGTGGTAGTCCATAAGTACATCCTTCAAAGTCCCTAATCATGGGTGTATCGAGACGGGGCATCGATATACCAGAGTAGACTAGCGTATACCTTCTCGACCCATACAGATGGGCGATGGATGATCCCATATCCATTGGTGTTTGACATCAGAGATGATATACGGGTGCTCAGTGGAGACTGGGTACACTGGATAGACTCGCCGAGAACTCCCAGATGGTATTATACCTTACATCAGATGGCAGTTCTCTAGTGACACTGGTGCAGATTAGTCTGTAGACCCAAGATCTTCATAGAGTCTTGTGTGATTCCCACTGTGCTTTGATTTCCATCATACCACATCCAAGAGGGCGTGCAAAAAGGTGGCTTTTGGGTACAGTCCCGAATCACATAGAGGCAATGAGCGATAGGAGGGGTTTCGTCTCTCCCGGTATAGGGTGTTGATGTTGCGCAGTGCTCGATTGGCTATAACAGGAAGTCCTTGGCCAAGGCTGCTTTAGGGATTTACTCGTAAGTGTTACCAGTAGTTTCGCGACCCGTTATGAGCCTTATATCGACACGACTTATCGAGTTATTAGGGTCTGACGTTTACCACCCCTAGACGAGATATGCGACATATCAGACGAACAGACCGGACTGTATGGTAGTGTTACTCGTTGGATTCACAGGAGTATGAGCGGGCTTGCTCGTTGATCTTCTGATCACTCAATACCCGGGTGGCCGTTACGTTTAGCAGACCGCTTGCGGCTTGTGGGTGTTTGATATGATCATCACCTGCTGCCGGCGTATTGACGAGTCTTTAGAGTCCTACACAGGGTTTCCTGGCTCAAGCGAAACGAAATAGGAGCGCATATGAGATATGTGCGGGACCGAGAATAATACCAGTATGTGATACTATATTCTATTCTCGCGATTTGTATCATCGATCGGTTATATGTGATATAGCCGGGTTACCGAATCAAGTGTTGATTCGATACATTGATACACTTGATATTAGTCGGTTATATGCGATATAACCGGATCGTTAAATCAAGTGTTGATTTAATGATTTAATGTATAATTATATATTTGATATATTAGTTTACATTAACTAGTATTGGTTCACTTAAGATTGATTTTCTCACTTGAATGTGCACATTGTTTATATGTGATATATGCAAGTGTACATGTTTGTATCATGCTTGATGATACAAACAAGTTGTGTGTATGAGACTTGAACCATATCAAGGTTAGATTAGGGTTTACTATTTTCCTTAGCATATAAAAAAAGAGTGTGACTTTGATCAAAGTTATCAAGCTTCATGAAGCTTGATGAACATTGACAAAGTCAACTCTTTTGTCATTTGTCTAAGATATTAGCTAACCCAACCCTTAACCTTATGCTATGGTTAATTCTCAACATGAGTTAAGCATGAGGGCTTAACTCAACCATGGTGCCATGATTAAAAGGATAAGTGTTCATATTATTCTTTTAATTCATATGATTCTTTTCTTCTTCTTCATCTTCATCAAGCTCACAAAAGCTTGAGAACTCCAATGGTGCCATGAGAAAAAGAGTGAGAAATCCAATTCTAAAGTGAACCCACTTCCTATTTCTTCATCCTCTACCACTTGCCATGTAGTATAGGGTGTTCTCTTCACAAAGTTTTTGACCAAGTGAAGGAATAGCTTGAGTTTGAGTCTCCCCGACGTAGATCATCTTCGGCCTCGAAGTCAATGACCTAGCCCGATCATTTCTCCGACGAAACCATCACTAGAGTCCGGGATCCGATGATCGCAGCGGAGGGACGTCAACACAGAGCTAAAGAAATGGTAGAGCGGATCTACAAGGGTTGTAGTCCCTTTTCACTTAGCAATAATGTTGTTTACTTGCTTGCTTTTCGCCTTAACTTCTAGTTAACGATCTAGTTTAGGGTTTCTCGGCACCGGAAAATTTTTGTTTGGCATGGTTGATGCCTTGTGGAGCCTCTTGAGTGTGCCTAGTTAACCTACAGTGGTATCAGAGCCTGGCTAGAGCCTTAGGCGAAGTGTAGACGATGTTAGAAGTCCGATCGAACCCGAAACCCTAATCCAAAAACCTTCTCTGTACATTTTTTGAAATCTGGGATTTTTGTGAATTAAAAATATGCAGAAAAATCAGCAGGCTTTTTTAAGAATTACTGTTAAGCACGTGCGCATAACTCGACCAAGTGGCCGCGGAACCGCGGCACGAGCATAGCATGTGCGGCGGTTCTGTGGCCATACAGGAGAGTCAATTTCTTTGCACAGTAATTCCTAACTTTTAGTGCTGTATTTTCTGGGAATTTTTAAATTCTACTCAAGAGTTGAGTTTTCTGGGTTGTTTTGGGGATTCGAAGATTCGATCGGATTGTTTAATTTTGTCTATGTGTTTTTCCGGGTATTTTTAGAATATGTTAAAAAGTTCGACCGGATATAAATACCCACTTTTTCCCCTGTCAGGAAATTTCCAAGTGTTGGATCTTTCCGTAGTTTAAAGACGTTCTAAGTAGTGCAAGTAACGCGATGGACCCTCTAGAAAACAACAAACCTTAACTCGATTATGTGACCGTCTTGAACTGCCCTTTGAACCTTCAGGTTTGGGGCAGTACGGCGTGCCACATGTGAGGCGTTGGCTTGACCCTTCTACGGCTGGACCGTTGGTACTGTGGCATGAAGTGGATGTTTTTAAACTTATTTTATGTGTTGAGCTGTTTCGGGAAAACTTGGATGTTTGATTGTTCGATCGGAAAGTTTAACATTTTCTGTTTATCTGGAATGTGATACAATATTTGGAATTCACAAATAGTTATGAGATAACTAATATGAATGCTATAAACATAGCACTTTAGTCTCGATTGATCGGTTGCCACGGGATTTTGATGTGATCAAAAGTCCGTCGCAATCACGTAGCGTACGCGGATACTCGCCGGATAAACTTAATAGACAGCTACACCCCTTAGCCCCGACCAAGTAACTGTAGGAGAACCCCATCGCCGAAAGCATCCGTTCGGGTGCTCGCGGTAGCGATATTCCGCCTTGGTGCACTTCATCGACGGTATCGGGGGTGCGGCCGTCTACTAAAGTTTGCGACGAGCATTCGATCATTTTATCGGGAATCTTGTTGAATTGCCCGACTAGACATTGAAAAGTATTTTCGATATAGAGACTAAAATGCGGGGTTTATAATTGTTAGGCATGCGATGTCTAAGGAATTCATTTGATTAGGCATGCGATGTCTAACCAGGTTGCGGATTCCAACTATTGTAGTTTTACACTTTCTTTTCTGTGACCGTAAGTGTAATATGTGATATCGCCGGTTTCGTTGCTATATGTCAACGACAATTGGGATGCGCACATTTACTTATGTTGATGACATGTGATGTTATGTGTTGCTGGTTATGATATATTGGATCGTCGCGTTTTGAATAGCCGGAGGTTTTATGTGAGATGAGTATTTTTCATTTTCATTCATGTAAAAAATTATTGTATGTAATATTCTTTCATTGGGGCACTTCCAGGTTGCGGAAGATGTCACCTTTTGTATATTATTTACTTTTCCGCACTAGGATAGACCCAAGGAGGAGGGCACAAGTAACCGGGTTCTGGAGTCCAGTGGGAGACCAACTCGAGGAGTCGAGTCCGGGTCTCCTAACTCTAGAATTGGTAGGGTTGCTTGCCGCTCTCGTAGGGGTCTTGGGGTGTGGGTTTGGCTATTCATCGCGACCGTGGAATCCATGTTTTATACAGGCTCGTATTGAAAACACGGACGTCCTAGTATATCCAATATTTCATATGATTCTTCTGCTGCGATATCTGTGATGTGATCATTTGATGTTCTGTGATAAATACTGTATATAGTACATATGATATATTATATAGACATTACTTATGTTTTGCACTCGCGCTAGCCCTGCCCCGCTCTGTCGTTAGTTACCTAACCTAACGGTGCACGAGGGGACATCGAGGCGAATGCGGATGGCATAAGTGTACGTCATATTTATCTGTGATGTTTAGGTGACTTAAATGATGGGACTTCATTAATATGATTAATGAAAGAAAAAGAAACCTAAAAAATGTTGTGGAATCGAATTTTCAAAAACAGGTAGCTACAGTTCTTGCTTTGCATCGTGGTGTTCCTTGTAGAACATCCTGCACCTTATTCGATAAGGAAAGGACCGAGATCCCTTCACCGGGAGTGACTCCTTTAGCAATAACTGGCAGATGCTACACCCCTCGGTTTGTCTTTTGATTGCTCCTATAGTTCTTGCTTTGCACAGCAGTATATATGATATATCCTGCACCTTATTCGATGAGGAAAGGGCCGACGATCCCTTCACCCGGAGTGACCCCTTTAGCAAAACTAGAAAAGCCTCAAAAACACTCCATTTTAAAATCATTTGATTCTACAACGATATCAAGTTCATTACGCAAAAGGTTTTCTTAAAAACCTGTCGTAGCCCTCCGTCATTTCACATAAGTACTACTTAGTATTCGTGCTGCGGTAGTTTGGCATTCGTCAAGGCGTAGTGTACGGTAGCTAACTAGTATTTATCTGCTTATGCATATGATGCAGATTGGATTAGGGTATTCGTACGGCGTTGTTTGGCATTCGTCAAGGTTCGTGCGGGTGGGTTTAATTCAATCAAGAAATGTACGGGTTGAACTTGACTAGTGGACTATGGGTTGTTTGGCATTCGTCAAGGTCATAGAACGCTAGGGGTAAAATATTATTGGGAATTTCAAGTGTTGAAATTTGCAATGAGATTGCATACCTTCTATGAGATAGTTGGATCCCGATACCCACTGCGAGTAATTGTTACTCCTGGGAGAGTCTTACACATTACAATTAGCCGATCAAGTAGGTGTCTAGAAAGGTGTCAACGGGGTTACGCCTCTGGGAAAACGAGGTTTACATTAATTAGGTCCGTGCGAAAGCACGGGGAAACTCCCTCAAAGTACCGACACTGGCCTGGCTGAAAGATTGGCGAACTTGTAGCGTGTAATTAATCCTGGCTAGTCTTTCCTTTTAGGGTTTGAAGGAAGATTTGATAAAAACGGTGGGAGCCATCCTGATTAGATAAAATAATAACCAATCTGATCTTGCAAGAGCGCACGCAGAGTGTTTTCTTCTCTCTCTCTCCAGGTAGAGACCATGTCACGCCTTAATCAAGATAATAAAATGGATATATTGACCGAACCCGCTTGTTATACTGAGCTGGGGAACGTTGGTCCCGCTCCAACTTATAATTGTTATAAGACCGAGCTGGAATTAGGGGAATACCAGGATTCCCGTGCCGCCCAAACGAAGAAAGTGCATTATGATGCATCTTCTTCGGGTGCGTTCATTACATAGAACTGTTTCTCAGTATCCTCTGCGTCCTGGGTATTAGATACCAGATCAGGATCCCGCATATGTAATCTGTTACAAAGGGCTACAGAAAGGTAGAGAACTGAGAACGGGTGATAAGTTTCATGAGACAGAAAACGGTGCAAGTGTTGCAGCCAGGTCTGTTGGCCACTGTCATCCTGTATTACCAGAATACATTGATTCTGAACAAATGTCATTAGATACCGAACCTGATATACGAAATCATATCAGTCTCTTTATTAGTAAAGAAGGATATAATTTTGTATTGTTGGATAATGTTTTGAATATTTCCTATATTAAGAGTTGATCGGTTCAGGCACGTTATCTAAAAGCATTGACGTTCTAAATCAAACCACAGTTCTTAGTATATAGAACACACACAAGAGGAAGAGTTCAGATATGAACGAATCCTTCTTGAGGTATTGTAGACTAGGTCATATCAATGCGACCCGGCTGGCTGAAGTTACATTTAGATGCATATTTAAATCAGTTTGAATTTACATCTTATGAAACTTGCCAGTTATGTCACAAAGATTAGATGACCATAGCTCTGTTTAATGGAAACAGAGAAAGAGTTAGTGAACTCTTGGGATTGATACATAGTGACGTATGTAAGGTCCCCTGTCTACACATGCAAAGACCGGTTCTTTGTACTTCATTACATTCTCTGATAATCTCTCAAGATTCAGACATATGTTCCTGTTGAAACACAAGTCCGAACCTTTTGAGATATTCACAGAATATAAGTTAGAAGTAGAGAACCAAAAACAGGATATAAGTATTATGTCCTTTGATGTGATCAAGGAGAAGAATACTTGAGCATGGAATTCCTGGACTATTCTAAAGGAGAATGAGATTCTCTTTCAGCATTACTCCTCCGTATACACCACAGCACGTCGGTGTATCGGGGCGGAGCAATCACACCCTATTAGATATAGTGTGCTCTATGATGAGTACTACTGAGTTTCCTATTTCATTTTAGGGAGTTATGCACTTATGAAGTTGCATACCTATTGAATAGGGTTCCGATCAAATCAGATGCCTACCATTTCATATGAGATATGGAAAGGGAAGAGCCCATCTCTTAAGTCGGTTAAGATTTGGGGTTGTCCGGCCTATGTCTAAAAGCAAAATCCGGACAAGCTCGAGGCAAAGTCAGATCTGTGGAAGTTTGTTGGATATCCCAAGCATACGCAAGGGAATATCTTCTACCTAACCGAGGAACAAAAATGTTTTGTTTCTCAGCTTGCCACCTTTGTGAAAGGGAATTTCTTATGAAGAAATTATTGGTAATGGGTAGAACTGGAAACAGTTCCAGCTATACAAACTGCAGCTGCTGATTTGGTAGAACCAAAGGATTCAATAGCAACCAACGAACCTCAGCCTCTCCGCCGATCTAGTAGGGTTCCTCACCCACCTGAGAGATACTTCGGTTTCTCTATGACAGTGGGAGCGAGAATTGCATCATGGGATGATGACCCAACTAGTTTCGAGCTGGCCATCAGGAGTGGGATTCTATAAGAATGGCTGGATGCTTATCGATCTGAGATGGAATCCTTATACACCAACAACGTATGGACTTTGGTTGCTTTATCTGAAGGGTTAAATCCCCATCAGGAGCAAGTATATCTTGAGAAGATTACTTGGTGTACATGGAAAAGTTGAGACTTTCAAAGCTAGAATTGTTAAAGGTTTACATCATTGACTAGGTATGTATTATGATGAAACCTTTTCTAAGTAGCTATGCTTAAGTTCATCCAGATCCTACTTGCCACGGCTACATACCATGACTACGATATCTGGCGGTTAGGTGTCTTGACTGCTTTTCTAAATGATGTTTTAGAAGAAAGCGTCTATAAGTACACAGCCAGAGGGCTTCGTAGACAGTGGGAGCAGCGAAAACGTGTGCAAGATGTTTTATATGATAAAGCAGGCATCACGGAGTTGGAACATCTGTTTTGATGAATTAGTCAAAGAGTTTGACATCATCAAAATGGTAGATGAACCTTGTATATACAAAAAGGTAGTAGGGAGTATATTGGTGATCCTCGTAGAGTACGTGGATGACATACTCTTGATAGGGAAGGAGTTTCCTATGCTACGCTCGGTCAATCTCCGCTTATCACAAGGATTCTCCATATAGGATCAAAGTGATACCTACTAAATCCTGGGTTTTGGATCTATGAGATAGATCTAATTGGATGTTAGGATACTCACTAGTTGTAGTGAGATGGTATCAATCGATCCTGGGGAGAATCACTGGAAAGGTTCTAGGATGATAAAGACGACTGAATGTCAGTCGCAGGCATTGTCTTTACCCTCAGCTCAGGGACGGTATGTTGGAAGAGTTCCAAGCTAGATAACGTGACATACTAGACGATTAAAGGCAAGATACATCGTTACCAAAGATGCTACCAAAGAGGAAGTCTGAATGTATATTAGTCCATAAGATGAACTTCGTTCCTTCCATTATGGGACAATGGAGTTGTGGCTTATGCCAAGGAACGCCCGTCCCATCAGTGATCCAGACATATTCTTAGGCAGTATCACCTGATCGTGGAGATGGTTGATCTCCAGGGGATCGAGGTTAGGAGAGTAGACTCAGAGGACAAAACGGCGGATCCACTCACGAAAGGCCTTTTCCCAGAGAGAGACTTTTATGGGATGGTTGAGTATGAGATACTACAACCACTGCTATACAAATGGCCTCAGTGCAAGTAGGAGATTGTTAGTTATATGTATGCCCTAGAGGCCATTACTATACATAGGATGTATATTGTAGTGGATGCTTGGACATATATAGGGATGACTTTCTTGCTTGATATGATATTATGCTATCTGGTTACTCTTTACCTTAACGTGTACACTGATTGTCTCTCTGTTACATGTTGGTAAAGCCCTTAGGATGTGTACTTGACTACCTAGACTATGATGCGGATCATACTAGTGGGGACGTGGTAGTCCATAAGTACATCCTTCAAAGTCCCTAGTCATGGGTGTATCGAGACGGGGCATCGATATACCAGAGTAGACTAGCGTATACCTTCTCGACCCATACAGATGGGCGATGGATGATCCCATATCCATTGGTGTTTGACATCAGAGATGATATACGGGTGCTCAGTGGAGACTGGGTACACTGGACGGACTCGCCGAGAACTCCCAGATGGTATTATACCTTACGTCAGATGGCAGTTCTCTGGTGACATTGGTACAGGTTAGTCTGTAGACCCGAGATCGTCATAGAGTCTTGTGTGATTCCCACTGTGCTTTGATTTCCATCATACCACGTCCAAGAGGGCGTGCAAAAAGGTGGCTTTTGGGTACAGTCCCGAATCACATGGAGGCAATGAGCGATAGGAGGGGTTTCGTCTCTCCCGATATAGGGAGTTGATGTTGCGCAGTGCTCGATTGGCTATAACAGGAAGTCCTTGGCCAAGGCTGCTTTAGGGATTTACTGGTAAGTGTTACCAGTAGTTTCTTGACCCGTTATGAGCCTCATATTGACACGACTTATCGAGTTATTGGGGTCTGACGTTTACCACCCCTAGACGAGATATGCGACATATCAGACGAACAGACCGGACTTATGGTAGTGTTACTCGTTGGATTCACAGGAGTGTGAGCGGGCTTGCTCGTTGATCTTCTGATCGCTCAATACCCGGGTGGCCGTTACGTTTAGCATACCGCTTGCGGTTTGTGGGTGTTTGATATGATCATCACCTGCTGCCGGCGTATTGACGAGTCTTTAGAGTCCTACACAGGGGTTTCCTGGCTCAAGCGAAACGAAATAGGAGCGCATATGATATATGTGCGGGACCGAGAATAATACCAGTATATGATATTGTATTCTATTCTCGCGATTTGTATCATCGATCGGTTATATGTGATATAGCCGGGTTACCGAATCAAGTGTTGATTCGATACATTGATACACTTGATATTAGTCGGTTATATGCGATATGACCGGATCGTTAAATCAAGTGTTGATTTAATGATTTAATGTATAATTATATATTTGATATATTACTTTACATTAACTAGTATTTGTTCACTTAAGATTGATTTTCTCACTTGAATGTGCACATTGTTTATATGTGATATATGCAAGTGTACATGTTTGTATCATGCTTGATGATACAAACAAGTTGTGTGTATGAGACTTGAACCATATCAAGGTTAGATTAGGGTTTACTATTTTCCTTAGCATATAACAAAAGAGTGTGACTTTGGTCAAAGTTATCAAGCTTCATGAAGCTTGATGAACATTGACAAAGTCAACTCTTTTGTCATTTGTCTAAGATATTAGCTAACCCAACCCTTAACCTTATGCTATGGTTAATTCTCTACATGAGTTAAGCATGAGGGCTTAACTCAACCATGGTGCCATGATTAAAAGGATAAGTGTTCATATTATTCTTTTAATTCATATGATTCTTTTCTTCTTCTTCATCTTCATCAAAGCTCACAAATGCTTGAGAACTCCAATGGTGCCATGAGAAAAAGAGTGAGAAATCCAATTCTAAAGTGAACCCACTTCCTATTTCTTCATCCTCTACCACTTGCCATGTAGTATAGGGTGTTCTCTTCATAAAGTTTTGACCAAGTGAAGGAATAGCTTGAGTTTGAGTCTCCCCGACGTAGATCATCTTCGGCCTCGAAGTCAATGACCTAGCCCGATCATTTCTCCGAGGAAACCATCACTAGAGTCCGGGATCCGATGATCGCAGCGGAGGGACGTCAACACGGAGCTAAAGAAATGGTGGAGCGGATCTACAAAAGTTGTAGTCCCTTTTCACTTAGCAATAATGTTGTTTACTTGCTTTTCGCCTTAACTTCTAGTTAACGATCTAGTTTAGGATATCTCGGCACCGGAAAATTTTTGTTTGGCATGGTTGATGCCTTGTGGAGCCTCTTGAGTGTGCCTAGTTACCCTACAATATGCCACTTGGTTTATATCTATCTTAATATGTGTATATGTTTCTTTTAGCATATCACGAATACATATTGATAGAGCCCATAGGATCTTGTTTGACTACCAGCATTGTGATGGCAGTCACACTAGTGGGGGCTGGGTAGTCTACAAGCATATCCTTTTTCAGGTCCCTAGTCGTAGGATTATCGAGACAGAGCATCGATACTCCAGAGTAGACTAGTGTGTACGCTTCTCATCCCAGCAGGGGAAATGGTCTGTCCCACAGCCATTAGTACGTTGTACTGGAGATAGTATACAGATGCTCGTTGGGTTACGGGTACACCGGACAGGACTCGCAGGGAACTGTTGGTTGGTATTATACCCGTCATCAGTTAACAGTTCCCTGGTGACATGAGTACAGCATAGTCCGCAGACTTGACACTGCTGCTTCGTCTCGAGTGTGTTCCCACTGTTCTTAGATTGCTACCCTACCACGGCTCATAGGAGTCGTGCAAACAGGTAGCAGTTGGGTGCAGTCCCGAAGCCATTGGAGGCAGTAGCAGTTAGAAAGGATTCATCTCTCCCGGTATTGGGAGTAGATATCGCGTTGTGTTTGGAGAGCCATTACACAAAGTCCCTGGCCAGGGAAAACGAGATTTAATGGTAAGATTTCCAGTAGCTTCTCAAGGTGTAATGGGCTTCACTCCGACACGACTTATACCGCCTTTTAGGGCACTGACGCTTGCCGCCCCCTAGGCCCGATATGCGATAGTCTTTGACGAACAGACCGGACTGTATGGAGATTGTCACATCAGGCTCAGTAGGAGTTCGGATGGGTTTCCTCATCGTCCTTCTTATCGACATCTACCTGGAAACCGTTACGTACAGCTAGTACCGCTTGCGGCCTGTGGTTTAACCCACTGCCAGCGTAGTGTCGAGTCTTTAGAGTCCCACACAGAGAGTTTCTCTGCTTCAGGCGAAACGATATAGAGGTCGTATGATTTTACGACAGGGTTCGGACATATACGTGTATTTATGCACGTATGATATTCGGACAGATTATACTAGCGGGCTTTAGTTTAAGCCAGATTCTAGTATTGGATTATTGGATTTATACAGTCTCAGAATATCCGTGTTTTACGGATGGGAGGGGCATTCTCGTAATTAGTCGAAAAGCTTCTAGAAGAAAGGTGAGGTGGAGAGCTTATGTGTAATTTGCATTAAATGAATTAGTGACTCATGAGATGATTCATCCAAATGAGTTAATGAAGCATTAATTGTTTTAATGACTCATTAGATGATTCGTTCATTTGTATTAAATGAAGCATGAAGATATTTGTGCAAGATATTTTATGCTTCATAATATATACACAAAAGAGTTATTTTTTCATTTCATTCTCACAAACACATTCTCTCTCCTCAAGCTCTCCTCTTCTTAAACCTAACCCTAATCCTCTCATGTGTTGAGATCCCAAGGGTTAGCAAGACTAATAGATTCTTAATCCACTTCTATATCTTCTAGGTCACTTGGATTAGCAATCCTAACCACTTAGTTATCTCAAGTGAGAGGTTAATGCTTGGAGGAGGAACTCTCGGATAGATCTTCTATCACATCGAGGAGGTGAACAACAAGAACAAGAAGGACTAGTATCTTGAGGTATAATCATCTATCATAGTAGTTTAGCACTTCTAGATAGTTTGTTAGTTAGGGTTTAGCAAAGATCCGTAAAGTTAGTCGATATTAACTTAAACAAAATGATTAGTTTACCTATTGCGCCTCCCCGCATCTTGTGGGGTGTCAAACGTTGACTTACACTTTCCCATCCCTAATGATTAGTAGATCCATGCATATCAAATTGTGCACATTATGTTGGTTTGTTTGCTTCCTCTTTCTTATTATCTTCACTAGATTGGGGATGTTTATACTTGATATCTAAGTTGAATATGATGAGAAGCTTAGTGCAATTTACTGAATAATAAACTCAATTTACTCTAAACTCAATAGTTATTATTTTTTCCTATCCTTCTGCTTAGAACTATAGCGGAAAGTTAATAATTCTAGCTTAGACCAATTTTGCCTATATTAATATCTATGTGACCCTTGGTAATAAACTTGCTCCCTTAATATTTTTTAGAAATTCTTACATGCCTCCCTTTGTATGACAAACCAAGATAACTGAACGCTTTTGTGAAGTTATCTCTATCTGGAAGCAAATAAGTGATTTTACTTGAAAATACCTAATCCCGTGGTTTGTATATCTGTAATATTCTTTTCAGGCCCTTGACACATTTAACACTGCCATAATATCTCCAATATATTATGTCATGTTCACTACGCTTACAATCCTCGCTAGCATCATAATGCTCAAGGTATCGATTTTTCCCTGTCAAACTGTTTGATTACTCTTGGCTAAGTGAAAGCTCTTTAAGCAAATAATTTGTAAGTAATTGTTGTTGAACACCTTTTTTCCAGGATTGGGATGGCCAAGATGCTGGAAGCATCATTTCTGAAATTTGTGGACTAATTGTTGTTCTCTCTGGAACAATCTTATTGCATGTCACCAAGGACTACGATCGGGGCACCCCAAGAAGTTTGTCATCTGAACTTAGATTCTTTTTTTTTGGGGGTTCTAAATTATATTAATACATGAACTATCAATCTTTTCGAGGCAAATACCTTGAACTTTGTAAATTATACTAAAAACCTGCATTTTTTCCATTTGAATACCATTTAACTTTATTTTCTAAGTTAGAATGGTGTTATAACCAGTTCTATCTTCAAGGCAAAATTTCTTACAGAAAACGCCTCAAACCTACTTGATCAGGGTATAATTCATAATGGTTTGAAGCCAATCATTATTATATATGACAATTTTTAGTAAAAGTCAATCGACCATTACTGACATTATATGAGAACAAAATTCAAGGCATTAATATGATAAAAGGACAAAGTTCATGCTGCTTCTAATGTAAATTATGAAGTTCTAGGTATTTGAAATAATTAGGCTAAGACTTCATGGTATTTAAGTATTTCTGTCACGCTCCGAAAGTACGGAACAAGACCGGCACTTAAACTACGAACGTCTCGAGGCGTACGTAATCTAAGTAAACCGAAACCCCAGAAATCCAAACCAAGAAAAGTAGTAGAGTGAAGGAAAACCAATTTAAAACAAGTAGTTTCAATAGCATAAGCCGAATTATGCGGTTTTTAAAAACATCAAAAATTTCCTGAAAATTTCGGCAGAGTCTCCTTTGTAAATACTGGCCCCCAAAAGGGATATAACATGAATAGTATACGAAATCCATAAAAAGGAATCCCCAAGCGGGAGCTAGCTCTTCGTCAATCGAAGGCCACAACCAAACAAGCAATATAATATACAACGCCAACGGCGAGGATCAAAACTCAAAAGGAAACTCAAAACCACAAGAAATCCACAGAAATATAACGCGCGACTCTAAGGTCGAAAGAATAACATCACTGGTCTCTATCTAAAAAAATAAATACATGTTTGGTTGATGGAACTTCTAGATACAACAGAGTAATACTATACAAGTTATATAATGGGGGGTACGATACAAGTAAACCCACCTATTAGCAAATCACCCGAAGGAAACTATGCCCGCAAGCCGTAATGAAACCTGTGCGTCAAACCTGCATGAAACTGAGGCACAACAGGGGTGAGTTGCCAACTCATGAATAGAAAAACATCTACGCACAAAAATCGTATAAACAACGCAACCTAGGTCAATGATCATAATATATCCTCAAATATATGAATAACATGCAGCCTATAACAATGGCTAGGGTAATATCTAACCCGAGTGTGATCTCATGTGCCCGTGTCAGTGCCTCAGGTAGCAATGTATCATATGAATGAGGTATGAATGCATGGAACAGAATGCATGTACTGACGAAAACTGCTTTCATAAATCAGTGAGATTTCTGTATTTTAAAAGTGAGGTACCATAAATGAAATTAGCATAAAACAGTGCCCAGCATCGACACAAAACAAGTGTCCAAATATCTCGATATCTCTGTATCACAATCTCTGTACCTCAATATCTCAAAATCTCAATATCTCAAGCACAATATCTAGGGCGCTGTCAATCCAGACCAGCCCCTACCATCCATCTCAAGACCACGACGGTATCCTCCGGATATCCGACGCGTCGGGTAATATCACCGGTCGGTAGTGCTCCCCTGCCGGGCTCAACGTCAACAACACATTTCTCTTGCCCCGGGGTACCGCACCGGGCCCACCATGTACCCGAAACGGTTCCTCCACTCCTCGAATCGGGTCTCGAAATCCATCAGCAAACTCATGGTGGACGACTCATACATCATGGGAAAACCGCACTTTTTATTTTAAAAGAGAGAAAAGGTTTATTTATGTTTTTGCGGTTTTCCTCCAAATCCAGAAAATCTCATGGAAATCCGAATCCAAAACCTCAATAACACGTAAAATAGTGAATATATGCATGAGAATCCATGAATGCGGCATAACAATGAATAACAGTATGCATGAAATAGCAGGTAATAACTACAATGTCTAAACTATTAGCTAACAGGCTATGTCAAGCAATAATATTTTCTAAGGTGTACGTGACATGGCAATTACCGATGAAGATGTGTGTGAGCCGGCAAGTAAGTGTACGTGGTACATACGCATCATCGGTAATGGTGCTGGTGTCCTAACAGCATGATATCAATAATGGAGTATGAAATATAATATAAGCATGCGATGTGAAGAGAATAACAATAATGAGCGGGAGCTGAATACTAGACGCAACTATAACTAATCTGCATTAATCTAATATAAGTCCTACAATAGTGCCTTTTGAAATAACACGAATCGCGGTGTTTTGAAAATAAGGGTTACGGTGTTTTTAGGAAAAGATACTTCTTTTAAAATATCCGTAGAATCCCTTGACCTGTCTTTTGAAATACCCACGATTCGTAAGCTTTTGAAATAGGTAGGAGTCGAATCTAATCTAACAACTAAAATAAACTAAAGGGCTAAGCTAACAAGCTGGACTACAGGTAAGGAAACCGCCTAACATCTGAGTCGATATATATATATATATACCTGTATATATATTAGTCGGTGATCCCGCCACAATAATATCATATCCGATACCATATCTATAATCAGACATCCCAAGTCAAAAGTGCGGATCAATCATCAAAATATAGCTCGTACGTAAATCCGTCGTACGGCATCCCCAAATCTGGGTATGGGTCAATATCATATTCATCATACTATTCCTCTGGTATCCTCTTTATCTAAGATCATAGTCTAGGGTACTGACCTATGTCTAGTACAATACCAATATCCTCAATATACTCATGATCTGACTACTGATCGACAATCTCGTACAAACCGATATCGTCAGTGTTAGTTATATGTATGCCCTAGAGGCCATTACTATACATAGGATGTATATTGTAGTAGATGCTGGGACATATATAGGGAGAACTTTCTTGCTCGACATGATAGTATGCTATCTGGTTGAACTTTACCTTAACGTGTATACTGATTGTCTCTCTGTTACATGTTGGTAAAGCCCTTAGGATCTGTGCTTGACTACCTGGACTATGATGCGGATCATACTAGTGGGGACATGGTAGTCCATAAGTACATCCTTCAAAGTCCCTAGTCATGGGTGTATCGAGACGGGGCATCGATATACCAGAGTAGACTAGCGTGTACCTTCTCGACTCATGCAGATGGGCGATGGATGATCCCATATCCATCGGTGTTTGACATCAGAGATGATATACGGGTGCTCAGTAGAGACTGGGTACACTGGACGGACTCGCCGAGAACTCCCAGATGGTATTATACCTCACGTCAGATGGCAGTTCTCTGGTGACACTGGTACAGAGTAGTCTGTTGACCCGAGATCGTCATAGAGTCTTGTGTGGTTCCCACTGTGCTTTGATTTCCATCTTACCACGTCCAAGAGGGCGTGCAAAACGGTGGTTTTTGGGTACAGTCCCGAGTCACATGGAGGCAATGAGCGATAGGAGGGGATTCGTCTCTCCCGGTATAGGGAGTTGATGTTGCGCTGTGTTCGATTGGCTATAACAGGAAATCCCTGGCCAGGGTTGCTGAGATTTACTGGTAAGTGCTACCAGTAGTTTCTCGAACAGTTATAGACCTAATATCGACATGACTTATTGAGCTATTGGGGTCTGACGTTTTACCACCCCTGGGCGAGATATGCAACATATCAGACGATCAGACCGGACTGTACGGTAGTGTTACTGGTCGGATTCACTGGAGTGTGAGCGGGCTTGCTCGTCGATCTTCAGATCGCTCAATACCCGGGTGGCCGTTACGTTTAGCAGACCGCTTACGGCTTGTGGGTGTTTGATATGATCATCATCTGCTGCCGGCGTATTGACGAGTCTTTAGAGTCCTACACAGAGGTTTCCTGGCTCAAGCGAAACGAAATAGGAGCGCATATGAGATATGTGCGGGACCGAGAATAATACCAGTATGTGATACTGGATTCGATTCTCGCGATGTGACATTGATCGGTTATATGCGATATAGCCGGGTTATCGGATCAAGTGTTGATTCGATAAGTTGTTACTATAGATACCAGTCGGTTATGTGCGACATGACCGGATCAATGAATCAAGTGTTGATTTAATGATTTAATGTATAATTATATATTTGATGTATTACTTTGCATTAACTAGTATCGGTTCACTTTAGACGGATTTTCTCACTTGGTTCGTGCGCATTGCATATGCGATATGTTTTTGTGCACTTGTATGTATCATGTTTGATGATGCATGCTAACTTGAGTTTGTGTAAAGATTAAACCATGGTTATTCAAATGGTTAGGGTTTTGTTTTTCATATCTATTTATTTATTTATTTATTTATTTTCTTTTTGGAAAAAGAAATGAGAAGAATGGTGGCTTTCTTTGTTTATAGTTGAAGATTCATGAACCTTTGACTTTGTCCACCATTCTTATCTCATGCTTAACCTAACCATTTGATTTAACCCTAGTTCAATCTCTACACTTGACCATGGTTTAGATTATGATAAGTTTTGATTATTCTTTTCTTTTTCTAATTAACTTATCATAACTATTTTCCTTCTTCTTCTTCATTCTTCAAGTGAAGAAAACCAAGCTCCATCAATGGTGATTGTTGGAAAAGAGTGAGAAATCCAAAACTAAAGTCTACCCACTTCCTATTTCTTCATCCTCTACCTCTTGCCAAGCAGTAGAGTGTGTTTACTTCACAAGTTTCTTGACTTGGTGAAGTTGTGAGCTTGATCTAGCGATGCCTCGACGTAGATCATCTTCGGCATGGACATCGACGACCTAGCTCCCTTTTTCTCCGACGAAGTCGACTCTAGAGCCCGGATTTGATTTGGACAGCGGAGAGGGCCTCATTGCGGAGCCGTGGAGGTGGAGCACCGGATCTACAAAGGTTGTATTTCCGTATCTTTTAGTTAAGTGTTAACTAGTTAGCTTTTTCGCCTAGAAATCTAGCAAACGATCCGTAGTCGGGTCTCTCGGCACCCGTAAAATTTTAATATGGCATGTTCGATGCCTTGTGAGACCTCATTAGGGTGCCTAGGAACCCTACAGTGGTATCAGAGCCTAGCTAGAGCCTTAGGCGAAGTCTAGACGGAATTTGAAGCCCGAACGAACCCGAAACCAACCCGGCAAATTGCTCTCTGGTCGAATTCTGAAATCTGGTCTTTTTCAAAATTAAAAATATGCAGAGAACACATCACAAACATATAAGAGTTACTGTGAAAGTTGACTGTCCAATTCCACTATGTCAGCGCGGATCCGCGGCATGAGCAATAGCTCATGCGGCGGTTCCGCGGCGGTACGGCCATATTATTTAAATCTGTTTGCACAGTAATTCTTATTTCCCTGTGGTGCTTTTTCTGGGAATTTTTAATATGTTTTCCAGAGATGAATTTTCTGGGGTTGTTTTGGGGATTCGGTGTTTCGATCGGGGTATCAAATTTTGTCTATGTGGCTTTCCGGATAAATTCTTGAATATGTTAAAAAGTTCGACCGGATATAAATACCCAATTTTTCCCCTGTCGGGAAATTTCCAAGTGTTGGATTTTTCCGTAGTTTAACGACGTTCTAAGTAGTGCAAGTAACGCGATGGTCCCTCTAGAAGACAACAAACCTTAACTCGATTATGTGACCGTCTTGAACTGCCCTTTGAACCTTCGGGTTTGGGGCAGTACGGCGTGCCACATGTGAGGCGTTGGCTTGACCCTTCTACGGCTGGACCGTTGGTACTGAGGCACGAACGGAATGTTGTTAGACTTGTTTCATGTGTTGATCTGTATCGGGAAAACTTGGGTGTTCGATTGTTCGATCGGAAAGTTTAACATTTTCTGTTTATCTGGAATGTGATACAATAATTGGAATTCACAAGTAGTTATGTGATAACTGAATGAATATTATAAACATAGCAGTTTAGTCTCACTTGATCGGTTGCCACGGAATTTTGATGTGATCAAAAGTCCGTCGCAATCACGTAGCGTACGCGGATACATGCCGGATAAACTTAATAGACAGCCTCACTCCATAGCCCCGACCAAGTGACTGTAGGAGAACCCCGTCGCCGAAAGCATCCCTCCGGGTGCTCGCGGTAGCGGTGTTCCGCCTTGGTGCACTTCGTCGACGGCGTTGGGAGTGCGGCCGCCTACTAAAGTTTGCGACGAGCATTCGATCAAAATTGTCGAGAATCCTGTTGAATTCCCCGACTTGATATTGAAAAGAGTTTTCGATAATGAGACTAAAATGCGGGGTTTATAATTGTTAGGCATGCGATGTCTAAGTAATTCATTTGGTCAGGCATGTGATGTCTGAGGTGGTTGCGGATTCCAACTGTTGTAGTTTTACACTTTCTTTTCTGTGACCGTAAGTGTAATATGTGATATCGCCGGTTTCGTTGCTATATGTCAACGACAATTGGGATGCGCATATTTACTTACGTTGATGACATGTGATGTTATGTGTTGCTGGATATGTTATATTGGATCGTCGTGTTTGAATAGCCGGGGGTTTTTATGCGAGATGAGTGTTTTTCATTTTCATTCATGTAAAAACTTGTATGTAATATTCTTTTATTGGGGCGCTTCCAGGTTGCGGAAGTTGTCACCGTTTGTATATTATTTACTTTTCCGCACTAGGATAGACCCAAGGAGGGGAGCACAAGTAACCGGGTTCTGGAGTCCAGTGGGAGACCAACTCGAGGAGTCGAGTCCGGGTCTCCTAACTCCAGAATTGGTAGGGTTGCTTGACGCTCTCGTAGGGGTCTAGGGGTGTGGGTTTGGCTATTCATCGCGACCGTGGAATCCGTGTTTTATACTGGCTCGTATTGAAAACACGGACGTCCTAGTATATCCAATATTTCATATGTTTCTTCTGCTGCGATATCTGTGATGTGATCATGTGATGTTCTGTGATAGATACAGCGTATAGTATATATGATATATTATATAGACGTTACTTATGTTTTACACCCGCGCTAGCCCTGCCCTGCTCTGCCGTTAGTTACCTAACCTAACGGTGCACGAGGGGACATCGAGGCGAATGCGGATGGCATAAGTGTACGTCGTATTTATCTGTGATGTTTAGGTATATAAATGATGGGACTTCATTAATGTGATTAATGAAATAAAAAGAAACCTAAGATGTTGTAGAATCGAATTTCAAAATAAAACAGGTAGCTACAGTTCTTGCTTTGCACAGCGGTATATGAGATATATCCTGCACCTTATTCGATGAGGAAAGGACCGAGATCCCTTCACCGGGAGTGACTCCTTTAGCAATAACTGGCAGATGCTACACACTCGGTTTGTCTTTTGATTGCTTTTAAGTGTTTTTGCTTTGCACAGTGATATATATGATATATCCCGCACCTCATTCGATGAGGAAAGGACCGATGATCCCTTCACCGGGAGTGACTCCTTTAGCAAAACTAGAAAAGCCTCAAAAGCACTCCATTTTAAAATCATTTGATTCTACAACGATATCAAGTTCATTACGCAATAGGTTTTCAGAAAAACCTGTCGTAGCCCTCCGTCATTTCAGATAAGTAGTAGTTAGTATTCGTGCTGCGTTTGTTGGCCTTTGTCAAGGCGCAGTGTGCGGTAGCTAACTGGTGCTTATCTGCTTATGCATATGATGCAGATTGAGTTAGGGTAGTCGTGCGACCTTGTTGGCCTTTGTCAAGGGCCGTGCGGGTGGGTTTAATTCAATCAGGAAATGACGGGTTGAACTTGACTAGCATCCTATGGTTTGTTGGCCTTTGTCAAGGTCATAGGAGGTTAGGGGCAAAATATTATCGGGAATTTCAAGTGTTGAAATTTGCAATGAGATTGCATACCTTCTATGAGATAGTTGGATCCCGATACCCGCTGCGAGTAAGAGTTACTCCTGGGAGAGTTTTATACATTACAATTAGCCGATCAATTAGGTGTCTAGAAAGGTGTTAACGAGGTTACGCCTCTGGGAAAACGAGGTTTACATTAATTAGGTTCGTGCGAAAGCACGGGGGACCTCCCTCAAAGTACCGACACTGGCCTGGCTGAAAAGATTGGCGAACTTGTAGTGCGTAATTAATCCCGGCTAGTCTTTCCTTTTAGGGTTTGAAGGAAGATTTGATAAAAAGCAGTGGGAGCCATCCTGATTATATAAAATTATAACCAATCTATTCTTGACAGAGCGCACGCTGAGTGTTTTCTTCTCTCTCTCTCTAGGTAGCGACCATATCACGCCTTAATCAAGATAATAATACGGATTATTGACCGAACCCGCTTGTTATACTGAGCTGGGGAACGTTGGTCCCGCTCCAACTTATAATTGTTATAAGACCGAGCAGGAAATTGGGGATTACCAGAATTCCCGTGCCGCCCAAACGAAGAGAGTGCATGCTGATGCATCATCTTCGGGTGTGTTCATTATACAGAACTGTTTCTCAGTATCCTTTACGTCCTGGGTATGTGATACCAGATCAGGATCCCAGATATGTAATATGTTACATAGGGCTACAGAAAGGTAGAGAACTGAGAACGGGTGATAAGTTTCATGAGGCAGAAAACGGGGCAAGTGTTGCAGCCAAGTCTGTTGGTCACTGTCACCCTGTATTACAATACATTGATTCTGAACGAATGTTATTAGATACCGAACCTGATATACAAAATCATATCAGTCTCTTTATTAGTAAAGAAATGATAAAATTTTGTATTGATGGATAATGTTTTGAACATTTCCTATATCAAAGGTTGATCGGTTCAGGCACGTTATCTAAAAGTATTGATATTCTAAATCAAACTACAGTTCTTAGTATATGGAACACACACAAGAGGAAGAGTTCAGAAATGAACAAATTCTTCTTGAGGCATTGTAGACTAGGTCAGATCAATGTGACCCGACCAGCTAGAGTTACATATAGATGCATATTTAAATCAGTTTGAATTTACATCTTGTGAAACTCGCCAGTCATGTCACAAAGATAAGATGACCATAGCTCCGTTTACTGGAAACAGAGAAAGAGTTAATAAACTCTTGGGATGATACATGTTGATGTATGTAGGTCCCCTGTCTACACATGCCAAGACTGGTTCTTTATACTTCATTACGTTCTCTGATAATCTCTCAAGATTCAGTCATATGTTCCTGTTGAAACATGAGTCCGAACCTTTTGAGATATTCACAGAATATAAGCGAGAAGTAGAGAACCAAAATACGGGTATAAGTATTATGTCCTTTGATGTGATCAAGGAGGAGATTACTTGAGCACGGAATTCCTGGACTATTCTAAAGGAGAATGAGATTCTCTCTCAGCATTACTCCTCCGTATACACCATAGTATGATGGTATGTCGGGGCGGAGCAGATACACCCTATTTGATATGGTGTGCTCTATGATGAGTACTACTGAGTTACCTATTTCCTTTTGGGAGTTATGCACTTGAGAAGCTGCATACCTATTGAATAGGGTTCCAATCAAATCAGTTACCTACCACTTCATATGTGATATGGAAAAGGAAGAGCCCATTTCTTAAGTTAGTTAAGATTTGGGGTTGTCCGGCCTATGTCTAAAAGCAAAATCCGGACAAGCTCGAGGCAAAGTCTGTAATGTAGAACTGGAAAGGTTCCAGCTATACAGAACTACAGCACATGATTTGACAGAACCAAAGGATTCAATAGATACCAACGAACCTCAGCCTCTCCGCCGATCTAGTAGGGTTCCTCACCCACCTGAGAGATATTTCGGTTTCTCTATGACAGTGGGAGCGAGGATTGCATCATGAGATGATGACCCAACTAGTTTCGAGCTGGCCATCAGGAGTAGGACTCTGTAAGAATGGCTGGATGTTTATCGATCTGAGATGGAATCCTTATACACCAACAAAGTAAGGACTTTAGTTGCTATATCTGAAGGGTTAAATCCCCATCAGGAGCAAGTATATCTTGAGAAGATTACTTGGTGTACATGGAAAAGTTGAGACTTTCAAAGCTAGAATTGTTAAAGGTTTTCGTCATCGACCAGGCGTGGATAATGATGAAACCTTTTCCAGTAGCTATGCTTAAGTCCATCCAGATCCTACTTGTCACGGCTACATACCATGACTGCGATATCTGGTGGTTAGGTGTCTTGACTGCTTTTCTAAATGATGATTTAGAAGAGAGCGTCTATAAATACACAACCAGAGGGCTTCGTAGACAGTGGGAGCAGCGGAAACGTGTACAAGATGCTTTAAAAGATAAAGCAGGCATCGCGGAGTTGGAACATCTGTTTTGATGGATTAGTCAAAGAGTTTGACATCATCAAAATGGTAGATGAACCTTGTATAAACAAAAAGGTAGTAGGGAGTATGGTGACGATCCTCGTAGAGTACGTGGATGACATACTCTTGATAAGAAAGGAGTTTCTTATGCTACGCTCGATCAATCTCCGCTTATCACGATGATTCTCCATATAGGATCAAGATGATACCTCCTAAATCCTGGGTTTTTGGATCTATGAGATAGATCTAATTGGATGTTAGGACTCTCACTAGTTGTAGTGAGACGGTATCAACCGATCCTGGGGAGAATCACTGGAAGGGTTCCAGGGTGATAATGACGACTGAGTGTTAGTCGCAGGCTTTGTCTTTACCCTCAGTAAAGAGACGGTATGTTGGAAGAGTTCCAAGCTAGATACCGTGGCATACTAGACGATAAAGGCTGGATACATCGCTACTTAAGATGCTACCAAAGAGGCAGTCTGGGTGTATATTGGTTCATGAGATGAACTACGTTCCAACCATTGTGAGACAATGAAGTTGTGGCTTATGCCAAGGAACGTCCGTCCCATCAGTGATCCAGACATATTCTAAGGCAACATCACTTGATCATGGAGATGGTTGATCTCCAGGGAGATCGAGGTTAGGAGAGTAGACTCAGAGGACAACACAGCGGATCCACTCACGAAAGGCCTTTTCCCAGAGAGAGACTTTTATGGGATGGTTGAGTATGAGATACTGCAACTACTTGTAAGTCCACGTTGCGACCCCCGGTTCTTACGGGGAGGCGGAAACGGTATAAAATCAAAATTTTAACGCAAGAGGCAACATGGACTAAGCTAGGTCGGGATCGTTGTCTAAACTAAAACTAGCAAACTATGCTAAAGAGAGTTAGCTACTCGGATGAAGATGGTTATACCTAAACTTGAACTCCTTCTCTTCAAGCTCCGATGGTGGTTCGATGGCTCCTTCTCGTTGTCTCCGTACGCCGAAGATAGATCCACTTGAAAGCTCCAACCTTTAGCTCCTTCTTCGTTCTTTGAAGAAACTAGTTCACTTGGTTTGCTAAACCTAGTGAACTAGAATGAGTAGAGAGGAAATAGAATGGGATTTTATCTATGGTTCTTGATTCTCAACTCATGAGACAAGAGAACCATAGATCAAGAGAGGGAGCAAGAGGTTGAGGGTGAGAGCAAGAGGAGAGCTCAAGAACAAGAAAGAGAATGAGCAAGAAAGAATGAGCAAGTATTTTGTCTCTCACCCTCTCATAATCCAAAGCAATGATAACTCATCATATCAACAAAAGTCTTATGTGATGGTTGAAGTAACCATAACCTTATCATGTCATGCACTCATTTTACTCAAATGAACAAGCAAGAAAAAGTCTTTGGCATGAAATGATAACCATGGTTATCATGATGGTCAACTAGTCAAGCCTAGTCAACCGGTCAACAAGTCAACAAAAGTCAACAAGTCACCAAAGTCAACAAGTCAACAAAAGTCAACAAGTCAACAACCATATCACCATAATACTTAATTAATATAATAGTTAATCACATATCATATTCTCTTTAGGGTTGAGCATAAAGTCAAAAAGTCAACGGTCAACTGTCAACAACCCTAATGAGAATCCGCTGCCTCTGCCTCCCTGTCAACTGTGCATACACACCCGCATCCGCGTTCCGAGGAACACGAATGCAAACTGGATAAATCCAATCCCATAAGGTACACTAGGATCTGGCTTAAACCAAAGCCCGCTAGTGTAAACTGTCCGGACACTGTACGTGCACAAGTGCACGGATGTGACCGAACCCTGTCGCAAAACCATGCGACCTGTCGCAATACCATGCGACCTCTACTCTTTTGCCTAAAGACGAAAAGCTTTCTGTGTGGGACTCTAAAGACTCAACACTACGCTGGCAGTGGGTTTAACCACAGACCGCAAGCGGCACTAGCTGTGCGTAACGGTCCCCAGGTAATGCCGACAAGAAGACCGACGAGGCGAAACCCATCTGAACTCCTACTGAGCCTGAGCGTGACATTCTCCGTACTGTCCGGTCTGTTCGTCTGATACATCGCATGGCGGGCCTAGGGGGCGGTAAACGTCAGTCCCCCAATAGCGGTACAAGTCGTGCCGGAGTGAAGCCCAATACACCCTGAGATAACACTGGAAACCTACCAGTATATCTCGTTTGCCCTGGCCAGGGACTACTCGTGTAATGGCTCTCCTAGACACAGCGCGATGTCAACCCCCAATACCGGGAGAGACGAATCCTGTCTAACCGTCACTGCCTCCAAGTGCTTCGGGACTGCACCCAACTACCACCTGTTTGCACGACTCCTTTGAGCCGTGGTAGGGTAGTGATCAAAGTACAGTGGGAACACACCCGAGGCGAAGTGACAGTGTCAAGTCAGCGGACTAAGCTGTACTCATGTCACCTGGGAACTGATAACTGACGATAGGTATAATACCAACTAGTCAGTTCCCGACGAGTCCTGTCCAGTGTACCCGTAACCTAACGAGCACCCGCATACTATCTCAAGTACGACGTACTGACGGCTGTGGGACAGACCGTCTCCCACACTGGGATGAGAAGCGCATGCGCTGGTCTACTCCGGAGTATCGATGCCCTGTCTCGATAGTCCTGCGACCAGGGACCTGAATAAGGATGTGCTTATAGATTACCCAGCCCCCACTAGTGTGACTGCCATCACAACGCTGGTAATCAAGCAAAGATCCTAAGGGCTCCACTAATGCGTATAAGTGATATACTGAAATAAACACAAGTACACATTGAAGTAGAAACAAACCAAGTAGCATACTACTATTTTGAGCAAGATTGTATATACAAGGTGAATATCCCAAGCATCCATTAAGTAATATACAAACTAGTATGATACAGTAATGGCCTCTAGGGCATATACACTAACAATCTCCCACTTGCACTAAGGCCATGTACTGGCGTATCGAAGACCAATCATCTCGATCAGCCGCTCGAACTGAGTCTGGGGCAGGGCCTTGGTGAATGGATCTGCAGTGTTGTCTTCTGAAGCAACTCTCCGAACCTCGATCTCCTTGCGATCCACGATCTCCCTGATCAGGTGATACCGCCTCAAGATGTGCCTGGATCTTTGATGGGACCTGGGTTCCTTTGCTAAAGCTATAGCCCCCTTGTTGTCGCAATACAGAGGTACTGGGTCAACAATGGACGGAACCACCTGAAGTTCCTTTAAGAACTTCCTTATCCAGACAGCTTCTTTTGCGGCATCAGATGCAGCGATGTATTCCGCTTCCATAGTCGAGTCTGCAACGGTTTCCTGTTTGGAACTCTTCCAACACACCGCCCCTCCATTGAGGGTAAAGACAAAACCCGACATGGACTTGGAATCATCCTTGTCACTCTGGAAGCTGGAGTCAGCAAAGGCCTCAATCTGGAGGTCTTTTCCGCCATACACCAAAAACATCTCCTTAGTCCTCCTCAGGTACTTGAGAATGTTCTTTACCGCTATCCAATGTTTCTCCCCAGGGTTTGACTGATACCGGCTTACTACACTCAGTGCATAAGCTACATCCGGTCTGGTACACAACATCGCATACATTATAGAGCCTACCGCAGAAGCGTAGGGTATAATAGACATGCGATCCCTCTCCAAATCAGTCTTGGGAGACATCTCTTTAGAGAGGGTGATCCCGTGACAAGCCGGTAGGTTACCGCGCTTGGAATCTTCCATACTGAATCTTTTCAGTACGGTGTCGATGTACCTGGACTGAGAAAGTCCCAATATCCTCTTGGATCTATCACGATGGATCCGGATCCCCAGGATGTATGAGGCATCACCCAGGTCTTTCATGGAGAACCTTTGTGACAAGAACCCCTTGACAGATTGTAGCATAGGAATATCATTTCCTATTAAGAGAATGTCATCCACGTATAAAACGAGGAATACTACAGTTCTCGCTACAAATCTACTATAGATGCATGGTTCATCTGGATTTT
Organism: Agapanthus africanus; assembly: GCA_030015575.1. Taxonomy (NCBI): domain Eukaryota; kingdom Viridiplantae; phylum Streptophyta; class Magnoliopsida; order Asparagales; family Amaryllidaceae; genus Agapanthus; species Agapanthus africanus. Next base: position 605,520,518 of record JASDDO010000019.1, on the reverse strand, counting down.
TGATAAAGCCAAATTCCTTGACCGTCTCATCAAAACAGATGTTCCAACTCCGCGATGCCTGCTTTAGTCCATAGATGGACTTAAGCAACTTGCACACCTTTCCGCTGCTCCCACTCTGAATGAAACCCTCTGGCTGATCCATATAGACACACTCCTCTAAATTTCCATTTAGAAAAGCGGTTTTTACGTCCATCTGCCAAATCTCATAATCGTGGAAGGCAGCAATGGCAAGAAGGATCCGAATGGATTTCAGCATGGCTACTGGAGAAAAGGTTTCGTCGTAGTCCAAGCCAGGTCTTTGACGAAAACCCTTTGCTACCAGCCTAGCTTTATAGGTCTCAACCTGTCCATCTACACCAATCTTCCTTTTGAAGATCCACTTGCATCCTACGGGTTTTACCCCGTCTGGAGCAATGTCCAACGTCCATACCTTGTTGGTGTACATGGACTCCATTTCGGTCCGCATTGCATCCAGCCATTTCACTGAGTCAACGCTCTGAACGGCCTGCTGGAAGCTAGTAGGCTCATCATAATCTATGATGCAATCCTCTCTATCCCCGTCTATGAGAAAACCGTAGTATCTCTCGGGCGGATGAGACTGCCTACTACTTCTGCGGAGCGGCGTAGGAATGTCCTGTTCTGTTGAACCCTCTGGTTCTACCAAGCTTTCAGTAACAGTCTGTGGTTCCGGAATTTCTTCCAGTTCCACTGCGCTCCCACTAATTTCCTTTTCCAAGAACTGGTGTTCTAGAAAGTGGGCATTACGAGAAACAAGGACTTTTTGTTCCTCTGCGTAGTAGAAAAGATACCCCCTGGTGTTCTTTGGGTATCCCACAAACTTGCACAGTACTGAGCGTGCCTCGAGTTTGTCCGCATGCTGCTTTTTGACAAAAGCTGGACATCCCCAGATCTTCAGATATTGAAGATAGGGTTTCTTCCCACTCCACATTTCATATGGGGTGGTAGGCACAGTCTTAGTCGGAACTCGGTTCAAAAGGTATGCTGCTGATTCTAGCGCATATCCCCAGAATGATCGCGGCAACTCAGCGTTACTCATCATGGACCGCACCATATCCAATAGAGTGCGGTTCCGTCTCTCCGATACACCGTTATGTTGCGGGGTGTATGGAGGAGTAAGCTGAGAGAGAATTCCGTTCTCTTTTAAATAGTCCAGGAATTCGGCACTTAAGTATTCTCCACCTCGATCCGATCTTAGAATCTTAATACTTTTGCCGGTCTGTTTCTCTACTTCATTCTTATACTCCTGGAATTTTCCAAAGGCCTCGGACTTATGTTTCATTAAGAAGACATAACCGTACCTTGAGAAGTCATCCGTAAAAGTAATGAAGTAAGAATGTCCGCTTCGGGCATGTGTAGACATTGGACCGCACACGTCACTATGTACGAGTCCCAAGAGCTCGCTCGCTCTTACTCCTTGTCCAGTAAATGGAGTCTTTGTCATCTTTCCTTTGAGACAAGATTGACAAGTGGCATACGATTGATATTCGAACGCATTCAAATATCCTTCTGTATGTAACTTAGTCAACCTTCTCTCATTGATGTGACCCAATCTACAATGCCATAAGAAAGTCTGATTTATTTCTGGAGACTTTCTTTTGTGTGTATTCTGGACGTTGAAAATCTGTGGTTGGTTTAACACGTATATACCATTACTCAATGTACCTGACCCAATCAAAACTTGATTAAGGTGAATGTTTACAACATTACTTACAAACGCAAATTCATAACCTTCTTTAGAAACTAAAGATACAGAAATGATATTACAAGTTGCGTTGGGTACAAAAAAGCAATTACGCAAAACCAAAACATGTCCATCTGACATTCCCAGGTGATAGTCCCCCACGGCTTTAGCATCCATGCTAGCTCCGTTTGCAACTCTGAGGGTCATGTCACCTGCCTTCAAAACCCTACGGTTTCTCAACGCCTGCAAAGAATTACAGATATGAGATCCTGATCCGGTATCCAATACCCAGGAAGTAGAGTTTATTGAAAGACAATTTTCAATAACATACACACCTGAAGCTGAAGCTGCAACCTGCTTCAATTCCTGTGTTCTGGCCTTCCAGGCCCTGCAATCATTCTTCCAGTGTCCTTTCTTATGACAATAGAAGCATTCTTCCTTATCCACAAGCTTCCCCGCTATCTTTGTTGCTTTACCTTTTCCCTTCATATCCACTTTACTAACACCGCCCCTTGGTTTGGCGGGGGCCTTCTTCTTCTTTCCCTTGGCTTTCGCCTTGGACCTAGAAGAAGATGATCCTCCTACAAACAAAGTGGATGTTTCCCTACCTTTCTGTAGGGTGCCCTCTGCGCTCCTCAGCATGTTGAGGAGCTCTGATAGTTCAACCTCTTTTTCTTGTAGGTTGAAGTTCAGTATAAACTGGGCGTAAGTGGAAGGAAGGGACTGGAGAACTATATCCGTATATAGCTCACTCTCCAATGTGATCCCTAGGTCAGCGAGCTCCTCAATGAAGCCGATCATCTTTAGCACATGCTCGGCTACTGATGATCCGACGGCCATTCTTGTCGAAAACAACTTTTTCGACGCTTCGTATCTTGCGATACGTGATTGCTCTCCATACAGTTCTTTTGTATGGAGCAATATGGACTCCATGTCCATATTCTCATGCCTCCTCTGATGTTCGTTGTCCATCGAGGCAAGCAGGAGGCATTTGGCCTTCGCGCTATCAATCTCCCAAGTCTTACGGATTTCCTTATCCGCGACGCTGGAAGTTGGACCAGGGACAGGGGGAGCTTTGGTGGTAAGAAGATACCCCAGCTTGTCATAAGTGATTGCTATCTTGACATTCCTGAGCCAATCTTTGTAGTTTGGCCCTGTCAGTTTGTTTTTATCTAGGAGTAACTTAAGTCCAGTCATGTTGATTGGTCGCTGCAATTAGGAGAGAGAAGAAGAAACACTCAGCATGATGCTCTTGCAAGTTTAGAGTGGTTTTTAGTTTGTCTAAACAGGATGGCTCCCACTGTTTCTCGAATCCCTCCTCAAACCATAAAGGAAGAATTAGTCAGGATCAATCCCACCGTACAATACTTGCTTAACCGTTCAGCCAGGCCGGTGTCGGTACTTCGAGGGAGGTTTTCCAACGCTTTCGCGAAGTTCCTTAATTAAAGAACCTCTTTTCCCTGGGGGCGTAGCCCCGCTAACACCTTTCTAGGCACCTACTAGGTTTATAGCATTGATCGTTAAGTGAGAAATTTCCCGAGGAGTAGCATATACTCACAGTAGGATCGGGATCCAAATATCATCGCGTGACGAAACTGAAGGAATCCTACCAGAATCATCACACTCCAAATGGTATGCAAATCTAGCAAGTTTCAGTACTTATGAAACTCCCGATGTGGATTTTTGCCCCATGCTCTTATGACCTTGGCGTGAGGTCAAAATGTCATAAGTCACATGTCAAGTTCGTCCCATCATTATCCAGGTTAATTTGAACCCACCCGTACATACCCTTGACGTAGGCCAAAATGGCAGTACGACTGTCTCAAACCAACGCATTCTATCTATGCAACAGATAAATATCCGGCAGCTACCAATCACTATGCCTTGGCGTGAGGTCAAAATACATAGCTTGAATACTACCGAATATTTAACTGAAATGATGGAGGGCTACGGATGGTTTTGGCAAAACCGTGAACGTAGTGAACTTGATTTGGTCGATGGAACGAGATAGCTTTTAAAAGGAGTGGCTCAAGCTCCGCATTTAAAAGTTGTTTTTGAAAAGAACCGAGTGGTTTTTCGAAAGTGTTCCAACGACTTTAACTTGGTTTATTATCTTGCATTAGTTCTTTTAATGCGTGATATTCTTGCATTAGTACTTTTAATGCGTCCCATCATTTAACCCTACCATTGCAGAAAACAACCAAAATATGACGTACGCTTATGCCATTCGCATTCGCCACTGGGCCCCGTCATTACCCGTTAGGTTACTTAACTAACGACAGAGCGGGGGCTGGGCTAGCGCGTCTGTAAAACATAAGCAACGCCTAAATAGTAAGCAATGATAGACATTACAGATCACAGATGAATGCATTGGATATACTAGCAATCCGCAATCCTTTCGAGCCTGAAACGAAAAGCGGATAACACGGTCGCGGTGAATAGCCAAACACCCCACCCAAGACCCCTACGGGTGCGGCAAACTACCCGCCAAGTACTCGGTAGTTTGTGCACCCCTCCATGGGTCTATCCTAGGAGCAAAAACAGTAAAAAGAATTATACAATGACGGCTACAACCCCGACCCGGTTGTGCGGCCAAACAAATAATATTATCACATCAATTTAAATTTACAATGAATGAAAGAAAAACAAAAGCTCATCTCACATCCACCCCGGCTATTCACCCGCGACAGTCCAACACATTCATATACACATTCCAGCACATTACAGATCATGTATAACCCCGACTAATCGACTTATAGCGATTAGCCGACGTTCAATACATGCAAGCATCACAGATATAACCATCATAGTCAAAGTGCAGTGAAGTTCGGAAAAAATACGGAATTATAGGACCCCAAAAGGAAATTTCTTTTCTGGACAATCTGGGCACATATAATATATTTTAAAAATCCCAAAACCAACACACAAACACACTGCACGAAAAACGATGCAGAGAAGACACCAAGTCACGGCGGTTCCGCGGCGGCTAAGAAGGATCACGCGGCGGAAGAGCGGCACTTTAGGCGAATCACTGTATCGTTTTTCTTGGGTGTTCACACAAAACCCTGAGCCGAATTTACAAGTGTAAAGTTTTTCATTTTGAGCAGAAAAAATTTCAACAGAAACTCAGTTTTTGTGAAGTTTGGTTTTTGGATTTTTCCGGTTCCGAACTTCGTTACACTTCACTACCAAGCTAGTTTAAGTTTAGTTAGGCTCTGATACCACTGTAAGTCCACGTTGCGACCCCCGGTTCTTACGGGGAGGCGGAAACGGTATAAAATCAAAATTTTAACGCAAGAGGCAACATGGACTAAGCTAGGTCGGGATCGTTGTCTAAACTAAAACTAGCAAACTATGCTAAAGAGAGTTAGCTACTCGGATGAAGATGGTTATACCTAAACTTGAACTCCTTCTCTTCAAGCTCCGATGGTGGTTCGATGGCTCCTTCTCGTTGTCTCCGTACGCCGAAGATAGATCCACTTGAAAGCTCCAACCTTTAGCTCCTTCTTCGTTCTTTGAAGAAACTAGTTCACTTGGTTTGCTAAACCTAGTGAACTAGAATGAGTAGAGAGGAAATAGAATGGGATTTTATCTATGGTTCTTGATTCTCAACTCATGAGACAAGAGAACCATAGATCAAGAGAGGGAGCAAGAGGTTGAGGGTGAGAGCAAGAGGAGAGCTCAAGAACAAGAGAGAGAATGAGCAAGAAAGAATGAGCAAGTATTTTGTCTCTCACCCTCTCATAATCCAAAGCAACGATAACTCATCATATCAACAAAAGTCTTATGTGATGGTTGAAGTAACCATAACCTTATCATGTCATGCACTCATTTTACTCAAATGAACAAGCAAGAAAAAGTCTTTGGCATGAAATGATAACCATGGTTATCATGATGGTCAACTAGTCAAGCCTAGTCAACCGGTCAACAAGTCAACAAAAGTCAACAAGTCACCAAAGTCAACAAGTCAACAAAAGTCAACAAGTCAACAACCATATCACCATAATACTTAATTAATATAATAGTTAATCACATATCATATTCTCTTTAGGGTTGAGCATAAAGTCAAAAAGTCAACGGTCAACTGTCAACAACCCTAATGAGAATCCGCTGCCTCTGCCTCCCTGTCAACTGTGCATACACACCCGCATCCGCGTTCCGAGGAACACGAATGCAAACTGGATAAATCCAATCCCATAAGGTACACTAGGATCTGGCTTAAACCAAAGCCCGCTAGTGTAAACTGTCCGGACACTGTACGTGCACAAGTGCACGGATGTGACCGAACCCTGTCGCAAAACCATGCGACCTGTCGCAATACCATGCGACCTCTACTCTTTTGCCTAAAGGCGAAAAGCTTTCTGTGTGGGACTCTAAAGACTCAACACTACGCTGGCAGTGGGTTTAACCACAGACCGCAAGCGGCACTAGCTGTGCGTAACGGTCCCCAGGTAATGCCGACAAGAAGACCGACGAGGCGAAACCCATCTGAACTCCTACTGAGCCTGAGCGTGACATTCTCCGTACAGTCCGGTCTGTTCGTCTGATACATCGCATGGCGGGCCTAGGGGGCGGTAAACGTCAGTCCCCCAATAGCGGTACAAGTCGTGCCGGAGTGAAGCCCAATACACCCTGAGATAACACTGGAAACCTACCAGTATATCTCGTTTGCCCTGGCCAGGGACTACTCGTGTAATGGCTCTCCTAGACACAGCGCGATGTCAACCCCCAATACCGGGAGAGACGAATCATGTCTAACCGTCACTGCCTCCAAGTGCTTCGGGACTGCACCCAACTACCACCTGTTTGCACGACTCCTTTGAGCCGTGGTAGGGTAGTGATCAAAGTACAGTGGGAACACACCCGAGGCGAAGTGACAGTGTCAAGTCAGCGGACTAAGCTGTACTCATGTCACCTGGGAACTGATAACTGACGATAGGTATAATACCAACTAGTCAGTTCCCGACGAGTCCTGTCCAGTGTACCCGTAACCTAACGAGCACCCGCATACTATCTCAAGTACGACGTACTGACGGCTGTGGGACAGACCGTCTCCCACACTGGGATGAGAAGCGCATGCGCTGGTCTACTCCGGAGTATCGATGCCCTGTCTCGATAGTCCTGCGACCAGGGACCTGAATAAGGATGTGCTTATAGATTACCCAGCCCCCACTAGTGTGACTGCCATCACAACGCTGGTAATCAAGCAAAGATCCTAAGGGCTCCACTAATGCGTATAAGTGATATACTGAAATAAACACAAGTACACATTGAAGTAGAAACAAACCAAGTAGCATACTACTATTTTGAGCAAGATTGTATATACAAGGTGAATATCCCAAGCATCCATTAAGTAATATACAAACTAGTATGAAACAGTAATGGCCTCTAGGGCATATACACTAACACTACTGCTACAGAAGGCCCTAGTGCAAGTGGGAGATTGTTAGTTATATGTATGCCCTAGAGGCCATTACTATACATAGGATGTATATTGTAGTGGATGCTGGGACATATATAGGGAGGACTTTCTTGCTCGACATGATAGTATGCTATCTGGTTGAACTTTACCTTAACGTGTATACTGATTGTCTCTCTGTTACATGTTGGTAAAGCCCTTAGGATCTGTGCTTGACTACCTGGACTATGATGCGGATCATACTAGTGGGGACATGGTAGTCCATAAGTACATCCTTCAAAGTCCCTAGTCATGGGTGTATCGAGACGGGGCATCGATATACCAGAGTAGACTAGCGTGTACCTTCTCGACTCATGTAGATGGGCGATGGATGATCCCATATCCATCGGTGTTTGACATCAGAGATGATATACGGGTGCTCAGTAGAGACTGGGTACACTGGACGGACTCGCCGAGAACTCCCAGATGGTATTATACCTCACGTCAGATGGCAGTTCTCTGGTGACACTGGTACAGAGTAGTCTGTTGACCCGAGATCGTCATAGAGTCTTGTGTGGTTCCCACTGTGCTTTGATTTCCATCTTACCACGTCCAAGAGGGCGTGCAAAACGGTGGTTTTTGGGTACAGTCCCGAGTCACATGGAGGCAATGAGCGATAGGAGGGGATTCGTCTCTCCCGGTATAGGGAGTTGATGTTGCGCTGTGTTCGATTGGCTATAACAGGAAATCCCTGGCCAGGGTTGCTGAGATTTACTGGTAAGTGCTACCAGTAGTTTCTCGAACAGTTATAGACCTAATATCGACACGACTTATTGAGCTATTGGGGTCTGACGTTTTACCACCCCTGGGCGAGATATGCAACATATCAGACGATCAGACCGGACTGTACGGTAGTGTTACTGGTTGGATTCACTGGAGTGTGAGCGGGCTTGCTCGTCGATCTTCAGATCGCTCAATACCCGGGTGGCCGTTACGTTTAGCAGACCGCTTGCGGCTTGTGGGTGTTTGATATGATCATCATCTGCTGCCGGCGTATTGACGAGTCTTTAGAGTCCTACACAGAGGTTTCCTGGCTCAAGCGAAACGAAATAGGAGCGCATATGAGATATGTGCGGGACCGAGAATAATACCAGTATGTGATACTGGATTCGATTCTCGCGATGTGACATTGATCGGTTATATGCGATATAGCCGGGTTATCGGATCAAGTGTTGATTCGATAAGTTGTTACTATAGATACCAGTCGGTTATGTGCGACATGACCGGATCATTGAATCAAGTGTTGATTTAATGATTTAATGTATAATTATATATTTGATATATTACTTTGCATTAACTAGTATCGGTTCACTTTAGACGGATTTTCTCACTTGGTTCGTGCGCATTGCATATGCGATATGTTTTTGTGCACTTGTATGTATCATGTTTGATGATGCATGCTAACTTGAGTTTGTGTAAAGATTAAACCATGGTTATTCAAATGGTTAGGGTTTTGTTTTTCATATCTATTTATTTATTTATTTATTTATTTTCTTTTTGGAAAAAGAAATGAGAAGAATGGTGGCTTTCTTTGTTTGTAGTTGAAGATTCATGAACCTTTGACTTTGTCCACCATTCTTATCTCATGCTTAACCTAACCATTTGATTTAACCCTAGTTCAATCTCTACACTTGACCATGGTTTAGATTATGATAAGTTTTGATTATTCTTTTCTTTTTCTAATTAACTTATCATAACTATTTTCCTTCTTCTTCTTCATTCTTCAAGTGAAGAAAACCAAGCTCCATCAATGGTGATTGTTGGAAAAGAGTGAGAAATCCAAAACTAAAGTCTACCCACTTCCTATTTCTTCATCCTCTACCTCTTGCCAAGTAGTAGATTGTGTTTACTTCACAAGTTTCTTGACTTGGTGAAGTTGTGAGCTTGATCTAGCGATGCCTCGACGTAGATCATCTTCGGCATGGACATCGACGACCTAGCTCCCTTTTTCTCCGACGAAGTCGACTCTAGAGCCCGGATTTGATTTGGACAGCGGAGAGGACCTCGTTGCGGAGCCGTGGAGGTGGAGCACCGGATCTACAAAGGTTGTATTTCCGTATCTTTTAGTTAAGTGTTAACTAGTTAGCTTTTTCGCCTAGAAATCTAGCAAACGATCCGTAGTCGGGTCTCTCGGCACCCGTAAAATTTTAATATGGCATGTTCGATGCCTTGTGAGACCTCATTAGGGTGCCTACGAACCCTACAGTCAGCACACATCATCATCAAGGGGTATACATCGCCCGATACGGCCTAATATCAATATCCTACCATATCATGCCTCATATCACGATCACATGTCGACCATTTTATTCATAACACTATTCACCCGTATCGCTGTCCCAAGATCCGCTATAGCACCAGGACGTACCTCAAGTACGAATCCTGCCATATCACCGATATCACAACCACAAAACAAATCTCATCGACTCAGCTCAATCCCAAGTATCATCCTCAAATCCGTATGTGAACACATAGTCCCATACCCATGTGAACACATAACTATAAAGAATCCCATGAGCACATATAAATAGGAATGTATGCAAGTATGTATGTGTGTATGTGTAGTGCAACACTACCCTAGGGTTCGCAACACTAAAATAATCCAACACACCAATATCCATCCTAAACATCGTTATTAATCCCAAATAACATATAATAATTGTTGGTGTGTATACGCATCCGTATACACCACCACGGACTGCGGGGTGCTATACGCCATCCACCCGACTTCTCCCCGTAGATATAAATCTACTCACCTGGTCCTCGCTAGCCGGTGCCGACGTCATCACGCGCTTTTTTGTCGTCTCGAAGTCCACATGGGGTACCTACATATCATAACGCACCGTGTCGTATTAAAATCCGACTCATGACCCAAAAACGACACGTGAATCCCACAAAGGTCAAAACCTATGATTGCTTTCACAAATCAACCCAAAAACCCTCGACGTCGGCGTACAAACGCCAAACCATCGAGAAAAACTCAAACGTATCAATTGTGGTTTCACAACACTTAATTATATATAAAATAGGGTTAAAATCACCAAAACTTCAAATTCGCTTTAAAGCTAATTTTCCGAAAACTTAATAAGCAAAATTAACCGCTTTAATACAACATCTTGATGTTTAAACGAATCTAGCGGCCACAATATTCACTAAATATCATAACAAATTCATATAAACCATTCCTATAATTTATTCTCATCAATTTCCATATATTCCAAAATTCTAATTTACAATATACCCAAATTTAACAATTTTATAGCAAAAATGCACAAACAACAATTTAGCTTGGATTTTCATGAACTAAAGTATTAAACTATATTTTATAATGTTAATGAAGTCATGAAAATCCTAATCACATTTTTAAACCCAATATTTAAACAATTTTTAAAAACCTAATTAGCAATTTAGCAAATTTATCACCATTTTAATTTAACAAATTAGCAAGTAGCAACCAACTTAGATTTTGCATACAATTACATGTTAATCTCCTCATTACAACCATAACTAATGATGAAAACCCTAATTAAATTCAAACCCTAGTCTTGAATTTCCTAAAGTTGCAATAAAACCCAATTAAACATCAAATTTGTTAACATAGAAGCAATTAAACAACAATATATGAATAAGGTTAGAATTATACCCAAATAAATTTGAAGATCCCACAAGCACACTTAGCCTCCCAAATTAAAATCTAAATCCCTAGATCCATGCTATGGTAGCCAAGGAAAAATGGGTAGGAGGTGGATTTTGATTTGGATTTTTGCTTGATTTTTTGTGGATTTTTCAAGCATTTTTGATGAACTTTTTTTAAGAGAAGGAGATGAAGAATGAAGGGGCTATTGTGGGTTCAGATTTTGGCCAGAATTGGTGGGGATTGGGTGAGAGAGGAGAGAAAGTGAGGTGGGGAAAGTCCACTCTAGTCAAAGTCCACTCTAATTCTATCATTTTCTACTCTTTTCTTTTTCTTTTCTTTTGAAAAAAGAAGTGATTGGAGAGAGGGGGAGGGGGAGGGCTGTCATGGTGGGGCCGGCCACATGGGGAGAGGGTGAGGTGTGGGTGTGTGGGATAGGAAAAAGATAAATACTAAACCCCAATTCCCATTAACACTAATTTCACCGAAAAAGCCTTTTTTCGATATTTTCTAAACCGTTTTGGCAAAAAATTTCATTTCAAAAACCACATGATAAAATTTTATTTAATGTTTTATGATGCACAAAATTTGTTTCAACTCATTCCAATTTGTAATTTTCCCTAATTAAATGTATTAGTGACGGCTTAAAATAATATTAAAATAATTAATTTCGGAAATTTTTTCAGAAAATTTGAAATTTCACCAGTGGCTCAATAAACACCAAATACTAGCAATTACATAGCTAGAATATGTATATTTAATTTTATAATAAAGATATTTGCATTTTGACTTTTTTTACAGAAACCCCCCTTATTTTACCGTTTTTTCGAAATTTCACCGAAACGATTTTCAAAACGTTACAATCTTCCCCCCTTAAAGAAATTCGGTCCCCGAATTTAAATTAAAACTCCCCCCCCCCAAATACTAAAATATTTCAGCCAAAACCATCAAATCGCCGGGGCTCCGAAATCATAAATACATAAACACATCATAGCGCAATGCATGCGCATGAGTAATGAGTAGATAACTCGAAATCAAAACTCCGTCAAGCATCCCGCAATCATCGGAATCAAGGTGAAGACACGAATGCCAAATCTTAAGCAAGACCGATATGCTATAAATCTTAACTATACATGCAAATATCAGGAGGAAATGCATGCCAAATCCTTTAAGTTGCTGTGCAATGCATATAACACTGCACAGTGGCGGACGTCTATCATAAGAAAATAACTATATACATATATACCTTTGTTTGAAATGTACGTTCCGCCGTTTTGGGAAACAATTTAGAAGGGTTTTCCTTATTTTAAACGTTTCGCGTCATATCAGACACGTAGGTAAATACTGAGACTATAGCTCGCTTTTTGGAATTCCCTTCAATAGCTATCAATGCATGCAAAATACATTCAGGTACTGTCCTCTGACTAGTCCTGCTTAGTACGAAAACACATCGCAATTATCATAAAAAAAACGTACTGCTCTATAAGAAATCAATCCCAAAATACGCGTATGAATACTACGTGCGTCTGGTGCGCACGACAATCAAAATCCATATATGTGCCATACAAGTGCACAGAAACAAGATCTAAGTGCATCGGGTGTGCACAAAGCATCTGTCGTAGGCAACGTGTGTGCCTGACAGCAAAATCAGGTGCATCTGACATGCACGAAGAATCTCGATTTAGTGCATCTGGTGTGCACCAAAATCGCACCTCAAAACATGCGCCCAACATGCGCGAAAATCCAAATCGGGTGCATCCATCGTGCACGAAATCATGAAATCCAATATCAAGCGCCGAATATGCGCGAAATCAAATCAGGTGCACAAGGTGCACAAAACAAATATCGAGTATCACAATCGAAATCGAAGTCCAGTGCATCTAAGTGCACAAAAGGCGTATCACTGCACTGCAAGCATATATAAACTATACAGAGTGCAGGAACCAAATCGTGTGCGTGCATACGTACAAAATCAACTCAAATGTCTAAAACCGTAAAATCACAAACATGTGAAACCAAAGCACGAAAACGATATCAAGTGCAACACTGTGCAAAGATCGTAAATCCTCAATCATCAAAATCAAATCATGCGAATAAATCACCCAAAACATCGAAATCAATAATGGCGGAATAGTACCGCTCAAGTGCATCCTCTAAGAATCTCGGGCCAACTGTCGCGGTCACTAGTGGGACGTCTCTTCGATGATCATGAACTTTGGCCTGCTAGTGTGCGTAACAATGACCACTCCTGGGTCAAGGTCTTCAATGTGAATTACCAATCTCTCGGTCCATCGGCTCATCGGCCTTGTCAGGTGTGCTAACGGGGATGATCCCGTTCTGGCACTTCTCTGGTCATCTCTCGGTCAATCATCGCGACCACTCGTAAGTGTAGGGTTCCTAGGCACACTAATGAGGTCTCACAAGGCATCAACCATGCCAATTTCAAATTATTATGGGTGCCGAGAAACCCTAGACTACGGATCGTTAACTAGATGTCTAGGCGAAAAAGAACTAGTAAACTATTTTACTAAGAGAACGGATATACAACCTTTGTAGATCCGGTCCTCCACCTCCATAGCTCCGCAATGAAGTCTCCTTGCTGTCCAAACGGAAACCCGGGCTCTAGCGTCGGCTTCATCGGAGAAATGGGCGGGCAAGGTCGTCGGCTTCGTGCCGAAGATGATCTACGTCGAGGTATCACAAGATCAAGCTCCAACTTCACCAAGTTATGAAACTTGTGAAGAAAACACACTCTACTACTTGGCAAGAGGTAGAGGATGAAGAAATAGGAAGTGGGTAGACTTCAGAATTGGATTTCTCACTCTTTTTCATCAATCACCATTGATGAAGTCTAGGTTTTCTTCTTCAAGAAGAAGAAGAAGAAAATGAAAATGTTATGATAAGTTATTCCAAAATGGAAAAGAAAATCAATACTTATCATATTCTTACCATGGTTAAGTGTAGAGAATGAATCATGGTTAAGTGGAATGGTTAGGGTTAAGCATGAGACAAGAATGGTGGACTAGGTCAAAGCTTCATGAAGTTTCAATAAAACTACAAATAAAGCCACCATTCTTTTCATATCTTTTCCAAAAAGAATAAACAAATAAATAGATGAATAAATAAGTAGATAACAAAACCCTAATCATTAGTTTAACCATGGCTTAATTCTTTACACTTAACCAAGTAAACATGTATCATCAAACATGATACAATCAAGTGCACAAAAGTATATCACATATACCACTTGCACAATTCAAGTGAGAAAATCCATTTAAAGTGAACCAATACTAGTTAATGCAAAGTAATATATCAAATATATAATTATGCATTAAATCATTAAATCAACACTTGATTTAACGATCCGGTCATATCGCATACAACCTGACTAATATCCAATGTATCGGCTTATCGAATCAACCCTTGATTCGATAACTAGGTTATATCGGATATAACCAATCGATACATTCATCGCGAGAATAGAATACGGTAGCACATACAAGCATTATTCTCGGTCCCGCACATATCTCATATGCGCTCCTATTTTGTTTTGCTTGAGCCAGGAAACCTCTGTGTAGGACTCTAAAGACTCGTCAATACGCCGGCAGCAGGTGATGATCATATCAAACACCCACAAGCCGCAAGCGGTCTGCTAAACGTAACGGCCACCCGGGTATTGAGCGATCAGAAGATCGACGAGCAAGCCCGCTCACACTCCTGTGAATCCAACCAGTAACACTTACCGTACAGTCCGGTCTGATCGTCTGATATGTCGCATATCTCGCCTAGGGGTGGTAAACGTCAGACCCCAATAGCTCGATAAGTCGTGTCGATATGAGGTCTATAACAATTCGAGAAACTACTGGTAACACTTACCAGTAAATCTCAGCAACCCTGGCCAGGGATTTCTCGTTATAGCCAATCGAACACAGCGCAACATCAACTCCCTATACCGGGAGAGACGAATCCCCTCCTATCGCTCATTGCCTCCATGTGATTCGGGACTGTACCCAAAAGCCACCGTTTTGCACGCCCTCTTGGACGTGGTAAGGTGGAAATCAAAGCACAGTGGGAACCACACAAGACTCTATGACGATCTCGGGTCAACAGACTACTCTGTACCAGTGTCACCAGAGAACTGCCATCTGACGTAAGGTATAATACCATCTGGGAGTTCTCGGCGAGTCCGTCCAGTGTACCCAGTCTCCACTGAGCACCCGTATATCATCTCTGATGTCAAACACCAATGGATATGGGATCATCCATCGCCCATCTGTATGGGTCGAGAAGGTATACGCTAGTCTACTCTGGTATATCGATGCCCCGTCTCGATATACCCACGACTAGGGACTTTGAAGGATGTACTTATGGACTACCATGTCCCCACTAGTATGATCCGCATCATAGTCCAGGTAGTTAAGTACACATCCTAAGGGCTTTACCAACATGTAACAGAGAGACAATCAGTATACACGTTAAGGTAAAGTTCAACCAGATAGCATACTATCATGTCGAGCAAGAAAGTCCTCCCTATATATGTCCCAGCATCCACTACAATATACATCCAATGTACAATAATGGCCTCTAGGGCATACATATAACTAACAATCTCCCACTTGCACTAGGGCCATCTGATAGCAGTGGTTGTAGTATCTCATACTCAACCATCCCATAAAAATTTCTCTCTGGGAACTATTCATACCAGAATACTGCATTTTATACCGCCCATTCTTACGCTCATGTGTTTATAGGTAGGTGCTTTTAATCCGTGTTTGTTACATATTTACAGATTACAGGTTTCCAGTCCAAATATCGCAAATCAAGACAGAATCTCCACAGTTACACCAAATACAGAACATCTGTTGACAGCAGATAAAAGCCGGGTTCCGGTCATACATATCCGTCCAGTGCCGAGTACCAGTTCCTGAGACAAGACATATGACAGTGGTCATTCGTGTCTGGGACAAGCACAGAGCACGAGGGGGGCTGCACAAGAATCAATGGGTGCGCGGAGCTCGAGGGAGATAGAAGTCAAAAGTAAAGAAAATAATGCAATCTTGGGCAAAGAAATCTGAAGATATTCTGGAAGATTTTGTGCAGTATGAAGTTTTCAAACACGAGGAAAAAGTAAACCAGGGAACACGACAAAACGCCACGACCCAACTCCACCATATGGCCGCGGAACCGCGGCCAATAGGGGGTATTGGCCGCGGATCCGCGGCCGTACTGGCCCCTCTCTCTGTCGTTTTCTGGGGGCTGTTTGGTCATTTTATTTATGGGCAGATGGTTGCCCTAGGTTTCCAGTTCCCCTCCTATAAATACCCCAGATCTGAGCTAAGCCAAGGGTCCAATTTTTGTGTTCATTCTTTGTTCCTCTTTTGTAGGTTTTAGTGTAGTTCTTCTTCTTCTTCTTCATTCTTCCTCCATGAAAATGTAGTGAGAGCATTGAGTGGATGTTAATGAAGATGAGGGTTTTTGTATCATTCTCTTTTTTTTAACTTCCCCTTAAGATTTTTGCTTCCTCTTGATCTTTCAACCTCTTCATTGAGCTTGAAAGGTTAAGGGTTAGTTATTGATCTCAAGGGTCGTATTTTTCTTATGAAATTAGCGCTTCATTTCACATGCGTTCTCTACCCTTCTCTTGATCTTGCAACCTCTTGATTGAGCTTGCAAGTTTAAGGGTTGGCTATTGATCCCATGCTTGTCTTGAGTTCTAGTTTCTAGTTCTTTCTTTTATTGCTTATTTATTACTTGCTTTTTATTATCTTGCTTTACTTATTTGCAATTTATATTCATGCACTTAATTACTTGTAATCTTTTCTTTTCTTTGTTCTTTTCTTGTGCTCTTTTTGGTTCTCTTTGTGAATGTTGTAATTATTGTCGTTGTTAAGAATCAATACGGTATTGTAAGTTAAGATTTTCTTTGCTCTTTTCCTTTTCCCGTTATTTTCCATTGAACTCCGCCCAAACGTTACGCAAGCGCTCCGTTAGGCACCCTACCCTAACAAGGTAACGGTGATTCCTAACCGCGACCGGTTGCGTTCGGTTTGGCCGGAGGCGAAAGCAAGAGACAAGAACGGACGGACAAGGGTAAATAAGCCGGATTCCACGAATACCGCGCTTAAATCCCCTAATCCACGTTGTTGCCGATTGCTCTAGCTTCAATTGGTCAAGACACGGCTCAAAGGTTTTGAGTACGGATTTCTTTAGCTTACAATTTCGTATCTTTTTCTTAAAAACTTTATACTTGCAAATAATACACATAGGTTAGATTGAACAAACTCATACAAATTCTTTATTGACTCGTCTAAAACAAGAAAGGACATACAACCATCTCCCTGTGGATCGACCCGTGCTCAACCGGCTAGCTGCATAGCGACACCGTCTTGATTGCGGTTAACTTTAATTCTCTCAATCAAATGGCGCCGTTGCCGGGGAGACGGTAGCGTATTTTCTTTCTTGTTATTCGGGTTAATATTCTTTTTGTATATATTTTTTTTTTTAAAAATAAAAAATTCTTTTTTTTTTTTGATCATTTTTGTGGGCAAGAGTGCAGATTTTTGCAGATTTGCATACTGCGATTGTGGGGAGCAAAGTGTACATTCAAGGCTAAGGTGATTGCAAAGTACAGTGCCAAAGATCCGGGTAGTTTGACCCGCGCAAGCGAACTTTTCAAGCTTACCGGATTTGATTCAACGGGGGTTTCCTAACCCAAAAACTTAACAGTACGTACTTTACTAACACCTTCTTCTCAAATCCGACGCATCCAATATACTATTCTTTGCAGGATTCTTTGCAAGTTCGCTAACAAACGCCAAAAATTGACTAACCCGTATTTGTTGCAGTGCCGCGCTTAAACTAAAAAATGATTTTTTGATTCTTTATAGAATTTTTATTGAATTGCGCATTGCATCAATTAATACGGACTTAAGGGCAAGCGAACCCCACAATATACGGTAAAGGATTTCATCACCTTTTCCGTGGCCCACAAATCACGAACTTGAGCATAACGTTTACCC
This sequence comes from Agapanthus africanus, assembly GCA_030015575.1. Taxonomy (NCBI): domain Eukaryota; kingdom Viridiplantae; phylum Streptophyta; class Magnoliopsida; order Asparagales; family Amaryllidaceae; genus Agapanthus; species Agapanthus africanus. The sequence continues at coordinate 605,502,705 of JASDDO010000019.1, read as the reverse complement.
GCACAAATTTTAAAAGAAATTAGACTTTAAGCCTTAAGGACTTCGCGCTCACTAGGAGAAGTTAACTGTGTTTAGAACCTCGCTTAACGGTATATTGTTTACGGGGTGTCTAGGAAAGTGTTAACGGCGAAACCGCCAAAAGAGAAAGGGTTATTTAATTAAGGAACTTCGCTAAAGCGTTGGAAAACCTCCCCTTATCTCTGCACTTACCTGGCCTCGTGATCAGTGTATCTTGAGCCCGTTTCTCGACACAGTTTTACTTCGACAATCAAGTTCTGGAGCAGGTCTAGTTGACCTAGGTGAACCCTAGAACGATTAGGTGTGTGGTATTTTTGTGTCGTGATTGTTTTTGTCCAGATTCTTTTTGTGTGTATATTTCATTCTTTTGTTAATATCTATAAAAAAAAATTCATCACATCCTTTTTCTCCTCCTTTTCTCTACCTTTCTTTCTTTCTCTCTTCATATCATGGGTACCCCACCTCGCAAAACTCTTGCCGAACTTTGGTACCCACAACCAGACATTACTTCTTACGGTTCTTGCTTTGGCCGAACGTCAAACGATCCCTCCATGCCCAAAATCTCTTTGAAAGATCGGATAGACGCGTCTAGGACAAACACTTGCCCTTCGCAATCCACTTTGTATCAACCTTTTCAACCTCCCGCTTCCGCTTATGTTGATACCCCTTTTGCAAGTCGTCCTTTGTCCATCGCTGAACGTATTGAACAATCCTGTAGCCGATCTTTCACTCCTTTCACCACTTCAAATTTTTGGGATCAACAATTCCATTCACCTTCCTATCCAAATGTTGATCCTGCTCCTGTCCAGCCATTCAATCGTACCAATCCTACCCTACCTTTGCACCTTCCCTAGACATTGCTTCAGAACTGCCATTTGGGAGTTTTCAGTATCCAAACAACTTTGAATCTTTTACTGAAACCCCTTCACAACCTATGTCTAGTCTGGAACAGTCGTTGGAAGACTTTAGGGTAGCGTCAAGCCAACAGATGATGGATTTGAATGCGTCCATGGCCGCTCTCATACAACCTACTGACCCGGTAGCTAGTTTCCAACTAGCTCCTAATTTTCCAATGTATGATGAGGCGGCAAGACAGGCTGAGAATTTGAGTGGAAAGAGTGAGATGTACCCCCTTCCAAATCAAACCTACCCATTCCAAATTGAAACCCACAACTCCTGTTTTGAAAGTCTATCGAGTATCCCACATGATTTATCAATTGAAGATAGAATGATTAATGAGTTGTGCGACTTTGTAGTGTTTGATTTACCCGATTGTGAAGGGTCACTTCCAAGTGAGACCAATCCCAATCCTTTTGACCTCTACACCTCCATCTTAGAACCAGAATCGATTAATATCCATGCTTTTGATGAGGTGTCTGAGAATATTGATTTTCACTTGATTGAGGATATTGACGCTGGGGATATTTTGGATGATGAACCCGTAGATTTGGCTGAGTTTTTCTCTCCAATTCATCATCCCGAGTCATTAAATATTTTTCCCGAACCCCATATGCGTCTGGATTTTGAAGAGAAATGCATGGATGTGCTAAATTTTGAGGAGAATTTTGAGGATAGCTTTGAGGATGAACCAGTTTTAATTGATGAGTCGGATTTTCCAATTCATCATGTTCCTTTCATTGACTGTGTACACCCTCCTGAACCTTTAACCGATAACCTTCCTCAATCACCTACCTCAATCCTTTCCATCGTTCCGACCTTGCAAGAACCCGTCTCACTTTCATTTCATATGTCTGGTTTACCAAGTTCGGCGTACCCATAGGTTCTCACGAATCTTGAGGGATTTGACCCCATTTCTCGACGGGTTAATAGATTAGCACAATCGCTTTTTACACATCGCTCATCACAAATTGTGCTAATCTATTCACTCCATTTGCACCCTCAAGTTCGTACTCCACTTCTTTTTCCCTTCCGCCATTCTTCTTCTTCTGATATACCGAGACCGTATCCCGCTTCTATCTCCATACGGCCTCGCGTATTCTCCATCTCTTTTCTCTACGCCTTCTTTGACCAACCACTACTTTATCATGATAAGATCTTTGAATGGTTGGTACTCACTTTTGGCCTTTGTAAGGCCTTGTATAGCTTGATACTATTCTCTTTCCCCCCTAATCCTAAACTTCAACACTTAACAGTGGAAACACTGTTTTACTTAAGTTTGGGAGGGACTCCTTTTTTGTATATATTTTTTGTTTTCCTTTTTGTTTTGTATATAATTTGTTTCTAGGGAGCGCCGACAATTTTGACCCTCTTGGGGTAGCCTGACAGTGAGGGCACTGTCAAGTTTAAGTTTGGGGGTGTGCTCGGTAAGCTTTCTTCCTTCGCATTCATTTGTATATTTTGCATTTGCATACCTTATTAAAAACCCACAAAAATTAAAAATTTTCCAAAAAATATAAAAACTTTGTCGTCAAGTTAGCTAATAGGGTAACTTAGATCTTTATTCCGAAAGTTTAGTTGATATGATAGAAATAACTAAATTCTAGGCTTAGGGATTGAAAACCCTAAAAATAACCCTCATTCTGTCTAACTTTGGTAAGTATACGTCCTTACAGTTTTTTTTGAGAAATAGGTAATCTTGAGTTCAGTTCTTGAGTTAAGTCAAGATGAAGGGAAAGTATTGAAGCTTTACTGAAGGATAAGTCTGAAAAATAGTTTCTTTTCTTGAGTTCAAATTTAGAAAGTATATACCCTACAAACTGCAGTTACACGCACCTTGAAACTTGGGATAGTAGAGGATACCTTGAAATACTCTTGCCTGAAAGCTTAGTATGAAAGAAAAAACGGTATTTAAAGCTAAACACCAAAAGAGCATGTTGAAAAATATATCCGGTCTTGAAAAAGAAAAAGAAAAAGAAAAAAAAAATAAAGTCAAGACCTGGAAACTGCTATTTACGCTTTAAAGTTCACACATTCAGTAATCGGTCGTTAGTGCCTCAAGAAGCATTAATAGTCGCATGAAAGGTGTGTGAGCAAATCCGTCCATCCTTAATGAAAAGAAGTAGTATTAGGTATTAGGGCAAGGGTATTATAGCTTGAATTGAATTCTTGAGTGTAGGGGTGCAAATATACACACACGTAGGGGTGTACAATCAATGTTTGGATAAAAGATAGAAATAAAGAATAAGACTTGTGTTTTCTGTAAAGTTGATAAAAATCCCTGATTTAGGCCACACTTTTAGAAGGAAAACTCAGGAGAACCAATATCTTTTTAAACTTTTTTGGAACGTATATGATCTAAGGTTAAATAGATAGGAGGTGTGAAAAATAAGGGTTGAATATTTCTAACTTAGGATGATAGAGTTTCTAACGTAAATATTAAACCGTAGGAGTAGAATCGACGTTAACTTATGACACTAGCTTGACAGGATTTTGTGGGTGTAATCCGCTGAAAACCCTCAGGAGACAACACTCCTCCTACTAGGGCAACCTAGAGGTTTAACGGCTTGTTGCACGCGCTCAGTACAATCGCGTTCCCTGCGAAAGTGCGGTTATGATTTTATTTTTGTGAATAATTGGTTTTGCTCGGGACGAGCAAAAGTTAAGTTTGGGGGTATTTGTTCATACCAGAATACTGCATTTTATACCACCCATTCTTACGCTCGTGTGTTTATAGATAGGTGCTTTTAATCCGTGTTTGTTACATATTTACAAATTACAGGTTTCCAGTCCAAATATCGCAAATCATGACAGAATCTCCACAGTTACACCAAATACAGAACATCTGTTGACAGCAGATAAAAGCCGGGTTCCGGTCATACATATCCGTCCAGTGCCGAGTACCAGTTCCTGAGACAAGACATATGACAGTGGTCATTCGTGTCTGGGACAAGCACAGAGCACGAGGGGGGCTGCACAAGAATCAATGGGTGCGCGGAGCTCGAGGGAGATAGAAGTCAAAAGTAAAGAAAATAATGCAATCTTGGACAAAGAAATCTGAAGATATTCTGGAAGATTTTGTGCAGTATGAAGTTTTCAAACACGAGGAAAAAGTAAACCAGGGAACACGATAAAACGCCACGACCCAACTCCACCATATGGCCGCGGAACCGCGGCCAATAGGGGGTATTGGCCGCGGATCCGCGGCCGTACTGGCCCCTGATCCGCGGCCGTACTGGCCCCTCTCTCTGTCGTTTTCTGGGGGCTGTTTGGTCATTTTATTTATGGGCAGATGGTTGCCCTAGGTTTCCAGTTCCCCTCCTATAAATACCCCAGATCTGAGCTAAGCCAAGGGTCCAATTTTTGTGTTCATTCTTTGTTCCTCTTTTGTAGGTTTTAGTGTAGTTCTTCTTCTTCTTCTTCATTCTTCCTCCATGGAAATGTAGTGAGAGCATTGAGTGGATGTTAATGAAGATGAGGTTTTTTTTATCATTCTCTTTTGTTTAACTTCCCCTTGAGATTTTTGCTTCCTCTTGATCTTTCAACCTCTTCATTGAGCTTGAAAGGTTAAGGGTTAGTTATTGATCTCAAGGGTCGTATTTTTCTTATGAAATTAGCGCTTCATTTCACATGCGTTCTCTACCCTTCTCTTGATCTTGCAACCTCTTGATTGAGCTTGCAAGTTTAAGGGTTGGCTATTGATCCCATGCTTGTCTTGAGTTCTAGTTTCTAGTTCTTTCTTTTATTGCTTATTTATTACTTGCTTTTTATTATCTTGCTTTACTTATTTGCAATTTATATTCATGCACTTAATTACTTGTAATCTTTTCTTTTCTTTGTTCTTTTCTTGTGCTCTTTTTGGTTCTCTTTGTGAATGTTGTAATTATTGTCGTTGTTAAGAATCAATACGGTATTGTAAGTTAAGATTTTCTTTGCTCTTTTCCTTTTCCCGTTATTTTCCATTGAACTCCGCCCAAACGTTACGCAAGCGCTCCGTTAGGCACCCTACCCTAACAAGGTAACGGTGATTCCTAACCGCGACCGGTTGCGTTCGGTTTGGCCGGAGGCGAAAGCAAGAGACAAGAACGGACGGACAAGGGTAAATAAGCCGGATTCCACGAATACCGCGCTTAAATCCCCTAATCCACGTTGTTGCCGATTGCTCTAGCTTCAATTGGTCAAGACTCGGCTCAAAGGTTTTGAGTACGGATTTCTTTAGCTTACAATTTCGTATCTTTTTCTTAACAACTTTATACTTGCAAATAATACACATAGGTTAGATTGAACAAACTCATACAAATTCTTTATTGACTCGTCTAAAACAAGAAAGGACATACAACCATCTCCCTGTGGATCGACCCGTGCTCAACCGGCTAGCTGCATAGCGACACCGTCTTGATTGCGGTTAACTTTAATTCTCTCAATCAGGAACAGGCCTTTGTGAGTGGATCCGCTGTGTTGTCCTCTGAGTCTACTCTCCAAATCTCGATCACCCTGGAGATCAACCATCTCCATGATCAGGTGACACTGCCTTAGAATATGTCTGGATCACTGATGGGACCGGCGTTCCTTGGCATAAGCCACAACTCCATTGTCACACAATGGGAGGAACGAAGTTCATCTCATGAACCAATATACACCCAAACATCCTCTTTGGTAGCATCTTGAGTAGCGATGTATCCTGCCTTTATCGTCTATTATGCCACGGTATTTTGCTTGGAACTCTTCCAACATACCGTCCCTTTACTGAGGGTAAATACAATGCATGTGACTGACATTCAGTCGTCTTTATCACCCTGGAACCATTCCAGTGATTCTCCCCAGGGTCGATTGATACCGTCTCACTACATACTAGTGAGAATCCTAACACCCAATTAGATCTATCTCATAGATCCAAAACCCAGGATTTAGGAGGTATCACTTTGATCCTATATGGAGAATCATTGTGATAAGCGGAGATTGACCGAGCGTAGCATAGGAAACTCCTTCCCTATTAAGAGCATGTCATCCACGTACTCTACGAGGATCGTCACTATACTCCCTACTACCTTTTTGTTTATACAAGGTTCATCTCCCATTTTGATGATGTCAAAAATCTTTGACTAATACATCAAAACAGATGTTCCAACTCCGCGATACCTGCTTTATCCTATAAAGCATCTTGTACACGTTTCCGCTGCTCCCACTGTCTACGAAGCCCTCTGGCTGTGTACTTATAGACGTTCTCTTCTAAAACATCATTTAGAAAAGCAGTCATGGCACCCAACCGCCAGATATCGTAGTCATGGTATGTAGCCGTGGCAAGTAGGATCTGGATGGACTTAAGCATAGCCACTTAAAAAGGTTTCATCATTATCCACGCCTGGTCGATGACGAAAAGCTTTAACAAGTCTAGCTTTGAAAGTCTCAACTTTTCCATCTACACCAAGTAATCTTCTCAAGATATACTTGCTCCTGATGGGGATTTAACCCTTCAGATATAGCAGCCAAAGTCCATACTTTGTTGGTGTACATGGATTCCATCTCAGATCGCTAAGCATCCAGCCATTCTTACAGAGTCCCACTCCTGATGGCCAGCTCGAAACTAGTTGGGTCATCATCTCATGATGCAATCCTCGCTCCCACTGTCATAGAGTTACCGAAGTATCTCTCAGGCGGGTGAGGAACCTTACTAGATCGGCGGAGAGGCTGAGGTTCGTTGGTAACTATTGAATCCTTTGGTTCTTTCAAATCATCAGCTGCAGTTTGTATAGCTGGAACATTTCCAGTTCTACATAACTGACCTTGCCTCGAGCTTGTCCGGATTTTGCTTTTAGACATAGGCCGGACAACCCCAAATCTTAACTAACTTAAGATATGGGCTCTTCCCTTTCCATATCAAATATGAAGTGGTAGGCAACTGATTTGATCAGAACCCTATTCAATAGGTATGCAGCTTCTCAAGTGCATAACTCCCAAAAAGGAAATAGGTAACTCAGTAATACTCATCATAGAGCACACCTTATCATATAGGGTGTGATTGCTCCGCCCCGATATACCATCGTGCTATGGTGTATACGGAGGAATAATGCTGAGAGAGAATCTCATTCTCCTTTAGAATAGTCCAGGAATTCCATGCACAAGTATTCTCCTCCCTGATCTCATCATAGGACATAATACTTATACCCGTATTTTGGTTCTCTACTTCTAAATCATATTCCGTGAATATCTCAAAAGGTTCGGACTTGTGTTTTAACAGGAACATATGTCTGAATCTTGAGAGATCATCAGAGAATGTAATGAAGTATAAAGAACCGGTCTTGGTATGTGTAGACAGGGGACTTACATACATCAACATGTATCATCCCAAGAGTTCACTAACTCTTTCTCTGTTTCCAGTAAACGGAGCCATGGTCATCTTATCTCTGTGACATGACTGGCAGGTTTCACAAGATGTAAATTCAAACTGATTTAAATATGCATCTAATATGTAACTTCAGCTAGTCGGGTCGCATTGATATGACCTAGTCTACAATACCTCAAGAAGGATTCGTTCATTTCTGAACTCTTCCTCTTGTGTGTGTTCCGTATACTGAAGAACTGTAGTTTGATTTAGAACATCAATGCTTTTAGATAACGTGCCTGATCCGATCAACTTTTGATATAGGAAATGTTCAAAACATTATCCAACAATACAAAATTTTATCATTTCTTTACTGTTAAAGAGACAGATATGATTTTGTATATCAGGTTCGGTATCTAATAACATTCGTTCAGAATCAATGTATTAGTAATACAGGGTGACAGTGACCAACAGACTTGGCTGCAACTCTTGCCCCGTTTTCTGTCTCATGAAACTTATCACCCGTTCTCAGTTCTCTACCTATCTGTAGCCCTATGTAACAGATTACATATCTGGGATCCTGATCTGGTATCACATACCCAGGACGTAGAGGATACAGAGAAACAGTTCTGTGTAACGAACACACCCGAAGGAGATGCATCATATGCACTTTCTTCGTTTGGGCGGTACGGGAAATCTGGTATTCCCCAATTTCCTGCTCTGTCTTATAACAATTATAAGTTGGAGCGGGACCAACGTTCCCCAGCTCAGTTATAACAAGCGGGTTCGGTCAATATTCCGTATTATTATCTTGATTAAGGCGTGATATGGTCGCTACCTGGAGAGAGAGAGAAGAAAACACTCAGCGTGCGCTCTTTCAAGAATAGATTGGTTATTATTTTATCTAATCAGGATGGCTCCCACTGCTTTTTATCAAATCTTCCTTCAAACCCTAAAAGGAAAGACTAGCCGGGATTAATTACACACTACAAGTTTGCCAATCTTTCAGCCAGGCCAGTGTCGGTACTTTGAGGGAGGTCCCCCGTGCTTTCGCACGAACCTAATCAATGTAAACCTCGTTTTCCTAGAGGCGTAACCCCGTTGACACCTTTCTAGACACCTACTTGATCGGCTAATTGTAATGTGTAAAACTATCCCAGGAGTAACTCTTACTCGCAGCGGGTATCGGGATCCAACTATCTCATAGAAGGTATGCAATCTCATTGCAAATTTCAACACTTGAAATTCCCGATAATATTTTGCCCCAAGCGATCTATGACCTTGACTGAGTCAACAAATCATAGACCACAAGTAAAGTTCAACCCGTCATTTCTCGATTGAATTAAACCCACCCGCACGACCCTTGACTGAGTCAACAAGGCCGCACGACTACCCTAATCCATTCGCATCATATGCTTTGCAGATAAGCACTAATCAGCTACCGCACACTACGCCTTGACTGAGTCAACAAACGCAGCACGAATACTAACTAGGACTTATCTGAAATGACGGAGGGCTACGTCAGGTTTTTAAGAAAACCTTTTGCGTAATGAACTTTATATCGTTGTAGAATCAAATGATTTTGAAATGGAGTGTTTCTGAGGCTTTTCTAGTTTTGCTAAAGGGATCACTCCCGGTGAAGGGATCGTCGGCCCTTTCCTCGTCGAATGAGGTGTGGGATATATCATATATATCACTGTGCAAAGCAAAACTCTTAAAAGCAATCAAAAGACAAACCGAGTGTGTAGCATCTGCCAGTTATTGCTAAAGGAGTCACTCCCGGTGAAGGGATCTCGGTCCTTTCCTTATCGAATAAGGTGCAGGATATATTACATATACCTCTGTGCAAAGCAAGAACTGTAGCTACCTCTTTTATTTTTGAAATTCGATTCTACAACATCTTAGGTTTCTTTTATTTTCATTAATCACATTAATGAAGTCCCATCATTTAAGTACCTAAACATCACAGATAAATACGACGTACACTTATGTCATCCGCATTCGCCTCGATGTCCCCTCATGCACCGTTAGGTTAGGTAACTAACGGCAGAGCAGGGCAGGGCTAGCGCGGGTGTAAAACATAAGTAACATCTATATAATATATCATATATACTATATACAGTATCCATCACAGAACATCACATGATCACATCACAGATATCGCAGCAGAAGAATCATATGAAATATTGGATATACTAGGACGTCCGTGTTTTCAATACGAGCCAGTATAAAACACGGATTCCACGGTCGCGATGAATAGCCAACCCACACCCCTAGACCCCTACGAGAGCGGCAAGCAACCCTACCAATTCTAGGGTTAGGAGACCCGGACTCGACTCCTCGAGTTGGTCTCCCACTGGACCCCAGAACTCGGTTACTTGTGCTCCCCTCCTTGGGTCTATCCTAGTGCAGAAAAGTAAATAATATACAAACGGTGACAGCTTCCGCAACCTAGAAGTGCCCCAATAAAAGAATATTACATACAAGTTTTTACATGAATGAAAATGAAAAACACTCATCTCACATAAAAAAAACCCGGCTATTCAAACACGACGATCCAATATAACATATCCAGCAACACATAACATCACATGTCATCAACGTAAGTAAATATGTCCATCCCAATTGTCGTTGACATATAGCAACGAAACCGGCGATATCACATATTACACTTACGGTCACAGAAAAGAAAGTGTAAAACTACAACAGTTGGAATCCGCAATCTCCATAGACATCGCATGCCTAATCAAATGAATACCTTAGACATCACATGCCTAACAATTATAAACCCCGCATTTTAGTCTCATTATCGAAAACACTTTTCAATATGAAGTCGGGCAATTCAACAAGATTCCCGACATCCTGATCGAATGCTCGTCGCAAACTTTAGTAGGCGGCCGCACCCCCGATACCGTCGACGAAGTGCACCAAGGCGGAACACCGCTACCTCGAGCACCCGGACGGATGCTTTCGGCGACGGGGTTCTCCTACAGTCACTTGGTCGGGGCTATGGAGTGAAGCTGTCTATTAAGTTTACCCGGCGAGTATCCGCGTACGCTACGTGATTGCGACGGACTTTTGATCACATCAAAATTCCGTGGCAACCGATCAAGTGAGACTAAAGTGCTATGTTTATAACATTCAAATCAGTTATCTCATAACAACTTATGAATTCCAATTATTGTATCACATTCCGGATAAATAGAAAATGTTAAACTTTTCGATCAAACAGTCGAACACCCAAGTTTTCCCGATATAGATCAACACATGAAATAAGTCTAACAACATTCAGTTCGTGCCTCAGTACCAACGGTCCAGCCGTAGAAGGGTCAAGCCAACGCCTCACATGTGGCACGCCGTACTGCCCCAAACCCGAAGGTTCAAAGGGCAGTTCAAGACGGTCACATAATCGAGTTAAGGTTTGTTGTCTTCTAGAGGGTCCATCGCGTTACTTGCACTACTTAGAACGTCGTTAAACTACGTAAAAATCCAACACTTGGAAATTTCCCGATAGGGGAAAGATTGGGTATTTACATCCGGTCGAACTTTTTAACATATTCTAAAATTTATCCGGAAAGCCACATAGACAAAATCTGAAACTCCGATCGAAACACCGAATCCCCAAAACAAACCCAGAAAATTCAACTCTTGAATAAATATTAAAAATTCCCAGAAAATCCAGCATAATAAAATAGGAGTTACTGTGCAAACAGGGGATGATGATGTCATCCTTTAGCCGCGGAACCGCCGCAGAAGGAATGCTTCTGTCGCGGTTCCGCCGCTCTTTGTACTGTCATGAGTCAAATTTTGCACCGTAATTCTTATAATTCCCTGCTGAATTTTTTAAGCATTTTTAATGTGGAAAAATCCCAGTTTTTAGAAAAAGTCCAGAGAGCATGTTTCGGGTTAGGGTTTTGGTTCGATCGGACTTCAAACAACGTCAAGACTTCACCTAAGGCTCTAGCTAGTCTTTGATACCACTGTAGGGTTCCTAGGCACACTAATGAGGTCTCACAAGGCATCAACCATGCCAATTTCAAATTATTATGGGTGCCGAGAAACCCTAGACTACGGATCGTTAACTAGATGTCTAGGCGAAAAAGAACTAGTAAACTATTTTACTAAGAGAACGGATATACAACCTTTGTAGATCCGGTCCTCCACCTCCATAGCTCCGCAATGAAGTCTCCTCGCTGTCCAAACGGAAACCCGGGCTCTAGCGTCGGCTTCATCGGAGAAATGGGCGGGCAAGGTCGTCGGCTTCGTGCCGAAAATGATCTACGTCGAGGTATCACAAGATCAAGCTCCAACTTCACCAAGTCATGAAACTTGTGAAGAAAACACACTCTGCTACTTGGCAAGAAGTAGAGGATGAAGAAATAGGAAGTGGGTAGACTTTAGAATTGAATTTCTCACTCTTTTTCATCAATCACCATTGATGAAGTCTAGGTTTTCTTCTTCAAGAAGAAGAAGAAGAAAATGAAAATGTTATGATAAGTTATTCCAAAATGGAAAAGAAAATCAATACTTATCATATTCTTACCATGGTTAAGTGTAGAGAATGAATCATGGTTAAGTGGAATGGTTAGGGTTCAGCATGAGACAAGAATGGTGGACTAGGTCAAAGCTTCATGAAGTTTCAATAAAACTACAAATAAAGCCACCATTCTTTTCATATCTTTTCCAAAAAGAATAAACAAATAAATAGATGAATAAATAAGTAGATAACAAAACCCTAATCATTAGTTTAACCATGGCTTAATTCTTTACACTTAACCAAGTAAACATGTATCATCAAACATGATACAATCAAGTGCACAAAAGTATATCACATATACCACTTGCACAATTCAAGTGAGAAAATCCATTTAAAGTGAACCAATACTAGTTAATGCAAAGTAATATATCAAATATATAATTATGCATTAAATCATTAAATCAAAACTTGATTTAACGATCTGGTCATATCGCATACAACCTGACTAATATCCAATGTATCGGCTTATCGAATCAACCCTTGATTCGATAACTAGGTTATATCGGATATAACCAATCGATACATTCATCGCGAGAATAGAATACGGTATCACATACACACATTATTCTCGGTCCCGCATATATCTCATATGCGCTCCTATTTCGTTTTGCTTGAGCCAGGAAACCTCTGTGTAGGACTCTAAAGACTCGTCAATACGCCGGCAGCAGGTGATGATCATATCAAACACCCACAAGCTGCAAGCGGTCTGCTAAACGTAACGGCCACCCGGGTATTGAGCGATCAGAAGATCGACGAGCAAGCCCGCTCACACTCCTGTGAATCCAACCAGTAACACTTACCGTACAGTCCGGTCTGATCGTCTGATATGTCGCATATCTCGCCTAGGGGTGGTAAACGTCAGACCCCAATAGCTCGATAAGTCGTGTCGATATGAGGTCTATAACAATTCGAGAAACTACTGGTAACACTTACCAGTAAATCTCAGCAACCCTGGCCAGGGATTTCTAGTTATAGCCAATCGAACACGGCGCTGTTAGTGTTTATGCCCTAGAAGGCCATTACTGTATCATACTAGCTTGTATATTACTTAATGGAAGCTTGGGATATTCACATGTATATAACAGTCTTGCTAAACATGGTAGTATGCTACTTGGTTTTTCTATCTTAATATGTGAGTGTACGTATTGATAGAGCTCTTAGGATCTTGCTTGTCTACCAGCGTTGTGATGGCAGTCACACTAGTGGGGGCTGGGTAGTCTACAAGCACATCCTTATTCAGGTCCCTGGTCGTTGGATTATCGAGACAGAGCATCGATACTCCAGAGTAGACTAGTGTGTACGCTTCTCATCCCAGTTGGGGAGATGGTCTGTCCCACAGCCGTCAGTACGTCGTACTGGAGATAGTATGCAGGTGCTCGTTAGGTTACGGGTACACCGGACAGGACTCACAGGGAACTGTTGGTTGGTTTTATACCAGTCGTCAGTGAACAGTTCCCAGGTGACATGAGTACAGCATAGTCCGCAGACTTGACACTGCTACTTCGCCTCGAGTGTGTCCCACTGTTCTTAGATTGCTACCCTACCACGGCTCAAATGAGTCGTGCAAACAGGTAGCAGTTGGGTGCAGTCCCGAGCACTTGGAGGCAGTGGCGGTTAGACAGGATTCGTCCCTCCCGGTATTGGGAGTAGATATCGCGCTGTGTCAGAGAGCCATTACGCAAAGTCCCTGGCCAGGGCAAGCGAGATTTGCTGGTAGGTTCCAGTAGTTTCTCAGGGTGTAATGGGCTTCGCTCCGACACGACTTATACCGCTATTAGGGGACTGACGCTTGCCGCCCCCCTAGGCCCGATATGCGATAGTCTTGGACGAACGGACCGGACTGTATGGAGATTGTCACATCAGACTCAGTAGGAGTTCGGATGGGTTTCCTCATCGGCCTTCTTATCGACAACTACCTGGGGACCGTTACGTACAGCTAGTGCCGCTTGCGGTCTGTGGTTAAACCCACTGCCAGCGTAGTAGTCGAGTCTCTAGAGTCCCACACAGAGAGTTTCCTATTCCAGGCGAAACGATATAGAGGTCGTATGGTTTTACGACAAGGGTTCGGACGCATACGTGTGTTTACGCACGTACGACTTTCGGACAGTTTTTACCAGTCGGCTTTGGTTTAAGCCAGTTACTAGTATCCGGTTATTGGATTTTTACAGTCTAAAGTTTTTCTGTATTTTTGCGGAAAGGAGGGGCGTTCTCGTAATTATGCGGGAAGCTTCTAGAAGGTGGTGACTAAGGAGGCTAAGGTGGCATATGAAATGATTGTGATTAGTGAGTCACCTTGATGATTCATAGAAGTCTTTTGTCATTATAATGAATCATCACAAGATATTTTCAAGCATGGTTGCTAAATTCATTTCTTATTCTTTTCTTCATAAAAGAAATGCTCGATATATATCTTCTTGACTCACTATTCTCTTATCATTATCATCTACACATTCTCTCTCCTCAAGCTCTCTCTCTTCAAACCCTAATCCTCACCTCTCATGTGTTGAGAACTAGGATTAGCTAGACTAAACAATCCATAACCCTCACTCTATCTCATCTATCTTCTTTGATTAGCAATCCAAGAAGGTTAGTTGCCTCAAGTTTAGAGGCTAAGCTTGGAGTTTTGCTCTCGGGTGGATCGTCTACTACAAAGAGAAGGCCGAGGAGGACGAGGAGATCGTAAAGACGAAGGACTTGGTTCGATAGGTATAATCCCTAAGCATAGTAGTTTAGAACAACTATATGTTTGGTTAGTTATCGTTTAGCTCTGATACCACTGTAAGTCGATGTACTACACCCCAATACTTGTGGGGAGGCGGAGGATCCGCCGCGCTTCCGCGGCCGAGTTGCCGAGTCATGAACCCAAATTTCTTGTATGGGTCCCCTGTGATATTTGGTATTTTCTGGTAATTTTTAATTTTGCTCAGGTTTCAAGTTTACAGAGCAGTTTTGGAGCAATGTTAAATCCGTTTAATCGATCGAAATTGTACAGTATTTGCATATTGGATTATATCTGTGATTGATAAATGTGTTCGTAAACCTCCCCTAACTGCTAGTATGTCGGTTGGCAGGGGGTTGCACATTTCTGTAATGGTTATATCTGTTTGTGTATATAAACTGTATTGGACTGTTGTGGTGTTTAGCCGGGGTTTTGAAATGGGTTGTTATTTAATTCATTTGTTGTAAATGTAATTTGTTGTAATATTATTTTGCGGGGCACATCCAGGTTGCGGTTGTAGCCACCGTTGTATTATTTCTTTTTACTGTTTTTGCTCCTAGGACAGATCCAAGGTGGGGTACACAAACTGCCGGACGGGTAGTTTGCCGTATCCGTAGGGATCTTGGGTGGGGTAACGGCTATTCATCACAACTGTGTAATCTGTCTTTTCTTGCAGGCTCAAAAGAAATACAGATTGCTTGCAAATCCAATATTGTTTATCTGTGTTCTGGAATGTATATCATTGCGTCAGACGAATGTAAAATATCTATATATATGATAGCTATTTAGACGTCACTTATGTTTTACACCCGCGCTAGCCCAGCCCCCGCTCTGTCGTTAGTTAAGTAACCTAACGGGTGATGACGGGACCCAGTGGCGAATGCAGATGGCATAAGAGGACGTCATATTTTCGTTGTTTTCTGCAATGATAGGTTAATGATGGGACGCATTATCTATAATGCAAAGAAAATAAACCAAGTTTAAATCGTTGGAACAATTTAAAAGAAACCACTCGGTTATTTTTAAAAACAGATATTTTTAAATGCGGAGCTTTAACCACTCCTTTTAAAAAGCTATCAGGTTCCTTCGGTTATATCAAGTTCACTACGTTCACGGTTTCGCCAAAACCATTCGTAGCCCTCCGTCATTTCATTTGGGTATTCAGTAGTATTCAAGCTATGCATTTTGGCCAAAGTCAAGGCATAGTGTTTGGTAGCTACTGGGTTTTCATTTGTTGCATAAGATAGATGAGTTGGTTTGGGACAGTCGTATTACCATTTGACTAAAGTCAGGGGTATATACGGATGGGTTCAAATTGACAAGATAATGACGGGTAGAACTTGACATGTGACTTATGACATTTTGACCAAAGCCAAGGTCATAAGAGCATGGGGCAAAAACTTATATCGGGAATTTCTAAAGAAACTGAAATTTGCAAAGAGATGCATACCATTTAGAGTTTGATGAATGTTGGTAGCACTCCTTCAACATTATCATACGATGATATTTGGATCCCGATCCTACTGTGAGTATATGCTACTTATCAGGATATTCGTCACTTAACGATCAATGCTATAAACCTAGTAGGTGTCCAGAAAGGTGTCAGCGGGGTTACGCCCCCAGAGAAAAGAGGTTATTTAATTAAGGAACTTCGCGAAAGCGTTGGAAAACCTCCCTCGAAGTATCGACACTGGCCTGGCTGAACGGTTAAGCAAGTATTGTACGGTGAGAATAGTCCTGGCTAATTCTTCTTTTATGGTTTGAGAAAGGATTCGAGAAACAGTGGGAGCCATCCAGTTTAGACAAACTAAAAACCACTCTAAACTTGCAAGAGCATCATGCTAAAGAGTTTTCTTCTCTCTCTCCTAATTGCAGCGACCCTGAAAATGACTGGACTTAAGTTACTTTTAGAGAAAAATATACTGACAGGGCCAAACTATAAAGATTGGCTGCGGAATGTCAAAATGGCTTTGACCTATGACAAATTGGGGTACATCCTCACCGCTACGGCACCTGCTGTCCCTGGTCCCAAATCCAGCAATGCGGATAAGGAAATCCGCAAAACCTGGGATTTAGATTGCGCGAGAGCCAAGTGCATCGTGCTTGCCTCAATGAACAATGAACATCAGAGGAGGCACGAGGATATGTCCCTAGATGGCATATTTCTCCATACAAAGGAACTTTATGGAGAGCAATCTCGTATAGCAAGATACGAGACCTCTAAGAACTTGTTTCGAGCGAGGTTGGCTGTCGGGTCATCGGTAGGTGAACATGTCCTAAAGATGATCGGCTATATTGAAGAGCTCGCAGACCTTGGGACGACTTTGGATAATGAGCTCTATACAGACCTTATTCTCCAGTCCCTTCCTCCCACCTACGCCCAGTTTATCCTCAACTTCAATCTTCAAGGAAAAGAAGTTGAACTTGCGGAACTCCTGAACATGTTAAGGAGTGCAGAGGGCACCTTGCAGAAAGCAAGGGAAACACCCGCTATGTTTGTTGGCGATGCATCTTCTTCCGGGTCCAAGGCTAGGGCCAAAGGAAGGAAGAAGAAGGCCGCACCCAAACCTAGAGGAGGTGTTAGTAAGGTGAGAGGGAAGGGAAAGAAAAAGTTTGCGGTACCGGTAGTGGGCCAGGATGAGTGCTTCCATTGTCACAGGAAAGGGCACTGGAAGAAGGATTGCAAGGCATGGAACGCTAAGAACCAGGAACCGAAGCAAGCTGTGGCTTCGACTTCAGGTGTGTTTGTAATTGAGAATTGTCTGTCGATCAACTCTACTTCCTGGGTATTGGATACCGGATCAGGATCTCATATTTGCAATTCATTGCAGGCACTGAGAAACCGTAGAGTGCTGAAGGAAGGTGATATGACCCTAAAGGTTGCTAACGGAGCAAGCGTGGGAGCTGCGTCCGTCGGGGATTATCACCTAGGATTGACGAGTGGACACATTTTGGTTTTACATAACTGTTATTTTGTACCAAGCTTAACGTGTAATATCATATCAGTTTCCTTGTTATCAAATAAAGGTTATGATTTCACGTTTGTAAGAGATGTTGTTAACATCCACCTTAATCATGGTTTGATTGGGTCCGGTACTCTGAATAACGGCATATATGTTTTAAACCAACTCCAAATTTTCAATGTCCAGAACACACTAAAAAGAAAGTCTCCAGATTTAAATAAAGCTTTCTTATGGCATTGTAAACTGGGTCACATCAATGAGAGAAGGTTGACTAAGTTGCATAGAGAAGGATATTTGGACTCGTTCGAATATCAAACTTATGACACTTGTCAATCTTGTCTCAAAGGAAAGATGACAAAGACTCCATTCACTGGACAAGGAGTAAGAGCGAGCGAGCTCTTAGGACTCATACACAGCGATGTATGTGGTCCAATGTCTACACATGCGAGAGGTGGTTATTCCTACTTCATTACTTTCACGGATGATTACTCAAGATACGGATTCATTTATCTGATGAAACATAAATCGGAGGCTTTTGAGAAATTCCAAGAGTATAAGAATGAAGTAGAAAACCAAACAGGCAAAAGTATTAAGACACTGAGATCTGATCGAGGTGGAGAATACTTAAGTGCCGAGTTCCTAGGTTACCTAAAAGAGAAAGGAATTCTCTCTCAGCTTACTCCTCCATACACTCCACAGCATAACGGTGTATCGGAGAGACGGAATCGAACCCTATTGGATATGGTACGATCCATGATGAGTAATGCTGAGTTACCGCGATCTTTCTGGGGTTATGCGCTAGAATCAGCGGCATATCTTTTGAATAGGGCTCCTACCAAGACTGTGCCTACCACTCCATATCAGATGTGGACTGGGAAGAAACCCCATCTTCAACATATGAAGATTTGGGGATGTCCAGCTTTTGTTAAAAAGCAGCATGTGGACAAGCTCGAGGCACGATCAGTAAAATGTATGTTTGTGGGATATCCAAAGAACTCCAAGGGATATTATTTCTATTACGCAGAGGAACAAAAGGTTTTTGTTTCTCGTAATGCCCATTTTTTGGAAAATCAGTTTTTAGAAAAGGAAATAAGTGGGAGAGAAATAGAACTGGAAGAAATTCCAGAACCACAAACTGCTACTGAAAGTTTGGTAGAACCAGGAGTTCAAGAAGAACAGGACATTCCCGCACCCCTCCGCAGGAGTAGTAGGCCGTCTCATCCGCCTGAGAGATACTACGGTTTTCTCATAGATGGGGATAGAGAGGATTGCATCATAGATGATGATGAACCTACTGACTTCCAGCAGGCCATCCAGAGCGGCGACTCGGTACGATGGCTAGATGCAATGCGGACCGAAATGGATTCCATGTACACCAACAAAGTATGGACTTTGGACTTTGCTCCAGATAGGGTAAAACCCATAGGATGCAAATGGATCTTCAAGAAAAAGATTGGTGTAGATGGACAGGTGGAAACCTATAAAGCTAGACTTGTTGCAAAGGGTTTTCGTCAAAGACCTGGTTTGGACTATGACGAAACTTTTTCTCCAGTGGCTATGCTCAAATCCATTCGGGTCCTTCTTGCTATTGCTGCCTTCCATGATTATGAAATCTGGCAGATGGACGTAAAGACGGCTTTTCTGAATGGAAATTTAGAAGAAAGCGTCTACATGGATCAGCCAGAGGGTTTCAATCAGAGTGGGAGCAGCGGGAAAGTATGCAAGCTGCTTAAGTACATTTATGGACTAAAGCAGGCATCGCGGAGTTGGAACATCTGTTTTGATGAGACAGTCAAAGAATATGACTTTATCAAAAATCCAGATGAACCGTGCATATATAGTAAAGTTGTAGCCAGAAGTGTTGTATTCCTCGTCTTGTACGTGGATGACATTCTATTGATAGGAAATGACATTCCTATGCTACAATCTGTCAAAGGATTCTTGTCACACAGGTTCTCCATGAAAGACCTGGGTGATGCCTCTTACATTCTGGGGATCCGGATCTATCGTGATAGATCCAAGAGGATGTTGGGACTTTCGCAGTCCAGGTATATCGACACTATACTGAAAAGATTCAGTATGGAAGATTCTAAGCGCGGTAATCTACCAGCTTGTCACGGAATCACCCTCTCCAAAGAAATGTCTTCCAAGACTGATTTGGAAAGGGAACGCATGTCTATTATACCCTACGCTTCTGCGGTAGGCTCTATAATGTATGCGATGTTGTGTACCAGACCAGATGTAGCTTACGCACTGAGTGTGGTAAGCCGGTATCAGTCAGACCCAGGGGAGAAGCACTGGATAGCAGTAAAGAACATTCTCAAGTATCTGAGAAGGACTAAGGAGATGTTCTTGGTTTACGGCGGAAAAGACCTCAGGTTGGAGGCCTTTGCTGATTCCGGCTTCCAGAGTGATAAGCACGATTCCAAGTCCATGTCGGGATATGTCTTTACCCTCAATGGAGGGGAGGTGTGCTGGAAGAGCTCCAAGCAGGACACCGTTGCTGACTCGACGATGGAAGCGGAGTATATAGCTGCTTGCGATGCCGCAAAAGAAGCAGTCTGGATGAAGAAGTTCCTAACAGAACTTCAGGTGGTTCCTACCATTGTTGATCCAATACCTCTGTATTGCGACAACAACGGAGCTATAGCTTTAGCGAAGGAACCAAGGTCCCATCAGAAGTCCAGACACATCTTAATGCGGTATCACCTGATCAGGGAGATCATTGATCGTCAGGAGATCGAGGTTCGGAGAGTTGCTTCTGAAGAGAACATTGCTGATCCATTCACGAAGGCCCTACCCCAGATTCAGTTCGAGAGGCTACTCGAGATCATTGGTCTACGATACGCCAGTACATGGCCCTAGTGCAAGTGGGAGATTGTTAGTGTTTATGCCCTAGAAGGCCATTACTGTATCATACTAGCTTGTATATTACTTAATGGAAGCTTGGGATATTCACATGTATATAACAGTCTTGCTAAACATGGTAGTATGCTACTTGGTTTTTCTATCTTAATATGTGAGTGTACGTATTGATAGAGCTCTTAGGATCTTGCTTGTCTACCAGCGTTGTGATGGCAGTCACACTAGTGGGGGCTGGGTAGTCTACAAGCACATCCTTATTCAGGTCCCTGGTCGTTGGATTATCGAGACAGAGCATCGATACTCCGGAGTAGACTAGTGTGTACGCTTCTCATCCCAGTTGGGGAGATGGTCTGTCCCACAGCCGTCAGTACGTCGTACTGGAGATAGTATGCAGGTGCTCGTTAGGTTACGGGTACACCGGACAGGACTCACAGGGAACTGTTGGTTGGTTTTATACCAGTCGTCAGTAAACAGTTCCCAGGTGACATGAGTACAGCATAGTCCGCAGACTTGACACTGCTACTTCGCCTCGAGTGTGTCCCACTGTTCTTAGATTGCTACCCTACCACGGCTCAAATGAGTCGTGCAAACAGGTAGCAGTTGGGTGCAGTCTCGAGCACTTGGAGGCAGTGGCGGTTAGACAGGATTCGTCCCTCCCGGTATTGGGAGTAGATATCGCGCTGTGTCAGAGAGCCATTACGCAAAGTCCCTGGCCAGGGCAAGCGAGATTTGCTGGTAGGTTCCAGTAGTTTCTCAGGGTGTAATGGGCTTCACTCCGACACGACTTATACCGCTATTAGGGGACTGACGCTTGCCGCCCCCTTAGGCCCGATATGCGATAGTCTTGGACGAACGGACCGGACTGTATGGAGATTGTCACATCAGACTCAGTAGGAGTTCGGATGGGTTTCCTCATTCGTCTTCTTATCGACAACTACCTGGGGACCGTTACGTACAGCTAGTGCCGCTTGCGGTCTGTGGTTAAACCCACTGCCAGCGTAGTAGTCGAGTCTCTAGAGTCCCACACAGAGAGTTTCCTATTCCAGGAGAAACGATATAGAGGTCATATGGTTTTACGACAAGGGTTCGGACGCATACGTGTGTTTACGCACGTACGACTTTCGGACAGTTTTTACCAGTCGGCTTTGGTTTAAGCCAGTTGCTGGTATCCGGTTATTGGATTTTTACAGTCTAAAGTTTTTCCGTATTTTTGCGGAAAGGAGGGGCGTTCTCGTAATTATGCGGGAAGCTTCTAGAAGGTGGTGACTAAGGAGGCTAAGGTGGCATATGAAATGATTGTGATTAGTGAGTCACCTTGATGATTCATAGAAGTCTTTTGTCATTATAATGAATCATCACAAGATATTTACAAGAATGGTTGCTAAATTCATTTCTTATTCTTTTCTTCATAAAAGAAATGCTTGATATATATCTTCTTGACTCACTATTCTCTTATCATTATCATCTACACATTCTCTCTCCTCAAGCTCTCTCTCTTCAAACCCTAATCCTCACCTCTCATGTGTTGAGAACTAGGATTAGCTAGACTAAACAATCCATAACCCTCACTCTATCTCATCTATCTTCTTTGATTAGCAATCCAAGAAGGTTAGTTGCCTCAAGTTTAGAGGCTAAGCTTGGAGTTTTGCTCTCGGGTGGATCGTCTACTACAAAGAGAAGGCCGAGGAGGACGAGGAGATCGTAAAGACGAAGGACTTGGTTCGATAGGTATAATCCCTGAGCATAGTAGTTTAGAACAACTATATGTTTGGTTAGTTATCGTTTAGCTTTGATTCATGCGGTTAGTCGATGTTTGTTCACTAAACAAGTTCGTTTTTGAAAATTCCGCCTCCCCACAAGTATTGGGGTGTAGTACATCGACTTACAAGCGCAACATCAACTCCCTATACCGGGAGAGACGAATCCCCTCCTATCGCTCATTGCCTCCATGTGATTCGGGACTGTACCCAAAAGCCACCGTTTTGCACGCCCTCTTGGATGTGGTAAGGTGGAAATCAAAGCACAGTGGGAACCACACAAGACTCTATGACGATCTCGGGTCAACAGACTACTCTGTACCAGTGTCACCAGAGAACTGCCATCTGACGTAAGGTATAATACCATCTGGGAGTTCTCGGCGAGTCCGTCCAGTGTACCCAGTCTCCACTGAGCACCCGTATATCATCTCTGATGTCAAACACCAATGGATATGGGATCATCCATCGCCCATCTGTATGGGTCGAGAAGGTATACGCTAGTCTACTCTGGTATATCGATGCCCCGTCTCGATATACCCACGACTAGGGACTTTGAAGGATGTACTTATGGACTACCATGTCCCCACTAGTATGATCCGCATCATAGTCCAGGTAGTTAAGTACACATCCTAAGGGCTTTACCAACATGTAACAGAGAGACAATCAGTATACACGTTAAGGTAAAGTTCAACCAGATAGCATACTATCATGTCGAGCAAGAAAGTCCTCCCTATATATGTCCCAGCATCCACTACAATATACATCCAATGTACAGTAATGGCCTCTAGGGCATACATATAACTAACAGTAAGACAGCATATCACTGGCGTCGGCCTCTGGCTCTCTGAATGTACGTGACACATCTGATCCTGGGTGCAAGTATCATTGCAGCAGTGTCCTGGAAGGAATCCTGCTCACGGTCTCTTCCATGTCTCGTCTCTGCCAACTGTCCGGAAGTCATCGTCCTTTCCTATATCTGTATCTTGCTCTGGAACGACTGCATACTCATCGCGACTCCTTCTGGAAGGTAAATCCAAGTACCATGCCTCGGCATGCGCATCGCATCTCTGATGTCGGCGGAGTGGAACGTCTTCTCATCTAGATCCGGTACGAACCTCTTACTTCACTTTTCTCTAATGTCGTCAGCTTTGGACTCGTCTCGTCGCGGCTGCATGGACTGAGCTCCAATGGCTATCTTTGTATCGGGAGTCTCCTAAGAAATGCATCTCACCACCTAGCATCCGAATTAAGTCGAGCCATCCGATCGAGTCGTCAAAACCTCATAATCCCCCAAGAGCTCAACATCTTGGGCACAGTTTAATAGTATCGAGTACATACAACAGCATCGGTGGTCCAGCCGTAAAAGGGCAAACCCAAGCCTTACTAATGGCGCCGCGGAACTGCCGCAAACCCTAAGGTTCAAAGGCTTTCACACGGTCATTAAGTCAAGTTAGGGTTTCATTCTTCTAGAGGGTCCATAGAATTGCCTTCATGTCTGTCCGAATACTTTGAACTTGGAATAATAGGTTGCTGACCTTCGATCATCTCTGTCGACTCTCAACGTCTCCGCGTGAAGTCGTCTCTAGCTGGAATCAATTTATCTGATGATCTCGCATCGGGGTAAGCGAACAAACCACATGTCCTAGTCATTCATCCTCGGTGACTAGCGACCTTCTATCATCTCTTCGTACTACTCGTACTGCAATAGCTCCAACATCTGGGGCGATATCTCGTCGTTCGCAGCAATAACTGGCTCGCTCGTCTGCACGCAGAACAGTGCCTCGATCATCATGAATAAGCAATACGCCAACGGTCATCAAAATCTGGTTAGCTTCTATCATTGGCTCGATCCTCTGGTACTGATCGGCACGTCCGAGAAATCTCGTAAAGGCGATCCGCCAAACGCTCATGGCGCGGAAACATCATAAAAAGACACATCTCTGCAATCGTGTGTCGCCGGAATTTCTCCCTGGTCAGTCCTCGTTCGTGACGAGCTCGTGCTGACCGCAACTCTAGCTGTAGCTCTCCCTGCCCGCAATCGTGGCAGCAAAACCATAACTGGTACTGATGAGGCTAGATCGGAATGAATATAATACTGAGCAAAGAAATGTACATCCTAAGGCTTCTTAAGTGGAGTAGCGTATCGTAAATATGCCGCGGAACATACCTACGGTACGTCACTCTACTTTAGTCATCTATTCCATCAACCAAGGGTCATCCTATGCTCCGAAGGTAAAACCTAACGCTCTGATACCAACTTTGTCACGCTCCGAAAGTACGGAACAAGACCGGCACTTAAACTACGAACGTCTCGAGGCGTACGTAATCTAAGTAAACCGAAACCCCAGAAATCCAAACCAAGAAAAGTAGTAGAGTGAAGGAAAACAAATTTAAAACAAGTAGTTTCAATAGCATAAGCCGAATTATGCGGTTTTTAAAAACATCAAAAATTTCCTGAAAATTTCGGCAGAGTCTCCTTTGTAAATACTGGCCCCCAAACGGGATACAACATGAATAGTATACGAAATCCATAAAAAGGCATCCCCAAGCGGGAGCTAGCTCTTCGTCAATCGACGGCCACAACCACACAAGCAATATAATATACAACGCCAACGGCGAGGATCAAAACTCAAAAGGAAACTCAAAACCACAAGAAATCCACAGAAATATAACGCGCGACTCTAAGGTCGAAAGAATAACATCACTGGTCTCTATCTAAAAAAATAAATACATGTTTAGTTGATGGAACTTCTAGATACAACAGAGTAATACTATACAAGTTATATAATGGGGGGTACGATACAAGTAAACCCACCTATTAGCAAATCACCCGAAGGAAACTATGCCCGCAAGCCGTAATGAAACCTGTGCGGCAAACCTGCAAGAAACTGGGACACAACGGGGGTGAGTTGCCAACTCGTGAATAGAAAAACATCTACGCACAGAAATCGTATAAACAACGCAACCTAGGTCAATGATCATAATATATCCTCAAATATATGAATAACATGCAGCCTATAACAATGGCTAGGGTAATATCTAACCCGAGTGTGATCTCATGTGCCCGTGTCAGTGCCTCAGGTAGCAATATATCATATGAATGAGGTATGAATGCATGGAACAGAATGCATGTACTGACGAAAACTGCTTTCATAAATCAGTGAGATTTCTGTATTTTAAAAGTGAGGTACCATAAATGAAATTAGCATAAAACAGTGCCCAGCATCGACACAAAACAAGTGTCCAAATATCTCGATATCTCTGTATCACAATCTCTGTACCTCAATATCTCAATATCTCAAGCACAATATCTAGGGCGCCGTCAATCCAGACCGGCCCCTACCATCCATCTCAAGACCACGACGGTATCCTCCGGATATCCGACGCGTCGGGTAATATCACCGGTCGGTAGTACTCCCCTGCCGGGCTCAACGTCAACAACACATTCCTCTTGCCCCGGGGTACCGCACCGGGCCCACCATGTACCCGAAACGGTTCCTCCACTCCTCGAATCGGGTCTCGAAATCCATCGGCAAACTCATGGTGGACGACTCATACATCATGGGAAAACAGCACTTTTTATTTTAAAAGAGAGAAAAGGTTTATTTATGATTTTGCGGTTTTCCTCCAAATCCAGAAAATCTCATGGAAATCCGAATCCAAAACCTCAATAACACGTAAAATAGTGAATATATGCATGAGAATCCATGAATGCGACATAACAATGAATAACAGTATGCATGAAGTAGCAGGTAATAACTACAATGTCTAAACTATTAGCTAACAGGCTATGTCAAGCAATAATATTTTCTAAGGTGTACGTGACATGGCAATTACCGATGAACATGTGTGTGAGCCGGCAAGTAAGTGTATGTGGTACATACGCATCATCGGTAATGGTGCTGGTGTCCTAACAGCATGATATCAATAATGGAGTATGAAACATAATATAAGCATGCGATGCGAAGCGAATAACAATAATGAGCGGGAGCTGAATACTAGACGCAACTATAACTAATCTGCATTAATCTAATATAAGTCCTACAATAGTGCCTTTTGAAATAACACGAATCGCGGTGTTTTGAAAATATGGATTACGGTGTTTTTAGGAAAAGATACTTCTTTTAAAATATCCGTAGAATCCCTTGACCTGTCTTTTGAAATACCCACGATTCGTAATCTTTTGAAATAGGTAGGAGTCGAATCTAATCTAACAACTAAACTAAACTAAAGGGCTAAGCTAACAAGCTGGACTACAGGTAAGGAAACCGCCTAACATCTGAGTCGATATATATATATACCTGTATATATATTAGTCGGTGATCCCGCCTCAATAATATCATATCCGATACCATATCTATAATCAGACATCCCAAGTCAAAAGTGCGGATCAATCATCAAAATATAGCTCGTACGTAAATCCGTCGTACGGCATCCCCAAATCTGGGTACGGGTCAATATCATATTCATCACACTATTCCTCTGGTATCCTCTTTATCCAAGATCATAGTCTAGGGTACTGACCTATGTCTAGTACAATACTAATATCCTCAATATACTCATGATCTGACTACTGATCGACAATCTCGTACAAACCGATATCGTCAGCACACATCATCATCAAGGGGTATACATCGCCCGATACAGCCTAATATCAATATCCTACCATATCATGCCTCATATCATGATCACATGTCGACCATTTTATTCATAACACTATTCACCCGTATCGCCGTCCCAAGATCCGCTATAGCACCAGGATGTACCTCAAGTACGAATCCTGCCATATCACCGATATCACAACCACAAAACAAATCTCATCGACTCAGCTCAATCCTAAGTATCATCCTCAAATCCGTATGTGAACACATAGTCCCATACCCATGTGAACACATAACTATAAAGAATCCCATGAGCACATATAAATAGGAATGTATGCAAGTATGTATGTGTGTATGTGTAGTGCAACACTACCCTAGGGTTCGCAACACTAAAATAATCCAACACACCAATATCCATCCTAAACATCGTTATTAATCCCAAACAACATATAATAATTGTTGATGTGTATACACATCCGTATACACCACCACGGACTGCGGGGTGCTATACGCCATCCACCCGACTTCTCCCCGTAGATATAAATCTACTTACCTGGTCCTCGCTAGCCGGTGCCGACGTCGCCACGCGCTTGTTTGTCGTCTCGAAGTCCACATGAGGTACCTATATATCATAACGCACCGTGTCGTATTAAAATCCGACTCATGACCCAAAAACGACACGTGAATACCACATAGGTCAAAACCTATGGTTGCTTTCACAAATCAACCCAAAAACTCTCGACGTCGGCGTACAAACGCCAAACCATCGAGAAAAACTCAAACGTATCAATCGTGGTTTCACAACACTTAATTATATATAAAATAGGGTTAAAATCACCAAAACTTCAAATTCGCTTTAAAGCTATTTTTCCGAAAACTTAATAAGCAAAATTAACCGCTTTAATACAACATCTTGATATTTAAACGAATCTAGCGGCCACAATATTCACTAAATATCATAACAAATTCATATAAACCATTCCTATAATTTATTCTCATCAATTTCCATATATTCCAAAATTCTAGTTTACAATATACCCAAATTTAACAATTTTATAGCAAGAATGCACAAACAACAATTTAGCTTGGATTTTCATGAACTAAAGTATTAAACTATATTTTATAATGTTAATGAAGTCATGAAAAACCTAATCACATTTTTAAACCCAATATTTAAACAATTTTTGAAAACCTAGTTAGGAATTTAGCAAAATTATCACCATTTTAATTTGACAAATTAGCAAGTAGCAACCAATTTAGATTTTGCATACAATTACATGTTAATCTCCTCATTACAACCATAACTAATAATGAAAATCCAAATTAAATTCAAACCCTAATCTTGAATTTCCTAAAGTTGCAATAAAACCCAATTAAACATCAAATTTGTTAACATAGAAGCAATTAAACAACAATATATTAATAAGGTTAGAATTATACCCAAATAAATTTGAAGATCCCACAAGCACACTTAGCCTCCCAAATTGAAATCTAAATCCCTAAATCCATGCTATGGTAGGAAAGGGAAAATGGGTAGGAGGTGGATTTTGATTTGGATTTTTGCTTGATTTTTTGTGGATTTTTCAAGCATTTTTGATGAACTTTTTTTAAGAGAAGGAGATGAAGAATGAAGGGGCTGTTGTGGGTTCAGATTTTGGCCAGAATTGGTGGGGATTGGGTGAGGGAGGAGAGAAATTGAGGTTGGGAAAGTCCACTCTAGTCAAAGTCCACTCTAATTCTATCATTTTCTACTCTTTTCTTTTTCTTTTCTTTTGAAAAAAGAAGTGATTGGAGAGAGGGAGAGGGGGAGGGCTGTCATGGTGGGGCTGGCCATATGGGGAGAGGGTGAGGTGTGGGTGTGTGGGTTAGGAAAAAGATAAATGCTAAACCCCAATTCCCATTAACACTAATTTCACCGAAAAAAGCCTTTTTTCGATATTTTCTAAACCGTTTTGGCAAACGATTTCATTTCAAAAACCACATGATAAAATTTTATTTAATGTTTTATGATGCACAAAATTTGTTTTAACTCATTCCAATTTGTAATTTTCCCTAATTAAATGTATTAGTGACGGCTTAAAATAATATTAAAATAATTAATTTCGGAAAATTTTTCAGAAAATTTGAAATTTCACCAGTGGCTCAATAAACACCAAATACTAGCAATTATATAGATAGAATATGTATATTTAATTTTATAATAAAGATATTTGCATTTTGACTTTTTTTTACAGAAACCCCCCTTATTTTACCGTTTTTTCGAAATTTCACCGAAACGATTTTCAAAACGTTACAATTACTTGGTCAATTTTCCAGCTTATCTTATATGTATTATGACCTAAATTTATCTCGTATAATGCAGGTGTCTATTCACCTCTATCTCCATCCTTGTCGACTAGACTTTGCAATTAAAATGGTGAGTTTTTAAAGCACGTAGACGAAGAAATTGCATCTCCAGAAGAAATGTGCCTAAGAAGACAAGAGCGTTACTGAAAAACTTGAATCAATGGTTTTTATTTATTTGAGCAAGTCATGATTGGATACAAAGAAAAGTTCAATCACAACGAGTATGAAACAGATCAATTCCTTCGGTAACAACAAAAAGAAAACTGATCGGATAGTAGAGATATGGAACAAAGAGGGTCTTCTTTGTACTGATTGTTTGGTGTGGAAAAGATAGAAGTAGGAAATGTGGGATTTGTATAGTACACAGAATGTCGGATTTTTTTGGGACAATATAATTCATTTGTGAATAAGCTAGCATTTGTTATATAATGAGATGATGCCTGAACTTTAAAAGCTCAGAAAGAAAACGCATGCATCACAAAACAAGGGTGGCAGGAGTACCTTATACTGAACATGCCATGTCTGTTTTTTTTCACCTTGCAAGATGAAATTTTTTTTTATAAAAATTATATCCATGGTTGGTGATCAAATCCTTCTTCTTCTTTTAACCCTTAAAATATCTTGAAGCCAGAAATGT
Source organism: Agapanthus africanus (assembly GCA_030015575.1). NCBI lineage: Eukaryota > Viridiplantae > Streptophyta > Magnoliopsida > Asparagales > Amaryllidaceae > Agapanthus > Agapanthus africanus. The sequence continues at coordinate 605,473,043 of JASDDO010000019.1, read as the reverse complement.
TGGGGTTGGCTTGTTGGATCATGTGATGCATTTAGGGGGAAACATGCATGGGTGTAAGAGGAAACTAACCTTCATAATGCTTGAGTTTTATTGGATGGAACCCATTTATATTGACCGTGTGTGTCCTCATATAAATAAATTATCCCGTCCTCATGTTCGTGAACATATTAAAATTTAATTAATATGATATCAAAGCTAACTATTAATATGATATCAAACATAGGTTGATAGCATTCGTGGAATTTCGTACTTAATATCACGGGGAGGTATAAGATATAAGATGAGACAAATATTTATAAGGCTTCAATCTTATTGGAAGGAACCCGTTTATGTTGAAAGCCCTTATGTTTCCTCATATAAATAAATTATCTCGTCCCTCTCGTTTGTGAACATATTAAAATTTAATACTTACAATGAACGAAATTCGCCTGGAATTACTTGAATCCCAGTCAAGTGTGTGTCTGCTTTGAAGCGTCTTTAGTTAGCCATCTTAAATAGGTTGTCTTTTTATTTTGTAATATTTGATTACAATGTTTTGCTATCAACAGGACTGCAGCTTGGGAAATCAACTACATGATTTGCATTTATGTCCTTGTGCTGCTTTATCTTAGGATTGCCTTAAGCGAACAATGATTTGTAGAGGCATCACAAACATATTGTGTAGAAAAATAATGAGTTGAAGGTTGTGCTTGGTATATGAAATAGAAGATTACCGAAATCCTCGTATTTCCGGGAATGGGATGACTGGGTATCTAATTTCAAGAAATCTTGCATTAGCGTGTTTGATATACTTTAATCATTCCTGATAATATATGTATGTGCAACTGTCGACCGACAGTGAGGCCGAAGGAGGGCCGGTAAATGGCTGCAAGAATGGCGACAATCGGTCGATTGGCGGGGTGCCGGCTGACAGGCGGCCGGCGACGAACTACGGCCGGGCGGCGGCGAACATGCCGGTGAACGATCGACGATGACTGGCTGCGTGTCGACCGATTGGCTGCAGGCCGGCCGGCGGACGACCGACGATGGATGGTAAGGCCGGCCGGCTGACAGATGGTGAGAGGCCGGTGGCCGATGATCATGGCTCATTTCATGTTAGAGTGGAATATTTCATGGTAATTTAGGATATACACGTATTTTAGGAGAAATAGAATTACCATGAAATAAGGTCATTTGATTACCATGATTATCCTATATTTCCTGAAATATCTTTTATATCTAAATAAGCAAGGTAATATTTTATGGTAATCTAGAATTTCCATCTATATTACCTCGCGCATCCGAAGGAACATTTGGGAGCCCGAGCTTATAACATTAGAGACCAAGCCTAATGCTGAATGATTGACCTACATGACATGAATTTCTCTGTTCTGTCATATGTATCTAATATAAAGGGGACCTCAAAAGAGAATCCATAGCAAAAAAAAAGGCATTTTTGGCTAAAATACAAAAACACCATTTTATTTTTTTACGTTGGCTGAATTGTCCTTGGCATTGGGTATTTTTTTTGGGGCTTAATTCCAAAAAACATGTAGATGTTTTAGTTAAACTAGGAAACCCCAAAAACTTTTATAATTACGAGAAACTACCATGGTACAAAATTTCGCAGTTTTTTGGCAATTTCGTGTAATTTATTGCTGATATGGCACCTTATTTCTTGTAGTTTTTCGTTGTTTTTGAAAACTTTGTGGTAATTTCTTGTGTATTTTGAAAGTTTTGTGGTAGTTTCTTGTGTATTTTAACAGTTTTTAGGGGTTTTTTGTAGTTTCGCTAAAAGATTTGAGTTTATTTTTGGAATTAAGCATTTTTTTTGTTGGTTGGTCTGGGCTTTATTGGCTTTTCATTTTGGGCAAACTGCACTAAATTTTTTTCACTAAAATACCTTAAAATAATTTTATCGCAATAAAATATCTTTAACTATGGTTTTCAAGAAATATTTGTCATTATAATACCCTTAAAAAATAGCTCTTTAGGTATTTTACGGTAATAAAAACACTTTAAGGTAGTTTAGTGAAAATCCGGTCAAGGGTATTTTAATCTAAGTTACACTTTTAACATTATGCTTCATCTCAGCCCCTTTAATGACCCGCTCTAAGTTCTTATTCTTTTCCATCTTGAATTCTCTAATAATTAATGGTCATACAATGTCCTTTATATTACACCAAATGAGCGGTAGAGCCGTAAATGATAAAAATTGCGACAAGGAAATCAACGATTCGAGAAATATTTAATGAGGTCGTCAAAGAAGAGTTTGGTGTTTTGAAAATAAAATCTTTTTCCTCGTTTTTTTTCATTTTCTCTCCTCAATTATAGCGTTTTAGTCTATGATATTGATAGCAGAGGCAACCAAAAAAATTAGTGGATTCACTATTTTAATTTGACTAACTTGGTAATCCTGAAATCCTTTCCGGCTAATTACTCTCGATGGCTTGAGTCTCTTATAACTTCATTATACATATCTATAGAAAAAGTTTGTTTCAATGGTTCTTTGTACATTAGATACGAATTTAAATTAGAATACACTTAAACAGCTTTGCTTGAAAATTAGTGATGGAGGTCATTTTCGGGTCTCCGTCAGATGTTGTCTTCCGTCGATCTTCCGGTGGATTTTGGAGGTGATCTCCTGTTACGTGTGGGACTCAATAGGTTTTGAGGAGATTGGTGATTTGAGAAGTTTAGTGCCGAATACCTGGAAAGAAGTCCCGGGGAGGTTTGGTACCACCGAGGACCCTCCGACGATCAAATTAGCACGAGATCCGAGCAGAGTAACGGCTAAGTGGAATAAAAAAAATGGCTTACTTGACCCCTCTGTGATGGGGGTTTTTATAGCCGCGACAGTGCGCAGCAGCAGGCGCAAGAATCTCGTCGACAGTTATGCTCCCGACGTCACGCCCGCGTAAAGAGCGGATCGCCCTTTAATGGGGATCGTGGTGGCGTGGAACGTGGGATGTTGCTGGCGCAGAATCTGCGCATGGCGAGATTTGCGGAGCGGCGGTTACGCCTATGAGTGGTGGAGTTGGTCGGTCGGAGGACCGAGGAAGATGGCCTCGGCTGGGGAGCTCGGGGACGAGTGAGAGGATCGAGGAGTCTTGATCCCGTGGCAGCTCGAGGCGAGCTGAGAGGCCGAGGAGGCCAATTTTCAGGGGGCTCTGAGGAGAGCCGGCTTGTGCTTGCAGGTTGGGTACAGGGGTGGCCTAGTCGGCCCTTGTGGGCCCTTTCTTCCGAGTTCTGAGACACGTCATCTGCCACGTGTCCCGATCTTGGAGATCGCCAATATCGAGCATCATCATTAGCCCCCCACTCTTGTCCCGACCAGCTAGCGGGTCGGGCCAGGAGTGGACTGCCAGGCCGTCCCGGGTGAGCCCCCTCCTAAGGTTTCGTCGGGACGCGTCCTCGGGCTGTCAGCTGTCTTTTCTGACAGCGAATCAGAGTGAGATCTCTGCATTTAAGGAAGGTGCGCCGGTTCGTGCACCCTGTCACTGAAGCGGTGGTCCCCGTGTCCAGCGTCGGTTAGCCGACGCGACGTGTGCAGTCTTGCGGCGTCTGATTGGGTGCGGTCCAGTGTGGGAACGACAATTGGAGCAATCGGATCCGTTGGACGCGAGGAGGCGTTTTGGCGGGAGATGAAGGGTGCCCTTGGATGAGGGTGATTGCGGAAACAAATAGGGGTGGAGCCCACTCCAGGGTTCCTACTCCTTCATATTTCCTTTCTATAAGCTCTGGTTGCTCGGCGCTCGTCTCGTCTTCTTTCTTCTTTTGCCTCCGTTTCCCGAGGATCTCTCTTCCCCAGGTTAGATGTCTTCTTTCGCGGAATCGGTAGGTGTCGTAGGAGTAGGTTCTAGGAACCCTTTAGTTGAGCCTGAGTCTTCCCGGGGAGCAGGGGACGGATCCTCTTCCCGGGATCGTGCGGCGGGGGTAGCCTCCAGGGAGGAGGCGGTAGACGCTGCCCCAGGTGCGTCATGTTGGGTGAGGCATGAGGACGAGCTCGCCAATGCTCGGGCTCGCTTCCACATCCCCTCACGTTATATGCTTCGTCTGGCCAAGGAGGGAGAGAGGGCAGACCAAGTACGGGGTAGGGAGATCGCCCTGTACTTGGAAGCTTTGTGGGGTGGAATGTGTCTGCCCTTCTCTCCTGAGGTCGTCGAAGTGCTGAACTTCTTCAGGTTAGCCCCTGGCTAGTTAGTGCCAAACTCATGGAGGATTCTCCTCGGGTTCCTGATCCGCCTGAAGTTTCAGGCAGTTCTCTTCAACCTTTCCCTGCTTGATTCTTCTATCGTCTTCAAAAATCATCCTGGGGGTCGAGCGGGCGACCCGAGGTGGGGCTACCTCTCTTTTAGAAAGCGACAGGGGGGTGCCGCCAGGACAGGGGTTGTGGCCCTGCCTTCTTCCATTCATGACTGGAAGAAGAAGTTCTTCTTCGTTTCCCCTCCCGAGGGCGAGGACTGGCCCGTGCCTACCAAGTGGTCGAGAGAAAAGTGCTTGCCGGAGAACCAGTCCAATGACCCCGCCGCGGTAAGAGTGGCGTCGTGGGAGCCCATCCCCCGATTCGACATGCTGCTGTCTGAGAGGGTCCTGAGTTGGGCCGGGCTCAGCCCCGTTGAGTTCGTTGGTAATTTAGGCTTACTTTTCGGCTTGTATATTGCTTGCGTCCCTGACTTCTTTGTATTTGGTTTTGTGCAGGACCCATGGATCTGGAAGAGCTCCGAGCCTCCATGCGCCATTCGAGGAAGGCTACGAAGGCTGTGGGTGCCAGCTCTTCTCGTGTGAAGCCTGCCCCGGCTCCCTCTCCTCCGGTGGTCGCGTCCCGTGAGCGTTCGGGGGCGGATCCCGCCCCGGGGCCTAGCAGAGCGTCGGGCCGGAAGCGGGCTCGGATTCTGGAAGACCCGGCCTCAGAGGAGGAGACCGGCTCTCCATCGGAGCCGCTTGATTGATCGTTTTTCCCGTTGTGTAGTATATAGAGAAATTTGTAAAGAACTTCACAACCAAAAACTATTTTGACCGCAATCAAACTACGGTGTCGGATGTAGTTTGTAGTGAGTGCGGATCGTCCACAGGGATTGCACGATTCACTTGTATTTTGATACTTTTGAAATGAAATGTTAAGCAACAATAAACGAAAACATGATTCAAGAATGATTTGTATTCGAGTGTCACTATTCTTTATGCAAGAATCAAGAAACTATAAACAATCAAGAATCGGTGTTTTGATAATATTTCCAATCAACAATCAAGAATATAAGAGAGGCTCGTAGGAATCGATAGGATCGATAGACGTGATGTAATCTAAAGATATCGTGTTCTTGTCCTTCGAAGGATTGATACTAGATCGATGATCATCGACGAGAGTTGGGGCTTTCTCGTGAAACTAGGGTTTCATCCTATAACCCTTGTTCTTTCGTCGATATCATTCCTTTTCTAGCCTCTACCAAATTCAAGAAATGATCGTAACTCCCCAATTTCGATCGATGTCAATCAAGAAAGCATCGAAACGAAATGGGTTGTCGTTTCTTGAACTTGCTAGGGTTTACAAAACTCGTAGGACTCAAGAATCGATTAAAGCTATGTTACCTCATCATTCTATTATCCGTCTCGACTCCTCGACGAGCGGAGTTTTATTCACACATCACCACACAGATAATATTCAAGAATTGTAAAGATAACATGATGCGGAATTTAAAGAAAACAAGATAAAAGAATATCACCTTTTATTTAATCAACAATTTCAATACATTCTTTCAAGAATCTACAAGAAGAAGAAATCGATCGTTGACTCGGCTTCGCTCGTCTCCGTGGATCGTGGATCTACTTTGATCTCTTGCCCGATTGAAGATCGGCTCGGCTCATAAAAGGGTTGAAGGCATCTTGCTTGGCTTGCACTCAAGATCTTGAATTGTGATTGGATTTAGGGTTAGGGTTTCCTACAAGCTCTCTCACTAAACTTGAGGAAGAGGGGATGAAGAAAGAGATTGATTTTTCTAAGCTTTCCCAAGGTTGAATCTTCTCCAAATGATGAACCTAGGGTCTTATTTATAGAACTCCCAAACCCTAGGTTTAGGTTTGAATTAGAACTTTCCCTCCCAAAGTTTGTTGAAGAGTTTCTAGAAGGAGTTTGTTAGGAGTTAGCTTAGGGTTTAAGCTAGGGTTTAGGGAAAGTTCTAGAATGATTAGGCTAGTTTAGGTGTTTGCTGATCTGGTGGAAGTATCTGGAGTATTCTGGAACTTGGAATGCATTTCTGAGCTGTAGCCACTGAAACAGGAATTGTGCTGCAAATTTGAGGGGATGATGTCATGGGCCCACCGCGGATCCGCCGCATATGCCCCCAATGTGCCGCGGATCCGCCGCATATGCCCCCAATGTGCCGCGCATCCGCGCTCTGTTGGTGAGCTTAGACCTTGGTCTTTCTGCTGTGTACTTAGACTGCTGTTTAGGGCTTTGTCTGATATGCTGAATTGCAGTTTCCCTTCTGTGTTGATACCAGATTTGATTTTAGTGAGTTTACGAGCAATTGTAATGGTCGAGCAATGTAATGATCGAGCAAGCTTCTCTTTTCCTGCACAGACTTCGAAACACGAGTTGCAAGATATAGAAAATATGCTATGTAATGCAATGCAGTCAATTTCCCTAGAAATGCCGGTTTTAAGGTCGAATACATGTAATCTGATATTTTGCGACCAATTTGCTAATATGTAGAATATGAATGCCGAACACTTCTAATTGTATGCAGATGATATGGAAATTGCCGGTTAAAATATGCAGTATTTTCGACTGATCAAATACCCCCAAACTTAATTTCGATCGTCTCGAGCGAATGTTTTATTAAAAAGAGAAGGAGAAAATAAAGAAAGAGAAAAACTAACTAGCACACTTTCGTAGGCAACACGATTGCACTGAGCACGTGCAACAAGCTTTTAAACCTCTAGGTGTCCCTAGTAGGAGGAGTGTTGTCTGCTGAGGGTTTTCAGCGGATTGCACCCACAAAATCCAATAATAAAAGCAAGATCATGAATATTACATTTAAAGAAAAGAATTGTAAAAGAAAAGCCTTGAAAATTAGGGTTTCCAACTAAGATAGCTTTTCGGTTGTCATGAGCCCTATCTTAATGGTCATGAAAAGATGTTAGAAATCACGTCCTCCCTCAATAAAACATCGTCTTGTTCTTCATTCCTATCTTTATTCCAAACATCGATCATATCACCCTGCGTGTGTGTAAAGACATCCCTACACCCGGAGAATTCAATTCAAGCTATCATACCCTTGCCCATCGGCCTCAGTACTTCTTGGCAAACGAGATTGCTTACACACTTTCATGCGACCGTTAATACTTCTTGAGGTACTAACCGACCGATTATTAATGTGCTTGCATGCTTGGTGTATTTTCCTCGTCTTGCACCACCTCAGGCATAGCAGTGACTCCCAGACCAGTTGACCTTGGGGCACTAGGTGAAGAAGCACCCTTTTGCTATATATTTTTATTGCCCTCGGTGATAACAAAACCATTATCCATTTTTCTCACCACTTTAAAACACATATTTTTTTTCATACTTTTGGCTTTAAGACAAGAGCATTTCAAGGTATCCTCTACTATCCCAGGCTTCAAGACGTGTGTAAGTGCGAATAGCAGGGTAGCAACGTTCAAAATGTTTGGCTTCCAGAATAGAAACTATTTTTCAGACTTATTTTTATCCTCAGATTAGTGACGTCCTTCATCTTACTAACCCTTGGGACAACGGCTCATAACTACTTATTACTAGTTCGTATAAGAAAACTTCTAATTTTCTTGGTTTTCTTAAATTTTTCTAATCTCATGGATGTAATTTTTCACTATCTAAACTTTCATTATCTTATTTATATACAAAAAAGTGTAAATATTAAAATTATTTTTATATTTGAAATTTTTTTAAATTTTTATGGGTTTTGAAAATTTTTCAATAGATTTTTAAAGAAATGTTTTGTGCTTATGCAGATGATATGCAAATGATGCGAAAATAAGTACAAACCTCCCCCAAACTTGTTTTCAACAGTGTCCTCACTGTTGCCGAATGTTATACCTACAAAACTGTAAATCTGGGAGGAATTATTAGTGGGGGCAAAATATATAAGTGAAGAACTTCCCCCAAACTTATCTTTCACTCACCTTCATTCAAAAGATGATGCAATGATATACTGGACATGAAGGTAAGACGGAGGAATTTTAATCCAAATAAACTGGCTCTTGTAAGAACAAGAGCTCCTCCGTGGGGTCAGTGGAAAAATACGGCTTTAGTCTATGTCCATTTACTTTGAAAACAGTGCCGTTTTTAACATTTTCAACTTCTACTGCCCCGTGCGGGTATACAGACCGCACAACAAATGGTCCCTTCCAACGAGATCGGAGCTTATCCGCGTGAAGGTGTAATCGTGAATCATAAAGAAGGACTTGTTGACCAGGTAAAAATGTTTTCCTTAAAATGCTTTTATCATGAAAAACCTTAGTCCTATTCTTTGTGATTACAGCATTATCATAAGCTTCATCGCGGAGTTCGCTTAGCTCGTTAAGTTGCAGCTTTCGAAAGTTGCAAGCAAGGTTTAGATCAAAATTTATTTCTTTTATAGCCCACAATGCTTTATGCTCTATCTCGACAGGTAAATGACATGCTTTTCCAAACACTATCCTATATGGAGACATTCCTAGGTCGGCCTTATATGCAGTCCTGAATGCCCAAAGAGCATCCGTCAATTTGGTCGACCAGTCTTTTCTATTCTTAGCAACAGTTTTCTCCAGGATAAGTTTGATTTGTCTGTTTGAGATCTCAGCCTGCCCGCTTGTTTGGGGATGATAGGGTGTAGAAAGACGGTGGTTGATTGAGTATTTTCGCATCAGAGTCTCGAAAGACCTGTTGCAGAAATGTGTCCCATTATCGCTAATGATAGCGCGTGGGTGTCCAAATCGCGAAAAGATATTCTCTTTCAAGAACTTAATGACAACTTTCCTGTCATTAGTGCGACATGGAATGGCTTCTACCCACTTTGAGACATAATCAACAGCCAGCAATATGTACAGATTCCCAAAGGAGTTGGGAAAAGGACCCATAAAATCAATGCCCCAAACATCAAACATTTCAACAACCAGAATGGGTTGCTGAGGCATTTCATTCCTTTGGGATATTCTACCCGTATACTGACATTGTGTACAGATTTTGCAATACTCAAATGCGTCCTTGAATAAGGTCGGCCAATAAAATCCACATTGCAAAACCTTTTCCGCTGTATTTCTAGGACCAAAGTGACCCCCACAAGCCTGATCATGACAAAATGAAAGAACACTCTTGAACTCTTCATTTGGGACGCACCGGCGAATGATCTGATCAGGACAATATTTAAACAAATAGGGTTCGTCCCAATAAAAGTGTTTTACTTGGGAAAGAAAACGATATTTGTCCTGTTTTGACCAATCGCTCGGTATAAGTCCAGTGGCATGATAGTTCACAATATCCCTGAACCATGGTTCAGCGGATATGCTCAAGAGTTGTTCGTCAGGGAATGAATCATTAATCGGTAGGGTCACAGGGGAAGAAACGATGCGTGAAAGGTGGTCAGCTACTACGTTTTCACATCCTTTCTTATCTTTGATAACAAGATCGAATTCTTGTAAAAGAAGGATCCAACGTATTAGTCGACCTTTGCATCTTTCTTCGCCAGAAGATATTTTAAAGCGGAATGGTCAGTATATACAACTATAGGTGAGCCGATTAAGTAAGGCCTGAATTTTTCCAATGCAAATACAACCGCTAAAAGCTCTTTCTCGGTGGTTGTATAATTGATTTGCGCATCATTCAGGGTCTTACTAGCATAGTAAATCACGTGTGGCATCTTATCGATGTGCTGTCCTAAGACTGCACCTACTGCAAAATTAGATGCGTCACACATCAGCTCAAAGGGGTAGTCCCAATTTGGTGATGATAAAACGGGGGCTGAAGTGAGTGAGTGTTTAAGTGAGTCGAAAGCTGTCTCGCAATCCGAGTCGAAGTGGAAGGTCGTATCCTTGGCCAGGAGTAGTGTTAAAGGTCTATCAATTTTGCTAAAATCCTTAATGAATCTCCTATAAAAGCCCGCATGGCCAAGGAAAGAGCGAATATCTTTGACGCTTTTGGGATGAGGCAGGTTTTGAATGACATCTACTTTAGCTCTGTCAACCTCAATGCCTTTCTGTGAAATGACATGTCCAAGGACTATTCCTTCTTGGACCATAAAATGGCATTTTTCCCAGTTCAAAGTCAAGTTCTTCTCTTTGCAACGAGTAAGAACAGCGTCAAGATTCGCAAGGCAATCTGAAAAAGAGTCTCCAAAAATCGAGAAGTCGTCCATAAAGATCTCCAAAAAATTCTCTACCATATCAGAGAATATCCCCATCATACACCGCTGAAAGGTAGCGGGAGCATTGCATAGCCCGAAGGGCATGCGACTGTAAGCAAAGGTACCAAAAGGACAAGTAAAAGTGGTTTTATCTTGATCCTTTTTGGCGATGGGGACCTGATTGTAGCCTGAGTACTCGTCCATAAAACAATAAAACTCTCGTCCCGCTAAGCGTTCCAGCATTTGATCAATAAATGGTAGAGGAAAATGGTCTTTCCTCGTAGCAGCGTTGAGTTTTCTATAATCGATGCATACACGCCACCCAATTTGGGCGCGTGTCTGAATCAACTCATTCGCCTCATTTGTGATAACTGTGATGCCGGATTTCTTAGGAACGACATGTATAGGACTCACCCACTGGCTATCGGAGATGGGGTAGATAATACCACTATCTAAGCATTTGACGATCTCTTTCATGACAGCTTCCTTCATGACGGGATTCAACCGTCTCTGTGGTTCTCGGGTCGGTCTTGCATCATCCATCACATGTATATGATGTTCAACTATCAAGGGACTAATCCCTTTGATGTCCGCCATACTCTAACCAAACGCCTCTTTGTTAGATCTCAATACCGATAAAAGGGCATTCTCTTGCTCTGATGCAAGAGAAGCGGAAATGATAACCGGTAATGACTCGTTCTCACCTAGATATGCATATTTCAGGTGAGAAGGTAAAATTTTGAGATCTAACTCAAGCGGAGAAATGATAGAAGGAAGGGTCATAGATTGATTTTTGGATCTACAAAGAAGCTCAGAGCCTGTGAAAGATACAGACTCGGGTGGAGAAAAGTCAGAAGTGCAGGACTCATGTGTAGCTAAAGTGTCCTCACTAAGATCATGTGCAAAGTCAAACAGAGATGTGCTAATGTCATCGAGATCAGTAAAGCAAAGATCCTCAACTCCACAACTATCGGGAGCGATCTCATGGACGGAGCACACATCTAAAATATGAGCCGAGGGTTCTGATGGCTGACTTCCAACTTTGTAGATATTTAGTTCAATGGTCATATTTCCAAATGATAAGTTCATTGAACCATTTCTACAGTTTATAACAGCGTTGGAAGTGGCAAGGAAAGGATGACCTAAAATCACCGGAATTTGGCCCCGGGGGTTTGCTACAGGATGTGTGTCGAGCAAAATGAAGTCTACAGGGAAAACAAATTCCCCGACCTTTATTAACACATCCTCTAATTCACCCCTTGGTTTGGTGATAGATCGGTCTGCCATCTGGAGAGTGCAATGAGCAGGTTTCAACTCTCCAATCCCTAATTGCTCATAGACAGAATAAGGTAACAGGTTAACACTCGCGCCAAGGTCTAACAGAGCACGATTTATGTTTTTACCCCCAATCGAAATCGATATTGTAGGACAACCTGGGTCCTTTCTTTTCTTTGGAAGCTGGGGTATAAAAGCAGTGCTGATATTGTTAGACATAAAGACCTTCTTCGGCACTTGAGTCTTCCTCTTCCTAGTGCACAAGTCCTTAAGAATTTTCGCGTAAGCGGGGACTTGCTGAATCGCATCTAGGAGAGGGATATTGATGTTAACCTGTTTGAACATCTCTAAAATTTTCTCCATATGAGGACTCGTTCTATTAGCCCTTAGCCGGTTCGGGTAAGGTGCTTTCGCAATAAGCGCAGGGTCCATCATAGGAGAAGGAAAGGGGGGTAGACGAGGTTCCAAAGGAGGTGTGGGGACCGTTTGTGGAGAACTATAAGGGTTGGGTGAAGGTGTTGAGCCTAGAGGGAAATGGAGAATAGGCTCGTGCGAAGGTGGTTTGGTAGAAGAAGAAGGATCAGAAGGTGAAGTGTGTGTGTGTGGGAAAGACTCAGCCGGGGTGTTGATATGATTTTCAGTATTATCTTCCCCGACATGATTGTTCAGCACTCTTCCCGATCTCAACGTTGTAATGGCATTTACATTGTAATGCCCAGGATTCTGTAGGGGTTGAGAGGGAAGTTTCCCTTTTTCTCTCGCACTCATTTCGGCTTTTAAGCGTGCGATTTCAGCTTCCATCGTGCGAATACTCTCAGCTTGGGACGCTGAGTTTTTCTTTATCTCATTGACGGAAGATCTAACTTCAGTCGAAACATCCATGAAATTTGATAAAAGTGATTTCATGGTTTGAGTGAATTGAGAGAAATCGTCAGCACAGGGCTGCATAGGATTAGACTGTGCAGGAGTGTTGCCCTGATTTTGGAAATTTTGTGACTGATAGGGGTGCTGAGTGAGTTGTAGGGGTTGCTGTTGTGGTGGAGGAAGAGCCCGTTGAAATTGATTCGTGTTTGGAACCGTGTTTTGAGATTGGTTTTGGTTCCAAGCAAAATTCGGGTGGTTCCTCCAACCCTGATTGTACGTGGAAGAATATGGATCGTTTCGAGGTCTTTGAAATGCGGCATTAGAATGCTCGTGACCTTGAAACGCAGAGTTTAATGGACATTCTTCCGTTAAATGTGACGGATCAGAACAGCACCCACAAACAGTTTTGGGGAGCGACATTGGGTTTAGGGAGGCTGCTGCAAATTTGTGTTCCATAGCGTCGAGCTTCTTTTGCATTGCTGCCATTTCAGCTCGAACACCTATGGACACATCTATTTGGTGTACGCCACCCCTATTCAATGGTTGTGTTCCACTCTCCCAAATTAGTGACTTTTCAGCGAACTCTTCTAAGTATCGCCAAGCTTCCCCGTCATCTTTGGTCATAAAAGTACCTTGACATATGTTTTCAAGGCTCTGTTTAGTGTTAGGGTTACTGCCCTCATATATGATTCGGCAAAGCTCCCATCTCGGGATGCCGTGATGAGGACATTGAACCAATAGATCCTTGAAACGTTCAAAGTATTTTGAAAATGGTTCGGCAGGGAGCTGGGCAAATTGGTTCAGTTCGCTACGGATTCGAGCCGTCTTTTGGATTGGGTAAAATTTCTTAAGGAATGCAGCGACGAATTCTTCTCAATTCGTAATAGAATGTGCGGTGGTGTTATATAGCCACTTCTCGGCTATATCGCACAAAGTAAATGGAAGAAGTCGTAGACGCATCGCATCCACTGAAAGTTGTGACGTACCCATCATTGCGCATACGTTTTCAAATTTGGTAATGAAAACGTAAGCGTCCTCGGTCTCGAGTCCGTGGTATTTGGGTAAAAGATTGATATACTGGGGCTTAATCTCAAAGTTATCCCCATTGGCTGGTGGTGTGGATAAGCAGGTCGAAAGAGGACCTCTATGTGGATAGCATCTTTCCTGGAGAGAAATGTGGGGTGGAGTAGGATTCTGCGCACCAACGGACGGTGGCAGATTAGGGTTAAAGAAGTTCGATGGATTCGGATCCATCGGTGTGGGTGTGGTAGTGGGTAAAGAAAAGGTAAATGGAGAATTATCGACTTCGGAGTCGATAAAAGGTACGCGGACTAAACGGGCACTAGAATCCCGTGTCCAGCCTATCTTGTACTAAAAAGGGTTAGTACAAGTGGCAGCGTTGACTTATAATTAGGGGTAAAATGAATGCGGTGCTTGCTTTTGAAAAAGGGACGGATTTTTGAAAAAATGATGCGACAAAACAAATGCAGCACACAACCCTAGAATCTAGTGGTCACCTAGGTCCGGCTCTAGACCGCTCCTAACTGCCAAAAGACAAGCCGCAGGATAGAATCCTCCACTGCCTCTTTGTCCCCCTGTGGCCGGATAAGTGCCAGGTAAGTGGGAAGGAACCACCACTACAGTGGACCTAATTAATAACCACTAGCCTTAGACACACTCGCCTTAGGCACCACAAGAAAACGCGGATAAGCAATGAATTACCCACGACCTTCTCTTGTCCTATTGAGCGCGACAGTCCTTAGAGTCTTCTCTAGATTTCTTTTAGTTAATGGGGGTAATGCGGATGCAAGTTTGACGATTTTCGGGGCCTAGGAAGGGTAATGAAATCCCCACCTAATTTGGATTTGGCCGTGCCCCTTAAATTTCCGTATTAGAATGCAAACAACCAAGAAATCAAAATCACACACAAATTTTTATTTTTGCTTTTGCGCGCTGCGATTTATTTGCAAAGAATCCTGCAGCAAAGGGTTAATTGGAGCTAAAAGAGGAGAGGGGAGAGAGCAAGAAGATACCTACACTGAAAATTTTTCAGTGATCCTTCCTCCAAGCCGCGGATCCGCCGCGTATGCTGGGTTCAGGCCGCTCTTCCGCGCTGCCTTGATGGGTTCACTGTACCAAACTTCTTCAGGGAGTCTCTGTTGGCTCCCTAAGCTCTGAGGTATATTCCAAAAATTTTTATCACAGCCCAGAATGCTCCAGATCTCCTTGCAATCAATTCACAACACACGTATAAGAGTTTGTACGAATTTTGATTTCAAGAAGTAAAATGTAATAATTCTTTCACTTCAAACTAAAAATGTAAATGAATTAGCGCGATCCCCGGCAACGGCGCCATTTTGATTGATCGTTTTTCCCGTTGTGTAGTATATAGAGAAATTTGTAAAGAACTTCACAACCAAAAACTATTTTGACCGCAATCAAACTACGGTGTCGGATGTAGTTTGTAGTGAGTGCGGATCGTCCACAGGGATTGCACGATTCACTTGTATTTTGATACTTTTGAAATGAAATGTTAAGCAACAATAAACGAAAACATGATTCAAGAATGATTTGTATTCGAGTGTCACTATTCTTTATGCAAGAATCAAGAAACTATAAACAATCAAGAATCGGTGTTTTGATAATATTTCCAATCAACAATCAAGAATATAAGAGAGGCTCGTAGGAATCGATAGGATCGATAGACGTGATGTAATCTAAAGATATCGTGTTCTTGTCCTTCGAAGGATTGATACTAGATCGATGATCATCGACGAGAGTTGGGGCTTTCTCGTGAAACTAGGGTTTCATCCTATAACCCTTGTTCTTTCGTCGATATCATTCCTTTTCTAGCCTCTACCAAATTCAAGAAATGATCGTAACTCCCCAATTTCGATCGATGTCAATCAAGAAAGCATCGAAACGAAATGGGTTGTCGTTTCTTGAACTTGCTAGGGTTTACAAAACTCGTAGGACTCAAGAATCGATTAAAGCTATGTTACCTCATCATTCTATTATCCGTCTCGACTCCTCGACGAGCGGAGTTTTATTCACACATCACCACACAGATAATATTCAAGAATTGTAAAGATAACATGATGCGGAATTTAAAGAAAACAAGATAAAAGAATATCACCTTTTATTTAATCAACAATTTCAATACATTCTTTCAAGAATCTACAAGAAGAAGAAATCGATCGTTGACTCGGCTTCGCTCGTCTCCGTGGATCGTGGATCTACTTTGATCTCTTGCCCGATTGAAGATCGGCTCGGCTCATAAAAGGGTTGAAGGCATCTTGCTTGGCTTGCACTCAAGATCTTGAATTGTGATTGGATTTAGGGTTAGGGTTTCCTACAAGCTCTCTCACTAAACTTGAGGAAGAGGGGATGAAGAAAGAGATTGATTTTTCTAAGCTTTCCCAAGGTTGAATCTTCTCCAAATGATGAGCCTAGGGTCTTATTTATAGAACTCCCAAACCCTAGGTTTAGGTTTGAATTAGAACTTTCCCTCCCAAAGTTTGTTAAAGAGTTTCTAGAAGGAGTTTGTTAGGAGTTAGCTTAGGGTTTAAGCTAGGGTTTAGGGAAAGTTCTAGAATGATTAGGCTAGTTTAGGTGTTTGCTGATCTGGTGGAAGTATCTGGAGTATTCTGGAACTTGGAATGCATTTCTGAGCTGTAGCCACTGAAACAGGAATTGTGCTGCAAATTTGAGGGGATGATGTCATGGGCCCACCGCGGATCCGCCGCATATGCCCCCAATGTGCCGCGCATCCGCGCTCTGTTGGTGAGCTTGGACCTTGGTCTTTCTGCTGTGTACTTAGACTGCTGTTTAGGGCTTTGTCTGATATGCTGAATTGCAGTTTCCCTTCTGTGTTGATACCAGATTTGATTTTAGTGAGTTTACGAGCAATTGTAATGGTCGAGCAATGTAATGATCGAGCAGGCTTCTCTTTTCCTGCACAGACTTCGAAACACGGGTTGCAAGATATAGAAAATATGCTATGTAATGCAATGGAGTCAATTTCCCTAGAAACGCCGGTTTTAAGGTCGAATACATGTAATCTGATATTTTGCGACCAATTTGCTAATATGTAGAATATGAATGCCAAACACTTCTAATTGTATGCAGATGATATGGAAATTGCCGGTTAAAATATGCAGTATTTTCGACTGATCACCGCTCAAGAGGGGTTCCCTATCACGACCCGAAATATTAGCTCGTGACCAGCACTTAAATCACGCAACGTCTAAAGGCGCAACGTAATTCAAGTAAGCTGAAACCCAGAAATCTAAACCTTTTTAAGAAAATAAAGGAGGTGAAGTTTTGAAATAAGGGTATAATGAAATCAAGTTTTCTTAATGCATAGAAAAGGAACATGAAAATGCAAGTGGATTATGCAAGTTTAAAAAAAACATGTTTCGTCTTTTTTGAAAATTTAGGCAGCACCTCCTTTGTAATTTTTGATCCAAAACCACCAATACATAATAAGAATAATGGCATCCCCAAGCGGGAGCTAGCTTTTCGCCAAACGGCGGATCACAACCATGCAAGGCAGTAAATATGAGTATACGACGCCCAACGGCGAAGATCACCACAAAAGATAAAGAAATAAGCAAGACATCAAAACCACAAGTAGCAGAAAACCCCTCGCTCTAAGTCTCACAACCACAATCCCACTAAGTCTCATTACTTATACAATTTACAAATTTCGATTGATGGAGTTAACTAAATACAATATGAAATATAGATACACGAGTGGGTACGATACAAGTGTCCCACCTACCAATGCAAAACACCCAAATGCAATTGTGTGCCAGCGAAGCCGCTACTGATCCAAGCGGTCAACCTGCAATAACTGTGGCACAACGGGGGTAACTTGCCAACTCGTGAGTAGAAAAAATATCAACAGATAAAAATTGAATAAACAATGACTCCTAGGTCAACTATATCATAAGGTAATACTATGATATCTAGGGTGACCGGGTCTGTATATGTGCCAACAAGGTAGTCAATTCCTATAAGCATGTGGATAGCATCCAGCAGTAATATCAATGCATGTATGCATGTGGATCTCGTCCACCTAAATAATCAATGTATGTAAATATGTGGATCTCTTCCACATGTCAACCCATGACACAACATTATGCATGAATGTATCATAAAGCATATGCATGAAAGTATGAGGATATAAATCAACGGGTGTCCCTCACGACACATCAAAATCATAGAACCTGGGTGTCCAGCATCGACACCCGAAAACATCATGAAACCCGTGTCCAGCATCGACACGTAAATCCTCATATATCTCAGTCACCGCATCCTTAGATCGGCCCTCAGGCGCCGCACACCCTGGTCGGCCCTCATATCCATCTCGCTACTCCGGTCGGTATCCTCCGGATAACCACCGAGTCCAAATACTATCACCGGTAGGTAGTGCTCCCCTGCCAGGCTCACCGTCTAACATATACGAGTCTTCTTGCCCTGGGGTACCTCACTGGGTCCATCATATACCCGCAGACGGTGCCTACCGCTCCTCGAATCGGGTTTCACATGCCACTCTCAGAACCGAGAAAACACATGGTGGACGCACTGAAATATCATATCAAGAGAAACTGAGTTTTTAAAACAATACATATTTTCTTTTAAAATAACCACGGTTCTCAAATCCAGAAATCTCATGAAAACAGCATATCTCAATGCGTAAAATCATAAAGCATGATGTATGCGACATATGATGAAATGTAAGAAAATTCGTATATCATGCAACATGGAATAGTGATATATCATATTAAGGGAAAACCGCTCCTTTAAATAATTCCAGTTTTGAAAATATGTCTTGTGGTTCCCAATATCTCCAAAGTCAAATGCAATATCGTATAAAAGTGCACAGGTAACTATAGTAAGTAAACTATGCAAAGAGTCATATCATGATGCAGCAATGCTACTGTGTAGTGGCATGGCAATTATCGATGATGAAGTGTGTGAGCCGGCAAATCTGTGTACGTGTAACATGCGCATCATCGATAATGGTGTAAGTGTACTAACACAGGTATATGCAATGCAATAATAATATCATGAATGCAGCATAAGGTAAATCATCAGATAAAAGCTATAAGGTATACGTAACTGTCATATGTCTGAGTCGGTGAATCTATCAATCGGCATCTAGCCTCACAGCACCACATACGGTATAATCCATCATACGGCATCCTCTAGTCAAGGGTATGGATCAAACTCAAGTCAAACTCATCACGTACGGAAAATCATCGTACGACAGCATTAAGCTATCAGGGATCTTATAATCCTATAAGACGAGGAGGGTACGGACCTAACGTCTCGTACGGCCATCACTCACGATTCACAACATATATAAATGTCTCTATATACCTATATTCCAGGTCGCATCCGCAATAATCTCATATCAGGGGACCGACAGGGTATAATTCATCTCAATCAACTCGCATCCGTATACCATCATACCATCAACTCATCATATCATCATATCCGTCTTATATTCTTTCATCGCATTTATATCTCACATCAAGTCAAGTTTACATAAACATTTTATCTCTACTAAGTATAAGTATCTTATCTAACATACACACCCGAACCATACAAGCAGATTTTTAAAAGAAGCGAATCGTAGTTTTGAAAATAGGGGTTACGGTGTTTTTAAGGAAAAAATATCATTTGAAAATCCGTAACGTCCCTCAAGGTAACTGTTTAAAAGATGCATACGATTCTTCGGTTTAGAAATATGTATTGTTCAGATGACACATCTACATCGCCTATCTAGTCCTATAGTACCCTAAACGACAATATCGTCAAATATCATCCTCAAATCCCGTCATCACATATTAGCCGTATTGTATCACTTCTAACTATCCTTAGTTTCTAATATGGTTTTACTAACTATTATTTAACTCTAACCCTAGTTTCCAAATCTAGGTTTTCTTATCCAAATTCTATAAATCGGTTTCCATCAAAACTTTGCGGGGATGCTATACGCCATCCACCCGACTTCCCCCGTGGATATAGATCCACTCACCTTGGTTGTTGCTTGCCGAAGTCGATGACGCCATGCTCCGTCGCCTCAGAATCCACGTGTCAGTACCCACAATAATACACAATCGCAATGCGTGTCAAAATTAAGGCGGAAAACCAAAACGACACACGTTTCGCTCATAGGTTAAAACTTATAGCCCACGCATGCAAAACCAACAAATTACCCCTAGCCGTTGATGTACAAACATTGAACAACCAAATACAAAGCCAAATATCAAGAATTAGTATTTCAAAATACGGAAAATATAGCTAAAGTCACACTAAACTGCTCCCATATTTTGACTCAGGTCAAATAAAGCAAAACAAACAAGTATAGGATGATGTATAATCTGTAATTGAGCTACTGAACCAACCCCAACACCCCGGACAACCAAGTGGCTGGCCTCATCCCTAGAAATTCCGGTGAGCCCGGCCCCCCATACTTAGTTGGGTCTCGTTTTGTCGTGGTGGTCTCCTCTGGTCTAAAATTGGTCTCTGGTATTGTTTGCTACTCTCAAAATTGTCATGTCCCGAAAGTACGGAACATGACCGGCACTTAAACTACGAAACGTCTCGAGGCGTACGTAATCTAAGTAAACCGAAAACCCAGAAATCCAAACCAAGAAAAGAAGTAGAGTGAAGGAAAACCAATTTAAAACAAGTAGTTTTAATAGCATAAGCCGAATTATGCGGTTTTTAAGAACATCAAAATTTACTGAAAATTTCGGCAGAGTCTCCTTTGTAAATACTGGCTCCCAAACGGGATACAACATGAATAGTATACGAAATCAATAAAAGGCATCCCCAAACGGGAGCTAGCTCTTCGTCAATCGACGGTCACAACCACACAAGCAATATAATATACAACGCCAACGGCGAGGACCAAAAACTCAAAGGAAACTCAAAACCACAAGAAATCCGCAGAAATATACGCGCGACTCTAAGGTCGAAAGAATGACATCACTGGTCTCTATCTCAAAAATAAATACATGTTTGGTTGATGGAACTTCTAGATACAACTGAATAATAATATACAAGTTATATAATGGGGGGTACGATACAGTAAACCCACCTACTAGCAAATCACCCGAAGGAAACTATGCCCGCAAGCCGTAATGAAACCTGTATGGCAAACCTGCAAGAAACTGGGGCACAACGGGGGTGAGTTGCCAACTCGTGAATAGAAAAACATCTACGAACAGAAATCGCATGTATGACGCAATCCTAGGTCATACGATCATAATATATCCTCAAAATATATAACCAGCAGCCTATAACAAGGCTAGGGTAAATATCTAACCCGAGTGTAATCTCATGTGCCCGTGTCAGTGCCTCAGGTAGCAATATATCATATGAATGAGGTATGAATGCATGAAAACAGAATACATGTAAATGAAGAAACTGTTTTCATAAATTAGTGAGATTTCCTTCGTATTTTTAAACTGAGGTATCATAATGAAATCAGTATCAACAGTGTCTAGCATCAACACAAAACATAAATCTCACTGTCTCGAAATATCAATGTCTCAATCTCAATATCTAGGGCGCCGTCAGTCCAGACCGGCCCCTACCATCCATCTCAAGACCACGACGGTATCCTCCGGATATCCGACGCGTCGGGTAATATCACCGGTAGGTAATCCGTCCCCTGCCAGGCTCAACGTCAACACCACATTCATCTTGCCCCGGGGGTACCATACCGGGCCCACCATGTACCCGTGACGGTTCCTCCACTCCTCGACACGGATCTCGAAAACCACAGCAAACTCATGGTGGACGACACTTACATCACTAGAAAACCGCAATTTACATATTTTAAAAGGTTAATAAGTTTAGAAATTTTGCGGCTTTCCCCCGAAATCCAGAAATATCATAAATCTCAAGAAGTCATCACAAGTGCATATGTCAATGCTAATGAATGTATATGGTATCAATAACCAAGTTGCAATGTATGATTGCTAACTAGGCATGAACAATGGAATAACAGTATGCATGAAGTGACAAGTAATAACTACAATGTCTAAACTGGCATATAACCCAGGTACACTAATATCGTATCAACTACTAACTAACAAGCTAAGCCAAGCAATAGTATTTTCTAAGTGTACGTGACATGGCAATTACCGATGAAGATGTGTGTGAGCCGGCAAGTAAGTGTATGTGGTACATACGCATCATCGGTAATGGTGCTGGTGTCCTAACAGCATGATATCAATAATGGAGTATGAAACATAATATAAGCATGCGATGCGAAGCGAACCACAATAATGAGCGGGAGCTGAATACTAGACGCAACTATAACTAATCTGCATTAATCTAATATAAGTCCTACAAATGGTGCCTTTTTGAAATAACACGAATCATGGGGTTTTGAAAATAGGGGCTACGGTGTTTTTATGAAAAGATACGTCCTTTGAAATATCCGTAGGATCCCTTGGGCTGTCTTTTAAAATACCCACGATTCGTTAGTTTTTTTTGAAATAGGTAAGAATCGACTCTAATCTAACAGCTAAACTAAACTAAAGGGCTACGCTAACCAGCTGGACTACAGGTAAGGAAACTGCCTAACATCTGAGTCGATACATATACATACCTGTATATATATTAGTCGGTGATCCCGCCTCAATAATATCATATCTGATACCATATCTATAATCAGACATCCCAAGTCAAGAGTGCGGATCAATCATCAAAATATAGCTCGTACGTAAATCCGTCGTACGGCATCCCAAATCTGGGTACGGGTCAATATCACATTCATTATACTATTCATCTGGTATCCTCTTTATCAATATCATGATCGGGGTACTGATCTACGTCTAGTACAATACTGATACCGCCTAAGTAAGCATGCACGTGTGTGAAACACTACGTCAAGGACCCGCTACAACGTCATGTCGTATCTCAAATACGAACCCTGCCATATCACCGATCTCACGGCCTCAAATCAAATCTCATCGACTCATCATAAATCCCAAGTATCATCCTCAAATCCGTATGTGAATACATAGTCCCATACCCATGTGAACACATAATTGTATAATCCCGTAAGCATAGATGAAAGAAGAAAGTATGCCAGTATGGGTTGGTGTGCATGTGTGGTGCGACCACTACTCTAGGGTTTCGCGACACTAAATATCCAAGAACACCAAATATCCATATCATTAATATACTCAACAATGTATAAACAATATATATATGTGTGTATACATATTCGTATACATCACCACGAACTGCGGGGGTGCTATACGCCATCCACCCGACTTCTCCCCGTAGATATAAATCTACTCACCTGGTCCTCGTTCGCCGGTGCCGACGTCGCCACGCGCTTGCTTGTCGTCTCGAAGTCCACATGGGGTACCTACATATCATAACGCACCGTATCGCATTAAAATCCGACTCATGACCAAAACGACGCACGAAACCCACATAGGTCAAAACCTATAGTTGCTTTCACAAATCGACCCAAAAACCCTCAACGTCGGCGTACAAACGCCAGACCATCGAGAAAAACCCAAATACACTCATTTGCATATTCACGAACACTAATTTTAATATAAAATAGGTTAAAACTCATGAAAACCCCAAATTCACTCTAAAAGCCGTTTTTCCGAAAAACTAGCAAGCAAAATTACCCGTTTTAGTACAAAACTCGATGTTTAAACAATTCTAGCGGCCATAATACTTATTAAATAACTTAAATAAGTCAATAAAACCATTTCCATAATTTAATCACATAAATTTGCATAATTTCCAAAATCCTAGTTTGCAAAAATATCAATTTTAACACTTTTTAATGTAAAATTCACAATTTTACAATTAAACTTGGTTTTGCATATTTTAAATGGTTAAACCACTCAATATAATTTTTAAGATATGATGAAAGCCTAACCATATTTTTAATCTCTCATTTTGAATTAAAACTAAAAACCTAGTTTGCAATATTATGCAAATTGGTCCATTTTTAAAATGACAATTGTAATATAGCAACTAGATTAGATTTTAGCATGTCACAACATATTAATCTACCCATCACAACCATAATCCTATGATAGAAACCCTAATTTAATCCAAACCCTTTTCTAGAAATTTAAATCTTTAATATCAAAACCACAATTAACTCCTAATTAAACACATAATAGATAGATTCAAGTAATCAACAAAAACTTATGCAAAATGCTAAGATTATACCTCACAAAATTAGAGATCTAACACCAAAATCTTGTCCTCCAATTTGCTCTCTTGATCCATGATCCACACTAGAATAGGTCAAGAAGAAATGGGTAGGGATTGGAATTTGATTTTGTGGGATTTTTTTGAAGCATTTTGGATGGAGTTTTGAAGAGAAAAGAGGAGAAGAAATTGGGGCTGTTGTGGTGCAGATTTCGGCCAAGGGAAGGAGGGGAAAAGGTGAGGGGATGGTGCCAAAAAGTTCCAAGTCAAAGCCCCTCCCAATTACCACAATACCCTTACCTCAAAATAATATATATATAACCCTTTTTAAACCATTTCCTTCACATGAGATGAAGACAAACAAGAGGGAAGAAAATATGGGCTGTTGATGGGGGTGGGGCCGGCCAAGGAGGGGTGAGGGTGTGTGTGAGTGATTACAAAAAGAATTCCATGCAAAAAGACCCCCCACAAGCTCAAAATTGCAAGTTTTAGCTTAAATTAATTATTTTTTTTGTTCTCCATAATAAAAACCCATTAAAACTTGAAATAAAATTCTAAAAATTTATATTACAACTAGATTTTAATTAACATGATTTTAAAGATTAAAATTAGCCCATTTAAATTTGTATTTATCGCTAATTTAATGTATTTTCTTACCGGCTTAAAATAATATTAAAATAATATTTTTTTCAGAAAATTTGAAATTTCACCAGTGACTCAATAAACACCAAATACTAGTAATTACATAGCTAGAATATGTATATTTAATTTTATAAAAAAAGATATTTGCATTTTGACTTTTTACAGAAAACCCCCTTATTTTACCGTTTTTTCGACATTTCACCGAAACGATTTTCAAAACGTTACAAAAATTTTCCTGGGTTGCTCCAGATTCACTGTAGGCACACTAAAAGTCACAAAATCGAAACGGAACAAATCCTAAGTTCGTGCATCGGGTTCACCTCTATGGCTCAGGTCATGAATCGTGTCACCATGGTCATGTAAACATTCCTAACTGTTCCCAGATTTCACCTATTTTCACTACAAAAAAATCTAGTAGGACCAAACTCCTTTAAACACCTTCAGGTAACTACCCTACAAAATCCAAGCCCTAACTCTCCTACCCACCCGAGGTCGCCGGCCATAACCGATCGGAAAGGGTTAGGGTCCTAGGTGAACACTCAGGGTCTCAAGTACAATACTATCACACTACAAGGAAGAAGTTATACCTCATTTAGTCCCTTCTAGGCAGCACTAACTTCCCAAGGTTGTCAAAAACCCACTTTGCTTGGTTCAAAGTGTAGAGGAAGAGATGGGGATTAATTTTTATGAAGGGAGTAATAAGTTTTGGGGATTATTTGGAGATGGATTTAGTGTTTGAATGTTAGTTATATGTATGCCCTAGAGGCCATTACTGTACATAGGATGTATATTGTAGTGGATGCTGGGACGTATATAGGGAGGACTTTCTTGCTCGACATGATAGTATGCTATCTGGTTGAACTTTACCTTAACGTGTATACTGATTGTCTCTCTGTTACATGTTGGTAAAGCCCTTAGGATGTGTACTTGACTACCTGGACTGTGATGCGGATCATACTAGTGGGGACATGGTAGTCCATAAGTACATCCTTCAAAGTCCCTAGTCGTGGGTGTATCGAGACGGGGCATCGATATACCAGAGTAGACTAGCGTGTAGCTTCTCGACCCATACAGATGGGCGATGGATGATCCCATATCCATTGGTGTTTGACATCAGAGATGATATACGGGTGCTCAGTAAAGACTGGGTACACTGGACGGACTCACCGAGAACTCCCAGATGGTATTATACCTCACGTCAGATGGCAGTTCTCTGGTGACACTGGTACAGAGTAGTCTGTTGACCCGAGATCGTCATAGAGTCTTGTATGGTTCCCACTGTGCTTTGATTTCCATCTTACCACGTCCAAGAGGGCGTGCAAAACGGTGGTTTTTGGGTACAGTCCCGAGTCACATGGAGGCAATGAGCGATAGGAGGGGATTCGTCTCTCCCGGTATAGGGGGTTGATGTTGCGCTGTGTTCGATTGGCTATAACAGGAAGTCCCTGGCCAGGGCTGATCAGAGAATTGCTGGTAAGTGTTACCAGTAGTTTCTCGACCCGTTATGAGCTCATATCGACACGACTTATCGAGCTATTGGGGTTTGACGTTTACCACCCCTAGGCGAGATATGCGACATATCAGACGATCAGACCGGACTGTACGGTAGTGTTACTGGTCGGATTCACTGGAGTGTGAGCGGGCTTGCTCGTCGATCTTTAGATCGCTCAATACCCGGGTGGCCGTTACGTTTAGCAGACCGCTTGCGGCTTGTGGATGTTTGATATGATCATCATCCGCTGCCGGCGTATTGACGAGTCTTTAGAGTCCTACACAGAGGTTTCCTGGCTCAAGCGAAACGAAATAGGAGCGCATATGAGATATGTGCGGGACCGAGAATAATGCGTGTATGTGATACCGTTTTATATTCTCGCGATGAATGTATCGAAAGGTTGTATGCGATATAACCTAGTTATCGAATCAAGGGTTGGTTCGATAAGCCGATACATAGAATACTAGTCGGTTATATGCGATATGACCGGATCGTTAAATCAAGTGTTGATTTAATGATTTAATGCATAATTATATATTTGATATATTACTTTGCATTAACTAGTATTGGTTCACTTTAAATGGATTTTCTCACTCGGATTGTACACATTGTATATGTGATATACTTTTGTGCACTTGATTGTATCATGTTTGATGATACATGTTATGCTAGGGTTTTTGTGTAAAGATCAAACCATGGTTACATGATTATGGTTAGGGTTTTGTTTTATTCACTTATTTATTTATCCATTTCATTTTGGAAAATAAATGAGAAGAGAAAAGAATGGTGGCTTTATTTGTTGTTTAGTTGAAGCTTCATGAAGCTTTGACTTTGTCCACCATTCTTATCTCATCCTTAACCCTAACCATTCCTTTAACCCTTGGTTAATTTTCTACACATAACCATAGTTAGAATTATGATAAGTTTTGGTTTTTCTATTCTTTTTAATTAACTTATCATAATTCTTTTCTTCTTCTTCTTCATCTTCTTCACATGAAGAAAGTTCACTTCATCAATGGTGATTGATGAAAATGAGTGAGAAATCCAATTCTAAAGTCTACCCACTTCCTGTTTCTTCATCCTCTACCTCTTGCCAAGTAGTAGAGTGTGTTTACTTCACAAGTTTCTTGACTTGGTGAAGTCGGAGCTTGATTTAGCGATGTCTCGACGTAGATCATCTTCGGCATGGACATCGACGACCTAGCTTGCCCATTCTCCGACGAAGCCGACGCGAGAGCCCGGGAACTCATTTGGACAGCGAGGAGACATCGTTGCGGAGCTATGGAGGTGGAGCACCGGATCTACAAAGGTTGTATTTCCGTATTCCATTAGTTAAGTGTTAACTAGATTTCATATTCGCCTAAACTTCTAGCCGACGATCCGTAGTCGGGTCTCTCGGCACCCTTAAAATTTTAATTTGGCATGATCGATGCCTTGTGAGACCTCATTAGGGTGCCTAGGAACCCTACATTAAAGTGGAGGGATGTGGGGTTGAGGAAGATGAAGAGGGAGAAGAAAAATGATGGGGGAAAGTTAGGCGGCAGCCCCCCCTCTTTCTCATTTATTCTCACACACACTCTCTCTCTCTCCAATCATACCCTTTTCACTAAATTACCCTTTTGCCATTTCTTTATCTTTTCTTTTTCAAATTTCAAAACCAAATTTACATAATACCCACAAATACAACAACATGTAACCAAATGGAACATGACATGGTGCACTAGCCATGGAAAACTGTAGAAACACGGATTTGGCTAATCGCGATTAGCAGTGCACTAATCCGGTTTTTATCGAAACTGCGTATAATAAATTTTAAAAATGCCAAATCCTTTAATTATATTATTAAATGAATAAATCATTTTAATTTTCATTTATTTCACAATTATTGGTATATATTTATACCCTTTTTCGAAAACCTCAATTTCGCAAATCGGACAGTTTTCGGGAAAAATATTATTTTAATATTAAATTCCAAAAAATAATATTTTATATTTTCTGAAATGTTATATTCCCGGAGGTCTTCCCGGGGCCCGCCCTCGCCGATCATGGTGGAGGAAGGAGGCCTCCAGTTCGCGGTGCCCTCGGGGGCTGTCCGTCGCGGATAGCCTGCTTCATGAGATAGAGAAATCGGCTTGGGGTAGGGTCCCCGGGGGGACCTTCAGGGCCCAGATGGCGTCCATCGCCCAGGAGTCCGTGTAGGTAAGTATTTGGTTTTTTGTGAGATTCGGTGCCTCCTTCGTCTTTCTGATCTCTTTCCTATCTTTCAGGTTATCCAGCACGTTGCCCTCGTCTTACGCATGGAGGCCGAGGTGATAGCCCCGGCGATGAAGGCTGCGGACCAGCTGGCCTCGCTGGAAAAGAGCTCCAAGAAGGAGCTGGAGGTGGTGATGGCGAGAGTTGCCGCCCTGGAGGGCGAGGTGGAGGCCGGGAAACGGGAGGTTGCCCAGTACCGCAAGGCCGCCGTGGCTGCCGAGGCCAAGCTTGAGGACGCTCAGGTGCTCGCCGGCAACCTGAAGAAGACGGTGAAGACCCTCCGGAAGGAGCTGGGGGCGGCGGCCGAGTCGGCGAAGTCGGCCGACCTGAGAGCGGCGAAGTTGGCCGACCTCTCGGCGGCGAAGGCGGTGGAGGGCTACAAGAAGTCGAAGGACTTCTATGATGACCTGGCCGTGGCCACAACCCTTATCTGGCACGAGGCCCTCGACGCCGTTAAGGCCCGGATGCCGGAGTTCGCCGACGAAGAGCTTCGGGCCGAATACCCCTCGCGGACGCTGATGAGCAGGGGGAAGAGATTCCTGATGAGGAGGTCGCCGAGGACCCTGCTCGTCCCGTGGTGGATGTCGAGGAGTAACACCCTAGTTCATGTATACCAGTTCTAGTAAAGTATTTCTTTATTTATGGTAGTTTCTTGGTTTACTGTGTTTTGGGTGCGTATAGTGTATTTGACATCTGTATTTGCATCCGACCTGACCCACATGCTTGAAACCGGTCTTGTTTCATGTTTGTGATTTATCCTAGCTTGTTACGGGGATCCGTGCATTTTCATATTATACATACTGCATACTGGCATTATATCTGGCATCTGCATTTTTAAATATAACATTTAAAGTCACATAAAAATATTTTAGAAATACATTGCATGGCCTGCATGATACCCCTAACCCTGTGGTAGCATTCGCACATCTTGTTCTCATCCCGTTCAGTGAAACGGACTTGTTTGGATGGCTACACGCACGTACGTGCATCCGTTCTTGGGGGTATGCATTTTCGTTACCGGATATCTAATTTTAATTTTTGTCGACATGTATATTTTTCGTATTTTAAAACCGGATTTTTAGACATGACCCGGGCGTGTTTTGGACTAAGGTTGTATTTTACCGGAAAATCAAATTTTATCAATATAATATTTTAATTATTAACACGGTTTAAATCTTTTAAAGATTTTTTAAAAACAGAAATCTTTTTCTAAATAACAACTCTCTCTCTCTCCCTCCCTCTGACCCCACCACTCAGTCTTTCTCCTCTCTTTCTTGATTTCTTATTCTTTCCGGTCACCCGCCGGAGCCGTACCGCTACCGACGATCCGAGTAATCCAGTGAACAACCCCAGCCAGCATGGTCGTATTCTTTCTTGGCCTGGTCTTGTCTGTGCGCGTGTGTGGATATTGCAATGTTTACCCGATGTCGGACGTGCCGTACGCATCCGTCGTGTGATCCGATCGAGACAAGTTTATCTTGCTACACGCTATGATATATTTTACATCCATATTAATAATAATATTTAATGTTTAGTGTATTGTACATCCCCTGTTATCATTTTACTGTTTTACGACGTCCGTTTGCATCCGTACAATTTATTTCATATCTAGTTTCATGCAAGTTAATCTTGCTATATGCTATACTACAATATATTGCACCCATTTGAATTATAACATTACATATTGTTTAAGTTATACATCCCACATTACCATTTTATCATTTTACTGTTATATGACGTCCGTGTGCATCCATATCATTATTTACATATCTAGTCGCATGCTAATTCATCTTGCTACATGCTAGGTATATCATTGTGCATCCATATGAGTAAAATGTTACCCGTTTATCATATTATACATCCATACTAAAGTTTTACCGTTTTCGGATACCCATTTGCATCCATATCATTTTATATATATATATATATATATATATATATATATATATATATATATATATAACTGCATCTATAGATTATATTAATTCATGATATTATTGTGGTAACACCCCATGCTTAAAAACGTGCATCCTACATAATAATGGAGCTATAGTTGCAATCCTTAATAGTTATTCTTGCATCCATGTTCATTTGTGTATCCGTACCATTAATTCTTTATATCCAGTTGCATTCCATATTGTATTAATTCATAATATTGTTACAGTAATACCCCATGCTTGATAATGTGCATCCTACATAGTCATGATGTAACCCCTGATAAATATTTGTGCATCCATGCTTTTATTTGTTCATCCGTACTTGCTACAGTTTGATTATGAGCACCCACTTGATACCTGTACACTACTTGACGTGACCTGATACACCACTACTTGACATGACTTGATACATATACACTACCTGACATGACCTGATATATCCCTACTTGACATGTTACCTGATCATGTTTCTAATACCGACAATCCTGACATGTTGTCCCGATGGATATATCCTGTTGTCTGTATAGACAAATCTATTCCTGCTTGATCCTGTGTTGGCATTAGCTTCAGATATATCAATACCTGACTTGAACACATAACTTGGGGGTATGGAGAAATCAAGAATGTAACCGAACGTAATTCAAAGGGCTATCATATTGTTTGCCGCTTTTTCGGGCGTAACAGAATAACTATTGTTTGTCGTTTTTCCGGGCATTACGGAATAATCACCGATGGGTTACGATAAGGATTACATTATTTGATTTCAAAGACTTTAGAATAGAAAACCCAGTAGCACAGTTTAGACTGATCACTGCACGTCACATACATGGATACACTTCACTGTTCTATATCCATGTTTACTTATTACATTCATGTTACTGTTTATGATTCATGCCTGTATATCCTGTTATCTCCTGATTATATTATTATTGATACTATGACGCACTGACGTCTGGGTTTTGCATGGCCCAGATCCTCTACCTTTGTCGCAGGCTGATCAGGAGTATTTCCGCCGTCAGACCGAGCAGTGAGGATCCTATTAGTATCCAGTTAGTTTAGTTATTTCCGTACCTTCCAGATTGTTAATGTTATTTGGATTTATTGCTTCCGCATATTATTTCTTGACTCGTTTATTCTGGCTCATGGACATGTACTAGATAGTTTATTTTATTTCTACTGTTCTTGATATCTCTAGACAGCCGTAATGTGACTGTGGAGGGATGTTTCCTAACCACAGGTAGCATGGTTGGCTCTGTCACGTGCTGATCTTAGCGCACTCTGGGAAGTGGGACATGACACGAGGACCCCGAGGTCGCGCCCGGCCCCAAGGCCTAAAGCCCCCGTCTTCCTCCTTCTTTTATTTTGTTGCTTTTGGAATTTTTGTAAGCCTCAGGGCAGTTTGTAAGGCTGGGGAGCCTAAAATACCCTTTGTAAAGACTTTGCCTTTGGTAATAAGACTTTTTTTCTTTGGTTTCATCGGTTTGCACTTTATCTTCTGTTTGTGAAGAATGCTCGTATGATATCTCTGCTTGCACTGTTGGGCTTCCATGTCAGGTCGGCTATCTGTCTAGCGGTCATTCGTCGAGTTGATTTCGATCACTTGCCAAGTGTGCTAAGCGCTGCTGAGAAGGAGGCATCTCCATATGACCCCGAAGTCGAGGGGAGATCGCTCAGACTTGGATAGACCTGAAGCCCTTTGGTGGGGCCTCGGATCCTCTGCATGTGACTGGCAGAGGGCTATCCGCCGTATTTGTGCCGAGCTTGAATGAGCATGAATAGGAAGTTGCTCGGCTGATCCTTAGCGAGGGCCTTGGACTTCTGGCATTGCGAGCAATGACCACTAGTTGGGGATGGTCGAGCGATGGTCGGGCTCGACTGCTTCTGGGAGGACTTTGGATTCTTAGCGTTGGAGGGGCTGTAAGAAGCCCACTAAGGATGACCGGGCATTGAAGCTGCGCGGTTGCCTCTTGGCGAGGGCTTTGATCTCTGAAGTCGTGGTTAGGCGACTACCATCCTGGGATGACCGAGTGGGGTAGCCGCTCGGATGCCTCTTGCGAGGGCTTCGATCCCTGGCGTCATGGGTAGGGAGCTACCAGCCGGAGATGACCGAGCAAGGTAGCCGCTCGGTTGCCTCTTGCGAGGGCTTTGATCCCTGGCGTTGCGAGTAGGGAAGATAACGGCCAGTGATAGTCGAGTAGGGTAGCCACTCAGCTGCCTCTAAGGAGGACTTTGATCCTTAGCGTTGGAGGGGCTGTAAGAAGCCCACTAAGGATGACCAGGCAGTGAAGCTGTTGCCTCTTGGCGAGAGCTTTAATCTCTGGCGTCGTGGGTAGGCAACTACCGGCCTGGGATGACCAAGTGGAGTAGCCGCTCGGATGCCTCTTGCGAGGGCTTCGATCCCTGGCGTCATGGGTAGGGAGCTACCAGCCGGAGATGACCGAGCAGGGTAGCTGCTCGGTTGCCTCTTGCAAGGGCTTTGATCCTTCAGGACGGGGACTGAGCAGGGTCACTTCCCAGTGCCTCTTGGCGGGGATTTTGATCCCTGTCGGTTGTGGTAGGAAGCTACCAGCCGGGGATAGCCAAGCAAGGGCTCGACTGCCTCTGGGAGGACTTTGGTCCTTAGCGCGGGAGGGGATGTAAGAAGCCTACCAAGGACCCTTGGCTGGGCAGGGTTA
Source organism: Agapanthus africanus (assembly GCA_030015575.1). Lineage (NCBI taxonomy): Eukaryota > Viridiplantae > Streptophyta > Magnoliopsida > Asparagales > Amaryllidaceae > Agapanthus > Agapanthus africanus. Next base: position 605,440,354 of record JASDDO010000019.1, on the reverse strand, counting down.
CCGCCCGGTGCCTCTTGGTGAGGTCTTTTGTCCTGAAGGATAGCCGAGCCAGGGATCATCGGGCTCGACTGCCTCTGGGAGGGCTTTTGATCCCTGTTGGTCGTGGTAAGAAGCTACCAGCCGGGGATAGCCGAGCAGGGTAGCTGCTGAGTTGCCTCTAAGGAGGACTTGGATCCTTAGCGTTGGAGGGGCCTTAGGAGGCCTGCTAAGGATAACCGGGCAGTGAAGCTGTGCGGTTGCCTCTTGGCGAGGGCTTTGATCCCTGGCGTTGCTAGTAGGGGAGCTACCGGCCAGGGATAGCCGAGCGGGGTAACTGCTCGGCTGCCTCTACAGAGGACTTGGATCCTTAGCGTTGGAGGGGCCTTAGGAGGCCTACTAAGGATAACCAGGAAGTGAAGCTACGCGGTTGCCTCTTGGCGAGGGCTTTGATCCGTGGCGTTGCGAGCGGGGGAGCTACCGGCCAGGGATAACCGAGCAGGGTAGCTTCTCGGCTGATTCTTCATGAGGTTCCGCCCGACCATTCAGTTGCAGGTATGGGGAACAGGGTCGGTCACGGCGAATGTGCGCGTAGCATGCGCATTGAATGTGGGGGGAGGCGAAGCGCCAGGGCGCGTCGTTTTCATTCCGCCAGAGAAGGCTCGATGGTCGCCGCGTGGCAGCGACTTTTTGGGCGAAAGCGGGCGATTGTTGAGTTCCACTAGGGCACAGTGGGCTATATAAGGCTGAAGGGGCACTGGTCCTTCCCTCCTTCGTAAACAGATCGTTGAGAATGCAAGACTTACCCTTTACCATCCCCGAGATCATCCACTTCGAAGACGTATACCTCTATGACCAGAACTGCACCGAGGACACGGTTCAGTTGGTCTATGGGAGCATCGAAGACTACTTCGGCCGACTGCTCCCCAGGCGCTCTTCCCTGCTGTAGCTGTTGATGTACTCTATCTGGAGGGCGTCACTGGGGCTTTACAACCCCTTGTACGAGTAGCTCTATGATGAGGCCGTGGGCATGCTGCGGTCTCTGAGGCACTTTGGCCTGATCCCCGTGAACCGGCTGGCTCGCTCAGAGGCGCTCGTCCGTGAGTGCTACGAACTGAGGCTCGGGGTCGACACGCGCGGGGGGAATCGAGGGCTGAGATTGGATCTCGCAAGGCCTCGTCTGGCAGAGATCTTTACCGAGTACCACGAGCAGTGCTCTCTGCACCCCCTTCCCCCACTGTCGTAATTTTCTTTTTCTTTTGCATGTATGGTTGAGGAGCCCATAATACCTTTTGAATAAATGAGACCTTCCCTTTTTTTCCGAAATGTTCCATTGATCTTTATTAAATTAACAACAGACCCTAGGAAGAGTTTACATTGCCTAAAAAGAAAAGTACATGCTAATAGATGACCTTATTAGCGTAGCCCGAGCCCTCCAGAGGCTTGTTGGTCTCCGTGCTCAGCACCGGATACGGGGCTCCCTGAGCGCCGGACTGGTCATCTGCCAAAACGAGCATAATCTGGCTGATGGTCAGCTCGGCGGGAGGGGGACGCTGCCCCTATTCACGGTCGGCCTGCCGTTTGTCCCTCAAGTAGGCGGCGAGGTGCCCCGATCGGATGAGCTCCTCGATGTAGTCCCAGAGTTTCTTACAATCCTCCGTGGCGTGGCCCAGCGTCCGGTGGAAGGCGCAGTAAGGGCCCCGGGTTCGCTTCGAGGCCTGACGCGGGATTGGAGGGAACTTGAAGAACCCCTCGCCCTGGGCCTCCTCTAGTAACACTGCGAGGGAGACATAGATCGGGGTGTACTCCTGGAACTTCAGGTGATAGGGCTACTGACGCTCCGGCCTCTCTTCCCGAGCCCTCTTCTTCTGGTCGGACCATTCTGCTCAAGGGAGGTTCGCGTTTACCTCAGACTCCAGCTGAACCTCGCGCTCGGTCCACGCCTTGACCTCGGCCATGGTCTTAAGCTATGCCAACGCAAAGGAGCGCAACCACTCCTTGTGCCTAAGAACAGATCTGAGCGCCCTGATGACGGTCTCGTCCCAGTGCTCGGGGACCTCGAGGAGGGCGTTGTAGAAGCGGGTGATGTAAGTCTTGAATGTCTCCTTGTCCCCGCTCTTAATTGTGAAGAGGTAATCGACCGTGCGCTTCTGCCGAAGGTCCCCAACGAAGTGGCCGAGGAACTAAGTAGCCAGCTCATCAAAGGTCGAGATTTAGCGAGGCTCGAGTCCTCGGAACCAGTCCCGACCAGAGCAGATGAGGGTGGCTGGGAAGGCCCTGCACCGGGAGACGTCGGAATAGTCCTGGAAGCTCATCCCTGTGGTGAAAGCATCCAAATGGTCTTTGGGATCGGTTTTCCCATCGAACAGAGAGACCTTCAGGGGCTTGTTGCGCGAGGAGACGTGGACAGCGAGCAGTCCCTCGGTAAACGGCTTAGTGAGCGAGTCGACGGCGTACTTAGCCCCGTCGCCCAAGAGGTGACCTTCCCGGCGCATGCCCTCGATCTTCTTTTCGAGGGCATCGAGTCGGCCGTGATACCCCAAGGATTCGGTGCCTTGTGATCCCTGGCCTCTGCTGTGGGAGACCTGCGTCTGGGCGCGGCCCCGGTTCCTCTCGATGAGGTTCCTCAGATCTCCGGGCGAGGTGGCCCTCGAGACATCGTGGTGAGTCCCTTCTGTGCGCCCCCGTCGAGGGAGGGGGTGTCGATCATGCCTGTAGACAGGAGAGGTGACCGACATCTCCTCAGGGGGGTAAGGGTCGCGAGGAGGCTCGAGGCGAGGCACTTTGGTGGCGGATCTTGGTGTGGAGCCGTCGGGCACCCTGCGAGCCTCAGGGAGTATCGGCCCGTGAGATCTGTGGCCAGGGGTCGTAGCCTGCCGGTGGTCAGCCGTGCCGATGAGGGCAGAGCCTTCTGGAGGCGAAGGAGCGGCGATCTGGGGCCCTGTCCCATCCGCTTGAACGCAGACGAGCGCCTCCACGAGGGACTGTAGCCGATCTATTCGGCTGGCGAGGGCGTTGATGATGGTCGTCGGGGGAGGTTCATCCGTGCCTCCGATGAGGGGGAGGCGGCGGCCGGTACCTGGATCTTCAGGGTGGTCGCTTTCCATGTGGATGGAGATCGGAAGGCCAACTTTGTTTTTTGTGGAGTTTACTTTCCCACAAACGGCACCAACTGATAGAGGTCCTTCTCGGGTCTCCGTCAGATGTTGTCTTCCGTTGATCTCCCGGTGGATTTTGGAGGTGATCTCTGTAGGGTTGCTAGGCACGCGCATAAGGGTATAAAAGGCATCATCCATGCCTGATTTAAAAATTAGCCGTGCCGAACAACCCAAAGCCGGATCTTTAAACTAGGGTTTAGGCGAAAACTAGCATGTTAAACTCTTTAACACTAAGTGAGAGGGATTACAACCTTTGTAGATCCGGTCCTTCACTTCTTAATGCTCCGTGTTGAAGTCCCTTCGCTGCGATCATCGTGTTCCGGACTCTCGAGAGGCTTCACGAAGAGAAAGATGCAGTCTTGCTTCCGATTTTCGATAACAAAGATGATCTACCTTGAAGTTTCATTAACACAAGCTAACACTCATTAAATATAGTGAACACTCTCATCTAAAGGGCAAGGATAGATGAGAATGATGAAGTAGGATTTTTGCTCTCATTTATAATCTTTTTCTCACATATTTTCATCACTTAGAAAAAGCTAGAAAGCTTTTTCATGAAAAGAAAGAAGGAAGAAGATGAACAATCAACATGAAACCTTTTGTGATGAATAATGAAAGGATAAATATGATGATTAATGCAACCATGGTCAACTAAACCCATGTAGAGAATTAAGTAGGGTTAGGGTTTGGCTTGGGTTAAAGCATGAGTCATAACAAAATATCTTTCACAAAAAAAAACTAAACCTTCTAGAATCATCTAGAAAGCATTAACCCAAATCAAACCCTAATCTTGTTTAATCTCTACTAAACATGTTGCATTAGTTATCATATCATGTTACAATATTATATATCATATATATAATATTTATTGTAACCAAATAAAATAATACAATTAACATATATCGCATATATATCAATGTATTACCCGAGTGAGAAAAAGAATCTTTTAGTGAGCTAATATTAGTTAATGTAATTTAATATATCAGATATATTATTATACATTAAATTATCGAATCAACACTTGATCCGACAATCCGGCTATATCGCATATAATCGACTAATATTTATCCGTACCGATTCATCGAATCAACACTTGATCCGATGACCCGGCTGATATCATATATCGCGAGAATAGAATACGGTATCTCATATCGCATTATCCTCGGTCCCTCACATATCACATATGTGCCCCTACTCCGTTTTGCCTGAGTCAAGAAACCTCTGTGTAGGACTCTAAAGAATCATCAATACGCCGGCAGTAGGTGATGATCATATCAAACACCCACAAGCTGCAAGCGGTCAGTTAAACGTAACAGCCACCCAGGTATTGAGCGCTCAGAAGATCAACAAGCAAGCCTGTACATTCTCCTGTGAATCCAATCAGTAACACTCCCGTACAGTCCGGTCTCGTCGTCTGATATGTCGCATATCTCGCCTAGGGGTGGTAAACGTCAGACCCCAGTAGCTCGATAAGTCATGTCGATATGAGGTCTATAACAGTTCAAGAAACTACTGATAACACTTACCAGTAAATCTCAGCAACCCTGGCCAGGGATTTCCGGTTATAGCCAATCGAACACAGCACAACATCAACTCCCTATACCGGGAGAGACGAATCCCCTCCTATCGCTCATTGCCTCCATGTGATTCGGGACTGTACCCAAAAGCCACATTTTTGCACGCCCTCTTGGACGTGGTATGATGGAAATCAAAGCACAGTGGGAATCACACAAGACTCTATGACGATCTCGGATCAACAGACTACTCTGTACCAGTGTCACAGGAGAACTGCCATCTGACGTGAGGTATAATACCATCTGGGAGTTCTCGGAGAGTCCGTCCAGTGTATCCAGTCTCCACTGAGCACCCGTACACCATCCTTGATGTCAAACACCGATGGATATGGGATCATCCATCCCCATCATATGGGTCAAGATGCGTATACGCTAGTCTACTCTGTTGTATCGATGCCCTGTCTCGATACACCCTCGACTAGGAACAGTTATAGGATGTACTCGTCGACTACCGTGGCCCCACTAGTATGATCTCATCATAGTCCCAGTAGTCGAGTACATATCCTAAGGGCTTTATCAACATGTAACATAGAGACAATCAGAGTACATGTTAAGATAAAGTACAACCAGATAGCATACTATCATGTCGAGCAAGAAAGTCCTCCCTATATATGTCCAAGCATCCATCACAATATACATCATATGTACAGTACTGGCCTCTAGGGCATACATATAACTAACAATCTCCCACTTGCACTAGGTCCATCTGTTGTGGTATCACATACCCAACAATTAGCTGTGGTTGAAGTATCTCATACTCAACCATCCCATAAAAGTCTCTACTGGGAAAAAGGCCTTTGTGAGTGGATCCGCGCTGTCGTCCTCTGTGTCTACACTCCTAACCTCGATCTCCCTGTAGATCAACCATCTCCATGATCAGGTGATACTGCCTAAGAATTATATCTGGATTTCTGATGGGACGGGGGTTCTTTGGCATAAGCCACAACTCCATTGTCACACAATGGTAGGAACGAAGTTCATCTCATGAACTTATATATCCAAACTGCCTCTTTGGTAGTATCCTTGGTAACGATATATCTTGCCTTTAATCGTCTAGTAAGTCACGGTATCTGGCTTGGAACTCTTCCAACATACCGTCCCTCCACTGAGGGTAAAGACAATGCCTGCGACTGACATTCAGTCGTCCTTATTACCCTGGAACCTTTCCAGTGATTCTCCCTAGGATCGATTGATACCATCTCACTATAACTAGTGAGTATCCTAATATCCAATTAGATCTATCTCATAGATCCAAAACCCAGGATTTAGGAGGTATCACTTTGATCCTATATGGAGAATCCTTGTGATAAGCAGAGATTGACCGAGCGTAGTATAGGAAACTCCTTCCCTATCAAGAGTATGTCATCCACGTACTCTACGAGGATCACCACCATACTCCCTACTACCTTTTTTGTATTTACAAGGTTCATCTACCATTTTGATGAAGTCAAACTCTTTGACTACCATATCAAAAAAGATGTTCCAACTCCGCGATGCCTGGTTTATCACATAAAGCATCTTGCACACCTTTCCGCTGCTCCCACTGTCTACGAAGCCCTCTGTATGTGTACTTATATACGCTCTCTTCTAAAGCATCATTTAGAAAAGCAGTCATGACACCCAACCACCAGATATCGTAGTCGTGGTAAGTAGCAGTGGCAAGTAGGATCTGGATGGAATTAAGTATAGCTTTGAAAGTCTCAATTTTTCCATGTACACCAAGTAATCTTCTCAAGATATACTCGCTCCTGATGGGGATTTAACCCTTCAGATAAAGCAATCAAGGTCCTACTTTGTTGGTGTATAAGGATTCCATCTCAAATCGATAAGCATCCAGCCATTCTTACAGAGTCTCACTCCTGATGGCCTGCTCGAAACTAGTTGGGTCATCATCTCATGATGCAATCCTCGCTCCCACTATCATAGAGAAACCGAAGTATCTCTATGGTGGGTGAAGAACCCTACTAGATCGGCGGAGAGGCTGAGGTTCGTTGGAAACTACTGAATCCTTTGGTTCTACCAAATCATCAGCTGCAGTTTGTATAGCTGGAACTACTTCCAGTTTTACAGAGCTGAGCTTGCCTCGAGCTTGTCCGGATTTTGCTTTTAGACATAGGCCGGACAACCCCAAATCTTAAAAAACTTAAGATTTAGGCTCTTCCCTTTCCATATCACATATGAAGTGGTAGGCAACTGATTTGATTTGAACCCTATTCGATAGGTATGCAAGTTCTCAAGAGCATAACTCCCAAAAGGAAATAGGAAACTCAGTAGTAATCATCATAGAGCACACCATATCACATAGGGTTCTATTGCTCCGCCCCGATATACCATCGTGCTATGGTGTATACGGAGGAATAATACTGAGAGAGAATCTCATTCTCCTTTAGAATAATCCAGGAATTCCGTGCTCAAGTATTCTCCTCCTTGATCTCATCAAAGGACATAATACTTATACCCATTTTTGGTTATCTACTTCTAACTTATATTCCGTGAATATCTCAAAAGTTTCGGACTTGTGTTTCAACAGGAACATATGTCTGAATCTTGAGAGATCATCAGAGAATGTAATGAAGTACAAAGAACCGGTCTTGGCATGTGTAGACAGGGGACCTTCATACATCAGCATGTATCAATCCCAAGAGTTCACTAACTCTTTCTCTGTTTCCATTAAACGGAGCTGTGGTCATCTTATCTCTATGACATGACCGGCAAGTTTCACAAGATGTAAATTCAAACTAATTTAAATATGCATCTATATGTAACTTCAGCTAGTCGGGTCGCATTGATATGACCTAGTCTACAATACCTCAAGAAGGATTCGTTCATTTCTGAACTTTTCCTCTTGTGTGTGTTCTGTATACTAAGATCTGTAGTTTGATTTAGAACGTCAATACTTTTAGATAACGTGACTGACAACCGATCAACTCTTGATATAGGAAATGTTCAAAACATTATCCAACAATACAAAATTATATCCTTCTTTACTAATAAAGAGACTGATATGATGTTGTATATCAGGTTCGGTATCTAATAACATTTGTTCAGAATCAATGTATTCTGGTAATACAGGGTGATCGTGACCAACAGACTTGGCTGCAACACTTGCACCGTTTTCTGTCTTATGAAACTGTAACCCTTCGAAAATCGTTTAGGCAGTTTTTCGGTATTCGGCTAAAATGTCAGCTTTTTCCGTAAAAAGTCAAAATAGGTATTTTTCATTGTAGACCTAATTATACAAAATTTAGATAAGATATTACTATAAATTGGTCACTAAAATGCTACTTATAATTTTCTAGTTAAATAAAAAAAATTCGTAATTAATTATTTTTAATATTATTTTAAACTTTTAAAAATACATTAAATTAGTGATAAATACAAATTTAATTAGGTAAATTTCATAATTAGGAATCTTTATAAACTAAAATAGAGTGTTAATAAATTGTATCATGACTTTGTAAGATTTTAGTTTTATGGTTTGAAATTAATGAAAAAAATGAAGTAAAATGGGGTTTTTTGTAAAAAGGTTGATGTGAAATGCATTAAATGAGATTTAAGGGGTTTATTTGACCTAGAAACATCTACAAAAAACCCACAACTCCTCTCCCTACCTGCTGGCCGAGCCTAACCTGCAGTAATCCCTCATCTTCTCACTTCTTTCTTGCTTCATTTTGCTATCAAAATCCATTGAAAATTCACAAATTCCTTCTCCAATTCAAAGCAAAATCCTAATCCTATCTCTCCTCAAACCAAATTTAGTTCAAAACTTGAAGAAAGGAGGCATCTTTGGTGGCTTGAGCAAGCTAGGGTTCAAACTTGTGAGGTGAAGATTCTAAACTATTTGTTAACTTGTAGTTTAAATGTGCAAAAAATTGAACTTTGATGTATTAATTTATTAGTAATTGCTTGTTTATGAAATTCAAGAAAGGGATTTGATTGTGAATTAGGGTTTGTAGCATGGTTGATGGATTAAAGTTAGGGTTTTGGTTATCTAATTGGTTAGAATGGTAAATTATGCGATGTTGCGCTCGCTAAATCGATAATTTGCGATTTTTGCATCGAAATCGATATGCAAATGCTTTCTAGGTTTTTATGTAAATTAGGAGGCGATCTAATTGCGATATTTGGATGATGTAATTAGCATCATATACGACTTTTAGTGTGCGCGAATGCGGGGTTTTGTTTACTCGGGTTTTGGTTTTGTCGATTGCCCCGAAATAACGATTCTAGTTAAGATTTAGCGATTTTCGTGTGTTTTCCACGCACCGAGTGCACGTTATGTTTAATTCAAGAGCATCGATCTTTTTATATTGACTTGGTGTCATTTTAGGGGTATGTAATCTTATATTGTGTGTTATGCAATGCTAGGATCGGTCGGGGAAACATCGGACACGGCGCGTAAAGGCAAGGCGGTTGTCGGATCGGATTAGCGAGGCATTCAGGTGAGTAGATGTATTCATCTATGGGGGAATCGTCTGGATGGCGCGAGGCGCCCCCTAGTTAGGATTACCTTATTTCTTGCAAAACTTGTATTGCTAGTTAGCTTACCCCTTTATTTACATTGCATACCCTTACAGCTAACCGTATGCTAGATTGCATGGACATTCATATACACATATGCGATATCACTTCGTAGGACACGAACACCATTACCATTGGTATCTGTTGCACGCGCACTATTCATGTGACACACACGCCTTTGGTAATTGCCATGCCACGTGCACTATAGAACCTGTTTAGCTCAGTTCGCCACTTGCATCGTACATAATATATGAAATTTGCATAGCATGTATATACCTCGCATCATCATCATACTTACATAGATTTCTAGCAACAATTCACATCGCATACCTTGATATCATAGACATTTATCATATACAACATGATGGACATTATGATTTTCTTGAGGATTTCAGTATCGCTGCGATTTCTGGATTTTTGGGGAAAACCGCAAGAATTTAACAAGAGCTTATATTTATCATTTTTTTAAACAAAGTTGCGGTTTTCTCGTGATGTATGTGTCGTCCACCATGAGTTTTCATGTTTTCTGTTGGATTTCGAGATCCGATTCAAGGAGTGGATGAACCGTCTCGGGTACATGGTGGGCCCGGTATGGTACCCCGGGGCAAGAAGATCGAGTTGTAGACGATGAGCCTGGCAGGGGAAGACTACCTACCGGTGACGTCTGGCGCGGCGGATATCCGGAGAATACCGACCGTTGGCGTGAGATTTGATGATATGGGCCGATCCGGACTGACGGAGCCCGATATTTTGAGACATTGATAAAGTGAGACATTGGGACAGATGTGATTTCATATTTGGTGTCGATACTTGACACGGGTTTTCAGATGTTTTTTTGATGGTACTCAGCTATTATACAGATATTCATTTTCTAAAGTTGAGAATGCAGAACTCTTAGCATTTAAAATACTTAAAGATTTAGTATTGACATTGCATACATGTGCTTGCATACTAGAGGTATTACATCACATCTGGACATACATGCTGTGACGCATTTGCGTGCATTCTTACGATTGCCTTATTAGATGTTATATTCTACTCACGAGCTGGCAACTCACCCCCGTTGTGCCACAGTGTCTTGCAGGTCGGACTCATCAGTCTTGTAGCGGCGACTATCTTATCATCAGCTCCTTTTGCTCAGACTCGCGACATTACTCGTAGGTGGGTTGCGAGCGCACTTTATTTCTTTTTGCTCTATCATTGTATCTAGTATCCTCCATCTACCACTTTCTATTTGTATATGCGACCTAGTGATGAGACTGAGAGATTTGTATATATGTGGTTTCTTTTGGGTCGAGCTCACTTGAGCCGATATTGTGTTTTCTGATATTTTGCATTTCTTTTATGCTCTTTTCTTGATATTACTTATATATTGCGTTTGGTTGTGATCCACCTTGGGCGAAGAGCTAGCTCCCGCTTGGGGATGCCATTTTATGATTACAGGTTATATATATCTTGCTGTACCCATTTTGGGGGATAGAATTTACAGAGGAGACTATGCCGAAATTTTCGGAAATTTTTGATGTTTTTTTTAAAAAGGGATTCTATGCAACTTAATTGATTTAAAAATCGTTTTCATGTAAGGTTTTCCTTCACTCTCTTTTAATTTTGGTTTAGATTTTTCTGGGCTTTGGCTGACTTAGGTTACGGTACGCCTTTAGACGTCTCGTAATCTAAGTGCCAGTCACGTTCCGTACTTTCGGGTCGTGACAAAGTTGGTATCAGAGCGTAGGTTTTACCTTTCTGAGTGTAGGACGACCTTGGTAGATGGAGTAGGTGACTTAAGCAGAGTGGCGTAGCGTGAGTATGATCCGCGGCATACTTACGATACGGTACTCCGCCTAAGTGACCTTAGGACATAATTGCTTGTATTTCCTTTCTTGATTCCTTGCATTCCTTGATTCAATTGCAATGTTCTTATCAGTCCTGTTTCTTATTCCAGCTTCGATGCCGCCAAAGACTACGAGAGCTCAGCGGGCTGCCGCTAGGGATGAGATTCGAGCGGGCTCGTCTGAGGCGAGGATCGAGCGGGATGATATGCCTACCCCTTAGGGTCATACGGATCCGCCTTATCCTGACCGTATTGCCAGAATAGAGACCGGCATGCAAGAGTTGCGACAGATGATGGGATCTTTAGTTGAGTCCAGCCGGGTACAGAGATCCGAGGACGTTCTTTCCACCGCACAGACCACGATTGTACCTGCTGCACAGATGGTCGCTCCTGCTACTACGGAGACTATCCCTGTTTCACTACAGGAGTTCATGAGATTGAGACCTCCAGCTTTTACCGGTACGGATGTGACAGAGGACCCACAGGCATTTCTTGATAGGATGGCTCGGATTTGCCGTTCGTTGAGGTGTTCTGATGATAGATTGGTGGAGTTTGCAAGTTTTCGTCTGGAGGGAGCCCAGACATGATACGATTCAGTAGAGAGAGGCCGAGCTACAGGTCTACCTTCTATGACCTGGGACGAGTTTACAGCTGCATTTCTTGCCCGTTTTCTTCCGGAGATTGTCCGAGATGCTCGAGCCCGTAGTTTCGAGTCTCTGCGCAAGACTCCTGGGATGACGGTGTCGGAGTATGATATACAGTTTATCCAGTTGTCTCGATATGCTCCGTACCTAGTAGACACAGAAGAGAAGAGAATAAAGAGATTTGTGCGAGGGCTTGATACACAGCTATTCCTTGCCATCAGCACCCAGCACTTTGATACATACGCAGCCGCGATGGATGCAGCCTTACTTTTGGAGGAGCGTATTTCTGAAACTCCGGTCGTTTCTGGGCCGAAGAGGATCCGTACTGATACGCCAGCTCAGCGGCAGATAGGTAGACACCGTGATAGATTATTTCCGGGAGATGGTGGAGGCAGAGGATTGAGATGAGGTCAGTTATTTGGTTCATATCCACAGACCCAGCAGTCGTCGCCAGGATGTTTTCGGTGCGGGAGTCAGTACCACCGTATCAGAGACTGTACCATGGGACGTCAGGGCGCGGCGACAGTCCCGCATGTGACCTTACCACCCTCACCACCTCCTCAGAGAGCTCTACTTCCTACTCCTGATGATGCTCCATGCCAGCCAGTTGCTTCTAGAGGCCGTGGGCGTGGCGGTCCAGTTCAGTGAGGACGAGGCAACAGAGGTAGAGGCAGAGGCCGAGGTAGAGGCAGAGGACAGCCAGCTATTAGTGGTTCAGTGAGGACGAGGCAACAGAGGTAGAGGCAGAGGCCGAGGTAGAGGCAGAGGCCGAGGTAGAGGCAGAGGACAGGCCCGAGTGTTCGCGTTGACTCCTCAGGATGCACAGGCATCCAATGCCGTCGTGACAGGTACTCTGCCAGTATGTACTTTTGATACACGGGTATTATTTGATCCAGGCTCCACACATTCCTATGTATCCACGTACTTTGCACCGAGGTTGGGCCGAGAGTCTTCTCCGTTAGATCAGCCGCTTGTCATTATTACACCGGTAGGCGAGTCTTTTGTTGCCCGTTTTGTGTACCGATCGTGTTCCGTTCGTATTGGGGAGAGAGATTCTTCAGTTGATTTGATTCTCCTCGATATGCTAGACTTTGACGTTCTTCTTGGTATAGACTGGCTAGCCACCTATTATGCATCCGTGGACTGCCGTGAGAAAGCAATCAGATTCAGTTTTCCTGGTGAGCCGGTTCTTATTATTCAGGGAGATCGTAGCGCTACCCTTCCCAGCTTGATTTCTTCTCTTCACGCTGGTCAGATCTTAAGAAAAGGGTGTCAGGGATTCTTAGCCTATGTTTGTGATACTAGCTCCACAGAGGTTTCGTTGGACCAGGTCCCTGTTGTGAGAGAGTTTCCTGATGTATTCCCTGACGAGCTGCCTGGTCTGCCACCAGAGCGCGAGATTGAGTTCTGCATCGATCTGATCCCCGGCACGGGGCCTATCACTATACCGCCTTATCGAATGGCCCCGGCGGAGCTGAGAGAGCTAAAGGATCAGTTACAGGACTTTCTGGACAAAGGGCTTATCCGACCGAGTGTGTCACCTTGGGGTGCTCCCGTCCTGTTTGTTAAGAAGAAGGACGGAAGTATGCGCTTATGCATTGATTATCGTCAGCTGAACCGGGTTACTGTGCGGAACAGATATCCCCTACCCCGCATTGATTGTTAGTGTATATGCCCTAGAGGCCATTACTGTATCATACTGGTTTGTATATTACTTAATGGATGCTTGGGATATTCACCTTGTATATACAATCTTGCTCAAAATAGTAGTATGCTACTTGGTTTGTTTCTACTTCAATGTGTACATGTGTTTATTTTTGTATATCGCCTATACACATTAGTAGAGCCCTTAGGATCTTTGCTTGATTACCAGCGATGTGATGGCCGTCACACTAGTGGGGCTGGGTAATCTATAAGCACATCCTTATGCAGGTCCCTGGTCGCAGGACTATCGAGACAGGGCATCGATACTCCGGAGTAGACCAGCGCATGCGCTTCTCATCCCAGTATGGGAGACGGTCTGTCCCACAGCCGTCAGTACGTCGTACTTGAGATAGTATGCGGGTGCTCGTTAGGTTACGGGTACACTGGACAGGACTCGTCGGGAACTGACTAGTTGGTATTATACCTATCGTCAGTTATCAGTTCCCAGGTGACATGAGTGCAGCTTAGTCCGCTGACTTGACACTGTCACTTCGCCTCGGGTGTGTTCCCACTGTACTTTGATCACTACCCTACCACGGCTCAAAGGAGTCGTGCAAACAGGTAGTGGTTGGGTGCAGTCCCGAAGCACTTGGAGGCAGTGACGGTTAGACAGGATTCGTCTCTCCCGGTATTGGGGGTTGACATCGCGCTGTGTCTAGGAGAGCCATTACACGAGTAGTCCCTGGCCAGGGCAAACGAGATATACTGGTAGGTTTCCAGTGTTATCTCAGGGTGTTTTGGGCTTCGCTCCGGCACGACTTGTACCGCTATTGGGGGACTGACGGTTACCGCCCCCTAGGCCCGCCATGCGATGTATCAGACGAACAGACCGGACTGTACGGAGAATGTCACACTCAGGCTCAGTAGGAGTTCAGATGGGTTTCGCCTCGTCCGTCTTCTTGTCGGCATTACCTGGGGACCGTTACGCACAGCTAGTGCCGCTTGCGGTCTGTGGTTAAACCCAATGCCAGCGTAGTGTCGAGTCTTTAGAGTCCCACACAGAAAGCTTTTCACCTTTAGGCAAAAGAGTAGAGGTCGCATGGTATTGCGACAGGTCGCATGGTTTTGCGACAGGGTTCGGTCACATCCGTGCTCTTGTGCACGTACAGTGTCCGGACAGTTTACACTAGCGGGCTTTGGTTTAAGCCAGATCCTAGTGTATCTTATGGGATTGGATTTATCCAGTTTGCATTCGTGTTCCTCGGAACGCGGATGCGGGTGTGTATGCACAGTTGACAGGGAGGCACAGACAGCGGATTCTCATTAGGGTTGTTGACAGTTGACCGTTGACTTTTTGACTTTTTGTTCAACCCTAATGAGAATATGATATGTGATTAACTATTATATTAATTAAGTATTATGGTGATATGGTTGTTGACTTGTTGACTTTTGTTGACTTGTTGACTTTGGTGACTTGTTGACTCTTGTTGACTTGTTGACCGGTTGACTAGGCTTGACTAGTTGACCATCATGATAACCATGGTTATCATTTCATGCCAAAGACTTTTACTTGCTTGCTCATTTGAGTAAAATGAGTGCATGACATGATAAGCTTATGGTTGCTTCAAACCATCACATAAGACTTTTTTGATATGATGAGTTATGATCACTTTGGATTATGAGAGGGTGAAAGACAAAAGAGTTGCTCATTCTTTCTTGCTCATTCTCTCTCTTGTTCTTGAGCTCTCCTCTTGCTCTCACCCTCAACCTCTTGCTCCCTCTCTTGATCTATGGTTCTCTTGTCTCATGAGTTGAGAATCAAGAACCATAGATAAAATCCCATTCTATTTCCTCTCTACTCATTCTAGTTCACTAGGTTTAGCAAACCAAGTGAACTAGTTTCTTCAAAGACCGAAGAAGGAGCTAAAGGTTGGAGCTTTCAAGTGGATCTATCTTCGGCGTACGGAGACAACGAGAAGGAGCCATCGAACCACCATCGGAGCTTAAAGAGAAGGAGTTCAAGTTTAGGTATAACCATCTTCATCCGAGTAGCTAAATATCTTTAGCTTAGTATGCTAGTTTTAGTTTAGGTAAAGATCCCGACCTAGCTTAGTCCATGTTGCCTCTTGCGTTAAAATTTTGATTTTATACCGTTTCCGCCTCCCCGTAAGAACCGGGGGTCGCAACGTGGACTTACAGTGGTATCAGAGCCTAACTAAACTTAAACTAGCATGGTAGTGAAGTGTAACGAAGTTCGGAACCGGAAAAATCCAAAAACCAAACTTTTACAAAAACTGAGTTTCTGTTGAAATTTTTTTTGGCTCAAAATGAAAAACTTTACACTTGTAAATTCGGCTCAGGGTTTTGTGTGAACACCCAAGAAAAACGATACAGTAATTCGTCCAAACCGCCGCCCTTCCGCCGCGTGAGCTAGGCATCCGCCGCGGAAGCGCCGCGCTTTGTCGTCTTCTGTGCATCGTTTTTCGTGCAGTGTGTGTCTGTGTTGGTTTTGGGATTTTTGAAATATATTATATGTGCCCAGATTTTCCAGAAAAGAAATTTCCTTTTGGGGTCCTATAATTCCGTATTTTTTCCGAACTTCACTGCACTTTGACTATGATGGTTATATCTGTGATGTTTGCATGTATTGAACGTCGGCTAATCGCTATAAGTCGATTAGTCGGGGTTATACATGATCTGTAATGTGCTGGAATGTGTATATAAATATGTTGGATTGTCGCGGGTGAATAGCCGGGGGTTGTGAGACGAGAGTTTTCTTTTCTTGCAATTCATGTAAATTTGTAAATTGATGTAATAATTATTTGTATGGCCGCACAACCGGGTCGGGGTTGTAGCCGTCATTGTATAATTTCTTTTTACTGTTTTTGCTCCTAGGATAGACCCATGGAGGGGTGCACAAACTACCGGGTATGCCGAAGTGTCGAGTGGCCTACTCATGGAGATGAGGGAGGTTGCTACGCTTCGGGTACTTGGCGGGTAGTTTGCCGCACCCGTAGGGGTCTTGGGTGGGGTTTTGGCTATTCACCGCGACCGTGTAATCTGTTTTTGTTACAGGCTCGTACAAATTACAGATTCCTAGTATATCCAATGTATTTATCTGTGATCTGAAATGTTTATCATTGCAGTATACCTATATATGATATTATTTAGGCGTTGCTTATGTTTTACAGACGCGCTAGCCCAGCCCCCGCTCTGTCGTTAGTTAAGTAACCTAACGGGTAATGACGGGGCCCCGTGGCGAATGCGAATGGCATAAGCGTACGTCATATTTTGGTTGTTTTCTGCAATGGTAGGATTAAATGATGGGACGCATTAAAAGAACTAATGCAAGAATATCACGCATTAAAAGAACTAATGCAAGATAATAAACCAAGTTAAAGTCGTTGGAACACTTTCGAAAAACCACTCGGTTCTTTTCAAAAACAACTTTTAAATGCGGAGCTTGAGCCACTCCTTTTAAAAGCTATCTCGTTCCATCGACCAAATCAAGTTCACTACGTTCACGGTTTTGCCAAAACCATCCGTAGCCCTCCGTCGTTTCACATGAATAGTCAATAGTATTCAAGCTGTGTTTGTTGGCCAAAGTCAAGGCACAGTGATTGGTAGCTATTGGGTATTCATGTGCAGCATAGATAGATGCGTTGGTTTGGAACAGTCGTACTGCCTTGTTGGCCAAAGTCAAGGGTAGGTGCGGGTGGATTCAAATTAACCTGGAGAACGACGGGCAGAACTTGACATGTGACTTATGATTTGTTGGCCAAAGTCAAGGTCATAAGAGCATGGGGCAAAAATCCACATCGGGAGTTTCATAAGTACTGAAACTTGCTAGATTTGCATACCATTTGGAGTGTGATGATTCTGGTAGGATTCCTTCAGTTTCGTCACGCAATGATATTTGGATCCCGATCCTACTGTGAGTATATGCTACTCCTCGGGAAATTTCTCACTTAACGATCAATGCTATAAACCTAGTAGGTGCCTAGAAAGGTGTTAGCGGGGCTACGCCCCCAGGGAAAAGAGGTTCTTTAATTAAGGAACTTCGCGAAAGCGTTGGAAAACCTCCCTCGAAGTACCGACACCGGCCTGGCTGAACGGTTAAGCAAGTATTGTACGGTGGGATTGATCCTGACTAATTCTTCCTTTATGGTTTGAGGAGGGATTCGAGAAACAGTGGGAGCCATCCTGTTTAGACAAATTAAAAACCACTCTAAACTTGCAAGAGCATCATGCTGAGTGTTTCTTCTTCTCTCTCCTAATTGCAGCGACCAATCAACATGACTGGACTTAAGTTACTCCTAGATAAAAACAAACTGACAGGGCCAAACTACAAAGATTGGCTCAGGAATGTCAAGATAGCAATCACTTATGACAAGCTGGGGTATCTTCTTACCACCAAAGCTCCCCCTGTCCCTGGTCCAACTTCCAGTGTCGCGGATAAGGAAATCCGCAAGACTTGGGAGATTGATAGCGCGAAGGCCAAGTGCCTCCTGCTTGCCTCGATGGACAACGAACATCAGAGGAGGCATGAGAATATGGACATGGAGTCCATATTGCTCCATACAAAAGAACTGTATGGAGAGCAATCACGTATCGCAAGATACGAAGCGTCGAAAAAGTTATTTTCGACAAGAATGGCCGTCGGATCATCAGTAGCCGAGCACGTGCTAAAGATGATCGGCTTCATTGAGGAGCTCGCTGACCTAGGGATCACATTGGAGAGTGAGCTATATACGGATATAGTTCTCCAGTCCCTTCCTTCCACTTACGCCCAGTTTATACTGAACTTCAACCTACAAGAAAAAGAGGTTGAACTTTCAGAGCTCCTCAACATGCTGAGGAGCGCAGAGGGCACCCTACAGAAAGGTAGGGATACATCCACTTTGTTTGTAGGAGGATCATCTTCTTCTAGGTCCAAGGCGAAAGCCAAGGGAAAGAAGAAGAAGGCCCCCGCCAAACCAAGGGGCGGTGTTAGTAAAGTGGATACGAAGGGAAAAGGAAAAGCAACAAAGATAGCGAGGAAGCTTGTGGATAAGGAAGAATGCTTCTATTGTCATAAGAAGGGACACTGGAAGAATGATTGCAGGGCCTGGAAGGCCAGAACACAGGAATTGAAGCAGGTTGCAGCTTCAGCTTCAGGTGTGTATGTTATTGAAAACTGTCTTTCAATAAACTCTACTTCCTGGGTATTGGATACCGGATCAGGATCTCATATCTGTAATTCTTTGCAGGCGTTGAGAAACCGTAGTGTTTTGAAAGCAGGTGACATGACCCTCAGAGTTGCAAACGGAGCTAGCATGGATGCTAAAGCCGTGGGGGACTATCACCTGGGAATGTCAGATGGACATGTTTTGGTTTTGCGTAATTGCTTTTTTGTACCCAACGCAACTTGTAATATCATTTCTGTATCTTTAGTTTCTAAAGAAGGTTATGAATTTGCGTTTGTAAGTAATGTTGTAAACATTCACCTTAATCAAGTATTGATTGGGTCAGGTACTCTGAGTAATGGTATATACGTGTTGAACCAACCACAGATTTTTAATGTCCAGAATACACACAAAAGAAAGTCTCCAGAAATAAATCAGACTTTCTTATGGCATTGTAGATTGGGTCACATCAATGAGAGAAGGTTGACTAAGTTACATACAGAAGGATATTTGAATGCGTTCGAATATCAATCGTATGCCACTTGTCAATCTTGTCTCAAAGGAAAGATGACAAAGACTCCGTTTACTGGACATGGAGTAAGAGCGAGCGAGCTCTTGGGACTCGTACACAGTGACGTGTGCGGTCCAATGTCTACACATGCCCGAAGCGGACATTCTTACTTCATTACTTTTACGGATGACTTCTCAAGGTACGGTTATGTCTTCTTAATGAAACATAAGTCCGAGGCCTTTGGAAAATTCCAGGAGTATAAGAATGAAGTAGAGAAACAGACCGGCAAAAGTATTAAGATTCTAAGATCGGATCGAGGTGGAGAATACTTAAGTGCCGAGTTCCTGGACTATTTAAAAGAGAACGGAATTCTCTCTCAGCTTACTCCTCCATACACCCCGCAACATAACGGTGTATCGGAGAGACGGAACCGCACCCTATTGGATATGGTGCGGTCCATGATGGGTAATGCTGAGTTACCGCGATCATTCTGGGGGTATGCGCTAGAATCAGCAGCGTACCTTTTGAACCGAGTTCCGACTAAGACTGTGCCTTCCACACCATATGAAATGTGGTGTGGGAAGAGACCCTATCTTAAGCACATTAAGACATGGGGATGTCCGGCTTTTGTCAAAAAGCAGCATGCGGACAAGCTCGAGGCACGCTCAGTACAGTGCAAGTTTGTGGGGTATCCAAAGAACTCAAAAGGATATTTCTTCTACTGTGAAGAGGAACAAAAAGTTCTTGTTTCTCGTCATGCCTACTTCTTGGAAACTGAGTTTTTGGAAAACCAGATAAGTGGGAGCACAGTAGAACTGGAAGAAATTTCAGAACCACGGACTGTTACTGAAAGTTTAGTGGAACCGGAAGGTTCGGAAGAACAGGACATTCCTACGCCGCTCCGCAGAAGTAGTAGGCAGTCTCATCCGCCCGAGAGATACTATGGTTTTCTCATAGACGGGGATAGAGAGGATTGCATCATAGATTATGATGAGCCTACTAGCTTCCAGCAGGCCGTTCAGAGCGTTGACTCAGTGAAATGGCTGGATGCAATGCGGACCGAAATGGAGTCCATGTACACCAACAAGGTATGGACGTTGGACATTGCTCCAGACGGGGTAAAACCCGTAGGATGCAAGTGGATCTTCAAAAGGAAGATTGGTGTAGATGGACAGGTTGAGACCTATAAAGCTAGGCTGGTAGCAAAGGGTTTTCGTCAAAGACCTGGCTTGGACTACGACGAAACCTTTTCTCCAGTAGCCATGCTGAAATCCATTCGGATCCTTCTTGCCATTGCTGCCTTCCACGATTATGAGATCTGGCAAATGGACGTAAAGACAACTTTTCTAAATGGAAATTTAGAGGAGTGTGTCTATATGGACCAGCCAGAGGGTTTCATTCAGAGTGGGAGCAGCGGAAAGGTGTGCAAGTTGCTTAAGTCCATCTATGGACTAAAGCAGGCATCGCGGAGTTGGAACATCTGCTTTGATGAGACGGTCAAAGAATTTGGCTTTATCAAAAATCCAGATGAACCATGCATCTATAGTAGATTTGTAGCAAGAACTGTAGTATTCCTCGTTTTATACGTGGATGACATTCTCTTAATAGGAAATGACATTCCTATGCTACAATCTGTCAAGGGGTTCTTGTCACACAGGTTCTCCATGAAAGACCTGGGTGATGCCTCATACATTCTGGGTATCCGGATCTACCGTGACAGATCCAAGAGGATATTAGGACTTTCGCAGTCCAGGTACATCGACACCATACTGAAGAGGTTCAGTATGGAAGATTCCAAGCGCGGTAACCTACCGGCTTGTCACGGGATCACCCTCTCTAAAGAGATGTCTCCCAAGACTGATTTAGAGAGGGATCGCATGTCTATTATACCCTACGCTTCTGCGGTAGGCTCTATAATGTATGCGATGTTGTGTACCAGACCGGATGTAGCTTATGCACTGAGTGTGGTAAGCCGGTATCAGTCTAACCCAGGGGAGAAACACTGGATAGCGGTAAAGAACATTCTCAAGTACCTGAGAAGGACTAAGGAGATGTTCTTGGTGTATGGCGGAAAAGACCTCCAGATCGAGGCCTTTGCTGACTCCAGCTTCCAGAGTGACAAGGATGATTCCAAGTCCATGTCGGGTTTTGTCTTTACCCTCAATGAAGGGGCGGTGTGTTGGAAGAGTTCCAAACAGGAAACCGTTGCAGACTCGACGATGGAAGCGGAATACATCGCTGCATCTGATGCCGCAAAAGAAGATGTCTGGATGAGGAAGTTCTTGAAAGAACTTCAGGTGGTTCCGTCCATTGTTGATCCAATACCTCTGTATTGCGACAACAACGGGGCTATAGCTTTAGCGAAGGAACCCAGGTCCCATCAGAGATCCAGGCACATCTTAAGGCGGTATCACCTGATCAGGGAGATCGTAGATCGCCAGGAGATCGAGGTTCGGAGAGTCGCTTCAGAAAATAACACTGCTGATCCATTCACCAAGGCCCTGCCCCAGACTCAGTTCGAGCGGCTGATCGAGATGATAGGTCTTCGATACGCCAGTACATGGCCTTAGTGCAAGTGGGAGATTGTTAGTGTATATGCCCTAGAGGCCATTACTGTATCATACTGGTTTGTATATTACTTAATGGATGCTTGGGATATTCACCTTGTATATACAATCTTGCTCAAAATAGTAGTATGCTACTTGGTTTGTTTCTACTTCAATGTGTACATGTGTTTATTTTTGTATATCGCCTATACACATTAGTAGAGCCCTTAGGATCTTTGCTTGATTACCAGCGATGTGATGGCCGTCACACTAGTGGGGCTGGGTAATCTATAAGCACATCCTTATGCAGGTCCCTGGTCGCAGGACTATCGAGACAGGGCATCGATACTCCGGAGTAGACCAGCGCATGCGCTTCTCATCCCAGTATGGGAGACGGTCTGTCCCACAGCCGTCAGTACGTCGTACTTGAGATAGTATGCGGGTGCTCGTTAGGTTACGGGTACACTGGACAGGACTCATCGGGAACTGACTAGTTGGTATTATACCTATCGTCAGTTATCAGTTCCCAGGTGACGTGAGTGCAGCTTAGTCCGCTGACTTGACACTGTCACTTCGCCTCGGGTGTGTTCCCACTGTACTTTGATCACTACCCTACCACGGCTCAAAGGAGTCGTGCAAACAGGTAGTGGTTGGGTGCAGTCCCGAAGCACTTGGAGGCAGTGACGGTTAGACAGGATTCGTCTCTCCCGGTATTGGGGGTTGACATCGCGCTGTGTCTAGGAGAGCCATTACACGAGTAGTCCCTGGCCAGGGCAAACGAGATATACTGGTAGGTTTCCAGTGTTATCTCAGGGTGTTTTGGGCTTCGCTCCGGCACGACTTGTACCGCTATTGGGGGACTGACGGTTACCGCCCCCTAGGCCCACCATGCGATGTATCATACGAACAGACCGGACTGTACGGAGAATGTCACACTCAGGCTCAGTAGGAGTTCAGATGGGTTTCGCCTCGTCCGTCTTCTTGTCGGCATTACCTGGGGACCGTTACGCACAGCTAGTGCCGCTTGCGGTCTGTGGTTAAACCCACTGCCAGCGTAGTGTCGAGTCTTTAGAGTCCCACACAGAAAGCTTTTCACCTTTAGGCAAAAGAGTAGAGGTCGCATGGTATTGCGACAGGTCGCATGGTTTTGCGACAGGGTTCGGTCACATCCGTGCACTTGTGCACGTACAGTGTCCGGACAGTTTACACTAGCGGGCTTTGGTTTAAGCCAGATCCTAGTGTATCTTATGGGATTGGATTTATCCAGTTTGCATTCGTGTTCCTCGGAACGCGGATGCGGGTGTGTATGCACAGTTGACAGGGAGGCACAGACAGCGGATTCTCATTAGGGTTGTTGACAGTTGACCGTTGACTTTTTGACTTTTTGTTCAACCCTAATGAGAATATGATATGTGATTAACTATTATATTAATTAAGTATTATGGTGATATGGTTGTTGACTTGTTGACTTTTGTTGACTTGTTGACTTTGGTGACTTGTTGACTCTTGTTGACTTGTTGACCAGTTGACTAGGCTTGACTAGTTGACCATCATGATAACCATGGTTATCATTTCATGCCAAAGACTTTTACTTGCTTGCTCATTTGAGTAAAATGAGTGCATGACATGATAAGCTTATGGTTGCTTCAAACCATCACATAAGACTTTTTTGATATGATGAGTTATGATCACTTTGGATTATGAGAGGGTGAAAGACAAAAGAGTTGCTCATTCTTTCTTGCTCATTCTCTCTCTTGTTCTTGAGCTCTCCTCTTGCTCTCACCCTCAACCTCTTGCTCCCTCTCTTGATCTATGGTTCTCTTGTCTCATGAGTTGAGAATCAAGAACCATAGATAAAATCCCATTCTATTTCCTCTCTACTCATTCTAGTTCACTAGGTTTAGCAAACCAAGTGAACTAGTTTCTTCAAAGACCGAAGAAGGAGCTAAAGGTTGGAGCTTTCAAGTGGATCTATCTTCGGCGTACGGAGACAACGAGAAGGAGCCATCGAACCACCATCGGAGCTTAAAGAGAAGGAGTTCAAGTTTAGGTATAACCATCTTCATCCGAGTAGCTAAATATCTTTAGCTTAGTATGCTAGTTTTAGTTTAGGTAAAGATCCCGACCTAGCTTAGTCCATGTTGCCTCTTGCGTTAAAATTTTGATTTTATACCGTTTCCGCCTCCCCGTAAGAACCGGGGGTCGCAACGTGGACTTACATTGATGACTTATTCGATCAGCTCCAGGGTGCAGGGTTTTTCTCGAAGGTTGATTTACGGTCAGATTATCATCAGTTGCGGGTTCGGAAGGAGGATATTCCGAAGACCGCCTTCCATACTCGATATGGTCATTATGAGTTCTTGGTGATGTCGTTCGGGCTCACCAATGCCCCGGCAACATTTATGGATTTGATGAACCGTGTATTCAGGCCGTATCTCGATCAGTTCATTATTGTGTTCATTGACGACATCTTGGTTTATTCTCGGAGCCGGGAGGAGCATGAGCAGCACTTACGTATCACATTGCAGACTTTGAGGGAGCATCAGCTGTTCGCCAAATTTTCCAAGTGCGCATTCTAGGTAGACAGTGTCGACTTCTTGGGTCATGTGGTGACGAGAGATGGTATTTGTGTGGACCCGAAGAAGATCGAGGCAGTTCAGCGTTGGCCTAGACCAGTATCAGTTACAGAGGTTCGCAGTTTTCTAGGTCTGGCAGGCTATTATCGACGTTTTGTCCAGGATTTCTCTCGCATTGCTGCACCTTTGACCGGGTTGACCCGGAAGGGGGTTCCTTTTGATTGGACCCAGGCATGTGAGGATAGTTTCCAGCAGTTGAAGACTCGTCTGACTTCTGCACCAGTGTTAGCTTTGCCTTCAGGATCAGGCGGGTTTGTGGTATATTGTGATGCTTCTCAAGTGGGGCTGGGCTGTGTATTGATGCAGCACGACAGAGTTATCGCGTATGCTTCTCGGCAGCTGAGGAAACACGAACAGAACTACCCCACCCATGATTTAGAGATGGCTGCAGTGGTATTTGCACTTAAGATCTGGAGACATTACCTATACGGTGAGTCGTGCCAGATATTCACTGACCACAAGAGTTTGAAGTATATCTTCCAGCAGCGAGATCTGAACCTGAGACAGCGCCGTTGGATAGAGTTGGTGAAGGATTATGACTGCGAGATTCTATACCATCCGGGCAAGGCGAATGTGGTGGCAGATGCTTTGAGTAGGAGGCCCGGAGGTAGCTTATCTTGTTTAAGCGCAGTACAGATGCAGTCGACGGCGGATTGGCAGGTTTTATGTGATAGCAGAGTGCAGTTCGAGTTTACTCCTACAGGGGGATAGCTGGCCCATTTCAGAGCACGCCCACAGTTACTTGACCGTATCCGCGAGGCACAGTCCGGCGATGCCCATATTTTAGAGATTATTGAGCAGATTCGGCAGGGCAGAGTTTCTGAGTTCGTGATTGATGATCAGGGGATACTTCGATTTGGGACTCGACTGTGCGTGCCAGATTCAGAGGGACTGAGGCGTGATATTCTCGAGGAGGCACATAGATCAGTATACAGTGTACATCCAGGTTCCACCAAGATGTACCATGATTTGAGAGAGGTCTACTGGTGGGACGGGATGAAGAAGGATGTTACAGACTTTGTGTCGAGATGCCTGACTTGTCAGCAAGTCAAGGCCGAGCACCAGAGGCCAGCCGGCGAGTTACAGCCATTGCCTATCCCTGAGTGGAAGTGGGAGCAGGTTTCCATGGACTTCATTGTGGGTCTACCCAGGACCAGTCGAGGGTATGACTCTATTTGGGTGATTGTGGATCGACTGACGAAAGCGGCTCACTTCCTGCCAGTGAAGACCACTTTTGGATTTTCTCAGTATGCCCAGATTTATATTGATGAGATCGTGCGACTGCATGGTGTTCCGACTTGCATCGTGTCCGGCCGGGGCACCCAGTTTACCAGCTGATTGTGGCAGAAACTTCAGGAAGCATTGGGCACCCGATTGAGTTTTAGCACAGCCTTTCATCCGCAGACTGACAGTCAGTCAGAGCGTACTATTCAGACTCTTGAGGACATGCTCAGAGCTTGTGTTTTAGATTTCGATGGTAGCTGGGATCGTCATTTGCCTTTGATCGAGTTTTCCTACAATAATAGCTTCCAGGAGACGATTCAGATGGCACCTTTCGAGGCTTTATATGGGAGGAGATGTCGATCTCCTGTGTGTTGGACAGAGCTCAGGGAGAGCAGTATTTTGGGGCCGCAGATCGTACAGGAGACGACCGAGAAGATACAGCTGATTCGGGACAGGATGAGAGCGGCACAGAGTAGGCAGAAAACATATGCTGACAGGCGCCGTTGCCGACTCGAGTTCGCTGTTGGCGATCATGTTTTCCTGAAGGTCTTTCCGATGAAAGGTGTGATGAGATTTGGGCGGAAAGGGAAGCTGAGTCCTAGATATGTTAGTCCTTTCGAGATCCTAGAGCGTGTTGGTCCAGTCGCTTATCGGTTAGCTCTTCCGCCCAGCTTTCCCGATGTTCACCCCGTGTTCCATGTCTCGATGCTCCGCAAGTACCTTCATGACCCTTCGAAAATCGTTTAGGCAGTTTTTCGGTATTCGGCTAAAATGTCAGCTTTTTCCGTAAAAAGTCAAAATAGGTATTTTTCATTGTAGACCTAATTATACAAAATTTAGATAAGATATTACTATAAATTGGTCACTAAAATGCTACTTATAATTTTCTAGTTAAATAGAAAAAAATTCGTAATTAATTATTTTTAATATTATTTTAAACTTTTAAAAATACATTAAATTAGTGATAAATACAAATTTAATTAGGTAAATTTCATAATTAGGAATCTTTATAAACTAAAATAGAGTGTTAATAAATTGTATCATGACTTTGTAAGATTTTAGTTTTATGGTTTGAAATTAATGAAAAAAATGAAGTAAAATGGGGTTTTTTGTAAAAAGGTTGATGTGAAATGCATTAAATGAGATTTAAGGGGTTTATTTGACCTAGAAACATCTACAAAAAACCCACAACTCCTCTCCCTACCTGCTGGCCGAGCCTAACCTGCAGTAATCCCTCATCTTCTCACTTCTTTCTTGCTTCATTTTGCTATCAAAATCCATTGAAAATTCACAAATTCCTTCTCCAATTCAAAGCAAAATCCTAATCCTATCTCTCCTCAAACCAAATTTAGTTCAAAACTTGAAGAAAGGAGGCATCTTTGGTGGCTTGAGCAAGCTAGGGTTCAAACTTGTGAGGTGAAGATTCTAAACTATTTGTTAACTTGTAGTTTAAATGTGCAAAAAATTGAACTTTGATGTATTAATTTATTAGTAATTGCTTGTTTATGAAATTCAAGAAAGGGATTTGATTGTGAATTAGGGTTTGTAGCATGGTTGATGGATTAAAGTTAGGGTTTTGGTTATCTAATTGGTTAGAATGGTAAATTATGCGATGCTGCGCTCGCTAAATCGATAATTTGCGATTTTTGCATCGAAATCGGTATGTAAATGCTTTCTAGATTTTTATGTAAATTAGGAGGCGATCTAATTGCGATATTTTGACGATGTAATTAGCATCATATACGACTTTTAGTGTGCGCGAATGCGGGGTTTTGTTTACTCGGGTTTTGGTTTTGTCGATTGCCCCGAAATGACGATTCTAGTTAATATTTAGCGATTTTCATGTGTTTTCCGCGCACCGAGTGCACGTTATATTTAATTCAAGAGCGTCGATCATTTTATATTGACTTGGTGTCGTTTTAGGGGTATGTAATCTTATATTGTGTGTTATGCAATGCTAGGATCGGTCGGGGAAACATCGGACACGGCGCGTAAAGGCAAGGCGGTGGTCGGATCGGATTAGCGAGGCATTCAGGTGAGTAGATGTATTCATCTATGGGGGAATCGTCTGGATGGCGCGAGGTGCCCCCTAGTTAGGATTACCTTATTTCTTGCAAAACTTGTATTGCTAGTTAGCTTACCCCTTTATTTACATTGCATACCCTTACAACTAACCGTATGCTAGATTGCATGGACATTCATATACACATATGCGATATCACTTCGTAGGACACGAACACCATTACCATTGGAATCTGTTGCACGCGCACTATTCATGTGACACACACGCCTTTGGTAATTGTCATGCCACGTGCACTATAGAACCTGTTTAGCTCAGTTCGCCACTTGCATCGTACATGATATATGAAATTTGCATAGCATGTATATACCTCGCATCATCATCATACTTACATAGATTTCTAGCCACAATTCACATCGCATACCTTGATATCATAGGCATTTATCATATACAACATGATGGACATTATGATTTTCTTGAGGATTTCAGTATCGCTGCGATTTCTGGATTTTTGGGGAAAACTGCAAGAATTTAACAAGAGCTTATATTTATCAATTTTTTAAACAAAGTTGCGGTTTTCTCGTGATGTATGTGTCGTCCACTATGAGTTTTCATGTTTTCTGTTGGATTTCGAGACCCGATTCGAGGAGTGGATGAACCGTCTCGGGTACATGGTGGGCCCGGTATGGTACCCCGGGGCAAGAAGATCGAGTTGTAGACGATGAGCCTGGCAGGGGAAGACTACTTACCGGTGACGTCTGGCGCGGCGGATATCCGGAGGATACCGACCGTTGTCGTGAGATTTGATGATATGGGCCGATCCGGACTGACGGAGCCCGATATTTTGAGACATTGATACAGTGAGACATTGGGACAGATGTGATTTCATATTTGGTGTCGATACTTGACACGGGTTTTCAGATGTTTTCTTGATGGTACTCGGCTATTATACAGATATTCTTTTTCTAAAGTTGAGAATGCAGAACTCTTAGCATTTAAAATACTTAAAGATTTAGTATTGACATTGCATACATGTGCTTGCATACTAGAGGTATTACATCACATCTGGACATACATGCTGTGACGCATTTGCGTGCATTCTTACGATTGCCTTATTAGATATTATATTCTACTCACGAGCTGGCAACTCACCCCCATTGTGCCACAGTGTCTTGCAGGTCGGACTCATCAGTCTTGTATCGGCGACTATCTTATCATCAGCTCCTTTTGCTCAGACTCGCGACATTGCTCGTAGGTGGGTTGCGAGCGCACTTTATTTCTTTTTGCTCTATCATTGTATCTAGTATCCTCCATCTACCACTTTCTATTTGTATATGCGACCTAGTGATGAGACTGAGAGATTTGTATATATGTGGTTTCTTTTGGGTCGAGCTCACTTGAGCCGACGTTGTGTTTCCTGATATTTTGCATTTCTTTTATGCTCTTTTCTTGATATTACTTATATATTGCGTGTGGTTGAGATCCGCCTTGGGCGAAGAGCTAACTCCCGCTTGGAGATACCATTTTATGATTACAGGTTATATATATCTTGTTGTACCCATTTTGGGGGATAGAATTTACAGAGGAGACTCTGCCGAAATTTTCGGAAATTTTTGATGTTTTTTTTAAAAAGGGATTCTATGCAACTTAATTGATTTAAAAATCGTTTTCATGTAAGGTTTTCCTTCACTCTCTTTTGAGTTTGGTTTAGATTTTTCTGGGCTTTGGCTGACTTAGGTTACGGTACGCCTTTAGACGTCTCGTAATCTAAGTGCCAGTCACGTTCCGTACTTTCGGGTCGTGACAGAAACTTATCACCCGTTCTCAGTTCTCTACCTCTCTGTAGCCCATGTAACAGATTACATATGCGGGATCCTGATCCGGTATCTCATACCCAGGACGTAAAGGATACTGAGAAACAGTTCTCTGTAATGAACACACCCGAAGAAGATGCATCAGCATGCACTTTCTTCGTTTGGGTGGCACGGGAAATCTGGTATTCCCCAATTTCCTGCTCTGTCTTATAACAATTATAAGTTGGAGCGGGACCAACGTTCCCTAGCGCAGTATAACAAACGGGTTCGGTCAATACATCCGTATTATTATCTTGATTAAGGCGTGATATGGTCGCTACCTGGAGAGAGAGAAGAAAACACTCAGCGTATGCTCTTGCAAGATTAGATTAGTTATCTAATATATCTAATCAGGATGTCTCCCACTGTTTTAATCAAATCTTCCTTCAAACCCTAAAAGGAAAGACTAGCCGGGATTAATTACACGCTACAAGTTCGCCAATCTTTCATCCAGTCCAGTGTCGGTACTTTGAGGAAGGTTCCCCGTGCTTTCGCACGGACCTAATTAAAGTAAAACCTCGTTTTTCCCGAGGTGTAACCCCGTTAACACCTTTCTAGACACCTACTTGATCGGCTAATTGTAATGTGTAAAACTCTCCCAGGAGTAACTCTTACTCGCAGCGGGTATCGGGATCCAACTATCTCATAGAAGGTATGCAATCCCATTGCAAATTTCAACACTTGAAATTCCCGATAATATTTTACCCCTAGTGACTTATGACCTTAACTATGGTCAACAAATCATAAGCACTAGTCAAGTTCAACCCGTCATTTCCCGATTGATTAGACCCACCCACATGACCCTTAACTAAGGTCAACAAAATCATATGACTGTCCTAATTAATCACATCATATGTTATGTAGGAAAACAACACTTAGCTACCGTACACTGCGCCTTAACTATGATCAACAAACGCAGCACGAATACTAAGTACTCTATTTCCTAAAATGACGGAGGGTTATGGCAGGTTTTTAAGAAAACCCTTTGCGTAATGAACTTGATATCGTTGTAGAATCGAGTGATTTTAAATGGAGTGTATTTGAGGCTTTTCTAGTTTTTGCTAAAAGGGTCACTCCCGGTGAAGGGATCGTCGGCCCTTTCCTCATCGAATAAGGTGCAGGATATTTCACAAATATCGCTGTGCAAAGCAAGAACTATAGAAGCAATCAAAAGACAAACCGAGTTTGTAGCATCTGCTAGTTTCACTAAAGAGGTCACTCCCGGTGAAGGGATCTCGGCTCTTTCCTTATCGAATAAGGTGCTGGATGTTCTACAAGGAACACCGCTATGCAAAGCAAGAACTAGAGCTACCAGTTTTTAAACAAGTTTCTACAACATTTTTAGGTTTCTTTTAGTTTCATTAATCTCATTGATGAAGTCCCATTTTATTATGCTTCACAAGCATCTCTTTTTGAAACGAAATCTGCAATATAACATATATCTCATATATATAATATAAACATTCGTCTCATGCAGTAATATGATCTCATTACAGAACATTGCAGCAGAAGAACATATATGAAATATTGGATATACTAGGATGTCCATGTTTTCAATACGAGCCTGTATAAAACACGGATTCCACGGTCGTGATGAATAGCCAAACCCACATCCCTAGACCCCTACGAGAGCGGCAAGTAACACTGCCAATTCTAGGGTTAGGAGACCCGGTCTCGACTCCTCGAGATGGTCTCCCACTGGACCCTAGAACCCGGTTACTTATGCTCCCCGCCTTGGGTCTACCTAATGCGTAAAAGTAAATAATATACAATGGTGACATCATCCTCAGCCCGGAAGTGCCCTAATAAAAGAATTGTTAGTGTATATGCCCTAAGGGCCATTATTGTATCATACTAGTTTGTATATTACTTAATGGAAGCTTGGGATATTCACATGTATATAACAATCTTGCTAAACATGGTAGTATGCTACTTGGTTTTTCTATCTTAATATGTGAGTATACGTATTGATAGAGCTCTTAGGATCTTGCTTAACTACCGGCGTTGTGATGGCAGTCACACTAGTGGGGGCTGGGTTGTCTACAAGCACATCCTTATTCAGGTCCCTAGTCGTTAGATTATCGAGACAGGGCATCGATACTCCGGAGTAGACTAGTGTGTACGCTTCTCATCCCAGTTGGGGAGATGGTCTGTCCCACAGCCGTCAGTACGTCGTACTGGAGATAGTATGCAGGTGCTCGTTGGGTTACGGGTACACCGGACAGGACTCACAGGGAACTGTTGGTTGGTTTTATACCAGTCGTCAGTGAACAGTTCCCAGGTGACATGAGTACAGCATAGTCCGCAGACTTGACACTGCTACTTCACCTCGAGTGTGTCCCACTGTTCTTAGATTGCTACCCTACCACGGCTCAAAGGAGTCGTGCAAACAGGTAGCAGTTGGGTGCAGTCCCGAGCACTTGGAGGCAGTGGCGGTTAGACAGGATTCGTCTCTCCCGGTATTGGGGGTTGATATCGCGCTGTGTCAGAGAGCCATTACGCAAAGTCCCTGGCCAGGGCAAGCGAGATTTGCTGGTAGGTTCCAGTAGTTTCTCAGGGTGTAATGGGCTTCGCTCCGACACGACTTATACCGCTATTAGGGGACTGACGCTTGCCGCCCCCCTAGGCCCGATATGCGATAGTCTTAGACAAACGGACCGGACTGTACGGAGATTGTCACATCAGACTCAGTAGGAGTTCGGATGGGTTTCCTCATTGGCCTTCTTATCGACATCTACCTGGGGACCGTTACGTACAGCTAGTGCCGCTTGCGGTCTGTGGTTAAACCCACTGCCAGCGTAGTAGTCGAGTCTCTAGAGTCCCATACAGAGAGTTTCCCTACTCCAGGCGAAACGATATAGAGGTCGTATGGTTTTACGATAAGGGTTCGAACGCATACGTGTGTTTACACACGTACGACTTTCGGACAGTTTTTACCAGTCGGCTTTGGTTTAAGCCAGATACTGGTATCCGGTTATTGGATTTATACAGTCTAAAGTTTTTCCGTTTTTTTTGCGGAAAGGAGGGGCGTTCTCGTAATTGCGCGAGAAGCTTCTAGAAGGTGGTGACTAAGGAGGTTTAGGTGGCATATACAATGAATGTGATTAGTGAGTCATATAGATGATTCATCCATGTCATTAATGCTTCATAATTGTTTAATGACTCATGGAGATGAATCACCATAAGATATTTATCAAGCATGGTTGTAAATCATTTTCTTTTCTTTTCTTGATATAACAAAATGCTTGATATATATTATGATAACTCATTCTTCTCACTTCATTATTATCTTCACCTTCTCTCTCCTCAAGCTCTCCCTCTTCAAACCCTAATCCTCCCCTCTCATGTGTTGAGTACAAGGATTAGTTAGACTAATTAAACCATAACCCTCACTCTATATCACCTAGCTTCTTTGATTAGCACTTAAAGAAAGTTAGTTGCCTCAAGTATAGAGGCTAAGCTTGGAGTAAAGCTCTCGGGTGGATCGTCTACTATTTCGAGAAGGCCGAGGAGGAGGTGGAGTTCGTAAAGACGAAGGACACGGTTCTTTAGGTATAATCCCTTTACATAGTAGTTGTTAACTTCTATGTTTGATGTTAGTTATCGTTTAGCTTCGATTCATGCGGTTAGTCGATGTTTGAGTAAAGAACAAGATCGTTTTTCATATTTCCGCCTCCCCGCGAGTCGTGGGGTGTTGTACATCGACTTACAGTGGTATCAGAGCCTCGCTAAACAATAAATAACTTACTTGCAAATTTGTATGAATTTCGAACGGAAAAAACGAAACCGGAAAACCCCGAAATCACAAGTTTCTGTCGATTTTTAAATGAAGTCCAAAAATTTTTCAGGGATGTTCAGAAAGCTTGAAAAGACAGTAGAAGAACACCCAAGAAAATTGGGCCCCTGAATCGCCTAACGCGCCGCGGAACCGCGGCGGATCCCACCGATCCGCCGCGATTCCGCCGCCGAGTTGGCTATTCAGGAACCCAATTTTCCTGTGTTGCTTCTCTGTGACATTTGGTATTTTCTGGAATATTTTATTTTTGCTCAGGTTTCAGATTTACAGAGAAGTATTGGAGCAAAATTAAAAGTGTTTAATCGATCGAAATTATACAGTATTTGCTTGTTGGATTATATCTGTGTTTGTATAATGTGTTCGTAAACCTCCCCTAACTGCTAGTATGTCGGTTGGCAGGGGGTTGCACATTTCTGTAATGGTTTTTACTGTTTGTGGATATGAACTGTGTTGGACTGTTGTGATGTATAGCCGGGGTTATGTGATGGGTTATTATTTAATTCATTTGATGTAAATGTAATTTGTTGTAATATTATTTTGCGGGGCACATCCAGGTTGCGGTTGTTGCCACCGTTGTATTATTTCATTTTACTGTTTTTGCTCCTAGGACAGACCCAAGGTGGGGTGCACAAACTGCCGGGCGGGTAGTTTGCCGTACCCGTTGGGGTCTTGGGTGGGGTAATGGCTATTCATCATAACTGTGTAATCCGTCTTTTGTTGCAGGCTCAAAACAAACACGGATTGCTTGCAAATCCAATAAAGTTCATCTGTGATCTGGAATGCCTATTATTGCGTCTGACGAATGTACAATATCTATATATGATAGCTATTTAGACGTCACTTATGTTTTACACCCGTGCTAGCCCAGCCCCCGCTGTATCGTTAGTTAAGTAACCTAACGGGTGATGACGGGACCCCGTGGCAAATACGGATGGCATAAGAGGACGTTGTATTTTCGTTGTTTTCTGCAATGATAGGTTAATGATGGGACGCATTATTTATAATGCAAAGAAAATAAACCAAAAAGTTTAATCGTTGGAACAATTTAAAAGAAACCACTCGGTTAATTTTAAAAACAGATATTTTTAAATGCGGAGCTTTAACCACTCCTTTTAAAAGCTATCAGGTTCCTACGGTTATATCAAGTTCACTACGTTCACGGTTTCGCCAAAACCATTCGTAGCCCTCCGTCATTTCATCTGGGTATTCAGTAGTATTCAAGCTATGTATTTTGACCTAACGCCAAGGCATAGTGTTTGGTAGCTACTGGGTATTCATTTATTGCATAGATAGATGAGTTAGTTTGGGACAGTCGTATTATCATTTTGGCCGAACGTCAAGGATATATACGGATGGGTTCAAATTGACAAGATAATGATGGGTAGAACTTGACATGTGACTTATGACATTTTGACCTAACGCCAAGGTCATAAGAGCATGGGGCAGAAAAATACATATCGGGAATTTCTAAAGAAACTGAAATTTGCAAAGAGTTGCATACCATTTGGAGTTTGATGAATGTTGGTAGGATTCCTTCAACATTATCATACAATGATATTTGGATCCCGATCCTACTGTGAGTATATGCTACTTATCAGGAGATTCGTCACTTAACGATCAATGCTATAAACCAAGTAGGTGTCCAGAAAGGTGTCAGCGGGGTTACACCCCCAGAGAAAAGAGGTTATTTAATTAAGGAACTTCGCGAAAGCGTTGGAAAACCTCCCTTGAAGTATCGACACTAGCCTGGCTGAACGGTTAAGCAAGAATTGTACAGTGAGAATAGTCCTGGCTAATTCTTCTTTTATGGTTTGAGGAAGGATTCGAGAAACAGTGGGAGCCATCCAGTTTAGATAAACTAAAAACCACTCTAAACTTGCAAGAGCATCATGCTAAAGAGTTTTCTTCTCTCTCTCCTAATTGCAGCGACTCTGAAAATGACTGGAATTAAGTTACTTTTAGAGAAAAATATACTGACAGGGCCAAACTATAAAGATTGGCTGCGGAATGTCAAAATGGCTCTGACCTATGACAAACTAGGGTACGTCCTCACCGCTACGGCACCTGCTGTCCCTGGTCCCAAATCCAGTAATGCGGATAAGGAAATCCGCAAAACCTGGGATTTAGATTGCGCGAAAGCCAAGTGCATCGTGCTTGCCTCAATGAACAATGAACATCAGAGGAGGCACGAGGATATGAACCTAGATGGCATATTTCTCCATACAAAGGAACTTTATGGAGAGCAATCTCGTATAGCAAGATACGAGACCTCTAAGAACTTGTTTCGAGCGAGGTTGGCTGTCGGGTCATCGGTAGGAGAACATGTCCTAAAGATGATCGGCTATATCGAAGAGCTCGCAGACCTTGGGACGACTTTGGATAATGAGCTCTATACAGACCTTATTCTCCAGTCCCTTCCTCACACCTACGTCCAGTTTATCCTGAACTTCAACATTCAAAGAAAAGAAGTTGAACTTCCGGAACTCCTGAACATGTTAAGGAGTGCAGAGGGCACCTTGCAGAAGACAAGGGAAACACCCGCTATGTTTGTTAGCGGTACATCTTCTTCCGGGTCCAAGGCAAGGGCCAAAGGAAGGAAGAAGAAGGCCGCCACCAAACCTAGAGGAGGTGTTAGTAAGGTGGGAGGGAAGGGAAAGAAAAAGTTTGCGGTACCGGTAGTTGGCCAGGATGAGTGCTTCCATTGTCACAGGAAAGGGCACTGGAAAAAGGATTGCAAGGCGTGGAACGCCAAGAACCAGGAACCGAAGCAAGCTGTGGCTTCGACTTCAGGTGTGTTTGTAATTGAGAATTGTCTGTCGATCAACTCTACTTCCTGGGTATTGGATACCGGATCAGGATCTCATATTTGCAATTCATTGCAGGCACTGAGAAACCGTAGAGTGCTGAAGGAAGGTGATATGACCCTAAAGGTTGCTAACGGAGCTAGCGTGGGAGCTGCGTCCGTCGGGGATTATCACCTAGGATTGACGAGTGGACACATTTTGGTTTTACATAACTGTTTTTTTGTACCAAGCTTAACGTGTAATATCATATCAGTTTCCTTGTTATCAAATAAAGGTTATGATTTCACGTTTGTAAGAGATGTTGTTAACATCCACCTTAATCATGGTTTGATTTGGTCTGGTACACTAAATAACGGTATATATGTTTTAAACCAACTCCAAATTTTCAATGTCCAGAACACACTTAAAAGAAAGTCTCCAGATTTAAATAAAGCTTTCTTATGGCATTGTAGACTGGGTCACATCAATGAGAGAAGGTTGACTAAGTTGCATAGAGAATGATATTTGGACTCGTTCGAATATCAAACTTATGACACTTGTCAATCTTGTCTCAAAGGAAAGATGACAAAGACTCCATTCACTGGACAAGGAGTAAGAGCGAGCGAGCTCTTAGGACTCATACACAGCGATGTATGTGGTCCATTGTCTACACATGCAAGAGGTGGTTTTTCCTATTTCATTACTTTCACGGATGATTACTCAAGATACGGATTCATTTATCTGATGAAACATAAATCCGAGGCTTTTGAGAAATTCCGAGAGTATAAGAATGAAGTAGAAAACCAAACCGGCAAAAGTATCAAGACACTTAGATCTGATCGAGGTGGTGAATACTTGAGTGCCGAGTTCCTAGGTTACCTAAAAGAGAAAGGAATTCTCTCTCAGCTTACTCCTCCATACACTCCACAGCATAACGGTGTATCGGAGAGACGGAATCGAACCCTATTGGATATAGTACGATCCATGATGAGTAATGCTGAGTTACCGCGATCTTTCTGGGGTTATGCGCTAGAATCAGCGGCATATCTTTTGAACATGGTTCCTACCAAGACTGTGCCTACCACTCCATATCAGATGTGGAGCGGGAAGAAACCCCATCTACAGTATATAAAGATTTGGGGATGTCCAGCTTTTGTTAAAAAGCAGCATGTGGACAAGCTCGAGGCACGATCAGTAAAGTGTAAGTTTGTGGGATATCCAAAGAACTTCAGGGGATATCTATTCTATTACGCAGAGGAACAAAAGGTATTTGTTTCTCGTAATGCCCATTTTCTAGAACATCAGTTTTTAGAAAAGGAATCAAGTGGGAGCGAAATAGAACTGGAAGAAATTCCAGAACCACAAACTAATACTGAAAGTTTGGTAGAACCGGTAGTTCAAGAAGAACAGGACATTCCCGCACCCCTCCGCAGGAGTAGTAGGCCGTCTCATCCGCCTGAGAGATACTACGGTTTTCTCATAGATGGGGATAGAGAGGATTGCATCATAGATGATGATGAACCTACTGACTTCCAGCAGGCCATCCAGAGCGGCGACTCGGTACGATGGCTAGATGCAATGCGGACCGAAATGGAGTCCATGTACACCAACAAAGTATGGACTTTGGACTTTGCTCCAGATGGGGTAAAACCCATAGGATGCAAATGGATCTTCAAGAAAAAGATTGGTGTAGATGGACAGGTGGAAACCTATAAGGCTAGACTTGTTGCAAAGGGTTTTCGTCAAAGACCTGGTTTGGACTATGACGAAACTTTTTCTCCAGTGGCTATGCTCAAATCCATTCGGGTCCTTCTTGCTATTGCTGCCTTCCATGATTATGAAATCTGGCAGATGGACGTAAAGACGGCTTTTCTGAATGGAAATTTAGAAGAGTGCGTCTATATGGATCAGCCAGAGGGTTTCAATCAGAGTGGGAGCAGCGGGAAAGTATGCAAGCTGCTTAAGTCCATTTATGGACTAAAGCAGGCATCGCGAAGTTGGAACATCTGTTTTGATGAGACAGTCAAAGAATATGACTTTATCAAAAATCCAGATGAACCGTGCATATATAGTAAAGTTGTAGCCAGAAGTGTCGTATTCCTCGTCTTGTACGTGGATGACATTCTATTGATAGGAAATGACATTCCTATGCTACAATCTGTCAAAGGATTCTTGTCACACAGGTTCTCCATGAAAGACCTGGGTGATGCCTCTTACATTCTGGGGATCCGGATCTATCGTGATAGATCCAAGAGGATGTTGGGACTTCCGCAGTCCAGGTATATCGACACTGTACTGAAAAGATTCAGTATGGAAGATTCTAAGCACGGTAATCTACCGGCTTGTCACGGAATCACCCTCTCCAAAGAGATGTCTCCCAAGACTGATTTGGAAAGGGAACGCATGTCTGTTATACCCTACGCTTCTGCGGTAGGCTCTATAATGTATGCGATGTAGTGCACCAGACCAGATGTAGCTTACGCACTGAGCGTGGTAAGCCGGTATCAGTCAGACCCAGGAGAGAAGCACTGGATAGCAGTAAAGAACATTCTCAAGTACCTGAGAAGGACTAAGGAGATGTTCTTGGTTTACGGCGGAAAATACCTCAGGTTGGAGGCCTTTGCTGATTCCGGCTTCCAGAGTGATAAGGACGATTCCAACTCCATGTCGGGTTATGTCTTTACCCTCAATGGAGGGGCGGTGTGCTGGAAGAGCTCCAAGCAGGACACCGTTGCTGACTCGACGATGGAAGCGGAGTATATAGCTG
This sequence comes from Agapanthus africanus, assembly GCA_030015575.1. NCBI lineage: Eukaryota > Viridiplantae > Streptophyta > Magnoliopsida > Asparagales > Amaryllidaceae > Agapanthus > Agapanthus africanus. Next base: position 605,401,705 of record JASDDO010000019.1, on the reverse strand, counting down.
CTTGCGATGCCGCAAAAGAAGCAGTCTGGATGAAGAAGTTCCTAACAGAACTTCAGGTGGTTCCTACCATAGTTGATCCAATACCTCTGTATTGCGACAACAACGGAGCTATAGCTTTAGCAAAGGAACCAAGGTCCCATCAGAAATCCAGACACATTTTAAGGCGGTATCACCTGATCAGGGAGATCATTGATCGTCAGGAGATCGAGGTACGGAGAGTTGCTTCTGAAGAGAACATTGCTGATCCATTCACAAAGGCCCTACCTCAGATTCAGTTCGAGAGGCTACTCGAGATCATCGGTCTTCGATATGCCAGTACATGGCCCTAGTGCAAGTGGGAGATTGTTAGTGTATATGCCCTAGGGGCCATTATTGTATCATACTAGTTTGTATATTACTTAATGGAAGCTTGGGATATTCACATGTATATAACAATCTTACTAAACATGGTAGTATGCTACTTGGTTTTTCTATCTTAATATGTGAGTATACGTATTGATAGAGCTCTTAGGATCTTGCTTAACTACCGGCGTTGTGATGGCAGTCACACTAGTGGGGGCTGGGTAGTCTACAAGCACATCCTTATTCAGGTCCCTAGTCGTTGGATTATCGAGACAGGGCATCGATACTCCGGAGTAGACTAGTGTGTACGCTTCTCATCCCAGTTGGGGAGATGGTCTGTCCCACAGCCGTCAGTACGTCGTACTGGAGATAGTATGCAGGTGCTCGTTGGGTTACGGGTACACCGGACAGGACTCACAGGGAACTGTTGGTTGGTTTTATACCAGTCGTCAGTGAACAGTTCCCAGGTGACATGAGTACAGCATAGTCCGCAGACTTGACACTGCTACTTCACCTCGAGTGTGTCCCACTGTTCTTAGATTGCTACCCTACCACGGCTCAAAGGAGTCGTGCAAACAGGTAGCAGTTGGGTGCAGTCCCGAGCACTTAGAGGTAGTGGCGGTTAGACAGGATTCGTCTCTCCCGGTATTGGGGGTTGATATCGCGCTGTGTCAGAGAGCCATTACGCAAAGTCCCTGGCCAGGGCAAGCGAGATTTGCTGGTAGGTTCCAGTAGTTTCTCAGGGTGTAATGGGCTTCGCTCCGACACGACTTATACCGCTATTAGGGGACTGACGCTTGCCGCCCCCTAGGCCCGATATGCGATAGTCTTAGACGAACGGACCGGACTGTACGGAGATTGTCACATCAGACTCAGTAGGAGTTCGGATGGGTTTCCTCATCGGCCTTCTTATCGACATCTACCTGGGGACCGTTACGTACAGCTAGTGCCGCTTGCGGTCTGTGGTTAAACCCACTGCCAGCGTAGTAGTCGAGTCTCTAGAGTCCCACACAGAGAGTTTCCCTACTCCAGGCGAAACGATATAGAGGTCGTATGGTTTTACGACAAGGTTTCGAACGCATACGTGTGTTTACACACGTATGACTTTCGGACAGTGTTTACCAGTCGGCTTTGGTTTAAGCCAGATACTGGTATCCGGTTATTGGATTTATACAGTCTAAAGTTTTTCCGTTTTTTTTGCGGAAAGGAGGGGCGTTCTCATAATTGCGCGAGAAGCTTCTAGAAGGTGGTGACTAAGGAGGTTTAGGTGGCATATACAATGAATGTGATTAGTGAGTCATATGGATGATTCATCCATGTCATTAATGCTTCAAAATTGTTTAATGACTCATGGAGATGAATCACCACAAGATATTTATCAAGCATGGTTGTAAATCATTTTCTTTTCTTTTCTTGATATAACAAAATGCTTGATATATATTATGATAACTCATTCTTCTCACTTCATTATTATCTTCACCTTCTCTCTCCTCAAGCTCTCCCTCTTCAAACCCTAATCCTCCCCTCTCATGTGTTGAGTACAAGGATTAGTTAGACTAATTAAACCATAACCCTCACTCTATATCACCTAGCTTCTTTGATTAGCACTTAAAGAAAGTTAGTTGCCTCAAGTATAGAGGCTAAGCTTGGAGTAAAGCTCTCGGGTGGATCGTCTACTACTTCGAGAAGGCCGAGGAGGAGGTGGAGTTCGTAAAGACGAAGGACACGGTTCTTTAGGTATAATCCCTTTACATAGTAGTTGTTAACTTCTATGTTTGATGTTAGTTATCGTTTAGCTTCGATTCATGCGGTTAGTCGATGTTTAAGCAAAGAACAAGATCGTTTTTCATATTTCCGCCTTCCCGCGAGTCGTGGGGTATTGTACATCGACTTACAAGAATATTACATACAAATGAATTTTACATGAATGAAAAAGAAAAAACTCTCATCTCACATAAAACCCCCGGCTATTCAGAACGCGACGATCCAATATAACATATCACAGCAACACATAATATCTCATATCATCAACGTAAGCAAGTATGTGTATCCCGATTGTCGTTGATGTATAGCAACGAAGCCGGCGATAACCACATACTACGCTTACGGTCACAGAAAAGAAAGTGTAAAACTACAACAGTTGGAATCCACAACCTTCTTAGACATCGCATGCCTAACCAAATGAATTCTTTAGACATTGCATGCCTAATAATTATAAACCCCGCATTTTAGTCTCATTATCGAAAACTCTTTTCAATATCAAGTCGGGCAATTCAACAAGATTCCCGACATCCTGATCGAATGCTCGTCGCAAAGTTTAGTAGACGGCCGCACCCCCAGATGCCGTCGACGAAGTGCACTAAGGCGGAACACCGCTGCCGCGAGCACCCGAACGGATGCTTTCGGCGACGGGGTTCTCCTACAGTCACTTGGTCGGAGCTATGGGGTGTAGCTATCTATTAAGTTTACCCGGCAAGTATCCGCGTACGCTACGTGATTGTGACGGACTTTTGATCGCATCAAAATCCCGTGGCAACCGATCATTTGAGACTAAACTGCTAGATTTATAACATTCAAATTAGTTATCTCATAACTACTTGTGGATTCCAAATATTATATCACAATCCAGATAAATAGACAATGTTAAACTTTCCGATCGAATAATCAAACACCCAAGATTTCCCCAATATATCTCAACACTTGAAATCGGTTTAAAAACATCCATCACATGCTACAGTACCGATGGTCCTGCCGTAGAAGGGTCAAGCAAACGCCTCACATGTGGCACGCCGTACTGCCGCAAACCCTAAGGTTTAGAGGCAGTTCAAGACGGTCACATAATCGAGTTAAGGTTTGTTGTCTTCTAGAGGGTCCACCGCGTTACTTGCACGACTTGGAAAGTTTCAAACTCGAGAAAAAAAACCAACTTTTGAAAAAAATTTCGACTGGGGAAAAAGTGAGTTATTGATATCCGTTCGAACTTTTTAACAGTTTCTAAAATTATCCGGACATAACTAAATAAAGTTAAATTATCTGATCGAATCAACGAGTCCCCAATACAACCCTAGAAAACTCAACACTTGAGTGGAATTAAAAAATTCCCAGAAAAAAATAACAAGAAAGGACCTAAGAATAAATATATGAAATACGAGGGACCAAATCATAATTTTGGCCGCGGAACCGCAGCCAAACCCTTAGTTTGGCCGCAGTTACGCGATCATTTGAGCGCATTAATGGTCCGTACTTCACAGTAATTCTTAGTTTTTCCTGCTTTATTTTCTGAGTATTTGTAATGCTGAAAAAATCACATTTTTATAAAATGTACAGAGAGGGGTATAAACCGGGTATTCGGAGTTCGATCGGTCTTTAAACTTCGCTCGGACTTCGCCTAAAGCTCTAGCTTGGCTCTGATACCACTGTAGGGTTCCTAGGCACGCGCACAAGGGTCTACGAGGTATCATCCATGCCCGATTTAAAAATTAGCCGTGCCGAACAACCCAAAGCCGGATCTTTAAACTAGGGTTTAGGCGAAAACTAGCATGTTAAACACTTTAACACTAAGTGAGAGGGATTACAACCTTTGTAGATCCGGTCCTTCACTTCTTAAGCTCCTTATTGAAGTCCCTTCGCTGTGATCATCGTGTTCCGGACTCTCCAGAGGCTTCACGAAGAGAAAGATGCAGTCTTGCTTCCGATTTTCGATAACAAAGATGATTTACCTTGAAGTTTCATTAACACAAGCTAACACTCACTAAATATAGTGAACACTCCCATCTAAAGGGCAAGGATAGATGAGAATGATGAAGTAGGATTTTTGCTCTCATTTATAATCTTTTTCTCACATATTTTCATCACTTAGAAAAAGCTAGAAAGCTTTTTCATAAAAAGAAAGAAGGAAGAAGATGAACAATCAACATGAAACCTTTTGTGATGAATAATGAAAGGATAAATATGATGATTAATGCAACCATGGTCAACTAAACCCATGTAGAGAATTAACTAGGGTTAGGATTTGGCTTGGGTTAAAGCATGAGTCATAACAAAATATCTTTCACAAAACAAAACTAAACCTTCTAGAATCATCTAGAAAGTATTAACCCAAATCAAACCCTAATCTTGTTTAATCTCTACTAAACATGTTGCATTAGTTATCATATCATGTTACAATATTATATATCACATATATAATATTTATTGTAACCAAATAAAATAATACAATTAACATATATCGCATATATATCAATGTATTACCCGAGTGAGAAAAAGAATCTTTTAGTGAGCTAATATTAGTTAATATAATTTAATATATCATATATATTATTATACATTAAATTATCGAATCAACACTTGATCCGACAATCCAGCTATATCGCATATAATCGACTAATATTTATCCGTACCGATTCATCGAATCAACACTTGTTCCGATGACCCGGCTGATATCATATATCGCGAGAATAGAATACGGTATCTCATATCGCATTATCCTCGGTCCCGCACATATCACATATGTGCCCCTACTCCGTTTTGCCTGAGTCAAGAAACCTCTGTGTAGGACTCTAAAAAATCATCAATACGCCGACAGTAGGTGATGATCATATCAAACACCCACAAGCTGCAAACGGTCAGCTAAACGTAACAGCCAACCAGGTATTGAGCGCTCAGAAGATCAACAAGCAAGCATATACATTCTCCTGTGAATCCAATCAGTAACACTCCCGTACAGTCCGGTCTCGTCGTCTGATATGTCGCATCTCGCCTAGGGGTGGTAAACGTCAGACCCCAGTAGCTCGATAAGTCGTGTCGATATGAGATCTATAACAGTTCGAGAAACTACTGATAACACTTACCAGTAAATCTCAGCAACCCTGGCCAAGGATTTCCGGTTATAACCAATCGAACACAGCACAACATCAACTCCCTATACCGGGAGAGACGAATCCCCTCCTATCGCTCATTGCCTCCATGTGATTCGGGACTGTACCCAAAAGCCACATTTTTGCACGCCCTCTTGGACGTGGTATGATGGAAATCAAAGCACAGTGGGAATCACACAAGACTCTATGACGATCTCGGATCAACAGACTACTCTGTACCAGTGTCACCGGAGAACTGCCATCTGACGTGAGGTATAATACCATCTGGGAGTTCTCGGCGAGTCCGTCCAGTGTACCCAGTCTCCACTGAGCCCCCGTACATCATCCTTGATGTCAAACACCGATGGATATGGGATCATCCATCGCCCATCATATGGGTCAAGATGCGTATACGCTAGTCTACTCTGGTGTATCGATGCCCTGTCTCGATACACCCTCGACTAGGAACAGTTATAGGATGTACTCGTCGACTACCGTGGCCCCACTAGTATGATCTCATCATAGTCCCAGTAGTCGAGTACATATCCTAAGGGCTTTATCAACATGTAACATAGAGACAATCAGAGTACATGTTATGATAAAGTACAACCAGATAGCATACTATCATGTCGAGCAAGAAAGTCCTCCCTATATATGTCCAAGCATCCATTACAATATACATCATATATACAGTAATGGCTTCTAGGGCATACATATAACTAACAATCTCCTGTTGCGTGTGGGTCTCAATGGGTTTTGAGAAGATTGGTGATTTGAGGAGTTTAGCGCCGAGTACCTGCAAAGAAGTCCCGGGGTGGTATGGTACCACCGAGGACCCTCCGACGATCAAGTTAGCACGAGATCCGAGCTGAGTAACGGCTAAGTGGAATAGAAAAATAGCTTACTTGACCCCTCTGTGATGGGGGTTTTTATAGCGGCGGCAGTGCGCAGCAGCATGCGCGAGAATCTCGCTGGCAGTTACGCTCCCGACGTCACGCCCGCGTAAAGAGCGGATCGCCCATTAATGGAGATCGTGGTGGCGTGGAACGTAGGATGTTGCTGGCGGAGAATCTGCGCATGGCGAGATTTGCGGAGTGGCGGTTACGCCTGTGAGTGGTGGAGTTGGTCGGTCGGAGGACCGAGCAAGATGGCATCGGCTGGGGAGCTCGGTGACGAGCGAGAGGACCGAGAAGTCTTGATCCCGTGGCAGCTCGAGGCGAGCTGAGAGGCCGAGGAGGGCAATTTTCAGGGGGCTCTTAGACGAGCCAGCTTGTGCTTGCAGGTTGGGTACAGTTGTGGCCTAATCGACCCCTGTGGGCCTTTTATTCTGAGTTCTGGGACACGTTATCTGCCACGTGTCCCGATCTTGGAGATCGCCATTATCGAGCATCATCAATTAGAATCTTGAGATAAAACTTAATGGATAAATATCATTTATATACTTTTAGCAAGATTCTCAAGTTCAAATTAACAATAACATTTGTGATGCACCTTAACATGAAAAGATTTAACTTACGTTAAATATTAAATATTACCGTAGAAATATAAGGATATATAGAGGCTCAACCGGTTACTCAAATAAAGTATAAAAAGTTCCCTTGCCATGTTTTTTCCCGTTCAAAATTTATAGATTTTAGTACTTATTTTATAAATTAATTTTAATAACACTTATTTAAAAACTAAAATTAATCTTGCTTCAGTAATTAATTCAAAACAAGATGCGTAGAATAGTTGTTTCATCAAACTTTTTGATATATAAGCAATGAGTAATCTTTCATATATACATGTTAATTTTACGGTGTATTACAAGGATTTTTGGATGCACTTGGATGTATAAAACTTCTATATTTTTTCATGTTTTAATAAGGAGGAATTATTATTATTTTTTCCATACTTCTCTGCTTGTCCCTACTCTAAGAGTCCTAATATATCCAGATTCTTTGCAGTCGAACAGATCCTTGGAGAAAATATTTTCTATAAAGGCTTCTAGAGAATCAGTTTAGATGGCCATATCCTAATAGTCCTCTAACATTATCTACGTCTGGTTAAACTTTTCTAGAAGGACAGACATAATGGCGGCGGCATTTATAGACATATGAGTTTCAATGCTTGTATGGTTGTCTAGATGTACATCAAAACTTGAAAATCAGTTTTGGTGGTGGTAGTTGGGTGGCCATATCCTAATAGTCATCTAACATTATCTACGTCTGGTTAAACTTTTCTAGAAGGACAGACATAATGGCGGCGGCATTTATAGACATATGAGTTTCAATCCTTGTATGGTTGTCTAGATGTACATCAAAACTTGAAAATCAGTTTTGTCAATGTAGTATGCGTTCCTTCCGAAAAACAAGGTTACTAGCAAATTATACAATATATGGGAAATTGAATACCCTACTACATGGCCGATGATCTGTAGTATGACATCTGGTTATCAGCATCAGGAAGGCCCCATAAATTCTAATGAATAGCTAAACAGGTCCACTTAAACAATGGCCATTGTGGTACCATTATTCATACTAAAACTTGAATCAAAATTCTAACTAAAGATTAATAGAGGAGGAATTAACAGATCATGCTAATAGTTATTTGTTAGGAAACACCTTTAGGGGGGGGGGGGGACTAATTAGATGGGCTTGCTATCATAATAAGCAGTAATTTGAAGACATGGAAAGACTATAAATTCAATAAACTACATATACACAAGTTGAATCAGATCCGATGAGGGTTGCTTCCGGATAAAAAACGGAACGGATATGAGCATCACCATATATGTATTTGTTTCTAGTGATGGATGCTGATGCAGATATAGTTCGGTAACAAAAAAGTCATATCAGTATTTGTCAAGTCGGATATAGATATAAAGAGAATATTAAACAGACAAATACATATACGAATTGGATATGGGTATAAAAGAGTTCAAATAATACAAATATGGATGCGAAGCAGTAATGTGTATTGATATTTGATACATTTCATTTAATACTTATTTAATATGGGTACATAAGAATATATGATATAATTTGAATGCAAATGGGTATTATGTAAATAAATATGTTAACATATATACTATAAATATTACTAACCTATTTTACATATTCTTCTAAATGCAGAACATATTAAAAAGTAAATAAAAAATATGGTTTAAACAAACATGATTAACTAAAAAATAAATTTAGATGATATATTTTCTTATAAACAACCGCGGATATTCGTATCCGTATCCTCATACGAATTCATATATCCAGATATATGAATCCGTGTAACTTTGTAAAACCATATCCAGAAAGTATCCTATCTGTATCTGCCGTATCCGAGAAAACATATCCGTATCCGGAAAATATCCGGATCCGAATTCAACCCTAGCTAGATGTGAAACAGTTACATTGAAATTTGAGAGCAAATGCATTATCCTTCAATACAAATCACAGAAACAGAATAAAGCCTTTCAAATTCAATAATACAATAGGAAAAATGCAGCACAATCATAAACATAGATATTAGTATATGTAAGAATAAATTCATAAAGAGAGTAAATAATGCATAACGTGAAAAAATTCAACGAGACACCTACCTCATTACCAAAAATGATGGCACTCTTCCGATGATCAATTTTGACAGCAAAGAAATTATATTTGACAGCATCGACTGAGATCTTCTCAACAACTTGAAAGTCAGAGAAAGGGATCATCTTTGATAACTTCTCGATTTTCATGGACTGGTAGACCTGAGAGACCTGAAAAAGGAAGGGAAGTCTGCAAATAAATACACATATCTCCAGTGAGAAAACCTAGCCTTAACCTATACTCTAATACTAGTTTTAGATATAATCTCAGTCATATTATATTAAGAAGTGAAATTCTGTCTTGAAAGGTTTTGCGCCAGTCCAATTTAGCCGACATGGCCCAAAAGTGCCTGACACACTGTCAAACGGCGTGCAAGACTGCCAGTGTGTCTTATGTGTCGAGCACAGACATAATGAGTGTAAGTATATCATGCATGTAGCTAGAGGAAAAACACGATGCGGAATGGTAAAATCAAAATTTTCTAACAAGCATGGTATACAACCCTAGTGATCATTCTAAAACTACAACATGCAAGAACTAAAAAGGCTAAGAGCTAAGATAGAAAAATCATACTACCTATGATATTTCTTCATTCAAGCTCAAAGATGTGTAGTAAGATGGCTCCTTGGATTTGAACTCCTAGCTTAGTCTCCTAAAGTTCACCGGCTTGAGTCTTGTTATTGGCCCTTTCCATCGAAAACGATCCACGGCGATGAATGGCACCTCGAGCTACTCCTTCTTCACTAGTTGCTAAGTAGAAAAGAGAAGTATATGGTTTTGTAAATGGTGAAAGGTTCTCTCTTTTTCCTTTCCTTTTACTCATGGGATTTGCTAGTATGAAGGAGAGAGAGTGTGAGAGTTAGGTTATTGTCACACTCACCATACTCTCATGACCTAAGTCATGCTACCTCTCTCTTCTATCATCCTAACACATGTCCTAGGGGGTGTGAAATGGTTACACATACCCTTAGGCATGCACAAATGAGATAAAGAAAAAGGATAAAAGGAAAAAAAGAGTTATCATGGTTAAAAAGACATATTAGCCATGATAAAATAGAAAAATGTTCACATCATATGGAACAATAAAGAGAGAAAATTATGATATTAGGTTAATTACATTCATTATCACATAATGACATATAATTAAACTTGTCATTGAATTAACAATTAATATAATGACCTGGTTTATCTCAATAATCCGACTAGTATCATAACACGTCCGGTTAAAGACGAATGTCTAATCGGACACTGCACGCATCCCATAAGCGCAATACATTATTTCGCTCGAGTGGACAAAACATCTTTGTGGGATTCTAAAAACTCATCAGCACGCTGACAGTAAGTTGTCGGATCACATCCTCATCTTACAAGCGCGTCAGCGGTAATAGCTGTACGTAACGGCCATCCAGAAATTGAAGAATGAAAGGTCGACAAGAAAACTTTCCCGTACCCTACGGAGCCTATCGATGATACTTACCGTACAGTCCGGTCTCTTCGTCTTCGAATGTCGCATATCGGGTCTCGGGGATGGTATCCGTCAGAATCCCACTAAACCGATGAATCGTGCAAGCATAAAGCTCATAACCATATGAGAAATTACTGAAAACGCTTATCAGAAAAACTTGCTTTTCCTGGCCAGGAACTTATGGTTATAGCTGTAAGGTTACTAGGCACTATCACAAGGGTCTATAAGGCATCAACCATGCCGAATTTAAATTTTTCAAGTGCCGAACAATCTAAAGCGAGGATCTTTGCTAGATAATTATGGTTAACAAGCATGTAAACAACTTTACATCTAAAAGAAAGAGATTACAACCTTTGTAGTCCGTTCCTTCGCTTCATAAGCTTCGAGTAGTAGTCCCTTCGCCGTGATCCATGAACTTCCGGACTCTAGAGAGTCTCCACAAGCCGAACGATCCATGCTTGCTTGAAGTCTTCCTTTTCAAAGATGATCTATCTTGAAGAATCTTTAACTCAAGCTCTCACTTCTCTAATCAAGTATTAGTGAAGTGAACACCTTAATCTAAGTGGTTAGAATAGATGAGGATTATGAAGTAGAAATTTAGCTCTCTTTTATTTTCAATTTCTCACTCTTATTCATCACTAACCCAAAAGCTAGAAAGCTTTTCAAGAGGAGGAAAAAGAAGAAGTATTTGTGATGAATAATGAATAATGTGTTGTGGTTACAAATCCAACCTTGAGTTAAGAAAGAAGGGCTTAACTCATGTAGAGAATAAACCTAAGGTAAAGAGTTTGGGTTGGGTTAAGAAAAATCTACACAAAATATCTTAACAAAATATCTTAGCTAAAAACAAAGAAAGCTTCTTGAAGCTTTTTGAAAAAGCTAACTCAAAAGCTAACCTAAATCAAACCCTAACTTATTTTAATCTCCACAAAACATGTTTTATTTGTAACCCTAACTTGACAATATTATATATCACATATATAATATATTTTGCAACAAAAGAAAATAATACAATTAACATATATCGCATATATATCAATGTATTATCCGGTGAGAAAATGAATCAATAAAGAAAGCTTATATTAGTTAACGTAATGTAATATATCACATATATAATTATACATTAAATTATCGGATCAACACTTGATCCGACAAACCGGCTATATTGCATATAACCGACTAATATAACATGTACCGATTCATCGAATCAACACTTGATCCGATGACCCGGCTATATCACATATACCCGGCCGATATCATATATCGCGAGAATAGAATACGGTATCTCATATCGTATTATTCTCGGTCCCGCACATATCACATATGTGCTCCTACTCCATTTTGCCTGAGCCAGAAAACCTCTGTGTAGGACTCTAATGAATCGTCAATACGCCGGCAGTAGGTGATGATCATATCAAACACCCACAAGCTGCAAGCGGTCAGCTAAACATAACAGCCAACCAGGTATTGAGCGATCAGAAGATCAACAAGTAAGCCTGTACATTCTCCTATGAATCCAATCAGTCACACTCCCGTACAGTCCGATCTCTTCGTCTGATATGTTGCTAATCTAGTCTATGGGTGGTAAACGTCAGACCCCAGTAACCGATAAGGAGTGTCGATGTAAGGCTCATAACGGGTCGAGAAACTACTGATAACTCTTACCAGTAAATCTCCATATTAGCCCTGGCCAGGGAATTCCAGTTATACCCAATCGAACACAGCACAACATCAACTCCCTATACCGGGAGAGACGAAACCCCTCCTATCGCTCATTGCCTCCATGTGATTCGGGACTGTACCCAAAAGCCAATGTTTTGCACGCCCTCTTGGACCTGGTAAGGTGGAAATCAAAGCACAGTGGGAATCATACAAGACTCTATAACGATCTCGGGTCTACAGACTAATCTGTACTAGTGTCACCGGAGAACTGCTATCTGACGATAGGTATAATACCATCCAGGAGTTCTCGGCGAGTCCGTTCAGTGTACCCAGTCTCCACTGAGCACCCGTACACCATCTTTGATTTCCAACACCAATGGATATGGGATCATCCATCGCCCATCATATGGGTCAAGATGCGTGCACGCTAGTCTACTCTGGAGTATCGATTCCCTGCCTCGATACACCCTCGACTAGGAACAGTTATAGGATGTACTCATTGACTACCCTGGCCCCACTAGTATGATCTCATCATAGTCCTAACAGTCGAGTACATATCCTAAGGGCTTTATCAACACGTGATCACAAAAACAGTATTCGTTAACATGTTAAGATAAAGTGAAACCAGATAGCATACTATCATATCGAGCAAGAAAGTCCTCTCTATATATATCCAAGCATCCATTATAATATACATCACATGTACAACAATGGCCTCTAGGGCATACATATAACCAACAATCTCCCACTTGCACTAAGGCCAGCTGTTGTAGTATCTCATACCCAACATCCCGAAGAGTCTCTCAGATTGTATCTGAGGAATGGCCTTTATGAGTGGATCCGCAGTGTTGTCCTTCGTATCAACTCTCCTGACCTCGATCTCCCGGCGATCAACTATCTCCCGGATCAGGTGATACCGCCTCAGAATATGTATGGACTTCTGATGGGACCTGGGTTCCTTGGCCAAAGCCACAGCTCCATTGTTATCACAATACAGAGGTATTGGATGCTTAATGGACGGAACCACACCAAGTTCAGTGATGAACTTCTTTATCCAGATAGCCTCTTTGGCAGTATCGTTGGCAGCGATGTATTCAGCCTCCATCGTCAAGTCTGTCACGGTTTCCTGTTTGAAACTCTTCCAACAAACCGTCCCTCCATTTAGGGTAAAGACAAATCCCGAGTGCGACTTAGAGTCGTCCTTATCACTTTGGAAGCTGGAATCGGTAAAGGACTCCACCTGGAGTTCTCCGTTACCATACACCAAGAACATCTTTCTAGTCCTTCTCAAGTACTTGAGAATGTTCTTCACAGCTGTCCAATAATTCTTTCCAAGATCTTCTTGACACCTACTCACTACACTTAGTGAGTATGCTACATCGGATCTGGTACATAGCATCGCATACATGATAGAGCCTACTGCCGAAGCATAGGGTATCCCTTGCATGTGAGCTCTTTCCAAATCAGTCTTGGGAGACATATCTTTGGAGAGAGTGGGTCCAGAGATCGTGGGTAAATTCCCACGCTTGGATTCTTCCATACTAAACCTCTTTAGTATGGTGTCAATGTATCTGGATTGGGACAATCCCAGTATCCGTCTAGATCTATCTCTATAGATATTAATTCCCAAAATGCAGGAGGCATCACCTAGATCTTTTATTGAGAATCTATGTGATAAGAAGAGCTTAACCGAGTGCAGCATAGGAATATCATTTCCTATCAAGAGTATGTCATCCACGTACAATACGAGGAAGACAACCTTACTCTCTGCCATGTTCTTGTATATACAAGGTTCATCTATGTTTTTGATGATGTCAAACTCTTTGACTACAATATCAAAACAGATGTTCCAACTCCGTGATGCCTGCTTTAACCCGTAGATGGATTTAAGCAGCTTGCACACCTTTCCGCTGCTCCCACTGTCTACGAAGCCTTCTGGCTGAGTCATGTACACGCACTCTTCCAAATCACCATTTAGAAAGGCAGTCTTAACATCCATTTGCCAGATTTCGTAGTCATCGTATGCAGCAATGGCAAGTAAGATCCGGATGGACTTAAGCATAGCCACTGGAGAAAAGGTTTCGTCATAATTCACACCTGGTCGTTGATGAAAACCCTTTGCAACAAGTCTAGCTTTGTGAGTCTCAACTTTTCCATCTACTCCAAGTTTCTTCTTAAAGATCCATTTGCTCCCAATGAGTTTTACCCCTTCAGGAGCAATTTCCAAAGTCCATACTTTGTTGGTGTACATGGATTCCATCTCAGATCGCATTGCATCCAGCCATTTCACAGAGTCACCACTCATGATGGCCTGCTCGAAACTAGTCGGGTCATCATCTTCCATGATGCAATCCTCGCTCCCACCATCGATGAAAAAACCGTAGTATCTCTTAGGTGGATGAGAAACCCTACTAGATCGGCGGAGAGGCGGGGGTTCGTCGGGAACTACTGAATCCTCTGGTTCCACCAAATCTTCTGTTGCAGTTTGTGTAGCTGGAACTTCTTCCAGTTCTACCTTCTTGCCACTAATTTTCTTTGCAAGAAATTCCTTTTCTAAAAAGGTGGCATGTCGAGAAATAAACACCTTTTGTTCCTCAGTGTGGTGGAAGATATACCCTTGTGAGTTCTTGGGATATCCTACAAACTTGCATAGGACAGACCTTGCCTCAAGTTTGTCCGGATTGTGCGTTTTGACATAGGCCGGACAACCCCATATCTTAACATACTTAAGAGATGGTCTCTTCCCCTTCTATATCTCATATGGAGTGGTAGGCACTGATTTGGTAGGAACCATATTCAATAGGTGTATGGCTATCTGAAGCGCATACCCCCAGAAGGAAATAGGCAACTCGGCATTGCTCATCATAGAGCGCACCATATCTAATAGGGTGCGATTCCTCCGCTCCGATACACCGTTGTGCTGTGGTGTATAGGGAGGAGTAAGCTGGGAGAGAATCCCATTCTCTTTTAGATAGTCCAGGAACTCATTGCTCAAGTATTCTCCTCCTCGATCAGATCGAAGGATCTTAATACTTTTACCCGTTTGGTTCTCTACTTCGTTCTTATATTCTCTGAATTTCTTAAAAGCTTCAGACTTGTGTTTCAACAGGAACACATGTCCGTATCTTGAGAGATCGTCAGTGAATGTAATGAAGTAGGAAGAACCGTTTCTGGCATGTGTAGACATGGGACCACATACATCACTATGTATCAGCCCTAATTGTTCTGTAACTCTTTCTCCGTGTCCACTAAACGGAGTTTCGGTCATCTTGCCTTTGAGACATGACTGGCAAGTGTCATAAGATGAAAATTCGAACGGATTCAAATATCCATCCTTATGCAATTTGGCCAGTCGTGTTGCATTGATGTGACCAAGTCTACAATGCCACAAGAAGGATTCATTTATTTCTGAACTCTTTCTCTTGTGTGTGTTTTGTACATTAAGGACTGTAGTTTGATTGAGAATGTATATGCCATTAAATAACGAACCTGATCCAGTCAACTTTTGATTTAGGAATATGTTTATAACATTATCCTGTATTACTCAATAAAGAAACTGATATAATATTGCATATCATGCTCGGAATATAATAGCATTCGTTCAGAATCAATGTATTACCATTTGGCAAAACAAGGTGATATCGCCAACAGCTTTGGCTGCAACATTTGCACCATTCCCAACCTTTACGGAATGATCACCCTCTCCCAGTTCCCTACCTTTTCGTAGCCCATGTAACATATTATATATATGGGATCCTGATCCGGTATCTAATACCCAGGACGTAGAGTGAACTGAGAAACAGTTCTCGATAACTAACAGACCTGAAGAAGATGCATCAATATGCTTATTTGGGCGGCGTGTGAATTCTGGTATTCCCCTATTTCCTGTTCAGTCTTATAACAATTATAAGAAAGAACGGAACCAACGTTCCCCTGCTCAGTATAACAAGCGGGTTCGGTCAATACATCCATATTATTATCTTGATTAAGGCCTGACATGGTCGCTACCTGGAGAGAGAGAGAGAGAGAGAAGAAAACACTTTAGCGTGTGCTCTTGCAAGATTAGATTGGTTATTATCTTATCTAATCAGGATGGCTCCCACTGTTTTAATCAAATCTTCCTTCAAACCCTAAAATGTAAGATTAGCCAGGATTAATTACACCCTACAAGTTCGCCAATCTTTCAGCCAGATCAGTGTTGGTACTTTGAGGGAGGTTCCCCGTGCTTTAGCACGGACCTAATTAAAATAAACCTCGTTTTCCCAAAGGCATAACCCTGTTAACAAATTTCTAGACACCTACTTGATCGGCTAATTGTCATGTGTAAAACTCTCCCAGGAGTAACTCTTACTCGCAGTGGGTATCGGGATCCAACTATCTCATAGAAGGTATGCAATCTCATTACAAATTTCAACACTTGAAATTCCCGATAATATCTTTTACCCCTAACGTGCTATGACCTTGACGAATGCCAACAAACCATAGTCCGCTAGTCAAGTTCAACTCGTACATTTCTTGATTGAATTAAACCCACCCACACGACCCTTGACGAAAGCCAACAAAGTCGTACGGCTACCCTAACCCAATCGCATCATATGCAGCAGATAAACAGTAAATAGCTACCGCACACTACGCGTTGACGAAAGCCAACAAACGTAGTACGAATACTAAATATTACTTATCTGAAATGTCGGAGGACTACGACAGGTTTTTATGAAAACCTTTTGCGTAATGAACTCGATATCGTTGTAGAAACATGTGATTTTGAAAAGGAGTGTTTTTTAGGCTTTTTCTAGTTTTGCTAAAGAGGTCACTCCCGGTGAAGGGATCTCGGCTCTTTCCTTATCGAATAAGGTGCATGATATTTCATAAATACCGCTGTGCAAAGCAAGAACTATAGAAGTAATAAACTAAACCGAGAGTTTGTAGCATCCGCCAGTTTTGCTAAAGAGGTCACTCCCGGTGAAGGGATCTCAGCTCTTTCCTCATCGAATAAGGTGCAGGGTATATCATATATACCGCTATGCAAAGCAAAACTGTAGCTACCCTTTTTATAAAGTTTGATTCTACAACATCTTTTAGGTTTCTTTTCTTTTATTAATCTCATTAATAAATCCCATTAGTTATGCTTCCTAAGCATCACGGAAGAAACGAAAGCAGTAATATTTATATATCATCATATATATATAGTATAAGCATTCGTCTCAGGCAATAATATGATCTCATCACAGAACATGGCAGCAGAAGATAACATATGAAATATTGGATATACTAGGACATCCGTGTTTTATTTCAAGCCTGTATAAAACACGGATTCCACGGTCGCGATGAATAGCCAAACCCACATCCCTAGACCCCTACGAGAGCGGCAAGCAACACTTCCAATTCTAGGGTTAGGAGACCCGGTCTCGACTCCTCGAGATGGCCTCCCACTAGACCCTAGAACCCAGTTACTTGTGCTCCCCTCCATGGGTCTATCCTAATACGGAAAAGTAAATAATATACAATGGTGACATCATCCTTAACCCGGAAGTGCCCCAATAAAAGAATATTACATACAAATGAATTTTACATGAATAAAAATAAAAACCCTCATCTCACATAAAACCCCCGGCTATTCAGAACACGACGATCCAATATAACATATCACAACAATACATAATATCTCATATCATCAACGTAAGCAAGTATGCGTATCACGATTGTCGTGATGTATAGCAACGAAGCCGGCGATACACCATATACTGCGCTTACGGTCACAGAAAAGAAAGTGTAAAACTACAACATTTGGAATCCACAATCACTTTAGACGTCTTAAATCTGAAATATCACATACTTCGCATTTCATGCCTAACTATATGAATTCCACATATTGTATCACATTCCAGATAAATAGACAATGTTAAACTTTCCAATCGAATCAACAAATTGCTAAGATCTCCAGAAAACTCAACACTTGAGTAATATTAAAAATTCCCAGAAGCATATAGTAATACCTACGGATGTTACCTAGAAATATCTATCCCTGATACCCAAGTTCGGCCGCGGAACCGCCGCGAAAAGCCTGGTATTGCCGCGGTTCCGCGGCGACTTGAAAGAATTAGGGGTTCGTATTTCACAGTTATCCATAGAATCATCTGATTATTTTCTGAGTATTTTTAATACGGAAAAAACCAACTTTTTAAAAAAAATTCCAGAGAGGGGGTCAAAAATGACGTTTCGGGGTTCGATCGGACTTTTAACTTCATCTACAAGTCACCTAATACTCTAGCTAGGCTCTGATACCACTGTAAGGTTACTAGGCACTATCACAAGGGTCTATAAGGCATCAACCATGCCGAATTTAAATTTTTCAAGTGCTGAACAACCTAAAGCGAGGATCTTTGCTAGATAATTAGGGTTAACAAGCATGTAAACAACTTTACATCTAAAAGAAAGAGATTACAACCTTTGTAGTCCGTTCCTTCGCTTCATAAGCTCCGAGTAGTAGTCCCTTCACCGCGATCCACGAACTTCCAGACTCTAGAGAGTCTCCACAAGCCGAACGATCCATGCTTGCTTGAAGTCTTCCTTTTCGAAGATGATCTACCTTGAAGAATCTTTAACTCAAGCTCTCATTTCTCTAATCAAGTATTAGTGAAGTGAACACCCTAATCTAAGTGGCTAGAATAGATGAAGATGATGAAGTAGGAATTTAGCTCTCTTTTGTTTTCAATTTCTCATTCTTATTCATCACTAACCCAAAAGCTAGAAAGCTTTTCAAGAGGAAGAAAAAGAAGAAAAGTATTTATGATGAATAATGAATAATGTGTTGTGGTTACAAATCCAACCTTGAGTTAAGAAAGAAGGGCTTAATTCATGTAGAGAATAAACCTAAGGTAAAGGGTTTGGGTTGGGTTAAGAAAAATCTACACAAAATACCTTAACAAAATATCTTAGCTAAAAACAAAGAAAGCTTCTTGAAGCTTCTTGAAAAAGCTAACCCAAAAGCTAACTCAAATCAAACCCTAACTTATTTTAATATCCACAAAACATGTTGTATTTGTAACCCTAACTTGTTACAATATTATATATCACATATATAATATATTTTGCAACAAAAGAAAATAATACAATTAATATATATCGCATATATATCAATGTATTATCCGGTGAGAAAATGAATCAATAAAGCATGCTTATATTAGTTAACGTAATGTAATATATCACATATATAATTATACATTAAATTATCGAATCAACACTTGATCCGACAATCCGGCTATATTGCATATAACCGACTAATAGAACATGTACCGATTCATCGAATCAACACTTGATCCGATGACCCGGCTATATCACATATACCCGGACGATATCATATATCACGAGAATAGAATACGGTATCTCATATCGTATTATTCTCATTCTCGCACATATCACATATATGCTCCTACTCCGTTTTGCCTGAGCCAGGAAACCTCTGTATAGGACTCTAAAGAATCGTCAATACACCGGCAGTAGGTGATGATCATATCAAACACCCACAAGCTGTAAGCGATCAGCTAAACATAACATCCACCCAGGTATTGAGCGATCAAAAGATCAACAAGCAAGCCTGTACATTTCCTATGAATCCAATCAGTAACACTCCCGTACAGTCCGATCTCTTCGTCTGATATGTTGCATATCTAGTCTAGGGGTGGTAAACGTCAGACCCCAGTAACCGATAAGTCATGTCGATATAAGGCTCATAACGGGTCGAGAAACTACTGATAACTCTTACCACTAAATCTCCATATCAGCCCTGGTCAGGGACTTCCAGTTATAGTCAATCGAACATAGCACAACATCAACTCCCTATACCGGGAGAGACGAAACCCCTCCTATCGCTCATTGCCTCCATGTGATTCGGGACTGTACCCAAAAGCCACCGTTTTGCACGCCCTCTTGGACGTGGTAAGATGGAAATCAAAGCACAGTGGGAATCACACAAGACTCTATGACGATCTCAGGTCTACAGACTAACCAGTACCAGTGTCACCAGAGAACCGCTATCTGACGATAGGTATAATACCATCCAGGAGTTCTCGGCGAGTCCGTTCAGTGTACCCAGTCTCCACTGAGCACCCGTACACCATCTTTGATGTCCAACACCAATGGATATGGGATCATCCATCGCCCATCATATGGGTCAAGATGAGTGCACGCTAGTCTACTCTGGAGTATCGATGCCCTGCCTCGATACACCCTCGACTAAGAACAGTTATAGGATGTACTCATTAACTACCCTGGCCCCACTAGTATGATCTCATCATAATCCTAGCAGTCGAGTACATATCCTAAGGGCTTTATCAACACGTGATCACAAAACAGTATTCGTTAACATGTTAAGATAAAGTGAAACCAGATAGCATATTATCATATCGAGCAAGAAAGTCCTCTCTATATATATCCAAGCATCCATTATAATTTACATCACATGTACAACAATGGCCTCTAGGGCATACATATAACTAAACAATAGCTAGTCTCACACAGTGCAACATCAACTCCTCATACCGGGAGAGACGAATCCCTTCCAATCGCTCATTGCCTCCACATGATCCGAGATTGTACCAAACCACTACCTGTTTGCACAGCCATTTAAGGCTGTGTAAGGTAGTAATCTAAGTACAGTGGGGACCATATAAGACACTATGACGATCTCAGGTCTACAGACTAACATGTACTTGTGTCACCTGAGAACCGCTAAATAGTACCCTTTAGGAGTTCTCTCCGAGTTCGTTCGGCATACTCAGTATCTAATGAGCACCTGCATACAATCTTTGGTGTCAAACACCAATGGTTATGGGATCAACCATCGCCCTATACTGGGTTGAGAAACGTATACACTAATTTGCTCTGGAATATCGATGCACTGTCTCGATGCCCCTACGACTAGGAACTTTTAAAGATGTGCTTATTGACTACCCATGACTCACTAGTATAATCGACATCATAGTCCTGGTAGTTAAGAAAAGATCCTAAGGGCTCTATTAACATGTATAACTATGAGCAAGATGTAAATGTATACACGTTAAGATAAAGTCAGAACCAGATAGTACACTATCATTTTAAGCAAGATTATTCTATGCATACATATCCCTGATGTCCAATATAAAATACAATAATGGTCTCTAAGGCATACATATCTAATAATCTCCCACTAGCACTAGGGCCAGTTATTGGCGTATCTCATACCCAACATCCCAAAAAGTCGCTCAAACTGTACTTGGGGAATGGCCTTCGTGAATGGATCCGCTGGGTTCTCTTTTGTATCTACCTTATGTATCTCGATCTCTTTGCGATCAACGATCTCCTTGATAAGATGATACCGCCTTAAGATGTGTCTGGACTTTTGATGGGACTGTGGTTTCTTTGCTAGTGCTACTGCTCCATTGTTATCACAATACAAAGGTATTGGATCAAAAATGGTTGGAACCACCTCAAGCTCCATAATGAACTTACGCAGCCCGACTGCTTCTTTGGCAGCAATGTAAGTGTCCTCCATCGCTGAGTCTGCAACGGTATCCTGTTTGGAACTCTTCCAACATACCACCCCTCCGTTGAGGGTAAATACATAACCTGAGTTGGATTTGCTGTCATCTTTGTCACTTTGAAAGCTGGAGTCGGTAAATGCCTCCATTTGGAGGCCATCGTTACCATACACCAAGAACATATCTTTAGTTCTTCTCAAGTACCTAAGTGTGTTCTTCACAGCTGTTCAATGCTTCTTCCCTGAGTTTGACTGATACCGGCTTACTACACTAAATGCATAAGCTACATCTGGTCTGGTAATAACATCGCATACATTATAGACCCGACTGCAGAAGCATAGGGTATAATGTTCATGTGATCCCTCTCTTCATCAGTCTTAGGGGACATCTCTTTGGAGAGAGTGATTCCATGACAAGCGGGCACATTTCCACGCTTGGAATCTTCAATACTAAATCTTTTTAGTATGTTGTCGATGTACCTTGATTGGGATAATCCCAAAAGTCATTTAGATCTATCCCTATAGATCTTAATCCCTAATATGTAGGAGGCATCACCCAGGTCATTCATGGAGAATTTTTGTGACAAAAAAAGTTTGACTGATTGTAGCATGGGAATGTCATTTCCCATCAGGAGAATGTCATCCACGTACAATACGAGGAAAACAACGGCTCTCCTACAATTTTCTTGTAAATACAAGGTTCGTCTACATTCTTGATAAATTCAAACTCTTTGATTGTATTATTGAACCATATGTTCCAACTCCACGATACTTGCTTCAATCCATAAATGGATTTAAGCAACTTGCATGTCTTTCCGCTGCTCCCACTATCAATGAAACCTTCTGGCTGATCCATATAAACACATTCTTCTAAATCACCATTTAGAAAAGCGGTTTTTACGTCCATCTGCCAGATATCTTAGTTGTGGAAGGCAACAACAGCAAGTAGGATCCGGATGGATTTATGCATAGCCACTGGAGAAAAGGTTTCATCATAGTCCACACCTGGTCTTTGACGAAAACCTTTCGCAACAAGTCTAGTTTTATAAGTTTCTAGCTGTCCATCAACACCAATCTTCTTTTTGAAGATCCACTTGTATCCAACGTGTTTTACATCAGGAGGTGCAACGTCCAAAGTTCAAACATTGTTGGTGTGTATGGATTCCATTTCGGATCTCATAGCATCCATCCACTTCACCGAATTTCTACTCGTGATATAGCTTGCTGAAAACTAGTAGGCTTATCATCGTTGATGATGCAATCCTCTCGCTTCCCGTCTATGAAAAAACCATAGTATCTCTCAGGCGGATGAGATTACCTATTAGATCTGTGGAGTGGCTGAGGTTTTTTGGTTTGCTCTTGAATCAGTGGTTCTGTCAAATCTTCAGTAACTGCTTGTGGTCCTGAAATTTCTTCTAATTCTACCGCTCTCCTACTAATTTCTTTTGCAACAAATTCCCTTTTCCAAAAAGGTGGCGTGACGGGCAACAAACACCTTCTGTTCCTCGGTGTGATAGAACAGATGTTAGTTATATGTATGCCCCAGAGGCCCTTATTGTACATATGATGTATATTATAGTGGATGCTTGAACATATATAGAGAGGACTTTCTTGCTCGACATGATAGTATGCTATCTGGTTGCTCTTTATCTTAACATGTATACTTGTCTCTTGATACTGTCTTGTGGTTATATGTTGGTAAAGCCCTTAGGATGTATACTTGACTACCAGGATTATGATGCAGATCATACTAGTGGGGCCATGGTAGTCCATATGTTTATCCTTTAATGTTCCTAGTCGTGGGTGTATCAAGACAGGGCATCGATATACCAGAGTAGACTAGCGTATACGCTTCTCGACCCATGAGATGGTGTTAGTTATATGTATGCCCTAGAGGCCATTACTATACATAGGATTTATATTTTAGTGGATGTTTGGACATATATAGGGATGACTTTCTTGCTCGATATGATAGTATGCTATCTGGTTACTCTTTACCTTAACGTGTACACTGATTGTCTCTTTGTTACATGTTGGTAAAGACCT
The DNA here is from genome assembly GCA_030015575.1 of Agapanthus africanus. Taxonomy (NCBI): domain Eukaryota; kingdom Viridiplantae; phylum Streptophyta; class Magnoliopsida; order Asparagales; family Amaryllidaceae; genus Agapanthus; species Agapanthus africanus. The sequence continues at coordinate 605,378,251 of JASDDO010000019.1, read as the reverse complement.
TAGGATGTGTACTTGACTACCTGGACTATGATGTGGATCATACTAGTGGGGACGTGGTAGTCCATAAGTACATCCTTCAAAGTCCCTAGTCGTGGGTGTATCGAGACGGGGCATCGATATACCAGAGTAGACTAGCGTGTAGCTTCTCGACCCATATAGATGGACGATGGATGATCCCATATCCATTGGTGTTTGACATCAGAGATGATATACGGGTGCTCAGTGGAGACTGGGTACACTGGACGGACTCGCCGAGAACTCCCAGATGGTATTATACCTTACGTCAGATGGCAGTTCTCTGGTGACACTGGTACATGTTGGTCTATAGACCCGAGATCGTCATAGAGTCTTGTGTGATTCCCACTGTGCTTTGATTTCCATCATACCACGTCCAAGAGGACGTGCAAAAAGGTGGCTTTTGGGTACAGTCTCGAATCACATGGAGGCAATGAGCGATAGGAGGGGTTTCGTCTCTCCCGGTATAGGGAGTTGATGTTGCGCAGTGCTCGATTGGCTATAACAGGAAGTCCTTGGCCAAGGCTGCTTTAGAGATTTACTGGTAAGTGTTACCAGTAGTTTCTCAACCCGTTATGAGCCTCATATCGACACGACTTATCGAGTTATTGGGGTCTGACGTTTACCACCCCTAGACGAGATATGCGACATATCAGACGAACAGACCGGACTGTACGGTAGTGTTACTCGTTGGATTCACAGGAGTGTGAGCGGGCTTGCTCGTTGATCTTCTGATCGCTCAATACCCGGGTGGCCGTTACGCTTAGCAGACCGCTTGGGGCTTGTGGGTGTTTGATATGATCATCACCTGCTGCCGGCGTATTGACGAGTCTTTAAAGTCCTACACAGGGGTTTCCTGGCTCTAGCGAAACGAAATAGGAGCGCATATGAGATATGTACGGGACCGAGAATAATACCAGTATGTGATACTGTATTCTATTCTCGTGATTTGTAACATTGATCGGCTGTATGCGATATAGCCGGGTTATCGGATCAAGTGTTGATTCGATAAGTTGTTGCTTTTGATATTAGTCGGTTATAGCCGGATTATTAAATCAAGAGTTGATTTAATAATTTAATGCATAATTATATATTTGATATATTACATTGCATTAACTAGTATTAGCTCACTTATGATTTATTTTCTCACTAGTTTGTGCACATTGTTTATATATGATATATGCAAGTGTACATGTATGTATCATGCTTGATGATACACACAAGATGGGTGTATGAGACTCATACCAAGATTAGGGTAAAGATTAGGGTTATTGTTTCATATTAAGATTTAACAAAGGGTTTAACTTAGTCAAAGTTATCAAGCTTGAAGAAGCTTGGAGAAGCTTTGACAAAGTCCACTCTTTTGTCATTTCTTTTGATATTCTTTAACCTAACCTTTAACCTAAAGCCTTGGTTAATTCTCTACATGAGTTAAGCATGAGGGCTTAACTCAACCATGGTGCTATTATTCATTTGGATAAGTTTTCATTTGGATGGATAATTCTTTCTTCTTCTTCTTGATCATCAAGCTCCATCCAAAAACTTACTAGCTCCAATGGTGCCTTGAGCAAAAGAGTGAGAAAATCAATTCTAAAGTGAGCCCACTTCCTACTTCTTCATCCTCTGCAACTTGCCATGTAGTAGAGTATATTCTCTTCACAAAGTTTTTGACCAAGTGAAGGAATAGCTTGAGTTTGAGTCTCCCCGACGTAGATCATCTTCGGCCTCGAAGTCAATGACCTAGCCCGATCATTTCTCCGATGAAACCATCGCAAGAGTCCAGGACCCGATGATCGCAGCGGAGGGACGTCATCTCGGAGCTAAAGAAGTGGTGGACCGGATCTACAAAGGTTGTAATCCCTCTCACTTATTAGCAAAGTTGTTTGCTTGCTTGTAGTTTCGCCTTTACTTCTAGTTAACGATCTATATTAGGGTTTCTCGGCACCGGAAAATTTTTGTTTGGCAGGGTTGATGCCTTGTGGAACCTTTTGAGTGTGCCTAGGAACCCTACAGATAGGCGATGGATGATCCCATATCCATTGGTATTTGACATCAGAGATGGTATACGGGTGCTCAGTGGAGACTGGGTACACTGGACGGACTCGTCGAGAACTCCTAGATGGTATTATACCTCACGCCAGATAGCAGTTCACTGGTGACACTAATAAAGGTTAGTCTGTAGACCCGAGATCGTCATAGAGTCTTGTGTGATTCCCACCGTGCTTTGATTTCCACCTTATCACGTTCAAGAGGACGTGCAAAACGGTGGTTTTTGGGTACAGTCCCGAGTCACATGGAGGCAATGAGCGATAGGAGGGGATTTCGTCTCTCCCGGTATTGGGGGTAGATGTCGTGCTGTACTCGATTGGCTATAACTGGAAGTCTCTGGCCAGGGCTAATTTAGAGATTTACTGGTAACCTGTTATGAGCCTCGTATCGGCATGACTTATCGAGTTATTGGGTATGACGTTTACCACCCCTAGACTTGATATGCGACATCTCAGACGAAGATACCGTACTGTACGGTAGTGTTACTGACAGGCTTTACAGGAGCTAGAGCGGGCTTGCTTGTTGATCTTCTGATCGCTCAACACCTGGGTAGCCGTTACGTCCAGCTAGTACCGCTGACGGCTTGTGGGTGCTTGATGTGATCATCACCTACTGCCGGCGTATTGACGAGTCTTTAGAGTCCTACATGGAGGTTTTACTGGCTCAGGAAAAACGAAGTAGGAGCACATATGTGATATGTGCGGGACCGAGATTAATACGAGTATATGATACCGTGTTCTATTATAGCGATATTTGTATCGGTCGGTTATATGTGGTATAGCCGGGTTATCGAATCAAGTATTGATTCGATAAGTTGGTACATATTATATTAGCCGGTTATATGTAATATAGCCGGATTATTAAATCAAGTGTTGATTTGATAATTTAGTGTATAATTGTATATTTGATATACTAGTTTACATTAACTAATATTAGCTCACTTAAGCATTTATTTTTCTCACATGTGCACACTTAATATATATGTGATATATAGTAATGGTGTTTTTATTTTGTGTCATGGTTGATGATACACACTACATGGGTGTATGAGACTTACACCATACTAATTATAATGTAGGGTTTAAATATTTTAAGTAAATCCAAATTAGTGGATAATTAGTCACATGCATGAAGCTTGTAGAAGCTTGAGGGTGCATTGACATGGTCCACTAATTTTATCTTACTAAAGATATTCATTAACCTAACCATTATAACTTAGCCATGGTTATGTCTCTACATGAGTTAGATATATGATACAAACTCACCCATGGTTGATTTTCTCACCTCATTAGTTCATTCTCATCTCTTGACTTCATCTTCTTCATCCTTGAGAAAAAGGTTACTAGCTTTTTCCAAAATGAGAAAATATTGTGAGAAAAATAAAACTAAAGTGAGCTCACTTACTACTTCATCATTCTCTACTAGATTAGCACTTTAGTATAGGGTGTTGGCTTCACTAATCTCTCATTAGTGAAGCAGTAGCTTGAGTTAGTGTCTGCTCGACATAGATCATCTTCGGCCTCGAAGGCTTCAAGCAAGTTCGTTCCTTTCACCTTAAGAAGCCATGCAAGAGTCCAGGAGTTCCATGGTCGCAGCAAAGGGACCACTACAAGGAGAAATTGAAGTGAAGGACCGGTCTACAAAGGTTGTATTCCGTTATCACTTAGAAGTAAAGTAGTTTACATTTTGTTTCGTATGATTCTCTGGTTAAAGATTCTAGTTTAGGGTTCTTTAACACGACAAAATTTTGAAAATAGCATGGACGATACCTCCCGAAACCTTGTTGTTGTCTATAGGAACCCGACAGTGGTATCAGAGCCTAACTAGAGAATTAGACGGATTTTTAGATTTCGAAACCGAAACGAACTCCGAAACTTGAAACACCAAATACGGGTTTCTGTCGGTTTTTTAAATGACCTTGAAAAATTATTTAAACAAGTACAGAATGATATATGAGAGATTATAAGAACATGGCAGAAATTTGGGCCCATCTACTTGGAATTTGGCCGAGCAGATAGGGGTTTTGGCCGAGCAGGCCGGCCCAAGTGGGGAATTTTGGTTTCAAATTTTTTCCATGTTCTGTGCTCTGGGTTTTGGTGTTTCAGCTGTTGTTTGATTTTCCTAAATTTTCATGTGATGTTAACTTACTGCAAAGGCAACTCGGAGTGTTTTGTAGTCGTAATTCTAACTGTTTTTTGGGTTACTTTAGACGGTGTTAAAAAGCTCGATCGGATATCAAATACCCACTTTAACCCTTGCCGGAAAATTTTCCAAGAGTTGGATTTTTTCGTGGTTAAAGAGCATTCAAACATCATGTAAGTTATGCGATGGACCCTCTAGAATAACGAAACCCTAACTCGATTATGTGACCGTCAGAATCACCACTAAACCGTAGGGTTTGTGGTGGTTCAGCGGTGCCACATGTGAGGCTTTGGTTGACCCTTCTAAGGCTGGTTCATTGGTACCGTGGCATGTGCTGAATAATTTTAAACTACGCTCAAGTGTTGAGCTTTTTGGGTAATTTTGGGTGTTTGTTGATTCGATCGGAATGTTTAATATCGTCTACCTTTTTCTGCAATGTGGTACATGTTAGTGTATATGCCCTAGGGGCCATTATTGTATCATACTAGTTTGTATATTACTTAATGGAAGCTTGGGATATTCACAGTTATATTAACAGTCTCGCTCAACATAGTAGTATGCTACTTGGTTTGTATATATGTTAATATGTGTATATGTTAGCATATCGCGAATACATATTGATAGAGCCCTTAGGATCTTGCTTGACTACCAGCGTTGTGATGGTAGTCACACTAGTGGGGGCTGGGTAGTATACAAGCACATCCTTTTTCAGGTCCCTAGTCGTAGGATTATCGAGACAGGGTATCGATACTCCGGAGTAGACTAGTGTGTACTCTTCTCATCCCAGCAGGGGAAATGGTCTGTCCCACAGCCATTAGTACGTTGTACTGGAGATAGTATACAGGTGCTCGTTGGGTTACGGGTACACCGAACATGACTCACAGGGAACTGTTGGTTGGTATTATACCCGTCGTCAGTTAACAGTTCCCAGGTGACATGAGTGCAGCATAGTCCGCAGACTTGACACTGCTACTTCGTCTCGAGTGTGTTCCCACTGTTCTTAGATTTCTACCCTACCACGGCTCAAAGGAGTCGTGCAAACAGGTAGCAGTTGGGTGCAGTCTTGAAGCACTTGGAGGCAGTGGCAGTTAGATAGGATTCGTCTCCCGGTATTGGGAGTTGATATCATGCTGTGTTTGGAGAGCCATTACGCAAAGTCTCTGGCCAGGGCAAACGAGATTTACTGGTAGGATTTCCAGTAGTTTCTTAAGGTGTAATGGGCTTCACTCCGACACGACTTATACCGCTTTTACGGGACTGATGCTTGCCGCCCCCTAGGCCCGATATGCGCTAGTCTTAGACGAACAGACCGGACTGTACGGAGATTGTCACATCAGGCTCAGTAGGAGTTCGGATGGGTTTCCTCATCGGCCTTCTTATCGACATCTACCTGGGGACCATTACGTACAGCTAGTACCACTTGCGGCCTATGGTTAAACCCACTGCCAGCGTAGTGTCGAGTCTTTAGAGTCCCACACGGAGAGTTTTCCTGCTTCAGGCGAAACAATATAGAGGTCGTATGGTTTTACGACAGGGTTCGGACACATACGTGCATTTATGCACGTACGATGTTCGGACAGTTTTGCTTAGCGGGCTTTAGTTTAAGCCAGATTCTAGTATTGGATTATTAGATTTATACAGTGTCAGTATTTCCGTGTTTTCACGGATGGGAGGGGCATTCTCGTAATTAGTCGAGAAGCTTCTAGAAGAAAGATGAGGTGGAGAGCTTAGGTGGAATTTGCATTAAATGGATTAGTGACTCATGGAGTGATTCATCCAAATGAGTTAATGAAGCATTTATTGCTTAATGACTCATGAGATGATTCATCCAAAGTGAGTTAATGAAGCATGGTTGATATTATTATATGTTATTTCATTTAGATAATTATCATCTTCATATATTCACAAATGAGTTATAATTCATTTGATTCTCACTTACACATTCTCTCTCCTCAAGCTCTCTCTCTTCAAACCTAACCCTAATCCTCTCATGTGTTGGGTTAGAAAGACTAATAGATCCCTAATCCTCTTCTATATCCTCTAGGTTACTTTGATTAGCACTCATAGCCACCTAGTTACCTCAAGTGAGATGTTAAATCTTGGAGAAGGAGCTCTTGGGTGGATCTTCTATCACATCGAGGAGGCCGACGAGAAGGTGAACTACAAGAACAAGAAAGACTAGAATCTTGAGGTATAATCATCTATCATAGTAGCTAATAACTTCTAGATAGTTGTTAGTTAGGGTTTAGCAAAGATCCATAAAGTTAGTCGATGTTAACTCAAACAAAATGATTGTTTTATCTATTCCGCCTTCCCGCATCATGTGGGGTGTCTAACGTCGACTTACAGTGGTATCAGAGCCTAGCTAAACCATAACTAACATGTTAGCAAAGTCGTTAGAAATTCGATCGCAAAACGAACCCGAAAAACATCATTTTCACCATGTTTCTGCCGATTTTAAAACGGGGTCTAAAAGTTTTTCAGGGACCCTTAAAAATACAAGTAGGGTTTTTTAAGAATTGTGAAGAAATTTGGGACTGTGAATCGGCCATACCACTGCCGAACCACCGCCGAACCACCACCGATCCAAGCGATCCACCGCGGATCCGCGGCCGAGTTGACTCCGATTCAACCCAGATTTGCTCAGTTATTCTTTGTGTTGATGTTGTATTTTCTGGGATGTTTTGTTTCTGCTCAGTTTTTTTGTGCACAGAGAATTATTTGGAGTAGATTCATTTGTGTTGCTTGATCGAAATTCTAAGATGTTTGGCTAACTTGATTATATCTGTGTTGTGTTTAATGTGTTCGTAAATCTAACCTAACTTCTAGTATGTCGGTTAGCAGGGAGTTGCACATTTCTGTAATGGTTTTTACTGGTTTGTGAATGTGGACTTGTTGGATTTTCGTGAATGGATAGCCGGGGATGTGAGACGAGTGTTTCTTTCATTCAAATGTAATTTGTAATTTGTTGTAATATTCTTTTGCGGGGCACATCCGGGTTGAGGTTGTAGCCACCGTTGTATTATTTCATTTACTGTTTTCTGCTCCTAGGATAGACCCAAGGTGGGGTGCACAAACTACCGGGTACTTTGAATTATTTAGTGGCCTACTCACGTTGTTGATGGAGACCGCTTCACTTCGGGTACTAGGCGGGTAGTATGCCCTACCCGTAGGGGTCTAGGGTGGGGTTTTGGCTATTCATCGCGACTGTGTAATCCGTCTTTCTTTGCAAGCTCAAAAGGAATGCGGATTCGTAGAAAATCCAATATGTTCATCTGTGATCTGGAATGCTTATTATTGCGTCTGACGAATGTACAATATCTATATACGATGTCTATTAGGCGTTACTTATGTTTTACACCCGCGCTAGTCCAGCCCCCGCTCTGTCGTTAATTAAGTAACCTAACGGGTGAATGGCGGGGCCCAGTGGCAAATGCGGATGGCATAAGAGGACGTTGTATTTTCGTTTTTTCTGCAATTATAGGTTAATTGATGGGACGCATTATATTAATGCAAAGAAAATAAACCAAAGTTGAATTGTTGGAATAGTTTAAAAGAAACCACTCGGTTATTTTAAAACAGAAGATATTTTTTTAATTGCGGAGCTTAAACCACTCCTTTTAAAAGCTATCAGGTTCCTTCGATCATATTGTCACGACCCAAAATTTGGCCCGTAACCGGCACTTAAACTACGAAACGTCTACAGGCGTACGCAACTCAAGTAAGTCGAAACCCAGAAATCTAAACCACCCATATCTGGATCAACGGAGAAAACATAGTTTTAAACGTTTGAAAAACCACAAGTAAAATCTCCAACTCTAGTTTTCTTTCTTGAAAATTTCGGCAGAACCTCCTTTGTAAAAACTAGCCCCGAAAACGGGTACAACACAGATAATATATAAAGCATCCCAAATGGGAGCAAAATCACGCCCAACGGCGGAGACAAACACCACAACAAGTATACGACGCCGAAGCGAAGAAATAACAATGGAAAGACTGCAATAAGAAGTAAACTTTCCAACATAACTGGCTCCCACGAGCACGGCACCCAAAGTCACCAAAATAATACAACACTGAAACCTCACAAGTCGTGTCTAAGTCATATACAAAAGTGGTAGATGGAGAATACTAGATCCAACAAAAGATATACAATGTACAGGCAGATAACCGCAAACCCACCTAAAAGCAAGGCCTCACTGCCTAACGTAGCGGTATCCGCAAAAGTAGAGATGATAAGACGCCCTGCCATGACTACTCTGAGGGTAAGTCTTGCAAAACACTGTGGCACAACGGGGGTGAGTTGCCAACTCATGAATAGTAATTAACATCATAATATAATCGCGAGTATGCACGAACAACGATCTATCTATCACATGTAATCCGATAGCATAAGTATGATAAGTGAATATGCAACAATCATGTAAAGGTACATCATTAGGGTACTACAACTACATGAAACAATGCATAATAACAATAATCCTGAGTGTGTGGGATGATACAATAAAATCTCATGCAAAATCATCAGCATGGAAAAATACCAGTGTCCCTCACTGACACATCAAATCCTAAATCCTCAGGCACCGCATCAACAGATCGGCCCTCACATCCTGTTAGTCTCATGGAACCTGAGTGTCAAACATCGACACCCGAAACATCATGAAAACATATCCCTATGTGTATATATATATATGTGTATATAAGTATGAGGATATAAACCCCGTATATCCTTCGACGATACGTAAAAATCATGAAAACCTGAGTGTCTAACACCGACACTCGAAACATCATGAAACCCGTGTCTAACATCGACACGTAAATCCTCATAACTCAGGCGCTGTCACCACGATTGGCCCTGACGATATGTCGTATATCACTCCGGTCGGTATCCCCACGATAACCGCCGAGTCCAAATACAGTCACCGGTCGGTACTTGCCCACCTTCCAGGCTCATCGTCTGTACCACGAACATCTTGCCGAGGGCAACCGTACCGGGCCCAACCATGTACCCGCACACGGCCCACTCACTCCTCGCATCGGGTATATATCACAAATCTAAGAACCGAGAAATCTCATGGTGGACGCATCAAATATCATATCAAGAGGAATCGGGTTTTCAAACAATACATAGTTTCTTGAAAATACCCCCACGGTTCTCAAATCCATAAATCATATGAAATCCATATCTCAATGCGTAAAATCCATATAAAACTGATATATGCAACATAAAACATCAATATGAGCATATAAAGGGAAAACCGCTCTTTTAAATGAATCCAGCTTTAAGATATATCTTGCGGTTCCCAAAATCCTCTGAAAACAAATGCAGCATCATATGAGGTGTACATGTAAGTGTAGCAAGGTTTAAGTATCTACATGTAAGCAAGTGGGTATGATGCATTTCATAAGCGCAATGATCAACAACTCAATATCACATATCAAAACAATACCACTTGGGGTACATACAACTATAGCGAAAATATGCGGGTGTACATGTCAATATGTGTGCATGATATACATGTAGCTGTAATAGACTATGTGGGTGTACATGTCAATATGTATGCAAGGTGTACAAGTAGCTATAGTAAGGTATACGTGAAATGGATTAAGAGTTACTATCTTAACTATCCATGTCAAACACAATAACACGTATGTATGTGTCAACAATATCTCCTATGCACAAAGGAATAAGAGTTACTACCTCTACTACCCCTATCCACTACCATATCACGTATGTAGGTGGTTTGTGCGTGTCATGGCAATTACTGACGATGTGGGTGTAGCATACAATTTGGTGCTCGTGCAACATGAACCGTCAGTAATGTGTTATATCTAAAGGTACGAGTCAAGTACAACAGATAATGCTATGCAATGACATTCATATATAATTAACTAATATGCAAATATATGCAACTACCATATCATATCCGCCCCGACGCATAACGCCATACGGGCGATTTCCCCGTAGATGTTAAATCTACTCACCAATGGTCTCCAGCTATGAAAATCCGACCACCTGCTTCCCCTTGTTCGCAGCGTCCGAAGTCCCCGCTTGCGACGCTATATTTCCACAAACACAAGAAATAGTGCAAACATCTTAGAAATCGACCAATATAATATAAAACTACGTATTAAATAACGCACCAACACTAAACTAACTCGCGAGTGTACGTCTAGGGGCTAACGTGCGTAACGATACCATAAAACCTACCCAAGTACCGCAGCAACACAAGATCACGATTCGTTTCGCAACACGTAACACGCGAATTCAAAACACTAGATTATAGGTAAACGATTCCAGATTTTTCATACTGCAATTACTAAAATAGTAAACAGTACCAAACACCCCTAACCAACAGCAGACAACTACCCACAGAAGCCTAACCCCAGCACCATCCTACAAAGCCGGCGTTGCCGGAGTTCATCAAAGGTGTCGCCGGCCCCGGCCAGTGGGGTGGTCCTCGTATCTCAGGTGGTGCTCCCGGGTCACTAGTACATCATTATAATTTTGTTTGGTCACTCACTAAAATTTCCAGATCACAGCAGGTACAGAGGCTCTAAAAAGACACTAAAAACCCGATATTGCACTAATCGATACTTAAAGTGTTCTAATCAATATCCAACGAACTACACATCATAAAAACTTCAATTTTAACAGATTAGGGATTATACCTATCAACTTTGCTTACAAGCTCCAAGCTTTCCTAGATCCAAGTGATCCAAGAGCAAAAACCAAGACTTTTAGAATTTTTGTGATATATTTGGGAATTTTGAGGATTTATTGTGCTAGAATTGATGAAAAATGGAAGGAAAATGATCAAGAGCAGTAGAGGGAGAGAGGGATTCGGCCAAGGGAAAGAGGTGATGAATTGTGTAGGGTTTTCTAGCAATTTCCTTGCAATAAATGCAATAAATGCATTCACACACACACATGCACACATGCATGCACCTTGAATTTCTTTTCATTTCTTTTCCTTTAATCTAAATTATAATTCCAAACAAATATCTAGATAATGTGAGAAGGTTTTGGTTTAACTCAAACTTAATTGATGAGAAGTTCACTTAACAGAAATTTCCCAAAATGCGAATACCGCATTAAAATAACATTAAAATTGGGAAAAATTCAAATTGAACCAAAACGTCCCATATACCCCCAAAGCTTGCGCACTAGCTTTATTTTAGCTAAATTAGGTGCTGGCAAGTCTATATGGTCGTTTGAACACAGTCGGGTCAAAACGGAAAATACCGACAATTTAACCCTAAAACGGAAAAATTCGCATAACGATTTCTAAAACGTTATAATCTCCCCCCATATAGAAATTCGGTCCCCGAATTAAAATTTCATACTAAGCGTACCTTTAAAGAGATGAGAGAATTTCTTCCGCATCTCACTCTCGGCCTCCCAAGTGATCTCCTCACAAGTAGGGCTACGCCATAGAACCTTCACAGACGGCAAGACCCTTGAACGAAGTTTCTTCATTTGCCGATCCAAAATAACTACCGGCTGCTCGGTGAATGAAAGATCGCGCTCAAGCTGAACGGTCTCATGCTGAATCATGTGAGAAGGATCATGAAGGTATCTACGAAGTATCGAGACATGGAACACAGGGTGAACATCCGGAAAACTGGGCGGGAGCGCCAAACGATAAGCAACAGAACCCACTCTCTCAACGATCTCGAAAGGACCTACAAATCTGGGACTGAGCTTCCCCCTCTTCCCAAATCACATAACACCCTTCATCGGAGAAATCATCAGGAATACATGATCCCCCACTGCGAACTCAAGTCTGCGACGACGACGGTCGGCATAAGACTTTTTCCTGCACTGGGCTGCTCTCATCCTGTCCTGAATCAGCTGGATCTTCTCCGTACTCTCCTGAACTAGCTGGGGTCCCAAAATCAGACTCTCACTAAGCTCGGTCCAACAGACTGGCGATCGACACTTCCTACCATATAGAGCCTCAAAAGGTGCCATCTGAATAGTCTCCTGAAAGCTGTTGTTGTAGGAGAACTCAATCAACGGCAAGTGACGATCCCAACTGCCACCAAAATCTAGCACACATGCACGGAGCATATCCTCCAGAGTCTGAATAGTCCGCTCCAACTGACCATCGGTCTGCGGATGAAAAGCGGTGCTAAAACTCAACCGGGTACCCAAAACTTCCTGAAGCTTCTGCCAAAGACGGCTAGTAAACTGGGTGCCTCTGTCGGATACTATGCATGTGGGAACACCGTGCAAACGTATAATCTCATCTATATACAGCTGCGCATACTGAGCATAACCGAAAGTGGCCTTCACTGGAAAGAAGTGAGCCGCTTTCTTCAACCGGTAAACAATCACCATAATGGAGTCATACCCCCTACTGGTTCTGGGTAGACCCACAATGAAGTCCATGGTAATCTGCTCCCATTTCCACTCCAGAATGGGTAAAGGCTGCAACTCTCCAGCTAGTCTCTGATGCTCAACCTTGACTTGCTGACAAGTCAGGCACCTCGAAACGAAGTCCGAAATATCGCATTTCATCCCTTCCCACCAGTAAAAGTCTCTCAAATCACGGTACATCTTGGTGGAACCTGGATGAACGCTAAAAGACGACTGATGTGCCTGCTCTAGGATCTCGCGTCTCAACCCATCAGCATCTGCTACACACAAGCGAGTCCTGCATAGCAGCACACCCTGGTCATCAATCATGAACTCCGAAACTGTACCCTGTCGAACAAGCTCAAGTATCTCGGACAAACGGGCATCACTGGGTTGCACCTTACGGATACGATCAAATAGTAGTGGACGGGCGTGGACATGAGCAAACTGTCCCCCAGTGGAAGTGAACTCGAACTGCACTCTACCATCACACAAGAGCTGCCAATCTGCAGACGACTGACGCTGAACTTCGCTCAACTGGGACAAGCTACCCCCAGGCCTACGACTTAAAGCATCAGCTACCACATTCGCCTTGCCCGGGTGATAAAGGATCTCACAATCATAATCCTTCACTAGCTCCATCCATCGGCGCTGTCTCAGGTTTAGATCCCGCTGCTGGAAGATATACTTCAAGCTCTTGTGATCCGTGAAGATCTGACACGACTCCCCATACAAGTAGTGTCTCCAAATCTTCAACGCAAAGACCACCGCGGCCATCTCAAGATCGTGAGTGGGGTAATTCTGCTCGTGCTTCTTTAGCTGCCTAGAAGCATAAGCAATCACTCTATCGTGCTGCATCAACACACAGCCAAGCCCCACTCGAGAAGCATCGCAATACACAACATAGTCTCCCGATCCAGAAGGTAAAGAAAGAACTGGTGCTGTCGTCAACCGAGTCTTCAACTGCTGAAAACTCTGCTCGCACGCATCAGTCCAACGAAAAGGAACTTCCTTCCGGGTCAGTCCCGTCAGCGGTGCAGCGATACTTGAGAAATCTTGCACAAAACGGCGATAAAAACCAGCTAAGCCCAAAAAGCTGCGGACCTCAGTCACTGATACAGGTCTGGGCCAAAGCTGTACAACCTCGATCTTCCTCGGGTCTACATGAATACCATCACCAGTCACCACATGACCCAGGAAGTCAACTCTATCAAGCCAAAACACACACTTTGAGAATTTAGCATACAGCCGGTGCTCTCTCAAAATCTGCAAAGCAATCCTCAAGTGCTGCTCATGTTCCTCACGACTTCTAGAGTAGACCAGTATGTCATCAATAAGCACTATAATAAACTGGTCGAGGAACAGCCTGAAAATCCGGTTCATCAGATCCATGAACGCTGCTGGCGTATTGGTGAGTCCAAACGACATCACCAAAAACTCATAATGCCCATAGCGCGTACGAAAAGCAGTCTTCGGAATGTCATCATTCCGAACCCGCAACTGATGATAACCCGAACGTAAATCAATCTTAGAAAAATGTCTCGCACCCAGGAGCTGATCAAATAAATCGTCAATGCGAGGTAAAGGATACCTGTTCCGCACCGTAACTCGGTTCAACTGACGATAATCCACAGACAGCCTCAAACTGCCGTCCTTCTTGACGAACAGAACAGGTGCTCCCCACGGCGAAACACTCGGATGCATAAGTCCCAAATCAAGCAACTCTTGCAATTTATCTTTAAGCTCTCTAAGCTCTGCCAGAGCCATCCGATAAGGCGGTATGGAAATAGGCTCTGTGCCAGGAATCAGATCAATGCAGAACTCAATATCGCGCTCTGGCGGCAACCCAGGTAACTCATCGGGAAAGACATCGGGAAACTCTCGCATGGTAGAAACCTGGTCCAACGACTCCACTGTGGCTCTAGTATCATGAATGAAAGCCAAGAATCCCCGACATCCCCTCCTCAAAAGCTGACTAGCACACAGAACAGAAATCAAACTGTGAGGGGCGGCACCACGGTCCCCCTGCACAACAAACACTGACTCGCCGGGAAAACAAAATCTAACTGTCTTCTCGTGGCAGTCCACGGATGCATAGCAAGTAGCTAGCCAGTCCATGCCCAACAGAACGTTGAAGTCCAACATCTCAAGAAGGATCAAGTCGACGGACAGATCTCAGTCTCCTAAACGGACAACACACGATCGGAACACGTATCGCGCAATAAACGACTCTCCCACAGGAGTAGTCACGACTTTCGTCCTAACCTCGGCACGAAGTGCGTAGAAACATACGAATGCGTAGATCCCGGATCAAAAAGAACATGTGCATCAAATGAAAATACAGAAAGGGTACCTGAAACCACAACATTTGACGCCTGAGTGTCCTGGTGAGTCAAGCCAAAAACCCGTGCCTGCCCTCTACCGGCTACTGGCTGTCCTCTGCCTCCGCCACCTCGACCTCTCGGTACAAAACCCCTGTGATCACGACCTCTCTGAACAGGAGTCTGACGTGGCGCAACAATAGGAATAAGAGGCAACGCTCTCTGAGGCAGAGAAGGTGGTAAGGTAACCTGGGGTACTGCTGGCCCTCTCTGACGCACCACGGTACAATCTCTCACCAGGTGCTGTAAACTGCCACATCTAAAACACCCACGTGTCGACGGCTGACCCTCCTAGGAAAAAGTACTGAACAACTGGCCATGTCCCACGTCTCTGCTACCCCCAGCGTCTGACCGAACTCTGTCTCGGAATCTAAACCTCTACCTCCTGGCTGCTATACCAGTACGTGTCCTCTTCGGTTCCGGAACAACCGATGACTCAGATAGACGCTCCTCCACTAATAGGGCTGCATCCACAGCTGCCGCATATGTGTCGCAATGCTGAATGCTGATGGCTAGGAACAACTGGGTAAGTAGGCCTCGAACAAACCTCTTCACCCTCATCTCCTCAGTCGCCACCAGGTACGGAGCATACGCCGACAGCTCGGTAAACAGCACATCATACTCAGACACCGTCATCCCTTGAGACTGACGTAATGACTCAAATTTGCACGCTCGTGCATCCCTGACGCTCGGTGGAAGAAAACGGGCAAGAAACGACGTCACAAACTCAGCCCAGGTCATAGGAGCAAGACCCGCGGCTCTTCCCTTCTCCAAGGACTCACACCACTTCTGGGCCAGACCCTCCAGACGAAAACTGGCAAACTCCACCCATCTCTCATCGGAGCATCGGAGTGAATGACAAATCCTGGCCATCCGGTCGATGAACGACTGCGGATCCTCAGTAACATCTGTGCCAGTAAACACCGGAGGCCTCAGCCTCATAAAATCTGTCAGTGACACAGTAATAACCTCCGGAGCTGTAACTGCGACTGCCGGAACTGTAAGTACCATCATGGTCCCTGCAACGGGTGGAACAACTGCCTGCCCCTGCGCTCGAATGGTCTCTACTAAAGTCCCCACTATCTGGCGTAGATCCTACATACCAACTCCAATCATAGCAATGTGCTCCGGTACAACAGGCGTACTGCCCTGGTCAGTCCTCACCTCTGACGAGTCAACTCTGACCTCGGCCCTTGCAGCCGCTCTCTGTGCCCTCGTAGTCTTCGGCGGCATATAGGCTGGAAATTGAAACAAGATTCGATAAGGAAACAGGAATTGAATCACAAGGATGTAACAATCACGGAAGGAATATCAATCAATAGGTCCTACGGTCACTTAAGCGGAGTACCGTGTCGTAAGTATGCCGCGGAACATACACACGCTATGTCACTCTGCTTAAGCTACCTAATCCATCATAACAAGGTCATCCTACACTCCGAAAGGTAAAACCTAGCGCTCTGATACCAACTTTGTCACGACCCAAAATTTGGCCCGTAACCGGCACTTAAACTACGTAACGTCTACAGGTGTACGCAACTCAAGTAAGCCGAAACCCAGAAATCTAAACCACCCAAATCTGGATCAATGGAGAAAACATAGTTTTAAACGTTTGGAAAACCACAAGTAAAATCTCAAACTCTAGTTTTCTTTCTTGAAACCTCCTTTGTAAAAACTAGCCCCGAAAACGGATACAACACAGATAATATATAAAGCATCCTAAATGGGAGCAAAATCACGCCCAACGGCGGAGACAAACACCACAACAAGTATACGACGCCGAAGCGAAGAAATAACAAAGGAAAGACTGCAATAAGAAGTATTTCCAACATAACCGGCTCCCACGAGCACGGCACCCAAAGTCACCAAAATAATACAACACTGAAACCTCACAAGTCGTCTCTAAGTCATATACAACAGTGGTAGATGGAGAATACAAGATCCAACAAAAGATATATAATGTACAGGCAGATAACCGCAAACCCACCTAAAAGCAAAGGCTTCACTGCCTAACGTAGCGGTATCCGCAAAAGTAGAGATGATAAGACGCCCTGCCACGACTACTCTGAGGGTAAGTCCTGCAAAACATTGTGGCACAACGGGGGTGAGTTTCCAACTCGTGAATAGTAATTAACATCATACTGTAATCGCGGGTATGCACGAACAGCGATCTATCTACCACATGTAATCCGATAGCATAAGTATGATAAGTGAATATGCAACAATCATGTAAAGGTACATCATCAGGGTACTACAACTACATGAAATAATGCATAACAACAATAATCCTGAGTGTGTGGGATGATACAATAAAATCTCATGCAAAATCATCAGCATGGAAAAGCACCAGTGTCCCTCACTGACAGATCAAATCCCAAATCCTCAGGCACGGCATCCACAGATCGGCCCTCACATCCTGTAAGTCTCATGGAACCTGAGTGTCAAACATCGACACCCAAAACATCATAAAAACATATCCCTATGTGTATATATATACGTATATATATATACGTATATAAGTATGGGGATATATACCCCGTATGTCCATCGACGATACGTAAAAATCATAAAAACCTGAGTGTCTAACACCGACACTCGAAACATCATGAAACCCGTGTCTAACATCGACACGTAAATCCTCATAACTCAGGCCCTGTCACCACGACTGGCCCTGACGATATGTCGTATATCACTCCGGTCAGTATCCCCACGATAACCGCCGAGTCCAAATACAGTCACCGGTCGGTACTTGCCCACCTTCCAGGCCCATCGTATGTACTACGAACATCTTGCCGAGGGGAACCGTACCGAGCCCCACCATGTACCCGCACACGGCCCACTCACTCCTCGCATCGGGTATATATCACAAATCTCAGAATCGAGAAATCTCATAGTGGACGCATCAAATATCATATCAAGAGGAACCGGGTTTTCAAACAATACATAGTTTCTTGAAAATACCCCCACGGTTCTTAAATCCATAAATCATATGAAATCCATATCTCAATGCATAAAATCCATATAAAACTGATATATGCAACATAAAACATCAATATGAGCATATAAAGGGAAAACCGCTCTTTTAAATGAATCCAGTTTTAAGATATATCTTGTGGTTCCCAAAATCCTCCGAAAACAAATGCACCATCATATGAGGTGTACATGTAAGTGTAGCAAGGTTTAAGTATCTACATGTAAGCAAGTGGGTATGATGCATTTCATAAGCGCAATGATCAACAACTCAATATCACATATCAAAACAATACCACTTGGGGTACATACAACTATAGAGAAAATATGCGGGTGTACATGTCAATATGTGTGCATGATATACATGTAGCTGTAATAGACTATGTGGGTGTACATGTCAATATGTATGCAAGATGTACAAGTAGCTATAGTAAGGTATACGTGAAATGGATTAAGAGTTACTATCTTAACTACCCATGTCAAACACAATAACACGTATGTAGGTGTCAACAATATCTCTTATGCACAAAGGAATAAGAGTTACTACCTCCACTACCTCTATCCACTACCATATAACGTATGTAGGTGGTTTGTGCGTGTCATGGCAATTACTGACGATGTGGGTGTAGCATACAATTTGGTGCTCGTGCAACATGAACCGTCAGTAATGTATTATATCTAAAGGTACGAGTCAAGTACAACAGATAATGCTATGCAATTACATTCATATATAATTAACTAATATGCAAATACATGCAACTACTATATCATATCCGCCCCGACGCATAACGCCATACGGGCGATTTCCCCGTAGATGTTAAATCTACTCACCAATGGTCTCCAGCTATGAAAATCCGACCACCTGCTTCCCCTTGTTCGCAGCGTCCGAAGTCTCCGCTTGCGACGCTATATTTCCACAAACACAAGAAATAGTGCAAACATCTCAGAAATCGACCAATATTAAAACTACGTATTAAATAACGCACCAACACTAAACTAACTCGCGAGTGTACGTCTAGTGGCTAACGTGCGTAACGATACCACAAAACCTACCTAAGTACCGCAGCAGCACAAGATCACGATTCGTGTCGCAACACGTAACACGCAGACTCAAAACACTAGATTATAGGTAAACAATTCCAGATTTTTCATACTGCAATTACTAAAAAAGTAAACAGTACCAAACACCCCTAACCAACAGCAGACAACTACCGACAGAAGCCTAACCCAGCACCATCTTAATAAGCCGGCGTCGCGGAGTTCATCAAAGGGGTCGCCGGCCCCGGCCGGTGGGGTGGTCCTCGTATCTCAGGTGGTGCTCCAGGGTCACTAGTACATCACTATAATTTTGTTTGGTCACTCACTAAAATTTCCAGATCACAGCAGGTACAGAGGCTCTAAAAAGAAACTAAAAACCTGATATTGCACTAATCGATACTTAAAGTGTTCTAATCAATATCCAACGAACTACACATCATAAAAACTTCAATTTTAACAGATTAGGGATTATACCTATCAACTTTCTCACAAGCTCCAAGCTTTCCTAGCTCCAAGTGATCCAAGAGCAAAAACCAAGACTTTTAGAATTTTTGTGATATATTTTGGAATTTTGAGGATTTATTGTGCTAGAATTGATGAAAAATGGAAGGGAAATGATCAAGAGCAGTAGAGGGAGAGAGGGACTCGGCCAAGGGAAAGAGGTGAGGAATTGTGTAGGGTTTTCTAGCAATTTCCTTGCAATAAATGCATTCACACACACACACATGCACACATGCATGCACCTTGAATTTCTTTTCATTTCTTTTCCTTTAATCTAAATTCTAATTCCAAACAAATACTTAGATAATGTGAGAAGGTTTTGGTTTAACTCAAACTTAATTGATGAGAAGTTCACTTAACAGAAATTTCCCAAAATGCGAATACCGCATTAAAATAACATTAAAATTGGGAAAAATTCAAATTGAACCAAAACGTCCCATATACCCCCAAAGCTTGCGCACTAGCTTTATTTTAGCTAAATTAGGTGCTGGTAAGTCTATATGGTCGTTTGAACACAGTCGGGTCAAAACGGAAAATACCGACAATTTAACCCTAAAACGGAAAAATTCGCATAACGATTTCTAAAACGTTACAAATATCAAGTTCACTACGTTCACGGTTTCGCCAAAACCATTCGTAGCCCTCCGTCATTTCATTTGGGTATTCAGTAGTATTCAAGCTATGTATTTTGACCAACGCCAAGGCATAGTGTTTGGTAGCTGCTGGGCATTCATTTGTTGCATAGATAAATGAGTTGGTTCGGGACAGTCGTACTATCATTTGGCCAACGTCAGGGATATGTACGGGTGGGTTCAAATTAACAAGATAATGATGGATAGAACTTGACATGTGACTTATGACATTTTGACCAACGCTAAGGTCATAAGAGCATGTGGCATAAAAGGATATCGGGAATTTCTAAAGAAACTGAAATTTGCTAAGAGTTGCATACCATTTGGAGTGTGATAATTTTGGTAGGATTCCTTCAGCTTTATCACACAATGATATTTGGATCCCGATCCTACTGTGAGTATCCGCTACTCATAAAGAGATTCGTCACTTAACGATTAATGCTATAAACCAAGTAGATGTCGAGAAAGGTGTCAGCGGGGCTACGCCCTAGAGAAAATAGGTTATTTAATTAAGGAACTTCGCGAAAGCGTCGTAAAACCTCTCTCGAAGTACCGACACCGACCTGGCTGAACGGTTAAGCAAGAATTGTACGGTGAGAATAGTCCTGACTAGTTCTTCCTTTTTGGTTTGAGGAGGGATTCGAGAAACAGTGGGAGCCATCCTATTTAAATAAACTAAAAACCACTCTAAATTTGCAAGAGCATCATGCTAAAGTGTTCCCTCTTTCTTTCATTGCAATGACCCAGAACATGACAGGCCTTAAGTTACTATTAGATAAAAATATTTTGACAGGGCCAAACTATAAAGATTGGTTCCGGAATGTTAAAATGGTTATTACCTATGACAAATTGGAGTATGTCCTTACTAAAAAGGCCCCTGCCATCCCAAGTCCTGAATCCAGTGTCGCGGATAAGGAAATCCATAAGACCTGGGAGTTAGATTGCGCGAAGGCCAAATGCATCGTGCTTGCCTCTATGAATAATGAACATCAGAGGAGGCACGAGAATATGGATCTAGAATCCATATTTCTCTACACCAAGGAACTGTATGGAGAGCAATCTCGTATAGCTAGATACGAGACCTCGAAGAACTTGTTTCAGTCGAGGATGGCTGTCGGAACATCTGTAGGAGAACATGTCCTTAAGATGATTGGCTATATTGAAGAGCTCGCAGACCTCGGGACAACATTAGAGAACGAGCTGTATACAGACTTGATTCTCCAGTCCCTTCCTTCCACCTACGCCCAGTTTATCTTGAATTTCAACATTAAAGGTAAAGAAGTTGAGCTTGCAGAACTCCTTAACATGTTGAGGAGTGCAGAGGGCACCTTGCAGAAAGCAAGGGAAACACCCACTATGTTTTTTCGCGGTGCTTCCTCTTCCAGGTCTAAGGCAAGGGCTAAAGGAAGGAAGAAAAAGGCCGTTACCAAACCAAGAGGTGGTGTTGGTAAGGTGGGAGTTAAGGGAAAGGCAAAGGTTGCGGTGCCAGTAGTGGCAAAGGACGAGTGCTTCCACTGTCGTAGGAAAGGCCATTGGAAGAAAGATTGCAAAGCTTGGATTGCCAAGAACCAGGACCCGAAGCAAGCTGTGGCTTCGACTTCAGGTGTGTTTGTAATTGAAAATTGTCTATAAATCAACTCTACTTCCTGGGTATTGGATACCGGATCAGGATATCATATATGCAATTCATTGCAGGCACTGAGAAACCGTAGAGTGCTAAAGGTTGGTGATATGACCCTTCAGGTTGCTAACGGAGCTAGCGTGGGTTCTGTGTCCGTAGAGGATTATCACCTTGAATTGACGAGTAGACATATTTTGGTTTTGCGCAACTGTTTTTGTGTACCTATTTTAACGTGTAATATCATATCAGTTTCATTGTTATCAAAAGAAGGTTACGATTTCACGTTTGTAAGCGATGTTGTTAACATCCACCTTAATCATGGTTTGCTTGGGTCCGGTACACTAGATAACGGTATATACGTGTTAAACCAATAATAGATTTTCAATGTCCAGAACACACTAAAAAGAAAGTCTCCATATATAAATCAGGCTTTCTTATGGCATTGTAGACTAGGTCACATCAATGAGACAAGGTTAACTAAGTTACATAGAGAAGAATATTTGGATCCGTTCGAATATCAATCTTATGCCACTTGTCAATCATGTCTCAAAGGAAAGATGACAAAGACTCCATTCACTGGACATGGAGTAAGAGCGAGCGAGCTCTCAGGACTCATACACAGTGATGTATGTGGTCCAATGTCTAAATATGCAAGAGGCGGTTTTTCATATTTCATTACTTTTACGGATGATTACTCTAGGTTTGGATTCATTTTCTTAATGAAACATAAATGCGAGGCCTTTGAGAAATTCCATGAATATAAGAATGAAGTAGAAAACCAAACCGGCAAAAGTATTAAGACACTGAGATCTGATCGAGATGGTGAATACTTAAGTGCCGAGTTCCTGGGTTACCTAAAAGAGAAAGGAATTCTCTCTCTGCGTACTCCTCCATACACTCCACAGCATAACGGTGTATCGGAAAGACGGAACCGAACCCTATTGGATATGGTACGTTCCATGATGAGTAATGCTGAGTTACCGCGATCTTTGTGGGGTTATGCGCTAAAATCAGCTGCATATCTTTTGAACAAGGTTCCTACCAAGACTGTGCCTACCACACCATATCAGATGTGGAGTGGAAAGAAACCCTATCTTCAGTATCTGAAGATATGGGGATGTCCAGCTTTTGTTAAAAAGCAGCATGCAGACAAACTCGAGGCACGATCAGTGCAGTGTCTGTTTGTGGGATATCCAAAGAACTCCAAGGGGTATTTTTTCTATTACGCAGAGGAACAAAAGGTTTTTGTTTCTCGTAATGCCCATTTTCTAGAACAGCAGTTTTTAGAAAAGGAAACAAGTGGGAGCGCAATAGAACTGGAAGAAATTCCAGAACTACAAACTAGTATTGAAAGTTTGGTAGAACTAGAAGTTCATGAAGAACAGGACATTCCCGCACCCCTCTGCAGGAGTCGTAGGTCGCCTCATCCGCCTGAGAGATACTATGGTTTTCTCATAGAAGGGATAGAGAAGATTGCGTCATTGATAATGATGAGCCTACTAGCTTCCAGCAGGCCATCCAGAGCGGCGACTCAGTAAGATGGCTGGATGCAATGCGGACCGAGATGGATTCTATGTACACCAACAAAGTATGGACTTTGGACTTTGCTCCTGATGGGGTAAAACCCATAGGATGCAAGTGGATCTTCATGAAGAAGATTGGTGTAGATGGACAGGTGGAAACCTATAAGGCTAGACTTGTTGCAAAGGGTTTTCGTCAAAGACCTGGTTTGGACTATGACTAAACTTTTTCTCCAGTGGCTATGCTCAAATCCATTCGGATCCTTCTTGCCATTGCTGCCTTCTATGATTATGAGATCTGGCAGATGGACGTAAAGACGGCTTTTCTAAATGGTAATTTAGAAGAGTACGTCTATATGGATCAGCCAGAAGGTTTCAATCAGAGTGGGAGCAGCGGGAAAGTGTGCAAATTGCTTAAGTCTATTTATAGACTAAAGCAGGTATCGCGGAGTTGGAACATCTATTTTGATGAAACGATCAAGGAATATGACTTTATCAAAAATCCAGATGAACCATGTATATATAGTAAAATTGTAGCACGAACTGTCGTATTCCTCGTCTTATACGTGGATGACATTCTCTTGATAGGAAATGACATTCCTATGCTACAATCTGTTAAAGGATTCTTGTCACACAGGTTCTCCATGAAAGACCTGGGTGATGCCTCTTACATTCTGGGGATCCAGATCTGTCGTGATAGATCTAAGAGGATGTTGGGACTTTCGCAGTCCAGGTATATCAACACTATACTGAAAAGATTCTAAGCGTGGTAATTTACCGGCTTGTCACAGAATCACCCTCTCTAAAGAGATATCTCCCAAGACCGATTTGGAAAGGGATCGCATGTACGCTTCTGCGGTAGGCTCTATAATGTATGCGATGTTGTGCACCAGACCAGATGTAGCTTACGCACTAAGCGTGGTAAGCTGGTATCAGTCAGACCCAGGAGAGAAGCACTGGATAGCAGTAAAGAACATTCTCAAGTACCTGAGAAGGACTAAGGTTATGTTCTTGGTTTATGATGGAAAAGACCTCAAGATCGAGGCTTTTGCTGACTCCAGCTTCCAGAGTGACAAGGATGACTCTAAGTCCATGTCAGGTTATATCTTTACCCTCAATGGAGGGGCGGTGTGCTGGAAGAGTTCCAAGCAGGACACCATTGCTGACTCGACGATGGAAGCAGAGTATATAGCTGCTTGCAATGCCGCAAAAGAAGCAGTCTGGATAAAGAAGTTCCTCATAGAACTTCAGGTGGTTCCATCCATTGTTGATCCAATACCTCTGTATTATGACAACAACGGGGCTATATCTTTAGTGAAGGAACCCGGTCCCATCAGAAGTCCAGACACATCTTAAGGCGGTATCACCTGATCAGGGAGATCATAGATCGGCAGGAGATCGAGGTCCGGAGAGTTCCTACAGAGGAGAACACTGTAGATCCATTCACTAAGGCCTTACCTCAGATACAGTTCGAGAGGCTACTCGAGATGATAGGTCTTCGATACGCCGGTACATGGCCCTAGTGCAACTGGGAGATTGTTAGTGTATATGCCCTAGGGGCCATTATTGTATCATACTAGTTTATATATTACTTAATGGAAGCTTAGGATATTCACAGTTATATTAACAGTCTCGCTCAACATAGTAATATGCTACTTGGTTTGTATCTATCTTAATATGTGTATATGTGAGCATATCGTGAATACATATTGATAGAGCCCTTCGGATCTTGCTTGACTACCAGCGTTGTGATGGCAGTCACACTAGTGGGGGCTGGGTAGTCTACAAGCACATCCTTTTTCTGGTCCCTAGTCGCAAGATTATCGAGATAGGGCATCGATACTCTAGAGTAGACTAGTGTGTACGCTTCTCATCCCAGCAGGGGAAATGGTCTGTCCTACAGCCATTAGTACGTTGTACTGGAGATAGTATACAGGTGCTCGTTGGGTTACGGGTATACCGGACATGACTCACAGGGAACTGTTGGTTGGTATTATACCCGTCGTCAGTTAACAGTTCCTAGGTGACATGAGTACAAAATAGTCCGCAGACTTGACACTGCTGCTTCGTCTCGAGTGTGTTCCCACTGTTCTTAGATTGGTACCCTACCACGGCTCAAAGGAGTCGTGCAAACAGGTAGCAGTTGGGTGTAGTCCAGAAGCACTTGGAGGCAGTGGCAGTTAGATAGGATTCGTCTCTCCCGGTATTGGGAGTTGATATCGTGCTGTGTTTGAAGAGCCATTACACAAAGTCCTTGGCAAGAGCAAACAAGATTTACTGGTACGATTTCCAGTAGCTTCTCAATGTGTAATGGGCTTCACTCCGATACGACTTATGCCGCTTTTACGGGACTGACGCTTGCCGCCCCCTAGGCCCGATATGCGATAGTCTTAGACGAACAGACCAGACTGTACGGAGATTGTCACATCAGGCTCAGTAGGAGTTCGGATGGGTTTCCTCATCGGCCTTCTTATCGACATCTACCTGGGGTCCGTTACGTACAGCCAGTACCGCTTGCGGCCTGTGGTTAAACCCACTGCCAGCGTAGTATCGAGTCTTTAGAGTCCCACACAGAGATTTTCCCTGCTTCAGGCGAAATGATATAGAGGTCGTATGGTTTTACGACAGGGTTCAGACACATACATGCATTTATGCACGTACGTTATTCGGACAGTTTTTACTAGCGGGCTTTAGTTTAAGCCAGATTCTAGTATTGGATTATTGGATTTATACAGTCTCAGTATTTTCGTGTTTTTACGGATGGGAGGGGCATTCTCGTAATTAGTCGAGAAGCTTCTAGAAGAAAGATGAGGTGGGGAGCTTAGATGGAATTTGCATTAAATGGATCAGTGACTCATGGAGTGATTCATCCAAATAAGTTAATGAAGCATTTATTATTTAATGACTCATGAGATGATTCATCCAAAGTGAGTTAATGAAGCATGGTTGATATTATTATATGTTATTTCATTTAGATAATTATCATCTTCATATATTCACAAATGAGTTATAATTCATTTGATTCTCACTTACACATTCTCTCTCCTCAAGCTCTCTCTCTTCAAACCTAACCCTAATCCTCTTATGTGTTGAGATCCTAAGGGTTAGCAAGACTAATAGATCCCTATTCCTCTTCTATATCCTCTAGGTTACTTTAATTAGCACTCATAGCCATCTAGTTACCTCAAGTGAGAGGTTAAAGCTTAGAGAAGGAGCTCTCGGGTGGATCTTCTATCACATCGAGGAGGCCGACGAGGAGGTGAACTACAAGAACAAGAAGGACTAGAGTCTTGAGGTATAATCATCTATCATAGTAGCTAATCATTTCTAGATAGTTGTTAGTTAGGGTTTAGCAAAGATCCGTAAAGTTAGTCGATGTTAACTCAAACAAAATGATTGTTTTACCTATTCTGCCTCCCCGCATCATGTGGGGTGTCTAACGTCGACTTACAATACAATATGTGGAATTCATATAGTTAGGCATGAAATACAAAGTATGTGATATTTTGGGTTTATGATATCTAAGGTTATTATGGATTCCAAATGTTGTAGTTTGACATTTTCTTTTCTGCGACCGTAAGCGTAATATGTGGTGTATCGCCGGTTTCGTTGCTATATATCAACGACAATTGGGATACAATATTTACTTACGTTGATGACACGACAATTGGGATACAATATTTACTTACGTTGATGACATGTGATGTTATGTGTTCTGTGATATGTTATATTGGATAGTCGCGTTTTGAATAGCTGGGGGTTTTATGTGAGATGAGAGTTTTTATTTTCATTCATGTAATATTCTTTGTATGTAATATTCTTTTATTGGGGCACTTCCGGGTTGAGGATGTTGTCACCATTGTTGTATATTATTTACTTTTCCGTATTAGGATAGACCCAAAGAGGGGAGTACAAGTAACCGGGTTCTAGAGTCCAGTGGGAGACCAACCCGAGGAGTCGAGGCCGGGTCTCCTAACTCTAGAATTGGTAGGGTTACTTGCCGCTTTCATAGGGGTCTAGGGATGTGGGTTTGGCTATTCATCGCGACCGTGGAATCCGTGTTTTATACAGGCTCAAAATAAAACACGGACCTTCTAGTATATCCAATATTTCATATGTTTCTTCTGCTGCTCTGTGATGTGATCACTGTGGATTCTGAGAAGAATGGATATACATTATATATGAGATATATAGTAGACGTTGCTTATGTTTTGCACCCGCACTAGTCCCGTCCTGGTATGGCGTTAGTTAAGTAACCTAACGGTGCATAACGGAACACTGTGGCGAATGCGGATGGCATAAGCGTACGTTGTATTTTCGTTTCTTCCGTGATGCTTAGGAAGCATAAATGATGGGACTTCATTAATGAGATTAATGAAAGAAAAGAAACCTAAACGATATTGTAGAATCAAATTTTTAAAAAGGGGAGCTCTAGTTTTTGCTTTGCATAGCGGTATTCCTTGTAGAATATCCAACACCTTATTCGATAAGCAAAGAGCCGAGATCCCTTCACCGGGAGTGACCTCTTTAGCAAAACTTGCAGATGCTATAAACACTCGGTTTTTTTATTGCTTTTGTAGTCTTTGCTTTGCATAATGTTATTTGTGAAATATCCTGCACCTTATTCAATAAGGAAAGAGCCGAGATCCCTTCACCGGGATTGACCTCTTTAGCGAAACTAGTAAAAGCCTCAAAAACACTCATTTTCAAAATTCACTCGATTCTACAACGATATCAAGTTCATTACGCAAAAGGTTTTCATAAAAACCTGTCGTAGCCAACCGTCATTTCAGATAAGTACTACTTAGTATTCGTGCTATGTTTTTTGACTATGTTAAGGCGTAGTGTGCGGTAACTAATTAGTGCTTATCTACTAAAGCATGAGATGCGATTGGATTAGGGTAGTCGTACGACTTTGTTGACTGTTAAGGGTCGTGCGGGTGGGTTTAAATTCAATCAGGAAATGACAGGTTGAACTTGTCTAGTACTTATGATTTGTTGACTATGTTAAGGTCATAAGTTGCTAGGGGCAAAATATTATCGGAAATTTCAAGTGTTGGAATTTGCAATGAGATTGCATGCCTTCTATGAGATAGTTGGATCCCGATACCCACTGCGAGTAAGAGTTACTCCTAGGAGAGTCTTGCACTTTATAATTAGACGATCAATTAGGTGTCTAGAAAGGTGTCAACGGGGCTATGCCTATGGGAAAACGAGGTTTACTTTAATTAGGTCCGTGCGAAAGCACGGGGACCCCCTCAAAGTACCGGCACTGGCCTAGCTGAAAGATTGGCAAACTTGTAAGGTGTAATTAATCCCGGCTAGTCTTTCCTTTTAGGGTTTGAAGGAAGATTTGATAAAAACAGTGGGAGCCATCATGATTAGATAAAATAATAACCAATCTGATCTTACAAGAGCATATGCTAAAGTGTTTTCTTCTCCCTCTCTCCAGGTAGCGACCATGTCACGTCTTAATCAAGATAATAATATGGATGTATTGACCGAACCCACTTGTTATTCTGAGCAAGGGAACGTTTGTTCCATTCTTTCTTATAATTGTTATAAGATTGAGCATGAAATAGGGGAATGTCCGGATTCCCACGCCACCCAAACGAAGAATAAGCATGTTGATGCATCTTTTTCGGGTGTGTTTGTTATCGAGAACTGTTTCTCAGTTTACTCTACGTCCTAGGTATTAGATACCGGATCAGGATCCCACATATATAATATGTTACATGGGCTAAGAAAAGGTAGAGAACTGGGAATGAGTGATCATTCCGTAAGAGTAGGGAATGGTGCAAATGTTGCAGCCAAAGCAGTTGGCGAATATCACCTTATATTACCAAATAGTAATACATTAATTCTGAACGAATGCTATTACATTCCGACCCTGATATGCAATCTTATATCAGTTTCTTTATTAAGTAAAGAAGGATATAATTTTGTAGTACAGGATAATGTTATGAACATCTTCCTGAATCAAAAGTTGATTGGATCAGACTCGTTAAATAATGGCATATACGTTCTAAATCAAACCACAGTTCTTAACATACAAAACACACACAAGAGGAAGAGTTCAGAAATGAACGAATCCTTCTTGTGGCATTGTAGACTAGGTCATATCAATGCGACACGACTAGCTAAGTTGCATAAGGATGGATATTTGAATCCGTTCGAATTTTCATCTTATGACACTTGCCAGTCATGTCTCAAAGGCAAGATGACCAAAACTCCGTTCACAGGACACGGAGAAAGAGCTAGTGAGCTCTTGGGACTGATACATAGTGATGTATGTGGTCTTATGTCTACACATACCAAGATTGGTTCTTCGTACTTCATTACATTCACCGACGATCTCTCAAGATTCGGACTTGTGTTCCTATTGAAAAACAAGTCTGAATCTTTTGAGAAATTCAGAGAATATAAACACGAAATCGAGAACCAAACGGGTAAAAGTATTAAAATCCTTCGATTTGATCGAGGAGGTGAATACTTGAGCACAGAGTTCCTGGACTTTCTAAAAGAGAATGGGATTCTCTCTCGGCTTACTCCTCCGTATACACCACAGCACAACGGTGGATCAGAACGGAGGAATCACACCCTATTAGATATGGTGTGCTCTATGATGAGCACTGCTGAGTTGCCTATTTCCTTTTAGGGTTATGCGCTTGAGACAGCAGCACACCTATTGAATCAAGTTCCATCTAAATCTGTACCTACCACACCATATGAGATATAGAGTGGGAAGAGACCAAATTTTAAACGAGTTAAGATATGGGGTTGTCCGGCCTATGTCAAAAGGCAAAATCCAGACAAACTCGAGGCACGATCAGTTCTTTGCAAGTTTGTGGGATATCCAAAGAATTCATAAGGATATATTTTCTACCACGCCGAGGAACAAAAAGTGTTTGTTTCTCAATATGCCACCTTTTTGAAAAAGGAATTTCTTGTAAAAGAAATTAGTGGCAAAGAGGTAGAGCTGGAAGAAGTTCCAGCAGCACAAACTGCAACTGAAGATTTGGTGGAACCAGAGGATTCGGTAGTTCCCAATGAACCTCAGTCTCTCCGCCGGTCTAGTAGGGTTCCTCATCCACCTGAGAGATACTTCGGTTTTCTCATTGATGCTGGAAGCGAGGATTGCATCATGGATGATGATGACCCAACTAGCTTCGAGCAGTCTATCACGAGTGGAGACTCTATGAAATGGATGGATGCAATGCGATCTGAGATAGAATCCATGTACACAAACAAAGTATGGACTTTGGAAGTTGCTGCTGATGGGATAAAACCCATTGGGAGCAAATGGATCTTTAAGAAGAAACTTGGTGTAAATGGAAAAGTTGAGACTTTCAAAGCTAGACTTGTTGCAAAGGATTTTCGTCAACGACCAGGTGTCGATTATGACGAAACCTTTTCTCCAGTGGCTATGCTTAAGTCCATCCGGATCCTACTTGCCATCGCTGCATACCATGACTACGAAATCTGGCAAATGGATGTTAAAGACCGCCTTTCTAAAGGGTGATTTGGAAGAGTGCATGTACATGACTCAACCAGAGGGCTTCGTAGACAGTGGGAGCAGCGGAAATTTGTGTAAGCTGCTTAAATCCATCTATGGGTTAAAGAAAGCATCACGGAGTTGGAACATCTGTTTTGATGTCGTTGTCAAAGAGTTTGACTTCGTCAAAAACGTAGATGAACCTTGTATATACAAGAAGGTAGTAGAGAGTAAGGTTGTCTTCCTCGTATTGTACGTGGATGACATACTCTTGATAGGAAATGGCATTCCTATGCTGCAATCGGTCGAGCTCTTCTTATCACAAAGATTCTCAATGAAAGATCTAGAGGATGCCTCCTACATCTTGGGGATTAAGATCTATAGAGATAGATCTAAACGAATACTGGGATTGTCCTAATCCAGGTATATTGACACCATACTAAAAAGGTTTAGTATGGAAGAATCCAAGCGTGGGTTTTTACCCACGATCTCAGGACTCACTCTCTCCAAAGAGATGTCTCCCAAGACTGATTTGGAGAGAGCTCGAATGCAAGGGATACCCTATGCTTCTGTAGGGTTACTAGGCACTCTAATAAGGTGCTACAAGCATCAACTATACCCAATTTAAATTTTAGCCGTGCCGAACAACCCTAACCAAAATCTTTAAACTAGAGATAATACGAAACAAAGCATGTTAAACACTTTAACACTAAGAGTTTGGGATTATGACCTTTGTAGTCCGGTCCTTCACTTCTAAAGCTCCGTGTTGAGGTCCCTTCGCTGCGATCATCATGTTCCCGGACTCTAAAGAGGCTCCACGAAGAAGAAGATGCAAGCTTGCTTCCGATCTTCGATAACTAAGATGATCTACCTTGAAGTTTCTTTAACACAAGCTCTCACTCACTAAATGAAGTGAACACCCTAATCTAAATGGCTAAGATAGATTAGGATGATGAATTAGGATTTATGCTCTCATTTGTTTTCTAAATCTCACTCATTTTCATCACTTCTCAAAAAGCTAGAAAGCTTTTCAACCCAAGAAGAAGAAGGAAGAAGATCAACTAATCCTTTTGTGATGAATAATGAATAACTCAAGTGTGAGGTTAGAAATGCAACCATGGTATATGTAACCCTTGTAGAGATTTAACTAAGGTTAAAGGGTTAGGTTGGGTTAAGGAAATATCTTGCAAAATATCATAATAAATATCTTTGCAAGAAACAAAAGCAAAGCTTCTAGAAACTTCTAGAAAAGATTAACCCAAATCAAACCCTAACCATGTTTAATCTGCACCAAACATGTTGCATTAATAACCCTAACATGTTACAATATTATATATCACATATACAATATTTATTGTAACAAAATAAAATAATACAATTAACATATATCGCATATATATATCAATGTATTACCCGAGTGAGAAAACGAATCTTTTAGTGAGCTTATATTAGTTAACGTAATTTAATATATCAAATATATAATTATACATTAAATTATCGAATAAACACTTGATCCGATAATCCGGCTATTTCACAAATAACCGACTAATATAATCTGTATCATTTCATCGAATCAACACTTGATCCGATGAACCGGCTATAACACATATACCCGGCCGATATCACATATCGCGAGAATCTAATACGGTATCACATACACGTATTGTTCTCGGTCCCACACATATCATATATGTGCTCTTACTCCGTTTTGCCTGAGTCAAGAAACCTCTGTGTAGAACTCTAAAGAATCGTCAATACGCCGGCAGTAGGTGATGATCATATCAAACACCCACAAGCTGCAAGCGGTCAGCTAAACGTAACAGCCACCCAGGTATTGAGCGATCAGAAGATCAACAAGCAAGCCTGTACTTTCTCCCACGAATCCAATCAGTAACACTCCCGTACAGTCCGGTCTCTTCGTCTGATATGTCGTATATCTCGCCTAGGGGTGGTAAACGTCAGACCCCGGTAGCTTGATAAGTCGTGTCGATATGAGGTCCATAACAGTTCGAGAAACTACTGATAACACTTACCAGTAAATCTCAGCAACCCTGGCCAGGGATTTCTAGTTATAGCCAATCGAACACCGCGCAACATCAACTCTCTATACCGGGAGAGACGAATCCCCTCCTATCGCTCATTGCCTCCT
The DNA here is from genome assembly GCA_030015575.1 of Agapanthus africanus. Taxonomy (NCBI): domain Eukaryota; kingdom Viridiplantae; phylum Streptophyta; class Magnoliopsida; order Asparagales; family Amaryllidaceae; genus Agapanthus; species Agapanthus africanus. The sequence continues at coordinate 605,345,382 of JASDDO010000019.1, read as the reverse complement.
TGTGATTCGGGACTGTACCCAAAAGCCACCTTTTCGCACGCCTTCTTGGACATGGTATGATGGAAATCAAAGCACAGTGGGAATCACACAAGACTCTATGACGATCTCGGTTCTACAGACTAACCGTACCAGTGTCACCAGAGAACTGCCATCTGACGTAAGGTATAATACCATTTGGGAGTTCTCGGCGAGTCCGTCCAGTGTACCCAGTCTCTACTGAAAACCCGTACACCATCCTTGATGTCAAACACCGATGGATATGGGATCATCCATCGCCCATCATATGGGTCAAGATGCGTATACGCTAGTCTACTCTGGAGTATCGATGCCCTATCTCGGTACTCCCATGACTAGGAATAGTTATAGGATGTACTCGTCGACTACCGTGGCCCCACTAGTATGATCTCATCATAGTCCCAGTAGTCGAGTACATATCCTAAGAGCTTTATCAACATGTAACATAGAGACAATCAGAGTACATGTTAAGATAAAGTGCAACCAGATAGCATACTATCATGTCGAGCAAGAAAGTCCTCCCTATATATGTCCAAGCATCCACTACAATATACATCGTATGTACAGTAATGGCCTCTATGGCATACATATAACTAACAATCTCCCACTTTCACTAGGGCCATCTGTTGTGGTATCGCATACCCAACAATTAGCTGTTGTTGAAGTATCTCCTACTCAACCATCCCATAAAAGTCTCTACTTGGAAAAAGGCCTTTGTGAGTGGATCCGCGCTGTCGTCCTCTGTGTCTACTCTCCTAACCTCGATCTCTCTGTAGATCAACCATCTCCATGATCAGGTGATACTGCCTAAGAATTATATCTGGATTTCTGATAGGACGGGGGTTCTTTGGCATAAGCCACAACTCCATTGTCACACAATGGTAGGAACGAAGTTCATCTCATGAACTTATATATCCAGACTGCCTCTTTGGTAGTATCCTTGGTAACGATGTATCTTGCCTTTAATCGTCTAGTAAGTCACGGTATCCAGCTTGGAACTCTTCCAACATACCGTCCCTCCACTGAGGGTAAAGACAATGCCTGCGACTGACATTCAGTCGTCCTTATCACCCTGGAACCTTTCCAGTGATTCTCCCCAGGATCGATTGATACCATCTCATTACAACTAGTGAGTATCCTAATATCCAATTAGATCTATCTCATAGATCCAAAACCCAGGATTTAGGAAGTATCAACTTGATCCTATATGGAGAATCCTTGTGATAAGCGGAGATTGACCGAGCGTAGCATAGGAAACTCCTTCCCTATCAAGAGTATGTCATCCACGTACTCTACGAGGATCACCACCATACTCCCTACTACCTTTTTGTATATACAAGGTTCATCTACCATTTTGATGAAGTCAAACTCTTTGACTATCACATCAAAACAGATGTTCCAACTCCGCGATGCCTGATTTATCTCATAAAACAACTTGCACACGTTTCCGCTGCTCCCACTGTCTACGAAGCCTTCTGGCTGTGTACTTATAAACGCTCTCTTCCAAATCAACATTTAGAAAAGCAGTCATGACACCCAACCGCCAGATATCGTAGTCATAGTATGTAGCCGTGGCAAGTAGGATCTGGATGGACTTAAGCATAGCTTTGAAAGTCTCAACTTTTCCATATACACCAAGTAATCTTCTCAAGATATACTTGCTCCTGATGGGGATTTAACCCTTCAGATAAAGCAACCAAAGTCCATACTTTGTTGCTGTATAAGGATTCCATCTCAGATCGCTAAGCATCCAGCCATTCTTACAGAGTCCCACTCCTGATGGCCAGCTCGAAATAAGTTGGGTCATCATCTCATGATGCAATCCTCGCTCCCACTGTCATAGAGAAACCGAAGTATCTCTCAGGTGGATGAGGAACCCTACTAGATCGGCGGAGAGGCTGAGGTTCGTTAGAAACTATTGAATCCTCCGTTTCTACCAAATCATCAGCTGCAGTTTGTATAGCTGGAACTCTTTCCAGTTCTACCTCATGACCACTAATTTCTTCACAAGAAATTCCCTTTCACAAAGGTGGCATGTTGTGAAACAAAACATCTTTTGTTCCTCGGTTAGGTAGAAGATACTCCATTGCGAATGCTTGGGATATCCAATAAACTTCCACAGAACTGACCTTGCCTTGATCTTGTCTGGATTATGCTTTTAGACATAGGCCGGACAACCCCAAATCTTAACTTACTTAAGATATAGGCTCTTCCCATACCATATCACATATGGAGTGGTAGGCAACTGATTTGATTGGAACCCTATTCAATAGGTATGCAGCTTCTCAAGTGCATAACTCCCAAAAGGAAATTGGAAACTCAGTAGTACTCATCATAGAGCGCACCATATCAAATAGGGTGTATTTGCTCCGCCCCGATACACCGACGTGCTTTGGTGTATACGAAGGAGTAATGCTGAGAGAGAATCTCATTCTCCTTTAGAATAGTCCAGGATCTCCGTGCTCAAGTATTCTCCTCTCTGATCTCATCAAAGGATATAATACTTATACCCGTTTTTGGTTCTCTACTTCTAACTCATATTCATTGAATTTCTCAAAAGGTTCAGACTTGTGTTTCAACAGGAACACATGTGCGAATCTTGAGAGACCATCAGTGAATATAATAAAGTACAAAGAACCGGTCGTGACATATATAGACAGGGACTATCATACATCATCATGTATCAATCCCAAGAGTTCACTAACCCTTTCTCTGTTTCCAATAAACAGAGCTGTGGTCATCTTATCTTTGTGACATGACCGGCAAGTTTCACAAGATGTAAATTCAAACTAATTTAAATATGCATCTAAATGTAACTTCAGCTAGTCGGGTCACATTGATATGACCTAGTATATAATACCTCAAGAAGGATTCATTCATTTCTGAAATCTTCCTCTTGTGTGTGTTCTGTACGTTAAGAACTGTAATTTGATTTAGAACGTCTATGCTTTTAGATAACGTGCCTGATCCGATCAACTATAATATCCTTCTTTACTTATAAAGAGACTGATATGATGTTGTATATCAGGTTCGGTATCTAATAACATTCGTTCAGAATCAATGTATTCTAGTAATACAGGGTGACAACTACCAACAGACTTGGCTTGCAACAATTGCACGGTTTCCAACTCTTGAAATTTATCACCCGTTCTCAGTTCTCTACCTTTCTGTAGCCCATATAACAGATTACATATGCGGGATCCTGATCCGGTATATCATACCCAGGACGTAAAGGATACTGAGAAACAGTTCTCTGTAATGAACACACCCAAAGAAGATGCATCAGCATGCACTTTCTTCGTTTGGGCAGCGCGGGAATTCTGGTAATCCCCAATTTCCTGCTTTATCTTATAACAATTATAAGTTGGAGCGGGACCAACGTTCCTTAGCACAGTATAACAAGCGGGCTCAGTCAATACATCCGTATTATTATCTTGATTAAGGCGTGACATAGTCGCAACCAGGAGATAGAGAGAAGAAAACACTCAGCGTGCGCTTTTACAAGATTAGATTGGTTATCAATTTATCTAATCAGGATAGCTCCCACTGTTTTAGTCAAATCTTCCTTCAAACCCTAAAAGGAAAGACCAGCCGGGATTAGTTACACTCTACAAGTTCGCCAATCTTTCAGCCAGGCCAGTGCTGGTACTTTGAGAGAGGTTCCCCGCGCTTTCGCACAGACCTAATTAAAATAAACCTCGTTTTCCCAGGGGCGTAACCCCATTAACACCTTTCTAGACACCTACTTGATCGGCTAATTGTAATGTGTAAAACTCTCCCAGGAGTAACTCTTACTCGCAGCGGGTATCGGAATCCAACTATCTCATAGAAGGTATGCAATCTCATTGCTAATTTCAACTCTTGAAATTCCCAATAATATTTTACCCCTAGTGACTTATGACCTTAACTATGGTCAACAAATCATAAGCACTGGTCAAGTTCAACCCGTCATTTCCCGATTGATTAGACCCACCCACATGACCCTTAACTAAGGTCAACAAAGTCATATGACTGTCCTAATTAATCACATCATATGTTATATAGGAAAACATCACTTAGCTACCGTACACTGCGCCTTAACTATGGTCAACAAACGCAGCACGAATACTACGTACTCTATTTCCTAAAATGACGGAGGGTTACGGCAGGTTTTTAAGAAAACCCTTTGCGTAATGAACTTGATATCGTTGTAGAATCGAGTGATTTTAAATGGAATGTTTTTGAGGCTTTTCTAGTTTCGCTAAAGAGATCACTCCCGGTGAAGGGATCTCGGCTCTTTCCTTATCGAATAAGGTGCAGGATATTTCGCAAATACCACTATGCAAAGCAAGAACTATAGAAGCAATCAAAAGACAAACCAAGTTGGTAGCATCTGCTAGCTTCGCTAAAGAGGTCACTCCGGTGAAGGGATCTCGGCTCTTTCCTTATCGAATAAGGTGATGGATGTTCTACAAGGAACGCCGCTATGCAAAGCAAGAACTAGAGCTACCAGTTTTTAAACAAGTTTCTACAATATCTTTAGGATTCTTTTAGTTTCATTAATCTCATTAATGAAGTCCCATTTTCTTATGCTTCACAAGCATCATATTTGAAACGAAATCTGTAATACAACATATATCTCATATATATAATATAAACATTCGTCTCAGGCAGTAATATGATCTCATCACAGAACATTGCAGCAGAAGAACATATATGAAATATTGGATATACTAGGAGGTCCGTGTTTTAATACGAGCCTGTATAAAACACGGATTCCACGGTCGCGATGAATAGCCAAACCCACATCCCTAGACCCCTACGAGAGCGACAAGGAAAACTGCCAATTCTAGGGTTAGGAGACCTGGTCTCGACTCCTCGAGATGGTCTCCCACTGGACCCTAGAACCCGGTTACTTGTGCTCCCCGTCTTGGGTCTACCTAATGCGGAAAAGTAAATAATATACAATGGTGACATCATCCTCAGCCCGGAAGTGCCCCAATAAAAGAATATTACATACAAATGAATTTTACATGAATGAAAAAGAAAAACTCTCATCTCACATAAACCCCCGGCTATTCAGAACACGACGATCCAATATAACATATCACAGCAACACATAATATCTCATATCATCAACGTAAGTAAATATGCGTATCCCAATTGTCGTTGATGTATAGCAACGAAACCGGCGATACACCACATATTACACTTACGGTCGCAGAAAAGAAAGTGTAAAACTATAACAGTTGGAATCCGCAACCTTCTTAGACATCGCATGCCTAACCAAATGAATTCCTTAGACATTGCATGCCTAACAATTATAAACCCCGCATTTTAGTCTCATTATCGAAAACTCTTTTCAATATCAAGTCGGGCAATTCAACAAGATTCCCGACATCCTGATCGAATGCTCATCGCAAACTTTAGTAGACGGACGCACCCCCGATGCCGTTGACGAAGTGCACTAAGGCGGAACACTGCTGCCGCGAGCATCCGAACGGATGCTTTTGGCGACGGGGTTCTCCTACAGTCACTTGGTCGGGGCTATGGGGCGTGGCTGTCTATTAAGTTTACCCGGCGAGTATCCGCGTACGCTACGTGATTGCGACGGACTTTTGATCGCTTCAAAATCCCGTGGCAACCGATCATCTGAGACTGAACTGCTAGATTTATAACATTCAAATTAGTTATCTCATAACTGCTTGTGAATTCCAAATATTGTATCACATTCCAGATAAATAGACAATGTTAAACTTTCCGACCGAATAATCAAACACCCAAGTTTTCCCAAATAATTCTCAGCACTTGAAATTAGTTTAAAAACATCCATCACATGCCACAGTACCAATGGTCCAGCCGTAGAAGGGTCAAGCCAACGCCTCACATGTGGCAACGCCGTACTGCCCCAAACCTTAAGGTATAGAGGCAGTTCAAGACGGTCACATAATCGAGTTAAGGTTTGTTGTCTTCTAGAGGGTCCACCGCGTTACTTGCACGACTTAGAACGTTTTTAAAATACGGAAAAATCCAACACTTGGAAATTTTCCGGCAGGGGAAAAAGTGGGTTATTGATATCCGTTCGAACTTTTTAACACGTTCTAAAAATTACCCGGACAAACTAAACGAAGTTATACTTTCCGATCGAATCAACGAGCTCCCAATACAACCCAGAAAACTCAACACTTGAGTATAAATTAAAAATTCCCAGAAGAATCAGGAAGTAGATACGGATTTAACTGTGCAAAAATAAAACAATAAGCCCACTGTACGGCCGCGGAACCGCCGCACAAGCCATGTCATTGCCGCGGTTCCGCGGCTGTTTAATGGTATTAAATGCTCATTTTTCACAGTAATTCCTAAAATACCCTGCTGATTTTTTTGAGTATTTTTAATATGAAAAAATCAACATTTTTGAAAAATTTCCAGAAACTAGGGTTTTACGGGTATTCGGAGTTCGATCGGACTTTAAACTTCGCCTAGACTTCGCCTAAAGCTCTAGCTTGGCTCTGATACCTCTGTAGGGTTACTAGGCACTCTAATAAGGTTCTATAAGGCATCAACCATGCCCGATTTAAATTTTAGCCATGTCGAACAACCCTAACCAAGATCTTTAAACTAGAGATAAGGCGAAACAAAGCATGTTAAACACTTTAACACTAAGAGTTTGGGATTACAACCTTTGTAGTCCGGTCCTTCACTTCTAAAGCTCCGTGTTGAGGTCCCTTCGCTGCGATCATCATGTTCCCGGACTCTAGAGAGGCTCCATGAAGAGAAAGATGCAAGCTTGCTTCCGATCTTCGATAACTAAGATGATCTACCTTGAAGTTTCTTTAACACAAGCTCTCACTCACTAAATGAAGTGAACACCCTAATCTAAATGGCTAGGATAGATTAGGATGATGAAGTAGGATTTATGCTCTTATTTGTTTTCTAAATCTCACTTATTTTCATCACTTCTCAAAAAGCTAGAAAGCTTTTCAACCCAAGAAGAAGAAGGAAGAAGATCAACTAATCCTTTTGTGATGAATAATGAATAACTCAAGTGTGAGGTTAGAAATGCAACCATGGTATATGTAACCCTTGTAGAGATTTAACTAAGGTTAAAGGGTTGGGTTGGGTTAAGGAAATATCTTGCAAAATATCATAACAAATATCTTTGCAAGAAACAAAAGCAAAGCTTCTAGAAACTTTTAGAAAAGATTAACCCAAATCAAACCCTAACCATGTTTATTCTCCACTAAACATGTTGCATTAATAACCCTAACATGTTACAATGTTATATATCACATATACATTATTTATTGTAACAAAATAAAATAATACAATTAACATATCGCATATATATCAATGTATTACCCGAGTGAGAAAAAGAATCTTTTAGTAAGCTTATATTAGTTAATGTAATTTAATATATCAAATATATAATTATACATTAAATTATCGAATCAACACTTGATCCGATAATCCAGCTATTTCACAAATAACCGACTAATATAATCTGTATCATTTCATCGAATCAACACTTGATCCGATGACCCGGCTATATCTCATATACCCGGCCGATATCACATATCGTGAGAATCTAATACGGTATCACATACACGTATTGTTCTCGGTCCCGCACATATCATATATGTGCTCCTACTCCGTTTTGCCTGAGTCAAGAAACCTCTGTGTAGGACTAAAGAATCGTCAATACGCTGGCAGTAGGTGATGATCATATCAAACACGCACAATCTGCAAGAGGTCAGCTAAACTGTAACGTTTTGAAAATCGTTTCGGTGAAATTTCGGAAAATTGGTAAAATGAGGGGGTTTTCTGTAAAAATTCAAAATACAAATATCTTTATTATAAAATTAAATATACATATTCTAGCTATGTAATTGCTAGTATTTAGTGTTTATTGAGCCACTGGTGAAATTTCAAATTTTCTGAAAATTTTTCCGAAATTAATTATTTTAATATTATTTTAAGCCATCACTAATACATTTAATTAGAGAAAATTAAAAATTAGAATGAGTTGAAACAAATTTTTTGCATCATAACACATTAAACCAAATTTTAACTTGTGGTTTTTGAAATGAAATGATGTTGCTAAACGGTGTTAGAAAATATATTGTAAAAAGGCTTAGATGGTGAAATTGGTGTTAATGGAAATTGGGGTAATATATTTATCTTTTTTCCTCACCCACACTCGCCCACACCCTCTCTCCTCTCCCCAAATCAGCAGCCCCAAGCTTTCCCCCCTCATTTCCCCACAAAAAAGTCAAAGCAAACAAAGAAAAGATAAGAAAACAATAAAGAAATGTATTTTGGTGAATGGATACTTGGAGGATGGGCTTTGTTTGACTTGCACCCACACCCACATCCTCTCACTCATCTCTCCCCCTCTCCTTTCAGCCGAGACCCCCCATCTCTGTTGGATATAGTGCCCTCTAAGTCAATTATTGGATCGCAGGTACGTGATTGCAATGATTGAGGGAGGACCTATAACGATAGGACAGTCTTGCTCGAGATGATAGTATGCTATCTGGTTTGTCTTTATCATCGTATATATGCTTTAGTTTACTATTGCATGATGATAGAGCCCATAGGATTCTTGCTTGACTACCGGCAGTATGATGGCGATCATGTACGTGAGAGCTGGGGTCTGTAAGCACATCCTTAAAAGTGTCCCTAGTCGTGGGAGTTTCGAGACAGGGCATCGATACTCCAAAGTAGACTAGTGTATACAGTCGAGACCCCGAAGAGGGGAGGTGGCCGGTCTCACAAGCCACTGGTGTCAGTTGGATCACTTAAGATGTATACAGGTGCTCATTGGGATATGAGTACACCGGACAGGACTCGCTGGGAACATGCTAGTTGGTATTATACATATTGTCGGATAACAGTTCCCTGGTGACATGTGTACAACTTAGTTCATCGACCTGAGGTCATCATTTGTCTCGTGTGAGTTCCCACTGTGCTTTGATTTATACCCTACCACGCTCAAAGGAGTTGTGCAAATAGGTTTTAGTTGGGTACAGTCCCGAGCCACATTGGAGGCAAGTGAGCGGATCGTCGGGGATTCGTCTCTCCCGGTATTGGGGGGTGAGATCGCGCTGTGTTTAGGAGAGCCATTACACGAAATCCCTGGCCAGGGTAATCGAGATATACTGGTAGGTATACCAGTAGTATCTCAGGGTGTTCTGGGCTGCTCTTTGACACGACTTATGCAGCTATTGGGGGTCTGACGTTTACCGATCCCCTAGGCCTAATATGCGATACTCATAGACGAATGTTCCGGACTGTACGGTTATTTTCACTGTCAGGCTCAGTAGGGTTTATAGATGAGTTCGCTCGTCAGCTTCCCTTCCAATCAATACATAGGCAAAACGTTACGTACAGCTTGTACCTCTGACGTGCTATTGGTTATACCCATTGCCAGTGTATTGATGAGTCATTAGAGTCCCCCACAGACACTTTCCTAAGTTCGGGCGAAACGTTGTAGAGGCCGTATGGGTTTATGGCAAGGTTCGGAAAATGCACGTGCGTTTTCGCACGTGTCAGTTTTCGGGCAGATAATACTGGTAGGCTTTGGTTTAAGCCGGAACCCAGTATTATACTGTGTAGATATAATATCTTTTTCTCAGTTGTATTTGTATTCGGTCGTAATACAAATGCGGGTATGTTTATACCGATACGGGGTTATCCTAAAATTCGTTTCGGGATGATTTTTGGAAGTTGCCAGTTTCCTGTTTTCTATCAGCCGTATTTTAACATTCGGTTAAATGCGGATTTATCTTTTCTTGGGATTTGTGTGGAAACTTCTAGAAGAGGTGACTAGGATAGTGAGGTGGCTTTGTCATTAATGATTCATTAATGATGAAGATGACTAGGTTAATTGTGATTGGTTTGCATTTATTGATTTCTAGTGATTCATGCTTTGTTGTTAGGTTATGATAAGTATGATGGATATGGTCACCCTCTTGCAAGCTCCTACACTCACCCTCCTCTTCATAAAATGTGGTCGGCCCCTCTTGTAGATGAGAGATTCATTTTTGATTAAAAACATTATGGTTTTGGCTTCATGAAAATTAGATTGCTCATTTCTCAATTCGATTGATCCAAAAAAAGGCAACTTCTATTAACCGTTCGTCCATAGCCTTGGACGTAACGAGCCAAAGTATTCTACTCATTCTCTACTTCATCTTGGTCGTCTCTTTTGGCAAACTTGACGATCAAGTTGCCTCGGTTCAGAGGCGGGAGCCCGTTTAAAGATCCGTCGACGTGGTGCCACCTGGACGACGAAACCGGAGATCGAGCAAGTTCGAATCAGTTGCAACATAGCGTGGGATGATGGTTGAAGACCGAAGGACTCGGATCATTCGGTATAACAATTCTACCCTCTTTACAATTTGTTAGTTTAGCTTTAATGGACGATTCGGGATAAAGTACGCGATAGCGCCAGTCGTAAAAGTTTTATTCCGCATGTTGGCGTCTGTTAGACGGCCGGGGCGCTGCCGCGGACTTAAAGTGGTATCAGAGCCTCACCATTAAGCTATACTAACTTGTGCTGACGCGTTTAAAAGATCGATCGAACAGAATTTCCGAAATCACAATTTTCTGTACATGAAGTTTCTGTCGATTTTTATACTGTTCTAAAATTCATTTTGTGCATTTCAAAAAATCATGCAGGGTTTTTGAAGCAAACTGTGAAAATTTGGGCACGTGATCCATTAAATCACCGCGGAACCGCGGTCAAACCTAGTGTTTGACCGCGCTTTCGCGGCGGTTTATTAGGATTGGTGCACCAAATTTTTCCAGGGGCTTCTTCACAGGGAAATGTGGTTTCTGGTACTGTTATTTTGGGCCCATTTTTTATTACTGTACACCAGATGCTTGTGTGGCCCACTTCGGGAAATTTAGTCGATCGAAATTTTAAACTTGTTAGTTTTCAGTACTTTCATTATATCTCCGACCGGGAATGTCATTTGATCGGTAAACCGCGTCTGATTGCTATAGTTCTTTTAGTTGGGTTTGCGAACGTGACATTCGCGTTGATGTTCTGTGTTGTGCTGTGATTTTGTGGATTTGTCATGGTGGATAGCAGTGTGCAATGATATTGCAGTTTGGATTTATTTGTACTTTTGATATTGCGGGGCGAGCGTCCGACTTGTGGATTGCCTCACTGCCTGTTGTATATTATTCTTTTGGGGCACGACCAGGTTGCGGTCGATGTACCTGTTGTACTATTTTTATTTCTGTACTAGGTTTACCCCGCGGTGGGGTGCACGAATAGCCGGGTTCTGGAGGGCAATGGGTCCGTATCTCATGGCTTTGAGAGGCAGAGGGGCCTCACTCTTGAATTGGCAGGCTGTTCGCCGCACTCGTAGGGGGTACAGGTTGACCCAAGGAGGGGTGCTCAATTTACCAGATTCTGTGTAGTGCCGGGTGTTCTATTCACTATGTTGTGGGGACCACCTCGCTTCAGATTTTGGCGGGTAAACTTGCCGCACCCGTAGGGGTCTAGGTTTCATTGCACAGGCTATCCACACGACCAGGGGAACGTCGGGTTTCAGCAGCGGCTCTGAGAAACCCGGGGATCCCAGATTATCTATATTGTTCTGTGATGCTTATTACTTTTCTGTAATGTTGCTTATTATCACGCCTGGAGCGATTATTGTATATTAGTCTATATACTATTAGATGTTGTATATGTTTTGCACCCGCGCTAGTTCAGTCCCCGCTTTGTCGTTAGTTAAGTAACCTAACGGGTGATGACGGGACCCAGTGACGAATGCGGATGGCATATACGTACATTTTATTTTCGTTCTTTTCTGGTGTGATTGATTGATGGGACTGCGTTGATTCTTATCAATGCGAGATAAAACAAACCTATATTTGATGTTGTTGGAACAAATTTTAAAATTATTACAAAGACGTTTCCTTTTGTTATGCATAGCGGTATTCAGTTGGAATATCCTGCACCTCATTCCACGAGGAAAGAGCCGAGATCCCTTCACCGGGAGTGACTTCTTTAACAAAAGGTTTTTGCTACTATATATTTTTATAAAGCTATCAGGTTCCTTCAACGAGATCAAGTTCATTACGTTAAAGATTTTTCGCCAAAAACCAGCCGTAATCCTCCGTCGTTTCTTATGGATGGTCAGTAGTATTCAAGCTATGTTTGTTGTCCTACGTCAAGACATAGTGTTTGGTAGCTGCTGGGTATTCATTTGTTGCATAGATAGATGCATTAGTTTAAGTCAGACGTACACCTTGTTGGCCTACGTCAAGGGCTTGTACGATGACTTAAGTTGATCAGGACAACGACGGGTAGAACTTGACATGTTGCTTATGATTTGTTGGCCTACGTCAAGGTCATAAGAGCATGGGATAAAAATTACATCGGGAGTTTCAAACATACAAGAAACTTGCCAGACTTGCGCATACCTTCTGGAGTGTGTTAACTTGAGTGGCTTCCATCAAGTTATCATGCGATGATAGTTGGATCCCGATTCTCACTGATGAGTTGGTTTACTCTTCGGGTGACCCCGACTAATTCTTCTTTCAGGTTTGGAGGAGAATTTGAGAAAACAGTGGGAGGTTTCCTAATTAGATAAAGTGATAACCATTCTGATTTAGGCTAGAGTGCACGCAGAGTGTTTCTTTTCTCTCTCTCTTATGGCAGTGACCTTTGACCGACCCTAGACTATAACTCAGTGACCAAAGTTGACCGAACTTCTTAAAATACTGATTTGGATTGTCTATAGTTGCATAAGTCATTGCCTCTCCTTCTTTTACTCTTTGTATTTCTCAGAACAACCCGTATTTCTACGGACATCCACTTCCATTGGATAGATCCATCGTATTGTTATATACGAACTCGGAGGGACTTCTTCGAGGATGGATCCAGGTTCAGGAGAAATAGAATTGGTTTATTCAGTCGTCTTTTATTATTACCTTCTCTCAGGTTGCGAGGGCTCCTTGGTTTAGGAGAGTACACCTATTACGCTTATTGGACAGTCTTCTTCCAAACCATAGGCAGGTGTCGAAAGGTAGGGAATGAAGAAAACCAATTAGCCTAAGTAGGGTGTGCAGAAGGTAATATGTAAAGACAAATAAAGGAATTAGAAAGAGGAAAAAGTAAATTGCGACTACTAACATTCACGACCAAACCACGTATTTCATCGCCACTCCTACTTCACCTTTATTTCTCCAGAACAACCCGTATCACTACGAACATCCTATTCCATTGGATAAATCCATCGTGTGGTTATATACGAACTCGAAGGACATTTTTTCGAGGATGGATTCTGTTTCAGGAGAAATAGGAATAAGGTATTATTCAGTTGTCTTTTATCATCACCTTCTCTCAAGTTGCGAGAACTCCTAGGATTAGGAAGGTACACCTATTATGCTTATTGGATATTCTTCTTCCAAACCATAGGCTGGTGCCGAACGGCAGGGAGGGAAGAAAACCATTTAGCCTAATGATGGTGTACAGAAGGTAACGACTAAAGACAAATAAAGGGAATTGGAAAGATGGCATAAAAATATACGGTTAAAGTCATGATTTGGATTATGGAAGAGGCATTACTAGGAATACCAGGAAACCCCTACAAAACATATTTATGTTTCATATTCACTGTGCATTGTTAATAAAAAACTGATTTCCCGATTGGATACTTACTCCAGGGTATGTATTTATCAGGAACGATTCTCACATCTGCATGGTTTTATAGATGTTGAGTGGGAGCAAGTTATTAGGGATTAGGTGATCATCCTCATTATATCGGAATTCGTTGTAATTGGTGATATTTGAGGAAATCGCCTGGGTACAGTTTTTCAACCTACGATGCACAGGTTTTGAGTTATTCAACTCAGAGGACTTATACAGAGTATTGTATGTTGTCCAGTGTCCGTCAGGACAAAGGGGTAGGTCCTCGTACTATGTTCTGTTTACTTGTGACTTCTCTAGTTTTTAGACAAGTGTTTCGTACAAATACAATGTCTAAGTTTTGAGAAGTTGTGGGTATAAGAATAAAGTAGAGAACCATGTATCGCAAGTATCGGGATTCTTCAAAGAAATCGATGATATAGATACTTGTGATAGGTATTCAGTTGATAGTAATGGTTTTTGAGAAACTTGTTTCTCTTTCAGGTTACTCATAATTGGATGGATTCCTAAGTTGAGTAATGCTGATTAGCCTCTCTCCATTAAGTTGATATGCACTGAAGACAGCTGCAGGATTTGATTCTGGTTCCAATTAAATAAGTGCCAAAGTTTCTATATTGGATATAGAACGATTCATATCTTAACGATGTTAAGGTAAGGGGAGTTGTCCAGCTTATGCTTAAAACCAGATACTGGATAACTCAAGACACGTTTCTGTAATGGCAGTTTGACGGGTTGACCCTAGCTTTGACGAGGGTTGATTTTCTACCATCTGGAAGATCAATAGTGATATTGTTCTTGACTCGCCACAGTTTTATTAAAATGGATTTTTTCAGAAAACAGAAGTGGGAGTATGGTAGAACTGGAAGTGATTCCAGAACCGCAAACGATTACGGAAAGTTTAATAGGACCTATATATTCAATCAGATTTGACATTCCAATAGCCACTCCGCAGATATGGTGGGTAACCTCAGACACCTGAGAGGTACTCCGGTAGCCTCAAAGACGGTGACAGGGAGGTTCTTGCTTACCCAGATTTGACATTGCTGTTGTTCCAGACTATGAGACCCGGCAGGAGGAAATGTATAGCGTCGTTCTAAACTAGTTTTAGAAGTATACGTATATATTATTCTGCCAGAGGGTTGTCGTAGTCAGTGGGAGCAGCGGAAGCATAGTGGACAAGTAGCTAGTGTCTATTTATAGACTTGAGCAGAAATAGCGGAGATAGATCATCTATTTTTGATGTGACAGTCATAGGTTTGACTTCATCAGAATAGGGGATGGATCTGTTAAGAAGGTAGTAGGGTGTGATGTCCTGGTATTTGGATGACATACACAAAGTAGGAAGTAAAATTCCTATACTACGATCGGTTGTACCGTGGTCGTCACACAGTTGTTTCTCCACAAAGGATATGGATATAATATCTGACATTCTGGTTACTAGATCTATGGTTTTAGATCTAGATTTGGGTAGTTTCCCAATGTGGGTACTTTGACGGTATTCTAATAGTATTTTAGAATAGTAGACTCCTAGCATGGTGGTGTACCTGCAGGTGATGGAGTCACCCTCTCTGAAGGTGTCTTACAGACAAAAGGGGAGAGGGACGTGCATGATTGGCAGATCGCTTGCTTAGGCAATTGAGTCAATCTTGAGATGTCAAGCACCACACCAGATGTTGTTATTGCACTAGATGCGATAAGTTTATACTAATCCAATCCTGGAGAAACATCAGGAAGCAGTTTTAGAACATAAGTGAATGTTCTACGGATTAGATGACGGCGGCCTCCTTCGGGAGACGGTTATCATTCCAGGCTTCAAAGGTGACATGGATAACAGAGTGATTGTCAGAGTTATAATTTTCCCTCTGACGATGGACAGTATTATGGACAGGTGGTCCAAGAGGATACTGTGGGAGGCATAGTGCTAGACACTGATTAGTTTCAGTGATCGATACAGTCTAAGAAGTTTGGATTTGGAGTTCATTTATGAACTAGGTCCCATCAGATATCCAGACATATTCTAAGACAGATATTACTCAATTCGGGAGATGGTTTTCTCCGCGAAGTTGAGATATAGAGAGATACAGAAAGAAACACCGGAGCGGATCCACTCACTGAGGCTATTTCTCGAACACAATAGTTTTGCAAACGAGCTTTGTGAAACTGATTAGTCGAGGAGTTGGATGCTCGGTATCACACGAGCTGTGAGTACACGACATTGCAATAATTAGCCTTAAGTGCAAGTGGGAGATTGTTGGATATAGTGCCCTCTAAGTCAATTATTGGATCACAGGTACGTGATTGCAATGATTGAGAGAGGACCTATACCGATAGGACAGTCTTGCTCGAGATGATAGTATGCTATCTGGTTTGTCTTTATCATCGTATATATGCTTTAGTTTACTATTGCATGATGATAGAGCCCATAGGATTCTTGCTTGACTACCGGCAGTATGATGGCGATCATGTACGTGAGAGCTGGGGTCTGTAAGCACATCCTTAAAAGTGTCCCTAGTCGTGGGAGTTTCGAGACAGGGCATCGATACTCCAGAGTAGACTAGTGTATACAGTCGAGACCCCGAAGAGGGGCGGTGGCCGGTCTCACAAGCCACTGGTGTCAGTTGGATCACTTAAGATGTATACAGGTGCTCATTGGGATATGAGTACACCGGACAGGACTCGCCGGGAACATGCTAGTTGGTATTATACATATTGTCGGATAGCAGTTCCCTGGTGACATGTGTACAAGTTAGTTCATCGACCTGAGGTCGTCATTTGTCTCATGTGAGTTCCCACTGTGCTTTGATTTATACCCTACCACGCTCAAAGGAGTTGTGCAAACAGGTTTTAGTTGGGTACAGTCCCGAGCCATATTGGAGGCAAGTGAACGGATCGTCGGAGATTCGTCTCTCCCGGTATTGGGGGGTGAGATCGCGCTGTGTTTAGGAGAGCCATTACACGAAATCCCTGGCCAGGGTAATCGAGATATACTGGTAGGTATACCAGTAGTATCTCAGGGTGTTCTGGGCTGCTCTCTGACACGACTTATGCAGCTATTGGGGGTCTGACGTTTACCGACCCCCTAGGCCTAATATGTGATACTCATAGACGAATGTTCCGGACTGTACGGTTTTTGTCACTGTCAGGCTCAGTAGGGTTTATAGATGAGTTCGCTCGTCAGCTTCCCTTCCAATCAATACATAGGCAAAACGTTACGTACAGCTTGTACCTCTGACGTGCTATTGGTTGTACCCAGTGCCAGTGTATTGATGAGTCATTAGAGTCCCCCACAGACACTTTCTCAAGTTCGGGCGAAACGTTGTAGAGGCCGTATGGGTTTATGGCAAGGTTCGGAAAATGCACGTGCGTTTTCGCACGTGTCAGTTTTCGGGCAGATAATACTGGTAGGCTTTGGTTTAAGCCGGAACCCAGTATTATACTGTGTAGATATAATATCTTTGTCTCAGTTGCATTTGTATTCGGTCGTAATACAAATGCAGGTATGTTTATACCGATACGGGGTTATCCTGAAATTCGTTTCGGGATGATTTTTGGAAGTTTCCAGTTTCCTGTTTTCTATCAGCCGTATTTTAACATTCGGTTAAATGCGGATTTATCTTTTCTTGGGATTTGTGTGGAAACTTCTAGAAGAGGTGACTAGGATAGTGAGGTGGCTTTGTCATTAATGATTCATTAATGATGAAGATGACTAGGTTAATTGTGATTGGTTTGCATTTATTGATTTCTAGTGATTCATGCTTTGTTGTTAGGTTATGATAAGTATGATGGATATGGTCACCCTCTTGCAAGCTCCTACACTCACCCTCCTCTTCATAAAATGTGGCCGGCCCCTCTTGTAGATGAGAGATTCATTTTTGATTAAAAACATTATGGTTTTGGCTTCATGAAAATTAGATTGCTCATTTCTCAATTCGATTGATCCAAAAAAAGGCAACTTCTATTAACCGTTCGTCCATAGCCTTGGACGTAACGAGCCAAAGTATTCTACTCATTCTCTACTTCATCTTGGTCGTCTCTTTTGGCAAACTTGACGATCGAGTTGCCTCAGTTCAGAGGCGGGAGCCCGTTTAAAGATCCGTCGACGTGGTGCCACCTGGACGACGAAACAGGAGATCGAGCAAGTTTTTATCAGTTGCAACATAGCGTGGGATGATGGTTGAAGACCGAAGGACTCAGATCATTCGGTATAACAATTCTACCCTCTTTACAATTTGTTAGTTTAGCTTTAATGGACGATCCGTTAGTTTAGCTTTAATGGACGATCCGGGATAAAGTACGCGATAGCGCCAGTCGTAAAATTTTGTTCCGCATATCGGCGTCTGTTAGATGGCCGGGGCGCTGCCGCGGACTTACAATCTCCCTGCTGCAACAGCCCCTTCCCCCCCTCTTCTCCTTCTCATTTCACCTCAAAAATTCCACAAAGTGCCCAAAATTCAACACAAAAAGCTCACAAAATCAAAATCCAACTCCTACCCATTTTTCCTTAGCCTAACATGCATGGATTGTGGTGAAAAGAGAGAAAATTGGAGGTCAAGATTTTCATGCTAGATCTCAAATCTTGTGAGGTATAAATCTTGACCTTTTGTTAAATTGTTGTTTGAATACTTTAAATCAAGCATAATTAGTTAATAATTTGGGTTTAATTGAATGTTTTGAAAAATATAGTAAGGGTTTGTGATTTTAATTAGGGTTTTTATTATATCATTAGGGATGCAATGTTTAGTTTAACATCTTAATATATGTAAAACCTAGTTTGGTTGATTAAATTGCACTTGTTATATGTAATTTGTCCAAATCACAAATATTTGTAAACTAGGTTTTGGTAATTAATTCAAAATTGAGAATTTTAAATATGGTTAGGGTTTTATCACCTCATTAGCAATATAGTGTGTCGTTAAACACTTTAGGGCTATGCAAAACCTAGCTAGTTGTTGATTGAGAATTTTGTTTTAAAAATGTTAATAGAATTGTTATCTTCGCAAACTAGAAATTTTGTTTAAATACAAATTGATGAGATAAAAATATGGAGGTGATTTGTATGACCTAATTATGTTTTTAAGTGAGCATTTTGGCCAGTAGAATCGTTAAAATATTTAGTTTGGGTAAAACATCAAGTTTTGAATCGAAATGGGAATTTGTGCTAACTAGGTTTTTGGGAAATAAAACGATTTGTTTACTTTTATGGTTTTGATGAATTAAAACCTATTTCTTATATAATTAGTGAGTTTTGAAACCACGATTGGTGCGTTTGGGTTTTTCTCGATGGTTTGGCGTTTTTATGCCGACGTCGAGGGCTTTTGGGTTGATTTGTGAAAATAACCGTAGGCTTTGACCTACATGAGATTCAGGTGTCGTTTTGGTTTTAAATTGGATTTTTATGCGGAACGATACGTTGTGACATGTAGGTACCTCCATGTGGACTTCGAGACGACAACAAGCGCATGGTGACGTCGGCACCGGCTAGCGAGGACCAGGTGAGTAGATTTATATCTACGGGAAGAAGTCGGGTGGATGGCGTATAGCACCCCCGCAGTTCGTGGTGATGTATACGAATACGTATACACACATATATATATTGATTATATATATTATGTTGATATGAGACTTGATGATAAAGGTAGATTCTAGGTGTTCATGGATTAATTTAGTGTTAGTTGCGAAACCCTAGAGTAGTTGTTACACCCACACACGCACCCACACATGCATACATCTATGTTATTACCTGTGCGTATATGGGGATATGTGTTTATGTGTTCACCTGGGTATGGGACTAGGTGTTCACATACTAGATTTGCGGATGATACTTGGGATTGAGATGAGTCGATGAGATTTGAGTTGAGGCCGTGAGATCGGTGATATGGCAGAATTCGTACTTGAGATATGTCCTGATGTTATAGCGGATCTTTGGATGATGATGCCATGTGAATAGTGATATCAGTAGTGTACTAGACGTAGGTCAATACCCCAGATGATGATCTTGATAAAGAGGATACCGAATGAACAGTGTGATGAGTATGATATTGACCCGTACCCAGATTTGGGGATGCCGTACGACGGATTTACGTACGAGCTATATATTGATGATTGATCTGCACTCTTGACTTGGGATGTCTGATTATAGATATGGTATCGGATATGATATTATTGAGGTGGGATCACCGACTAATAAATATACAGGTATGTATATGTATCGACTCAGATGTTAGGCGGTTTCCTTACATGTAGTTCAGCTTGTTAGTTCAGCCGTATAGTTTAGTGTAATTGTTAGACTAGATTAGACTCCTACCTATTTCAAAACTAACGAATCGTGGGTATTTTAAAAGACAGGTCAAGGGATTCTACGGATATTTCAAAAGACGTATCTTTTCTTAAAAACACCGTAGCCCTTATTTTCAAAACACCGCGATTCGTGTTATTTCAAAAGGAACTATTGTAGGACTAATATTAGGGTAATGCAGATTAGTTATCGTTGTGTCTAGTATTCAGCTCCCGCACATTATTGCTGTTGCTTCGCATCGCATACTTATTGTAATTCATATTTCATTATTGATATCATGCTGTTAGGACGCCAACGCCATTACCGATGATGTGTATGTACCACGTACACTTACTTGCCGGCTCACACACATCTTCATCGGTAATTGCCATGTCACGTACACTTAGAAAATACTATTACATTGACATAGCCTGTTAGCTAATAGTTTAGACATGATATTAGTGTACTTGCCTTATATGCTAGTTTAGACATTATAGTTATTACCTGCTACTTCATGCATGTTATTATTCACTGTTATGCCGCATTCATGGATTCTCATGCATATATTCACTATCTTACATGCTATTGAGGTTTTGGATTCGGATTTCCATGAGATTTTCTGGATTTGGGGGAAAACAGCAAAACTTATACAAACTTCTTCTCTCTTTTTAAATAAAAAGCGCAGTTTTCCCATGATGTATGAGTCGTCCACCATGAGTTTGCTGATGGATTTCGAGACCCGATTCAAGGAGATGGAGGAACCGTTTCGGATACATGGTGGACCCGGTGCGGTACCCCGGGGCAAGAGGACGCAGATGATGGCGTTGAGCCTAGCAGGGGAGCACTACCGACCGGTGATTTTACCCGACGCGTCGGATATCCGGAGGATACCGTCGTGGTCTTGAGATGGATGGTAGGGGCCGGTCTGGACTGATGACGCCCTAGATATTGAGATTGAGACATTGAGATTTCGAGATATTGAGGTACTGAGATTTGATGATACAGGCCAGTCCGGATAGCCGGAGCCTGAGATTTTGAGACATTGAGATTTATGTTTTGTGTCGATGCTAGACACTGTTTATGCTGATTTCATTTATGATACCTCATTTTAAAAATACAAAGGAAATCTCACTAAATTATGAAACCAGTTTCTTTAGTAAATGTATTCTGTTTTCATGCATTCATACATCATCCATATGATATATTGCTACCTGAGGCTTTGACACGGGCACATGGGATTACACTTGGGTAAGACATTTACCCTAGCCATTATTATAGGCTGCTGGTTATATATTTGAGGATATATTATGATCGTTGACCTAGGATTGCGTTGTTCATGCGATTTCTGTTCGTAGATGTTTTTCTACTCACGAGTTGGCAACTCACCCCTGTTGTGCCACAGTTTCTTGCAGGTTTTGCCGTACAGGTTTCATTACGGCTTTGCTGGCACTGCTTCTTTCGGGTGACTTGCTAGTAGGTGGGTTTATTGGTATCGTACCCATCATTATACTTTGTATAATATTATTCAGTTGTATCTAGTAAATTCCATTAACCAAACATGTATTTATTTCAGAGATAGAGACCAGTGATGTTTATTCTTTCGACCTTAGAGTCGCGCGTTGTGTTTCTACGAATTTCTTGCTGTTTTGAGTTTCCTTTTGAGTTTTGATCCTCGCTCTTGGCATTGTATATTATATTGCTTGTATGGTTGTGACCGTCGATTGACGAAGAGCTAGCTCCCGCTTGGGGATGCCTTTTATTGATTTCGTATACTATTCATGTTGTATCCTATTTGGGGGCCAGTATTTACAAAGGAGACTCTGCCGAAATTTTCAGTAAATATTTGATGTTTTTAAAAACACATAATTCGGCTTATGCTATTAAAACTACTTGATTTAAATTGGTTTTCCTTCACTCTACAACTTTTCTTGGTTTGGATTTCTGGGTTTTCGGCTTACTTAGATTACGTACGCATCGAGACGTTTCGTAGTTTAAGTGCCGGTCATGTTCCGTACTTTCGGGATATGACAAAGTTGGTATCAGAGCGTTAGGTTTTACCTTCGGAGCGTAGGATGACCCTTGGTTGATGGAATAGGTGACTAAAGTAGAGTGACGTACCGTGGGTATATTCCGCGGCATACTTACGATACGCTACTCCGCTTAAGAAGCCTTAGGATGTACATTTTCTTGCACAATATTATATTCCTTCCTATGATCTGGCCTCATCGGTACCAGTTACGGTTTGCTGCCACGATTACGGGCAGGGAGAGCTACGGCTAGAGTTGCGGTCAGCATGAGCTCGTCACGAGCGAGGACTGACCAGGGCGTAATTCCGGCGACACACGATTGCGGGGATGTGTCTTTTTACTGTGTTTTCGCGCCACGAGCGTTTGGCGGATCGCCTTTACGAGATTTCTCGGACGTACCGATCAGTACCAGAGGATTGAGCCAATGATAGAGGCCAGCCAGATTTTGATGACCGTTGGCGTATTGCTTACTCCTGATGATTGAGGCACTGTTCAGCGTGCAGACGAGTGAGCCAGTTATTGCTACGAACGACGAGATATCGCCCCAGGTGTTGGAGCTATTGCAGTACGAGTTGTACTAAGAGATGATAGAAGGTCGCTAGTCACCCGAGGATGAATGACTAGAACATGTGGTTCGTTCGCCTACCCCGATGCGAGGTCATCAGATAGATTGATCCCAGCTAGAGACGACTTCACGCGGAGACGTTGAAAGTCGACAGAGACGATCGAATGTCAGAAACCTATTATTCCAAGTTTAAAGTATTCGGAAGAGCATGCAGGTAATTCTATGGACCCTCTAGAAGAATGAAACCCTAACTCGACTTAATGACCGTGTGAAAGCCTTTGAACCTTAGGGTTTGCGGCAATTCCGCGGCGTCATTAGTGAAGCTTCGGTTTGCTCTTCTACGGCTGGACCACCGATGTTGTGGTATGTACTCGATACTATTAAACTGTACCCAAGATGTTGAGCTCTTAGGGGGATTATGAGGTTTTGACAAATCGATCTGATGGTTCGACTTCATTCGGATGCTAGGTGGTGAGATGCACTTCTTGGGAGACTCCAGATACGAGGATAGCCGTTTGAGCTCAGTCCATGCAGCCACGACAAGACGAGTCCAAAGTAGTCGACATTAGAGAAAAGTGGAGTAAGAAGTTCGTACAAGATATGGATGAGATGACGTTCCACTCCGCCGACATCAGAGATGCGATACGCATGCCGAGGCATTGTACTTGGAAATACCTTCCAGAAGGAGTCGCGATGAGTATGCAGCCGTTCCGGAACGAGAACAGATCTAGTAAGGGACGATGACTTCCGGACAGTTCGGCAGAGACGAGATTTGGGAGAGATTTCGACAGGACCTTTCTGGAATGAATTACGAGAAGAATTGGACCCAGGAGTGGTCATGTTATGCACACCAGCAGGCCAGATTTCAGGATCGTCGACGAGACATACTATGAGTGACCACGACAGTTGGCCAGAGATTCTTGGAGGATGTTCTTGAGCGGGACTATTCCGCCATACTTGATTTTGGTATTTTGAGCGATCTATTCGCATGATTGATTTTGATGATGGAGTTTCATGATATCGTTTTCATGCGCCATGGTTGCACCTACTGAGTATTTACGACTTTTGCACAGTTGTTGCACTTGATATCGTTTCCGTACCTTGGTTTCTCATGTTTGTGATTATATGGATTTCATACGGTTGAGTTGATTTGTGCGTATATACGCATACGATTTGGTTTTTGCACTCGGTATAGTTCACATATGCTTGCAGTGCAGTGATACGCATTTTGTGCACTTAGATGCACTGGACTTTGATTTCGATTGTGATGCTCGATATTGGTTTTGTGCACCTTGTGCATCTGATTGGATTTTGCGCATGTTCGGCGCTTGATATTGGATTTCATGATTTCGTGCATGATAGATGCACCTGCCTTGGATTTTCGCGCATGTTGAGCGCATGTTTTGAGATGCGATTTTGGTGCACACCAGATGCACTAAATCGAGATTCTTTGTGCATGTCAGATGCACCTGTTTTGCTGTCAGGCACACCTGTTGCCCTTGACAGATGTTGTGTGCACACCCGATGCACTTAGATGTTGTTTCTGTGCGCATGTATGGCACATATATGGATTTTGATTTCCGTGCGCACCTGACGCACATAGCATTTATATGCATATTTTGGGATTGAATTCTTATGGAGCAGTACGTTTTTATGATGATTGCTATAAGTTTTTGTACTGAGCAGGACTAGTCAGAGGACAGTACCTGAATATATTTTGCATGCATTGATAGTTATTGAAGAGATTTCCAAAAAGCGAGTTATAGTCTCAGTATTTACCTACGTGTCTGATATGACACGAAATGTTTAAAACAAGGAGACCCTTCTAAATTGTTTCCAAAACGGCGGAACGTACATATTAAACAAAGGATATATATATATATATATATATATAGTTATTTTCTTACAATAGACGTCCGCCACTGTGCAGTGTTGCGAGTATCGCACAACGATTTGAAGAAGATTTGGCATGCATTACTTCAAGATGTTTTAATGATGTATATCATATTGATTTTCATTTTGGATTTAGACATTGTGTATTCACCATGACTCCGATGATTGCGGGATGCTGGATAGAGTTTTGATTTTGAGTTACATGCTCATTTTTCATGCGCATGCGCTGAGCTATGATTGTTTTATGTACTTATGACTTCGGAGCCCCGACAACTTGATGGTTTTGCTTAAATGTTTTAGTGTTTGGGGGGAGTTTTAATTTAAAATTCGGGGACCGAATTTCTTTAAGAGGGGAAGATTGTAACATTTTGAAAATCGTTTTGGTGAAATTTCGTAAAATCGGTAAAATTGGGGGGGGTTTCTGTAAAAAGTCAAAATACAAATATCTTTATTATAAAATTAAATATACATATTCTAGCTATGTAATTGCTAGTATTTGGTATTTATTGAGCCACTGGTGAAATTTCAAATTTTCTGAAATTTTTTCCGAAATTAATTATTTTAATATTATTTTAAGCCGTCACTAATACATTTAATTAGGGAAAATTACAAATTGGAATGAGTTGAAACAAATTTTGTGCATCATAATAGATTAAACAAAATTTTAACATGTGATTTTTGAAATGAAATGAAGTTGTTAAACGGTGTTAGAAAATATATTGTAAAAAGACTTAGATGGTGAAATTGGTGTTAATGGAAATTGGGGTAATACATTTATCTTTTTCCCTCACCCACACTCACCCACACCCTCTCTCCTCTCCCTAAATCAGCAGCCCCAAGCTGTTCCCCCTCATTTCCCCACAAAAAAAAAGTCAAAGCAAACAAAGAAAAGAAAAGAAAACAATAAAGAAATGTATTTTGGTGATTGGATACTTAGAGGATGGGCTTTGTTTGACTTGCACCCACACCCACATCCTCTCACTCACCTCTCCCCCTCTCCTTTCAGCCGAGACCACCCATCTCCCTGCTGCAACAACCCCTCCCCCTCTTCTCCTTATCATTTCACCTCAAAAATTCCACAAAATGCCCAAAATTCAACACAAAAAGCTCACAAAATCAAAATCCAACTCCTACCCATTTTTCCTTAGCCTAACATGCATGGATTGTGGTGAAAAGAGAGCAAATTGGAGGTCAAGATTTTCATGCTAGATCTCAAATCTTGTGAGGTATAAATCTTGACCTTTTGTTAAATTGTTGTTTGAATACTTTAAATCAAGCATAATTAGTTAATAATTTGGGTTTAATTGAATGTTTTGAAAAATATAGTAAGGGTTTGTGATTTCAATTAGGGTTTTTATTATATCATTAGGGATGCAATGTTTAGCTTAACATCTTAATATATGTAAAACCTAGTTTGGTTGATTAAATTGCACTTGTTATATGTAATTTGTCCAAATCACACATATTTGTAAACTAGGTTTTGGTAATTAATTCAAAATTGAGAATTTTGAATATGGTTAGGGTTTTATCACCTCATTAGCAACATAGTATGTGGTTTAACACTTTAGGGCTATGCAAAACCAAGCTAGTTGTTGAATTGAGAATTTTGTTTCAAAAATGTTAATAGAATTGTTATCTTCGCAAACTAGAAATTTTGTTTAAATACAAATTGATGAGATAAAAATATGGAGGTGATTTGTATGACCTAATTATGTTTTTAAGTGAGCATTTTGGCCAGTAGAATCGTTAAAATATTTAGTTTGGGTAAAACATCAAGTTTTGAACCGAAATGGGAATTTGTGCTAACTAGGTTTTTGGGAAATAAAACGATTTGTTTACTTTTATGGTTTTGATGAATTAAAACCTATTTCTTATATAATTAGTGAGTTTTGAAACCACGATTGGTGCGTTTGGGTTTTTCTCGATGGTTTGGCGTTTGTACGCCGAGCTCGAGGGTTTTTAGGTTGATTTGTGAAAATAACCGTAGGCTTTGACCTACGTGAGATTCAGGTGTCGTTTTGATTTTAAATTGGATTTTTATGTGGAACGATACGTTGTGACATGTAGGTACCCCCATGTGGACTTCAAGACGACAACAAGCGCGTAGTGACGTCAGCACCGGCTAGCGAGGACCAGGAGAGTAGATATATATCTACGGGGAGAAGTCGGGTGGATGGCGTATAGCACCCCCGCAGTTCGTGGTGATGTATACGAATACGTATACACACATATATATTGATTATATATATTATGTTGATATGAGACTTGATGATAAAGGTAGATTCTAGGTGTTCATGGATTAGTTTAGTGTTAGTTGCGAAACCCTAGAGTAGTTGTTACACCCACACACGCACACACACACATGCATACATCTATGTCATTACCTGTGCGTATATGGGGATATGTGTTTATGTGTTCACCTGGGTATGGGACTAGGTGTTCACATACTGGATTTGTTGGAGTTAGTGCCCTCAGAGTCAATTATTGGATCACAGGCACGTGATTGCAATGATTGAGGGAGGACCTATCCCGGTAGGACAGTCTTACTCGAGATGATAGTATGCTATCTGGTTTATCTTTATCATCGTGTACTGCTTTAGGTGACCTGACATGTCGCTATTACACGTTGATAGAGCCCCTAGGATTCTTGCTTGACTGCCAGCAGTATGATGGCGATCATATACGTGGGAGCTGGTGGTCTATAAGCACATCCTTAAAAGGTCCCTAGTCGTAGGAGTTTCGAGACAGGGCATCGATACTCCATTAGTAGACTAGTGTATACAGTCGAGACCCCGACGAGGGGCGGTGGCCGGTCTCACAAGCCACTGGTGTCAGTTGGTTCACCTAAGATGTATACAGGTGCTCATTGGGTTATGAGTACACCGGACAGGACTCGCCGGGAACCTGCTAGTTGGTCTTATACCAGATGTCAGATAGCAGTTCCCTGGTGACATGTGTACAGGTTAGTTCATCGACCTGGGATCGTCATTTGTCTCGTGTGAGTTCCCACTGTACTTTGATTACTACCCTACCACGGCTCAAAGGAGTCGTGCAAACAGGTTTTAGTTGGGTACAGTCCCGAGCCACATGGAGGCAGTGAGCGGATCTGCAGGGGTTCGTCTCTCCCGGTATTGGGGGTGAGGTCGCGCTGTGTCTAGGAGAGCCATTACGCAAAGCCCTCGGCCGAGGCAGGAGATTTACTGGTAGGTATTCCAGTAGTATCTCAGGGCGTTCTGGGCTACGCTCCGACACGACTTGTACCGCTTTTGGGGGTCTGACTTTCACCAACCCCCTAGGCCCGCCATGCGATACTCATAGACGAACGGACCGGACTGTACGGATATTGTCACTGATAGGCTCAGTTGGGTGTCGGGGTGAGCTTCCTCATCGACGTCCCATTTGGTCAATAGCTGGTGGCCCGTCACGTATTGGCTTATACCTCTGACGTGCCAGTGGTTAAATCCACAGCCATTGTATTGACGAGTCTTTAGAGTCCACCACAGTTTCAGTTACTCAAGTTTCGGGCGAAACGCTGTAGAGGCCGTATGGAGATATGGCAGGGTTCGATCAGATACGTGCGGTATTGCACGGATCGTGATCGGACAGTTTTTACTAGCCGGCTTTGGCTTAAGCCGGAT
This sequence comes from Agapanthus africanus, assembly GCA_030015575.1. Lineage (NCBI taxonomy): Eukaryota > Viridiplantae > Streptophyta > Magnoliopsida > Asparagales > Amaryllidaceae > Agapanthus > Agapanthus africanus. The sequence continues at coordinate 605,317,325 of JASDDO010000019.1, read as the reverse complement.
TCTAGTATTTGATAGTGTAGTTTTGTCTCTTTGCATTTGTGTTCAGTGGGAATACAAATGCGGGCATGTATTTGCAGTAGCGGGGTTTTCCTGTAATTTATTATGGGATCGGTTTTCTGGGGTTGCCAGTTTGCATTCCGTTCCGGCCGGTTTTCCTTCATTCCTTCTCGGTCGGACTTTCTTGGTGGAGGGTGTTAATTGCAAGTTTGCAATTAACATTTAGTGGAGGGTTTTCTTGCATATGTTGCTTATGATGAGACTTGTTTCATCATGAGATGCCCTTTTAATCTCATCACTTGCTTTTCTTTTGATGGATGGTGGAAAGGATTTGATTAGAAAATGAGAGTGACCATTTTCTTTATTGGATATATATTCTTTCTTGCTTTCTTTTCTCTCTCCAATCTATTCTTGAGTGAGAGGGGGCCGGCCACTTGTTTTGGAGAATAGGGAGAATTATTTTTGGTGGTGGCATTTTCTCATCTCATTCCATGGTTGTAAAATTAGCTTCAAAGCTCAATTCTTTCTCTCCTTCTCTTCTCCATTCCTCCACATCAAGGCAACCCCATAACCCCAAGAGACAAGTTCACTACACTATTCTATAGCAAGCCTTGGACGCGTCGGCTAGCCAACTTCGCGCCCGAGTTGCCTCGGTCAAGAGGCGGGAGCCCGTAAAAGATTCCGGCTACGTGGTGCCCCTTTCCGACGAGCGAGGAGGTGACGGAGATTCCGCAAGAGATCGGAGTGGAGATGAAGACCGAAGGACACGGATCGCTTGGTATATCTTCTCACCCCATCTCTAGATAGCTAGCTAGGTTAATGGTTTCGATCCGGGTTTTAATTGTCCGCGGTAGCGCCGTTTTGCAAAGTTCGCAAAGTTTTTTATTCCGCATTTTGGCCTCGAGTACGAGGCCGGGGCGCTGCCGTGGCGCAACATGGTATCAGAGCCACGCCATTAACCTTACCTAGCTTCGTTTGATGTGTTTGCATTTCCGATCGACCAAAATTTCCAAAAACCGTATTTTTTTGTTCACATCAGTTTCTGTTGAAATATTTTGGTCTCGAAAAATTTTTCAGGTTGTAAAATATTGATGTACTGGAAAATCTAAGAGCTCTGTAAAAATTCGATGAAGTGACTCCACAGTTGGAGCGCGGAACCGCCGCGAAAACCCCCTTTGTGCGGCCCTTCCGCCGCACACTATTCACATCACTTCACCATTTTTTTACAGAGGCCTTCTGGGCTTAAAATATGGGCTTTGGAATATTAAAGTTGGGCCAATTGTTTCTGTGAGTGCTACAGTTTTCTTTGGGGCCCACTTGTTAATTGTTTGATTGATCGGAAAATTTTAAACACATTATTTCACAGTATTTACATTATTTTCTGCGACCGTGAATGTCACTCGATCGGTAAATCCGATCTAACTGCTATAGCCCGGTTAGACGGATTTGCGAACGTGACTTTCACGTTGATGTTTTATGTTTATGCTGTGATGTTGCGGATCGGTCGTGGGGGATAGCCTGGATGCAATGCTAGTGCAGTTTTGTTGTATTATGTACATTTGCTATTGCGGGGCGAGCGTCCGACATGTGGACTGCCGTCACTGCCTGTTTGTATTATTCTTTTGGGGCACGACCTGGTTGCGGTCGATGTACCCGGTGTATGTATATTTTACTTTCTGTACTAGGATTACCCCGCGGAGGGGTGCACGGATAGCCGGGTTCTGGATGGCAGCAAGCCCGCATCTCATGGCATTGGGACGGAGGGGGCTTCACTCTGGGATTGGCGGGCTATTCGCCGCACTCGTAGGGGGTACAGGTTGACCCAGGAGGGGTGCCCAAGTTGCCGGATTCCGTGAAGTGCTGGGTGGTCCATTCACGGTGCTGAAGGGGGCTGCCTCGCTTCAGGTTTTGGCGGGTGACTTGCCGCGCCCGTAGGGGTCTAGGATTCTCATTGCACAGGCTATCCACATGACCAGGGGAACGTCGGGTTTCAGCAGCGGCTCTGTGAAACCCGGGGCTTCCAGATATCTGTATTGTTCTGTGTTGCTATACATTTCTGTGTTGCTGCATTTTATTCACGCCTTGAGCGAAATACTATATATTGGTATATATATTAGTAGATGTTGTATATGTTTTTCATCCGCGCTAGTCCAGTCCCCGCTCTGCCGTTAGTTAGCTAACCTAACGGGTGATGACGGGACCCAGTGGCGAATGCGGATGGCATATACGTACGTCAGTATATTTTCGTTCTTTGTGGTGTGATCAATTGATGGGACTGCGTTGATTCAGATCAATGCAAGTTTAAACAAACCTATTCTGATGTTGTTGGAACAATTTTTCAAAAAGCTGTTATTGCAAGGACGTTCACTTTTGTTTTGCATCGCGGTATTCATTTGGAATATCCTGCTCCTCAGTCGACGAGGCAAGGGCCGAGATCCCTTCACCGGGAGTGACCCCTTGGACAGAAGTTTGCGTCAGGGCATTAACTTCACTATAGCCGATTACTTTTGCTTTGCATCGTGGTATTCAGCTGGAATATCCTGCACCTCATTCTACGGGGAAAGAGCCGAGATCCCTTCACCGGGAGTGACCTCTTTAGTAAAGGTTTTCGTCACTATATTTTTATAAAAGTTATCCAGTTCCTTCAACGATATCAAGTTCATTACGTTAAAGGTTTTCGCCAGAAACCATTCGTAGCCCTCCGTCATTTCGGATTAGTATTGCATAGTATTCGCGCTACGTTTGTCGTTGCTATTCGCCGAGGCGTAGTGAGCGGTAGCTCTGTAATGCTTTCTGTTGCATGGATATGTGGATTGGTTAGGACAGTCGTGCGACTTTGTTGATTATTCGTCAAGGGTCGTGCGGGTGGGTTTAACGCAATCAAGATAATGACGGGTTGAACTTGACTAGGACCTTTTGATTTGTTGATTATTCGTCAAGGTCACTTGGGTCCTAGGGGTAAAAATCACATCGGGAGTTTCAAAAGAACTGAAACTTGCCAGGCATGCGCATACCTTCTGGAGTGTGGTGACGTGAGTGGATTCCGTCACGTTATCATGCGATGATAGTTGGATCCCGATTCCCACTGATGAGTTGGTTTACTCCTCGGGTGTTCCCGACTAATTCTTCTTTCAGGTTTGGAGAAGAATTTGAGGTACAGTGGGAGGTTTCCAGATTAGACAAAGTGATAACCATTCTGATCTAGGTTAGAGTGCACGCTGAGTGTTTCTTTTCTCTCTCTCTCTGGCAGCGACCATTGACCCGACCCTAGACTATGACTCAGTGACCAAGTTGACCGAACCTTCTTAACACTGGCTTTTGGATTGTCAGAGTTGCAGACCTCATTGCCACTCCTACTTTTACCCTTTTCTCCAGGACACCCCGTATTACTACGAACGTCCACTTCCATTGGACAAAACCATCGTATGGTTATATACGAACTCGAAGGACTTCGAGGATGGTTTCTGGTTCTGGAGAAAACGGATAGGATTATTCAGTTGTCTTTTCTTTTCACCTTCTCTCAGGTTGCGAGTACTCCTTGGTTTAGGAGTAGTACACCTATTACGCAAATTGGATAGTCTTCTTCCAAACCATAGGCTGGTGCCGACCGGTAGGGAATGAAGAAAACCAGTTAGCCTAAAACGGTGTACAGAAGGTATTAAGTTCAGACAAAGCAAGGGATTAGTAAGAGGGCAAAGTAAATTGCGACTGATATTCACGACCAAACCAAGTATTTCTTCGCCAATCCTAAATCACCTTTGTATTTCTCCAGGACACTCCGTATCACTACGAAGATCCCATTTTATTGGATACTCCATCGTATGGTTATATACGAACTCGAAAGGAACTAGTTCCAGTTCGGGGATGGATTCTGGTTCAGGAGAAATAAGAATAAAGTACATTCAGGTGTCTTTTATCTTCACCTTCTCTCGCGTTGCGAGTGCTCCTAGGATTAGGACAGTACACCCTTTATGCCTTTTAGATAGTCTTCTTCCAAACCATAGGCTGGTGCCGAACGGTGGGGAAGGAAGAAAACCATTTGGCCTAAAGGGGTGTGCAGACGGTAATGACTAAAGACACATAAAGGGATTTGGAGAGGTGGCAAAGAATTATACGGTTACAGTTGTGAATCTGGATAATGGAAGAGGCATTACTAGGAATACCAGGATACCCCGACGAAACATTTCAATGTTTCAGTTTCACTGTGTACTGTTAATAGAAAACTGATTTCCCGATTAGACACTTACTCCAGGGTATGTATTTACCAGGTTGGATTCTCACATCTGTATGGTTTTACAGATGCTGAGTGGGAGTAAGTTATTGGGAATTGGGTGATCATCCTCATTGTATCGGGATTCGTTGTAATCGGTGATATTTGAGGAAGTCACCTGGGTTGTTTGCCGGTCGGCAAATATTTGGTTTTGAATATCCGCGGTTATGCACCAATTTCAAATTGATATATCTGTACGTCTATTTTCATAGAGTGAGATATACCTTTTGATATTATGTCTACGACATTTACCTATATCAGTGGATGGTTAGGTAAGGAGCATTAAACAGCGGTGTAATTCTTCTTAACCATAAGTACAGTTTTCAACCTACGACACACAGTGAAAGAGTTGTTAGACTCAGCGGACTTATACAGAGTATTGTATGTTGTCCAGTGTCCATTAGGGCAGAGGGGTTGGTCCTCATACTATATTCTGTTTACTTTTAACTTCTCTAGTTCTTAGACATGTGTTTCGTTGAAACACAGGGTCTAAGTTTTGAGGAGTTATAGGTATTTGAATAGAGTAGAGAACCAGGTGTAGCAAGTATCGGGATTCTTCAAAGTGATCGAAGATGTAGATACTTGTGTATGGTATTCAGTTGATAGTAATGATAAAGAGAAATTGCTTCTCTTTCAGGTTACTCATAATTGGAAGCATTCCTAAGTTGAGTAACGCTGATTGACCTCTCTCCATTTAGTTGACATGCACTGGAGACAGCTGCATGATTTGAATCTGGTTCAATTGAATCAGTGCCTCTGTTTCTATATTGGATATAGAACAGTTCATATCTTAACGATGTTAAGGTACGGGGAGTTGTCCGGCTTATGCTTAAAACCAGACTCCGGATAACTCAAGGCACGTTTCTGTAATGGCTGTTTGTGGGTTGATCCAGGCTATGACGAGGGTTGACTTTCTACCATCTGGCAGATCAATAGAAATATTGTTCTAGACTCGCCACAGTTTTATTAAAAATGGATTTTTTCAAAAACAGCAGTGGGAGTATGGTAGAACTGGAAGTGATTCCAGAACCGCAAACGATTACTGAAGATTTAATGAGGAACCTAAAGATTCAATCTGATTTGATATTCCATTGGCCACTCCGCAGATACGGTGGGTAACTTCAGGCACCCGAGAGGTACTCCGGTAGCCTCAAGGACGGTGACAGGGAAGTTCTTGTTTACCCACACTTGCCATTGCTGTTGTTCCAGGCTGCGAGACCCGGTGAGAGGATGAGTATAGCGTCGTTCTAAACTAGCTTTAGAAGTGCGCGTCTATATGACTCCACCAGAGGGTTGTCGTAGTCAGTGGGAGCAGCGGAAGCATTGGTGGACATCAGGCTTATGTCTATTTATAGACTAAAGCAGATGTAGCGGAGATAGATCATCTGTTTCTGATGTGACAGTCATGGGTTTGACGTCATCAGAATAGGGGATGGATCTGTTGAGAAGGTAGTAGGAAGTGATATTCCTATACTACGATCGGTTATACTTTGGTCGTCACACAGTGGTTTCTCCACATGGGACTTGGATATTATATCAGACATACTGGTTACTAGACCTATGGTTTTAGATCTAGATTTGGGTGGTTTCCCAATCAGGGTATTTTGACAGCATTCTATGAGTATTTAGAATGGACGACTCCTGGCATGGTAGTGTACCTGCAGGTAATGGAGTCACCCTCTCTAAAGGTGTCTTACAGACTAAAGGGGAGAGGATGTGCATGATTGGCAGATCACTTGCTTAGGCATTTGAGTCAATCATGAGATGTCAAATACCACACCAGATGTTGTTCTTGCACTAGATGCAATAAGTTGATATTAATCCAATCCTGGAAAACCAGTCGGAAGCAGTTTTAGAACATAAGTGAATGTTCTAGGGATATGATAACGGCTGCCTCCTTTAGGAGACGGTTATCACTCCGGGCTTCCAAGGTGACATGGACGACAAGCAGGTTGTCAGAGTTATAGATTTTCCTTCTGACGAGGGGCAGTATTTTGGACAGGTGGTCCAAGGCAATACTGAGGGAGGCATGGCGCAGGATACTGATTAAGTTCAGTTGTTGATACAGTCTAAGAAGTTTGGATTTGGAGTTCATTTATGAGCTAGGTCCCATCAGACATCCAGACATTCTAAGACAGGTATTGCTCATTTCGGGAGATCGCTTTCTCCGCGAACTTGAGATATAGAGAGACATAGAAAGAAACATCACAGCGGATCCACTCACTGAGGCTATTCCTCGAACGCAATAGTTTCGCAAACGAGCTTTGTGAGACTGACTAGTAGAGGAATTGGGTGTTCGGTATCACACGGGCTGTGAGTATGCGACATCGCAATAATTAGCCTTGAGTGCAAGTGGGAGATTGTTGGAGTTAGTGCCCTCAGAGTCAATTATTGGATCACAGGCACGTGATTGCAATGATTGAGGGAGGACCTATCCCGGTAGGACAGTCTTACTCGAGATGATAGTATGCTATCTGGTTTATCTTTATCATCGTGTACTGCTTTAGGTGACCTGACATGTCGCTATTACACGTTGATAGAGCCCCTAGGATTCTTGCTTGACTGCCAGCAGTATGATGGCGATCATATACGTGGGAGCTGGTGGTCTATAAGCACATCCTTAAAAGGTCCCTAGTCGTAGGAGTTTCGAGACAGGGCATCGATACTCCATTAGTAGACTAGTGTATACAGTCGAGACCCCGACGAGGGGCGGTGGCCGGTCTCACAAGCCACTGGTGTCAGTTGGTTCACCTAAGATGTATACAGGTGCTCATTGGGTTATGAGTACACCGGACAGGACTCGCCGGGAACCTGCTAGTTGGTCTTATACCAGATGTCAGATAGCAGTTCCCTGGTGACATGTGTACAGGTTAGTTCATCGACCTGGGATCGTCATTTGTCTCGTGTGAGTTCCCACTGTACTTTGATTACTACCCTACCACGGCTCAAAGGAGTCGTGCAAACAGGTTTTAGTTGGGTACAGTCCCGAGCCACATGGAGGCAGTGAGCGGATCTGCAGGGGTTCGTCTCTCCCGGTATTGGGGGTGAGGTCGCGCTGTGTCTAGGAGAGCCATTACGCAAAGCCCTCGGCCGAGGCAGGAGATTTACTGGTAGGTATTCCAGTAGTATCTCAGGGCGTTCTGGGCTACGCTCCGACACGACTTGTACCGCTTTTGGGGGTCTGACTTTCACCAACCCCCTAGGCCCGCCATGCGATACTCATAGACGAACGGACCGGACTGTACGGATATTGTCACTGATAGGCTCAGTTGGGTGTCGGGGTGAGCTTCCTCATCGACGTCCCATTTGGTCAATAGCTGGTGGCCCGTCACGTATTGGCTTATACCTCTGACGTGCCAGTGGTTAAATCCACAGCCATTGTATTGACGAGTCTTTAGAGTCCACCACAGTTTCAGTTACTCAAGTTTCGGGCGAAACGCTGTAGAGGCCGTATGGAGATATGGCAGGGTTCGATCAGATACGTGCGGTATTGCACGGATCGTGATCGGACAGTTTTTACTAGCCGGCTTTGGCTTAAGCCGGATTCTAGTATTTGATAGTGTAGTTTTGTCTCTTTGCATTTGTGTTCAGTGGGAATACAAATGCGGGCATGTATTTGCAGTAGCGGGGTTTTCCTGTAATTTATTATGGGATCGGTTTTCTGGGGTTGCCAGTTTGCATTCCGTTCCGGCCGGTTTTCCTTCATTCCTTCTCGGTCGGACTTTCTTGGTGGAGGGTGTTAATTGCAAGTTTGCAATTAACATTTAGTGGAGGGTTTTCTTGCATATGTTGCTTATGATGAGACTTGTTTCATCATGAGATGCCCTTTTAATCTCATCACTTGCTTTTCTTTTGATGGATGGTGGAAAGGATTTGATTAGAAAATGAGAGTGACCATTTTCTTTATTGGATATATATTCTTTCTTGCTTTCTTTTCTCTCTCCAATCTATTCTTGAGTGAGAGGGGGCCGGCCACTTGTTTTGGAGAATAGGGAGAATTATTTTTGGTGGTGGCATTTTCTCATCTCATTCCATGGTTGTAAAATTAGCTTCAAAGCTCAATTCTTTCTCTCCTTCTCTTCTCCATTCCTCCACATCAAGGCAACCCCATAACCCCAAGAGACAAGTTCACTACACTATTCTATAGCAAGCCTTGGACGCGTCGGCTAGCCAACTTCGCGCCCGAGTTGCCTCGGTCAAGAGGCGGGAGCCCGTAAAAGATTCCGGCTACGTGGTGCCCCTTTCCGACGAGCGAGGAGGTGACGGAGATTCCGCAAGAGATCGGAGTGGAGATGAAGACCGAAGGACACGGATCGCTTGGTATATCTTCTCACCCCATCTCTAGATAGCTAGCTAGGTTAATGGTTTCGATCCGGGTTTTAATTGTCCGCGGTAGCGCCGTTTTGCAAAGTTCGCAAAGTTTTTTATTCCGCATTTTGGCCTCGAGTACGAGGCCGGGGCGCTGCCGTGGCGCAACAGGATTTGCGGATGATACTTGGGATTGAGATGAGTCAATGAGATTTGAGTTGAGGCCGTGAGATCGGTGATATGGCAAGATTCGTACTTGAGATACGTCCTGATGTTATAGCAGATCTTTGGATGACGATGCCATGTTAATAGTGATATTAGTAGTGTACTAGACGTAGGTCAGTACCCTAGATGATGATCTTGATAAAGAGGATACCAGACGAACAGTGTGATGAGTATGATATGGACCCGTACCCAGATTTGGGGATGCCGTACGACGGATTTACGTACGAGCTATATATTGATGATTGATCCGCACTCTTGACTTGGGATGTCTGATTATAGATATGGTATCGGATATGATATTATTGAGGCGGGATCACCGATAAATATATATACAGGTATGTATATGTATCGACTCAGATGTTAGGCGGTTTCCTTACCTGTAGTTCAGCTTGTTAGTTCAGCCGTATAGTTTAGTGTAGTTGTTAGACTAGATTAGACTCCTACCTATTTCAAAACTAACGAATCGTGGGTATTTTAAAAGACAGGTCAAGGGATTCTACGGATATTTCAAAAGACGTATCTTTTCTTAAAAACACCGTAGCTCTTATTTTCAAAACACCGCGATTCGTGTTATTTCAAAAGGCACTATTGTAGGACTTATATTATGGTAATGCAGATTAGTTATCATTGTGTCTAGTATTTAGCTCCCGCACATTATTGTTGTTGCTCCGCATCGCATACTTATTGTAATTCATATTTCATTATTGATATCATGCTGTTAGGACACAATCACCATTACCGATGATGCGTATGTACCACGTACACTTACTTTCCGGCTCACACCCATCTTCATCGGTAATTGCCATGTCACGTACACTTAGAAAATACTATTACATTGACATAGCCTGTTAGCTAATAGTTTAGACATGATATTAGTGTACTTGCCTTATATGCTAGTTTAGATATTGTAGTTATTACCTGCTACTTCATGCATGTTATTATTCACTGTTATGCCGCATTCATGGATTCTCATGCATATATTCACTATCTTACGTGCTATTGAGGTTTTGGATTCGGATTTCCATGAGATTTTCTGGATTTGGGGGAAAACCTCAAAATTTATACAAACTTCTTCTCTCTTTTTAAATAAAAAGCGCGGTTTTCCCATGATGTATGAGTCGTCCACCATAAGTTTGCTGATGGATTTCGAGACCCGATTCGAGGAGATGGAGGAACCGTTTCGGGTACATGGTGGACCCGGTGCGGTACCCCGGGGCAAGAGGATCACAGATGATGGCGTTGAGCCTGGCAGGGGAGCACTACCGACCGGTGATTTTGTTAGGTTTACCTAGCACCTTATGAAGGGTTTGCAAGCATCACATGTCTCAAAATTAAATTTTTTAAGGTGCTAAGTGAACATGCAAAGAATCATCACTAGAATTTTAGGGTTTCTAAATACACACATCTTCACAAGTAGATAAAGCTAGGGTTTTGAGAGTACAACCTTTGTAGCTCCCTACGCTAGACTCCTCGGCTACTTGAGGGTTGGAAAACGTCCGCTTGAGAACCTCTAGGTTCATGATGATCCACCCGGAGTCCTCTTTGTCCAAACTTGTAACTTCACAAGATCAAGAGAAGAAAATGGAAGCTAACACTCTTCACAAGTGGGCAAGACAAGTGTAGAATGGTGTTGTGGTTGGTTTTCTCACTTCAAAATCCTAACTTGGTGAGTGTTTTGCTCACTTGAGAAATCTAGAGAGCAAAAGAGCAAGGAGGAAGAAGATGATGGCTTTTTGAAAAATAAGAGAATGATAATGTGTTATGAAAAATAGAAAATATAAGTATATATATTTTCTACTCTTCATCTCAAACCATAGTTACATTATATGGATATTATTGCACTTGAGTTAAAACACAAAAGGAAGATTAACTCATGGTTAAAAAGTAGGTGGACAAGGTTAGTTCAAAGAAGAGTGTAGAAGATAACCATGTATTAATCTTTTTATTTTCTTTTGTTTTAAAACAATTACAATATATATCCATATATATAATTATAAGGTGTGAGTCTTATATTGCCACCATCTTCTATATATACAACCATGATAGAATGATGTATGCATGTATGTGTGCACGCACATGCATATGTGCATGAACAAGAATGAATGAATACATGCATGCATACACCAAAAAGACAAGAAAAGAATTTGTAGTGAGAAACTAATGGTTAAATGATAAATCAACACTTGATTTATCAACCCGGTCATATCACATACGACCCGACCAAAAGCAAGCCGCCCGATTAATATACGGTATCTCATACGCGCATTTTAACCGGGTCCACGCACATATCGCATATGCGCACCACAACGTTTCGCCTGGACTAGGTAACTCCTTTGTGGGACCCTAAGACTCGTCAATACGCCGACAGTGGGTGATGATCATATCAAGCACCCCCAAGCTGCAAGCGGTCAGCTAAACGTAACAGCCACCCGGGTATTGAGCGATCAGAATAAAACAAGCGAACCTGTTATAACTCCCGTCGAGCCAACCAGCAACACTACCGTACAGTCCGGTCTCTTCGTCAGATATGTTGTATATCGAGTCTAGGGATGGTAACGTCGACCTCAAAAACTCAATAAGTCGTGCCGATGAAAGGTCTATAACAGATCGAGAAACTACTGATAACACTTATCAGAAAATCTTAACAGCCCTGGCCAGGGACTTACTGATATAGCCAGTCGAGCACAGCACAACATCAACTCCCAATACCGGGAGAGACGAAACCCCTCCTATCGCTCATCGCCTTCGTGTGTCTCGGGACTGTACCCAACGGCCACCTGTTTGCATGACTCAGTAGAGCCGTGGTAGGGTGGTAATCAAAGTACAGTGGGAGAACACACAAGACTCTATGACGATCTCGGGTCTACAGACTAACCTGCACCAGTGTCACCTGAGAACTGCTATCCGACGATAGATATAATTCCATATAGGAGTTCTCGGTGAGTCCGTCTAGTGTACCCAGTCACCACTGAGCACCCGTATATGATCTCGATGTCAAACATCGATGAATGTGGGAACATCCATCGCCCATCATATGGGTCTAGTATCATATACGCTAGTCTATTCTGGTATATCGATGCCCCGTCTCGATACACCTACGACTAGGGACATTCCAGGATATGCTTATAAACTACAGATGTCCCACTAGTATGATCTTCATCATAATCACAGTAGTCAAGCCTATATCCTCAGGGCTTTATCAACATGTATGAATGAATAAAAGCATGATCAAATCAACATGTCAGATAAAGAAGAACCAGATAGCATACTATCATGTCGAGCAAGAATGTACACTAAATATATATATATATATATATATATAAATACATCCACTATCACATAATGGCCTCTAGGGCATACATATATCCAATAATCTCCCACTTGCACTAAGGCCAGTTATTGGCGTATCTCTTACCCAACATCTCAAAAAGTCGCTCATGCTGCGGCTGAGGGAGGGCCTTGGTGAGTGGATCCGCGACGTTATTCTTTGTGTCTACTCTCTTAATTTCGATCTCGCGGCGATCTACAATCTCCCGGATCAAATGAAAAAGCCTCAGGATGTGTCTGGATCGCTGATGGGACCTGGGCTCCTTGGCTAACGCCATAGCCCCATTATTATTACAATACAATGGTATTGGATCAATAATGGTTGGAACTACTCCTAGCTCCGAGATGAACTTCCTCATCCAGACGGCTTCCTTGGCGGCATCATTCGCTGCAATGTACTCAGCCTCCATCGTAGAGTCTGCAACGGTATCCTGTTTGGAACTCTTCCAACTTACCGCCCCTCCATTGAGGGTAAATACAAACCCAGAGATAGATTTGTTGTCGTCCTTATCGCTCTGGAAGCTCGAATCGGTAAAGGCCTCCATTTGGAGATCTCCATTACCATACACCAAGAACAATTCTTTAGTCCTTCGCAAGTACTTAAGAATGTTCTTCACAGCTATCCAGTGATTCTCCCCTGAGTTGGATTGATACCTGCTTACAACACTAAGTGCATAAGCTACATCTGGGCGTGTACATAACATCGCATACATTATAGATCCTACTGCCGAAGCATAGGGTATAATGCTCATGCGAGCTCTCTCTTCATCGGTCTTTGGGCAAGAATCCTTGGAGAGAGTGACCCCATGGCAAGCGGGTAAGGCATCCTGCTTGGAGTCTTCCATACTAAACCTTTTTAGGATGGTGTTGATGTACTTGGTTTGGGACAATCCCAATAACCTCTTGGATCTATCCCTATAGATCCTTATGCCCAGGATGTATATGGCATCACCCAGGTCCTTCATGGAGAACCTTAGTGATAAGAAAGATTTGACCGACTGTAGCATAGGAATATCATTTCCTATCAGAAGAATGTCATCCATGTACAATACGAGGAATGTGACAGCTCTCCCCATAGCCTTCTTATAAACACAAGGTTCATCTGGATTTTTGATGAAATCAAACTCTTTGATAACATCATCGAAACAAATGTTCCAACTCCGTGATGCCTGCTTTAACCCATATATGGATTTAAGCAATCCACATGCTTTCCCGCTGCTCCCACTGTCAATGAAGCCCTCCGGGTGATCCATATAAACGCATTCTTCTAAATCCCCATTTAGAAATGCCGTTTTAACGTCCATCTGCCAGATTTCATAGTCATAGTGAGCAGCAATAGTAAGTAGGATCCGAATGGATTTAAGCATGGCTACGGGCAAAAAAGTCTCGTCATAGTCCAAACCTGGTTTTTGACGAAAACCCTTCGCCACAAGTCTTGCCTTGTAGGTATCTACCTGCCCATCTACACCAATCTTTTTTTAAAGATCCATTTGCATCCCACAGGTTTTACCCCAGGGGGCACAACGTCTAAAGTCCAAACTTTGTTGGTGTACATAGACTCCATTTCGGATCTCATGGCGTCCAGCCACTTCACAGAGTCACCACTCGTGATAGCTTGCTGAAAACTGGTAGGATCATCATCCTCCATGATGCAGTCTTCTCTGTCACCATCAATGAGGAAACCGTAGTACCTCTCCGGTGGGCGAGAAGTCCTACCAGACTTACGAAGTGGCCGAGATTCCTCAGTTTCTATTGCAACAGCCGGTTCAACCAAGTCGTCATTTGCAGTTTGTGTCTCTAGAACCTCTTCTAGATCTACCACATTGCCATCATCTTTATCTGTGAAAAACTCTTTTTCCAAGAATGTGGCATGCTGAGAAACAAACACCTTTTGTTCCTCCTTGTGGTAGAATAGATATCCATAAGAGTTCCTTGGATATCCCACAAAGTTACACATGACTGACCGTGTCTCGAGTTTATCCGGATTCTGCTTTTTAACATAGGCCGGGCAACCCCAAATCTTAATTCTCTTAAGAGATGGTCTCTTCCCATGCCATATCTCATATGGCGTGGTAGACACGGTTTTGGTTGGAACCCTGTTCAAAAGAAACGCTGCAGTCTCCAATGCATGCCCCCAAAATGAGACAGGTAACTCAGCATCACTCATCATGGATCGGACCATATCTAATAGGGTCCTATTCCGTCGTTCAGACACACCGTTGTGCTGTGGTGTGTAAGGAGGAGTGAGCTGAGAGAGAATCCCATTCTCCTTTAGGAAGTTTGCAAATTCTGTAATGAGGTACTCCCCACCTCGATCTGATCGAAGCATCTTGATACTCAAGCCGGTTTGTTTTTCTACTTCTTGTTTATATTCAGTGAATTTCTCGAAAGCTTCGGATTTGTTCTTTAATAAAAATACATGACCGAATCTTGAGAAATCGTCAGTGAAAGTAATGAAGTAAGAAAAACCACCTCTAGGTTGTGTAGACATTGGCCCACATACATCACTATGTATGAGTCCTAGGAACTCGGTAGCTCTTTCTCCGTGTCCTGTAAACGGAGTTTTGGTCATTTTACCCTTGATACAAGACTGGCAAGTCGCATAAGATTTATATTCAAAAGGGTTTAAATATCCATCTTTGTGTAACTTGTTTAGTCTTGTTTCGTTAATATGACCAAGTCAACAGTGCCAAAGAAAAGCTTCATTTATTTCTGAAAGTTTTCTTTTATTAGTGTGTTGTATGCTGAAAACTGTGTGTTGATTTAGGACGTATATCCCGTTATTAAGTGTACCATACCCAACCAACATTTGATTCAGATGAATGTTCATAATATTGTTCTGCAATACAAAATTATATCCTTCATTGTTTAACAAAGAAACAGATATTATATTACAAAGCATACTTGGTACAAAATAACATGGGTTCAAAACCAATATACACCCAGATGGCAACCCTAAGTGATACTCTCCCACTGCGACTGTATGTACATTGGAACCATTTCCAACGCGGAGAGTATGGTCACCTGTCTTCAAAAATTTGCTATTTCTCAGCCCCTGCATAGAATTGCAAATGTGAGAACCTGAACTGGTATCTAATACCCAGGAAGTAGAGTTTATTAAAAAACAGTTTTCTGTCACAAACACACCTGAAGAGGAAGCATCCCCATTCTTCTTCTTAAGATTCAAGTACTCCGTACAGTTGCGCTTCCAATGTCCTGTTTTTTGGCAATGAAAACATTCCCCTTTTCCCGAGTCTCCAGCTTTGGACTTTTCCTTTCCCTTCACCTTTTTAACTCCACCCTTAGGATTGGTGGGCTTCTTCTTTTTCTTTCCTTTGGCCTTAGCCTTTGGGCGAGAAGAGGAAGATTGTCCAACAGTCATAACGGGAGTTTTCACTGATTTCAGTGTGCTCTCTGCACTCCTGAATATATTAAGGAGTTCAGGTAGTTCCCTCTCCATGTTGTGCATGTTGAAATTAACTATGAACTGAGCAAAGGTGGAGGGGAGGGACTGCAGAATAATATCCGTATATTGTTCATTGTCCATTGTCCATCCAAGGTCCTCAAGCTCTTCTATAAGAGATATCATCTTCAGAACATGGTCTCCTACTGATGTGCCAGGGGTCATTCGCATCTGAAACAATTTCTTTGATGCTTCGTATCGTAATACGCGGGATTGCTCTCCATACAACTCTTTTGTATGGAGGAATATGGTTTGAATGTCCATATTCTCGTGCTGCTTTTGATGTGTGTTGTCCATCGATGCAAGCGCGAGGCATTTGGCCGTGGCACAGTCAGCATCCCATGTCTTGCAGACTTCAATGTCCGCAACTGAGGATTTTGGACCTGGGACGGGCGGGGCTGAAGCCGTGAGGACATATAATACTTTATCATAAGTCAAGGCAATTTTCAGATTCCTTAGCCAGTCTTTATAATTGGTCTCATTCAGTTTGTTTTTATCTAGTAGAACCTTGAGTCCAGTCATTGGTATCTGCCATTAAGAGAGAGAAAAGAATACACTCAGCGAAAGCTCTTGCAAAGATCAGATTGGTTATTATCTTGTTTAATCGATGTCTCCCACTGCTTTAATCAAGTTTTTCTTTCAAACCTTAAAAAGAAAACTAGCCAGGATTAATTACAGTCTACAACTTCACTAACCGTTCAGCCAGGCCAGTGTCGGTACTTGAGGGAGGTTCCCCGTGCTTTCGCACGGACCTAATTAAAGTAAACCTCATTTTCCCAGAGGCGTAGCCCCGTTAACACCTTTCTAGACACCTAATGAGTTAGCTAATTGTAAACTGCAAAACTCTCCTAGGAGCAACTATTGCCCACAGTGGGATCGGGATCCAACCATCATATGGAAGGTATGCAATCTCATTGCAAATCTCAACACTTGAAATTCCCGATATGATTTTTACCCCTAGTACCTATGACCTTGGCTATGGTCAACAAATCACAAGTACTAGTCAAGTTCAGCCCGTCATTTCTTGATTAATCAGACCCGTTTACATGACCCTTGGCTAAGGTCAACAAAGTCATATGCCTGTCCTAATTAATCTGCATCATATGCATTGTAGGAAGAGATCACTTAGCTACCGTACACTACGCCTTGGCTAAGGTTAACAAACGTAGCACGAATACTAAGTACTCTACTTCCTAAAATGACGGAGGGTTGCGGATGATTTTTAAGAAAATCTTTAACGCTTTGAACTTGATATTGTCGTAGAATCAAATGGTTTTCAAAAGGAGTGGCTTGTGCTCCGCAGTTTTGAAATATTGCTTTTTCATAAAGAGCCGAGTGGTTTTCAAATCCGATTCTACAACATCTTTTTAGGTTTATTTTCTTTACATTAATCATATTAATGTAGTCCCATCATTTAAGTCCTTAAGCCAATCACAGAAAAGAAACGAAAATACAACGTACGCTTATGCCATCCGCATTTGCCGCAATGTTTCGTTATGCGCCGTTAGGTTACTTAACTAACGGCATACCGGGACAGGACTAGCGCGGGTGTAAAACATAAGCAACGTCTACTATATATCTCATACATAATATATCATTCATCTCAGATATCACAGAACACAGGCAGCAGAAACATATATATAATGTGGGATATACTAGGACGTCCGTATTTAGTATTTAGCCAATAATAGAAAATACGGATTACACAGTCGCGATGAATAGACAAGCCCACACCCTAGACCCCTACGAGAGCGGCAAGCGACCCTACCAATCGTGGAGTTTAGGAGACCCGGTCACGACTCCTCGAGATGGCCTCCTACTGAACCCCATAACCCGGTCACTTGTGCTCCCCTTCTTGGGTCTATCCTAATGCGGAAAAGTAAATAATATACAACACTGGTGACATCAACCTCAACCCGGAAGTGCCCCAAATAAAAGAATATTACATTACATTTGAATTTTACATGAATGAAAAATAAAACTCTCATCTCACATAAAACCCCCCGGCTATTTAATCGCGACAATCCTGCACATCATATCTCAGCAACACATAATATCATATATCATCAACGTAAGTAAGTATGCGTACCCCGATTGTCATTGATGTATAGCAACGAAACCGGCGATAAGCGACATACTACACTTACGGTCATAGAAAAGAAAGTGTAAAACTACAATATTTGGAATCCACATTCTCTTTAGACATCGTAAATCCGAGATATCTCATACCTCGCATTTCATGCCTAACTTATATGAATTCCACATATTGTATCACATTCCAGATAAATAGACAGTATTAAACATTTCGATCGAATAATCAAATACCTAAAATTTCCTAAAGCTCAACACTTGAGCGGAGTTCAAAAAACCCGGAATGTGACACAGTAGTAGCGGTCCAGCCGTAGAAGGGTCAAGCCAACGCCTCACATGTGGCACGCCGTACTGCCTCAAACCCTAAGGTTCAAAAGGCAGTTCAAGACGGTCACATAATCGAGTTAAGGTTTGTTGTCTTCTAGAGGGTCCACCACAAAACTTGCACGTATTTCCGAAAGATTTAAACCCCGTGAAAAAGTGAGTTAATGATACTCGTTCGGACTTTTTAATACTTTCTAAATTATCCGGAAAAAAGGCATGAATTTAAAATTCCAATCGAATCACCGGATCCTAAACAATCTCCAGAACATATAACACTTAAAACAGATTAAAAATACCCAAAAATATATGCAAGCAGTTCTAAACATTACTGTACAAAAACGAGGCATTGATTCATGTGTACGGCCGCGGAGCCGCGGCCCAAGCAAGCTTTGGCTGCGGTTCCGCGGTGGGCTTTACTGCTCATGCCTTCGTGTTTTAAAGTGGTGCTTAGATTTCCCTGCTGAATTTTTTACATATTTTTAATTCTGAAAATAACACAATTTGAAAAAATGTCCAGAGAGTGTTCAAAATCCGTATTTTTCGGTTCGATCGGAGTTTTAACTTCGCTAAAGTATCGCCTAAAGTTCTAGGTCTGCTCTGATACCAATGTTAGGTTTACCTAGCACCTAATGAAGGGTTTGCAAGCATCACATATCTCAAAATTAAATTTTTTAAGGTGCTAAGTGAACATGCAAAGAATCATCACTAGAATTTTAGGGTTTCTAAACACACACATCATCACAACAAGATAAAGCTAGGGTTTTGAGAGTACAACCTTTCTAGATCCCTACGCTAGACTCCTCGGCTACTTGAGGGTTGGAATACATCCGCTTGAGAACCTCTAGGTCCACGATGATCCACCCGGAGTCCTCTTTGTCCAAGCTTGTAACTTCACAAGATCAAGAGAAGAAAATGGAAGCTAACACTCTTCACAAGTAGGCAAGACAAGTGTAGAATGGTGTTGTGGTTGTTTTTCTCACTTCAAAATCCTAACTTTGTGAGTGTTTTGCTCACTTGAGAAATCTAGAGAGCAAAAGAGCAAGGAGGAAGAAGATGATGGCTTTTTGAAAAATAAGAGAATGATAATGTTTTATGAAAAATAGAAAATATAAGTATATATATTTTCTATTCTTCATCTCAAACCATAGTTACATTATATGGATATTATTGCACTTGAGTTAAAACACAAAAGGAAGATTAACTCATGGTTAAAAAGTAGGTGAACAAGGTTAGTTCAAAGAAGAGTGTAGAAGATAACCATGTATTAATTTTTTTCTTTTCTTTTGTTTTAAAACAAATACAATATATATCCATATATATAATTATAAGGTGTGAGTCTTATATTGCCACCATCTTCTATATATACAACCATGATAGAATGATGTATGCATGTATGTATGCATGCACATCCATATGTGCATGAACAAGAATGAATGTATACATGCATGCATACACCAAAAAGACAAGAAAAGGATTTGTAGTGAGAAACTAATGGTTAAATGATAAATAAACACTTGATTTATCAACCCGGTCATATCACATACGACCCGACCAAAAACAAGCCGTCCGATTAATATACGGTATCTCATACGCGCATTTTAACCGGGTCCACGCACATATCGCATATGCGCACCACAACGTTTCGCCTGGACTTGGTAACTCATTTGTGGGACTCTAAGACTCTTCAATACGCCGGCAGTGGGTGATGATCATATCAAGCACCCCCAAGCCGCAAGCGGTCAGCTAAATGTAACGGCCACCCGGGTATTGAGCGATCAGAAGAAAACAAGCGAACCTGTTACAACTCCCGTCGAGCCAACCGGCAACACTACCGTACAGTCCGGTCTCTTCATCAGATATGCTGCATATCGAGTTTAGGGATGGTAACGTCGACCCCAAAAGCTCAATAAGTCGTGCCGATGAAAGGTCTATAACTGATCGAGAAACTACTGATAACACTTATCAGCAAATCTCAACAGCCCTGGCCAGGGACTTACTGATATAACCAGTCGAGCACAGCACAACATCAACTCCCAATACCGGGAGAGACGAAACCCCTCCTATCGCTTATCGCCTTCGTGTATCTCGGGACTGTACCCAACGGCCACCTGTTTGCATGACTCAGTAGAGCCGTGGTAGGGTGGTAATCAAAGTACAGTGGGAGAACACACAAGACACTATGACGATCTCGGGTCTACAGACTAACCTGCACCAGTGTCACCTGAGAACTGCTATCCGACGATAGATATAATTCCATATAGGAGTTCTCAGCGAGTCCGTCTAGTGTACCCAGTCACCACTGAGCACCCGTATATGATCTCGATGTCAAACATCGATGAATGTGGGAACATCCATCGCCCATCATATGGGTCTAGTATCATATACGCTAGTCTACTCTAGTATATCGATTCCCCGTCTCGATCACCTACGACTAGGGACATTCCAGGATATGCTTATAAACTACAGATGTCCCACTAGTATGATCTTCATCATAATCACAGTAGTCAAGCCTATATCCTCAGGGCTTTATCAACATGTATGAATGAATAAAAGCATGATCAAATCAACATGTCAGATAAAGAAGAACCAGATAGCATACTATCATGTCGAGCAAGAATATACACTGAATATATATATATATATATATATATACACACATGTATAAATACATCCACTATCACATAATGGCCTCTAGGGCATACATATATCCAACAGATTTTACCCGACGCGTCGGATATCCGGAGGATACCGTCGTGGTCTTGAGTTGGATGGTAGGGGCCTGTCTGGACTGACGGCGCCCTAGATATTGAGATTGAGACATTGAGATTTCGAGATATTGAGGTACTGAGATTTGATGATACAGGCCTGTCCGGATAGCCGGAGCCTGAGATTTTGAGACATTGAGATTTATGTTTTGTGTCGATGCTAGACACTATTTATGCTGATTTCATTTATGATACCTCATTTTAAAAATACAAAGGAAATCTCACTAAATTATGAAAGCAGTTTCTTTAGTAAATTTATTCTGTTTTCATGCATTCATACATCATCCATATAATATATTGCTACATGAGGCTTTGACACGGGCACATGAGATTACACTTGGGTTAGACATTTACCCTAGCCATTGTTATAGGCTGCTGGTTATATATTTGAGGATATATTATGATCGTTGACATAGGATTGCGTTGTTCATGCGATTTCTGTTCGTAGATGTTTTTCTACTCACGAGTTGGCAACTCACCCCCGTTGTGCCACAATTTCTTGCAGGTTTTGCCGTACAGGTTTCATTACGGCTTTGCTGGCACTGCTTCTTTCGGGTGACTTGCTAGTAGGTGGGTTTATTGGTATCGTACCCATCATTATACTTTGTATAATATTATTCAGTTGTATCTATTAAATTCCATCAACCAAACATGTATTTATTTCAGAGATAGATACCAGTGATGTTTATTCTTTCGACCTTATTGTCGCGCGTTGTATTTCTATGGATTTCTTGTTGTTTTGAGTTTCCTTTTGAGTTTTGATCCTCGCCCTTGGCGTTGTATATTATATTGCTTGTGTGGTTGTGACTGTCGATTGACGAAGAGCTAGCTCCCGCTTGGGGATGCCTTTTATTGATTTCGTATACTATTCATGTTGTATCCCGTTTGGGGGCTAGTATTTACAAAGGAGACTCTGCCGAAATTTTCAGTAAATATTTGATGTTTTTAAAAACGCATAATTCGGCTTATGCTATTAAAACTACTTGATTTAAATTGGTTCTCCTTCACTCTACCACTTTTCTTGGTTTGGATTTCTGGGTTTTCGGCTTACTTAGATTACGTACACCTCGAGACGTTTCGTAGTTTAAGTGCCGGTCATGTTCCGTACTTTCGGGATGTGACATAAACGTAACAGCTACCTAGGTATTGAGCGATCAGAAGATCAACAAGTACGCCTGTACTTTCTCCCGCGAATCCAATCAGTAACACTCCCGTACAGTCCGGTCTCTTCGTCTGATATGTCGCATATCTCGCCTAGGGGTGGTAAACGTCAGACCCCAGTAGCTTGATAAGTCGTGTCGATATGAGGTTCATAACAGTTCGAGAAACTACCGATAACATTTACCAGTAAATCTCAGCAACCCTGGCCAGGGTTTTCCAGTTATAGCCAATCGAACACAGCGCAACATCAACTCCCTATGCCGGGAGAGACGAATCCCCTCCTATCGCTCATTTCCTCTATGTGATTCGGGACTGTACCAAAAAGCCACCTTTTTTCACGCCCTCTTAGACATGGTATGATGGAAATCAAAGCACAGTGGGAATCACACAAGACTCTATGACGATCTCGGGTCTACAGACTAACCTATACCAGTGTCACCAGAGAACTGCCATCTGACGTAAGGTATAATACCATCTGGGAGTTCTCGGTGAGTCCGTCCAGTATACCCAGTCTCTACTGAGCACCCGTACACCATCCTTGATGTCAAACACCGATGGATATGGGATCATCCATCGCCCATCATATGGGTCAAGATGCGTATACGCTAGTGAAAGGTTTACCTAGCACCTCATGAAGGGTTTGGAAGCATCACATGTACCAAAGGTGGAGTCTTTAGGGTGCTAAGTTAACAAACATCGGATCGTTCCTAGAAAATTAGGGTTTCTAAAGCTTGCATATCAACATATCAAAGAAAAGCTAGGGTTTAGAGAGTACAACCTTTGTAGCTCCTTACGCTAGACTCCTCGGCTACTTGGGGTTTGAAAAAGCTCCGCTTGAACTCCTCTAGGTCACCGATGATCCACCCGGAGTTCGCTTTGTCCAAGCTTGCAACTTCACACGATCAAGAGAACGAAATGAAGCTAACACTCCAAACAAGTGGGCTAGACTTGTGTAGAATGGTGTTGTGGTTCTCTTTCTCACTTCAAAATCCTAACTTGATGAGTATATTGCTCACTACAAAAATCTAGAGAGCAAAATGAGAGAGGAAGAAGAAGATGATGGCTATATATTTTTCAAGAGTGAAAAGAATAACTCTTGTTAAAGAAAAATGAAAATATATGAATATATATTTTCATGTTCTCATCTCAAACCATGGTTTAAACAATGAATATCTTATTGAACTTGAGTTAAAGCACAAAAGGAAAGTTTACCCAAGGTTAAAAGGTGGGTGAGGATGGTTAGGTCAAAAGAAGAGTGTAGAAAGCTTCCATGAATTATCCTTTCCTTTTCTTTTGTTTTAAATCAAATTCAATAATAATATATATAAATAAAACCATGGTGTGAGTCTTATATTGCCACCATTTTCTTTGTATAAGCAACCATGATAGATGATGTATGTATGTATGTATGTATGTATGTTTACACATCCATATGTGCATGAAACTAGAAAGGAAGAAAAACATACATGCATGCATACATCCATCCAACACAAGAAAGGATTTCTAGTGAGAAACTAATGGTTAAATGATAAATCAACACTTGATTTATCAATCCGGCCATATCATATACGACCCCACCAAAAGCAAGCCGCCCGATCAATATACGGCATCCCATACGCGCATTTTAATCAGGTCCATGCGCATATCGCATACGCGCACCACAACATTTCGCCTGGACTAGGTAACTCCTTTGTGGGACTCTGAGACTCGTCAATACGCCGGCAATGGGTGATGATCATGTAGGGATCCTAGGCACCCTAGTGAGGTCTCACAAGGCATCGAACATGCCAATATAAAATTTTACGGTGCCTACAAACCCTAAACTACGGATCGTTTGCTAGATTTCTAGGCGAAAAAGCTAACTAGTTAACACTTAACTATGAGATACGGAAATACAACCTTTGTAGATCCGGTGCTCCACCTCCATAGCTCCGCAACGAAGTCGTCTCCGCTGTCCAAAAAGAATCCGGGCTCTAGTGTCGGCTTCGTCGGAGAAATGGCGAGCTAGGTCGTCGATGTCCATGCCGAAGATGATCTACGTCGAGGCATCGATAGATCAAGCTCCACCTTCACCTAGCTTTGAAAACTTGTGAAGGAAACACACTCTACTACTTGGCAAGAGGTAGAGGATGAAGAAATAGGAAGTGGGTAGACTTTAGAATTGGATTTCTCACTCATTTCCATCAATCACCATTGATGGAGCTTGCTTTTTCTTCATGAAAGAAGATGAAGAAGAAGAAGAAAGAAATATGATAAGTTAATTATATTTGGAAAAGAAAATGAATACTTATCATATTAGAACCATGGTCAAGTGTAGAGAATTAACCAAGGTTAGATTAATGGTTAGGGTTTAAGATGAAGACAAGAATGGTTACAAAGTCAAAGCTTCATGAAGCTTTAACTAAACTCCAAAATTAGCAACCATTCTTTTCTTATCTATTCAAAATAAATAAAAAAGTAATAAAAAGAAAACCCTAATCATTAGTTTAACCATGGCTTAATTCATTACACTTAACTATAGTTAAACATGTATCATCAAACATGATACAATCAAGTGTACAAAAGTATATCACATATACAATGTGCACAAACCAAGTGAGAAAATCCGTTTAAAGTGAACCAATACTAGTTAGTGCAAAGTAATATATCAAATATATAATTATGCATTAAATCATTAAATCAACTCTTGATTTAACGATCCGGTCATACCGCATATAACCGACTAGTATCCAATGTATCGGCTTATCGAATCAACGCTTGAATCGATAACTAGGTTATATCGCATACAACCATTCGATACATTCATCGCGAGAATGGAATACGGTATCACATACACGCATTATTCTCAGTCCCGCACATATCTCATATGCGCTCCTATTTCATTTCGCTTGAGCCAGGAAACCTCTGTGTAGGACTCCAAAGACTCGTCAATACGCCGGCAGCAGATGATGATCATATCAAGCATCCACAAGCCGCAAGCGGTCTGCTAAACGTAACGGCCACCCGGGTATTGAGCGATCTGAAGATCGACGAGCAAGCCCGCTCACACTCCAGTGAATCCAACCAGTAACACTACCGTACAGTCCGGTCTGATCGTCTGATATGTCGCATATCTCGCCTAGGGGTGGTAAACGTCAGACCCCAATAGCTCGATAAGTCGTGTCGATATGA
This sequence comes from Agapanthus africanus, assembly GCA_030015575.1. Classification (NCBI taxonomy): domain Eukaryota; kingdom Viridiplantae; phylum Streptophyta; class Magnoliopsida; order Asparagales; family Amaryllidaceae; genus Agapanthus; species Agapanthus africanus. The sequence goes on along the minus strand of JASDDO010000019.1, from coordinate 605,292,223 downwards.
GGTCTATAACTGTTCGAGAAACTACTGGTAACACTTACCAGTAAATCTCAGCAACCCTGGCCAGGGATTTCCTGTTATAGCCAATCGAACACAGCGCAACATCAACCCCCTATACCGGGAGAGACGAATCCCCTCCTATCGCTCATTGCCTCCATGTGACTCGGGACTGTACCCAAAAACCACCGTTTTGCACGCCCTCTTGGACGTGTTAAGATGGAAATCAAAGCACAGTGGGTACCACACAAGACTCTATGACGATCTCGGGTCAACAAACTACTCTGTACCAGTGTCACCAGAGAACTGCCATCTGACGTGAGGTATAATACCATCTGGGAGTTCTCGGCGAGTCCGTCCAGTGTACCCAGTCTCTACTGAGCACCCGTATATCATCTCTGATGTCAAACACCAATGGATATGGGATCATCCATCGCCCATCTGTATGGGTCGAGAAGGTATACGCTAGTCTACTCTGGTATATCGATGCCCCGTCTCGATACACCCACGACTAGGGACTTTGAAGGATGTACTTATGGACTACCATGTCCCCACTAGTATGATCCGCATCATAGTCCAGGTAGTCAAGCACACATCCTAAGGGCTTTACCAACATGTAACAGAGAGACAATCAGTATACACGTTAAGGTAAAGTTCAACCAGATAGAATACTATCATGTCGAGCAAAAAAGTCCTCCCTATATACGTCCCAGCATCCACTACAATATACATCCTATGTACAGTAATGGCCTCTAGGGCATACATATAACTAACAATCTCCCACTTGCACTAGGGCCATCTGTATAGCAGTGGTTGTAGTATCTCATACTCAACCATCCCATAAAAGTCTCTCTCTGGGAACAGGCCTTTGTGAGTGGATCCGCTGTGTTGTCCTCTGAGTCTACTCTCCAAACCTCGATCACCCTGGAGATCAACCATCTCCATGATCAAGTGATACTGCCTTAGAATATGTCTGGATCACTGATGGGACGGGCGTTCCTTGGCATAAGCCACAACTCCATTGTCACACAATGGGAGGAACTAGGTTCATCTCATGAACCAATATACACCCAGACAGCGACTTTGGTAGCATCTTAAGTAGCGATGTATCCTGCCTTTATCGTCTAGTATGTCACGGTATCTAGCTTGGAACTCTTCCAACATACCGTCCCTTTACTGAGGGTAAAGACAATGCCTGCGACTGACATTCAGTCGTCTTTATCACCCTGGAACCCTTCCAGTGATTCTCCCCAGGATCGGTTGATACCGTCTCACTACAACTAGTGAGAATCCTAACATCCAATTAGATCTATCTCATAGATCCAAAACCCAAGATTTAGGAGGTATCACTTTGATCCTATATGGAGAATCATTGTGATAAGCGGAGATTGATCGAGCGCAGCATAGGAAACTCCTTCCCTATCAAGAGTATGTCATCCACGTACTCTACGAGGATCGTCACCATACTCCCTACTACCTTTTTGTTTATACAAGGTTCATCTATCATTTTGATGATGTCAAACTCTTTGACTAATTCATCAAAAACAGATGTTCCAACTCCGCGATGCCTGCTTTATCATATAAAACATCTTGCACACGTTTCCGCTGCTCCCACTGTCTACGTGGCCCTCTGGCTGTGTACTTATAGACGCTCTCTTCTAAAATATCATTTAGAAAAGCAGTCATGACACCCAACCACCAGATATCGCAGTCATGGTATGTAGCCGTGACAAGTAGGATCTGGATGGACTTAAGCATAGCTACTGGAAAAGGTTTCATCATTATCCACGCCTGGTCGATGACGAAAACCTTTAACAATTCTAGCTTTGAAAGTCTCAACTTTTCCATGTACACCAAGTAATCTTCTCAAGATATACTTGCTCCTGATGGGGATTTAACCCTTCAGATATAGCAACCAAAGTCCATACTTTGTTGGTGTACATGGATTCCATCTCAGATCGCTAAGCATCCAGCCATTCTTACAGAGTCTTACTCCTGATGGCCAGCTCGAAACTAGTTGGGTCATCATCTCATGATGCATTCCTCGCTCCCACTGTCATAGAGAAACCGAAGTATCTCTCAGGTGGGTGAGAAACCCTACTAGATCGGCGGAGAGGCTGAGGTTCGTTGGTATCTACTGAATCCTTTGGTTGTACCAAATCATCTGCTGTATTTTGTATAGCTGGAACCTTTCCAGTTCTACATAACAGACTTTGCCTCGAGCTTGTCCAGATTTTGCTTTTAGACATAGGCCGGACAACCCCAAATCTTAACCATCTTAAGATATGGGCTCTTCCCTTTCCATATCACATATGAAGCGGTAGGCAACTGATTTGATTTGAACCCTATTCAATAGGTATGCATCTTCTCAAGTGCATAACTCCCAAAAAGAAATAGGTAACTCAGTAGTACTCATCATAGAGCACACCATATCAAATAGGGTGTATCTCCTCCGCCCCGATATACCATCGTGCTATGGTGTATACAGAGGAGTAATGCTGAGTGAGAATCTCATTCTCCTTTAGAATAGTCCAGGATTTCCGTGCTCAAGTATTCTCCTCCTTGATCTCATCATAGGACATAATACTTATACCTGTATTCTGGTTCTCTACTTCTCGCTTATATTCTGTGAATATCTCAAAAGGTTCGGACTTGTGTTTCAACAGGAACATAGGTCTGAATCTCGAAAGATCATCAGAGAATGTAATGAAGTAAAAAGAACCGGTCTTGGCATGTGTAGACAGGGGACCTACATACATCAACATGTATCATCCCAAGAGTTCACTAACTCTTTCTCTGTTTCCAGTAAACGGAGCTATGGTCATCTTATCTTTGTGACATGACTGGCAAGTTTTACAAGATGTAAATTCAAACTGATTTAAATATGCATCTTCATGTAACTCTAGCTAGTCGGGTCACATTGATCTGACCTAGTCTACAATGCCTCAAGAAGAATCCGTTCATTTCTGAACTCTTCCTCTTATGTGTGTTCCGTATACTAAGAACTGTAGTTTGATTTAGAACATTAATGCTTTTAGATAACGTGTCTGAACCGATCAACTTTTGATATAGGAAATGTTCAAAACATTATCCAACAATACAAAATTTTACCATTTCTTTACTAATAAAGAGATAGATATGATTTTGTATATCAGGTTCGGTATCTAATAACATTCGTTCAGAATCAATGTATTGTAATACAGGGTGACAGTGACCAACAGACTTGGCTGCAACACTTGCCCCGTTTTCTGCCTCATGAAACTTATCACCCGTTCTCAGTTCTCTACCTTTCTGTAGCCCTATGTAACATTTTACATATCTGGGATCCTGATCTGGTATCACATACCCAGGACGTAGAGGATACAGAGAAACAGTTCTTTGTAACGAACACACCCGAAGATGATGCATCAGCATGCACTCTCTTCGTTTGGGCAGCACGGGAAATCTGGTATTCCCCAATTTCCTGCTCTGTCTTATAACAATTATAAGTTGGAGCGGGACCAACGTTCCCCAGCTCAGTATAACAAGCGGGTTCGGTCAACTATCCGTATTATTATCTTGATTAAGGCGTGATAGGGTCGCTACCTGGAGAGAGAGAGAAGAAAACACTCAGCGTGCGCTCTGTCAAGAATAGATTGGTTATAATTTTATCTAATCAGGATGGCTCCCACTGCTTTTTATCAAATCTTCCTTCAAACCCTAAAAGGAAAGACTAGCCGGGATTAATTACACACTACAAGTTCGCCAATCTTTCAGCCAGGCCAGTGTCGGTACTTTGAGGGAGGTCCCCCGTGCTTTCGCACGAACCTAATTAATGTAAACCTCGTTTTCCCAGAGGCGTAACCTCGTTAACACCTTTCTAGACACCTACTTGATCGGCTAATTGTAATGTATAAAACTCTCCCAGGAGTAACTCTTACTCGCAGCGGGTATCGGGATCCAACTATCTCATAGAAGGTATGCAATCTCATTGCAAATTTCAACACTTGAAATTCCCGATAATATTTTGCCCCGAACGATCTATGACCTTGACAAGGTCAACAAACCATAGACCGCAAGTCAAGTTCTACCCGTCATTTCTTGATTGAATCAAACCCACCCGCACGACCCTTGACAAGGTCAACAAGGCCGCACGACTACCCTAACCCAATCTGCATCATATGCATAAGCAGATAAATACTGGTTAGCTACCGCACACTGCGCCTTGACAAGGTCAACAAACGCAGCACGAATACTAAACAGGATTTATCTGAAATGACGGAGGGCTACGACAGGTTTTTCTGAAAACCTATTGCGTAATGAACTTGATATCGTTGTAGAATCAAATGATTTTAAAAATGGAGTGCTTTTGAGGCTTTTCTAGTTTTGCTAAAGGAGTCACTCCCGGTGAAGGGATCGTCGGTCCTTTCCTCGTCGAATGAGGTGCGGGATATATCACATATATCACTGTGCAAAGCAAAAAACACTTAAAAGCAATCAAAAGACAAACCGAGTGTGTAGCATCTGCCAGTTATTGCTAAAGGAGTCACTCCCGGTGAAGGGATCTCGGTCCTTTCCTCATCGAATAAGGTGCAGGATATATCGCATATACCGCTGTGCAAAGCAAGAACTGTAGCTACCTGTTTTATTTTGAAATTCGATTCTACAACATCTTAGGTTTCTTTTATTTCATTAATCACATTAATGAAGTCCCATCATTTAAGTACCTAAACATCACAGATAAATACGACGTACACTTATGCCATCCGCATTCGCCTCGATGTCCCCTCATGCACCGTTAGGTTAGGTAACTAACGACAGAGCGGGGCAGGGCTAGCACGGGTGTAAAACATAAGTAACGCCTATATAATATATCATATATACTATATACAGTATCTATCACAGAACATCTCATGATCACATCACAGATATCGCAGCAGAAGAATCATATGAAACATTGGATATACTAGGACGTCCGTGTTTTCAATACGAGCCAGTATAAAACACGGATTCCACGGTCGTGATGAATAGCCAAACCCACACCCCTAGACCCCTACGAGAGCGGCAAGCAACCCTACCAATTCTGGAGTTAGGAGACCCGGACTCGACTCCTCGAGTTGGTCTCCCACTGGACCCCAGAACCCGGTTACTTGTGCCCTCCTCCTTGGGTCTATCCTAGTGCGGAAAAGTAAATAATATACAAACGGTGACTACTTCCGCAACCTGGAAGCGCCCCAAATAAAAGAATATTACATACAAGTTTTTACATGAATGAAAATGAAAAACACTCATCTCATATAAAAACCCCCGGCTATTCAAACACGACGATCCAATATAACATATCCAGCAACACATAACATCACATGTCATCAACGTAAGTAAATATGTCCATCCCAATTGTCGTTGACATATAGCAACGAAACCGGCGATATCACATATTACACTTACGGTCACAGAAAAGAAAGTGTAAAACTACAACAGTTGGAATCCGCAACCACCTCAGACATCACATGCCTGACCGAATGAATTCCTTAGACATCGCATGCCTAACAATTATAAACCCCGCATTTTAGTCTCATTATCGAAAACACTTTTCAATACCAAGTCGGGTAATTCAGCAAGATTCCCGACATCCTGATCAAATACTCGTCGCAAACTTCAGTAGACGGCCGCACCCCCGACGCCGTCGACGAAGTGCACCAAGGCGGAACACCGCTACCGCGAGCACCCTGACGGATGCTTTCGGCGACGGGGTTCTCCTACAGTCACTTGGTCGGGGCTATGGAGTGAGGCTGTCTATTAAGTTTATCCGGCGAGTATCCGCGTACGCTACGTGATTGCGACGGACTTTTGATCACATCAAAATTCCGTGGCAACCGATCAAGTGAGACTAAACTGCTACGTTTATAACATTCATTCAGTTATCTCATAACTTATTGTGAATTCCAATTATTGTATCCCATTCCGGATAAACAGAAAATGTTAAACTTTTCGATCGAACAATCGAACACCCAAGTTTTCCCGAAACAGATCAACACATGAAATAAGTCTAACAACATTCAGTTCGTGCCTCAGTAGCAACGGTCCAGCCGTAGAAGGGTCAAGCCAACGCCTCACATGTGGCACGCCGTACTGCCCCAAACCCGAAGGTTCAAAGGGCAGTTCAAGACGGTCACATAATCGAGTTAAGGTTTGTTGTCTTCTAGAGGGACCATCGCGTTACTTGCACTACTTAGAACATCGTTAAACTACGGAAAAATCCAACACTTGGAAATTTCCCGACAGGGGAAAAATTGGGTATTTATATCCGGTCGAACTTTTTAACATATTCTAAAATTTATCCGGAAAGCCACACAGACAAAATTTGATATTCCGATCAAAACACTGAATCCCCAAAACAACTCCAGAAAATTCAACTCTTGAATAAAATTTAAAAATACCCAGAGAACTCAGCAATGAAAACAATGAATTACTGTGCAACTTTTAAAGGCTGACGTCATCAATATGCCGCTGAACCGCCGCCTAATGCATGTTTCTGCCGCGATTCCGCGCCATATTACACTGTTCATGACCCCAATTTTGCGCCGTAATTCTTATATTTTCCTGCTGGGTTTTCTGCATATTTTTAATTTGGAAAAATCCCCGTTTTTACAAAATGACCAGAGAGCATGATTGTGATCGGGTTTCGGGTTCCTTCGGACTTCAAATTCTGTCTGGACTTCGCCTAAGGCTCTAGCTAGGCTCTGATACCACTGTAGGGATCCTAGGCACCCTAGTGAGGTCTCACAAGGCATCGAACATGCCAATATAAAATTTTACGGTGCCTACAAACCCTAAACTACGGATCGTTTGCTAGATTTCTAGGCGAAAAAGCTAACTAGTTAACACTTAACTATGAGATACGGAAATACAACCTTTGTAGATCCGGTGCTCCACCTCCATAGCTCCGCAACGAAGTCGTCTCCGCTGTCCAAAAAGAATCCGGGCTCTAGTGTCGGCTTCGTCGGAGAAATGGCGAGCTAGGTCGTCGATGTCCATGCCGAAGATGATCTACGTCGAGGCATCGATAGATCAAGCTCCACCTTCACCTAGCTTTGAAAACTTGTGAAGGAAACACACTCTACTACTTGGCAAGAGGTAGAGGATGAAGAAATAGGAAGTGGGTAGACTTTAGAATTGGATTTCTCACTCATTTCCATCAATCACCATTGATGGAGCTTGCTTTTTCTTCATGAAAGAAGATGAAGAAGAAGAAGAAAGAAATATGATAAGTTAATTATATTTGGAAAAGAAAATGAATACTTATTATATTAGAACCATGGTCAAGTGTAGAGAATTAACCAAGGTTAGATTAATGGTTAGGGTTTAAGATGAAGACAAGAATGGTTACAAAGTCAAAGCTTCATGAAGCTTCAACTAAACTCCAAAATTAGCAACCATTCTTTTCTTATCTATTCAAAATAAATAAATAAATAAATAAGTAATAAAAAGAATACCCTAATCATTAGTTTAACCATGGCTTAATTCATTACACTTAACTATAGTTAAACATGTATCATCAAACATGATACAATCAAGTGTACAAAAGTATATCACATATACAATGTGCACAAACCAAGTGAGAAAATCCGTTTAAAGTGAACCAATACTAGTTAGTGCAAAGTAATATATCAAATATATAATTATGCATTAAATCATTAAATCAACTCTTGATTTAACGATCCGGTCATACCGCATATAACCGACTAGTATCCAATGTATCGGCTTATCGAATCAACGCTTGAATCGATAACTAGGTTATATCGCATACAACCATTCGATACATTCATCGCGAGAATGGAATACGGTATCACATACACGCATTATTCTCGGTCCCGCACATATCTCATATGCGCTCCTATTTCATTTCGCTTGAGCCAGGAAACCTCTGTGTAGGACTCCAAAGACTCGTCAATACGCCGGCAGCAGATGATGATCATATCAAGCATCCACAAGCCGCAAGCGGTCTGCTAAACGTAACGGCCACCCGGGTATTGAGCGATCTGAAGATCGACGAGCAAGCCCGCTCACACTCCAGTGAATCCAACCAGTAACACTACCGTACAGTCCGGTCTGATCGTCTGATATGTCGCATATCTCGCCTAGGGGTGGTAAACGTCAGACCCCAATAGCTCGATAAGTCGTGTCGATATGAGGTCTATAACTGTTCGAGAAACTACTAGTAACACTTACCTGTAAATCTCAGCAACCCTGGCCAGGGATTTCCTGTTATAGCCAATCGAACACAGCGCAACATCAACCCCCTATACCGGGAGAGACGAATCCCCTCCTATCGCTCATTGCCTCCATGTGACTCGGGACTGTACCCAAAAACCACCGTTTTGCACGCCCTCTTGGACGTGGTAAGATGGAAATCAAAGCACGGTGGGAACCACACAAGACTCTATGACGATCTCGGGTCAACAGACTACTCTGTACCAGTGTCACCAGAGAACTGCCATCTGACGTGAGGTATAATACCATCTGGGAGTTCTCGGCGAGTCCGTCCAGTGTACCCAGTCTCTACTGAGCACCCGTAAATCATCTCTGATGTCAAACACCAATGGATATGGGATCATCCATCGCCCATCTGTATGGGTCGAGAAGGTATACGCTAGTCTACTCTGGTATATCGATGCCCCGTCTCGATACACCCATGACTTGGGACTTTGAAGGATGTACTTATGGACTACCATGTCCCCACTAGTATGATCCGCATCATAGTCCAGGTAGTCAAGCACACATCCTAAGGGCTTTACCAACATGTAACAGAGAGACAATCAGTATACACGTTAAGGTAAAGTTCAACCAGATAGCATACTATCATGTCGAGCAAGAAAGTCCTCCCTATATACGTCCCAGCATCCACTACAATATACATCCTATGTACAGTAATGGCCTCTAGGGCATACATATAACTAACAGATCATATCAAGCACCCCCAAGCCGCAAGCGGTCAGCTAAACGTAACGGCCACTCGGGTATTGAACGATCAGAAGAGAACAAGTGAACCTGTTTCAACTCCCGTCGAGCCAACCGGCAACACTTCCCGTACAGTCCGGTCTCCTCGTCTGATATGTCGCATATCAAGTCTAGGGGTGGTAAACGTCAGACCCCAATAACCAATAAGTCGTGCCGATGTGAGGCTCATAACGGGTCGAGAAACTACTGGTAACACTTACCAGTAAATCTCCAATCAGCCCTGGCCAGGGACTTCCCTGTTACGGCCAATCGAGCACAGCGCAACATCAACCCCCAATACCGGGAGAGACGAAACCCCTCCTATCGCTCATTGCCTCCATGTGACTCGGGACTGTACCCAAAAACCACTGTTTTGCACGCCCTCATGGACACGGTAAGGTGGAAATCAAAGCACAGTGGGAATCACACAAGACTCTATGACGATCTCGGGTCTACAGACTAACCTGCACAAGTTTCACCTGAGAACTGCCATCTGACGTGAGGTATAATACCATCTGGGAGTTCTCGGCGAGTCCGTCCAGTGTACCCAGTCTCCACTGAGCACCCGTATACCATCTCTGATGTCAAACACCAATGGATATGGGATCATCCATCGCCCATCTCATGGGTCGAGAAGCGTATACGCTAGTCTACACTGGTATATCGATGCCCCGTCTCGATACACCTACGACTAGGGACCTTGAAGGATGTACTTATGGACTACCATGTCCCCACTAGAATGATCTGCATTATAGTCCAGGTAGTCAAGTACACATCCTAAGGGCTTTACCAACATGTAACTATAAGACCGTATAAAGAGACTAGTATACATGTTAGGATAAAGAGCAACCAGATAGCATACTATCATATCGAGCAAGAAAGTCATCTCTATATATGTCCAAGCATCCAATATAATATACATCATCTTTACAATACTGGCCTCTAGGGCATACATATAACTAACAATCTCCTACTTGCACTAGTGCCAGCTGCTGTAGTATCGCATACCGAGCATCCCGAAGAGTCTCTCAAACTGTATCTGGGGAATGGCCTTTGTGAGTGGATCCGCTGTGTTATTCTTCATGTCAACCCTCCTGACCTCGATCTCCCGGCGATCAACTATCTCCCGGATCAGGTGATACCGCCTCAGAATATGCCTAGATCGCTGATGGGACCTGGGTTCCTTGGCCAAAGCCACCGCTCCATTGTTATCGTAATACAAAGGTATTGGATGCTTAATGGATGGAACCACTCCAAGTTCAGTAATGAACTTCTTAATCCAGACAACCTCTTTGGCAGCATCGTTAGCAGCAATGTATTCAGCCTCCATCATCGAGTCTGCCACGGTCTCCTGCTTGGAACTCTTCCAGCTAACCGCCCCTCCGTAAAGGGTAAAGATAAATCCCGACTGCGACTTAGAGTCGTCCTTATCACTCTGGAAGCTCGAATCGGTAAAGGACTCCACTTGGAGTTCTCCGTTACCATACACCAAGAGCATCTCTTTAATCCTTCGCAAGTACTTGAGAATGCTCTTCACAGCTGTCCAGTGACTCTCTCCAGGATCAGCTTGATACCTGCTCACTACACTTAGTGAGTATGCTACATCGGGTCTGGTACATAGCATCGCGTACACGATAGAGCCTACAGCCGAAGCATAGGGTATCCCTTGCATGCGAGCTCTCTCCAAATCAGTCTTAGGAGACATCTCTTTGGAGAGAGTGACTTCATAGATCGTGGGTAAATTCCCACGCTTGGATTCTTCCATACTAAACCTCTTTAGTATGGTGTCAATGTACCTGGAATGGGATAATCCCAATATCCGTTTGGATCTATCTCTATAGATCCTAATTCCCAATATGCAGGAGGCATCGCCAAGATCTTTCATTGAGAATTTTTGTGATAAGAAGAGCTTGACCGATTGCAGCATAGGAATGTCATTTCCTATCAAGAGTATGTCGTCCACGTACAATACGAGGAAGACAACCTTACTCTCTGCCACCTTTTTGTAGATACACGGTTCATCTACGTTTTTGACAAAATCAAACTCTTTGATAACTACGTCAAAGCAGATGTTCCAGCTCCGTGATGCTTGCTTTAATCCATAAATGGATTTAAGCAGCTTGCACACCTTCCCGCTGCTCCCACTATCTACGAAGCCCTCTGGCTGAGTCATGTACACACACTCTTCTAAATCACCGTTTAGAAAGGCGGTCTTAACATCCATTTGCCAGATTTCGTAATCATGATGTGCAGCGATGGCAAGCATGATCCGGATGGATTTAAGCATAGCCACTGGAGAAAAGGGCTCGTCATAGTCCACACCTGGTCTTTGACGAAAACCCTTTGCTACAAGTCTAGCTTTGAAAGTCTCCACTTTCCCATCTACACCAAGTTTTTTCTTGAAGATCCACTTGCTCCCAATGGGTTTTACCCCTTCAGGAGCATTTTCCAAAGTCCACACTTTGTTGGTGTACATGGATTCCATCTCGGACCGCATTGCATCTAGCCATCTCACTGAGTCCCCACTCGTGATGGCCTGCTCGAAGCTAGTTGGGTCATCATCCTCCATAATGCAATCCTCGCTCCCACCGTCCATGAGAAAACCGTAGTTACTCTCAGGTTGGTGAGGAACCCTACTAGATCGGCGGAGAGGCTGAGGTTCGTTGGGAGCTATTGAATCCTCTGGTTCCACTAAATCTTCAGTTTGAGTTTGTGTTTCTGGAACCTCTTCCAGCTCTACCACTTTGCCACTAATTTCTTTTGCAAGAAATTCCTTTTCCAAAAAGGTGGCATATTGAGAAACAAACATTTTTTGTTCTTCAGCGTGGTAGAAAAAATATCCTGGGGAATTCTTAGGATATCCCACAAACTTGCAAAGAACTGACCGTGCCTCAAGTTTGTCTGGATTTTGCCTTTTGACATAGGCCGGACAACCCCATATCTTAACTCGTTTAAAATATGGTCTCTTCCCACTCCATATCTCATATGGTGTGGTAAGTACAGATTTAGATGGAACTTGATTCAATAGGTATGCTGTTGTTTCCAGTGCATATCCCCAGAAGGAAATAGGTAACTCAGCTGTGCTCATCATAGAGCGCACCATATCTAATAGGGTGCGGTTCCTCCGTTCTGATACACCGTTGTGCTGTGGTGTATATGGAGGAGTCAGCTGAGAGAGAATCCCATTCTCTTTTAGGAAGTCCAGGAATTCATTGCTCAAGTATTCACCTCCTCGATCAGATCGAAGGACTTTAATACTTTTTCCGGTTTGGTTCTCGACTTCTTGTTTATATTCTCTAAATTTCTCAAAAGCTTCTGATTTGTGTTTCATCAGGAACACATATCCGAATCTAGAGAGATCATCAGTGAATGTGATGAAGTACGAAGAACCATCTCTGGCATGTGTAGACATGGGACAGCATACATCACTATGTATCAGTCCCAAGAGTTCGGTAACTCTTTCTCCGTGTCCCGTAAACGGAGTTTTGGTCATTTTGCCTTTGAGACATGACTGGCAAGTGTCATAAGATGAAAATTCGAACGGTTTCAAGTATCCATCCTTATGCAACTTAGATAGCCGTGTCGCGTTTATATGACCGAGTCTACAATGCCACAAGAAGGATTCGTTCAGTTCTGAACTCTTCCTCTTGTGTGTGTTTGTTATGCTCAGAACTGTTGATTGATTTAGAACATAAATGCCATTGCATAACGTGCCTGATCCAACCAACTTTTGGTTACGGAAAATGTTCATAACATTATCCTGTAATACAAAATTATATCCCTCTTTACTCAACAAAGAAACCGATATAATGTTGCATATCAGGTTCGGCATGTAATAGCATTCGTTCAGAATCAATGTATTACCAGTCGGTAATGCAAGGTGATATTCCCCGATAGTCTTAGCTGCAACAATTGCACCATTTCCAACTCTTATATCTTTATCACCTTCTCCAAGTTCTCTACCTTTTCTAAGCCCATGTAACTGATTACATATATGGGATCCTGACCCGGTATCTAATACCCAGGACGTAGGGCAAATGGAGAAACAGTTCTCTGTAACGAACACACCCGAAGAAAATGCATCAACATGTACTTTCTTCATTCGGGTGGCATGGGAATCCTGGTATTCCCCTATGTCCTGTTCAGTCCTATAACTCTTATAAGAAAGAACGGAACCAACGTTCCCCAGCACAGTATAACATGCGGGTTCGGTCAATACATCCATATTATTATCTTGATTAAGGCATGACATGGTCGCTACCTGGAGAGAGAGAGAAGAAAACACTTTAGCGTATGCTCTTGCAAGATCAGATTGGTTATTATCTTATCTAATCAGGATGGCTCCCACTGGTTTTTATCAAATATTCCTTCAAACCCTAAAAGGAAAGACTAGCCGGGATTAATTACACCCTACAACTTCGCCGATCTTTCAGCCAGGCCAGTGTCGGTACTTTGAGTGAGGTTCCCCGTGCTTTCGCACGGACCTAATTAAAGTAAAGCTCGTTTTCCCAGAGGCGTAACCCCGTTGACACCTTTCTAGACACCTACTTAATCGGATAATTGTAATGTGTAAAACTCTCCCAGGAGTAACTCTTACTCGCAGTGGGTATCTGTAACGTTTTAAAAATAATTAAATAAATAAAATTCTTTAAGTGAATTTTATGATTTTCGGAAAAATAAACTGTATTTTCCGTAAAACTTAACTATAAATAATTTTCTTCATAAATTTAAAAAGACCTATTTTAATTATGTAATTACTAGTAAATGGTGTTTATTTAGTCACTTATAAATTTTTAGTTTAATTAAACATTTTTCCTTAATTAATTATTTCTAATATTAATATAAGCTTTTAATTATACATTAAATTAGTGAAAATTATAAATTGGAGTGGGTTAATTTTACAAAAGTGAACCATGACAATTTAAAACAAGTGTGTTTCATGCAAAATTGTTTCTCAAATCTCCATGGTTCTAGAGATTTCTAGGAAATGGTTTAAATGGAAAAATTAAATAGTTAAGGGTTTAAGTGGAAAAAATGCATTTATTAGTGAACTTTCTACACAATACCACACATTTTTCTCTCTCTCTTTCTTTCCTCCATGCCATGGCCGAGACTACCTAATTGCTGCCCCAAAATTTTCTCCACTCAATTTCCACTCAAAACTCTTCAAAAAATCATCAAAAATCAATACAAATTATCACAAAATCATCCTTTAACCTTCATCCAATATTCTTTGCTCATTTTTACATGGATCTTAGAGTTGGAAACCATACTTTTAGGAGGCAAATTATCATGTTTGGATCTCATATGTAAGGTATAATCCTAAGCCCTTTGGTTTGAATGTTTGTAAATTACTTAATTTAACTTAATTAAGTGTTTAATTAGTTTTTAATTTGGTTCTTTTGCTAGATGAATAATTCAAGAGAGGGTTTCAAAATGAAATTTGGGTTTCTATTATTTGAGTAAGGTTATATTATGTAGTTTAGCATTTTTAGAATTGGAAAATCTAGCATGGTTGATATGTTATAATTTGTTCATTCAAAATGGGTTTAATTAAGCAATTTTGCACACTAGATTTTTATATATTATACATATGGGTGAGATAAATTCTAATTAATGTTTTTATCACTAGATTGTGGTTTTGATGAGAATATTAACATGTTAGTGCAATGAAAAACTTAATTTAGTTACTAGTTTTTATTGATGATTAAGAAATTGTGAGAAAAATGCTATTTTTGCAAACTAGGTTTTGGGGAAATTGACTATGTAATTGAGATTAAATACCAATTAGGGTTTTTATGACATTATGAACATTTTAAATTGTAGTTTAATAATTTAGTTCGTGCAAAACCAAGTCTAGTTGTGGAATTGTGAATTTTGTTGTAAAAATGTTAAAATTTGATAAAATTGCAAACTAGAAATTTTGGTTTGATACAAATTGATGGGATTAATCTATAGAAATGGTTTTTATGACTTAGTTATGTTGTTTAATGAATATTATAACCATTAGTTTCATTTAAACGCCAAGTTTATAGGTAAAACGGTAAATTGGCATTTTTGGGTTTTTCGAAATCGGACTGTTTGATCGATTTTAGGGTTTCGATGGATTTAATCATGTTTTATAATATAAGTAATAAGTTCTAAAACTATGAGTTATTTGTTGATGTTTATCTCGATCCATCGGAGTTTGTACGCCGATATCAAGCCATATTTGGTTCTTTTGCGTGAACGGGACATAGATTTTAGCCTATGCTTGTTCCATGCGTCGTTTTGACTTTTGTATGTGATTCAGTTTACGATACTATATATATGTTTGTGTATAGGTACCCCTCACGTGGAATGCGGTCGATGAAGAAGATGATGGCGACACCGTCTTCGGCAGACAAGGACCAGGTGAGTAGATGTATATCTACGGGGAAAAGTCGGGTGGATGGCGTTTAGCACCCCCGCACGTAGAATAGGAACGGTACGTATTGACATTAGGAAGCCAGATGTGACCCTAGATTCTTAATAAGTAGGACCCTAGTAATGCCCCTAAGCTGGACTAGACTGATTTAGGAGGACCATACCAGAGGATGAATACCTTGGAAGAGATTCGTAGGTTTCAGATAGATACACACACGCGCGCGCACTGAAACTCGACGTGGTGTATATGTGTATGTATATATATATATAGGACTAGGTTTAGGTATATATATATATATATATATACAACACGTATATGGGATACAATAATGTGATATGATACACGGGAATGAAACAATATAACTGGGCTGATGCCGTGATTCTTGGCTATACAGTCATGTTATGATATTAGCGGATCATTAGAAATTGAGATAATGGATTTGTATACATGAACAATAATAAAGGGTGGTGATGATATTGAAGTATTTGGAACTCTAAATTAGCACCCGGACCGTAGCATGTGATTGAATTCTGATATGATATATGTGTAACTTGATTGTGATATCATAAAGGTGTAACTTGATTTCGATACCTTATAGGTGTGACTTAATCACGACTTGACATATGTGACTTGATCAAAATATGATATATGTGACATGACATTACTGAGGATAAATTAACGATGTATATTTATGCTGACAATAATATATGATTGATGTATGCGATTACAGTATAGCACCTTGATCATGACATGTGTTGATGATGATATTATACGAATAATGAGACACGTAGGTGATACTTGACCCGTACCCCGATATTAGGATGTCGTACGATGGATTTTACCGTACGAGGCATAGATGTGATGATTGATCCGCACTCTTGTTTCGAGGAAATCGTAATACGTACGTGACGCTATTGAGGCTGGATCGCCGACTATTAGAGATATGTACTCAGACTTTAGGTGTACTCTTATTTCTTATCGACTAGTTCTTAGGTTTAGTTCTTTAGGAGGTTAGATGGACACTAGTTAGGCTAGAGACATATAGTGGTAGTTATACTTGTATATCAAATGAGTGGTTATTGCACATCTGTCTTTACATTCATGCTGTAATCATAATGTTGCATGTTCATACATATGTTTCTATAATCAGTATAAACCTTGCCTGTTAGGACACCAGCACCATTACCGATGATGCGCATATTCCACGCACACTTATTTGCCGGCTCACACACATCATCATCGGTAATTGCTATGTCACGTACACTTTAGATCATATTATCTTTTATTGATAGAATCAGCAAACGGCTAGATCGATATAATATTGTGATTACTCTCTGGTGTTAGTATAGACATGGCATTTATTATTTAGACATTTCATGCATTCACATTCTTATGTTATCATGCAGTATTATGCGGCATATGCCAACACTTATCATATACTTACTCATGATTTTGGGATTTTGGATTTCTATGAGATTTATGGATTTTGGGGAAAACCGCAAGAAAATATAAAATCTTCTCTCTCTCTCCTCCTCTCTTTTTAAAATATAAGATGCGGTTTTCTCGTGATGTATGTGTCGTCCACCATGAGATTTCATGTTTTCTGTTGGATTTCGAGACCCGATTCGAGGAGTGGATGAACCGTCTCGGGTACATGGTGGGCCCGGTATGGTACCCCGGGGCAAGAAGATCGAGTTGTAGGCGATGAGCCTGGCAGGGGAGGACTACCTGCCGGTGATGTCTGGCGCGACGGATATCCGGAGGATACCGACCGTTGTCATGAGATTTGATGATATGGGCCGATCCGGACTGACGGAGCCCGGGATATTGAGACTATGAGACATTGAGATTATGAGGTATTGAGATTTGAGATTTACGTGTTTTGTGTCGATGCTTGACACGGATTTCCATGGATTTCATCGTTGATGTTTCAGATTTCTATACACTCTTTACCATGATAAAAGCTAAAGATCTTCTTTATATAGATACATCTAGATTTCAGGATTGATTGTTTTACGGTCATATTGCATGCATATTCATTCACATGACATATTATTACTCGAGATACTGACACAAGCACGGAGTATCTGCATTTACACATAGCTTATTATCCTGTCTTACTTGATGACTAGTAGTAGATTAGTATATTAGTATGACCTAGGATAGCGTCGTGCATTCGATTTCTTTACGTAGATGTCTTCTACTCACGAGTTGGCAACTCACCCCCGTTGTGCCAAATTTTATTACAGGTTGATGTACAGGGTACCTTGGCTGATTGCTGGCACATCATTTCTTTCCGGGTGATTTGCACGGTAGGTTGGTTCATTTGTATCTGGCCCGCCGTTGTATTTTTATTATTTCATTTGTATCTAGAAATCACCATCAACCAAACTTGTATTATTTGATAGATTACTGGACCATTTATTTATTTCGACCTTAGAGTCGCGTGTATTATTCTGATTTGGTGGATTTGTTTTCTTTTGAGTTTTGAGCCTCGCCCTTTGGCGTTGTATATTATTGTGCTTGTTGTGGTTGTTTCCGCCTGTTGGCGTTGAGCTAGCTCCCGTTTGGGGATGCTTTTTATTGTTTATGTATATTGTACTTGTTGTACCCGTTTGGGGCCAGTTTTTATAGAGGAGACTCTGCCGAAATTTTTGGGAAAATTTGCTGATACTTTTAAACTTGTTTTTCTTCATGTTTTCTTTTACTTCTTCTTCTTTTATATGGTTTAGATTTCTGGGCTTCGGCTTACTTAGGTTACGTTGCGCCTCTAGACGTTTCGTAATCTAAGTGCCGGTCACGTTCCGTACTTTCAGGTCGTGACAGTATCGGGATCTAACTATCTCATAGAAGGTATGCAATCTCATTGCAAATTTCAACACTTGAAATTCCCGATAATATTTTGCCCCTAGCAGCTATATGACCTTAACATAGTCAACAAATCATAAGTGCTAGTCAAGTTCAACCCGTCATTTCCCGATTGAATTAAACCCACCCGCACGACCCTTAACATAGTCAACAAAGTCGCACGACTATCCTAATCCAATCGCATCATATGCATATACAGATAAGCACTAATCAGCTACCGCACACTACGCCTTAACATAGTCAACAAACGTAGCACAAATATTAACTAGTACTTATCTGAAATGACGGAGGGCTACGACAAGTTTTTCTGAAAACCAATTGCGTAATGAACTTGATATCGTTGTAGAATCGAATGAATTTTGAAATGGAGTGTTCTTGAGGCTTTTCTAGTTTTTCTAACGGGGTCACTCCCGGTGAAGGGATCGTCGGCCCTTTCCTCGTCGAATGAGGTGCGGGATATATCATATATATCACTGTGCAAAGCAAAACTCCAAAAGCAATCAAAAGCAAACCGAGTGTTGTAGCATCTGCCAGTTTCGCTAAAGAGGTCACTCCCGGTGAAGGGATCTCGGCTCTTTCCTCATCGAATAAGGTGCAGGGTATATCATATATACCGCTATGCAAAGCAAAACTGTAGCTACCCTTTTATTTGAAAATTTGATTCTACAACATCTTTTAGGTTTCTTTTTTTTCATTAATCACATTAATGAAGTCTCATCATTTAATTCACCTAAACATCACAGATAAATACGACGTACACTTATGCCATCCGCATTCGCCTCGATGTCCCCTCGTGCACCGTTAGGTTAGGTAACTAACGGCAAAGCAGGGCAGGGCTAGCGCGGGTCTAAAACATAAGTAACGCCTATATAATATATCATATATACTATATACTGTATCCATCACAGAACATATCTAATGATCACATCACAGATATCGCAGCAGAAACATAGATATAATGTGGGATATACTAGGACGTCCGTATTTAGTATTTAGCCAACAATAGAAAATACGGATTCCACAGTCACGATGAATAGCCAAGCCCACACCCTGGACCCCTACGAGAGCGGCAAGTGACCCTACTAATTCTGGAGTTTAGGAGAGCCGGTCTCGACTCCTCGAGATGGCCTCCCACTGAACCCCAGAACCCGGTCATCTGTGCTCCCCTCCTTGGGTCCATCCTAATGCGGAAAAGTAAATAATATACAACACAGGTGGCATCGACCTCAACCCGGAAGTGCCCCAAATAAAAGAATATTACATTACATTTGAATTTACATGAATGAAAATATAAAACTCTCATCTCACATAAAAACCCCCGGCTATTCAATCGCAACAATCCTGCACATCATATCTCAGCAACACATAATATCTCATATATCATCAATGTAAGTAAGTATGCGTACCCCAATTGTCGTTGATGTATAGCAACGAAACCGGCGATATCGACATACTACACTTACGGTCACAGAAAAGAAAGTGTAAAACTGCAATATTTGGAATCCACATCCTCTTTAGACATTGTAAATGCGAAATATCACATACTTCGTATTTCATGTCCAACTATATGAATTCCAGATATTGCATCACATTCCAGATAAATAGATGGTATTAAAGTTTTCGAACGAACGATCAAATACCCAAGATTTGCTAAAGCTCAACACTTGAGCGGAGTTCAAAAACTCGGAGTGTGACACAGTGGTAGCGGTCCAGCCGTAGAAGGGTCAAGCCAACGCCTCACATGTGGCACGCCGTACTGCCCCAAACTCTAAGGTTCAAAGGGCAGTTCAAGATGGTCACATAATCGAGTTAAGGTTTGTTGTATTCTAGAGGGTCCACCACAAACAACTTGCATGTATTTCCGAAAGATTTTAAACCCCGTGAAAAGTGAGCAAATGATACTCGTTCAAACACTTCAATACATTCTAATTTATCCGGAAAAGTCACGAAATCAAAATTCCGATCGAATCGACGAGTCCAAAACCATCTCCAGAATTTACAGAACTAAATTCAGATTAAAAATACTCCAAAAAAATAAACAAGCAAAGTCATGAGTTACTGTACAAAAACCAGACCATGGTTCAACATAACGGCCGCGGAACCGCGGCCTAAAGAAGCTATTGCCGTGGTTCCGCGCTCATATTTACTGTTCATGATCTCGTTTTTCACAGTAACTCTTATATTTAGCTGCTGAATTTTTTGCATATTTTTAATTCTGAAAATAACCAGATTTTAAAAAATGTCCAGAGAGCATTTTAAAGGGCCGTATTTCGGTTCGATCGGAGTTTTAACTTCGTAAAATGGTCGCCTAATATTCTAGGTCGACTCTGATACCAATGAAAGATTTACCTAGCACCTCATGAAGGGTTTGGAAGCATCACATGTACCAAAGGTGGAGTTTTTAGGGTGCTAAGTTAACAAACATCGGATCGTTCCTAGAAAATTAGGGTTTCTAAAGCTTGCATATCAACATATGAAAGAAAAGGTAGGGTTTAGAGAGTACAACCTTTGTAGCTCCCTATGCTAGACTCCTCGGCTACTTGGGGTTTGAAAAAGCTCCGCTTGAACTCCTCTAAGTCACCGATGATCCACCCGGAGTCCGCTTTGTCCAAGCTTGCTACTTCACCCGATCAAGAGAACGAAATGAAGCTAACACTCCAAACAAGTGGGCTAGACTTGTGTAGAATGGTGTTGTGGTTCTCTTTCTCACTTCAAAATCCTAACTTGATGAGTATATTGCTCACTACAAAAATCTAGAGCACAAAATGAGAGAGGAAGAAGAAGATGATGGCTATATATTTTTCAAGAGTGAAAAGAATAACTCTTGTTAAAGAAAAATGAAAATATATGAATATATATTTTCATGTTCTCATCTCAAACCATGGTTTAAACAATGAATATCTTATTGAACTTGAGTTAAAGCACAAAAGAAAAGTTTACCCAAGGTTAAAAGGTGGGTGAGGATGGTTAGGTCAAAAGAAGAGTGTAGAAAGCTTCCATGAATTATCCTTTCCTTTTCTTTTGTTTTAAATCAAATTCAATAATAATATATATAAATAAAACCATGGGCCACCATTTTCTTTGTATAAGCAACCATGATAGATGATGTATGTATGTATGTATGTATGTATGTATGTATGTATGTATGTTTACACATCCATATGTGCATGAAACTAGAAAGGAAGAAAAACATACATGCATGCATACATCCATCCAACACAAGAAAGGATTTCTAGTGAGAAACTAATGGTTAAATGATAAATCAACACTTGATTTATCAATTTGGACATATCACATACGACCCCACCAAAAGCAAGCCGCTCGATCAATATACGGCATCCCATACGCGCATTTTAATCGGGTCCATGCGCATATCGCATACGCGCACTACAACATTTCGCATGGACTAGGTAACTCCTTTGTGGGATTCTGAGCCTCGTCAATACGCCGGCAGTAGGTGATGATCATATCAAGCACCCCCAAGCCGCAAGCGGTCAGCTAAACGTAACGGCCACCCGGGTATTGAACGATCAGAAGAGAACAAGCGAACCTGTTTCAACTCCCGTCGAGCCAACCGGCAACACTTCCCGTACAGTCCGGTCTCCTCGTCTGATATGTCGCATATCAAGTCTAGGGGTGGTAAACGTCAGACCCCAATAACCGATAAGTCGTGCCGATGTGAGGCTCATAACGGGTCGAGAAACTACTGGTAACACTTACCAGTAAATCTCCAATCAGCCCTGGCCAGGGACTTCCCTGTTACGGCCAATCGAGCACAGCGCAACATCAACCCCCAATACCGGGAGAGACGAAACCCCTCCTATCGCTCATTGCCTCCATGTGACTCGGGACTGTACCCAAAAACCACCGTTTTGCACGCCCTCATGGACGCGGTAAGGTGGAAATCAAAGCATAGTGGGAATCACACATGACTCTATGACGATCTCGGGTCTACAGACTAACCTGCACAAGTGTCACCTGAGAACTGCCATCTGACGTGAGGTATAATACCATCTGGGAGTTCTCGGCGAGTCCGTCCAGTGTACCCAGTCTCCACTGAGCACCCGTATACCATCTCTGATATCAAACACCAATGGATATGGGATCATCCATCGCCCATCTCATGGGTCGAGAAGCGTATACGCTAGTCTACACTGGTATATCGATGCCCCGTCTCGATACACCTACGACTAGGGACCTTGAAGGATGTACTTATGGACTACCATGTCCCCACTAGTATGATCTGCATCATAGTCCAGGTAGTCAAGTACACATCCTAAGGGCTTTACCAACATGTAACTATAAGACAGTATAAAAAGACTAGTATATATGTTAAGATAAAGAGCAACCAGATAGCATACTATCATATCGAGCAAGAAAGTCATCTCTATATATGTCCAAGCATCCAATATAATATACATCATCTGTATAATACTGGCCTCTAGGGCATACATATAACTAACAGCTAGTCTACTCTGGAGTATCGATGCCCTATCTAGGTACTCCCACAACTAGGAACAGTTATAGGATGTACTCGTCGACTACCGTGGCCCCACTAGTATGATCTCATCATAGTCCCAGTAGTCGAGTACATATCCTAAGGGCTTTATCAACATGTAACATAGAGACAATCAGAGTACATGTTAAGATAAAGTGCAACCAGATAGCATACTATCATGTCGAGCAAGAAAGTCCTCCCTATATATGTCCAAGCATCCACTACAATATACATCGTATGTATAAGTCTACGGTAGCGCCCCGGCCGTCTACAGACGCCAAATGCGGAACAAAAACTTTTTAACTGGCGCTATCGTATACTTTAACCCGGATCTGCCATTATTGCTAAACTAACAAACTGTAAAGAGTGTAGAAAGGTTATACCGAACGATCCGAGTCCTTCGTTCTTTAACCATCATCCCACGCTCCGTTGCGGCTGCTCCGATCTCTTCAATCTCCGATCTGCTCGTCCAGGTGGCACCACGTCGACGATTCTTTAAACGGGCTCCCGCCTCTGACTCGAGGCAACTCGGTCGTCAAGTTTGCTAAAAGAGACGACCAAGATTGATGTAGAGAATGAGTGGAATACTTTGTCTCGCTTCGTCCAAAACCATGGACGAACGGTTAATGAAGTTGCCGTGGGAATCGGGTGATGGAATGAAATGAACTGTGAAATTCCATACACCGAAAACTATCATAATCTTTTTCTACCAAATGAAACATCAAGTGAGAGTGAGGAGGAGGAGAGGGGGCCGGCCATATATAGGGATGGGGGGGTGAGTGTAGGAGAGAAGAGGGTGACCACAAGAGAAAAATATCAAGTGTGAACACAAGAAAATATCTCAAGTGTGAACACAAAGTGTGAACACACCAAAAGCAACCAATGAAATACCAACACAATTCAAACCTAGTCACCTCTTCTAGAACCTTCTAGAAGCATGACTCACCCTCATCCAAGAAAAGATAAATCCGTCGTTAACCGAATGTTAAAAGACGGCTGATAGAAAACTGGAAACTGGCAACTTCCAAAAGTGATCCTGAAACGACTTTCAGGATAACCCCGTAACTGTATAAATATACCCGCATTTGTATTACAACCGAATACAAATGCAACTAAGACAAATATATTATATCTACTCAATATAATACTCGGATCCGGCTTAAACCAAAGCCGACCAGTATCATCTGCCCGAAAACTGACACGTGCGTAAACGCACGTGCATTTTTCGAACCCTGCCATAAAACCATACAGCCTCTACAACGTTTCACCCGAACTTGGGAAACTGTCTGTGGGGGACTCTAATGACTCGTCAGTACCCTGGCAGTGGGTTTAACCACAAACCGTCAGCGGCACTAGCTATGCGTAACGGCTGCCCATGGACTGACCTCAAGGGAGGCTGATGAGCGAACTCATCCAGAAACCCTACTGAGCCTAACAGTGACAATGTATATACAGTCCGGTCCGTTCGTCAATGAGTATCGCATATCTGCCTAGGGGGCTAGTAACGTCAGACCCCCAATAGCAGTATAAGTCATGTCGGAGTGTAGCCCAATAACACCCTGAGATACTACCGGAGTACCTACCAGTAAATCTCCTGCCACGGCCGTGGGCTTTGTGTAATAACTCTCCTAGACACAGCACGATCTCGCCCCCAATACCGGGAGAGACGAATCCCCTGCCGATCCGCTCACGTGCCTCCATGTGGCTCGGGACTGTACCCAAAAACTACCTGTTTGCACGACTCCTTTGAGCCGTGGTAGGGTAGAAATCAAAGCACAGTGGGAACTCACACGAGACAAATGACGACCTCAGGTCGATGAAGTAACCTGTACACATGTCACCAGGGAACTGCTATCTGACGATATGTATAATACCAACTAGCAGGTTCCCGGCGAGTCCAGTCCGGTGTACTCATAACCAAATGAGCACCTGTATACATCTTAGGTGATCCAAATGACACCAGTGGCTTGTGAGACCGGCCACCGCCCCTCGTCGGGGTCTCGACTGTATACACTAGTCTACTCCGGAGTATCGATGCCCTGTCTCGAAACTCCCACGACTAGGGACCACAATTAAGGATATGCATATAAACTACCCAACTCTCACGTATATGATCGCCATCATACTGTTAGTAGTAAAGCAAGATCCTAAGGGCTCTATCAAAGTGTAACATGTAATCAGTCACCTGAACATGTACACGACTGATAAAGGTAAACCAGATAGCATACTATCATCTCGAGTAAGACTGTCCTACCAGTATAGGTCCTCCGCAATCATTGCAATCACGTACCTGCGATCCAATAATTGACTATGAGGGCACTATCTCCAACAGTATGTACAGTAATAACCTCTAGGGCATACATATAACTAACAGCTTCGGCAGTAGGCTCTATCATGTATGCGATGCTATGTACCAGTACCGATGTAGCATACTCACTGAGTGTAGTGAGTAGGTATCAAGAAGATCCAGGAGAGAGTCACTGGTTAGCTGTGAAGAGCATTCTCAAGTACTTAGAAGGACTAATGAGATGCTCTTGGTGTATGGTAATGGAGAACTCCAAGTAGAGTCCTTTACCGATTCGAGCTTCCATAGTGATAAGGACGACTCTAAGTCGCACTCGCGATTTGTCTTTACCCTCAATGGAGGTGCGGTTTGTTGGAAGAGTTCCAAACAGGAAACCGCGGCAGACTCGACGATGGAGGCTGAATACATCGCTACCAATGATGCTGCCAACGATGCTGCCAAAGAGGCTGTCTGGATGAAGAAGTTCATAACTGAACTAGGAGTGGTTCCATCCATTGAGTATCCAATACCTTTGTATTGTGATAACAA
This sequence comes from Agapanthus africanus, assembly GCA_030015575.1. Classification (NCBI taxonomy): domain Eukaryota; kingdom Viridiplantae; phylum Streptophyta; class Magnoliopsida; order Asparagales; family Amaryllidaceae; genus Agapanthus; species Agapanthus africanus. Next base: position 605,266,645 of record JASDDO010000019.1, on the reverse strand, counting down.
TGGAGCGGTGGCTTTGGCCAAGGAATCCAGGTCCCATCAGCGATCCAGGCATATCCTGAGGCGGTATCACCTGATCCGGGAGATAGTTGATCGCCGGGAGATCGAGGTCAGGAGAGTTGACACGAAGAACAACACAACGGATCCACTAACGAAGACCATTCCCCAGATACAGTTTGAGAGACTCTTCGGGATGTTGGGTATGCGACACTACAGCAGCTGGCCTTAGTGCAAGTGGGAGATTGTTAGTTGTATGTATGCCCTAGAGGCCATTATTGTACATATGATGTATATTATAGTGGATGCTTGGACATATATAGAGAGGACATTCTTGCTCGACATGATAGTATACTATCTTGTTGCTCTTTATCTTAACATGTATTCTTGATACTGTCTTGTGGTTACAAGTTGGTAAAACCCTTAGGATGTGTACTTGACTACCAAGATTATGATGCAGATCATACTAGTGGGGCCATGGTAGTCCATAAGTTCATCCTTTAATGTTCCTAGTCATGGGTGTTTCGAGATAGGGCATCGATATACTAGAGTAGACTAGCGTATACGCTTCTCGACCCGTGAGATGGGCGATCGATGATCCCATATCCATGGGTGTTTGACATTAGAGATGGTATACGGGTGCTCAGTGGAGACTGGGTACACTGGACGGACTCGCCGAGAACTCCTAGATGGTATTATACCTCACGTCAGATAGAGTTCTCCGGTGACACTGGTACAGGTTAGTCTGTAGACCCGAGATCGTCATAGAGTCTTGTGTGATTCCCACTGTGCTTTGATTTCCACCTTACCTCGTTCAAAAGGACGTCCAAAACGGTGGTTTTTGGGTACAGTCCCGATTCACATGGAGGCAACAAGCGATAGGAGGGGATTTCGTCTCTCCCGGTATTGGGGGTAGATGTCGTGCTGTGCTCGATTGGCTATAACTGGAAGTCCCTGGCCAGGGCTGATTTAGAGATTTACCGGTAACCTGTTATGAGCCTCATATCGGCATGAATTATCGAGTTATTGGGGTCTGACGTTTACCACCCCTAGACTTGATATGCGACATCTCAAACGAAGAGACCGGACTATACGGTAGTGTTATAGACAGGCTTTACAGGAGCTAGAGCGGGCTTGCTTGTTGATCTTCTGATCACTCAATACCCGGGTAGCCGTTTCATCCAGCTAGTACCATTGACGGCTTGTGGGTGCTTGATGTGATCATCACCTACTGCCGGCGTATTGACGAGTCTTTAGAGTCCTACATGAAGGTTTTACTGGTCATGCAAAACGAAGTAGGAGCACATATATGATATGTGCGGGACCGAGATTAATACGAGTATGTGATACCGTGTTCTATTCTTGCGATATTTGTATTGGTCGGTTATATTTGATATAGCCGGGTTATCGAAACAAGTGTTGATTCGATAAGTTGGTACATATTATATTAGCCGGTTATATGTGATATAGCCGGATTATTAAATCAAGTGTTGATTTGATAATTTAGTGTATAATTGTATATTTGATATACTAGTTTACATTAACTAATATTAGCTCACTTAAGCATTTGTTTTTCTCACGTGTGCACACTTAATATATATGTGATATATATTAAGTGTGTTTTTATTTTGTGTCATGGTTGATGATACACACTACATGGGTGTATGATACTTACACCATACTAATTATAATGTAGGGTTTAAATATTTTAAGTAAATCCAAATTAGTGGATAATTAGTCATATGCATGAAGTTTGTAGAAACTTGTGGGTGCATTGACTTGGTCCACTAATTTTATCTTACTAAAGATATTTATAAACCTAACCATTATAACTTAGCCATGGTTATATCTCTACATGAGTTAGATATATGATACAAACTAACCCATGGTTGATTCTCTCATCTCATTAGTTCATTCTCATCTCTTGACTTCATCTTCATCATCCTTAAGAAAAAGCTTGCTAGCTTTTTTTAAAGTGAGAAAATATTGTGAGAAAAATAAAACTAAAGCGAGCTCACTTCCTACTTCATCATCCTCTACTAGATTAGCACTTTAGTATAGGGTGTTGGCTTCACTAATCTCTCATTAGTGAAGTAGTGGCTTGAGTTAGTATCTCCTTGACGTAGATCATCTTCGGCCTCAAAGACTTCAAGCAAGTTCGTTCCTTTCATCTTGAGAAGCCATGGAAAAGTCCGGGAGTTCCATGATCGCAGCGAAGGGACCACTACAAGGAGAAATTGAAGTGAAGGACAGGTTTACAAAGGTTGTATTCCGTTATCACTTAGAAGTAAAGTAGTTTACTTTTTGTTTCGTATGATTCTTTAATTAAAGATTCTAGTTTAGGGTTCTTTAAAACGAAATTTTTTTTAAAATGGCATGGACGATTCCTCCCGAAACCTTGCTGTCGTCTATAGGAATCCTACAACAGATATCCCATCGAATGTTTTGGATATCACACAAATTTACACAATACTGATCGTGCCTCGAGTTTGTCCGGATTTTGTCTTTTAACATAAGCCAGACAACCCCATATTTTCATGAAGTTTAGGTATAGTCTCTTCCCCTCTCATATCTCATATGGAGTGGTAGACACGGATTTGGTTGGAGCCATATTCAATAAGTATGCTGCTGTCTCCGGTGCATAACCTCAGAAGGAAAATGGCAACCGAGCTATACTCATCATAGAGTGCATCATATCCAATAAGGTGCGATTTCTCCGCTCCGATATACCATTGTGCTGTGGTGTATACGGAGGAGTAAGCTGAGAGAGAATTCCATTCTCTTTTAAGAACTCAAGAAATTCAGTACTCAAGTATTCACCACATCGATCCGATCAAAGCATTCTTATTGTCACGACCCGAAGTTTGGCCCGTGACCGGCACTTAACCACGTAACGTCTACAGGCGTAACGCGACTAAGTAAGCCGAAAACCCAGAAATCAAACCAGTAAAAGTATAGAGTGTTTTAAGCTTTTGATAGAACCAAATACTAAGATGTCAAGAAACCCTAAGTAGAAAATTACCAAGATAACAATATACGACGCCGTAGCAGAGAAAATGAGCAACAAGTGGGAATCATCACAGATAGAATAACTGCATAAGTAAAGTCGGCTCACAACGAGCTCGACACCAGAATACAAAATAATATACATCGTCCTCACAACTGGTCTCTAAGTCAATACATAAGTGGTAGATGGAGAGTACTAGATACAACAATGTACATAACTGAAACATAACCAGATACCGCACAAAACCCACCTATCAGCAAAAGAGCTAGTACACCAACTGTAGGGGTATCTGTGTCAAAAGATGCAAGAACGCAGCCTGCCGCGACTACTCCGAAGGGCAACCTGCAAACACTGTGGCACAACGGGGGTGAGTTGCCAACTCGTGAATAGAAGATAACATATAAAGTTAATCGCGAGTATGCACGTGCAACAATACTCTAACCTATATCAACAGATAACATCTATATGATGAACTGGATGCTCAAACATGCAACAAGTGCGATCTAATAACATCTCCATGTGATGAGCAAGAAATGTGATGGTCAGGTATAGCAATGCAATCTAACAACCCTATATAGAATGAACAGGGTGTGCAATGATCAGGTATAGCAATGCAATCTAACAACCCTAAATAGAATGAACAGGGTGTGCAATGATCAGGTATAGCAATGCAATCTACAACACTATATAGAATGAACAGGGTGTGCAATGATCAGGTACAATAGATACAGGATGAGACATCAATTACTACATACTGAGCATGGGAAATATAACATCTACACGGAATGTCATCGTGGAAAGTATAATCGGTACTCATCAATGCACCCAAATCCCAATATTACTCAGGCGTCGTCATCCTCCTCGGTCCTCCAATCCTGTAAATCTCATATAATCGTGAGTGCCCAACATCGGCACCCAAAATATCAAGAAATACTCATGCCAAGCATCGACACGCAAATCCTCCTGTATAGGGCATCCGTCAGTCCGGATCAGCCCACGGGCTCTGTCTGCGGTATCGGCCCTTGGCCCCGGCAGTACGAGTCGTCCCGTATCCATCCATCGACTCTGGTCGGTATCCTCCGAATAACCGCCAGGTCCAACAACCAATCACCGGTAGGTAGTAGTCCCTCTGCCAGGCTCACCGTCTACTACACAGCGAAACCGTTCTCGCCCCGGGGTACCATACCGGGTCCACCATGTACCCGTAATCGGCCTCATCCAACTCCTCGATTCGGGTTTACATATATCACTCTAGTACCGAGAAAACACATGGTGGACGCACCGAAATATCATATCAAGGGAAACCGGGTTTTAAATAATTAACTATTCTCTTTTTTGAAATATCCACGGTTCCCCAAATCCAGAATTAACATGGAAACAATATATCTCAATGCGTAATCTAAGCAAGTATGAAGATATCAATGTATGTGTGAACAGATATGAGTATACAGTGTGCATGTGCGCAGGTATGAAGATATCAATGTATGTGTGCACAGATATGAGTATACAGTGTGCATATGCGCAGGTATGAAGATATCAATGTATGTGTGCACAGATATGAGTATACGGTGTGCATGTGCGCAGGTATGAAGATATCAATGTATGTGTATGTAGTACCAGTAGGGTATATGATGCATATGTGCCCAAATATGGATATAACATATGCTGTTATGCGGCAAATCATGACAACATCAATAAGGTAGAATCAGTATGATATATGATTTATAGCAATCCTATAATGTGAGTGTCATGGAAATCACTAACGGTGTGAGTGTAGCATATCAATCGTGCTCGTGCGACTTGAACCGTTAGTGACAGTGCAGTGTTCTATGCTATCATTTCTATATGCAACAATAATGTATGCTACTACAGTCCATATGAACATCTACAATCTAATATCCTAACTCGCCCTGACGCTTAACGCCATACGGACGATTTCCCCGTAGATGTTAAATCTACTCACCTGGTCGTGCGCTACTCGTAGCCGACCACCTGCTTCCCTTTCTTAGCTTCGTCCGACGTACCCGCCTGCGAACCTGGAATTACACAAGAATCCAAATATAAGCAACTATCTTGCAAAACGCGATATCGAAGTCAAACGATACGCTCGCGTCGCGAACTAAACGCGCATGTGTACGATACGCTAAACGTGTGCACGCGTCTAAAACTAACCCCGACACGCCGCGATACGCTGAATCATGGAACCCTCTCGCGTATCGCACGAACCAAATGTACTAGAAATACGATATAACGTCCCAGATTCTACCCAGGCTAACAACTTACAAAACTATACATACCACTGGCCTAGAAATAACAACAGACTCCTACCCATCCAAACATCACCCAAAAATTCCCCTATCTGGCCGCAAATTGCGGCCAGAAAGATTAAACCGGCGGCCTCGCTATGGGGTAGGGGTCTCGGGCTCTGGTGGTGTGGTCTATACCTTGTATACCAGCTCCCGTTAACTCAATTTCAACCTGAACTACTCGGGACTATAGCAGATCACAGAAATCCAAAAAGTTCACTTAAAAACACTAAATTTGCACAATTAGAAATCCTATGGTATTTTGGTGTAACCTGGGGTCTAACTAGGTTTACATGGTCTTAATAACACCTAATTAGGCTAGGTTAACCAATACTAATAGCACTTAGCCATAAGTCCACACAAATTACCATTTCAAGCACAAAATCTCACTTTTTACACAAACCGAAGCTAAACTACACATACGTTAAGCAAACAAGAAGTTGGGCTCAGATTCTATACCTTACAAGACCCTAGGTACAAGGAGAAAGGAGGTGGAGAAGATGGGAAGTGCTGCTGCAGCTGCTGGGGGCTGCTGTTGATGTTGCTGCTGCTGATGCTACTGATGATGATGCTGTTGCTGCTGCTAGTTGCTGCTGCTGCTGGGGCTTCTTCTGCAGCTGCTGCCTCTCTCTCTCTCTCTCAGCTGAGTGTGTGTGTGTGTGTGTGTGAGAGTTGTGAGGAAAAGTGAGGAAAGAAATGAGGCCCCAAGTCAACAACTCCCTCTCTCTTTCCCTCTCTCTTCATTTAATGAGCATGGCTCAAGCCATGCCCATACTCCCTCTCTCATGCACCAAGTCAACAAAAGAAAAAGAAAAGAATTTCAAATAAACAAAACACACAAATAAATAAAACCCAAATACACCTAATGAAAATCAATTAACTTAAAGAGAATGGGTTAATCCTTCATGCTAGCTAATCATGGTTTAACCCCAAATCTAAACCATAGTTAACATGCACAAGTGTGTGTGTGCCTAGAAAAATCCTAATAAAATATTCATTAATTAGAATAAAATATCAGAAACTTAATTTGGTAAACTTTTTACCAAAAACTATCTAGTAAAATATAATTAACCCCTAAACACGACCTAAGGTGTTACAATCTTCCCCCCCTTAAAGAAAATTCGTCCCCGAATTTTAAAATACAAAGCTACGCATACCTTCAGAGAGATGAGGGAACTTCTCCCGCATCTCGCCCTCGGCCTCCCAAGTGATCTCTTTACCGCTTGGGATGCACCAAAATACCTTCACTGATGGCAAGACCTTCTATCGAAGCTTCTTCACCTGCCGGTCCAATATTACGGCTGGCTGTTAGGTGAACGAAGGATCACGCTCGAACTAAATAGTCTGGCGCTGAATCCAATGAGAAAGGTCATGAAGGTAATTGCAAAGTATCGACATAGGAAATACGGGGTGAATATTCAATAATCTGGGTGGAAGTGCCCAACTTAAGGCAACGAACCTACTCGCCTTAGGGATCCTAAAATGACTTACTATCCTGGAAAGCTTCCCAAAACTCAACATGTCATTTATCGGAAACTTCCGTGGGAATACATGATCTGCCATTGCGAGCTCGAATCTGCGACCCTCTTGGTCAGCATCTGATCTCTATCCGCAAAGACCGTTCTCATCCTGACCCAAAACAACCGAGTCATTTCCGAGATTTCTAAACTAGCTGAGGTCCAATAATCCTATAACACGGAGTTAGGAAAAACAGACTGGTGACCGACACGACCTAACCTCTAAACCTAAAGGTTACCAATTGGAGTGTCTCCTGATAACTGCTATCAAAGGAGAACCCTATCGATGGCAAACGACGATCCCTAACTTTCGACAACAATTTCTACATACGCACAACTTAACAATAGCAACTAAGCAAACTGAGTATCACCGGATGACAAACATCCGAATGGAGTCACATCCTGACAACTCCTGGGTGGACACCATAACGAATTTCGGGGAGATCTGCTCTCGTTCCCTCTTCGGAACGGTTAAAGGTTGCAACTCTCCAGCCGGTCTCAGTTGCCAAACTCAAACACACAACAAGACAAACACCTTGAAACAAATCCCAAGACTTCTCTTTCTATCCTTGCCCACCCGCAACTACCTTACAAGTCACGTTAACAGTTGGTGGGGCTTGAATGAGTACAGGGAGTTGACCGATGTGCCTGCCCTAGGATTCCACATCTCTTCCTCATAACATTAGGTACACAAGTGTCTCTCTAGCCGAGCACACCCTTGCCACAAGTCAAGGATTCCAAATCATTATCCAGCCGAGTAGGCTTCAATATCTCTGACGAACGAGCGTCGGCGGGCAGTGTCTCGCGAAAGCGATTTAAGAAAAGTGGTCGGGCGCGGACATGAGCCAGCTGTCTCCTTAGTAGAGACGAACTTAAGTTGTACTCAACGATCGCACAAGAACTGAGAATCTGCGGAGGACTATCACAACAATCAAAACCCGCTGCAGGAAGATGTACATTTAACTCTGGTGGTCCGTGAAAATCTGACACGACTCTCAAACAAGTGGTGTCTCTAATCTCCAACGCAAAACTATCGCGGCCATCTCCAGATCATGAGTGGGATATCCTTCTCGTACTTCCTCCAAATGTAGGGAAGCAAAAGCGATAACTCCATTGTGTCATCTCAGTACACATTCGAGTCCTACTCACGAAACATCACAGTTAAACCACAAAGTCGCCCGAACCAAAAAGCAAGGAAAGAGCTGAAGCAGTTGTTAACCGAGTCTTCAACTGCCGAAACTTCGTACACAAGCCTCAGTCAAAAGAAAGAAACCTCCAATCCGGTCAATTTAGTCAACGGTGCAGCATTACACTAGCAATCCTGGAAGAAACAGTGGTTAAGAACCTGCTAAGCTCAAAATCTGCGGACCTCCGTCCTGCTCGCAATTTTGAGCCTAAGCTGTACGGCCACGATCTGCCTCGAAACCATACAAAACCGTCTCCGTAACTACAAGACCTAGGAGTCAACACAAACAAGCTTGAAGGGAACACTCCGAGAATCTAGTAAACCGCTGGGGCTCTCCCAGTATCCGTATAACAGATCCTCAAGTGCTACCCTAACCCTCAAGGCACACTAAAAAGACTAGGTTGTCGTAAATAACACAACAATAACTAGTCGAGGAACGGCCCGAAGAAAACCAGTTCATCACACCTACGAATGCTGCTAGAGCATTGGTGAGTCCAGTGACACACCCAAAACACACAAGCCCGTAGCACGCACAAGGCAGTCTTCGGAATGTCATTACTCCGAACCCGCAACAAAGATGACCTGATCCCTAACCAACTTAGACAAAGTCTCGCACTCTGGTGCTGATCGAAGAATTCGTCAATGCGAGGTATAGAATACCTATCCGCACCGTAAGCCGGTTCAATTGACGATCCATCAATACACAACCTCAATCTGTCATCTTTCTTCTTGACGAACAGAAAAAGGAACTTCCTAATGCGAAACACCCAGACGCACAAACTCCCTCAACAACAACTCTGCAGCAGATCCTTAGCTCCTTAAGCTTCGCCGGCTCATCTGGAACGACGTCGGAAAAATTCTCGCACGAAAGAAAACCGGTCCAACAAACCAACTGTGGCTACAGCATCACGAAAAACGCCAAGAATCCACGACATCTCCTCAGAGCCGACTAGCGAACAAGGCTGAATTCAAGCTATAAGAGGCGGCACTACTATCCACCTGCACAACAAGAACTGACTTGCCCGGGAAAACAAAACCTAACTGTTTCCTCACGGTAGCCTACAACGCCTAGCACGTAGCTAACCAGTCCGTGCCCAGGAGATTGCCAAATCCAACATCTTTAGGAAGTTCAAATGACAGACGAATCTCTATCTCCTATCCGATGGGCATAAGACCGAAGTACGTGTTGCACAACAAAAGGATTGCTAACGGAAGTTAACACAACAAACGGCTAATCTACCTAGCACGACTCTCGTCCTAAACTCGGCACGAAATGTGGAACATACGAGTGCATGAATCCGGATCAAACAATACGTGTGCAATAAAAGGACATACTGAAAGAGTACCTGAAACCACAGCATTGGACGCCGGAGCATCCTGATGAGTCGAAGCGAAAACTTAGGCCTGCCCTCCATCTGCGACTGATCGAACTCCTCCTCTACTAGCCTGGCCCCTCTGTGCGAACCCTCCGTATCCACGACGTCTCAGAATACGACCCTGACGTGGTGTGAAGGGACACTGCCTGATGAGGTGTTGAAGGCTTCCGCATCGTAAACACCTACGCGCTTCCTGCTGTCCTGCCTGGGGATGAGAGCCAAACGACTGTCCTCGTCCCAAGCCTCTGCTCTGGGCTGGTACACCAGTATGATTCCACAACTGTTCCGGAATTCTCACTGTCTCTGGAAGACGTGTCTCGTAAACTGGGGCTGTCTCCACCGGTGCTATGTAGGGGACGGAATACTGCATGATGATCGCAAGGAACAACTGGGTAACAGGGGTGACAACCACCTGTCCCTGCGCTCGAACGACCTCTACCAATGAGCTCATCGTCTGGCGCAAGCCCCGCATCTCTGCCACTAGTCTAGCGATCTGATCTGTCGTAGGGGAAACAATCTGTCCTGGTACAACAGGGGTACTACTCGGATCAGTCCTCGTCTCAGACGAATCAACTCGAACCTCGGCTCTCACAACCGCTCTCTGCACCCTCGTAGTCCTTGGTGGCATAATGGCTGAAAAGAAGGTAGGATTTGATGAGGATACGAAAATCGAATCACAAGGATATATACGATCATAAAGGAAATTCAATCAATAAGTCCTAAGGTCGCTTAGGCGGAGTACCGTATCGTGAGTATGCCGCGGAACATACACACGCTACGCCACTCTGCTGCAGCTACCTACTCCATCATACCAGGGTCATCCTACACTCCGAAGGTAAAACCTACGCTTTGATACCAACTTTGTCACGACCCGAAGTTTGGCCCGTGACCGGCACTTAACCACGTAACGTCTACAGGCGTAACGCGACTAAGTAAGCCGAAAACCCATAAATCAAACCAGTAAATGTATAAAGTGTTTTAAGCTTTTGATAGAACCAAATACTAAGACGTTAAGAAACCCTAAGTAGAAAATTACCAAGATAACAATATACGACGCCGTAGCGGAGAAAATGAGCAAGTGGGAATCATCACAGATAGAATAACTGCATAAGTAAAGTCGGCTCACAACGAGCTCGACACCAGAATACAAAATAATATACATCGTCCTCACAACTGGTCTCTAAGTCAATACATAAGTAGTAGATGGAGAGTACTAGATACAACAATGTACATAACTGAAAGATAACCAGATACCGCACAAAACCCACCTATCTGTAAGTCCATATTGCGACCCCCGGTACTTACGGGGAGGCGGAAACGGTATAAAAGACGAATTTTTATCGCAAGAGGCAACATGGACTAAACTTTGTCGGGATCGTTGTCTAAACTAAAACTAGTTAACAAGCTAAAGAGAGTTAGCTACTATGGAAAATGGTTATACCTAAACTTGAACTCCTTCTTCTTCAAACCTTGTAGAGGTTGATGGTTCTCTTTTCGTCGCCTTCTCCCGTCGAAGATGGATCCACCTCGAAGGTTCGACTTTGGGCTCTTCCTCGATCTTTGAGTGAACTAGGGTTTCCGGCTTGCTAAACCTTCATCCTAGAATGAGTAGAGAGTGATTAGGGTTTGCTTTTCTATCTAAAGAGAATGATTCTCAACACATGAGAAGGTTTCTCTTTTCAAGAGGAAGAAGAAGATGAAATGAGGAGAGAGAGTGAGAATGATAGAATGAGCAATATTTTCTCTTTCTTGCAACCATATTGCAAAAAGAAAAGAATTATCTAAATGATAATAATTGAAATAAGAATAGTTGATGGTTATTTTAGGAATGACCACTATCATGCTTCTTTAAATGAAGTGTAAGCATGAATCAAGGAGGATCTTCAAAGCATGATGGTGGTCAAAGGTCAACAAGTCAACCAAGGTCAACAAGTCAACAAAAAATCAACCATAACATAATTCTCATTTAATTACTATTATTAATAGATAATATACAAATCCATTAGGGTTTGGAAAAAGATAACTGTCAACTGTGCATACGCACCCGATCCGAAACCCTAATGAAAAACCTCATTCTCCGCCTCAAGCAACTGTGCATACACACCTGCATTCTCGTTCCGAGGAACAAGAATACCAAGATATAAAAGCAACCCCCAAAACATATACCAGTATCTGGCTCAAACCAGAGCCTGCCAGTATAATCCGTCCGGACTCCAAACGTGCACAAGTGCGCGGATGAGAACGAACCTTGTCGCAAAACCATGCGACCTCTACTCTGTTTTGCCCAGAGGCGAATACCCTCTGTGTGGGACTCTAAAGACTCGACACTACGCTGGCAGTGGGTTTAACCACAGACCGCAAGCGGCACTAGCTGTGCGTAACGGTCCCCAGGTAGATGCCGACAAGAAGGCTGACGAGGTGAAACCCCATCTGAACTCCTACTGAGTCTGAATGTGACATTCTCCGTACAGTCCGGTCTGTTCGTCTGATACATCGCATGGCGGGCCTAGGGGGCGGTAAAACGTCAGTCCCCCAATAGCGGTACAAGTCGTGTCGGAGTGAAGCCCAAAACACCCTGAGATAAACACTGGAAACCTACCAGTATATCTCGCTTGCCCTGGCCAGGGACTACTCGTGTAATGGCTCTCCTAGACACAGCGCGATGTCAACCCCCAATACCGGGAGAGACGAATCCTGTCTAACCGTCACTGCCTCCAAGTGCTTCGGGACTGCACCCAACCACCACCTGTTTGCACGACTCCTTTGAGCCGTGGTAGGGTAGTGATCAAAGTGCAGTGGGAACACACTCGAGGCGAAGTGTCAGTGTCAAGTCAGCGGACTAAGCTGTACTCATGTCACCTGGGAACTGATAACTGACGATAGGTATAATACCAACCTGTCAGTTCCCGACGAGTCCTGTCCAGTGTACTCGTAACCCAACGAGCACCCGTATACTATCTCCAGTACGACGTACTGATGGCTGTGGGACAGACCATCTCCCACACTGGGATGAGAAGCGCATACGCTAGTCTACTCCGGAGTATCGATGCCCTGTCTCGATAGTCCTACGACTAGGGACCTGTATAAGGATGTGCTTATCGATTACCCAGCCCCCACTAGTGTGACTGCCATCACAACGCTGGTAATCAAGCAAAGATCCTAAGGGCTCCACTAATGCGTATAAGTGATATACTGAAATAAACACAAGTACACATTGAAGTAGAAACAAACCAAGTAGCATACTACTATATTGAGCAAGATTGTTTATACAAGGTGAATATCCCAAGCTTCCATCAAGTAATATACAAACTAGTATGATACAGTAATGGCCTCTAGGGCATATACACTAACAATCTCCCACTTGCACTAAGGCCATGTACTGGCGTATCGAAGACCTATCATCTCGATCAGCCGCTCGAACTGAGTCTGGGGTAGGGCCTTGGTGAATGGATCTGCAGTGTTCTCTTCTGAAGCAACCCTCCGAACCTCGATCTCCTTGCGATCCACGATCTCCCTGATCAGGTGATACCGCCTCAAGATGTGCCTGGATCTTTGATGGGACCTGGGTTCCTTTGCTAAAGCTATAGCCCCGTTGTTGTCGCAATACAGAGGTACTGGGTCAACAATGGACGGAACCACCTGAAGTTCTTTTAAGAACTTCCTTATCCAGACAGCTTCTTTTGCGGCATCAGATGCAGCGATGTATTCCGCTTCCATAGTCGAGTCTGCAACGGTTTCCTGTTTGGAACTCTTCCAACACACCGCCCCTCCATTGAGGGTAAAGACAAAACCCGACATGGACTTGGAATCATCCTTGTCACTCTGGAAGCTGGAGTCAGCAAAGGCCTCAATCTGGAGGTCTTTTCCGCCATACACCAAGAACATCTCCTTAGTCCTCCTCAGGTACTTGAGAATGTTCTTTACCGCTATCCAATGTTTCTCCCCAGGGTTTGACTGATACCGGCTTACTACACTCAGTGCATAAGCTACATCCGGTCTGGTACACAACATCGCATACATTATAGAGCCTACCGCAGAAGCGTAGGGTATAATAGACATGCGATCCCTCTCCAAATCAGTCTTGGGAGACATCTCTTTAGAGAGGGTGATCCCGTGACAAGCCGGTAAGTTACCGCGCTTGGAATCTTCCATACTGAATCTTTTCAGTACGGTGTCGATGTACCTGGACTGTGAAAGTCCTAATATCCTCTTGGATCTATCACGATGGATCCGGATCCCCAGGATGTAAGAGGCATCACCCAGGTCTTTCATGGAGAACCTGTGTGACAAGAAACCCTTGACAGATTGTAGCATAGGAATGTCATTTCCTATTAAGAGAATGTCATCCACGTATAAAACAAGGAATACCACAGTTCTCGCTACAAATCTACTATAGATGCACGGTTCATCTGGATTTTTGATAAAGTCAAATTCCTTGACCGTCTCATCAAAACAGATGTTCCAACTCCGCGATGCCTGCTTTAGTCCATAAATGGACTTAAGCAACTTGCACACCTTTCCGCTGCTCCCACTCTGAATGAAACCCTCCGGCTGATCCATATAGACACACTCCTCTAAATTTCCATTTAGAAAAGCGGTTTTTACGTCCATCTGCCAAATCTCATAATCGTGGAAGGCAGCAATGGCAAGAAGGATCCGAATGGATTTCAGCATAGCCACTGGAGAAAAGGTTTCGTCGTAGTCCAAGCCAGGTCTTTGACGGAAACCCTTTGCTACAAGTCTAGCTTTATAGGTCTCAACCTGTCCATCTACACCAATCTTCCTTTTGAAGATCCACTTGCATCCTACGGGTTTTATCCCGTCTGGAGCAATGTCCAACGTCCATACTTTGTTGGTGTACATGGACTCCATTTCGGTCCGCATTGCATCCAGCCATTTTACCGAGTCAATGCTCTGAACGGCCTGCTGGAAGCTAGTAGGCTCATCATAGTCTATGATGCAATCCTCTCTATCCCCGTCTATGAGAAAACCGTAGTATCTCTCGGGCGGATGAGACTGCCTACTACTTCTACGGAGCGGCATAGGAATGTCCTGTTCATTTGAACCTTCTGGTTCCACTAAGCTTTCAGTAATAGTCCGTGGTTCTGGAATTTCTTCCAGTTCTACTGTGCTCCCACTTATCTGGTTTTCCAAAAACTCAGTTTCCAAGAAGTAGGCATGACGAGAAACAAGGACTTTTTGTTCCTCTTCACAGTAGAAGAAATATCCCTTGGAGTTCTTTGGATATCCCACGAACTTACACTGTACTGAACGCGCCTCGAGCTTGTCCGCATACTGCTTTTTAACAAAAGCTGGACATCCCCAAGTCTTGATGTGACTGAGATGGGGTCTCTTCCCACACCACATCTCATATGGTGTAGTAGGCACAGTCTTAGTAGGAACTCGGTTTAAAAGGTACGCAGCTGATTCTAGTGCATACCCCCAGAATGATCGCGGTAACTCAGCGTTACTCATCATGGACCGTACCATATCCAATAGGGTCCGGTTCCGTCTCTCCGATACACCGTTATGTTGCGGGGTGTATGGAGGAGTAAGCTGAGAGAGAATCCCATTCTCTTTTAAATAATTCAGGAACTCGGCACTTAAGTATTCTCCACCTCGATCCGATCTTAGAATCTTGATACTTTTGCCTGTCTGTTTTTCTACTTCATTCTTAAATTCCTGGAACTTTTCAAAAGATTCTGACTTATGTTTCATTAAGAAGACATAACCGTATCTTGAAAAATCATCCGTAAAAGTAATGAAGTAAGAATAACCGCTTCGTGCATGTGTAGACATTGGACCGCACACGTCGCTGTGTACGAGTCCTAAGAGCTCGCTCGCTCTTACTCCGTGTCCAGTGAACGGAGTCTTTGTCATCTTTCCTTTGAGACAGGATTGACAAGTGGCATATGATTGATATTCGAACGGATCCAAATATCCTTCTGTATGTAACTTAGTCAACCTTCTCTCATTGATGTGACCCAGTCTACAATGCCATAAGAAAGTCTGATTAATATCTGGTGACTTTCTTTTGTGTGTATTCTGGACATTGAAAATCTGTGGTTGGTTTAATACGTATATACCATTGCTCAATGTACCTGACCCAATCAGAACTTGATTAAGGTGAATGTTAACAACATTACTTACAAACGCAAATTCATAACCTTCTTCAGAAACCAAAGATACAGAAATGATATTACAAGTTGCGTTGGGTACAAAAAAGCAATTACGCAAAACCAAAATATGTCCATCTGACATTCCTAGGTGATAGTCCCCCACGGCTTTAGCATCCATGCTAGCTCCGTTCGCAACTCTGAGGGTCATGTCACCTTCCTTCAAAAACCTACGGTTTCTCAACGCCTGCAAAGAATTACAGATATGAGATCCTGATCCGGTATCCAATACCCAGGAAGTAGAGTTTATAGAAAGACAGTTTTCAATAACATACACACCTGAAGCTGAAGCTGCAACCTGCTTCAGTTCCTGTGTCCTGGCTTTCCAAGCCCTGCAATCTTTCTTCCAGTGTCCACTCTTGTGACAATAGAAGCATTCCTCTTTACCAACAAGCTTCCCCGCTATCTTTGTTGCCTTTTCCTTTCCCTTCGCACCCACTTTACTAACACCGCCCCTTGGTTTGGCGGGGGCTTTCCTCTTCTTTCCCTTGGCTTTCGCCTTGGACCTAGAAGAAGAAGATCCTCCTACAAACAAAGTGGATGTATCCCTACCCTTCTGTAGGGTGCCCTCTGCGCTCCTCAGCAGGTTGAGGAGTTCTGAAAGTTCAACTTCCTTTTCTTGCAAGTTGAAATTCAGTATGAACTGGGCGTAAGTGGATGGAAGGGACTGGAGAATTATATCTGTGTAGAGTTCACTATCCAACGTGGTCCCAAGTTCCGCGAGCTCCTCAGTGTAGCCAATCATCTTAAGCACGTGGTCCGCTACCGATGATCCGACGGCCAACTTAGTCGAAAATAACTTCTTCGACACTTCGTATCTTGCGATACGAGACTGCTCTCCATACAGTTCTTTTGTATGAAGAAATATGGATTCCAAATCCATATTCTCGTGCCTCCTCTGATGGTCATTGTCCATCGAGGCAAGTACGAGGCATCTGGCCTTCGCGCTGTCAATCTCCCAAGTCTTACGGATTTCCTTATCCGCGACGCTGGAGGTGGGACCTGGGACGGGGGGAGCTTTGCTGGTAAGAAGATACCCCAGCTTGTCGTAAGAGATTGCCAATTTGACATTCCTGAGCCAATCTTTGTAGTTTGGCCCTGTCAATATGTTTTTATCTAGAAGTAACTTAAGTCCAGTCATTTCGATTTGGTCGCTGCAGGGGGAGAGAAGAAACACTTAGCACGATGCTCTTGCAAGTTTAGAATGGTTTTTAATTTGTCTAAACAGGATGGCTCCCACTGTCTCTCGAATCCCTCCTCAAACCACAAAGGAAGAATTAGCCGGGATCAATCCCACCGTACAATACTTGCTTAACCGTTCAGCCAGGCCAGTGTCGGTACTTCGAGGGAGGTTTTCCAACGCTTTCGCGAAGTTCCTTAATTTAAGAACCTCTTTTCCCTGGGGGCGTAGCCCCGCTAACACCTTTCTAGGCACCTACTAGGTTTATAGCATTGATCGTTTAGTGAGAAATTTCCCGAGGAGTAGCATATACTCACAGTAGGATCGGGATCCAAATATCATCGCGTGATGAAAATGAAGGAATCCTACCATAATCATCACACTCCAATTGGTATGCAAATCTAGCAAGTTTCAGTACTTATGAAACTCCCGATGTGGATTTTTGCCCCATGCTCTTATGACCTTGACTTTGGCCAACAAATCATAAGTCACATGTCAAGTTCTTCCCGTCGTTATCCAGGTTAATTTGAATCCACCCGTACATACCCTTGACTTTGGCCAACAAGGCAGTACGACTGTTCCAAATCAACGCATCTATCTATGCTGCACATGAATATCCAATAGCTACCAATCACTATGCCTTGACTTTGGCCAACAAACACAGCTTGAATACTATTGACTATTTATGTGAAACGACGGAGGGCTACGAATGGTTTTGGCGAAACCGTGAACGTAGTGAACTTGATATAATCGATGGAACGAGATAGCTTTTATAAGGAGTGGCTCAAGCTCCGCATTTAAAAGTTAGTTTTGAAAAGAACCGAGTGGTTTTTCGAAAGTGTTCCATCGACTTAAACTTGGTTTATTATCTTGCATTAGTTCTTTTAATGCGTGATATTCTTGCATTAGTTCTTTTAATGCGTCCCATCATTTAATTCCTACCATTGCAGAAAACAACCAAAATATGACGTACGCTTATGCCATTCGCATTCGCCACGGGGTCCCGTCATCACTCGTTAGGTTACTTAACTAACGACAGAGCGGGGGCTGGGCTAGCGCGGCTGTAAAACATAAGCAACGCCTAAATAGAAAGCAATGATAGACATTACAGATCACAGATGAATACATTGGATATACTAGCAATCCGCATTCCTTTCGAGCCTGAAACGAAAAGCGGATAACACGGTCGCGGTGAATAGCAAATACCCCACCCAAGACCCCTACGGGTGCGGCAAACTACCCTCCATGTTCCCGGTAGTTTGTGCACCCCACCATGGGTCTATCCTAGGAGCAAAAACAGTAAAAAGAATTATACAATGACGGCTACAACCCCGACCCGGTTGTGCGGCCAAACAAAAAATATAATTACATCAATTTACATTTACAATGAATGAAAGAAAAACAAAAGCTCATCTCACATCCACCCCGGCTATTCACCCGCGACAGTCCAACACATTCATATACACATTCCAGAACATTACAGATCATGTATAACCCCGACTAATCGACTTATAGCGATTAGCCGACGTTCAATACATGCAAACATCACAGATATAACCAACATAGCCAAAGTGCAGTGAAGTTCGGAAAAAAATACGGAATTATAGGACCCCAAAAGTGAATTTCAGTTCTGGAAAATCTGGGTACATATAATATATCTTAAAAATCCCAAAACCAACACAGAAGAACACTGCACGAAAAACGATGCAAAGAAGACACCAACTTGCGGCGGTTCCGCGGCCAGATGAGTAGGTGAGGCCGCGGAAGCGCGGCGGTTTGGAGGAATCATGATATCGTTTTTCTTGTGTGTTCTTAGAAAACCCTGAGACGATTTTACAAGTATAACGTTTTTCATTTTGAGCAGAAAAAATTTCAACAGAAAGTTAGGTTTTCGTTTTTCCGGTTTTGCGATTTTTCGGTTCCGAACTTCGTTACACTTCACTACCAAGCTAGTTTAAGTTTAGTAAGGCTCTGATACCACTGTAAGTCCATATTGCGACCCCCGGTACTTACGGGGAGGCGGAAACGGTATAAAAGACGAATTTTTATCGCAAGAGGCAACATGGACTAAACTTTGTCGGGATCGTTGTCTAAACTAAAACTAGTTAACAAGCTAAAGAGAGTTAGCTACTATGGAAAATGGTTATACCTAAACTTGAACTCCTTCTTCTTCAAACCTTGTAGAGGTTGATGGTTCTCTTTTCGTCGCCTTCTCCCGTCGAAGATGGATCCACCTCGAAGGTTCGACTTTGGGCTCTTCCTCGATCTTTGAGTGAACTAGGGTTTCCGGCTTGCTAAACCTTCATCCTAGAATGAGTAGAGAGTGATTAGGGTTTGCTTTTCTATCTAAAGAGAATGATTCTCAACACATGAGAAGGTTTCTCTTTTCAAGAGGAAGAAGAAGATGAAATGAGGAGAGAGAGTGAGAATGATAGAATGAGCAATATTTTCTCTTTCTTGCAACCATATTGCAAAAAGAAAAGAATTATCTAAATGATAATAATTGAAATAAGAATAGTTGATGGTTATTTTAGGAATGACCACTATCATGCTTCTTTAAATGAAGTGTAAGCATGAATCAAGGAGGATCTTCAAAGCATGATGGTGGTCAAAGGTCAACAAGTCAACCAAGGTCAACAAGTCAACAAAAAATCAACCATAACATAATTCTCATTTAATTACTATTATTAATAGATAATATACAAATCCATTAGGGTTTGGAAAAAGATAACTGTCAACTGTGCATACGCACCCGATCCGAAACCCTAATGAAAAACCTCATTCTCCGCCTCAAGCAACTGTGCATACACACCTGCATTCTCGTTCCGAGGAACAAGAATACCAAGATATAAAAGCAACCCCCAAAACATATACCAGTATCTGGCTCAAACCAGAGCCTGCCAGTATAATCCGTCCGGACTCCAAACGTGCACAAGTGCGCGGATGAGAACGAACCTTGTCGCAAAACCATGCGACCTCTACTCTGTTTTGCCCAGAGGCGAATACCCTCTGTGTGGGACTCTAAAGACTCGACACTACGCTGGCAGTGGGTTTAACCACAGACCGCAAGCGGCACTAGCTGTGCGTAACGGTCCCCAGGTAGATGCCGACAAGAAGGCTGACGAGGTGAAACCCCATCTGAACTCCTACTGAGTCTGAATGTGACATTCTCCGTACAGTCCGGTCTGTTCGTCTGATACATCGCATGGCGGGCCTAGGGGGCGGTAAAACGTCAGTCCCCCAATAGCGGTACAAGTCGTGTCGGAGTGAAGCCCAAAACACCCTGAGATAAACACTGGAAACCTACCAGTATATCTCGCTTGCCCTGGCCAGGGACTACTCGTGTAATGGCTCTCCTAGACACAGCGCGATGTCAACCCCCAATACCGGGAGAGACGAATCCTGTCTAACCGTCACTGCCTCCAAGTGCTTCGGGACTGCACCCAACCACCACCTGTTTGCACGACTCCTTTGAGCCGTGGTAGGGTAGTGATCAAAGTGCAGTGGGAACACACTCGAGGCGAAGTGTCAGTGTCAAGTCAGCGGACTAAGCTGTACTCATGTCACCTGGGAACTGATAACTGACGATAGGTATAATACCAACCTGTCAGTTCCCGACGAGTCCTGTCCAGTGTACTCGTAACCCAACGAGCACCCGTATACTATCTCCAGTACGACGTACTGATGGCTGTGGGACAGACCATCTCCCACACTGGGATGAGAAGCGCATACGCTAGTCTACTCCGGAGTATCGATGCCCTGTCTCGATAGTCCTACGACTAGGGACCTGTATAAGGATGTGCTTATCGATTACCCAGCCCCCACTAGTGTGACTGCCATCACAACGCTGGTAATCAAGCAAAGATCCTAAGGGCTCCACTAATGCGTATAAGTGATATACTGAAATAAACACAAGTACACATTGAAGTAGAAACAAACCAAGTAGCATACTACTATATTGAGCAAGATTGTTTATACAAGGTGAATATCCCAAGCTTCCATCAAGTAATATACAAACTAGTATGATACAGTAATGGCCTCTAGGGCATATACACTAACACTATCAGCAAAAGAGCTAGTACACCAACTGTAGGGGTATCTGTGTCAAAAGATGCAAGAACGCAGCCTGCCGCGACTACTCCGAAGGGCAACCTGCAAACACTGTGGCACAACGGGGGTGAGTTGCCAACTCGTGAATAGAAAATAACATATAAAGGTAATCGCGAGTATGCACGTGCAACAATACTCTAACGTATATCAACAGATAACATCTATATGATGAACTGGATGCTCAAACATGCAACAAGTGTGATCTAATAACATCTCCATGTGATGAGCAAGAAATGTGATGGTCAGGTATAGCAATGCAATCTAACAACCCTATATAGAATGAACAGGGTGTGCAATGATCAGGTATAGCAATGCAATCTAACAACCCTAAATAGAATGAACAGGGTGTGCAATGATCAGGTATAGCAATGCAATCTACAACCCTATATAGAATGAACAGGGTGTGCAATGATCAGGTACAATAGATACAGGATGAGACATCAATTACTACATACTGAGCATGAGAAATATAACATCTACACGGAATGTCATCATAGAAAGTATAATCGGTACTCATCAATGCACCCAAATCCCAATATTACTCAGGCATCGTCATCCTCCTCGGTCCTCCAATCCTGTAAATCTCATATAATCGTGAGTGCCTAACATCGGCACCCAAAATATCAAGAAATACTCGTGCCAAGCATCGACACGCAAATCCTCCTGTATAGGGCATCCGTCAGTCCAGATCAGCCCACGGGCTCTGTCTGCGGTATCGGCCCTCGGCCCCGGCAGTACGAGTCGTCCCGTATCTATATAGAGATAACATATAAAGGTAATCGCGAGCATGCACGTACTGCGCTACTCTATCATATGCCAACAGATGGTATCAATATGTGATAAGCAATATGTGCAATAATCATGCAAGTGCTCTATCAGGTAATATAACTACAGGATGAGGTACAATAATATATGCTGAGCATGGGCAATATAGCATCTACACGGAATGTCAACGTGGAGTATATAATCGGTGTCCATCAATGCACCCAAATCCCCCAAATAGCTCAGGCGCCGGCACTCTCATCGGCCCTCTAATCCTGTAAATCTCTGAGAATCACGAGTTGGCAACTCACCCCTATTGTGCCACAGTGTTTGCAGGTTGCCCTTCGGAGTAGTCGCGGCAGGCTGCGTTTTGCATCTTTTGACACAGATACCCCCATAGTTGGTGTACTAGCTCTTTTGCTGATAGGTGGGTTTTGTACGGTATCTGTTTATCTATCAGTTATGTACATTGTTGTATCTAGTATTCTCCATCTACCATGTATGTATTTGACTTAGAGACAGTGTGAGGACGGTGATGTATATTATTTGTATTCTGGTGTCGAGCTCGTTGTGAGCCGACTGTACTTGCAGTTTGTTCTACCTGTGATGTTCCTACTTGTAGATCTTGATCTTCGCTACGGCGTCGTATATTGCTATCTTGGTGATTGTTTACTTAGATTTCTTAACATGTTATTAAGTGCTTTCATTTAAAACTTATAACACTCTATACTTTTACTGGTTTGATTTCTGGGTTTTCGGTTCACTTAGTCGCCTTACGCCTGTAGACGTTACGTGGTTAAGTGCCGGTCACGGGCCAAACTTTGGCACTTAACCACGTAACGTCTACAGGCGTAACACGACTAAGTAAGCCGAAAACCCAGAAATCAAACCAGTAAAAGTATAGAGTGTTTTAAGCTTTTGATAGAACCAAATACTAAGATGTCAAGAAACCCTAAGTAGACAATTACCAAGATAACAATATACGACGCCGTAGCGGAGAAAATGAGCAACAAGTGGGAATCATCACTGATAGAATAACTGCATAAGTAAAGTCGGCTCACAACGAGCTCGACACCAGATTACAAAATAATATACATCGTCCTCACAACTGGTCTCTAAATCAATACATAAGTGGTAGATGGAGAATACTAGATACAACAATATACATAACTGAAAGATAACTAGATACCGCACAAAACCCACCTATCAGCAAAAGAGCTAGTACACCAACTGTAGGGGTATCTGTGTCAAAAGATGCAAGAACGCAGCCTGCCGCGACTACTCCGAAGGGCAACCTGCAAACACTGTGGCACAACGGGGGTGAGTTGCCAACTCGTGAATAGAAGATAACATATAAAGGTAATCGCGAGTATGCACGTGCAACAATACTCTAACCTATATCAATAGATAACATCTATATGATGAACTGGATGCTCAAACATGCAACAAGTGCGATCTAATAACATCTCCATGTGATGAGCAAGAAATGTGATGGTCAGGTATAGCAATGCAATCTAACAAACCTATATAGAATGAACAGGGTGCGCAATGATCAGGTATAGCAATGCAATCTAACAACCCTAAATAGAATGAACAGGGTGTGCAATGATCAGGTATAGCAATGCAATCTACAACCCTATATAGAATGAACAGGGTGTGCAATGATCAGGTACAATAGATACAGGATGAGACATCAATTACTACATACTGAGCATGGGAAATATAACATCTACACGGAATGTCATCGTGGAAAGTATAATCGGTACTCATCAATGCACCCAAATCCCAATATTACTCAGGCGTCGTCATCCTCCACGGTCCTCCAATCCTGTAAATCTCATATAATCGTGAGTGCCCAACATCGGCACCCAAAATATCAAGAAATACTCGTGCCAAGCATCGACACGCAAATCCTCCTGTATAGGGCATCCGTCAGTCCGGATCAGCCCACGGGCTCTGTCTGCGGTATCGGCCCTCGGCCCCGGCAGTACGAGTCGTCCCGTATCCATCCATCGACTCTGGTCGGTATCCTCCGGATAACCGCCAGGTCCAACAACCAATCACCGGTAGGTAGTAGTCCCTCTGCCAGGCTCACCGTCTACTACACAGCGAAACCGTTCTCGCCCCGGGGTACCATACCGGGTCCACCATGTACCCGTAATCGGCCTCATCCAACTCCTCGATTCGGGTTCACATATATCACTCTAGTACCGAGAAAACACATGGTGGACGCACCGAAATATCATATCAAGGGAAACCGGGTTTTAAATAATTAACTATTCTCTTTTTTGAAATATCCACGGTTCCCCAAATCCAGAATTAACATGGAAACAATATATCTCAATGCGTAATCTAAGCAAGTATGAAGATATCAATGTATGTGTGAACAGATATGAGTATACAGTTTGCATGTGCGCAGGTATGAAGATATCAATGTATGTGTGCACAGATATGAGTATACAGTGTGCATGTGCACAGGTATGAAGATATCAATGTATGTGTGCACAGATATGAGTATACGGTGTGCATGTGCGCGGGTATGAAGATATCAATGTATGTGTATGTAGTACCAGTAGGGGTATGTGATGCATATGTGCCCAAATATGGATATAACATATGCTGTTATGCGGCAAATCATGACAACATCAATAAGGTAGAATCAGTATGATATATGATTTATAGCAATCCTATAATGTGAGTGTCATGGAAATCACTAACGGTGTGAGTGTAGCATATCAATCGTGCTCGTGCGACTTGAACCGTTAGTGACAGTGCAGTGTTCTATGCTATCATTTCTATATGCAACAATAATGTATGCTACTACAGTCCATATGAACATCTACAATCTAATATCCCAACTCGACCTGACGCTTAACGCCATACGGGCGATTTCCCCGTAGATGTTAAATCTACTCACCTGGTCGTGCGCTACTCGTAGCCGACCACCTGCTTCCCTTTCTTAGCTTCGTCCGACGTACCCGCCTGCGAACCTGAAATTACACAAGAATCCAAATATAAGCAACTATCTCGCAAAACGCGATATCGAAGTCAAACGATACGCTCGCGTCGCGAACTAAACGCGCATGTGTACGATACGCTAAACGTGTGCACGCGTTTAAAACTAACCCCGACACGCCGCGATACGCTGAATCATGGAACCCTCTCGCGTATCGCGCGTATTGCGCGAACCAAACGTACTAGAAATACGATATAACTTCCCAGATTCTACCCAGGCTAACAACTTACAAAACTATACATACCACTGGCCTAGAAATAACAACAGACTCCTACCCATCCAAACATCACCCAAAAATTCCCCTATCTGGCCGCAAATTGCGGCCAGAAAGATTAAACCGGCGGCCTCGCTATGGGGTGGGGGTCTCGGGCTCTGGTGGTGTGGTCTATACCTTGTATACCAGCTCCAGTTAACTCAATTTCAACCTGAACTACTCGGGACTATAGCAGATCATAGAAATCCAAAAAGTTCACTTAAAAACACTAAATTTGCACAATTAGAAATCCTATGGTATTTTGGTGTAACCTGGGGTCTAACTAGGTTTACATGGTCTTAATAACACCTAATTAGGTTAGGTTAACCAATACTAATAGCACTTAGCCATAAGTCCACACAAATCACCATTTCAAGCACAAAATCTCACTTTTTACACAAACCGAAGCTAAACTACACATACGTTAAGCAAACAAGAAGTTGGGCTCAGATTCTATACCTTACAAGACCCTAGGTGCAAGGAGAAAGGAGGTGGAGAAGATGGGAAGTGCTGCTGCAGCTGCTGGGGGCTGCTGTTGATGTTGCTGCTGCCACTGCTTGCTGCTGCTGATGCTACTGATGATGATGCTGTTGCTGCTGCTAGTTGCTGCTGCTGCTGGGGCTTCTTCTGCAGCTGCTGCCTCTCTCTCTCTCTCTCTCAGCTGAGTGTGTGTGTGTGTGTGAGAGAGTTGTGAGGAAAAGTGAGGAAAGAAATGAGGCCCCAAGTCAACAACTCCCTCTCTCTTTCCCTCTCTCTTCATTTAATGAGCATGGCTCAAGCCATGCCCATACTCCCTCTCTCATGCACCAAGTCAACAAAAGAAAAAGAAAAGAATTTCAAATAAACAAAACACACAAATAAATAAAACCCAAATACACCTAATGAAAATCAATTAACTTAAAGAGAATGGGTTAATCCTTCATGCTAGCTAATCATGGTTTAACCCCAAATCTAAACCATAGTTAACATGCACAAGTGTGTGTGTGCCTAGAAAAATCCTAATAAAATATTCATTAATTAGAATAAAATATCAGAAACTTAATTTGGTAATCTTTTTACCAAAAACTATCTAGTAAAATATAATTAACCCCTAAACACGACCTAAGGTGTTACACTTATACTTTTTACTGTTTGTTTCTCTACTTCACATTTATATACTTTGAATTTTTCAAAAGCATCAGGCTTTTGTTTCAACAAGAACACATGTCCATACCTTGAGAAGTCATCAGTAAAACTTATGAAGTAGGAATCTCCGCTTCTTGCATGTGTAGACAATGGTCCACATACATCACTATGTACGAGACCTAAGAGCTCGGTAGCTCTTTCTCCGTGTCCAGTAAACAGAATTTTGATCATCTTCCCTTTTAGACAGGATTGACAAGTTTCATAAGATTGATATTTAAACTTATCTAAATACCCATCTTTATGTAACCTATTCAGTCTTGTGGTATTTATATGACCAAGTCTACAATGCCATAAAAAAGCTTCATTTATATCTGGAAAAAAAATTTTGTTGGTGTTTTGAATGTTGAAAACTGTGTGTTGATTTAGAGTATATATTCCGTTATTAAGTGTACCAGTCCCAATCAACATTTGATTAAGGTGAATGTTCATAACATTGCTTTCTAATGTGAAACTATATCATTCTTTATCTAGTAAAGCAACTGATATAATATTACACATCATAGTCGGTACCAAATTCTAAGTTCTTCAAAATCAAAAAGTTGCCACTTGGTAATCAAGATGATAATCCCCAACAGCTATGGCGTCAATGTTTGCACCATTTACATCTCTGAGGGCCATATCTCCTTTCTTCAAAACCCTGTTATTTCTCAACGCCTGGAAATAGTTACAAATGTGAGATCCCGACCCGGTATCCAATACCCAGGAAGCAAAGTTAATGGAAAAGCAGTTTTTTGTTACAAACACACCTAAAGCTGAAGCATCGTCATGCTTCTTGTCCTTGAGTGAGGCTATATAAGCTCTGCAATTTCTCTTCCAATGTCCTTGCTTGTGACAATGAAAGCATTCTCCTTTCACCGATTCCATAACCCCAGCTTTTTCCTTGCCTTTCGCCTTTCTGACACCACCTTTCGGTTTAGTAGGGTTCTTCTTCTTCTTTCCTTTGGTTTTAGTCTTGGACCTGAAAGAAGAAGAAATCCCAACAACTAGAATGGGTGTTTTTTCCTTCTTTAAGTGCTCCCAGCTACTCTCAACATATTGAGATGTTTTGGAAGATCAGCTTCCATAGCGTGCATATTGTAACTCGATACAAACAAAGCATAGGCGGAAGGAAGGGACTGTAGAACTAAATCAACGTATAACTCGTTTTCTAACACGAACCCCAGGTTTGTGAGTTCTTCAATAAGATTGATCGTCTTTAAGATGTGTTCTCCTACTAATAATCCGGGAGCCATCCTCATTTGAAACAATTTCTTTGAGGTCTCGTATCTTGCGATACGAGGGTGATCTCCATACAAATCTTTGCAATGGAGGAATATTGATTGTACGTCCATATTCTCATGCTGCTTCTGAAGTTCATTATTCATTGAAGCCAGCACAATGCATTTGGCTTTCGCGCAATCTTCGTCCCTTGTTTTACGGACCTCGATGTCCGCAACCGTGGCTTTGGGACCTGGGGTCTGGGGTGCTTTACCGATGAGGACATATGCCACTCTGTCATAAGTAAGGGCAATGGTGACATTCCTCAGCCAGTCCTTGTAATTAGGATCAGTCAACATATTCTTTTCTAATAATAGTTTTAGTCCAGTCATGGTCGCTGCCTGTTAGAGGGAGAGAAGAAAACGCTTAGGGTATGCTCATGCAAGATTAGAATGGTTTACTATCTTGTCTAATCAGGATGGCTCCCACTGTTTTTATCAAATCTTCCTTAAAAACATTTAAAAGGAAAGATTAGCCGAATTAATTGCACCTTATAAGTTCGCATAATCGTTCGACCAGGCCAGTGTCGGTACTTCGAGGGAGGTTTTCCAAGGTTTTTTCCGAGTTCCTTAATTACAGAGAACCTCTTTTCCCAAGAGGTACCTCTTTTCCCAAGAGGTGTTGCCCCATTAACACCTTTATAAGCACCTACTTGATTTAGCTAATTGTAAAGTGAAAAATTCATCCAGGGGTAACACTTACTCCAGTGGGAATCGGGATCCAACTATTGCATAGAAGGTATGCAATCTCATTGCAAATTTCTAATCTTGGGAAAAGTAAATAATATACATCAATGGTGACATCATCCTTAACCCGAAAGTGCCCCAATAAAATAATATTACATACATTGATTTTTACATGAATGAAAATAAAAACTCTCATCTCACATAAAAAAAAACCGGCTATTCAAACACGACGATCCAATATAACATATCACAGCAACACATAACATCACATGTCATCAACGTAAGTAAATATGCGTATCCCAATTGTCGTTGACGTATAGCAACGAAACCGGCGATACACCACATATTACACTTACGGTCGCAGAAAAGAAAGTGAAAAACTACAACAATTGGAATTGTCACTGCCCTTAGACATCATAAACCCGGAATATCACATATTCTGGATTTCATGCCTAACAATGCAAATCTTACATTTAGGTCTCAACTATGAAAACACTTTTTCAAAAGAAGTCGGGTAATTCAACAAGATTCCCGATTCACCCGAGACCGAAATGTTAAACTTGCACGTAGCTAAATAGATTCCAATTATTGTATCACAATCTCAGGTAACTAGACAATGTTAAACTTTCCGATCGAATAAACAAACACCTAAAATTTCTCAAAGAGGTCAACACTTGAGCGGAGTTTAAAAAGTCCCCAGAACATGCCACAACTCCTATGAACCGGCCGTAGAAGGGTCAACCAATGCCTGACCCGTGGCACCGTTGAACTACCACAAACCCTAGGGTTTGGTGGCGGGTCTGACGGTCACAGAATTGAGTTAGGGTTTCGTTCATCTAGAGGGTCCACAGAATCGCTTGCATGATTTTCTGAAAGTTTTAAACTTAGGAAAAAATCCAACACTTGGAAAATTTCCAACAAGGGAAAAAGTGAGTTATTGATATTCGTTCGAACTTTTTATCGCCGTCTAAAATACCCGAAACAAAGTTAGATTTACAAATACGAAACACTCCGAATTGCTTATACGGTAAGATCACATCACATGCAAAATTAGCAAAAACAAGCAACACCTAAAATACCAAAACCCAGATACTGGAACACACTGAAAAACTTAACCCAAAACTCCACTACTAAACCGAGGTGGCCGGTTTTATTGGTGAGGTGGCCGGCCATTTTCTGAGGAGATGGGCTAAATTTCACACTGTGTTCATGTTGTATCTCATACAAAATTCTGCAGTTGTTTAAAAAAAAATTTGAAGAATTTAAAAATTCGATAGAAACTTATTTTAGTGTTTCAAGTTTCGGAGTCGTTTCGGTTTCTTAATCTAACAAACATCGTCTTATTTTCTAGCATGGCTCTGATACCACTGCTGGGTTGTCTAGCACGGCAATATGGTTTCGCGAGGCATCGTCCATGCCAATTTCAAAAATTTGTCGTTCTAGCTAACCTCTAACGCTAGAATCTGTCACGACCCACCCCCAAACACAGATGGTATTGTCCGCTTTGGCCGAAGCCGCACGGTTTTGTCCCTTTAAATGAACCCGGGGCTACTTCCCAGTAGGTCACCCATCCCAAAATTTCTCTGGCTCAAGCACGCTTAACTACGGAGTTTTTCAAACTCCGGAGTTCCGATTCATCCAAAAGGCGCCTCTATATTATAAGAGTGGTATCATTCCATTTATAGTTCAGATCGTACCCTCTTTTCAGAATGGAATTCGATACTCCCCATTGTTCTGGTGGGTCCCCGTGTGCAACCATATCGGTTACATCCCTACCTCGATACCGGATAACATCACACTTCTCACGGGGTAGATGGTATTCAGCCCCAACTCCACCTGGGGTATTACATGCCCCCCACTTAGAACAATGGTTCGTCCTCGAACCACAGACCTACTTTTGAGGGACCGTCTCTGATACCATACTTGTCACGACCCACCCCCAAACACAGATGGTATTGTCCACTTTAGCTGAAGCCGCACGGTTTTGTCCCTTTGAATGAACCCGGGGCTACTTCCCAGTAGGTCACCCATCCCAGAGTTTCTCTAGCTCAAGCACGCTTAACTACGGAGTTTGTCAAACTCCGGAGTTCCGATTCATCCAAAAGGCGCCTCTATATTATAAGAGTGGTATCATTCCATTTATAGTTCAGATCGTGCCCTCTTTTCGGAATGGAATTCGATACTCCCCATTGTTCTGGTGGGTCCCCGTGTGCATCCGTATCGGTTACATCCCCACCTCGATACCGGATAACATCACACTTCTCATGGGGTAGGTGGTATTCAGCCCCAACTCTACCTGGGGTATTACAGAATCTTTACTAGAAAATGTGACGATACGATATGTAAGCTACTTTACATCTAAGTGAATGAGGAATACAACATTTGTAGACCGGTCCTTCACTTCTAATGCTCCGTGTACCTTCGCTGGGAGTAGAGATCTCCCGAACTCTAGTATGGGTTCCCTTGGAGAAATGAACAAGCTTGCTTGAAGTCTTCGAGGCCGAAGATGATCTACGTCAAGGAGACTCAAGCTCATGTTACCTCTTCACTAATGGTAGATTAGTGAAGCAAACACCCTAAACTAAATGGCTAATGGTAGAAGATGATGAAGTAGGAAGTGAGCTCTCTTTAGATTTCTTTTTCTCACATTATTTCATCACTTAGAAAAAAGCTAGCAAGCTTTTTCTCATGAGGAAGAAGATGAAGTAAAGAGATGAAGAATGAACTCACAGCAACCATGGGTGAGTTAGTGTCATACACTAACCCATGTAGAGAATAAACCATAGGTTACAATAATGGTTAGGTTAATAAATATCTACAAGTAAAACAAAACTAGCGGACTAAGTCAAAGATACTACAAGCTTCTCCAAGCTTCCAAGCATGTGACTAATTTCCTACTAATTTTGATTAACTTTAAATAAATAAAACCATTCCATTATTATAGGCATGGTGTAAGTCTCATACACTCATGTCACATGTGTTATCAAGCATAACACAAAAGTTATACATTAATATATATCACATATATACTATATGCACACAAGTGAGAAAAAGAAATGTTTAAGTGAGCAAATATTAGTTAATGTAAATTAATAAATCACATATATAATTATACATTAAATTATCAAATCAACACTTGATTTAGTAATCCAGTTATATCATATACAACCGACTAATATCAAATGTAACAATCTATCGAATCAACACTAAATCTGATAACCCGGCTATATCACATATAACCGACCGATATCAAATATCGCGAGAATAGAATGCGGTATCATATACACGCACTAATCTCGGTCCCGCATATATCACATATGTGCTCCTATTTCGTTACGCATGAACCAGGAAACTTCTGTGTAGGACTCTAAAGACTCGGCAATATGCCGACAATAGGTGATGATCATATCAAACACCCATAAGCCGCAAATAGTCTGCTAAACGTAACGACCACCCGGATATTGAGCGATCAGAAGATCAACAAGCAAGCATAACAGTACCGTACAGTCCGGTCTCTTCGTCTGATATGTCGCATATCTCGCCTGGGGGTGGTAAACGTCAGACCCCAATAGCTTGATAAGTCATGCCGATGTGAGACTCATAATGGGTCGAGAAACTACTGATAACACTTACCAGTAAATCTCAGAAACAGCCCTGGCCAAGGACTTCCTGTTATAGCTAATCGAGCACAGCACAACATCAACCCCCAATACCGGGAGAGACGAAAACCCCTCCTATCGCTCATTGCCTCCATGTGACTCGGGACTGTACCCAAAAACCACCGTTTTGCACGTTCTCTTGAACGTGGTAAGGTGGATATCAAAGCACAGTGGGAATCACACAAGATTCTATGACGATCTTGGGTCGACATACTAACATGTACCAGTGTCACCAGAGAACTGCCATCTGATGTGAGGTATAATACCATCCAGGAGTTCTCGACGAGTCCATACAGTGTATCCAGTCTCCAGTGAGCACCCGTATATCATCCCGATGTCAAACACCAATGGATATGGGATCATCCATCGCCCATCTACATGGGTCGAGAAGGTATACGCTAGTCTACTCTGGTATATCGATGCCCCGTCTCGATACACCCATGACTAGGGACATTAAAGGATGTACTCATGGACTACCTTTGTCCCACTAGTATGATCCGCATCATAATCCAGTGTTAGAGTATATGCCCTAGAGGCCATTACTGTATCATACTAGTTTGTATATTACTTAATGGAAGCTTGGGATATTCACCTTGTATAGAAAATCATGCTCAATATAGTAGTATGCTACTTTGTTTGTTTCTACTTCAATGTGTACATGTGTTTATTTTAGTATATCACCTATACACATTAGTGGAGCCTTTAGGATCTTTGCTTGATTACCAGCGTTGTGATAGCAGTCACACTAGTGGGGGCTGGGTAATCTATAAGCACATCTTTATATAGGTCCCTAGTCGCAGGACTATCGAGACAGGGCATCGATACTCCGGAGTAGACTAGCGTATGCGCTTCTCATCCCAGTATGGGAGACGGTCTGTCCCACAGCCGTCAGTACGTCGTACTTGAGATAGTATGCGGGTGCTCGTTGGGTTACGAGTACACTGGACAGGACTCGTTGGGAACTGTTGGTTGGTACTATACCTATCGTCAGTTATCAGTTCCCAGGTGACATGAGTACAGCTTAGTCCGCTGACTTGACACTGTCACTTCGCCTCAAGTGTGTTCCTACTGTACTTTGATTACTACCCTACTACGGCTCAAAGGAGTCGTCCAAACAGGTAGTAGTTGGGTGCAGTCCCGAAGCACTTGGAGGCAGTGACGGTTAGACAGGATTCGTCTCTCCCGGTATTGGGGGTTGACATCGCGCTGTGTCTAGGAGAGACATTACACAAGTAGTCCCTGGCCAGGGCAAGCGAGATATACTGGTAGGTTTCCAGTGTTATCTCAGGGTGTTCTGGGCTACACTCCGACACGACTTGTACCGCTATTAGGGGACTGACGTTTACCGCCCCCTAGGCCCGCCATGCGATGTTATCAGACGAACAGACCGGACTGTACGGGGATTGTCACATTAAGGCTCAGTAGGAGTTCAGATGGGTTTCACCTCATCCGTCTTCTTGTCGGCATCTATCTGGGGACCGTTACGCACAGCTAGTGCCGCTTGCGGTCTGTGGTTAAATCCACTGCCAGCGTAGTGTCGAGTCTTTAGAGTCCCACACAGAAAGCTATTCGCCTTTAGGCAAAAGAGTAGAGGTCGCATGGTTTTGCGACAGGTCGCATGGTTTTGCAATAGGGTTCGGTCACATCCGTGCACTAGTGCACGTTTAGTGTCCGGACAGTTAACACTAGCGGGCTTTGGTTTAAGCCAGATCCTAGTGTACGTTTTGGGATTGGTTTTATCTCGTTTGTATTCGTGTTCCTCGAAATGCGGATGCGGATGTGTATGCACAGTTGACAGAGAGACAGAGACAAAGGATTCTCATTGGGGTTGTTGACTGTTGACTGTTGACTGTTGACTATTGACTTTTTGCTAAACCCTAATGAGAATAAGAAATATGATTAACAATAATATTAATTAAGTATTATAGTGACATGGTTGTTGAGGGGTTGACTTTGTTGACTTGTTGACTTTGTTGACCGGTTGACTAGGTTGGACTAGTTGACCATCATCATGACAATGGCTATCATTTCATGGCAAAGACTTTTGCTTGCTTGTTCAATTTTGCAAAATGAGTGCATGAAATGACATAGCCATTTTGACTTGAACCATCACATAATACTTGATTACTATTTTTGTTATGATGGTTTTGGATTATGAGAGCTAGGATGGCAAAAGACTTATTCATTCTCTCATTTTCTTTCTCTCTCTTTCTTGAGCTCTCCCTCTTGCTCTTCCTCTTGCTCTTCCTCTAGCTCAAGGCAACTCCATCTCATGAGTTGAGAAACATTGCCTTAGAGATAAAAGAAAACCCATATCACTTCTCTACTCATCCTAGTTCACAAGGTTTAGCAAACCAAGTGTTTTAGTTTCTTCAAGTTCGAGGAAGAAGCCAAAGGTAGAAGCTTTCAGGTGGATCCATCTTCGGCGCAAGGAGATGACGAGGTGAAGCCGATCCGTACACCGCAAAGAGTTGAAGACGAAGGAGTTCAAGAAAGGTATAACCCCCTAACCGAGTAGGTAAATCTCAAGTTAGGTTGTTAGGTAGTTGTTTAACAAAGATCCGTATTTTGAGTCCATGTTACCATTTCTTGAAAAATCGTTTTTCATCATTTCCGCAAGCCCGTAAGTACCGGGAGAGGTAACGTGGACTTACATCCAGGTAGCCAAGTACACATCCTAAGGGCTTTATCAAGATGTAATAAAGAGACAATCAGTGTACATGTTAAGATAAAGAGTAACCAGATAGCATACTATCATGTCGAGCAAGAAAGTCCTCCCTATGTATGTCCAAGCATCCACTATAATATACATCATATGTACAATAATGGCCTCTAGGGCATACATATAACTAACAATTACATATGTGGGATCCCGATCCGGTATCTAATACCCAGGACGTAGAGTTTACTGTGAAACAGTTCTTGGTAACTAACACACCCGAAGAAGATGCATCAACATGCTTATTCTTCGTTTGGGTGGCGTGAGAATCCAGATGTTCCCCTATTTCCTGCTCGGACCTATAATAATTATAAGTTGGAGCGGAACCAACGTTCCCCAGCTCAGTATAACAAGGGGGTTCGGTCAATACCTTTACATTATTATCTTGATTAAGGCCTGACATGGTCGCTTCCTGGAGAGGGAGAGAAAAAGAAACTTAGCGTATGCTCTTGCAAGATTAGATTGGTTATTATCTTATCTAATCAGGATGGCTCCCACTGTTTTTATCAAATCTCCCTTCAAACCCTAAAAGGTAAGACTAGCCGGGATTAGTTACACCCTACAAATTCGCCAATCTTTCGGCCAGGCCAGTGTTGGTACTTTGAGGGAGATTCCCCATGCTTTCGCATGGACCTAATTAAAATAAACCTCTTTTTCGCAGGGGCATAACCCTGTTAACATCTTTCTAGACACCTACTTGATCGGCTAATTGTGATGTGTAAAACTCTCCCAGGAGTAACTCTTACTCGTAGTGGGTATCGGGATCCAACTATCTCATAGAAGGTATGCAATCTCATTGCAAATTTCAACACTTGAAATTCCCGATAATATTTTGCCCCTAGCAACTTCTGACCTTAACATAGTCAACAAATCATAAGCGCTAGCCAAGTTCAACCCGTCATTTCTTGATTGAATTAAACCCACCCGTACGACCCTTAACATAGTCAACAAAGTCGTACGACTAACCTAATCCAATCGCATCTCATGCTTTAGCAGATAAGCACTAATTAGCTACCGCACACTACGCCTTAACATAGTCAACAAACGTAGCACGAATACTAAATAGTTTTTATCTGAAATGACGGTGGGCTACGGCAGGTTCTTTTAAGAAAAACCTTTTACGTAATGAACTTGATATCGTTGTAGAATCTAGTGATTTTGAAAAGGAATGTTTTTGAGGCTTTTACTAGTTTTTCTACAGAGGTCACTCCCGGTGAAGGGATCTCGGCTCTTTCCTTATCGAATAAGGTTCAGGATATTTCACAAATACCACTATACAAAGCATGAACTAAAAAAGCAATCAAAAGCAAAATCATGTTGGTTGTAGCATCTTCTAGCTTTTGCTAAAGAGGTCACTACCGATGAAGGGATCTCGGCTCTTTCCTTATCGAATAAGGTGTAGGATATTCTACAAGGAATACCGCTATGCAAAGCAAAAACTAGAGCTACCCTTTTTGAAAATTTGATTCCACAACATCTTTTAGGTTTCTTTATTTTTCATTAATCTCATTAATGAAGTCCCGTCAATTATGCTTCCTAAGCATCACAGAAGAAACGAAAATACAACGTACGCTTATGTCATCCGCATTCGCCACAGTGTCCCGTTATGCACCGTTGGGTTACTTAACTAACGGCATAGCGGGGCGGGACTAGTGCGAGTGCAAAACATAAGCAGCGTTTATTATATATCATATATATAATAATAAAGCATTCGTCTCATGCATATAAAGTGATCTCATCACAGAATATCAGCAACAGAAGATAACATATGAAATATTGGATATACTAAAACTTTCGTGTTTTAAATTAAGCCAGTATAAAACACGGATTCCATGGTCGCGGTGAATAGCCAAACCAACTTCCCTAAGCCCTTAAGAGAGCGGCAAGCAACCCTACCAATTCTAGAGTTAGGAGACCCGGTCTTGACTTCTCGAGATGGTCTCCTACTGAACTCTAGAACCCGGCTACTTGTGCTCCCCACCTTGGGTATATCCTAATACGGAAAACTAAATAATATACAATGGTGACATCATCCTCAACCCGAAAGTGTCCCAATAAAAGAATATTACATACAATTTTTTTTATATGAATGAAAATGAAAAACTCTTATCTCACGTAAAAAAACCCGGCTATTAAAAACACGATGATCCAATATAACATATCCCAGCAACACATAATATCACATGTCATCAACATAAGTAAATATACGTATCCTAATTGTCGTTGACATATAGAACCGAAACCGGCGATACACCATATATTACACTTACGGTCGCAGAATAAAAATGTCAAACTACAACATTTGGAATCCACAATCACCTTAGACATCATAAACCCGAAATATCACATACTTTGGATTTCATGCCTGACAATATGAATTCTAAATATTGTATCACATTTCACAGATAGTTAGACGATGTTAAACATTTTGATCGAATCAATAAACACCCAAAATTTCCCAAAGAGCTCAACACTTGAGCACAGTTTAAAAATACTCATAACATGCCACAGTACCTATGGACCAACCGTAGAAGGGCCAACTCTTGCTTCACCTATGGCGCCGCGGAACTACCGCAAACCCTAGGGTTTGGCGGCGGTTATGACGGTCATAGAATCAAGTTAGGGTTTCGTTCTTCTAGAGGGTCCATCGAATTACTTGCATGATTTTTGAATGTTTTAAAGTTTGAAAAAACCCGACTCTTGGAAAATTTCCAGCAAGGGAGAAAATGGGTTATTGATATTCGTTCGAACTTTTTAACGCCGTCTAAATTACCCAAAACGATGTTAAAATTACGACTACGAAACACTCTGAATTGCCTTTACAGAAAGTTAACATCACATGCAATTTCAGTAAAAACAAGCAACACCTGAAACACCAAAACCCAGAGCCTGAAGCACCAAACCAAAACGAACCCGAGAATACATTAATGGGCCGGCCAGGCCTGTTTTTTAAAGCATCTCGCCGGGTCAAATCCAGCGGATAGGGTTCGTATTCGTTTGGTGCTCATACTACATCTCATGTAACATTCTGCAGTTGCTTAAAAAAAATTTAGTCACTCTGAAAATTTTGACAGAAACTTGGTTTTTTCTTCGATGTTTCGGAGTTATTTCGGTTTTGTAATTCTACAAATATCGTCTAATTCTCTAGCTTGGCTCTTATACCACTGTAGACATGCCTAGCACGACAGCAAGGTTTCGGGAGGCATCGTCCATGCCATTTTCAAAAATTTGCCATGCTAAACAACCCTAACCCTAGAATCTTAACTAGAGAATTAGACAATACAATATGTAAACTACTTTACATCTAAGTGAACATGGAATACAACCTTTGTAGACCGGTCCTTCACTTCAATAGCTCCGTGTAGTAGTTCCTTCGCTCCAAGTAGTGAACTCCCGGACTCTAGAAAGGCTCCACAAGATGAAAGGAACAAGCTTACTTGAAGTCTTCGAGGCCGAAGATGATCTACGTCGAGGAGACACCAACTCAATCTACCTCTTCACTAATTGTGAAGATAACACCCTAAACTAAATGGCTAATCTAGTAGAGGATGACGAAGTAGGATTTTTGCTCACTTTAGAAATCTTTTTCTCATTAATTTTCCTCACCTCTCCAAACCCAAGAGAGCTCTTTCTTGTTGATAAAGAAGATGAAGCCAATAATGTTATGGCAACCATGGGTGAGAAAATATCTCATATAACTCATGTAGAGACATTACCATGGGTTTAGATAATAGTTAGGTTAATAAATATCTAAGGTAAGACAAAACTAGTGGACTAAGTCAATGGGTCCACAAGCTTCACCCATATGACTAATTTCCAACTAATTTAGATTTACTTTAAATAAATAAACCTTACATTATCATGAGCATGGTGTGAGTCTCATACACCTGTGTGGCATGTGGCATCAAGCATGACACAAAAAGAAACACAATTAATATATATCAAATGCATAAGTGAGATAAAGAAATTCATAAATGAGCTAATATTAGTTAATGTAAATATATCAAATATATAATTATACATTAAATTATTAAATCAACACTTGATTTAATAATCCGGCTATATCTCATATGACCGACTAAGATTATTTGTATCAACTTATCGAATCAACACTTGATTCGATAACCCGGCTATATCACATATAACCGGCCGATATCACATATCGCGAGAATAGAATACGGTATCACATACTCGTATTAATCTCGGTCCCGCACATATCACATATGTGCTCCTACTTCATTTTTCTTGAGCCAGTAAACCTCTGTGTAGGACTCTAAAGACTCATCAATACGTCGACAGTAGGTGATGATCATATCAGGCACCCACAAGCCGTCAGCGGTACTAGCTGGACGTAACGGCTACCCGGGTATTGAGAGATCAGAAGATCAACAAGCAAACATGCTCATACTCCTGTAAAGCCTGTTAGTAACCCTACTGTTAGTGTATATGCCCTAGAGGCCATTACTGTATCATACTAGTATGTATATTACTTGATGGAAGCTTGGGATATTCACAGTAGTATATACAATCTTGCTCGAAATGGCAGTATGCTACTTGGTTTGTCTCTGCTTTAATATGTGCATGTGTTTCTTTTAGCATATCGCTTATATATATATATTAGTAGAGCCCTTAGGTTCTTTTCTTGATTACCAGCGTTGTGATGGCGCTCACACTCGTGGGGGCTGGGTAATCCATAAGCACATCCTTATACAGGTCCCTAGTCGCAGGACTATCGAGACAGGGTATCGATACTCCGGAGTAGACTAGCGTATGCGCTTCTCATCCCAGCGTGGGAGACGGTCTGTCCCACAGCCGTCAGTACGTCGTACTTGAGATAGTATGCGGGTGCTCGTTAGGTTACGAGTACACCGGACAGGACTCGTCGGGAACTGTTGGTTGGTATTATACCTATCGTCAGTTATCAGTTCCCAGGTGACATGAGTACAGCTTAGTCCGCTGACTTGACACTGTCACTTCGCATCGAATGTGTTCCCACTGTACTTTGATTACTACCCTACCACGGCTCAAAGGAGTCGTGCAAACAGGTAGTAGTTGGGTACAGTCCCGAAGCACTTGGAGGCAGTGACGGTTAGACAGGATTCGTCTCTCCCGGTATTGGGGGTTGACATCGCGCTGTGTCCAGGAGAGCCATTACACATGTAGTCCCTGGCCAGGGCAAGCGAGATATACTGGTAGGTTTCCAGTGTTATCTCAGGGTGTTCTGGGCTACACTCCGACACGACTTGTACCGCTATTAGGGGACTGACGTTCACCGCCCCCTAGGCCCGCCATGCGATGTATTAGACGAACAGACCGGACTGTACGGAGACTGTCACATTCAGGCTCAGTAGGAGTTCAGATGGGGTCACCTCGTCAGTCTTCTTATCGGCATCTACCTAGGGACCGTTACGTACAGCTAGTGCCGCTTGAGGTCTGTGGTTAAACCCACTGCCAGCGTAGTGTCGAGTCTTTAGAGTCCCACACAGAGAGTTATTCGCCTTTAGGCAAAATGAGTAGAGGTCACATGGTTTTGCGACAGGGTTCGTTCACATCCGCGCACTTGTGCACGTTTGATGTCCGGACAGCTTATACTAGCGGGCTTTGGTTTAAGCCAGATCCTAGTATATGATTTGGGATTGGTTTTATCTCATTGTATTCATGTTCCTCGGATCACGAATATGGGTGCGTATGCACAGTTGACTGAGACAGAGGCAGAGGACTTTGATTAGGGTTAATGACCATTGTCATTTTCTTAACCCTAATGCTTATGTGTGTATTATGAATAATTGATATTAGTTATATATAATTGTGCATGGTTAGGGTTGTTGACCATTTGACCATACTTGACTTGTTGACTTGGGTTGATAAGTTGACCATCATCATTCCATATGAAAGATGCTCTTTGATCCTTGCAATTTACATTTAATGTGAAATGATAATGGTCAAGTCTTGATTAACCATGACAATTATTTAGCTAATTATCTAATTTCATAATTCACCCATATTAGAGAGAATGGTTCATATTTTTCTCTCATTCTATCATATAGATTCTCTCTCCTCCTCTTCCTCTCTCTCAAGCTCTCCCCTCTCATGAGTTGAGAAACACATGAGCTTGAGATAAACCTCTCTAAAGTAATCTCTAGTCTCATCTAAGGTTCTAGGATTAGCACTTCTAGCATCTTAGTTACTTCTAGCTTGAAGTTGAAGCCAAAGGTTGAGGCTCTCGGATGGATCCATCTTCGACTAGAGAAGGCGACAAGGTGATCTCTTTCTTCCACTCCAAGGAGCAAGGAGAGAAGGACATAAAGCCCAAGGTATAACCTTTCTTCCATGTCGCTAATACTAGTTAGCTTGTAGTTAGTTTTTGTTTAGCAAAGATCCTCCTTTAGTTAGTCCATGTTGCCTAGTACCGTAAAAATCCGATTTTTATCCATTTCCGCCTCCCCGCAAGCACCGGGGTGGGAAACGTGGACTTACAGTGGTATCAGAGCCTAACTAAACATAAACTAGCTTGTTAGTAAAGTGTATAGAAGTTCGATTGGAAAAATCGCAAAACTAAAATATCAAAACCCTAAGTTTCTGTTGGTTTTTTTTTTCTGCTCTAAAAATAATAAATCATACTTCAAAAATAGGCTCAGGGTTTTGTTAAGAAACTCACCAAAGACGATCCAGTGAACTGCTCAAAGCGCCGCGTTTCCGCGGCAAGAACATGCTTCTTGCCGCGGAACCGCGACCGAGTTGACTCGGTTCTGGACCGAGTTTGGTGCAGTGTTCTTCTGTAATGGTTTTGGGTTTTTTAAGATATTTTATTTCTGCCCAGATTTTCCAGAATAGAAATTTGTATTTCGGTGGCTATAAATCCGTATTTTTTTTATCAAACTTCACTATACTTTGACTATTGGGTTATATATGTGATGTTTATATGTATTTAACGTCTGCTAATCGCTATACGTCGATTAGTGGGGGTTATACATATCTGTGATCTGTAATGCTTATTGGTTTGTGTATATGAACTCGGTGGATTGTCGCGGATGAATAGCCGGGGTGGATGTGAGATGAGAGCTT
This sequence comes from Agapanthus africanus, assembly GCA_030015575.1. Lineage (NCBI taxonomy): Eukaryota > Viridiplantae > Streptophyta > Magnoliopsida > Asparagales > Amaryllidaceae > Agapanthus > Agapanthus africanus. The sequence continues at coordinate 605,225,191 of JASDDO010000019.1, read as the reverse complement.
CTTTTTTCTTTCATTCATTGTAATATGTAAATTGATGTAATATTATTTATTTGGCCGCACAACCGGGTCGGGGTTGTAGCCTTCATTGTATAATTTCTTTTTACTGTTTTTGCTCCTAGGATAGACCCATGGTGGGGTGCACAAACTACCGGGTATCTCGAAGTGCCGAGTGGCCTACTCACGTCGTTGAGGGAGGTTGCTTCGCTTCGGGTACTTGGCGGATAGTTTGCTGCACCCGTAGGGGTCTTGGGTGGGGTATTGGCTATTCATCGCGACCGTGTAATCCGCTTTTCGTTGCAGGCTCGAACGAATCGCGGATTCCTAGTATATCCAAAGTGTTCATCTGTGATCTGTAATGGCTATCATTGCTATATATTTATATATGATAACTATTTAGGTGTTGCTTATGTTTTGCATCCGCGCTAGTCCAGCCCCCGCTCTGTCGTTAGTTAAGTAACCTAATGGGTGATGACGGGGCCCCGTGGCGAATGCGGATGGCATAAGCGTACACCATATTTTGGTTGTTTTCTGCAATGGTAGGATTTAAATGATGGGACGCATTAAGTTTAATGCAAGAAAATAAACCAAGTAAAAGTTGATTGGAACACTTTGAAAACCACTCCGTTCTTTTCAAAACTAAACTTTTAAATACGGAGCTTGAGCCACTCCTTTTAAAAGCTATCTCGTTCCATCGATTATATCAAGTTCACTACGTTCACGGTTTCGCCAAAACCATTCGTAGCCCTCCATCATTCCACATGAATGGTCAAAAAGTATTCAAGCTATGTATTTTGGCCAAAGTCAAGGCATAGTGATTGGTAGCTATTGGGTATTCATGTGCAGCATAGGTAGATGCGTTGGTTTGGGACAGTCGTACTGCCATTTTGGCCAAAGTCAAGGGTAGGTACGGGTGGGTCCAAATTAACCAGGAGAATGACGGGTAGAACTTGACATGTGGCTTATGATATTTTGGCCAAAGTCAAGGTCATAAGAGCATGGGGCAAAAATCCACATCGGGAGTTTCATAAGTACTGAAACTTGCTAGCGCTGCATACCATTTGGAGTGTGATGATTCTGGTAGGATTCCTTCGGTTTTATCACGCGATGATATTTGGATCCCGATCCTACTGTGAGTATATGCTACTCCTCGGGAAAATCTCTCACTTAACGATCAATGCTATAAACCAAGTAAGTGTCTAGAAAGGTGTTAGCGGGGCTACGCCCACAGGGAAAAGAGGTTGCTTAATTAAGGAACTTCGCGAAAGCGTTGGAAAACCTCCCTCGAAGTACCAACACTGGCCTGGCTGAACGGTTAAGCAAGTATTGTACGGTGAGATTGATCCTGACTAATTCTTCCTTTATGGTTTGAGGAGGGATTCGAGAGACAGTGGGAGCCATCCTGTTTAGACAAACTAAAAACCACTCTAAACTTGCAAGAGCATCATTCTAAAGTGTTTCTTTTCTCTCTCCTAATTGCAGCGACCATTCAACATGACCGGACTTAAGTTATTACTAGATAAAAATATACCGACAGGGCCAAACTACAAAGATAGGCTCAGGAATGTCAAGATGGCAATCACTTACGACAAGTTGGGGTATATCCTTACCACCAAAGCTCCCCTTGTCCCAGGTCCTACCTCCAGCGTCGCGGATATAGAAATCCGTAAGACATGGGAGATTGATTGCGCGAAGGCCAAATGCCTCGTACTTGCCTCGATGGACAATGAACATCAGAGGAGGCACGAGAATATGGACCTAGAGTCCATATTTCTCCATACAAAAGAACTGTATGGAGAGCAGTCTCGTATCGCAAGATACGAAGTGTCGAAGAAGCTATTTTCGACAAGATTGGCCATCGGATCATCGGTAGCGGAACACGTGCCTAAGATGATTGGCTACATAGAGGAGCTCGCGGACCTCGGGACCACGTTGGAGAATGAACTTTACATTGATGTGATTCTCCAGTCCCTTCCTTCCACTTATGCCCAGTTTATCCTAAACTTCAACATGCAAGGAAAGGAGGTTGAACTTTCCGAACTTCTGAACATGTTGAGGAGTGCTGAGGGCACCCTACAGAAAGGTAGGGAGACATCCACTTTGTTTGTAGGAGGATCTTCCTCTTCTAGGTCCAGGGCGACAGCCAAGGGAAAGAAGAAGAAAGCCCCCGCCAAACCAAGGGGCGGTGTCAGTAAAGTGGATACGAAGGGAAAGGGAAAGGCAACAAAGGTAGAGGGAAAGCTGGTGGGGAAGGAAGAATGCTTCTACTGTCACAAAAGTGGACACTGGAAACAGGATTGCAAGGCTTGGAAGGCCAGAACCCAGGATCTGAAGCGAGTTGCGGCTTCAGCTTCAGGTGTGTATGTTATTGAAAACTGTCTATCAATAAACTCTACATCCTGGGTATTGGATACCGGATCAGGATCTCATATCTGTAATTCTTTGCAGGCGTTGAGAAACCGTAGAGTTTTAAAGGCAGATGATATGACCCTCAGAGTTGCAAACGGAGCTAGCATGGATGCTGAGGCCGTGGGGGACTATCACCTGGGATTGTCAGATGGACACTTTTTGGTTTTGCGTAGTTGTTATTTTGTACCAAATGCAACCTGTAATACCATTTCTGTATCTTTATTATCTAAAGAAGGTTATGAATTTGCATTTGTAAGTAATGTAGTGAACATTCACCTTAATCAAGTTTTGATTGGGTCAGGTACATTAAACAACGGTATACACGCATTAAACCAACCACAGATTTTCAATGTCCAGAATACACACAAAAGAAAGTCTCCAGAAATCAATAAAACTTTCTTATGGCATTGTAGACTCGGTCACATTAATGAGAGAAGGTTGACGAAGTTACATACAGAAGGATATTTGGATCCGTTCGAATATCAATCGTATGCAACTTGTCAATCCTGTCTCAGAAGAAAGATGACAAAGACTCCGTTCACTGGACACGGAGTAAGAGCGAGCGAGCTCTTGGGACTCGTACACAACGACGTGTGCGGTCCAATGTCTACGCATGCACGAAGCGGTTATTCTTACTTCATTACTTTTACGGATGACTTTTCAAGGTACGGTTATGTCTTCTTAATGAAACATAAATCCGAGGCCTTTGAAAAATTCCAGGAATACAAGAATGAAGTAGAAAAACAAATAGGCAAAAGTATCAAGGCACTGAGATCTGATCGAGGTGGTGAATACTTGAGTGCCAAGTTCCTGGGTTACTTAAAAGAGAATGGAATTCTCTCTCAGCTTACTCCTCCATACACTTCGCAACATAACGGTGTATCGGAGAGACGGAACCGAACCCTATTGTATATGGTACGGTCCATGATGAGTAACGCTGAGTTGCCGCGATCGTTCTGGGGATATGCGCTAGAATCAGCTGCATACCTTTTGAACCGAGTTCCAACTAAGACTGTTCCCACTACACCATATCAGATGTAGTGTGGGAAGAGACCCTATCTTAATCACATTAAGACATGGGGATGTCCAGCTTTTGTCAAAAAGCAGCATGCGGACAAGCTCGAGGCACGCTCAGTACAGTACAAGTTTGTGGGATATCCAAAGAACTCCAAGGGATATTTCTTCTATTGCGAAGAGGAACAAAAGGTTTTTGTTTCTCGCCATGCCCACTTTCTAGAACACCAGTTCTTAGAAAAAGAAATAAGTGGGAGCGCAATAGAACTGGAAGAAATTCCAGAACCACAAGCTATTACTGAAAGCTTAGTAGAACCAGAGGGTTCGAAAGATCAGGACATTCCCACGCCACTCCGCAGGAGTAGTAGGCAGTCTTATCCGCCCGAGAGATACTACAGTTTTCTCATAGACGGGGATAAAGAGGATTGCATCATAGATTGTGATAAGCCTACTAGCTTCCAGCAAGCCATTCAGAGCATTGACTCGGTAAAATGGCTGGATGCAATGCGGACCGAAATGGAGTCCATGTACACCAACAAAGTATGGACGTTGGACATTGCTCCAGATGGGGTAAAACCCGTAGGATGTAAGTGGATCTTCAAAAGGAAGATTGGTGTAGATGGACAGGTTGAGACCTACAAAGCTAGACTGGTTGCGAAGGGTTTTCCTCAGCGACCTGGTTTGGACTATGACGAAACCTTTTCTCCAGTAGCTATGCTGAAATCCATTCGGATCCTTCTTGCCATTGCTGCCTTCTACGATTATGAGATTTAGCAGATGGACATAAAGACCGATTTTCTAAATGGACATTTAGAGGAGTGTGTCTATATGAACCAGCCAGAGGGTTTCATTCAGAGTGGGAGCAGCGGAAAGGTGTACAAGTTGCTCAAGTCCATTTATGGACTAAAGCAGGCATCGCGGAGTTGGAACATCTGTTTTGATGAGACAGTCAAGGAATTTGGCTTTATCAAAAATCCAGATGAACCATGCATCTATTGTAGATTTGTAGCGAGAACTGTAGTATTCCTCGTTTTATACGTGGATGACATTCTCTTAATAGGAAATGACATTCCTATGCTACAATCTGTCAAAGGGTTCTTGTCACACAGGTTCTCTATGAAAGACCTGGGTGATGCCTCATACATTTTGGGGATCCGGATCTACCGTGACAGATCCAAAAGGATTTTAGGACTTTCACAGTCCAGGTACATCGACACCATACTGAAAAGATTCAGTATGGAAGATTCCAAGCGCGGTAATCTACCGGCTTGTCACGGGATCACCCTCTCCAAAGAGATGTCTCCCAAGACTGATTTGGAGAGGGATCGCATGTCTATTATACCCTACGCTTCTGCGGTAGGCTCTATAATGTATGCGATATTGTGTACCAGACCAGATGTGGCTTATGCACTAAGTGTGGTAAGCAGGTATCAGTCAAACCCAGGAGAGAAACATTGGATAGCGGTAAAGAACATTCTCAAGTACCTGAGAAGGACTAAGGAGATGTTCTTGGTGTATGGCGGAAAAGACCTCCAGATTGAGGCCTTTGCTGACTCCAGCTTCAAGAGTGACAAGGATGATTCCAAGTCCATGTCGAGTTTTGTCTTTACCCTCAATGGAGGGGCGGTGTGTTGGAAGAGTTCCAAACAGGAAACCGTTGCCGATTCGACCATGGAAGCGGAATACATCGCTGCATCTGATGCCGCAAAAGAAGCTGTCTGGATGAGGAAGTTCTTGAAAGAACTTCAGGTGGTTCCGTCCATTGTTGATCCAATACCTCTGTATTGTGACAACAACGGGGCTATAGCTTTAGCGAAGGAACCCAGGTCCCATCAGAAATCCAGACACATCTTAAGGCGGTATCACCCGATCAGGGAGATCGTGGATCGCCGGGAGATCGAGGTTCGGAGGATTGCTTCAGAAGATAACACTGTAGATCCATTCACGAAGGCCTTACCCCAGACTCAGTTCGAGCGGCTGATCGAGATGATTGGTCTTCGATACGCCAGTACATGGCCTTAGTGCAAGTGGGAGATTGTTAGTGTATATGCCCTAGAGGCCATTACTGTATCATACTAGTATGTATATTACTTGATAGAAGCTTGGGATATTCACAGTTGTATATACAATCTTGCTCGAAATGGTGGTATGCTACTTGGTTTGTCTCTGCTTTAATATGTGCATGTGTTTCTTTTAGCATATCGCTTATATAAATATTAGTAGAGCCCTTAGGATCTTTGCTTGATTACCAGCGTTGTGATGGCGCTCACACTCGTGGGGGCTGGGTAATCCATAAGCACATCCTTATACAGGTCCCTAGTCGTAGGACTATCGAGACAGGGCATCGATACTCCGGAGTAGACTAGCGTATGCGCTTCTCATCCCAGCGTGGGAGACGGTCTGTCCCACAGCCATCAGTACGTCGTACTTGAGATAGTATGCGGGTGCTCGTTAGGTTACGAGTACACTGGACAGGACTCGTCGGGAACTATTGGTTGGTATTATACCTATCGTCAGTTATCAGTTCCCAGGTGACATGAGTACAGCTTAGTCCGCTGACTTGACATTGTCACTTCGCCTCGAATGTGTTCCTACTGTACTTTGATTACTACCCTACCACGGCTCAAAGGAGTCGTGCAAACAGGTAGTAGTTGGGTGCAGTCCCGAAGCACTTGGAGGCAGTGACGGTTAGACAGGATTCGTCTCTCCCGGTATTGGGGGTTGACATCGCGCTGTGTCCAGGAGAGCCATTACACATGTAGTCCCTGTCCAGGGCAAGAGAGATATACTGGTAGGTTTCCAGTGTTATCTCAGGGTGTTCTGGGCTACACTCCGACATGACTTGTACCGCTATTAAGGGACTGACGTTCACCGCCCCTTAGGCCCGCCATGCGATGTATCAGACGAACAGACCGGACTGTATGGAGACTATCACATTCAGGCTCAGTAGGAGTTCAGATGGGGTCACCTCGTCAGTCTTCTTATCGGCATCTACCTGGGGACCGTTACGTACAGCTAGTGCCGCTTGCGGTCTGTGGTTAAACCCACTGCCAGCGTAGTGTCGTGTCTTTAGAGTCCCACACAGAGAGTTATTCTCCTTTAGGCAAAATGAGTAGAGGTCGCATGGTTTTGCGACAGGGTTCGTTCACATCCGCGCACTTGTGCACGTTTGATGTCCGGACAGCTTATACTAGCGGGCTTTGGTTTAAGCCAGATCCTAGTATATGATTTGGGATTGGTTTTATCTCATTGTATTCGTGTTCCTCGGATCACGAATACGGGTGCGTATGCACAGTTGACTGAGACAGAGGCAGAGGACTTTGATTAGGGTTAATGACCATTGTCATTTTCTTAACCCTAATGCTTATGTGTGTATTATGAATAATTGATATTAGTTATATATAATTGTGCATGGTTAGGGTTGTTGACCATTTGACCATACTTGACTTGTTGACTTGGGTAGACAAGTTGACCATCATCATTCCATATGAAAGATGCTCTTTGATCCTTGCAATTTACATTTAATGTGAAATGATAATGGTCAAGTCTTGATTAACCTTAACAATTATCTAGCTAATTATCTAATTTCATAATTCACCCATATTAGAGAGAATGGTTCATATTTTTTCTCTCATTCTATCATATAGATTCTCTCTCCTCCTCTTCCTCTCTCTCAAGCTCTCCCCTCTCATGAGTTGAGAAACACATGAGCTTGAGATAAACCACTCTAAAGTAATCTCTACTCTCATCTAAGGTTCTAGGATTAGCACTTCTAGCATCTTAGTTACTTCTAGCTTGAAGTTGAAGCCAAAGGTTGAGGCTCTCGGGTGGATCCTTCTTCGACTAGAGAAGGCGACAAGGTGATCTCTTTCTTCCACTCCAAGGAGAAAGGAGAGAAGGACATAAAGCCCAAGGTATAACCTTTCTTCCATGTAGCTAATACTAGTTAGCTTATAGTTAGTTTTTGTTTAGCAAAGATCCTCCTTTAGTTAGTCCATATTGCCTAGTACCGTAAAAATCCGATTTTTATACCGTTTCCGCCTCCCCGCAGGCACCGGGGTGGGCAACGTGGACTTACACCTACCGTACAGTCCGGTTTCTTCTTCTGATATGTCGTATATCTAGCCTAGGGGTGGTAAACGTCAGACCCCGGTAACCGATAAGTCGTGCCGATATGAGGCTCATAACGAGTCGAGAAACTACTGATAACACTTACCAGTAAATCTCCGTATCTGCCCTGGCAAGGGACTTCCTGTTATAGCCAATCGAGCACAGCGCAATATCAACCCCCAATACCGGGAGAGACAAATCCCCTCCTATCGCTCATTGCCTCCATGTGATTCGGGACTGTACCCAAAAGCCACCGTTTTGCACGTTCTCTTGAACGTGGTAAGGTTGAAATCAATGCACAGTGGGAATCACATAAGACTCTATGACGATCTCGGGTCTACAGACTAACCTGTACCAGTGTCACCAGAGAACTGCTATCTGACGATAGGTATAATACCAACTAGAAGTTCTCGGCGAGTCCGTTCAGTGTACCTAGTCTCCACTGAGAACTCGTATACCATCTTTGATGTCAAACACCAATGGATGTGGGATCATCCATCGCCCACCATATGGGTCAAGAAGCGTATACGCTAGTCTACTCTGGAATATTGATGCCCTATCTCGATACACCCTCGACTAGAAACTATTAAAGGATGTACTTGTGGACTACCCTAGCTCCACTAGTATGATCTCCATCATAGTCCTGGAAGTCAAGTACACATCCTAAAGGCTTTATTAACATGTGATTGCAAGACAGTATCACAATACAAGTCTACATGTTAAGACAAAGAGAAACCAGATAACATACTATCATGTCGAGCAAGAAAGTCCTCTCTATATATGTCCAAGCATCCACTATAATATACATCATATGTACAATAATGGCCTCTAGGGCATACATATAACTAACAGCTTGACATCAATGATTGTAGACAGGTGCTCATTAGAGAATGGGTACACCGAACAGGACTCGCCGAGAACTCCTAGATGGTATTATACCTATCGTCAAATAGCAGTTCCCTGGTGATACTGGTAGAGGTTAGTCTGTAGATCCGAGATCGTCATAGAGTCTTGTGTGGTTCCCACTGTGCTTTAATTTCCTCCCTACCACGGCTCAAAGGAGTCGTGCAAACAGGTGAATTTTGGGTACAGTTCCGAGTCACATAGAAGCAATGAGCAATAGGAGGGGTTTCGTCTCTCCCGGTATAGGGAGCTGATGTTGCGTTATGCTCAATTGGCTATAACAGGAAGTCCATGTCCAGGGTTGTTGATGAGATTTACTGGCAAGTGTTATCAGTAGTTTCTCGTACCGTTATAGGCGTTACATCGGCATGACTTATCAAGTTATTGGGGTCTGACGATTCCACCCCCCAGACTCGATATGCGACATATCAGACGAAGAGACCACTTTACGGTATGTGTTACCTATAGGCTTCATGGGAGTTTGGACAAGCTTGCTTGTTGATCTTCTATTCGCTCAATACCTGGGTAGCCGTTACGTCCAGCTAGTACCGCTGACGGCTTGTGGGTAACTTATATGATCATTACCTACTGCTGGCGTATTGACGAGTCTTTAGCGTCCCACATAAAAGTTTCCTAGTTTAAGCGAAATGAAGTAGGGCATATATGCTGATATGTGCGGGGGCCTGATTAAATACGAGTATTAATCTGGCGGTTATTTGTTATCGGTTAGGTTATATGTGATATAACCGGATTATCGAATCAAGTGTTGATTTGATAATGTGATATACAGATAAATGATATTAGTCGATTATATGTGATATAACCGGATTATTAAATCAAGTGTTGATTTAATAATTTGATATATATTATATTTGATATAATTATATATTAACTAATATTATTAGCTCACTAATTATTCTTCATAATATATGTGTGTGTGTGTGTGTGATATATATATATATATATATATATATATATATATATATTATATGAACCATGGCATGGATTTTCTATTTTTAGAAAATAGAAAATGAGGTGTAAAATGTGGAGATATTTTGGGCATGGGTGAAGCATGACTTTTATCTATTGTTTATTAGTCTTGACTCACTATTCAAGCATGGTTGCAATTTTTATTGCAATTTTATTCCATGAAGTGAGGTCAAGAGAATGAGCCATTCTAACACTTAGCCATTTTAGTGTTCATTTTTCTTGAGTTAAGCTCTTGCTCTCTACATTTTCCTCACCTCCACCTCCAAGCTCAATCCCTCACATGAGTTGTGAAACCTTGAGCTTGTGAGAACCCTAGTGAGCAAACAAAACCTCTATTTCACTATCCGACACTTGATTAACAATCAAGTGTAGTGTGTTTCCTTCACTAAAGAGTTTAGTGAAGAGCTAGTTTGGATTAGTGGAGCTTCGGGTGGATCATCTTCGGCACGAAGGTCATCGGAGGAAGCTCGTTCATCCTCAAAAGTGGAGCTTTTAGGAGTCGTGTGGACTTCTACCCGGAGCATTTGAAGAGAAGGACTTGGTCTACGAAGGTCGTATACTCTTTCTCTTATTGTAGTTTTTTGATATCATGTTTAAAACCATAATCTTCTAGTTAGATTCTAGGTTAGTGTTCATTAGCACCATGAAATTTTGAAAATAGCATGTGTGATGTCCGTTTTAACCCTATCGTGGTGCTAGTAAACACTTTCAGGATCCTCGTTGCGATGATCGTTGGCCATCGAATCGAAGGCGAAAGATCAACTTTTCTGGGTGGAAAATGGTGTTCCCACAGACGGTTCCAACTGATGGAGGTCGGGATCTCCCTCAGATATCCTCCGTCGATTTTGTGGCCAACGGGGCTGAACGGTTGAGATTTGTTGTGGAAGATTAAGCGTGTGGATCTCAAAGGCTTTGTTGGTTGGTGAGGACGCCGAGCTACCTGCAAAGAAGTCCCGGGTTGGGAGACCGCCGTTGGACCCTCCGATGATCAAGTAAGTACGGGGAATATTTAGAAAAGTAGCAGCGTATTGGATTGAATTCAAGTTACCTGAATCATCTGGAGGAAGGGTTTATATAGGGGTCACATCGGAGCGAGCCATTGCGAGATTCTCGCCATCAGTTTCGCTTAGGCATAACATCTGCATTAATGGAGAGATGCACTCATTAATAGAGAGATACGCTGGCGTGGGATGCGAGATGTAGAGCGGCGGAGATCTCACCGTGGCGAAATACACGAAGCCGTTATGAGGACGCTCGTGCTCCATGTTCCCGGCCAAACAGGGGCACTGAGAAATCTCAGTTATAGGATAGCTCGACGACGAGCAAGGAAGCTGAGAAAGCTTAACTCTGTGATTGCTAGAAGATGAGATATTGGCTGGCGGTTAGACAAAGAGGGAACATACTCATGAGAGGCCCCTAAAAGGTTGAGCGCTACCTCGGAGGCGAGACGCCGAAGAATGTCACCATTGCATCATACCTATTCCAGCTCCATAGCCCTAAGAATCTAGTGGGCTTAAGTGGACGACACGTCATCTGCTACGTATCGTGATGTGGGGAATCCCCACTTATGAGTATCATCAAAGAGTGAGGTTAGGGTTAGGGTTAGGGATAAGGTGAATTAAAGAAGAAGATAGATGATGAAGAAGAAGGGTATTTTGTGATTTTGTTAATTTTTTAGATGACATAACAATTTAAATAACGTGCATGGCACTGTTAGTGTTGACATGTCACCATTAGTCATGTTATTTTTTTTGGAAATTTTATATTTTTCAGTAGTTTTTTGCACAACACCGAAACTTGATGGGAGTATTTTATGAAATCTATTATTTTAACTAAAAGTCTTTATAAACCTTCTCAAATCTTTTCTTATATACCCATGTGCAAAAAGTTGATGATGTAGACGATATTAAGTTTAAGGATTTTCCTCGTTTTCTTGATATATAATTCGAAATTAATATGAGAGAACCACATCCCTCCTCCGCTTATAAGAGAAGCAGAGATATCGACTAATAAGGGTCTTTAATCTAGATTTATCAGACCTAATGAATAAATGGGCGAACCTGATGCTTTGGATCCATCAAAGATAAGTACTTGTTGGATCAAAAATATACTATTCTAATTCCGCCCGGATTCATTTACAGGCCTTGCACTTAAAAGTAGATCCGATTTGGGCCCGAACCCACGAGGAATCTGGACTCGATTCTCTTATCGGATTCAAATTGGATCTGAAATGGTCTGTTATAAACCCGACCCATTTCCAACCCTACGAGAACACTCATAAAAACCTGGCAGTCTTTAACCTTCCTCCACTCTCGCTCTCTCCGGCTTTTTTAAGGTTTCAGATTTGCCTCAAATTCTCTCATTTCTCATCGATAAGGTTCATAGATCAAAAATCTTGACTTAAAAATTCCTCCTTTTTGGTAGGGTTTTTTGTTAAATTCTGCAATTTATTTGCTTTTAAAAGATGAATCTCACTTGATTATCTTGTGATACAGGCTGTTTGGCGTTTGTTGTTGTTGAACAGGTGCTGATTAATTTTTTTGTCAATCATGGCACAGTTTGCGAAGCCTGAGAACGCCCTGAAGCGTGCCGAAGGTAAATTTTCAATTTGTTGTTTCTGTTAAATAGTTATGATTTTTAAAAACTAATATTCGATATTTTCTTCTCTTAGTTTGCAAGAGAAGTAGATTAGTTTGTTGATAATAGAAAATTGCATTCTGCAGTGAATGATTCCATTGGAAAAAGTGTTTTGTGACTGTTCTTTTTTATTTGTCTACTCTTTTCATATGGACTGTTCTTTTTTATTACCATATTTTTTTTTATAGATTCAAACTAACAAATGTGAAGCACTTGATGATTCTCCGTTATAAAGATTCTAATTTTTTAAAACCCATTTTATTTCTTACATCTGCTGATTGTATATGATATGTCATGTCTGCATGTTTTGTTTCTTCTTCCATCTTGTTGTTTTCTTTTGACATCAATAATTCTTCATTTTAACTCATTTTGTTGATTTTGTTCAATTTGGTTCCAGAATTAATAAATGTTGGCCAAAAGTCGGTTGCTTTGCAAGCACATCATGATGTAATTACATCAAAGAGGTATCGTACATTGCAGAAATCATTGGAAAGGATCATGTTTGAGTACATAGAGCTCTGTGTTGACATGCGAAGAGGAAGATTTGTTGTGGCATGTTCTGGGGACTTTTTAAACTCCGCTCAAGTGTTGAGCTCTTTGGGAATTTTTGGGTGTTTGTTTATTCGATCGGAAAGTTCAACATTGTCCAGCTATTTGAGATTGTGATACAATAATTGGAATCTATTTAGCTGCGTGCAAGTTTAACATTTCGGTCTCAGGTGAAATCGGGAATCTTGTTGAATTACTCGACTTCTTTTGAAAAAGTGTTTTCATAGTTGAGACCTAAATGTAAGATTTGCATTGTTAGGCATGAAATCCAGAATATGTGATATTCTGGGTTTATGATGTCTAAGGGCAGTGACAATTCCAATTGTTGTAGTTTTTCACTTTCTTTTCTGCGACCGTAAGTGTAATATGTGGTGTATCGCCGGTTTCATTGCTATACGTCAACGACAATTGAGATACGTATATTTACTTACGTTGATGACATGTGATGTTATGTGTTGTTGTGATATGTTATATTGGATCGTCGTGTTTGAATAGCCAGGGTTTTTTATGTGAGATGAGAGTTTTTATTTTCATTCATGTAAAATTCAATGTATGTAATATTCTTTTATTGGGGCACTTCCGGGTTGAGGATGATGTCACCATTGATGTATATTGTTTACTTTTCCGCATTAGGATAGACATTGAATTTAGGAGTTCTCTGCGAGTCCGTTCAGTGTACTCAGTCTCTAATGAGCACCTGCATACAATCTTTGGAGTCAAACACCAATGCTTGTGGGATCAACCATCGCCCTATACTGGGTCGAGAAACGTATACACTAGTCTGCTCTGGAATATCGATACCCTGTCTCGATACCCCTACGACTAGGAACTTTTAAGGATGTGCTTACTGACTATCCAGGGCCCAATAGTATGATCGACATCATAGTCTAGGTAGTTAAGCAAAAATCCCAAGGGCTCTATCAACATGTATAACTATGAGCAAGATGTAAATGTAAACACGTTAAGATAAAGTCAAAACCAGATAGTACACTATCATTTTGAGCAAGATTATTCTATGCATACATATGTCCTTGATGTCCAATATAAAGTACAATAATGGCATCTAGGGCATACATATCCAACAATGAGCAAATGGATGAGTCGACGCTTCGTAGGTGTACACCGACCACCTTACTCTCATTCTCCATTGGTGTGAAAGTAAACTTTCAGTATATATCCCTATATCCACTACTACAAATAAGGGTTGCCCCTACGGATATTGAAATCCGTAAGGGCATATTTATTTTGGCCCTACGGACTAATCCGTAGGGCCATAAGGCTGTCCCTACGGTCCAAGACGCACCAACGTAAAAATATTAAATCTTAATTTGTTATTTGCCCCTACGGTGCCGCAAACCAAGGACCTACGGACAAATCCGTAGAGGCATCTAAATATGGATTTAATAGAAAAGAAACATAATTTCCCTCCGCGCTGATTATCCTCCTCCTCGATCGAGCGCGTGAAACCTCGCAAATCGCCTTTTCTCGTCGCCGCGTCACCGACCTCGCCGATCTCGTCGCCGACCTCGCCGATCTCACCGATCTCGTCGCCGTTCTCTCTCTGTCGTTCCCGATCTCGACGCCGTTCTTCCTCTTCGCCGATCCACCGAACAGGTAAGTAATTAAATCTTCAATTAAAGAGATTTTTGATTATTTTGGGGGTTAGGGTTGCGGTTGCGGTTGGGGTTCGGCTAGGGTTGCGGCTGGGGTTGGGTTCGGCTAGGGTTGCGGTTGCGGTTGGGGTTGGGGTTAGGGTTGGGGCTGGGGCTGGTGCTGGGGATGCGGTTGGGTTGGGGTTGGGGTTAGGGTTAGGGTTGGGGTTAGGCTGGGGGGCGCATAACTGTTGGGGTTGCGGTTTGGGTGGGGTTGGGTTGGGGTTGGAGTTAGGGTTAGGGCTAGGGCTGGGGCTGGGGCTGGGGCTGGTGCTGTGGTTGCGGTTGGGTTGGGGTTGGGGTTAGGGTTAGGGTTGGGGTTCGGCTGGGGGCGGCGCATAACTGTTGTCTTGCATGGTAAACTATAAAGGGGGTTTGTGCAATGAACCCTGATTATTGCGCTGCGCTTGCAATGAGTACTTATCCATGTTATTCATGTTGATTCCCACTTTTTTTCGCTTGCTTGCATATATTGTAGATATGAGCTTATTTGTTTGTTGGGTTTGTTTGTTTCTTATTCCATTGATGGGCACATCCAAGCAGTATGAAATTGCATCTTCCTTTTGCTACCAATGATTAGCTAAGTTAGATTACGCAGTTGTGCCTTTCTTTCTAGATTTTGGATAGATTTTCCACTTTACATTTCTATCCATAATTGATTGGATAATTTATCGACCAAAGCTCTCTACTTGAGAAACCGAGCGGCATTAGTGTGACAATGTCATCATGTGAAACTTCCGTTGACCGCCTAAATTCACAAATTTCTTTTTCTAGCTGTTAGCTTAGGGGCATGCATAATTTGTTTTCAGCCGTAAATGGCTCTAGTTATATATTTCTCCGTCATGTTTGAATTGGGTATCACAAAATAATCCTAAATGGTTCATTATATGTTCCCTCATTCATGCATGTATAACACACACACACACACACACATATTATCTTTTATGCCAGATACTTTTGGAAATCAAACTTTCAACACTAATTTTGATCTGAGACCCGTGTCATGTAGCATTAATTATGAATTTATATTATATTCATCTTGTTTATTGATTTCTTTTCTATGTTAAAGGTATGCAGCTCAATCCCAAGTCTAATGCATCGTAGTTCTTTAATACTCGATTCTTCATATATCTTATTCTCAAGTTGCAATTTGCAAGTAACTAAGCAAGTATTATTTCATAAGTTTAAAATCATGTTACACATACAACACAAATGCACAACAAACGCATCATTAGAGAGTGATTCAAGATGTTCAAGTTAAAACCAATATATGATACTCGATGATAATATGAAACCTTCATATTCTCATCGATACTCATATATGAAACTAAAAGCGCCACTTAGTCCCCGTCTATCGGTTAACATACGTGCGATGTTCGTTGTGACATAGAACTATACGAAGGTTGTTAAATATCGGACGGTATATCTCGATACTAACAACCGTCGTATAGTCTACGCGACGAGAAAATTCAATCGTATGGTAACCGATAAATTTGTCCCGTGTGGAAAAGTTAAGAATGTATAAAGCAAACGCCTTCATTCACTTGTGTTTTCACCCGTTTCGAGATATTTCGTCGGTACCTTTCCGCTGGTTCTCCGTGTACAAAGATAGATTAGATGTCCATTTTAACGTTGTTTCACAGCTTTGAAATGATTATCTATTCTATTACAGTGTACTCGGAGAACAACGGGGAGGTGCTGCCGAAATTTACTCGAAACGGTTAAAAGCACAAGTGATGGGTGTTCGCTCTATACATTCTTAATAGGATAGAAGCCTACCCCCGACAGCCGGAACACACACATACAACAAGAATACACAACAAACGCATAATTAGAGAGTGATTCGAGATGTTCAAGTTAAAACCAATATATGATACTCGATGATAATATGAAACCTTCATATTCTCATCGATACTCATATATGAAACTAAAAGCGTCACTTAGTCCCCGTCTATCGGTTAACATACGTGCGATGTTCGTCGTGACATAGAACTATACGAAGGTTGTTAAATATCGGACGGTATAGCTCGATACTAACAACCGTCGTATAGTCTACGCGACGAGAAAATTCAATCGTATGGTAACCAATAGATTTGTCCCGTGCGGACAAGTTAAGAATGTATAAAGCAAACGCCTTCATTCACTTGTGTTTTCACCCGTTTCGAGATATTTCGTCGGTACCTTTCTGCTGGTTCTCCGTGTACAAAGATAGATTAGATGTCCATTTCAACGTTGTTTCACAGCTTTGAAATGATTATCTATTCTATTACAGTGTACTCGGAGAACAGCGGGGAAGTGCTGCCGAAATTTACTCGAAACGGTTAAAAGCACAAGTGATGGGTGTTCGCTCTATACATTCTTAATAGGATAGAAGCCTACCCCCGACAGCCGGAACACACACATACAACAAGAATACACAACAAACGCATAATTAGAGAGTGATTCGAGATGTTCAAGTTAAAACCAATATATGATACTCGATGATAATATGAAACCTTCATATTCTCATCGATACTCATATATAAAACTAAAAGCGCCACTTAGTCCCCGTCTATCGGTTAACATACATGCGATGTTCGTCGTGACATAGAACTATACGAAGATTGTTAAATATCGGACGGTATAGCTCGATACTAACAACCGTCGTATAGTCTACGCGACGAGAAAATTCAATCGTATGGTAACCCATAGATTTGTCCCATGTGAACAAGTTAAGAATGTATAAAGCAAACGCCTTCATTCACTTATGTTTTCACCCGTTTCGAGATATTTCGTCGGTACCTTTCCACTGGTTCTCCGCGTACAAAGATAGATTAGATGTTCATTTCAACGTTGTTTCACATCTTTGAAATGATTATCTATTCTATTACAGTGTACTCGGAGAACAGCGGGGAGGTGCTGCCGAAATTTACTCGAAACGGTTGAAAGCACAAGTGATGGGTGTTCGCTCTATACATTCTTAATGGGATAGAAGCCTACCCCCGACAGCCGGAACACACACATACAACTAGAATACACAACAAACGCATAATTAGAGAGTGATTCGAGATGTTCAAGTTAAAACCAATATATGATACTCGATGATAATATGAAACCTTCATATTCTGATCGATACTCATATATGAAACTAAAAGCGCCACTTAGTCCCCGTCTATCGGTTAACATACGTGCGATAATTTATTCTTTTCAACGACAAACGCACACACAAAGCATATACACGGATTTTCGCCTTTGTCGGTAACTATCCCGTTCTTATATTTCTCAATAAAGTCAGCATAACCTACAATTTATATGTTATACAGTCTAACATGGCCCATGAGTACGTCAGAGTTAAGGACTGGATGTATGTGGAGTGGCAACAATGTATGCAACCTAAGTTTGTCGCAGGAGTTGCTGCTTTCCTTGAATTTGCACGCGCACATAATAAGATCATAATAGAGAAGATTCTCTGTCCGTGCGATAGATGTGGCAATAAGTACTGGCAGAAGGTAGAATTGGCAGAGCTTCATATTGTAAAATATGGGTTTACTAGACTTTATACAACTTGGAAATATCACGGGAAAGGAGAAGAATGCAGTACTGCGGCAGAAGAAGAAGGAGAACACGATAATGCGACAGGAGAAGAAGAAGAATTCGGTAATGCGGCAGAAGGAGAAGACGGTAATTTATTTCCATCAGAAGAAATGGAGGATATGGTAGAGGCTGCCCTAGGTAAATCTATTCGTACCGAAGATGACATTCCTTCCGGTCAAGGACCGCGTGCGGATAAATATGAAAATTTCATGAATGATGCTAGGAAACCAATTTATGAGAATGCGAAGTATTCCACCCTCTCATGGTTCGTCCAACTTTTCCAGATTAAGTGCCTAAATGGATGGAGCAACAAGTCATTCACAATGCTTCTTTCGTTCTTGAAAGATTCTATGCCTCCGGGAAATAACGTGCCCGACAGCTGGTACGGAGCCCAGAAGATGATGTCTGATTTGGGTCTAAAGTGCGAGAAGATTCAAGCATGTCCTAAAAATTGCGTGTTGTGCCGGAAAGAGAATTCAGATTTGAAAGAGTGTCCAACACGCGGAGAGGCCAGGTATAAGCCGAAAGATTCTGATAAGAAGCCCGATATACCTGTCAAGATAGCACGATACTTTCCCATAACACAGAGGCAACAGAGGCTATTCGGGTGCAAGAAAACAGCCGAGGCAATGATTTGGCATCACCGTGTTCCTCCAAGTGAAGATGGAAAAATGAGCCATCCAAGAGATTCACCGGCATGGAAGGATTTCGATAGGAGGCACGCAATATTCAGTAGCGATCCTCACAATGTCCGGCTCGGACTGGCTACTGATGGCTTCTGCCCATTCAACTATATGGCTGGAAGTCACAGCATATGGCCCGTTGTAATGATAATTTATAATCTGTCGCCTTGGTTGGCTATGGACTAATCATACTTTATGATGCCTCTTTTTATCGACGGACCAAACTCACCGGGGAACAATATTGACGTCTATCTCCGACCTCTGATCGAGGAGTTGAAATCTTTGTTCATTGATGGTATAGAGACATATGATGCAAACACAAATACAACCTTCATACTGCGTGCGGCTCTAATGTGGACAATTAATGACTTTCCTGCGTATGGAATGCTATCAGGTTGGTCCGTACATGGTCACAAAGCATGTCCTCATTGCCATGAACACACAACATCGAAATTCTTGAATTTTAGCAGGAAGGTTTGTTATTGCGGCCATCGACGTTTCCTGCCTCCAGACCACCCCTATAGATTAGACACGGTTCACTTTGATGGTCATCAAGAGCTTCTTGGACCTCCATCCCCATTATCCGGAGAGGACGTGACTGCTAAATGGGATGGTTACAATAATGTGACCTTCGGGATGGATCCGACGAAACAGGTCAAACCACCATTTTGGAACAAGTTAAGCATTTTCTTCGAGCTTCCGTACTGGTCTACAAATTCAGTGCGTCATTGTCTGGACGTCATGCATATAGAGAAGGGAGTATCAAAGCACATACTTAACTTGCTTCTTTGTAAAGACGGGAAATCGAAAGACAACCTGAATGCTCGGATGGATCTACAAGAGTGGGGAATAAGAAGTGAATTGCACCCTAGACCGGTAGCGGGTAAATCGGAAAAGTTTGTACTTCCCAATGCCGCTTATCATATGTCACAACCGGAAAAGAAAAGATTCCTGCAGGTGTTGCATGATTTGAAAGTTCCCATAGGTTTCTCAGGATCATTCAGCAAGAAAATAAAAATTGTCAAGGGCAAGATCGATGGGATGAAAAGTCATGATCAACATGTTATCGTGGAGCACCTTCTTCCATTAGCCCTCACGACTTCTCTCCCCGAATCGGTTGGTCTAGTAATCAACGACCTATGTTGTTTTTTTAGGGAGTTGTGTGCTAAAACACTGGAGGTTGTGACGCTGGATAAACTAGAAAATTCTATTGCGTTGATACTTTGCAAGTTTGAGCGTATTTTCCCACCGTCATTCTTCGATATCATAATACACTTGACGGTTCATCTTGCAACTGAGGCGAAGTTAGCCGGACCGGTACAATATCGATGGATGTATCTCGTCGAGAGGTACGTGTAATTTTTCGTTTCGCGCAATTTTTAAATTTATTGTTGTCCTGTATGCCCGCATTTATTTATTCAACATATTTTCATTAGGTACCTCTACACTCTTAAGAAGTATATACGCAATAAAAATCGACCAGAGGGTTCTATCATGCAAGGTTATCTTCTTGATGAAGCAACCACATTTTGTTCCCGCTATCTGGACGAGAACATTGAGACAAGGCTTAACCGGCCACGAAGAATTCAAGACGGGCCATATGGTAAAGCCGAGTATAAGAGGGTAGACACTATGTTTATCAAGATATACCGGTTTATCTTGCTTAATTGCGCATGTCTTGAACAAATTAGAGAGTAAGTTTTTTTGGATTAATTGTTATATCTTTGTTTGTGTGTGTATGAAATGATATAATATTAATGTCACCATTATTTGTCGAAAACAGAATTCATTTTAACGAGGTACGTGAGGGGCATCATGATTGGAACGAAGAACGATTGGAAAAATATCATCAGGATAATTTTTTTGATTGGGTCATGATTGATACGTTCTTGCGTGTTCTAGTTTAATTACCGCAATCAGGACGGTTTCGCTTTGTAGCTAGCCGGATGAGTACGGGTCGATCTACAGAGAGATGGGAGTCTTTTTCTTTATGTTTTAACGAGTTAAGTCCAAATGTGTCCAGGTTTGTTTAAGATTAGCTAATAAGAAATGAATGATAAGAGAACTTGTTAAGGGTTAGGATTTGGTTAGTTTGAATTAGGAGGTTGCTCACTTAATTCATTTGCCACTCTTAATATCGATGTTACGGTAATCGGCAACAACGGGGATTAGCACGACTAAGAAGGAAACTTGCGAGTATAAGCTAGGCTTTCCAACACTTAGTTTCCTCTTTTTGGTCCTTGTCCGTCCGTTCTTGGCTCTTAGTCGTAACCTCAAGTTGATTCAACCACAACCGGTCTCACTAGGGTATCACCGCTATTATAAAGAATAGGGTGCCATAGGAAGCGGATTGTGGTTCAATTAACGGGAGTTCGAATCAAGATGTTAGGCAAAGAAAAGAGTGAGGGAGATTTTCTTCTCTCAAACTTTCCTTTTCCTACCCTAACAAGTGAGAAATTACTCACCCATTATAAAAGATAAATAAAATGAAACAAAGAAAGAAAGATAATAAGAATTGAGGTAGAAAACCACAACTAGCTATTTGGGACCTCACTTAGGCAAGGATCACACTAAGCATCATGATTGTAAGGATAAAAGAAAATAGACGAGAATAAAACAACAAACAAATAACAACTACTTTTAACAATTGAAATTACAAGCAAAATAAAAGAACTAAATTACAAGACATGCATGTAGGAAAAGAACATTTCTTTCATTCTTCAACACTCAATAAAGCTCACTACAAGATTTAATGGAGGAAGATGAAGAAGATACAACTCTTTATTGAAAACTAAACTAAATTTTTAATACAAGAATCACTCCCCTTGGCTCTGGCTCAAACTGGGCTATTTATAGGCATGTTTCTGAAACATTAGGAATAAAATATAAGCCCAACTATCATTACAGAAATAACCCCAAAATTTCATCAGAAGAGGACACGTGTCAGCCGCGGAACCGCGGCCATAGTGGGCATTTGGCCGCGGATCCGTGGTGGGATGGTGGCCAAATGCTGTCGAGTTGATTTCTCTGGTCTTGTACTCATTTTTCCTTGTGTTTGAAAACTTGAAACTGCAACAAGTCTTCCAGAATATCTTCAGATTTCATAGTCCAAGATTGCTTTTAATTTTCCTCTCCTTTGACTTCTATCTCCCTTGACTTCTATCTCCCTTGGGCCCCGCGCTTGATTTAGTCACAAATGACAACTAGTTTCGTCCCATCTTTTGAACTAGTACTGGACGGATACTGGAACCTGGCTTTTATCTGTTTGTGACAGATGTTCTGATTTTGGCATAACTGTGGAGATTTTGTCGGATTTGTATTCTTTTGGACTGGAAACCTGTAATCTGTAAACATGCAGCAAATACGGATTAAAAGCACCTACCTATATGCAAGGTGATCAAGAATGGGTGGTATAAAAATACAAAATTCTGTTATGAACAAATACCCCCAAACTTATCTTTTACTCGTCCCGAGCAAAGCCATTTTATTCACAAAAAATCCTAACCTCACTTTCGCAGGGAACGCGATTGCACTGAGCACGTGCAACAAGCCATTAAACCTCTAGGTGTCCCTAGTAGGAGTAGTGTTGTCTCCTGAGGGTTTTCAGCGGATTACACCCACAAAATCCGATCAAATTGGTCGTCGACTCTAATCCTACATTTCAGCATTCTAGCAAGAAACTCTATTATCATTAACTTAGAAATCATTAACCCGTATTCTTCACGCTTCCTTTTCATTTAACTTAAGATCCTATACGTCTAGCCATTTTACAAAGCTTTCAGCATCTCTTGAGTTTTCCTTCTTAAGCGCAATCTCGAATCCGGAATTTTTATCAACTCTACTGAAGAAATAAACCCTATTTTTCATTCCTATCTCTCCTCCAAACTCTGATTATATACCCCTACGTGTGTGTAATTATTACCCCTACACTTGGAAATTCAGTTCAAGCTATAATACCCTTGCCTTAATACCTAGCACTACTTCTTTTCATTAATAATGGACAGTTTTGCTCATACATCTTTCATGCGACTATTACTGCTTCTTGAGGCACTAACATCCGATTACTAAATGTATGAGCTTTAAACGTAAATAGCAGTTTCCAGGTCTTGTATTTTATTTATTTTTCTTCCCCTTTTTTTCTGTTCTTTATTTTTCTTCTTCAAGACCGGATATATTTTTCAATGGTGCTCTTTTGGTGTTTAGTTTTATATACCATTTTTTTTCATACTAAGTTTTGAGGCAAGAGCATTTCTAGGTATCCTCTACTATTCCAAGTTTCAAGGTGGTGTATGTGCGATTTGTAGGGTATATATTTTCAGAAATTTGGACTTAAGACTCAGAATTATTTTTCAGACTTACTTTTCAAATAGAGTTTCAATACTCTTCCCTCATTTTGACTGAGCCTAAGAACTAAACTCAAAATTTGCTTATTTCAAAATAAACCGTTGGGACGTATATTTTCTATAGTTATATTTCAAGGAAGGTTATTTTTAGGGTTTAGAAGTAACTAAGTTTAAGATCTAGTTGTTTCTAACTAGTCAACTGTCATATCAGACTTGAGTCAAAAATGGTCAAATTTTTTTTTCTTTTAAAATTTTTGTTTTCATTTTCAAGATAATTTTTTTTAAATATTTTTTTATTTATTTTTCCGATTTTTTCAAATTTTTATGATTTTTTTTATAGATGCAATGCAGAAATTTAATATGCAAAAGAAAAAGAAAAAATATATATATATATATATATACAAAAAATTAAAAAAAAGGTATGCCATGCAAAGGATAACTATATACAACCAATCCCACCCCCAAACTTATTGATAGCAGTGTCCTCACTGCTCCCTGCGGCGTCTCCTAGACGCTTCCTCGCTTGTCCCTGCCTCATTACTCTCTGCCCTAGGGCCCCTGGATCGTGATCTTGATCTTTCCTCTCTTGCCAATAGGGTGGCCATTCCGTGTTCCAGGTTCGTTAGACGCTGATCAAAGTTCGTCATCATCCCAATTACTCTCTTTACCCCCCTATGTCTTCGTCGAATTAGGCGCGCTTGCGCGGCGGGGGTGAGCTCTTCGTCGCTCGCTGTGGAGCTCGAGCTAGATGTCCTGGCCATCACATTCTCGGCCGGTTCGGTGCGCGACCATATATCGTGGAGTCGAGTATAGGATGTGAAGACACCCTCAAGAAGGGGTCGAATGGGATCCCCAGCGTGCATGTGAAATTCAAACTCGTCAACAAGGAGGAAATGGCGACACAGTTGTGTCACCAACATTAGGCACGGATAATTGGCCGAACGTTTGCCAGCGTCAATCGACTGAAGTAACACAGTGCACATATCATAACTTGGGTTTCTAGTCATTAACGTGTGCACGATGTGTAGTGAAGGTGTGAAAAACGTCGTATTGTGCGAACTGCCAAATATGTTATTTTGTGCCTATCGGCACACGGTCAACACATTCGCGTACAATGTACGCGCCTGAATCCCATTTCTAGGCTCCCTATAACAATCGTTGCCCATCAATGGCGCGTAATCCTCAAATTGGAGGGGTTGGTCATGAGCGGGTATACGGGGTATCAATGTGACTTCTTGAATGAAGTCTCTGTCTATTCTAATCTCCCGATCACACCAAAGTAAGCGAATAAACCCATATTCTTCAAAGCAACCTTCCTCCATGCTATCAAAGAACCGACCAACGAGATCCGGAAGTGCGATGCATTCGGATGGTTATACAAAAGGTAATTACATCCGCGTTTCCGGATTTCGTCGCCAAAATAGCTACCATACGTGTTATGGGCGAATAATTGTGAGAAATTTCTTTCAAATTGGAAATGTGGAGCCATATACCAAAAATAGGATTTTTACAGATTTGAAAAGAGGGGAAAAGAAAATCAAACCTCCTCTGGAAAAATCCAGAGGGCAAGTCGACTTGAAGGCGGCGCTTCTGCGGTGGTAGGGCTCTCCGGCGGCGGTTCCGCGGTGGAGTGGCGGCCGCGCTCTGTTATCTTGCTTCAGCTGAGTGACTGCGACGGCTAGGGTTTGCTGTGGGGTTTTATTTGAGGCAGAAAAATTCTGAAATGGGTTAGAGAATTATTTATAGGGGTTTTGGTTATTTGCACTAAAACCCCTATAAAAAGAATAATGAAATAAAAGAATCATGTACAAAGAATGCTCTATTTTATGGGTTGAAAAAAATATTATTATATATATATAGTTATTTTTTTATATTTTTTTATATTTTTATATTTTATATTTTTTATTGCTTATTTATTGTATTAATACAAGTGGAATTTTACCAGGCACACAAAAAAAAACAATTTGTATATACATACCTCCAAACTTATTTGAAACAGTGTTTCCACTGTTTTTGGCTGGATAACCGTAGTTTGGGTGTAGGTGGAGGAAGATTAGTCGATGTAAACCGGCTCCTGCAACAGCAGGAGCTCCTCTGATGGGTCTGCGGTGTGGAATGGTTTCAACCTGTGTCCGTTCACTTTGAATAATGAACCGTCGTCTGGATTTTCCAGATCCACCGCACCGTACGGATATACAGTCCACACCAAGAATAGTCCTTTCCAACGAGATCTGAGCTTCCCGGGATGGAAATGTAGTCTGGTGTCGTAAAGAAGTACCTGTTGGCCAGGTGTGAAGGTTTTGCGCAGGAGGTGTTTATCGTGAAACACCTTCATTCGGTTCTTGATGACAACCGCGTTCTCATAAGCTTCATCCCGAAGCTCGTTCAATTCGTTTAGCTGTAGCTTCCGATGGCTGTCCGCATATTCAAGGGTCAAGTTCAGCTCTTTCATCGCCCAAAATGCGCGATGCTCGATTTCCACTGGAAGGTGGCAAGCCTTTCCGTAAACAAGCCGATAAGGAGACATGCCAAGATCGGTCTTATAAGCAGTTCGAAACGCCTAAAGGGCATCAGTGAGTTTCAAAGACCAGTCCTCACGGTTCTTGGAAACTATTTTTTCCAAAATCTGTTTGATTTTCCGATTAGACACTTCGGCTTGCCCACTTGTTTGGGGTGGTAGGGCGGGATAGCTTATGATTGATGGAATATTTCCGCATCAAGGCCTCGAAAGTCCTATTGCAGAAATGCGTTCCATTGTCACTAATGATCGCGCGGGGGTGTCCAAACCGGGAAAAGATGTTTTCTTTAAGGAATTTAACGACAACTTTGTTGTCGTTAGTCCGGCTTGGTACGGCCTCGACCCATTTAGAGACATAATCAACAGCCAGAAGAATGTACAGGTTCCCAAAAGAGCTGGGAAACGGCCCCATAAAATCAATACCCCAAACATCGAAAATCTCGACAACCAAGATTGGTTAGAGCGGAATCTCGTTTCTCCTGGATATCCGGCCCAAGTGTTGGCACCTGGAGCAAGTCTTGCAGTAGTCATGAGCATCTTTGAAGAGTTGTGGCCAGTAGAAGCCACACTGCAAGATCTTCTCAGCTGTCTTTCTTGGACCAAAATGCCCGCCACACGCTTGATCGTGGTAAAATGACAGCACACTCTTGAATTCATCATTAGGAACGCACCGACGAATAATCTGGTCGGGGCAGTACTTGAATAGATAGGGTTCGTCCCAGTAAAAGTGTTTTACTTGGGATAAGAATCGAAGTCTGTCCTGACTGGACCATTCTTTCGGCAGTAATCCCGTTGCCAAATAATTCACAATAGCTGCGAACCAGGGTTCGCAAGATACTGTCAAGAGTTGTTCATCCGGAAAAATATCGTTGATCGGAATTTGAAGCGACGAAGAAGAAGGAAGTCGTGAGAGATGGTCGGCGACTACGTTTTCACATCCTCTTTTGTCCTTGATGACAAGGTCAAACTCTTGAAGCAAGACGATCCAACGTATCAGCCGAGATTTTGCATCTTTCTTCGCAAAAAGATGGCGAAGAGTTGAATGGTCCGTGTAGATGATGACTGGAGAGCCGATCAAGTAAGGCCTGAACTTTTCTAAGGCAAACACAATAGCCAAGAATTCCTTCTCTGTTGTTGTGTAGTTCAGTTGGGCATCGTTCAGGGTTCGGCTAGCATAATAGATTGCGTGCGGCATCTTATCGATGTGCTGTCCAAGGACAACACCGATGGCAAAGTCGGATGCATCACACATAATCTCAAATGGATACTTCCAATTAGGAGAAGAAAGAACGGGAGCAGAAGTGAGTGAGCTTTTTAATGACTCAAACGCAGTCACACAGCTCGAGTTGAAGTCGAATGTCGTGTCCTTGGCCAGCAAAAGAGTTAAGGGCCTAGCAATTTTGCTAAAGTCCTTGATAAACCGTCTATATAAACCGGCGTGGCCAAGTATGGCTCGGATGTATCTGACGCATCTGGGAGGCGGGAGATTGGAAATGACCTCAATCTTTGCTTTGTCAACCTCTATGCCATTTTGCGAAATGATATGTCCTAGGACAATACCTTCACGTACCATGAAATGGCACTTCTCCCAGTTCAAAGTGAGGTTTTTATCCTTACATCGGATAAGGACAGCGTCAAGATGCATCAAACACTCACCAAAGGAATCGCCGAAAATGGAGAAATCGTCAATGAAGATCTCCAAGAATTTTTCCACCATGTCTGAGAAGATTCCCATCATACACCGCTAGAAAGTAGCGGGCGCATTGCATAACCTAAAGGGCATGCGACGATATGCAAACGTGTTGAAAGGACATGTGAATGTGGTCTTGTCCTGGTCTTTTTCGGCAATGGGAATTTGATTATAGCCGGAGTAGCCATCCAAAAAGCAGTAGTACTCGTGTCCAGCCAATCGTTCAAGCATTTGGTCAATGAAAGGTAGCGGAAAGTGGTCTTTCCGCGTTGCGGCGTTGAGTTTTCTGTAATCAATGCATACTCGCCACCTAGTCTGGGTGCGAGTAGGGATTAACTCGTTTGCCTCGTTGGTTATGACCGTTATGCCCGACTTTTGGGGGACAACGTGAATGGGGCTAACCCACTGGCTATCAGAGATAGGGTAAATGATACCACTATCTAGACACTTTACGATCTCCTTTTTTACAGCCTCCTTCATGACTGGGTTGAGTCGCCTTTGTGGATCCCTGGCTGGTTTGGCATCATCCATCAAATGAATGTGATGTTCAATGATCAGGGGACTAATCCCCTTGATGTCCACCATTGACCAGCCAAAAGCTTGCCTATTGCTGTGCAAGACCGAAAGAAGGGCTTTCTCTTGCTCTGGAGCTAGAGAAACCGAGATGATAACAGGGAGGGTCTCGTTCTCACCCAGGTAAGCGTATTTAAGGTGAGATGGCAATGGTTTGAGTTCGAGCGTTGGCGGTGAAACGATTGAAGGCAAGATTGGTGAAAAGGTCTCGAACTCAAAGGATTCCAGCAGAGGTTCAAAATGAGTGTAAGCAACCAAGCTGGATGGTTCAGCTAACTCATCCGGAAATTCAAAGGATTCAAACTCGGGTGATGACTGGCCAAGATCGTTCAAGAAGGTGAAGCACTCGTAGTCATTGTCGGGCTCAGAAGCAGCAGCTGGTTCGAAGAGCAACCCACTAGTGGCGTCAAGGTCGCTGTGATCGAACAAAAACTCCTCGAATTCACATTCCTCTGAGGTGATCTCCTGGATCGAGAAAACGTCTAGTATATGAGCATTAGGTTCAGAGGGCTGATTCCCCAACCTGAAAATATTGAGTTCAATTGTCATGTTTCCAAAAGATAGGTTCATCGAACCATTTCGATAATTGATCACAGCATTAGAGGTTGCAAGGAATAGACGTCCGAGTATCACCGGAATTTGGTTCCGGGGGTTAGCTACAGGCTGTGTGTCTAAAACAATGAAGTCAACAGGGAATATGAAATCCCCAACCTTGATTAACACATCCTCTAGCTCACCCCTAGGATGGGTGATGGATCGGTCGGCCATTGGAGAGTACAATGTGTGGGTTTCAGCTCTCCTATACCTAGTTGTTCATATACTAAGTACGGAAGCAGGTTAACACTGGCACCAAGATCCAATAGTGTGCGGGTGATGTTCTTATCTCCAATGGTGATTGAAATCGTAGGACAGCCAGGGTCCTATCGTAGGACAGCCAGGGTCCTTTCGTTTTTGAGGTAAAGCTTGGGTAAGAGCATCACTCACAGCACTAGCTAAAAAAACTTTCTTGGGTACCTGAGATTTCCTCTTTTTCGTGCACAAGTCCTTCAAGATTTTTGCGTAGGAAGGAACTTGTTGGACAGCATCTAAAAGGGGAATGTTGATGTTAACCTGCTTAAACAACTCCAGAATCTTCTCCATTTGTGGATTTTTTTTATTGGACCTCAACCGGTTTGGAAATGGAACGTTTTGGAAATTGGTTGAGTCCAATATTTGTGGAGGAGATTGTGGAGTTGGAACGGATCTCAGAGTCGGAGTTTTCGTGGAGCCAGATGTGGGTCCGTTCAGAGCAGAAGAAGAAGAAGAAAGAAAGCCTTTAGATGAATGGAGAATAGGCTCAGAAGACGAAGAAGAAGAAGAAGCGGCCGGGGTGTCATTATCCTCAATTGTTGTGCCGATGTTGTTTTTCAGCATTCTTCCTGATCTCAATATAGTCACGGCACTCACATTATGGTTCTGTTGTTCAAGAGTAACATGTACATTATGTGGGTGACCAGGATTTGGGAGCGGTTGAGATGGAAGCTTCCCTTTCTCTCGCTCGCTTAGAGCCGCATTCAGCTGTGCAATTTGGTCTTCAATAGTCTTGATGCTTTGCCCATGAGAAGCGGTGTGTTACACTAGAGACTGAATAGAAGACTAGATGTTGGTGGTGGATTGTGTTGATTGTTTAACGAATGCCTCCAGACTTCGTTCTAACGAGGAAACCTTATCATTGTTGGATGGAACAAAGTTGTTTTGAGAAAAGGAATTGTTAGGCGCGAAATTGTTCGTCGCATTTTGAAAAGGTTGGGATTGGTAGGGCTGCTGATACTGTTGTTGTGCTTGTTGTTGAGGAGGCCCCTTTTGAAAATTGTTCTGCCCTTAGAACTAATTTTGATTCTGGTTCCATGCGAAGTTAGGGTGGTTTTTCCATCCAGGGTTGTACGTGGAAGAGTATGGATCATTTCTTGGTCTTTGCTGAAATGTAGCATTAACATGATCTTGTCCTTGAGATGGTGAATTGTAAGGACACTCTTCAGTTAGGTGAGATGGATCGGAACAACAAGCACAAATGGTACGAAGGGGAAGAACAGGGGCAGGAGCAGGAGATGAAAATTTGCTCTCTATTGCTTCAAGTTTTTTCGTTATTGCAGCCATTTCGGCTTTCATTGCAATAGAGACATCGAGTTGGTGAATGCCTTCCCTAGACTGACCAGTAGAAGTAGATGAAGACGAAGAAGTTTGGTCTGGTGCTCTCCCATTGAAGCGTTTGTTCCACAAGGTCGTCGAAGAATTGCCATGCTTCCTCGTCAGATTTGGATAGGAAGTGGCCTTGACAAATTGTTTCCAACAACTGCTTGGTTGCTGGATTCAGACCCTCGTATAAAGTTTGGCAAAGTTTCCATCTCTCAATACCATGATGAGGGCACTGGACAAGAAGGTCTTTATATCGGTCAAAGCACTTCCAAAAAGGTTCAGTAGGAAGCTGGGAAAATTGGTTGATTTCGTTACGGATCCTCGCGGTTTTGTGATTTGGATAGAATTTCTTGAGAAACGCTTTCACAAACTCGTCCCAACTGGTTATGGAGTGGGAAGCAGTGCTATATAGCCACTTTTCAGCAAGATCGCACAAAGTGAATGGAATAACCCGTAGCCGTATAGCATCGTCTGACAGCTGGGTCGTTTTCATCATTGCACATACATTCTGGAACTTGTTGATGAAGATATAGGCATCTTCAGATTCAAGCTCATGAAATTTCGGAAGCATGTTAATGAAGTGGGGCTTAATTTCGAAATTATCCCCATTGGCCGGTGGAAGGGAAAGAAAGGTAGGGAGTGCAGCGCGAGTAGGATAGAATCGATCTTGGAGCACAATTCGCTGTGGCGTTTCAACAAGAGGTGGTCGCGGGTTATTCGCACCTAATGGAGGTGGAATTATTCCCGTTGGAGGTATTGTGATGTTATGAGGAAATCCCGACATCTCGTTAGAAGAGTGTGGGGAAGGCGAAGGTGAAGGTGAAGGTGAAGATGTATGGACAGAATCTCGGTCAACGTCGGAGTTGGCCGGCAAAGGTAAGGATGAAAGAGGCGTGGAAGGAGTTTCGACGTCTGGGTCGATCGCGTAGTCGGTAGCGACTAACGTAACGCGGACTAGACGGGCACTAGTGTCCCGAGTCCAACCGGACATATACTAAACGAGTTTAGTATAGTCAAAGCGTAGAATGTGAAGGTAAGAAAACGTCAGTGGAGAAATACGATGAGAGGTGGGTGAAATGGAGTTTTGTGACAAAGGGCAAGTTTTTATAAAAGTTTTTGTTTTGTGTTTTTTTCTGTTTTTTTTAGAAAGAGTTTTGCAGAAATATGTACGGACTTACGGCTTAACTTTAAACAATCACAGACAAAATATGCACAATCACACCTAGATCTAGGGTCACCTAGGTCAGCTAGACAGCTTCTAACTGTTCCAAAGGGCTAGAAATAGGACCTCAAACCGTCTCTTCACTGCCAATTGCGGCCAGGTAAGTGCCAGGTAAGTGGGAGGCTCTCCACTATAAGTAGTGGCCCTAATTAAGTAACCACTTGCCTTAGACACACTTGCCTAGACACCGCAAAGTCAGGTTAGGATAAATGGTCGATGCCTACAACTAGTCCTCTGTCCTATTGAGCGCGACGTCTTTAGGGCCGAGTCTAGTATTTTTTAATTAAATAATGGTCAATGCATATGCCTTATGTGATTTCTGGGGTCCTGAGAAGGGTGATAAAATCCCCACCCAATCTGGATTGGTCTCAAGCCCCTTAAAGTCCGATTAAAAATATGCAAAGCAGTAACAATCACTTGCAATCAAATTTTTTTTTATTTATTAGTGCGGCGCAAAGAATGCTGCAGAAAGAACAGTTTAGTGGAGTTAAAAGGAGTTGAGAAGAGGATTGGGATACTCACAGAGGATTTTGGGTTTCGCCTTGATCCGCCGCGGTGTAGCCGCGAGATATGGGTCTAACTCTCCACAACTTTGGCACTGAACTTGAACTCCTCCCTATCCTGCACTCTTGCACAAAGAATAACAAGGTGATTTTTACAGTATTTTTTTTTTGTTTTTGGTTATATTTATATTCACAAATTAACCCGAAATTACATCAAAGAAATAAACTACCGTCTTCCCGGCAACGGCGCCATTTGATTGATACATTCTTGCATGTTCTAGTTTAATTACCGCAATCAGGACGGTTTCACTTTGTAGCTAGCCGGATGAGTACGGGTCGATCCACAGAGATATGGGAGTCTTTTTCTTTATGTTTTAACGAGTTAAGTCCAAATGTGTCCAGGTTTGTTTAAGATTATCTAATTAGAAATGAATGATAAGAGAACTTGTTAAGGGTTAGGATTTGGTTAGTTTGAGTTAGGAGGTTGCTCACTTAATTCATTTGCCACTCTTAATATCGATGTTACGGTAATCGGCAACAACGGGGATTAGCACGACTAAGAAGGAAACTTGCGAGTATAAGCTAGGATTTCCAACACTTAGTTTTCTCTTTTTAGTCCTTGCCCGTCCGTTCTTGGCTCTTAGTCGTAAGCTCAAGTTGATTCAACCACAGCCGGTCTCACTAGGGTATCACCGCTATTATAAAGAATAGGGTGCCGTAAGGAGCGGATTGTGGTTCAATTAACGAGAGTTCGAATCAAGATGTTGGGCAAAGAAAAGAGTGAGGGAGATTTCCTTCTCTCAAACTTTCCTTTTCCTACCCTAACAAGTGAGAAATTACTCACCCATTATAAAAGATAAATAAAATGAAACAAAGAAAGAAAGATAATAAGAATTGAGATAGAAAATCACAACTAGCTATTTGGGACCTCACTTAGGCAAGGATCACACTAAGCATCATGGTTGTAAGGATAAAAGAAAATAGACGAGAATAAAACAACAAACAAATAACAACTACTTTTAACAATTGAAATTACAAGAAAAATAAAAGAACTAAATTACAAGACATGCATGTAGGAAAAGAACATTTCTTTCATTCTTCAACACTCAATAAAGCTCACTACAAGATTTAATGGAGGAAGATGAAGAAGATACAACTCTTTATTGAAAACTAAACTAAATTTTTAATACAAGAATCACTCCCCTTGGCTCTGGCTCAAACTGGGCTATTTATAGGCATGTTTCTGAAACATTAGGAATAAAACATAAGCCCAACTATCATTACAGAAATAACCCCAAAATTTCATCAGAAGAGGACACGTGTCAGCCGCGAAACCGCGGCCATAGTGGGCATTTGGCCGCGGATCCGCGGTGGGATGGTGGCCAAATGTTGTCGCGTTGATTTCTCTGGTCTTGTACTCATTTTTCCTTGTGTTTGAAAACTTGAAACTGGAACAAGTCTTCCAGAATATCTTCAGATTTCATAGTCCAAGATTGCTTTTAATTTTCCTCTCCTTTGACTTCTATCTCCCTTGACTTCTATCTCCCTTGGGCCCCGCGTTTGATTTAGTCACAAATGACTACTAGTTTCGCCCCATCTTTTGAACTGGTACTGGACGGATACTGGAACCTGTCTTTTATCTGTTTGTGACAGATGTTCTGATTTTGGCATAACTGTGGAGATTTTGTCGGATTTGTATTCTTTTGGACTGGAAACCTGTAATCTGTAAACATGCAGCAAATACGGATTAAAAGCACCTACCTATATACAATGTGATCAAGAATAGGTGGTATAAAAATACAAAATTCTGTTATGAACAGGTCACAGATCATGTAAGTTATTCGAATAACATTTTATTGATATCAGTTTTAATCTAAACTTCTATCGTTATGTATTTGTCGTAAAATTTGTTTTGTTAGATCCACGATCCGAACTTGTCTGCATAATTTGAGAGTGATTCAAGATGTTTAGCTCAATTTCCTAGTATGGAGGTTGCATATTACAAAGGATTTGGTGTCCTTGGATACAAATTTGAAGTTAAGGACATAGAAACATCTAGAACCACTCAGAATAGTGGGATTGCGACGGTAGGATCAGACGGTGTGATTTATTATGGGTACTTAAATTGTATACTCGGCATCCACTATCCCGGACGATCAGAACCCTTTTATATATTCCAGTGTACTTGGTACGATACGCGAACCGATACGGACAGGTGGAGAAGCAATCTTGGGACTTGGAAAGATGAATATGGATTGACCAGTGTGAACACACTTCGATTTTACGGTCAGGAAGATCCGTTTATCTTTCCGAACCAAGCGTTCCAAGTATACTACTCACAGTGTTTGAAGCATCCGGGATGGAGTGTTGTATGCCGATGGAAACCCAGAGATGTCTACGATGTCCCAGAATTCGAGGACAGCGATGAGGACGAAGAAGAGAGAAGGCTTAAAGTGCTCCGACCGTCTGTTTCGAAGGACGGGTTGTCTTCGACCGATCATGAAGTTACGTGGGTTAGAAATGACATCGACGATGAAATCCAAGTAGATATGTATAATGCGCCCATGAAACGAAAAAGGTTATCAGTAATGTTATATTATTACTTCACATTTTACGCTCTATACATATATAGTCAATACTTATAATGATTGTCTAATGCGTCCACGAACCGTTTATCTAGATTTGATGACGATGTCGGGAGCAGCGAGGGGCGGCAGGAGCTCCAGCCGTGGCAGAGGCAGAGGCAGAGCGGTTCTGCCACCCGGAGAGTTGCGTAGGGAGCTTCAGAGGGCCGGTCTTGCACCCAGATCGGAGACCCCTTCGGATGCCTCCTTCCGTGTGGATTTTGCCATACCTCCAGGTATACTTCACGCATATCCATTTTGAATGTAATATTACAGATATTCATGTCTGTTTATGTCAAAATTACTTATATTGTCAATGTTTGATTGTCTAGTTGTTGGTGATGCGTCCACATCTGGGACAGAGGCCACTCCCGCTCCTCCAGGTATGTTTATATATCATATAGTGCATGTATATTAATTTAGAATGCTATATTATAAATATACACACATTCATTTTGCTCTTACTTAGCAATTTTTATTATTGTCTAGCTGTAGATGGTGACACCACCGCACCTGCGGGTATGTTTATATATCCTATAGTGCATGCATATTGATTTAGAACGTTATATTATTGATCTACACATTCTTTTTGCAATTACTTATATAATCTATTTTTAATTGTCTAATTATAGGTGGTGCGTCCACATCTTCCGCAGAGGCCACTCCTGCCGCTTCCATACCCTCCGCATCGTCTGCAGGTTAGTATGAATAAATATAAAATATTTATTCATTTTACATATGCTCTATAGAATAAATATGAAGTTTATGGAAATTTAGCGTCAATGTTTATTTTCTAGTTGGAGGGGATGCGTCCGCATCCGGGACCTCGGTTGTTCCTCACCGGAGGAACTATCGTCCCGCTCGTGCTGCTGCCCGGGCCCAGGCTCGTGCGATAGTCACCGGAGGTATATATCACACTTCAATTTTCGTTTAAGCTTGATTTCTTAATACAACCTTGTCTTAATATTGATTGTCTTGATATTTCGTGCAGACGTAGGGCCTCCCCATCCCCAGAGGGGGACTCGAGGCCCGAATCAGTCCTATAGGCTGAGGCCTGACAGAGCTAGGGGGGAGGCAGCATTCCCCCTCTTTTTTACCTTGACTATCGCTATACCGGTCCTCATGCCGAGAGGTTCGGCCGGTATATGGGGGACGAGAGCCGGCTTGTGAAGAACTATCAACTTCACGTTGAGTGGGGCGAGCAGCACCAGCGCTCATTCGCCCTCTTCTTTGATCAGGATCGGGTACATATTAATATATATTTTCATTTGATTTATCCAATATATTTATTATTAACACTTGCAATCTAATAACAATGTTTTTTTTGTATTTTCAGTCGGATTACGATTTTCAGCCTGTACCCGACCCTGATCACCCTGGGAGGGTGCTCGACCTTCATGCTCTGTACAATGGCCTGATGAAGAACATGCAGACCAAGGTCCGATACAACAGGAATGAGCTGAAGGACGACCGCTACTCCCTGTGGATGGCGACCCCCGAGGCAGAGAGAGCGGCCCTCCTATCTACTCCGGCGTTTGCGAGAGTCGACATAGAGACATGGCCTCTATTGTGCGAATATTTCGACTCCCAACGCAAACAGGTATGTATTTTAAATGTAATTCATTGTTTAGGATATAATTTATTTTTTTGTGTTCCTTAATTAGAAAACTAAATGTTAATGCGTTGTGCAGAAACAGGCCGCTCAGAATACAGAGAACAGGAAGTCGGCAAA
Organism: Agapanthus africanus; assembly: GCA_030015575.1. Taxonomy (NCBI): domain Eukaryota; kingdom Viridiplantae; phylum Streptophyta; class Magnoliopsida; order Asparagales; family Amaryllidaceae; genus Agapanthus; species Agapanthus africanus. The sequence continues at coordinate 605,189,294 of JASDDO010000019.1, read as the reverse complement.
GAGGGGTCGCCCTATTTACACAGGTGGCTCGAGGAATATTACTCGAGCCATGGAGTTATCGGTAAATTACAATAGACCGACTTTTGTGATATTCTGCAATATTAAGAGTTATTTTCTAATATTTCTAATATTAAGAGTTATTTTCTAATATTGCAGACAGCTCAGACCGTGGCGCAAGGTGGTACACCGAGCGTGCTGTCTGCATATCTTGCCGTCCACGGCACCTCGACAGATCCCGCCACGGGCGAGCTTCGATATCCCGACGTCGCTACCCAGGAGTATTGCGTAAGTATTAATATTTATTCTACCCATATTTGAAATTTTAGTTTTGGAAGGTTCAAGTTTAAATTTTATACTTATACTTTACTGCTTAATGTGGGTGTAGGAGCGGGTGGTTGAGCAGGCCGAAGCCTCGGGGATCGATTTTACCGGACAGAGCGATCCGAGGCTGCTGACCCCAGTTCTGGACGCCGCACACTGAGGGCACCACGGAGGTTGGGAGAGAGGCCGGGGACTGGGCCCTAGCAGGACCCATATGAGGTTGGACTCCACCCCGGCGGTTACTTCCTCCGTCTCCAGTGAGCGACGTGTCCAGCAGGAACTGGAGAGCTTGAGAGCCACCGTTCAAGAGTTGAAGGAGATGCTGGTATGTATACTACTTTATAGTAAAATATCATGTCATATTATAGATATCAACATATCCATAATTAGTACGTGGCTTGAGCTTATTTGGTTTTAGACTTAGGTTTGATTAATCGTACATACATATGTAATTAAAATAAACAACGGTATTCCAAACTAGATATCCAAATGGGGTTTCGAAATAACTTGATAATGATACGAATTCGAATAATACACAGTTCTTACACGCTTCTTACACACGTTAGGTCCAGACGCGACAGGGTACATCGGCCAAGCCTCCAAATGCATCTCCTTCGGCTGCGGCTCCGCATGCCACTACATCGGCTGCGGTTCCGCAGACAGCTCCTATAGCTCCACCGCCCGCTCAGACTCCCGCAGCCGTGGCTCCGCAAGCGACTACCTCGACGGCGGCTGCGCAGACCACATCGCCTGTTCCACAGGCCGCTCAGACTCCCGCACGCGCCGAATTGCATGATTTATTGACCGAGGAGCAGGCACGCTTGATTCTATCGTTTATCAGAGGTGGAGCTGGACCGAGCTAGGGTAGCTTTTTGATTCTTATTTTTTGAAACATGTATTTATTTATATCATACATATTGTACTACATTTTGAAATGATATTGATATTGATATTGATTTATATTTATATCATATTCAGTTTTTGGGTTTCTTTTGTATATTATATGCGTGAGATGTGATTATGAATACTGCGATATATGTTGTGTGATGATTAATTTTATATTTTATTGATATATATATTATTGTGCACAGGGCGGGAAAAAAACAGGCAGCCTTTTTTTTATAAAAAAAACAGATAATGTGTACATACGGATTAATTCGTAGGTACACATGTTGCCCCTACGGCTTAAACAGTAGGGGCAAAATATCAGCATTAACTGATATTTCCCCCCTGATCTCAGTACCGGGGGGTTGGGATTGCCCCTACGGATATATCCGTAAGGGCAAACAAAGGCCCCTACGGAGTTATCCGTAGAGGCCAAATATCAGGATTTCTGATATTTTGCCCCTACGGATAACTACCTACGCATATAGCCGTAGGGGATAGTACTTGGCCCTACGGATATCTCCGTAGGTACAGTTAATATATTTTAAAAATCCATAAATAAAATAATTTTTTTTCCCCTACGGCCTACTCCGTAGGTGAAACTGGACCTACACAGAACTCCGTAAGGACAAGTTCAGGGTTTCAACTTGCACCTACGGCGTTTGCACCTACAGGTTATTTTTTCGCCCCTCCGGAGTTATCCGCAGGGACAATCCTTATTTGTAGTAGTGATCAATTCCTTTGCAAATACGACCTGATCAACTTGACCTATATTGACTCGGCTCTTATTTTTAGGATACCAAGTACCAACAGAACAAATATTTATACTTACATGGAGACTTTGTACAGACCGGAGACTTTAGGTATAGACAGGAGATGATGGCAATTAGAGTACTACAAGTTAAATGCATCTCACCTAAAATGGGGCACAACAGTTAGCTGATGCATGCCTTTTACAAGGCAGAGCACGGAAACTCTCTAAGACGAATACTCTTCCAGTAATATACTAACAAAATCAAGTGGGTAATACTAACCTGTTGCAATACTCTCAAAGTAGCAATTTTTTCCAGTGCAGGAATATATTTTGATAGTTGCACTTCAGGAACAGAAGAGGCAGAGGAGAGTTTGCCCCCAAGCTTCAATATCTTCGTAAGCAATGGCTGCACCTCTACTGCAAGATCTATAGGGAGGAATTCTTGCTCTAGTAGATTGTATAGGTCCTTCACCTCTTGCGAGACACACATCATCACTCCTTTTGAGATCTGTAGCAAAAGTGTAACAAAATAAATAAACACGTACATCCACAATCTAGAAAAGCTCAAGAGTTCACAAATCATTAACAGAAGATGCAATTAAGATGTAGCCAATTAGAAATCATTTTTACAAGGGTCAAGACATTTGAAGGCATGTTTTCTTAACCAACTTTTAATCCAATCATCCCTACAAGTTTAGCTGACTTGAACTTGTTAACATATTTAAGTGTAATAACAATAATGGAACATAAATAATATTAATCAGTAAACTGACAGGCATAGGTAACTCAACTGTATAAAAAGCTTTGTTGATAATAAAATAAGAGTTGCCAAGTTACTCCATGAATAAAACAAATATAAGTACTACATGAATAGGAAGCACAACTTATAAGGATTAAAACGTGGTATTGGTATTGGTACCAAACAGTCACTTTTGGGATGGGAATTAGTTAAGTCTAGCGGCAATCTCAAATCGGAATATCAGATTTTTGTACCATTTGACAAAAAGAAATTTTATGAGTCAATAATTTTTTTCTAAACAAATAATAAAAGTAAATATACACGATTTGGCAATTTTTTTACTATCATCGGATGTCTAATGTGGTTGTTTCAATACTCGGTAACAATAACTATAAACTTTTTGATATACTTTTCAGTAAATAACGATGTCAAACAATGCTTAACACTGGATTTCATAAGCTTAATATTATAACTCCACTTGTGAAATGTTAACCCCATATTCCTTGGTATTGGAAGGTATTGATATCGAACTCAGGCGGTCAATTTTCAGATCGCAACGGTCAATTTTGGAATCACAATCAGCCACCTCGGATCAAATTCAGCCAAGATTTCAAAAATAAGCTTACAAAAAATAAAGTCAATGAAATACCCTTGTTAGCAAATCCTATCATCCCAAACTTGCATTTAACAAAGAGTCCCTAGTTATGAATTACGAAAAATCTAAAGACCGGTTCTTTCTCAACTTATATTAAAACATTACCTAGATAGTGGACACACATGACAATTGACATATGAAAAACAAAGTGACAAGATTGTATCAATAACTTAAGCATTTAGGGCACAATCAATCACAATGAACGATCCATTAAATCCTGCGTGACCTCCTTATGATTCAGGTTTGTATTGTTCATAGAAATCTGAATTAACCATTGTCTAAAATTGATTAGGATACTAATTTTATCTTTGAAGTTGTCTATCAGATCTAGATACATCTTATGGATTAGGATATACATTTTAGAGTAGAATATGATTTTTACTTAGAATTTGATTTAATTAGGTTTAAAAGTCGATAGTTCCTTGGCACTTATAATGAATAACCAATTTCAATTGGACTAAGGCACCATGTTATATTACAATAAGTAACTGATATGTGAAGACTATTGATGAACGATAGTTCATTGTTGAGATTTGAAGTTCAAGGTTCACTATTTATAATTATTGTAATACTAAGCTGAATTTCGTGTATGTTCCTTTAATTCTTCCTATTTTACTAAAATTTCTCTTTCTAAATAGATTCTTGATCAACATGTGCCACAATCTCGAAGACTCGATCAAAAAGATTCAAAATCTTACAAATTACTAGGAAAATTTTACAACCAATCTAATTATATCTTATCCTACTCCAAACTTAATATTGTCTCGATCAGCAAAAACATCTTCACCGTGCAAATTTGTTCTAGAGATGATCTCTACTCCATCAAGATGAGTTCTCTTGGGTAGGTTCTACTATAAAGGCTACTTAACGAATTTGCATATTCTTCTAATGAGTCCTAATGTCGAAAAAGTATCTCGATGATGTCAAGGATGATCTCAAAAAATTGCAAACAATAGACTCGAAGATTTCAAAGAGGGCTTCTAAGATTATGCTGAAAGTTTGACGCCGGTTCAAAGCTGTCGCAATTATTAACATTACCATCATTGAGAATTAGTAAATAACCCTTACTTTTGAACAAGCCATATATGCTGCAACCACCACTGACGATGGGAATAATGAGAGTTCAACATCATATTCAAGGTTCCATTGCCTCCGTATTATCAAGAGCATGCCTTTTCTTATAGATGCATATTTAGATCTATAAATTCTTCCTTCATCATGCTACCTTTGTTCAACTCAACAAGGATGACCTTTCTAAATTTTTTTTGGGGGGTGGGGGGGTGGGGGTGGGGAAAGATTGATGTCAAATTGAGTACACTTTTAATCCTAATCAAGACAAAGTAATAGATACCCTGAACACCAAAACTTGCTAAGGCAGCTGCTATAAATCAGTGCTATTCTATATATAAGATTTTTCCTCAAAAGAAAAAAGCAATTGATAAATAAGCACTGATTTTTGAAAATTAAGATTTTCAATGCATGATTACAATGATTATGAGCTAAAATCCATGGTTTCTCCTTTTCTTTCCCTTTTATTTAATTTTTCTCATGTAAAGGTGTCTTTTATTAGGAGTATTCTTAATCTTAAAATCCAAGCAATAATACTTTACAAAGGTAAACATACCAACCAATGGAGTTCACATATATAATCATGAAAAGAGAAACGATGCTTATATCCTTAGAGATCGACACTTCCAAGAGGACATCGTGTCCATGTCCGCAGTACAAACACTTTGCCCGAGACTTGCTCGACACATATAAAAAACGTATGGGGCAGACGTGTGTTGTGCGTGTTCTATGTGTACCATATATGTGCCCTATGCATGTCATAAATGTAGCTTTAGAAACATAGCATGTTTTAACATCATACTTTGCCTTAAAACTTGATTAATTTACAAATATAGTTGATGTTTCTTATTTTGTACATCTAGTTGATACTGATTTTTTTTCAATTGATTGTACTTCAAAATTATTACCTTGTTAGTTCATTCTATAATATATTTATCTTTTTTATGGGCGCTAGTCTTACCTTTGGATGAACATGATTTTTTTTTCCAATCAGGTTGGTCTTTTATGTTTCATGTTATATAAGAATTAATATATGGTTTCAGTTGTCCAGTAGTACACTTTTGGGTATAGTTTTATCTTTATTTTTTATAGATGAATATGGATTATGGCAATAGTTGATGACCTTGATGGAAAATTAATTTTTAAGATGAATAATAAGATCGTAGTCTAACTCAATGCGTGCGCGCGCGCACAAGACCTTATCATCAGTTTCTTTTAGATATGAATCTATCTAGTCATAAAGGAAAAACTTGCATCGGTATCTCAATATCAAGTCAAACATGGGCTTGATTCACACCATATTTTGATAAATATTTACCTATCCATAAATAGGGGAAAATCCATAATTTCAACTTTTTATAGTCAAATCGTTGACGTAAAGAGTTGAAGACAAATATTTCATCCTTTAAGAATTTTTGGAAACAACGTTTTGGAAACCCTAGTCGACTAGGGGCAGCAATAATAAAGATCATCAATTAGAGACATATGTCTATCTAATCCATCATGGTTGCCAAAGCACATGGATGGAGGTGATACGAAACGATATGGTTGCCAAAGGACTCGATGAAAGTATATTGTTCGATAGGAGTGAGTGGAGGCGGAGGATTCATGTGCTGGACCCGGCATGATTCTCATGTTGGTTCATGTAGCTTACCCCATATGCTTGGTATAAAAGGCTCAGTTGTTGTTGTTGTTGGTGTTGGTGTCTATCTAATCCATCATGTACACCCAAAGTTGTCAAATCGTGATATGAATCGTATATCGTTTTGCTTCTGTATCATATCGTGTATCGTATCGTGTATCGTAAGATATGATAATCACTTGTGTAAAACTAAACAATTAAGCATATAACTATATTTTTTACAATTATATAATTATATGAGTAACACGGAATGGTATATTAAAAGAATTATAAAAAGTTTAGTATATCCCCAGTCATGCAACCAGTGCTTTATATATAAAGTTCAAATAGAAAAATATATGAAACAACTTAAGTCACTTGAACAATCATAACTTATAAGTTAATTAAATGGTTAAGCAAAATGGTACTATAGTCGAAAGGTGTAACCCACATGACATAGACATAAGTTTCACAAGTAGCAACATTTTGTAACTAAGTTCACAGTTCACACATCATAAAGTTCACATGTCATATACACAAAAATAACAAAACAAAACCACTAATCAATCAATAGTCTCCTATCAAATCATTGTATGTCATCATTGTCGAATCTACTTTCGTATTCTACGAACTTCTCTTTTTCCTTTACTTCAACTATCTTCTTTTCTTTTTCTTTGCAAGTTTTTTTTAAATAGCATTCAAAAAATTTTGAGGTCCTATAAAATAATTGGTTAGAAATTCTAAGAATTTAAAAATTATTAACAAAAATAGCTAGTAAATATAATATCATCATATCTCATTACTTCTTTTCTTACTACTTGGTCCTCCTTCGTCAACTTCAAAGCATTCATGAATATCCATCTAAGAATGTAAGCAAGGACCTTCTTTCTCCGTAATCCATCATTGGAAAACGGACTGATGTGCGTGAAAACCATTCAATGCAATAAAAAGCGACCATAAATTGTAAGTAACACTAGCACAAAAGTAGGTCTAGAATCATACCAATTCCGAAATGAGTGATGTGCGTGAAAGCTGCAAGAGAAAAATATAAACAAATGTCATAACCATCAAATTGCACAGATGTTGCTAATAACAAAACAAAAAACAACAGAGAGAACTTACCGGTTCTCTGTTATCTCTTTTAGGGTCAGGTGTAAATCCAATAAGACTAGCCATTCGCAGATTGCGCTCTTTTTCATTTTCAAGTTCCAAATGAGAAGCACCATGCTTATGGTCATAAGGGGCCACAGAAAGTGCAGCTAATAGAACTGATGATGCTATCAATTGCAAATCCTTGTTTGTCAAGTTCTTATTGTAGCTTTTCTGCAAGGTGAAGAGCTTCAGCCATGCATACGCATGGTAAAGGTGACTATCCGCAACCCAAAATATCTCTGTGAGCTTGGCATAATATACAACCATCAAAGATGGTTTCAGACTTTTCTTTACCATGGTCATCAAACCATGAATATCTTCCACTGAACGGGAAGCTTCCTGAAAGAGATCAGTGAAGAAGATCATGGCACAAAATCAAAGAACATTGAGCATCATCACTATAAAAAGATGGCATTACAAACCTGCCATAGAGCCAAATCTGTTGCTATTCTAAGTTGCTCAACTCTGGTATCCAAGTAGAGCTGCAAGCTATCAGGTGCTGTCAGATCAGGCCTATCCCTTTGATCTCGGTATTTGTTTAAGTTGGCAAGATGATTCCTTATTATTTCACATAATCTCCGGAATTCAGTGGTCCTCTTGTACTGCTTGCTAAATTGGAATGCTCTATGTGCTGTCATCTACACATCAAAGAAATAAAGAAACTCATATTGGCAGAATACACTGGATAGAAATAGAAGAGTTGCCCAAAATTTGTAATGTTTCCTAGATTAATCAGATCATCTCATGGATTAACATTTAGGATGTTGGCATTAAACAGGGAAGAGTATCACGAATGCTTTTAATGTGGCTGAGGGTGCCCGCAGCCACCTGGCTGCAGGTGCAAGAGAGGAGGGGGGGGGGGGGGGGGCACTCCACCCACTCCACTTAAACCCAAGTGGGACTCCTCTGTTTCACACTTACGCCTGCAGAGCCAGATCTCTCATTATAAATATCCGAAAATCTTATATGCAGATACACATGCACATAAACATGAATCAACCATGAAATAAATGATCTGACATGATAGGAGAAAACCTAATTGCATGCAAACGGCACCCGACTTATCAATAACCATAAGGCAATGCCCGCAGCCACTGGAATTCATTGGAAGTACAATCAGTCTCTGGCGATAGAGAAGAGAAGACAACGAGAAGAAGCAACGGTTTGATAGGAGAGAGAAGGGGAAGTGAGAGGAGAGGAATAAAGACCGAGAAACGAAGGTGAGGCCCATTGCAGATCGAGGAAGAGAGATTTTCAAGCATGTGCTATGCAGGTAACAAAATAGTTAACGGATGCTAAGTGCTAACAAAGTTTGAAGGTTATTTGCAGTTTAGAAAGTTTAGTTTAGTGACAATGGGTCAAACTTAAAGGTAGTCTAGTCTAGTAAAATTTAGCCATTGTGAAATTCAATAATATCATCAAAATCCACCAAAAAAGAGAGCTGCCAAAAAAATTGTGGAGGGGAGCAAGTGCTGAAGAGGAGCCACTCATCACACCATTTAAAAAAAAGTACGCATCCTCATGGGCACATTTATTAATTTCCAATCCTCTAGAGCGATGAAATTTAAACAACCTGAGGATGGAAAACCGAACAAATCACTCCCAGCCTCAGCCAAAGAATGGAAGAGGAAGAAAGTTTCATTTGGCTTGACAAAAAGATCTTGCATCTCCATATTACAAAGACTACGGTGAATCTCATGCACCAGGTTCGCAGTTTTTCAAATAAAATATTAAATATTCAGAATTAGAAAATATGATGCAAAGGAGCAGGTAAATAATAAAGTTGAAGTATGTTGAGCTTGAGCCTCAAAGACGAGGTAATACCATGTTTTTAACGGTCTTTAGTGCCAATTAATTGCTTGTCCCATTTAAAAAATGAAACAGTTTAAATGATTAAAGATTAATCCTTGTCATATCAACTATCTTAAGAACCATAAATCATGTAGTTCAATTGTACAAGATACCATAAATATAATCCTGCGGCAATTTCATAACACTTTCTAAACTCAATTAAAGGCCTTATTTATTCCCCTTCTTTTTTGGAAGGGGGGGGGGGGGGGGGAAGTAATCCATATCTTTTGTTAGTAATTTGTGTTGAAAGAACCGATTTGTTGGATATATTTTCAGAACTATGTATTAATCTCATAACATAGATCTTTTTAGATGGGCATGAACCCATTAGTTTCATGAATAAACTATCGTTGTCAAGATGCAACTAGGAAAATATGATAGGAATATATGAGAAGATAAAGATGACTTTGAAGCAAATGATCCGTTACTTATTTCTTAATTAAAAGATTAACTATGCTCGTTGTTTTAATAAACTTGAAGAGCAATAAGATCTCATAGAAGAATGTGGTTTCAATAATAAATGGATAACACCTGCTGCTGCAGACGGTAAAAATTACAACGAAGCGTAGCTTAGTATATATACTAAGTATCAATAACACATGAGTGAAAGATTATGTGAGAAAGTGCGGTGCAATGTTCTAAATTTCGGATGTCGTTGTCGTGTCGGCCTAAACATTTTGATGTCGGATATTAAATATCATGAAATGTCGGATGGTATTTGATAATATCGGGTCTATATTTTTGTAATGTAAACGTTATTTATATAACTTATTTTTTGAAAAAATATTCATTTATTCAGATTTTTAGTTTTATTAAATTTATATCTTCCACAAAAAAAAAAACTATCCTTAAATTTTTTCCCTGTAACGGTAAATGTCGGCCTAAACGCCGATATTTCGGCCAAATATCGTTAAACGAATTTTCTTGCATGTCTATGTCGTTTTCTTCCCAAAACCGACATTTCGGCGACGGCGGCCGACATTTAGTACACGGGTGCGGTGCTCTTCAAGTTTAATTTATTTATAGTGGAAAAAAGGAGTACATTAAATTTTACTAAAATATGATATGACTGTTGTTTGACTTACACTGTAGTGTCTTTATTATTATAATTTTTTGAATAATAGGTTGCAACCTGATGCAATAGGGAATTAAAACCAAGACCTCTTGCTCAATTGCAAGAGGCTTTTTCCCTAGGCTATAGCAACACTCTCCTTTAATGTCCTTATCATAAACTTGAAGGCTTTTGTAGCTTTGAAGAAATCATCATGACATGTCTTCTAAGTGATGAAGTCGTTCGATGGGAGGTGTTTAAGAGGAATAGTTGATAGGCGTATGCAACATAAATTACAAAATATTGCATAGCTATGCTTGAATATCAACTCCTCTCATAGAGCACAACATGCAACAATCCGGCAGTTTTCCACTAGTAAATATATGAAAACAATAAATAAGGTCCCGCAAAATGATCAAATATGAAGGTATTAAGCATAGCAACAAGCCTAAATCCATAATGAAATACGCATTATATCTGGAGGGGGGATGATGGATAAATTATATTGATAAACTAAATAATGATTATACGAAGGGGAACTAGATACTATGGCACATACTCTTTTTTATAGATCCATCTACATAGATTGCAAATTAAAACGATTATTAAAACATATAGATTATTATAGAGAAAACATCATTAAAACATATAGATTATTATAGAGAAAACATCATTAAAACAAATAGATTATGGAGAACTTCTAGCATTTTCCTTTACTCTTTTTTCATCACACACAAAAAAAAACACTATGTAAAATGAAGGTAACCATGAGATAGGCAGGTGGAGCAACCAGTACAAAGGTGATCAAATAAGATGCTACATTTATCTGAACTATCCCATCTACATGAGGATCTGCTTCCCTTAACTAACTATTTCTCAGCGGCGAGAAAAATTAATAACTTAGCCATTCAACTAACCCACACATTTTTGGAACAATTTTCACTTTGCAATCAATATGTATGCAACCAGATTTCAGTGTCAATTTCGAAAAAAAATCCTAAGCTTAAATTCCTTGGGGGATTAGTCAATTAGAATAAAGAGTTAGAACTGGAACATACCGGGACAATATTAAAGTTAGTGTTGGTCAATTAGAATTGAAACTTAAATTTCTAAATTTAATATTAGTCATGAATGAAACTAGAGCTAAAAGGAAAAATGTTCCATCTAGAACTTTTTTATATACAAATTGAATGTTCCGCCCTTAAAAATTATCCCATCTATTTGGATATAACAAAAATTAAAAATCAAAACTACCAAACCCTAGTCTCCATTCTCTTTCCTCTTCCTCCCTCTCCCTCTCCCCTTTCACCCTCTCCTCCATTTTTGTTCGGTAAACTTTCAAATCGTTGTCCCTCCTTTTTATCGACTAAATCCAATTGATTCAACACAAACCTTCTCAATCACTTTTAAATTCATCTAATTTAAAGATCTCCAAAATTATTCAGAAAATATAAAATCATTTAAACATGTAACCCCAATTTGACCAAACTAAAAAATGGATATGTTTAATTATATTTTATTAGTATACAGAAATCCCATTTTCTACAATTGAAAGAGCAAAATAATTTTTGATCTTATGAACCATTTAGAAACAATTAAATATTTTCTAATTATATAAAATTTGGACTGCACCAATAAAAATAAAATAACCCAATATAGTTTCAATTATCAGATTAGTTTAGTTCTAATAGTTCTTGAATCCTATAAAAAGCCGTAGTTCTATAAAAGTTCTATGAAAATGTTCTAATTTTAAAAGTTCTATTTTTATCAAAAAGTCACAATTGCCTAACAGGCCCTTAACAAATTTCACCATACACAAAAGGACGAGGCATGCTTAACCAAGCCGGTTGATAACCAAGTCAAAATATCATTCTGATGCACATCATATTAAGTGTTATTGTCTGTCATGAGCCGAACAAGGACTTCAAAGTTTAGTGGGTAATATTCCAGATATGTTAAGAAAGCTCGGTATTTTTTTTTACTCGAAAAGAAACACCTAATATACCCTATTTCATAAATGATATACTTAAATTCCATTTAGTTCTGCTGTAATAAAATTGCAATAGGCTATTTTAAAGAAACTAGGAATCAAAACCCATGGTTTCTTGCGAAGAAATTTGTTCAACTTCAGAGACGACCAAACAATAAGACGAAACACAAAATTTGAAACTTCATTATACCGAGCCACCTTTCAAAAGAACTGCAAAATTTATCAAAATTATGGAGAAGAATAGGATAATAACTATGATGAAAAGACAGCTTACTGCATATAACGCTTCCAACTTAGAATTGTTTCGTGGAATCTCAAGCACGGTCCTGTAGGTTTCCCATAGAAACTTGAACCATGGAGTCACAAGCTCTCTATCAGATCTTTCCTTCCCTTTCTCCCCACTAACATAACTAAGCATCAAATCTTCCGGCCTCTTATCTGCTTCCAAATCCTCAACATCCAAAGCATCTTCCAAGGCCTCTGCTTGGCTCCGAGCTTGCTCGGTCCTTTCAGTTGAAAGATGCATGAAATGCTTGATGACTTCTTCCAAAGAGCTGACATTGACTTGTTGGCATACTAGTCGATACTGGATTAGCCCATCCTTTGCAAATCTTCCTCTTCGCATGTCAACACAGAGCTCTATGTACTTAAACATGATCCTTTCCAATGATTTCTGCCACGCACGATACCTCTTTGATGTAATTACATCATGGAGTGCTTGCAAAGCAGCCGACTTTTGGCCAACATTTATTAATTCTGGAACCAAATTGAACAAAATCAACAAAATGAGTTAAAATGAAGAATTATTGATGTCAAAAGCAAACAACAAGATGGAAGAAGAAACAAAACATGCATACATGACACATCATATACAATCAGTAGATATAAGAAATAAAATGGGTTTTAAAAAATTAGAACCTTTATAACGGGGAATTATCAAGTGCTTCACATTTGTTAGTTTGAATCTATAAACAAAAGAAATAAAACATGGTAATAAAAAAGAACAGTCCATATGAAAAGAGCATCCAAATAAAAAAGAACAGTCACAAAACACTTTTTCCAATGGAATCATTCACTGCAGAATGCAATTTTCTATTATCAACAAACTAATCTACTCCTCTTGCAAACTAAGAGAAGAAAAGATCGAATATTAATTTTTAAAAATCACAACTATTTAACAGAAACAACAAATTGAAAATTTACCTTCGACACGCTTCAGGGCGTTCTCAGGCTTCGCAAACTGCGCCATGATTGATAATTAATCAGCACCTGCTTAACAACAGCAGACGCCAAACAGCCTGTATCACAAGATAATCAAGTGAGATTCATCTTTTAAAAGCAAATAAATTGCAGAATTTAACAAAAAAACCCTAGCGAAAAGGAGGAATTTTTAAGTCAAGATTTTTGATCTGTGAACCTTATCGATGAGAAATGAGAGAATTTGAGGCAAATCTGAAACCCTAAAAGCGCTGAAGAGAGCAAGAGTGGAGGAAGGTTAAAGATTGCCAGGTTTTAATGAGTGTTCTCATAGGGTTGGAAACGGATCGGGTTTATAACGGACCATTTCAGATCCAATTTGAATCCGATAAGAGAATTGAGTCCAGATTCCCCGTGGGTTCGGGCCCAAATCGGATCTACTTTTAAGTGCAAGGCCTCTAAATGAATCCGGGCGGATTTAGAATAGTATATTTTTGATCCAACAAGTACTTACTTTGATGGATCCAAAGCATCAGGTTCGCCCATTTATTCATTAGGCCGGATAAATCTAGATTAAAGACCCTTATTAGTCGATATCTCTGCTTCTCTTATAAGCGGAGGAGGGATGTGGTTCTCTCATATTAATTTCGAATTATATATCAAGAAAACGAGATGAAAATCCTTAAACTTAATATCTTCTACATCATCAACTTTTTGCACATGGGTATATAAGAAAATATTTGAAAAGGTTTATAAAGACTTTTAGTTAAAATAATAGATTTCATAAAATACTCCCATCAAGTTTCAGTGTCTGGCAAAAAACTACTGAAAATTTTAAAATTTCCAAAAAAAAAATAGCATGACTAACGGTGACATGTCAACACTAACAGTGCCATGCACGTTACTTAAATTGTTATGTCATCTAAAAAATTAACAAAATCACAAAATACCCTTCTTCTTCATCATCTATCTTCTTCTTTAATTCACCCTATCCCTAACCCTAACCCTAACCTCACTCCTTGATGATACTCATAAGTGGGGATTCCCCACATCACGACACGTAGCAGATGACGTGACGTCCACTTAAGCCTACTAGATTCCTGGGGCTATGCAGCTGGAATAGGTATGATGCAATGGTGACATTCTTCGGCGTCTCGTCTCCGAGGTAGCACTTGACCTTTTTGAGGCCTCTCATGAGTATGTTACCTCTTTGTCTAACCGCTAGCCAATATCTCGTCTTCGAGCAATCACAGAGTTAAGCTTTCTCAGCTTCCTTGCTCGTCGCCGGGCTATCCTATAACTGAGATTTCTCAGTGCCCCTGTTTGGCCGGGAGCATGGAGCACGAGCGTCCTCATAACGGCTTCGTGTATTTCTCCACGGTGAGATCTCCGCCGCTCCACATCTCGCATCCCATGCCAGCGTATCTCGCCATTAATGAGCACATCTTGCCATTAATGCAGACGTTATGCCTGGGCGAAACTGACGGCGAGAATCTCGCAACGGCTCGCTCCGATGCGACCCCTATATAAACCCTTCCTCCAGATGATTCAGGTAACTTGAATTCAATCTGTCACGCCCCGCTTCCCAAAATATGGAATACGGAGAGCGAGGAAGGCCAGCCGTGCTACCTACGGTAAGGAAAAATCCTTCCATAGTCACATACGGCTGTCTAGATTAACCTATCAAAAATAAAATCCAATACTAAAAGGAATAATACTGATAATCATGCTGCAATGAAACCAAAAGAAATACTTAAAATGGGTCCACTAGATAATTGATGCAAAAAGATCCGATACAATAGGTTCGAAAAGAAAACAAAATCTGAAAGATACATAAGTTCTAATGTCCCAGGGGGCGTACATACTAAATACTAGCAGAAAAGGAAAAAATTACCTACGGGTTACTGATCTTCGGCAAAGTTCTGATAGTCGCTACGATCCTGTTCGGCCTGAAAATATGTCTCTGAACCTGAAATGGCAAATCTCAGGGATGTCAGAACATCCCAGCAAGTATTCAACGTATAACGTGTGTGTGGTATGATAACATGAATATATTAAGGTAGTGAAGCCCGTGTGCGCAAGAAAAACAGATATATAAATAAATGCATTGATACTATGAAACAAACATGTAAGAGGTCAAGTTATAACCTAACTGGTCACTAAAAGGTAAGCTATCCTATCATAAGCTCGAGTGTGTGTGTCAACCTCTGCAGGAGTATTCCTAGCCCAAGAGTGGTGCCCCAGGAGCTAGGAAACACGGGCCCAACTGTGGAATGAACAAGCGACCGATATAGCCCGGTACGATCTGTAATAACATGCGACCTATATAGCCCGGTACGAGCTGTAAACATGCGACCGATATAGCCCGGTACGAGCTGTAATAACATGCGACCTATATAGCCCGGTACGAGCTGTAAACATGCGACCGATATAGCCCGGTACGAGCTGTAATAACATGCGACCGATATAGCCCAGTACGAGCTGTAAACATGCGACCAATATAGCCCGGTATGAGCTGCCGACATGGGACTTCTGAGATCCTGTTGTACGAACGCACACTCAAACTACCCCAACACCCGCGTATTTATAGCTACTATGGTGATGACTAGAGCACTAATTAAGAATGCTGAAAAGACTCTAACTTGTGATATGAGAATTGTATAAAAATGAAACTGGTAAATAGTGGTGTGTCATGTCATGTAATTCCGCATTCTAATTAGAGATCTCATTCTTAGTAAAATGGACTAGAGTAATGAATAGTCTAGACATGTCGAAAGTAATTATTATCAGGTACTGGTAACTGCAAGAAAGTGATGTACAAGCTTGTATTAGTCATGGTTGTTATCTTTACCGTTAATCTTAATATGGATATAATAATCGTAAGCTGGCTAGTAAGGTACATGTATAAGTTAGATTAACAACTTTCAAACCTTTTTCGTAGTTAAATAGATCTCATAGCAAAACCATACTTAATCTAGTTTTCTGATTATCAATTGGTTGAATACAAGTCTAAATCTTTCTAACGATATGAAATCATTAAGCACTAACACTTTCCTTCTATTCTAGTGCAGGAAAAAGAATATATATATATATATATATATATATATATATATATATATAAGGGGTTACCGATGTGCATCGACCAAAGCAAAGCAAGAATACTTGCCTGAGGATAAAGATCACGGGAAAACGATGTACGAAGATGCGAGGCACGATCTCAGCTAAAGTTCGACTTGCGATCCTAAATAAATTTATCATCGGTTAAACTATAAATATTCTCATAAATACTACCACACAACCAACGCAAACATATCAACTTAGGGTTTTAAATCCTAATTTTCCCTTCCTTCAAGTCCTCTGTTTTATTCCACCATCCAATATAATTTCACTGTCAAAATAAACTCCATGTACACATATTTATAACTTATAAACAAACCCATAAACTTAAAGTTTAAATCTTCCATTCCCCTTTCAATGTTCACTGTTTTCCTATCATTTTATTTTTTTTATTTTTTTATTTTTGTTTTAAAAACAGGGATCAAGGAAACTTACAGAGGATGATGGTAAATGCTAGGGTTTGGATGGGTCCTGGTCGAGTCGAGAAAGTATCGAAGAGTGCTCGGGTCTGGCGATGGGAGGGCTGTGATGGTGGTGGGGCAGGCGACATCGCCGTTGGAGAGAGGGGAGCAGCTGCGAGGTGGAGACGAGGGCTGCGGCGGCGGAAGATGGCGACGGTGAGGGCAATGACAGGGTGTAGCGAGGATGGGTCGTGCGGTGATGGGTTGCAGGGGAGATACGAGAGAGAGGGAGATGAGGAGGTTGAGGAGGGAAAGAGGAGAGGCAGGATCGAGGGTGGAGGCGACGACGACTAGGCTCGGCGAAGGCATGGCTTAGGGTTTCGCGAGGGCGAAGGCGGCGGGTGCGAAGATGAGGGCGAAGGCAGAAGGAGGAGGCGAGGGTCGGCGAGTGAGGAGAGGGAGTCGAGGGTTGCGGCGGCGGTGATGGTGGCGACGAGGCAAAACGGAAGGGGCTGCCGCGATGATGGGGTGAGAGGAGAGGAGTCGGTAGCGAAAAGGAATTTAAGGAGTAGAGGAGGGGGGAGAGAGATGTGAGTATAAGAGAGAGATATTTTGATTTGTATATATAAATTTTTTATAAATATATATATATATATATATATATATATATATAGATACATATCTTCAATTGATTGTATTTAGAGATTCGGCACAGATTTTTCTTGTTCTCATATTAACAGTAAACATGGGTTAGCCAAGGTAATATATGTATGCAAACCAAATATTAATATATCAATTTAGGAATTTTAAGATATGTAAAATATTGTTTTGCTACCACTAAGGAATTATTATATATAATATAAAAACTGAAGATTTTTCATATCAAAATTGTTTACGGTAAAAATTCAAAATAAAATATACTAGCAACCTACTAAAAGTTCTAAAATTATTGAAAAAGAATCTCGATAAATCTTGAAGTACTGCATCCAAATAGAGCTGTTACATCCTACCCATATTACAGAAAATTTTGCCATCGAAATTGGAAGGACGACTACAAGATTTAGAAAACAGGTGTGGGCACTTTTGACAAATCTCGTCCTCACGGTCCCAAGTGGATTCTCCGCGAGAACGTCCGCCCCAAGATACAAGAACTAAAGGGATGATCTTGTTTCTCAATACCTTCTCTCTACGGTCGACAATGGCTGTAGGTTGCTCTTCATACGAGAGATCAGTATTCAAGATTAATTCAGAGTGATCGAGAACATGACTGTCATCGCGAACGTACCGACGCAACTGTGATACATGGAATACATCGTGCATACCAGCCAAAGAGGGTGGTAAGGCCAATCTGTATGCCACTACTCCAACGCATTCCACAATCTCGAATGGTCCGATAAATCGAGGACTGGGTTTTCCACGACTACCGAATCTAATCACTCCTCGAGTCGGCTAAATCTTAAGGAAGGCATGATCTCCTACTCCAAACTCAAGAGGTCTTCGACTAGTATTCGCCTAGCTCTTCTGACGATCTTGTGCTGCTTTGATACGGTCCCTGATCAACTGGACATTCTCAACGGTTTGGGTTACAAGCTCCGGTCCTAGTAATCTTCGCTCACCCACATCGTCCCAGCAAAGTAGGGAACGACACTTACGTCCGTAAAGTGCCTCGAACGGCGCCATCTGAATACTCGTCTGATAGCTGTTATTATACGAGAATTCCACCAAGTGAAGATGATCCTCCCATGATTCCTTGAAATCTAGCATACAGGCTCTCAACATGTCTTCTAATATCTGTATCGTATGTTCAGACTGTCCGTCAGTCTGGGAGTGGTAGGCTGTGCTGTAACGGAGACGAGTGCCTAAACTCTCTTATAAGCTTCTCTAGAAATATGAGAAGAATCTCGTGTCCCGGTCCGATACTATAGTGGTAGGAACCCCATGTAACCGTACGATCTCTTGCATATATTTCTCTGCCAATGTCTCCGTCGATTGTCCCACTCGAAATGGTAGAAAATGGACTACCTTTGTGAGACGGTCGACGATGACCCAAATAGCATTATTGCCCTTAGGACTCCACGGTAAAGCCGTCACGAAGTCCATAGTGATGTATTCCCACTTCCACTGGGAAATGGGAATTGGTTGCAACAGGCCGGCCACTCGCTGATGTTCGGCCTTCACCTGCTGGCACACTAAGCATTTTGACACATAGCGGGCAATCTCTCTCTTCATACCATTCCACCAAAAGTGTTGTTTAACATCCCTATACATCTTGGTGCCATCCGGATGCACCGAATAGGCTGAACTGTGTGCTTCCTTCAACATTTCCTCTCGAACCTCGCCCTTTGGCACACATAATCGACTGCCGAATCTTAATGAGCCATCTTCGTGTATCAATATATCTGTTCTCAATCCGACCTCTACTAACCCGCGGAACTTCTGCAATTGCGGGTCCCCAGCCTGTGTAGCTTTAATACGATCTACTAATGAAGACTGCACTTGCAGTTTCCAATACTGTCTGTGCGTCCCCTGCTCTACCATTTCTAAATTGAGTCTTCGAAATTCATCAATGAGTTCCTTCTGGCCAGTCAACCACATCGCTGTTGGTCTCCGACTGAGAGCATCCGGTATAACATTTACCTTCCCGGGAAGATATTGCAAATCAATATTATAATCAGCCATGAATTCCAACCACCTGCGCTGCCTCATATTTAGCTCCTTCTGCATGAATACATATTTCAAGCTCTTGTGGTCCGTAAAAATTTCCACTCATTCTCCCAAAAGATAATGCCTCCAAATCTTCAAAGCAAAGATTACTGCGGCCAACTCTAAATCGTGAGTTGGTTAATTTTTCTCGTCCGTTCTCAGTTGACGCTAGGCATAAGCGGCAACACTCCCACGCTGCATCAAGACACAGCCTAACCCCTTACCAGAAGCGTCACTATGAATCACCAGTCCTCCTGTCCCATCTGGTACGATCAATATGGGTGCAGTTGTGAGTTTCTCCTTCAATAATTCGAACGCTCGGTTGCACTCTTCTGACCATACGAACGGTACTCCCTTTCGAGTAAGTCTTGTCAACGGCTCAGCCGCTCGTGCAAAATCTTTAACAAATCTGCGTGTGGGTGTTTTTCGTCATCCCATTGAGATGGGAATACGTGCGCGCTTGTCAGGCGCATTCAGATTCCCCCTGCCTAGGGTAGGCCG
Source organism: Agapanthus africanus (assembly GCA_030015575.1). Taxonomy (NCBI): domain Eukaryota; kingdom Viridiplantae; phylum Streptophyta; class Magnoliopsida; order Asparagales; family Amaryllidaceae; genus Agapanthus; species Agapanthus africanus. Next base: position 605,169,288 of record JASDDO010000019.1, on the reverse strand, counting down.
GGGTTTAATGATTGTGGGGATCCGAATCTCCGGCAGCCGCGGACTAAGCTGCCGTTAATTACCCCTCGCCTTTGGAGCGAGGGAACCTCCGATTGACGGGTTAAACTGGTCATGCGAACTCAATGTGCAGTGTTGTGTTTTGAAGGGGTTTTGGATATATCGGGGGCCCCGCAGAGTTTTTACGGGGGTCCCGCTATCCGGATAGCGGGCTGGGGGTCAAGGGGGCTACCAGCCCCCTTGCGGGGTGCGGGGCAGCGCCCCGTTATAAATTTTTTTCTAACAAGGACAGTGTCGTGGAGTATGTGTGTGTGTACATATGTATACATATATGTATATATATATAAGAAAGGGGAAAAGGCATCCAAAGGATGCGTGGGGCCAGTGCCAGCGCTTTGAGCGCAAGAGCGCAAGAGCGCTAGCGCTTTGAGCGCCAGTGCGCCACGTGTCAGCATGTGGGCGCTCGGGCGCTCGCGCACTGAGCGCCAGCGCGCCACGTGTCAGCAAGTGGGCGCTCGGGCGCTAGAGCTCTGAGCGCAAGAGCGCTAGCGCGCCACGTGTCAGCACGTGGGCGCTCGGGCGCTCGCGCACTGAGCGCCAGCGCGCCACGTGTCAACACGTGGGCGCTCGGGCGCAAGAGCGCTAGCGCACCACGTGTCAGCACGTGGGCGCTCAGGCGCTAGCGCTTTGGGCGCTAGCGCTCTGAGAGCAAGAGTGCGAGCGCACTGAGCTCTAGCGCGCCACGTGTCAGCACGTGGGCGCTCGGGCGCTAGCGCATTGGGCGCTAGCGCTCTGAGCGCAAGAGCACTAGCGCTTTGAGCGCTAGCGCGCCACATGTCAACACGTGGGCGCTCGAGCGCTAGCTGTAACATTTTCAAAATAATAAAATATGATTTTTGGGAATTTTTATAATTTAATATTATTTTAATGAATATTTTAATATTCTTGTATAATTAAATATAAATAAATGGGGAAAAATTATGGAAAATTCTAAAATAGGGTATTTTATGGAATTATGCCATTTTAAAGTTTTAAGATTAGTTATATGCTAATTTAGTGCTAATCGCGATTAAAAATCGCTAATTGGATTTTTAGCATTTTTGTGCAAAAATGTGCACATATCATTTTCTACACTTGTTACATGTTTTGGGTGCATGGTTGCTTAGAGTTCACCATGGTGGGAAAAGAAAGGAAAAGAAAAGAAAGAAAGATAAAGGTCTCATGATGAGAGAGAGAGTGAGACCAAGTCAACCCCCACTTTTTGAACCATACTCCCATCATTTCCTCACACCCATTTCTCTCTTCCCTCTCTTTGGAGTTGCTGCTGCTCTTGCTCCTGCTCCCTCATCTCCCTCCCCTTCACTTCATAGATCCCTCTCATTTCCCTCACCAAAACCCCATTCCCACTTCACAAAACTTGCTCCCAAGCTCACTAGCTACACTTTGAACCTAGCAAGATTGGATTTGGAGGACTTTGAGCAACTCAAGAATTTTCTTGAGTTGCCAAAGGAGGTAATTTCTGCACCCTAGTGTAGTATTTCAATTTCCTTATGCATCAATTCTAGTTTCATGTCGATATGGTGTTGTTTGGTGGATTTGTGAAACATCAAGTTAGGGTTTAGGGTTTGATCTGAAATCAAAGTGAAATTGAGGCTTGTTGTGACCTTAGAACCCCTAGTGTGATGCTAATTTGGACCCAAACCTAAACTTGAAACCAGAATACGGATTTATGAGACGATGTCGAAGAAAAACTGTGAATCTGTGATCGTATTTAGGAATCTGCTATCACCCCGAGACCCAAAAAATAAAACTGAATTGACAGTGAGATGTGCAGGCACCATGGAACCACCACACAAAGCCCTAGCCCCTAATTCTTTGTTTGGGCCGCAGATTTAATCCCTCTAGCCGCAAATTGCGGCCAGAGCAGGTTGGAACCCCTTCGTTTTTGTTCTGTAGCCTTTTGCCCTATAAACTTGACCCTGGGTATGTGTAATTTTGACTGATTCCATCTAGGGTAAAATCTGGGTTGATTTTCCTATGTTGGTGCATGGTTTACGACTTGTTTTAGCATGGATTTTGGAATTTGGTGAATCATTTCTGTCGGGTGGCGTTTGGACGTCAACGACAAGTGGATATTGATCATGTTTGCATGTGGGACGATAGGTTTTTACCTATGCGAGTAGCGTGTGCTGTTTTGGATTTCCGATGTGATTTTCATGTGCTTTAGAGTTTGTGATATACTTGTAGGTACCCTACGTGATGTTGAGGCGAAGAAGATGAAGATGGTGACATCGACATCGGCACATGAGAAGCAAGGTGAGTAGATTTATATCTATGGAGAGAAGTCGGGTGGATGGCGTATAGCACCCCCGCAGTCTGTGGTGATGTATACGAATACGTATACACATATATACTTATTATGTGTTATTAGGATTATTGATGGTAATAATGGAATTATTGATGATAAGGATGTATTGGTTTAGTATAGTGCAAACCCTAGAGTAGTGGGTGCACGCACACGTACACATACACACATACTTGCATACATTCTTTCATTTATCTGTGCGCATATGATTGTGTGTATATCTACACATGGGTATGGGACTATGTGTTCATATACGAGATTTGAGGCCGTGAGATTCGGCGATATGACAGAGTTCGTATTTGAGATGTGATATGATGGTAGTGATACCCGTTATGTGTTGAGATAATGTGATATTGACTTAGATTTAGGTGGTTTTCATACCCCTCCCGATTGACCTGATTGTTGGGTCCGTAGTTCGCATAGTAGGCGTCAGACTAGACTCGAGTCATACCTATTTCAAACTAACGAATCGGAAATATTTTAAAGATAGGCAAAAGGGTTTCTACGGATATTTTCAAACGACACATCTTTTTTTAAAACACCGTAGCCCTTATTTTACCAAAAACCCTGATTCTTCTTATTTCAAAAGGCAAGGCTGCATGATATATTTATTGAGGCGGGTTCTTTACTGTTGCGCTGATTATTCGATTTCCGCATATTCATGCTATTTGCATTGCATTGCCTGTGTTTATTGATATATTATAGTCATGCTGCTAGGACACCAGCACCATTATCGATGATGCATATGTTCCACGTACACTTGTTGCCGGCTTACACACTTCATCATCAATAATTGCCATGTCACTACACTGTAGTACTGTTACATTCAGGATATGATTCTTGCAGGACAGACTGATGTGCTTACATTTCTTTTACATGTCACATACATCATGCTTTCTGATTATACGCATTGAGATATGTTGTTTCCATGATATTTCTGGTTTTGGGAACCGTGGGTGTTTCAAAAGGGAATATGTAACCGTTTTAAAACCCGGTTACCCTTGATATGATATTTCAGTGCGTCCACCATGTGTTTTCTCGGTGCTGAGAGCGACATGTGAAACCCGATTCGAGGAGGCGGATGAGGCCGATTGCGGGTACATGGTGGACCCGGTATGGTTCCCCGGGGCAAGAAATGTTTTTCGTGGAATAGACGATGAGCCTAGCAGGGTGGCGAGTACCTACCGGTGATTGGTTGGACCTGGCGGTTATCCGGAGGATACCGACCAGAGTCGATAGATGGATATGGGCGTACTGCTGGGGCCGAGGGCCGCTTCCGCAGACGGAGCCCGTGGGCAGATCCGGACTGACGGAGCCCGTTATATGAGGATTTACGTGCCGATGCTGGGCACGGTTTTCATGATGTTTTCGAGTGTCGATGCTGGGCACTCCGGTTCCATGATTTTGACGTGTCGCAAGGGACACAGTTGGTTTATATCCTCATATTTCCATGCATATGCTGATGATATTTACATGCATGATGGTTATTGTCATTGGGTGATGAGTGGACGGGATCCACGTACATGCAGATTGATTTCATTGATTATACCTCACATTTATGATATGCTATTACCTGAGGCACTGGCACGAGCACTTGGCACTACACTCATGTATAGAGATTACATTGCCAGTTTAGCATGCTTCAGACTTATTCATATTGAGGTTTATTTATATCTGATCGTATTGACCTAGGATGGGTCATACATTCGATATCTGCTTGTAGATATTTTCTATTCACGAGTTGGCAACTCACCCCCATTGTGCCACAGTCCTTGCAGGTTTTTGCCGTACAGATTCCATAGCGGCATTTCTGGCACACTGCTTCCATATGGGTGACTTGCGTTGGTAGGTGGCTTCTTTTGTATCAGAACCGCCATTGTTCATGTATTATTCATTGTATCTAGACATTCCATCAACCAAAACTTGTATATTATTTCAGACGTAGAAAGCAGTGTTGTATTATTTCGACCTTAGAGTCGCGCTTGTAGTATTACGGTTTTCTGGCTGTTTTGAGTTCTTTTTGGATTTTAATCCTCGCCCTTTGGCGTTGTATATTATTATTGCTTGCGTGGTTGTGACCGTCGATTGACGAAAAGCTAGCTCCCGCTTGGGGATGCCTTTTATCATTTCATATATATTATTCTTGTTGTACCCCGTTCGGGGCCAGTTTTTACAAAGGAAACTCTGCCGAAATTTACAGGAAAGGTTACACATTTTTAAAAATGCATATTCGGCTTAGTTATTTAAAAACTTTGATTTTCAAAACATGATTTCTTTACTTCTTAAAACCAGTTTTCCTTATTTACTCTTTAAATGGTTTTAGATTTCTGGGCTTTTGGCTTACTTTGATCAGATGGGGTCCTATAGACTTCATATGGTTCATGGGCCAGTCACGTGCTCTTTCGGGTCGTAACAAAATTGGTATCAGAGCGCTAGGTTGATCTTGGTTCGAGTCTAAGTTTGACTATGTGGAGCCTAGGACGTTATTTATATACGGAACTTAGGCTTGACCTTACGGATCTTAGACTTAGTCGAGGGGGTATTACCCGAACTTTCGTCGTATAGGATGGCCCTTGGTTGATGGAGTAGGTAGCTTGAGTAGAGGGACGTACCGTACGTATGTTCCGCGGCATACTTACGACAGGCCACTCCGCTTAAGAAACCTTAGAATGTACATTTCCTTGCACAGTATTATATTCATTCCTATGATCTATCCTCATCGATACTGATTATGGTTTTGCCGCCATGATTGCACGGGCAGAGTGAGCTACGGCTCGAGTTGCGTCAGCATGAGCTCGTCGTGGACGAGGACTGACCAGGGCGTGATTCCAGAGACATACGATTGCATATTGAGGCGTCGTCTTATTGTGTTTTCGCGCCATGAGCGTTGGATTGATCGCTTTTACGAGATTTCCCGGATGTGCTGATCGGCACCAGAGGATTGAGCCACTGATAGAGGCCAGCCAGGATGTGATGACCGTTGATATACCGCTTATCCAGGACGATTGAGGCGCTGTTTAGCGTATAGACGAATGAGCCAGTTGCTGCTGCGAATGTTGAGATATTGCCCAGATGATTGGAGCTACTGCATCCTGAGCATATACTTAGAGATATGTTGGTGAGTCGCTAGTCACCGCGGATGAATGACTAGGACATGTGGTTCGTTCGCGTACCCCGATGCGAGGTCACCAGATAGATTGATTCCAGCTAAAGGCGACTTCACGCAGATTCGTTGAGAGTCGATTGAGACGATCGAATGTCAGGAACCCATTTTCCAAGTTAAAGTATTCGGAAAGACATGCAAGCGATTCCATGGACCCTCTAGAAGAATGAAACCCTAACTCGACATAATGACCGTGTGAAAGCCTTTGAACCTTAGGGTTTGTGGCAGTTCCACGGCGCCATTAGTGAGGCTTGGGTTTGCCCTTCTACGGCTGGATCAACGATGCTGTAGTATGTACTCGATACTATTAAACTGTACCTGAGATGTTGAGCTCTTAGGGGATTGTGAGGTTCTGACGAGTCGATCGGACGATTCGACATCATTAGGATATCATGTGATGGGACACTTCTTGGGAGACTCCAGATACGAGCATAGCCGTTGGAGCGCAGTCTGTGTAGCCACGATGAGATGAGTCCGAATCAGTCGATATTGAAGTAGAGTGGAGTAAAGAGTTCGCATGAGATTTCGACGAGATGCGATATGCACGCTGAGGACGTGTTCGGCTAGATATCTCCTACTGAGTGATAAAGATACCGAGTTCATGATTTCGAGTCCGTGTGAGGGACTTCGGATGGACCGTAGCCAAGGACATTGCAGTGCGCAGATAGAGACGCGACGTCGAAATGGATGATGATACAAACAAGCGGGACAAGAAGTTCGTGCGGGATGCGGACGAGCTGTTACTATTCCCCGTTAAGATTAATGGTCGGATATGCATACAGAGGCGTAGGGATGTGACACAGATGTCCAGAGAGCGAGGAAAGATGACGCCAGAGTACCAGCCTCCATACAGTTTGGTTTAGGCGAGATCAGAAGAGACCTTGAGCAGGATTCCTTCCAGTACACTGCTGTAATAAGATTTGCACCAGGAGCAGATGTGTGATGTGCGTTCAGAGGACCAGAGGTCGGTGCCAGAGATGTGCTGCTTTACGAGCGGTCGTGAGGATTGACCGAGAGATGACCAGAGAAGTGCCAGAACGGAATCGTTCCTGTTAGCACACCTAACCGGACCGATGAGCCGATGGATTTGCAAGATTAGTAATCCACAGGGAAGATAAGGAACCAGAGGCAGAGAACGCCAGCCGAGAGCAAGAGGCAAGTAGATATCTTGCGCCGCTAGCATTGGATGTACTGGCACCTTCTTGACTTTGAAGGAGGATATACCGACGGCGGTATTTATGATATGTGATTTTGTGATTTGACTATCACGTATCCGTCACTTTGGATTTCAGTATTTTGGGCGATCTATTCGCATGATTTAGTCTTGATGACTGAGTTTCATGGTATTTGTTTCTTGCACCATGGTTGCACCTACTGGGTATTTATACCTTGCGCATAGTTATTACTCTTGAGGTATTGATTGTGATTTCATGCCTATTTTATGCCGGTGATTTGACTTACGCTTCCAGCATAGTTTTCATGTACTTTTAGTGTTTTGATTTGATTTGTGCACACTGATGCACGAGGTTGTGAGATTTTCCATCGCGGTACACCTGATTTTGATTGAGCCGCATTGTACATTGTTTCGTGCCTTGGCTGCACCTGATTATGACTTCATGGATTTCATACGGTTGATTTGAGGTTGTGCATATGTCACGCACACGATTTGATTTTGCACTCGGTACAGCTTATATGTGCTTGTAGTGCATTGATATGTGTTTTGTGCATGCAGTTGCATACGTTTATAATTTTCTTTATACTTGGGTACACTTGGTGTTGCTGCTTACGCATTTGAGTTATTGCTTGATATTTGTGCATGGGATGCACCAGTTCTATATTTCGTGCGTTTGTCGCACCAGTTTTATGTTTCTTGCATTTATCGCATCAGATTAATATTTCATGCCTTTGTTGGACCGGATTTATATTTTGTGCACTACGGTTGCACCTGACTTCGATTTGATGTCATTCGATATGTCGATTTTGACCCTGATATTGATGATTGATTCTTACACTCCGTGCTTTTGACTGGACTTACGCATGTTCGGCGTTGCTATTGGATTTTGTGATTCCGAGCATGTTGAGTGCGCAAGGTTTAGATTTTCAGTCATGCACGATGGATGCACCGATTTGGATTTTCGCGCATGTTGGGCGCATGTTTTGAGATACGATTTTGGTGCACACCAGATGCACTAAATCGAGATTCTTCGTGCATGTCAGATGCACCTGATTTGGCTGTCAGGCACACACGTTGCCTATGAAAGATACTTCGTGCACACCCGTTGCACCTAGATGTTGTTTTGTGCACCTGTATGGCACATATATGGATTTTGATTTCCGTGCGCACCAGACGTACAGGGTGGTGTTATGTGCATTTTTTGGGATTTATTCCTTTTGGAGCAGTACATTTTTATGATATTGGATATTTGTTTTCATACTGAGCAGGACTAGCAGAGGACAGTACCTGGATATATTTTGCATGCATTGATAGTTATCGAAGGGATTTCCAAGAGCGAGCTATAGTCTGAGCATATATACCTACGTGTCCGATAATACATGAAACGTTTTAAAAACAAGGAAATCCTTCTAAATTATTTTCAAAACGGCGGAACGTACATAGTAAACAAAGGATATATATGTATATAGTTATTTTCTTATGAAAGACGTCCGCCACTGTGCAGTGTTACATGCATCGCACGGCGATTTAAAAAGATTTGGCATGCATTTACATAAGCTATTCACATGTATAGACTGGATGTCTACATGTATAGTTCTGATCTATATCATATTGGTTTTGTATTGGATTTGACATTTGTGTCTTTACCATGACTCCGATGATTGCGGGATGCTTGACGGAGTGTTGCTTTTGAGTTATCTGCTCAGTACTCATGCGCATGCATTGCGCTATGATGTTTTATGTATAGATGATTTCGGAGCCCCGATGACTTGGAATTTGTATTGAAATATTTTAGTATTTGGGGGTTTAAATATAAATTCGGGGACCGAATTTCTTTAAGGGGGTAGTGTCACGCCCCGCTTCCCAGAGTACGCAAGATTGGGCACGTGATATAGCCAACCATGCTACCTGTGGGTAGGAAGTATCCATCCACAGTCACATTACGGTTGTAAGGATACCAAGAACAAGATAAAACACTAATCTAATACATGTCCAAATCCATAATAACAAGAATCAATAAACAATAAGTGCGGAAGCAATGATCCAATATGATAATACAAAGGTACGTCCCATAATGCGGGATCGCACCTGGAAATAAAATGCGATGAACAAACTAACCACTATAGAACTCAAATCAGCCTGCTGGCTGAAGTACTCCTGCTCGGTCAGCGACAGTAGTAGAGAATCTGGGCCATGCAAAACCCAGACGTCAGCGCGTCAAGACATCAAGTATATAATGTAAACATGGTAATAAGCAGTGCAGGTATGAACATGAATAAAGCAGTACGATAACAGAGCAGGATAAAGTGCAATGGTGACTGAACTGTACTATCAGGTTTCTACTCTATAGTCTTTGAAACCAATTGATGAATCGTCGATGTAACTCAATAGTATCCCGTACATACCCGGGACCACGGCCACAATATTCTCGGCTGCAGCCGAGACATGCCGTTAGGCACAGAATAGGAAAGTGTACACTCGGTATTACCCCGTACATACCCGGGATCACGGCCACAATATTCTCGGCTGAAACCGAGACATGCCGCTGGGCACAGAATAGGAAAGTGTACACTCGGTATTACCCCGTACATACCCGGGATCACGGCCACAATATTCTCGGCTGAAACCGAGACATGCCGCTGGGCACAGAATAGGAATGTGTACACTCGAACGGTAGTGAACTGTCGAGTTACAAGTCAGGTTCATCTTTGATTTCCCCATACCCCCAAGCTATGTATGTCAGGTCAGGTATTCAGTAGTCAAGGACTAATGCCAACACAAAATCCGGTAAGAGTAAGTCTGTCTGGATAGACAGCAGGGATGGTCGGGTTTGTCGGCATTAGGCATGAGATCAGGTAACAGATAAAGCCATGGTACATCGGGTCAACCAGGTAATGTATAAAGGTGTCATGTCATGTCAAGAGTGTACGGTACCATGTCATATCAAGTAGGAAGTGTAACAGGTCATGTCAGGAAGCACAAGATGTCATGTGGGTGCTCATAATCAAACTAACATAAACATGTGTATAAATAAACAAGCATGAGTACTATTAGAACAATAACTGGAACATGTAATATGATATGCCAATAGATATAATTTCAAGGATATGGATGCACAGTTATCGATTAGGGTTACATTTATAGTTCCAATATTAATTAGGACACAATTTATTAAACATGGAGTGTTAATATCACATTATTATGTAGTGATGTGATCTATGGATGCAATTATATGTATCTTAAATGCGATGGATGCAAATGGGTATCCGAAAAGTTATAAAACTATAAAATGGTAATGTGGGATGTACAACTAAACAATATGTGATATAAATATTGATATAATAATATTAATATGGATAGCATATTCAAAGCGATTAGTAACTATAAAAGATGTATTGATTAACCTGCACAAGAAGGTTCCGTTCAGAAATTTAGCGTCACCCTAATTTGTAAAATAGCTTAAAAATAACAAATGTTCTCCAAAAGAGACGTATCTTATACCAAAACAAAGATAATTCAATAAGGTTTTCAGTTTTATAAGTATAAGAATCTCAGGTTATCCCTACAAAAAGTTATGAATATTCAAAGTTGAAAGTTTGCTGCTGGAATTTCCCTGGACAGCAGTTTAGAGACGTGTTCATTTGCATTTTACGTTAATTAAACAATTTATTTTGCAAGTAAATATTTCATAGAGTTATAGCATTCTGAATTATCTTCGTAACGAACTAAAGAACGTATCCTAATGATTTTTCTATGATTTATAATGAATTTTATAAGATAAGGTGTACAGTAAATTTCAGATTTGTCATATCCGATTTTTCAACGACGTTTCATATGTAAACTATAAGATTTTCAAATGTATAATATTATAAAATGAAGATTATAAAAGTATATAGCATGTAGCAAGATTAACTTGCCTCGATGGGTTGCGAATCGGGAAAACGGAACGTTAACCGTCGGCGGGAAAAACTCGCGACGGCGCACGGTTCACGGAATGAACCCAAACGACGAACAAAGGAACCACACGGGTCGGGGTATCTCGCTGGAACGTCGAGAAACGTCACCGGCACGACGGAACTCCGGTAACAAAAGAACAGTTAAAAGAAATGAGAAACGAGACATGAAGCAAGAAGAGAAAAATGATAAAGAGAAGTACGAGAGAATATATAAGGGGTAGAGAGAGAGAAAGTGGAGAGAGAGAAGAAGGAGAGAGAGAAAGTGGGGCCCACGGGGTTAAAGGGGAGGTTGCGATTGGCTGAGAGAATAAATTGAGAAGGATATAAAAGATTGTAAAAATATTATATGGTTAACTTAAAGATTTAAAAGATAGGTAATGAACAGTAAGATATCAGATTAGTTAGAAAAATATATGCGAAGGTTTTAATAATATTAAAAATTTGGGATTTTGGCGCCAAATGAAACATTTCCAAATTGCGCCCGGGTTGGGTCCAAAAATTCGAAATTCAAATAATAGGATTTTAAACGGGTTCCAAATTTTAAAATGAAATGTTTTATGATTAAAAAAGCATACTCTCAAAACGGACACACGTGCGTGCACGTAGCCATCCAAACTTGCCCGTTTTACTGAACGGGACGAGAACACAATGCACGGACGCTACCACGAGGCTAGGGGTGTCAAGTAGGCCAAGATGAATATTTTCAATTTTATTTTAGATGCTAAAATTTGTTATATGTAGAAATGACTTTGCCGGGTAAATTTTACAGTAAGCAACAAACAAGCAAATTAAATGAAATGAGTACCACATTATGCTCAAACAGTAACTGAAAATAGTAGCATTGGGCTCGGGTGTTACATTATACCCAACTACAAAAGAATTTCGTCCTCGAAATTCCAAGAATACAAAGATAGATAACTACAAGAAAAGGTGAGGAAACTTCTGCCGGATTTCATCTTCTCGTTCCCAAGTGGATTCTCTATGCGATCGATTACCCCAAGAAACTAGCACAAGAGGGGTAACCTTGTTCTTAAGAACCTTTTCTCTTCGATCCTTGATTTCAACTGGTCGCTCTTCAAAAGTTAGGTCCTCCCGTACGGTCAACTCCGAATGATCCAATACGTGGGTTTCATCTCGAACATACCTCCGTAGTTGAGATACACGAACCACATCGTGCACACCTGCCAAGGACTGTGGTAACGCCAAACGGTACGCTACCTCTCCAACACGCTCCAATATCTCGAAGGGTCCAACGAATCGAGAACCAAGCTTTCCCCGACTCCCAAAGCGAATCACCCCTCTAGTCGGTGATATCTTCAAGAATACCAAATCACCCACGGTGAACTCCAGAGGTCTTCTTGACGTATCTGCCCAACTCTTCTGTCGGTCCTGTGCTGCCTTCATATGATTTCTGATAGGGTTAACCTTCTCAACTGTCTGCACAACCAAATCTGGTCCCAATAATCTTCGTTCACCGACATCGTCCCAACAAACAGGTGAACGGCATTTACGACCATACAAAGCTTCAAATGGAGCCATCTGAATAGTTGCCTGAAAACTGTTGTTGTAAGACAACTCCACCAAAAGTAGATGATCCTCCCAAGACCCCTTGAAGTCCAACCTGCATGTTCTCAACGTATCCTCAAGAGTTTGGATCGTTCTCTCCGACTGACCATCAGTTTGAGGATGATAAGCTGTGCTAAACTTCAATCGAGTCCCCAAACTTTCCTGTAAACTCCTCCAGAAGTGTGATAAGAACCGAGTGTCCCGATCGGACACGATGCTCACCGGTACTCCATGCAATCTTATGATCTCCTGCATGTACCGCTCTGCCAAAGTCTCTATTGATTGACCAACCCGAAAAGGAATAAAGTGAGCTGCCTTGGTCAGCCGATCAACAATCACCCATACTGCATTGTTGCCTTTTGGACTCCGCGGTAAAGCCGTCACGAAATCCATGGTTATATGTTCCCACTTCCACTGAGGAATCGGAAATGGTTGCAATAAACCAGCAACCATTTGGTGTTCAGCCTTGACTTGCTGACATACCAAGCACTTAGCCACGAAGCGAGCAATCTCCCGTTTCATGCCTTCCCACCAGAAATGCTGTCGAATATCTTGGTACATCTTTGTCCCTCCTGGATGTACAGAGTAAACTGAATTGTGTGCCTCCTTCATAAGCTCTTCACGCACATCCCCTTTTGGCACACACACACACGGCTACCATAACTCAACGAACCATCTTCGTGGATCAATAAATCTGTTCGTAGTCCGGCTTCAACCTGCTCTCGAAACTTTTGTAGTCTAGGATCCTGCGATTGTGCTGTTTTAATCTTCTCAACTAAGGACGACTGTACTTGCAACTGCATCGACTGTCCCGTAGCATGTGGTAGCACAACCTCCAAGTCAAATCTCCGAAAATCCGCAATGATCTCCCTTTGTGCGGTCAGTACCTGAATTGCTGGTAACCGACTTAGCGCATCTGGCACGACGTTAACTTTTCCCGGATGGTACTTAAGATCAAGGTCGTAGTCGGCCGTCAGCTCCAACCATCTGCGTTGCCTCATGTTCAACTCCTTCTGCGTGAACACGTACTTCAAGCTCTTATGATCTGTAAAAACTTCGACTCTTACGCCCAAAAGGTAGTGTCTCCAAATCTTCAAAGCGAAAATCACAGCCGCAAGCTCCAAGTCATGAGTTGGATAATTCTTCTCATGGGTCTTCAGTTGTCTTGATGCGTATGCTACGACCTTCCCATGCTGCATCAAAACACATCCCAATTCTTCCCCAGATGCGTCGCTATGAATCATCAGTCCTCCGGAATTGTCTGGTACGGTCAGGATAGGGGCGGTTATCAACTTCTGCTTCAACGTCTCAAAGCCAACGCACACTTATCCGTCCATACAAAAGGTACCTCCTTACGCATAAGCTTGGTCAGCGGTTCTGCCAAACGAGCAAAGTTCTCCACAAATCTCCTGTAGTATCCGGCTAATCCAAGAAAACTTCTTATCTCAGCTACATTCCTTGGAATAGGCCAATCTCGAACTGCTGCAATCTTTTCGGGATGGACGGCGATTCCATCACCCGACACGACATGTCCCAGAAATTTCACTTCTTCCAGCCAGAATTCGCACTACTCATCTTCGCATAAAGCTTCTCCTGTCTCAACATCTGCAGGACCTAATGATATCCGGATCGCAAATCCAGTTTCGAGAATACTCTCGCGCCACTAAGCTGCTCAAAAGTCCTCCAATGCGAGGGATCGGGTACTTGTTCTTAATAGTCGCCCGGTTCAATTCTCGATAATCAATGCACATCCTTCTCGTGCCATCCTTCTTCTTTACTAAAAGAACTGGAGCTCCCAAGGCGAGTTGCTGCTTCGAATCCAACCCTTCTCAAGTAATTCACCAACTTGCTTCTTAACTCCTTCCAATTCCACTGGTGCCATTGGATAGTAAGCTTTAGACACTGGCGCTGCACCAGGACTAAGGTCAATCGTGAACTCCACGTCTCGCTTCGGCGGTAAGCCCGATATATCTTCAAACACGTCCATAGAATCACGAACAGCAGCCGGCTCTTTACTTTCATCACTTCCATTGATGCAAGAACATTGTTTGTCGGCCTAGCCCTAAACTCGACCGGCCCGACAGAACTGCTTCCTTACCGCAACTGATGTCTACTGTGAACTCCCAATTTTCCTGATATGCTCTGCTGTTCTCGAGCTGCCGTAAGAACCTGTGAGAAAGTGGTCAAACCCAGGGAGACGGTTTGCCTTTGGATGTCCACATCCAAGCTGCGCATGGACCTTCGTGCCCTGTCTGCATCGTTGGCGACTAAAGGTCCAGCGAAACTGCTGAGTCTCGTCCACTCTGCTGCATGCACGTCCACGGGTGCTCCATTCTGCCTCAGCCCAATAAATTTCTCTTCCATTTCCTCCCGTGCAGTCCGCGGAAAGAACTTCTCCAGGAAACTCTTAGAGAAATCCGCCTAACCGCTTGGCTTGGGCAAACGGTTCTCCTCCACAAGCCACCACTCTCGGCGTAATCCACTAGTTGAATCCGCACCACATCAACTCCTTTGTCCTCTGGAATCTGTGCCGCAATCAGGGAATTCTCCGTGCTGACTAGCCACTGCTCGGCTGGCACGGCTCCTCCAAACCAGTGAAAGTAGTAGGACCCACACGTCTGAACTCTGCCACGGTCCCTACTCGGTCAACTGGTCTAGTTCCAATCTTGTTCACAGACTGCTGAACGATCTGCAAACCTTCCTGAAACGAGTCCGCTTGCTGCTGGATCAGCTCGGGCTGTTTCTTTGATTTCCAGCATTCCTCTTATCACTCCAAGCATGGCGGCTTCGTTCACACGCCTCTGGTACGTCTTCAACTTCTTACCTGTCATAATCCTGAACTCAAAACACCCAATATTAGCATGATGATAGATTCTGAATATGGATCAAGGCTAGAACTCCAAGATACTTAAATAGAGTACCGCATTGTAGCTATGCCGCGGTATCATAGCCGCAATTACTTAACTCCACCCAAGTCGCCTAAGTCCTAGGGATAACAAGAAATTAGGTTTTCGAGTTGACAATGCAAAGTAAGTTTGCATGTCGACATGATCCGGAAGAATGATTCAAGGATGGTAAAACGGTCAAGGTGGCAGGACATGTTTCCTAATCACGGGTATTATGATTCGTGTATCGGGTGCAATACCCAACTACAAAGAATCAACCCAATTAACCTATGGCTCTGATACCAAAAGAACCATGTCACGCCCCGCTTCCCAGAGTACGTAAGATTGGGCACGTGACATAGCCAACCATGCTACCTGTGGGTAGGAAGTATCCATCCACAGTCACATTACGGTTGTAAGGATACCAAGAACAAGATAAAACACTAATCTAATACATGTCCAAATCCATAATAACAAGAATCAATAAACAATAAGTGCGGAAGCAATGATCCAATATGATAATACAAAGGTACGTCCCATAATGCGGGATCGCACCTGGAAATAAAATGCGATGAACAAACTAACCACTATAGAACTCAAATCAGCCTGCTGGCTGAAGTACTCCTGCTCGGTCAGCGACAGTAGTAGAGAATCTGGGCAATGCAAAACCCAGACGTCAGCGCGTCAAGACATCAAGTATATAATGTAAACATGGTAATAAGCAGTGCAGGTATGAACATGAATAAAGCAGTACGATAACAGAGCAGGATAAAGTGCAATGGTGACTGAACTGTACTATCAGGTTTCTACTCTATAGTCTTTGAAACCAATTGATGAATCGTCGATGTAACTCAATAGTATCCCGTACATACCCGGGACCACGGCCACAATATTCTCGGCTGCAGCCGAGACATGCCGTTAGGCACAGAATAGGAAAGTGTACACTCGGTATTACCCCGTACATACCCGGGATCACGGCCACAATATTCTCGGCTGAAACCGAGACATGCCGCTGGGCACAGAATAGGAAAGTGTACACTCGGTATTACCCCGTACATACCCGGGATCACGGCCACAATATTCTCGGCTGAAACCGAGACATGCCGCTGGGCACAGAATAGGAATGTGTACACTCGAACGGTAGTGAACTGTCGAGTTACAAGTCAGGTTCATCTTTGATTTCCCCATACCCCCAAGCTATGTATGTCAGGTCAGGTATTCAGTAGTCAAGGACTAATGCCAACACAAAATCCGGTAAGAGTAGGTCTGTCTGGATAGACAGCAGGGATGGTCGGGTTTGTCGGCATTAGGCATGAGATCAGGTAACAGATAAAGCCATGGTACATCGGGTCAACCAGGTAATGTATAAAGGTGTCATGTCATGTCAAGAGTGTACGGTACCATGTCATGTCAAGTAGGAAGTGTAACAGGTCATGTCAGGAAGCACAAGATGTCATGTGGGTGCTCATAATCAAACTAACATAAACATGTGTATAAATAAACAAGCATGAGTACTATTAGAACAATAACTGGAACATGTAATATGATATGCCAATAGATATAATTTCAAGGATATGGATGCACAGTTATCGATTAGGGTTACATTTATAGTTCCAATATTAATTAGGACACAATTTATTAAACATGGAGTGTTAATATCACATTATTATGTAGTGATGTGATCTATGGATGCAATTATATGTATCTTAAATGCGATGGATGCAAATGGGTATCCGAAAAGTTATAAAACTATAAAATGGTAATGTGGGATGTACAACTAAACAATATGTGATATAAATATTGATATAATAATATTAATATGGATAGCATATTCAAAGCGATTAGTAACTATAAAAGATGTATTGATTAACCTGCACAAGAAGGTTCCGTTCAGAAATTTAGCGTCACCCTAATTTGTAAAATAGCTTAAAAATAACAAATGTTCTCCAAAAGAGACGTATCTTATACCAAAACAAAGATAATTCAATAAGGTTTTCAGTTTTATAAGTATAAGAATCTCAGGTTATCCCTACAAAAAGTTATGAATATTCAAAGTTGAAAGTTTGCTGCTGGAATTTCCCTGGACAGCAGTTTAGAGACGTGTTCATTTGCATTTTACGTTAATTAAACAATTTATTTTGCAAGTAAATATTTCATAGAGTTATAGTATTCTGAATTATCTTCGTAACGAACTAAAGAACGTATCCTAATGATTTTTCTATGATTTATAATGAATTTTATAAGATAAGGTGTACAGTAAATTTCAGATTTGTCATATCCGATTTTTCAACGACGTTTCATATGTAAACTATAAGATTTTCAAATGTATAATATTATAAAATGAAGATTATAAAAGTATATAGCATGTAGCAAGATTAACTTGCCTCGATGGGTCGCGAATCGGGAAAACGGAACGTTAACCGTCGGCGGGAAAAACTCGCGACGGCGCACGGTTCACGGAATGAACCCAAACGACGAACAAAGGAACCACACGGGTCGGGGTATCTCGCTGGAACGTCGAGAAACGTCACCGGCACGACGGAACTCCGGTAACAAAAGAACAGTTAAAAGAAATGAGAAACGAGACATGAAGCAAGAAGAGAAAAATGATAAAGAGAAGTACGAGAGAATATATAAGGGGTAGAGAGAGAGAAAGTGGAGAGAGAGAAGAAGGAGAGAGAGAAAGTGGGGCCCACGGGGTTAAAGGGGAGGTTGCGATTGGCTGAGAGAATAAATTGAGAAGGATATAAAAGATTGTAAAAATATTATATGGTTAACTTAAAGATTTAAAAGATAGGTAATGAACAGTAAGATATCAGATTAGTTAGAAAAATATATGCGAAGGTTTTAATAATATTAAAAATTTGGGATTTTGGCGCCAAATGAAACATTTCCAAATTGCGCCCGGGTTGGGTCCAAAAATTCGAAATTCAAATAATAGGATTTTAAACGGGTTCCAAATTTTAAAATGAAATGTTTTATGATTAAAAAAGCATACTCTCAAAACGGACACACGTGCGTGCACGTAGCCATCCAAACTTGCCCGTTTTACTGAACGGGACGAGAACACAATGCACGGACGCTACCACGAGGCTAGGGGTGTCAAGTAGGCCAAGATGAATATTTTCAATTTTATTTTAGATGCTAAAATTTGTTATATGTAGAAATGACTTTGCCGGGTAAATTTTACAGTAAGCAACAAACAAGCAAATTAAATGAAATGAGTACCACATTATGCTCAAACAGTAACTGAAAATAGTAGCATTGGGCTCGGGTGTTACAGGTAGATTGTAACGTTTTCAAAATAATAAAATATGATTTTTGGGAATTTTTGTAATTTAATATTATTTTAATGAATATTTTAATATTCTGGTATAATTAAATACAAATAAATGGGGAAAAATTATGGAAAATTCTAAAATAGGGTATTTTATGGAATTTTGCCATTTTAAAGTTTTAAGATTAGTTATATGCTAATTTAGTGCTAATCGCGATTAAAAATCGCTAATTGGATTTTTAGCATTTTTGTGCAAAAATGTGCACATATTATTTTCCACACTTGTTACATATTTTGGGTGCATGGTTTCTTAGAGTTCACCATGGAGGGAAAAGAAAGGAAAAGAAAAGAAAGAAAGATAAAGGTCTCATGATGAGAGAGAGAGAGAGACCAAGTCAACCCCCACTTTTTGAACCATACTCCCATCATTTCCTCACACCCATTTCTCTCTCCCCTCTCTTTGGAGCTGTTGCTGCTCTTGCTCCCTCATCTCCCTCCCTTTCACTTCATAGATCCCTCTCATTTCCCTCACCAAAACCCCATTCCCACTTCACAAAACTTGCTCCCAAGCTCACTAGCTACACTTTGAACCTAGCAATATTGGATTTGGAGGACTTTGAGCAACTCAAGAATTTTCTTGAGTTGCCAAAGGAGGTAATTTCTGCACCCTAGTGTAGTATTTCAATTTCCTTGTGCATCAATTCTAGTTTCATGTCGATATGGTGTTGTTTGGTGGATTTGTGAAACATCAAGTTAGGGTTTAGGGTTTGATCTGAAATCAAAGTGAAATTGAGGCTTGTTGTGACCTTAGAACCCCTAGTGTGATGCTAATTTGGACCCAAACCTGAACTTGAAACCAGAATATGGATTTATGAGACGATGTCGGAGAAAAACTGTGAATTTTTGATCGTATTTAGGAATCTGCTATCACCCCGAGACCCCAAAAATAAAACTGAGTTGACAGTGAGATGTGCAGGCACCATGAAACCACCACACAAAGCCCTAGCCCCTAATTCTTTGTTTGGGCCGCAGATTTAATCCCTCTGGCCGCAAATTGCGGCCAGAGCAGGTTGGAACCCCTTCGTTTTTGTTCTGTAGCCTTTTGCCCTATAAACTTGACCCTGGGTATGTGCAATTTTGACTGATTCCATCTAGGGTAAAATCTGGGTTGATTTTCCTATGTTGGTGCATGGTTTACGACTTGTTTTAGCATGTATTTTGGTATTTGGTGATTCGTTTCTGTCGGGTGGCGTTTGGACGTCAACGACAAGTGGATATTGATCGTGTTTGCATGCGAGACGATAGGTTTTTACCTATGCGAGTAGCGTGTGGTGTTTTGGATTTCCGATGTGATTTTCATGTGCTTTAGCGTTTGTGATATACTTGTAGGTACCCTACGTGATGTTAAGGCGAAGAAGATGAAGATGGCGACATCGGCATCGGCACATGAGAAGCAAGGTGAGTAGATTTATATCTACGGGGAGAAGTCGGGTGGTTGGCGTATAGCACCCCCGCAGTCCGTGGTGATGTATACGAATACGTATACACATATATACTTATTGTGTGTTGTTAGGATTATTGATGGTAATAATGGAATTATTGATGATAAGGATGTATTGGTTTAGTATAGTGCGAACCCTAGAGTAGTGGGTGCACGCACACGTACACATACACACATACTTGCATACATTCTTTCATTTATCTGTGCGCATATGATGGTGTGTATATCTACACATGGGTATGGGACTATGTGTTCATATACGAGATTTGAGGCCGTGAGATTCAGCGATATGACAGAGTTCTTATTTGAGATGTGATATGATGGTAGTGATACCCGTTATGTGATGAGATAATGTGATATTGACTTTGATTTAGGTGGTTTTCATACCCCTCCCGATTGACCTGATTGTTGGGTCCGTAGTTCGCATAGTAGGCGTTAGACTAGACTCAAGTCATACCTATTTCAAACTAACGAATCGGGAATATTTTAAAGATAGGAAAAAGGGTTTCTACGGATATTTTCAAACGACACATCTTTTCTTAAAACACCGTAGCCCTTATTTTACCAAAAACCCTGATTCGTCTTATTTCAAAAGGCAAGGTTGCATGATATATTTATTTAGGCAGGTTCTTTACTGTTGCGCTGATTATTCGATTTCCACATATTCATGCTATTTGCATTCCATTGCCTGTGTTTATTGATATATTACAGTCATGCTGCTAGGACACAAGCACCATTATCGATGATGCGTATGTTCCACGTACACTTGTTGCCGGCTCACACACTTTATCATCGATAATTGCTATGTCACTACACTGTAGTACTTTTACATTCAGGATATGATTCTTGCAGGACAGACTGATGTGCTTACATTTCTTTTACATGTCACATACATCATGCTTTCTGATTATACGCATTGAGATATGTTGTTTCCATGATATTTCTGGTTTTGGGAACCGTGGGTGTTTCAAAAGGGAATATGTAACTGTTTTAAAATCCGTTACCCTTGATATGATATTTCTGTGCGTCCACCATGTGTTTTCTCGGTGCTGAGAGCGACATGTGAAACCCGATTCAAGGAGGCGGATGAGGCCGATTGCGGGTACATGGTGGACCCGGTATGGTTCCCCGGGACAAGAAATATTTTTCGCGGAGTAGACGATGAGCCTAGCAGGGTGGCGAGTACCTACCGGTGATTGGTTGGACCTGGCGGTTATCCGGAGGATACTGACCAGAGTCGATAGATGGATATGGGCGTACTGCTGGGGCCGAGGGCCGCTTCCGCAGACGGAGCCCATGGGCTGATCCGGACTGACGGAGCCCGTTATATGAGGATTTACGTGCCGATGCTGGGCACGGTTTTCATGATGTTTTCGAGTGTCGATACTGGGCACTCCGGTTCCATGATTTCGACGTGTCGCAAGGGACACAGGTGGTTTATATCCTCATATTTCCATGCATATGCTGATGATATTTACATGCATGATGGTTATTGTCATTGGGTGACGAGTGGACGGGATCCACGTACATGCAGATTGATTTCATTGATTATACCTCACATTTATGATATGCTATTACCTGAGGCACTGGCACGAGCACTTGGCACTACACTCATGTATAGAGATTACATTGCCAGTTTAGCATGCTTCAGACTTATTCATATTGAGGTTTATTTATATCTGATCGTATTGACCTAGGATGGGTCATACATTCGATCTCTGCTTGTAGATATTTTCTATTCATGAGTTGGCAACTCACCCCCGTTGTGCCACAGTCCTTGCAGGTTTTTGCCGTACAGATTCCATAGCGGCATTTCTGGCACACTGCTTCCATATGGGTGACTTGCGTTGGTAGGTGGCTTCTTTTGTATCAGAACCGCCATTGTTCATGTATTATTCATTGTATCTAGACATTCCATCAACCAAAACTTGTATATTGTTTCAGACTTAGAAAGCAGTGTTGTATTATTTCGACCTTAGAGTCGCGCTTATAGTATTACGGTTTTCTGGCTGTTTTGAGTTCTTTTTGGATTTTGATCCTCGCCCTTTGGCGTTGTATATTATTATTGCTTGCATGGTTGTGACCGTCGATTGACGAAGAGCTAGCTCCCGCTTGGGGATGCCTTTTATCATTTCATATATATTATTCTTGTTGTACCCCGTTCGGGGCCAGTTTTTACAAAGGAAACTCTGCCGAAATTTACAGGAAAGGTTACACATTTTTAAAAATGCATATTCGGCTTAGTTATTTAAAAACTTTGATTTTCAAAACATGATTTCTTTACTTCTTAAAACCAGTTTTCCTATTTACTCTTTAAATGGTTTTAGATTTCTGGGCTTTTGGCTTACTTAGATCAGATGGGGTTCTATAGACTTCATATGGTTCAAGGGCTAGTCACGTGCTCTTTCGGGTCGTGACACCAGCGCTCTGAGCGCAAGCGCTATGAGCGCTAGCACGCCACGTGTCAGCACATGGGCGCTCGAGCGCTCTGGGCGCTAGCGCTCTGGGCGCAAGAGCGCTAGCGCACCACATGGGCGCTCGAGCAGCAAAAGGGACTTGGTCCCTGCAATGGGAGTTATACTCCCAGAAAGGAGCACTTATATATATATATATATATATATATATATATATATATATATGAAGAGTTAAACTCCTAAGATATTTTGAAGCTGAGGAAGGGCTTCTCCCCTTGAGCCCTAGTTCTTCCCCAAAGTGGGGTTTCTGAAGATGGGTCTCCTTCTTCTTCCTTTGTTGGTCGGATCTTGAAGATCAAGAAATATGAGATTCTAAAAATCTCTCCTTTCTGAGATCTGATGGCAGATCTGAGTTTCCCTTTTTGGGGTTTGTGGTGAAAAACTATTTAGTTTTGGAAAAGGAAGAGTAAAACTCTTGAGTTAATTTAAAAAAAGAGAGGAAGGTTTAGAACCTTGAGGAAGGAGAAGATCAGAGATCTTGATTTTTTTTTTGGAGAGAGAAAAAATTGTTGAGATATTTTCATTATGTTGCCTCTTATAGGCTTACATATTTACATATAGCCCCTTGGGCTTTACAAAATGCCATTTGCCCATCTCATGGCTCATGTGCCATTTCTTTTTTGCACATAAGCCATGGGCTTACAAAATATTGGCTTTATACCCATTTTGTTTACATTCATGCATAAAAAATTACATAAAAATTATTTATTACATGATTTCATTTTGCCATGGGGGAAGGCCGACCGCTTCATGTTCAGACTCGACTTGGGTATGGGCCTGCTTGACCTAGGCTTGGGCCCACTTGGCTTGGGGTTGACCATGACTTTGACTTGGTCAACCGGGGTGCAATTTTCGACCACAACAAAGTGCCCCCCATCAATAAATGCACACCACATATGTGGGTCGTGTGCATGAAATTGATGGATCTTCTTTCGCGTGGAGGCGACTTGCTTTGGTTCCCACTTTTTGGGATGCACTGCCCTTTTTACGACATGGACGGTCGACGCTTGACGCGTCTCCGAGATGGAGTGTCTGTGGTAGACGTTTCTCTGGCCCGGAGTGATTTGGTAGACGTGCCCCTGGCACGGAGTGTCGCTAGTCGACGTTTCCCTGAGACGGAGTGTCTGTAGTCAACGTTCCCCCAGCACGTAGTGTCTGCTTGACGTTTCCTCGGGGCGGAGTATCGACTGGTTGACGTATCCCCGAGACGGAGTGTCTGCTTGACGTTTCCTCGTTACGGAGTGTCTGCTGGCTGACGTGTCCCCGGCACGGAGTGTCTGCGTTGGACGTTTCCCCGGTACGGAGTGTCTGTGTTGGACGTTTCCCCCGTATGGAGTGTCGCTGGTCGACGTTTCCCCGAGGTGGAGTGTCGGTTGGTTGACGTGTCCCCGAGACGGAGTGTCTGTTGTCGATGTGCCCCCGGCGCGGAGTGTCTTCTTGACGTTTCCCCAAGGCGGAGTATCATTGTTGGACGTTTCCCCAAGATGGAGTGTCTGTTGTCGATGTGCCCCCGGCGCGGAGTGTTTGCTTGACGTTTCCCCGAGGCGGAGTATCAGCTGGTTGACGTATCCCCGAGACAAAGTGTCTGTTGTCGATGTGCCCCGGGCACGGAGTGTCTGCTTGACGTTTTCCCGAGGCGGAGTATCGTTGTTGGACGTTTCCCTGATGCGGAGTGTCTGTGTTGGACGTTTCCCCGATGCAGAGTGTCACTGGTTGACGTGTCCCTGAGACGGAGTGTCTGCTTGACGTTTCTCCATTACGGAGTGTCTGCTGGCTGACGTGTCCCCGGCACGGAGTGTATGCATTGGACGTTTCCCCGGTAAGGAGTGTCTGTGTTGGACGTTTCCCCGGTATGGAGTGTCGCTGGTCGACGTTTCCCCGAGGCGGAGTGTCGGTTGGTTGACGTGTCCCCGAGACGGAGTGTCTGTTGTCGATGTGCCCCCGGCGCGGAGTGTCTGCTTGACGTTTCCCCAAGGCGGAGTATCGTTGTTGGAAGTTTCCCCGAGATGGAGTGTCGCTGGTTGACGTGTCCCCGAGACGGAGTGTCTGCTTGACGTTTCCCCGTTACGGAGTGTCTGCTGTCGATGTGCCCCTGGCGCGGAGTGTCTGCTTGATGTTTCCTCGAGGCAGAGTATCGGCTGGTTGATGTATCCCCGAGACGGAGTGTCTGTTGTCGATGTGCCCCCGGCACGGAGTGTCTGCTTGACGTTTCCCCGAGGCGGAGTATCGTTGTTTGACGTTTCCCTGATGCGGAGTGTCTGTGTTGGACGTTTCCCCGATGCAGAGTGTCGCTGGTCGACGTTTCCCCGAGGCAGAGTGTCGGTTGGTCGACGTGTCCCCGAGACAGAGTATGTTGTCGATGTGCCCCCGGCGCGGAGTGTCTGCTTGATATTTCCCCGAGGCGGAGTATCGTTGTTGGACGTTTCCCCGAGATGGAGTGTCTGTTGTCGATGTGCCCCCGACGCGGAATGTCTGCTTGACGTTTCCCCGAGGCGGAGTATCGGCTTGTTGACATATCCACGAGACGGAGTGTCTGATGTCGATGTGCCCCCGGCACGGAGTGTCTGCTTGACGTTTCCCCGAGGCGGAGTATCGTTGTTGGACGTTTCCCTGATGCAGAGTGTCTGTGTTGGACGTTTCCCCGATGTAGAGTGTCGCTGGTTGACGTGTCCACGAGACGGAGTGTCTGCTTGACGTTTCCCCATTACGGAGTGTCTTCTGGCTGACGTGTCCCCGACATGGAGTGTCTGCGTTGGACGTTTCCCCGGTACGGAGTGTCTATGTTGGACGTTTCCCCGGTATGGAGTGTCGCTGGTCGACGTTTCTCCGAGGCGGAGTGTCGGTTGGTTGACGTGTCCCCGAGACGGAGTGTCTGTTGTCGATGTGCCCCCGACACGGAGTGTCTGCTTGACGTTTCCCTGAGGCGGAGTATCGTTGTTGGACGTTTCCCCGAGATGGAGTGTCGCTGGTTGACGTTTCCCCGAGACGGAGTGTCTGCTTGATGTTTCCCCGTTACGGAGTGTCTGCTGTCGATGTGCCCCCGGCACGGAGTGTCTGCTTGACGTTTCCCCGAGGCGGAGTATCGGCTGGTTGTCGATGTGCCCCCGGCACGGAGTGTCTGTTGTCGATGTGCCCCCGGCACGGAGTGTCTGCTTGACGTTTCCCCGAGGCGGAGTATCGTTGTTGGACATTTCCCTGATGCAGAGTGTCTGTGTTGGACGTTTCCCTGATGCAGAGTGTCGCTGGTAGATGTTTCCCCGAGGCGGAGTGTCGATTGGTTGACGTGTCCCCGAGACGGAGTGTCTGTTGTCGATGTGCCCAGGTGCAGAGTGTCTGCTTGACGTTTCCCCGAGGCTGAGTATCGGCTGGTTGACGTATCCCCGAGACGGAGTGTCTGTTGTTGATGTGCCCCCGGCACGGAGTGTCTGCTTGACGTTTCCCCGAGGCGGAGTATCGTTGTTGGATGTTTCCTTGATGCGGAGTGTCTGTGTTGGACGTTTCCCCGGTGCAGAGTGTCGCTGGTTGACGTGTCCCCGAGACGGAGTGTCTGCTTGACGTTTCCCCGTTACGGAGTGTCTGTTGGCTGACGTGTCCCCGGCACGGAGTGTCTGCGTTGGACGTTTCCCCGAGATAGAGTGTCGCTGTTGGACGTTTCCCCGAGACGGAGTGTCGCTGGTCGACGTTTCCCCAAGGCGGAGTGTCGGTTGGTTGACGTATCCCCGGTACGAAGTGTCTGCTTGACGTTTCCCCATTACGGAGTGTCGTTGTTTGACACAAAGGTCGATGTTGGAATTGGTTGGTTTGATTTGTTTGATTTGAGTTGACATCAGCATCGCTATACTAGAATATGGTACCAGGAGCGAATCATCATCTGTCTTTGAGAGGATTTGGGAATTGGTTTTTTTTGTTTGGCATCTGCATTGCTGCACTGGAATAATGCCAGGAGCAACTCATCATTTGCCCCGAGAGGATTTGGGAATTGGTTTTTATTTGGCATCTGCATTGCTGCACTGGAATAATTCCAGGAGCAACTCATCATTTGCCCTTGGAGGATTTGGGAATTGGTTTTTTGCTTGGCATCAGTATCGCTACACTGGAATATGGTACCAGGAGCGAATCATCATTTGCGCTTGCTTATCAAGAAGCGATGGCTTAGGAGACAGGTTTTACGTCCTTATCACCTAAGGCTTTTCAATTTTGTGAGCCGTAAGGGTCTCACAAAGCATTTTCTCCCTGCGGGTCGCAAGGATCCCGTAGATGTATTTTCTCCTTAGGAGTCGTGGGGACCTCCAAGTGTGTTGCTCCTTTGTGAGTTGTAAGGATCTCACGCAGGAATTTTCTCCTCACAAAGTCGAGAGGAATTTGCGGGTGCATTTCATATCTGTTTTTTACGAGTTTGCGCCCTTTCGGGTTTTCACAAACTCGCCGGCAGTCCTGCTGTTTTT
The DNA here is from genome assembly GCA_030015575.1 of Agapanthus africanus. Taxonomy (NCBI): domain Eukaryota; kingdom Viridiplantae; phylum Streptophyta; class Magnoliopsida; order Asparagales; family Amaryllidaceae; genus Agapanthus; species Agapanthus africanus. Next base: position 605,142,485 of record JASDDO010000019.1, on the reverse strand, counting down.
ACTCACGGAGCCCTTTCGGGTTTTCATCCGTGCCCATTTTACTTGTGGACATACCCCTTTTTTTTTCCGCACCGCCGGTGGGACATTGAATATGGTCTCACCGGTAGTACTTGGGAGGGATTGGGATTATTTTACGCCCGTGGATTGTATACGGTTTTGCAGGATGTATGATCCAGACCGTAGGGCCGGAAAAATTTCGGGATTTTGCCGGCGCCTGCATCGCTGCACTGGAACATGGTACCAAGAGCGACTCATCATTCGCCGTTGGGGTATGGGATTTGGAATTCGGTTGGCGTCTGCATCGCTGCACTGGAATTTGGTACCAGGAGCGACTCATCATTCGCCGTTTGGAGTATGGGGTTTGGAATTTGGTTGGCTTCTGCATCGCTAAACTGGAATATGGTACCAGGAGCGACTCATCATCCGCCGCTTGGGGATTGGGGAGCGATGGCTTAGGAGGCAGGTTTGGATCCCTGTCACCTAAGGCTTTTCAATTTTATAGGCCGCGAGGGTCCCATAAAAGCATTTTCTCCCTACGAGTCGTAAGGATCCCGCAGGTGTATTTTCTCCTTAGGAGTCGTGAGGACTCCTAAGTGTGTTTTTCCTTTATGAGTCGTAAGGATCCCACAAAGGTTTGTCCTCCTCATGTATCGTGAGGATACATGAGTGGGTCTTCCCAATGGACCATAATTCCAAGGGCGGAGACCAGCCGCGTAACTGGTGGTTGCGGTAGGGCATTGGTATGATGAGAATTATTTGAGCCCGTGGATTGTATACAGTAGTCAATTTGGGGACTGGCCGTAGGGCCGGAAGAATTTTTGGGAAATTGGATTTTGGTTGGCGTCTGCATCGCTGCACTGGAATATGGTACCAGAAGCGACTCATCATTCGCCTTTGAAGGTTTCTTTTTTTTGTTTTACCGTGATTGCTCTATCATTTCAGCTTTTCTTTTCATTTTTATTTTTACTCGCTGATTTTTATTGTGAGTTGCCCTATCATTTCGGATTTTCTTTATTTTTATTTTATTTACACATTTTTTTGTTTATTTACATATATATATATATATATATATTTACATTCCCAGTTTAAAGACTTAGAGGTCGATTGTTTTCAAAGAAAGGCAGATGTCTGAGAGAATCAGTTTTACGTAGAACTTCGGTCTCCGTTTGTATGAAATTGGCCGTCGCAGCTGGACTGTTTGTTAACACACCAGGGGACAATGATATTTCTCCCGCCTTGTATTATTTCTTGACCCAATCCTTGAAGATGCAACAGTCTTCAATAGTGTTCCCCAGCACTCGGTGGTATGGGCAAAAGTTGGGATGATCAGTCTTGTTCGCTTCATCTAGCCTTTTTGGTTCTGGTAGCCGCAGGACATTCTTTAGAGCATCTTTAAAAATTTTGTGGACCTTGTCCCTTCGGAATGAGTAGACCTTATTTCTTCTTTCCTCCAAAGTTGGCTCTCGAGTTTTGATAGTTTTTGCTCCGCCCGCTCTCTGCTTATTTAGAGAATCGGTGCTGTTAGAACTTCCGCCTTTTCGGTTGTCGTCCCTCCAAGGTTTCGGTCTGTTTGTGAACTGAAGATCCAGAACGGACTCGGGCTTTGAGCGTTCCAACGTTTGGACCTTTTTGGTCAGCTCTTGGAATGTTTTGAGGCCCGCGGTGCACAGGAAAGGTTTCATCCAGTCCTTCAGATTTTCTATAAGAAGACTGACAGATTGGTCATGCTCCAACGGCGGTTCACATTTGACAGAGAGATTGCGCCATCGGACTATAAAATCCATGTTGCTTTCGTTGTCCTTTGGCTCTGTTCTTACAAGGTCGGCAATGGTGATTTTATCGCTGACACTCATGAACCTTTACTTGAACATGGATTCTATTTGAGCGAACGTCGTGATCGAGTCATCTGGTATGCTTGCATACCAATCGAAAGCAACATCCGTCAAGCTATTAACAAACTGACGGAGAAGGAGCGCATCATTGCCCCCGGTATTTGCGCATGATGCTTTAAATTGGGCGATGTGCCGGTTCGCATTTCCCGTCCCATCGAACCTTTCAAATTTGGGGACGACATAGCCGCTAGGAAATTCTACCAGATCATACTGAGCATGATATGGTCTCCCACTACTGCTGATATCTTTTTGCGCTTCGGCTTCGGCCACCAATGTTTTGACCTTACTGTCAACCAAATCCATAATTTGATCTTGAGTTAGCGGGCTACTGTCATCGGCAGCCAAGACATTTCCTGAGATAGGATGCGACTGATTTTCATGCGGTCCGCCCACTTTTGGATTTGAGGGAACGGGTATCGGCTGTTTCGGGACACCGTTTCCCGGTTCATGAGAGCCCTGTGCCTGATTGGGCGGCTGAGAGGCAAGTTGGGCCGTGAGCTGTAAGACGACATTTGTCAAGTCGTCAATTTTTGAGTAGAGCTTGGCCATCTCCTTGTCTTTGCTTCTGAGCTTTTTTCGGAGCTCTTGGAGAAGTTGCTGCTCTGCGTTCTTGGGATGGAAGATTGGCTCATCTTCGCTTTTCGAGCCCGACTCCTCATGGACCGAAGGGTCTTTCTGCCTATCATCCTCATCGAGAGGGTTTTTATCATCCAGCGGAGGCGGCTGTTCTTGGGAAGCGGCAACCACATTCAAGCCAGATGGGATCTGAGATGTGGTGGCCCCGTCCTTGCTCTTGCTGCGTGTGCCCACCGTGTAGACAGTGTGGACCACATATCCAGCCATTTCTCTATCTTCGGCGGGGTAACCCTGTTCTTCGAACCCCATGAGGTTCAGCCTAGCAGGAGCCCTAGCCCTTTTGTTGGCTCTATATCTGAGCCTTTTCTGCCTTAGCTTCTCAATTTTAAGGGCTTGGCGGGCATCTGTTTCCTGGGAAGCCACCATGGGTCGGGTCGATTAGTGGGGAGCTTAGAGAAGACACCCGATCGACCAGTTGTCAAGGGCACCGTCGGAGCTTGCTCGAGATGCCTTGTTGCTTTGTTGGTGTTGATGACCTTGCCCCCAGCTAGGGCCAAGGAGAGTTGTTCGAACACCGACTTGCGTTTGAGTTGGGGCGCCTTCGAGACCACCACATTTGGCATCTTTCCTTTCGAGACCGGTTTGTCTGCCACCGGGGCTTGAGAAGCTGGGATGGCGTTAGCTGACACGAACAGGATAGAGCCGAATGGTAGCGGCGGCTCTTCCCATTGTCGCTCGAGACTGTCCGGAAGGACCGTCCTGGCATCCATCTTCATCATGTAGGAGATGGGAGCCGTGCTGAGAGCTGAGTTCATCATAGGAGACATTGTTGAAAAGTGATTGCTTGAAACCTACATGAAAAAGCATTATTTTACTATAAATATAGATATGTATATTGATTGAGTTCGCATGAACGTTTAACCCGAAATATGGGAGGAGAGAGAGGGTCCCACCGGGCGTGCCAGAATCTGTAGGGTATTTTTCGTCACCCTATTGAGATGGGAATACACGCGTGCTTGTCAGGCGCATTACAGATTCTCCCTGCCTAGGGTAGGCCGGGGTTTAATGATTGTGGGGATCCGAATCTCCGGCAGCCGCGGACTAAGCTGCCGTTAATTACCCCTCGCCTTTGGAGCGAGGGAACCTCCGATTGACGGGTTAAACTAGTCATGCGAACTCAATGTGCAGTGTTGTGTTTTGAAGGGGTTTTGGATATATCGGGGGCCCCGCAGAGTTTTTACGGGGGTCCCACTATCCGGATAGCGGACTGGGGGTCAAGGGGGCTAGCATCCCCCTTGCGGGGTGCGGGGCAGATTCCCGTTATAAATTTTTTTCTAACAGGGACAGTGTCGTGGAGTATGTGTGTGTGTACATATGTATACATATATGTATATATATAAAAAAAGGGGGGGAAGGCATCCAAAGGATGCATGGGGCCAGCGCCAGCGCTTTGAGCGCTAGAGCGCAAGAGCGCTAGCGTGCCACGTGTCAGTACATGGGCGCTCGGACGCTAGCGCACTGAGCACCAGCGCGCCATGTGTCAGCATGTAGGCGCTCGGGCACTAGCGCTCTGAGAACAAGAGCGCTGGCGCACTGAGTGCCAGGGCGCCACGTGTCAGCACGTGGGCGCTCGGGCGCTAGCGCTTTGGGCGCTAGCGCTTTGGACGGTAGCGCTCTGAGAGCAAGAGCGCGAGCGCACTGAGCGCTAACGCGCCACGTGTCAGCACGTGGGCGCTCGGGCGCTAGAGCTTTAGGCTCATAAGCGCTAGCGCGCCACGTGTCAACACGTGGGCGCTCGAGCGCTAGCGCTTTGGGTGCTAGAGCTCTGAGCGCTAGTGCGCCACGTGTTAGCACGTGGGCGCTCGAGCGCTCTGGGCGCAAGAGCGCTAGTGCACCACGTGTCAGCACATGGGCGTTCGAGCAGCAAAAGGGACTTGGTCCCTGCAATGGGAGTTGTACTCCCAGAAAGGAGCACTTATTATCCTGTGTGTGTGTGTATGTGTGTGTGTGTGTGTGTTTTAGGGATCCTAGGAACACTCAAGAGGTTCCATAAGGCATCAACCATGCCAAACAATAATTTTCCGGTGCCGAGAAACCCTAATATAGATCGTTAACTAGAAGTAAAGGCGAAAAGCAAGCAAGTAAATAACTTTATTGCTAAGTGAATGGAAATACAACCTTTGTAGATCCGGTTCTCCACTTCCTTAGCTCCGTGTTGACGTCCCTCCGCTGCGATCATCGGATCCCGGACTCTTGCGTTGGTTTCGTCGGAGAAATGATCGGGCTAGGTCATTGACTTCGAGGCCGAAGATGATCTACATCGGAGAGACTCAAACTCAAGCTTTTCCTTCACTTGGTCAAAAACTTTGTGAAGAGAACACCCTATACTACATGGCAAGTAGTAGAGGATGAAGAAATAGGAAGTGGGTTCACTTTAGAATTAGATTTCTCACTCTTTTTCTCATGGCACCATTGGAGCTCTCAAGCTTTTGTGAGCTTGATGAAGATGAAGAAGAAGAAAAGAATCATATCAATTAAAAGAATAATATGAATACTTATCCTTTTAATCATGGCACCATGGTTAAGTTAAGCCCTCATGCTTAACTCATGTAGAGAATTAACCATGGCATAAGGTTAAGGGTTGGGTTAGCTAATATCTTAAACAAATGACAAAGAGAGTTGACTTTGTCAATATTTATCAAGCTTCATGAAGCTTGATAACTTTGACCAAAGTCACACTCTTTTGTTATATGCTTAGGAAATTAGTAAACCCTAATCTAACCTTGATTTGGTTCAAGTCTCATACACACAACTTGTTTGTATCATCAAGCATGATGCAAACATGTACACTTGCATATATCACATATAAACAATGTGCACATTCAAGTGAGAAAATCAATCTTAAGTGAACCAATACTAGTTAATTTAAAGTAATATATCAAATATATAATTATACATTAAATCATTAAATCAACACTTGATTTAACGATCCGGTCATATCGCATATAACCGACTAATATCAAGTGTATCAATGTATCGAATCAACACTTGATTCAGTAACCCGGCTATATCACATATAACCGATCGATGATACAAATCGCGAGAATAGAATACAGTATCACATACTGGTATTATTCTCGGTACCGCACATATCTCATATGCGCTCCTATTTCGTTTCGCTTGAGCCAGGAAACCCCTGTGTAGGACTCTAAAAATTCGTCAATACGCCGGCAGTAGGTGATGATCATATCAAACACTCACAAGCCGCAAGCGGTCTGCTAAACGTAACGGCCACCTGGGTATTGAGCGATCAGAAGATCAACGAGCAAGCCCACTCACACTCCAGTGAATCCAACGAGTAACACTACCGTACAGTCCGGTCTGTTCGTCTGATATGTCGCATATCTCGTCTAGGGGAGGTAAATGTCAGACTCCAATAACTCGATAAGTCATGTCGATATGAGGTTCATAACGGGTCGAGAAACTACTGGTAACACTTACCAGTAAATCCCTAAAGCAGCCTTGGCCAAGGACTTCCTGTTATAGCCAATCGAGCACAGCGCAACATCAACTCCTTATACCGGGAGAGACGAAACCCCTCCTATCGCTCATTGCCTCCATGTGACTCGGGACTGTACCCAAAAGCCACCTTTTTGCACACCCTCTTGGACGTGGTATGATGGAAATCAAAGCACAGTGGGAATCACACAAGACTCTATGACGATCTCGGGTCTACAGACTAACCTATACCAGTGTCACCAGAGAACTGCCATCTGACATAAGGTATAATACCATCTGGGAGTTCTCGGCGAGTCCGTCCAGTGTACCCAGTCTCCACTGAGCACCCGTATATCATCTCTGATGTCAAACACCAATGGATATGGGATCATCCATCGCCTATCTGTATGGGTCGAGAAGCTACACGCTAGTCTACTCTGGTATATCGATGCCCCGTCTCGATACACCCACGACTAGGGACTTTGAAGGATGTACTTATGGACTACCACGTCCCCACTAGTATGATCCGCATCATAGTCCAGATAGTCAAGTACACATCCTAAGGGCTTTACCAACATGTAACAGAGAGACAATCAGTGTACACGTTAAAGTAAAGAGTAACCAGATAGCATACTATCATATCGAGCAAGAAAGTCATCCCTATATATGTCCAAGCATCTACTACAATATACATCCTATGTATAGTAATGGCCTCTAGGGCATACATATAACTAACAATCTCCCACTTGCACTAGGGCCATCTGATAGCAGTGGTTGTAGTATCTCATACTCAACCATCCCATAAAAGTCTCTCTCTGGGAAAAGGCCTTTCATGAGTGGATCCGCCGTGTTGTCCTCAGAGTCTACTCTCCCAACCTCGATCCCTTGGAGATCAACCATCTCCACGATCAGGTGATACTGCCTAAGAATATGTCTGGATCACTGATGGGACGGGCGTTCCTTGGCAAAGGCCATAACTCCATTGTCACACAACAGAAGGAACGATGTTCATCTCATGTACTAATATACACCCAGACTTCCTCTTTGGTAGCATCTTTGGTAGCGATGTATCCAGCCTTTATCGTCTAGTATGCCACGGTATCTAGCTTGGAACTCTTCCAACATACCGTCCCTTCGCTAAGGGTAAAGACAATGCCTGTGACTGACATTCAGTCATCCTTATCACCCTGGAACCTTTCCAATGATTCTCCCCCGGATCAATTGATACCATCTCACTACAACTAGTGAGTATCCTAATATCCAATTAGATCTATCTCATAGATCCAAAATCCAAGATTTAGTAGGTATCACTTTGATCCTATATGGATAATCCTTGTGATAAGCGGAGATTGACCGAGCGTAGCATAGGAAACTCCTTCCCTATTAAGAGTATGTCATCCACGTACTCTACCAGGATCACCACTATACTCCCTACTACCCCTTTTGTATATACAAGGTTCATCTACCATTTTGATGATGTCAAATTCTTTGATTAACTCATAAAAACAGATGTTCCAACTCCGCGATGCCTGCTTTATCATATAAAACATCCTGCACACGTTTCCGCTTCTCCCACTGTTTACGAAGCCCTCTGACTGTGTACTTATAGACTCTCTCTTCTAAATCTTTATTTAGAAAAGCAGTCAAGACACCCAACCGTCAGATATCGTAGTCATGGTATGTAGCCGTAGCAAGTAGGATCTGGATGGACTTAAGCATAGCTACTTAGAAAAGGTTTCATTATAATCCATACCTGGTCAATGATGCAAACCTTTAACAAGTCTAGCTTTGAAAGTCTCAACTTTTTCATGTACACCAAGTAATCTTCTCAAGATATACTTGCTCCTGATGGGGATTTAACCTTTCAGATAAAGCAACCAAAGTCCATACTTTGTTGGTGTATAAGGATTCCATCTCAGATCGATAAGCATCCAGCCATTCTTACAGAGTCCTACTCTTGATGGCCAGCTCGAAACTAGTTGGGTCATCATCTCATGATGCAATCCTTGCTCCCACTATCATAGAGAAACCGAAGTATCTCTCAGGTGGGTGAGGAAACCTACTAGATCGGCGGAGAGGATGAGGTTCGTTGGTTGCTATTGAATCATTTGGTTCTACCAAATCATCAGCTGCAGTTTGTATAGCTGGAACTGTTTCCAGTTCTACCTTATAACCAATAATTTCTTCACAAGAAATTCCCTTTCACAAAGGTGGCATTCTGAGAAACAAAACATTTTTGTTCCTCGGTTAGGTAGAAGATATTCCCTTGCATATGCTTGGGATATCCAACAAACTTCAGATTTGACTTTGCCTCGAGCTTGTCCGGATTTTGCTTTTATACATAGGCCGGACAACCCCAAATCTTAACTAACTTAAGAGATGGGCTCTTCCCTTTCCATATCTCATATGAAATGGTAGGCATCTGATTTGATCGGAACCCTATTCAATAGGTATGCAACTTCATAAGTGCATAACTCCCTAAAAGGAAATAGGAAACTCAGTAGTACTCATCATAGAGCACACCATATCATATAGGGTGTTATTGCTCCGCCTCGATATACCATCGTGCTATGGTGTATACGGAGGAGTAATGCTGAGAGAGAATCTCATTCTCCTTTAGAATAATCCAGGAATTCCGTGCTCAATTATTCTCCTCCTTGATCACATCAAAGGACATAATAATTTTACCCGTATTTTGGTTCTCTACTTCGATCTTATATTCTGTGAATATCTCAAAAATTTCGGACTTGTGTTTCAACAGGAACATATGTCTGAATCTTGAGAGATTATCAGAGAATGTAATGAAGTACAAAGAACCGGTCTTGGCATGTGTAGACAGGGGACCTACATACATCAACATGTATCATCCCAAGAGTTCACTAACTCTTTCTCTGTTTCCAGTAAACAGAGCTATGGTCATCTTATCTCTGTGACATGACTGGCAAGTTTCACAAGATGTAAATTCAAACTGATTTAAAAATGCATCTTAATGTAACTTCAGCTAGTCGGGTCGCATTGATATGACATAGTCTATAATACCTTAAGAAGAATTCGTTCATTTCTGAACTCTTCCTCTTGTGTGTGTTCTATATACTAAGAACTGTAGTTTGATTTAGAACGTCAATGCTTTTAGATAACGTGCCTGAACCGATCTACTCTTGATATAGAAAATGTTCAAAACATTATCCAATCAATACAAAATTATATCCTTCTTTACTAATAAAGAAACTGATATGATTTCGTATATCAGGTTCGGTATCTAATAACATTTGTTCAGAATCAATGTATTCTGGTAATACAGGGTGACAGTGACCAACAGACTTGGCTGCAACACTTGCACCGTTTTCGGCCTCATGAAACTTATCACCCGTTCTCAGTTCTTTACCTTTCTGTAGCCCATGTAATATATTACATATGTGGGATCCTGATCCGGTATCATATACCCAGGACGTAAAGGACATTGAGAAACAGTTCTCTGTAACGAACACACCCGAAGATGATGCATCGGTATGCACTTTCTTCGTTTGGGCGGTACGGGAATTATGATAATCCCCAATTTCCTGCTCTGTCTTATAACATTTATAAGTTGAAGCGGGACCAACGTTCCCCAGCTCAGTATAACAAGCGGGTTCGGTCAATATATCCATTTTATTATCTTGATTAAGGCATGATATGGTCGCTACCTGGAGAGAGAGAGAAGAAAACACTCTGCGTGCGCTCTTGCAAGATCAGATTGGTTATTATTTTATCTAATCAGGATGGCTCCCACTGTTTTTATCAAATCTTCCTTCAAACCCTAAAAGGAAAGACTAGCCGGGATTAATTACACGCTACAAGTTCGCCAATCTTTCAGCCAGGCCAGGGTCGGTACTTTGAGGGAGGTCCCCCGTGCTTTCGCACGAACCTAATTAATGTAAACCTCATTTTCCCAGAGGCGTAACCCCGTTGACACCTTTCTAGATACCTACTTGATCGGCTAATTGTAATGTGTAAAACTCTCCCAGGAGTAACAATTACTCGCAGCGGGTATCGGGATCCAACTATCTCATAGAAGGTATGCAATCTCATTGCAAATTTCAACACTTGAAATTCCCGATAATATTTTACCCCTAGTGTTCTATGACCTTGACGAATGCCAAACAACCCATAGTCCACTAGTCAAGTTCAACCCGTACATTTCTTGATTGAATTAAACCCACCCGCACGACCCTTGACGAATGCCAAACAACGCCGTACGAATACCCTAATCCAATCTGCATCATATGCATAAGCAGATAAATACTAGTTAGCTACCGTACACTACGCCTTGACGAATGCCAAACTACCGCAGCACGAATACTAAGTAGTACTTATCTGAAATGACGGAGGGCTACGACAGGTTTTTAAGAAAACCTTTTGCGTAATGAACTTGATATCGTTGTAGAATCAAATGATTTTAAAATGGAGTGTTTTTGAGGCTTTTCTAATTTTTCTAAAGGGGTCACTCCCGGTGAAGGGATCGTCGGCCCTTTCCTCGTCGAATGAGGTGCAGGATATAACACATATACCGCTGTGCAAAGCAAAAACTATAGAAGCAATCAAAAGACAAACCGAGGGTTGTAGCATTTGCCAGTTATTGCTAAAGGAGTCACTCCCGGTGAAGGGATCTCGGTCCTTTCCTTATCGAATAAGGTGCAGGATGTTCTACAAGGAACACCGCGATACAAAGTAAGAACTGTAGCTACCTGTTTTTGAAAATTCGATTCCACAACATCTTTAGGTTTCTTTTATTTCATTAATCATATTAATGAAGTCCCATCATTTAAGTCACCTAAACATCACAGATAAATACGACGTACACTTATGCCATCCGCATTCGCCTCGATATCCCCTCGTGCACCGTTAGGTTAGGTAACTAACGGCAGAGCGGGGCAGGGCTAGCGCGAGTGCAAAACATAAGTAACGTCTATATAATATATCATATATACTATATACAGTATTTATCACAGAACATATCAAATGATCACATCACAGATATCGCAGTAGAAGAAACATATGAAATATTGGATATACTAGGACGTCCGTGTTTTTAATACGAGCCTGTATAAAACACGGATTCCACGGTCGCGATGAATAGCCAAACCCACACCCCTAGACCCCTACGAGAGCGGAAAGCAACCCTACCAATTCTAGAGTTAGGAGACCCGGACTCGACTCCTCGAGTTGGTCTCCCACTGGACTCTAGAACCCGGTTACTTGTGCCCTCCTCCTTGGGTCTATCCTAGTGCGGAAAAGTAAATAATATACAAAGGTGACAACTTCCGCAACCTGGAAGTACCCCAATAAAAGAATATTACATACAATAAATTTTACATGAATGAAAATAAAAACTCTCATCTCACATAAAACCCCCGGCTATCCAAAACGCGACGATCCAATATAACATATCCAGCAACACATAATATCACATGTCATCAACGTAAGTAAATATGCGTATCCCAATTGTCGTTGACATATAGCAACGAAACCGGCGATATCACATATTACACTTACGGTCACAGAAAAGAAAGTGTAAAACTACAACAGTTGGAATCCGCAACCCTTTTAGACATCACATGCCTAACCAAATGAATTCCTTAGATATCGCATGCCTAATAATTATAAACCCCGCATTTTAGTCTCTATATCGAAAACACTTTTCAATATCTAGTCGGGCAATTCAACAATATTCCCGATAAACTGATCGAATGCTCGTCGCAAACTTTAGTAGACGGCCGCACCCCCGGATGCCGTCGACGAAGTGCACTAAGGCGGAACACCGCTACCGCGAGCACCCGAACGGATGCTTTCGGCGACGGGGTTCTCCTACAGTCACTTGGTCGGGGCTAAGGGGTGTAGTTGTCTATTAAGTTTATCCGGCGAGTATCCGCGTACGCTACGTGATTGCGACGGACTTTTGATCGCATCAAAATTCCGTGGCAACCGATCATTCGAGACTAAAGTGCTATGTTTATAACATTCATATTAGTTATCTCATAACTACTTGTGGATTCCAAATATTGTATCACATTCCAGAAAAATAGAAATTGTTAAACTTTCCGATCGAACATTCAAACACCCAAGTTTTCCCGAAACAGCTCAACTCTTGAAATAAGTTCAAAAACATCCATTTCATGCCACAGTACCAACGGTCCAGCCGTAGAAGGGTCAAGCCAACGCCTCACATGTGGCACGCTGTACTGCCCCAAACCCTAAGGTTCAAAAGGCAGTTCAAGACGGTCACATAATCGAGTTAAGGTTTGTTGTCTTCTAGAGGGACCATCGCGTTACTTGCACTACTTAGAACGTTTTTAAACCATGGAAAGATCCAACACTTGGAAATTTCCCAACAGGGGAAAAATTGGGTATTTATATCCGGTCGAACTTTTTAACATGTTCTAAAAATATCCGGAAAACTTTACGAAATTAAATATCCCGATCGAATCATCGAATACAAAATAAACCCCAAAAATACTCAACACTTGAGTCACTGTTAAAAATACCAATAAAATATAAACAACAGAGGCAAGAATTGTTGGAGATAGTGCCCTCAGAGTCAATTATTAGGTCACAGGTACGTGATTACAATGATTGATGGAGGACCTATCCCGGTAGGACAATCTTACTCGAGATGATAGTATGCTATCTGGTTTGCCTTTATCATCGTGTACTGCTTTAAGTGACCTGACAAGTTGCTATTACACGTTGATAGAGCCCCTAGGATTCTTGCTTGACCACCAGCAGTATGAGGGCGATCATATAAGTGGGAGCTGGGGTCTATAAGCATATCCTTAAATGGTCCCTAGTCGTGTGAGTTTCGAGACAGGGCATCGATACTCCAGAGTAGACTAGTGTATATAGTCAAGACCCCGACGAGGGGCGGTGGCCGGTCTCACAAGCCACTGGTGTCAGTTGGATCACCTAAGATGTATACAGGTGCTCATTGGGTTATGAGTACACCGGACTGGACTCGCCGGGAACATGCTAGTTGGTCATATACCAGACGTCAGATGGCAGTTCCCTGGTGACATGTGTGTAGGTTAGTTCATCGACCTCGGGATCGTCATTTGTCTCGTGTGAGTTCCCACTGTACTTTGATTACTACCCTACCACGGCTCAAAGGAGTCGTGCAAACAGGTTTTAGTTGGGTGCAGTCCCGAGCCACATGGAGGCAGTGAGCGTATCTTCAGGGGTTCGTCTCTCCCGGTATTGGGGGTGAGGTCGTGCTGTGTCTAGGAGAGCCATTACACGAAGCCCTCGGCCGAGGCAAGGAGATTTACTGGTAGGTATTCCAGTAGTATCTCAGGGTGTTCTGGGCTACACTCCGACACGACTTGTACCGCTTTTGGGGGTCTGACTTTTACCAACCCCCTAGGCCCGCCATGCGATGCTCATAGACGAACGGACCGGACTGTACGGATATTGTCACTGACAGGCTCAGTAGGGTTGTTAGGCTGAGTTCGCTCACAGACGTCCCTTTTGGTCAATACCTGGTAGCCCGTTATGTATTGGCTTATACCTCTAACGTGCTAGTGGTTAAATCCACAACCAAGGTGTTGACGAGTCTTTAGAGTCCCCCACATTCTGTTACTCAGCTTTCGGGCGAAAAGTTGTAGAGGCCGTATGGAGATATGGCAAGGTCCGATCAGATACGTGCGGTATTGCACGGATCAGGATCGGACAGTTTGTACTATAGGCCGTATGGATATATGGCAGGGTTCGATCAGATACGTGCGGTATTGCACGGATCAGGATCGAACGGAAATTACTAGCCGGTTTTGGTATAAGCCGGATCCTAGTATAGTACAGTGTAGATTTTGTCTCATTGCATTTGTATTTCGGTCGAAATACAAATGCGGGTGTGTATGCACAGTATCGGGGTTTTCCTGTAATTTATTACGGGACCAGTTTTCTGGAGTTGCCAGTTTGTTTTCCGTTTCGGCCAATTTCCTTTGTATCGTTCATTGGCCGAAGTTTGGTGGAGGAGGGTTTATTTGCATTGTTGCAAATAGGCATTAGTGGAGGGGGTTCTTTGCATCTTGTTGCATCATGATGGTTTTTTCATGATGAGCACCATCACTTGACTTTCCTTTCTCATGATAGCTTGACTTTTAGTGGTCATGATGGTTGTTGATGGTTGGAGTTGTGTGTGGTTTTGCTTATGATCATATTATTTCATGATTTGTTTTTGATGCCTTGCATTATTGTTCAAGCCACTCACTCTCTCATGGTATTCTATCTCATTCTCTCCCTCCCTCACTTGAGATGGCCGGCCATGTATAGGAGGGGGCTGCCCATATTGTTGGTGTGGGATTTGTTGTTCATTTCATGCACCAAAATTCTCCAAGCTCCTCCACATACTTCTTGTTTTCATCCCTCCACCAAAAGGCAATTCCGATAACCCCAAATGAGACACAAGCCTCTACATGATATTCTACAGTAAATCTTGGGCGCGTCGAGTAGCCGGCTTCGTGCCCGAGTTGCCTCGGAATTGAGGTGGGAGCCCGTAAAAGAAGTAGGCGATGTGGTGCACTTCCGGCGACGAGGTGGAGACCGGAGCATCCGCAGGAGATCGGGACGACGACGAGAAGACCGGAGGACTCGGATCTGTCGGTATACTTATCTTCCCTATCTTGTAGTTAGCTAGGACTAATTAATGGTTCGATCCGGGTATTAGTGCGCGGCGGTTTGCCAGTTCAAGAAAATTTAAAGTTTATCACCGCTTCCTCATTTGGCCGTCGGATTGACGGCCGGGGCACCGCCGTGCACATACAGTGGTATCAGAGCCTCGCCATTAACTTAGTCTAGCTTTGTGTAATGTGTTTGCATGTTCAATCGATCAAAAATCGCAAAACCGCATTTTTGCCCGCATCAGTTTTCTGTTGAAAATTTTTGGTGTCGAAAATTTTTTCAGGTTGCATAAAACTAGTGTACTGGAAGATCTAAGGCTTCTGGAAAAATTTGGGTCATTGATCCATCAAGGGGAGCGCGGAACCGCGGCCAAAACCCACCTTGGGCCGCGGTTCCGCCGCAGTATGTAAAGATCAATGGGCCAAATTTCTCCAGTGGGCTTCTGGGGTGATTTTAGGGGTTTTGGAATATTAATATTGGGCCCAGAGATTCTTGATGTGCTACAGTAGTGCTTGGGGCCCACTTTTTATAATTTGATCGATCGGATATATTTTAAACACATTATTTCACAGTATTTACATTATATCTGCGACCGTGAATGTCACTCGATCGGTAAATCCGGTCTAACTGCTATAGCCCGGTTAGACGGATTTGCGAACGTGACTTTCACGTTGATGTTCTGTTTTTGCTGTGATGTTGCGGATCGGTCGTGGAGGATAGCCTGGATGCAATGCTAGTACAGTTCTGTTGTATTATGTACATTTGATATTGCGGGGCGAGCGTCCGACATGTGGACTGCCGTCACTGCCTGTTTGTATTATTATTTTGGGGCACGACCTGGTTGCGGTCGATGTACCCGTTGTATGTATATTTTACTTTCTGTACTAGGATTGCCCCGCGGAGGGGTGCACGGATAGCCGGGTTCTAGAGGGCAACAAGCCCGCATCTCATGGCATTGAGAGGGAGGGGGCTTCACTCTAGGATTGGCGGGCTATTCGCCGCACTCGTAGGGGGTACAGGTTGACCCAGGAGGGGTGCCTAAGTTACCGGATTTCGTGAAGTGCTGGGTGGTCCATTCACGGCGCTGAAGGGGGCTGCCTCGCTTCAGGTTTTGGCGGGTGACTTGCCGCGCCCGTAGGGGTCTAGGTTCTCATTGCACAGGCTATCCACACGACCAGGGGAACGTCGGGTTTCAGCGGCTCTGTGAAACCCGGGGATCCCAGATATCTGTATTGTTTCTGTGATGCTGTACATATCTGTGATGTTGCATTTTATTCACGCCTTGAGCGAAATATAATATATTGGTATATATATTAGTAGATGTTGTATATGTTTTGCATCCGCGCTAGTCCAGTCCCCGCTCTGTCGTTAGTTAGCTAACCTAACGGGTAATGACGGGACCCAGTGGCGAATGCGGATAGCATATACGTACATCAGTATATTTTCGTTCTTTGTGGTGTGATCAATTGATGGGACTGCGTTGATTCGGATCAATGCAAGTTAAAAACAAACCTAATCTGATGTTGTTGGAACACTTTTCAAAAAGCTGTTATTGCAAGGACGTTCACTTTTGTTTAGCATCGTGGTATTCAGTTGGAATATCCTGCTCCTCAGTCGACGAGGCAAGGGCCGAGATCCCTTCACCGGGAGTGACCCCTTGGACAGAAGTTTGCGTCAGGGCATTAACTTCACTATAGCCGACTACTTTTGCTTTGCACCGTGGTATTCTGTTGGAATATCCTGCACCTCATTCTACGGGGAAAGAGCCGAGATCCCTTCACCGGGAGTGACCTCTTTAGCAACGGTTTTCGTTACTATATTTTTAAAAGCTATCCGTTCCTTCAACGATATCAAGTTCATTACGTTAAAGGTTTTCGCCAGAAACCATTCGTAGCCCTCCATCATTTCAGTTAAATATTCGGTAGTATTCAAGCTATGTATTTTGACCTCACGCCAAGGCATAGTGATTGGTAGCTGCCGGGTATTTATCTGTTGCATAGATAGATGCGTTGGTTTGGGACAGTCGTACTACTATTTTGGCCTACGTCAAGGGTATGTACGGGTGGGTTCAAATTAACCTGGATAATGATGGGCAGAACTTGACATGTGAGTTATGATATTTTGACCTCACGCCAAGGTCATAAGAGCATGGGGCAGAAATCACATCGGGAGTTTCATAAGAACTGAAACTTGCCAGATATGCGCACACCTTCTGGAGTGTGATACCATGAGCGGATTCCGTCACGTTATCATGCGATGATAGTTGGATCCCGATTCCCACTGATGAGTTAGTTTACTCCTCGGGTGACCCCGACTAATTCTTCTTTCATGTTTGGAGGAGAATTTGACGGTACAGTGGGAGGTTTCCAGATTAGATAAATTGGTAACCATTCTGATCTAGGTTAGAGTGCACGCTGAGTGTTTCTTTTCTCTCTCTCTCTTTGGCAGCGACCATTGACCCGACCCTAAGACTATGACTCAGTGACCAAGTTAACCGAACCTTCTTAACATTGGCTTTTGGATTGTCAGAGTTGCAAACCTCATTGCCACTCCTACTTTTACCCTTTTCTCCAGGATACCCCGTATTGCTACGAACGTCCACTTCCATTGGACAAAACCATCGTATGGTTAGATACGAACTCGAAAGAATTTATTCGAGGATGGTTTCAGGTTCTGGAGAAAACGGATAGGATTATTCAGTTGTCTTTTCCTTTTACCCTCTCTCAGGTTACGAGTACTCCTTGGTTTAGGGGTAGTACACCTATTACGCAAATTGGATTGTCTTCTTCCAAACCTTAGGCTGGTGCCGACCGGTAGGGAATGAAGAAAACCAATTAGCATAACTATGGTGTGCAGAAGGTATTAAGTTAAGACAAAGCAAGGGATTAGTAAGAGGGCAAAGTAAACTGCAACAGATATTCACGACCAAACCAAGTATTTCTTCACCAATCCTAAATCACCTTTGTATTTCTCCAGGACACTCCGTATCACTACGAAGATCCACAGTTTATTGGATACTCCATCGTATGGTTATATACGAACTCGAAAGGAACTTGTTCCAGTTCGGGGATGGATTCTGGTTCAGGAGAAATAGGAATAAGATTTATTCAGGTGTCTTTTATCTTCACCTTCTCTCGCATTGCGAGTGTTCCTAGGATTAGGACAGTACACCCATTATGCTTATTGGATAGTCTTCTTCCAAACCATAGGCTGGTGCCGAATGGTAGGGAAGGAAGAAAACCATTTGGCCTAAGGGGTGTGCAGAAGGTAATGACTAAAGACATATGAAGGGATTTGGAGAGGTGGCAAAGAGATATACGGTTACAGTTGTAAATCTGGATAATGGAAGAGGCATTACTAGGAATACCAGGATACCCCATCGAAACATTTCAATGTTTCAGCTTCGCTGTGTACTGTTAAAGGAAAACTGATTTCCCGATTAGATACTTACTCCAGGGTATGTATTTACCAGGTACGATTCTCACATCTGTATGGTTTTACAGATGATGAGTGGGAGTAAGTTATTGGGAATTGGGTGATTATCCTCATTATATCGGGATTCGTTGTAATCGGTGATATTTGAGGAAATCACCTGGGCTGTTTGCCGGTTGGCAAATATTTGGTTTTGAATATCCGCAGTTATGCACCAATTTCAAATTGATATATCTGTACGTCTATTTTCATAGAGTGAGATATACCTTTCTGAAATTATGTCTACGACATTTACCTATATCAGTGGATGGTTAGGTAAGGAGTATTAAACAGCGGTGTAATTCTTCTTAACCATAAGTACAGTTTTCAACCTACGACACACAGTGAATGAGTTATCAGACTCAAGGGACTTATACAGAGTATTGTATGTTGTCCAGGGTCCATCAGGACAGAGGGGTTGGTCCTCGTACTATATTCGGTTTACTTATGACTTCTCTAGTTTTTAGACAGGTGTTTCGCGGAAACACAGGGTCTGAATTTTGAGAAGTTATAGGTATTTGAATAGAGTAGAGAACCAGGTGTAGCAAGTATCGGGATTCTTCAAAGAGATCGAAGATGTAGATACTTGTGTATGGTATTCAGTCGATAGTAATGAAAAAGAGAAATTGCTTCTCTTTCAGGTTACTCATAATTGGAAGCATTCCTAAGTTGAGTAACGCTGATCGGCCTCCTCCCATTTAGTTGACATGCACTGGAGATAGCTGCATGATTTGAATCTGGTTCAATTAAATCAGTGCCTCTGGTTCTATATTGGATATAGAACAGTTCATATCTTAACGATGTTAAGGTACGGGGAGTTGTCCGGTTTATGATTAAAACCAGACACTGGATAACTCAAGGCACGTTTCTGTAATGGCTGTTTGTGGGTTGACCTAGGCTATGACGAGGGTGGTTGACTTTCTACCATCTGGATGAACAATAGCGATATTGTTCTAGACTCACCACAGTTTTATTAAAAATGGATTTTTTCAGAAAACAGTAGTGGGAGTATGGTAGAACTGGAAGTGATTCCAGAACCACAAACGATTACTGAAGATTTGACAAGGAACCTAAAGATTCAATCTGGATTGACATTCCATTGGCCACTCCGCAGATACGGTGGGCAACTTCAGGCACCCGAGAGGTACTACGGTAGCCTCAAGGACGGTGACAGGGAAGTTCTTGTTTACCCACAATTACCATTGCTGTTGTTCCAGGCTGCGAGACCCGGCGGGAGGATGAGTATAGCGTCGTTCTAAACTAGTCTTAGAAGTGGACGTCTATATGACTCTGCCAGAGGGTTGTCGTAGTCAGTGGGAGCAGCGGAAGCATTGGTGGACAGGTAGCTTATGTCTATTTATAGACTAAAGCAGATATAGCGGAGATAGATCATCTATTTCTGACGTGACAGTCATAGGTTTGACTTCATCAGAATAGGGGATGGATCTGTTGAGAAGGTAGTAGGGTGTGATATCCTGGTATTTGGATGACATACACAGAGTAGGAAAAGAAACTCCTATACTACAATCGGTTATACTTTGGTCGTCACACAGTGTTTTCTCCATATGGGATTTGGACATTATGTCAGACATACTGGTTACTAGATCTATGGTTTTAGATCTAGATTTGGGTGGTTTCCCAATCAGGGTACTTAGACAGCATTCTATGAGTATTTAGAATGGACGACTCCATGCACGGTAGTGTACCTGCAGAAGATGGAGTCACCCTCTCTAAAGGTGTCTTTCAGACTAAAGGGGAGAGGGATGTGCATGATTGGCAGATCACTTGCTCAGGTAATTGAGTCAATCGTGATATGTCAAGTACCACACCAGATGTTGTTCTTGCACTAGATGCAATAAGTTGATATTGATCTAATCCTGGAGAAACAGTCGGAAACAGTTTTAGAACATAAGTGGATGTTCTAGGGATATGATAACGACAGCCTCATGCAGGAGACAGTTATCATTCAAGGCTTCCAAGGTGACATGGACGACAAGGAGGTTGTCAGAGTTATAGTTTTTCCTTCTGACGAGGGGCAGTATTTTGGACAGGTAGTCCAAGGCAATACTGAGGGTGGCATGGCGCAGGATACTGATTAAGTTCAGTTGACGATACAGTCTAAGAAGTTTGGATTTGGAGTTCATTTATGAGTTATGTCCCATCAGACATCCAGACACATTCTAAGACAGGTATTGCTCATTTTGGGAGATGGGTTTCTCCGCGAACTTGGGATATAGAGAGACATAGAAAGAAACAACAAAGCGGATCCACTCACTAAGGCTATTCCTCGAACGCAATAGTTTCGCAAACGAGCTTTGTGAGACTGACTAGTAGAGGAGTTGGGTGTTCGGTATCACACGGGCTGTGAGTATGCGACATCGCAATAATTAGCCTTGAGTGCAAGTGGGAGATTGTTGGAGATAGTGCCCTCAGAGTCAATTATTAGGTCACAGGTACGTGATTGCAATGATTGATGGAGGACCTATCCCGGTAGGACAATCTTACTCGAGATGATAGTATGCTATCTGGTTTGCCTTTATCATCGTGTACTGCTTTAAGTGACCTGACAAGTTGCTATTACACGTTGATAGAGCCCCTAGGATTCTTGCTTGACCACCAGCAATATGAGGGCGATCATATAAGTGGGAGCTGGGGTCTATGAGCATATCCTTAAATGGTCCCTAGTCGTGTGAGTTTCGAGACAGGGCATCGATACTCTAGAGTAGACGAGTGTATACAGTCGAGACCCCGACGAGGGGCGGTGGCCGGTCTCACAAGCCACTGGTGTCAGTTGGATCACCTAAGATGTATACAGGTGCTCATTGGGTTATGAGTACACCGGACTGGACTCGCCGGGAACATGCTAGTTGGTCATATACCAGACGTCAGATGGCAGTTCCCTGGTGACATGTGTGCAGGTTAGTTCATCGACCTGGGGATCGTCATTTGTCTCGTGTGAGTTCCCACTGTACTTTGATTACTACCCTACCACGGCTCAAAGGAGTCGTGCAAACAGGTTTTAGTTGGGTGCAGTCCCGAGCCACATGGAGGCAGTGAGCGTATCTTCAGGGGTTCGTCTCTCCCGGTATTGGGGGTGAGGTCGTGCTGTGTCTAGGAGAGCCATTACACGAAGCCCTCGGCCGAGGCAAGGAGATTTACTGGTAGGTATTCCATTAGTATCTCAGGATGTTCTGGGCTACACTCCGACACGACTTGTACCGCTTTTGGGGGTCTGACTTTTACCAACCCCCTAGGCCCGCCATGCGATGCTCATAGACGAACGGACCGGACTGTACGGATATTGTCACTGACAGGCTCAGTAGGGTTGTCAGGCTGAGTTCGCTCACAGACGTCCCTTTTGGTCAATACCTGGTAGCCCGTTATGTATTGGCTTATACCTCTAACGTGCTAGTGGTTAAATCCACAACCAAGGTGTTGACGAGTCTTTAGAGTCCCCCACATTCTGTTACTCAGCTTTCGGGCGAAAAGTTGTAGAGGCCGTATGGAGATATGGCAAGGTCCGATCAGATACGTGCGGTATTGCACGGATCAGGATCGGACAGTTTGTACTATAGGCCGTATGGATATATGGCAGGGTTCGATCAGATACGTGCGGTATTGCACGGATCAGGATCGAACGGAAATTACTAGCCGGTTTTGGTATAAGCCGGATCCTAGTATAGTACAGTGTAGATTTTGTCTCATTGCATTTGTATTTCGGTCGAAATACAAATGCGGGTGTGTATGCACAGTATCGGGGTTTTCCTGTAATTTATTACGGGACCAGTTTTCTGGAGTTGCCAGTTTGTTTTCCGTTTCGGCCAATTTTCTTTGTATCGTTCATTGGCCGAAGTTTGGTGGAGGAGGGTTTATTTGCATTGTTGCAAATAGGCATTAGTGGAGGGGGTTCTTTGCATCTTGTTGTATCATGATGGTTTTTTCATGATGAGCACCGTCACTTGACTTTCCTTTCTCATGATAGCTTGACTTTTAGTGGTCATGATGGTTGTTGATGGTTGGAGTTGTGTGTGGTTTTGCTTATGATCATATTCTTTCATGATTTGTTTTTGATGCCTTGCATTATTGTTCAAGCCACTCACTCTCTCATGGTATTCTATCTCATTCTCTCCCTCCCTCACTTGAGATGGCCGGCCATGTATAGGAGGGGGCTGCCCATATTGTTGGTGTGGGATTTGTTGTTCATTTCATGCACCAAAATTCTCCAAGCTCCTCCACATACTTCTTGTTTTCATCCCTCCACCAAAAGGCAATTCCGATAACCCCAAATGAGATACAAGCCTCTACATGATATTCTACAGTAAATCTTGGGCGCGTCGAGTAGCCGGCTTCGTGCCCGAGTTGCCTCGGCATTGAGGTGGGAGCCCGTAAAAGAAGTAGGCGATGTGGTGCACTTCCGGCGACGAGGTGGAGACCGGAGCATCCGCAGGAGATCGGGACGACGACGAGAAGACCGGAGGACTCAGATCTGTCGGTATACTTCTCTTCCCTATCTTGTAGTTAGCTAGGACTAATTAATGGTTCGATCCGGGTATTAGTGCGCGGCGGTTTGCCAGTTCAAGAAAATTTAAAGTTTATCACCGCTTCCGCATTTGGCCGTCGGATTGACGGCCGGGGCGCCGCCGTGCACATACAAGAATTACTGTGCAAAAACCCGTCTCTAATTCCATTACTCTCCCGCGGAACCGCCGCCAAAGGTGGGTTATTGCCGCGGTTCCGCGGCCATGTAGAGGACTTAGGGGCTCGTTTTTCAGGGTAATTCTTAGAAAACCCTGCTGAAATTTTTACGTATTTTTAATATAGAAAAATCGCAGATTTGGAAAAATTTCCAGAGAGTGGGTTAACTTTGCGATTCTGGGTTCGATCGGGGTTTTAACTTTGTAAACAAATCGCCTAATCTCTAGCCAGGCTCTGATACTACTGTAGGGATCCTAGACACACTCAAGAGGTTCCATAAGGCATCAACCATGCCAAACAATAATTTTCCGGTGCCGAGAAACCCTAATATAGATCGTTAACTAGAAGTAAAGGCGAAAAGCAAGCAAGTAAACAACTTTATTGCTAAGTGAATGGAAATACAACCTTTGTAGATCCGGTTCTCCAATTCTTTAGCTCCGTGTTGACGTCCCTCCACTGCGATCATCGGATCCCGGACTCTTGCGATGGTTTCGTCGGAGAAATGATCGGGCTAGGTCATTGACTTCGAGGCCGAAGATGATCTACGTCGGGGAGACTCAAACTCAAGCTTTTCCTTCACTTGGTCAAAAACTTTGTGAAGAGAACACCCTATACTACATGGCAAGTAGTAGAGGATGAACAAATAGGAAGTGGGTTCACTTTAGAATTGGATTTCTCACTCTTTTTCTCATGGCACTATTGGAGCTCTCAAGCTTTTGTGAGCTTGATGAAGATGAAGAAGAAGAAAAGAATCATATCAATTAAAAGAATAATATGAATACTTATCCTTTTAATCATGGCACCATGGTTGAGTTAAGCCCTCATGCTTAACTCATGTAGAGAATTAACCATAGCATAAGGTTAAGGGTTGGGTTAGCTAATATCTTAAACAAATGACAAAGAGAGTTGACTTTGTCAATGTTTATCAAGCTTCATGAAGCTTGATAACTTTGACCAAAGTCACACTCTTTTGTTATATGCTTAGGAAATTAGTAAACCCTAATCTAACCTTGATTTGGTTCAAGTCTCATACACACAACTTGTTTGTATCATCAAGCATGATGCAAACATGTACACTTGCATATATCACATATAAACAATGTGCACATTCAAGTGAGAAAATCAATCTTAAGTGAACCAATACTAGTTAATGTAAAGTAATATATCAAATATATAATTATACATTAAATCATTAAATCAACACTTGATTTAACGATCCGGTCATATCGCATATAACCGACTAATATCAAGTGTATCAATGTATCGAATCAACACTTGATTCGGTAACCCGGCTATATCACATATAACCGACCGATGATACAAATCGCGAGAATAGAATACAGTATCACATACTGGTATTATTCTCGGTCCCGCACATATCTCATATGCGCTCCTATTTCGTTTCGCTTGAGCCAGGAAACCCCTGTGTAGGACTCTAAAGACTCGTCAATACACCGGCAGTAGGTGATGATCATATCAACACCCACAAGCCGCAAGCGGTCTGCTAAACGTAACGGCCACCCGGGTATTGAGCGATCAGAAGATCAACGAGCAAGCCCGCTCACACTCCAGTGAATCCAACGAGTAACACTACCGTACAGTCCGGTCTGTTCGTCTGATATGTCGCATATCTCGTCTAGGGGTGGTAAACGTCAGACCCCAATAACTCGATAAGTCGTGTTGATATGAGGCTCATAACGGGTCGAGAAACTACTGGTAACACTTACCAGTAAATCCCTAAAGCAGCCTTGGCCAAGGACTGTAAGTCTACGTTGCCCACCCCGGTGCTTGCGGGGAGGCGGAAAACGGAATAAAAATCGGATTTTTACCACTCTAGGCAACATGGACTAGACAAAGTCGGGATCTTTTCTAAACAAAACTAGCTAAAAGCTAAAGAGAGATAGCTTTAGGGTAGAAAGATTATACCTTGGGCTTTATGTCCTTCTCTCCTTGCTCCTTGGAGTGGTAGAAAGGGATCACCTTGTCACCTTCTCTAGTCGAAGAAGGATCCACCTGAGAGCCTCAACCTTTGGCTTCAACTTCAAGCTAGAAGTAACTAAGGTGCTAGAAGTGCTAATCCTGGAACCCTAGATGAGAGTAGAGATTATCTAGAAGAGGTTTTCTCAAGCTCAAGTGTTTCTCAACACATGAGAGGGGAGAGCTTGAGAGAGAGGAAGAGGAGGAGAGAGAATGAATATGATAGAATGAGAGAATAATGAAGCATTCTCACATATATGTGTGAATTATTGTAAATTGATAATTAGTGAGATAATTGTCATGGCTTAATCAAGACATGACCATTATCATTTCATATTTAATGCTAATTGCAAGGATCAAAGAGCATCTTTTATATGGAATGATGATGGTCAAAGTGTCAACCTAGGTCAACAAGTCAAGAGTGGTCAAAAAGTCATCAACCCTAACCATGCACAATTATATATAACTAATATCAATTAACCATAATACACACATAAGCATTAGGGTTAGCAAAATGATAATGGTCATTAACCCTAATCGAAGTCCTCTCCCTCTGTCTCAATCAACTGTGCATATGCACCCGTATTCGTGATCCGAGGAACACGAATAGAAAGAGATAAAACCAATCCCAAATCATATACTAGGATCTGGCTTAAACCAAAGCCCACTAGTATAAGCTGTCCGGACAGCAAACGTGCACAAGTGCGCGGATGTGAACGACCCTGTCGCAAAACCATGCGACCTCTACTCATTTTGCCTAAAGGCGAATAGCTCTCTGTGTAGGACTCTAAAGACTCGACACTACGCTGGCAGTAGGTTTAACCACAGACCGCAAGCGGCACTAGCTGTACGTAACGGTCCCCAGGTAGATGCCGATAAGAAGACTGACGAGGTGACCCCATCTGAACTCCTACTGAGCCTGTATGTGATAGTCTTCGTACAGTCCGGTCTGTTCGTCTGATACATCGCATGGCGGGCCTAGGGGGGCAGTGAACGTCAGTCCCCTAATAGCGGTACAAGTCGTGTCGGAGTGTAGCCCAGAACACTCTGAGATAACACTGGAAACCTACCAGTATATCTCGCTTGCCCTGGCCAGGGACTACTTGTGTAATGGCTCTCCTGGACACAGCGCGATGTCAACCCCCAATACCGGGAGAGACGAATCCTGTCTAACCGTCACTGCCTCCAAGTGCTTCGGGACTGCACCTAACTACTACCTGTTTGCACGACTCCTTTGAGCCGTGGTAGGGTAGTAATCAAAGTACAGTGGGAACACACTCGAGGCGAAGTGACAGTGTCAAGTCAGCGGACTAAGCTGTACTCATGTCACCTGGGAACTGATAACTGACGCTAGGTATAATACCAACCAACAGTTCCCGATGAGTCCTGTCCAGTGTACTCGTAACCTAACGAGCACCCGCATACTATCTCAAGTACGACGTACTGACGGCTGTGGGACAGACCGTCTCCCATGCTGGGATGATAAGCGCATACGCTAGTCTACTCCGGAGTATCGATGCCCTGTCTCGATAGTCCAACGACTAGGGACCTGTATAAGGATGTGCTTATGGATTATCCAGCCCCCACGAGTGTGAGCGCCATCACAACGCTGGTAATCAAGCAAAGATCCTAAGGGCTCTACTAATATGTATATAAGCGATATGCTAAAAGAAACACATGCACATATTGAAGTAGAGACAAACCAAGTAGCATACTACCATTTCGAGTAAGATTGTATATACAACTGTGAATATCCCAAGCTTCCATCAAGAAATATACATACTAGTATGATACAGTAATGGCCTCTAGGGCATATACACTAACAAGGACTTCCTATTATAGCCAATCGAGCACAGCGCAACATCAACTCCCTATACCGGGAGAGACGAAACCCCTCCTATCGCTCATTGCCTCCATGTGACTCGGGACTGTACCCAAAAGCCACCTTTTTGCACGCCCTCTTGGACGTGGTATGATGGAAATCAAAGCACAGTGGGAATCACACAAGACTCTATGACGATCTCGGGTCTACAGACTAACCTGTACCAGTGTCACCAGAGAACTGCCATCTGACGTAAGGTATAATACCATCTGGGAGTTCTCAGCGAGTCCGTCCAGTGTACCCAGTCTCCACTGAGCACCCGTATATCATCTCTGATGTCAAACACAAATGGATATGGGATCATCCATCGCCCATCTGTATGGGTCGAGAAGCTACACGCTAGTCTACTCTAGTATATCGATGCCCCGTCTCGATACACCCACGACTAGGGACTTTGAAGGATATACTTATGGACTACCACGTCCCCACTAGTATGATCCGCATCATAGTCCAGGTAGTCAAGTACACATCCTAAGGGCTTTACCAACATGTAACAGAGAGCCAATCAGTGTACACGTTAAAGTAAAGAGTAACCAGATAGCATACTATCATATCGAGCAAGAAAGTCATCCCTATATATGTCCAAGCATCCACTACAATATACATCCTATGTATAGTATAGTAATGGCCTCTAGGGCATACATATAACTAACATATATATATATATATATATATGAGGAGTTAAACTCCTAAGTTGTTTTGAAGCTGAGGAAGGGCTTCTCCCCTTGAGCCCTAGTTCTTCCCCAAAGTGGGGTTTCTGGAGATGGGTCACCTTCTTCTTCATTTGTTGGTCGGATCTTGAAGATCAAGAAAGATGAGATTCTAAAAATCTCTCCTTTCTGAGATCTGATGGCAGATCTGAGTTCCCCTTTGTGGGTTTTGTGGTGAAAAACTATTTAGTTTTGGAAAAGGAAGAGTTAAACTCTTGATTTAATTAAAAAAAGAGAGGAAGGTTTAGAACCTTGAGGAAGGAGAAGATCACAGATCTAGATTTTTCTTTGGAGAGAGAAAAAGTTGTTGAGATATTTTCATTATATTGCCTCTTACACGATTACATATTTACTTATAGCCCCTTGGGCTTTACAAAATGGCATTTGCCCATCCCATGGCTCTTGTGCCATTTATTTTTTGCACATAAGCCATGTGCTTACAAAATATTGGCTTTATGCCCATTTTGTTTACATTCATGCATAAAAAATTACATAAAAATTATTTATTACATGATTTCATTTTGGCATGGGGGAGGGCCAGCCGCTTCATGTTCGGACTCGACCTGGGCATGTGCCCGCTTGACCTGGGCTTGGGCCCACCTGGCTTAGGGTTGACTATGACTTTGACTTGGTCAACCGGATGCAATTTTCGACTCCAACACTGCGGTAGTATCCTGCGAGTCCTAAGAAACTCCTAATCTCTGCTACTAACTTTGGTCCTGGCCAATCTTTCACTGCTTCAATCTTCGCCGGGTCTACTGAGATACCGTCTCCAGAAACGATGTGGCCCAAAAATTGAACTTTTTCAGGCCAAAATTCGCATTTACTAAGCTCGGTGTATAACTTTTCCTGTCTCAGTATCTGCAACACGATCCTTAAATGCTCGGCATGCTCCTCCTTGCTTTTGGAATACACAAGGATGTCGTCGATGAAAACTATGACAAACTGATCAAGGTACTGAGAGAAAACCCGGTTCATTAAATTCATGAACACGGCTGGGGCATTAGTAACACCGAATGGCATTGCCAAGTATTCATAGTGACCGTATCGAGTTCTGAAGGCTGTCTTGCATACATCCTCCGCTTTAACACGAACTTGATGGTACCCCGACCGAAGATCCAACTTAGAGAACACTCGAGCGCCACATAATTGATCGAACAAATCATCGATCCGAGGTATAGATTACTTGTTTTTAATCGTAACCCGGTTCAACTTTTGGTAGTCAATGCACATGCGTAACGAGCCATCATTCTTCTTTACTAGTAAAACTGGAGCGCCCCACGAAGAAGTACTCGGGCGAATGAAACCCTTGCTGAGGAGGTCTTCTATCTGCTTTTTCAATTTCGCCAATTCAACCGGTGCCATCCTGTAGGGTGACTTAGAAATCGGTGTCGTTCCTGGTAATAATTCTATCGAGAATCCCAAGGCACGAAGCCGGGGTAAGCCGGGTAAGTCCTCAGGAAAGACATCCAAAAATTCCCGAACTAATCAATCTCCATTGACGCTATTATGATGCACGTCGGCTTTACTCTAAACTTTATGGGTCCCAGAGATTTTCTCCCCCTAGTGAACACGAACTCTGGGTGGTTAGGAATGCGAAAGTTTAGTGTTTTGGCCCGACAATCAATATGGGCATGAATGGTGCCCAACCAATCCATTCTTAAGACGACATCATAACTACCGGTCCCAATCAACAGGAAATCTGCGAAAAGCTCCCTGCCACAAATCACTACCGGACAAAGCTTGCACTCTGGTTGGTGATAACTACTCCATTTCCAGTATGAATGTCTCAACCTCGAGTCAGTGTTTTGTGTGTAATAGAATGTGTTGTGGCAAAACCCAAAGACATAAAATAATGTGAAGCCCCGGAATCGAAAAGTGCTCTAGCAGGAACAAAACAAATTAGAATGGTACCTGAAACGACATCCTCCGACGCCTCCTCCTTCTCAGCTGTCAGGGTAAAGGCTCGCCCCTGTCCACGACCTGTGTTGCCTCACCTCTGATAAAAAAGTTTCTTCTGAGGGACAAATCCTTTCTGAGGTTGGTTGCGCTCTGCTCTCCTAGGACAACTCCTAATCTGATGGTCACTAGCACCACAAATCAGACATAGACCCTTAGTGCGGCGGCAATTTCTCTCGATATGTCCCGATATCTGACAGTATCCACAAACCGGAAATTCTCGTTGTGGTGGGGTTGCGGTACGCTTCATCTGAACTCCTCCATACCGTCTAACTGGAATCCTCCCTGAAATTTGATTCACCGGCCGTTTGAATCCTCCACTCTGAAGTTTCTTCCTCTTATCCATAACTGTCTCAATTCTGCGGGCCGCATTTAATACCTTTGAATAAGTCCCCAGATCATCCTGTATTTTCAGAGTGAGACCCTTTAAGAATCTTCTAGCTCTATCCTCCTCCTGGGCTACCATTGAAGGAGCGAAACGACCGAGTCGGATAAACTCGGCCTCTATCTCGTCCACTGTGCGATCTCTCTGACGAAGACTGATAAATTGTTGCTCCATCTCGATCCTGGCCGATTTGGGAAAGAATTTCTCAAGAAAAGCCGTAGAGAAATCAGTCCATGCAATTTGTTTCTTCAACCTATTCTCTTCTGCGAGCCACCAAATTCTAGCCACATCTTGCAGCTGAATCTTGACTATATCCACTCGGTCCTCTTCAGGAACCCAAGCGGCTGACAGCAAATTCTCTATGTCGACAATCCACTGCTCAGCATCCAGTGGTCCGCCCGTGCCAGTGAAAACTTCCGGCTGTAGTCTCGTGAAATCGGCGATACTGCCCGGACATCTACCTTCACGAACCATAGCCACCTTGTTCAAGGTTGCAGTAGTGGTCTGCTGAGAAGCAAGTAGGCTGATTGGTGATTCTTTGCATGTGCGCTTTTAAAAGATGAATAAAAAATATTTGTTAACCGCAATCAAGAACGGCGTCGCTTGGTAGCTAGCCGGTGAGTACGGGTCGGTCCACAGGGATGTTGTGTATTTCTTAATTTGGTCTAACGAGTTAATTCCAAACAGTGTGAATGGATTATCGGTAAAAACTAAACTGATTTATACTAACACTAGAATCTTGCTAGGGTTAGGTTTAGGTTAAGTTTGGAAATTGAAGATTTCCTCACCGCTTTCAATGCCCTAATTTAGATCTCATTAGGTGTTATGGTAACAATTAATAAAGGGGATTAGTACCATCGGGAAGAAATGATGTTTCTTCCTCTAGGTTCTAGTCCTTCTTTTTTTAATTCTTATCCTAAGCTCCATGAAAAACATACGCAACCGGTCGTTTATACTACGGTATCACCGTTACCTCATGGGGTAAGGTGCCGTAGGGAACGGTGTGAGTATGTATGCATGGAGTCCTATTAATTATATGATGGGCAAGAAAGGGGTGAGAGATTTTCATCTCTCAAGCCTTCCCAAAATCTAACCCTAACAAGCGAGGAGACTACTCGCTCATTAGGGAATTGAAAAACATATCTATCTATCTAACTAGGGCAGATAAGAAAATTATACTACGGCAGAATAAAAATTAACTAAGGCAATTAAATAAAACTCCTTACTTTATTGATGGCTCTCTCCAAACATTTACACAGGAATTTACAGATCTGAATAGATGAATAAAAAGAGGCATAACCTAAAACAGGTTTTAGAGTTTCTATTTATAGAACATAGAAACCCTAGGTTTACAACCGCGTCATATCTTCAATTACTATTTTACCCCCTAAGAAAAGAACTAGTCAACGCACCGCCAGCCACCAAGATTTTTCCACCGACCCGGGCTCTTTATGGCCGCGGAACCGTGGCCAAAACCCCTGTTTGGCCGCGGATCCGCGGCCATATAGTGGAGTCTTGGGATTCATTTTCCTAGGGAGCTTTCTACTGATTTTGGCTTTCTGTTTCTTTACATGGTTTCTCAGTTTGTCTTCTAGATTTCTTCCAGATTCCCACAGTGAATAAAGTCGTGGACTTTTACTGCTTGCTTCGTGTCGAAATTTTGAACCTTGCGCTGCCTTTGTTCTTTGTGAACTTGTTTGTTGATCTTCATTTAGTCTTCACACTGTAGGCTTGATCAAGATTCTTCCATTTATCGGTCGTAGTCTCACTTTTGCATCGTCTTTTCATCAATTTCACTGTTTTTGTTCCGAGAACCTGTAACCCACAACTATGTAGCAGACATGGGTCAAAAGCACCTGTTTATTTGTAAAATGAATAAGAATGGGGAATATAATAATGCAAAATTATGGTATGAACAAATACCCCCAAACTTATCTTTTGCTCGTCCTCGAGCAAAACTAGTTTTATTCTCGAAAAAGACCCAGCCTCACTTTCACAGGGAAACGCGATTGCACTGAGCTCGTGCAACAAGCCGTTAAACCTTTAGGTGTCCCGAGTAGGAGGAGTGTTGTCGCCTGAGGGTTTTGAGCGGATACTACCCACAAAATCCTATCAATTCGGCCCATTGACTTTTATTCTCCAATTAGGTTTTCTAACAAGAAACTCTATTATCTTTGACTCATAAATTATCCACCCGTATTTTTCACGCGTCCCTATCATTTAACTTAAAATTATATATATTTTTGTGAATTTACTTAGCTTTTGGCATCTTTTAAGTTTTCCTTCTAGGTTTCCATCTCAACTTAGGAATTTTTATCATCTCTATTAAAGATATAAGTCCTATTTTTCATTCCTATCTCTTATCTAAACCCCAATCACATACCCCTACGTGTGTGTATGTATCACCCCTACACTTGGAAATTCAAATCAAGCTATTATACTCTTGTCCATCGTCCAAAGTACTTTTCAATTGGTGAATTTTTGATGAAATTGCTCGCATATTCTTCATGCGACCGTTAATACTTCTTGAGGTACCAACGACCGATTACAAAATGTGTTTGCACATTAAAGCGTAATTCCTAGTCTTGTAACACCTAAGGCTTTAGCAGTGACTCCCAAACCAGTTGGTCTAAGGCACTGGGTGATAAAGCACCCTCGCTAAATATTTTTTTCTATTTATGCAGCCTT
Organism: Agapanthus africanus; assembly: GCA_030015575.1. NCBI lineage: Eukaryota > Viridiplantae > Streptophyta > Magnoliopsida > Asparagales > Amaryllidaceae > Agapanthus > Agapanthus africanus. The sequence goes on along the minus strand of JASDDO010000019.1, from coordinate 605,110,103 downwards.
AAGTAATTACAAAAACCAGTGTTCATTTATTTTAATCTTTTTATTCACACTTGTATTTATATTTTATTTTCCATCATACTAGGGACTTTTAGACAAGAGCATCTCAAGGTCTCTTCTACTATTCCAAGTTTCAAGATTCGTGTTTGTGCAATTGCAGGGTATGTAAGTCGATGTTCAACACCCCAATACTTATGGGGAGGCGGAAATATGAATAACAATCTTGTTCTATGATTAAACATCGAATAACCGTATGAATCGTTTGCTAAACAAGTTTTAACAAAAACTATAGAGTTCTAAACTACTATGTTAAGAGATTATACCAAACGGTTCTAGTCCTTCGTCTTAATGTTATCTACGGCCTCTTTGGATCTCCACGTCCTCTTCGGCTTTCTTCCGTGATAGACGATCCACCCGAGAACCCTAATCCAAGCTATAACCTCTAAACTTGAGGTTACTTAGTTTCTCTAGTTGCTAAATAGAGTAGCTAAGGTGATGTAGAGATAGGTTATGGAGTAATTAGTCTTTCCTAATCCTTGTTCTCAACTCATGAGGGTAGGATTAGGTTTGGTGAAGGAGAGAGAACTTGAAGAGAGAGAGTGAGAAGATGATAATGATAATAATTATAATAATGAAATAGCTTCTCACTTGATATATGAAACATAATGAATAAAAAAAATGAATAATATGAGATTATTCATCATGTTTCATTAATGCAAGTGGGTGATTCATTATGTGAGTCATTAAGCATTTAATAATGCATTAATGACATGATGAATCACTCACAATGAGTCACTAAATCATTAAATGAAAATGCCACCTCTCCCTCCATGTCACATCCTTCTAGAAGCTTCTCGGAAAATTACGAGAACGCCCCTCTCATCCGTGAAAACACGGAAAAACTTTAGACTGTATAAATCCAATAACCTGATACTAGAATCTGGCTTAAATCAAAGCCGGGTAGTAAAAAGTGTCCGAATGTCGTACGTGTGTTCAAACACGTATGCGTCCGAACCTTTGTCGTAAAACCATACGACCTCTATATCTTTTCGCCTGGGTTTGGGAAATCTCTATGTGGGACTCTAAAGACTCAACTACTACGCTGGCAGTGGGTTTAACCACAGACTGCAAGCGGCACTAGCTGTACGTAACGGTCCCCAGGTAGTTTTCGATAAGAAAGCTGATGAGGTAACCCATCTGAAATCCTACTGAGCCTGTCTGTGACAATATCCGCGCAGTCCGGTCTGTTCGTCTAAGAGTATCGCATGTATGGTCTAGGGTGTTGGTGGACGTCAGACCCCTAATAACCGTACAAGTCGTGTCGGTATGGTTCAAGACCACCCGAGAATCTACTGATCATTCCATCAGTAATTCTCAATCAGCCCTGGCCAGGGACTTATGGTAATGACCAACCGACCACAGTGCGATATCAACTCCCTATACCGGGAGAGACGAATCCCTAACAGTCGCTCACTGCCTCCACGTGGCTCGGGACTGTGCCCAACTGAAACCTGTTTGCACGACTCCTTTGAGCCGTGGTAGGGTAATAATCAAAGCACAGTGGGAACTCATACGAGACAATGATGACCTTAAGTCAACGGACTATCTGCACACATGTCACCTGAGAACTGCTATCAGACGTTAGGTATAATACCATCCAGTCAGTTCTCGGCGAGTTCTGTCCGGTGTACTCACACCCAGTGAGCATCTGTATACAATCTTAGGTGAACACCACCAATGGTTGCGGGACCAATCCATTGCCCCTCGTCAGGGTCTAGATATGTATACACTAGTCTACTCCGGAGTATCGATGCCCAATCTCGATACTCCTGTGACCAGGGACATCCAAGGGTGTGCCTATTGACTATCCAGCTCCCACTAGTATGACTGCCATCACAACGCCGGTAGTCAGACAAAACACCCTATGGGCTTTATCAACATATATATATAAATACCAAGTAAAAAATATCATACGTTAAGACAAAGTCAAACCAAATAGCATACTATCATATCAAGCAAGACTGTCATGTACATACATATCCCAAGCATCCTATACAATGTAGGCCTCTAGGGCATATATATCCAACAATCTCCCACTTGCACTAAGGCCTATAATTGGCGCAATGAGTACCCACTATCTCTACCAGATCCAGTTGCTTGCGTACCGCATGCCCAACATCTCAAATAGCCTCTCGAACTGTACTTGAGGAATGGCTTTGGTGAATGGATCTGCCGTGTTGTCTTTTGTGTCCACTCTCCGTATCTCGATCTCCCGACGATTCACGGTCTCCCTGATCAGGTGAAACCGCCTTAAGATATGCCTGGATTTCTGATGGGACCTTGGTTCCTTCGCTAAATCTACAGCGCCATTGTTATCGCAATACAAAGGTATTGGATTGGCAATGGACGGAACCACCTGAAGTTCAGAAATGAACTTCCTCATCCAGACAGCCTCTTTTGCGGCTTCACTAGCAGCTATATACTCAGCCTCCATAGTTGAGTCTGCGATGGTATCTTGTTTGGAACTCTTCCAACATACCGCCCCTCCATTGAGGGTAAACACAAAACCCGAAATGGATTTAGAATCATCCTTGTCACTTTGGAAGCCGGAGTCGGTAAAAGCCTCTACCTGGAGGTCCCCATTACCGTAAATCAAGAACATCTCCTTAGTCCTTCTCAGGTACTTGAGAATGTTCTTCACCGCTCTCCAATGTTTCTCACCTGGGTCAGACTGATACCTGCTTACCACACTAAGTGCGTAAGCTACATCCGGTCTGGTACATAACATCGCATACATTATTGATCCTACCGCCGAAGCGTAGGGTATAATGCCCATGCGAGCCCTCTCTTCATCAGTCTTTGGAGACATCTCTTTGGAGAGGGTGATTCCGTGACAAGCGGGCATATTGCCGCGCTTGGAATCTTCCATACTAAATCTCTTTAGTATGGTGTCTATATACCTGGACTGTGAAAGTCCCAATATTCTATTAGATCTATCTCGATAGATCTTAATGCCCAGAATGTATGATGCATCTCCCAAGTCTTTCATGGAGAATTTCTGTGACAAGAAGAGCTTTACTGATTGTAGTATAGGGATATCATTCCCTATCAGTAGTATGTCGTCGACGTACAAAACGAGGAAGACTACTGCTCCTTCTACAATCTTCCTATAAATATATGGTTCATCTACATTTTTGATAAAGTCAAATTCCTTTACTGTTTCATCAAAGCAGATGTTCCAACTCCGCGATGCTTGCTTTAACCCATAAATGGATTTAAGCAATTTGCACACTCTTCCGCTGCTCCCACTGTCTAAGAAACCTTCTGGTTGATCCATGTAAACACTCTCTTCTAGATATCCATTTAGAAAAGCTGTTTTTACATCCATTTACCAGATTTCATAGTCATGGAAGGCAGCAATGGCAAGCGTGATCCGAATGGATTTAAGCATAGCTACTGGTGAAAAAGTTTCATCATAGTCCAATCCTGGTCTTTGACGGAAACCTTTTGCTACTAGTCTAGCTTTGTAGGTTTCCACTTATCCAAATGTACCAATCTTCTTTTTGAAGATCCATTTGCACCCAACTGGTTTTACCCCAGGAGGAGCAACTTCTAAAGTCCATACTTTATTGGTGTACATGGATTCCATTTCGGATCTCATTGCATCCAGCCACTTCACTGAGTCGCTACTCGTGATAGCCTGCTGAAAACTAGTAGGCTCTTCATCATCGATGATGCAATCCTCTCGATCCCCATCAAGAAGAAAACCATAGTATCTTTCAGGAGGATGAGAAAGCCTACTAGATCTGCGGAGTGGCGTTGGTTCGTCATGTTCTATTGAAATCTGAGATTCTTCTAAGTCTTCGGTTGCAGTTTGAGGTTCTGGAATTTCTTCCAGTTCTACCGCGCTCCCACTAATTTCTTTTGCAAGAAATTCGCTTTCTAAGAAGACAATGTGACGAGCGACAAACACCTTTTGTTCTTCAGTGTGGTAGACCATGTACCCCCTTGAATGCTTGGGGTATCCTACAAACTTGCATAAAACCGATCGTGCTTCGAGCTTGTCCGGATTATGCTTTTTAACATATACCGGACACCCCCATATCTTGATATACTTGAGATATGGTCTCTTCCCACACAACATTTCATATGGAGTGGTAGGTACAGACTTAGTTGGAACTCTATTCAATAGGTATGCGGCTGATTCTAGAGCAAATCCCCAGAAGGAAAGTGGCAACTCAGCACTACTCATCATTGAACGCACCATATCTAATAGCGTGCGATTCCTTCTTTCTGATACACCATTATGCTGAGGTGTATAAGGTGGAGTAAGCTGAGAGAGAATTCCATTCTCTTTTAAGTATTCAAGGAAACTGGTACTTAAGTATTCTCCACCTCGATCAGATCGAAGTGTCTTGATGCTTTTACCAGTTTGTTTCTCTACTTCATTTTTATACTCCTTAAACTTCTCAAAAGCCTCGGATTTATGCTTTATTAAGAACACATGTCCATACCTAGAGAAGTCATCAGTAAAAGTGATGAAGTAGGAGTGACCACTTCATGCATGTATAGACATCGGACCACATACATCACTGTGTACTAGTCCCAAGAGTTCAGTGGCTCTTTCTCCGCGTCCGGTGAACGGAGATTTGGTCATTTTTCCTTTGATACATGATTGACAAGTTGCATATGATGAATATTCAAACGGATCTAGATATCTATCTTTATGTAACTTAGTCAACCTTGTTTCATTTATATGACCAAGTCTACAATGCCATAGGAAGGCTTGATTCGAATCTGGAGCCTTTCTTTTACGCGTGTTTTGAATATTGAAAATTTGAGGTTGATTAAGTATGTATATGCCGTTTTCCAGTGTGCTAAACCCAATCAGTTCTTGATTTAGGAGAATGTTCATGACATTTCTTTCAAGCACAAAATTATATCCTTTATTAGACAACAAAGATACTGATATAATATTACACAACATACTGGGAATACAAAAACAGCTATACAATACCAAAATGTGTCCACTATTCAACCCTAGGTGATATTCCCCTATTGCAACTGCATCTACATGCATTCCATTGCCCATCCGGAGAGTCATATCACCAGCCCCCAGTACTCTACTATTTCTCAGATCCTGCAAAGAATTACAGATGTGAGAACCAGAACCGGTATCAAGTACCCATGAAGTAGAGTTTACTGAAAGACAATTTTCGATTACGAACACACCTGAAGCAGAAGCAACAGCTTGCTTCATGTCCTTGGCTTTAAAGGCCAAACAGTCCTTCTTCCAGTGCCCTTGCTTGTGACAATAGAAGCACTCTCTGCCTTCACCCCTCCTGCCTTGTTCGTTCCCTGCACCTTCTTGACCCCACCCTTCAGTTTGGTGGCTTTCATCTTCTTCTTCCCTTTAGCTTTCGCTTTAGATTTAGAAGAAGATGATTGGCCAACATACAGAACGGGGGTCTTCTCCTTTTTCAAGGAGGTCTCTGCTACCCTCAACATATTGAGGAGCTTTGGAAGATCCGCTTCCATTTCGTGCATGTTGAAGTTCAGCACGAACTGAGAGAAGGTGTGGGGAAGGGACTGCAAAATCAAGTCGATATACAAATCATTCTCTAGCACGCATCCCAGGTTTGCGAGTTCCTCAATGAGGGTGATCATTTTGAGGACGTGCTCTCCAACAGGCGATCCTGGAGCTAACCTCATCTGGAAGAGTTTCCTTAAGGTTTCGTACCTCGCGATACGGGAGTGTTCACCATACAATTCCTTGCAATGGAGGAATATGGATACAATATCCATACTCTCGTGCTGTTTCTAGAGTTCATTATTCATGGACGCCAGCACGATACACTTAGCTCGCTCACAGTCTAGATCCCAGGTTTTGCGAACTTCCTTGTCCGCAACTGAGGAATCTGGTCCTGGGATAAGGGGAGAAACAGCGGTGGTAACATATGCAACTTTGTCATAAGTCAGCGCAATATTGACGTTCCTTAGCCAATCTTTATAGTTCTGCCCGGTCAGTATATTCTTTTCAAGTAATAGTTTTAGTCCAGTCATGGTAGCTGCCAGAGAGAGAGAAAAGAAAACACTCAGCATATGCTCTTGCAAGTTTAGATTGGTTATTATTTTATCTAAACAGGATGGCTCCCACTGTTTCCTCAAATCCTTCTTCAAAACCTAAAAGAAGAACTAGTCAGGATTTAATCACATGTTACAATTCTTGCTTAACCTTTCAGCCAGGCTGGTGTTGGTATTTCGAGGGAGGTTTTCCAACGCTTTCGCGAAGTTCCTTAATTAAAGAACCTCTTTTCCCTGGAGGCGTAGCCCCTCTAACACCTTTCTAGGCACCTACTTGGTTTATAGCATTGATTGTTAAGTGAGAGAAATTCCCGAGAGTAATCCTACTCATCAGTGGGATCGGGATCCAACTATCATTGTATGATGCCCTAGATGGAAGCCACTCTAGTCACCACACTCCAGAAGGTAAGCTAAATCTGTAAGTTTCCTTTATGTTTGAAACTCCCGATGTGATTTTTACCCCAAGCTCTTATAGACCTTGACGTAGGCCAACAAGTCATAAGACGCAAGTCAAGTTCTACCCGTCATTGTCCTGATCAATTTAAATACATCGTACAAGCCCTTGACGTAGGCCAACAAGGTGTACGTCTGTATTAAACTAATGCATCTATCTATGCAACAAATAGGCACACACACTGCTACCATTCACTATGCCTTGACATAGGCCAACAAGCATAGCATGAATACGATGTGCTGTCTATCTGAAACGACGGAGGGTTACGGCTGGTTTTTGGCAAAAAACCGTTAACGTAATGAACTTGATTTGATCGAAGGAACTAAGATAGCTTTTATTAAAAGGAGTGGTTTAAGCTCCGGATTTAAAATTTACTTTTTCAAGAAAACCGAGTGGTTTTTAGAAATTGTTCCAACGATTCAGTTTAGGTTTTATTTTCTTTGCATTAACAATAATGCGTCCCATCTTTAACCTATCATTACAGATAACAACGAAAATACAACGTCCTCTTATGCCATCCGCATTCGCCACGGGGTCCCGTCATCACCCGTTAGGTTACTTAACTAACGACAGAGCGGGGGCTGGGCTAGCGCTGGTGTAAAACATAAGCGACGTCTAAATAGCTATCATATATAGATATTGTACATTCGTCAGACGCAATAATAGGCATTCCAGATCACAGATAAACAATATTGGATTTGCAAGCAATCCACATTTCTTTTGAGCCTGCAATGAAAGACGGATTACACAGTTGTGATGAATAGCCATTTTCCCACCCCAGACCCCTACGGGTACGACAAACTACCCGCCAAGTACCAGAAGTGAAGCGGTCTGCCCCAACACTTCAAAATACCCGGTAGTTTGTGCACCCCACCTTGGGTCTATCCTAGAAGCAAAAACAGTAAAAAGAAATAATACAACGGTGGCTACAACCGCAACCTGGATGTGCCCCGCAAAATAATATTACAACTTATTACATTTACATCAAATGAATTAATACAAAAACCCATCACAAAACCCGGCTAAACACTACAACAGTCCAATACAGTTTATATACACAAACAGTTAAATATAACATCACAGATATGTGCAACCCCCTACCAACCGACATACTAGCAGTTAGGGGAGGTTTACGAACACATAAAACATTTCACAGATATAATCAAACAAGCAAATACCATATAATTTCGATCGATTAAACACATTTAATTTTTCTCCAATACTTCTCTGTAAATCTGAAACCTGAGCAAAAATAAAAATTACCAGAAAACACCAAATATCACAGAGAAACAACACAAGAAACTTGGGATGATGAATCGTCCAAAGCGCGGCGGAATCGCGGCGGATCGGTGGGATCGGCCGCGGTTCCGCGGCGCTATGGCCGATTCATGAGCCCAATTTTCTTGGGTGTTCTAATACATTCATTTAGGTCATTCTGAAGGTCCCTGAAAAATTTTTGGACCTCATTTAAAATTCGACAGAAAGTACATGATATCGGGGTTTTTCCGGTTTGTTTTTCCGTTCGAAATTCATACAAATTTGCAAGTGTGTTAAATACTGTTTAGCTAGGCTCTGATACCACTGTAAGTCGATGTTCAACACCCCAATACTTATGGGGAGGCGGAAATATGAATAACAATCTTGTTCTATGATTAAACATCGAATAACCGTATGAATCGTTTGCTAAACAAGTTTTAACAAAAACTATAGAGTTCTAAACTACTATGTTAAGAGATTATACCAAACGGTTCTAGTCCTTCGTCTTAATGTTATCTACGGCCTCTTTGGATCTCCACGTCCTCTTCGGCTTTCTTCCGTGATAGACGATCCACCCGAGAACCCTAATCCAAGCTATAACCTCTAAACTTGAGGTTACTTAGTTTCTCTAGTTGCTAAATAGAGTAGCTAAGGTGATGTAGAGATAGGTTATGGAGTAATTAGTCTTTCCTAATCCTTGTTCTCAACTCATGAGGGTAGGATTAGGTTTGGTGAAGGAGAGAGAACTTGAAGAGAGAGAGTGAGAAGATGATAATGATAATAATTATAATAATGAAATAGCTTCTCACTTGATATATGAAACATAATGAATAAAAAGAAATGAATAATATGAGATTATTCATCATGTTTCATTAATGCAATTTGGTGATTCATTATGTGAGTCATTAAGCATTTAATAATGCATTAATGACATGATGAATCACTCACAATGAGTCACTAAATCATTAAATGAAAATGCCACCTCTCCCTCCATGTCACATCCTTCTAGAAGCTTCTCGGAAAATTACGAGAACGCCCCTCTCATCCGTGAAAACACGGAAAAAATTTAGACTGTATAAATCCAATAACCTGATACTAGAATCTGGCTTAAACCAAAGCCGGCTAGTAAAAACTGTCCGAATGTCGTACGTGCGTTCAAACACGTATGCGTCCGAACCTTTGTCGTAAAACCATACGACCTTTATATCTTTTCGCCTGGGTTTGGGAAATCTCTATGTGGGACTCTAAAGACTCAACTACTACGCTGGCAGTGGGTTTAACCACAGACTGCAAGCGGCACTAGCTGTACGTAACGGTCCCCAGGTAGTTGTCGATAAGAAAGCTGATGAGGTAACCCATCTGAAATCCTACTGAGCCTGTCTGTGACAATATCCGCGCAGTCCGGTCTGTTCGTCTAAGAGTATCGCATGTATGGTCTAGGGTGTTGGTGGACGTCAGACCCCTAATAACCGTACAAGTCGTGTCGGTATGGTTCAAGACCACCCGAGAATCTACTGATCATTCCATCAGTAATTCTCAATCAGCCCTGGCCAGGGACTTATGGTAATGACCAACCGACCACAGTGCGATATCAACTCCCTATACCGGGAGAGACGAATCCCTAACAGTCGCTCACTGCCTCCACGTGGCTCGGGACTGTGCCCAACTGAAACCTGTTTGCACGACTCCTTTGAGCCGTGGTAGGGTAATAATCAAAGCACAGTGGGAACTCACACGAGACAAATGATGACCTTAAGTCAACGGACTATCCGCACACATGTCACCTGAGAACTGCTATCTGACGTTAGGTATAATTCCATCCAGTCAGTTCTCGGCGAGTCCTGTCCGGTGTACTCACACCCAGTGAGCATCTGTATACAATCTTAGGTGAACACCACCAATGGTTGCGGGACCAATCCATTGCCCCTCGTCAGGGTCTAGATATGTATACACTAGTCTACTCCGGAGTATCGATGCCCAATCTCGATACTCCTGCGACCAGGGACATCCAAGGGTGTGCCTATTGACTATCCAGCTCCCACTAGTATGACTGCCATCACAACGCCGGTAGTCAGACAAAACACCCTATGGGCTTTATCAACATATATATATAAATACCAAGTAAAAAATATCATACGTTAAGACAAAATCAAACCAAATAGCGTACTATCATATCAAGCAAGACTGTCATGTACATACATATCCCAAGCATCCTATACAATGTAGGCCTCTAGGGCATATATATCCAACAGGGTATATATTTTCAGAATTTAGACTTAAGCTTAGGAATTATTTTTCAAACTTATACTTCAATAAAGATAACAATATTTTTCCCTTGTTTTAACTTAGCCCAAGAAGTCAACTCGAAATTTGCCTATTTCTAAATAAACTACAAAGACATATATTTTCTACCGTTAAACTTTAAGAAAGGTTATTTTTAGGGTTTTTAATTTACTAAGTCTAAGATCTAGTTGTTCTTAGCTAGTTAACCTATTTGGCAAACTCAAGTTAATTACGGCCAAAATTGAATGTTTCAATTTTTATAATTTTTCAAAATTTTCAATTTTTATGGGTTTTAAAATAAGTATGCAAATGCAAAAATGTACATATGAATGCGAAGGAAGAAATCTTACCGAGCACACCCCCAAACTTGACAATGTCCTCACTGTCAGGCTACACCAAGAGGGTCAAAATGTCGGCATTCCCATGTTTATTTATTTATTTTATTTATTTATTTATTTTTTTTATTGTTGAAAGAAAAAAAAATATATACAAAAAGGTCCCCCAAACTTCAGTTAAACGATGTTACCAGTCAATGCCAAACTTTGCAAAGACCAAAAGTCAACACCAACCAGTTGAAAAATTTATCTGTGTAAAGCATCGGTCGGTGGAAGAAGATGTTGTACCGAGCCAAAAAGAATTGGGGAAGAGATAAGTGGTGGTATGAACAGTGTAGTGAAGAGATAGGAGGTGATGATGAATGAAAACGAGAATGGGAATGATAAAAAATCAGTGGAATATTGGCATTCTCGTAGCTTATTAAAAGAAAAGGGGGTGGTTCAACTGCTAAAGGAGGAGGTTGATTATCCACACAATCCCCAAGATGTTTCAGTGGATCCTTTATTGACTTGGCATCATCCATCATATGCATATGATATTCAATTATGAGGGAACTAATCTCCTCGATGTCCGCCATAGTCCAGCCAAAAGTTTGCCGGTTATCTTATAAGACCATTAAAAGGGCTTTCTCTTGCTCGAGAGCTAGAGATGCCGATATGATAAGGGGAAAGGTCTCATTCTCACCTAGGTAAGCGTATTTAAGGTGAGACGGCAAGGGCTTGAGTTCGAGTTTCGGAGGCGAAACAATCAAAGGTAAAATTGGGGAATCTACCTCGAACTCAAAGGATTCCAACAATGGCTCGAAATCACTGTAAGCAACCGAATCGGATGGTTCAACTAACTCATCCAAAAATTCAAAGGACTAATACTCGGGCGGTGAGTCGTCAAAATCATCCGAAAAAGTAAAACATTCGTAATCAACATCGGTTGTGCCAATTGTGTTAGATTCAAGGAGGGACGCACTAGTGGTGTCAAAACTGTTGTCATCAAACAGAAATTTTTCAAGCTCGCAGTCCTCCTGCGTGATTTCGTGAATCGAGCAAACTTCTCGTGTACTAGTTTTAGGCATGGGGGGGCAGAGTTCCTATCCTGTAAATATTGAACTCACTAGACATCTTCCCAAAGGATAGAGTCATAGAGACATTGCTGCAATTTATTACGGCACTGGAGGTGGCCAAAAATGGTCGACCGAGGATCACCGGAATTTGGTTTTGTGGGTTAGCAACAGGTTGTGTGTCCATAACAATAAAATCAACGGGGAATATGAAGTCCCATACTTTGATCAACACATCCTCTTACTCACCCCTAGGATGGGTGATTGATCGATCAGCCATTTGGAGAGTACAACAAGTGGGTTTCAACTCTCCAACACCTAATTGCTCGTGTACGGAGTAGGGAAGCAGGTTAACACTAGACCCAAGATCTAAAAGTGCTCGATTGATGTTCTTATCCCCAATTGTTATTGAAATTGTAGGACAGCCAGGGTCCTTTCGTTTTTAGGGTAAGGGTTGACGTTGGTTAATAACATTGCTTACGGCACTAGCTACTAGCACTTTCTTGGGTATTTGAGATTTTCTCTTCGAGGAGCATAAGCCCTTTAAGATTTTCGCGTAAGAAGGGACTTGTTGGATTGCATCCAAGAGAGGTATATTTATGCTAACCTGTTTAAATAACTCCACAGTCTTCTCCATTTGTGGAGTTGGTTTATTAGATCTCAAGCTGTTTGGAAAAGGAGCATTTTGAAAATCTGTTAAGTCCAATGTCTGTGGAGTAGATTGCGGAGTTGGAACGGATCCCAGTGGTGGTGTGTTCGTGATGTGAGAAGTGGGTCTGTGCAAACTAGAAGAAGTAGAGCCTTGTGAAGAATGAAGAATAGGCTCTAACGAAGAAGATGAAGATGAAGAAGAAGATGATGGAAAAGAAGAAGAAGATGAAGAAGAACCACCGGCGGGGGTGTCATCACTATTATCCACGTTATTATGCAATACTCTTCCAGATCTCAACATGGTCACAGCATTTACATTATGATTTTGTTGTTCATATGCAACATGTGCGTTGTGTGTGTGACCAGGATTTGGCAATGGTTGAGATGGAAGCTTTCCCTTTTCTCGCTCTCTCAACGCAGCAGTTAGTTGTGCAATTTGGGCCTCAATAGATTTGATACTTTGATCATGTGAAGCATTGTTGTGCACCAAAGACTGAATGGAAGTCTCCAACCTTGCTGCGGATTGTGTAGATTGTTGTAGAACGCATCTAGACTTCTTTCTAGCGAGGTGACCTTATCATCATTTGGTTGAACAAAATTGTTTGGAGGGTAAGAATTGTTGGGCACAAAATTGTTCATTTGGTTTGGATAAGGTTGTGGTTGGAAAAGTTGCTGGTATTGAGTTTGTTGGGTTGCTTGTTGTTGTGGAGGAGGAGGCCTTTGAAAGTTGTTGTTTCCTTGGAATTGTTGATTTTGATTCCAAGCAAAATTTGGGTGACTCCTCCAACCCGGATTATAAGTTGAAGAGTATGGATCATTTCTTTGTCTTTGTTGAAAGGTAGCATTGACTTGATCTTGTCCTTCAACAGGAGGATTGTAAGGACACTCTTCGGTAAGTTGTGATGGATCCGAACAACAAGCACAAACAGTTCGTGGGGGTAAAGCAGGGGCAGGAGAAGGCGATGAGATTTTAGTCTCAATTGCTTCTAGCTTTTTCGTAAGTGTGTCCATCTCGGCCTTCATTGCTATCGACATATCTAATTGATGTATGCTTACCCTAGATTGACCAACAGAAGAAGATGGGGTGGTCTTAGTGCTTTCCCACTGAAGTGTTTGTTCAGCAAGATTCTCGAGAAACTGCCAAGCTTCCTCACTAGATTTGGTTAGAAAGTGACATTGACAAATGGTTTCCAGCAACTGCTTCGTTGCTGGGTTCAATCCCTAGTATAAAGTTTAGCAAAGTTGCCAATTTTCGATACCATGGTGAGGGCATTGAACAAGTAGGTCTTTGAATCTTTCAAAACACTTCCAAAATGGTTTGGAAGGAAGCTGGGAAAATTGTATAATCTCATTGCGAGTTCTCGCGGTCTTGTGATAAGGATAAAACTTTTTAAGAAAAGCTTTAACAAACTCGTCCCAATTTTTAATTGAATGTGATGCTGTGCTGTATAACCACTTCTCGGCTAAGTCACATAAGGTGAAAGGAATGACCCTTAGCCTTATAGCATCATTGATAATTGGGTTGTTTTCGTCATTGCGCAAACGTTTTGGAATTTGTTTATGAAGATATAGGCATCTTCGGATTCCAGTCCGTGAAATTTTGGCAACATATTGATGAAGTGGGGTTTGATCTCAAAATTGTCCCCATTTGCCGGTGGGAGTGAAAGACAAGTAGGTAAGGCGGTGCGGACTGGGTAAAAAAGATCCTGGAGCGCGATTCGTTGGGGCGCTTCAATAGGCGGGTGTTGCGGGTTATTCGCACCTAACGGAGGTGGAATCAGTCCCGTGGGTAAGGTGTTGTTAAGATTATATCCCGACATCCCTTCGGAGGAAGAATGTGAAGGTGAAGGTAAGGAAGTGGAAGGAATTTCTACTTCGGAGTCGAAAGCTTCGTCGGTCGGTACCAACGAGACACGGATTAATCGGGCACTAGTGTCCCTAGTCCAACCGGACATACACTAAAGAGGTAGTGTAGTCAAAAAGGTGAAAAACAAAATGTGGAGGTAAGAAAACGTTAATGGAAAGAAAGTGGTGTAAGTGGGGTGCACGGATTTTAGCGACAAGTTGCAAGTTTTTGTAAAAAAAAATTTTCCTTTTTTTCTTTTTGTGTTTTTTTTATGTGGAGCTTTTTGCAAAAAAAAAAAAGAATTTCGATAAAGGGCTTAGACACACGTTCAATAAACCATAAATACATAATCAGGCTTAGATCTAAGGTCACCTAGGTCAGCTAGACAGCTCCTAACTGTTCCAAAGGGCAAGAAGTAGGACCTCAAACCGCCTCTTCACCGCCAATTATGGCCAGGTAAGTGCCAGGTAAGTGGGAGGCTCTCCACCACGTAAGTAGTGGGCCTAATTAAGTAACCACTACCTTAGACACACTTGCCTAGACACCACAAAGTCAGGTTAGGATCAACGGTCGATTCCTACAAGTAGTCATTTTTCCTATTGAGATCGAAGTCCTTAGGGCTGAGTCTAATCTTTTTTTAATTAATTGAAGGTCAATGCAATATGCCCTATGTGATTTCTGGGGTCCTGGGAAGGGCGATGAAATCCCCACCCAATCTGCATTGGTTTCAAGCACCTTAAAGTCCGATTAAATATGCAAAACAGTAAACACCCACTTGCAAACAATTTTTTTTATTTTTAGCGCGGTGCAAAGAATCCTGCACAAGATCAATTATTGGAAGGGGGAGAGATTTTTTAAGCGCAAAGAATCCTGCAGGAAATTTTTACAGAGGAGATATTGGGGTTGCAGAGAAGGAGAAAAGAGAACTTACAGAGCTTTTTCCACTTGCTGACGTCACAGGCCCGCCGCGTTTCCGCCGCCAGATGCCCTTCTCGACCGCGGTTCCGCGGTCTGTTGTTCTGTTCGGATCCCGAGATTTTTTTTAATTCTCTGTTGTTGTAATCCTCTGTTATTCAGATCTTCAGTTTTCTGTTTCGCTTTCTGGATTTTTCCAGATCCGAACTCGTTCGTCGATCCTGCAAAATTCTCACGAAACACCCTTCAAACAATAAAAAGATGATAAATTTATATATATATATATATTTATTCAGTTTTTTATGATTTTTATATTTTATATTAACCCGAAATTGCAAAAAGAATATACTACGCCATCCCCGGCAACGGCTCCATTTGATTGGTGATTCTTTGCATGTGCGCTTTTAAAAGATAAATCAAAAATATTTGTTAACCGCAATCAAGAACGGCGTCGCTTGGTAGTTAGCCGGTGAGTACGGGTCGGTCCACAGGGATGTTGTGTATTTCCTAATTTGGTCTAGCGAGTTAATTCCAAACGGTGTGAATGGATTATCGGTAAAAACTAAACGGATTTATACTAAGACTAGAATCTTGCTAGGGTTAGGTTTAGGTTAAGTTTGGAAATTGAAGATTTCCTCACCACTTTCAATGCCCTAATTTAGATCTCATTAGGTGTTATGGTAACAATTAATAAAGGGGATTAGTACTATCGGGAAGAAATGATGTTTCTTCCTCTAGGTTCTAGTCCTTCCTTTCTTAATTCTTACCCTAACCTCCATGGAAAACATACGCAACCGGTCGTTTATACTATGGTATCACCGTTACCTCGTGGGGTAAGGTACCGTAGGGAACGGTAAGAGTATGTATGCATATGTAAGTCTACGGTAGCGCCCCGGCCGTCAATCTGACGCCAAACGCGGAATAAAAACTTTTATAACTGGCGCTATCGCATACTATAACCCGGATCTTGCCATTAACACTAAATTAACGAACTACAAAGTGGGTAAAAAGGCTATACCGAACGATCCGAGTCCTTCGGTCTTTAGCCATCATCCCATGCTCCTTTGCGGCTGCTCCGATCTTCTGTCTCCTCGTCCAGGTGGCACCACGTCAACGGATCTTTAAACGGGCTCCCGCCTCTATACCGAGGCAACTCGATTATCAAGTCTGCTAAAAGAGATGACCAAGATGAAGTAGAGAATGAGTTGAACACTTTGTCTCGCTTCATCCAAAACCATGGATGAACGGTTAATGAAGTTTCCTTTTGAATGGAATGAAATGAGAAATGAGCATATCAAATTTTCATGAACCAAAATCTATCATCTATTTTTTTCCAACCCTTATGCTTCCAAAAGAGGGGTCGACCACTTATGAAGAGGAGGGGGTGAGGGTTGGAGGAAGTGGGTGACCATAAGAAATAATGTATCATCAAAGATCAAGAAGAAATATCCTGGCAAGAACAAAACACATTAAAGCAAATGGTGACTCATAAACCTAGTCATCAACCATTTAATGCAAAATGGTGACACACTTAAACACCTCACCATCTTCTAGAAGCACTCTCATGACTTACCCTCATGACTCACCCTCATGAAGAAGAGATAAATCCGCATTAAACCGAATGTTTAAGACGATTGATAGAAAACTGGCAACTTCGAAAAGTGATCCCGAAACGAATTTCAGGATAACTCCGTAACTGTATAAACATACCCGCATTTGTATTACGACCGAATACAAATGCAACTGAGACAAAGATATTATATCTACAAAGTATAATACATGGATCCGGATTAAACCAAAGCCCACCAGTATTATCTGCCCGAAATATGACACGTGCGTAAACGCACGTGCATTTTCCGAACCCTGCCATAAAACCATACGGCCTCTACAACGTTTCTCCCGAACTTGGGAAACTATCTGTGGGGGACTCTAATGACTCATCGTACCCTGGTAGTGGGTTTAACCACAAGCACGTCAGCGGTACTAGCAGTGCGTAACGGCTGCCCATGTACTGACCTCAAGGGAAGCCGATGAGCGAACTCATCCTGGAACCCTACTGAGCCTAATAGTGACAATATATGTACAGTCCGGTCCGTTCGTCTATGAGTATCGCATATCGGGCCTAGGGGGCTGGTAACGTCAGACCCTCAATAGCGGTATAAGTCGTGTCAGAGACAAGCCCTGAACACGTTGAGAAATTACTGGAATACTTACTAGTAATTCTCACCTGCCTTGGCCAAGGATTTGGTGTAATGGCTTTCCTAGACACAGCGCGATCTCACGCCCAATACCGGGAGAGACGAATCCCCTGCCGATCCGTTCACTTGCCTCCATGTGGCTCGGGACTGTACCCAAAAAAGACCTGTTTGCATGACTCCTTTGAGCCGTGGTAGGGTAGAAATCAAAGCACAGTGGGAACTCACACGAGACAAATGACGACCTCAGGTCGATGAACTAACCTGTACACGTCACTAGGGAACTGCTATCTGACGCTAGGTATAATAACAACTAGCAGGTTCCCCGCGAGTCCTGTCCGGTGTACTCATAACCCAATGAGCACCTGTATACATCTTAGGTGATCCAACTGACACCAGTGGCTTGTGAGACCGGCCACCGCCCCTTGTCGGGGTCTTGACTGTATACACTAGTCTACTCCGGAGTATCGATTCCCTGTCTCGAAACTCCCACGACTAGGGACCACTATTAAGGATGTGCTTATAGACCACCCAACTCTCGCGTATATGATCGCCATCATACTGTTGGTAGTCAAGCAAGATCCTAAGGGCTCTATCAACGTGTAATAGTGATCAGTCACCTGAACCTGTACACGACTGATAAAGGAAAACCAGATAGCATACTATCATCTCGAGCAAGATTGTCCTACCGGTATAGGTCCTCCTCAATCATTGCAATCACGTACCTGTGATCCAATAATTGACTCTGAGGGCACTATATCCAACAATCTCCCACTTGCACTTAAGGTTAATTATTGTTATGTCGCATACTCACAGCCCGTGTGATACCGAACATCCAACTCTCTACTAATCAGTTTCACAAAGCCCGTTTGTAAAACTCTCGTGTTCGAGAAATAGCCTCAGTGAGTGGATCCGCCCCGATGTTTCTTTCTATGTCTCTCTTAATCTCAAGTTCGCGGAGAAATCCATCTCCCGAATCGAGTAATACCTGTCTTAGAATATGTCTGGATATCTGATTGGACCTAGTTCATAAATGAACTCCAAATCCAAACTTCTTAGACTGTATCGACAACTGAACCTAATCCATGTCCAGCACTATGCCTCCCACAGTATCCTCTTAGACCACCTGTCCATAATACTGTCCCTCGTCAGAGGGAAAACTATAACTCTGACAATCATTCTGTCATCCATGTCACCTTTGAAGCCTGGAATGATAACCATCCCCCGAAAGAGGCTGCCGTCATCAAATCCCTAGAACATCCACTTATGTTCTAAAACTGCTTCCTTATGTTTCTCCAGGATTGGATTAATATAAACTTATCGCATCTAGTGCAAAAACAACATTTGGTGTGGTACTTGATATCTCACGATTGACTCAATTGCCTAAGCAAGTGATCTGCCAATCATGCACATCCCTTTCCCCTTTAGTCTGTAAGACACCTTTAGAGAGGGTGACTCCATCACCTGCAGGTACACCACCATGCCAGGAGTCATCTATTCTAAAATACCATTAGAATACTGTCAAAGTACCCATATTGGGAAACTACCCAAATCTAGATCTAAAACCATAGATCCAGAAACCAGAATGTCTGATATTATATCCATATCCTTTGTGGAGAAACAACTGTGTGATGACCAAAAGTATAACCGATCATAGTATAGGAATTTTACTTCCTACTCTGTGTATGTCATCCAAATATCAGGACATCACACCCTACTACCTTCTCAACAGATCCATCCCCAATTCTGATGAAGTCAAAGCCATGACTGTCACATCAAAATTAGATGATCTATCTCCGCTATATCTGCTCTAGTCTATAAATAGACATAAGCTACTTGCCCACTATGCTTCCGTTGCTCCCACTGACCACAACAACCCTCGGGCAGAATAATATATACGTGAACTTCTAAAGCTAGTTTAGAACGACGCTATACTTAACCTCCTGCCGAGTCTCATAGCCTGGAACAACAGTAGTGTCAAGTCTGTGTAAACAAGAACCTCCCTGTCACAGTCCTTGAGGCTACCGGAGTACCTCTCGGGTGTCTGAGGTTACCCACCATATCTGCGGAGTGGCTAATGGAATGTCAAACCTGATTGAATCTTTAGGTCTTATTAAATTTTCCGTAATCGTTTGCGGTTCTGGATTCACTTCCAGTTCTACCATACTCCCACTACTGTTTTCTGAAAAAATCCATTTTACTAAAACTGTGGCGAGTCAAGAACAATATCACTATTGATCTTCCAAATGGTAGAAAATCAACCCTCGACATAGCCTGGGTCAACCCACAAACTGCCATTACAGAAACATGCCCTGAGTTATCCAGAGTCTGGTTTTAAGCATAAGCCGGACAACTCCCCGTACCTTAACATCGTTAAGATATGAACCATTCTATATCCAATATAGAAACTTTGGCACTTATTTAATTGGAACCAGATTGTAATCATGCAGCTGTCTCCAGTGCATATCAACTTAATGGAGAGAGGCTATTCAGCACTACTCAAGTTAGGAATCCATCCAATTATGAGTAACCTGAAAGAGAAACAAGTTTCTCAAAACCATTACTATCAACTGAATACCAATCACAAGAATCTACATCTTCGATCTCTTTGAAGAATCCCGATACTTACGACATCTGGTTCTCTACTTTATTCCTATACCCACAACTTCTCAAAACTTAGACCTTGTATTTCTACGAAACACTTGTCTAAAAACTAGATAAGTCATAAGTAAACAGAACAAAGTACGAGGACCAACCCCTTTGTCCTAATGGACACTGGACAACATACAATACTCTGCATAAGTCCGCTGAGTTGAAAAACTCAAAACCTGTGCATCGTAGGTTGAAAACTGTACTTATGGTTAAGAACTACTCCTCTGTTCAATGCTCCTTACCCAATCGTCAACTGATATAGGTAAATGTCATGGACATAATTTCAAAAAGTTATATCTCACTTTATAAAAATAAACGCACAGATATATCATTTTGAAATTGGTGCACAACAACGGATACTCAAAACCAAATACATGCCGTCCGGCAAAAACCCAGGAGACTTCCTCAAATATCACCAATTACAACTTGCTTTTGTTTGGGCTTATTCTCATTCTTTTTCCGTTTGCTTAAGCTAAGATTTCTGGCATGGACCTGACTTGACAGGCGCGGGATGCACTACTACGAATTCCGATATAATGAGGATGATCACCTAATTCCCAATAATTTCCTCCCACTCATCATCTGTAAAACCATACAGATGTGAGAATCATACCTGGTAAATACATACCCTGGAGTTAGTATCTAATCGGGAAATCAGTTTTCCTTTAACAATGCACTGAAACATGAAAATATTTCGTAGGGGTATCCTGGTATTCCTAGTAATGCCTCTTCCATAATCCAATTCATGACTGTAACCGTATATTTCTTTGCCATCTCTCCAAATCCCTTTATTTGTCTTTAGTCGTTACCTTCTGTACACCATCGTTAGGCTAAATTGTTTTCTTCCTTCCCTACCATTCGGCACCGGCCTATGGTTTGGAAGAAGACTATCCAGTAAGCATAATAGGTGAACTCTCCTAAACCAAGGAGTACTCGCAACTTGAGAGAAGGTGATGATAAAAGACAACTGAATAATACCTTATTCCATTTCTCCCGAACTGGGGAAAAAAGCAAAGGTGAAGTAGGAGTGGCAATGAAGTATGCGGTTTGGTCGTGAATGATAGCAGTCGCAATTTACTTTGCTCTTTTTCTAATCCCTTTATTTTGTCTTTACATATTACCTTCTGTACACCCTACTTAGGCTAATTGGTTTTCTTCATTCCCTACCTTTCGGCACCTGCCTATGGTTTGGAAGAAGTCTATCCAATAAGAGTAATAGGTGTACTCTCCTAAACTAAGGAGCCCTCGCAACCTGAGAGAAGGTGATAATAAAAGACAACCGAATAAACCAATTCAATTTCTCCTGAACCTGGATCTATCCTCGAAGAAGTCCCTTCGAGTTCATATATAACCATATGATGAATCTATCCAATGGAAATGGATGTCCGTAGTAATACGGGGTGTTCTGAGAAATGCAAAGGGTAAAAGAAGGAGTGGCAATGACTTATGCAACTTAGACAATCCAAAAGCCAGTATTTTAAGAAGGTTCAGTCAACTTGGTCACTGAGTCATAGTCTAGGGTCGGTCAAAGGTGGCTTCCAAAGAGAGAGAGAAAAGAAACACTCTGCGTGCACTCTAATCTAGATCAGAATGGTTATCACTTTGTCTAATCAGAAAACCTCCCACTGTACTGTCAAATTCTCCTCCAAACCTTTAAGAAGAATCAATCGGGATCACCCGAAGAGTAAACCAACTCATCATTGGGAATCGGGATCTAACTCTCATCGCATGATAACGTGACTGAATCCACTCACGTTATCACACTCCAGAAGGTATGCGCATGCTTGGCAAGTTTCAGTTTCTTTAGAAACTCCCGATATGATTTTTACCCCATGTTCTTATGACCTTGACGAAGGCCAACAAATCATAAGTCACATGTCAAGTTCTGCCCGTCATTATCTTGTTAATTCGAACCCACCCGTACATACCCTTGACGAAGGCCAACAAGGTAATACGATTGTCCCAAACTAACTCATCTATCTGTAAGGTTGCTAGGCACGCTCACAAGGTTCTACGAGGCATCAACCATGCCCGATTAAAATTTTAGCCGTGCCGAAAAACCCAAAGCCGGATCTTTAAACTAGAGTTTATGCGAAAACTAACATGTTAAACACTTTAACACTAAGTGAGAGGGATTACAACCTTTATAGATCCGGTCCTTCACTTCAATAGCTCCGTGTAGATGTCCCCTTCGCTGCGATCGTGAACTCCGGACTGTAGAGAAGCTCCACAAGAAGAACGAACGTGCTTGCTTCGATGACTTCGAGGCCGAAGATGATCTACGTCGGGATGACACTAACTCAAGCTATTCCTTCACTAGGTCATGAACTTTGTGAAGAGAACACACTCTACTATATGGCAAGTGGTAGAGGATGAAGAAGTAGGAGGTGGGCTCACTTTAGAATTGATTTTCTCACATTTTTCCTCATAGCACCATTAGAGCTTGAAAGCTTTTTCAAGGAGCTTGATGAAGAAGAAGAAGAAAGAATAATATTATCATATGAATTATTTCTTCCTCAATAATGTAACCATGGGTGAGTTAAGCTATCATGCTTAACTCATGTAGAGAATTAACCAAGGTATGAGGTTAAGGGTTGGGTTAACTAATATCCTAAGGAATGACAAAAGAGTTGACTTCGTCAATGTTTCTTCAAGCTTCATGAAGCTTGATAACTTTGACCAAAGTCTCATCTCTTTTGTTATTTGTTAGGAAATAAGTAAACCCTAATTTAACCTTGATTTGGTCTAAATCTTATACACCCAACTTGTATGTATCATCAAGCATGATACAAACATGTACACTTGCATATATCACATATAAACAATGTGCACAATCTAGTGAGAAAATAAATCATAAGTGAGCTAATACTAGTTAATGTAATGTAATATATCAAATATATAATTATACATTAAATTATTAAATCAACTCTTGATTTAATAAGCCGGCTATAACCGACTAATATCATGTGTAACAACTTATCGAATCAACACTTGATCCGATAACCCGGCTATATCGCATACAATCGATCAATGTCACGAATCGCGAGAATAGAATACGGTATCTCATATCGTATTAATCTCGGTCCCGCACATATCACATATGTGCTCTTACTCCGTTTCGCTTGAGCCAGGAAACCCCCGTGTAGGACTCTAAAGACTGGTCAATACGCCGGCAGTAGGTGATGATCATATCAAAACACCCACAAGCCGCAAGCGGTCTGCTAAACGTAACGGCCACCCGGGTATTGAGCGATCAGAAGACCAACAAGCAAGCCTGTACATTCTCCTTTGAATCCAATCAGTAACACTCCCGTACAGTCCGATCTCATCGTCTGATATGTCGCATATCTCGCCTAGGGGTGGTAAACGTCAGACCCCAGTAGCTCGATAAGTCGTGTCGATATGAGGTCTATAAAAGTTCGAGAAACTACTGATAACACTTACCAGTAAATCTCAGCAACCCTGGCCAGGGATTTCCGGTTATAGACAATCGAACACAGCACAACATCAACTCCCTATACCGGGAGAGACGAATCCCCTTCTATCGCTCATTGCCTCCATGTGATTCGGGACTGTACCTAAAAGCCACCTTTTTGCACGCCCTCTTGGACGTGGTATGATGGAAATCAAAGCACAGTGCGAATCACATAAGACTCTATGACGATCTCGGGTCAACAGACTACTCTGTACCAGTGTCACTGGAGAACTGCCATCTGACGTAAGGTATAATACCATCTGGGAGTTCTCGGCGAGTTCATCCAGTGTACCCAGTCTCTACTGAGCACCCGTACACCATCCTTGATGTTAAACACTGATGGATATAGGATCATCCATCGCCCATCATATGGGTCAAGATGAGTATACGCTAGTCTACTATGGTGTATCGATGCCCTGTCTCGATACACCCTCGACTAGGAACAGTTATAGGATGTACTCGTCGACTACCGTGGCCCCACTAGTATGATCTCATCATAGTCCCAGTAGTCGAGTACATATCCTAAGGGCTTTATCAACATGTAACATAGAGACAATCAGAGTACATGTTAAGATAAAGTACAACCAGATAGCATACTATCATGTCGAGCAAGAAAGTCCTCCCTATATATGTCCAAGAATCCATTACAATATACATCGTATGTACAGTAATGGCCTCTAGGGCATACATATAACTAACAATCTCCCACTTGTACTAGGTCCATCTGTTGTGGTATCACATACTCAACAATTAGCTGCGGTTGAAGTATCTCATACTCAACCATCCCATAAAAGTCTCTACTGGGAAAAAGGCCTTTGTGAGTGGATCCGCGCTGTTGTCCTCTGTGTCTACTCTCCTAACCTCGATCTCCCTGGAGATCAACCATCTCCATGATTAGGTGATACTGCCTAAGAATTATATCTGGATTTCAGATGGGACGGGGGGTTCCTTGGCAAAAGCCACAACTCCATTGTCACACAATGGTAGGAACGAAGTTCATCTCATGAACTTATATTTCGAGACTGCCTCTTTGGTAGCATCCTTGGTAACGATGTATCTTGCCTTTAATCGTCTAGTAACTCACGGTATCTAGCTTGGAACTCTTCCAACATACCGTCCCTCCACCGTGGGTAAAGACAATGCCTGCAACTGACATTCAGTCGTCCTTATCACCCTGGAACATTTCCAGTGATTCTCCCCAGGATCGATTGATACCATCTCACTACTACTAGTGAGAATCCTAACATCCAATCAGATCTATCTCATAGATCCAAAACCCAGGATTTAGGAGGTATCACTTTGATCCTATATGGAGAATCCTTGTGATAAGCGGAGATTGACCGAGCGTAGTATAGAAAACTCCTTCCCTATCAAGAGTATGTCATCTACGTACTCTACGAGGATCACCACCATACTCTCTACTACCTTTTTGTATACAAGGTTCATCTACCATTTTGATGAAGTCAAACTCTTTGACTACTACATCAAAACAGACGTTCCAACTCCGCGATGCCTGCTTTATCACATAAAACATCTTGCACATGTTTCCGCTGCTCCCACTGTCTACGAAGACCTCTGGCTGTTTACTTATAGACGCTATCTTCTAAAACATCATTTAGAAAAGTAGTCGTGACACCCAACCACCAGATATCGTAGTCATGGTATGTAGCCGTGGAAAGTAGGATCTGGATGAACTTAAGCATAGTTTTGAAAGTCTCAACTTTTCCATGTACACCAAGTAATCTTCTCAAGATATACTTGCTCCTGATAGGGATTTAACCCTTCAGATAAACCAACCAAAGTCCATACTTTGTTGGTGTATAAGGATTCCATCTCAGATCACTAAGCATCTAGCCATTCTTACAGAGTCCCACTCCTGATGGCCAGCTCGAACTAGTTGGGTCATCATCTCATGATGCAATCCTCGCTCCCACTGTCATAGAGAAACCAAAGTATCTCTCAGGTGGGTGAGGAACCCTACTAGATCGGCGGAGAGGCTGAGGTTCGTTGGTTACTATTGAATCCTTCAGTTCTACCAAATCATCTGCTGTAGTTTGTATAGCTGGAACTCCTTCCAGTTCTACCTCATGACCACTAATTTCTTCACAAGAAATTCCCTTTCACAAAGGTGGCATGTTGAGAAACAAAACATCTTTTGTTCCTCTGTTTGGTAGAAGATATTCCCTTGCGAATGCTTGGGATATTCAACAAACTTCCACAGAACTGACTTTACCTCGAGCTTGTCCGGATTTTGCTTTTCAGACATAGGCCGGACAACCCCAAATCTTAACCCATTCCATATCACATATGAAGTGGTAGGCAACTGATTTGATTTGAACCCTATTCAATAGGTATGCAGCTTCTCAAGTGCATAAATCCCAAAAGGAAATAGGAAACTCAGTAGTACTCATCATAGAGCACACCATATCACATAGGGTGCTATTGCTCCGCCCCGATACACCGACGTGCTGTGGTGTATACGGAGGAGTAATGCTGAGAGAGAATCTCATTCTCCTTTAGAATAGTCCAGGAATTCCGTGCTCAAGTATTCTCCTCCTTAATCTCATCAAAGGACATAATACTTATACCCGTATTTTGGTTCTCTACTTCTAACTTACATTCTGTGAATATCTCAAAAGATTCGGACTTGTGTTTCAACAGGAATATATGTCTGAATCTTGAGAGATCATCAGAGAATGTAATGAAGTACAAAGAACCGGTCTTGGCATGTGTAGACAGGAGACTTTCATACATCATCATGTATCAATCCCAAGAGTTCACTAACTCTTTCTCTGTTTCTAATAAACAGAGCTATGGTCATCTTATCTTTGTGACATGACCGGCAAGTTTCACAAGATGTAAATTCAAACAGATTTAAATATGCATCTAAATGTAACTTAGCAAGTCGGGTCGCATTGATATGACCTAGTCTACAATGCCTCAAGAAGGATTCGTTCATTTCTGAACTCTTCCTCTCGTGTGTGTTCTGTATACTAAGAACTGTAGTTTGATTTAGAACGTCAATACTTTTAGATAACGTGCCTGAACCGATCAACTCTTGATATAGGAAAGTTCAAAACATTATCCAACAATACAAAATTATATCCTTTCTTTACTATTAAAGAGACTGATATGATGTTGTACATCAGGTTCGGTATCTAATAACATTCGTTCAGAATCAATGTATTCTGGTAATACAGGGTGATAGTGACCAACAGACTTGGCTGCAACACTTGCACCGTTTTTTGTCTCATGAAACTTATCACCCGTTCTTAGTTCTCTACCTTTCTGTAGCCTATGTAACAGATTACATATGCGGGATCCTGATCCGGTATCTCATACCCAGGATATAAAGGATACTGAGAAACAGTTCTCTGTAATGAACATACCCGAAGATGATGCATCAACATGCACTGTCTTCGTTTGGGCGGCATGGGAATTTGGTAATCCCCAATTTCCTTCTCTGTCTTATAACAATTATAAGTTGGAGCAGGACCAACGTTCCCCAGCTCAGTATAACAAGCGGGTTCTTTCAATATATCTGTATTATTATCTTGATTAAGGCGTGATATGTTCGCTACCTGGAGAGAGAGAGAAGAAAACACTCAGCGTATGCTCTTGCAAGATTAGATTGGTTATCTAATATATCTAATCAGGATGTCTCCCACTGTTTTAATCAAATCTTCCTTCAAACACTAAAAGGAAAGACTAGCCGGGATTAATTACACGCTACAAGTTCGCTAATCTTTCAGCCAGGCCAGTGTCGGTACTTTGAGGGAGGTCCCCCATGCTTTCGCACGAACCTAATTAAAGTAAACCTTGTTTTCCCAGGGGCGTAACCCCGTTAACACCTTTCTAGACACCTACTTGATCGGCTAATTGTAATGTGTAAAACTCTCCCAGGAGTAACTCTTACTCGCAGCGGGTATCGGGATCCAACTATCTCATAGAAGGTATGCAATCTCATTGCAAATTTCAACACTTGAAATCCCCAATAATATTTTACCCCTAGCGTCCCATGACCTTGACGCTGGCCATCAAACCACAGTGCGCTAGTCAAGTTCAACCCGTCATTTCTTGATTGAATTAAACCCATCCGCACGACCCTTGACGCAGGCCAACAAAGTCGCACGACTACCCTAATACAATCTGCATCATATCCATAAACAGATAAATACTAGTTAGCTACCGCACACTACGCCAGACGCAGGCCAACAAACGTAGCACGAATACTAAGTAGGACTTATCTGAAATGACGGAGGGCTACGACAGGTTTTTATGAAAACCCTTTGCGTAATGAACTTGACATCGTTGTAGAATCGAGTGATTTTAAATGGAGTGTTTTTGAGGCTTTTCTAGTTTTGCTAAAGGGGTCATGATCGCAAGCTAATAGCGTGTCGGATGTTCAAAGTTCTAAAGTTTACCGCGATCAGGACGGTGTCGCTTTGCAGCTAGCCGGTTGAGCACGAGTCGATCCACATGGAGATGGTTGTATGTCCTTTCTTCTTTTAGACGAGTCAATAAAGAATTTGTATGAGTTTGTTCAATCTAACCTATGTGTATTATTTGCAAGTATAAAGTTGTTAAGAAAAAGATACGAAATTGTAAGCTAAAGAAATCCGCACTCAAAACCTTTGAGCCGAGCCTTGACCAATTGAAGCTAGAGCAATTGGCAACAACGTGGATTAGGGGATTTAAGCACGGTATTCGTGGAATCCGGCTTATTTACCCCTTGTCCTTCCGTTCTTGTCTCTTGCTTTCGCTTCCGGCCAAACCGAACGCAACCGGTCGCGGTTAGGAATCACCGTTACCTTGTTAGGTTAGGGTGCCTAACGGAGCGCTTGCGTATCGTTTGGGCGGAGTTCAATGGAAAATAACGGGAATAGGAAATGAGCAAGGAAGTATTAACTTACAATATCGTATTGATTCTTAACAACAACAATAATTACAACCATTCACAAAATGAGCAAAAAAGAGAGAACAAAAAGAACAAAGAAAAGAAAAGATTACAAGTAAGTAAGTGCATGAATTTAAATTGCAAATAAGTAAAGCAAGAAAATAAAAAGCAAGTAATAAATAAGCAATAAAAAGAACTAGAAACTAGAACTCAAGACAAGCATGGGATCAATAGCCAACCCTTAAACTTGCAAGCTCAATCAAGCGGTTGCAAGATCAAGAGAAGGGTAGAGAACGCATGTCAAATGAAGCGCTAATTCCATAAGAAAAATACGACCCTTGAGATCAATAACAAACCCTTAACCTTTCAAGCTCAATGAAGAGGTTGAAAGATCAAGAGAAAGCAAGAATCTCAAGGGGAAGTTAAACAAAAGAGAATGATACAAAAACCCTCATCTTCATTGATCATCCACTCAATGCTCTCACTACATTTTCATGGAGGAAAGATGAAGAAGAAGAAGAAGAACTACACTAAAACCTACAAAAGAGGAACAAAGAATGAACACCAAAAGCTTGGCAAGTTCTGGGATATTTATATGAGGGGAATGGGAAACCTAGGGCAACAATCTGCCCCTATATAAAATTACAAAACAGCCCCTGAAAGATGACCTTCTGTCGAGGCCGTACGGCCGCGGTTCCGCGGCCTAAGCAAGCTTATGCCGCGGTTCCGCGGCCGTATAGAGGAGTTGGCTCCTCGTACTTTTTGGGGTCCCCTGGTTTGAAGTTGTCTGCTGTTTGGTATATGACTTTTCTCAGAAACTCTTCACAATTCTTCCAGAATTTTAGTAGAACAAGAGGTGATGTGATGTGGATCTTTTGCCATGATTTCCTCGAGCTCCGCGTAGATTTCTTGGATCTTGTGTTGACATTGAGCTTTGCGCATAACATGACAATCGATTTGCCATTTTGTCCCTTTAAACTGGTATGTGGCAACACACGGATAGAGAGCGGAGACCCGTGCTTTATCTGTTGTTGGCAGTAATCCGGAATTTGTCGTACTTTTCCATGGATTTCACTGCTTAGAGTTGAGAACCAGTATTCTGCAAATATATAGCAAACACTGATTAAAAGCACCTGCCTATAAATAAACGAGCGTAAGAATGGGCGGTATAAAATGCAATATTCTGGTATGAACAAATACCCCCAAACTTAACTTTTGCTCGTCCCGAGCAAAACCAATTATTCACAAAAAAGTATAAGATCCTAACCGCACTTTCGCAGGGAACGCGATTGCACTGAGCACGTGCAACAAGCCGTTAAACCTCTAGGTGTCCCTAGTAGGAGGAGTGTTGTCTCCTGAGGGTTTTCAGCGGATTACACCCACAAAATCCCGTCAAGCTAGTGTTATAAGTTAACATCGATTCTACTCCTACAGTTTAGTATTTACGTTAGAAACACTATCATCCTAAGTTAGAAATATCTAACCCTTATGTTTCACACCTCCTATCTGTTTAACTTTAGATCCTATACGTTCCGGAAAAGTTTAGAAAGATGTTGGTTCTCCTGAGTTTTCCTTCTAAAGTGCGGCCTCAAATCACGGATTTTTATCAACTTTACAGAAAACACAAGTCTTATTCTTTATTTCTATCTCTTATCCAAACATCAATTGTATACCCCTACATGTGTGTATATTTGCACCCCTACACTCAAGAGTTCAATTCAAGCTATAATACCCTTTGCCCTAATACCTAATACTACTTCTTTTCATTTAATGATGGACGGATTTGCTCACACACCTTTCATGCGACTATTAATGCTTCTTGAGGCACTAACGGCCGATTACTGAATGTGTGAGCTTAAAGCGTAAATAGCAGTTTCCAGGTCTTGACTTTATTCTTTTTTTCTTTTTCTTTTTCTTTTTCAAGACCGGATATATTTTTCAACATGCTCTTTTGGTGTTTAGCTTTAAATACCGTTTTTTCTTTCATACTAGGCTTTCAGGCAAGAGTATTTCTAGGTATCCTCTACTATCCCAAGTTTCAAGGTGCGTGTAAGTGCAGTTTGTAGGGTATATACTTTCTAAATTTGAACTCAAGAAAAGAAACTATTTTTCAGACTTATCCTTCAGTAAAGCTTCAATACTTTCCCTTCATCTTGACCTAACTCAAGAACTGAACTCAAGATTACCTATTTCTCAAAAAAAACTGTAAGGACGTATACTTACCAAAGTTAGACAGAATGAGGGTTATTTTTAGGGTTTTCAATCCCTAAGCCTAGAATTTAGTTATTTCTATCATATCAACTAAACTTTCGGAATAAAGATCTAAGTTACCCTATTAGCTAACTTGACGACAAAGTTTTTATATTTTTTGGAAAATTTTCAATTTTTTGTGGGTTTTTAATAAGGTATGCAAATGCAAAATATACAAATGAATGCGAAGGAAGAAAGCTTACCGAGCACACCCCCAAACTTAAACTTGACAGTGCCCTCACTGTCAGGCTACACCAAGAGGGTCAAAATTTTCGGCGCTCCCTAGAAACAAATTATATACAAAACAAAAAGGAAAACAAAAAAAATATATACAAAAAAGGAGTCCCCCCCAAACTTAAGTAAAATAGTGTTTCCACTGTTAAGCGTTGAAGTTCAGGAATAGGGGGGAAAGAGAACAGTTTCAAACTATACAAGGCCTTACACAGGCCAAAAGAGAGCACCAACCATTCAAAGATCTTATCATGATAAAGCAGTGGTTGGTCAAAGAAGGCGTAGAGAAAAGAAATGGAGAATACGCGAGACCGTATGGAGATAGAAGCGGGATACGGTCTCGGTATATCAGAAGAAGAAGAATGGCGGAAGGGAAAAAGAAGTGGAGTACGAACTTGAGGGTGCAAATGGAGTGAATAGATTAGCACAATTTGTGATGAGCGATGTGTAAAAAGCGGTTGTGCTAATCTATTAACCCGTCGAGAAATGGGGTCAAATCCCTCAAGATTCGTAAGAAACCATGGGTACGCCGAACTTGGTAAACCAGACATATGAAATGAAAGTGAGACGGGTTCTTGCAAGGTCGGAACGATGGAAAGGATGGAAGGAAGTGATTGAGGAAGGGTATCTGTTAAGGGTTCGGGAGGGTGTACACAGTCAATGAAAGGAACAGGATGAAATGGAACATCCGACTCATCAATTAAAACTGGTTCATCCTCAAAAGTTTCCTCAATGTTCTCCTCAAAAATTAGCTCATCCATGCATTTATCATCAAAATCAAGACGCACATGAAGTTCGGGAAAAACATTTAATGACTCGGGATGATGAATTGGAGAGAAAAACTTATCCAAATCGACGGGTTCATCATCCAAAATATTCCCGGCGTCAATATCCTCAATCAAGTGAAAATCAATATTCTCAGACACCTCAACAAAAGAATGGATATTAATCAATTCAGGTTCTAGAGTGGAGGTGTAGAGGTCAAAAGGATTGGGTGTGGTTTCACTCGAAAGGGACCCTTCACAATCGGGCAAATCAAACACTACAAAGTCACACAATTCATTATCTGTTCTATCTTTAATCAATGAATCGTTTGGACCACTAGATAGACATTCAAAACTGGAGTTGTGGGATTCAAATTGAAATGAGTAGGTCTGATTTGGAAGGGTGTACAGCTCACTCTCACCACTCAAATTCACAGCATGTCCTACCGCCTCTTCATACATTGGAAAATTTGGAGCTAGTTGAAAACTAGCTACCGGGTCACTAGGTTGTATGAGGGCGGCCATGGACGCATTCAAATCCATCATCTGTTGGTACGACGCTACCCTAAAATTGTTCAAAGACTATTCCAGACTAGACATGGGTTGTGAAGGGGTTTCAGTAAAAGATTCAAAGTTGTTTTGGTACTGGAAACTCCCAAATGACGGTTCAGAAACAATGTCTACGGAAGGTGCAAAAGTCGGGTAGGACTGGTAGGAATTGAATGGCTGGACAGGAGCAGGATTAACATTTGGATAGGAAGGTGAATGGAATTGTTGATCCCAAGAATTTGAAGTGGTGAAAGGAGTGAAAGATAGGCTACGGGATTGTTCAATACGTTCAGCGATGGACAAAGGACGACTTGCAAAAGGGGTATCAACATAAGCGGGTGTGGGAGGTTGAAAAGGTTGATACAAAGTGGAATGAGGAGTGCAAGTGTTTGTCCTAGACGCTGCTATGCGATCTTTCAAAGAGATTTTGGGCATGGAGGGATCGTTTGACGTTCGGCCAAAGCAAGAACTGTAAGAAGTAATGTCTGGTTATGGGTACCAAAGTTCGGCAAGAGTTTTGCGAGGTGGGGTACCAATGATATGAAGAGAGAAAGAAAGAAAGGCAGAGAAAAGGAGGGGGAAAAATGTGATTGTTTTTAAATTTTTTTTAGGTAGATATTAACAAAAGAATGAAATATACATACAAAAAGAATCTGGACAAAAAACAATCACGACACAAAAATACCACACACCTAATCGTTCTAGGGTTCACCTAGGTCAACTAGACCTGCTCCAGAACTTGATTGTCGAAGTAAAACTGTGTCGAGAAACGGGCTCAAGATACACTGATCACGAGGCCAGGTAAGTGCAAAGATAAGGGGAGGTTTTCCAACGCTTTCGCGAAGTTCCTTAATTAAATAACCCTTTCTCTTTTGGCGGTTTCGCCGTTAACACTTTCCTAGACACCCCGTAAACAATATACCGTTAAGCGAGGTTCTAAACACAGTTGACTTCTCCTAGTGAGCGCGAAGTCCTTAAGGCTTAAAGTCTAGTTTCTTTTAAATTTTGTGCGGGTAAACGTTATGCTCAAGTTCGTGATTTGTGGGCCACGGAAAAGGTGATGAAATCCTTTACCGTATATTGTGGGGTTCGCTTGCCCTTAAGTCCGTATTAATTGATGCAATGCGCAATTCAATAAAAATTCTATAAAGAATCAAAAAAACGTTTTTTAGTTTAAGCGCGGCACTGCAACAAATACGGGTTAGTCAATTTTTAGCGTTTGTTAGCGAACTTGCAAAGAATCCTGCAAAGAATAGTATATTGGATGCGTCGGATTTGAGAAGGTGTTAGTAAAGTACGTACCGTTAAGTTTTTGCGTTAGGAAACCCCCGTTGAATCAAATCCGGTAAGCTTGAAAAGTTCGCTTGCGCGGGTCAAACTACCCGGATCTTTGGCACTGTACTTTGCAATCACCTTAGCCTTGAATATACACTTTGCTCCCCTCAATCGCAGTTTGCAAATCTGCAAAAATCTGCACTCTTGCCCACAAAAATGATAAAAAAAAACAAAAAGATTTTTTTTTATAAATATATACAAAAAGAATATTAACCCGAATAACAAGAAAGAAAATACGCTACCGTCTCCCCGGCAACGGTGCCATTTGATCGCATGCTAATAGCGTGTCGGATGTTCAAAGTTCTAAAGTTTACCGCGATCAGGACGGTGTCGCTTTGCAGCTAGCCGGTTGAGCACGGGTCGATCCACAGGGAGATGGTTGTATGTCCTTTCTTCTTTTAGACGAGTCAATAAAGAATTTGTATGAGTTTGTTCAATCTAACCTATGTGTATTATTTGCAAGTATAAAGTTGTTAAGAAAAAGATACGAAATTGTAAGCTAAAGAAATCCGCACTCAAAACTTTTAAGCCGAGTCTTGACCAATTGAAGCTAGAGCAATTGGCAACAACGTGGATTAGGGGATTTAAGCACGGTATTCGTGGAATCCGGCTTATTTACCCCTTGTCCTTCCGTTCTTGTCTCTTGCTTTCGCCTCCGGCCAATCCGAACGCAACCGGTCGCGGTTAGGAATCACCGTTACCTTGTTAGGGTAGGGTGCCTAACGGAGCGCTTGCGTATCGTTTGGGTGGAGTTCAATGGAAAATAACGGGAAAAGGAAATGAGCAAGGAAGTATTAACTTACAATATCGTATTGATTCTTAACAACAACAATAATTACAACCATTCACAAAATGAGCAAAAAAGAGAGAACAAAAAGAACAAAGAAAAGAAAAGATTACAAGTAAGTAAGTGCATGAATTTAAATTGCAAATAAGTAAAGCAAGAAAATAAAAAGCAAGTAATAAATAAGCAATAAAAAGAACTAGAAACTAGAACTCAAGACAAGCATGGGATCAATAGCCAACCCTTAAACTTGCAAGCTCAATCAAGATGTTGCAAGATCAAGAGAAGGGTAGAGAACGCATGTGAAATGAAGCGCTAATTCCATAAGAAAAATACGACCCTTGAGATCAATAACAAACCCTTAACCTTTCAAGCTCAATGAAGAGGTTGAAAGATCAAGAGAAAGCAAGAATCTCAAGGGGAAGTTAAACAAAAGAGAATGATACAAAAACCCTCATCTTCATTGATCATCCACTCAATGCTCTCACTATATTTTCATGGAGGAAAGATGAAGAAGAAGAAGAAGAACTACACTAAAACCTACAAAAGAGGAACAAAGAATGAACACCAAAAGCTTGGCAAGTTCTGGGATATTTATATGAGGGGAATGGGAAACCTAGGGCAACAATCTGCCCCTATATAAAATTACAAAACAGCCCCTGAAAGATGACCTTCTGTCGAGGCCGTACGGCCGCGGTTCCGCGGCCTAAGCAAGCTTATGCCGCGGTTCTGCGGCCGTATAGAGGAGTTGGCTCCTCGTACTTTTTGGGGTCCCCTGGTTTGAAGTTGTCTGCTGTTTGGTATATGACTTTTCTCAGAAACTCTTCACAATTCTTCCAGAATTTTAGTAGAACAAGAGGTGATGTGATGTGGATCTTTTGCCATGATTTCCTCGAGCTCCGCATAGATTTCTTGGATCTTGTGTTGACATTGAGCTTTGTGCATGACATGACAATCGATTTGCCATTTTGTCCCTTTAAACTGGTATGTGGCAACACACAGATAGAGAGCGGAGACCCGTGCTTTATCTGTTGTTGGCAGTAATCCGGAATTTGTCGTATTTTTCCATGGATTTCACTGTT
Source organism: Agapanthus africanus (assembly GCA_030015575.1). Lineage (NCBI taxonomy): Eukaryota > Viridiplantae > Streptophyta > Magnoliopsida > Asparagales > Amaryllidaceae > Agapanthus > Agapanthus africanus. Next base: position 605,075,012 of record JASDDO010000019.1, on the reverse strand, counting down.
TAGAGTTGAGAACCAGTATTCTACAAATATGTAGCAAACACTGATTAAAAGCACCTGCCTATAAATAAACGAGCGTAAGAATGGGCGGTATAAAATGCAATATTCTGGTATGAACAGGTCACTCCCGGTGAAGGGATCGTCGGCCCTTTCCTAATCGAATAAGGTGCATGATATATCATATATACCACTATGCAAAGCAATCAAAAGACAAACCGAGTTTGTAGCATCTGCTAGTTTTGCTAAAGAGATCACTCCCGGTAAAGGGATCTCGGCTCTTTCCTTATCGAATAAGGTGCTGGATGTTCTGCAAGGAACACCGCTATGAAAAGTAAGAACTAGAGCTACCAGTTTTTAAACAAGTTTCTACAACATCTTTAGGTTTATTTTAGTTTCATTAATCTCATTAATGAAGTCCCATTTTAATATGCTTCACAAGCATCACATTTGAAACGAAATCTGCAATATAACATATATCTCATATATATAATATATGTAGGGCTCCTAGGCACACTAATGAGGTCTCACAAGGCATCAACCATGCCACTTTAAAATTTTACAAGTGCCGAGAAACCCTAATACGGATCGTTAACTAGAATTTTAGGTGAAACTAGAAGCTAGTTAACAAATTAACTAAAAGAACGGAAATACAACCTTTGTAGATCCGGTGCTCCACCTCCATAGCTCCGTGATGAAGTCCCCTTGCTGTCCAAATCAAATCCCGGGCTCTAGCGTTGGCTTCATCGGAGAAATGGGCGGACTAGGTCATCGACTACGATGCCGAAGATGATCTACGTCGAGGCATCACAAGATCAAGCTCCCACTTCACCAAGTCATGAAACTTGTGAAGAAAATACCCTATACTACTTGGCAAGTGGTAGAGGATGAAGAAATAGGAGGTGGGTTCACTTTAGAATTGGATTTCTCACTCATTTGCTCAAGTTGCCATTGATGGAGCAAGGTTTCTTCATGAAGAAGAAGAAGAGGAAGAAGATGATAGAATATGATAAGTTAATAATAATAGAAAATAAAATCATACTTATCATATACTAACCCTTGGTTAAGTGTAGAGAATGAACTAGGGTTAGTTTAAATGGTTAGGGTTAAGCATGAGACAAGAATGGTGACTTAGTCAATGCTTCATGAATCTTCAACTAAAAACAAACATAGCCACCATTCATTTCTTATCTTTTCCAAAAATAAATAAATAAATAAATGAATAAATAAAAACAAAACCCTAACCATTTAAATAACCATGGTTTAATCTTTACACAAACTCAAGTAAGCATGTATCATCAAACATGATACAATCAAGTGCACAAAAGTATATCACATATACAACTTGTGAACTTTGAGTGAGAAAATCCATTTAAAGTGAACCAATACTAGTTAATGCAAAGTAATATATCAAATATATAATTATGCATTAAATCATTAAATCAACACTTGATTCAATGATCCGGTCATGTCGCACATAACCGACTAGTATCCAATGTATCGGCTTATCGAATCAATCCTTGATTCGATAACTAGGTTATATCGCATACAACCATTCGATACATTCATCGCGAGAATGAAATACGGTATCACATACACGTATTATTCTCGGTCCCGCACATATCTCATATGCGCTCCTATTTCGTTTCGCTTGAGCCAGGAAACCTCTGTGTAGGACTCTAAAGACTCGTCAATATGCCGGTAGCAGGTGATGATCATATCAAACACCCACAAGCCGCAAGCGGTCTGCTAAACGTAACGGCCACCCGGGTATTGAGCGATCAGAAGATCGACGAGCAAGCCCGCTCATACTCCTGTGAATCCAACCAGTAACACTTACCGTACAGTCCGGTCTCGTCGTCTGATATGTCGCATATCTCGCCTAGGGGTGGTAAATGTCAGACCCCAATAGCTTGATAAGTCGTGTCGATATGAGGTCTATAACAGTTCGAGAAACTACTGGTAACACTTACCAGTAAATCTCAGCAACCCTGGCCAGGGATTTCCGGTTATAGCCAATCGAACACAGCGCAACATCAACTCCCTATACCGGGAGAGACGAATCCCCTCCTATCGCTCATTGCCTCCATGTGATTCGGGACTGTACCCAAAAGACACCGTTTTGCACGCCCTCTTGGACATGGTAAGGTGGAAATCAAAGCACAGTGGGAACCACACAAGACTCTATGACGATCTCGGGTCAACAGACTACTCTGTACCAGTGTCACCAGAGAACTGCCATCTGACGTAAGGTATAATACCATCTGGGAGTTCTCGGCGAGTCCGTCCAGTGTACCCAGTCTCTACTGAGCACCCATATATCATCTCTGATGTCAAACACCAATGGATATGGGATCATCCATCGCCCATCTATATGGGTCGAGAAGGTATACGCTAGTCTACTCTGGTATATCGATGCCCCGTCTCGATACACCCACGACTAGGGACCTTGAAGGATGTACTTATGGACTACCATGTCCCCACTAGTATGATCTGCATCATAGTCCAGGTAGTCAAGTACACATCCTAAGGGATTTACCAACATGTAACAGAGAGACAATCAATGTACACGTTAAGGTAAAGAGTAACCAGATAGCATACTATCATGTCGAGCAAGAAAGTCCCCCCTATATATGTCCCAGCATCCACTACAATATACATCCAATGTACAGTAATGGCCTCTAGGGCATACATATAACTAACAATCTCCCACTTGCACTAGGGCCATCTGATAGCAGTGGTTGTAGTATCTCATACTCAACCATCCCATAAAAGTCTATCTGGGAAAAGGCCTTTGTGAGTGGATCCGCCGTGTTGTCCTCTGAGTCTACTCTCCTAACCTCGATCACCCTGGAGATCATCTATCTCCATGATCAGGTGATGCTGCCTCAGAATATGTCTGGATCTCTGATGGGACGGGCGTTCCTTGGCATAAGCTACAACTCCATTGTCTCACAATGGTAGGAACGAAGTTCATCTCATGAACAAATATACATCCAGACTGCCTCTTTGGTAGCATCATAAGTAGCGATGTATCCAGCCTTTATCGTCTAGTTAGCCACGGTATCTAGCTTGGAACTATTCCAACATACCGTCCCTTTACTGAGGGTAAAGACAATGCCTGTGACTGACATTCAGTCGTCCTTATCACCCTGGAACACTTCCAGTGATTCTCCTCAGGATCGATTGATACCATCTTACTACTACTAGTGAGATTCCTAGCATCCAATTACATCTATCTCATAGATGATAACTCAGGATTTAGGAGGTATCACTTTGTTCCTATATGGAGAATGCTTGTGATAAACGGAGATTGACCGAGCGTAGCATAGGAAACTCCTTCCCTATCAAGAGTATGTCATCCATGTACTCTACGAGGATCATCACCATACTCCCTAGTACCTTTTTGTATATACAAGGTTCATCTGCCATTTTGATGATGTCAAATTGTTTGACCACTACATCAAAACAGATGTTCCAACTCCGCGATGCCTGCTTTATCCTATAAAGCATCTTGCACACGTTTCCGCTGCTCCCACTGTCTACGAAGCCCTCTGGCTGTGTACTTATAGACGTCTTCTTCTAAAACATCATTTAGAAAAGTAGTCATGGCACCCAACCGCCAGATATCGTAGTCATGGTATGTAGCCGTGGCAAGTAGGATCTGGATGGACTTAAGCATAGCCACTTGAAAAGGTTTCATCATTATCCACGCCTGGTCGATGACGAAAAGCTTTAACAAGTCTAGCTTTGAAAGTCTCAACTTTTCCATCTACACCAAGTAATCTTCTCAAGATATACTTGCTCCTGATGGGGATTTAACCCATCAGATATAGCAACCAAAGTCCATACTTTGTTGGTGTATAAGGATTCCATCTCAGATCACTAAGCATCCAGCCATTCTTACAGAGTCCCACTCCTGATGGCCAGCTCGAAACTAGTTGGGTCATCATCTCATGATGCAAACCTCGCTCCCACTGTCATAGAGAAACCGAAGTATCTCTCAGGTGGGCGAGGAACCCTACTAGATCGGCGGAGAGGTTGAGCTTCGTTGGAAACTATTGAATCCTTTGGTTCTACTAAATCATCAGCTGCAGTTTGTATAGCCGAAACCATTCCAGTTCTACATAACTGATCTTTCCTCGAGCTTGTCCGGATTATGCTTTTAGACATAGTCCGGACAACCCCAAATCTTAACCAACTTAAGATATGGGCTCTTCCGTTTCCATATCACATATGAAGCGGTAGGCTACTGATTTGATTGGAACCCAATTCAATTGGTATGCAGCTTCTCAAGTGCATAACTCCCAAAAGGAAATAGGTAACACAGTAGTACTCATCATAGAGCACACCATATCACATAGGGTGCTATTGCTCCGCCCCGATATACCATCGTGCTATGGTGTATACGGAGGAGTAATGCTGAGAGAGAATCTCATTCTCCTTTAGAATAATCCAGGATTTCCGTGCTCAAGTATTCTCCTCCTCGATTTCATCAAAGGACATAATACTTATACCCGTATTTTGGTTCTCTACTTCTAACTTATATTCTGTGAATATCTCAAAAGGTTCGGACTTGTGTTTCAACAGGAACATATGTCTGAATCTTGAGAGATTATCAGAGAATGTAACGAAGTACAAAGAACCAGTCCTGGCATATGTAGACAGGGGACCTGCCATACATCAACATGTATCATCCCAAGAGTTCATTAACTCTTTCTCTGTTTCCATTAGACAGAGCTATGGTCATCTTATCTTTGTGACATGACTGGCGAGTTTCATAAGATGTAAATTCAAACTGATTTAAATATGCATCTATATGTAACTTCAGCTAGTCGGGTCACATTGATATGACCTAGTCTACAATGCCTCAAGAAGGATTCGTTCATTTCTGAACTCTTCCTCTTGTGTGTGTTCCGTATACTAAAGAACTGTAGTTTGATTTAGAACATCAATGCTTTTAGATAACATGCCTGAACCGATCAACTTTTGATATAGGAAATGTTCAAAACATTATCCAACAATACAAAATTTTATCATTTCTTTACTAATAAAGAGATAGATACGATTTTGTATATCAGGTTCGGTATCTAATAACATTCGTTCAGAATCAATGTATTTGTAATACAGGGTGACAGTGACCAACAGACTTGGCTGCAACACTTGCCCCGTTTTCTGCCTCATGAAACTTATCACCCGTTCTCAGTTTTCTACCTTTCTGTAGCCCTATGTAACAGATTACATATCTGGGATCCTGATCTGGTATCACATACCCAGGACGTAAAGAATACTGAGAAACATTTCTGTATAATGAACACACCCGAAGATGATGCATCATATGCACTTTCTTCGTTTGGGCGGCACGGGAATTCTGGTATTCCCCAATTTCCTGCTCTGTCTTATAACAATTATAAGTTGGAGCGGGACCAACGTTCCCCAGCTCAGTATAACAAGCGGGTTCGGTCAATAATCCGTATTTTTATCTTGATTAAGGCGTGATATGGTCGCTACCTGGAGAGAGAGAGAAGAAAACACTCAGCGTATGCTCTTGCAAGAATAGATTGGTTATTATTTTATCTAATCAGGATGGCTCCCACTGTTTTTATCAAATCTTCCTTCAAACCCTAAAAGGAAAGACTAGCCGGGATTAATTACACACTACAAGTTCGCCAATCTTTCAGCCAGGCCAGTGTCGGTATTTTGAGGGAGGTCCCCCGTGCTTTCGCACGAACCTAATTAATGTAAACCTCGTTTTCCCAGAGGCGTAACCCCGTTGACACCTTTCTAGACACCTACTTGATCGGCTAATTGTAATGTGTAAAACTCTCCCAGGAGTAACAATTACTCGCAGTGGGTATCGGGATCCAACTATCTCATAGAAGGTATGCAATCTCATTGCAAACTTCAACACTTGAAATTCCCGATAATATTTTGCCCCTAGCATGCTATGACCTTGACGCATGCCAAACAACCCATAGTCCGCTAGTCAAGTTCAACCCGTACATTTCTTGATTGAATTAAACCCACCCGCACGACCCTTGACGCATGCCAAACAACGCCGTACGAATACCCTAATCCAATTGCATCGTATGCAAGCAGATAAGCACTAGTTAGCTACCGTACACTACGCCTTGACGCATGCCAAACAACCGCAGCACGAATACTAACTAGTACTTATCTAAAATGACGGAGGGCTACGACAGGTTTTTCTGAAAACCTATTGCGTAATGAACTTGATATCGTTGTGGAATCAAATGATTTTAAAATGGAGTGTTTTTGAGGCTTTTCTAGTTTTGCTAAAGGAGTCACTCCCGGTGAAGGGATCGTCGGTCCTTTCCTCGTCGAATGAGGTGCGGGATATATCATATATATCACTGTGCAAAGCAAAAGCTCTTAAAAGCAATCAAAAGTCAAACCGAGTGTGTAGCATCTGCCAGTTATTGTTAAAGGAGTCACTCCCGGTGAAGGGATCTCGGTCCTTTCCTCATCGAATAAGGTGCAGGATATATCATATATACCGCTGTGCAAAGCAAGAACTGTAGCTACCTGTTTTATTTTTGAAATTCGATTCTACAACATCTTAGGTTTCTTTTCTTTCATTAATCACATTAATGAAGTCCCATCATTTAAATACCTAAACATCACAGATAAATACGACGAACACTTATGCCATCCGCATTCGCCTCGATGTCCCCTCGTGCACCGTTAGGTTAGGTAACTAACGGCAGAGCGGGGCAGGGCTAGCGCGGGTGTAAAACATAAGTAACGCCTATATAATATATCATATATACTATATACTGTATACATCACAGAACATATCACATGATCACATCACAGATATCGCAGCAGAAGAATCATATGAAATATTGGATATACTAGGATGTCCGTGTTTTAAATACGAGCCAGTATAAAATACGGATTCCATGGTTGCGATGAATAGCCAAACCCACACCCCTAGACCCCTACGAGAGCGGCAAGCAACCCTACCAATTCTAGAGTTAGGAGACCCGGACTCGACTCCTCGAGTTGGTCTCCCACTGGACTCCAGAACCCGGTTACTTGTGCTCCCCTCCTTGGGTCTATCCTAGTGCGGAAAAGAAAATAATATACAAAGGGTGACATCTTCCGCAACCTGGAAGTTTCCCAAATAAAAGAATATTACATACAAGTTTTTACATGAATGAAAATGAAAAACACTCATCTCACATAAAAACCCCCGGCTATTCAAACACGACGATCCAATATAACATATCCAGCAACACATAACATCACATGTCATCAACGTAAGTAAATATGCGCATCCCAATTGTCGTTGACATATAGCAACGAAACCGGCGATATCACATATTACACTTACGGTCACAGAAAAGAAAGTGTAAAACTACAACAGTTGGAATCCGCAATCTGTTTAGACATCGCATGCCTAATCAAATGAAATACTTAGACATCACATGCCTAACAATTATAAACCCCGCATTTTAGTCTCATTATCGAAAACACTTTTCAATATCAAGTCGGGTAATTCAACAAGATTCCCGACATTCTGATCGAATGCTCATCGCAAACTTTAGTAGGCGGCCGCACCCCTGATACCGTCGACGAAGTGCACCAAGGCGGAACACCGCTACCGCGAGCACCCTTACGGATGCTTTCGGCAACGGGGTTCTCCTACAGTCACTTGGTCGGGGCTATGGAGTGAGGCTGTCTATTAAGTTTACCCGGCGAGTATCCGCGTACGCTACGTGATTGCGACGGACTTTTGATCACATCAAAATTCCGTGGCAACCGATCAAGTGAGACTAAACCGCTAGATTTATAACATTCATTCAGTTATCTCATAACAACTTGTGAATTCCAATTATTGTATCACATTCCAGATAAATAGAAAATGTTAAACTTTCTGATCGAACATTTAAACACCCAAGTTTTCTCGAAACAGATCAATACATGAAACAAGTTTAAAAACATTCACTTCGTGCCTCAGTACCAACGGTCCAGCCGTAGAAGGGTCAAGCCAACGCCTCACATGTGGCACGCCGTACTACCCTAAACCCTAAGGTTCAAAGGGCAGTTCAAGACGGTCACATAATCGAGTTAAGGTTTGTTGTCTTCTAGAGGGTCCATCGCGTTACTTGCACTACTTAGAACGTCTTTAAACCACGGAAAATCCAACACTTGGAAATTTCCCGACAGGGGAAAAGGTGGGTATTTATATCCGGACGAACTTTTTAACATATTCAATAATTATCCGGAAAGACACATAGACAAAGTTTGATACTCCGATCGAAACACCGAGTCCCCAATACAACCCAGAAAATTCAACTCTTGAATAAATATTAAAAATTCCCAGGAAAACCAGCACTGCAAAGTAGGAGTTACTGTGCAAAATTCAATGCACAAGGAGACATTTCGGCCGCGTAACCGCCGCACAAGCCATGCTTGTTCCGCGGAACCGCGGCGGTTTGATGGATTTAGGCTGTCGAATTTCACATTAACCCTTACAATCTCCTGCTGAATTTTCTGCATATTTTTAATCCTAAAAAATCCCTGTTTTTGAAAAAAGTACAGAGAGCATGTTTGTGTTAGGGTTTCGGTTCGATCGGACTTCAAACGTCGTCTACACTTCGCCTAAGGCTCTAGCTTGGGTCTGATACCACTATAGGGCTCCTAGGCACACTAATGAGGTCTCACAAGGCATCAACCATGCCACTTTAAAATTTTACAAGTGCCGAGAAACCCTAATACGGATCGTTATCTAGAATTTTAGGCGAAACTAGAAGCTAGTTAACAACTTAACTAAAAGAACGGAAATACAACCTTTGTAGATCCGGTGCTCCACCTCCATAGCTCTGTGATGAAGTCCCCTTGCTGTCCAAATCAAATCCCGGGCTCTAGCGTTGGCTTCATTGGAGAAATGGACGGGCTAGGTCATCGACTACGATGTCGAAGATGATCTACGTCGAGGCATCACAAGATCAAGCTCCCACTTCACCAAGTCATGAAACTTGTGAAGAAAACACCCTATACTACTTGGCAAGTGGTAGAGGATGAAGAAATAGGAGGTGGGTTCACTTTAGAATTGGATTTCTCACTCATTTGCTCAAGTTGCCATTGATGGAGCAAGGTTTCTTCATGAAGAAGAAGAAGAGGAAGAAGATGATAGAATATGATAAGTTAATAATAATAGAAAAGAAAATCATACTTATCATATACTAACCCTTGGTTAAGTGTAAGGAATGAACTAGGGTTAGTTTAAATGGTTAGGGTTAAGCATGAGACAAGAATGGTGACTTAGTCCATGCTTCATGAATCTTCAACTAAAAACAAATATAGCCACCATTCATTTCTTATCTTTTCCAAAAATAAATAAATAAATAAATGAATAAATAAAAACAAAACCCTAACCATTTAAATAACCATGGTTTAATCTTTACACAAACTCAAGTAAGCATGTATCATCAAACATGATACAATCAAGTGCACAAAAGTATATCACATATACAACTTGTGAATTTTGAGTGAGAAAATCCATTTAAAGTGAACCAATACTAGTTAATGCAAAGTAATATATCAAATATATAATTATGCATTAAATCATCAAATCAACACTTGATTCAATGATCCGGTCATGTCGCACATAACCGACTAGTATCCAATGTATCGGCTTATCGAATCAATCCTTGATTCGATAACTAGGTTATATCGCATACAACCATTCGATACATTCATCGCGAGAATGAAATATGGTATCATATACACGCATTATTCTCGGTCCCGCACATATCTCATATGCGCTCCTATTTCGTTTCGCTTGAGCCAGGAAACCTCTGTGTAGGACTCTAAAGACTCGTCAATACGCCGGTAGCAGGTGATGATCATATCAAACACCTACAAGCCGCAAACGGTCTGCTAAACGTAACGGCCACCCGGGTATTGAGCGATCAGAAGATCGACGAGCAAGCCCGCTCATACTCCTGTGAATCCAACCAGTAACACTTACCGTACAGTCCGGTCTCGTCGTCTGATATGTCGCATATCTCGCCTAGGGGTGGTAAATGTCAGACCCCAATAGCTTGATAAGTCGTGTCGATATGAGGTCTATAACAGTTCGAGAAACTACTGGTAACACTTACCAGTAAATCTCAGCAACCCTGGCCAGGGATTTCCGGTTATAGCCAATCGAACACAGCGCAACATCAACTCCCTATACCGGGAGAGACGAATCCCCTCCTATCGCTCATTGCCTCCATGTGATTCGGGACTGTACCCAAAAGCCACCATTTTGCACGCCCTCTTGGACGTGGTAAGGTGGAAATCAAAGCACAGTGGGAACCACACAAGACTCTATGACGATCTCGGGTCAACAGACTACTCTGTACCAGTGTCACCAGAGAACTGCCATCTGACGTAAGGTATAATACCATCTGGGAGTTCTCGGCGAGTCCGTCCAGTGTACCCAGTCTCTACTGAGCACCCGTATATCATCTCTGATGTCAAACACCAATGGATATGGGATCATCCATCGCCCATCTGTATGGGTCGAGAAGGTATACGCTAGTCTACTCTGGTATATCGATGCCCCGTCTCGATACACCCACGACTAGGGACCTTGAAGGATGTACTTATGGACTACCATGTCCCCACTAGTATGATCTGCATCATAGTCCAGGTAGTCAAGTACACATCCTAAGGGCTTTACCAACATGTAACAGAGAGACAATCAATGTACACGTTAAGGTAAAGAGTAACCAGATAGCATACTATCATGTCGAGCAAGAAAGTCCTCCCTATATATGTCCCAGCATCCACTACAATATACATCCAATGTACAGTAATGGCCTCTAGGGCATACATATAACTAACAATATAAACATTCGTCTCAGGCAGTGATATGATCTCATCACAGAACACTGCAACAGAAGAACATATATGAAATATTGGATATACTAGGACGTCAGTGTTTTAATACGAGCCTGTATAAAACACGGATTCCACTGTCGCGATGAATAGGCAAACCCACATCCCTAGACCCCTACGAGAGCGGCAAGCAACACTGCCAATTCTAGGGTTAGGAGACCCGGTCTCGACTCCTCGAGATGGTCTCCCACTGGACCCTAGAACCCGGTTACTTGTGCTCCCCGCCTTGGGTCTACCAAATGCGGAAAAGTAAATAATATACAATGGTGACATCATCCTCAGCCCGGAAGTGCCCCAATAAAGAATATTACATACAATTGAATTTTACATGAATGAAAAAGAAAAACTCTCATCTCACATAAAACCCCCGGTTATTCAAAACGCGACGATCCAATATAACATATCACAGCAACACATAATATCTCATATCATCAACGTAAGCAAGTATGCAAATCCCGATTGTCGTTGATGTATAGCAACGAAGCCTACGATACACCACATACTACGCTTACGGTCACAGAAAAGAAAGTGTAAAACTACAACAGTTGGAATCCGCAACCTTCTTAGACATCGCATGCCTAACCAAATGAATTCCTTAGACATCGCATGCCTAAGAATTATAAACCCCGCATTTTAGTCTCATTATCGAAAACTCTTTTCAATATCAAGTTGGGCAATTCAACAAGATTCCCGACATCCTGATCGAATGCTCGTCGCAAACTTTAGTAGACGGCCGCACCCCCGGATGCCGTCGACGAAGTGCACTAAGGCGGTACACTGCTGCCGCAAGCACCCGAACGGATGCTTTTGGCGACGGGGTTCTCCTACAGTCACTTGGTCGGGGCTATGGGGCGTCGCTGTCAATTAAGTTTACCCGGCGAGTATCCGCGTACATTGCGTGATCGCGACGGACTTTTGATCGCATCAAAATTCCATGGCAACCGATCATTTGAGACTGAAGTGCTAGATTTATAACATTCAAATTAGTTATCTCATAACTACCTGTGGATTCTAATTATTGTATCACATTCCAGATAAATAGACAATGTTAAACTTTCCGATCGAATAATAAAACACCCAAGATTTCCCCAATATATCTCAACACTTGAAATCAGTTTAAAAACATCCATCACATGCCACAGTACCAATGGTCCAGCCGTAGAAGGGTCAAGCCAACGCCTCACATGTGGCACGCCGTACTGCCCCAAACCCTAAGGTTTAGAGGCAGTTCAAGACGGTCACATAATCGAGTTAAGGTTTGTTGTCTTCTAGAGGGTCCACCGCGTTACTTGCACGACTTAAAACGTTCTTAAACTCGAGAAAAAATCCAACTTTTGAAAAAATTTCCGACAGGGGAAAAAGTGAGTTATTGATATCTGTTCGAACCTTTTAACAGTTTCTAAAAATTATCCGGACAAAACTAAACAAAGTTAAATTATCTGATCGAATCAACGAGTCCCCAATACAACCCTAGAAAACTCAACACTTGAGTGGAATTAAAAAATTCCCATAAAAAAATAACAAGAAAGGACCTAAGAATAAATATATGAAATTCCAGGGACTAATTCAATATTTTGGCCGCGGAACCGCCGCCAAACCCTTGGTTTGGCCGCGGTTCCACGGTCATGTGAGCGAATTAGCGGGCCTTACCTCACAGTAATTCTTAGTTTTTCCTGCTTATTTTTCTGAGTATTTTTAATGCTGAAAAAATCACATTTTAAGAAAATGTACAGAGAGGGGTATAAACCGGGTATTCGGAGTTCGATCGGACTTTAAACTTCTCCTAGACTTCTCCTAAAGCTCTAGCTTGGCTCTGATACCATTGTAGGGTTGCTAGGCACGCTCACAAGGTTCTACGAGACATCAACCCTGCCCGATTAAAATTTTAGCCGTGCCGAACAACCCAAAGCCGGATCTTTAAACTAGAGTTTATACGAAAACTAACATGTTAAACACTTTAACACTAAGTGAGAGGGATTACAACCTTTGTAGATCCGGTCCTTCACTTCAATAGCTCCGTGTAGATGTCCCCTTCGCTGCGATCGTGAACTCCGGACTCTAGAGAAGCTCCACAAGAAGAACGAACGTTCTTGCTTTGATGACTTCGAGGCCGAAGATGATCTACGTCGGGGAGACACTAACTCAAGCTATTCCTTCACTAGGTCATAAACTTTGAGAAGAGAACACACTCTACTACATGGCAAGTGGTAGAGGATGAAGAAGTAGGAGGTGGGCTCACTTTAGAATTGATTTTCTCATATTTTTCCTCATAGCACCATTAGAGCTTGAAAGCTTTTTAAAGGAGCTTGATGAAGAAGAAGAAGAAAGAATAATATCATCATATGAATTATTTCTTCCTCAATAATTTAACCATTGGTGAGTTAAGCTATCATGCTTAACTCATGTAGAGAATTAACCAAGGTATGAGGTTAAGGGTTGGGTTAACTAATATCCTAAGGAATGACAAAAGAGTTGACTTTGTCAATATTTCTTCAAGCTTCATGAAGCTTGATAACTTTGACCAAAGTCTCATCTCTTTGGTTATTTGTTAGGAAATAAGTAAACCCTAATTTAACCTTGATTTGGTCTAAATCTTATTCACCCAACTTGTATGTATCATCAAGCATGATACAAACATGTACACTTGCATATATCACATATAAACAATGTGCACAATCTAGTGAGAAAATAAATCATAAGTGAGCTAATACTAGTTAATGTAATGTAATATATCAAATATATAATTATACATTAAATTATTAAATCAACTCTTGATTTAATAACCCGGCTATAACCGACTAATATCATGTATAACAACTTATCGAATCTACACTTGATCCGATAACCTGGCTATATCGCATACAACCGATCAATGTCACGAATCGCGAGAATAGAATACGGTATCTCATATCATATTAATCTCGGTCCCGCACATATGTGCTCCTACTCCGTTTCGCTTGAGCCAGGAAACCCCTATGTAGGACTCTAAAGGCTCGTCAATACGCCGGCAGTAGGTGATGATCATATCAAAACACCCACAAGCCGCAAGCGGTCTGCTAAACGTAACGGCCACCCGGGTATTGAGCGATCAGAAGATCAACAAGCAAGCCTGTACATTCTCCTGTGAATCCAATCAGTAACACTCCCGTACAGTCCGATCTCGTCGTCTTATATGTCGCATATCTCGCCTAGGGGTGGTAAACGTCAGACCCCAGTAGCTCGATAAGTCGTGTCGATATGAGGTCTATAACAGTTCGAGAAACTACTAATAACACTTACCAGTAAATCTCAGCAACCCTGGCCAGGGATTTCCGGTTATATCCAATCAAACACAACACAACATCAACTCCCTATACCGGGAGAGATGAATCCCCTCCTATCGCTCATTGCCTCCATGTGATTCGGGACTGTACCCAAAAGACACCTTTTTGCACGCCCTCTTGGACGTGGTATGATGGAAATCAAAGCACAGTGGGAATCACACAAGACTCTATGACGATCTCGGGTCAACAGACTACTCTGTACCAGTGTCACCGGAGATCTGCCATCTGACGTAAGGTATAATACCATCTGGGAGTTCTCGGCGAGTCCGTCCAGTGTACCCAGTCTCTACTGAGCACCCATACACCATCCTTGATGTCAAACACCGATGGATATGGGATCATCCATCGCCCATCATATAGGTCAAGATGCGTATACGCTAGTCTACTCTGGTGTATCGATGCCCTGTCTCGATGCACCCTCGACTAGGAACAATTATAGGATGTACTCGTCGACTACCGTGGCCCCACTAGTATGATCTCATCATAGTCCCAGTAGTCGAGTACATATCCTAAGGGCTTTATCAACATGTAACATAGAGACAATCAGAGTACATGTTAAGATAAAGTACAACCAGATAGCATACTATCATGTCGAGCAAGAAAGTCCTCCCTATATATGTCCAAGCATCCATTACAATATACATCGTATGTACAGTAATGGCCTCTAGGGCATACATATAACTAACACTATCTATGCAACAGAACAGTAACAAGCAGCTACCATCCACTATGCCTTAACGAAGGCCAACAAACATAGCTTGAATACTACGTACTACCGTCTTAAACGACGGAGGGCTACGGCTGGTTTTTGGCGAAAAACCTTTAACGTAATGAACTTGATCTCGTTGAAGGAACCTGATATCTTTTTATAAAAATATAGTGGCGAAAACCTTTGTTAAAGAGGTCACTGCCGGTGAAGGGATCTCGGCTCTTTCCTCGTGGAATGAGGTGCAGGATATTCCAACTGAATACCGCGATGCAAAGCAACATGTAATCGACTATAGTGAAGTTATTACCCTGACGCAAACTTCTGCCCAAGAGGTCACTCCCGGTGAAGGGATCTCGGCCCTTGCCTCGTCGAATGAGGTGCAGGATATTCCAACAGAATACCACTGTGCAAAACAAAAAGAAACGTCTTTGTAATAACACTTTTTAAAACTGTTCCAACAACATCCAAACATGTTTGTTTTCCTTTGCATTGATCAGAATCAACGCAGTCCCATCAATTAATCACACCAGAAAAGAACGAAAATAAAAATGTACGTATATGCCATCCGCATTCGTCGCTGGGTCCTGTCATCAAATCCGTTAGGTTACTTAACTAACGACAGAGCGGGGACTGGACTAGCACGGGTGTAAAACATATACAACATCTACTAGTATATATACCAATATACAATAATCGCTCCAGGCGTGATAATATGCAACATTACAGAAAAGTAATAAGTATTACAGAACAATACAGATAATCTGGGATCCCCGGGTTTCACAGAGCCGCTGCTGAAACCCGACGTTCCCCTGGTCGTGTGAATAGCCCGTGCAATGAAACCTAGACCCCTACGGGCACGAAAAGTTACCCGCCAAAACCTGAAGCGAGGCAGCCCCTTACAGCAAAGTGAATGGACCACTCTGCACTTCGCGGAATCCGGTAACTTGGGCACCCCTCCTTGGGTCAACCTATACCCCCTACGAGTGCGGCGAATAGTCTGCCAATACTAGAGTGAGGCCTCTCTTCCTCTCAAAGCCATGATATGCGGACCCGTTGCCCTCCAGAACCCGGCTATCCGTGCACTCCGTCGCGGGGTAAACCTAGTACAGAAATGAAAAATTTGTACAACGGGTACATCGACCTCAGCCCGGTCGTGCCCCAAAAGAATATTATACAAACAGGAAGTGGCGGCAGTCTACATGTTGGACGCTCGCCCCGCAATATCAAATGTACAAATAAATTCAAATTGCACTACCATTGCACACTGCTATCCACCACGACAAATCCGCAACATCACAGCACAACACAGAACATCAACGCGAATGTCACGTTCGCAAATCCGTCTAAAAGGACTATAGCAATTAGACGCAATTTATCGCTCAAATGACATTCACGGTCGGAGATATAATGTAAGTACTGTAAACTAACAAGTTTAAAATTTCGATCGACAAAACTTCCCGAAGTGGGCCCCACGTACATCTGCAGTACAGTAATAAAATCTGGGCCCAAACAAAACATTCCAGAAATCACAATTTACCATGAAGACCCTACTGTAGAAAAATGGTTCACTGTAGCTCTAAAACGGCGGCGGAACCGCGGCCAAACTAGGGTTTGTACGGCGGTTCCGCGGCGCTTTGGAAGCTTCAGTCTACCAAATTTCTACAGTATTCTTAAAAAAGCCTGCACGATTTTCTGAGATGCTCAAAATTATTTTTAGACATGTTTTAAAAATCGACAGAAACTTTACACAGAAAAATTCGGTTTTTGAAATTCCGTTCGATCGATATTTTAAACGCGTTAGAACATGTTAGTAAAGCTTAATGGCGTGGCTCTGATACCATGTCAGTCTATGGTAGCGCCCCGGCCGTCAATCTGACTCCAAACGCGGAACAAAAACTTTTATAACTGGCGCTATCGCATGCTATAACCCGGATCTTGCCATTAACGCTAAACTAATGAACTACAAAGTGGGTAGAAAGGCTATACTGAACGATCCGAGTCCTTCGGTCTTTAGCCATCATCCCACGCTCCTTTGCGGCTGCTCCGATCTCCTGTCTCCTCGTCCAGGTGTGTAACGTTTAAAAAATAATTAAATAAATATTAAATAAATAAAATCGTTTAAGTGAATTTTATGATTTTCGGTAAAGTAAAACGTATTTTTCGTAAAACAAAACCGTAATTATTTTTCACTATAAATTTAAAAATACCTATTTTAATTATGATATTACTAGTAAATGGTGTTTATTTAGTCACTTATAAATTTTTAGTTTAATTAAATATTTTTCCTAAATTAATTATTTTAAATATTAACATAAGCTTTATTTATGCACTAAATTAGTGTAAATTTCAAATTTGAAGGGGTTTAATTTGTAAAAATGAACCATTGCATATTAGAATCTAGTGTGTATCATGCAAAATTTATTTACAAATTTTTCCATGATTCTAGACATTTCTTTGGTTTAATTAGATTAGAAATGAAAGCAATTAAATAAAAATCATGAAAAGACATAAAGAAGTTGATATTTTGGGTGAACTTTCTACACTTTTCTCACTCTCCTCTCCCTCCTCCATGGTGTGGCCGGCCTCAACCCCCCATGGCAGCCCCCCATCTTCAAAATTTAATTTACCTCCAAAAATCATCAAAAATCCTACACAAATCCAAATAAAAATCCAAAAAAAATCCTATTTATTTCCTACCCTTTATTCTTTGCTCATTTTTACATGTATTTTGGAGATGGAAAGCATGCATTTTGGAGGCTTATTTTCATGTTTGGATTTCTTGTGTGAAGGTATAAATCTTGTTCTTTTGAATTATTGTTATTTAATGTTTCATTCTAGTATAAATTGATTTAATGAATTAATTCTATTTCCAAGTTTTAAAAATTCAAGTTAGGGTTGTAAAATCAAGTTATGATTTTTATTAATTAATTAGGGTTATTATAACTAGTTTAACATTTTTAGAAGTGGAAATTCTTGTATGGATGATAGATTGTAAATTGCTTATCCAAAATTGTTAAATTAAACCATTTTTGCAAACTAGATTTCTATATATTGTATATTTTGGTGAAATAAAATTCCAATTAATATTTGTAACACTAGATTGTGGTCTTAAGAGAATATTAACTTGTTGGTGGAATGAAAAACTCAATTTAGTTACTAGTTTTATTGATAATTGATAAATTGTGATAAAAATTGCTATTTTTGCTAACTAGTTTTTGGAAATTCTTAAATAAATGTGGTTTAAAATCTAAATTATAGTTCCATTATATTATTATCATCTTGAATTGTAGTTTAGTAAGTTAATTCATGTAAAATCATATTTTGTTGTGATATTTTGAAATTTTGCTTGCAAAGTACCGAAATGGATAAAATTTGCAAACTAGAAATCTATTTTTATACAAATTAGTGTGAGAAAAATATGGTAATGGGTTATATAATCTAGTTAGGTTATTTAATGAGTATCATGACCCTTAGTTTCATTTAAACAGTAAGTTTTGAAGTAAAACGGTAAATTGGCATTTTCGGGATTTACGAAGTCGGACGATTTGATCGATTTTTAGGGTTCCGATGATTTAAACCAAGTTTTCCATTATAAGTAATGAGTTTTAAAACTATGAGTTGTTTGTTGATTTTTATCTCGATCAATTGGCGTTTGTACGCCGATATCGAGCGATATTTGGTTCTTTTGCATGAGCGGGACATAGGTTTTAACCCATGCGCGTTTCGTGTGTCGTTTTAGTTTTGTCTGTGATTCAGTTTACGATATTATATTTGTTTGCATATAGATACCCCTCACGTGGACTGCGGACGATGAAGAAGAGGATGGCGACACCGTCTTCGGCTGACAAGGACCAGGTGAGTAGATATATATCTACGGGGGAAGTCGGGTAGATGGCGTTTAGCACCCCCGCAAACGTAGAATAGGAACGGTACTTATTGACATTAGGGAGCCAGATGTGACCCTAGATTCTTAATAAGTAGGACCCTAGTAATGACCCTAGGCTGGACTAGACTGATTTAGGAAGACCATACCAGAGGATGAATATCTTGGAAGAGATTCGTAGGTTTCAGGTAGATACACACACACACATACTGAAACTCGACGTGGTGTATACATGTATGTGTATATATATATAGGACTAGGTGCAGGTATATATATATATACAACACGTATATGGGATACAATGATGTGATATGATATACGGGAATGAGACAGTATAGCTGGGCTTGATGCCGTGATTCTTGACTACGGTCGTATTATGATGTTAGCGGATCATTAGAAAATGAGATAATGAATAGGTATACATAGATAATAAAGGGTGGTGATGATATAGAGGTACATGGGACTCTAAAATAGCACCCAGACCGTAACATGTGATTGATATTCTGATATGTTATATGTGTGACTTGATTACGACATCATATAGATGTAACTTGATTGCGATATCATAAAGGTGTAACTTGATTTCGATATCTTATAGGCGTGACTTAATCACGACTTGACATATGTGACTTGATCAAGATATGATATATGCGACATGACATTTCTGAGGATAAATTAACGATGTATATTTATGCTGACAATGATATATGATTGATGTATGCGATTACAGTATACCACCTTGATCATGACATGTGTTGATGATGATATTATACGAATGATGAGACTCGTAGGTGATACTTGACCCGTACCCCGATATTGGGATGCCGTACGATGGATATTACCGTACGAGGCATAGATATGATGATTGATCCGCACTCATGTTTCGAGGAAATCGTACTACGTACGTGACGCTATTGAGGCTGGATCGCCGACTATTAAAGATATGGACTCAGACTTTAGGTGTACTCTTATTTCTTATCGACTAGTTCTTAGGTTTAGTTCTTTAGGAGGTTAGATGGACACTAGTTAGGCTCGAGACATATAATTTTAGTTATACTTGTATATCAAATGAGTGGTTATTGCACATCTGTCTTTACATTCATACTGTAATCATAATGTTGCATGTTCATACATATGTTTCTATAATTAGTATAAACTTTGCCTGTTAGGACACCAGCACCATTACCGATGATGCGCATATTCCACGCACACTTATTTGCCGGCTCACACACATCATCATCGGTAATTGCTATGTCACGTACACTTTAGATCATATTATCTTTTATTGATAGAATCAGCAAACAGCTAGATCGGTATAATATTGTGATTACTCTATGGTGTTAGTATAGACATGGCATTTATTACTTAGACATTTCATGCATTCATATTTTTATGTTATCATGCAGTATTATGGGGCATATGCCGACACTTATCATATACTTACTCATGATTTTGGGATTTTGGATTTCTATGAGATTTCTGGATTTTGTGGAAAACCGCAAGAATATATATAAAAAAAACTTCTCTCTCTCTCCTCCTCTTTTTTTAAAATTATAAGATGCGGTTTTCTCGTGATGTATGTGTCGTCCACCATGAGATTTCATATTTTCTGTTGGATTTCAAGACCCGATTCGAGGAATGGATGAACCGTCTCGGGTACATGGTGGGCCCGGTATGGTACCCCGGGGCAAGAAGATCGAGTTATAGACGATGAGCCTGGCAGGGGAAGGCTACCTACCGGTGATGTCTGGCGCGGCGGATATCCGGAGGATACCGACCGTTGTCGTGAAATTTGATGATATGGGCCGATCCGGACTGACGGAGCCCGAGATATTGAGACTATGAGACATTGAGATTATGAGGTATTGAGACTTGAGATTTACATGTTTTGTGTCGATACTTGACACGGATTTCCAGGGATTTCATTGTTGCTATTTCAGATTTCTATACACATTTTTCTATGGTAAAAGCTAAAGATTTCTTATACAGATATATCTAGATTTCAGGATTTGTTATGTTACATTCATGGTGCATGCATACTCATTCTTATGATATAGTATTATATGAGGCACTGACACGAGCACGGAGTATTTGCATTTACACGTAGTATTACCCTGCCATTACTAGATGATTGGGACTTAGTAGTGTATCATTATGACCTAGGATAGCGTCGTGCATTCGATTTCTTTTCGTAGATTTCTTCTACTCACGAGTTGGCAACTCACCCCCGTTGTGCCAAATTTTATTACAGGTTGATGTACAGGGTTCCTTGGCAGATTGCTGGCACATGATTTCTTTCCGGGTGATTTGCACGGTAGGTTGGTTCATTTGTATCTGGACCGCCGTTGTATTTTTATTATTTCATTTGTATCTAGAAAGCTCCATCAACCAAACTTGTATTATTTGATAGATTACTGGACCATTTATTTGTTTCGACCTTAGAGTCGCGCTTGTATTATTATGATATCTGGTGGTTTTGTTTTCTTTGAGTTTTGAGCCTCGCCCTTTGGCGTTGTATACTATTATGCATTGTTGTGGTTGTTTCCGCCTTTTTGGCGTAGAGCTAGCTCCCGTTTGGGGATGCTTTTTATTGTTTGTGTATATTATATTTGTTGTACCCGTTTGGGGCCAGTTTTTACAGAGGAGATTCTGCCAAAATTTTTGGAAAAATTTGCTGATGCTTTTAAACTTGTTTCCTTCATGTTTTCTTTTACTTCTTCTTCTTTTATAGTTTAGATTTCTGGGCTTCGGCTTACTTAGGTTACGTTGCGCCTCTAGACGCTTCGTAATCTAATTGCCGGTCACGTTCCGTACTTTCGGGTCGTGACAAAGTTGGTATCAGAGCGCTAGGTTTAACCTTGTATAATTCTAGGTGACCCTTGGTTGATGGAGTAGGCGATTTAGGTAGAGTAACGTACCGTGGGTATGGTCCGCGGCATACTTATGATACGCTATTATGCTTAAGGAGCCTTAGGATGTACATTTGTTTGCACTGCATTTCATTCATTCCTTTGATCTATCTTCGTCGATATTGGAGGGTGGTTTCTGTTACCATGGGCGCACGGGCAGAGGGTGCTGCGGCTCGAATGCGATAACCATTAAGGTATTGGTTATTCTTGAGGATTGAAGCATTGCTTAGCGTGCGGACGAAGGGTATTCACATGCCGTCCAGACGAAGTTAAAGGGTTCGAACGATTATCAGAAAACCATTTTCCCAAGTTTAAGGTATTCGGAAGAACATGCAGGTATTTCGATGGACCCTCTAGAAGAATGAAACCCTAACTCGACATAATGACCACGAGAACGCCCTTGAACCTTAGGGTTTACGGCAGTTCCGCGGTGCCATTAGTGAGGCTTGGGTTTGCCCTTCTACGGCTGGACCATCGATGCTGGGGTATGTACCGGATATTTTTAAGCTGTACTTGAGTGTTGAGCTCTCGGGGAATTATGGGATTTTGATGGATCGATCGAAAAGTTTAATGTAGTCCGGATATCAGGTGAAGGGATCGACTACGTGGGAGACTCTAGATATGAGTATTGCCGTTGGTAGCGCAGTCAGCACAGTTATGAAGAGACGAGTTCGAAGCAATCGACATCAGAGGAAAGAGGTGCACATTGACGATAGTGTTTACGATTGTGATTTGGTGATTTGAATTTCATATTTCTGTTGTTGGATTTTGGTATTTTGAGGATTTTGTCCTACGATTGGTATTTCTTATGTGTACCTTCATTACATTCTATTTGTGTTTCATATATCAGTTGTATTGATATTGTTTAGTACATACCCAGTGCACTTGAATTGGTTTTAATACATTTTGAGATTTTGATTTGATTTCGTGCATATGGGTTACACATGATTTTGACATATGCTTCGACCTAGTTTCCATGCATTTTCGTACTGTGATTTTGATTTTGATATTCGGTGTATGTTTTCGTGCACCATGTGCACCTGATTAGGGTTCTTGCGCATACTTGGCGCACTTGATGCGATTTTGTGCACACCAGATGCACTAAATCAGGGTTTTGTGCAGATTAGATGCACCTGATATTGAGTCGTGCACGCCCGTTGCACTTGACAGATGTTTTTGGTGCACACCTATTGCACTTAGTTTTGTTTTTGTGTGTATTCGTGGTATCTGTATTTGGTTTCGATTTCAGTGCACACCGGACGCACATGATATTTTTATGATGTGATTGGGGTTGATTTCAGTTTGAGCAGTATGTTTTCATAATCATTATTATTTGATTTAGTAACCAGGCGGGACGTGTATGTTAAATAAAAGATATATATATATATAGCTATTATTTTTTAAACGTCCGCTACTTATGCCGTGACACATGGATCACACGGCGATTTTCAAAAGGGGTTTTTGCATATTTCTTTATCCAGATATTTGGACGGTTTTACTATGATGCGCACTATATATAAGTTATAGATTGATGTATATTATGATGGTTTTCATATTGGGTTTTGATATTTTATTCTCGCCATAACTCCGATGATTGCGTTATGCTTGACGGAGTTGATTTTAGTTATGTATTGATGATTTCGGAGCCCCGACGATTTGAGTGTTTTGCTAAACGTTTTAGTATTTGGAGGGGAAGTTTTGATTTAAATTCGGGGACCAAATTTCTTAAAGGAGGGAAGATTGTAACGTTTAAATTAAATAAATATTAAATAAATAAAATCGTTTAAGTGAATTTTATGATTTTCGGTAAAGTAAAACGTATTTTTCGTAAAACAAAACCGTAATTATTTTTCACTATAAATTTAAAAATACCTATTTTAATTATGATATTACTAGTAAATGGTGTTTATTTAGTCACTTATAAATTTTTAGTTTAATTAAATATTTTTCCTAAATTAATTATTTTAAATATTAACATAAGCTTTATTTATGCACTAAATTAGTGTAAATTTCAAATTTGAAGGGGTTTAATTTGTAAAAATGAACCATTGCATATTAGAATCTAGGGTGTATCATGCAAAATTTATTTACAAATTTTTCCATGATTCTAGACATTTCTTTGGTTTAATTAGATTAGAAATGAAAGAAATTAAATAAAAATCATGAAAAGACATAAAGAAGTTGATATTTTGGGTGAAGTTTCTACACTTTTCTTCACTTTTCTCACTCTCCTCTCCCTCCTCCATGGTGTGACCGGCCTCAACCCCCCATGGCAGCCCCCCATCTTAAAAATTTAATTTACTTCCAAAAATCATCAAAAATCCTACAAAAATCCAAATAAAAATCCAAAAAAATCCTATTTATTTCCTACCCTTTATTCTTCACTCATTTTTACATGTATTTTGGAGATGGAAAGCATGCATTTTGGAGGCTTATTTTCATGTTTGGATTTCTTGTGTGAAGGTATAAATCTTGTTCTTTTGAATTATTGTTATTTAATGTTTCATTCTAGTATAAATTGATTTAATGAATTAATTCTATTTCCAAGTTTTAAAAATTCAAGTTAGGGTTGTAAAATCAAGTTATGATTTTTATTAATTAATTAGGGTTATTATAACTAGTTTAACATTTTTAGAAGTGGAAATTCTTGTATGGATGATAGATTGTAAATTGCTTATCCAAAATTGTTAAATTAAACCATTTTTGCAAACTAGATTTCTATATATTGTATATTTTGGTGAAATAAAATTCCAATTAATATTTGTAACACTAGATTGTGGTCTTAAGAGGATATTAACTTGTTGGTGGAATGAAAAACTCAATTTAGTTACTAGTTTTATTGATAATTGATAAATTGTGATAAAAATTGCTATTTTTGCTAACTAGTTTTTGGAAATTCTTAAATAAATGTGGTTTAAAATCTAAATTATAGTTCCATTATATTATTATCATCTTGAATTGTAGTTTAGTAAGTTAATTCATGTAAAATCATATTTTGTTGTGATATTATGAAATTTTGCTTGCAAAGTATCGAAATGGATAAAATTTGCAAACTAGAAATCTTTTTTATACAAATTAGTGTGAGAAAAATTTGGTAATGGGTTCTATAATCTAGTTAGGTTATTTAATGAGTATCATGACCCTTAGTTTCATTTAAACAGTAAGTTTTGAAGTAAAACGGTAAATTGGCATTTTCGGGTTTTACAATGATGTGATATGATATACGGGAATGAGACAGTTTAGCTGGGCTTGATGCCGTGATTCTTGACTACGGTCGTATTATGATGTTAGCGGATCATTAGAAAATGAGATAATGAATAGGTATACATAGATAATAAAGGGTGGTGATGATATAGAGGTACATGGGACTCTAAAATAGCACCCAGACCGTAACATGTGATTGATATTCTGATATGTTATATGTGTGACTCGATTACGACATCATATAGATGTAACTTGATTGCGATATCATAAAGGTGTAACTTGATTTCGTTATCTTATAGGCGTGACTTAATCACGACTTGACATATGTGACTTGATCAAGATATGATATATGTAACATGACATTTCTGAGGATAAATTAACGATGTATATTTTTGCTGACAATGATATATGATTGATGTATGCGATTACAGTATACCACCTTGATCATGACATGTGTTGATGATGATATTATACGAATGATGAGACTCGTAGGTGATACTTGACCCGTACCCCGATATTGGGATGCCGTACGATGGATTTTACCGTACGAGGCATAGATATGATGATTGATCCGCACTCTTGTTTCGAGGAAATCGTACTACGTACGTGACACTATTGAGGCTGGATCGCCGACTATTAGAGATATGGACTCAGACTTTATGTGTACTCTTATTTCTTATCGACTAGTTCTTAGGTTTAGTTCTTTAGGAGGTTAGATGGACACTAGTTAGGCTCGAGACATATAATTGTAGTTATACTTGTATATCAAATGAGTGGTTATTGCACATCTGTCTTTACATTCATACTGTAATCATAATGTTGCATGTTCATACATATGTTTCTATAATTAGTATAAACTTTGCCTGTTAGGACACCAGCACCATTACCGATGATGCGCATATTCCACGCACACTTATTTGCCGGCTCACACACATCATCATCGGTAATTGCTATGTCACGTACACTTTAGATCATATTATCTTTTATTGATAGAATCAGCAAACAGCTAGATCGGTATAATATTGTGATTACTCTATGGTGTTAGTATAGACATGGCATTTATTGCTTAGACATTTCATGCATTCATATTTTTATGTTATCATGCAGTATTATGGGGCATATGCCGACACTTATCATATACTTACTCATGATTTTGGGATTTTGGATTTCTATGAGATTTCTGGATTTTGGGGAAAACCGCAAGAATATATATATAAAAAAAACTTCTCTCTCTCTCCTCCTCTTTTTTTAAAAATATAAGATGCGGTTTTCTCATGATGTATGTGTCGTCCACCATGAGATTTCATGTTTTCTGTTGGATTTCGAGACCCGATTCGAGGAGTGGATGAACCGTCTCGGGTACATGGTGGGCCCGGTATGGTACCCCGGGGCAAGAAGATCGAGTTGTAGACGATGAGCCTGGCAGGGGAAGGCTACCTACCGGTGATGTCTAGCGCGGCGGATATCCGGAGGATACCGATCGTTGTCGTGAGATTTGATGATATGGGCCGATCCGGACTGACGGAGCCCGAGATATTGAGACTATGAGACATTGAGATTATGAGGTATTGAGACTTGAGATTTATATGTTTTGTGTCGATACTTGACATGGATTTCCAGGGATTTCATTGTTGCTATTTCAGATTTCTATACACATTTTTCTAGGGTAAAAGCTAAAGATTTCTTATACAGATATATCTAGATTTCAGGATTTGTTATGTTACATTCATGGTGCATGCATACTCATTCTTATGATATAGTATTATCTGAGGCACTGACACGAGCACGGAGTATTTGCATTTACACGTAGTATTACCCTGCCATCACTAGATTATTGGGACTTAGTAGTGTATCATTATGACCTAGGATAGCGTCGTGCATTCGATTTCTTTTCATAGATGTCTTCTACTCACGAGTTGGCAACTTACCCCCGTTGTGCCAAATTTTATTACAGGTTGATGTACAGGGTTCCTTGGCAGATTGCTGGCACATGATTTCTTTCCGGGTGATTTGCACGGTAGGTTGGTTCATTTGTATCTGGACCGCCGTTGTATTTTTATTATTTCATTTGTATCTAGAAAGCTCCATCAACCAAAATTGTATTATTTGATAGATTACTGGACCATTTATTTGTTTCGACCTTAGAGTCGCGCTTGTATTATTATGATATCTGGTGGTTTTGTTTTCTTTGAGTTTTGAGCCTCGCCTTTTGGCGTTGTATACTATTATGCATTGTTGTGGTTGTTTCCGCCTTTTTGGCGTAGAGTTAGCTCCCGTTCGGGGATACTTTTTATTTTTTGTGTATATTATATTTGTTGTACCCGTTTAGGGCCAGTTTTTACAGAGGAGACTCTGCCAAAATTTTTGGAAAAATTTGCTGATGCTTTTAAACTTGTTTCCTTCATGTTTTTTTTACTTCTTCTTCTTTTATAGTTTAGATTTCTGGGCTTCGGCTTACTTAGGTTACGTTGCGCCTCTAGACGCTTTGTAATCTAAGTGCCGGTCACGTTCCGTACTTTCGGGTCGTGACAAGGTGGCACCACGTCAACGGATCTTTAAACAGGCTCCCGCCTCTATACTGAGGCAACTCGGTCATCAAGTCTGCTAAAAGAGATGACCAAGATGAAGTAGAGAATGAGTAGAACACTTTGTCTCGCTTCATCCAAAACCATGGATGAACGGTTAATAAAGTTTCCTTTTGAATGGAGTGAAATGAGAAATGAGCATATCAAATTTCCATGAACCAAAATCTATCATCTATTTTTTCCCAACCCTTATACTTCCAAAAGAGGGATCGGCCACTTCTAAAGAGGAGGGGGTGAGGGTAGGAGGAATTGGGTGACCATAAGAAATAATGTATCATCAAAGATCAAGAAGAAATATCCTAGCTAGAACAAAACACATTAAAGCAAATGGTGACCCATAAACCTAGTCATCAACCATTTAATGCAAAATGGTGACACACTTAAACACCTCACCATCTTCTAGAAGCACTCTCATGACTCACCCTCATGACTCACCCTCATGAAGAAAAGATAAATCCGTATTAAACCGAATGTTTAAGACGGGTGATAGAAAACTGGCAACTTCGAAAAGCGATCCCGAAACGAATTTCAGGATAACCCCGTAACTGTATAAACATACCCGCATTCGTATTACGACTGAATACAAATGCAACTGAGAAAAAGATATTATATCTACAAAGTATAATACATGGATCCGGCTTAAACCAAAGCCCACCAGTATTATCTTCCCGAAATATGACACGTGCGTAAACGCACGTGCATTTTCCGAACCCTGCCATAAAACCATACGACCTCTACAACGTTTCGCCCAAACTTGGGAACCTATCTGTGGGGGACTTTAATGACTCATCAGTACCCTGGTTTAACCACAAGCACGTCAGCGGCACTAGCAGTGCGTAACGGCTGGCCATGTACCGACCTCAAGGGAAGCCGATGAGCGAACTCATCCTGGAACCCTACTGAGCCTAACAGTGACAATATACATACAGTCCGGTCCGTTCGTCTATGAGTATCGTATATCGGGCCTAGGGGGCTGGTAACGTCAGACCCCCAATAGCGGTATAAGTCGTGTCGGAGACAAGCCCTGAACACCCTGAGAAACTACTGGAATACTTACCAGTAATTCTCACCTTCTTTGGCCAAGGACTTGGCGTAATGGCTTTCCTAGACGCAGCGCGATCTCACCCCCAATACCGGGAGAGACGAATCCCCTGCCGATCTGCTCACTTGCCTCCATGTGGCTCGGGACTGTACCCAAAAAATACCTGTTTGCACGACTCCTTTAAGCCGTGGTAGGGTAGAAATCAAAGCACAGTGGGAACTCACACGAGACAAATGACGACCTCAGGTCGATGAACTAACCTGTACACATGTCACCAGGGAACTGCTATCTGACGCTAGGTATAATACTAACTAGTAGGTTCCCGGCGAGTCCTGTCCGGTGTACTCATAACCCAATGAGCACCTGTATACATCTTAGGTGATCCAACTGACACCAGTGGCTTGTGAGACCTGCCACCGCCCCTCGTCGGGGTCTCGACTGTATACACTAGTCTACTCCGGAGTATCGATGCCCTGTCTCGAAACTCCCATGACTAGGGACCACTATTAAGGATGTGCTTATAGACTACCCAACTCTCACGTATATGATCGCCATCATACTGTTGGTAGTCAAGCAAGATCCTAAAGGCTCTATCAACGTGTAATAGTGATCAGTCACCTGAACCTGTACACGACTGATAAAGGCAAACCAGATAGCATACTATCATCTCGAGCAAGATTTTCCTACCGGTATAGGTCCTCCTCAATCATTGCAATCACGTACCTGCGATCCAATAATTGACTTTGAGGGCACTATATCCAACAGCATGGAGTCCTATTAATTATATGTGATGGGCAAGAAAGGGGTGAGAGATTTTCATCTCTCAAGCCTTTCCCAAATCTAACCCTAACAAGCGAGGAGACTACTGCTAATTAAGGAATTGAAAAACATATCTATCTATCTAACTAGGGCAGATAAGAAAATTATACTACGACAGAATAAAAATTAACTAAGGCAATTAAATATAACTACTTACTTTATTGATGGTTCTCTCCAAACATTTACACAGGAATTTACAGATCTGAATAGATGAATAAAAATAGGCATAACCTAAAACAGGTTTTAGGGTTTCAATTTACAGAACATAGAAACCCTAGGTTTACAATCGTGTCATATCTGCAATTATAATTTTACCCTCTAAGAAAAGAACTAGTCAACGCACCGCCAGCCGCCAAGAATTTTCCGCCGACCCGGGGTTTTTATGGCCGCGGAACCGCGGCCAAAACCCCTATTTGGCCGCGGATCCGCGGCCATATAGTGGAGTCTTGGGATTCTTTTTCCTGGGGAGCTTTCTACTGATTTTGGCTTTCTGTTTCTTTACATGGTTTCTCAGTTTGTCTTCTAGATTTCTTCCAGATTCCCACAGTGAATAAAGTCGTGGACTTTTACCGCTTGCTTCGTGTCGAAGTTTTGAACCTTGCATTGCCTTTGTGCTTTGTGAACGTGTTTGTTGATCTTCGTTTAGTCTTCACACTGTAGGCTTGATCAAGATTCTTCCATTTGTCGGTCGTAGTCTCACTTTTGCATTGTCTTTTCATCAATTTCACTGTTTTTGTTCCGAGAACCTGTAACCTGCAACTATGTAGCAGACATGGGTCAAAAGCACCTGTTTATTTGTAAAATGAATAAGAATGGGGAATATAATAATGCAAAATTATGGTATGAACATAGGCTCTCCTATAGCAATTCGGTCTGCTGCTGTTGACTTTCTAACATGCCACGTATAACTCCAAGTAGTGCAGTATTGTTGTCACGCCTCCCATATACTTGCAAATTTTCTTCTGCTATGATTCTGAGGTCAAAACGAACGACGAGGTTTAGCAACGAAAACGAGGTTTAAATTCAAAATATTAAAACTGAGCGAAGCAAAGAGATAATTTAATAATCAATTCAAAGAATACGGATTAAGTGTAGGACTATAAGTTACTCATACAGTTAACCGTATTGTATCCATGTCGTGATACATGGGCTTAATATCGTAACTCTATGTAAGTCGTCCGAATCCTACGGTCAGAGTCAATGAAATCTGCAGCATGACATACTGGGGAAAACCTAGACATGTGATTCTAATCTAAAAGGTCGGGAGAACCAAGACTAAGTTTGACGTCAGCCTGGCTCTGGTACCAACAAAATCTTGTTATGCCCCGCTTCCCAAAATATGGAATACGGAGAGCGACGAAGGCCAGCCGTGCTACCTACGGTAAGGAAAAATCCTTTATAGTCACATAAGGCTGTCTAGATTAACCTATCAAAAATAAAATCCAATACCAAAAGGAATAATACTGATAATCATGCTGCAATGAAACCAAAAGAAATACTAAAAATGCATCCACTAGATAATTGATGCAAAAAGATCCGATACAATAGGTTCGAAAAGAAAACAAAATCTGAAAGATACATAAGTTCTAATGTCCCAGGGGGCGCACATACTAAATACTAGCAGAAAAGAAAAAAATAAACTATGGGTTACTGATCTTCAACAAAGTTCTGACAGTCGCTGCGATCCTGCTCGGCCTGAAAATATGTCTCTGAACCTGAAATGACAAATCTCAGGGATGTCAGAACATCCCAGTAAGCAATCAACGTATAAGGTGTGTGTGGTATGATAACATGAATATATTAAAGTAGTTAAGCCTGTGTGCACAAGAAAAACAGATATATAAATAAATGCATTGATACTATGAAACAAACATGTAAGAGGTCAAGTCATAACCTAACTGGTCACTAAAAGGTAAACTATCATATCGTAAGCTCGAGTGTGTGCGTCAACCTCTGTAGGAGTATTCCCAACCCAAGAGTGGTGCCCCAGGGGTTAGGAAACACGGACCCAACTGTGGAATGAACACGCGACCGATATAGCCCGGTACGAGCTGTAATAACATGCGACCGATATAGACCCGTACGAGCTGTAAACATGCGACCGATATATCCCGGTACGAGATGTAATAACATGCGACAGATATAGCCCGGTACGAGCTGTAAACATGGGACCGATATAGCCCGGTACGAGCTGCCGGCATGGGACTCCTGAGATCCTGTTGTACGGACGCACACTCAAACTATCCCAACACCCGCGTATTTATAGCTACTATGGTGATGATTAGAGCACTAATTAAGAATGCTGAAAAGACTGTAACTTGTGATATAGGAATTGTATAGAAATGAAACTGGTAAATATTGGTGTGTCATGTCATGTAGTTCAGCATTCTAATTAGAGATCTCGTTCTTAGTAAAATGGACTAGAGTAATGAATAGTCAAGACATGTCGAAAGTAATTGTTATCAGGTACTGGTAACTGCATGAAAGTGATGTATAAGCTGGTATTAGTCATGGTTGTTATCTTTACCGTTAATCTTAACATGGATATAATAATCGTAAGCTGGCTAGTAAGGTACATGTAAAAGTTAGATTAACAACTTTCAAACCTTTTTCGTAGTTAAATAGATCTCATAGCAAAACCATACTTAATCTAGTTTTCTGATTATCAATTGGTTGAATACGAGTCTATATCTTTCTAACGATATGAAATCATTAAGCACTAACACTTTCCTTCTATTTTAGTGCAGGAAAAAGACTATATATATATATATATATATATATATATATATATATATATATATATATATATAAGGGGTTGCCGATGTGCATCGACCAAAGCAAAGCAAGAATACTTGCCTGAGGATAAAAATCACGGGAAAACGATGTACGAAGATGCGAGGCACGATCTCAGCTAAAGTTCGACTTGGGATCCTAGATAAATTTATCATCGGTTAAACTATAAATATTCTCATAAATACTATCACACAACCAACGCAAACATATCAACTTAGGGTTTTAAATCCTAATTTTCCCTTCCTTCAAGTCCTCTGTTTTATTCCACCATCCAATATAATTTCACTGTCAAAATAAACTCCATGTACACATATTTATAACTTATAAACAAACCCATAAACTTAAAGTTTAAATCTTCCATTCCCCTTTCAATGTTCACTGTTTTCCTATCATTTTATTTTTTTTTTAATTTTTTAATTTTTGTTTTAAAAATAGGGATCAAGGAAACTTACAGAGGATGATGGTAAATGATAGGGTTTGGATGGGTCCTGGTCGAGTCGAGAAAGCGTCGAAGAGTGATCGGATCTGGCGATGGGAGGGCTGTGATGGTGGTGGGGCAGGTGACGTCGCCATTGGAGAGAGGGGAGCAACCGCGAGGTGGAGACGAGGGCTGCGGCGGCGGGAGATGGTGACGGTGAGGGCAACGACGGGGTGCAGCGAGGATGGGTCATGCGGTGATGGGTTGCAGGGGGATGCAAGATAGAGGGAGATGAAGAGGTCGAGGAGGGAAAGAGGAGAGGCAGGATCGAGGGTGGAGGCGACGACGACGAGGCTCAGCGAAGGTGTGGGTTAGGGTTTCGCGAGGGCGAAGGCGGCGGGTGCGAAGATGAGGGCGAAGGCGGAAGAAGGAGGCGAGTGTGGGCGAGTGAGGAGAGGGACTCGAGGGTTGCGGCGGCGGCGATGGTGACTACATGGCAAAACGGAAGGGGCTACCGCGATGATGGGGTGAGAGGAGAGGAGTCGGTGGCGAAAAGGAATTTGAGGAGTGGAGGGGGGGGAGAGAGATGTGAGTATAAGAGAGAGATATTTTGATTTGTATATATAATTTTTTTAAATATATATATATATATATATATATATATATATATATACACACACACACACACACATACATATCTTCAATTGATTGTATTTAGAGAGTCGACACAGATTTTTCTTGTTCTCATATTAATAGTAAACAGGAGTAGCCAAGGTAATTTATGTATGCAAACCAAATATTAATAGGTCAATTTAGGAATTTTAAGATATGCAAAATATTGTTTTGCTGCTACTAAGGAATTATTATATATAATATAAAACTGAAGATTTTTCATATCAAAATTGTTTACGGTAAAAATTCAAAATAAAATATTCTAGCAGCCAATTAAAAGTTCTAAAATCATGGAAAAAGAATCTCGATAAATCTTGAAGTATTGCATCCAAATAGGGCTGTTACACAATCCAATATGCTGCAGCTCTGCTAAATATTCCCTGGTACTTACTTGATCATCGGAAGGTCCAACGGCGGTCTCCCAACCCGGGACTTCTTTGCAGGTAGCTCGGCGTCCCCACCAACCAAAAAAGCCATTGAGATTCACACGCTCAATCTGTAGGGTTCCTAGGCTTGCTTAAGAGGTCTCACAAGGCATCAACCATGCCAATTTCTAATTTTTCCGGTGTCGAGAAACCCTAATGCGATTGTTGACTAGAATTTTAAGTGAAACAAGCAACTAGTTAACAACTTTAACTAAAAGGGAAGGGGCTACAACCTTTGTAGATCCGGTCCTCCACCTCTATAGCTCCATGATGAAGTCCCTCTACTGTACCCATCGGATCTTGGACTCTCACGGTGGTTTCATCGAAGAAAAGATCGGGCTAGGTTGCCGACTTCGATGCCGAAGATGATCTACGTCGAGGCAACACAAGATCAAGCTCCAACTTCACCAAGCCATGAAACTTGTGAAGAAAACACCCTATACTACTTGGCAAGTGGTAGAGGATGAAGAAATAGGAAGTGGGTTCACTTTGGATTTGGTTTTCTCACTTGGATTCATCACTTAAGAATTTTCAAGAAAGGGTTTTCTTTTTCTTCGTAAAGAAGATGAAGAAGAAGAAGAAAAAATGGAATTCTTATTAAAATGAAAATTCAAGTGATGGTTATCATAGTCCAACCATGGTTGAGTGTAGAGAATTAACTATGGTTTTGGTGAATGGTTAGGTTAAAGGAAATGAAG
The DNA here is from genome assembly GCA_030015575.1 of Agapanthus africanus. NCBI lineage: Eukaryota > Viridiplantae > Streptophyta > Magnoliopsida > Asparagales > Amaryllidaceae > Agapanthus > Agapanthus africanus. The sequence continues at coordinate 605,040,621 of JASDDO010000019.1, read as the reverse complement.
ACAAAATGGTCACTTGGTCAAAGCTTCATGAAGCTTCAACAAGCTTCATGTTTGAAAGCAACCATTTTGTTTTTATTTCACCTTTTTAACCCAAAAAGAATAGATAAATAAATAAGTGAAATGAAACCCTAACCATTCACTAAACATGGTTTAAGTCTTTACACAAATCCAAGTTTGCATGTATCATCAAACATGATACAAACAAGTGCACAAAACTATATCATATATACAATGCGCACATGCGAGTAAGAAAATCCATCTTAAGTGAACCGATACTAGTTAATGCAAAGTAATATATCAAATATATAATTATGCATTAAATCATTAAATCGACGCTTGATTTAATGATCCGGCCATACTGCATATAACCGACTAATATCAATAGTAACAACTTATCGAATCAACACTTGATCCGATAACCCGGCTATATCACATATAACCGATCAATGTCACAAATCGCGAGAATCGAATACAGTATCACATACTGGTATCATTCTCGGTCCCGCACATATCTCATATGCACTTCTATTTCGTTTCGCTTGAGCCAGGAAACCTCTGTGTAGGACTCTAAAGACTCGTCAATACGCCGGCAGCAGGTGATGATCATATCAAACACCCACAAGCCGCAAGCGGTCTGCTAAATGTAACGGCCACCCGGGTATTGAGCGATCAGAAGATCGACGAGCAAGCCCGCTCACACTCCTGTGAATCCAATCAGTAACACTTACCGTACAGTCCGGTCTCGTCGTCTGATATGTCGCATATCTCGCCTAGGGATGGTAAACGTCAGACCCCAATAGCTCGATAAGTCGTGTCGATATGAGGTCTATAACAGTTCGAGAAACTACTGGTAACACTTACCAGTAAATCTCAGCAACCCTGACCAGGGATTTCCGGTCATAGCCAATCGAACACAGCGCAACATCAACTCCTTATACCGGGAGAGACGAATCCCCTCCTATCGCTTATTGCCTCCATGTGATTCGGGACTGTACCCAAAAACCACCATTTTGCACGCCCTCTTGGATGTGGTAAGGTAGAAATCAAAGCACAGTGGGAACCACACAAGACTCTATGACGATCTCGGGTCAACAGACTACTCTGTACCATTGTCACCAGAGAACTGCCATCTGACGTAAGGTATAATACCATCTGGGAGTTCTCGGCGAGTCCGTCCAGTGTACCCAGTCTCCACTGAGCACCCGTATATCATCTCTGATGTCAAACACCAATGGATATGGGATCATCCATCACCCATCTGTATGGGTCGAGAAGGTATACGCTAGTCTACTCTGCTATATCGATGCCCCGTCTCGATACACCCACGACTAGGGACCTTGAAGGATGTACTTATGGACTACCATGTCCCCACTAGTATGATCCGCATCATAGTCCAGGTAGTCAAGCACACATCCTAAGGGCTTTACCAACATGTAACAGAGAGACAATCAATGTATACGTTAAGGTAAAGAGTAACCAGATAGCATACTATCATGTCGAGCAAGAAAGTCCTCCCTATATATGTCCCAGCATCCACTACAATATACATCCAATGTACAATAATGGCCTCTAGGGCATACATATAACTAACACAATCTTCCATAACAATTCTCAACCGTTCAGTCCCGCTGGCCACAAAATCGACGGAGGACATTTGAGGGAGATCTTGACCTCCATCAGTTGGCGCCGTTTGTGGGTACACCATTTTCCACCCAAAAAAGTTGATCTTTCGCCTTCGATTCAATGGCCAACGATCATCGCAACGAGGATCCTGAAGTGTTTACTAGCACCACGATAGGGTTAAAACGGACATCACACATGCTATTTTCAAAATTTCATGGTGCTAATGAACACTAACCTAGAATCTAACTAGAAGATTAAGGTTTTAAACATGATATCAAAAAACTACAATAAGAGAAAGAGTATACGACCTTCATAGACCAAGTCCTTCTCTTCAAATGCTCCGGGTAGAAGTCAACACGACTCCTCAAGGTTCCACTTGAGAGAATGAACGAGCTTCCTACGATTACCTTCGTGCCGAAGATGATCCATCCGAAGCTCCACTAATCCAAGGTATCTCTTCACTAAACTCTTTAGTGAAGGAAACGCGCTACACTTGATTGCTAATCAAGTGTCGGATGGTGAAATAGAGGTTTTGTTTGCTCACTAGGGTTCTCACAAGCTCAAGGTTTCACAACTCATGTGAGGGATTGAGCTTGGAGGTGGAGGTGAGGAAAATGTAGAGAGCAAGAGCTCAACTCAAGAAAAATGAACTCTAAAATAGCTAAGTGTTAGAATGGCTCATTCTCTTGACCTCACTTCATGGAATAAAATTGCAAAAAAAATTGCAACCATACTTGGATAGTGAGTCAAGACCAATAAACAATAGATAAAAGTCATACTTCACCCATGCACAAAATATCTCCACATTTTACACCTCATTTTCTATTTTCTAAAAATAGAAAATCCATGCCATACTTCATATATATATATATATCACATATATATATATATATTAATATATATATATATATATTATGAAGAATAATTAGTAAGCTAATAATATTAGTTAATATATAATTATATCAAATATAATATATATCAAATTAGTTAATAATCTGGTTATATCACATATAACCGACTAATATCATTTATCTGTATATCACATTATCAAATCAACACTTGATTCGATAATCCGGTTATATCACATATAACCCAACTGATAACAAATAACCGCCAGATTAGATTACGGTATCTCATACTCGTATTTAATCAGGCCCTCGCACATATCAGCATATGTGCCCTACTTCGTTTCGCTTGAACCAGGAAATTTCTATGTGGGATTCTAAAGACTCGTCAATACGCCAGCAGTAGGTTACGATCACATCAGTTACCCACAAGCCGTCAGCGGTACTAGCTGGACGTAACGGCTACCCAGGTATTGAGCGAATAGAAGATCAAAAAGCAAGCTTTTCCAAACTCCCATGAAGCTTATAGGTAACACTTACCGTACAGTCTGGTCTCTTCGTCTGATATGTCGCATATCGAGTCTGAGGGTGAAATCGTCAGATCCCAATAACTTGATAAGTCATGCCGATGTAAGGCCTATAACGGTAGAGAAACTACTGATAACACTTACCAGTAAATCTCATCAACAGCCCTGGACAGGGACTTCCTGTTATAGCCAATAGAGCATAACGCAACATCAACTCTTTATACCGAGAGAGACGAAACCCCTCCTATTGCTCATTACCTCCATGTGACTCGGGACTGTACCTAAAATCCACCTGTTTGCATGATTCCATTAAGCCGTGGTTGGGAGGAAATCAAAGCACAGTGGGAATCACACAAGACTCTATGACGATCTCGGGTCTACAGACTAACCTGTACCAGTGTCACCAGAGAACTGCTATCTGACGATAGGTATAGTACCATCTAGGAGTTCTCGGCGAGTCCTGTGCGGTGTACCCATTCTCTAATGAGCACCTGTGTACAATCATTGATGTCAAACTGTTAGTTATGTGTATGCCGTAGAGGCCATTATTATACATATGATGTATATTATAGTGGATACTTGGACATACATAGAGAGGACTTTCTTGCTCGACATGATAGTATGCTATCTGGTTGCTCTTTGTCTTAACATATAGACTTGTATTGTGATACTGTCTTGCTCTCACATGTTGATAAAGCCCTTAAGATGTGTACTTGACTACCAGGACTATGATGGAGATCATACTAGTGGGGCCAGGGTAGTCCACAAGTACATCCTTTAATAGTTTCTAGTCGAGGGTGTATTGAGACAGGGCATCCATATTCCAGAGTAGACTAGCGTATAGCTTCTTGACCCATATGGTGGGCGATGGATGACCCCACATCCATTGGTGTTTGACATCAAATATGGTAAACGGGTTCTCAGTGGAGACTGGGTACACTGAACGGACTCGCCGAGAACTCCTAGTGGGTATTATACATATCGTCAGATAGAAGTTCTCTGGTGACATTGGTACAGGTTAGTCTGTAGACCCGAGATTGTCATAGAGTCTTGTATGATTCCCACCGTTCTTTGATTTCTACCTTACCACGTTCAAGAGAACGTGCAAAACGGTGGCTTTTGGGTACAGTCCCGAATCACATGGAGGCAATGAGCGATAGGAGAGGATTTGTCTCTCTCGGTATTGGGGATTGATGTTGCGTTGTGCTCAATTGGATATAACAGGAAGTCCCTGGCCAGGACTGATACAGAGATTTACTGGTAAGTGTTATCAGTAGTTTCTCGACTCGTTATGAGCCTGATATCGGCACGACTTATTTGCTACTGGGGTCTGACATTTACCATCCCTAGACTAGATATGCGACATATCAGACGAAGAGACCGGACTGTACGGTAGTGTTACCAACAGGCTTTACAGGAGTATGAGCATGCTTGCTTGTTGATCTTCTGATCTCTCAATATCCGGATAGCCGTTACGTCCAGCTAGTACCGCTGATGACTTGTGGGTGCCTGATATGATCATCACCTACTGCCGACGTATTGACGAGTCTTTAGAGTCCTACAAAGAGGTTTACTGGCTCAGGCAAAATGAAGTAGGAGCACATATATGATATGTGCGGGACCGAGATTAATATGAGTATGTGATACCGTATTCTATTCTCGCGATATGTGATATCGGTCGGTTATATGTGATATAGTCGGGTTATCGAATCAAGTATTGATTCAATAAGTTGATACAAATAATATTAGTTGGTTATATGAGATTTATCCGGATTATTAAATCAAGTGTTGATTTAATAATTTAATGTATAATTATATATTTGATATATTTACATTAACTAATATTAGCTCATTTAAGAATTTTTTTATCTCACTTATGCATTTGATATATATTAATTGTGTTTCTTTTTGTGTCATGCTTGATGCCACATGCCACATGAGTGTATGAGACTCACACCATGCTCATGATAATGTAAGGTTTATTTATTTAAAGTAAATCTAAATTAGTTGGAAATTAGTCACATGGGTGAAGCTTGTCGAAGCTTGTGGACCCATTGACTTAGTCCACTAGTTTTGTCTTTCCTTAGATATTTATTAACCTAACCATTATCTAAATCCATGGTAAAGTCTCTACATGAGTTATATGAGATATTTTCTCACCCATGGTTGCCACAACATTATTGGCTTCATCTTCTTCATCAACAAGAGAGAGCTCTCTAGGTTTTGGAAAGGTGGGGAAAATTAGTGAGAAAAAGATTTCTAAAGTGAGCAAAAATCCTACTTCATCATCCTCTACTAGATTATCCATTTAGTTTAGGCTGTTAGCTTCACTATGAAGAGGTAGATTGAGTTAGTGTCTTCTCGACGTAGATCATCTTCGGACTCGAAGAATTCAAGTAAGCTTGTTCCTTTCATCTTGTGGAGCCTTTCTAGAGTCCGGGAGTTCACTACTTGGAGCGAATGGACTACTACACGGAGCTATTGAAGTGAAGGACCGGTCTACAAAGGTTGTATTCTATGTTCACTTAGATGTAAAGTAGTTTACATGTTGTATTATTTAATTCTCTAGTTAAGATTCTAGGGTTAGGGTTGTTTAGCATGGCAAATTTTTGAAAATAGCATGGACGATGCCTTCCGAAACCTTGCTATCGTGCTAGTCATTCCTATAGTGGTATCAGAGCCAAGCTAGAGAATTAGAGGATATTTGTAGAATTACGAAACTGAAACAACTCCAAAACATCGAAATAAAAAACCTAGTTTCTGTCGAAATTTTTAGAGTGTCTAATTTTTTCTAACCAATTGTAGAGTGTTACATGAGATGTAATATGAGCACCAAATGAATACGAAGCCCTTCCGCCAGATTTGACCCGGCGAGATGCTTCAAAAAACCTGCCTGGCTGGCCCATTAATGTATTCTCGGGTTCGTTTTGGTTTGGTGCTTCAGGCTCTGGGTTTTGGTGTTTCAGGTTTTGCTTGTTTTAACTAAAATTGCATGTGATGTTAACTTTCTGTAAAGGCAATTTGGAGTGTTTCGTAGTCGTAATTTTAACATCGTTTCGTGTAATTTATACGGCGTTAAAAAGTTCGAATGAATATCAATAACCCATTTTCTCCCTCGCTGGAAATTTTCCAAGAGTCGGATTTTTTCAAAGTTTAAAATATTCAAAAATCATGCAAGTAATTCGATGGACCCTCTAGAAGAATGAAACCCTAACTCGATTCTATGACCGTCAGAACCACCGCCAAATCCTAGGGTTTACGGTAGATCCGCGGTGCCATAGGTGAAGTAAGGGTTGGCCCTTCTACGGTTGCTCCATAGGTACTGTGGCATGTTATGAGTATTTTTAAACTGTGCTCAAGTGTTGAGCTCTTTGGGAAATTTTGGGAGTTTGTTGATTCGATCGAAATGTTTAACATCATCTAGCTATCTGTGAAATGTGATACATGTTAGGTCCACGTTACCTCTCCCGGTACTTTCGGGGTTGCGGAAACGGTAAATCAAAATTTTTCTAAACTTTGTAACATGGACCGTAAAAGCCGGATCTTTGCTAAACTAAACTAGCATACTTGCAAAGAAGAGTTAACTACTCGGCAAAGTGGTTATACCTCAACTTGAACTCCTTCTCTTCTTGTTGTTGTTCTTCTTTGATGTTCTTCTCTTCTTGTTGTTCTTCTTATTGCTTGCTCAATGGTTGATCCGGACTTCGGTCACCTCCGCGGCCTCCTTGAGTCGAAGACGATCCACCCGAGAGATGTACACCGAGCTCCACCTCAAGCCGAGGTAACTAGGGCAAGGAGATTGCTAATCTAGAAGCCCTAGGTAGTGTAGAGAAGATGTATGGATGTGTTTGTCAAGTAAAATCCTTTTTCTCTCAACACATGAGATCAAAGGAGAAATCAAGAGGAGGAAGAAGAAGGAGATTTTCTAGCAACCATGGAGCTTCTCATTTCAAGAGAGAGAATGAGAATAAGCAAAATGAAAAGCTTAACCAAGAGAAAAGCTAACCATGGTTGCAATAATGCACAAACATTATCATTACCAATCCAATCAAGATAAAGGTGATGGCTACAAATGACATGACCATTATCATAACTAAATAAAAAGAAAACCAAAGAATACTTTAGATCTTCTAAGAAGATCCAAGTCAACTTTGGTCAAAAGGTCAACAAAGTCAAGATGGTCAAATGGTCAATGTAATTAGCCATAACAAAATTATCAATGAAAGGATTAGTAAATAATATCCCCGGCTCATTATGGTTTTGACCAAACGAACTGTCGAAACCCTAATGAGTCCGCCTCAAAATGGTTTTGACCGAATCAACTGTCAAAACCCTAATGAGCCTGCCACATAGTGGTTTTGGCCGAACCAACTGCCAAAACCCTAATGAGGCACCTCCTCCTTCATCGCTCCAGAAAACTGTGCATACACACCTGCATCCGTATTCCGTAGAATGCGGATGCGCAGAAGACAAAACAAATCCATTCATGCAATACTAGGATCCGGCTTAAACCAAAGCCCACTAGTATTGCCTGCCCGAACACCACACGCACACAAGTGTACGTAAGTGATCGCAGCCCTGCCGTAAAACCATACGGCCTCTACACGTTTCGCTCAGTGCAGGGAAACTCTCTGTGTGGGACTCTAAAGACTCAACACTACGCTGGCAGTGGGTTTAACCACAGACCGCAAGCGGCACTAGCTGTACGTAACGGTCCCCAGGTAGATGTCGATAAGAAGGCCGATGAGGTAAACCCATCCGAACTCCTACTGAGTCTGTATGTGACAATCTCCGTACAGTCCGGTCTGTTCGTCTGATACATCGCATGTCGGGCCTAGGGGGGCGGCAAGCGTCAGACCCCTAATAGCGGTACAAGTCGTGTCGGAGTGAAGCCCAGAACACCCTGAGATAACACTGGAACCTACCAGTATATCTCGCTTGCCCTGGCCAGGGACTACTCGTGTAATGGCTCTCCTAGACACAGCGCGATGTCAACCCCCAATACCGGGAGAGACGAATCCTGTCTAACCGTCACTGCCTCCAAGTGCTTCGGGACTGCTCCCAACTACTACCTGTTTGCACGACTCAGTAGAGCCGTGGTTGGGTAGTAATCAAAGAACAGTGGGAACACACTCGAGGCAAAGTGACAGTGTCAAGTCAGCGGACTAAGCTGTACTCATGTCACCTGGGAACTGACAACTGACGATAGGTATAATACCAACCATCAGTTCCCGACGAGTCCTGTCCAGTGTACTCGTAACCTAACGAGCACCCGCATACTATCTCAAGTACGACGTACCGACGGCTGTGGGACAGACCGTCTCCCGTGCTGGGATGAGAAGCGCATACGCTAGTCTACTCCGGAGTATCGATGCCCTATCTCGGTACTCCCACGACTAGGGACGTGTATAAGGATGTGCTTGTAGATTACCCAGCCCCCACGAGTGTGATCGCCATCACAACGCCGGTAATCAAGCAAAGATCCTAAGGGCTCTACTAATGCGTATAGGTGATATAATAAATAAACACACATGTACACATTAAAGCAGAGACAAACCAAGTAGCATACTACTATATTGAGCAAGATTGTCTGTACAACTGTGAATATCCCAAGCTTCCATCAAGTAATATACATACTAGTATGATACAGTAATGGCCTCTAGGCCATATACACCAACAATCTCCCACTTGCACTAAGGCCATGTACTGGCGTATCGAAGACCTATCATCTCGATCAGCCGCTCGAACTGAGTCTGGGGTAAAGCCTTTGTGAATGGGTTCGCAGTGTTGTCCTTTGTGTCCACTCTCCGCACCTCGATCTCCTGTCGATCAATGATCTCCCTGATCAGGTGATACCGCCTTAAGATGTGCCTGGATTTCTGATGGGACCTTGGTTCCTTCGCTAAAGCTATAGCCCCATTGTTATCGCAATACAGAGGTATTGGGTCAACAATGGACGGAACCACCTGAAGTTCACTAATGAACTTCTTAATCCAGACCGCCTCTTTTGCGGCATCGCATGCAGCAATGTATTCAGCCTCCATCGTCGAGTCTGCGACGGTATCCTGCTTGGAACTCCTCCAACATACCGCCCCTCCGTTGAGGGTAAACACAAAACCCGAGACAGACTTGCTGTCATCTTTGTCACTCTGGAAGCTTGAATCGGTAAAGGACTCGACCCTGAGGTCTCCATTACCGTAAACCAGGAACATCTCCTTAGTCCTTCTCAGGTACTTGAGAATGTTCTTCACTGCTGTCCAGTGGTCTTCCCCTGGGTCTGACTGATACCGGCTTACCGCGTTTAGCGCGTAAGCTACATCTGGTCTTGTACATAGCATCGCGTACATTATAGATCCTACCGCCGAAGCGTAGGGTATAGTGCTCATGCGAACCCTCTCCTCGTCAGTCTTAGGAGACATCTTCTTGGAGAGGGTAATTCCGTGCAATGCGGGTATATTACCGCGCTTGGAATCCTCCATACTAAATCTCTTTAGTACGGTCTCTATGTACCTGGACTGCGAAAGTCCCAGTAGTCTCTTGGATCTATCTCTATAGATCTTGATCCCCAGAATGTACGAGGCATTACCCAGGTCTTTCATGAAGAACCTTTGTGACAAAAATAGCTTGACCGATTGTAGCATAGGAATATCATTTCCTATCAAAAGAATGTCGTCCACGTACAAGACTAGGAATACGACAGTTCGTCCTACAATCTTCTTATATACACAGGGTTCATCTTCGTTCTTGATGAAATCAAATTCCTTGATTGCCTCATCAAAACAGATGTTCCAGCTCCGCGATGCCTGCTTTAATCCATAAATGGATTTAAGCAACTTGCACACCCTTCCGCTGCTCCCACTGTCTACGAAACCTTCTGGTTGATCCATGTAAACGCACTCTTCCAAACAACCGTTTAGGAAAGCCGTCTTAACATCCATCTGCCAGATTTCATAGTCATGGAAGGCAGCAATGGCAAGTAGGATCCGAATGGATTTGAGCATAGCCACCGGAGAAAAAGTCTCGTCATAGTCCAAACCAGGTCTTTGACGAAAACCTTTTGCAACGAGTCTAGCTTTATAGGTTTCCACCTGCCCATCTACACCAAGTTTCCTTTTGTAGATCCATTTGCATCCAACGGGTTTTACCCCAGGTGGAGCAATATCCAAGGTCCACACTTTATTGGCGTACATGGACTCCATTTCGGATTGCATTGCTTCCTGCCACTTATCAGAGTCCCTACTGATAATGGCCTGCCTGAAACTGGTAGGGTCATCTTCTTCCAAGATGCAATCCTCTCGATCCCCGTCTATGAGAAAACCGTAGTCTCTCTCGGACGGATGAGAAATCCTACCAGATCTGCGGAGTGGCTGAGGTTCGTCTGGGGTTATTGAATCCTGAGGTTCTGTCAAACTTTCAGTTTCAGTTTGTGGTCGCTGAATTTCTTCCAATTCTTCCGTGCTCCCACTAATTTCTTTTGCAAGAAACTCCGTTTCCAAGAAAACGGCATGCTGAGCAACAAACACCTTCTGTTCCTCGGTGTGGTAGAATAGATATCCATAACCATTCTTTGGATATCCCACAAACTTACATAAAACTGACCGTGCCTCTAGTTTATCCGGTTTATGCTTTTTAACATAAGCCGGACAACCCCATATCTTAGATCTTTTAAGATATGACCTCTTTCCATTCCATATCTCGAACGGAGTCTTAGGCACAGATTTAGACGGAACATCATTCAATAGGTATGCGGCTGTCAATAGCGCATGTCCCCAAAATGAAAGCGGCAACTCGGCATTACTCATCATGGAGCGAACCATATCCAGTAGGGTACGATTCCTCCGCTCCGAAACACCGTTGTGCTGTGGTGTATAAGGAGGAGTAAGCTGAGAGAGAATACCATTCTCTTTTAAGTAATCTAGGAATTCCGTGCTTAAGTACTCCCCTCCCCTGTCAGACCGGAGGATCTTGATACTTTTGCCTGTCTGTTTCTCTACTTCGTTTCTGAATTCCTTGAATTTCTCAAAAGCTTCAGATTTGTGTTTCATCAGATACACATATCCGAACCTAGAGAGATCGTCAGTGAATGTGATGAAGTACGAGAACCCACCCCTTGCATGTATAGACATCAGACCACATACATCACTATGTACGAGTCCCAAGAGCTCTGCTGCTCTTTCTCCATGTCCGGTGAACGGAGATTTGGTCATCTTTCCTTTGAGACAAGACTGACAAGTTCCATAAGATGAAAACTCGAACGCATTCAAGAGTCCATCTTTATGCAACTTACTCAGTCTTTTCTCTCCGATATGACCAAGTCTACAATGCCACAAGTAGGATTCATTCGTATCTGAATTCTTCCTCTTGCGTGTGTTTTGTATGTTGAGAACTGTATTCTGATTTAGAACGTAGATACCATTAAACAGTGTACCCTCTGCAACCAGTACCTTATCAAGGTAAATGTTCATGATATTCTTTTCAAGAACAAAGTTATATCCATCTTTATCGAGTAAAGAAACTGATATGATGTTGCAAACCATGGAGGGTACATAGTAGCAATCGTTCAAAATCATAGTCTTGCCATTTGGCAATACTAGGTGATATTCACTGACGGCTGCCGCATTAACTTGTGCTCCGTTCGCTACTCTGAGCGACATATCACCCGGTGCAACTTTCCTACTTTTTCTCAGTCCCTGCAATAAATTACAGATATGAGATCCTGATCCGGTATCAAGTACCCAGGAGGTAGGGCTGACCGTAAAACAGTTCTCAATTACAAGAACACCTGAAGTAGATGCAAAACCATGCTTCTTCTTCGACTGGGTATCCTGGAAATCCATACAATCCCCTTTCCCATTCTCATACTCATGACTGTTGTCACAAGTTAGAGCTGAACCAACTTTCCCCAGTCCCGAATAAGAATTCGGATCGGTCAAGCGATACATTTTATTATCTTGATTAGGGCGTGAAAAGGTTGCTGCCTGGAGAGAGAAAAGAAACACTCAGTGTATGCTCTTGCAAGATTAGATTGGTTTATTAATTTATCTAACCAGGATGTCTCCCACTGTTTACTCAAATTCTTCTTAAAACCTTTTTAAAAGAAGAACTAGCCGGGTTTTTAATTCACGTCACATTACTTGCTTAACCTTTCAGCCAGGCTAGTGTCGGTACTTCGAGGGAGGTTTTCCAACGCTTTTGCGAAGTTCCTTAATTAAAGAACCTCTTTTCCCTGGGGGCGTAACCCCGCTAACACCTTTCTAGACACCTACTAGGTTTATAGCATTGATCGTTAAGTGAAATAATCTCCCGAGAGTAAACCAACTCATCAGTGGGATCGGGATCCAACTGTCATTGTGTGATAACCTAGATGGAATCCACTCTAGTCACCACACTCCAGAAGGTGTGCTAAATCTGCAAGTTTCAGTTCTTTTGAAACTCCCGATGTGGTTTTTGCCCCTAACTGTTCATGACCTTGACTAGGTCAACAAGCCACAAACTGTTAGACAAGTTCTACCCGTCATAATCCTGATTGCATTAGACCCACCCGTACGTGCCCTTGACTAGGTCAACAAGGCCGCACGACTGTCCTAACCAATCACATTTGTAATCCACAGAAAAATATTATTTAGCTACCGTTCACTACGCCTTGACTAGGTCAACAAACGCAGCACGAATACTGAATAATATTAATCCGAAACGACGGAGGGCTACGGCTGGGTTTTTGGCGAAAAACCCGTTAACGTAATGAACTTGATATCGTTGAAGGAACCTGATTGCACCTTTTTGAAAATCATAGTGGCGAAAACTTTTGCTAAAGAGGTCACTCCCTGCGAAGGGATCTCGGCTCTTTCCTCGTCGAGTGAGGTGCTGGGCATTCATAAGATGAATACCTCGATGCAAAGCAAGAATAATCGACTATGGTGAAGTTATTACCCTGACGCAAACCTTTTGTCCAAGGGGTCACTCCCGATGAGGGGATCTCGGCCCTTGCCTCGTCGATTGAGGTGCTGGGCATTCATAACCGAATACCTCGATGCAAAACAAAAAGATGAACGTCCTTGTAATAACAGCTTTTTGAAAAACTTGTTCCAACAACGTCTTTTAGGTTTATTTTCTTGCATTAGTTCTTTTAATGCGTGATATTCCTGCATTAGTTCTTTTAATGCGTCCCATCATTTAATCCTACCATTGCAGAAAACAACCAAAATATGACGTACGCTTATGCCATTCGCATTCGCCACGGGGTCCCGTCATCACTCGTTAGGTTACTTAACTAACGACAGAGCGGGGGCTGGGCTAGCGCGGCTGTAAAACATAAGCAACGCCTAAATAGTAAAGCAATGATAGACATTACAGATCACAGATGAATACATTGGATATACTAGCAATCCGCAATCCTTTCGAGCCTGCAACGAAAAGCGGATTACACGGTCGCGGTGAATAGCCAAAAACCCCACCCAAGACCCCTACGGGTGCGGCAAACTACCCACCAAGTACTCGGCAGTTTGTGCACCCCTCCATGGGTCTATCCTAGGAGCAAAAACAGTAAAAAGAATTATACAATGACGGCTACAACCCCGACCCGGTTGTGCGGCCAAACAAATAATAATATTACATCAATTTACATTTACAATGAATGAAAGAAAAACAAAAGCTCATCAAATATCCACCCCGGCTATTCACTCGCGACAGTCCAACACATTCATATACACATTCCAATATCAAACACAGATCATGTATAACCCCGACCAATCGTCTTATAGCGATTAGCCGACGTTCATTACATGCAAACATCACAGATATAACCAACATAGCCAAAGTGTAGCGAAGTTCGAAAAAAATACGGAATTATAGGACCCCAAAAGTAAATTTCTGTTCTGGAAAATCTGGGCACATATAATATATCTGAAAAATCCCAAAATCCCACCAGAAGAACACTGCACGAAAAACGATGCAGAGAGGACAACAAACGGCGGCGGTTCCGCGGCACATGCATACCTCGTGCCGCGGAACCGCGGCGGTTTGAATGAATTAGGGCATCGTTTTTCTTGGGTGTTCACACAAAACCCTGAGCCGAATTTACAAGTATAAAGTTTTTCATTTAGAGCAGAAAAAAATTCAACAGAAACTTAAGGTTTTAGTTTTTCCGGTTTTGCGATTTTTCGGTTTCGAACTTCCATACACTTCGCTACCAAGCTAGTTTAAGTTTAGTTAGGCTCTGATACCACTGTTAGGTCCACGTTACCTCTCCCGGTACTTTCGGGGTTGCGGAAACGGTAAATCAAAATTTTTCTAAACTTTGTAACATGGACCGTAAAAGCCGGATCTTTGCTAAACTAAACTAGCATACTTGCAAAGAAGAGTTAACTACTCGGCAAAGTGGTTATACCTCAACTTGAACTCCTTCTCTTGTTGTTGTTGTTCTTCTTTGATGTTCTTCTCTTCTTGTTGTTCTTCTCATTGCTTGCTCAATGGTTGATCCGGACTTCGGTCACCTCCGCGGCCTCCTTGAGTCGAAGACGATCCACCCGAGAGATGTACACCGAGCTCCACCTCAAGCCGAGGTAACTAGGGCAAGGAGATTGCTAATCTAGAAGCCCTAGGTAGTGTAGAGAAGATGTATGGATGTGTTTGTCAAGTAAAATCCTTTTTCTCTCAACACATGAGATCAAAGGAGAAATCAAGAGGAGGAAGAAGAAGGAGATTTTCTAGCAACCATGGAGCTTCTCATTTCAAGAGAGAGAATGAGAATAAGCAAAATGAAAAGCTTAACCAAGAGAAAAGCTAACCATGGTTGCAATAATGCACAAACATTATCATTACCAATCCAATCAAGATAAAGGTGATGGCTACAAATGACATGACCATTATCATAACTAAATAAAAAGAAAACCAAAGAATACTTTAGATCTTCTAAGAAGATCCAAGTCAACTTTGGTCAAAAGGTCAACAAAGTCAAGATGGTCAAATGGTCAATGTAATTAGCCATAACAAAATTATCAATGAAAGGATTAGTAAATAATGTCCCCGGCTCATTATGGTTTTGACCAAACGAACTGTCGAAACCCTAATGAGTCCGCCTCAAAATGGTTTTGACCGAATCAACTGTCAAAACCCTAATGAGCCTGCCACATAGTGGTTTTGGCCGAACCAACTGCCAAAACCCTAATGAGGCACCTCCTCCTTCATCGCTCCAGAAAACTGTGCATACACACCTGCATCCGTATTCCGTAGAATGCGGATGCGCAGAAGACAAAACAAATCCATTCATGCAATACTAGGATCCGGCTTAAACCAAAGCCCACTAGTATTGCCTGCCCGAACACCACACGCACACAAGTGTACGTAAGTGATCGCAGCCCTGCCGTAAAACCATACGGCCTCTACACGTTTCGCTCAGTGCAGGGAAACTCTCTGTGTGGGACTCTAAAGACTCGACACTACGCTGGCAGTGGGTTTAACCACAGACCGCAAGCGGCACTAGCTGTACGTAACGGTCCCCAGGTAGATGTCGATAAGAAGGCCGATGAGGTAAACCCATACGAACTCCTACTGAGTCTGTATGTGACAATCTCCGTACAGTCCGGTCTGTTCGTCTGATACATCGCAAGTCGGGCCTAGAGGGGCGGCAAGCGTCAGACCCCTAATAGCGGTACAAGTCGTGTCGGAGTGAAGCCCAGAACACCCTGAGATAACACTGGAACCTACCAGTATATCTCGCTTGCCCTGGCCAGGGACTACTCGTGTAATGGCTCTCCTAGACACAGCGCGATGTCAACCCCCAATACCGGGAGAGACGAATCCTGTCTAACCGTCACTGCCTCCAAGTGCTTCGGGACTGCTCCCAACTACTACCTGTTTGCACGACTCAGTAGAGCCGTGGTTGGGTAGTAATCAAAGAACAGTGGGAACACACTCGAGGCAAAGTGACAGTGTCAAGTCAGCGGACTAAGCTGTACTCATGTCACCTGGGAACTGACAACTGACGATAGGTATAATACCAACCATCAGTTCCCGACGAGTCCTGTCCAGTGTACTCGTAACCTAACGAGCACCCGCATACTATCTCAAGTACGACGTACCGACGGCTGTGGGACAGACCGTCTCCCGTGCTGGGATCAGAAGCTCATACGCTAGTCTACTCCGGAGTATCGATGCCCTATCTCGGTACTCCCACGACTAGGGACGTGTATAAGGATGTGCTTGTAGATTACCCAGCCCCCACGAGTGTGATCGCCATCACAACGCCGGTAATCAAGCAAAGATCCTAAGGGCTCTACTAATGCGTATAGGTGATATAATAAATAAACACACATGTACACATTAAAGCAGAGACAAACCAAGTAGCATACTACTATATTGAGCAAGATTGTCTGTACAACTGTGAATATCCCAAGCTTCCATCAAGTAATATACATACTAGTATGATACAGTAATGGCCTCTAGGGCATATACACCAACAATACAATATTTGGAATTCATATTGTTAGACATGAAATCCGAAGTATATGATATTTCGGGTTTATCATGTCTAAGGTGATTGTGGATTCCAAATGTTGTAGTTAGACATTTTCTATTCTGCAACCGTAAGTGTAATATATGGTGTATCGCCGGTTTCGTTGCTATATGTCAACGACAATTGAGATATGCATATTTACTTTTGTTGATGACATGTGATGTTATGTGTTGCTGGAATATGTTATATTGGATCGTCGTGTTTTTAATAGCCGGGTTTTTTTTACGTGAGATGAGAGTTTTTCATTTTTATTCACGTAAAAAAATTGTATGTAATATTCTTTTATTGGGACACTTCTGGGTTGAGGATGATGTCACCATTTTTGTATATTATTTAGTTTTCCGCATTAGGATATACCCAAGGTGGGGAGTACAAGTAACCAGGTTCTAGAGTCCAGTGGGAGACCATCTCGAGGAGTCGAGACCGGGTCTCCTAACTCTAGAATTGGTAGGGTGGCTTGCCGCTCTCGTAAGGGTCTAGGGATGTGGGTTTGGCTATTCATCGCGACCGTGGAATCCGTGTTTTATACTGGCTTAATTTAAAACACGGAATTCCTGGTATATCTAATATTTCATATGTTATCTTCTGCTGTTGATATTCTGTGATGAGATCACTTTATATGCGTGAGACAAATGCTTTATTATTATATATACGACATATAATAAACGTTGATGTTTTGCACCCGCGCTAGTCCCGCCCCGCTATGCCGTTAGTTAAGTAACCCAGCTGTGCATAACGGGACACTATGGAGAATACGGATGGCATAAGCGTACGTTGTATTTTCATTTCTTCTGTGATGCTTAGGAAGCATAATTGATGGGACTTCATTAATGAGATTAATGAAAAAGAAAGAAACCTAAAAGATGTTGTGGAATCAAATTTTCAAAAAGGGTAACTCTAGTTTTTGCTTTGCATAGCGGCATTCCTTGTAGAATATCCTGCACCTTATTCGATAAGGAAAGAGCCGAGATCCCTTCATCGGGAGTGACCACTTTAGCAAAAGCTAGCAGATGCTACAACCAACACGGTTTTGTTTTTATTGCTTTTTTTAGTTCATGCTTTGCATAGTGGTATTTGTGAAATATCCTGCACCTTATTCGATAAGGAAAGAGCCGAGATCCCTTCACCGGGAGTGACCTCTTTAGCAAAACTAGTAAAATCCTCAAAAACATTCCTTTTCAAAATCACTAGATTCTACAACGATATCAAGTTCATTACGCAAAAGGATTTTCTTAAAAAAACCTGCCGTAACCCTCCGTCATTTCAGATAAAAACTATTTAGTATCCGTGCTACGTTTGTTGACTATGTTAAGGCGTAGTGTGCGGTAGCTAATTAGTGCTTATCTACTAAAGCATGAGATGCGATCGGATTAGGTTAGTCGTACGACTTTGTTGACTATGTTAAGGGTCGTATGGGTCGGTTTAATTCAATCAGGAAATGACGGGTTGAACTTGGCTAGCACTTATGATTTGTTGACTATGTTAAGGTCATAAGTTGCTTGGGGCAAAATATTATCGGGAATTTCAAGTATTGAAATTTGTAATGAGATTGCATACCTTCTATGAGATAGTTGGATCCCGATACCCACTGCGAGTAAGAGTTACTCCTGAGAAAGTTTTGCACATCACAATTAGCCGATCAAGTAGGTATCTAGAAAGATGTTAACAAGGTTACGCCCCTGGGAAAACGAGCTTTATTTTAATTAGGTCCGTGCGAAAGCACGGGGAACCTCCTTCAAAGTACCAACACTGGCCTGGCCGAAAGATTGGCGAACTTGTAGGGTGTAACTAATCCCGGCTAGTCTTACCTTTTAGGGTTTGAACGAAGATTTGATAAAACTAGTGGGAGCCATTCTGATTAGATAAGATAATAACCAATCTAATCTTGCAAGAGCATACGCTAAGTGTCTTCTTCTCTCTCTCTCCAGGCAGCGACCATGTCAGGCCTTAATCAAGATAATAATATGGAGGTATTGACCGAACCCCCTTGTTATACTGAGCTGGGGAACGTTGGTTCCGCTCCAACTTATAATTGTTATAGTTCCAAGCAGGAAATAGGGGAACATCCGGATTCCCACGCCACCCAAACGAAGAATAAGCATGTTGATGCATCTTCTTCGGGTGTGTTAGTTACCGAGAACTGTTTCTTAGTACACTCTACGTCCTGGATATTAGATACCGGATCGGGATCCCACATATGTAATTGTTAGTTATATGTATGCCCTAGAGGCCATTATTGTACATATGATGTATATTATAGTGGATGCTTTGACATACATAGGGAGGACTTTCTTGCTCGACATGATAGTACGCTATCTGGTTACTCTTTATCTTACCATGTACACTGATTGTCTCTCTGTTACATATTGATAAAGCCCTTAGGATGTGTACTTGAATACCTGGATTATGATGTGGATCACTAGTGGGACAAAGGTAGTCTGTGAGTACATCTTTTAATGTCCCTAGTCATGGGTGTATCGAGACGGGGCATCGATATACCAGAGTAGACTAGCGTATACCTACTCGACCCATGTAGATGGGAGATGGATGATGCCATATCCATTGGTGTTTGACATCAGGGATGATATACGGGTGCTCAGTAGAGACTGGGTACACTGGACGGACTCGTCGAGAACTTCTAGATGGTATTATACCTCACTTCAGATGGTAGTTCTCTGGTGACACTTGTACAGGTTTGTCTGTCGACCCAAGATCATCATAGAGTCTTGTGTGATTCCCACCATGCTTTGATTTCCACCTTACCACGTTCAAGAGAATGTGATATATTAATTTACATTAACTAATATTTGCTTACTTAAACATTTCTTTTTCTCACCTGTGTGCATATAGTATATATGTGATATATATTAATGTAAAACTTTTGTGTCATGCTTGATGACACATGTGACATGGGTGTATGGGACATACACCTTGCTTATAATAATGGAATGGTTTTATTTATTTAAAGTTAATCAAAATTAGTAGGAAATTAGTCACATGCTTGGAAGCTTGGAGAAGCTTGTAGCATCTTTCACTTAGTCCACTAGTTTTGTTTTACTTGTAGATATTTATTAACCTAACCATTATTGTAACCCATGGATTATTCTCTACATGGGATAGTGTATGACACTAACTCACCCATGGTTGCTATTCTCACCTTATGAGTTCATTCTTCATCTCTTTACTACATCTTCTTCCTCATGAGAAAAAGCTTGCTAGCATTTTCCAAAGTGATGAAATAATGTGAGAAAAAGAAATCTAAAGAGAGCCCACATCCTACTTCATCATCCTCTACTATTAGCCATTTAGTTTAGTGTGTTTGCTTCACTAATCTACCATTAGTGAAGAGGTAGCATGAGCTTCAGTCTCCTTGAAGTAGATCATCTTTGGCCTCGAAGACTTCGAGAAAGCTTGTTCATTTCTCCAAGGGACCCATACTAGAGTTCGGGAGATCTCTACTCGCAGCGAAGGGACTACTACACGGAGCATTAGAAGTGAAGGACCAGTCTACAAAGGTTGTATTCCACATTCTCTTAGATGTAAAGTAGTTTACATATCGTATCGTCGCATTTTATAGTAAAGATTCTAGGGTTAGGGTTAGCTAGGACGGCAAATTTTTAAAATTGGCATGGACGATGCCTCCCGAAACCTTGCTGCCGTGCTAGATAACCCAGCAGTGGTATCAGAGTCGTGCTAGAAAATAAGACGATGTTTGTTAGATTACGAAACCGAAACGACTCCGAAACTTGAAACACTAAACTAAGTTTCTGTCGAATTTTTAAATTCTTCAAAATTTTTTTAAACAATAGCAAAATGTTGTATGAGATGCAACATGAACACAGTGTGAAATTTAGCCCATCTCCTCGGAAAATGGCCAGCCACATCACCAATAAAACCGGCCACCTTGGTTTAGTAGTGGGGTTTTGAGGGGTTCCTAGGCACATCCATGAGATTCTACAAGTGATCAAACATGGCCAATTCAAAAATTTTCTATGTGCCAAGTGACCCTAAGCAAGATCGTAACTAGAGGTATAGGCGAAACATGCAAATAAACGACTTTATTGCTAAAGGAAAGTGATTACAACCTTTGTAGATCCGGTCCTCCACTTCCTTGGCTCCGTGATGACATCCTTCCGCTGTACCCATCGGAATCCTAGACTCTCACGGTGGTTTCGTCGGAGAAATGATCGGGCTAGGTCGTCGACTTCGATGCCGAAGATGATCTACGTCGAGACAACTCAAGATCAAGCTCCAACTTCACCAAGTCATGAAACTTGTGAAGAAAACACCCTATACTACTTGGCAAGTGGTAGAGGATGAAGAAATAGAAAGTGGGTTCACTTTAGTATTGGATTTCTCACTCTTTTTCTCATGTTGCCATTAATGGTAGCAAGCTTTCTTCTTGTTGAAGAAGAAGAAGAAGAAGAAGAAGAATATGATAAGTATTTATTGGAAAATAGAAAATAAGTCATTCTTATCATATTAGCAACCATGGTTAAGTGTAGAGAATAAACTAAGGTTAGGTGAATGGTTAGGTTTAGCATGAAACAAAAATGGTAGACTTTTTCAAAGCTTCATGAAGCTTCAACTATAAAACAAAGCAAGCCACCATTTCTCTTTTTGCCAAAAATGAATAGATAAAAATAAATAGATAAGTAAATCAAAACCTTAACCATTAACATAACCATGGTTTAATCATACACACCCAAGTTTGCATGTATCATCAAACATGATACAAACTAGTGCACAAAACTATATCATATATACAATGTGCACATCAAGTGAGAAAATCCATCTTAAGTGAACAAATACTAGTTAATGTAAAGTAATATATCAAAAATATAATTATACATTAAATCATTAAATCAACACTTGATTTAACGATCCGGTCATATCGCATATAACCGACTAATATCAAGTGTATCAATGTATCGAATCAACACTTGATTCGTTAACCCGGCTATATCATATATAACCGTCCAAAGATACAAATCGCGAGAATAGAATACAGTATCACATACTGGTATTATTCTTGGTCCCGCACATATCTCATATGCGCTCCTATTTCATTTCGCTTGAGCCAGGAAACCTCTGTGTAGGACTCTAAAGACTCGTCAATACGCCGGCAGCAGATGATGATCATATCAAGCACCCACAAGCCGCAAGCGGTCTGCTAAACGTAACGGCCACCCGGGTATTGAGCGATAAGAAGATCGACGAGCAAGCCCGCTCACACTCCTGTGAATCCAACCAGCAACACTTACCGTACAGTCCGGTCTGTTCGTCTGATATGTCGCATATCTCGCCTAGGGGTGGTAAACGTCAGACCCCAGTAGCTCGATAAGTCATGCCGATGTAAGGTCCATAACAAGCACGAAACTACTGATAACACTTACCAGTAAATCAGTGCAACTCTGGCCAGGGATTTCCAGTTATGGCCAGTCGAGCATAGCACAACATCAACCCCCAATACCGGGAGAGACGAATCCCCTCCTATCGCTCATTGCCTCCATGTGAATCGGGACTGTACCCAAAAACCACCTGTTTGCACAACTCAGTAGAGTCGTGGTAGGGTGGAAATCAAAGCACAGTGGGAGACACACAAGACACTATGACGATCTCGGGTCAACAGACTAAGCTGTATCAGTGTCACCAGAGAACTGCCATCTGACGTGAGGTATAATACCATCTGGGAGTTCTCGGCGAGTCCGTTCAGTGTACCCAGTCTCCACTGAGCACCCGCATACCATCTCCAATGTCAAACACCAATGGATATGGGATCATCCCTCGCCCATCACATGGGTCAAGAAGATATAAGCTAGTCTACTCTGGAATATCGATGCCCCGTCTCGATATTCCCACGACTAGGAACAATGAAGGATGTACTCATTGACTACCCAGGCCCCACTAGTAAGATCTACATCATATTCCTGGAAGTCGAGTACACATCCTAAGGGCTTTATCAACATGCAACAGAGAGACAGAAAGTATACATGTTAAGATAAAGAGCAACCAGATAGCGTACTATCATGTCGAGCAAGAAAGTCCTACCTATATATGTCCCAGCATCCACTACAATGTACAGTAATGGCCTCTAGGGCATACATATAACTAACAATCTCCCACTTGCACTAGGGCCATCTATAGCAGTGGTTGCAGTATCACATACTCAACCATCCCATATAAGTCTCTCTTTGGGAAAAAGCCTTTGTGAATGGATCCGCCGTGTTGTCCTCTAAGTCTACTCTCCTAACCTCGATCACCCTGGAGATCAACTATCTCCATGATCAGGTGATGCTGCCTCAGAATATGTCTGGGTCACTGATGGGATCGGGGTTCCTGGGCCAAAGCCACACTTCCATTGTCACACAATGGTAGGAACCCAGGTCATCTCATGAACCAATATACATCCAAATTGCCTCTTTGGTAGTATCTTTAATAGCGATGTTACCAGCCTTTATCGTCTAGTCTGCCACGGTATCTCGCTTGGAACTCTTCCAACATACCGTCCCTTCACTGAGGGTAAAAACAATGCCTGCGACTGACATTCAGTCGCCCTTATCACCCTGGAACCTTTCAGTGATTCTCCCCAGGATCGATTGATACTATCTCACTAAACCTAGTGAGAAGCCTAACATCCATTTAGATCTATCTCATAGATCCAAATCCCAGGATTTAGGAGGTATCACTTTGATCCTGTATGGAGAACCCTTGTGATAAGAGGATATTGACTGTGCGTAGCATAGGAAACTCTTTTCCTAATAAGAGTATGTTGTCCACGTACTCTACGAGGATGACCACCTTACTCTATACTATCTTTTTGTATATACAAGGTTCGTCTACCATTTTGATGAAGTCAAACTCTTTGACTACCACATCAAAACAGACGTTCCAACTCCGCGATGCCTGCTTTATCCTGTAAAGCAAGTTGCACATGTTTCCGCTGCTCCCACTGTTTACGAAGCTCTCTGGCTGTGTACTTATAGACATTCTCTTCTAAATCAGTATTTAGAAAAGCAGTCATGACACCCAACCACCAGATATCGTAGTCATGGTATGTAGCAATGTTAAGTAGGATCCGGATGGACTTAAGCATAGCTACTGGAAAAGGTTTCATCATTTTCCATGCCTGGTCGATGACGAAAACCTTTAACAAGTCTAGCTTTGAAAGTCTCAACTTTTCCATCTACACCAAGTAATCTTCTCAAGATATACTTGCTCCTGATGGGGATTTAACCCTTCAGATATCGCAACCAAAATCCATACTTTGTTGGTGTACATGGATTCCATCTCAGATCGCTAAGCATCCAGCCATTCTTACAGAGTCTCACTCCTGATGGCCAGCTCGAAACTAGTTGGGTCATCATCTCATGATGCATTTCTCGCTCCCACTGTCATCGAGAAACCGAAGTATCTCTCTGGCGGATGAGGAACCCTACCAAATCGGCGGAGAGGCTGAGGTTCGTCGGGGACTATTGAATCCTTTGGTCCTGTCAAATCAGCTGCAGTTTTGTATAGCTGGAACCTTTCCAGTTCTACAGAACTGACCTTGCCTCGATCTTGTCCGGATTTTGCTTTTGACATAGGCCGGACAATCCCAAATCTTAACTTACTTAAGAGATAGGCTCCTCCCATACCATATCTTATATGGAGTGGTAGGCACTGATTTGATTCGAACCCAATTCAATAGGTATGCAGCTTCTCAAGTGCATAACCCCCAAAAGGAAATAGGTAACTCAGTAGCACTCATCATAGAGCACACCATATCTAATGCGGTGCGATTTCTCTGCCCTGATACACCGTTGTGCTGTGGTGTATTCAGAGGAGTAATACTGAGAGAGAATCTCATTCTCCTTTAGAATAGTCCAGGAATGCCATGCACAAGTATTCTCCTCCCTGATCTTATCATAGGACATAATACTTATACCCATATTGATTCCCTACTTCTAGCTTATATTCTGTGAATATCTCAAAAGGTTCGGACTTGTGTTTCAACAGGAACATATGTCTGAATCTTGAGAGATTATCAGAGAATGTAATGAAATACAAAGAACCAGTCTTGGCATGTGTAGACAGGGGATCTTATATACATCATCATGTATCAATCCCAAGGGTTTACTAACTCTTTCTCTGTTTCCAATAAACAGAGCTATGGTCATCTAATCTTTGTGACATGACTGGAAAGTATCACAAGATGTAAATTCAAACTGATTTAAATATGCATCTAAATGTAACTTCAGCTAGTCGGGTCGCATTGATATGACCTAGTCTACAATGCCTCAAGAAGGATTCGTTCATTTCTGAACTCTTCCTCTTGTATGTGTTCTGTATACTAGGAACTGTAGTTTGATTTAGAACATCAATGCTTTTAGATAACGTGCCTGAACCGATCAGCTTTTGATATAGGAAATGTTCAAAACAATATCCAACAATACAAAATTTTATCATTTCTTTACTAATAAAGAGACTGATATGATTTTGTATATCAGGTTCGGTATCTAATAACATTCGTTCAGAATCAATGTACTGGTAATACAGGGTGACAGTGACCAACAGACTTGGCTGCAACACTTGCCCCGTTTTCTGTCTCATGAAACTTATCACCCGTTCTCAGTTTTTCTACCTTTCGGTAGCCCTATGTAACAGATTACATATCTGGGATCCTGATCCGGTATCAAATACCCAAGATTCAGAGGATACTGAGTAACAGTTCTTTATAATGAACACACCCGAAGGAGATGCATCATATGCACTTTCTTCGTTTGGGCGGCATGGGAATCCTGGTATTCCCCTATTTCCTGCTCTGTCTTATAACAATTATAAGTTGGAGCGGGACCAACGTTCTCCAGCTCAGTATAACAAGTGGGTTCGGTCAATAAGCCGTATTATTATCTTGATTAAGGCGTGATATGGTCGCTACCTGGAGAGAGAGAAAAGAAAACACTCTGCGTGCGCTCTTGCAAGATTAGATTGGTTATTTATTTTATCTAATCAGGATGGTTCCCACTGTTTTTATCAAATCTTCCTTCAAACCCTAAAAGGAAAGACTAGCAGGATTAATTACACTCTACAAGTTCGCCAATCTTTCAGCCAGGCCAGTTTCGGTACTTTGAGGGAGGTTCCCCGTGCTTTCGCACGGACCTAATTAAAGTAAACCTCGTTTTCCCAGAGGCGTAACCCCGTTGACACCTTTCTAGACACCTACTTGATCGGCTAATTGTAAAGTGCAAAACTCTCCCAGGAGTAACAATTACTCACAGTGGGTATCGGGATCCAACTATCATATAGAAGGTATGCAATCTCATTGCAAATTTCAACACTTGAAACTCCCGATAAAGGTTTTTACCCCTAGCACCTATGACCTTAACTATGGTCATCAAATCATAAGAACTAGTCAAGTTCTACCCGTCATTTCGTGATTAATTAGACCCACCCACATGACCCTTAACCTAGGTCAACAAAGTCACGCGACTATCCTAACTAATTGTATCATATGCGGTGTAGGAAGGCATCACTTAGCTACCGTACACTGTGCCTTGACTATGGTCAACAAACACAGCACAAATACTAAGTACTCTACTTCCTAAAATGACGGAGGGTTGCGGATGGTTTTTAAGAAAACCTTTAACGCTTTGAACTTGATCTCGTTGCGGAATCAAATGGTTTTTAAATGGAGTGTTTTTTAGGCTTTTCTAGTTTTGCTAAAGGGGTCACTCCCGGTAAAGGGATCGTCGGCCCTTTCCTCATCGAATAAGGTGCAGGATATATCATATATACCGCTGTGCAAAGCAGAAACTATAGAAGCAATCAAAAGACAAACCGAGGGTTGTAGCATCTGCCGGTTATTGCTAAAGGAGTCACTCCCGGTGAAGGGATCTCGGGCCTTTCCTTATCGAATAAGGTGCAGGATGTTCTACAAGGAACATCACAGATAAATATAACGTACGCTTATGCCATCCGCATTCGCCTCGATGTCCCGTCTGCACCGTTAGGTTAGGTAACTAACGCCAGAGCGAGGCAGGGCTAGCGCGGGTGTAAAACATAAGCAACGTCTATATAATATATCATATATACTATATATAATATCTATCTGAATATATCACATGATCACATCACAGATAACGCAGCAGAAAATATCATATGAAATATTGGATATACTAGGACGTCCGTGTTTTAAATACGAGCCAGTATAAAACACGGATTCCATGGTCGTGATGAATAGCCAATCCCATACCCCTAGACCCCTACGAGAGCGGCAAGCAACCCTACCAATTCTAGGGTTAGGAGACCCGGACTCGACTCCTCGAGATGGTCTCCCACTGGACCCTAGAACCCGGTTACTTGTGCTCCCCTCCTTGGGTCTATCCTAATGCGGAAAAGTAAATAATATACAAATGGTGACATCATCCGCAACCTGGAAGTGCCCCAATAAAAGAATATTTCATACAAGTTTTTACATGAATGAAATTGAAAAACACTCATCTCACATAAAAACCCCCCCAGCTATTCAAACGCGACGATCCAATATAACATATCCAGCAACACATAACTTCACATGTCATCAAAGTAAGTAAATATGCGCATCCCAATTGTCTTTGACATATAGCAATGAAACCGGCGATATCACATATTACACTTACGGTCACAGAAAAGAAAGTGTAAAACTACAACAGTTGGAATCCGCAACCTCCTTAGACATCGCATGCCTAAACCAATGAATTCCTTAGACATCACATGCCTAACAATTATAAACCCCGCATTTTAGTCTCATTATCGAAAACACTTTTCAATATCAAGTCGGGCAATTCAACAAGATTCCCGAAAAACTGATCGAATGCTCGTCGCAAACTTTAGTAGGCGGCCCCACCCCCGATACCGTCGACGAAGTGCACCAAGGCGGAACACCGCTGCCTCGAGCACCCGAACGGATGCTTTCGGCGACGGGGTTCTCCTACAGTTAATTGGTCGGGGCTATGGGGTGTAGCTGTCTATTAAGTTTATCCGGCGAGTATCCACGTACGCTACGTGATTCCGACGGAGTTTTGATCACATCAAAATTCCGTGGCAACCGATCAAGTGAGACTAAGCTGCTATGTTTATAACATCCAAATCAGTTATCTCATAACTACTTGTGGATTCCAAATATTGTATCACATTCCAGATAAATAGAAAATGTTAAACTTTCAGATCGAACAATCAAACACCCAAGTTTTCCCGAAACAGCTCAACACATGAAATAAGTTTAAAAACATTCACTTCATGCCTCAGTACCAACGGTCCAGCCGTAGAAGGGTCAAGCCAACGCCTCACATGTGGCACGCCGTACTGCCCCAAACCCTAAGGTTCAAAGGGCAGTTCAAGACGGTCACATAATCGAGTTAAGGTTTGTTGTCTTCTAGAGGGACCATCGCGTTACTTGCACTACTTAGAACGTTATTAAACTACGGAAAAATCCAACACTTGGAAATTTCCCGGCAGGGGGAAAAATGGGTATTTATATCTGGTCGAACTTTTTAACAGTTTCTAAAATATCCGGAAAAACATAAACGAAGTTAAATTATCCGATCGAATTAACGAGTCTCCAATAAAACCCTAGAAAACTCAACACTTGAGTGGAATTAAAAAATTCCCATAAAAAATTGCCAAGAAAGGACATAAGAATAAATATATGAAATTTCAGGGACTAAGACCAAATTTTGGCCGCGGAACCGCCGCAAAACCCCTGGTTTCGCCGCGGTTCCGCGGTCAAATTATTGACTTAGTTGACCGTACTTATCAGTAATTCTTAGTGTTTCCTGCTTAATTTTCTGAGAAATTTTAATTCACAAAAATCCACTGTTTTGAAAAATGTATAGAGAAGGGTTTTGTCGGGGTTTACAGGTTCGATCGGACTTCTAACTTCGTCTACACTTCGCCTAAAGCTCTAGCTAGGCTCAAATACCACTGTGGGGTTCCTAGGCACATCCATGAGGTTCTACAAGTGATCAAACATGGCCAATTCAAAAAATTTCTATGTGCCAAGTGACCCTAAGCAAGATCGTAACTAGAGGTATAGGCGAAACATGCAAATAAACGACTTTATTGCTAAAGGAAAGTGATTACAACCTTTGTAGATCCGGTCCTCCACTTCCTTGGCTCCGTGATGACGTCCCTCCGCTGTACCCATCGGAATCCTAGACTCTCGCGGTGGTTTCGTCAGAGAAATGATCGGGCTAGGTCGTCTGTTAGTTATATGTATGCCCTAGAGGCCATTACTGTACATTGGATGTATATTGTAGTGGATGCTGGGACATATATAGGTAGGACTTTCTTGCTCGACATGATAGTACGCTATCTGGTTGCTCTTTACCTTAACATGTATACTTTCTATCTCTCTGTTACATGTTGATAAAGCCCTTAGGATGTGTACTCGACTTCCAGGACTATGATGCAGATCATACTAGTGGGGCCTGGGTAGTCCATGAGTACATCCTTCAATGTTCCTAGTCGTGGGAATATCGAGACGGGTCATCGATATTCCAGAGTAGACTAGCGTATATCTTCTCGACCCATGTGATGGGCGATGGATGATCCCATATCCATTGGTGTTTGACATCAGAGATGGTATGCGGGTGCTCAGTGGAGACTGGGTACACTGAACGGACTCACCGAGAACTCCCAGATGGTATTATACCTCAAGTCAGATGGCAGTTCTCTGGTGACACTGGTACAGCTTAGTCTGTTGACTCGAGATCGTCATAGAGTCTTGTGTGTCTCCCACTGTGCTTTGATTTCCACCCTACCACGGCTCTACTGAGTCATGCAAATAGGTGGTTTTTGGGTACAGTCCCAATTCACATGGAGGCAATGAGCGATAGGAGGGGATTCGTCTCTCCCGGTATTGGGGGTTGATGTTGCGCTATGCTCGACTGGCCATAACAGGAAATCCCTGGCCAGGGTTGCAGTGATCTACTGGTAAGTGATATAAGTAGTTTCACACATGTTATGGACCTCACGTCAGCATGACTAATCGAGCTATTGGGGTTTGACGTTTACCACCCCTAGGCGAGATATGAGACATATCAGACGAACAGACCGGACTGTATGGTAAGTGTTACTGGTTGGATTCACAGGAGTGTGAGCGGGCTTGCTCGTCGATCTTCTGATCGCTCAATACCCGGGTGGCCGTTACGTTTAGCAGACCGCTTGCGGCTTGTGGGTTTTTGATATGATCATCATCTGCTGTCGGCGTATTGACAAGTCTTTAGAGTCCTACACAGAGGTTTCCTGGCTCAAGCGAAACGAAATAAGAGCGCATATGAGATATGTGCGGGACCGAGAATAATGCGTGTATGTGATTGTTGGTTTAACACGGGCTGTGAGTACGCAACATCGCAATAATTAGCCTTAAGTGCAAGTGGGAGATTGTTGGATATAGTGCCCTCAAGGTCAATTATTGGATCGCAGGTACGTGATTGCAATGATTGCGGAGGACCTATACCGGTAGGACAGTCTTACTCGAGATGATAGTATGCTATCTGGTTTGCCTTTATCAGTCGTGTATAGGTTCAGGTGACTGATCACGATTACACTATGATAGAGCCCTTAGGATCTTGCTTGACTACCAACAGTATGAGGGCGATCATATACATGAGAGTTGGGTGGTCTATAAGCATATCCTTAATAGTGGTCCCTAGTCGTGGGAGTTTCGAGACAGGGCATCGATACTCCGGAGTAGACTAGTGTATACAGTCAAGACCCCGACGAGGGGCGGTGGCCGGTCTCACAAGCCACTGGTGTCAGTTGGATCACCTAAGATGTATACAGGTGCTCATTGGGTTATGAGTACACCGGACAGGACTCGCCGGGAACATGCTAGTTTGTATTATACATATCGTCAGATAGCAGTTCCCTGGTGACATGTGTACAGGTTAGTTCATCGACCTGAGGTCGTCATTTGTCTCGTGTGAGTTCCCACCGTGCTTTGATTTCTACCCTACCACGGCTCAAAGGAGTCGTGCAAACAGGTAGTTTTTGGGTACAGTCCCGAGCCACATGGAGGCACGTGAGCGGATCGGCAGGGGATTCGTCTCTCCCGGTATTGGGGGTGGAGGTCGCGCTGTGTCTAAGAAAGCCATTACACCAAGTCCTTGGCCAAGGCAGGTGAGATTTACTGGTAGGTACTCCAGTAGTATCTCAGGGTGTTCAGGGCTTGTCTCCGACACGACTTATACAGCTATTGGGGGTCTGACGTTACTAGCCCCCTAGGCCGGATATGCGATACTCATAGACGAACGGACCGGACTGTATATACATGGTCACTGTTAGGCTCAGTAGGGTTTCTGGATGAGTTCACTCATCAGCCTCCCTTGAGGTCAGTCCATGGGCAGCCGTTACGCATAGCTAGTGCCGCTGACGGTTTGTGGTTAAACCCACTGCCAGGGTACTGACGAGTCATTAGAGTCCCCCACAGATAGTTTCCTAAGTTCGGGCGAAACGTTGTAGAGGCCGTATGGTTTTATGGCAGGGTTCGGAAAATGCACGTGCGTTTACGCACGTGTCATCTTTCGGGCAGAGAATACTGGTGGGCTTTGTTTTAAGCCAGATCCATGTATTATACAGAGTAGATATAATATCTTTGTCTCAGTTGTATTTGTGTTCGGTCGTAATACAAATGCGGGTATATTTATACAGTTACGGGGTTATCCTGAAATTCGTTTCGGGATCACTTTTGGAAGTTGCCAGTTTCCAGTTTTCTATCAGCCGTCTTTTAACATTTGGTTAAATACGGATTTATCTTTTCTTGAGATGAGTGTGGAAGCTTCTAGAAGGTTCTAGAAGTGGTGAGGTGTTTAGTGAGTCTTGGTTGCATTTAATGATTCCATTAATGCTTGATGACTAGCTTAATGATTCATCATTTCATTAAGTGTGTTCACACTTTGTGTTCACACTAAAGATATTTTCTTATTGTCACCTCCCCTCTCCTACACTCACCCCCACCTCTATATATGGTGGCCGGCCCCCCTTTCCCCTCTCTCAATCTCACACACTTGATGTTTTATCTGGTAAAAAGATTATGATAGATTTTGGGGTGTATGGAATTTCACAGCTCATTTCATTCCATTACCCGATTCCCACGGAAACTTCATTAACCGTTCGTCCATGGTTTTTGGACGAAGCGAGACAAAGTATTCCACTCATTCTCTACATCAATCTTGGTCGTCTCTTTTAGCAAACTTGACGACCGAGTTTCCTCGAGTCAAAGGCGGGAGCCCGTTTAAAGATCCGATGATGTGGTGCCACCTGGACGACGAGATCGGAGATCGACGAGATCGGAGCTGCCGCAACGGAGCGTGGGATAATGGTTAAAGAACGAAGTACTCGGATCGTTCGGTATAACCTTTCTTCCCTCTTTGTAGATTGTTAGTTTAGCGTTAATGGCAGATCCGGGTTATAGTATGCGATAGCGCTAGTTATAAAAGTTTTTGTTCCGCATTTTGGCGTCTGAAAGACGGCCGGGGCGCTACCATAGACTTACATGGTATCAGAGCCACGCCATTAAGCTTTACTAACTTGTGCCAACACGTTTAAAAGATCGATCGAACGAATTTTCAAAAACTACAATTTTCAAGTCTAAAGTTTCTGTTGAATTTAAATCTGGTCTAAAAATTTTTTTGAGCATCTCAGAAAGTCAAGCAGGCTTTTTAAAGAACACAGAAGAAATTCGACCCACTGATCCGACCGTACGGCCGCGGAACCGCCGCCAAAGCCATGCTTTGGCAGCGGAACCGCGGCCGTCTAGGTGAATCAGTGGACCATCTTTCTTCTGTGGATTCTACTTGGGAAATTGTGGTTCCTGGAACTGTTCATTTGGGCCCAGTATTTTTTACTGTACAGCAGATTTGCGTGGGGCCCACTTCGGGAAATTTAGTCGATCGAAATTTAAACATGTTAGTTTACAGTGCTTACATTATATCTCCGACCGTGAATGTCATTTGATCGGTAAACCGCGTCTGATTGCTATAGTTCTTTTAGACGGGTTTGCGAACGTGACATTCGCGTTGATGTTCTGTGTTGTGCTGTGATGTTGCGGATTTGTCGTGGTGGATAGCAGTGTGCAATGGTAGTGCAGTTTGGATTTATTTGTACATTTGATATTGCGGGGCGAGCGTCCAACATGTGGACTGCCGTCACTGCCTGTTGTATAATATTCTTTTGGGGCACGACCAGGTTGCGGTCGATGTACCTATTGTACTATTTTTCATTACTGTACTAGGTTTTGCCCCGCGATGGAGTGTACGGATAGCTGGGTTCTAGGGGGCAACGGGTCCGCATCTCATGGCTTTGAGAGGCAGAGGGGCCCCACTCTAGAATTGGCAGACTATTCGCCGCACTCGTAAGGGGTACAGGTTGACCCAAGGAGGGGTGCTCAAGCTACCGGATTCCGTGAAGTTCTGGGTTGTCCATTCACTATGCTGTAGGGGGCTGCCTCGTTTCAGGTTTTGGCGGGTAACTTGCCGCACCCGTAGGGGTCTAGGTTTCATTGCATAGGCTATCCACACGACAGGGGAACATCGGGTTTCAGTAGCGGCTCTGTGAAACTCGGGGATCCCAGATTATTTGTATTGTTCTATGATGCTTATTACTTTTCTGTAATGTTGCATATTATCACGCCTGGAGCGATTATTGTATATTGGTATATATACTATTAGATGTTGTATATGTTTTACACCCGCGCTAGTCCAGTCCCCGCTCTGTCGTTAGTTAAGTAACCTAACGGGTGATGACGGGACCCAGTGACGAATGCGGATGGCATATACGTACATTTTATTTTCGTTCTTTTCTGGCGTGATTAATTGATGGGACTGCGTTGATTCTGATCAATGCAAAGTAAAACAAACCTATTTGGATGTTGTTGGAACAATTTAAAAAGTGTTATTACAAAGATGTTTCCTTTTGTTTTGCACAGTGGTATTCGGTTGGAATATCCTGCACCTCATTCGACGGGGCAAGGGCCGATATCCCGTCACCGGGACTGACCCCTTGGGCAGAAGTTTGCATCAGGGTAATAACTTCACTATAGTTGATTACATGTTGCTTTGCATCGCTGTATTCAGTGGAATATCCTGCACCTCATTCCACGAGGAAAGAGCCGAGATCCCTTCACCGGGAGTGACCTCTTTAGCAAAGGTTTTCTCCACTATATTTTATAAAAAGCTATCAGGTTCCTTCAAAGAGATCAAGTTCATTACGTTAAAGGTTTTTCGCCAAAAAACCAGCCGTAGCCCTCCGTCATTTCTTATGGATGGTCAGTAATATTCAAGCTATGTTTGTTGGCTTTCGTCAAGGCATAGTGTTTGGTAGTTGCTGGGGTATTCATTTGTTGCATAGATAGATGAGTTGGTTTGGGACAGTCGTATTACCTTGTTGGCTTTCGTCAAGGGTATGTACGGGTGGGTTCGAATTAACAAGATAATGACGGGCAGAACTTGACATATGACTTATGATTTGTTGGCTTTCGTCAAGGTCATAAGAACATGGGGTAAAAAATCATATCGGGAGTTTCTAAAGAAACTGAAACTTGCCAGGCATGCGCATACCTTCTGGAGTGTGATAACGTGAGTGGATTCCGTCACGTTATCATGCGATGAGAGTTGGATCCTGATTCCCACTGATGAGTTGGTTTACTCTTCGGGTGACCCCGATTGATTCTTCTTTCAGGTTTGGAGGAGAATTTGACAGTACAGTGGGAGATTTCCGGATTAGATAAAGTGATAACCATTCTGATCTAGGTTAGAGTGCATGCAGAGTGTTTCTTTTCTCTCTCTCTCTTTGGCAGCGACCTTTGACCGACCCTAGACTATGACTCAGTGACCAAGTTGACCGAACCTTCTTAAAATACTGGCTTTTGGATTGTCTGAGTTGCATAAGTTATTGCCACTCCTTCTTCTACCCTTTGCATTTCTCAGAACACCCGTATTACTACGGACATCCACTTCCATTGGATAGATCCATCGTATGGTTATATACGAACTCAAAGGGAATCCTTAGAGGATGGATCAAGGTTCAGGAGAAACAGAATTGGTTTATTCAGTTGTCTTTTATTATCACTTTCTCTCAGGTTGCGAGGGCTCCTTGGTTTAGGAGAGTACACCTATTACGCTTATTAGATAGTCTTCTTCCAAACCATAGGCAGGTGCCGAAAGGTAGGGAATGAAGAAAACCAATCAGCCTAAGTAGGGTGTACAGAAGGTAATATGTAAAGACAAAATAAAGGGATTAGAAAGAGGGCAAAGTAAGTTGCGACTGTTATCATTCACGACCAAAACCGCGTACTTCATCGCCACTCCTATTTCACCTTTGCAAGAATAAGATATTATTCAGTTGTCTTTTATCATCACCTTCTTTCAAGATGTGAGTACTCCTTGGTTTAGGAGAGTACACCTATTATGCTTACTGGATAGTCTTCTTCCAAACCATAGGCTGGTGCCGAACGGTAGGGAAGGAAGAAAACCATTTAGCCTAACGATGGTGTACAGAAGGTAACGACTAAAGACAAATAAAGGGATTTGGAGAGATGTCAAAGAAATATACGGTTAAAGTCATGAATTGGATTATGGAAGAGGCATTACTATGAATACCAGGATACCCCTACGAAACATTTTCATGTTTCGGTGCATTGTTAATGGAAAACTGTTTTCCCGATTAGATACTTACTCCAGGGTGTGTATTCACCAGGTTTCATTCTCATATCTGTATGGTTTTTACAGATGATGAGTGGGAGGAAGTTATTGGGAATTAGGTGATCATCCTCATTATATCGGAATTCGTTGTAATTGTTGATATTTGAGGAAATCGCCACGGTACAGTTTTCAACCTACGACGCACAGGTTTTGAGTTATTCAACTCAGCGGACTTATACAGAGTATTGTATGTTGTCCAATGTCCATCAGGACAAAGGGGTAGGTCCTCGTACTTTGTTCTGTCTACTTATGACTTCTCTGGTATTTAGACAAGTGTTTCGTAGAAATACAAGGTCTAAGTTTTGAGAAGTTGTGGGTATAAGAATAAAGTAGAGAACCAGATGTCGCAAGTATCAGGATTCTTCAAAGAGATCGAAGATGTAGATACTTGTGATTGGTATTCAGATGATAGTAAAAGTTTTGAGAAACTTGTTTCTCTTTCAGGTTACTCATAATTGGATGGATTCCTAAGTTGAGTAATGCTGAATAGCCTTTCTCCATTAAAGTTGATATGCACTGGAGACAGCTGCATGATTAGAATCTGGTTCCAATTAAATAAGTGCCAAAGTTTCTATATTGGATATAGGTGAGTTGTCCGGCTTATGCTTAAAACCAGATTCTGGATAACTCAGGGAACATTTCTGTAATGGCAGTTTGTGGGTTGGCCCAGGCTATGACAAGGGTTGACTTTCTACCACCTGGAAGATCAATAGTGATATTGTTCTTGACTCGCCACAGTTTTAGTAAAATGGATTTTTTCAAAAAACAGTAGTGGGAGTATGGTAGAACTGGAAGTGATTCCAGAACCGCAAACGATTACGGAAAATTTAATAGGACCAATAGATTCAATCAGGTTTGACATTCCATTAGCCACTCCGCAGATTTGGTGGGTAACATCAGACACCCGAGAGGTACTTCGGTAGCCTCAAGGACGGTGACAGGAAGGTTCTTATCTACCCAGACTTGACACTACTGTTGTTCCAGGCTATGAGACCCGGTAGGAGGGTTGTTGTGGTCAGTGGGAGCAGCGGAAGCATAGTGGGCAAGTAGCTTATGTCTATTTATAGACTAGAGCAGTTATAGCGGAGATTGATCATCTAATTTTGATGTGACAGTCATGGGTTTGACTTCATCAGAATAGAGGATGGATCTGTTAAGAAGGCAGTAGGGTGTGATGTCTTGGTATATGGATGACATACACAGAGTAGGAAGTAAAATTCCTATACTACGATCGGTTGGACTTTGGTCGTCACACAGTTGTTTCTCCAGACAGGATATGGATATAATATTTGACATTCTGGTTTCTAGATCTATGGTTTTAGATCTGGATTTGGGTAGTTTCCCAATGTGGGTACTTTGACAGTATTCTAATGGTTTTTAGAATAGATTACTCCTGGCATGGTGGTGTACCTACAGGTGATGGAGTCACTCTCTCTAAAGGTGTCTTACAGACTAAAGGGGAGAGGGATGTGCATGATTGACAGATCACTTGCTTAGGCAATTGAGTCAATCATGAGATGTCAAGTACCGCACCAAATGTTGTTTTTGCACTAGATGTAATAAGTTTGTATTAATCCAATCCTGGAGAAACATAAGGAAGCAGTTTTAGAACATAAGTGCATGTTCTAAGGATTTGATGACGGCAGCCTCCTTTGGGAGACGGTTATCATTCCAGGCTTCAAAGGTGACATGGATGACAGAGTGATTGTCAGAGTTATAGTTTTCCCTCTGACGAAGAGGGGCAGTATTATGGACAGGTGGTCCAAGAGGATACTGTGGGAGGCATGGTGCCGGATACTGATTAGGTTCAATTATCGATACAGTCTAAGAAGTTTGGATTTGGAGTTCATTTATGAACTAGGTCCCATCAGATATCCAGACATATTCTAAGACAGGTATTACTCAATTCGGGAGATGGCTTTCTCCACGAACTTGAGATTGAGAGAGACACAGAAAGAAACATCCGGGCTGCTCCACTCACTGAGGCTATTTCTTGAACACAATAGTTTTACAAACGGGCTTTGTGAAACTGATTAGTAGAGGAGTTGGGTGTTGGTTTAACACGGGCTGTGAGTACGCAACATCGCAATAATTAGCCTTAAGTGCAAGTGGGAGATTGTTGGATATAGTGCCCTCAAGGTCAATTATTGGATCGCAGGTACGTGATTGCAATGATTGCGGAGGACCTATACCGGTAGGACAGTCTTACTCGAGATGATAGTATGCTATCTGGTTTGCCTTTATCAGTCGTGTATAGGTTCAGGTGACTGATCACGATTACACTTTGATAGAGCCCTTAGGATCTTGCTTGACTACCAACAGTATGAGGGCGATCATATACGTGAGAGTTGGGTGGTCTATAAGCATATCCTTAATAGTGGTCCCTAGTCGTGGGAGTTTCGAGACAGGGCATCGATACTCCGGAGTAGACTAGTGTATACAGTCGAGATCCCGACGAGGGGCGGTGGCCGGTCTCACAAGCCACTGGTGTCAGTTGGATCACCTAAGATGTATACAGGTGCTCATTGGGTTATGAGTACACCGGACAGGACTCGCCGGGAACCTGCTAGTTTGTATTATACATATCGTCAGATAGCAGTTCCCTGGTGACATGTGTACAGGTTAGTTCATTGACCTGAGGTCGTCATTTGTCTCGTGTGAGTTCCCACTGTGCTTTGATTTCTACCCTACCACGGCTCAAAGGAGTTGTGCAAACAGGTAGTTTTTGGGTACAGTCCCGAGCCACATGGAGGCACGTGAGCGGATCGGCAGGGGATTCGTCTCTCCCAGTATTGGGGGTGGAGGTCGCGCTGTGTCTAGGAAAGCCATTACACCAAGTCCTTGGCCAAGGCAGGTGAGATTTACTGGTAGGTACTCCAGTAGTATCTCAAGGTGTTCAGGGCTTGTCTCCGACACGACTTATACAGCTATTGGGGGTCTGACGTTACTAGCCCCCTAGGCCGGATATCCGATACTCATAGACGAACGGACCGGACTGTATATACATGGTCACTGTTAGGCTCAGTAGGGTTTCTGGATGAGTTCGCTCATCAGCCTCCCTTGAGGTCAGTCCATGGGCAGCCGTTACGCATAGCTAGTGCCGCTGACGGTTTGTGGTTAAACCCACTGCCAGGGTATTGACGAGTCATTAGAATCCCCCACAGATAGTTTCCTAAGTTCGGACGAAACGTTGTAGAGGCCGTATGGTTTTATGGCAGGGTTCGGAAAATGCACGTGCGTTTACGCACGTGTCATCTTTCAGGCAGATAATACTGGTGGGCTTTGTTTTAAGCCGGATCCATGTATTATACAGAGTAGATATAATATCTTTGTCTCAGTTGCATTTGTGTTCGGTCGTAATACAAATGCGGGTATATTTATACAGTTACGGGGTTATCCTGAAATTCGTTTCGGGATCACTTTTGGAAGTTGCCAGTTTCCAGTTTTCTATCAGCCGTCTTTTAACATTTGGTTAAATACGGGTTTATCTTTTCTTGAGATGAGTGTGGAAGCTTCTAGAAGGTTCTAGAAGTGGTGAGGTGTTTAGTGAGTCATGGTTGCATTTAATGATTCCATTAATGCTTGATGACTAGCTTAATGATTCATCATTTCATTAAGTGTGTTCACACTTTGTGTTCACACTAGAGATATTTTCTTATTATCACCTCCCCTCTCTTACACTCACCCCCCACCTCTATATATGGTGGCCGGCCCCCCTTCCCCCTCTCTCACTCTCACACACTTGATGTTTTATCTGGTAAAAAGATTATGATAGATATTGGGGTGTATGGAATTTCACAGCTCATTTCATTCCATTACCCGATTCCCACGGCAACTTCATTAACCGTTCGTCCATGGTTTTTGGACGAAGCGAGACAAAGTATTCCACTCATTCTCTACATCAATCTTGGTAGTCTCTTTTAGCAAACTTGACGACCGAGTTGCCTCGAGTCAGAGGCGGGAGCCCGTTTAAAGATCCGATGATGTGGTGCCACCTGGACGACGAGATCGGAGATCGACGAGATCGGAGCAGCCGCAACGGAGCGTGGGATGATGGTTAAAGAACGAAGGACTCGGATCGTTCGGTATAACCTTTCTTCCCTCTTTGTAGATTGTTAGTTTAGCGTTAATGGCAGATCCGGGTTATAGTATGCGATAGCGCCAGTTATAAAAGTTTTTGTTCCGCATTTTGACGTCTGAAAGACGGCCGGGGGGCTACCGTAGACTTACAGTGATACCGTATTCTATTCTCGCGATGAATGTATCGATTGGTTGTATGCGATATAACCTAGTTATCGAATCAAGGATTGATTCGATAAGCCGATACATTGGATATTAGTCGGTTATATGCGATATGACCGGATCGTTAAATCAAGTATTGATTTAATGCATAATTATATATTTGATATAATAATTTGCATTAACTAGTATTTGTTCACTTTAAATGGATTTTCTCACTTAAAGTTCACAAGTTGTATATGTGATATACTTTTGTGCACTTGTTTGTATCATGTTTGATCATACATGCTAACTTGAGTTTGTGTGTATGATTAAACCATGGTTATATGAATGGTTAGGGTTTTGTTTACTTATCTATTCATTTATTTATTTATTCTTTTTTGCAAAATAAGTCATGGTGGCTTTCTTTGTTTCCTTGTTGAAGCTTCATGAAGCTTTGAACAAGTCCACCATTTTTGTCTCATGCTTAACCCTAACCATTCAACCTAACCATAGTTTATTCTCTACACATAACCATGGTTTCTATATGATAAGTATTCATTTTATTTTCTATTTTGAATAAGATTTATCATATTTCTTCTTCTTCTTCTTCTTCATCAACAAGAAGAAAAACTTGCCTCCATCAATGGCAACTTGAGAAAAAGAGTGAGAAATCCAATTCTAAAGTGAACCCACTTTCTATTTCTTCATCCTCTACCACTTGCCATGTAGTATAGGGTGTTTTATTCACAAGTTTCATGACTTGGTGAAGTTGGAGTTTGATCTTGAGTTGCCTCGACGTAGATCATCTTCGGCATCGAAGTCGACGACCTAGCCCGATCAATTCTTCGATGAAACCACCGCGAGATTCCGAGATCCGATGGGTACAGCGGAGGGACTTCATCACGGAGCTGTGGAGGTGGAGGACTGGATCTACAAAGGATGTAGCCCCTTCCCTTTCAGTTAAAGTCGTTAACTTGCATTGCATCGCCTTATTATCTAGTTAACGATCCGTATTAGGGTTTGTAGGCACATGAAAAATTTGAATTGGGCATGTTTGATCACTTGTGAGACCTCATTAGTGTGCCTAGGAACCCTACAGTGGTATCAAAGCCTAGCTAGAGCCTTAGGCGATGCGTAGACGGAGTTAGAAGTCCGATCGAACCGAAACCCTAACTCCAAAATGCTCTCTGGACATTTTTCAAAAACTGGGTTTTTTCCAGATTAAAAATTCTTTAAAAATTCAGCAGGAAGATCTAAGAATTATGGGGCAAAACGAGCTCCTGATTCATCTAAACCGCCGCGTAACAGCGGCAGAAGCATGGCTTCTGCGGCGGTTCCGCGGCCATATGGTTACATTGCCCAATAATTTTTGCACAGTAATTTCTAAATTTTGGTGCTGGATTTTCTGGGAATTTTTAAATCTGACTCAAGAGTTGAGTTTTCTGGGTTGTATTGGGGACTCGGTGTTTCGATCGGATCGTCTAATTTTTTCTGTGTGCTTTTCCGGATAATTTTAGAATATGTTAAAAAGTTCGACCGGATATAAATACCCATTTTTCCCCCTGCCGGGAAATTTCCAATTGTTGGATTTTTCCATAGTTTAACGACGTTCTAAGTAGTGCAAGTAACGCGATGGTCCCTCTATAAGACAACAAACCTTAACTCGATTATGTGACCGTCTTGAACTGCCCTTTGAACTTTCGGGTTTGGGGCAGTACGGCGTGCCACATGTGAGGCGTTGGCTTGACCCTTCTACGGCTGGACCGTTGGTACTGAGGCATGAAGTGAATGTCTTTGAACTTATTTCATGTGTTGAGCTGTTTCGGGAAAACTTGGGTGTTCGATTGTTCGATCGGAAAGTTTAATATTTTCTATCTTATCCGGAATGTGATACAATAATTGGAATTCACAAATAGTTATGAGATAACTAATATGAATGTTATAAACATAGCAGTTTAGTCTCACTTGATCGGTTGCCACGGAATTTTGATGTGATCAAAAGTCCGTCGCAATCACGTAGCGTACGCGGATACTCGCCGGGTATACTTAATAGACAGCCTCACCCCATAGCCCCGACCAAGTGATTGTAGGAGAACCCCGTCGCCGAAAGCATCCGTTCGGGTGCTCGCGGCAGCGGTGTTCCGCCTTGGTGCACTTCGTCGACGGTATCAGGGGTGCGGCTGCCTACTAAAGTTTGCGACGAGCATTCGATCATGATGTCGGGAATCTTTTTTAATTGCCCGACCTGATATTGAAAAGAGTTTTCGATAATGAGACTAAAATGCGGGGTTTATAATTGTTAGGCATGTGATGTCTAAGGAATTCATTGGTTTAGGCATGCGATGTCTAAGGAGGTTGCGGATTCCAACTGCTGTAGTTTTACATTTTCTTTTCTGTGACCGTAAGTATAATATGTGATATCGCCGGTTTCGTTGCTATATGTCAACGACAATTGGGATGCGCATATTTACATATGTTGATGACATGTGATGTTATGTGTTGCTGGATATGTTATATTGGGTCGTCGTGTTTGAATAGCCGGGTTTTTTTTATGTGAGATGAGTGTTTTTCATTTTCATTCATGTAAAAACTTGTATGTAATATTTTTTTATTGGGGCACTTCCAGGTTGCGGATGATGTCACAATTTGTATATTATTTACTTTTCTGCACTAGGATAGACCCAAGGAGGAGGGCACAAGTAACCGGGTTCTAGGGTCCAGTGGGAGACCAACTCGAGGAGTCGAGTCCAGGTCTCCTAACCCTAGAATTGGTAGGGTTGCTTGCCGCTCTCGTAGGGGTCTAGGGGTGTGGGATTTGCTATTCATCACGACCGTGGAATCCGTGTTTTATACTGGCTCGTATTGAAAACACGGACGTCCTAGTATATCCAATATTTCATATGATATTTTCTGCTGCGTTATCTGTGATGTGATCATGTGATGTGTTCAGATAGATATTATATATTGTATGTATGATATATTATATAGACGTTGCTTATGTTTTACACCCGCGCTAGCCCTGCCTCGCTCTGGATTTAGTTACCTAACCTAACGGTGCAGACGGGACATCGAGGCGAATGCGGATGGCATAAGCGTACGTTATATTTATCTGTGATGTTTAGGTCGACTTAAATGATGGGATATTCATTAATGAGATTAATGAAAGAAAATAAACCTAATTGATGTTATGGAATCGAATTTCAAAATAAAACAGGTAGCTACAGTTCTTGCTTTGCATCGCGGTGTTCATTGTAGAACATGCTGCACCTTATTCGATGAGGAAAGGACCGAGATCCCTTCACCGGGAG
Source organism: Agapanthus africanus (assembly GCA_030015575.1). Classification (NCBI taxonomy): domain Eukaryota; kingdom Viridiplantae; phylum Streptophyta; class Magnoliopsida; order Asparagales; family Amaryllidaceae; genus Agapanthus; species Agapanthus africanus. The sequence goes on along the minus strand of JASDDO010000019.1, from coordinate 604,997,862 downwards.
TGACTCCTTTGGCAATAACTGGCAGATGCTACACACTCGCTTTGTATTTTGATTGCTTCTATAGTTTCTGCTTTGCACAGTGATATATATGATATATCCCACACCTCATTCGACGAGGAAAGGGCCGACGATCCCTTCACCGGGAGTGACCCCTTTAGCAAAACTAGAAAAGCTTCAAAAACATTCCATTTAAAAACCATTTATTCCGCAACGAGATCAAGTTCAAAGCGTTAAAGGTTTTCATAAAAACCATTCGCAACCCTCCGTCATTTTAGGAAGTAGAGTACTTAGTATTCGTGCTGTGTTTGTTGACCTTAGTTAAGGCACAGTGTACGGTAGCTAAGTGATGTCTTCCTACACCGCATATGATGCGATTAGTTAGGACAGTCGCGTGACTTTGTTGACCGTAGTTAAGGGTCATGTGGGTGGGTCTAATTAATCACGAAATGACGGGTAGAACTTGACTAGTGCTTATGATTTGTTGACCATAGTTAAGGTCATAAGTGCTAGGGGTAAAAACCATTATCGGGAGTTTCAAGTGTTGAAATTTGCAATGAGATTGCATACCTTCTATATGATAGTTGGATCCCGATACCCACTGCGAGTAATTGTTACTCCTGGGAGAGTTTTGCACTTTGCAATTAGCCGATCAAGTAGGTGTCTAGAAAGGTGTCAACGGGGTTACGCCTCTGGAAAAATGAGGTTTACTGTAATTAGGTCCATGCGAAAGCACGGGGAACCTCCCAAAGTACCGACACTGACCTGGCTGAAAGATTGGCGAAGTTGTAGAGTGTAATTAATCCCGGCTAGTCTTTCCTTTTAGGGTTTGAAGGAAGATTTGATAAAAACAGTGGGAGCCATCCTGATTAGATAAAATAAATAACCAATCTAATCTTGCAAGAGCGCACGCAGAGTGTTTTCTTCTCTCTCTCTCCAGGTAGCGACCATATCACGCCTTAATCAAGATAATAATATGGATGTATTGACCGAACCCGCTTGTTATACTGAGCTGGGGAATGTGTTGGAGATAGTACCCTCATAGTCAATTATTGGATCGCAGGTACGTGATTGCAATGATTGCGGAGGACCTATACCGGTAGGACAGTCTTACTCGAGATGATAGTATGCTATCTGGTTTGCCTTTATCAGTCGTGTACATGTTCAGGTGACTGATTACATGTTACACTTTGATAGAGCCCTTAGGATCTTGCTTTACTACCAACTGTATGATGGCGATCGTATACGTGAGAGTTGGGTAGTTTATATGCATATCCTTAATTGTGGTCCCTAGTCGTGGGAGTTTCGAGACAGGGCATCGATACTCCGGAGTAGACTAGTGTATACAGTCGAGACCCCGACGAGGGGCGGTGGCCGGTCTCACAAGCCACTGGTGTCAGTTGGATCACCTAAGATGTATAAAGGTGCTCATTGGGTTATGAATACACCGGACAGGACTCGCCGGGAATCTGCTAGTTAGTACTATACCTATCGTCAGATAGCAGTTCCCTGGTGACGTGTGTACAGGTTAGTTCATCGACCTGAGGTCGTCATTTGTCTCGTATGAGTTCCCACTGTGCTTTGATTTCTACCCTACCACGGCTCAAAGGAGTCGTGCAAACAGGTAGCTTTTGGGTACAGTCCCGAGCCATATGGAGGCACGTGAGCGGATCGGCAGGGGATTCGTCTCTCCTGGTATTGGGGGCGAGGTCGTGCTGTGTCTAGGAGAGCCATTACACATAGTCCATGGCCATGGCAGGAGATTTACTGGTAGGTACTCCAGTAGTATCTCAGGGTGTTATTGGGCTACACTCCGACACGACTTATACTGCTATTGGGGGTCTGACGTTACTAGCCCCCTAGGCAGATATGCGATACTCATAGACGAACGGACCGGACTGTATATACATTGTCACTGTTAGGCTCAGTAGGGTTTCTGGATGAGTTCGCTCATCAGCCTCCCTTGAGGTCAGTCCATGGGCAGCCGTTACGCATTGCTAGTGCCGCTAACGGTTTGTGGTTAAACCCACTGCCAGGGTACTGACAAGTCATTAGAGTCCCCCACAGACAGTTTCCCAAGTTCGGGCGAAACGTTGTAGAGGCCGTATGGTTTTATGGCAGGGTTCGGAAAATGCACGTGCGTTTACGCACGTGTCAGTTTTCGGGCAGATGATACTGGTCGGCTTTGGTTTAAGCCGGATCCGAGTATTATATTGAGTAGGTATAATATCTTTGTCTCAGTTGCATTTGTATTCGGGCGTAATACAAATGCGGGTATATTTATACAGTTACGGGGTTATCCTGAAAGTTGTTACAGGATCACTTTTGGAAGTTGCCAGTTTCCAGTTTTCTATCAGCCGTCTTTTAACATTCGGTTAAAGACGGATTTATCTTTTCTTGGATGAGGGTGAGTCATGCTTCTAGAAGGTTCTAGAAGGTTCTAGAAAATGGTGACAAGGATAATGACTCATGCTTTGATTTCTAAACATTCTTTTTTTCCTTAAGATATTCTTTTGTGTTCACATTATGATATTTTGCTTAAGGTTACTCTCCCTTCTCCTACACTCACCCCCCCACTCCTATAAGTGGCCGGCCCCCCTACTCACTCTCTCACTTGGTGTTTTCATTTGTGAAAAGGATATGATAGATTTTGGGGTGTATGGAATTTCACAGTTCATTTCATTCCATCACCCGATTCCCTCGGCAACTTCATTAACCGATCGTCCACGGATTTGGACGAAGTGAGACAAAGTCATCTACTCATTCTCTACATCATTCTTGGTCGTCTCTTCTAGCAAACTTGACGACCGAGTTGCCTCAAGTCAGAGGCGGGAGCCCGTTTAAAGAATCGGTGATTTGGTGCCACCTGAACGTGCAGATCGGAGATCGACGAGATCAGAGCAGCCGCAACGGAGCGTGGGATGATGGTTAAAGAACGAAGGACTCGGATCGTTCGGTATAACCTTTCTACACTCTTTACAGTTTGTTAGTTTAGCAATAATGGCAGATCCGGGTTAAAGTATACGATAGCGCCAGTTAAAAAGTTTTTGTTCCGCATTTGGCGTCTGTAGACGGCCGGGGCGCTAGCGTAGACTTACAGTGGTATCAGAGCCTCACCATTTTGCTATACTAACTTGTGCTAACGCGTTTAAAATATCGATCGAACCGGAAATCAAAAATCGCAATTTTTCAGCTTGACAGTTTCTGTTGATTTTAAATGGTGTCCTAAAAATATTTCACACATCTCAGAAAACTGTGCAGGGTTTTTTAAGAACGCCGTACAAATTTGAGCACGTGAGTCGACAAGATAGCCGCGGAAACGCGGCCAAACCCATGGTTTGGCCGCGCATCCGCGGCCGTTCTGGGCGATCATGCCCCCAAATTTGTACAGTGTGTTCTCCTCTGGAAATTGGGGGTTTTGGTATATATCTTTTGGGCCCAGGTTTTGTTACTGTTCTCCAGATTTGCATGGGGCCCACTTTGTGATATTTAGTCGATCGAAATTTAAACATGTTAGTTTACAGTGCTTACATTATATCTCCGACCGGGAATGTCATTTGATCGGTAAACCGCGTCTGATTGCTATAGTTCTTTTAGACGGGTTTGCGAACGTGACATTCGCGTTGATGTTCTGTGTTGTGCTGTGATGTTGCGGATTTGTCGTGGTGGATAGCAGTGTGCAATGATAGTGCAGTTTGAATTTATTTGTACATTTGATATTGCGGGGCGAGCGTCCAACATGTGGACTGCCGTCACTGCCTGTTGTATAATATTCTTTTGGGGCACGACCAGGTTGCGGTCGATGTACCTGTTGTACTATTTTTCATTACTGTACTAGGTTTTGCCCCGAGAAGGAGTGCACGGATAGCCAGGTTCTGGAGGGCAACGGGTCCGCATCTCATGGCTTTGAGAGGCAGAGGGGTCTCACTCTAGAATTGGCAGACTATTCGCCGCACTCGTAGGGGGTACAGGTTGACCCAAGGAGGGGTGGCCAAGATTACCGGATTCCGTGAAGTGCTGGGTGGTCCATTCACTTTGCTGTAGGGGGCTGCCTCGCTTCAGGTTTTGGCGGGTAACTTGCCGCACCCGTAGGGGTCTAGGTTTCATTGCACAGGCTATCCACGCGACAGGGGAACGTCGGGTTTCAGCAGCGGCTCTGTGAAACCCGGGGATCCCAGATTATCTGTATTGTTCTGTGATGCTTATTACTTTTCTGTAATGTTGCATATTATCATGCCTGGAGCGATTATTGTATATTGGTTTATATACTATTAGATGTTGTATATGTTTTACACCCGCGCTAGTCCAGTCCCCGCTCTGTCGTTAGTTAAGTAACCTAACGGGTGATGACGGGACCCAGTGACGAATGCGGATGGCATATACGTACATTTTATTTTCGTTCTTTTCTGGTGTGATTGATTGATGGGACTGCGTTGATTCTGATCAATGCAAAGTAAAACAAACCTGTTTGATGCTGTTGGAACAATTTAAAAAGTGTTATTGCAAAGACGTTTCCTTTTGTTTTGCATAGCGGTATTCAGTGGAATATCCTGCACCTCATTCGACGGGGCAAGGGCCGATATCCCTTCACCGGGACTGACCCCTTGGGCAAAAGTTTGCGTCAGGGTAATAACTTCACTATAGTCGATTACAAGTTGCTTTGCATCGCGGTATTCAGTGGAATATCCTGCACCTCATTCCACGAGGAAAGAGCCGAGATCCCTTCACCGGGAGTGACCTCTTTAGCAAAAGGTTTTCGCCACTATATTTTAAAAAGCTATCAGGTTCCTTCAGTGATATCAAGTTCATTACGTTAAAGGTTTTTCGCCAAAAACCAGCCGTAGCCCTCCGTCACTTCTTTTGAGTATTCAGTAGTATTCAAGCTATGTATTTTAGCCAAAGTTAAGGCATAGTGTTTGGTAGCTGCTGGGTATTCAATTGTTGCATAGATAGATGAGTTAGTTTGGGACAGTCGTTCTGCCGATTGGCCAAAGTCAGGGGCATGTGCGGGTGGGTTCAAATTGACAAGATAGTGACGGGTAGAACTTGGCATGTGACTTATGACATTTTGACCTAACGCCAAGGTTATAAGAGCATGGGGCAAAAATCAGATCGGGAGTTTCTAAAGAAACTGAAACTTGCCAAGTATGCGCATACCTTCTGGAGTATGAGTAACGTGGATGCATTCCATCACGTTATCATGCGATGAGAGTTGGATCCCGATTCCCACTGATGAGTTGGTTTACCCTTCGGGTGATCCCGATTGATTCTTCTTTCAGGTTTGGAGGAGAATTTGACAGGACAGTGGGAGGTTTCCGGATTAGATAAAGTGACAACCATTCTGATCTAGGTTAGAGTGCACGCAGAGTGTTTCTTTTCTCTCTCTCTTTGGCAGCGACCTTTGACCGACCCTAGACTATGACTCAGTGACCAAGTTGACCGAACCTTCTTAAAATACTGGCTTTTGGATTGTCTATGTTGCATAAGTCATTGCCACTCCTTCTTTTACCCTTTGAATTTCTCAGAACACCCGTATTACTACGGATATCCACTTCCATTGGATAGATCCATCGTATGGTTATATACGAACTCGAAGGGACTTCTTCGAGGATGGATCCAGGTTCAGGAGAAATAGAATTGGTTTATTCAGTTGTCTTTTATTATCACCTTCTCTCAGGTTGCGAGAGCTCCTTGGTTTAGGAGAGTACACCTATTACGCTTATTGGATAGTCTTATTCCAAACCATAGGCAGGTGCCGAAAGGTAGGGAATGAAGAAAACCAATTAGCCTAAGTAGGGTGTGCAGAAGGTAATATGTAAAGACAAAATAAAGGGATTAGAAAGAGGGCAAAGTAAATTGCGACTGATGTCATTCACGACCAAAACCGCGTACTTCATCGCCACTCCTATTTCACCTTTAATAGAATAAGGTATTATTCAGTTGTCTTTTATCATCACCTTCTCTCAAGATGCGAGTACTCCTTGGTTTAGGAGGGTACACCTATTATGCTTATTGGATAGTCTTCTTCCAAACCATAGGCTGGTGCCGAACGGTAGGGAAGGAAGAAAACCATTTAGCCTAACAATGGTGTACAGAAGGTAACGACTAAAGACAAATAAAGGGATTTGGAGAGATGGCAAAGAAATATACGGTTGAAGTCATGAATTGGATTATGGAAGAGGCATTGCTATGAATACCAGGATACCCCAACGAAACATTTTCATGTTTCAGTGCATTGTTAAAGGAAACCTGTTTTCCCGATTGGATACTTACTCCAAGGGTATGTATTTACCAGCTTTCATTCTCATATCTGTATGGTTTTACAGAAGATGAGTGGGAGTAAGTTATTGGGAATTAGGTAATTATCCTCATTATATCGGAATTCATTGTAATTGGTGATATTTGAGGAAATCGCCAGGGTACAGTTTTCAACCTACGACGCACAGGTTATGAGTTGTTCAACTCAGCGGACTTATACAGAGTATTGTATGTTGTCCAGTGTCCATCAGGACAAAGGGGTAGGTCCTCGTACTATGTTCTATTTACTTATAACTTCTCTAGTATTTAGACAAGTGTTTCGTAGAAATACAAGGTCTAAGTTTTGAGAAGTTGTGGGTATAAGAATAAAGTAGAGAACCAGGTATCACAAGTATCGGGATTCTTCAAAGAGATCGAAGATATAGATTCTTGTGATTGGTATTCAGATGATAGTGATGGTTTTGAGAAACGAGTTTCTCTTTCAGGTTACTCATAATTGGATGGATTCCTAAGTTGAGTAATGCTGATTAGCCTCTTTCCATTAAGTTGATATGCACTGGAGACAGCTGCATGATTTGAATATGGTTCCAATTAAATAAGTGCCAAAGTTTCTGTATTGGATATAGAATGGATCGTACCTTAAAAGATGTTAAGGTACGGGGTGTTGTCCAGCTTTTGCTTAAAACCAGACTCTGGATAACTCAGTGCACGTTTCTGTAATGGCTGTTTGTGGGTTGACCCTGGCTATGACGAGGGTTGATATTCTACCATTTGGAAGATCAATAGTGATATTGTTCTTGACTCGCCACAGTTTTAGTAAAATGGATCTTTTTCAGAAAACAGTAGTGGGAGTATGGTAGAACTGGAAGTGATTCCAGAACCGCGAACGATTACGGAAAATTTAATAGGACTTATATATTCAATCAGGTTTGACATTCCAATAGCCACTCCGCAGATATGGTGGGTAACCTCAGACACCCGAGAGGTACTCCGGTAGCCTCAAGGACGGTGACAGGGAGGTTCTTATCTACCCAGACTTGACACTACTGATGTTCTAGAATATGAAACCCGGTAGGAGGGTTGTCGTTGTCAGTGGAAGCATCGGAAAAAAAAAATAGTGGGCAAGATGCTTATATCTATTTATAGACTTGAGCAGTTATAGCGGAGATTGATCATCTAATTTTGATGTGACAGTCATGGGTTTGACTTCAATCAGAATAGGGGATGGATCTGTTAAGAAGGTAGTAGGGTGTGATGTCATGGTATTTGGATGACATACACAGAGTAGGAAGTAAAATTCCTATACTACGATCGGTTGTACTTTGGTCGTCACATAGTTGTTTCTCCAGACAGGATATGGATATAATATTTGACATTCTTGTTTCTGGATCTATGGTTTTAGATCTGGATTTGGGTAGTTTCCCAATGTGGGTACTTTGACAGTATTCTAATGGTTTTTAGAATAGATGACTCCTAGCATGGTGGTTTACCTGCAGGTGATGGAGTCACCCTCTCTAAAGGTGTCGTATAGACTAAAGGGGAGAGGGAAGTGCATGATTGGCAGATCACTTGCTTAGGCAATTGAGTCAATCATGAGATGTCAAGTACCACACCAGATGTTGTTTTTGCACTAGATGCAATAAGTTTGTATTAATCCAATCCTGGAGAAACATAAGGAAGCAGTTTTAGAACATAAGTGGATGTTCTACGGATTTGATGACGGCAGCCTCCTTCGGGAGACGATTATCATTCCAGGCTTCAAAGGTGACATGGTTGACAGAGTGATTGTCAGAGTTATAGTTTTTCCCTCTGACGAAGAGGGACCGTATTATGGACAGGTGGTCCAAGAGGATACTGTGGGAGGCTTGGTGCCGGATACTGATTAGGTTCAGTGATCGATACAGTCTAAGAAGTTTGGATTCGGAGTTCATTTATGAACTAGGTCCCATCAGATATCCAGACATGTTCTAAGACAGGTATTACTCAATTCGGGAGATGGCTTTCTCCGCGAACTTGAGATTAAGAGAGATATAGAAAGAAACATCTAGGCGGATCCACTCACTGAGGCTATTTCTCGAACACAATAGTTTTACAAATGGGCTTTGTGAACTGATTAGTAGAGGAGTTGGATGTTCGGTTTCACACGGGCTGTGAGTAGTCGACATCGCAATATTAGCCTTGAGTGCAAGTGGGAGATTGTTGGAGATAGTGCCCTCATAGTCAATTATTGGATCGCAGGTACGTGATTGCAATGATTGCGGAGGACCTATACCGGTAGGACAGTCTTACTCGAGATGATAGTATGCTATCTGGTTTGCCTTTATCAGTCGTGTACATGTTCAGGTGACTGATTACATGTTACACTTTGATAGAGCCCTTAGGATCTTGCTTTACTACCAACTGTATGATGGCGATCATATACATGAGAGTTGGGTAGTTTATATGCATATCCTTAATTGTGGTCCCTAGTCGTGGGAGTTTCGAGACAGGGCATTGATACTCCGGAGTAGACTAGTGTATACAGTCGAGACCCCGACGAGGGGCGGTGGCCGGTCTCACAAGCCACTGGTGTCAGTTGGATCACCTAAGATGTATACAGGTGCTCATTGGGTTATGAGTACACCGGACAGGACTCGCCGGGAATCTGCTAGTTAGTACTATACCTATCGTCAGATAGCAGTTCCCTGGTGACGTGTGTACAGGTTAGTTCATCGACCTGAGGTCGTCATTTGTCTCGTATGAGTTCCCACTGTGCTTTGATTTCTACCCTACCACGGCTCAAAGGAGTCGTGCAAACAGGTAGCTTTTGGGTACAGTCCCGAGCCATATGGAGGCACATGAGCGGATCGGCAGGGGATTCGTCTCTCCCGGTATTGGGGGCGAGGTCGTGCTGTGTCTAGGAGAGCCATTACACATAGTCCATGGCCATAGCAGGAGATTTACTGGTAGGTACTCCAGTAGTATCTCAGGGTGTTATTGGGCTACACTCCGACACGACTTATACTGCTATTGGGGGTCTGACGTTACTAGCCCCCTAGGCAGATATGCGATACTCATAGACGAACGGACCGGACTGTATATACATTGTCACTGTTAGGCTCAGTAGGGTTTCTGGATGAGTTCGCTCATCAGCCTCCCTTGAGGTCAGTCCATGGGCAGCCGTTACGCATTGCTAGTGCCGCTGACGGTTTGTGGTTAAACCCACTGCCAGGGTACTGACGAGTCATTAGAGTCCCCCACAGACAGTTTCCCAAGTTTGGACGAAACGTTGTAGAGGCCGTATGGTTTTATGGCAGGGTTCGGAAAATGCACGTGCGTTTACGCACGTGTCAGTTTTCGGGCAGATGATACTGGTCAGCTTTGGTTTAAGCAGGATCCGAGTATTATATTAAGTAGGTATAATATCTTTGTCTCAGTTGCATTTGTATTCGGTCGTAATACAAATGCGGGTATATTTATACAGTTACGGGGTTATCCTGAAAGTTGTTTCAGGATCACTTTTGGAAGTTGCCAGTTTCCAGTTTTCTATCAGCCGTCTTTTAACATTCGGTTAAAGACGGATTTATCTTTTCTTGGATGAGGGTGAGTCATGCTTCTAGAAGGTTCTAGAAGGTTCTAGAAAATGGTGACAAGGATAATGACTCATGCTTTGATTTCTAAACATTCTTGTTTTCCTTAAGATATTCTTTTGTGTTCACATTATGATATTTTGCTTAAGGTTACTCTCCCCTCTCCTACACTCACCCCCCCACTCCTATAAGTGGCCGGCCCCCCTACTCACTCTCTCACTTGGTGTTTTCATTTGTGAAAAGGATATGATAGATTTTGGGGTGTATGGAATTTCACAGTTCATTTCATTCCATCACTCGATTCCCTCGGCAACTTCATTAACCGATCGTCCACGGATTTGGACGAAGTGAGACAAAGTCATCTACTCATTCTCTACATCATTCTTGGTCGTCTCTTCTAGCAAACTTGACGACCGAGTTGCCTCAAGTCAGAGGCGGGAGCCCGTTTAAAGAATCAGTGATGTGGTGCCACCTGAACGTGCTGATCGGAGATCGACGAGATCAGAGCAGCCGCAACGGAGCGTGGGATGATGGTTAAAGAACGAAGGACTCGGATCGTTCGGTATAACCTTTCTACACTCTTTACAGTTTGTTAGTTTAGCAATAATGGCAGATCCGGGTTAAAGTATACGATAGCGCCAGTTAAAAAGTTTTTGTTCCGCATTTGGCATCTGTAGAGGGCCGGGGCGCTAGCGTAGACTTACAGAATGTTGGTCCCGCTCCAACTTACAATTGTTATAAGACAGAGCAGGAAATAAGGGAATACCAGGATTCCCATGCCGCCCAAACGAAGAAAGTGCATGATATGCATCTTCTTCGGGTGTGTTCATTATAAAGAATTGTTTCTCAATATCCTCTGAATCCTGGGTATTTTATACCGGATCAGGATCCCAGATATGTAATCTGTTACACAGGGCTATAAAAAGGTAGAAAACTGAGAACGGGTGATAAGTTTCATGAGACAGAAAACGGGAAAAGTGTTGCTGCCAAGTCTGTTGGTCACTGTCACCCTGTATTACCAGTACATTGATTCTGAACAAATACTATTAGATACCGAACCTGATATACAAAATCATATCAGTCTCTTTATAAGTAAAGAAATGATAAAATTTTGTATTGTTGGATAATGTTTTGAACATTTCCTATTTCAAAAGTTGATCAGTTCAGGCATGTTATCTAAAAGCATTGACGTTCTAAATCAAACTACAGTTCCTCGTATACAGAACACACACAAGAGGAAGAGTTCAGAAATGAACGAATCATTCTTGAGACATTGTAGACTAGGTCATATCAATGCGACCCGACTGGCTGAAGTTACATTTTAGATGTATATTTAAATCAGTTTGAATTTACATCTTGTGAAACTTGCCAGTCATGTCACAGAGATAAGATGACCATAGCTCTGTATATTGAAAACAGAGAAAGAGTTAGTAAACTCTTGGGACTGATACATTATGATGTATGTAAGGTCTCCTGTCTACACATGCCAAGTCCGGTTCTTTGTACTTCATTGCATTCTCTGATGATCTCTCAAGATTCAGTCATATGTTCCTGTTGAAACATAAGTCTGAAACTTTTGAGAATATCACCGAATATAAGTTAGAAGTAGAGAACCAAAAACCGGGTATAAGTATTATGTCCTATGATAAGATCAGGGAGGAGAATACTTGTGCATAGAATTCCTGGACTATTCTAAAGGAAAATGAGATTCTCTCTCAGTGTTACTCCTCTAAATATACCAAAGCACAACGGTGTATCGGGGCGGAGCAATCGCACAGTATTAGATATGGTGTGCTCTATGATGAGTATTACTGAGTTACCTATTTCCTTTTGGGGTTGTGCACTTGAGAAGCTGCATACCTATTGAATTAGGTTCGAATCAAATCAGTGCCTACCACTCCATATAAGATATGGTATGGGAAGAGCCTATCTCTTAAGTAAATTAAGATTTAGGATTGTCCGGTCTATGTCTAAAGCAAAATCCGGACAAGATTGAGGCAAGGACAGTTCTATAGAACTGGAAAGGTTCCAGCTATACAAAACTGCTGATGATTTGACAGAACCAAAGGATTCAAAAGTCCCCAACGAACCTCAGCCTCTCCGCCGATCTAGCAGGGTTCTTCACCTGCCTGAGAGATACTTTGGTTTCTCGATGACAGTGCGAGCGAGGAATGCATCATGAGATGATGACCCAACTAGTTTCGCGCAGGCCATCGAGAGTAGGGACTCTGTAAGAATGGCTGGATGCTTAGCGATCTGAGATGGAATCCATGTACACCAGCAAAGTATGGACTTTAGCTGCTATATCTGAAGGGTTAAATCCCCATCAGGAGTAAGTATATCTTGAGAAGATTACTTGGTGTGGATGGAAAGGTTGAGACTTTCAAAGCTAGACTTGTTAAAGGTTTTCGTCATCGACCAGGCGTGGATAATGATTAAACCTTTTTTAGGGACTATGCTTAAGTCCATCAAGATCCTTCTTGCCATTGCTACATACCATGACTACGATATCTGGTGGTTGGGTGCCATGACTACTTTTCTAAATAATGATTTAGAAGAGAACGTCTATAAGAACACAGCCAGAGGGTTTCGTAAACAGTGGGAGCAGCGGAAAAACGTACAAGTTGCTTTACATAATGAAGCAGGCATCGCGGAGTTGGAACGTCTATTTTTGATGTAATAGTCAAAGTGTTTGACTTCATCAAAATGGTAGATGAACCTTGTATATACAAAACGTTAGTAGAGAGTAAGGTGGTTGTCCTCGTATTGTACGTGGACAAAATACTCTTGATAGGAAAAGAGTTTCCTATACCATGCTCGGTCAATCTCCGCTTATCACAAGGATTCTCCAATAGGATCAAAGTGATACCTCCTAAATCCTGAGTTTTCATCTATGAGATAGATGTAATTGGATGCTAGGATTCTCACTAGATGTAGTGAGATGGTATCAATCGATCCTGGGGAGAATCACTGGAAGGGTTCCAGGGTGATAAAGAAGACTGAATGTCAGTCACAGGCATTGTCTTTACCCTCAGTAAAGGGACGGTATGTTGGAAGAGTTCCAAGCTAGATACCGTGGCAAACTAGACGATAAAGGTTGGTAACATCGCTATTAAAGATACTACCAAAGAGGCAGTTTGGGTGTATATTGGTTCATGAGATGAACTAGGTTCCTGCCATTGTATGACAATGGAAGTGTGGCTTCGGCCCAGGAACCCTGGTCCCATCAGTGACCCAGACATATTCTGAGGAATCATTACCTGATCATGGAGATAGTTGATCTCCAGGGTGATCGAGGTTAGGAGAGTAGACTCAGAGGATAACACGGCGGATCCACTCACGAAGGCCTTTTCCCAAAGAGAGACTTTTAGGGGATGGTTGAGTATTAGATACTATAACTACTGCTACAGATGGCCCTAGTGCAAGTGGGAGATTGTTAGTTATATGTATGCCCTAGAGGCCATTACTGTAAATTAGATGTATATTGTAGTGGATGCTGGGACATATATAGGTAGGACTTTCTTGCTCGACATGATAGTATACTATCTGGTTGCTCTTTATCTTAACATGTATACTTTCTGTCTCTCTGTTACATGTTGATAAAGCCATTAGGATGTGTACTCGACTTCCAGGACTATGATGCAGATCATACTAGTGGGGCCTGGGTAGTCCATGAGCACATCCTTCAATGTTCCTAGTCGTGGGAATATCGAGACGGGGCATCGATATTCCAGAGTAGACTAGCGTATATCTTCTCGACCCATGTGATGGGCGATGGATGATCCCATATCCATTGGTGTTTGACATCAGAGATGGTATGCGGGTGCCCAGTGGAGACTGGGTACACTGAACGGACTCGCCGAGAACTCCCAGATGGTATTATACCTCACGTCAGATGGCAGTTCTCTGGTGACACTGGTACAGCTTAGTCTGTTGACCCGAGATCGTCATAGAGTCTTGTGTGTCTCCCACTGTGCTTTGATTTCCACACTACCACGGCTCTACTGAGTCGTGCAAACAGGTGGTTTTTGGGTACAGTCCCGATTCACATGGAGGCAATGAGCGATAGGAGGGGATTCGTCTCTCCCGGTATTGGGGGTTGATGTTGCGCTATGTGTAAGGTCAGTCTAACACCCTATGAAGAGTTTTGAAGCATCACATGACCCAAAGTTTTAATTTTTATGGTGCTAAACTAACATGCAAAGGGATCGATCCTAGAAAATTAGGGTTACGAAATAAAAAGCGAACTAATCTAGGGTTTCGAGACTACAACCTTTGTAGCTCCCTTTCGCTGGACTCCTTGGTCTCTAGTGTGTTGAACGAAGGTCCTCTTGAAGTCCCCTTGTGTCCACGATGATTCACCACGAAGATCTCCGTCCAAGCTCGCAACTTCGTCAAACCGAAGAGAACACTCTAAACAAAACGGCTAAGCTTGTATAGAATGATGTTGTGGTTAGGTTTCTCACTTAAAAAACCTATCTTTAATTGGTATTTGCTCACTAGAAAAAACTAGAGAGCAAAAGAGCAAGAGGAAGAAGATGGTGGCAATTTTTGACAAGAGGTAAAAAGATAACTCAAGTGAAGAAAAAGAAATATATCAATATATATTTTATTCCTTCATGCTATGAACCATGGTTAAAGTGATGGAGACATTATTTAACTTTGGTTTGGAATGATAAAGCGAAGGATAACCTTAGGTTAGTGGTAGTTGAGCATGGTTAGGTCAAAGGAAGAATGTAGAAGCAAGAATGATTATCCTTTCCTTTTTCATTTTCTTTTAAATCCAAAATTAAATAATAATCCATTATATAATCCATGGTGTGAGTCTTATATTGCCACCATTTCCATATGCTTACAACCATGATGGATGAGTGTATGTATGTGTGCATGTGTGCACATCCACATGTGCATGAAACTAGCATGAAAGAAAAAAAGAAAAGCACACATGCATGCACACATCTATCATCTAAGAAAATGTTTTAAGTGAGAAAACTAATGGTTAAATGATAAATCAACACTTGATTTATCAATCCGGTCATATCTCATATGACCCCACCAAAAGCAGTTCACCCGATCAATGTTCGGTATCATATACGCACATTTCAATCGGGTGCATGCGCATATCGCATACGCGCACCACAACGTTTCTCCTGGACTGGGTAACTCCTTTGTGGGACTCTAAGACTCGTCAATACGCCGGCAGAGGGTGATGATCATATCAGGTACCCTCAAGCCGCAAGCGGTCAGCTAAACGTAACGGCCACCCGGGTATTGAGCGATCAGAAGACAACAAGCGAACCTGCTACAACTCCCGTCGAGCCATCCGGCAACACTACCGTACAGTCCGGTCTCTTCGTCAGATATGCTGCATATCGAGCCTAGGGATGGTCACGTCGACCCCAATAACTCAATAAGTCGTGTCGGTGAATGGTCTATAACAGATCGAGAAACTACTGATAACACTTATCAGCAAATCTCAGCAGCCCTGGCCAGGGACTTGGTGTTATAACCAGTCGGGCACAGTACAGCATCAACTCCCAATACCGGGAGAGACGAAACCCCTCCTATCGCTCATCGTCTTCGTGTGTCTCGGGACTGTACCCAACGGCCACCTGTTTGCACGACTCAGTAGAGCCGTGGTAGGGTGGCAATCAAAGTACAGTGGGAGAACACACAAGACTCTATGACGATCTCGGGTCTACAGACTAACCTGTACCAGTGTCACCTGAGAACTGCTATCCAACGATAGATATAATTCCATATAGGAGTTCTCGGTGAGTCCGTCCAGTGTACCCAGTCACCACTGAGCACCCGTATATGATCTTGATGTCAAACATCGATGAATGTGGGAACATCCATCGCCCATCGTATGGGTATAGTATCATATACGCTAGTCTACTCTGGTATATCAATGCCCCGTCTCGATATACCTACGACTAGGGACGTTCCAGGATATGCTTATAGACTACAGATGTCCCACTAGTATGATCTCCATCATAATCAGAGTAATCAAGCCGATATCCTCAGGGCTTTATCAGCATGTATGAATGAATAAAAGAATGATCAAATCAACATGTCAGATAAAGAAGAACCAGATAGCATACTATCATGTCGAGCAAGAATGCAAACTGAATATATATACATGTATAGATACATCCACTATCACATAATGGCCTCTAGGGCATACATATATCCAACAATCTCCCACTTGCACTAAGGCCAGTTATTGGCGTATCTCATACCCAACATCTCAAAAAGTCGCTCATGCTGTGGCTGAGGGAAGGCCTTGGTGAGTGGATCTGCGGCGTTGTTCTTTGTGTCAACTCTCTTAATCTCGATCTCGCGGCGATCTACAATCTCCCGGATCAAATGAAAGCGCCTCAGGATATGTCTGGACCGCTGATGGGATCTGGGCTCCTTGGCTAACGCCATCGCCCCATTATTGTCACAATACAAAAGTATTGGATCAATAATGGTTGGAACTACTCCTAGCTCCGAGACGAACTTCTTCATCCAGACGGCTTCCTTGGCGGCATCATTTGCAGCAATGTACTCAGCTTCCATCGTAGAGTCTGCAACGGTATCTTGTTTGGAACTCTTCCAACTTACCGCCCCTCCATTGAGGGTAAATACAAACCCTGAGATAGATTTGTTGTCATCCTTATCGCTCTGGAAGCTCGAATCGGTAAAGGCCTCCATTTGGAGATCTGTATTACCATACACCAAGAACAATTCTTTAGTCCTTCGTAAGTACTTAAGAATGTTCTTCACAGCTGTCCAGTGGTTCTCCCCTGGTTGGATTGATACCTGCTTACAACACTAAGTGCATAAGCTACATCTGGGCGTGTACATAACATCGCATACATTATAGATCCTACTGCCGAAGCATAAGGTATAATGCTCATGCGAGCTCTCTCTTCATCGGTCTTTGGACAAGAATCCTTGGAGAGAGTGACTCCATGGCAAGCGGGTAAGGCACCCCGTTTGGAGTCTTCCATACTAAACCTCTTTAGGATGGTGTTGATGTACCTGGTTTGGGACAATCCCAATAACTTTTTGGATCTATCCCTATAGATCCTTATGCCCAGGATGTATGTGGCATCACCCAGGTCCTTCATGGAGAACCTTAGTGATAAGAATGATTTGACCGACTGTAGCATAGGAATATCATTTCCTATCAGAAGAATATCATCCACGTACAATACGAGGAATGTGACAGCTCTTCCTACAGCCTTCTTATAAACACAAGTTTCATCTGGATTTTTGATGAAATCAAACTCTTTGATAACATCATCGAAGCAGATGTTCCAACTCCGAGATTCCTGCTTCAACCCATATATGGATTTAAGCAATCTACATGCTTTCTCGCTGCTCCCACTGTCAATGAAGCCCTCTGGCTGATCCATATAAACGCATTCTTCTAAATCTCCATTTAGAAATGCTGTTTTAACGTCCATCTGCCAGATTTCATAGTCGTAGTGAGCAGCAATAGCAAGTAGGATCCGAATGGATTTAAGCATGGCTACGGGCGAAAAAGTTTCGTCATAGTCCAAACCTGGTCTTTGACGAAAACCTTTCGCCACAAGTCTTGCCTTATAGGTCTCTACCTGCCCATCCACACCAATCTTTCTTTTAAAGATCCATTTGCACCCTACAGGTTTTACCCCAGGGGGTACAATGTCCAAAGTCCATACTTTGTTGGTGTACATAGACTCCATTTCGGATCTCATGGCATCCAGCCACTTCACAGAGTCACCACTCGTGATAGCTTGCTGAAAACTGGTAGGATCATCATCATCCATGATGCAATCTTCTCCGTTACCATCAATGAGGAAACCGTAGTACCTCTCCGGTGGGCGAGAAGTCCTACCAGATCTACGGAGTGGCCGAGGTTCTTCAGTTTCTGTTGCAACAGCCGGTTCAACCAAATCGTCATTTGTAGTTTGTGTCTCCAGAACCTCTTCCAGATCTACTACCTTGCCATCATCTTTATCTGTGAAAAACTCTTTTTCCAAGAATGTGGCATACTGAGAAACAAACACCTTTTGTTCCTCTTTGTGGTAGAACAGATATCCATAAGAATTCTTTGGATATCCCACAAAGTTACACATGACTGACCGTGTCTCGAGTTTGTCCGGATTCTGCTTTTTAACATAGGCCGGGCAACCCCAAATCTTAATTCTCTTAAGAGATGGTCTCTTCCCATTCCATATCTCATATGGCGTGGTAGACACGGCTTTGGTTGGAACCCTGTTTAGCAGAAACGCTGCAGTCTCCAATGCATGCCCCCAAAACGAGACTGGTAACTCAGCGTCACTCATCATGGACCGGACCATATCTAATAGGGTCCTATTCCGTCGTTCTGACACACCGTTGTGCTGTGGTGTGTAAGGAGGAGTGAGCTGAGAGAGAATCCCATTCTCTTTTAGGAAGTTTGCAAATTCTGTACTGAGATACTCTCCACCTCGATCTGATCGAAGCATCTTAATACTCAAGCCGGTTTGTTTTTCTACTTCTTGTTTATATTCAACGAATTTCTCGAAAGCGTCGGACTTGTGTTTTAATAAAAATACATGACCGAATCTTGAGAAATCGTCGGTGAATGTAATGAAGTATGAAAAACTGCCTCTAGCCTGTGTAGACATTGGCCCACATACATCACTATGTATGAGGCCAAGGAGCTGAGTAGCTCTTTCTCCGTGTCCTGTAAACGGAGTTTTGGTCATTTTACCCTTGATACAAGACTGGCAAGTCGCATAAGATTTATATTCAAAAGAGTTTAAATATCCATCTTTATGTAACTTGTTTAGTCTTGTTTCGTTAATATGACCAAGTCTACAATGCCAAAGAAAAGCTTCATTTAATTCTGAAAGTTTTCTTTTATTAGTGTGTTGTATACTGAAAACTGTGTGTTGATTTAGGACATATATTCCATTATTAAGCGTACCATACCCAACCAACATTTGATTCAGGTGAATGTTCATAACATTGTTCTGCAACACAAAATTATATCCTTCATTGTCCAACAAAGAAACGGATATTATATTACATAGCATACTTGGTACAAAATAACATGGATTCAAAATCAAAATACATCCAGATGGCAACCCCAAGTGATACTCTCTAACTGCGACTGTATGTACATTGGAACCATTTCCAACGTGGAGAGTATGGTCACCTGTCTTCAAAACCTTGCTATTTCTCAGCCCCTGCATAGAATTGCAAATGTGAGAACCTGAACCGGTATCCAATACCCAGGAAGCAAAGTTTATAGAAAAACAGTTTTCAGTCACAAACGCACCTGAAGCAGAAGCATCACCATGCTTCTTCTTGAGACTTAAGTACTCCGTGCAATTGCGCTTCCAATGTCCTGTCTTGTGGCAATGAAAACATTCGCCTTTCCCCGAGTCTCCAGCCTTGGACTTTCCCTTTCCCTTCACCTTTTTAACTCCGCCCTTAGGATTAGTGGGTTTCTTCTTTTTCTTTCCCTTGGCCTTGGCTTTCGGGTGAGAAGAGGAAGACTGTCCAATAGTCATAAAGGGAGTTTTTGCTAACTTCATAGTGCTCTCTGCACTCCTTAACATATTAAGGAGTTCAGGGAGGTCCTTCTCCATGCCATGCATGTTGAAGTTCACTATGAACTGAGCAAAGGTGGAGGGGAGGGACTGCAGAATAATATCTATATATTGTTCATTGTCCATTGTCCATCCAAGGTCCTCAAGCTCTTCTATAAGAGCTATCATCTTCAGAACATGGTCTCCTACTGGTGTGCCAGGGGTCATTCGCATCTGAAACAATTTCTTTGATGCTTCGTACCGTAATACGCGGGATTGCTCCCCATACAACTCCTTTGTATGGAGCAATATACCGTGAATGTCCATGTCCTCATGCTGCTTTTGATGTGTGTTATCCATCGATGCAAGCGCGAGGCATGTGGCCATGGCACAGTCAGCGTCCCATGTCTTGCGGACTTCAATGTCCGCAACTGAGGATTTTGGACCAGGGACGGGCGGGGCTGAAGCCGTGAGGACATATGATACTTTATCATAAGTCAAGGCGATTTTCAGATTCCTCAGCCAGTCTTTATAGTTGGTCCCATTCAGTTTGTTTTTATCTAGTAGAAGCTTAAGTCCAGTCATTGGTATCTGCCATTAAGAGAGAGAAAAGAATACACTCAGCGAAAGCTCTTGCATAGATTAGATTGGTTTATTATCTTGTCTAATCGATGTTTCCCACTGCTTTTTATCAAGTTTTTCTTTCAAACCTTAAAAAGAAAAACTAGCCAGGATTAATTACAGTCTACAACTTCGTTAACCGTTCAGCCGGGCCAGTGTCGGTACTTTGAGGGAGGTTCCCCGTGCTTTCGCACGGACATAATTAGAGTAAACCTCATTTTCCCAGAGGCGGAGCCCCGTTAACACCTTTCTAGACACCTAATGAGTTAGCTAATTGTAAACTGTAAAACTCTCCTAGGAGCAACTATTGCCCACAGTGGGATCGGGATCCAACCATCACATGGAAGGTATGCAATCTCATTGCAAATTTCAACACTTGAAATTCCCGATGTAATTTTTACCCCTAGTACTTATGACCTTAACTATAGTCAACAAATCATAAGTACCAGTCAAGTTCTACCCGTCATTTCTTGATCAATTAGACCCACCCATATGACCCTTAACTATGGTCAACAAAGTCGCATGAATGTCCTAATTAATCTGCATCATATGCAGTGTAGGAAGACATCACTTAGCTATCGTACACTACGCCTTAACTAAAGTCAACAAACGTAGCACGAATACTAAGTACTCTACTTTCTAAAATGACGGAGGGTTGCGAATGATTTTTAAGAAAATCTTTAACGCTTTGAACTTGATATCGTTGTAGAATCAAACAGTTTTCAAAAGGAGTGGCTTAAACTCCGCAGTTTTGAAATGTAGCTTTTTCATAAATAGCCGAGTAGTTTTTAAATCTGATTCTACAACATCTTTTTAGGTTTATTTTCTTTACATTAATCACATTAATGTAATCCCATCATTTAAGTCCTTAAGCCAATCACAGAAAAGAAACGAAAATAACACGTACGCTTATGCCATCCGCATTCGCCGCAATGTTCCGTTATGCACCGTTAGGTTACTTAACTAACGGCATAGCGGGACGGGACTAGCGCGGGTGTAAAACATAAGCAACATCTACTATATATCATATATATAATATGTCATTCATCTCAGATATCACAGAACACAGGCAGCAGAAACATAGATATAACGTGGGATATCCTAGGACGTCCGTATTTAGTATTTAGCCAGAATAGAAAATACGGATTCCACAGTCGCGATGAATAGCCAAGCCCACACCCTGGACCCCTACGAGAGCGGCAAGTGACCCTACCAATTCTGGAGTTTAGGAGACCCGGTCTCGACTCCTCGAGATGGCCTCCCACTGAACCCCAGAACCCGGTCACCTGTGCTCCCCTCCTTGGGTCCATCCTAATGCGGAAAAGTAAATAATATACAACACTGGTGACACAACCGCAACCTGGAAGTGCCCCAAATAAAAGAATATTACATTACATTTGAATTTACATGAATGAAAATATAAAACTCTCATCTCACAAAACCCCCCGGCTATTCGATCGCGACAATCTTACACATCATATCTCAGCAACACATAATATCTCATATCATCAACGTAAGTAAGTATGCGTACCCCGATTGTCGTTGATGTATAGCAACGAAACCGGCGATATCTAACATACTACACTTACGGTCACAGAAAAGAAAGTGTAAAACTACAATATTTGGAATCCAGATTCTCTTTAGACATCATAAATGCGAAATATCACATATTTCGTATTTCATGCCTAAACTATATGAATTCCACATATTGTATCACATTCCAGAAAAACAGACAGTATTAAAGTTTTCGAACGAACGATCAAGCACCCAAGATTCACTAAAGCTCAACACTTGAGCAGGGTTCAAAAATCCGGAGTGTGACACAGTAGTAGCGGTCCAGCCGTAGAAGGGTCAAGCCAACGCCTCACATGTGGCACGCCGTACTGCCCCAAACCCTAAGGTTCAAAGGGAAGTTCGAGACGGTCACATAATCGAGTTAAGGTTTGTTGTCTTCTAGAGGGACCACCGCAAAAAGACTTGCACGTATCTCCAAAGTATTTAAACCCCGTGAATAGTAAGTAAATGATACTCGTTCAAACACTTCAATACTTTCTAATTTACCCGGAAAAGCTACGAAATGAAAATCCCGATCGAAATGACGAGTCCAAAACCATCTCCAGAATTTTTCAAAACCAAATACAGATTAAAAATATCCAAAAATTTATACAAGCGGATTCATGAATTACTGTACAAAAAGTATTCATCAATACATATATATGGCCGCGGAACCGCGGCCTAAGGAAGCTTAGGCCGCGTTTCCGCGGCGAGAATCACTGTTCACTTGAAAAATTTTGTACCGTAACTCTTATTTTTTCCTGCTGTATTTTTTACATATTTTTAATTCTGCAAATTATCAATTTTTAGAAAATTTCCAGAGAGCACCCAAAAATACCGTATTTTTGTCCGATCGGGGTTTTCACTTCGTAAAAACGTCGCCTAATGTTTTAGGTCGGCTCTGATACCAATGTAAGGTCAGTCTAGCACCCTATGAAGAGTTTTGAAGCATCACATGACCCAAAGTTTTAATTTTTATGGTGCTAAACTAACATGCAAAGGGATCGATCCTAGAAAATTAGGGTTACGAAATAAAAAGCGAACTAATCTAGGGTTTCGAGACTACAACCTTTGTAGCTCTCTTTCGCTGGACTCCTTGGTCTCTAGGGTGTTGAACGAAGGTCCTCTTGAAGTCCCCTTGTGTCCACGACGATTCACCACGAAGATCTCCGTCCAAGCTCTCAACTTCGTCAAACCGAAGAGAACACTCTAAACAAAACGGCTAAGCTTGTGTAGAAAGATGTTGTGGTTAGGTTTCTCACTTCAAAAACCTATCTTTAATTGGTATTTGCTCACTAGAAAAAACTAGAGAGCAAAAGAGCTAGAGGAAGAAGATGGTGGCAATTTTTGACAAGAGGTAAAAAGATAACTCAAGTGAAGAAAAAGAAATATATCAATATATATTTTATTCCTTCATGCTATGAACCATGGTTAAAGTGATGGAGACATTATTTAACTTTGGTTTGGAATGATAAAGAGAAGGATAACCTTAGGTTAGTGGTAGTTGAGCATGGTTAGGTCAAAGGAAGAATGTAGAAGCAAGAATGATTATCCTTTCCTTTTTCATTTTCTTTTAAATCCAAAATTAAATAATAATCCATTATATAATCCATGGTGTGAGTCTTATATTGCCACCATTTCCATATGCTTACAACCATGATGGATGAGTGTATGTATGTGTGCATGTGTGCACATCCACATGTGCATGAAACTAGCATGAAAGAAAGAAAGAAAAGCACACATGCATGCACACATCTATCATCTAAGAAAAGGTTTTAAGTGAGAAAACTAATGGTTAAATGATAAATCAACACTTGATTTATCAATCCGGTCATATCTCATATGACCCCACCAAAAGCAGTTCACCCGATCAATGTTCGGTATCATATACGCACATTTCAATCGGGTGCATGCGCATATCGTATACGCGCACCACAACGTTTCGCCTGGACTGGGTAACTCCTTTGTGGAACTCTAAGACTCGTCAATACGCCGGCAGAGGGTGATGATCATATCAGGTACCCTCAAGCCGCAAGCGGTCAGCTAAACGTAACGGCCACCCGGGTATTGAGCGATCAGAAGACAACAAGCGAACCTGCTACAACTCCCGTCGAGCCATCCGGCAACACTACCATATAGTCCGGTCTCTTCGTCAGATATGCTGCATATCGAGCCTAGGGATGGTCACGTCGACCCCAATAACTCAATAAGTCGTGTCGGTGAATGGTCTATAACAGATCGAGAAACTACTGATAACACTTATTAGCAAATCTCAGCAGCCCTGGCCAGGGACTTGCTGTTATAACCAGTCGGGCATAGCACAGCATCAACTCCCAATACCGGGAGAGACGAAACCCCTCCTATCGCTCATCGTCTTCGTGTGTCTCGGGACTGTACCCAACGGCCACCTGTTTGCACGACTCAGTAGAGCCGTGGTAGGGTGGCAATCAAAGTACAGTGGGAGAACACACAAGACTCCATGACGATCTCGGGTCTACAGACTAACCTGTACCAGTGTCACCTGAGAACTGCTCTCCGACGATAGATATAATTCCATATAGGAGTTCTCGGTGAGTCCGTCCAGTGTACCCAGTCACCACTGAGCACCCGTATATGATCTTGATGTCAAACATCGATGAATGTGGGAACATCCATCGCCCATCGTATGGGTCTAGTATCATATACGCTAGTCTACTCTGGTATATCAATGCCCCGTCTCGATATACCTACGACTAGGGACGTTCCAGGATATGCTTATAGACTACAGATGTCCCACTAGTATGATCTCTATCATAATCAGAGTAGTCAAGCCGATATCCTCAGGGCTTTATCAGCATGTATGAATGAATAAAAGCATGATCAAATCAACATGTCAGATAAAGAAGAACCAGATAGCATACTATCATGTCGAGCAAGAATGCAAACTGAATATATATACATGTATAGATATATCCAATATCACATAATGGCCTTTAGGGCATACATATATCCAACACTATGCTCGACTGGCCATAACAGGAAATCCCTGGCCAGGGTTGCAGTGATCTAATGGTAAGTGTTATCAGTAGTTTCACACATGTTATGGACCTCACGTCAGCATGAATTATCGAGCTATTGGGGTCTGACGTTTACCACCCCTAGGCGAGATATGCGACATATCAGACGAACAGACCGGACTGTACGGTAAGTGTTACTGGTTGGATTCACAGGAGTGTGAGCGGGCTTGCTCGTTGATCTTCTGATCGCTCAATACCCGGGTGGCCGTTATGTTTAGCAGACCGCTTGCGGCTTATGGGTGTCTGATATGATCATTATCTGCTGCCGGCGTATTGTCGAGTCTTTAGAGTCCTACACAGAGGTTTCCTGGCTCAAACGAAACGAAATAGGAGCGCATATGAGATATGTGCGGGACCGAGAATAATGCGTGTATGTGATACCGTATTCTATTCTCGTGATGAATGTATCGATTGGTTGTATGCGATATAACCTAGTTATCGAATCAAGGATTGATTCGATAAGCCGATACATTGGATATTAGTCAGTTATATGCGATATGACCGGATCGTTAAATCAAGTATTGATTTAATGATTTAATGCATAATTATATATTTGATATAATAATTTGTATTAACTAGTATTTGTTCACTTTAAATGGATTTTCTCACTTGAAGTTCACAAGTTGTATATGTGATATACTTTTGTGCACTTGTTTGCATCATGTTTGATGATACATGCTAACTTGAGTTTGTGTGTATGATTAAACCATGGTTATATGAATGGTTAGGGTTTTGTTTACTTATCTATTCATTTATTTATTTATTCTTTTTTGCAAAATAAGTCATGGTGTCTTTCTTTGTTTGCTTGTTGAAGCTTCATGAAGCTTTGAACAAGTCCACCATTTTTGTCTCATGCTTAACCCTAACCATTCAACCTAACCATAGTTTATTCTCTACACCTAACCATGGTTGCTATATGATATGTATTCATTTTATTTTCTATTTTGAATAAGACTTATCATATTTCTTCTTCTTCTTCTTCATCATCAACAAGAAGAAAAACTTGCCTCCATCAATGGCAAGTTGAGAAAAAGAGTGAGAAATCCAATTCTAAAGTGAACCCACTTCTTATTTCTTCATCCTCTACCACTTGCCAAGTAGTATAGGGTGTTTTCTTCACAAGTTTCATGACTTGATGAAGTTGGAGTTTGATCTTGAGTTGCCTCGACGTAGATCATCTTCGGCATCGAAGTCGACGACCTAGCCCGATCAATTCTTCGATGAAACCACCGTGAGAGTCCGAGATCCGATGGGTACAGCGGAGGGACTTCATCATGGAGCTATAGAGGTGGAGGACCGGATCTACAAAGGTTGTAGCCCCTTCCCTTTTAGTTAAAGTCGTTAACTTGCATTGCATCGCCTTATTATCTAGTTAACGATCCGTATTAGGGTTTGTAGGCACATGAAAATTTTGAATTGGGCATGTTTGATCACTTGTGAGACCTCATTAGTGTTCCTAAGAACCCTACATCGTCGACTTCGATGCCGAAGATGATCTACGTCGAGACAACTCAAGATCAAGCTCCAACTTCACCAAGTCATGAAACTTGTGAAGAAAACACCCTATACTACTTGGCAAGTGGTAGAGGATGAAGAAATAGGAAGTTGGTTCACTTTAGAATTGGATTTCTCACTCTTTTTCTCATGTTGCCATTAATGGTAGCAAGCTTTCTTCTTGTTTAAGAAGAAGAAGAAGAAGAATATGATAAGTATTTATTTGAAAATAGAAAATAAGTCATTCTTATC
The DNA here is from genome assembly GCA_030015575.1 of Agapanthus africanus. Classification (NCBI taxonomy): domain Eukaryota; kingdom Viridiplantae; phylum Streptophyta; class Magnoliopsida; order Asparagales; family Amaryllidaceae; genus Agapanthus; species Agapanthus africanus. The sequence goes on along the minus strand of JASDDO010000019.1, from coordinate 604,971,507 downwards.
ATATTAGCAACCATGGTTAAGTGTAGAGAATAAACTAAGGTTAAGTGAATGGTTAGGTTTAGCATGAAACAAAAATGGTAGACTTTTTCAAAGCTTCATGAAGCTTCAACTATAAAACAAAGCAAGCCACCATTTCTCTTTTTGCCAAAAATGAATAAATAAAAATAAATAGATAAGTAAATCAAAACCCTAACCATTAACATAACCATGGTTTAATCATACACACCCAAGTTTGCATGTATCATCAAACATGATACAAACTAGTGCACAAAACTATATCATATATACAATGTGCACATCAAGTGAGAAAAAACATCTTAAGTGAACAAATACTAGTTAATGTAAAGTAATATATCAAATATATAATTATACATTAAATCATTAAATCAACACTTGATTTAACGATCCGTTCATATCGCATATAACCGACTAATTGTAAGTGCACGGCGGCGCCCCGGCCGTCAATCCGACGCCGGAATGCGGAAGCGGTGAAAAACTAAAATTTTGCGGACTTAGCAAACCGGCACCACCGCGCACTTTAACCGGATCGAACCATTAACTAGTCTAAGCAATCTACAAGAAAGGGAATAGAGATATATACCGACGATCCAAGTCCTCCGGTCTTCTCGTCATAGTCCCGATCTCCTGCGGAATGTCCGGTCTCCACCTCGTCGCCGGAAGGGCACCACGTAGCCGGATTCTTTTACGGGCTCCCACCTCAATACCGAGGCAACTCGGGCGCGAAGTTGGCTAGCCGACGCGCCCAAGATTAGCTGTAGAATAATGTAGAAACTTGTCTCTTTGGGGTTTAAGAGATTGCCATGTATGGAGGAATTTTGCACAATGATTTTCATGGATCCAAGAAGGAAAGAGGAGAATGCAAAGAGAAAGGCTCGGCCATCCCATGTAAATTGTGCTCACTGGAATGAAAAAAAAAAAAAAGAGAACCCTCTCTCTGCAGCCAATTAATCAAATAGCCACACACCTTGAAATAATGCATGCTCACCCTTTTTTTAATCAACCAAAACAAATCCTGCACACTCCATTTTTCTTATGTAAACAAATATTAATTAATATATCATGATATCAAGCTCCATTCCTTAAACAGTGGCCGGCCCATCATGTTACCCATCACAAAACCATACCCTATCAAGTCAAATTGAATGCATGAATAGGAAAGGTGATATCATAATAAAACCTTTTGCAAGGAAACCCCCAACAAAAATGTTAATTGCAAACTTGCAATTAACACCCTCCAACGAAAAGTCCGACCGGGAAGGAAAAAGAGAAAACCGGCCGGAACGGAATGCAAACTGGCAACCCCAGAAAACTGGTCCCATAATAAATTACAGGAAAACCCCGATACTGTGCATACACACCCGCATCTGTATTCCGTCCGGATACAAATGCAAAGAGACAAAACTACACTATCAAATACTAGGATCCGGCTTAAGCCAAAGCCGGCTAGTAAAAACCGTCCGATCACGATCCGTGCAATACCGCACGTATCTGATCGAACCCTGCCATATCTCCATACGGCCTCTACAGCGTTTCGCCCGAAACTTGAGTAACTGAAAGTGTGGTAGACTCTAAAGACTCGTCAATACTATGGCTGTGGATTTAACCACTAGCACGTCAGAGGTATAAGCCAATACGTGACGGGCCACCAGCTATTGACTAAAAGGGACGTCGATGAGCGAACTCATCCTGACACCCTACTGAGCCTGTCAGTGACAATATCCGTACAGTCCGGTCCGTTCGTCTATGAGCATCGCATGGCGGGCCTAGGGGGTTGGTAAAAGTCAGACCCCCAAAAGCGGTACAAGTCGTGTCGGAGTGTAGCCCAGAACACCCTGAGATACTACTGGAATACCTACCAGTAAATCTCCTGCCTTGGCCAAGGACTTCGTGTAATGGCTCTCCTAGACACAGCGCGACCTCACCCCCAATACCGGGAGAGACGAAACCCCCGAAGATCCGCTCACTGCCTCCATGTGGCTCGGGACTGTACCCAACTAAAACCTGTTTGCACGACTCCTTTGAGCCGTGGTAGGGTAGTAATCAAAGCACAGTGGGAACTCACACGAGACAAATGACGATCCCCAGGTCGATGAACTAACCTGTACACATGTCACCTGGGAACTGCTATCTGACATCAGGTATAAGACCAACTAGCATGTTCCCGGCGAGTCCTGTCCGGTGTACTCATAACCCAATGAGCACCTGTATACATCTTAGGTGATCCAACTGACACCAGTGGCTTGTGAGACCAGCCACCGCCCCTCGTCGGGGTCTCGACTGTATACACTAGTCTACTCTGGAGAATCGATGCCCTGTCTCGAAACTCCCACGACTAGGGACCTTTTAAGGATGTGCTTATAGACCCCAGCTCCCACGTATATGATCGCCCTCATACTGCCGGTAGTCAAGCAAGAATCCCAGGGGCTCTATCAACGTGCAATAGTGACATGTCATGTCACCTAAAGCAGTACACGATGATAAAGGTAAACCTGATAGCATACTATCATCTCGAGTAAGACTGTTCTACCGGGATAGGTCCTCCCTCAATCATTGCAATCACGTGCCTGTGATCCAATAATTGACTCTGAGGGCACTATCTCCAACAATCTCCCACTTGCACTCAAGGCTAATTATTGCGATGTCGCATACTCACAGCCCGTGTGATACCGAACACCCAACTCCTCTACTAGTCAGTCGCACAAAACCTGTTTGCGAAACTATTGCGTTCGAGGAATAGCCTCAGTGAGTGGATCCGCTCTGAAGTTTCTTTCTATATCTCTCTAAATCTCAAGTTCGCGGAGAATGCCATCTCCCGAAATGAGCAATACCTGTCTTAGAGTGTCTGGATGTCTGATGGGACCGAGTTCATAAATGAACTCCAAATCCAAACTTCTTAGACTGTATCGTCTACTGAACTTAATCAGTATCCTGCGCCATGCCTCCCTCAGTATTGCCTTGGACCACCTGTCCAAAATACTGCCCCTCGTCAGAAGGAAAACTGTAACTCTGACAACCTCCTTGTCGTCCAGGTCACCTTGGAAGCCTGGAATGATAACTGTTTCCCGAATAGGGCTTTCGTTATCATATCCCTAGAACAGCCACTTATGTTCTAAAACTGCTTCCGACTGTTCCTCCAGGATTGGATCAATATCAACTTATTGCATCTAGTGCAAGAACAACATCTGGTGTGGTACTTGACATCTCATGATTGACTCAATTGCCTAAGCAAGTGATCTGCCAATCATGCACGTCCCTCTCTACTTTAGTCTATAAGACACCTTTAGAGAGGGTGACTCCATTACCTGCAGGTACACTACCGTGCCAGGAGTCGTCCATTCTAAATACTCTTAGAATGCTGTCAAGTACCCTGATTGGGAAACCACCCAAATCTAGATCTAAAACCATAGATCTAGTAACCAGTATGTCTGATATAATACCCAATTCCTATGTGGAGAAACAACTGTGTGACGACCAAAGTACAACCGATTGTAGTATAGGAGTTTCTTTTCCTACTTTGTGTATGTCATCCAAAACCCGGATATCACACCCTACTATCTTCTCAACAGATCCATCCCCTATTCTGATGACGTCAAACCCATGACTGTCACATCAGAATTAGATGATCTATCTCCGCTATATCTGCTTTAGTCTATAAACAGACATAAGCCTGATGTCCACCAATGCTTCCGCTGCTCCCACTGACTACGACAACCCTCTGGCAGAGTCATATAGACGTGCACTTCTAAAGCTAGTTTAGAACGACGCTATACTCATCCTCCTGCCGGGTCTCGCAGCCTGGAACAACAACAATGGCAAGTGTGGGTAAACAAGAACTTCCCTGTCACCGTCCTTGAGGCTACCGGAGTACCTCTCGGGTGCCTGAAGTTACCCACCTTATCTGCGGAGTGGCCAATGGAATGTCAAATCAGATTGAATCTTTAGGTTCCTTATCAAATCTCCAGTAATCGTTTGCGGTTCTGGAATCGCTTCCAGTTCTACCATACTCCCACTACTGTTTTCTGAAAAATAACCATTTCTTTTTAAAACTGTGGCGAGTCAAGAACAATATCACTATTGATCTTTCTTATGGTAGAAAATCAACCCTCGTCATAGCCTGGGTCAACCCACAAACAGCCATTACAGAAACGTGCCTTGAGTTATCCAGAGTCTGGTTTTAATCATAAGCCGGACAACTCCCCGTACCTTAACAATGTTAAGATATGAACTGTACTATATCCAATATAGAACCAGAGGCACTGATTTAATTGAACCAGATTCAAATCATGCAGCTGTCTCCAGTGCACGTCAACAAAATGGAGAGAGGCTAACCAGCGTTACTCAACTTAGGAATGCTTCCAATTATGAGTAACCTGAAAGAGAAGCAATTTCTCTTTATCATTACTATCAACTGAATACCATACACAAGTATCTACATCTTCGATCACTTTGAAGAATCCCGATACTTGTTATACCTGGTTCTCTACTCTATTCAAATACCTATAACTTCTCAAAATTCGGACCCTGTGTTTCTACGAAACACCTGTCTAAATACTAGAGAAGTCATAAGTAAACCGAATATAGTATGAGAACCAACCCCTCTGTCCTGATGGACCCTGGACAACATACAATCCTTTGTATAAGTCCCTTAAGTCTGATAACTCATTCACTGTGTGTCGTAGGTCGAAAACTGTACTTATGGTTAAGAAGAATTACACCGCTGTTTAATGCTCCTTACCTAACCATCCACTGATATAGGTAAATGTCGTCGACATAATATCAAAAGGTATATCTCACTCTATTCAAATAGACGTACAGATATATCAATTTGAAATTGGTGCATAACAGCGGATATTCAAAACCAAACATTTGCCGACCGGCAAACAGACCAGGTGATCTCCTCAAATATCACCGATTACAACGAATCCCGATATAATGAGGATGATCACCCAATTCCCAATAACTTACTCCCACTCATCATCTGTAAAACCATATAGATGTGAGAATCGTACCTGGTAAATACATACCCTGGAGTAAGTATCTAATCGGGAAATCAGTTTTCCTTTAACATTACACAGTGAACTGAAACATTGAAATGTTTCAATGGGGTATCCTGGTATTCCTAGTAATGCCTCTACCATTATCCAGATTCACAACTATAACCGCATTATTCTTTCCCATCTCTCCAAATCCCTTTATATGTCTTTAGTCTTTACCTTCTGCACACCCTTTTAGGCCAAATGGTTTTCTTCCTTCCCTACCGTTCGGCACCAGCCTATGGTTTGGAAGAAGACTATCCAATAAGCATAATGGGTCTACTGTCCCAATCCTAGGAACACTCGCAATGCGAGAGAAGGTGAAGATAAAAGACAACCGAATAAACCTTATTCCTATTTCTCCTGGACCAGAATCCATCCCCGAACTGGAACAAGTTCCTTTCGAGTTCGTATATAACCATACGATGGAGTATCCAAATAAACTGTGGATCTTCGTAGTGATACGGAGTGCCCTGGAGAAATACAAAGGTGATGTGGGAGTGGTAACGAAATATTTGGTTTGGTCGTGAATATCTGTTGCAATTTACTTTGCCCTCTTACTAATCCCTTGCTTTGTCTGAACTTAATACCTTCTGCACACCATCGTTATGCTAATTGGTTTTCTTCATTCCCTACCGGTCGGCACCAGCCTAAGGTTTGGAAGAAGACAATCCAATTTGCGTAATAGGTGTACTACCCCTAAACCAAGGAGTACTCGTAACCTGAGAGAGGGTAAAAGGAAAAGACAACTGAATAATCCTATTCGTTTTCTCCAGAACCTGAAACCATCCTCGAATAAATTCTTTCGAGTTCGTATATAACCATACGATGGTTTTGTCCAATGGAAGTGGACGTTCGTAGTAATACGGGGTGTCCTGGAGAAAAGGGTAAAAATAGGAGTGGCAATGAGGTCTGCAACTCTGACAATCCAAAAGCCAGTGTTAAGAAGGTTCGGTCAACTTGGTCACTGAGTCATAGTCTTAGGGTCGGGTCAATGGTCGCTGCCAGAGAGAGAGAAAAGAAACACTCAGCGTGCACTCTAACCAAGATCAGAATGGTTACCAATTTATCTAATCTGGAAACCTCCCACTGTACCTCAAATTCTCCTCCAAACCTGAAAGAAGAATTAGTCGGGGTCACCCGAGGAGTAAACCAACTCATCAGTGGGAATCGGGATCCAACTCTCATCGCATGATAACGTGACGGAATCCGCTCACGGTATCACACTCCAGAAGGTATGCGCATATCTGGCAAGTTTCAGTACTTTTGAAACTCCCGATGAGATTTTTACCCCATGCTCTTATGACCTTGACTTTGGCCAACAAATCATAAGTCACATGTCAAGTTCTGCCCGTCATTCTCCAGGTTAATTTGAATCCACCCGTACATACCCTTGACTTTGGCCAACAAGGCAGTACGACTGTTCCAAACCAACGCATCTATCTATGCTGCATATGAATAACCAACAGCTACCAAACACTGTGCCTTGACTTTGGCCAACAAACACAGCTTGAATACTATTGACTACCCATATGAAACGACGGAGGGCTACGAATGGTTTCTGGCGAAAACCTTTAACGTAATGAACTTGATATCGTTGAAGGAACGGATAGCTTTTTAGAAAATATAGTGACGAAAACCTTTACTAAAGAGGTCACTCCCGGTGAAGGGATCTCGGCTCTTTCCCCGTAGAATGAGGTGCAGGATATTCCAACTGAATACCACGATGCAAAGCAAAAGTAATCGGCTATAGTGAAGTTAATGCCCTGACGCAAATTTCTGTCCAAGGGGTCACTCCCGGTGAAGGGATCTCGGCCCTTGCCTCGTCGACTGAGGAGCAGGATATTCCAAATGAATACCACGATGCAAAACAAAAGTGAACGTCCTTGCAATAACAGCTTTTTGAAAAGTGTTCCAACAACATCAGAATAGGTTTGTTTAACTTGCATTGATCCGAATCAATGCAGTCCCATCAATTGATCACACCACAAAGAACGAAAATATACTGACGTACGTATATGCCATCCGCATTCGCCACTGGGTCCCGTCATCACCCGTTAGGTTAGCTAACTAACGGCAGAGCGGGGACTGGACTAGCGCGGATGAAAAACATATACAACATCTACTAATATATATACCAATATATAGTATTTCGCTCAAGGCGTGAAAAGAAATGCAACATCACAGAAATGTACAGCATCACAGAACAATACAGATATCTGGGATCCCCGGGTTTCACAGAGCCACTACTGAAACCCGACGTTCCCCTGGTCGTGTGGATAGCCTGTGCAATGAAAACCTAGACCCCTACGGGCGCGGCAAGTCACCCGCCAAAACCTGAAGCGAGGCAGCCCCCTTCAGTGCCGTGAATGGACCACCCATCACTTCACGGAATCCGGTAACTTGGGCACCCCTCCTGGGTCAACCTGTACCCCCTACGAGTGCGGCGAATAGCCCGCCAATTCCAGACTGAAGCCCCTCCGTCTCAATGCCCTGAGATGCGGGCCCGTTGCCCTCCAGAACCCGGCTATCCGTGCACCCCTCCGCGGGGTAACCCTAGTACAGAAAGTAAAATATACATACACCGGGTACATCGACCGCAACCAGGTCGTGCCCCAAAATAATAATACAAACAGGCAGTGACGGCAGTCCACATGTCGGACGCTCGCCCCGCAATATCAAATGTACATAATACAACCACAACTGTACTAGCATTGCACCCAGGCTATCCCCCACGACCGATCCGCAACATCACAGCAAAAACAGAACATCAACGTGAAAGTCACGTTCGCAAATCCGTCTAACCGGGCTATAGCAGTTAGACCGGATTTACCGATCGAGTGACATTCACGGTCGCAGATATAATGTAAGTACTGTGAAAAATGTGTTTAAAATATCCGACCGATCAAAATATATCAAGTGGGCCCCAAAACAATACTGTAGCAGTTACAGAAAATATGGGCCCAATTTAAATATTCCAGAAAACCAAATTTATCCCCAGAAGCCCACTGAAAAAATCCGGCCCATTGATCCTTTTATACGGCGGCGGAAGCGCGGCAATAAGAGGGTATCTGCCGCGCTTCCGCGCTCCAATGGGAGAATCACTTTCTCGAATTTTTCCAATGGTCTTAGTTCATCTAGCACAGTACTTTTATGCAACTTGAAAAATTTTTGGAGACTGAAAAATTTCAACAGAAACTGTCGTGGGTAAAATGCAGTTTTGGAACTTTTTTGATCGATCGGATATGCAAACACATTACACAAAGCTAGACTAAGTTAATGGGGAGGCTCTGATACCACTGTAAGTGCACGGCGGCGCCCCGGCCGTCAATCCGACGCCGGAATGCGGAAGCGGTGAAAAACTAAAATTTTGCGGACTTAGCAAAACGGCACCACCGCGCACTTTAACCGGATCGAACCATTAACTAGTCTAAGCAATCTACAAGAAAGGGAATAGAGATATATACCGACGATCCAAGTCCTCCGGTCTTCTCGTCATAGTCCCGATCTCCTGCGGAATGTCCGGTCTCCACCTCGTCGCCGGAAGGGCACCACGTAGCCGGATTCTTTTACGGGCTCCCACCTCAATACCGAGGCAACTCGGGCGCGAAGTTGGCTAGCCGACGCGCCCAAGATTAGCTGTAGAATAATGTAGAAACTTGTCTCTTTGGGGTTTAAGAGATTGCCATGTATGGAGGAATTTTGCACAATGATTTTCATGGATCCAAGAAGGAAAGAGGAGAATGCAAAGAGAAAGGCTCGGCCATCCCATGTAAATTGTGCTCACTGGAATGAAAAAAAAAAAAAAAGAGAACCCTCTCTCTGCAGCCAATTAATCAAATAGCCACACACCTTGAAATAATGCATGCTCACCCTTTTTTTAATCAACCAAAACAAATCCTGCACACTCCATTTTTCTTATGTAAACAAATATTAATTAATATATCATGATATCAAGCTCCATTCCTTAAACAGTGGCCGGCCCATCATGTTACCCATCACAAAACCATACCCTATCAAGTCAAATTGAATGCATGAATAGGAAAGGTGATATCATAATAAAACCTTTTGCAAGGAAACCCCCAACAAAAATGTTAATTGCAAACTTGCAATTAACACCCTCCAACGAAAAGTCCGACCGGGAAGGAAAAAGAGAAAACCGGCCGGAACGGAATGCAAACTGGCAACCCCAGAAAACTGGTCCCATAATAAATTACAGGAAAACCCCGATACTGTGCATACACACCCGCATCTGTATTCCGTCCGGATACAAATGCAAAGAGACAAAACTACACTATCAAATACTAGGATCCGGCTTAAGCCAAAGCCGGCTAGTAAAAACCGTCCGATCACGATCCGTGCAATACCGCACGTATCTGATCGAACCCTGCCATATCTCCATACGGCCTCTACAGCGTTTCGCCCGAAACTTGAGTAACTGAAAGTGTGGTAGACTCTAAAGACTCGTCAATACTATGGCTGTGGATTTAACCACTAGCACGTCAGAGGTATAAGCCAATACGTGACGGGCCACCAGCTATTGACTAAAAGGGACGTCGATGAGCGAACTCATCCTGACACCCTACTGAGCCTGTCAGTGACAATATCCGTACAGTCCGGTCCGTTCGTCTATGAGCATCGCATGGCGGGCCTAGGGGGTTGGTAAAAGTCAGACCCCCAAAAGCGGTACAAGTCGTGTCGGAGTGTAGCCCAGAACACCCTGAGATACTACTGGAATACCTACCAGTAAATCTCCTGCCTTGGCCAAGGACTTCGTGTAATGGCTCTCCTAGACACAGCGCGACCTCACCCCCAATACCGGGAGAGACGAAACCCCCGAAGATCCGCTCACTGCCTCCATGTGGCTCGGGACTGTACCCAACTAAAACCTGTTTGCACGACTCCTTTGAGCCGTGGTAGGGTAGTAATCAAAGCACAGTGGGAACTCACACGAGACAAATGACGATCCCCAGGTCGATGAACTAACCTGTACACATGTCACCTGGGAACTGCTATCTGACATCAGGTATAAGACCAACTAGCATGTTCCCGGCGAGTCCTGTCCGGTGTACTCATAACCCAATGAGCACCTGTATACATCTTAGGTGATCCAACTGACACCAGTGGCTTGTGAGACCAGCCACCGCCCCTCGTCGGGGTCTCGACTGTATACACTAGTCTACTCTGGAGAATCGATGCCCTGTCTCGAAACTCCCACGACTAGGGACCTTTTAAGGATGTGCTTATAGACCCCAGCTCCCACGTATATGATCGCCCTCATACTGCCGGTAGTCAAGCAAGAATCCCAGGGGCTCTATCAACGTGCAATAGTGACATGTCATGTCACCTAAAGCAGTACACGATGATAAAGGTAAACCTGATAGCATACTATCATCTCGAGTAAGACTGTTCTACCGGGATAGGTCCTCCCTCAATCATTGCAATCACGTGCCTGTGATCCAATAATTGACTCTGAGGGCACTATCTCCAACACTAATATCAAGTGTACCAATGTATCGAATCAACACTTGATTCGGTAACCCGGCTATATCATATATAACCGTCCAAAGATACAAATCGCGAGAATAGAATACAGTATCACATACTGGTATTATTCTCGGTCCCGCACATATCACATATGCGCTCCTATTTCATTTCGCTTGAGCCAGGAAACCTCTGTGTAGGACTCTAAAGACTCGTCAATACACCGGCAGCAGATGATGATCATATCAAGCACCCATAAGCCGCAAGCGGTCTGCTAAACGTAACGGCCACCCGGGTATTGAGCGATCAGAAGATCGATGAGCAAGCCCGCTCACACTCCTGTGAATCCAACCAGCAACACTTACCGTACAGTCCGGTCTGTTCGTCTGATATGTCGCATATCTCGCCTAGGGGTGGTAAACGTCAGACCCTAGTAGCTCGATAAGTCATGCCGATGTAAGGTCCATACCAAGCACGAAACTACTGATAACACTTACCAGTAAATCAGTGCAACCCTGTCCAGCGATTTCCAGTATAAGACAGTCGAGCATAGCACAACATCAACCCCCAATACCAGGAGAGACGAATCCCCTCCTATCGCTCATTGCTCCATGTGAATCGGGACTGTACCCAAAAACCACCTGTTTGCACAACTCAGTAGAGCCGTGGTAGGGTGGAAATCAAAGCACAGTGGGAGACACACAAGACTCTATGACGATCTCGGGTCAACAGACTAAGCTGTACCAGTGTCACCAGAGAACTGCCATCTGACGTGAGGTACCATCTGGGAGTTCTCGGCGAGTCCGTTCAGTGTAACCAGTCTCCACTGAGCACCCGCATACCATCTCCGATGTCAAACACCAATGGATATGGGATCATCCATCGCCCATCATATGGGTCAAGAAGATATACGCTAGTCTACTCTGGAATATCGATGCCCCGTCTCGATATTCCGACGACTAGGAACAATGAAGGATGTACTCATTGACTACCCAGGCCCCACTAGTAAGATCTACATCATATTCCTGGAAGTCGAGTACATATCCTAAGGGCTTTATCAACATGCAACAGAGAGACAGAAAGTATACATGTTAAGATAAAGAGCAACCAGATAGCGTACTATCATGTCGAGCAAGAAAGTCCTACCTATATATGTCCCAGCATCCACTACAATATACATCCAATGTACAGTAATGGCCTCTAGGGCATACATATAACTAACAGGTTTTGGGTTAAGTTTTTCAGTGTGTTCCAGTCTCTGGGTTTTTGTGTTTCAGGTGTTGCTTGTTTTTGCTAATTTTTCATAAGATGTGATCTTACCGTATAGGCAATTCCGAGTGTTTCATATTCTTAAATCTAACTTTGTTTTGGGTATTTTATACGGTGATAAAAAGTTTGAACGGATATCAAAAACCCATTTTTTCCCTTGCTGGAAATTTTCCAAGTGTTGGAATTTTTCCTTAGTTTAAAACTTTAAGAAAATCATGCAAGCGATTCTGTGGACTCTCTAGAAGAATGAAACCCTAACTCGATTCTGTGACCGTCAGAACTGCCACCAAACCCTAGGGTTTGTGGTAGTTCAGCGGTGCCAAAGGTGAGGCATTGGTTGATCCTTCTACGACTGGTTCTGTAACATTTCAAAAAGTATAAAATATTATTTTGGTAATTTAATATTAAATATATTTCCCGAAAACTGCCCGATTTGCGAAATTGGGGTTTTCGAAAATGGGTATAAATATATACCAATATTTATGAAATAAATGGAAATTAAAATAATTTATTCATTTAAAAATATATTTAAAGGATTTGGCATTTTTAAGATTTATTATATGCAGTTTAAAATTTTACCCGATTAGTGCACTACTAATCGTAATTAAGCCAAATCCGTGTTTCTACAGTTTTCCATGGCCAGTGCACCATGTCATGTTGCATTTTGGTTACATGATGTTTTCTTGTGTTGTTTTGGGTATTTTAGGATTTGGTTTTAAAAGAAAAGAGAAAAGAAAAGAGAAAAGGGTAAAAGGGTAAATAGATGAGAGAGTGGGTGAGAATAAGAGGAGGAGAGAGAGAGGGCGGCCATGTTACTTCATTTCCCCCATTATTTTTCCTTCTTCATCTTCCTCAACTCACTTCCCTCCACCTCTACCCTAAGATCCATCTCCAAATATTCACCAAAATCCTAAACCTTCTTCACAAAAGTTGATCCCCTCTTCACCCTCTACACTTTGGACCCATCAATATGGGATTTTGATGGTTTTGGAGAGCTAGGGTTTTTCTTGAGCTGCACCCATGAGGTATAATCCCTTCCATTTAGTTTAGTTTGAATTCCTAGCATTTTTGTTTAGTTTAAGAGTTGTTTTAGTGTGGTATTGTGATGTTTGGAAATTCAAGAGAAGGGTTGGGTGTTTATGTGGACCTATAACTAGTAGTGGGTGTTTACTTAGACCTTAGTGGTGTTTTTACTGACCTAGAATAGAGAATGGAACCCAAACACGAACTTGGAACTTTCCGACATCGGTTAAATTGACAGTCTGTGAGGGTAGATGGGAATCTGGGATGACCCGAGACTACTAGAAAATAAGTTCCCATGACAGAGAAACGTGCAGGCAACCATGAAGAACCCTAGAAACCTGAGCCCCTAATATGATAATCTGGCCGCAGCTTAAATCGTTTTGGCCGCAAATTGCGGCCATGTCGGGGTAGAATGGTGTGGATTTTGGTCTGTGGCATTGTTATCCTATATCTAGAGCAACCCCATATGCAAAATTGGCTAGTTTGACCTGAGTTAAAATCTGGAGTGGTTTTCCTATGTTGGTGTTTTCGTGTTTTCCGTATTATGAAATTTGGATTCTTGTATTGGATATTATTTTGGTTGTTGGATGTTTGTACATCGACAAAAAGGGTTGTTTGATTGTTTTTGAACGCGTAGGCCATAGGTTCTAACCTATAGATGATCCGTGTGCCGTTCTCGTTTCCGGATTCGATTTTAATAGCGTTGCGATATGTGTTATTATTGTAGGTACCTTCCCGTGGATTCCGAGGCGACGGAGAATGGAGTTATTGACTTCGGTAAGCAAAGACCAAGGTGAGTAGATCTATATCTACGGGGAAGGCGGGTGGATGGCGTATAGCACCCCCGCAAAGTTTTGGTGGAAACCGATTTGTAGCACATGGTTAAGAAAACCTAGATTAGGAAACTAGGGTTAGAATTAAAAGATTATTAGCGAAACCATATTATAAACTAGAGGATAGCTACAAGTGTTATCATACGACTAGTATGTGATGACGAGACTTGAGGATGAGATTTGACGATATTGCTGTTTAGGGTACTATAGGACTAGATAGCCGACGTAGATGCGTCATCCGAACCATACTTATTTCTAAACTGAAGAATCGCATGCATCTTTTAAGCAGATACCTTGAGGGATGTTACGGATTTTCAAATGATATCTTTCTTTAAAAACACCGTAGCCCCTACTTTCAAAAATACGATTCGCATCTTTTAAAAACTGTTTGTGTGATTCGGGTGTGTATGTTAGATTAGATACTTATGCTTATAGTAAAGGTAGAATGTATTTGTAAAATTGACTTGATGAGGGATATAAATGCAATAAAAGGAGAATACGACTTAATATGTGATTTGATCATATGTTGGTATACGGATGCGAGTCGATGGAGATGATTTATACTCTGCCGATCCCCTGATATGAGATTATTGTGGATGTGACCTGGGACATAGGTATATAGAGATATTTATATGTGTTGTGAATCGTGAGTGTTAGACGTACGTGACGTTAGGTCCGTACCCTCCTCGTCTTATAGGTTGATAGGATCCCTGATAGCTTAATGCCGCCGTACAATGATTTTCCGTGCGTGATAAGTTTGACTTGATGATTGATCCTAACCCCTGACTACAGGTTGCCATACGATGGATTATACTGTACGCGATGTTGTTAGGCTGGATGCCGATTGCTAGATTCACTGACTCGGTCTTGTAGACACATATACCTTATTGCTTTTAGCTGATGAGTTACCTTAGGTTGCCTTCATGTTATTCGCATTACATTACTTATACATGTGATAGTACACCTGCACCATTATCGATGATGCGTATGTTACATATACACAGATTGTAGGCTCACACACTTCATCATCGATAATTGCCATGTCACTACACAGTAGGATTGCTGTATCATGATATGACTCTTCGCATACCATACTTGCGCATATACATATTGTACACCATACTTGCGTACATACATATTGTACACCATACTTGCGCACATACGTATTGTACACCATACTTGCATACATACATATTGTACACCATATTTGTGTACATACATATTGTACACCATACTTGCGCACATACGTATTGTACACCATACTTGCGCACATACATATTGTACACCATATTTACGTATTGTACACCATACTTGCGCACATACATATTGTACACCATACTTGCGCACATACATATTGTACACCATATTTGCGTACATGCATATTGTACACCATACTTGCGCACATACATATTATACACCATACTTGCGCACATACATATTGTACACCATATTTGCGTACATACATATTGTACACCATACTTGTGCACATACATATTGTACACCATACTTTCGGGCATACACATTTGTACGTCCATACTTGTGTATATACACATATGCACCTTTATACAGTGTTGAATTCGATTTTGGAGATTGGGAACCACATGATATATTTTAAAACTGGATTCATTTAAAAAGGCGGTTTTCCCTCGATATGTGCATATTACTGTTCTATGTTGCAAGATATTCGGATATGATTACATTTCTATTATATATCGCATACATCATGCTTTACGATTACACGCATTGAAATATGTTATTTTCATGAGATTTCTAGATTTGAGAACCGTGGCTATTTCAAAAGAATGTATGTACTGTTTTAAAAACCCGGTTTCTCTTGATATGATATTTCCATGCGTCCACCATGCGTTTTCTCGGTTCCGAGATGTATGACATGTGAAACCCGATTCGAGGAGCGGTAGGCACCGTCTGCGGGTATATGGTGGACCCGGTGAGGTACCCCGGGGCAAGAAGACTCGTATATGTTAGACGGTGAGCCTGGCAGGGGATCACTACCTACCGGTGATAGTATTTGGACTTGGCGGTTATCCGGAGGATACTGACCGGAGTAGAGAGATGTATATGAGGGCCGACCATGGTGTACGGCGCCTGAGGGCCGATCTGAGGTTGCGGCGCCTGAGATATATGAGGATTTACGTGTCGATGCTGGACATGGTTTTCATGATGTTTCGAGTGTCGATGCTGGACACTCAGGTTCCATGATTTTGACGTGTCGCGAGGGACACCCGTTGATTTATATCCTCATACTTTCATGCATATGCTTTTATGATATTTACATACATTGATTATATGGTTGGACGAGATCCGCATGCATACATACATTGATTATATGGTTGGAAGAGATCCACATGCAAACATACATTGATTATATTGTTGGATTATATCCGCATACATATAGGTATTGATTTCATTGTTGGCACATATGCAGACCGGTCACCCTAGATATCATAGTATCACCTTTATGATATAGTTGACCTAGGAGTTGTTGTTTATTCGATTTCTATCTGTAGATGTTTTTCTACTCAGGAGTTGGCAACTCACCCCCATTGTGCCACAGTTCTTGCAGGTTGACTGCATGGATCCGTAGTGGCATCGCTAGCACATAGCTTCATTTGGGTGTTTTGCATTTGGTAGGTGGGACATTTGTATCGTACCCACTCTTGTATTTGTATTTCATATTTTATCTAGTTAACTCCATCAATCAAAATTTGTAAATTGTATAAGTAATGAGACTTAGTGGGATTGTTGTTGCGAGACTTAGAGTGAGGGGTTTTCTGCTACTTGTGGCTTTTATGTCTTGCTTTTCTTTATCTTTGTGGTGATCTTCGCCGTTGAGTGTCATATAATTATATATATATCGTCTTGCGTGGTTGTGATCCACCGTTTGGCGAAGATCTAGCTCTCGCTTGGGGATGCTTTTATCATTATCTTGTATATGTAGTTTTTGATCAAAATATACAAAGGAGGCGCTGCCCAAATTTTTAAAAGACGAAACACGTTTTTAAACTAGCAAATTTCACTTGTATTTTCATGTTCCTTTTCTATGCATTAAGAAAACTTGATTTCATTATACCCTTATTTCAAAACTTCACCTCCTTTATTTTCTTAAAAAGGTTTAGATTTCTGGGTTTCAGCTTACTTGAATTACGTTATGCCTTTAGACGTTGCGTGATTTAAGTGCTATTCACGAGCTAATATTTCGGGTCGTGACAAAGTTGGTATCAGAGTGCAAGGTTTTAACCTTGGTTCGAGTCTATGTTTGACAATGCGGAGTCTAGGGCGGGTATGTATTTTGGAACCTAGGCTTGACCTTACAGAACTTAGACTTGAACGGGGGGGGTATTAGACCCGAACTTTCGTTTCATAGGATGACCCTAATTGATGGAGTAGGTAGCTTGAGTAGAGTGACGTACCGTACGTATGTTCCGCGGCATATTTACGATACGATACTCCACTCAAGAAACCTTAAGATATACATATTTTTGAGACTTATGATTCTCTTTATACCCATGATTATACATCCATTCGAGATCCTTGATTCTATTCGTTTCCATGATCATACTTTCATTGATGTTGTTCCTTCTTATGATCATGTATCCATTCTGTATTTGTCGTTTCCTTTCTTGCCGTTGATCTGCTCTCTTCGATACTCGATTGAGGTTCCTGTCACCATGTTTGAGCGCAGATTGAGCTGCTGCTAGTGTTGCGGTCAGGACGAGCTCGTCTGGTACGAGGGTTGACCATTGTGTTGTCTGGTGACTTGGGAACGTCTCGATGTAGTGTTTGTGTTGTGACCTCTTATGGAGGCGAGTGCTTGGTTTTACACCGGATGATCGGGCCATTGTTAGAGCTACCAGTTGTGAGAGGACTGTTGATGTACAACATACCTCAGAGATTTTGATGTCGCCTACCATGTAGACAGATGACCCAGTTATTGCTAAGATTGATAGGATATCGCTTCCAGAGATTACGAGCTGAGATCGCTGGAGCTTCCAGGAAGAGATGCGACAGATGATAGCTAGTCTATCTCGAGTTGAGAGACGAAGGTGATTCGTCAGATTGATGCGCCAACGCAGGCCCAGTTGAGTTGAATATTTTTAGTGTGGAGAGTCTTACTCAGATCTAAAGCAGACTGATCCAGAAATGACTGTTGATGTATCGCTTTTCCTGGAGGATTGTGGCATTGTTTAGCATGCGGACGAAGGGTATTCACATGTCGGCTAGGCGAAGCTAAAAAGTTCGAGCGAGTGTCAAAAACCCATTTTTTCCTAAGTTTAAAGTGTTCGGAAGAACATGTAAGTAATTCTGTGGACCCTCTAGAAGAATGAAACCCTAACTCGACATGATGACCATGGAACCGCTTTTGAACCTTAGAGTTTGCAGCAGTTTAGCGGTGCCATCAGTGAGGCTTGGGTTTGCCCTTCTACGGCTGGTCCAGAGGTACTGTGGTATGTACCAGATATTTTTAGACTGTGCTCAGGTGTTGAGCCTTCGGAAAATTTTGGGACCTTGATGACTCGATCGAAAAGTTTGACGTCATCCGGATATCATGTGATAGGAGATCAGCAAGCTGACCAGCTTTGGATAGAGGACCTCACCCCAGATGTGTTGTGAGTTGATCGAGAACGGACGAGTATTAAGTATTCCTCCGATGGTTGGGACGAGTTCCCGAGGACGTGTTCGGCCAGATATCTTGTACAGAGCGATGAAGATACCAAGTCCGTAATTTTGAGTCTGTACGAGAGACTCTGGATTGACTGTAGCCGAGGACCATTGTTGTACGCAGATAGCACGACGTGACGTCAAAGTGGACGACGATACAGACGAGTGGAGACAAAGGTTCATGCGAGATGCTGACGAGTTGTTGCTACTCCCCGTCGAGATAAAGATCTGATATGCATACAGAGGCGTTGGGATATGGCCAGTTCCCGAGGAAATGTGTGTGGAACACGCAGATGTCCAAAAAATGAAAAAAGGTTATGTAAGAGTACCAGCCTCCGTAAAGTTCGGTATAGGCGAGATCGGAAGAGACCTTAATCAGGATTCCTTCCAGGACACTGCTGTAATGAGATTTGCATCCAGGATCAGTTGTGTCACGTATATTCAGAGGACCAGAGGCCGACGCCAGTAACGTGCTGCTTTACGAGTGGTCGTGATGATTGGCCGAGAGATGACCAGAGAAGTGCCAGAGCGGAATCATTTCCGTTAGCACACCCGATAGGGCCGATGAGCCGATGGATTGCGAGATTGGTGAATCTGCAGAGAAGATAAGGACCCAGAGACTGAGGACGCCAGACCGTGAGCAGGAGGCAAGCGGATGTTCTTGTTCTGCCGGTTTTAGCCACACCGATTTATTTTTCGACATTGTAGGAGGTGTACCTCAATGTCATTTGTTGCGATTTGCGTTTGTGATCCGAGTATCACGCTTATATCGCTTGGATTTGAGTTTTGAGGATTGAGTTTCATGATATCGTTTTCGTGCACCATGGCTACACCTACTGGGCATTTACATGTTTGCGCATAGTTATCGCACCTGATACATATTTTATACATCGTTGTGTTGATTTGCGATTTGTGCATACCTATTGCGTTTGATGTCGATTTTGTACCTTCGTAGCATGTGTTTATGATTTCGTGGATTTCATACGGATGATGTGATTTTTGCACTCGGTATAGCTTACATATGCTTGCAGTGCATTGATATGGATTTTGTGCACATAGTTGCACACGTTTTTTATTTATACACCTTGATACACTCGGTTTCATTTTTATACGCATTTGAGTTATTAATGTGATTTTCGTGCATTGGTTGCACCGTACTTGTATTTCGTGCATTTGATGCACCAGATTTGAGATTTTCGTGCACAATAGATGCACCAGATGTTGTTGTCGTGTACACCCGTTGCAGTTATTAGTGTATATGCCCTAGAGGCCATTACTGTATCATACTAGTATGTATATTACTTGATGGAAGCTTGGGATATTCACAGTTGTACAAACAATCTTGCTCGATATAGTAGTATGCTACTTGGTTTGTCTCTGCTTTAATGTGTACATGTGTGTTTCTTTATTATATCACCTATACGCATTAGTAGAGCCCTTAGGATCTTTGCTTGATTACCGGTGTTGTGATGGCGATCACACTCATGGGGACTGGGTAATCCACAAGCACATCCTTATACACGTCCCTAGTCGTAGGATTATCGAGATAGGGCATCGATACTCCGGAGTAGACTAGCGTATGCGCTTCTCATCCCAGCACGGGAGACGGTCTGTCCCACAGCCTGTTAGTTATATGTATGCCCTAGAGGCCATTACTATACATAGGATTTATATTGTAGTGGATGCTGGGACATATATAGGGAGGACTTTCTTGCTCGACATGATAGTATGCTATCTGGTTACTCTTTACCTTAACCTGTATACTGATTGTCTCTCTGTTACATGTTGGTAAAGCCCTTAGGATGTGTACTTGACTACCTGGACTATGATGCGGATCATACTAGTGGGGACATGGTAGTCCATAAGTACATCCTTCAAAGTCCCTAGTCGTGGATGTATCGAGACGGGGCATCGATATACCAGAGTAGACTAGCGTATACCTTCTCGACCATACAGATGGGCGATGGATGATCCCATATCCATTGGTGTTTGACATCAGAGATGATATACGGGTGCTCAGTGGAGACTGGGTACACAGGACGGACTCACCGAGAACTCCCAGATGGTATTATACCTTACGTCAGATGGCAGTTCTATGGTGACACTGGTACAGAGTAGTCTGTTGACCCGAGATCGTCATAGAGTCTTGTGTGGTTCCCACTGTGCTTTGATTTCCATCTTACCACGTCCTAGAGGGCGTGCAAAACGGTGGTTTTTGGGTACAGTCCCGAATCACATGGAGGCAATGAGCGATAGGAGGGGATTGGTCTCTCCCGGTATAGGGAGTTGATGTTGCACTGTGTTCGATTGGCTATAACAGGAAATCCCTGGCCAGGGTTGCTGAGATTTACTGGTAAGTGTTACCAGTAGTTTCTCGAATAGTTATAGGCCTCATATCGACACGACTTATCGAGCTATTGGGGTCTGACGTTTACCACCCCTAGGCGAGATATGCGACATATCAGGCGATCAGACCGGACTGTACGGTAAGTGTTACTGGTTGGATTCACTGGAGTGTGAGCGGGCTTGCTCATCGATCTTCAGATCGCTCAATACCCGGGTGGCCGTTACGTTTAGCAGACCGCTTGCGGCTTGTGGGTGTTTGATATGATCATCATCTGCTGCCGGCGTATTGACGAGTCTTTAGAGTCCTACACAGAGGTTTCCTGGCTCAAGCAAAATGAAATAGGAGCGCATATGAGATATGTGCGGGACCGAGAATAATGCGTGTATGTGATACCGTATTTCATTCTCGCGATGAATGTGTCGAATGGTTGTATGCGATATAACCTTGTTATCGAATCAAGGATTGATTCGATAAGCCGATACATTGCATACTAGCCGGTTATATGCGATATGACCGGATCGTTAAATCAAGTGTTGATTTAATGATTTAATGTATAATTATATATTTGATATATTACTTTGCATTAACTAGTATCGGTTCACTTTAAGATGGATTTTCTCACTCGGATGTGCGCATTACATATGCGATATGATTTTGTGCACTTGTTTGTATCATGTTTGATGATGCATGTCTTTTTGGTTAAGTGTAAAGATTTAAACCATGGTTAAGTGGATAATTAGGGTTTTACATATTCATTTATTAATCTTTTTCTTTTTGGAAAAAGGAAAAGAAATGAGAAGAAATGGTGGCTTTTATTTGTTTGCACTTGAAGCTTCTTGAAGCTTTGATAAAGTAACCATTTTTGTCTCATGCTTAAACCTAACCATTCCACTAAACCATGATTCACTCTCTACTCCTAACCATGGTTCTATTATGATAAGAATTGATTATTTTTTTCATTTTAAAATCAACTTATCATAACTTTCTTCTTCTTCTTCTTCATATCTATCATGAAGAAAGCTTAGGTCATCAATGGTGATTGATGATAAAGAGTGAGAAATCCAATTCTAAATTGAACCCACTTCCTATTTCTTCATCCTCTACCTCTTGCCAAGTAGTAGAGTGTGTTTCCTTCACAAGTTTTCATGACTTGGTGAAGTTGGATCTTGATCTAGCGATGCCTCGACGTAGATCATCTTCGGCATGGACATCGACGACCTAGCTTGCCCATTCTCCGACGAAGCCGACGCTAGAGCCCGGGAACTCATTTGGACAGCGAGGGGACTTCGTTGCGGAGCTATGGAGGTGGAGCACCGGATCTACAAAGGTTGTATTTCCGTTAAACTTTTAGTTAAGTGTTAACTAGATTTCTTTTTCGCCTAGAAATCAAGCCAACGATCCGTAGTTTAGGGTTTCTCGGCACCGTAAAATTTAAAATTGGCATGGTTGATGCCTTGTGAGACCTCATTAGGATGCCTAGGAACCTTACAGTGGTATCAGAGCCAAGCTAGAGCCTTAGGCGAAGTCTAGACAGAATTTGAAACCCGAACGAACCCGAAACCCATTTTCCAAAATGCTCTCTGTCCAATTTTTAAAAATCTGGATTTTTCAATATTAAAAATATGCAGAAAATTAAGCAGGGTTTTTTATGAATTACTGTGAAAAACGGAGACCTAACTCCGTCATAACGCCGCGGAACCGCGGCCTGAGCCCACGTGGCGCGGCGGTTCCGCGGCCATATTGTTGACTCTTTGACTCCTTTTTGCACAGTAATGTTTATAATTAATTCCTGTGTTTTCTGGGTAATTTTAATATATGCTATGCAGTTGAGTTTTCTGTGGTTGTTTTGGGGATTCGAATGTTTGATCGGATTATCAAATTTTGTCTGTGTGGCCTTCCGGATAAATTATAGAATATGTTAAAAAGTTCGACCGGATATAAATACCCAATTTTTCCCCTGTCGGGAAATTTCCAAGTGTTGGATTTTTCCGTAGTTTAACGACGTTCTAAGTAGTGCAAGTAACGCGATGGTCCCTCTAGAAGACAACAAACCTTAACTCGATTATGTGACCGTCTTGAACTGCCCTTTGAACCTTCGGGTTTGGGGCAGTACGGCGTGCCACATGTGAGGCGTTGGCTTGACCCTTCTACGGCTGGACCGTTGGTACTGAGGCACGAACTGAATGTTGTTAGACTTATTTCATGTGTTGATCTGTATCGGGAAAACTTGGGTGTTTGGAAGTTCGATCGGAAAGTTTAACATTTTCTATTTTATTCGGAATGTGATACAATAATTGGAATTCACAATAAGTTATGTGATAACTGAATGAATATTATAAACATAGCAGTTTAGTCTCACTTGATCGGTTGCCACGGAATTTTGATGTGATCAAAAGTCCGTCGCAATCACGTAGCGTACGCGGATACTCGCCGGGTAAACTTAATAGACAGCCTCACTTCATTGCCCCGACCAAGTGACTGTAGGAGAACCCCGTCGCCGAAAGCATCCGTTCAGGTGCTCGCGGTAGCGGTGTTCCGCCTTGGTGCACTTCGTCGACGGTATCAGGGGTGCAGCCGTCTACTGAAGTTTGCGACGAGCATTCGATCAGGATGTCGGGAATCTTGTTGAATTACCCGACTTGATATTGAAAAGTGTTTTCGATAATGAGACTAAAATGCGGGGTTTATAATTGTTAGGCATGCGATGTCTAAGGAATTCATTTGATTAGGCATGCGATGTCTATGCAGGTTGCGGATTCCAACTGTTGTAGTTTTACACTTTCTTTTCTGTGACCGTAAGTGTAATATTTGATATCGCCGGTTTCGTTGCTATATGTCAACGACAATTGGGATGCGCATATTTACTTACGTTGATGACATGTGATGTTATGTGTTGCTGGATATGTTATATTGGATCGTCGTGTTTGAATAGCCGGGGGTTTTTATGTGAGATGAGTGTTTTTCATTTTCATTCATGTAAAAACTTGTATGTAATATTCTTTTATTGGGGCACTTCCAGGTTGCGGAAGATGTCACCGTTTGTGTATTATTTACTTTTCCGCACTAGGATAGACCCAAGGAGGAGGGCACAAGTAACCGGGTTCTGGAGTCCAGTGGGAGACCAACTCGAGGAGTCGAGTCCGGGTCTCCTAACTCCAGAATTGGTAGGGTTGCTTGCCGCTCTCGTAGGGGTCTAGGGGTGTGGGTTTGGCTATTCATCGCGACCGTGGAATCCGTGTTTTATACTGGCTCGTATTGAAAACACGGACGTCCTAGTATATCCAATATTTCATATGTTTCTTCTGCTGCGATATCTGTGATGTGATCATGTGATGTTCTGTGATAGATACAGTATATAGTATATATGATATATTATATAGACGTTACTTATGTTTTATACCCGCGCTAGCCCTGCCCCGCTCTGCCGTTAGTTACCTAACCTAACGGTGCACGAGGGGGCGACGCGAATGCGGATGGCATAAGTGTACGTCGTATTTATCTGTGATGTTTAGGTATTTAAATGATGGGACTTCATTAATGTGATTAATGAAATAAAAGAAACCTAAGATGTTGTAGAATCGAATTTCAAAACAAAACAGGTAGCTACAGTTCTTGCTTTGCACAGAGGTATATATGATATATCCTTCACCTTATTCGATAAGGAAAGGACCGAGATCCCTTCACCGGGAGTGACTCCTTTAGCAATAACTGGCAGATGCTACAACCCTCGGTTTGTCTTTTGATTGCTTTTAAGTGTTTTTGCTTTGCACAGTGATATATATGATATATCCCGCACCTCATTCGATGAGGAAAGGACCGACGATCCCTTCACCGGGAGTGACTCCTTTAGCAAAACTAGAAAAGCCTCAAAAGCACTCCATTTTAAAATCATTCGATCCTACAACGATATCAAGTTCATTACGCAATAGGTTTTCAGAAAAACCTGTCGTAGCCCTCCGTCATTTCAGATAAGTGGTAGTTAGTATTCGTGCTACGTTTGTTGGCCTGCGTCAAGGCGTAGTGTGCGGTAGCTAACTAGTATTTATCTGCTTATGCATATGATGCAGATTGGATTAGGGTAGTCGTGCGACTTTGTTGGCCTGCGTCAAGGGTCGTGCGGGTGGGTTTAATTCAATCAGGAAATGACATGTTGAACTTGACTAGCGCACTATGGTTTGTTGGCCTGCGTCAAGGTCATAGGACGCTAGGGGCAAAATTATCGGGAATTTCAAGTGTTGAAATTTGCAATGAGATTGCATACCTTCTATGAGATAGTTGGATCCCGATACCCGCTGCGAGTAAGAGTTACTCCTGGGAGAGTTTTATACATTACAATTAGCCTATCAAGTAGGTGTCTAGAAAGGTGTTAACGAGGTTACGCCTCTGGGAAAACGAGGTTTATATTAATTAGGTTCGTGCGAAAGCACGGGGGACCTCCCTCAAAGTACCGACACTGGCCTGGCTGAAAGATTGGCGAACTTGTAGTGTGTAATTAATCCCGGCTAGTCTTTCCTTTTAGGGTTTGAAGGAAGATTTGATAAAAAGCAGTGGGAACCATCCTGATTAGATAAAATAATAACCAATCTATTCTTGCAAGAGCGCACGCTGAGTGTTTTCTTCTCTCTCTCTCCAGGTAGCGACCATATCACGCCTTAATCAAGATAATAATACGGATTATTGACCGAACCCGCTTGTTATCCTGAGCTGGGGAACGTTGGTCCCACTCCAACTTATAATTGTTATAAGACAAAGCAGGAAATTGGGGAATACCAGATTTCCCGTGCAGCCCAAACGAAGAGAGTGCTTGCTGATGCATCATCTTCGGGTGTGTTCACTACAAAGAACTGTTTCTCTGTATCCTCTACGTCCTGGGTATGTGATACCAGATCAGGATCCCAGATATGTAATCTTTTACATAGGGCTACAGATAGGTAGAGAACTGAGAACGGGTGATAAGTTTCATGAGGCAGAAAACGGGGCAAGAGTTGCAGCCAAGTCTGTTGGTCACTGTCACCCTGTATTACAATACATTGATTCTGAACGAATGTTATTAGATACCGAACCTGATGTACAAAATCATATCAGTCTCTTTATTAGTAAAGAAATGATATAATTTTGTATTGTTGGATAATGTTTTGAACATTTCCTATATCAAAAGTTGATCGTATCAGGCACGTTATCTAAAAGCGTTGATGTTCTAAATCAAACTACAGTTCTTTAGTATACGGAACACACACAAGAGGAAGAGTTCAGAAATGAATGAATCCTTCTTGAGGCATTGTAGACTAGGTCATATCAATGTGACCCGACTAGCTGAAGTTACATAAAGATGCATATTTAAATGAGTTTGAATTTACATCTTGTGAAACTTGCCAGTCATGTCACAGAGATAAGATGACCACAGCTCTGTTTATTGGAAACAGAGAAAGAGTTAGTGAACTCTTAGGATGATACATGTTGATGTATGTAGGTCCCCTGTCAACACATGCCAAGACTGGTTCTTTGTACTTCATTACATTCTCTGATGATCTTTCGAGATTCAGACCTATGTTCCTGTTGAAACATGAGTCCGAACCTTTTGAGATATTCACAGAATATAAGTTAGAAGTAGAGAACTAATACGGGTATAAGTATTATGTCCTTTGATGAGATCAGGGAGGAGAATACTTGAGCACGGAATTCCTGGACTATTCTAAAGAAGAATGAGATTCTCTCTCAGCATTACTCCTCCTTATACACCATAGCATGATGGTATATCGGGGCAGAGCAGATACACCCTATTTAATATGGTGTGCTCTATGATGAGTACTGCTGAGTTGCCTTTTTCCTTTTGGGAGTTATGCACTTATGAAGTTGCATACCTATTGAATAGGGTTCCAATCAAATCAGTTGCCTACCATTTCATATGTGATATGGAAAGGGAAGAGCCCATGTCTTAAGCTAGTTAAGATTTGGGGTTGTCCGGGCTTTGTCTAAAAGCATAATCCGGACAAGCTCGAGGCAAGGTCAGTTATGTACAACTGGAAAGGTTCCAGCTATACAAACTACAGCTGTTGATTTGATAGAACCAAAGGATTCAATAGATTCCAACGAAGCTCAGCCTCTCCGCCGATCTAGTAGGGTTCCTCACCCACCTGAGAGATACTTCTGTTTCTCTATGACAGTGGGAGCGAGAATTGCATCATGAGATGATGACCCAACTAGCTTCGTGCTGGCCATCAGGAGTGAGACTCTGTAAGAATGGCTGGATGTTTAGCGATCTGAGATGGAATCCTTATACACCAACAAAGTATGGACTTTGGTTGCTATATCTGAAGGGTTAAATCCCCATCAGGAGCAAGTATATCTTGAGAAGATTACTTGGTGTACATCGAAAAGTTGAGACTTTCAAAGCTAGACTTGTTAAAAGTTTGCATCATTGACCAGCTGTGGATAATGATGAAACCTCTTCAAGTACCTATGCTTAAGTCCATCCAGATCCTACTTACCACGGCTACATACCATGACTACGATATCTGGTGGTTGGGTGTCTTGACTGCTTTTCTAAATGATGATTTAGAAGAGAACGTCTATAAGTACAAAGCCAGAGGGCTTCGTAGACAGTGGGAGCAGCGGAAACGTGTGCAAGATGCTTTATAGGATAAAGCAGGTATCGCGGAGTTGGAACATCTGTTTTGATGAAGCGGTCAAAGAGTTTGACATCATCAAAATGGTAGATGAACCTTGTATATACAAAAAGGTAGTAGGGAGTATGGTGACGATCCTCGTAGAGTACGTGGATGACATACTCTTGATAGGGAAGGAGTTTCCTATGCTACGCTCGATCAATCTCCGCTTATCACCATGATTCTACATATAGGATCAAAGTGATACCTCCTAAATCCTGGGTTTTGGATCTATGAGATAGATCTAAATAGATGTTAGGATACTCACTAGTTGTAGTGAGATGGTATCAATCGATCCTGGGGAGAATCACTGGAAGTGTTCCAGGGTGATAAAGACGACTGAATGTCAGTCACAGGCATTGTCTATACCCTCAGTAAAGGGACGGTATGTTGGAAGAGTTCTAAGCTAGATACCGTAACATACTAGACGATAAAGGCAGGATACATCGCTACTAAAGATGCTACCAAAGAGGCCGTCTGGATGTATATTAGTTCATAAGATGAACTTTGTTCTTCCCATTGTGTGACAATGGAGTTGTGGCTTATGCCAAGGAACGCCGGTCCCATCAGTGATCCAGACATATTCTAAGGCAGTGTCACCTGATCATGGAGATGGATGATCTCCAGGGTGATCGAGGTTTGGAGAGTAGACTCAGAGGACAACACAGCGGATCCACTCACAAAGGCCTGTTCCCAGAGAGAGATTTTTATGGGATGGTTGGGTATGAGATACTACAACCACTGCTATCAGATGGCCCTAGTGCAAGTGGGAGATTGTTAGTTATATGTATGCCCTAGAGGCCATTACTATACATAGGATGTATATTGTAGTGGATGCTGGGACATATATAGGGAGGACTTTCTTGCTCGACATGATAGTATGCTATCTGGTTACTGTTTACCTTAACCTGTATACTGATTGTCTCTCTGTTACATGTTGGTAAATCCCTTAGGATGTGTACTTGACTATCTGGACTATGATGCGGATCATACTAGTGGGGACATGGTAGTCCATAAGTACATCCTTCAAAGTCCCTAGTCGTGGGTGTATCGAGACGGGGCATCGATATACCAGAGTAGACTAGCGTATACCTTCTCGACCCATACAGATGGGCGATGGATGATCCCATATCCATTGGTGTTTGACATCAGAGATGATATACGGGTGCTCAGTGGAGACTGGGTACACTGGACGGACTCGCCGAGAACTCCCAGATGGTATTATACCTTACGTCAGATGGCAGTTCTCTGGTGACACTGGTACAGAGTAGTCTGTTGACCCGAGATCGTCATAGAGTCTTGTGTGGTTCCCACTGTGCTTTGATTTCCATCTTACCACGTCCAAGAGGGCGTGCAAAACGGTGGTTTTTGGGTACAGTCCCGAATCACATGGAGGCAATGAGCGATAGGAGGGGATTGGTCTCTCCCGGTATAGGGAGTTGATGTTGCACTGTGTTCGATTGGCTATAACAGGAAATCCCTGGCCAGGGTTGCTGAGATTTACTGGTAAGTGTTACCAGTAGTTTCTCGAATAGTTATAGGCCTCATATCGACACGACTTATCGAGCTATTGGGGTCTGATGTTTACCACCCCTAGGCGAGATATGCGACATATCAGACGATCAGACCGGACTGTACGGTAAGTGTTACTGGTTGGATTCACTGGAGTGTGAGCGGGCTTGCTCGTCGATCTTCAGATCGCTCAATACCCGGGTGGCCGTTACGTTTAGCAGACCGCTTGCGGCTTGTGGCTTATGGGTTATTGATATGATCATCATCTGCTGCCGGCGTATTGACGAGTCTTTAGAGTCCTACACAGAGGTTTCCTGGCTCAAGCAAAACGAAATAGGAGCGCATATGAGATATGTGCGGGACCGAGAATAATGCGTGTATGTGATACCGTATTTCATTCTCGCGATGAATGTGTCGAATGGTTGTATGCGATATAACCTAGTTATCGAATCAAGGATTGATTCGATAAGCCGATACATTGCATACTAGCCGGTTATATGCGATATGACCGGATCGTTAAATCAAGTGTTGATTTAATGATTTAATGTATAATTATATATTTGATATATTACTTTGCATTAACTAGTATCAGTTCACTTTAAGATGGATTTTCTCACTCGGATGTGCGCATTACATATGCGATATGATTTTGTGCACTTGTTTGTATCATGTTTGATGATGCATGTCTTTTTGGTTAAGTGTAAAGATTTAAACCATGGTTAAGTGGATAATTAGGGTTTTACATATTCATTTATTAATCTTTTTCTTTTTGGAAAAAGGAAAAGAAATGAGAAGAAATGGTGGCTTTTATTTGTTTGCACTTGAAGCTTCTTGAAGCTTTGATAAAGTAACCATTTTTGTATCATGCTTCAACCTAACCATTCCACTAAACCATGATTCACTCTCTACACCTAACCATGGTTCTATTATGATAAGAATTGATTATTCTTTTCATTTTAAAATCAACTTATCATAACTTTCTTCTTCTTCTTCTTCATATCTATCATGAAGAAAGCTTAGGTCATCAATGGTGATTGATGATAAAGAGTGAGAAATCCAATTCTAAATTGAACCCACTTCCTATTTCTTCATCCTCTACCTCTTTCCAAGTAGTAGAGTGTGTTTCCTTCACAAGTTTCATGACTTGGTGAAGTTGGAGCTTGATCTAGCGATGCCTCGACGTAGATCATCTTCGGCATGGACATCGACGACCTAGCTTGCCCATTCTCCGACGAAGCCGATGCTAGAGCCCGGGAACTCATTTGGACAGCGAGGGGACTTCGTTGCGGAGCTATGGTGGTGGAGCACCGGATCTACAAAGGTTGTATTTCCGTTAAACTTTTAGTTAAGTGTTAACTAGATTTCTTTTTCGCCTAGAAATCAAGCCAACGATCCGTAGTTTAGGGTTTCTCGGCACCGTAAAATTTAAAATTGGCATGGTTGATGCCTTGTGAGACCTCATTAGGATGCCTAGGAACCCTACACAGCCGTCAGTACGTCGTACTTGAGATAGTATGCGGGTTCTCGTTAGGTTACGAGTACACTGGACAGGACTCATCGGGAACTGATGGTTGGTATTATACCTAACGTCAGTTATCAGTTCCCAGGTGACATGAGTACAGCTTAGTCCGCTGACTTGACACTGTCACTTCGCCTCGAGTGAAGCACTTGGAGGCAGTGACGGTTAGACAGGATTCGTCTCTCCCGGTATTGGGGGTCGACATCGCGCTGTGTCTAGGAGAGCCATTATACGAGTATTCCCTGGCCAGGGCAAGCGAGATATACTGGTAGGTTTCCATTGTTATCTCAGGGTGTTCTGGGCTTCACTCCGACACGACTTGTACCGCTATTAGGGGACTGACGTTTACCGCCCCCTAGGCCCGCCATGCGATGTATCAGACGAACAGACTGGACTGTACGGAGATTGTCACATACAGGCTCAGTAGGAGTTCGGATGGGTTTACCTCATCGGCCTTCTTATCGACATCTACCTGGGGACCGTTACGTACAGCTAGTGCCGCTTGCAGTCTGTGGTTAAACCCACTGCCAGCGTAGTGTCGAGTCTTTAGAGTCCCACACAGAGAGTTTCCCTGCACTGAGCGAAACGTGTAGAGGCTGTATGGTTTTACAGCAGGGCTGCGATCACTTACGTACACTTGTGTGCGTGTGGTATTCAGGCAGGCAATACTAGTAGGCTTTGTTTTAAGCCGGATCCTAGTATTGCACGGATAGATTTGTTTTGTCTTCCGCGCATCCGCATTCTACGGAATGCGGATGCAGGTGTGTATGCACAGTTTTCCGGAGCGATGAAGGAGGAGGTGCCTCATCAGGGTTTTGGCAGTTGGTTCGGCCAAAACCGTTATGTGGCAGGCTCATTAGGGTTTTGACAGTTGATTCGGTCAAAACCATTTTGAGGCGGATTCATTAGGGTTTTGACAATTCGTTTGGTCAAAACCATTATGAGCCGCAGACATCATTTACTAATCCTTTTAGTGATAATTTTATGATGGCTAATTACATTGACCATTTGACCACATTGACCTCACTTGACTTTGTTGACCGGTTGACTGTGTTGACCATTGACCTTCAAGAGAGGTCTACACTCTTCTTTTCATTTTCTTTTTCTTTTTGATTATGATAATGGTCATTTCAATGTAGCCATCAAACTTTATCTTGATGGGATTAGTAATGATAATGTTTTGCATTATTGAACCATGGTTCATTTTTTTTAGCCCATAATTCTTTTCTCATTCTCTCTCTTGCTCTTTCTCATAAGAAGAAAAGAAATGTTCCATGGTTGCTAGCTCCTTCATCTTCCTCCTCTTGACAAATTCTTTTGATCTCATGTGTTGAGAGAAAAAGAATCCACATAGACAAACATCACCATCTTTCTCTTCTACACACCCTAGGGTACCAAGACTAGCAATCTTGTTGCCCTAGTTACCTCGGCTCGAGGTGGAGCTTGGTGTATATCTCTCGGGTGGATCGTCTTCGACTCAAGGAGGCCGCGGAGGTGACCAAAGTCCGGTTCAACCCTCGGAGCAAGCAAAGAGAAGAACAACAAGTAGAGAAGGAGTTCAAGTTGAGGTATAACCCCTAACCGAGTAGATAAATCTCTAGTTAGGATGCTAGTGTGTTATTTAGCAAAGATCCAGCTTTTACGGTCCATGTTACCAAGTCTAGAAATTTTTTTGTTTTACCGTTTCCGCAACCCCGAAAGTACCGGGAGAGGTAACGTGGACCTAACAGTGGTATCAGAGCCTAACTAAACACACCCTAGCATGTTAGCAAAGTATTTAGAATATTGACCGAACGAAAAACCGCAAAACACCCTAGAAACCCTAAGTTTCTGCCGATTTTTTTTCTGCTCACAAAATAATAAATCATGTCTTAAAAATCGGCTCAGGCTTTTTATAGAACACTGGAGAAAAACGATCCCCTAACTCGGTTAAAGCGCAGCGGAACCGCGGTATAAGCTTGCTTATGCCGCGGAACCGCGGCCGAGTTAACTCGGTTGGGATTCTGGTTTCCTGCAGTGTTCTTGTTTGGGTATTTTGGGTTTTTTAGAATATGATTTTTCTGCCCAGATTTTCCAGAAAGCAAAATTTGTTTTTGGGGCTTAAAAATCCGTATTTTTGGTCGATTTTCTGTAGACTTTGACTAATAGTTATATCTGTAATGTTATATGTGTATTGAACGTCTACTAATCGCTATACGTCGATTAGTGGGGGTTATACATATCTGTGATCTGTGTTGTTGATGGTATGTGTCTATGAACTCGTTGGATTGTCGCGGATGAATAGCCGGGGTGGATGTAAGATGAGAGTTTCTTTTTCTTTCATTCATGTAATAAATTTGTAAATTGATGTAATATTATTTGTATGGCCGCACAACCGGGTCGGGGTTGTAGCTGTCATTGTATAATTCTTTTTACTGTTTTTTCTCCTAGGATAGACCCATGGAGGGGGTGCACAAACTACCGGGTATCTCGAAGTGCCGAGTGGCCTACTCACGGTGTTGAGGGAGGTTGCTTCGCTTCGGGTACTTGGCGGGTAGTTTGCCGCACCCGTAGGGGTCTTGGATGGGGTATTGGCTATTCATCGCGATCGTGTAATCCGCTTTTCGTTGCACGCTCGAACGAATCACGGGTTCCTAGTATATCCAAAGTGTTCATCTGTGATCTGGATTGGCTATCATTGCTATATATCTATATATAATAACTATTTAGGTGTTGCTTATATTTTTCAGCCCGCTAGCCCAGCCCCCGCTCTGTCGTTAATTAAGTAACCTAACGGGTGATGACGGGGCCCCGTGGCGAATGCGAATGGCATAAGCGTACGTCATATTTTGGTTGTTTTCTGCAATGGTAGGATTTAAATGATGGGACACATTAAAAGAACTAATGCAAGAAAAGAAACCTAAAAGACGTTGTTGGAACAATTTTTTCAAAAAGCTGTTATTGCAAGGACGTTCATTTTTTGTTTTGCATCGAGGTATTCGGTTATGAATGCCCAGCACCTCATTCGACGAGGCAAGGGCCGAGATCCCCTCATCGGGAGTGACCCCTTGGACAAAAGTTTGCGTCAGGGTAATAACTTTACTATAATCGATTATTCTTGCTTTGCATCGAGGTATTCATCTTATGAATGCCCAGCACCTCACTCGACGAGGAAAGAGCCGAGATCCCTTCACAGGGAGTCACCTCTTTAGCAAAAAGTTTTCGCCACTATATTTTCAAAAGATTACCAGGTTCCTTCAACGATATCAAGTTCATTACGTTAATGGGTTTTTCGCCAAAAACCCAGCCGTAGCCCTCCGTCATTTCTTACAAGTAACACTTAGTATTCGTGCTGCGTTTGTTAACTCTGTCAAGGCGTAGTGTACTGTAGCTAAGTGCTGCTTGTTTGTATCGGTATATGGGATTGATTAGGACAGTCGTATAACCTTGTTGACTCCGTCAAGGGTTATGCGGGTGGGTTTAATGCAATCCAGATAATGACGGGTTGAACTTGACTAGTACTCTTTGATTTGTTGACTCTGTCAAGATCACTTGGGTCCTAGGGGAAAAAACCACATCGGGAGTTTCTAAAGAAACTGAAACTTGCAGATTTAGCATACCTTCTCGAGTGTGGTGACTAGAGTGGATTCCATCTAGGTTATCACACAATGACAGTTGGATCCCGATCCCACTGATGAGTTGGATTACTCTCGGGAGATTATTTCACTTAACGATCAATGCTATAAACCTAGTAGGTGTCTAGAAAGGTGTTAGCGGGGCTACGCCCCCAGGGAAAAGAGGTTCTTAAATTAAGGAACTTCGCGAAAGCGTTGGAAAACCTCCCTCGAAGTACTGACACTAGCCTGGCTGAAAGGTTAAGCAAGTATTGTGACGTGAATTAAATCCCGACTAGTTCTTCTTTTAAAAGGTTTTAAGAAAGAATTTGAGGAAACAGTGGGAGACATCCTGGTTAGATAAACTAATAAACCAATCTAATCTTGCAAGAGCGCACGCTGAGTGTTTCTTTTCTCTCTCTCCAGGTAGCAACCATTTCACGCCCTAATCAAGATAATAAAATGTATCGCTTGACCGATCCGAATTCTTATTCGGGGTTGGGGAACGTTGGTTCAGCTCTAACTTGTGACAACAGTCATAAGTATGAGCAAGGGAAAGGGGATTGTATGGATTCCCAGGATACCCAGTTGAAGAAGAAGCATGGTTTTGCATCTACTTTAGGTGTTCTTGTAATTGAGAACTGTTTTACGGTCAGCCCTACCTCCTGGGTACTAGATACCAGATCTGGATCTCATATCTGTAATTTATTGCAGGGACTGAGAAAAAGTAGGAAAGTTGCACCGGGTGATATGTCGCTAAGAGTAGCGAACGGAGCACAAGTTAATGCGGCAGCTGTCGGTGAATATCACCTAGTATTGCCAAATGGCAAGACTATGATTTTGAACGATTGCTACTATGTACCCTCCATGGTATGCAACATCATATCAGTTTCTTTACTCGATAAAGATGGATATAACTTTGTTCTTGATAGAAATATCATGAACATTTACCTTCATAAGGTACTGGTTGCAGAGGGTACACTGTGTAATGGTATCTACGTTCTAAATCGGAATACAGTTCTCAATATACAAAACACTCGCAAGAGGAAGAATTCAGATACGAATGAATCCTACTTGTGGCATTGTAGACTTGGTCATATCGGAGAGAAAAGACTGAGTAAGTTGCATAAAGATGGACTCTTGAATGCGTTCGAGTTTTCATCTTATGAAACTTGTCAGTCTTGTCTCAAAGGGAAGATGACCAAATCTCCGTTCACCAGACATGGAGAAAGAGCAACAGAGCTCTTTGGACTCATACACAGTGATGTATGTGGTCTAATGTCTATACATGCAAGGGGTGGGTTTTCCTACTTCATCACATTCACTGACGATCTCTCTAGATTCGGATATGTGTATTTTATGAAACACAAATCTGAAGCTTTTGAGAAATTCAAGGAATTCAGAAAGGAAGTAGAGAACCAGACTGGCAAAAGTATCAAGATCCTCCGGTCTGATAGAGGAGGGGAGTACTTAAGCACGGAATTCCTAGATTACTTAAAAGAGAATGGAATTCTCTCTCAGCTTACTCCTCCTTATACACCACAGCACAACGGTGTTTCGGAGCGGAGGAATCGTACCCTATTGGATATGGTTTGCTCCATGATGAGTAGTGCCGAGTTGCCTCTTTCATTTTGGGGACATGCGCTTCAGACAGCAGCATACCTACTGAATTATGTTCCATCCAAATCTGTGCCTAAGACTCCATATGAAATATGGAGTGGGAGAATTCCGTATCTTAAGCGATTTAAGATATGGGGTTGTCCGGCCTATGTGAAAACACAAAAACCGGACAAACTAGAGGCACGGTCAGTTCTGTGTAAATTTGTGGGATATCCTAAAGACTCACTAGGATATCTGTTCTACCACACTGAGGAACAGAAGGTGTTTGTATCTCGCCACGCTACCTTCTTAGAAAGGGAGTTTCTTGCAAAAGAAACTAGTGGGAGTTCGGTAGAACTGGAAGAAATTCAGCGACCACAAAATATAGCTGAAAATTTGGAGGAACCACTAGATTCAATAACCTCAGACGAACCTCAGCCACTCCGCAGATCTGGTAGGATTTCTCATCCGCCCGAGAGATACTACGATTTTCTCATAGACGGGGATCGAGAGGATTGCATCTTGGAAGAAGATGACCCTACCAGTTTCAGGCATGCCATTATCAGTAGGGACTCTGATAAGTGGCAGGAAGCAATGCAATCCGAAATGGAGTCCATGTACACCAATAAAGTGTGGACCTTGGATATTGCTCCACCTGGGGTAAAACCCATTGGATGCAAATGGATCTACAAAAGGAAACTTGGTGTAGATGGGCAGGTGGAAACCTATAAGGCTAGACTCGTTGCAAAAGGTTTTCGTCAAAGACCTGGTTTGGACTATGATGAAACTTTTTCTCCGGTGGCTATGCTCAAATCCATTCGGATCCTACTTGCCATTGCTGCCTTCCATGACTATGAAATCTGGCAGATGGATGTTAAAACGGCTTTCCTAAACGGTTGTTTGGAAGAGTGCGTTTACATGGATCAGCCAGAAGGTTTCGTAGACAGTGGGAGCAGCGGGAAGGTGTGGAAGTTGCTTAAATCCATTTATGGATTAAAGCAGGCATCACGGAGCTGGAACATCTGTTTTGATGAGGCAATCAAGGAATTTGATTTCATCAAGAAGGAAGATGAACCTTGTGTCTATAAGAAGATTGTAGGACGAACTGTCGTATTCCTAGTATTGTACGTGGATGACATTCTTTTGATAGGAAATGACATTCCTATACTACAATCGGTCAAGCTATTTTTGTCACAAAGGTTCTCCATGAAGGGCATGGGTGATGCCTCGTACATTCTGGGGATCAAGATCTATAGAGATAGATCCAAGAGACTACTGGGACTTTCGCAGTCCGGGTACATAGAGACCGTACTAAAGAGATTTAGTATGGAGGATTCCAAGCGCGGTAACATACCCGCATTGCACGGAATTACCCTCTCCAAGAAGATGTCTCCTAAGACTGACGAGGAGAGGGTTCACATGAGCACTATATCCTACGCTTCGGCGATAGGATCTATAATGTATGCGATGCTATGTACAAGACCAGATGTAGCTTACGCGCTGAGCGCGGTAAGCCGGTATCAGTCAGACCCAGGTGAGGACCACTGGACAGCAGTGAAGAACATTCTCAAGTACCTAAGAAGGACTAAGGAGATGTTCCTGGTTTACGGTAATGGAGACCTCAGGGTCGAGTCCTTTACCGATTCAAGCTTCCAGAGTGACAAAGATGACAGCAAGTCAGTCTCGGGTTTTATGTTTACCCTCAACGGAGGGGCGGTATGTTGGAAGAGTTCCAAACAGGATACCGTCGCAGACTCGACGATGGAGGCTGAAT
Source organism: Agapanthus africanus (assembly GCA_030015575.1). Classification (NCBI taxonomy): domain Eukaryota; kingdom Viridiplantae; phylum Streptophyta; class Magnoliopsida; order Asparagales; family Amaryllidaceae; genus Agapanthus; species Agapanthus africanus. The sequence goes on along the minus strand of JASDDO010000019.1, from coordinate 604,934,155 downwards.
ACATTGCTGCAAGCGATGCCGCAAAAGAGGCGGTCTGGATGAAAAAGTTCATTAGTGAACTTCAGGTGATTCCGTCCATTGTTGACCCAATACCTTTGTATTACGATAACAATGGGGCTATAGCTTTAGCGAAGGAACCAAGGTCCCATCAGAAATCCAGGCACATCTTAAGGCGGTATCACCTGATCAGGGAGATCATTGATCGCCAGGAGATCGAGGTGCGGAGAGTGGACACAAAGGACAACACAACGGACCCATTCACGAAGGCCTTGCCCCAGACTTAGTTCGAGCGGCTGATCGAGATGATAGGTCTTCGATACGCCAGTACATGGCCTTAGTGCAAGTGGGAGATTATTAGTGTATATGCCCTAGAGGCCATTACTGTATCATACTAGTATGTATATTACTTGATGGAAGCTTGGAATATTCACAGTTGTACAGATAATCTTGCTCGATATAGTAGTATGCTACTTGGTTTGTCTCTTCTTTAATATGTACATGTGTGTTTCTTTATTATATTACCTATACGCATTAGTAGAACCCTTAGGATCTTTGCTTGATTACCGGCGTTGTGATGGCGATCACACTCGTGGGGGCTGGGTAATCCACAAGCACATCCTTATACACGTCCCTAGTCGTGGGATTATCGAGATAGGGCATCGATACTCCGGAGTAGACTAGCGTATGCGCTTCTCATCCCAGCCCGGGAGATGGTCTGTCCCACAGCCGTCAGTACGTCGTACTTGAGATAGTATGCTGGTGCTCGTTAGGTTACGAGTACACTGGACAGGACTCGTCGGGAACTGATGGTTGGTATTATACCTATCATCAGTTATCAGTTCCCAGGTGACAAGAGTACAGCTTAGTCCGCTGACTTGACACTGTCACTTCGCCTCGGGTGTGTTCCCACTGTTCTTTGATTACTGCCCTACCACGGTTCTACTGAGTCGTGGAAACAGGTAGTAGTTGGGTACAGTCCTGAAGCACTTGGAGGCAGTGACGGTTAGACATGATTCGTCTCTCCCGGTATTGGGGGTTGACATCGCGCTGTGTCTAGGAGAGCCATTACACGAGTAGTCCCTGGCCAGGGCAAGCGAGATATACTGGTAGGTTTCCAGTGTTATCTCAGGGTGTTCTGGGCTTCACTCCGACACGACTTATACCGCTATTAGAGGACTGACGTTTACCGCCCCCTAGGCCCGCCATGCGATGTATCAGACGAACAGACCGGACTGTACGGAGATTGTCACATACAGGCTCAGTAGGAGTTCGGATGGGTTTACCTCATCGGCCTTCTTATCGACAGCTACCTGGGGACCGTTATGTACAGCTAGTGCCGCTTGCGGTCTGTGGTTAAACCCACTGCCAGCGTAGTGTCGAGTCTTTAGAGTCCCACACAGAGAGTTTCCCTGCACTGAGCGAAACGTGTAGAGGACGTATGGTTTTACGGCAGGGCTGCGATCACTTACGTACACTTGTGTGCGTGTGGTGTTCAGGCAGGCAATACTGGTGGGCTTTGGTTTAAGCCGGATCCTAGTATTGCACGGATGGATTTGTTTTGTCTTCTGCGCATCCGCATTCTACGGAATGCGGATGCAGGTGTGTATGCACAGTTTTCCGGAGCGATGAAGGAGGAGGTGCCTCATCAGGGTTTTGGCAGTTGGTTCGGCCAAAACCGTTATGTGGCAGGCTCATTAGGGTTTTGACAGTTGATTCGGTTAAAACCATTTTGAGGCGGACTCATTAGGGTTTTGACAATTCTTTTGGTCAAAACCATTATGAGCCGCGGACATCATTTACTAATCCTTTTAGTGATAATTTTATGATGGCTAATTGCATTGACCATTTGACCACATTGACCTCTCTTGACTTTGTTGACCGGTTGACCGTGTTGACCATTGACCTTCAAGAGAGGTCTACACTCTTCTTTTCATTTTCTTTTTCTTTTTGATTATGATAATGGTCATTTCAATGTAGCCATCAAACTTTATCTTGATGGGATTTGTAATGATAATGTTTTGCATTATTGAACCATGGTTCATTTTTTTCGCTCATAATTCTTTTCTCATTCTCTCTCTTGCTCTTTCTCATGAGAAAAAAAGAAATGTTCCGTGGTTGTTAGCTCCTTCATCTTCCTCCTCTTGACAAATTCTTTTGATCGCATGTGTTGAGAGTAAAAGAATCCACATAGACAAACATCACCATCTTTCTCTTCTACACAACCTAGGGTACCAAGAATAGCAATCTTGTTGCCCTAGTTACCTCGGCTCGAGGTGGAGCTCGGTGTACAACTCTCGGGTGGATCGTCTTCGACTCAAGGAGGCCGCGGAGGTGACAAAAGTCCGGATCAACCCTCGGAGCAAGCAAGGAGAAGAACAACAAGTAGAGAAGGAGTTCAAGTTGAGGTATAACCCCTAACCGAGTAGATAAATCTCTAGTTAGGATGCTAGTGTGTTGTTTAGCAAAGATCCGGCTTTTACGGTCCATGTTACCAAGTCTAGAAAAATTTTTGTTTTACCGTTTCCGCAACCCCGAAAGTACCGGGAGAGGTAACGTGGACCTAACAGCAGTGGACAAATGCTTTTGTGCACACCCGTTGCACTTAGTTTTTCTTTGTGCGTATAGTGGCACCTGTGTTTGGATTTGATTTCCGTGCGCACCAGACGCATGTGATTATTGGATACGCCTTTTGAGGCTGATTTTTCTTTTGAGGACACCATATTATATAGTGGCCGAACAGGACTGATCTGAGGACAGTACCTGAGTATTTTGCATGCATTAAAAAGTTACCAAGAGCTTTTCAGAAAGGAGCTATAGTCTCGCTATTTCCTAGGTGTTCGTGAGCGACGCGAATGTTTTTAAAAGAAACCCTTTGGATATTTTGGAACGACGGAACGCATATTTATCAAAACATATATGAAGGTATATTTATTACTTTACAAATGAGCGTCCGTCACTTATGTCGTGAGTTACGCATTCGCGCGGCGATTTAGAAAGATTTTTGCATGAGTTTTATTTAGTTCTTGAAAGTTTTTCAAGGATGCGTACTATACACGTATCATAGTATTTGACTAGTATATATTGGATTTCAGTAGTGGATTTCGAGATCTGTATCTCTATTGTAACTCCGAGGATATGCGTTCAAATCTGATGATTTGCGTGACGCTTGAAGGAGTTCGGTTTTTGAGTTTTGTACCCGTTTTCATACGCACTTGACGCGCTGTGTTGTTTTTGTATCTTCCGTGATTTCGGAGCCTCGTTGATTTGAGCTGATTATTGAAATGTTTTAGATTTTGGGGGTTTAAATTTAAATTCGGGGAACGAATTTCTTTAAGGGGGAAGATTGTAACATTTCAAAAAGTATAAAATATTATTTTTGGAATTTAATATTAAAATAATATATTTCTCGAAAACTGCCCGATTTGCGAAATTGGGGTTTTCGAAAATGGGTATAAATATATACCAATATTTATGAAATAAACGGAAATTAAAATAATTTATTCATTTAAAAATATATTTAAAGGATTTGGCATTTTTAAGATTTATTATATGCAGTTTAAAATTTTATCCGATTAGTGCACTGCTAATCGCAATTAAGCCAAATCCGTGTTTCTACAGTTTTCCATGGCCAGTGCACCATGTCATGTTGCATTTTGGTTACATGTTGTTCTCTTGTGTTGTTTTGGGTATTTTAGGGTTTGGTTTTAAAAGAAAAGAGAAAAGAAAAGAAAAGAGAAAAGGGTAAAAGGGTAAATAGATGAGAGAGTGGGTGAGAATAAGAGGAGGAGAGAGAGAGGGCGGCCATGTTACTTCATTTCCCCCATTATTTTTCCTTCTTCATCTTCCTCAACTCACTTCCCTCCACCTCTACCCTAAGATCCATCACCAAAACCCTAAACCTACTTCACAAAAGTTGATCCCTTCTTCACCCTCTACACTTTGGACCCATCAATGTGGGATTTTGATGGCTTTGGAGAGCTAGGGTTTTTCTTGAGCTGCACCCATGAGGTATAATCCCTTCCATTTAGTTTAGTTTGAATTCCTAGCATTTTTATTTAGTTTAGGAGTTGTTTTAGTGTGGTATTGTGAGGTTTGGAAATTCAAAAGAAGGGTTGGGTGTTTATGTGGACCTATAACTAGTAGTGGGTGTTTACTTAGACCTTAGTGGTGTTTTAACTGACCTAGAATAGAGAATGGAACCCAAACACAAACTTGGAACTTTCCGACATCGGTTAAATTGACAGTCTGTGAGGGTATATAGGGATCTGGGATGACCCGAGACCACTAGAAAATAAGTTCCCATGACAGAGAGACGTGCAGGAAACCATGAAGAACCCTTAGAAACCTGAGCCCCTAATATGATAATCTGCCCGCAGATTAAATCATTTTTGCCGCAAATTGCGGCCATTTCGGGGTAGAATGGTGTGGATTTTGGTCTGTGGCATTGTTATCCTATATCTAAAGCAACCCCATACGCAAAATTGGCTAGTTTGACCTGAGTTAAAATCTGGAGTGGTTTTTCCTATGTTGCTGTTTTCGTGTTTTCCGTATTCTGAAATTTAGATTCTTTTATTGGATATTATTTTGGTTGTTGGATGTTTGCACATCGACAACAAGGGTTGTTTGATTGTTTTTGCACGCGTAGGCCATAAGTTCTAACCTATAGGCGATCTGTGTGCCGTTCTGGTTTCCGGATTCGATTTTAATAGCGTTGCGATATGTGTTATTATTGTAGGTACCTTCGTGTGGATTCCGAGGCGACGGAGCATGGCGTCATCGACTTCGGCAAGTGAAGACCAAGGTGAGTAGATCTATATCTATGGGGGAAGTCGGGTAGATGGCGTATAGCACCCCCTCAAAGTTTTGGTGGAAATCGATTTGTAGCACATGGTTAAGAAAACCTAGATTAGGAAACTAGGGTTAGAATTAAAAGATTGTTAGTGAAACCATATTATAAACTAAAGCGTAGCTAGAAGTGTTATGATACGACTAGTATGTGATGACGGGACTTGAGGATAAGATTTGACAATATTGCCGTTTAGGGTACTATAGGACTAGATAGCCGACGTAGATGCGTCATCCGAATCATACTTATTTCTAAACTGAAGAATCGTATGCATCTTTTAAACAGATACCTTGAGGGATGTTACAGATTTTCAAATGATATCTTTCTTTAAAAACACCGTAGCTCCTACTTTCAAAACTACGATTCGCATCTTTCAAAAACTGTTTGTATGGTTCGGGTGTGTATGTTAGATTAGATACTTATGCTTATAGTAAAGGTAGAATGTATTTGTAAAATTGACTTGATGAGGGATATAAATGCGATAAAAGGAGAATACTGTACGGTTTGCTTAGCACCTTAGCAAGGTTTTGGCAAGCATCAAACATGCTTCTTTAAAATTTTTGGGGTGCTAAGAAAACCCTAACCAAGATCTTAACTAGAGAATTAGGGTTAACTATGCATGTAAACAACTTTACATCTAAGAGAGAGGGATTACAACCTTTGTAGTCCGTTCCTTCGCTTCTTAAGCTCCGAGTAGTAGTCCCTTCGCCTCGATCCATGATCTACCGGACTCTAGAGAGGTTCCACAAGTCGAATGATCCATGCTTGCTTGAAGTCTTCCTTTTCGAAGATGATCTACGTTGAAGAATCTCAAGATCAAGCTCTCACTTCTCTAATCAAGTATTAGCAAAGTGAACACCCTAATCTAAGTGGCTAGAATAGATGAGGATGATGAAGTAGGAATTTTGCACTCTTTTGTTTTCAATTTCTCACTTTAAATCATTACTTCACAAAAAGCTAGAAAGCTTTTTCAAGGTGGAAGATGAAAAAGAAAGCTTTTGTGATGAATAATGAATTATTGTTATGGTTACAACCATGTAGAGAATAAACTAGAGTTAAGAGTTTGGGTTGGGTTAACAAAATATCTTCATAAAATATCAAGCCAGAAAACAAAAAGGAAAGCTTCATGAAAAAGCTAACCCAAAAGCTAACCCAAATCCAAAACCTAACTTTGTTTAAACTTAACAACCATGTTGCATTTGTAGCCCTAACTTGTTACAATATTATATATCACATATACAATATATTTTGTAACAAAAGAAAATAATACAATTAACATATATCGCATATACATCAATGTATTATCCAGTGAGAAAATGAATCAATAAAGCGAGCTTATATTAGTTAACGTAATGTAATATATCACATATATAATTATACATTAAATTATCGAATCAACTCTTGATCCGACAATCCGGCTATATTGCATATAATCGACTAATATAACATATACCAATTCATCGAATCAACACTTGATCCGATGACCCGGCCATATCAAATATACCCGGCCGATATCTCATATTGCGAGAATAGAATATGGTATCTCATATCGTATTATTCTCGATCCCGCACATATCACATATGTGCTCCTACTACGTTTTGCCTGAGCCTGGAAACCTCTGTGTAGGACTCTAAAGAATCGTCAATACGCCGGAAGTAGGTGATGATCATATCAAACACCCGCAAGCTGCAAGCGGTCAGCTAAACGTAACAGCCACCCGTGTATTGAGCAATCAGAAGATCAACAAGCAAGCCTGTACATTCTCCTGCAAATCCAATCAGTAACACTCCCGTACAGTCCGATCTTTTCGTCTGATATGTTGCATATCTAGTCTAGGGGCGGAAAACGTTAGACCCCAATAACCGATAAGTCGTGTCGATGTAAGGCTCATAACGGGTCGAGAAACTACTGATAACTCTTACCAGTAAATCTCCATATCAGCCCTGGCCAGGGACTTCCAGTTATAGCCAATCGAACACAGCGCAACATCAACTCCCAATACCGGGAGAGACGAAACCCCTCATATCGCTCGTTGCCTCCATGTGATTCGGGACTGTACCCAAAAGCCACCGTTTTGCATGCCCTCTTGGACGTGGTAAGGTGGAAAACAAAGCACAGTGAGAATCACACAAGACTCTATGACGATCTCGGGTCTACAGACTAATCTGTACCAGTGTCACCGGAGAACTGCTATCTAACGATAGGTATAATACCATCCAGGAGTTCTCGGCGAATCCGTTTAGTGTACCCAGTCTCCACTGAGCACCCGTACACCATCTTTGATGTCCAACACCAATAGATATGGGATCATCCATCGCCCATCATATGGGTCAAGATGCGTATACGCTAGCCTACTCTGGAGTATCGATGCCCTGTCTCGATACACCCTCGACTAGGAACAGTTATAGGATGTACTCGTAGACTACCCTGGCCCCACTAGTATGATCTGTATCATAGTTCTAGTAGTCGAGTACATATCCTAAGTGCTTTATCAACACATGATCACAAAACAGTATTTGTTAACATGTTAAGATAATGTGAAACCAGATAGTATACTATCATATCGAGCAAGAAAGTCCTCTCTATATATATCCAAGCATCCACTATAACATACATCATATGTACAACAATAGCCTCTAGGGCATACATATAACTAACAATCTCCCACTTGCACTAAGGCCAGCTGTTGTAGTATCTCATACCCAACATCCCGAAGAGTCACTCAAATTTTATCTGAGGAATGGCCTTTGTGAGTGGATCCACAGTGTTTTCCTTCGTATCAACTCTCCTGACCTCGATCTCCTGGCAATTAACTATCTCCCAGATTAGGTGATACCGCCTCCGAATATGTCTGGACTTCTGATGGGACCTGGGTTCCTTGGCCAAAGCCACAGCTCCATTGTTATCACAATACAGAGGTATTGGATGCTCAATGGATGGAACCACACCAAGTTCAATGATGAACTTCTTTATCCAGACAGCCTCTTTGGCAGCATCGTTGGCAGCGATGTATTCAGCCTCCATCGTCGAGTCTGCCACGGTTTCCTGTTTGGAACTCTTCCAACAAATCGCCCCTCCATTTAGGGTAAAGACAAAACCCGAGTGCGACTTAGAGTCGTCCTTATCACTTTGGAAGCTCGAATCGGTAAAGGACTCCACCCGGAGTTCTTCGTTACCATACACCAAGAACATCTCTTTAGTCCTTCTCAAGTACTTGAGAATGTTCTTCACAGCTGTCCAGTGATTCTCTCCAGGATCTGCTTGATACCTACTCACTACACTTAGTGAGTATGCTATATCAGGTCTGGTACATAGCATCGCGTACATGATAGAGCCTACTGCCAAAGCATAGGGTATCCCTTGCATGCGAGCTCTTTCTAAATCAGTCTTGGGAGACATCTCTTTGGAGAGAGTGAGTCCAGAGTTCATGGGTAAATTCCCACGCTTGGATTCTTTTATACTAAACCCCTTTAGTATGGTGTCAATGTACCTGGATTGGGACAATCCCAGTATCCGTCTAGATCTATCTCCATAGATCTTAATTCCCAAAATGCAGGAGGCATCACTGTTGGATATATGTATGCCTTAGAGGCCATTATTGTAGGGTTACTAGGCACACTCAAGAGGTTCCACAAGGCATCAACCATGCCAAACAAAAATTTTCCGGTGCCGAGAAACCCTAATATAGATCGTTAACTAGAAGTTAAGGCGAAAAGCAAGCAAGTAAACAACTTTATTGCTAAGTGAATGGAAATACAACCTTTGTAGATCCGGTCCTCCACTTCAAAAGCTCCGTGTTGACGTCCCTCCGCTGCGATCATCGGATCCCGGACTCTAACGATGGTTTCGTCGGAGAAATGATCGGGCTAGGTCATTGACTTCGATGCCGAAGATGATCTACGTCGGGGAGACTCAAACTCAAGCTATCCCTTCACTTAGTCAAAAACTTTATGAAGAGAACACCCTATACTACATGGCAAGTGGTAGAGGATGAAGAAATAGGAAGTGGGTTCACTTTAGAATTGGATTTCTCACTCTTTTTCTCATGGCACCATTGGAGCTCTCAAGCTTTTGTGAGCTTGATGAAGAAGAAGAAGAAGAAAGAATCATATGAATTAAAGGAATAATATGAATACTTATCCTTTTAATCATGGCACCATGGTTGAGTTAAGCCCTCATGCTTAACTCATGTAGAGATTTAACCAAACCATTAGGTTAAAGGTTGGGTTAACTAATATCTTTAAACATATGACAAAAGAGTTGACTTTGTCAATGTTTATCAAGCTTCATGAAGCTTGATAACTTTGACCAAAGTCACACTCTTTTGTTATATGCTTAGGAAAATAGAAAACCCTAATCTAACCATGATTTGGTTCAAGTCTCATACACACAACTTGTTTGTATCATCAAGCATGATACAAACATGTACACTTGCATATATCACATATAAACAATGTGCACATTCAAGTGAGAAAATCAATCTTAAGTGAACCAATACTATTTAATGTAAAGTAATATATCAAATATATAATTATACATTAAATCATTAAATCAACACTTGATTTAACAATCCGGTCATATCACATATAACCGACTAATATCAATAGTAACAACTTATCGAATCAACACTTGATCCGATAACCCGGCTATATCGCATATAACCGATCAATGTCACAAATCGCGAGAATAGAATTCAGTATCACATACTGGTATTATTCTCGGTCCCGCACATATCTCATATGCGCTCCTATTTCGTTTCGCTTGAGCCAGGAAACCCCTGTATAGGACTCTAAAGACTCGTTAATACGCCGGCAGTAGGTGATGATCATATCAAACACCCACAAGCCGCAAGCGGTCTGCTAAACGTAACGGCCACCCGGGTATTGAACGATCAGAAGATCAACGAGCAAGCCCGCTCACACTCCAGTGAATCCAACGAGTAACACTACCGTATAGCCCGGTCTGTTCGTCTGATATGTCGCATATCTTGTCTAGGGGTGGTAAACGTCAGACCCCAATAACTCGATAAGTCGTGTCGATATGAGGCTCATAACGGGTCGAGAAACTACTGGTAACACTTACCAGTAAATCCCAAAAGCAGCCTTGGCCAAGGCCTTCCTGTTATAGCCAATCGAACACAGCGCAACATCAACTCCCTATACCGGGAGAGACGAAACCCCTCCTATCGCTCATAGCCTCCATGTGACTCGGGACTGTACACAAAAACCACCGTTTTGCATGCCCTCTTGGACGTGGTAAGGTGGAAATCAAAGCACAGTGGGAATCACACAAGACTCTATGACGATCTCGGGTCTACAGACTAACCTGCACCAGTGTCACCAGAGAACTGCCATCTGACGTAAGGTATAATACCATCTGGGAGTTCTCGGCGAGTCCGTCCAGTGTACCCAGTCTCCACTGAGCACCCGTATATCATCTCTGATGTCAAACACCAATGGATATGGGATCATCCATCGCCCATCTGTATGGGTCGAGAAGGTATACGCTAGTCTACTCTGGTATATCGATGCCCCGTCTCGATACACCCACGACTAGGGACTTTGAAGGATGTACTTATGGACTACCATGTCCCCACTAGTATGATCCGCATCATAGTCCAGGTAGTCAAGTACACATCCTAAGGGCTTTACCAACATGTAACAGAGAGACAATCAGTGTACACGTTAAGGTAAAGAGTAACCAGATAGCATACTATCATATCGAGCAAGAAAGTCATCCCTATATATGTCCAAGCATCCACTACAATATACATCCTATGTATAGTAATGGCCTCTAGGGCATACATATAACTAACAATCTCCCACTTGCACTAGGGCCATCTGATAGCAGTGGTTGTAGTATCTCATACTCAACCATCCCATAAAAGTCTCTCTCTGGGAAAAGGCCTTTCGTGAGTGGATCCGCCGTGTTGTCCTCTGAGTCTACTCTCCTAACCTCGATCCCCTGGAGATCAACCATCTCCACGATCAGGTGATACTGCCTAAGAATATGTCTGGATCACTGATGGGACGGGCGTTCCTAGGCATAAGCCACAACTCCATTGTCATACAATGGGAGGAAAGAAGTTCATCTCATGAACTAATATACACCCAGACTTCCACTTTGGTAGCATCTTTGGTAGCGATGTATCCAGCCTTAATCATTTAATATGCCACGGTATCTAGGTTGGAACTCTTCCAACATACCGTCCCTTTACTGAGGGTAAAGATAATGCCTGTGATTGACATTCAGTCGTCCTTATCACCCTGGAACCTTTCCATTGATTCTCCCAGGATCAATTGATACCATCTCACTACAACTAGTGAGTATCCTAATATCCAATTAGATCTATCTCATAGATCCAAAATCCAGGATTTAGTAGGTATCACTTTGATCCTTTATAGAGAATCCTTGTGATAAGCGGAGATTGACCGAGCGTAGCATAGGAAACTCCTTCCCTATCAAGAGTATGTCATCCACGTACTCTACGAGGATCACCAGCATACTCCCTACTACCTTTTTGTATATACAAGGTTCATCTACCATTTTGTTGATGTCAAACTCTTTGACTAATCTCATCAAAACAGATGTTCCAACTCCGCGATGCCTGCTTTATCACATAAAATATCTTGCACACGTTTTCCGCTGCTCCCACTGTTTACGAAGCCCTCTGGCTGTGTACTTATAGATGCTTTCTTCTAAAACATCATTTAGAAAAGCAGTCATGACACCCAACCGCCAGATAATGTAGTCATGGTATGTAGCCGTGGCAAGTAGGATCTGGATGGACTTAAGCATAGCTACTTAGAAAAGGTTTCATTATAATCCATACCTGGTCAATGATGCAAAACTTTAACAAGTCTAGCTTTGAAAGTCTTAACTTTTCCATGTACACCAAGTAATCTTCTCAAGATATACTTGCTCCTGATGGGGATTTAACCCTTCAGATAAAGCAACCAAAGTCCATACTTTGTTGGTGTAAAAGGATTCCATCTCAGATCGATAAACATCTAACCATTCTTACAGAGTCCCACTCCTGATGGCCAGCTCGAAACTAGTTAGGTCATCATCCCATGATGCAATCCTCGCTCCCACTGTCATATAGAAACCGAAGTATCTCTCAGGTGGGTGAGGAACCCTACTAGATCGGTGGAGAGCCTGAGGTTCGTTGGTTGCTATTGAATCTTTTGGTTCTACCAAATCATCAGCTGCAGTTTGTATAGCTGGAACTCTTTCCAATTCTACCTCATATCCTCTAATTTCTTCACAAGAAATCCCCTTACACAAAGGTGGCATGCTGAGTAACAAAACATCTTTTGTTCCTCGGTTAGGTAAAAGATATTCCCTTGCGAATGCTTGGGATATCCAACAAACTTCCACAGATCTGACTTTGCCTCGAGCTTGTCCGGATTTTGCTTTTAGACATAGGCCGGACAACCTCAAATCTTAACTGACTTAAGAGATGGGCTCTTCCCTTTCTATATCTCATATGAAATGGTAGGCATCTGATTTGATCGGAACCCTATTCAATAGGTATGCAACTTCATAAGTGCATAACTCCCTAAAAGGAAATAGGAAACTCAGTAGTAATCATCATAGAGCACACCATATCACATAGGGTGCTATTGCTCCGCCCCAATATACCATCGTGCTATGGTGTATATGGAGGAGTAATGCTGAGAGAGAATCTCATTCTCCTTTAGAATATTCCAGGAATTCCGTGCTCAAGTATTCTCCTCCTTGATCACATCAAAGGACATAATACTTTTACCCATATTTTGGTTCTCTACTTCTAATTTATATTCTATGAATATAGCAAAAGGTTCGGACTTGTGTTTCAACAAGAACATATGTCTGAATCTTGAGAGATTATCAGAGAATTTAATGAAGTACAAAGAACCAGTCTTGGCATATGTAGACAGGGGACCTTCATACATCAGCATGTGTCAATCCCAAGAGTTTACTAACTTTTTCTCTGTTTCCAATAAACAGAGCTATGGTCATCTTATCTCTGTGACAAGACTGGCAAGTTTCACAAGATGTAAATTCAAACTGATATAAAAATGCATCTTAATGTAACTTCAGCTAGTCGGGTCGCATTGATATGACCTAGTCTACAATACCTCAAGAAGGATTCGTTCATTTCTGAACTCTTCCTCTTGTGCGTGTTCTGTATACAAAGAACTGTAGTTTGATTTAGAACATTAATGCTTTTAGATAACGTGCCTGAACCGATCAACTCTTGATTTAGGAAATGTTCAAAACATTATCCAACAATACAAAATTATATCCTTCTTTACTAATAAAGAGACTGATATGATTTCATATATCAGGTTCGGCATCTAATGACATTTGTTCAGAATCAATGTATTCAGGTAATACAGGGTGACAGTGACCAACAGACCTGGCTGCAACACTTGCACCATTTTTTGCCTCATGAAACTTATCACCCGTTCTCAATTCTCTACCTGTCTGTAGCCCATGTAATATATTACATATGTGGGATCCTGATCCGGTATCAAATACCCAGGACGTAGAGGATACAGAGAAACAGTTCTTTGTAATGAACACACCCGAAGATGATGCATCAACATGCACTTTCTTCGTTTGGGCGGCATGGGAAATCTGGTATTCCCCAATTTCCTGCTCTGTCTTATAACAATTATAAGTTGGAGCGGGACTAACGTTCCCCAGCTCAGTATAACAAGCGGGTTCGGTCAATATATTCATTTTATTATCTTGATTAAGGCGTGACATGGTCGCTACCTGGAGAGAGAGAGAAGAAAACACTTTGCGTGTGCTCTTACAAGATCAGATTGGTTATTATTTTATCTAATCAGGATGGCTCCCACTGTTTTTATCAAATCTTCCTTCAAACCCTAAAAGGAAAGACTGGCCGGGATTAATTACACGCTACAAGTTCGCCAATCTTTCAGCCAGGCCAGTGTCTGTAGGGTTCCTAGGAACTCTAGTGAGGTCTCACAAGGCATCAACTATGCCAATTTCAAAAATTCTAGGTGCCGAGAGACCCGACTACGGATCGTCGGCTAGAAGTTTAGGCGAAAAAGAAATCTAGTTAACAACTTAACAAAAGGGAAACGGAAATACAACCTTTGTAGATCCGGTGCTCCACCTCCATATCTCCGCAACGAAGTCCCCTCGCTGTCCTAGTGAATTCCCAGGCTCTAGCGTCGGCTTCATCGGAGAATGGACGGGCTAGGTCGTCGACGACGTGCCGAAGATGATCTACGTCGAAGCATCACTAGATCGAGCTCCACCTTCACCAAGCCATGAATACTTGTGAAGGAAACACACTCTACTACTTGGCAAGAGGTAGAGGATGGAGAAATAGGAAGTGGGTAGACTTTAGAATTGGATTTCTCACTCATTTCATCAATCCACCATTGATGAAGTCAAGGTTTTCTTCTTGAGTTCAAGGAAGAAGAAGAAGAAATGATATGATAAGTTAATTCTAAAAATGAAAGGAATAATGAATTCTTATCATAATAGAACCATGGTTAGGTGTAGAGAATTAATTAGGGTTAAGTGGAATGGTTAGGTTTAAGCATGAGACAAAATGGTTACAAAGTCAAAGTGTTCATGAAACTTCATGAATAAAACAAAACATGCCACCATTTTCTCATTTGCTTTTCTTTTTCCAAAAGAATAAATAAATGAATAAAATGAATAAGGAAAAAGTAAACCCTAACCATTTCATTAACCAAGGTTTAATTCTTTACACTTAACCAAAAGGGATGTATCATCAAACATGATACAAGCAAGTGCACAAAATCATATCGCATATGCAATGCGCACAAATCGAGCGAGAAAATCCATTTAAAGTGAACCGATACTAGTTAATGCAAAGTAATATATCAAATATATAATTATACATTAAATCATTAAATCAACACTTGATTTAACGATCCGGTCATATCGCATATAACCAACTAGTATCCAATGTATCGGCTTATCGAATCAATCCTTGATTCGATAACTAGGTTATATCGCATACAACCATTCGATACATTCATCGCGAGAATAGAATACGGTATCACATACACGTATTATTCTCGGTCCCGCACATATCTCATATGCGCTCCTATTTCGTTTCGCTTGAGCCAGGAAACCTCTGTGTAGGACTCTAAAGACTCGTCAATACGCCGGCAGCAGATGATGATCATATCAAGCACCCACAAGCCGCAAGCGGTCTGCTAAACGTAACGGACACCCGGGTATTGAGCGATCTGAAGATCGACGAGCAAGCCCTCTCACACTCCAGTGAATCCAACCAGTAACACTACCGTACAGTCCGGTCTGATCGTCTGATATATCGCATATCTCGCCTAGGGGTGGTAAACGTCAGACCCCAATAGCTCAATAAGTCGTGTCGATATGAGGTCTATAACAATTCGAGAAACTACTGGTAACACTTACTAGTAAATCTCAGCAACCCTGGCCAGGGATTTCCTGTTATAGCCAATCGAACACAGCGCAACATCAACTCCCTATACCGGGAGAGACGAATCCCCTCCTATCGCTCATTGCCTCCATGTGACTCGGGACTGTACCCAAAAACCACCGTTTTGCATGCCCTCTTGGACGTGGTAAGATGGAAATCAAAGCACAGTGGGAACCACACAAGACTCTATGACGATCTCGGGTCAACAGACTACTCTGTACCAGTGTCACCAGAGAACTGCCATCTGACGTGAGGTATAATACCATCTGGGAGTTCTCGGCGAGTCCGTCCAGTGTACCCAGTCTCAACTGAGCACCCGTATATCATCTCTGATGTCAAACACCAATGGATATGGGATCATCCATCGCCTATCTGTATGGGTCGAGAAGGTACACGCTAGTCTACTCTGGTATATCGATGCCCCGTCTCGATACACCCACGACTAGGGACTTTGAAGGATGTACTTATGGACTACCATGTCCCCACTAGTATGATCCGCATCATAGTCCAGGTAGTCAAGTACAGATCCTAAGGGCTTTACCAACATGTAACAGAGAGACAATCAGTGTACGCGTTAAGGTAAAGAGCAACCAGATAGAATACTATCATGTCGAGCAAGAAAGTCCTCCCTATATATGTCCAAGCATCCACTACAATATACATCCTATGTACAGTAATGGCCTCTAGGGCATACATATAACTAATAATCTCCCACTTGCACTAGGGCCATCTGATAGCAGTGGTTATAGTATCTCATACTCAACCATCCCATAAAAGTCTCTCTCTGGGAACAGGCCTTTGTGAGTGGATCCGCTGTGTTGTCCTCTGAGTCTACTCTCCTAACCTCGATCTCCCTGGAGATCAACCATCTCCATGATCAGGTGACACTGCCTTAGAATAAGTCTGGATCACTGATGGGACCGGCGTTCCTCGGCATGAGCCACAACTCCATTGTCTCACAATGGTAGGAACGTAGTTCATCTCATGAACTAATATACACCCAAACATCCTCTTTGGTAGCATCTTGAGTAGCGATGTATCCAGCCTTTATCGTCTAGTATGCCACGGTATCTAGCTTGGAACTTTTCCAACATACCGTCCCTTTACTGAGGGTACAGACAATGCCTGTGACTGACATTCAGTCGTCTTTATCACTCTGGAACACTTCCAGTGATTCTCCCCAGGGTCGATTGATACCATCTCACTACAGCTAGTGAGTATCCTAACATCCATTTAGATCTATCTCATAGATCCAAAACCCAGGATTTAGGAGGTATCACTTTCATCCTATATGGAGAATCATTGTGATAAGCGGAGATTGATCGAGCGTAGCATAGGAAACTCCTTCCCCATCAAGAGTATATCATCCACGTACTCTACGAGGATCGTCACCATACTCCCTACTACCTTTTTGTTTATACAAGGTTCATCTATCATTTTGATGATGTCAAACTCTTTGACTAATTCATCAAAACAGATGTTCCAACTCCGCGATGCCTGCTTTATCCTATAAAGAATCTTGCACATGTTTCCGCTGCTCCCACTGTCTACGAAGCCCTCTGGCTGTGTACTTATAGACGCTCTCTTCCAAAATATCATTTAGAAAAGCAGTCAAGACACCCAACCACCAGATATCGTAGTCATGGTATGTAGCCGTGGCAAGTAGGATCTGGATGGACTTAAGCATAGATCCTTAGAAAAAGGTTTCAACATAATCCACACCTGGTCAATGATGCAAACCTTTAACAAGTCTAGCTTTGAAAGTCTCAACTTTTCCATCTACACCAAGTAATCTTCTCAAGATATACTTGCTCCTGATGGGGATTTAACCCTTCAGATATAGCAACCAAAGTCCATACTTTGTTGGTGTACATGGATTCCATCTCAGATCACTAAGCATCCAGCCATTCTTACAGAGTCTTACTCCTGATGGCCAGCTCGAAAATAGTTGGGTCATCATCTCATGATGCAATCCTCGCTCCCACTGTCATAGAGAAACCGAAGTATCTCTCAGGTGGGTGAGGAACCCTACTAGATCGGCGGAGAGGTTGAGGTTCGTTGGTAACTATTGAATCCTTTGGTTCTTTCAAATCATCAGCTGCAGTTTGTATAGCTGGAACCTTTCCAGTTCTATATAACTGACCTTGCCTCAAGCTTGTCCGGATTTTGTTTTTCAGACATAGGCTGGACAACCCCAAATCTCAACTAACTTGAGAGATGGGCTCTTCCCTTATCATATCAAATATGAAGTGGTAGGCAACTGATTTGATTTGAACCCTATTCAATAGGTATGCAGCTTCTCAAGTGCATAACTCCCAAAAAGGAAATAGGTAACTCAGTAGTACTCATCATAGAGCACACCTTATCATATAGGGTGAGATAGCTCCGCCCCGATATACCATCGTGCTATGGTGTATACGGAGGAGTAATGCTGAGAGAGAATCTCATTCTCCTTTGGAATAATCCAGGATTTTCGTGCTCAAGTATTCTCCTCCTCGATCACATCAAAGGACATAATACTTATACCTGTGTTTTGGTTCTCTACTTCTAAATCATATTCTGTGAATATCTCAAAAGGTTCGGACATGTGTTTCAACAGGAACATATATCTGAATCTTGAGAGATCATCAGAGAATGTAATGAAGTATAAAGAACCAGTCCTGGCATGTGTAGACAGGGGACCTTACATACATCAACATGTATCATCCCAAGAGTTTACTAACTCTTTCTCTGTTACCAATAAACAGAGCTGGTGTCATTATATCTTTGTGACTTGACTGGCGAGTTTCACAAGATGTAAATTCAAACTGATTTAAATATGTATCTATATGTAACTCTAGCTAGTCGGGTCACATTGATCTGACCTAGTCTACAATGCCTCAAGAAGGATTCGTTCATTTCTGAACTCTTCCTCTTGTGTGTGTTCCATATACTAAGAACTGTAGTTTGATTTAGAACATTAATGCTTTTAGATAACGTGCCTGAACCGATCAACTTTTGATATAGGAAATGTTCAAAACATTATCCAACAATACAAAATTTTATCATTTCTTTACTAATAAAGAGACTGATATGATTTTGTATATCAGGTTCGGTATCTAATAACATTCGTTCAGAATCAATGTATTGTAATACAGGGTGACAGTGACCAACAGACTTGGCTGTAACTCTTGCCCCGTTTTCTGCCTTATGAAACTTATCACCCGTTCTCAGTTCTCTACCTATCTGTAGCCCTATGTAACAGATTACATATCTGGGATCCTGATCTGGTATCATATACCCAGGACGTAGAGGATACAGAGAAACAGTTCTTTATAATGAACACACCCAAAGATGATGCATCAACATGCACTCTCTTTGTTTGGGCGGCACGGGAATTCTGGTAATCCCCAATTTCCTGCTCTGTCTTATAACAATTATAAGTTGGAGCGGGACTAACGTTCCCCAGCTCAGTATAACAAGCGGGTTCGGTCAATATTCCGTTTTATTATCTTGATTAAGGCGTGATATGGTCGCTACCTGGAGAGAGAGAGAAGAAAACACTCAGCGTGCGCTCTTGCAAGAATAGATTGGTTATAATTTTATCTAATCAGGATGGCTCCCACTGCTTTTTATCAAATCTTCCTTCAAACCCTAAAAGGAAAGACTAGCCGGGATTAATTGCACACTACAAGTTCGCCAATCTTTCAGCCAGGCCAGTGTCGGTACTTTGAGGGAGGTCCCCTGTGCTTTCGCACGAACCTAATTAATGTAAACCTCGTTTTCCCAGAGGCGTAACCCCGTTGACACCTTTCTAGACACCTACTTGATCGGCTAATTGTAATGTATAAAACTCTCCCAGGAGTAACTCTTACTCGCAGCGGGTATCGGGATCCAACTATCTCATAGAAGGTATGCAATCTCATTGCAAATTTCAACACTTGAAATTCCCGATAATTTTGCCCCTAGCGTCCTATGACCTTGACGCAGGCCAACAAACCATAGTGCGCTAGTCAAGTTCAACCCGTCATTTCCTGATTGAATTAAACCCACCCGCACGACCCTTGACGCAGGCCAACAAAGTCGCACGACTACCCTAATCCAATCTGCATCATATGCATAAGCAGATAAATACTAGTTAGCTACCGCACACTACGCCTTGACGCAGGCCAACAAACGTAGCACGAATACTAACTACCATTTATCTGAAATGACGGAGGGCTACGACAGGTTTTTCGGAAAACCTATTGCGTAATGAACTTGATATCGTTGTAGAATCAAATGATTTTTAAAATGGAGTGTTTTTGAGGCTTTTCTAGTTTTGCTAAAGGAGTCACTCCCGGTGAAGGGATCGTCGGTCCTTTCCTCGTCGAATGAGGTGCAGGATATATCATATATATCACTATGCAAAGCAAAAACACTTAAAAGCAATCAAAAGACAAACCGAGTGTGTAGCATCTGCCAGTTATTGCTAAAGGAGTCACTCCCGGTGAAGGGATCTCGGTCCTTTCCTCATCGAATAAGGTGCAGGATATATCATATATACCGCTGTGCAAAGCAAGAACTGTAGCTACCTGTTTTTTTTTGAAATTCGATTCTACAACATCTTAGGTTTCTTTTATTTCATTAATCACATTAATGAAGTCCCATCATTTAAGTACCTAAACATCACAGATAAATACGACGTACACTTATGCCATCCGCATTCGCCTCGATGTCCCCTCGTGCACCGTTAGGTTAGGTAACTAACGGCAGAGCGGGGCAGGGCTAGCGCGGGTGTAAAACATAAGTAACGTCTATATAATATATCATATATACTATATACTGTATCTATCAGAGAACATCACATGATCACATCACAGATATCGCAGCAGAAGAATCATATGAAATATTGGATATACTAGGACGTCCGTGTTTTCAATACGAGCCAGTATAAAACACGGATTCCACGGTCGTGATGAATAGCCAAACCCACACCCCTAGACCCCTACGAGAGCGGCAAGCAACCCTACCAATTCTAGAGTTAGGAGACCCGGACTCGACTCCTCGAGTTGGTCTCCCACTGGACTCCAGAACCCGGTTACTTGTGCTCCCCTCCTTGGGTCTATCCTAGTGCGGAAAAGTAAATAATATACAAACGGTGACAACTTCCGCAACCTGGAAGTGCCCCAATAAAAGAATATTACATACAAGTTTTTACATGAATGAAAATGAAAAACACTCATCTCACATAAAAAAAACCCCGGCTATTCAAACACAACGATCCAATATAACATATCCAGCAACACATAACATCACATGTCATCAACGTAAGTAAACATGCATATCCCAATTGTCGTTGACATATAGCAACGAAACCGGCGATATCACATATTACACTTACGGTCACAGAAAAGAAAGTGTAAAACTACAACAGTTGGAATCCGCAACCACCTCAGACATCGCATGCCTGACCAAATGAATTACTTAGACATCGCATGCCTAACAATTATAAACCCCGCATTTTAGTCTCAAAATCGAAAACACTTTTCAATATCAAGTCGGGCAATTCAACAAGATTCCCGACATTTTGATCGAATGCTCGTCGCAAACTTAAGTAGGCGGCCGCACCCCCGATACCGTCGACGAAGTGCACCAAGGAGGAACACCGCTACCGGGAGCACCCGAACAGATGCTTTCGGCGACGGGGTTCTCCTACAGTCACTTGGTCGGGGCTATGGAGTGAGGCTGTCTATTAAGTTTACCCGGCGAGTATCCGCGTACGCTACGTGATTGCGACGGACTTTTGATCACATCAAAATTCCGTGGCAACCGATCAAGTGAGACTAAACTTCTATGTTTATAACATTCATTTAGTTATCACATAACTATTGTGAATTCCAATTATTGTATCCCATTCCAGATAAATAGAAATGTTAAACTTTTCGATCGAACAGTCAAACACCCAAGTTTTCCCGATACAGATCAACACATGAAACAAGTCTAAAAACATTCAGTTCGTGCCTCAGTACCAACGGTCCAGCCGTAGAAGGGTCAAGCCAACGCCTCACATGTGGCACGCCGTACTGCCCCAAACCCGAAGGTTCAAAGGGCAGTTCAAGACGGTCACATAATCGAGTTAAGGTTTGTTGTCTTCTAGAGGGACCATCGCGTTACTTGCACTACTTAGAACGTCGTTAAACTACGGAAAAATCCAACACTTGGAAATTTCCCGACAGGGGAAAAATTGGGTATTTATATCCGGTCGAACTTTTTAACATATTCTAAAATTTATCCGGAAAGCCACATAGACAAAATCTGATACTCCGATCGAAACACCGAATCCCCAAAACAACTCCAGAAAATTCAACTCTTGAATAAATATTAAAAATTCCCAGAAACACCAGAAATAATATATAAGAATTACTGTGCAGATAAAAGTGACTGAAGAGTCAAACCTGCCGCGGAACCGCCGCATTAGGCATGCATACGCGGCGGTTCCGCCGCACTATTAACGATTCAGAGCCCCCGTTTTAAACAGTAATTCTTAGATTATTTTACTGAGTTTTCTGAATATTTTTAATCTGGAAAAATCCCAGTTTTTCAAAATTGTCCAGAGAGCAAATTTGGGTTTGGGTTTTCGGGTCGTTCGGACTTCAAACTCCGTCTAGACTTCGCCTAAGGCTCTAGCTAGGCTCTGATACCACTGTAGGGTTCCTAGGCACTCTAGTGAGGTCTCACAAGGCATCAACCATGCCAATTTCAAAAATTCTAGGTGCCGAGAGACCCGACTACGGATCGTCGGCTAGAAGTTTAGGCGAAAAAGAAATCTAGTTAACAACTTAACAAAAGGGAAACGGAAATACAACCTTTGTAGATCCGGTGCTCCACCTCCATAGATCCGCAACGAAGTCCCTTCGCTGTCCTAGTGAATTCCCGGGCACTAGCGTCGGCTTCATCGGAGAATGGACGGGCTAGGTCGTCGACGACGTGCCGAAGATGATCTACGTCGAAGCATCACTAGATCGAGCTCCACCTTCACCAAGCCATGAATACTTGTGAAGGAAACACACTCTACTACTTGGCAAGAGGTAATGGATGGAGAAATAGGAAGTGGGTAGACTTTAGAATTGGATTTCTCACTCATTTCATCAATCCACCATTGATGAAGTCAAGGTTTTCTTCTTGAGTTCAAGGAAGAAGAAGAAGAAATGATATGATAAGTTAATTCTAAAAATGAAAAGAATAATGAATTCTTATCATAATAGAACCATGGTTAGGTGTAGAGAATTAATTAGGGTTAAGTGGAATGGTTAGGTTTAAGCATGAGACAAAATGGTTACAAAGTCAAAGTGTTCATGAAACTTCATGAATAAAACAAAACATGCCACCATTTTCTCATTTGCTTTTCTTTTTCCAAAAGAATAAATAAATGAATAAAATGAATAAGGAAAAAGTAAACCCTAACCATTTCATTAACCAAGGTTTAATTCTTTACACTTAACCAAAAGGGATGTATCATCAAACATGATACAAGCAAGTGCACAAAATCATATCACATATGCAATGCGCACAAATCGAGCGAGAAAATCCATTTAAAGTGAACCGATACTAGTTAATGCAAAGTAATATATCAAATATATAATTATACATTAAATCATTAAATCAACACTTGATTTAACGATCCGGTCATATCGCATATAACCGACTAGTATCCAATGTATCGGCTTATCGAATCAATCCTTGATTCGATAACTAGGTTATATCGCATACCACCATTCGATACATTCATCGCGAGAATAGAATACGGTATCACATATATGTATTATTCTCGGTCCCGCACATATCTCATATGCGCTCCTATTTCGTTTCGCTTGAGCCAGGAAACCTCTGTGTAGGACTCTAAAGACTCGTCAATACGCCGGCAGCAGATGATGATCATATCAAGCACCGACAAGCCGCAAGCGGTCTGCTAAACGTAACGGCCACCCGGGTATTGAGCGATCTGAAGATCGACGAGCAAGACCGCTCACACTCCAGTGAATCCAACCAGTAACACTACCGTACAGTCCGGTTTGATCGTCTAATATGTCGCATATCTCGCCTAGGGGTGGTAAACGTCAGACCCCAATAGCTCGATAAGTCGTGTCGATATGAGGTCTATAACAATTCGAGAAACTACTGGTAACACTTACCAGTAAATCTCAGCAACACTGGCCAGGGATTTCCTGTTATAGCCAATCGAACACAGCGCAACATCAACTCCCTATACCGGGAGAGACGAATCCCCTCCTATCGCTCATTGCCTCCATGTGACTCGGGACTGTACCCAAAAACCACCGTTTTGCACGCCCTCTTGGAAGTGGTAAATGGAAATCAAAGCACAGTAGGAACCACACAAGACTCTATGACGATCTCGTGTCAACAGACTACTCTGTACCAGTGTCACCAGAGAACTGCCATCTGACGTGAGGTATAATACCATCTGGGAGTTCTCGGCGAGTCCGTCCAGTGTACCCAGTCTCCACTGAGCACCCGTATATCATCTCTGATGTCAAACACCAATGGATATGGGATCATCCATCGCCCATCTGTATGGGTCGAGAAGGTACACGCTAGTCTACTCTGGTATATCGATGCCCCGTCTCGATACACCCTCGACTAGGGACTTTGAAGGATGTACTTATGGACTACCATGTCCCCACTAGTATGATCCGCATCATAGTCCAGGTAGTCAAGTACAGATCCTAAGGGCTTTACCAACATGTAACAGAGAGACAATCAGTGTACACGTTAAGGTAAAGAGCAACCAGATAGCATACTATCATGTCGAGCAAG
The DNA here is from genome assembly GCA_030015575.1 of Agapanthus africanus. Classification (NCBI taxonomy): domain Eukaryota; kingdom Viridiplantae; phylum Streptophyta; class Magnoliopsida; order Asparagales; family Amaryllidaceae; genus Agapanthus; species Agapanthus africanus. Next base: position 604,910,050 of record JASDDO010000019.1, on the reverse strand, counting down.
AAAGTCCTCCCTATATATGTCCAAGCATCCACTACAATATACATCCTATGTACAGTAATGGCCTCTAGGGCATAAATATAACTAACAGTGTCGGTACTTTGAGGGAGGTCCCCCGTGCTTTCGCACGAACCTAATTAATGTAAACCTTGTTTTCCCAGAGGCGTAACCCCGTTGACACCTTTCTAGACACCTATTTGATCGGCTAATTGTAATGTGTAAAACTCTCCCAGGAGTAACAATTACTCGCAGTGGGTATCGGGATCCAACTATCTCATAGAAGGTATGCAATCTCATTACAAATTTCAACACTTGAAATTCCCGATAATATTTTGCCCCTAGCGTCCCATGACCTTGACGCAGGCCAACAAACCATAGTGCGCTAGTCAAGTTCAACCCGTTATTTCCTGATTGAATTAAACCCACCCGCACGACCCTTGACGCAGGCCAACAAAGTCGCACGACTACCCTAATCCAATCTGCATCATATGCATAAACAGATAAATACTAGTTAGCTACTGCACACTACGCCTTGACGCAGGCCAACAAACGTAGCACGAATACTAAGTAGGACTTATCTAAAATGACGGAGGGCTACGACAGGTTTTTCTGAAAACCTATTGCGTAATGAACTTGATATCGTTGTAGGATCAAATGATTTTAAAATGGAGTGTTTTTAGGCTTTTCTAGTTTTGCTAAAGGGGTCACTCCCGGTGAAGGGATCGTCGGCCCTTTCCTCGTCGAATGAGGTGCAGGATATATCATATACATCGCTGTGCAAAGCAAGAACTATAGGAGCAATCAAAAGACAAACCGAGGGTTGTAGCATCTGCCAGTTATTGCTAAATGGGTCACTCCCGGTGAAGGGATCTCGGCCCTTTCCTTATCGAATAAGGTGCAGGATGTTCTACAAGGAACACCGCGATGCTAAGCAAGAACTGTAGCTACCTGTTTTTGAAAATTCGATTCCACAACATCTTAGGTTTCTTTTCTTTCATTAATCATATTAATGGAGTCCCATCATATAAGTTACCTAAACATCACAGATAAATACGATGTACACTTATGCCATCCACATTCGCCTCGATGTCCCCTCGTGCACCATTAGGTTAGGTAACTAACGGCAGAGCGGGACAGGGCTAGCGCGGGTGTAAAACATAAGTAACATCTATATAATATATCATATATACTATATACATTATTTATCACAGAACATCAAATGATCACATCACAGATATCGTAGCAGAAGAATCATATGAAATATTGGATATACTAGGGCGTCCGTGTTTTCAATACGAGCCTGTATAAAACACGGATTCCACGGTCGCGATGAATAGCTAAACCCACACCCCTAGACCCCTATGAGAGCGGCAAGCAACCTTACCAATTCTAGAGTTAGGAGACCCGGACTCGACTCCTCGAGTTGGTTTCCCACTGGACTCCAGAATCCGGTTACTTGTGCCCTCCTCCTTGGGTCTATCCTAGTGCGGAAAAGTAAATAATATACAATGGTGACATCTTCCGCAACCTGGAAGTGCCCCAATAAAAGAATATTACATACAATTAATTTTACATGAGTGAAAATGAAAAACTCTCATCTCACATAAAACCCCCGGCTATTCAAACGCGACGATCCAATATAACATATCCAGCAACACATAACATCACATGTCATCAACGTAAGTAAATATACGCATCCCAATTGTCATTGACATATAGCAACGAAACCGGCGATGTCACATATTACACTTACGGTCACAGAAAAGAAAGTGTAAAACTACAACAGTTGGAATCCTCAAACTCTTTAGACATCGCATGCCTAACCAATGAATTCCTTAGACATCGCATGCCTAACAATTATAAACGCCACATTTTAGTCTCTATATCGAAAACACTTTTCAATATCAAATCGGGCAATTCAACAAGATTCCCGATAAACCGATCGAATGCTCGTCGTAAACTTTAGTAGACGGCCGCACCCCCGATACCGTCGATGAAGTGCACCAAGGCGGAACACCGCTACCGAGAGCACCCGAACGGATGCTTTCGGCAACGCGGTTCTCCTACAGTCACTTGGTCGGGGCTAAGGGGTGTAGCTGTCTATTAAGTTTACCGGCGAGTATCCGCGTATGCTACGTGATTGCGACGGACTTTTGATCACATCAAAATTCCGTGGCAACCGATCATGTGAGACTAAACTGCTATGTTTATAACATCCAAATCAGTTATCTCATAACTACATGTAGATTCCAAATATTGTATCACATTCCAGATAAATAGAAAATGTTAAACTTTCCGATCGAACAATCAAGCACCTAAGTTTTCCCGAAACAGCTCAACACTTGAAATAAGTTTAAAAACATTCACTTCATGCCACAGTACCAACGGTCCAGCCGTAGAAGGGTCAAGCCAACGCCTCACATGTGGCACGGCGTACTGCCCCAAACCCTAAGGTTCAAAGGTCAGTTCAAGACGGTCACATAATCGAGTTAAGGTTTGTTGTCTTCTAGAGGGTCCATCACGTTACTTGCACTACTTAGAACGTTTTCAAACTACGGAAAAATCCAACACTTGGAAATTTTCCGGCAGGGGAAAAATTGGGTATTTATATCCAGTCGAACTTTTTAACATGTTCTAAAATTATCCGGAAAAACACATAGAAAAAGTTAAACAATCCGATCGAATCACTGAGTCCCCAAAACAACCCAGAAAACTCAACTGTTGAGTATATATTAAAAACACCCAGAAAACACAGGCATTACATACGGGGATTACTGTGCAAACCGTAACAAAAGAAGCTTTAGAATGGTCGCGGAACTGCCGCAAATTCCAAGGTGGGGCAGAGGTTCCGCGGCGTATTTGTTGAATCATGGACACGTGCTTCACAGTAACCCCTAGAAAACCCTGCTGAATTTTCTGCATATTTTTAATTTGGAAAAATCCACATTTTCAGAAAATGTACAGAGAAGGGTTTGAATTAGGGTTTCGGGGTTCGATCGGGTTTCTAACTTCGTCTGCACGTCGCCTAAAGCTCTAGCTAGGCTCTGATACCACTGTAGGGTTACTAGGCACACTCAAGAGGTTCCACAAGGCATCAACCATGCCAAACAAAAATTTTCCGGTGCCGAGAAACCCTAATATAGATTGTTAACTAGAAGTTAAGGCGAAAAGCAAGCAAGTAAACAACTTTATTGCTAAGTGAATGGAAATACAACCTTTGTAGATCCGGTCCTCCACTTCAAAAGCTCCGTGTTGACGTCCCTCCGCTGCGATCATCGGATACCGGACTCTAACGATGGTTTCATCGGAGAAATGATCGAGCTAGGTCATTGACTTCGATGCCGAAGATCATCTACGTCGGGGAGACTCAAACTCAAGCTATCCCTTCACTTAGTCAAAAACTTTGTGAAGAGAGCACCCTAGACTACATGGCAAGTGGTAGAGGATGAAGAAATAGGAAGCGGGTTTGGATTTCTCACTCTTTTTCTCATGGCACCATTGGAGCTCTCAAGCTTTTGTGAGCTTGATGAAGATGAAGAAGAAGAAAAAATCGTATGAATTAAAAGAATAATATGAATACTTATCCTTTTAATCATGGCACCATGTTTGAGTTAAGCCCTCATGCTTAACTCATATAAAGATTTAACCAAACCATTAGGTTAAAAGTTGGGTTAACTAATATCTTTAAACATATGACAAAAGAGTTGACTTTGTCAATGTTTATGAAGCTTCATGAAGCTTGATAACTTTGACCAAAGTCACACTCTTTTGTTATATGCTTAGGAAAATAGAAAACCCTAATCTAACCTTGATTTGGTTCAAGTTTCATACACACAACTTATTTGTATCATCAAGCATGATACAAACATATACACTTGCATATATCACATATAAACAATGTGCACATTCAAGTGAGAAAATCAATCTTAAGTGAACCAATACTAGTTAATGTAAAGTAATATATCAAATATATAATTATACATTAAATCATTAAATCAACACTTGATTTAACGATCCGATCATATCACATATAACCGACTAATATCAATAGTAACAACTTATCGAATCACCACTTGATTCGATAACCCGACTATATCGCATATAACCGATCAATGTCACAAATCGCGAGAATAGATTCAGTATCACATACTGGTATTATTCTCGGTCCCGCACATATCTCATATGCGCTCCTATTTCGTTTCATTTGAACCAGGAAACCTCTGTGTAGGACTCTAAAGACTCGTTAATACGCCGGCAGTAGGTGATGATCATATCAAACACCCACAAGCCGCAAGCGGTCTGCTAAACGTAACGGCCACCCGGGTATTGAACGATCAGAAGATCAACGAGCAAGCCCGCTCACACTCCTGTGAATCCAACGAGTAACACTACCGTACAGTCTGATCTGTTCGTCTGATATGTCGCATATCTTGTCTAGAGGTGGTAAACGTCAGACCCCAATAACTCGATAAGTTGTGTCGATATGAGACTCATAACGGGTCGAGAAACTACTGGTAACACTTACCAGTAAATCCCAAAAGCAGCCTCGGCCAAGGACTTCCTGTTATAGCCAATCGAACACAGCGCAACATCAACTCCCTATACCGGGAGAGACGAAACCCCTCCTATCGCTCATTGCCTCCATGTGACTCGGGACTGTACCCAAAAACCACCGTTTTGCACGCCCTCTTGGACGTGGTAAGGTGGAAATCAAAGCACAGTGGGAATCACACAAGACTCTATGACGATCTCGGGTACCAGAGAACTGCCATCTGACGTAAGGTATAATACCATCTGGGAGTTCTCGGCGAGTCCGTCCAGTGTACCCAGTCTCCACTGAGCACCCGTATATCATCTGTGATGTCAAACACCAATAGATATGGGATCATCTATCGCCCATCTGTATGGGTCGAGAAGGTATACGCTAGTCTACTCTGGTATATCGATGCCCCGTCTCGATAAACCCACGACTAGGGACTTTGAAGGATGTACTTATGGACTACCATGTCCCACTAGTATGATCCACATCATAGTCCAGGTAGTCAAGTACACATCCTAAGGGCTTTACCAACATGTAACAGAGAGACAATCAGTGTACACGTTAAGGTAAAGAGTAACCAGATAGCATACTATCATATCGAGTAAGAAAGTCATCCCTATATATGTCCAAGCATCCACTACAATATACATCCTATGTATAGTAATGGCCTCTAGGGCATACATATAACTATCTGGCCATATCAGTAAGTCCCTGGCCAGGGCTGTTGAGATTTGCTGATAAGTGTTATCAGAAGTTTCTCGATCTGTTATAGACCTTTCATCGGCACGACTTATTGAGTTATTGGGGTCGACGTTACCATCCCTAGACTTGATATACAGCATATCTGACGAAGAGACCGGACTGTACGGTAGTGTTGCCGGTTGGCTCGACGGGAGTTGTAACAGGTTCGCTTATTTTCTTCTGATCGCTCAATACCCGGGTGGCCGTTACGTTTAGCTGACCGCTTGCGGCTTGGGGGTGCTTGATATGATCATCACCCACTGCCGGCGTATTGACGAGTCTTAGAGTCTCACAAAGGAGTTACCTAGTCCAGGCGAAACGTTGTGGTGCGCATATGCGATATGTGCGTGGGCCCGGTTAAAATACGCATATGAGATGCTGTATATTAATCAGGTGGCTTGCTTTTGGTCGGGTCGTATGTGATATGACCGGGTTGATAAATCAAGTGTTGATTTATCATTTAACCATTAGCTTCTCACATAAAATCCTTTCTTGTCTTTATGCATGCATGTATGCACTCATTCTCATTCATTCTCATTCATGCACATAGGATGTGCATGCACACATACATGCATACATAAAGGTTGTATATATAGGAGATGGTGGCAATATAAGACTCACACCTTATAATTACATATATGGATATATATTGTATTTGTTTTAAAACAAAAGAAAAGAAAAAGATTAATACATGATTATCTTCTACACTCTTCTTTGAACTAACCATGCTCACCTACCTTTTAACCATGTGTTAATCTTCCTTTTGGGTTTTAACTCAAGTACAATAATATCCATATATTGTAACTATGGTTTGAGATGAGAGATAGAAAATATATATACTTATATTTTCTATTTTTCACACAACAATTATCATTCTCTTGATATTTCAAAAGCCATCATCTTCTTCCTCCTTGCTCTCTAGATTTCTCAAGTGAGTAAAACATTCACCAAGTTAGGATTTTGAAGTGAGAAAACCAACCACAACACCATTCTACACAAGTCTTGCTCACTTGTGAAGAGTGTTAGCTTCCATTTTCTTTTCTTGATCTTGCGAAGTTACAAGCTTGGACAAAGCGGACTCCGGGTGGATCATCGTGGACCTAGAGGAGTTCAAGCGGACCCTTTCCAAACCCCAAGTAGCCGAGGAGTCTAGCATAGGGAGCTACAAAGGTTGTACTCTCAAAACCCTAACCTTTTCTACTTGTGTTGTTGGTATGTTTAAGAAACCCTAAATTTCTAGTGATGATTCTTTGCATGTTGACTTAGCACCTTAAAAATTTAATTTTGAAACATGTGATGCTTGCAAACCCTTCATGAGGTGCTAGGTAAACCTAACAATCACCTAGATCTTTCATTGAGAATCTATGTGATAAGAAGAGCTTAACCGAGTGCAGCATAGGAATATCATTTCCTATCAAGAGTATGTCATCCACGTACAATACGAGGAAGACAACCTTACTCTCTTCCACCTTCTTGTATATACAAGGTTCATCTATGTTTTTGATGAAGTCAAACTCTTTGACTACAACATCAAAACAGATGTTCCAACTCCGCGATGCCTGCTTTAACCCGTAGATAGATTTAAGAAGCTTGCACACCTTTCCGCTGCTCCCACTATCTACGAAGCCCTCTGGCTGAGTCATGTACACGCACTCCTCTAAATCACTTAGAAAGGCGGTCTTAACATCCATTTGCCAGATTTCATAGTCATGGTATGCAGCAATGGCAAGTAAGATCTGGATGGACTTAAGCATAGCCACTGGAGAAAGGTTTCGTCATAATCCACACCTGGTCGTTGACGAAAAACCTTTGCAACAAGTCTAGCTTTGAAAGTCTCAACTTTTCCATCTACACCAAGTTTCTTCTTAAAGATCCATTTGCTCCCAATGGGTTTTACCCCTTCAGGAGCAACTTCCAAGGTCCATACTTTGTTGGTGTACATGGATTCCATCTCAGATCGCATTGCATCCAGCCATTTCACAGAGTCACCACTCGTGATGGCCTGCTCGAAGCTAGTCGGGTCATCATCTTCCATGATGCAATCCTCGCTTCCACCGTCAATGAGAAAACCGTAGTATCTCTCAGGTGGATGAGGAACCCTGCTAGATCGGCGGAGAGGCTGTGGTTCGTCGGGAACTACTGAATCCTCTGGTTCTACCAAATCTTCTGTTTCAGTTTGTGTAACTGGAACTTCTTTCAGTTCTACCTCCTTGCCACTGATTTCCTTTGCAAGAAATTCCTTTTCTAAAAAAGTGGCATGCTGAGCAACAAATACCTTTTGTTCCTCAGGGTGGTAGAAGACATGTCCTCGCGAATGCTTGGGATATCCTACTAACTTCCACAAAAATGATCTTGCCTCGAGCTTGTCCGGATTTTGCTTTTTAACATAGGCCGGGAAACCCCATATCTTAACGAAATTAAGACACGGTCTCATCCCCTCCCATATCTCATATGGAGTGGTAGGAACTGATTTGGTTGGAACTCTATTCAATAGGTATATGGCTGTCTCAAGCGCATACCCCCAAAAAAGAAATAGGTAACTCAGCAGTGCTCATCATAGAGTGCACCATATCTAATAGGGTGCGATTCCTCCGCTCCGATACACCATTGTGCTGTGGTGTATAGGGAGGAGTAAGCTGAAAGAGAATCCCATTCTCTTTTAGATACTCCAGGAACTCATTGCCCAAGTATTCTCCTCCTCGATCAGATCGAAGGATCTTAATACTTTTACACGTTTGGTTTTCTAATTCGTTTTTATATTCTCTGAATTTCTCAAAAGCTTCAGACTTGTGTTTCAATAGAAACACATATATATATCTTGAGAAATCGTCAGTGAAAGTAATGAAGTAGAAGAACCGTTCCTGGCATGTGTAGACATGCACCGCATACATCACTATGTATCAGTCCTAAGAGTTCCGTAACTCTTTCTCCGTGGCCACTAAACGGAGTTTTAGTCATCTTGCCTTTGAGACATGACTGGCAAGTGTCATAAGATGGAAATTCGAACAGATTCAAATATCCATCCTTATGTAACTTAGCTAGCCGTGTCGCATTGATATGACCTAGTCTACAATGTCACAAGAAGGATTCGTTTATTTCTGAACTCTTCCTCTTGTGTGTGTTCTGTATATTAAGAACTGTGTTTTGATTTAGAACGTATATGCCATTATTTAATGATCCTGATCCAACCAACTTTTGATTTAGGAAGATGTTCATAACATTATCCTGTATTACAAAATTATATCCTTCTTTACTTAATAAAGAAACTGATATAATGTTGCATATCATATTCGGTATATAATAGCATTCATTCATAATTAATGTATTACCACTTGGTAATATAAGGTGATATTCACCAACTGCTTTAGCTGCAACATTTGCACCATTCCCTACTCTTACAGAATGATCACCCATTCACAGTTCTCTACCTTTCTTTAGCCCATGCAATATATTGCATATGTGGGATCCTGATCCGGTATCGAATGCCTAGGACGTAGAATGAATGAGAAACGGTTCTCTGTAACTAACACATCTGAAGAAGATACATTAGCATATTTATTCTTCATTTGGGCGGCGTGTGAATTCTGGTATTCTCCTATTTCCTGTTCAGCCTTATAACAATTATAAGAAAGAACGGAACTAACGTTCCCCTGCTCAGTATAACAAGCGGTTTCGGTCAATACATCTATATTATTATCTTGATTATGGCCTGACATGGTCGCTACCTGGAGAGAGAGAGAAGAAAACACTTTAGCGTGCGCTCTTGCAAGATTAGATTGGTTATTATCATATCTAATCAGGATGGCTCCCACTGTTTTAATCAAATCCTCCTTCAAACCCTAAAAGGTAAGATTAGCTGGGATTAATTACTCCCTACAATTTCATCAATCTTTCAGCCAGATCGGTGTTGGTTTTTTGAGGGAGGTTCCCCATGCTTTCGCACGGACCTAACTAGTATAAACCTCGTTTTTCCTAGAGGCATAACCCCGTTAACACCTTTCTAGACACCTACTTGATCAGCTAATTGTCCTGTGTAAAATTCTTCCTTGAGTAACTCTTACTCGCAGTGGGTATCGGGATCCATCTATCTCATAGAAGGTATGCAATCTCATTGCAAATTTCAACACTTGAAATTCCCGATAATATCTTTTACCCCTAGCGTCCTATGACCTTGACGGAGGTCAACAAACCATAGGCTACTAGTCAAGTTCAACCCGTCATTTCCTGATTGAATTAAACCCACCCGCACGACCCTTGACGGAGGTCAACAAGGTCGTACGACTACCCTAAGACAATCGCATCACATGTTGCAGATAAATACTAGTTAGTTACCGCACACTACGCCTTGACGGAGGTCAACAAATGTAGCACGAATACTAAGTAGGACTTATCTGAAATGACGGAGGGCTACGCAGGTTTTTTTTCCTGAAAACCATGAGCGTAATGAACTTGATATCGTTTGTAGAAACAAGTGATTTTGAAAAGGAGTGTTTTTGAGGTTATTCTAGTTTCGCTAAAGAGATCACTCCCGGTGAAGGGATCTCGGCTCTTTCCTCATCGAATAAGGTGCAGGATATTTCATAAATACCGCCGTGCAAAGCAAGAACTATAGAAGCAATCAAAAACTAAACCGTAAGTTTGTAGCATCTGCCAGTTTTACTAAAAAGGTCACTCCCGGTGAAGGGATCTCGGCTCTTTCCTCATCGAATAAGGTGCAGGGTATATCACATATACCACTATGCAAAGCAAAAACTGTAGCTACCCTTTTTGAAAAATTGATTCTACAACATCTTTTAGGTTTCATTTCTTTTATTAATCTCATTAATAAAACCCATCAATTAAGCTTCCTAAGCATCACAGAAGAAACGAAAGCAGCAATATTTATATATCAACATATAGTATAAGCATTCATCTCAGGCAGTAATATGATCTCATCACAGAACTTTGCAGCAGAACTCAACATATGAAATATTGGATATACTAGGACATCTGTGATTTATTTTGAGCCTTTATAAAACACGGATTCCATAGTCACGATGATAGCCAAACCCACATCCCTAGACCCCGACGAGAGCGGCAAGTAACCCTGCCAATTCTAAGGTTAGGAGACCCGGTCTCGATTCCTCGAGATGGCCTCCCACTGGACCCTGGAACCCAGTTACTTATGCTCCCCGACTTGGGTCTATCCTAATGCAGAAAAGTAAATAATATACAATGATGACATCATCCTCAACCCGGAAGTGTCCCAATAAAAGAATATTACATACAAATGAACTTTACATGAATGAAAAAGAAAACTCTCATCTTATATAAAACCCCCGGCTATTCAATACACAACGATCCAATATAACATATCACAGCAACACATAAACATCACAGATAACTAGGCGAAGTTAGATAATTCGACAGACACAAAGAATTCCCAAAATACCCCAGTGAGCTCAACACTTGAGCAGAAAATAAAAATTCCCAGTAGCATGCCCCAGCACCTATAGACCGTCGCTGAAGTGCCTGTCCCAAGCCTCCACAGTGGCGCCGCGGAACCGCCGCCAAAACTAGGTTTTGGCCGCGGTTACGCGGTCACTGTAGCGAGTTAGGGACTCTTTCTTCAGGTGGGTCCATAAAATTCCCTGCATGATTTTCTGAGTATTTTAATATGAAAAATATCAACTTTTGAAAAAATTTCCAGCAAGGGGTCAATTCTCGGTGTTTCGGGGTTCGATCGCACTTCTAACTTCGTCTAGACAACGCCTAATGCTCTAACTTGGCTCTGATACCACTGTAGGGTTAGCTTAGCACCTTAGAAAGGTTTTGGCAAGCATCAAACTGTAAGTCCGCGGCAGCGCCCCGGCCGTCTAACAGACGCCAATATGCGGAACAAAACTTTTACGACTGGCGCTATCGCGTACTTTATCCCGGATCGTCCATTAAAGCTAAACTAATAAATTGTAAAGAGGGTAGAATTGTTATACCGAATGATCCGAGTCCTTCGGTCTTCAACCATCATCCCACGCTATGTTGCAACTGATCCGAACTTGCTCGATCTCCGGTCTCGTCGTCCAGGTGGCACCACGTCGACGGATCTTTAAACGGGCTCCCGCCACTGAACCGAGGCAATTCGATCGTCAAGTTTGCTAAAAGAGACGACCAAGATGAAGTAGAGAATGAGTAGAATACTTTGTCTCGTTACGTACAAGGCTATGGACGAACGGTTAATAGAAGTTGCCAATTGGAATCGGGTAAATGGAAATTGGGCTATGAAATTTCCATACACTCAACCATCATAATCTTTTCTCTCAAATCCAAGTGAACAACCATCAAAATCCCATCCCCCAACCTCACAAGAGGGGCCGGCCATTATATAGAAGAGGGAGGGTGAGTGTAGGAGAGGGAAGGGTGAGCTTAAGAGAAAATATCTAGTGTGAACACAAAGTGTGAACACAAAGTATGAACACAATAAATGCACCATTAATGAACAAGTGAGTCACAAGCCTAATCACCCTCTCTAGAACCTTCTAGAACACTGACTCACCTCATCAAGAAAAGATAAATCCGTATTTAACCGAATGTCAAAATACGGCTGATAGAAAACTAGAAACTGACAACTTCCAAAAATCATCCCGAAACGAATTTCAGGATAACCCCGTACCGGTATAAACATACCCGCATTTACCGAATACAAATGTAACTGAGACAAAGATATTATATTTACACAGTATAATACTAGGTTCCGGCTTAAACCAAAGCCTACCAGTATTATCTGCCCGAAAACTGACACGTGCGAAAACGCACGTGCATTTTCCGAACCTTGCCATAAACCCATACGGCCTCTACAACGTTTCGCCCGAACTTGGGAAAGTGTCGGTGGAGGGACTCTAATAACTCATCAACACACTGGCACTGGGTATAACCACTAGCACGTCAGAGGTACTGGCTGTACGTAACTTTTTGCCTATGTATTGATTGGAAGGGAAGCTGACGAGCGAACTCATCTATAAACCCTACTGAGCCTGACAGTGACAATATCCGTACAGTCAGGAACATTCGTCTATGAGTATCGCATATTAGGCCTAGGGGGTCGGTAAACGTCAGACCCCTAATAGCTGCATAAGTCGTGTCAGAAAGCAGCTCAGAACACCCTAAGATACTACTGGTATACCTACCAGTATATCTCAATTACCCTGGCCAGGGATTTCGTGTAATGGCTCTCCTAAACACAACGCGATCTCACCCCAAATACAAGGAGAGACGAATCCCCGACGATCCGCTCACTTGCCTCCAATGTGGCTCGGGACTGTACCCAAAATATACCTATTTGCACGACTCCTTTGAGCATGGTAGGGTATAAATCAAAGCATAGTGGGAACTCACACGAGACAAATGATGACCTCAGGTCGATGAACTAACCTGTACACATGTCACCAGGGAACTGCTATCTGACGATATGTATAATACCAACTAGTATGTTCCCGGCGAGTCCTGTCCGGTGTACTCATAACCCAATGAGCACCTATATACATCTTAGGTGATCCAACTAACACCAGTGGCTTGTGAGACCGGCCACCGCCCCTCATCGGGGTCTCGACTGTATACACTAGTCTACTCTGGAGTATCGATGCCCTATCTCGAAACTCCCATGACTAGGGACTCTTTTAAGGATATGCTTATAGACCCCAGCTCCCACTTATATGATCGCCATCATACTGCTGGTAGTCAAGCAAGAATCCTATGTGCTCTATCAACATCTACATGATGATAAAGACAAACCAGATAGCATACTATCATCTCGAGTAAGACTGTTTATCGGTATAGGTCCTCCATCAATCATTGCAATCACGTACCTGCGATTTAATAATTGACTTAGAGGGCACTATATCCAACAATCTCCCACTTGCACTTAAGGCTAATTATTGCGATTTCGTGTACTCACAGCTCGTGTGACACCGAGCATCCAACTCCTCTACTAATCAGTTTCACAAAGCTCGTTTGTAAAACTCTTGTGTTCGAGAAATAGCCTCAGTGAGTGGATCCGCTTCGGTGTTTCTTTCTGTATCTCTCTATATCTCAACTTCGCGGAGAAAACCATCTTCCGAATTGAGTAATACATGTCTTAGAATATGTCTGGATATGTGATGGGACCTAGTTCATAAATGAACTACAAATCCAAACTTCTTAGACTGTATCGATCACTGAAACTAATCAGTGTTCAGCACCATGCCTCCCACAGTATCCTCTTGGACCGCCTGTCCATAATACTGTCCCTCGTCTGAGGAAAAATTATAATTTGACAATCACTCTGTCATCTATGTCACCTTTGAAGCCTGGAATGATAACCGTTTCTCGAAGGAGGCCGCCGTCATCTGATCCGTAGAACATTCACTTATGTTCTAAAACTGCTTCCGTATGTTTCTTCAGGATTGGATTAATATAAACTTATCTCATCTAGTGCAAAAATGACATCTGGTGTGGTACTTGACATCTCATGATTGACTCAATTACCTAAGCAAGTGATCTGCCAATCATGCAGGTCCCTCTCCCCTTTAGTCTGTAAGACACCTTTAGAAAGGGTGACTCCATCACCTGCAGGTACACCACCATGCCAGAAATCATTTATTCTATTAGAATATTGTCAATGTACCCACATTGGGAAACTACCAAAATCTAGATCTAAAACCATAGATCTTGTATCCAGAATGTCAGATATTACATCCATGTCCTTTGTGGAGAAACAACTGTGTGACGACCACAGTACAACTGATCGTAGTATAGGAATTTTACTTCCTACTTTGTGTATGTCATCCATATACCAGGAAATCACACCCTACTTCCTTCTTAACAGATCCATCCCCTATTCTGATGAAGTCAAACCCATGACTGTCACATCAAAAATAGATGATCTATCTCCGCTATTTCTGCTCAAGTCTATAAATAGACACTAGCTTCTTGCCTACTATGCTTCCGCTGCTCCCACTGACTATGACAACCCTCTGGCAGAATAATATATACGTACATTTCTAAAACTAGTTTAGAATGACGCTATACATATCCTCCTGCTGGGTCTCACAGTCTGGAACAATAGTTGTGTCAAGTCTGGGTAAACAAGAACCTCCGTGTCACCGTCCTTGAGGCTACTGGAGTACCTTTCGGGTGTCTGAGGTTACCCACCATATCTGCGGAGTGGCTATTTGAATGTCAAACCTGATTGAATATATAGGTCCTATAAAATTTTCCGTAATCGTTTGTGGTTCTGGAATCACTTCCAGTTCTACCATGCTCCCAATACTGTTTTCTGAAAAAATCCATTTTATTAAAACTGTGGCGAGTCAAGAACAATATCACTATTGATCTTCCAGATGGTAGAAAATTAACCCTCGTCGAAGCTAGGGTCAACCCACAAACTGCCATTTCAGAAACGTGCCTTGAGTTATCCAGTGTCTGGTTTTAAGCATAAGCTGGACAACTCCCTTTACCTTAACATCGTTAAGATATGAATCGTTCTATATCAAATATAAAAACTATGGCACTTATTTAATTGGAACCGAATTCAAATTATGCAGCTGTCTCCAGTGCATAATAACTTAATAGAGAGAGGCTGATCAGTATTACTCAACTTAGGAATCCATCCAATTATGAGTAACCTGAAAGAGAAACAAGTTTCTCAAAAACCATTACTATGAACTGAATACCTATCACAAGTATCTACATCTTCGATTTCTTTGAAGAATCCTGATACTTGCGATACATGGTTCTCTACTTTATTCTTATACCCATAACTTCTCAAAACATAGACATTGTATTTCTACGAAACGCTTGTCTAAAAACTAGAGAAGTCACAAGTAAACAGAACATAGTACTAGGACCTACCCCTTGGTCCTGACGGACACTGGACAACATACAATACTCTGTATAAGTCCCCCGAGTTGAATAACTCAAAACCTGTGCATCGTAGGTTGAAAAACTGTACCCAGGCGATTTCCTCAAATATCACCAATTACAACGAATTCCGATATAATGAGGATAATCACCTAATTCCTAATAACTTGCTCCCACTCAACATCTGTAATCTCATATAGATGTGAGAATGAAACCTGGTAAATACATACCCTGGAGTAAGTATCCAATCGGGAAATCAGTTTTCAATTAACAATGCACAGTGAATATGAAACATAAATATGTTTCGTAGGGATATTCTGGTTTTCTTAGTAATGCCTCTTCCATAATCTAAATCATGACTTTAACCGTATATTTCTTTGCCACCTATCCAAATCCCTTTATTTGTCTTTAGTCGTTACCTTCTGTACACCATCATTAGGCTAAATGGTTTTCTTCCTTCCCTACCGTTCGGCATCAGCCTATGGTTTGGAAGAAGAATATCTAGTAAGCATAATAGGTGTACCCTCCTAATCCTAGGAGTACTCGCAACTTGAGAGAAGGTGGCGATAAAAGACAACTGAACAATACCTTATTCCTATTTCTCCTGAACCAGAATCCATCCTCGAAAAAATATCGTTTGAGTTCGTATATAATCATACGATGGATTTATCTAATGGAATTGGATGTTTGTAGTGACACGGGTTGTTCTGGAGAAATAAAAGGTGAAGTAGGAGTGGCGATGAAATACGTGGTTTGGTCGTGAATGTTAATAGTCGCAATTTACTTTGCTCTCTTTCTAATTCCTTTATCTTGTCTTTACATATTACCTTTTGCACACCCTACTTAGGCTAATTGGTTTTCTTCATTCCCTACCTTTCGGCATCAGCCTATGGTTTGGAAGAAGACTATCCAATAAGCGTAATAGGTGTACTCTCCTAAACCAAGGAGCCCTCGCAACCTGAGAGAAGGTGATAATAAAATACAACTGAATAAACTAATTCTATTTCTCCTGAACCTGGATCCATCCTCGAAGAAATCCCTCCGAGTTCGTATATAACCATACGATGGATCTATCCAATGGAATTGGATGTCCGTAGTAATACGGGATGTTCTGAGAAATCCAAAGGGTAAAAGAAGGAGCGGTAATGACTTATGCAATTATAGACAATCCAAAAAGCTAGTATATTAAGAAGATTCGGTCAACTTTGGTCACTGAGTTATAGTCTAGGGTCGGTCAAAGGTCGCTGCCATAAGAGAGAGAGAAAAGAAACACTCTGCGTGCACTCTAGCCTAAATCAGAATGGTTATCACTTTATCTAATTAGGAAATCTCCCACTGTAATCTCAAATTCTCCTCTAAACCTAAAAGAAGAATTAGTCGGGGTCACCCGAAGAGTAAACCAACTCATCAGTGAGAATCGGGATCCAACTATCATCGCATGATAACTTGATGGAAGCCACTCAAGTTAACACACTCCAGAAGGTATGCGCAAGTCTGGCAAGTTTCTTGTATGTTTGAAACTCCCGATGTAATTTTTATACCATGCTCTTATGACCTAGACGTAGGCCAACAAATCATAAGCAACATGTCAAGTTCTATCCGTCGTTGTCCGGATCAACTTAAGTCATCATACATGCCCTTGACGTAGGCCAACAAGGTGTACATCTGACTTAAACTAATGCATCTATCTATGCAACAAATGAATACCCAGCAGCTACCAAACACTATGTCTTGACGTAGGCCAACAAACATAGCTTGAATACTACTGACCATCCATAAGAAACGACGGAGGATTACGGCTGGTTTTTGGCGAAAAACCTTTAACGTAATGAACTTGACCTCGTTGAAGGAACCTGATAGCTTTATAAAAATATATAGTAGCGAAAACCTTTTGTTAAAGAAGTCACTCCCGGTGAAGGGATCTCGGCTCTTTCCTCGTGGAATGAGGTGCAGGATATTCCAACTGAATACCGCTATGCAAAACAAAAGGAAACGTCTTTGTAATAATTTTAAAATTTGTTCCAACAATATCAAATATAGGTTTGTTTTATCTCGCATTGATAAGAATCAACGCAGTCCCATCAATCAATCACACCAGAAAAGAACGAAAATAAGATATACGTATATGCCATCCGCATTCGTCACTGGGTCCCGTCATCACCCGTTAGGTTACTTAACTAACGACAGAGCGGGGACTGGACTAGCGCGGGTGTAAAACATATACAACATCTAATAGTATATATACTAATATACAATAGTCGCTCCAGGCGTGATAATATGCAACATTACAGAAAAGTAATAAGCATCACAGAACAATACAGATAATCTGGGATCCTCGAGTTTCACAGAGCCGCTACTGAAACCCGACGTTCCCCTGGTCGTGTGGATAGCCCGTGCAATGAAACCTAGACCCCTACGGGTGTGGAAAGTTACCCGCCAAAACCTGAAGCGAGGTAGTCCCCACAACATAGTGAATGGAATACCCGGCACTTCATGGAATCCGGTAAATTGAGCACCCCTCCTTGGGTCAACTTGTACCCCCTACGAGTGCGGCGAATAGTCAGCCAATTCTAGAGTGAGGTCCCTTTGCCTCTCAATGCCATGAGATACGAACCCGTTGCCCTCCAGAACCCGGCTATTCGTGCACCCCACCGCGGGGTAAACCTAGTACAGAAATAAAAATAGTACAATAGGTACATCGACCGCAACCTGGTCGTGCCCCAAAAGAATATTATACAACAAGCAGTGACGGCAGTCCACAAGTCGGATGCTCGCCCCGCAATATCAAATGTACAAATAAATCTGAACAGCACTATCATTGCACACTGCTATCCACCACGACAAATCCGCAACATTACAGCACAACACAGAACATCAACGAGAATGTCACGTTCGCAAACCCGTCTAAAAGAACTATAGCAATTAGACGCGGTTTACCGATCAAATGACATTCCCGGTCAGAGATATAATGAAAGTACTGTAAACTAACAAGTTTAAAATTTCGATCGACTAAATTTCCCGAAGTGGGCCCCACAAGCATCTGCTGTACAGTAGTAAAATATGGGCCCAAAATAATAGTACCAGAAACCACATTTTCCTGTGAAGAAGCCCCTGGAAAAATTTGGTGCACCAATCCCACTAAACCGCCGCGGAAGCGCGGTCAAACCCTAGGTTTGACCGCGGTTCCGCGGTGATTTAATGGGATCACGTGCCCAAATTTTCACAGTTTGCTTCAAAATCCCTGCATGATTTTCTGAAATGCTCAAAATGAATTTTAGAACAATTTAAGAATCGACAGAAACTTTATGTACAGAAAATTGTGATTTCGGAAATTCCGTTCGATCGATCTTTTAAACGCATTAGCACAAGTTAGTATAGCTTAATGGTGAGGCTCTGATACCACTGTAAGTCCGCGGCAGCGCCCCGGCCGTCTAACAGACGCCAATATACGGAACAAAACTTTTACGACTGGCGCTATCGCGTACTTTATCCCGGATCGTCCATTAATGCTAAACTAACAAATTGTAAAGAGGGTAGAATTGTTATACCGAATGATCCGAGTCCTTCGATCTTCAACCATCATCCCACGCTATGATGCAACTGATCCGAACTTGCTCGATCTCCGGTCTCGTCGTCCAGGTGGCACCACGTCGACGGATCTTTAAACGGGCTCCCGCCTCTGAACCGAGGCAACTCGATCGTCAAGTTTGCTAAAAGAGACGACCAAGATGAAGTAGAGAATGAGTAGAATACTTTGTCTCGTTACGTCCAAGGCTATGGACGAACGGTTAATAGAAGTTGCCAATTGGAATCGGGTAAATGGAAATTGGGCTATGAAATTTCCATACACTCAACTATCATAATCTTTTCTCTCAAATCCAAGTGAACAACCATCAAAATCCTATCCCCCAACCTCACAAGAGGGGCCGGCCATTATATAGAAGAGGGAGGGTGAGTGTAGGAGAGGGAAGGGTGAGCTTAAGAGAAAATATCTAGTGTGAACACAAAGTGTGAACACAATAAATGCACCATTAATGAACAAGTGAGTCACAAGCCTAATCACCCTCTCTAGAACCTTCTAGAACACTGACTCACCTCATCAAGAAAAGATAAATCCGTATTTAACCGAATGTCAAAATACGGCTGATAGAAAACTAGAAACTGACAACTTCCAAAAATCATCCCGAAACGAATTTCAGGATAACCCCGTACCGGTATAAACATACCCGCATTTTTATTACGACCGAATACAAATGTAACTGAGACAAAGATATTATATTTACACAGTATAATACTGGGTTCCGGCTTAAACTAAAGCCTACCAGTATTATCTGCCCGAAAACTGACACGTGCGAAAACGCACATGCATTTTCCGAACCTTGCCATAAACCCATACGGCCTCTACAACGTTTCGCCCGAACTTGGGAAAGTGTAGGTGGGGGAATTCTAATGACTCATCAACACACTGGCACTGGGTATAACCACTAGCACGTCAGAGGTACTGGCTGTACGTAACGTTTTGCCTATGTATTGATTGGAAGGGAAGCTGACGAGCGAACTCATCTATAAACCCTACTGAGCCTGACAGTGACAATATCCGTACAGTCCGGAACATTCTTCTATGAGTATCGCATATTAGGCCTAGGGGGTCGGTAAACGCCAGACCCTCAATAGCTGCATAAGTCGTGTCAGAGAGCAGCCCAGAACACCCTGAGATACTACTGGTATACCTACCAGTATATCTCGATTACCCTGGCCAGGGATTTCGTGTAATGGCTCTCCTAAACACAGCGCGATCTCACCCCAAATACAGGGAGAGACGAATCCCCGACGATCCGCTCACTTGCCTCCAATGTGGCTCGGGACTGTGCCCAAAATATACCTGTTTGCACGACTCCTTTGAGCGTGGTAGGGTATAAATCAAAGCACAGTGGGAACTCACACGAGATAAATGACGACCTCAGATCGATGAACTAACCTGTACACATGTCACCAGGGAACTGCTGTCTGAAGATATGTATAATACCAACTAGCATGTTCCCGGCGAGTCCTGTCCGGTGTACTCATAACCCAATGAGCACCTGTATACATCTTAGGCGATCCAACTGACACCAGTGGCTTGTGAGACCGGCCACCGCCCCTCATCGGGGTCTCGACTGTATACACTAGTCTACTCTGGAGTATCGATGCCCTATCTCGAAACTCCCATGACTAGGGACTCTTTTAAGGATATGCTTATAGACCCCAGCTCCCACTTATATGATCGCCATCATACTGCTGGTAATCAAGAAAGAATCCTGTGGGCTCTATCAATATCTACATGATGATAACGACAAACCAGATAGCATACTATCATCTCGAGTAAGACTGTTTATCGGTATAGGTCCTCCATCAATCATTGCAATCACGTACCTGCGATCCAATAATTGACTTAGAGGGCACTATATCCAACACAAACATGCTTCTTTAAAATTGTTGGGGTTCTAAACAAACCCTAACCAAGATCTTAACCAGAGAATTAGGGTTAACCATGCATGTAAACAACTTTACATCTAAGAGAGAGGGATTACAACCTTTGTAGTCTGTTCCTTCACTTCATAAGCTCCGAGTAGTAGTCCCTTCACCGCGATCCATGATCTCCAGGACTCTAGAGAGGTTCCACAAGTCGAATGATCCATGCTTGCTTGAAGTCTTCCTTTTCGAAAATGATCTACCTTGATGAATCTCAAGATCGAGCTCTCACTTCTCTAATCAAGTATTAGCAAAGTGAACACCCTAATCTTAGTGGCTAGAATAGATTAGGATGATCAAGTAGGAATTTTGCACTCTTTTGTTTTCAATTTCTCACTTTAAATCATTACTTCACAAAAAGCTAGAAAGCTTTTTCAAGGAGGAAGAAGAAGAAGAAAGCTTTTGTGATGAATAATGAATTATTGTTATGGTTACAAATGACAACCATGAGTTAATAAATGAAGTCCTTAACTCATGTAGAGAATAAACTAGAGTTAAGGGTTTGGGTTGGGTCAACAAAATATCTTCACAAAATATCAAGCCAGAAAACAAAAAGGAAAGCTTCATGAAGCTTCAAGAAAAAGCTAACCCAAAAGCTAACCCAAATCCAAAACCTAACATTGTTTAAAATTAACAACCATGTTGCATTTGTAACCCTAACTTGTTACAATATTATATATCACATATACAATATATTTTGTAACAAAAGAAAATAATACAATTAACATATATCGCATATACATCAATGTATTATCCAGTGAGAAAATGAATCAATAAAGCGAGCTTATATTTGTTAACGTAATGTAATATATCACATATATAATTATAAATTAAATTATCGAATTAACTCTTGATCCGACAATCCGGCTATATTGCATATAACCGACTAATATAACATGTACCAATTCATCGAATCAACACTTGATCCGATGACCCGGCCATATCAAATATACCCGGCCGATATCTCATATCGCGAGAATAGAATACGGTATCTCATATCGTATTATTCTCGGCCCCGCACATATCACATATGTGCTCCTACTCCGTTTTTCCTGAGCCAGGAAACCTCTGTTTAGGACTCTAAAGAATCGTCAATATGCCGGCAGTAGGTGATGATCATATCAAACACCCGCAAGCTGCAAGCGGTCAGCTAAACGTAACAGCAACCCGTGTATTGAGCAATCAGAAGATCAAAAAGCAAGCCTGTACATTCTCCTGCAAATCCAATCAGTAACACTCCCGTACAGTCCGATCTCTTCGTCTGATATGTTGCATATCTAGTCCAGGGGTGGTAAACGTCAGACCCTAGTAACCGATAAGTCGTGTCGATGTAAGGCTCATAACGGGTCGAGAAACTACTGATAACTCTTACCAGTAAATCTCCATATCATCCATGTACAGGGACTTCCAGTTATAGCCAATCGAACACAGCGCAACATCAACTCCCAATACCGGGAGAGACGAAACCCCTCATATCGCTCGTTGCCTCCATGTGATTCGGGACTCTACCCAAAAGCCACCATTTTGCACGCCCTCTTGGATGTAGTAAGATGGAAATCAAAGCACAGTGGGAATCACACAAGACTCTATGACGATCTCGGATCTACAGACTAACCTGTACCAGTGTCACCGGAGAACTGCTATCTGACGATAGGTATAATACCATCCAGGAGTTCTCGGTGAGTCCGTTCAGTGTACCCAGTCTCCACTGAGCACCCGTACACCATCTTTGATGTCCAACACCAATGGATATGGGATCATCCATCGCCCATAATATGGGTCAAGATACGTATACGCTAGCCTACTCTGGAGTATCGATGCCCTATCTCGATACACCCTCAACTAGGAACAGTTATAGGATGTACTCGTAGACTACCCTGGCCCCAATAGTATGATCTGTATCATAGTCCTAGTAGTCGAGTACATAGCCTAAGGGCTTTATCAACACGTGATCACAAAACAGTATTTGTTAACATATTGAGATACAGTGAAACCAGATAGCATACTATCATATCGAGCAAGAAAGTCCTCTCTCTATATATCCAAGCATCCACTATAATATACATCATATGTACAACAATTGCCTCTAGGGCATACATATAACTAATAAATACGACTTAATATGTGATTTGATGATATGTTGGTATACGGATGCGAGTCGATGGAGATGATTTATACCCTGTCGGTCCCCTGATGTGAGATTATTGCGGATGTGACCTGGGACATAGGTATATAAAGATATTTATATGTGTTGTGAATCGTGAGTGTTAGCCGTACGTGACGTTAGGTCCGTAGCCTCCTTGTATTATAGGTTGATAGGATCCCTGATAGCTTAATGGTGCCGTACGATGATTTTCCGTGCGTGATGAGTTTTGACTTGATGATTGATCCTTACCCCTGACTAGAGGTTGCCGTACGATGGATTATACCGTACGCGATGATGTTATGCTGGATGCGGATTGCTAGATTCACCGACTCGGTCTTGTAGACACATATACCTTATAGCTTTTAGCTGATGAGTTACCTTAGGCTGCCTTCATGTTATTCGCATTACATTACTTATACCTGTGATAATACACCTGCACCATTATCAATGATGCGTATGTTACACGTACACAGATTGTAGGCTCACACACTTCATCATCGATAATTTCCATGTCAATACACAGTAGGATTGCTGCATCATGATATGACTCTTCGCATACCATATTTGCGCACAAACATATTGTACACCATACTTGCGCACATACGTATTGTACACCATACTTGCGCACATACGTATTGTACACCATACTTGCGCACATACGTATTGTACACCATACTTGCGCACATAGGTATTGTACACCATACTTGCGCACATACGTATTGTACACCATACTTGCGCACATACATATTGTACACCATACTTGCGCACATACTTATTGTACACCATACTTGCGTACATACATATTGTACACCATACTTGCGCACACATATATTGTACACCATACTTGCGCACACACATATTGTACACCATACTTGCGCACACACATATTGTACACCATACTTGCGCACACACATATTGTACACCATACTTGCGAACATACACATTTGTGTAAGTGCACGGCGGCGCCCCGGCCGTCAATCCGACGCCGGAATGCGGAAGCGGTGAAAACTTAAATTTTTCTTGAACTGGCAAACCGGCACCACCGCGCACTAAACACCCGGATCGAAACCATTAACTAGTCTAAGCTAACTAGAAGATGGGTTAGAGATATACCGACGATCCAAGTCCTCCGGTCTTCTCGTCATGGTCCCGATCTCCTGCGGAAAAGTCCCGTCTCCTCCTCGTCGCCGGAAGTGCACCACATCGCCTACTTTGTTTACGGGCTCCCACCTCAATGCCGAGGCAACTCGGGCACGAAGCCGGCTACTCGACGTGCCCAAGATTTACTGTAGAATCTATAGTAGAACTTGTGTCTCAATTTTGGGGTAGTGGAGGTGCCATTTTTGGTGGAGGGAAGAAAGGATTTTTGGAGATCAACTAGAGAGCTCATTTCTTAGCACAATATGAACCAAAAATGCCACACCAAAAGAATCAATCAACCCCCACCCTAAAGTGGCCGGCCCATGTAGGAAAAAAAGAGAGGGAAAAGTCAAGGGGGAGGTAACCATATGAATCATGCAAGAGAGAGAGAGAGGAATGGTTATCATGAAAAACAATGATACCAAAACAAAACCCATACTCCACCACCAACCACCAACCTCATCATCAACAACCATGATGAGCCAAAAGTCATGCCATCATGACAAGAAGAAGTCAAGGTCAATGAAAAGATGTCATGATAAAACAATATGCAAAGATCCCCTCCACAAACACTTATTTGCAACTATGCAAATAAGCCCTCCTCCACCAAACTTCGGCCAATGAACGGAACAATGAAAATCGGCCGAAACGGAAAGCAAACTGGCAACTCCAGAAAACTGTTCCCGTAATAAATTACAGGAAAAACCCCGATACTGTGCATACACACCCGCATCTGTATTTCGACCGAAATACAAATGCAATGAGACAAAATCTACACAGTACTATACTAGGATCCGGCTTAAACCAAAACCGGCTAGTAATATCTGTTCGATCCTGATCCGTGCAATACCGCACGTATCTGATCGAACCCTGCCATATAACCATACGGCCTATAGTACAAACTGTCCGATCCTGATCCGTGCAATACCGCACGTATCTGATCGGACCTTGCCATATCTCCATACGGCCTCTACAACCTTTCACCCGAAAGCTGAGTAACTGAATGTGGGGGACTCTAAAGACTCGTCAATACCTTGGTTGTGGATTTAACCACTAGCACGTCAGAGGTATAAGCCAATACGTGACGGGCTACCAGGTACTGACTAAAAGGGACGTCTGTGAGCGAACTTAGCCTGACAACCCTACTGAGCCTGTCAGTGACAATATCCGTACAGTCCGGTCCGTTCGTCTATGAGTATCGCATGGCGGGCCTAGGGGGTTGGTAAAAGTCAGACCCCCAAAAGCGGTACAAGTCGTGTCGGAGTGTAGCCCAGAACACCCTGAGATACTACTGGAATACCTACCAGTAAATCTCCTTGCCTTGGCCAAGGACTTTGTGTAATGGCTCTCCTAGACACAGCACGACCTCACCCCCAATACCGGGAGAGACGAACCCCTGAAGATACGCTCACTGCCTCCATGTGGCTCGGGACTGTACCCAACTAAAACCTGTTTGCACGACTCCTTTGAGCCGTGGTAGGGTAGTAATCAAAGTACAGTGGGAACTCACACGAGACAAATGACGATCCCCAGGTCGATGAACTAACCTGCACACATGTCACCAGGGAACTGCCATCTGACGTCTGGTATATGACCAACTAGCATGTTCCCGGCGAGTCCTGTCCGGTGTACTCATAACCCAATGAGCACCTGTATACATCTTAGGTGATCCAACTGACACCAGTGGCTTGTGAGACCGGCCACCGCCCCTCGTCGGGGTCTCGACTGTATACACTAGTCTACTAATGGAGTATCGATGCCCAGTCTCGAAACTCCCACGACTAGGGACCTTTTAAGGATAAGCTTATAGACCCCAGCTCCCACTTATATGATCGCCCTCATACTGCTGGTGGTCAAGCAAGAATCCTAGGGGCTCTATCAACGTGTAATAGCGACGTGTCAGGTCACCTAAAGCAGTACACGATGATAAAGGTAAGCCAGATAGCATACTATCATCTCGAGTAAGACTGTCCTACCGGGATAGGTCCTCCCTCAATCATTACAATCACGTACCTGTGACCTAATAATTGACTCTGAGGGCACTATCTCCAACAATTTGTACGTCCATACTTGCGTTTATACACATATGCACCTTTATACGGTATTGCATTCGATTTTGGAGATTGGGAACCGCATGATATATTTTAAAACTGGATTCATTTAAAAAGGCGGTTTTCCCTCGATATGTGCATATTACTTTTCCATATTGCATGATATTCGGATATGCTTACATTTCTGTTATATATCGAATAAATCATGCTTTACGATTACGTGCATTGAGATATGTTGTTTTCATGAGATTTCTGGATTTAGGAACCGTGGCTATTTCAATAGAAAGCATGTACTATTTTAAAAACCCGATTTCTCTTGATATGATATTTCAGTGCGTCCACCATGCATTTTCTCAGTTCTGAGACGTATGACATGTGAAACCCGATCGAGGAGCGGTAGGCACTGTCTGTGGGTACATGGTGGACCCGGTGGGGTATCCCGGGACAAGAAGACTCGTATATGTTAGACGGTGAGCCTGGCAGGGGAGCACTACCTACCGATGATAGTATTTGGACTCGACGGTTATCCGGAAGATACCGATCGGAGTAGCGAGATGGATATGAAGGCCGACCAGGGTGTGCGGCGCCTGAGGGCCGATCTGAGGATGCGGCGCCTGAGATATATGAGGATTTACGTGTCGATGCTGGACACGGTTTTCATGATGTTTCGAGTGTCGATGCTAGACACTCAGGTTCCATGATTTTGATGTGTCGCGAGGGACACCGGTTGATTTATATCCTCATACTTTCATGCATATACTTTTATGATATTTACATACATTGATTATATGGTTGGACGAGATCCATATGCATACATACATTGATTATATGGTTGGACGAGATCCACATGCATACATACATTGATTATATTGTTGGATTATATCCGCATACATATAGGTATTGATTTCATTGTTGGCACATATCAGATCGGCCACCCTAGATATCATAGTATCACTTTTATGATATAGTTACCTAGGAGTCGTTGTTTATTCGATTTCTATCTGTAGATGTTTTTCTACTCACGAGTTGGCAACTCACCCCGCGTTGTGCCACAGTTCTTGTAAGTTGACCGCATGAATCCGTAGCGGCATCGCTGTCACATAGCTTCATTTGGGTGTTTTCCATTTGGTAGGTAGGACATTTGTATCGTACCCACTCTTGTATTTATATTTCATATTGTATCTACTCAACTCCATCAATCAAAATTTGTAAATTGTATAGGTAATGAGACTTAGTGGGATTGTGGTTGCGAGACATAGAGCGAGGAGTTTTCCGCTACTTGTGGCTTTTATGTCTTGCTTTTCTTTATCTTTGTGGCGATCTTCGCTATTGGGTGTCGTATAATTATATATATATCGTCTTGCGTGGTTGTGATCCGCCGTTTGGCGAAGAGCTATCTCCCGCTTGGGGATGCCTTTATCATTATCTTGTATATGTGGTTTTGGATCAAAATATACAAAGGAAGTGCTGCCCAAATTTTTAAAAGACGAAACACGTTTTCAAACTAGCAAATTTCACTTGTATTTTCATGTTCCTTTTCTATGCATTAAGAAAACTTGATTTCATTATACCCTTATTTCAAAACTTCACCGCCTTTATTTTCTTAAAATGGTTTAGATTTCTGGGTTTCAGCTTACTTGAATTACGTTACGCCTTTAGACGTTGCGTGATTTAAGTGCTGGTCATGAGCTAATATTTCGGGTCGTGACAGGTTCATGGGAGCCGTGGCATGTTCTGGGGACTTTTTAAACTCCGCTCAAGTGTTGAGCTCCTTGAGAAATTTTTGGTGTTTGTTTATTCGATCGGAAAATTTAACATTGTCTAGTTATCTGAGATTTACTTTTCCGCATTAGGATAGACCCAAACAGGATACCGTCGCAGACTCGACGATGGAGGCTGAATACATTGCTGCAAGCGATGCCGCAAAAGAGACGGTCTGGATGAAGAAGTTCATAGCTGAACTTCAAGTAGTTCCGTCCATTGTTGATCCGATACCTGTGTATTGTGATAACAATGGGGCTATAGTTTTAGCGAAGAAACCACGGTCCCATCAGAAATCCAGGCATATCTTAAGGTGGTATCACTTGATTAGGGAGATCGTAGATCGCCAGGAGATCGAGGTCCGGAGAGTGGATACAAAGAGAACACGGCGGATCCATTTACAGAGGCCCTCCCTCAAGCACAGTTCAAGCGACTTTTTGAGATGTTGGGTATGCGGTACGCCAGCAGCTGACCTTAGTGCAGACGTTGGGTATTCGGTACGCCACTTACTGGCCTTTAGTGCAAGTGGGAGATGCAAGTCGAAGATTGTTGGATATATATGCCCTAGAGGCCAGTATTGTATATGTATACATATGGATGCTAGGGATATGTATGTACATGACAATCTTGCTCAGTTTTGTAGTATATTATTTGACTTGTCTTTGTTAGGATATGTGTATTTATTTCTATTGTTGTTATATCTTGTTTGCACATATTGATAAAGACTCGATACGGTAGTATACTATTATGGTTTGTTTTTATCTTAACATAGCATATGTCATACTAGTTATTACATATTGCTGTTACATGTTGATAAAGCCCGTAGGATCTTGCTTGACTACCCGCGTTGTGATGACGATCATACTTGTGAGAGCATGGTATTCCATAAGCACATCCTTAAATGGTCCCTAGTCGCGTGAGTATCGAGACTGGGCATTGATACTCCAGAGTAGACTAGTGTATACATTTCTAGCCCCATCAGGGGATGGTTGGTCCTGCAGCCATTGGTCTGATGCACCTAAGATCGTATACAGGTGCTCACTGGGTGTGAGTACACTGGACGGACTTGCCGAGAACTCCCAGATGGTACTATAGCTATCGTCAGATGGAAGTTCTTAGGTGACATGTGTACAGGTTAGTCTTTGGACCTGAGATCGGCATTTGCCTCGTGTGAGTTCCCACCGGGCTTTGATCACTACCCTACCACGGCTCTACTGAGTCATGCAAATAGGTTTTGGTTGGGTACAGTCCCGAGCCACATGGACGCAGTGAGCGATTGTTGGGGATTCGTCTCTCCCGGTATTGGGAGTTGATATCGCACAGTGATCGATTGGTCAGGATCATAAGACCTTGGCCAAGGCAGTTGGGATTTACTGATAGGTTGATCAGTAGTTTCCCGGATTGGTCCTAAGCCACATCAGCATGACTTATCGGGTTATTAGGGTTTGACGTTTACCACCCCTAGACCCGGTATGCGATACTCTTTGACGAAGAGACCGGACTGTACGGATATTATCACGGATAGGTTCAGTAGGAGTTCGGACGAGTTTGCTCGTCGGCCTTCCTTCTCGACAGGTACCTGGGTAGACATTACGTACAGCTAGTGTCGCTGATGTGCTTGTGGTTAAACCCACTGCTAGTGTAGTGTCGAGTCTTTAGAGTCCCTCACAGAGAGTTTCCCTGCACTGGGAAAAAGGTGTAGAGGCCGTATGGTTTTACGGCAGGGCTTCGATCACTTACGTACACTTGTACGTGTATGATGATCGGGCGGATAATACTGGTGGGCTTTGGTTTAAGCCAGATCCTAGTATTATGTTGATGAATTGGTTTCGTCTCTTTGTATTCGTGTTTCTCGGAACACGAATGCAGGTATGTATATACGAATGAGAGGAGTACAGAAGGAGACACCTCATTAGGGTTTTGACTATTTACTTGATTAAAACAATTATGAGGTGGAGGAAAGTATTTGTTATTTTGATAAATGATAATTAAGGCATAGCTACTAGTTTTGACTACTTGACTTTGTTCGACATTTTGACTTGGCTTGACCACTTGACTTGGTTTGACTATTTGACCTAGATATTTTGGTGAGATATTTTTGACCTAGATATTTTGGTGAGATATTTTGTGACCTAGATTTTTTTGGTGCTATGCTTGTGGTCATGTCAAGGGAGCCATCTCATCTATCATTTATCTTTATCATTTGTTAAAATGATTTCTCTCTCCTCAAGTGAGCTCTCATGTTAGCTCTCTTCTTTTTCCTCACTACAAAACCTAAAATCTCTCATGTGTTGAGAATCTTAGGATTTCAAGAGATAAATAAATCCATCTTCATACTCTATACACTCTAGTCTACTTAGATTAGCAGGCTAAGTATTCTAGTTACCTCAATTAGGAGGTAAGAGCTCTTGGTAGGCACTATCGGGTGGATCATCATTGACGCGAGGAGGCCGAAGTTCAAGCACGATCCATACTTCCATCGAGGAGCTTAAGGAGAGGATCAAAGACCCGAAGGACTTGGTTTCTTTAGGTATACTTTCTATCATAGTAGATAGAACCCTTACATGCTAGTTAGGTTTATGGTTAAGATCCGGTTTAGGTTTATTCTAGCGCCAAGTTTCTAATCGTAGAAAAAAATTTGTTCCGCATTTGGCCACGAAAGTTGGCCGGGGAGCTAGCGTAACCCTCCAATATCTACATCTTATATGATAAGGATCAAGATGGACGGTGCCGATTGTTGGAAAAAATGACGAAGGGTGGACTTATTTCCCCGCCATAGAAGGATTTCCCTTCTAGGGCCATTGTCTTCCATTATATATATAATGAAGAAAAGAAGCCCTAGGAGACTTTTTCGTTAGGTGGCGTAAAATATCTATACCCTCCATGATTTTTTTCGACGACGGCATCCATCTTCTTTATTATGTAAGATGTGGTTACAACAAATTTCATGTGATTCCACCACTTTTTCACCGTTGAATTGGCAATGTAAAGTGCTGTCGATAAACCGTTAATTTTGCACCCACTAAATTAATGGTGAAAAATGATAGAATTACATGTAATTTGGTGTATCCATATCTTACATGATAAAGATGATGTGTGCCGATCATTGAAAAAAATCGTAAAGGGTGTTTTTTTGATGCCATAGAAGGAAATTTCCTCCTATGGCACCTGTCCTCCATTACCCTCCCTATATAGAGAGAGGAAAAGGGATATGAGATGACCGCCCTTATTATAAAAATGAGTCCCGCCCCAAAACACACATACACTTGTGTATTTCACCAATCCAAATCGGTCATTTTGATCTACGTATTATGAAACCCCTATATATAAAAAATCTCGGGATTTAAAGACTTTTAACACTTTCATTGAGTGACCGCAATTTTCTTATATCAATAAGCTGTTAATTTTTCTATCTGCTTGATGAACGTATTAAAGGCATTTAAATCCCGATATTTTTTGTATATAGGGGTTTCATAATACGTACATTAAGATGTCCGGTTTAAATCGGTGAAATACACAGGGTATGTGTCTTGGTGCAAGAGCTTTAAAAAGGGGGCCTCTACCTTATATCCGTTTTCACACACACACACACACACACACACACACAGAGGCTCTGGGAGGGAAACCCTCTTACGACATCGAAAAAAGTACACCCTCCACTGTATTTTTCGACGATCGGCATCGCCAATCTTTATCCTTATCATCTGAAGATGTCGAGATGGTTGATGTCGGTCGTCAAAATAGTATATATATAATGGAGTGATCCATTACAAACCGGCCCGCGTTTTTAAAAAATGGGAACTCTCGATCTACTACATATTTGAACGATCTGATCCGTTCAAGTTGATCACCCTACCGTAAAATATACATGTATGAAAAATCAAAGGATATAGAGACCTCTTAACATATGTATCGATGGGTTCAAAAATGAACGTCTTTCGATAATGCAACATAAACTTTATTCGATGCATATATAAGAGGTCTCCAAATCTTTTGATTTTTCATACACGTATATTTGAAGGTAGGGTGATCAACTTGAACGGATCGGTTTGTTCAAATATGTAGTTGACCGAGAGTTTCCGGAATGGGACGGGAGGGCCTATCCGACCTTTGATCCGTTTTTTAAAAATGTAGACCGGTTTGCAGTGGATCACTTATATATATATATATATATATATATATATATATATATATATATATAATGAAGGAAATGTGCCATGAAAGGAAATTCCCTCCTGTGGCGTCGGAAAATACACCCTCTACGATTGTTTTCGATGATCGACACTTACCATCATGTTTATCATCTAAGATATGGGTACACCAAATTTCATAAGATTCCATCACTTTTTCACCATTGATTTAGTGGGTGCAAAATTAACGATTTACTTACAATAGAACTTTTTACATTGCTAATCCAACGGTGAAGAAGTGGTGGAATCACATGAAATTTGGTGTATGCACATCTTAGATCATGAAGATGATGGGTGCCGATGGTAGAAAAATCACGGAGGATGTAGATTTTTGAAGCCACCTAACGAAAAAGCCTCCTAGGATTATATATATGTGTGTGTGTGCGCGCGCGCGCGTGTGCGCCTGCGTGTGTGTGTGTGTGGAGACTAATTTACTCTCAAGGCATAACTATCTTAGTTATGCTATCTGGATAATTATACCATTTGCCCATCATGTATGGATAAATGAGGGATACTTTTGTCATTTACAAGTTGAGAAAATGCAGAGAATCATTGTAATTTAATAGGGAATTGATTAACATAAGGAAAGAGAATCTTATAGAGTCTTTACAAGATTTTCTACTTTCTCTTATTGTAAATGACCAAAAGTTATCCTTCTTTATCCATACATAATGGGAAAATGGTATAGTTATCCACGTGACATAATTAAGTTGGTTATACCCCGAGAGTAAATTAGCCTTTCCCTGTATATATATTAGCCTTGAGTGTTTTTGTAGGGATCTCTGATGACATGAAATAGATTGAAAGAAAAAGAGAATAGAGAATGAGGGGAAAATAATAAGACAAGAACTTTCTTTTTATTTTTTCTCGGTTGGTTCTACTGTGACTTCTCAAATTGGCGGCATTCTCTTTTCGGTCTGTTGTGGCCTTGTCTTCGTATTCATTAGGCTTGGTTAGAAGTCCAGAAGGTAAAGTTCTTTCTTATGTTCTCTCTGTGATTTACAATTTATTAGTAATAGATCTTTCCCATCCCTAGCGATTAGTAGATCCATGCATATCAAATTGTGCACGTTATGTTGGTTTGTTTGCTTGCTCTTTCTTATTATCTTCACTAGATTAGGGATGTTTATACTTGATGTCTAAGTTGAATATGATGAGAAGCTTAGTGCAATTTACTGAATAATAAACTCAATTTACTCTAAACTCAATAGTTATTATTTTTTCCTATCCTTCTGCTTAGAACTATAGCGGAAAGTTAATAATTCTAGCTTAGACCAATTCTTCCTATATTAATATCTATGTGACCCTTGGTAATAAACTTGCTCCTTTAATATTTTTTAGAAATTCTTACATGCCTCCCTTTGTATGACAAACCAAGATAACTGGGTGCTTTTGTGAAGTTATCTCTATCTGGAAGCAAATAAGTGATTTTACTTGAAAATACCTAATCCCGTGGTTTATATATCTGTAATATTCTTTTCAGGCCCTTGACACATTTAACACTGCCATAATATCTCCAATATATTATGTCATGTTCACTACGCTTACAATCCTCGCTAGCGTCATAATGTTCAAGGTATCGATTTTTCCCTGTCAAACTGTTTGATTACTCTTGGCTAAGTGAAAGCTCTATAAGCAAATAAATTGTTAGTAATAGTTGTTGAACATCTTTTTTCCAGGATTGGGATGGCTAAGATGCTGGAAGCATCATTTTTGAAATTTGTGGTTTCATTGTTGTTCTCTTTGGAACAATCTTATTGCATGGTACTACGATCGGGGCACCCCAAGAAGTTTGTCATCTGAACTTAGATTCTTTTTTTTTCCGGGGTCTAAATTATATTAATACATGAACTATCAATCTTTTCGAGGCAAATACCTTGAACTTTGTAAATTATACTAAAAACCAGCATTTTTTTCCATTTGAATACCATTTAACTTTATTTTCTGATTTAGAATGGTGTTATAACCTGTTCTATCTTCAAGGCAGAATTTCTTACAGAAAACATCTCAAACCTACTTGATCAGGGTGTAATTCATAATGGTTTGAAGCCAGTCATTATTATATATGAAAATTTGTAGTAAAAGTCAATCGACCATTACTGACATTATATGAGCACAAAATTCAAGGTATTAATATGATAAAAGGACAGATAATGCTCGATATCGGTGATCTCCCAGATCGTGACACGTGGCAGATGACGTGTCCTGTAGCTAGAAAGAAAGAACCTACGGTGGCCGACCAGACCAATCCTATGCCCATCCTACAAACAACTGTTGGCTCGTCTCCGAGACCCTGCACCACGGGCCTCCTCGGCCCTCTCAGCTCGCCTCCGTGCTATAGCAAAACCAAGATACCTCGGCCTCCTGCTCGTCCTCGAGCCCCCCGCCGAGCTTATCTTCCTCGGTCCCATCAACCGACCAACGGCACCAACCGAAGGCGCACCCGCCTCACCTTCACGAATCTCTCCATGTGCGAAATATCCGCCGGCCACGTCCCACGTTCCACGCCATCACGATCCCCCATTAACGAGCCTGTCTTGCCATTAATGCGGGATCCCACCTATCAGACGGGCGTGACGTTGGGAGCGTAACGGCCGGCGTGATTCTCAAGCCTGCATGCCTGCTGCTACCGCTATATAAACCCCTCCTTCAGACAGTTCAAGTAAGTCATTCTTTCCTCACTAGGCTGTTACTCTGCTCAAATATCCGGTCTAACTTGATCGTCGGAGGGTCCTCGGTGGTACAACCACGTAGCTCGGCCCCAAAAGCCTCAAACCCATTGAGATCCACACCTTTAGGAGGCAACCTCCAACTCAATCCCAGCCGTCCATCATCGCCAATAGAAGATATACGGAAGGTAACATCTTGACGTGATCTGACATCCGTCAGCTGGCGACGTCTGTGGGAAAATCTTGATTCCACTCAATAAAGTTCATCTTCTGATCTCAACCCGATGGCGAGCGTGTTAGTGTATATGCCCTAAAGGCCATTATTGTATCATACTGGATTGTATATTATTTAATGGAAGCTTGGGAAATTCACAATTGTATCAACAGTCTTGCTAAAAATGGTAGTATGCTACTTGGTTTGTATCTACTTTAATATGTGCATGTGTTTCTTTTAACATATCACTTATACATATTAGTAGATCCCTTAGGATCATTGCATGATTACCAGCATTATGATGGCATTCACACTAGTGGGGGCTGGGTAGTTTACAAGCACATCCTATACAGGTCCCTGGTCATAGGATTATCGAGACGGGGCATCGATACTCCGGAGTAGAATGGTGTATACGCTTCTCATCTCAGGTCGGGAGATGGTCTATCCTACAGCCATCAGTACGTCGTACTGGAGATAGTATGCAGGTGCTCGTTAGGTTATGAGTACACCGGACAGGACTCGTCGGGAACTGCAGGTTGGAATTATACCCATTGTCAGATTGCAGTTCACAGGTGACATGAGTATAACTTAGTCCGTCGACTTGACACTGCTACTTCGCCTCGAGTGTGTTCCCACTATACTTAGATCACTACCCTCCCACGGCTCAAAGGAGTCATGCAAACAGGTAGTAGTTAGGTACAGTCCCGATGCACTTGGAGGCAGTGGCGGTTAGATAGGATTCGTCTCTCCCGGTATTGGGGGTTGATATCGCACTGTGTTTGGAGAGCCGTTAGGCAGGTCCCTGGCCAGGGCAAGCGAGATTTACTGGTAAGTGTTCCAGTAGTTTCTCAAGGTGTAATGGGCTTCACTCCGACACGACTTATACCGCTATTAGGGGACTGACGCTTACCGCCCCCTAGGCCCGATATGAGATAGTCTTAGATGAACAGACCGGGCTGTATGGAGATTGTCACATATAGGCTCAGTAGGAGTTCAGATGGGTTTACTCATCGACCTTCTTATCGACATCTACCTGGGGACTGTTACGTATAGCTAGTACCGCTTGCGGCCAGTGGTTGAACCCACTGCCAATGTAGTGTCGAGTCTTTAAAGTCCCACACAGAGAGTTTCCGTGCACCGAGCAAAAGGTGTAGAGGCCGTATGGTTTTACGGCAGGGCCACGATCACATACGTACACTTGTCCACGTACTATGATCGGGCAGATAATACTAGCAGGCTTTGGTTTAACCCAGATTCTAGTATTATACAGATGGATTTATTCAGTCTCAGTTTATCCGTGTTTTTCGGAAATAGGATGGGAGGGGAAGTCTCGTAATTTGTCGGGAAGCTTCTAGAAGGAGGTGACTCATTTGTGTTTATTTCTTTTTAGATTTAAACTAAATGAGGTGGAGGATGAGGTGTAGGTTTACATTAAATGATTCATCACTCATGAGGTTATTCACCATTTGAATTAAAAGAAGCATGCTAGTTATTATCTTGATTTGATCAAGAGAGATATTTATATGCTTCATATTATTCAAGCATGATACATAATTCATTTTATTATCACAAACACTCTCTCTCTCTCTCTCCCCTCAAGTCTTCATCTTCTTCATCAAACCCTAAAAGCTCTCTTGTGTTGAGAATCCTAGGGTTTAAAGTGACTAAGTATTCCATCTAAATACTCTACACCCTCTAGGACTTCTAGATTAGAAAACTAGAAGCCGAAGTTGTCTCAGATTCGAGATAGGAGCTTGGTCTATAGACTCTCGGGTGGATCGTCTTTGACTCGAGGAGGCCGTTGAGGTACCCATGCTCCATAGAGCCGATAACAGGTGGAGGACAGCCATGAAGACCTGAAGGACATGTAACGTGAGGTATAACTTCGAATCCGAGTAGTTAAACCTCTCGTTGTTTCCTAGTAATGGTTTAGACATGATCCGTGTGCTCAAGTCCGTGTTACGAAGCTTTGATAATTGTTTTTCATATATTCCGCCTCCTCGCAAATACGTGGGGTGTGTGACATGGACTTACAGTAGTATCAGAGCCTACTAAACGTTTACTAGCTTGTTAGCAACTTTTTAGAACTTCGATCGTCGGAAAAACACGAAAACAAGACCCCGGAACCCTCAAGTTTTTGTCGATTTTAAACCTGTCTAAAAAATTATTTCAGAGACATGAAAATTCACAGCAGGGAATTATAAGAATACCGTAGAAACATGA
This sequence comes from Agapanthus africanus, assembly GCA_030015575.1. Lineage (NCBI taxonomy): Eukaryota > Viridiplantae > Streptophyta > Magnoliopsida > Asparagales > Amaryllidaceae > Agapanthus > Agapanthus africanus. The sequence goes on along the minus strand of JASDDO010000019.1, from coordinate 604,872,994 downwards.
GTTCCTAACTCGGCTAGACGACCGCGGAAGCGCGGCGGATTGGTGCAATCCGCCGCGCATCCACGGCCGAGTCAAGCCCGAGTTGGCTCGTTTTTCCACAGTTTCTCTTATTTTTGGGTGTTCTGTTTTCCTGTATATTTGGTTTCTACCCAGATCTTTTGAGTGCTGGCTTGCATTTAGGGTAGACACGAAAAATAGTTTTCGATCGTAATTCTAAGTTATTTGCTAATCGGGTTTTATCTGTGATGTTTAATGTGTTCGTAAACCTCCGCTAATTGCTAGTATGTCGGTTAGTTGGGGGTTGCACATTTCTGTGATGGATATTGGTTTGTGTATATGAACTCTATTGGATCATCGTGGATGAATAGCCGGGGATGTGAGATGAGGGTTTTTATCTTTCATTCGATGTAAATTGTAATATGTTGTAATATTCTTTTGCGGGGCACATCCGGGTTGAGTTTGTAGCCACCATTGTATTATTTGATTTACTGTTTTATGCTCCCAGGATAGACCCAAGATGGGGCGCACAAACTACCGGGTACTTTGAAGTGTTAAATGGCCTACTCACGTTATTGAGGGGGACTGTTTCACTTCTGGTACTAGACGGGTAGTTTGACGCACCCGTAGGGGTCTACAGTGGGGTTTGGCTATTCATCGCGACCGTGTAATCCGTCTTTTGTTGCAGGATCAAACGAAACGCGGATTCCTAGAATATCCAATATGTTCATCTGTGATCTGGAATGCCTATTATAGCGTCTGACGAATGTACAATATCTATATATGATATCTAGTAGGCGTTACTTATGTTTTGCATCCGCGCTAGCCCAGCCCCCGCTCTGTCGTTAGTTAAGTAACCTAACGGGTGAATGACGGGACCCAATGGCGAATGCGGATGGCATAAGCGAACGTTGTATTTTCGTTGTTTTTTTGCAATGATAGGATAAATGATAGGACACATTATATTAATGCAAACAAAATAAACCAAAGCTGAATCGTTGGAACAATTTAAAAGAAACCACTAGGTTATTTTAAAAACAACAGATTTTTAATTGTGGAGCTTTAACCACTCCTTTTAAAAAAGCTATCAGGTTCCTTCGATTATATCAAGTTCACTACGTTCACAGTTTCTCCAAAACCAGTCGTAGCCCTCCGTCATTCCATATGGATATTCAATAGTATTGAAGCTATATTTGTTGACCTTCGTCAAGGCATAGTGTTTGGTAGCTGCTGGGTGTTCATGTGTAGCATTGATAGATGCGTTGGTTTGGGACAGTCGTATTACCTTGTTGACCTTCGTCAAGGGTATGTACGGGTGGGTTCAAATTAACCTGGACAACGATGAGTAGAACTTGACATGTGACTTATGATTTGTTGACCTTCGTCAAGGTCATAAGAGCATGGGGCAAAAATCCACATCGGGAGTTTCTAAAGAAACTGAAACTTGCTAGTGCTGCATACCATTTGGAGTTTGATAATGTTGGTAGGATTCTTTCAGCATTATCACACGATGATATTTGGATCCCGATCCTACTGTGAGTATATGCTACTCATCAGGAGATTCTTCACTTAAACGATCAATGCTATAAACCAAGTAGGTGTCGAGAACAGTGTTAGCGGGGCAACGCCTCCAGGGAAAAGAGGTTATTTAATTAAGTAACTTCGCGAAAGCGTCGTAAAACCTCCCTTGAAGTACCAACACTAGCCTGGCTGAACGGTTAAGCAAGTATTGTACGGTGAGATTAGTCCTGACTAATTCTTCTTTTATGGTTTGAGGAAGGATTCATGAAACAGTGGGAGTCATCCTGTTTAGATAAACTAAAAACCAATCTAAACTTGCAAGAGTATCATGCTAAAGTGTTTTCTTCTCTCTCTCCCCTAATTGCAGCGACCCTATAACCATGACTAGGTTACATCTAGATAACAATTTGACTGAATCTGACTTTTATGACTGGCAAAGGTCTGTCCAAATGTCCATTGCCTATGACAAGCTGGACCACCCTATTACTAATCAAGCCCCCGCCGTCTCAGGTCCAGTTTCCACCGTCATGGATATGGATACCCGTCAGACAAGAGAAAAGGACAGTGCGAATGCCAAGTGCCTCGTGTTGGCTTCAGTTGATGGTGTATAACAGAAGCAGCACGAGAAGATGGACTTAGTTTCCATCTTCCTCCATAACAAAGATTTATATGGAGAGCAATCTCGTGTCGCAAGATATGAGACCTCGAACGAATTGCTTCAAGCGAGATTGGCTGTCGGGTCATCTGTAGGGGACGACGTCCTTACGATGACTAGCTATATTGATAAGCTCAAGGACCTGGAGACCACATTGGGAAACAGGTCATGCGCTGACTTGTTTCCACAGTCCCTACCCTCTACTTATACCTTGAAGGAAACCAGGGAGACACCCGCTCTGCTTAATGGGGGACCTTCTTCTTATACATCCAAGGCGAAAGCAAAGGGTGAAAAGAAGAAGACCTCCACAAAGCCGATAAGCAGTGTCAGTAAGGTAAAAGGAAAGGGAAAGGAAAATGTTTTGGGACTTGGTGTAGGGAAGGAGGGATGTTCCTATTGTTATGGGAACGGGCATTAGCAGAAGGATTGCAGGGCTTTGGAAGCCAGTAGCCAGGATTCAAAGCATGTTGTGGCTTCGGCCTCGAGTGTGTTTGTAATTGAGAACTGTATGTGATCAGTCGAAAATATTGCATATTTTAACCGGCAATTTCCCTATCATCTGCATACATATAGAAGTGTTCGGCATTCATATTCTACATATTAGCAAATCGGTCGCAAAATATCAAATTACATGTACTATACCTTAAAACCGGCATTTCTAGGGAAATTGACTGCATTGCATTACATAGCATATTTTCTATATCTTGCAACCCGTGTTTCGAAGTCTGTGCAGGAAAAGAGAAGCTTGCTCGATCATTACATTGCTCGACCATTACAATTGCTCGTAAACTCACTAAAATCAAATCTGGTATCAACACAGAAGGGAAACTACAATTCAAAACATCAGAGAAAAGCCCAAACAGAAGTCTAAGACCACAGAAGAAGACCCAGATCCCAAGGCCCTAACTTGGCCGCGGAACCGCGGCATGGGCTTGCTAAGGCCGCGGATCCGCGGCTCATTGGTGACATCATCTCTTCAATTTCAGTGCACAACTCCTGTTTCAGTGGCTACAGTTCAAAAATGCATGACATCTTCCAGAAGACTCCAGATATTTCTACCAGATCAGCAAACACTTTGAGCTTCACTAAACTAGCCTATTATTCTAGAACTTTCCCTAAACCCTAGCTTAAACCCTAAGCTAACTCCTAACAAACTCCTTCTAGAAACTCCTCAACAAACTTTTGGAGGGAAAGGGAAATTCAAACTTAAACCTAGGGTTTGGGAGCTCTATAAATAAGACCCTAGGCTCATTATTCCAAATGATTCAACCTTGGGAATTATTCATCCAATTAGAGAATCTATCCCCAAATCCATCTCTTTCTTCATCTCCTTCTTCCTCAAGTCTAGTGACAGGGCTTGTAGAAAACCCTAACCCTAATTCCAATTGAAATCAAGAATCCCGAGTACCCATTAAGCAAGAAGCCCGACAACCTTTAGAAGCGGAGCCGATCTTCAACAGAGAGCAAGCGATCCGAGCCGATCCACGACTCATGAAGCCGAGCGACGCCCGATCAACAATCTAGATTCTTCTTCTTGTAGTTCTTGAAGCAAATGTAATCAAAATTGTTGAGATCAATAAAGGTGATATTCTTTTATCTTGTTTTCTTTAAATTCCGCATCATGATATCCTTACAATTCGTGAATCTTTTATATGTGGTGATGTGTGAATAAAACTCCGCTCGTCGAGGAGTCGAGACGGTCAATAGAAAGATGATGTAACATAGCTTTAATCGATTCTTGATTCCTACAAGTTTTGTAAACCCTAGCAAATTCAAGAACCGACAACCCATTTTGTTTCGATGCTTTCTTGATTGACATCGTTCAAAATGGGGGAGTTAGGATCGTTTCTTGAAATTGCTAGAGGCTAGAATGTGAATGATATCGACAACAGAACAAGGGATAAGATGAAACCCTAGTTTCACGAGAAAACCCTAACTCTTGTCGATGATCATCGATCTAGTATCAATACTTCGAAGGACAAGAACACGATATCTTTAGATTACATCACGTCTATCGATCCGATTGATTCCTACGAGCCTCATTTAGATTCTTGATTGTTGATTGGAAATATTATCAAAACAACCGATTCTTGATTGTTTATAGTTTCTTGATTCTTGAGTAAAGAATAGTGACACTTGAATACAAATCATTCTTGAATCATGTTTTCTTTTATTGTTGCTTAACTTTTCATTTCAAACGTATCAAAATACAAGTGAATCGTGCAATCCCTGTGGACGATCCGCACTCACTACAAACTACATCCGACACCGTAGTTTGATTGCGGTCAAAATATTTTTTGGTTGTGATTTCTTTACAATTTTATACAAACACAACGGAAAAACGATCAATCAAAATGGCGCCGTTGCCGGGGATCGCGCTAATTCATTTACATTTTTAGTTTGAAGTGAAAGAATTATTACATTCTACTTCTTGAATTCAAAATTCATACAAACTCTTACACGTGTGTTATGATTGATTGCAATGTGATCTGGAGCTTACTGGGAGTCTGGAAAATTATTTGGGATATACCAGAGAGCTGAGGGAGTCTACAGAGACTCTCTGAAGAAATTTGGTGGCTTGATCTCTTGAAAGAAGCGCGGAAGCGCGGCCATTTCCTACATTCTGCGGCGGAACCGCGGCTTGGTAGGGGGTTCTCTGCAAAATTTTTGCAGCAGGTAATTTCTTGCTCTCTCCCCTCTCCTCTTTTTAGCTCCAACTAACACTTTGCTGCAGGATTCTTTGCAAATAATCGTAGCGCGCAAAAGCAAAATAAAAATTTGTGTGTGATTTTGATTTCTTGGTTGTTTGCATTCTAATACGGAAATTTAAGGGGCACGGCCAAATCCAAATTAGGTGGGGATTTCATTACCCTTCCTAGGCCCCGAAAATCGCAAAACTTGCATCCGCATTACCCTCATTAATTAAAAGAAATCTAGAGAAGACTCTAAGGACTGTCGCGGTCAATTAGGACAAGAGAAGGTCGTGGGTAATTCATTGCTTATCCGCGTTTTCTTGTGGTGCCTAAGGCGAGTGTGTCTAAGGCTAGTGGTTTTTAATTAGGCCCACTACTACGTAGTGGAGTACCTTCCCACTTACCTGGCACTTATCCGGCCACAGGGGGACAAAGAGGCAGTGGAGGATTCTATCCTGCGGCTTGTCTTTTGGCAGTTAGGAGCGGTCTAGAGCCGGACCTAGGTGACCAATAGATTCTAGGGTTGTGTGCTGCATTTGTTTTGTCGCATCAATTTTTCAAAATCCGTCCCTTTTTCAAAAGCAAGCACCGCATTCATTCATTACCCCTAATTATAAGTCAACGCTGCCACTTGTACTAACCCTTTTTAGTGCAAGATAGGCTGGACACGGGATTCTAGTGCCCGTTTAGTCCGCGTACCCTTTATCGACTCCGAAGTCGATAATTCTCCATTTACCTTTTCTTTACCCACTACCACATCCACACCGATGGATCCGAATCCATCGAACTTCTTTAACCCTAATCTGCCGCCGTCCGTTGGTGCGCAGAATCCACCCCACATTTCCCTCCAGGAGAGGTGCTATCCACTTAGAGGTCCTCTTTCGACCTGCTTATCCACACCACCAGCCAATGGGGATAACTTTGAGATTAAGCCCCAGTATATCAATCTTTCACCCAAATTCCACGGACTCGAGACTGAGGACGCTTACGTTTTCATTACCAAATTTGAAAACGTATGCGCAATGATGGGTACGTCACAACTTTCAGTGGATGCAATGCGTCTACGACTTCTCCCATTTACATTGTGCGATATAGCCGAGAAGTGGCTATATAACACTACCGCACATTCTATTACAAATTGGGGAGAATTCGTCGCTGCATTCCTTAAAAAAATTTACCCAATACAAAAGACAGCTCGAATCCGTAGCGAACTGAATCAATTTGCCCAGCTCCCTGCTGAACCATTTTCAAAATGCTTTGAACGTTTCAAGGATCTATTGGTTCAGTGTCCTCATCACGGCATCCCGAGATGGGAGCTTTGCCGAATCATATATGAGGGCAGTAACCCTAATACTAAACAGAGCCTTGAAAACATGTGTCAAGGTACCTTCATGTCTAAGGATGATGGGGAAGCTTGGCGATACTTAGAAGAGTTCGCTGAAAAGTCTTTACAGTGGGAAAGTCCATCATTTAGGAGTGGCAATAACCAATCGGATGTTTCCATAGGAGTTAGAGCTGACATTTCAGCTATACAAAAGAAACTCGAGACTATGGAAAACAAACTTTTAGCCGCCTCCCTTAATCAAATGTCACTTTCCAAAACTGTATGTAGCTGCTGTTCTGATCCGTCTCACTTGACGGAAGAATGTCCGTTTCAAGGTCGTGAGCATACCAATGCCGCATTTCAACGACCTAGAAACCATCCTTTTTCTTCCACATATAATCAGGGATGGAGGAATCACCCCAATTTTTCTTGGAACCAATCACAATCACAAAACACGGTTCCAAACCAAAACAATTTCCAAAGGGTCCCTCCACCACAACAGCAGCCACAACTTCAATTAAGTCAGCACCCCTTTCAAGCACATAATTTTCAAAATACGGTCAACACACCTGCACTGTCTAGTCCTTTACAGTTGACCGGGACTGATGAATCCTCTTCTTTTGCACAATACATGAATTTGGTCTTGACAAATATCATGCAAGTTTCGGCTGAAATGAAATCTTCCTTCGATGACATGAAGAAAAACTCTGCGTCCCAAAACGAGAGTATTAAATCGATGGAAGAAGAAATTGCAAGATTAAAAGCCGAACTAAGTGCAAGAGAGAAAGGGAAACTTCCAGCTCAACCCTTACCCAATCCTGGTTATTCACATCATGTGAATGCAATCACCACGTTGAGATCTGGAAGAGTGCTTGACAATCATGTTGGGGAAGAAGTTGATGATACTGATAATCCTATTAACACCCAGGCTGAGACCTTTCCACACACACACACTTCTGACCCTACTTCTTCTACCCCACCACCCTCTTCCGAGCCTATTCTCCATTTCCCAAAAGGCTCACCACTACAGCCCACCTCTTTTACCCCTCCACGGACGATCCCCACTTCTATACTGGGATCGGTTCCACACACACTTACTTCTCCTATGATGGACCCAGCGCTTATTGCTAAAGCACCTTACCCTAATCGGTTAAGGGCTAACACACCAAGTCCACAAATGGAGAAGATCACTGAGATGTTTAAACAGGTTAACATCAATATCCCTCTTCTAGATGCAATTCAACAAGTCCCTGCATATGCGAAAGTTCTTAAAGATTTTTGCACTAGAAAGAGGAAGAAACAAATGCCCAAGAAGATATTCATGGCAAAGACAGTAGACACAGCTTTCCCCCAACAATTACCGAGGAAACGTAAGGATCCTGGATATCCTACGATTTCCATCTCTATTGGGGAGAAACACATTAACCGTGCTCTACTAGATCTTGGGGCAAGTGTTAACCTGCTTCCTTTCTCAGTTTATGAGCAGTTAGGGATCGGAGAGTTGAAACCATCTCCTTGCACTCTCCAGATGGCTGACCGATCAATCACCAGACCTAGGGGTGAACTAGAGGATGTGTTAATAAAAATCGGGGAATTTATTTTCCCTGTGGACTTTATTGTAATTGATACACAGCCTGTAGCGAACTCACGGAATCAAATTCCGGTGATTTTAGGTCGCCCCTTTTTGGCCACTTCCAATGCTATCATCAATTGTCGTAACGGTTCCATGACCCTATCCTTCGGAAACAGGACAATTGAGATGAACATTTATAAGTTAGGAAGTGTACCCTCCGAACCTACTGTTCAGGTCTGTTCTGTCGACTTAATGGATATCGACAGCAGCGAATTAGATAATCCTCCTGATACCGATCTAGACTCTTTTCATACGTTATTGTTTGACCCAACTATGTATCATACACATACGGACTCTTCCACCGAGATGTCCGGGTCTGCAATTAACATCGATTATGAAATGCTTTTAGAGTCTGAAGATCACCCCGCACCTTGTGATGACATTATTCTTCGGGGTATAGATGAAACTTTTGAGGAAATCTTCGCTGATGAACTCGCATTTCTAAAAAGCACGGGTGTTGAGATGAATCATATCCAACTCACTGAAATTAAACCTCCACCCCTTCTTCTGAAATGTAAAAAGAATGCGAGTAATCCATCACATACACTGCATCGTCTCTCCAAAACGAGACGCACACACATTCTTTTCCACCACTTACCTTTTCCCCACTTTTTCTTTCACCAACCCGAGCACTGCATTGATAAAATTTTTGAATGGTTGGTGTTAACCTTCGGTCTTTGCAAAGCTTGGCATCGACCAATGTTTTTTGACCCCCACTTGTGATTTTCAAAGTTTAACATTGCATAATTCAAGTTTGGGGGGGTATAACTTTTTTTCTGGCTCCTGAAAAGAAAATTTTTACAAAATTTTGAGCCAAAAATAAGTTTGGGGGAGGATCTTCACTTAAATATTTTGCCCCCACTAATAAATTCCTCCCAAGCTTATAGGTTTTTCGAGATTTAGCAGATGGCAACAGTGAGGACACTGTTGAAAACAAGTTTGGGGGAGGTTTGTGCTTACATTTGCATCATTTGCATATCATCTGCATAAGCACAAAACATTTCTTTAAAAATCTATAAAAATTGAAAAATTTTCAAAACCCATAAAAATTTTCAAATTTTCAAATATAAAAATAATTTTAATATTGACACCTTTTTGTACATAAATAAGATAATGAAAGTTTAGATAGTGAAAAGTTACATCCATGAGATTAGAAAAATTTTAGAAAACTAAGAAAATTAGAAGTTTTCTTATACGAACTAGTAATAAGTAGTTATGAGCCGTTGTCCCAAGGGTTAGTAAGATGAAGGACGTCACTAATCTGAGGATAAAAATATGTCTGAAAAATAGTTTCTATTCTGAAAGCCAAACATTTTGAACGTTGATACCCTGCTATTCGCACTTACACACATCTTAAAGCCTGGGATAGTAGAGGATACCTTGAAATGCTCTTGTCTTAAAGCCAAAAGTATGAAGGAAATAAAAAATTAAAAAAAAAAATGAAGAAAATATAATGTGGTGAGAAAAATGAACACTGGTTTTGTTATCACCAAAGGCAAGAAAAATGTATAGCGAGGGTGCCTCTTCACCTAGTGCCCTACGGCCAACTGGTCTGGGAGTCACTGCTATGCCTGAGGTGGTGCAAGACGAGGAAAATACACCAAGAAAGCAAGCACAGGAGTAATCGGTCGGTTAGTACCTCAAGAAGTATTAACGGTCGCATGAAAGTGTGTAAGCAATCTCATCTAAATATTCATTAATTAAAAAGTACTGAGGCTGATGGGCAAGAGTATGATAGCTTGAATTGAATTCTCCCGGTGTAGGGATGTCCTTTACACACACGCAGGGTTATATGATCGATGTTTGGAAGAAAGATAGGAATGAAGAATAAGATGATGTTTTATTGAGGGAGGACGTGATTTCTAACATCTTTTCATGACCATTAAGATAGGGCTCATGACAACCGAAAAGCTAGCTTAGTTGGAAACCCTAATTTTCAAGGCTTTTCTTTTACAATTCTCTTCTTTAAATGTAATATTCATGATCTTGCTTTTATTATTGGATTTTTGGGTGTTCTGTTTTCCTGTATATTTGGTTTCTACCCAGATCTTTTGAGTGCTGGCTTGCATTTAGGGTAGACACGGAAAATAGTTTTCGATCGTAATTCTAAGTTATTTGCTAATCGGGTTTTATCTGTGATGTTTAATGTGTTCGTAAACCTCCGCTAATTGCTAGTATGTCGGTTAGTTGGGGGTTGCACATTTCTGTGATGGATATTGGTTTGTGTATATGAACTCTATTGGATCATCGTGGATGAATAGCCGGGGATGTGAGATGAGGGTTTTTATCTTTCATTCGATGTAAATTGTAATATGTTGTAATATTCTTTTGCGGGGCACATCCGGGTTGAGTTTGTAGCCACCGTTGTATTATTTGATTTACTGTTTTATGCTCCCAGGATAGACCCAAGATGGGGCGCACAAACTACCGGGTACTTTGAAGTGTTAAATGGCCTACTCACGTTATTGAGGGGGACTGTTTCACTTCTGGTACTAGACGGGTAGTTTGACGCACCCGTAGGGGTCTACAGTGGGGTTTGGCTATTCATCGCGACCGTGTAATCCGTCTTTTGTTGCAGGATCAAACGAAACGCGATTTCCTAGAATATCCAATATGTTCATCTGTGATCTGGAATGCCTATTATAGCGTCTGACGAATGTACAATATCTATATATGATATCTAGTAGGCGTTACTTATGTTTTGCATCCGCGCTAGCCCAGCCCCCGCTCTGTCGTTAGTTAAGTAACCTAACGGGTGAATGACGGGACCCAATGGCGAATGCGGATGGCATAAGCGGACGTTGTATTTTCGTTGTTTTTTGCAATGATAGGATAAATGATAGGACACATTATATTAATGCAAACAAAATAAACCAAAGCTGAATCGTTGGAACAATTTAAAAGAAACCACTAGGTTATTTTAAAAACAACAGATTTTTAATTGTGGAGCTTTAACCACTCCTTTTAAAAAAGCTATCAGGTTCCTTCGATTATATCAAGTTCACTACGTTCACAGTTTCTCCAAAACCAGTCGTAGCCCTCCGTCATTCCATATGGATATTCAATAGTATTGAAGCTATATTTGTTGACCTTCGTCAAGGCATAGTGTTTGGTAGCTGCTGGGTGTTCATGTGTAGCATTGATAGATGCGTTGGTTTGGGACAGTCGTATTACCTTGTTGACCTTCGTCAAGGGTATGTACGGGTGGGTTCAAATTAACCTGGACAACGATGAGTAGAACTTGACATGTGACTTATGATTTGTTGACCTTCGTCAAGGTCATAAGAGCATGGGGCAAAAATCCACATCGGGAGTTTCTAAAGAAACTGAAACTTGCTAGTGCTGCATACCATTTGGAGTTTGATAATGTTGGTAGGATTCTTTCAGCATTATCACACGATGATATTTGGATCCCGATCCTACTGTGAGTATATGCTACTCATCAGGAGATTCTTCACTTAAACGATCAATGCTATAAACCAAGTAGGTGTCGAGAACAGTGTTAGCGGGGCAACGCCTCCAGGGAAAAAAGGTTATTTAATTAAGTAACTTCGCGAAAGAGTCGTAAAACCTCCCTTGAAGTACCAACACTAGCCTGGCTGAACGGTTAAGCAAGTATTGTACGGTGAGATTAGTCCTGACTAATTCTTCTTTTATGGTTTGAGGAAGGATTCATGAAACAGTGGGAGTCATCCTGTTTAGATAAACTAAAAACCAATCTAAACTTGCAAGAGTATCATGCTAAAGTGTTTTCTTCTCTCTCTCTCCTAATTGCAGCGACCCTATAACCATGACTAGGTTACATCTAGATAACAATTTGACTGAATCTGACTTTTATGACTGGCAAAGGTCTGTCCAAATGTCCATTGCCTATGACAAGCTGGACCACCCTATTACTAATCAAGCCCCCGCCGTCTCAGGTCCAGTTTCCACCGTCATGGATATGGATACCCGTCAGACAAGAGAAAAGGACAGTGCGAATGCCAAGTGCCTCGTGTTGGCTTCAGTTGATGGTGTATAACAGAAGCAGCACGAGAAGATGGACTTAGTTTCCATCTTCCTCCATAACAAAGATTTATATGGAGAGCAATCTCGTGTCGCAAGATATGAGACCTCGAACGAATTGCTTCAAGCGAGATTGGCTGTCGGGTCATCTGTAGGGGACGACGTCCTTACGATGACTAGCTATATTGATAAGCTCAAGGACCTGGAGACCACATTGGGAAACAGGTCATGCGCTGACTTGTTTCCACAGTCCCTACCCTCTACTTATATCTTGAAGGAAACCAGGGAGACACCCGCTCTGCTTAATGGGGGACCTTCTTCTTATACATCCAAGGCGAAAGCAAAGGGTGAAAAGAAGAAGACCTCCACAAAGCCGATAAGCAGTGTCAGTAAGGTAAAAGGAAAGGGAAAGGAAAATGTTTTGGGACTTGGTGTAGGGAAGGAGGGATGTTCCTATTGTTATGGGAACGGGCATTAGCAGAAGGATTGCAGGGCTTTGGAAGCCAGTAGCCAGGATTCAAAGCATGTTGTGGCTTCGGCCTCGAGTGTGTTTGTAATTGAGAACTGTATGTGATCAGTCGAAAATATTGCATATTTTAACCGGCAATTTCCCTATCATCTGCATACATATAGAAGTGTTCGGCATTCATATTCTACATATTAGCAAATCGGTCGCAAAATATCAAATTACATGTACTAGACCTTAAAACCGGCATTTCTAGGGAAATTGACTGCATTGCATTACATAGCATATTTTCTATATCTTGCAACCCGTGTTTCGAAGTCTGTGCAGGAAAAGAGAAGCTTGCTCGATCATTACATTGCTCGACCATTACAATTGCTCGTAAACTCACTAAAATCAAATCTGGTATCAACACAGAAGGGAAACTACAATTCAAAACATCAGAGAAAAGCCCAAACAGAAGTCTAAGACCACAGAAGAAGACCCAGATCCCAAGGCCCTAACTTGGCCGCGGAACCGCGGCATGGGCTTGCTAAGGCCGCGGCTCCGCGGCTCATTGGTGACATCATCTCTTCAATTTCAGTGCACAACTCCTGTTTCAGTGGCTACAGTTCAAAAATGCATGACATCTTCCAGAAGACTCCAGATATTTCTACCAGATCAGCAAACACTTTGAGCTTCACTAAACTAGCCTATTATTCTAGAACTTTCCCTAAACCCTAGCTTAAACCCTAAGCTAACTCCTAACAAACTCCTTCTAGAAACTCCTCAACAAACTTTTGGAGGGAAAGGGAAATTCAAACTTAAACCTAGGGTTTGGGAGCTCTATAAATAAGACCCTAGGCTCATTATTCCAAATGATTCAACCTTGGGAATTATTCATCCAATTAGTGAATCTATCCCCAAATCCATCTCTTTCTTCATCTCCTTCTTCCTCAAGTCTAGTGACAGGGCTTGTAGAAAACCCTAACCCTAATTCCAATTGAAATCAAGAATCCCGAGTACCCATTAAGCAAGAAGCCCGACAACCTTTAGGAGCGGAGCCGATCTTCAACAGAGAGCAAGCGATCCGAGCCGATCCACGACTCATGAAGCCGAGCGACGCCCGATCAACAATCTAGATTCTTCTTCTTGTAGTTCTTGAAGCAAATGTAATCAAAATTGTTGAGATCAATAAAGGTGATATTCTTTTATCTTTTTTTCTCTAAATTCCGCATCATGATATCCTTACAATTCGTGAATCTTTTATATGTGGTGATGTGTGAATAAAACTCCGCTCGTCGAGGAGTCGAGACGGTCAATAGAAAGATGATGTAACATAGCTTTAATCGATTCTTGATTCCTACAAGTTTTGAAAACCCTAGCAAATTCAAGAACCGACAACCCATTTTGTTTCGATGCTTTCTTGATTGACATCGTTCAAAATGGGGGAGTTAGGATCGTTTCTTGAAATTGCTAGAGGCTAGAATGTGAATGATATCGACAACAGAACAAGGGATAAGATGAAACCCTAGTTTCACGAGAAAACCCTAACTCTTGTCGATGATCATCGATCTAGTATCAATACTTCGAAGGACAAGAACACGATATCTTTAGATTACATCACGTCTATCGATCCTATCGATTCCTACGAGCCTCATTTAGATTCTTGATTGTTGATTGGAAATATTATCAAAACAACCGATTCTTGATTGTTTATAGTTTCTTGATTCTTGAGTAAAGAATAGTGACACTTGAATACAAATCATTCTTGAATCATGTTTTCTTTTATTGTTGCTTAACTTTTCATTTCAAACGTATCAAAATACAAGTGAATCGTGCAATCCCTGTGGACGATCCGCACTCACTACAAACTACATCCGACACCGTAGTTTGATTGCGGTCAAAATATTTTTTGGTTGTGATTTCTTTACAATTTTATACAAACACAACGGAAAAGCATGTTGTGGCTTCGGCCTCGAGTGTGTTTGTAATTGAGAACTGTATATCAATTAAGTCTACTTCCTGGGTACTAGATACCGGAGAAGGATCTCATATTTGTAATTCATTACATGCTTTGAGAAACCGTAGAGTTATCAGGGTAGGTGATATGTCTCTCAGAATTGCGAACAGAATGAGCGTGGACGCTGAATCTGTGGGGGAATATCGCCTATGATTGACAAGTGGGCAGATATTGATTCTATGTAACTGTTTGTATGTACCTAGTGTAGGGTTCCTAGGCACACAAATGAAGTCTTTCAAGTGATCAAACACGGCCAATTTAAATTTTACAAGTGCCGAGAAACCCTAATACAGATCGTTAACTAGATATATAGGCTATGCGATGCAAGTTAACGACTTTTAACTAAAGGAAAGAAGCTACAACCTTTGTAGATCCGGTCCTCCACGTCCTAGGCTCCGTGACGAGGTCCCTCCGCTGTCCAAATCAAATCCATGACTCTAGCATCGGCTTCATCGGAGAAATGGGCGGGCTTGGTCGTCGGTTCGATGCCGAAGATGATCTACGTCGAGGCATCACAAGATCAAGCTCCAACTTCACCAAGCCTTGAAAACTTATGAAGGAAACACCCTATACTACTTGGCAAGAGGTAGAGGATGAAGAAATAGGAAGTGGGTTCACTTTAGAATTGGATTTCTCACCTGTTTTCATCACTTGCCATTGATGTAGCAAGCTTTTCTTCATTTCTCATGAAGAAGAAGAAGAAAGAAAAATGAATATGATAAGTGTTTTTCAAAAGAAAATAAAATGAATACTTATCATGTATTCAACCATGGTT
Organism: Agapanthus africanus; assembly: GCA_030015575.1. Taxonomy (NCBI): domain Eukaryota; kingdom Viridiplantae; phylum Streptophyta; class Magnoliopsida; order Asparagales; family Amaryllidaceae; genus Agapanthus; species Agapanthus africanus. Next base: position 604,857,926 of record JASDDO010000019.1, on the reverse strand, counting down.
TAGTGTAGAGATTTAACTAAGGTTAGATGAATGGTTAGGGTTAGAGAAGAGACAAGAATGGTGGACTTGTTCAAAGCTTCAAGAAGCTTCAAATAAAAACAAAACTAGCAACCATTCTTTTCTCTTTATCTTTTCTAAATGAAATAAATAAAATAAATAAATAGATAAATGAATAAGTAAAAGAAATAAAACCCTAACCACTAACTAACCATGGTTTAATTCTTGACACAAAACCAAGCCAGAATGTATCATCAAACATGATACAATCATGTGCACAAAAAATATATCACATATACAATGTGCATTTCAAGTGAGTAAATCCATTTAAAGTGAACCAATACTAGTTAATGCAAAGTAATATATCAAATATATAATTATACATTAAATCATTAAATCAACACTTGATTCAATGATCCGGTCATGTCGCATATAACCGGCTAGTATCCAATGTATCGGCTTATCAAATCGATCCTTGATTCGATAACTAGGTTATATCGCATATAACCAATCAATACATTCATCGCGAGAATGGAACACGGTATCACATACACGAATTATCCTCGGTCCCGCACATATCTCATATGCGCTCCTATTTCGTTTCGCTTGAGCTAGGAAACCTCTGTGTAGGACTCTAAAGACTCGTCAATACGCCGGCAGCAGATGATGATCATATCAAACACCCACAAGCCGCAAGGGGTCTGCTAAACGTAACGGCCACCCGGGTATTGAGCGATCAGAAGATCGACGAGCAAGCCCACTCACACTCCTGTGAATCCAACCAGTAACACTTACCGTACAGTCCGGTCTGTTCGTCTGATATGTCGCATATCTCGCCTAGGGGTGGTAAACGTCAGACCCCAATAGCTTGATAAGTCATGCCGACGTAAGGTCCATGACATATGTGAAACTACTGATAACACTTACCAGTAGGTCACTGCAACCATGGCCAGGGATTTCCTGTTATGGCCAGTCGAGCATAGCGCAACATCAACCCCCAATACCGGGAGAGACGAATCCCCTCCTATCGCTCATTGCCTCCATGTGAATCGGGACTGTACCCAAAAACCATCTGTTTGCATGCCTCAGTAGAGCCATGGTAGGGTGGAAATCAAAGCACAGCGGGAGACACACAAGACTCTATGACGATCTCGGGTCAACAGACTAAGCTGTATCAGTGTCACCAGAGAACTGCCATCTGACGTGAGGTATAATACCATCTAGGAGTTCTCGGCGAGTCCGTTCAGTGTACCCAGTCTCTACTGAGCACCCGCATACCATCTCCGATGTCAAACACCAATGGATATGGGATCATCCATGGCCCATCACATGGGTCGAGAAGATATACGCTAATCTACTCTGGAATATCGATGCCCCGTCTCGATATTCCCACGACTAGGAACAATGAAGGATGTACTCATTGACTACCCAGGCCCCACTAGTATGATCTTCATCATAGTCCTGGAAGTCGAGTACACATCCTAAGGGCTTTATCAACATGTAATCAGAGAGACAGAGAGTATACATGTTAAGATAAAGAGCAACCAGATAGCATACTATCATGTCGAGCAAGAAAGTCCTACCTATATATGTCCCAGCATCCACTACAATATACATCCAATGTACAGCAATGGCCTCTAGGGCATACATATAACTAACAATCTCCCACTTGCACTAGGGCCATCTGTAGCAGTAGTTGTAGTATCTAATACTCAACCATCTCCTAAAAGTCTCTCTTTGGGAAAAGGCCTTCGTGAGTGGATCCGCCGTGTTGTCCTCTGAGTCTGGGTCACTGATGGGACCAGGGTTCCAGGGCCAAAGCCACAGTTCCATTGTCACACAATAGTAGGAACCTGGTTCATCCTATGAACCAATATACACCCAAACTGCCTCTTTGGTAGTATCTTTAATAGCGATGTTACCAGCCTTTATCGTCTAGTTTGTCACGGTATCTTGCTTAGAAATCTTCCAACATACCGTCCCTCCACTGAGGGTAAAGACATTGCCTGTGACTGACATTCAGTCGTCTTTATCACTCTGGAACACTTTCAGTGATTCTCCCCAGGATCGATTGATACCATCTTACTACAGCTAGTGAGAATCCTAACATCCATTTAGATCTATCTCATAGACCCGAATTCCAGGATTTTGGAGGTATCATCTTTATCCTATTGGAGAATCCTTATGATAAGAGGAGATCGACCGATCGTAGTATAGGAAACTCTTTTCCTATCAAGAGTATGTTGTCCACGTACAATACGAGGATGGCCATCTTACTCTCTACTACCGTTTTGTATATACATGGTTCATCTACTATTTTGATGAAGTCAAATACTTTGAGTACCACATCAAAACAGATGTTCCAACTCCGCGATGCCTGCTTTATCCTGTAAAGCAACTTGTGCACGTTTCCGCTGCTCCCACTGTCTACGAAGCCCTCTGGCTGTGTACTTATAGACGCCCTCTTCTAAAACATCATTTAGAAAAGCTGTCATGACACCCAACCACCAGATATCGTAGCCATGGTATGTAGCCGTGGCAAGTAGGATTTGGATGGACTTAAGCATAGCTACTTAGAAAAGGTTTCAACAAATCCATACCAGGACAATGATGCAAACCTTTAACAAGTCTAGCTTTGAAAGTCTCAACCTTTCCATGTACACTAAGTAATCTTCTCAAGATATACTTGCTCCTGATGGGGATTTAACCCTTCAGATAAAGCAACTAAAGTCCATACTTTGTTGGTGTATAAGGATTCCATCTCAGATCGCTAAGCATCCAGCCATTCTTACAGAGTCCCACTCCTGATGGCCAGTTCGAAACTAGTTGGGTCATCATCTCATGATGTAATCCTCGCTCCCACTGTCATCGAGAAACCAAGGTATCTCTCAGGCGGATGAGGAACCCTACCAGATCGGCGGAGAGGCTGAGGTTCGTCGGAAACTATTGAATCCTTTGGTTCTGTCAATCATCATCTGCAGCTGGAACCATTCCAGTTCTACAGAACAGACCTTGCCTTGATCTTGTCCGGATTTTGCTTTTGACATATGCCGGACAATCCCAAATCTTAACGTATTTAAGAGATAGGCTCTTCCCATACCATATCTTATATGGAGTGGTAGGCACTGATTTGAATCGAACCCTATTCAATAGGTATGCAACTTCATAAGTGCATAACTCCCAAAAAGGAAATAGGAAACTCAGTAGTACTCATCACAGAGCGCACCATATCATATAGGGTGTGATTGCTCCACCCCGATATACCATCGTGCTATGGTGTATACGGAGGAGTAATGCTGAGAGAGAATCTCATTCTCCTTTAGAATAATCCAGGAATTCTATGCACAAGTATTCTCCTCCCTGATCACATCAAAGGACATAATACTTGTACCCGTATTGGTTCCCTACTTCTAGCTTATATTCTGTGAATATCTCAAAAGCTTCGGGCCTATGTTTCAACAGGAACATATGTCTGAATCTTGAGAGATTTTCAGAGAACGTAATGAAGTACAAAGAACCGGTCCTGGCATGTGTAGACAGGAGACCTTACATACATCATCATGTATCAATCCCAAGAGTTTACTAACTCTTTCCCTGTTTCCAATAAACAGAGCTATGGTCATCTAATCTTTGTGACATGACTGGCAAGTTTCACAAGATGTAAATTCAAACTGATTTAAATATGCATCAAAGATGTAACTTCAGCCAGTCGGGTCGCATTGATATGACCTAGTCTACAATGCCTCAAGAAGGAATCGTTCATTTCTGAACTCTTCCTCTTGTGTGTTTTCTGTATACTGGGAACTGTAGTTTGATTTAGAACATCAATGCTCTTAGATAACGTGCCTGAACCAATCAACTTTTGATATAGGAAATGTTCAAAGCATTATCCATCAATACAAAATTTTATCAATTCTTTACTTATAAAGAGACTGATATGATTTTGTATATCAGGTTCGGTATCTAATAGCATTTGTTCAGAATCAATGTATTAGTAATACAGGGTGATAGTGACCAACAGACTTGGCTGCAACACTTGCCCCGTTTTCTGTCTCATGAAACTTATCACCCGTTCTCAGTTTTTCTACCCTTTTGTAGCCCTATGTAACAGATTACATATCTGGGATCCTGATCCGGTATCATATACCCAGGATGCAGAGGATACTGAGAAACAGTTCTTTGTAATGAACATACCCGAAGGAGATGCATCATATGCACTTTCTTCATTTGGGCGGCATGGGAATCCTGGTATTCCCCTAATTCCTGCTCTGTCTTATAACAATTATAAGTTGGAGCGGGACCAACGTTCCCCAGCTCAGTATAACAAGCGGGTTCGGTCAATATATCCATATTATTATCTTGATTAAGGCATGATATGGTCGCTACCTGGAGAGAGAGAGAAGAAAACACTCTGCGTGCTCTCTTGCAAGATCAGATTGGTTATTATTTTATCTAATCAGGATGGCTCCCACTGTTTTTATCAAATCTTCCTTCAAACCCTAAAAGGAAAGACTAGCCGGGATTAATTGCACTCTACAAGTTCGCCAATCTTTCAGCCAGGCCAGTGTCGGTACTTTGAGGGAGGTTCCCCGTGCTTTCGCACGGACCTAATTACAGTAAACCTCGTTTTCCCAGAGGCGTAACCCCGTTGACACATTTCTAGACACCTACTTGATGGGCTAATTGTAAAGTGCAAAACTCTCCCAGGAGTAACAATTACTCGCAGTGGGTATCGGGATCCAACTATCACATAGAAGGTATGCAATCTCATTGCAAATTTCAACATTTGAAACTCCCGATAATGGTTTTTACCCCTAGCACCTATGACCTTGGCTAAGGTCAACAAATCATAGGTACTAGTCAAGTTCTACCCGTCATTTCGTGATTAATTAGACCCACCCACATGACCCTTGGCTAAGGTCAACAAAACCACATGACTGTCCTAACTAATCGCATCATATGCTGTGTAGGAAGACATCACTTATCTACCGCACACTACGCCTCGGCTATGGTCGACAAACGTAGCACGAATACTAAGTACTCTACTTCCTAAAATGACGGAGGGTTGCGAATGGTTTTTGTGAAAACCTTTGACGCTTTGAACTTGATCTCGTTGCGGAATCAAATGGTGTTTTTTAAATGGAGTGTTTTTGAGGCTTTTCTAGTTTTGGTAAAGGGGTCACTCCCGGTGAAGGGATCGTCGGCCCTTTCCTCGTCGAATGAGGTGCGGGATATATCATATATATCACTGTGCAAAGCATAAACTATAGAAGCTATCAAAAGACAAATCGAGGGTTGTAGCATCTGCCAGTTATTGCTAAAGGAGTCACTCCCGGTGAAGGGATCTCGGTCCTTTCCTCATCGAATAAGGTGCAGGATGTTCTATAATGAACACCGCGATGCAAAGCAAGAACTGTAGCTACCTGTTTTTTTTTTGAAATTCGATTCCACAACATCAATTAGGTTTATTTTCTTTCATTAATCTCATTAATGAATATCCCATCATTTAAGTCCACCTGAACATCACAGATAAATATAACGTACGCTTATGCCATCCGCATTCGCCTCGATGTCCCGTCTACACCGTTAGGTTAGGTAACTAACGGCAGAGCGAGGCAGGGCTAGCGCGGGTGTAAAACATAAGCAACGTCTATATAATATATCATATATACTATATATAATATCCATCTGAACAAATCACATGATCACATCACAGAAAACGCAGCAGAAAAATATCATATGAAATATTGGATATACTAGGACGTCCGTGTTTTCAATACGAGCCAGTATAAAACACGGATTCCACGGTCGTGATGAATAGCCAGTCCCACACCCCTAGACCCCTACGAGAGCGGCAAGTAACCCTACCAATTCTAGAGTTAGGAGACCCGAACTCGACTCCTCGAGATGGTCTCCCTCTGGACCCTAGAACCCGGTTACTTGTGCTGTCCTCCTTGGGTCTATCCTAGTGCAGAAAAGTAAATAATATACAAATGGTGACATCATCCGCAACCTGGAAGTGCCCCAATAAAAGAATATTACATACAAGTTTTTACATGAATGAAAATGAAAAACGCTCATCTCACATAAAAATCCCCGGCTATTCAAACACGACAATCCAATATAACATATCCAGCAACACATAACAACACATGTCATCAACGTAAGTAAACATGCGTATCCCAAATGTCGTTGACATATAGCAACGAAACCGGCGATATCACATATTACACTTACGGTCACAGAAAAGAAAGTGTAAAACTACAACAGTTGGAATCCGCAACCACCTCAGACATTGCATGCCTGACCAAATGAATTCTTTAGACATCGCATGCCTAACAATTATAAACCCCGCATTTTAGTCTCATTATCGAAAACTCTTTTCAATATCAAGTCGGGCAATTCAAAAGGATTCCCGACATTTTGATCGAATGCTCGTCGCAAACTTTTAGTAGGCGGCTGCACCCCCGACGCCGTCGACAAAGTGCACCAAGGCGGAACACCGCTGCCGCGAGCACCCGAACGGATGCTTTCGGCGGCGGGGTTCTCCTACAGTCACTTGGTCGGGGCTATGGAGTGAGGCTGTCTATTAAGTTTACCCGGCGAGTATCCGCGTATGCTATGTGATTGCGACAGACTTTTGATCACATCAAAATTCCGTGGCAACCGATCAAGTGAGACTAAACTGCTAGATTTATAACATTCATTCAGTAATCTCATAACTACTTGTGAATTCCAATTATTGTATCACATTCCGTATAAATAGAAAATGCTAAACTTTTCGATCGAACAATCGAACACCCAAGTTTTCCCGATACAGCTCAACACATGAAATAAGTTTAAAAACATTCAGTTCGTGCCTCAGTACCAACGGTCCAGCCGTAGAAGGGTCAAGCCAACGCCTCACATGTGGCACGCCGTACTGCCCCAAACCCTAAGGTTCAAAGGGCAGTTCAAGACGGTCACATAATCGAGTTAAGGTTTGTTGTCTTCTAGAGGGTCCGTCGCGTTACTTGCACTACTTAGAACGTCTTTAAACCACGGAAAAATCCAACACTTGGAAATTTTCCGGCAGGGGAAAAAGTGGGTATCTATATCCGGTCGAACTTTTTAACATATTCAAAATTACCCGGAAAAACACACTGACAAAATTAGACAATCCGATCGATACACTGAGGCCCCAATACAACCCAGAAATTTCAACTCTTGAATTCAAATTAAAAATTCCCAGAAAAACAAGCACTAAAAACTAGGAATTACTGTGAAAATATAATTGAATGATTGGACAATTTTGCCGCGGAACCGCCGCAATAGGCATGCTATTGCCGCGGTTCCGCCGCGCTTCTATCGACTCATGGGTCCCGTTTTACACAGTAATTCTTAGAATATTCTACTCAGTTTTCTGCATATTTTTAATTCACAAAAATCCACGAATTTCAAAAATGTACAGAGAGCAATATTAGGGTTAGGGTTTCGGTTCGATCGGATTTCTAACTCCGTCTACGCATTGCCTAAGGCTCTAGCTAGGCTCTGATACCACTGTAGGGTTCCTAGGCACACAAATGAAGTCTTGCAAATGATCAAACACGGCCAATTTAAATTTTACAAGTGCCGAGAAACCCTAATACGGATCGTTAACTAGATATATAGGCTATGCGATGCAAGTTAACGACTTTTAACTAAAGGAAAGAAGCTACAACCTTTGTAGATCCGGTCCTCCACGTCCTAGGCTCCGTGACGAGATCCCTCCGCTGTCCAAATTAAATCCATGACTCTAGCATCGGCTTCATCGGAGAAATGGGCGGGCTTGGTCGTCGGTTCGATGCCGAAGATGATCTACGTCGAGGCATCACAAGATCAAGCTCTAACTTCACCAAGCCTTGAAAACTTGTGAAGGAAACACCCTATACTACTTGGCAAGAGGTAGAGGATGAAGAAATAGGAAGTGGGTTCACTTTAGAATTGGATTTCTCACTTGTTTTCATCACTTGCCATTGATGTAGCAAGCTTTTCTTCATTTCTCATGAAGAAGAAGAAGAAAGAAAAATGAATATGATAAGTGTTTTTCAAAAGAAAATAAAATGAATACTTATCATGTATTCAACCATGGTTTAGTGTAGAGATTTAACTAAGGTTAGATGAATGGTTAGGGTTAGAGAATAGACAAGAATGGTGGACTTGTTCAAAGCTTCAAGAAGCTTCAAATAAAAACAAAACTAGCAACCATTCTTTTCTCTTTATCTTTTCTAAATGAAATAAATAAAATAAATAAATAGATAAATGAATAAGTAAAAGAAATGAAACCCTAACCACTAACTAACCATGGTTTAATTCTTTACACAAAACCAAGCCAGAATGTATCATCAAACATGATACAATCATGTGCACAAAAAATATATCACATATACAATGTGCATTTCAAGTGAGTAAATCCATTTAAAGTGAACCAATACTAGTTAATGCAAAGTAATATATCAAATATATAATTATACATTAAATCATTAAATCAACACTTGATTCAATGATCCGGTCATGTCGCATATAACCGGCTAGTATCCAATGTATCGGCTTATCGAATCGATCCTTGATTCGATAACTAGGTTATATCGCATATAACCAATCAATACATTCATCGCGAGAATGGAACACGGTATCACATACACGAATTATCCTCGGTCCCGCACATATCTCATATGCGCTCCTATTTCATTTCGCTTGAGCTAGGAAACCTCTGTGTAGGACTCTAAAGACTCGTCAATACGCCGGCAGCAGATGATGATCATATCAAACACCCACAAGCCGCAAGCGGTCTGCTAAACGTAACGGCCACCCGGGTATTGAGCGATCAGAAGATCGACGAGCAAGCCCGCTCACACTCCTGTGAATCCAACCAGTAACACTTACCGTACAGTCTGGTCTGTTCGTCTGATATGTCGCATATCTCGCCTAGGGGTGGTAAATGTCAGACCCCAATAGCTTGATAAGCCATGCCGACGTAAGGTCCATGACATGTGTGAAACTACTGATAACACTTACCAGTAGGTCACTGCAACCCTGGCCAGGGATTTCCTGTTATGGCCAGTCGAGCATAGCGCAACATCAACCCCCAATACCGGGAGAGACGAATCCCCTCCTATCGCTCATTGCCTCCATGTGAATCGGGACTGTACCCAAAAACCACCTGTTTGCACGACTCAGTAGAGCCGTGGTAGGGTGGAAATCAAAGCACAGTGGGAGACACACAAGACTCTATGACGATCTCGGGTCAACAGACTAAGCTGTACCAGTGTCACCAGAGAACTGCCATCTGACGTGAGGTATAATACCATCTGGGAGTTCTCGGCGAGTCCGTTCAGTGTACCCAGTCCCCACTGAGCACCCGCATACCATCTCCGATGTCAAACACCAATGGATATGGGATCATCCATCTCCCATCACATGGGTCGAGAAGATATACGCTAGTCTACTCTGGAATATCGATGCCCCGTCTCGATATTCCCACGACTAGGAACAATGAAGGATGTACTCATTGACTACCCAGGCCCTACTAGTATGATCTTCATCATAGTCCTGGAAGTCGAGTACACATCCTAAAGGCTTTATCAACATGTAATCAGAGAGACAGAGAGTATACATGTTAAGATAAGGAGCAACCAGATAGTATACTATCATGTCGAGCAAGAAAGTCCTACCTATATATGTCCCAGCATCCACTACAATATACATCCAATGTACAGCAATGGCCTCTAGGGCATACATATAACTAACACCTAGTATGACTTGTAATATCATATCAGTGTCCTTACTTTCTAAAGAGGGATATGATTTTACATTCGTAAGCGATGTGGTACACATCCACCTAAATCAAGTTCTGATTGGGTCCGGTACATTAGATGACGGTATATACGTATTAAATCAAGCTCAGGTTTTCAATGTCCAGAACACCCTTAAAAGAAAGTCTCCGGAAATAAATCAGGCTTTCTTATGGCATTGTAGACTAGGTCATATCAATGAAACATGGTTGACTAAGTTACATAGTGAAGGATATTTGAATCCGTTCGAATATCAATCTTATGCTACTTGTGATTCTTGTCTCATGGGAAAGATGACAAAGACTCCGTTTACTGGACACGGAGTGAGAGCGAGCGAGCTCTTAGGACTCATACACAGTGATGTGTGCGGTCCAATGTCTACACATGCGAGAGGTGGTTATTCCTACTTCATTACTTTTATAGATGATTTCTTCAGGTATGGACATATCTTCTTGATGAAGCATAAATCCGAGGCCTTTGAGAAATTCTAGGAATACAAGAATGAAGTGGAAAACCAAACAGGCAAAAGTATCAAGACACTGAGATCTGGTCGAGGTGGTGAATACTTAAGTGCCGAGTTCCTGGTATACTTAAAAGAGAATGGAATTCTCTCTCAGCTTACTCCTCCATACACACCACAACACAATGGTGTATCGGAAAGGCGGAATCAAACCCTATTGGATATGGTTCGTTCCATGATGAGTAAGGCTGAGTTACCGCGATCCTTCTGGGGTTATGCACTAGAATCAAGTGCATATTTTTTGAATAAGGTTCCAACCAAGACTGTGCCTACCACACCATATCAGATGTGGAGTGGGAAGAAACCCCATCTTCAGTGCCTGAAGATATGGGGATGTCCAGCTTTTGTAAAAAAGCAGCATGCGGACAAGCTCGAGGCACGCTCGGTACTGTGTAAGTTTGGGGGATACCCAAAGAACTCCAGGGGTATCTTTTCTATTACCCAGAGGAACAAAAGGTTTTTGTTTCTCAGCATGCCCACTTCTTGGAAGCTGAATTTTTAGAAAATCAGAAGAGTGGGAGCGCAATAGAACTGGAAGAAATTCCAGAACCACAAGCTGTTACTGAAGGTTTGGTAGAACCAGAAGCTTCAGAAGAAAGGGACATCCCAGCGCCTATTCGCAGAAGTAGTAGGAAGTCTCATCCGCCCGAGAGATACTATGGTTTTATCATAGGCGGAGATAGAGAGGATTGCATCATTGATAATGATGACCCTACTAGCTTCCAGCAAGCCATTCAGAGCGGCGACTCGGTAAAATGGCTGGATGCAATGCGGACCGAGATGGAGTACCAACAAAGTATGGACTTTGGACATTGCTCTAGAAGGGGTAAAACCCGTAGGCTGTAAATGGATCTTCAGAAAGAAGATTGGTGTAGATGGACAGGTTGAAACCTATAAGGCTAGATTTGTTGCAAAGGTTTTTTTTCAAAGACCTGGTTTGGACTATGACGAAACATTTTCTCCAGTGGCTATGCTCAAATCCATTCGGGTCCTTCTTGCCATTGCTGCCTTCCATGATTATGAGATCTGGCAGATAAACGTAAAGACGGCTTTTCTAAATGGTAATTTGGATGAGTGCGACTATATGGATCAGCCAGAGGGATTCATTCAGAGTGGGAGCAGCGGGAAAGTGTGCAAGTTGCTTAAGTCCATTTATGGACTAAAGCAGGCATCGCGGAGTTGGAACATTTGTTTTGAAGATACTGTCAAAGAATTCGACTTTATCAAAAATCCAGATGAACCATGCATATATAATAAGATTGTAGTGAGAACTGTAGTATTCCTCGTCTTGTACATGGATGAAATTCTCTTAATAGGAAATGATATTCCTATACTACAGTCAGTCAAAAGATTCTTGTCACAGAAGTTCTCCATGAAGGACCTGTGTGATGCCACCTACATTCTGGGGATCCAGATCTATCGTGATAGATCAAAGAGGATGTTGGGATTTTCACAGTCCAGGTACATAAACATCATATTGAAAAAATTTAGTATGGAAGATTCTAAGCGCGGTAACCTACCGGCTTGTCACGGAATCACCCTCTCCAAAGAGATGTCTCCCAAGACTGATTTGGAAAGGGCTCTCATGTCGATTATACCCTACGCTTCTGCGGTAGGCTCTATAATATATGCGATGTTTTGTACCAGACCAGATGTAGCATACGCATTAAGCGTTGTAAGCCGGTATCAGTCCAACCCAGGGGAGAAGCACTGGATAGCAGTAAAGAACATTCTCAAGTACCTGAGGAGGACTAAGGAGATGTTCTTAGTGTATGGCGGAAAAGACCTCCAGATCGAGGCCTTTGCTGACTCCAGCTTCCAGAGTGACAAGGATGACTCCAAGTCCATGTCGGGTTATGTCTTTACCCTTAATGGAGGGGCGGTCTGTTGGAAGAGCTCCAAGCAGGACACCGTTGCCGACTCAACGATGGAAGTGGAGTACATAGCTTCTTGCGATGCCGCAAAAGAAGCTGTCTGGGTGAAGAAGTTCCTCATAGAACTTCAGGTGGTTCCTACCATTGTTGATCCAATACTTCTGTATTGCGACAACAATGGCGCTATAGCTTTAGCGAAGGAACCCAGGTCCCATCCGAATTCCAGACACATCTTAAGGCGGTATCACCTAATCAAGGAGATCATAGATCGCCGGAAGATCGAGGTGAAGAGAGTAGATACGGAGAATAACACAACTGATCCATTCACAAAGGCCATTCCTCAGACGCATTTTGAGAGGCTATTCGAGATGATATGTCTGCGATATGCCAGCACATGGCCCTAGTGCAAGTGGGAAATTGTTAGTGTATATGCCCTAGAGGCCATTATTGTATCATACTGGATTGTATATTACTTAATGGAAGCTTTGGATATTCACAGTTGTATTAACAGTCTTGCTAAAAATGGTAGAATGCTACTTGGTTTGTATCTACTTTAATATGTGCATGTGTTTCTTTTAACATATCGCTTATACATATTAGTAGATCCCTTAGGATCTTTTCTTGATTACCAGCGTTGTGATGACAGTCACACTAGTTGGGGCTGGGTAGTCTACAAGCACATCCTATACAGGTCCCTGGTCGTAGGATTATCGACACGGGGCATCGAAACTCTGGAGTAGACTGGTGTATACGCTTCTCATCCCAGGTCGGGAGATGGTCTATCCCACAGCCATCAGTACGTCGTACTAAAGATAATATGCATGTGCTCGTTAGATTACGAGTACACCGGACAGGACTCATCGGGAACTGCAGGTTGGAATTATACCCATCGTTAGATTGCAGTTCCCAGGTGACATGAGTACAGCTTAGTCCGTCGACTTGACACTGCTATTTCTCCTCGAGTGTGATCCCACTATACTTAGATCACTACCCGACCACGACTCAAAGGAGTCATGCAAACAGGCAGTAGTGTAAGTGTACGGCGGCGCCTCGGCCGTCAATCCGACGCCGGAATGCGGAAGCGATGCTTTTCTTTAACTTTTCAAACCGGCACCACCGCGCACTATAAACCCGGATCGTGCCATTAATCTAGTCTTAGCTTTCTAGAAAGGGGGTAGAGAGATATACCGAGCGATCCGTATCCCTCGGTCTTCTCGTCGTCGTCCCGATCTCCCCGCGGAATCTCCGGTCTCCACCAAGTCGCCGGAAGGGCACCACATCGCCTGCTTCTTTTACAAGCTCCCACCTCTATACCGAGGCAACTCGGGCACGAAGTTGGCGAGTCGACGTGCCCAAGATTTGCTGTAGAATGTGTGTAGAACTCATGTCTTATTTTGGGGTTTATGGAAGTTGCCTTTGGTGGAGGAAATTAACTGTGAACTTTTGTGGAGGAACTTGGGGATTTTTCTAGCATCAAGAGAGCAAAAACCCCCACTACAAAAAAATGGGCAGCCCCTCCTCACTTGGCCGGCCCCATGAGGTGGTAGAGGAGAGAATGAGAGAGAGAGAGTGAGTGAAAAAGATAGTCATAAGAATAATGCAAGTGAGAGAAATGGTCATCATGCAAGAATCATCATCACTAGCAAAACCAACACACCAAACCCACCATCATGACCCTCCATCATCACTCACAAAAGTCAAGTCATCATGGAGTCAAAACAAGTCACTGGGTCAAGGGATGGTGCAACCATCATGATCCAATAATATGCAAAGACCCCCTTCCAAATTGCTTATTTACACAAATGCAAATAAGCCCTACTCCACCAATCTTCGGCCAATGAAAGATACAAAGAAAAATGGCCGAAACGGAAAGCAAACTGGCAACTCCAGAAAACTGGTCCCGTAATAAATTACAGGAAAACCCCGATACTGTGTATACACACCCGCATCTGTATTCCGACCGAATACAAATGCAATGAAACAAATCTACACAGTACTATACTAGGATCCGGCTTAAACCAAAGCCGGCTAGTAATATCCGTCCGATCCTGATCCGTGCAATACCGCACGTATCTGATCGAACCCTGCCATATATCCATACGGCCTCTAGTACTAACCGTCCGATCCTGATCCGTGCAATACCGCACGTATCTGATCGAACCCTGACATATCTCCATACGGTCTCTACAGCGTTTCGCCCGAAACTTGAGTAACTGAATGTGGGGGACTCTAAAGACTCGTCAATACTATGGCTGTGGATTTAACCACTAGCACGTTAGAGATATTAGCCATACGTGACGGGCTACCAGCTATTGACCAAAAGGGACGTCGATGAGCGAACTCATCCTGACACCCTACTGAGCCTGTCAGTGATAATATCCGTACAGTCCGGTCCGTTCGTCTATGAGCATCACATGGCGGGCCTAAGGGGTTGGTAAAAGTCAGACCCCCAAAAGCGGTACAAGTCGTGTCGGAGTGTAGCCCAGAACACCCTGAGATACTACTGGAATACCTACCAGTAAATCTCCTGCCTTGGCCAAGGACTTCGTGTAATGGCTCTCCTAGACACAGCGCGACCTCGCCCCCAATACCGGGAGAGACGAACCCCTGAAGATCCGCTCACTGCCTCCATGTGCTCGGGACTGTACCCAACTAAAACCTGTTTGCACGTCTCCTTTGAGCGTGGTAGGGTAGTAATCAAAGTACAGTGGGAACTCACATGAGACAAATGACGATCCCCAGGTCGATGAACTAACATGTACACATGTCTCCAGGGAACTGCAATCTGACGTCTGGTATAAGACCAACTAGCATGTTCCCGGCGAGTCCTGTCCGGTGTACTCATAACCCAATGAGCACCTGTATACATCTTAGGTGATCCAACTGACACCAGTGGCTTGTGAGACCGGCCACCGCCCCTCGTCGGGGTCACGAATGTATACACTAGTCTACTCTGGAGTATCGATGCCCTGTCTCGAAACTCCCACGACTAGGGACCTTTTAAGGATGTGCTTATAGACTACCAGCTCCCACGTATATGATCGCCCTCATACTGCTGGCAGTCAAGCAAGAATCCTAAGGGCTCTATCAACGTGCAATAGTGACCTGTCAGGTCACCTAAAGCAGTACACGATGATAAAGATAAACCAGATAGCATACTATCATCTCGAGTAAGACTGTCCTACTGGGATAGGTCTTCCTTCAATCATTGCAATCACGTGCCTGTGATCCAATAATTGACTCTGAGGGCACTATCTCCAACAATCTCCCACTTGCACTCAAGGCTAATTATTGCGATGTCGCATACTCACAGCCCGTGTGATACCGAATACCCAACTCCTCTACTAGTCAGTCTCACAAAGCTCGTTTGCGAAACTATTGCGTTCGAGGAATAGCCTCAGTGAGTGGATCCGCTATGATGTTTCTTTCTATGTCTCTCTATATCTCAAGTTCGCGGAGAAACCCATCTCCTGAAATGAGCAATACCTGTCTTAGAATGTGTCTAGATGTCTGATGGGACCTAGCTCATAAATGAACTCCAAATCCAAACTTCTTACACTGTATCGTCAACTGAACTTAATCAGTATCCTGCGCCATGCCTCCCTCAGTATTGCCTTGGACCACCTTTCCAAAATACTGCCCCTCGTCAGAAGGAAAACTATAACTCTGACAACCTCCTTGTCGTCCAAGTCACCTTGGAAGCCTGGAATGATAACTGTCTCTCGAATGAGGCTGTCGTTATCATATCCCTAGAACATCCACTTATGTTCTAAAACTGCTTCCGACTGTTTCTCCAGGATTGGATCAATGTCAACTTATTGCATCTAGTGCAAGAACAACATCTGGTGTGGTACTTGACATCTTATGATTGACTCAATTGCCTAAGCAAGTGATCTGCCAATCATGCACATCCCTCTCCCCTTTAGTCTGTAAGACACCTTTAGAGAGGGTGACTCCATCACCTGCAGGTACACTACCGTGCCAGGAGTCATCCATTCTAAATGCTCTTAGAATGCTGTCTAAGTACCCTTAATTGGGAAACCACCCAAATCTAGATCTAAAACCATAGATCTAGTAACCAGTATGTCTGATATAATGTCCAAGTCCCATGTGGAGAAACCACTGTGTGACGACCAAAGTATAACCGATCGTAGTGTAGGAATATCACTTCCTACTCTGTGTATGTCATCCAAATACCATGACATCACACCCTACTACCTTCTCAACAGATCCATCCCCTATTCTGATGAAGTCAAATCTATGACTGTCACGTCAGAAATAGATGATCTTTCTCCGCTGTATCTGCTTTAGTCTATAAATAGACATAAGCCACCTGTCCACCAATGCTTCCGTTGCTCCCACTGTCTACGACAACCCTCTAGCAGAGTCATATTGACGTACACTTCTAAAGCCAGTTTAGAACGACGCTATACTCATCCTCCTGCCGGGTCTCGCAGCCTGGAACAACAGCAATAGCAAGTGTGGGTAAACAAGAACTTTCCTGTCACCGTCCTTGAGGCTACCGGAGTACCTCTCGGGTGCCTGAGGTTACCCACCTTATCTGCGGAGTGGCCAATGGAATGTCAATCCAGATTGAATCTTTAGGTTCCTTATCAAATCTTCAGTAATCGTTTGTGGTTCTGGAATCACTTCCAGTTCTTCCATACTCCCACTACTGTTTTCTGAAAAAAATCCATTTTTAATAAAACTGTGGCGAGTCTAGAACAATATCGCTATTGATCTTCTAGATGGTAGAAAGTCAACCGTCGTCATAGCCTGGGTCAACCCACAAACAGCCATTACATAAACGTGCCTTGAGTTGTCCAGAGTCTGGTTTTAAGCATAAGCCGGACAACTCCCCGTACCTTAACATCGTTAAGATATGAACTGTTCTATATCCAATATAGAACCAGAGGCACTGATTTAATTGAACCAGATTCAAATCATGCAGCTGTCTCCAGTGCATGTCTACTAAATGGAAAGAGGCCGATCAGCGTTACTCAACTTAGGAATGCT
This sequence comes from Agapanthus africanus, assembly GCA_030015575.1. NCBI lineage: Eukaryota > Viridiplantae > Streptophyta > Magnoliopsida > Asparagales > Amaryllidaceae > Agapanthus > Agapanthus africanus. Next base: position 604,840,707 of record JASDDO010000019.1, on the reverse strand, counting down.
ACCAATTATGAGTAACCTGAAAAGAGAAGCTAGTTCTCTTAATCATTACTATCAACTGAATACCATACTCAAGTATCTACATCTCCGATCACTTTGAGGAATCCCGATACTTGCAACACCTGGTTCTCTACTTTATCCAAATACCTATAACTTCTCAAAATTCGGACCCTGTGTTTCCACGAAACACCTGTCTAAAAACTAGAGAAGTCATAAGTAAACCGAATATAGTACGAGGACCAACCCCTCTGTCCTAATGGACGCTGGACAACATACAATACTCTGTATAAGTCCCTTGAGTCTGATAACTCATTCACTATGTGTCGTAGGTTGAAAACTGTACTATGGTTATGAAGAATTACACCGCTGTTTAATGCTCCTTACCTAACCATCCACTGATATAGGTAAATGTCATAGACATAATTTCAAAAAGATATAACTCACTCTATAAAAATAGACGTACAGATATATCAATTTGAAATTGGTGCATAACAGCGGATATTCAAAACCAAATATTTGCCGACCGGCAAACAACCCAGGCGACTTCCTCAAATATCACCGATTACAACGAATCCCGATATAATGAGGATGATCACCCAATTCCCAATAACTTACTCCCACTCATCATCTGTAAAACCATACAGATGTGAGAATTATACTTGGTAAATACATACCCTGGAGCAAGTGTCTAATTGGGAAATTAGTTTTCCTTTAATAGTACACAGTGAAACTGAAACATTGAAATGTTTCGATGGGGTATCCCGGTATTCCTAGTAATGTCTCTTCCATTATCCAGATTCACAACTGTAACCGTGTAATTCTTTGCCACCTCTCTAAATCCCTTTATATGTCTTTAGTCATTACCTTCTGTACACCCCTTTAGGCCAAATGGTTTTCTTCCTTCCCTACCGTTCGGCACCAGCCTATGGTTTGGAAGAAGACTATCCAATAAGCATAATGGGTGTACTGTCCTAATCCTAGGAACACTCGCAATGCAAGAGAAGGTGAAGATAAAAGACAACCGAATAAACCTTATTCCTATTTCTCCTGAACCAGAATCCATCCCCGAACTGGAACAAGTTCCTTTCGAGTTCGTATATAACCATACGATGGAGTATCCAATAAACTGTGGATCTTCGTAGTGATACGGAGTGTTCTGGAGAAATACAAAGGTGATTTAGGATTGGCGAATAAATACTTGGTTTGGTCGTGAATAGCAGTCGCAATTTACTTTGCCCTCTTACTAATCCATTTCTATGTCTTTACATAATACCATCTGTACACCATCGTTAGGCTAATTGGTTTTCTTCATTCCCCACCGGTCGGCACCAGCCTAAGGTTTGGAAGAAGACTATCCAATTTGCGTAATAGGTGTACTATCTCCTAAACCAAGGAGTACTCGCAACCTGAGAGAAGGTAAAAGGAAAAGGCAACTGAATAGTCATATCCGTTTTCTCCAGAACCGGAAACCATCCTCGAATAAATTCCTTCGAGTTCGTATATAACCATACGATGGTTTTGTCAAATGGAAGTGGACATTCGTAGTAATACGGGGTGTCCTGTAGAAAAGGGTAAAAGTAGGAGTGGCAATGAGGTTTGCAACTCTGACAATCCAAAAGCCAGTGTTTAAGAAGGTTCGGTTAATTTGGTCACTGAGTCATAGTCTTAGGGTCGGGTCAATGGTCGCTGCCAAAGAGAGAGAGAAAAGAAATACTCAGCGTGCACTCTAACCTAGATCAGAATGGTTACCAATTTATCTAATCTGGAAACCTCCCACTGTACCGTCAAATTCTCCTCCAAACCTGAAAGAAGAATTAGTCGGGATCACCCGAGGAGTAAACCAACTCATCAGTGGGAATCGGGATCTAACTATCATTGCATGATAACGTGACGGAATCCGCTCACGTCATCACACTCCAGAAGGTATGCGCATATCGAGCAAGTTTCAGTTTCTTTAGAAACTCCTGATGTGGATTTCTGCCCCATGCTCTTATGACCTTGACTTTGGCCAACAAATCATAAGTCACATGTCAAGTTCTACCCGTCATTCTCCGGGTAATTTGAGCCCACCCGCACAAGCCCTTGACTTTGGCCAACAAGGCTATACGACTGCCCCAAACCAACGCATCTATATATGCTGCATATGAATACCCAACAGCTACCAAACACTGTGCCTTGACTTTGGCCAACAAACATAGCTTGAATACTATTGACCACCCATATGAAACGACGGAGGGCTACGAATGGTTTCTGGCGAAAACCTTTAACGTAATGAACTTGATATCGTTGAAGGAACTGGATAGCTTTTAAGAAAATATAGTGACGAAAACCTTTGCTAAAGAGGTTACTCCCGGTGAAGGGATCTCGGCTCTTTCCTCGTAGAATGAGGTGCGGATATTCCAACTGAATACCACGGTGCAAAGCAAAAGTAATCGGCTATAGTGAAGTTATTGCCTTGACGCAAACTTTTTGTCCAACGGGTCACTTCCGGTGAAGGGATCTCGGCCCTTGCCTCGTCGACTGAGGAGCAGGATATTCTAACTGAATACCACGATGCAAAACAAAAGAGAACGTCATTGCAATAACAGCTTTTTGAAAAGTGTTCCAACAACATCAGATTAGGTTTGTTTTTAACTTGCATTGATCCGAATCAACGCAGTCCCATCAATTGACCACACCACAAAGAACGAAATATAATGATGTACGTATATGCCATCCGCATTCGCCACTGGGTCCTGTCATTACCCGTTAAGTTAGCTAACTAACGACCGAGCGGGGACTGGACTAGCGCGGATGCAAAACATATACAACATCTAATAATATATATACCAATATATAATATTTCGCTCAAGGCGTGATAAAAAATGCAACATCACAGAAATGTACAGCATCACAGAACAATACAGATATCTGGGACCCCCGGGTTTCTCAGAGCCACTACTGAAACCCGACGTTCCCCTGGTCGTGTGGATAGCCTGTGCAATGAAATCCTAGACCCCTACGGGTGCAGCAAGTTACCCACCAAAACCTGAAGCGAGGCAGCCCCCTTTGTAAGTCCATGTCACGCACCCCACTAACTTGCGGGGAGGCGGAATATATGAAAAACGATTATCAAAGCTTCGTAACACGGACTTGAGCACATGAATCGTAATCTAAACCATTGCTAACGTTATACTATAGGTTTAACTACTCGGTACCGGAGTTATACCTCACGTTACATGTCCTTCGGGTCTTCATCGCTGTCCTCCACTCCTCGTAGGCTCCTTGGAACATCGGCAACTTCACGGCCTCCTCGAATCAAAGACGATCCACCCGAAAGCTCCTACGCCAAGCTAAATCTCAAACTTGAGATAACTAGGTTGCTTAAAGTGCTAATCTAAGCTACCTAGAGGATATAGAGTGAGGTTATGAATGTTTTAGTCTATCTAACCCTTGATCTCAACACATGAGAGGTTAGGGTTAGGGTTTCAAGAGAGAGTGAGCTTGAGGAGAGAGAAGGAGAAGATGAGAGTGAGAACAAAAAACCTTCTCACTTGAATATATGATACATAATGAATTATCAAATAATATCAATTAATTGATTATTCACCATGTTTCATTTAATCAAGGAGAGTGATTCATCATATGAGTCACTAGATCATTAATGAAGCATTAATGATATGATGAATCATATAAATGAGTCACACAAAGTAATCATGAAAAAGCCACCTCAACCCCTCATGTCACCACTCTTCTAGAACCTTCTCGACAAATTACGAGAACGCCCTTCCAATCCGTGAAAACACGGAAAAACTTTAGACTGTATAAATCCAATAACCTTATACTAGAATCTGGCTTAAACCAAAGACGGCTAGTATAAACTGTCCGAAAAGTCGTACGTGCGAAAACACACGTATACATCCGAACGCTCGTCGTAAAACCATACGACCTCTATATCGTTTCGCCTGGAGCAGGGAAACTCTCTGTGTGGGACTCTAAAGACTCGACACTACGCTGGCAGTGGGTTTAACCACAGACCGCAAGCGGCACTAGCTGTACGTAACGGTCCCCAGGTAGATGTCGATAAGAAGGCCGATGAGGAAAATCATCCGAACTCCCACTGAGCCTGATGTGACAATCTTCGTACAGTCCGGTCTGTTCGTCTAAGACTATCGCATATCAAGCCTAGGGGGCGGCAAGCGTCAGTCCCCTAATAGCTGTATAAGTCGTGTTGGAGCGAAGCCCATTACACCCTGAGAAGCTACTGGAACCTACGAGTATATCTCGTTTGCCCTGGCCAGGGACTTTGTGTAATGGCTCTCTGACACATCGCGATATCATCTCCAAATACCGGGAGAGACGAATCCTATCTAACCGCCACTTCCTCCAAGTGCTCGGGACTGCACCCAACTGCTACCTGTTTGCACGACTCCTTTGAGCCGTGGTAGGGTAGCAATCTAAGAACAGTGGGACACACTCGAGGCGAAGCAGCAGTGTCAAGTCTGCGGACTATGCTGTACTCATGTCACCTGGGAACTGACAACTGACGATGGGTATAATACCAACCAATCAGTTCCTCGGCGAGTCCTGTCCGGTGTACCCGTAACCTAACGAGCACCTGTATACTATCTCCAGTACGGCGTACTGATGGCTGTGGGACAGACCATTTCCCCAACTGGGATGAGAAGCGTATACACTTAGTCTACTCCGGAATATCGATGCCCTATCTCGATAATCCAACGACCAGGGACCTGTATAGGATGTTGCTTACAGACTACCCAGCCCCCACTAGTGTGACTGCCATCACGACGCTGGTAATCAAGCAAAGATCCTATAGGCTCTACTAATATGTATAAGTGATACGTTACAAGAAACATATGCACATATTAAAGTAGACTCAAACCAAGTAGCATACTACCATTTTTAGCAAGACTGTTATATACAACTGTGAATATCCCAAGCTTCTATTAAGTAATATACATGCTAGTATGATACAATAATGGCCCCTAGGGCATATACACTAACAATCTCCCACTTGCACTAGGGCCATGAGCTGGCATATCGTAGACCTATTATCTCGAATAGCCTCTCGAACTGCGTCTGAGGAATGTCCTTTGTGAATGGGTCAGCAATGTTATCCTCCGTCTTTACTCTCTTCACCTCGATCTCCCGGCGATCTATGATCTCCCTGATCAGGTGATACCGCCTTAAGATGTGTCTGGACTTCTGATGGGACCTGGGTTCCTTCGCTAAAGCTATAGCGCCGTTGTTGTCACAATACAGAGGTATTGGATCAACACTGGTAGGAACCACCTGAAGTTCTGTGAGGAACTTCTTCATCCAGACTGCTTCTTTTGCGGCATCGCAGGCAGCTATGTACTCTGCTTCCATCGTTGAGTCTGCAACGGTCTCCTGCTTGGAACTCTTCCAACAGACCACCCCTCCATTGAGGGTAAAGACATAACCCGACATGGATTTGGAATCATCTTTGTCACTCTGGAAGCCGGAGTCGGCAAAGGCCTCCATCTGGAGGTCTTTTCCGCCATACACCAAGAACATCTCCTTAGTCCTTCTCAGGTACTTGAGAATGTTCTTTACTGCTATCCAGTGCTTCTCCCCTGGGTTTGCTTGATACCGGCTTACTACGCTCAATGCGTATGCTACATCTGGTCTGGTACATAACATCGCATACATTATAGAGCCTACCGCAGAAGCGTAGGGTATAATCGACATGCGATCCCTTTCCAAATCAGTCTTCGGAGACATCTCTTTGGAGAGGGTGATTCCGTGACAAGCCGGTAGGTTACCGCGCTTAGAATCATCCATACTGAATCTCTTCACTATGGTGTCTATGTACGTGGACTGCGAAAGTCCCAACATCCTTTTTGATCTATCACGATAGATCCGGATTCCCAGAATGTAGGTGGCGTCACCCAGGTCTTTCATGGAGAATTTATGTGACAAGAATCTTTTGACTGACTGTAACATAGGAATATCATTTCCTATTAGGAGAATGTCATCCACGTACAAGACGAGGAATACTACAGCTCTCCCTACATTCTTACTGTATATGCATGGTTCATCTGGATTTTTGATAAAATCAAAATTTTTGACAGCATCATTAAAACAGATGTTCCAACTCCGTGATGCCTGCTTTAGTCCATAAATGGACTTAAGCAGCTTGCATACTTTACCGCTGCTCCCACTCTGAATGAATCCTTCTGGCTGATCCATATAGACGCTTTCTTCCAAATTACCATTTAGAAAGGCCGTCTTTACGTCCATCTGCCAGATTTCATAATCGTGGAAGGCAGCAATAGCAAGAAGGACCCGAATAGATTTAAGCATAGCCACTGGAGAAAAGGTTTTGTCGTAGTCCAAACCAGGTCTTTGACGGAAACCCTTTGCAACAAGTCTAGCCTTATAGGTTTCAACCTGTCTATCTATACAAATCTTCTTTTTGAAGATCCATTTGCATCCTACGGGTTTTACCCCATCTGGAGCAATGTCCAAAGTCCATACTTTGTTGGTGTACATAGACTCCATTTCGGTCCGCATTGCATCCAGCCATTTTACTGAGTCACCACTCTGAATGGCTTGTTGGAAGCTAGTAGGCTCATCGTAATCAATAGTGCAATCCTCTCTATCCCCGTCTATGAGAAAACCGTAGTATCTCTCGGGCGGATGAGATTGCCTACTACTCCTGCGGAGTGGCGTTGGGATGTCCTGTTCTTCTTGAACTTCTGGTTCTACCAAACATTCAGTAACAGTTTGTGGTTCTGGAATTTCTTCCAGTTCTACTGTGCTCCCACTCTTCTGATTTTCTAAAAATTCAGTTTCCAAGAAGTGGGGATGCTGAGAAACAAAAACCTTTTGTTCCTCTGCGGAATAGAAAAGATACCCCCTAGAGTTCTTTGGGTATCCCACAAACTTACACAGTACTGAGCGTGCCTCGAGCTTGTCCGTATGCTGCTTTTTTACAAAAGCTGGACATCCCCAAGTCTTAAGATACTTAAGACAGGGTTTCTTGCCACTCCACATCTGATATGGGGTGGTATGCACAGTTTTGGTTGGAGCTTTGTTTAAGAGATATGCAGCTGTTTCTAGTGCATAACCCCAGAAAAATCGCGGCAACTCAGCCTTACTCATCATGGAACGAACCATATCTAATAGGGTTCGATTCCTCCTTTCCGATACACCGTTGTGTTGTAGTGTTTATGGAGGAGTAAGCTGAGAGAGAATTCCATTCTCTTTTAAGTAACCTAGGAACTCGGCACTTAAGTATTCACCACCTCGATCAGATCTTAGTGTCTTGATACTTTTGCCGGTTTGTTTTTCCACTTCATTCTTGTATTCTCGAAATTTCTCAAAGGCCTTGGATTTATGCTTCATTAAGAAGATATATCCATACCTAGAGAAATCATCTGTAAAAGTAATGAAGTATGAATAACCACCTCGCGCATGTATAGACATTGGACCGCACACATCACTGTGTATGAGCCCTAAGAGCTCGCTTGCTCTTACTCCGTGTCCAATAAACGGAGTCTTTGTCATCTTTCCTATGAGACTAGATTCACAAGTAGCATAAGATTGATATTCGAACGGATTTAAATATCCTTCTCTATGTAACTTAGTCAACCTTCTCTCATTGATGTGACCTAGTCTATAATGCCATAAGAAAGCCTGATTTGTTTCCGGAGACTTTCTTTTAAGTGTGTTCTGGACACTGAAAATCTGAGCTTGATTTAATACGTATATTCCGTTTTCTAATGTACCTGACCCAATCAAATCTTGATTTAGGAGGATGTGAACCACATCTCTTGTAAAAGCAAAATCATATCCTTCCTTAGAAAGTAAGGGTACAGATATGATATTACAAGTCGTACCTGGTACATAAAAACAGTTACGCAGAATCAATATCTGCCCAGTTGTCATCCCAAGATGATATTCACCTACGGATTCAGCGTCCATGCTCATTCCGTTAGCAACTGTGAGGGTCATGTCACCTATCCCGATAACCCTACGATTTCTCAGAGCCTGTAATGAATTACAAATGTGAGTTCCTGATCCGGTATCCAATACCCAGGAAGTAGGGTTAACTGACATACAGTTCTCTATCATAAACACACCCAAAGTCGAAGCCACAACATGCTTCGTATCCTGGCTACTAGCTTCTAAAGCCCTACAATCACTCTGCCAATGCCCAATCCCATAGCAATAGGAATGTCCCTCAATAGGGTGGTCCAGCTTGTCATAGGCAATGGACATCTGGACAGAATTTTGCCATTCATATAAGTCAGATTCAGTCAAATTTTTATCTAGATGTAACCTATGTGTGGTCACAGGGTCGCTGCAATTTAAGAGAGAGAAGAAGATACTATTAGCATGATGCTCTTGCAAGTTTATAGTGGTTTAATTTATCTAAACAGGATGGCTCCCACTGTTTCTCGAATCCCTCCTCAAACCATAAAAGAAGAATTAGCCAGGACAATTCTCACCGTACAATACTTGCTTAACCGTTCAGCCAGGCCAGTGTCGATACTTCGAGGGAGGTTTTCCAACGCTTTCGCGAAGTTCCTTAATTAAATAACCTCTTTTCTCTGGGGGCGTAACCCCGCTGACACCTTTCTTGGCACCTACTTGGTTTATAGCATTGATCGTTAAGTGACGAATCCCCTGATAAGTAGAATGTACTCACAGTAGGATCGGGATCCAAAATATCATCGTAAGATAATGTTGAAGGAATCCTACCAACATTCATCAAACTCCAAAATGGTATGCATCTCTCTGCAAATTTCAGTTTCTTTTGAAACTCCCGATATGGATTTTTGCCCCATGCTCTTATGACCTTGACGAAGGTCAACAAATCATAAGTGACATGTCAAGTTCTACCCGTCATTGTCCAGGTTAATTTGAACCCATCCGTACATACCCTTGACGAAGGTCAACAAGGTAATACGACTGTCCCAAACCAACGCATCTATCTATGCTACATATGAACACCCAACAGCTACCAATCACTATGCCTTGACGAAGGTCAACAAACATAGCTTGAATACTATTGAATATCCGTATGAAATGACGGAGGGCTACGAATGGTTTTGGCAAAACCGTGAACGTAGTGAACTTGATATAATCGAAGGAACCTGATACTTTTTAAAAGGAGTGGTTAAAGCTCCGCAATTTAAAAAATTCTGATCCTTTTAAAATAACCTAGTGGTTTCTTTTTAAATTTGTTCCAACGATTAAACTTTGGTTTATTTTCTTTGCATTATAATAATGCGTCCCATCAATTAATCTTATCATTGCAGAAAACAACGAAAATACCACATCCTCTTATGCCATCCGCATTCGCCACGGGGTCCCGTCATCACCCGTTAGGTTACTTAACTAACGACAGAGCGGGGGCTGGGCTAGCGCGGGTGTAAAACATAAGTGACGTCTAATAGCTATCATATATAGATATTGTACATTCGTCAGACGCAATAATAAGCATTCCAGATCACAGATAAGCTTTATTGGATATGCAAGTAATCCGCGTTTCTTTTGAGCCTGCAATGAAAGACGGATTACACAGTTGTGATGAATAGCCATTACCCCACCCCAGACCCCTACGGGTACGGCAAACTACCCGCCAAGTACCAGAAGTGAAGCGGTCTGCCTCAACACTTCAAAATACCCGGTAGTTTGTGCACCCCACCTTGGGTCTATCCTAGGAGCAAGAACAGTAAAAAGAAATAATACAACAGTGGCTACAACCGCAACCTGGATGTGCCCCGCAAAATAATATTACAACTTATTACAATTACATCGAATGAATTAATACAATAACCCATCACAAAACCCGGCTATTCACCACAACAGTCCAATACAGTTTATATACACAAACAGATAAAATCCATTACAGAAATGTGCAACCCCCTGCCAACCGACATACTAGCAGTTAGGGGAGGTTTACGAACACATTAAACATTACAGATAAAGATGCAATTAGCAAATTGATTAGAACATCGATCGATTACCTATATCCGTGTCTACCCCCAAAAGCAAATCATCACAGAGGCAACCTGGGCAGAAACAGTATATACAGGAAAACAAAAAACCCAAAAATATGAATTACTGTGAAACTCCGAGTCAACTCGGCGTTGACTCGGCGGCGGTTCCGCTGCAATAGCTCTCTATTGCCGCGGAAACGCGGTCGTTTAGTCGAGTTGCCTCCTCGAATTTTCCCAGATTTCTTATAATTCCCTGCTGTGAATTTTAAGGTATGTCAAAAAAAATTTGCGACAATTTTAAAATTAACAGAAACTGTCAAGGATTAGGGTTTTGTTTTCCGTGTTTTTCCGTCGATCGAACTTCTAATCAGTTGCTAACAAGCTAGTAATGGTTTAGTTGGCTCTGATACCACTGTAAGTCCATGTCACGCACCCCACTAACTTGCGGGGAGGCGGAATATATGAAAAACGATTATCAAAGCTTCGTAACACGGACTTGAGCGCATGAATCGTAATCTAAACCATTGCTAACGTTATACTAGAGGTTTAACTACTCGGTACCGGAGTTATACCTCACGTTACATGTCCTTCGGGTCTTCATCGCTGTCCTCCACTCCTCGTAGGCTCCTTGGAACATCGGCAACTTCACGGCCTCCTCGAATCAAAGACGATCCACCCGAAAGCTCCTACGCCAAGCTAAATCTCAAACTTGAGATAACTAGGTTGCTTAAAGTGCTAATCTAAGCTACCTAGAGGATATAGAGTGAGGTTATGAATGTTTTAGTCTATCTAACCCTTGATCTCAACACATGAGAGGTTAGGGTTAGGGTTTCAAGAGAGAGTGAACTTGAGGAGAGAGAAGGAGAAGATGAGAGTGAGAACAAAAAACCTTCTCACCTGAATATATGATACATAATGAATTATCAAATAATATCAATTAATTGATTATTCACCATGTTTCATTTAATCAAGGAGAGTGATTCATCATATGAGTCACTAGATCATTAATGAAGCATTAATGATATGATGAATCATATAAATGAGTCACACAAAGTAATCATGAAAAAGCCACCTCAACCCCCCATGTCACCACTCTTCTAGAACCTTCTCGACAAATTACGAGAACGCCCCTCCAATCCGTGAAAACACGGAAAAACTTTAGACTATATAAATCCAATAACCTTATACTAGAATCTGGCTTAAACCAAAGCCGGCTAGTATAAACTGTCCGAAAAGTCGTACGTGCGAAAACACACGTCTACATCCGAACGCTCGTCGTAAAACCATACGACCTCTATATCGTTTCGCCTGGAGCAGGGAAACTCTCTGTGTGGGACTCTAAAGACTCGACACTACGCTGGCAGTGGGTTTAACCACATACCGCAAGCGGCACTAGCTGTACGTAACGGTCCCCAGGTAGATGTCGATAAGAAGGCCGATGAGGAAAATCATCCGAACTCCCACTGAGCCTGATGTGACAATCTTCGTACAGTCCGGTCTGTTCGTCTAAGACTATCGCATATCAAGCCTAGGGGGCGGTAAGCGTCAGTCCCCTAATAGCTGTATAAGTCGTGTTGGAGCGAAGCCCATTACACCCTGAGAAGCTACTGGAACCTACGAGTATATCTCGTTTGCCCTGGCCAGGGACTTTGTGTAATGGCTCTCTGACACATCGCGATATCATCTCCCAATACCGGGAGAGACGAATCCTATCTAACCGCCACTGCCTCCAAGTGCTCGGGACTGCACCCAACTGCTACCTGTTTGCACGACTCCTTTGAGCCGTGGTAGGGTAGCAATCTAAGAACAGTGGGACACACTCGAGGCGAAGCAGCAGTGTCAAGTCTGCGGACTATGCTGTACTCATGTCACCTGGGAACTGACAACTGACGATGGGTATAATACCAACCAATCAGTTCCTCAGCGAGTCCTGTCCGGTGTACCCGTAACCTAACGAGCACCTGTATACTATCTCCAGTACGGCGTACTGATGGCTGTGGGACAGACCATTTCCCCAACTGGGATGAGTAGCGTATACACTTAGTCTACTCTGGAATATCGATGCCCTATCTCGATAATCCAACGACCAGGGACCTGTATAGGATGTTGCTTACAGACTACCCAGCCCCCACTAGTGTGACTGCCATCACGACGCTGGTAATCAAGCAAAGATCCTATGGGCTCTACTAATATGTATAAGTGATACGTTACAAGAAACATATGCACATATTAAAGTAGACTCAAACCAAGTAGCATACTACCATTTTTAGCAAGACTGTTATATACAACTGTGAATATCCCAAGCTTCCATTAAGTAATATACATGCTAGTATGATACAATAATGGCCCCTAGGGCATATACACTAACACCCTTCAGCAACGTGAATGGACCACCCGGCACTTCACGGAATCCGGTAACTTGGGCACCCCTCCTGGGTCAACCTGTACCCCTTACGATTGCGGCGAATAGCCCGCCAATTCTAGAGTGAAGCCCCCTCCGTCTCAATGCCATGAGATGCGGGCCCGTTGCCCTCTAGAACCCGGCTATCCGTGCACCCCACCTTGGGGTAATCTTAGTACAGAAAGTAAAATATACATACAACGGGTACATCGACCGCAACCTGGTCGTGCCCCAAAATAATAATACAAACTGGCAGTGACGGCAGTCCACATGTCAGACGCTTTCCCCGCAATATCAAATGTACATAATACAACAAAACTGTACTACCACTGCAACCAGGCTATCCCCCACGACCAATCCGCAACATCACAGCACAATCACAGAACATCAACGTGAATGTCACGTTCGCAAATCCGTCTAACCGGGCTATAGCAGTTAGACAGGATTTACCGATCAAGTGACATTCACGGTCACAGATATAATGTAAATATTGTGAACAAATGTGTTTAAAATATCCAATCGATCAAATTTTACCAAGTGGGCCCTAAGCAATACTGTAGCAGATGAAGAAATTCTGGGCCCAAAAAGAATGTTCCAAAAACCCAATTTTCAAGTCAGGAGGCCTCTGTAAAAAATTGGTGCACTGAACAGTTAAAACAGCGGCGGAACCGCGGCCCAAGCATGGGTTTGGCCGCGGTTCCGCGGTGGAATGATGAGATCGCGCGACCAAATTTTTACAGGAGGCTTATACTTCCCTGAACATCATTCTGCAACTACCTGAAAAATTTTTGGACTCCAAAAAATTTTGACAGAAACTGATGCTATGAAAAATACGGGTTTTGGAATTTTGTTCGATCGAAAATGTAAAATACATTAGCCAAAGCTAGACTAGGTTAATGGCGAGGCTCTGATACCACTGTAAGTGCACGGCGGAGCCCCGGCCGTCAATCCGACGCCGGAATGCGGAAGCGATGCTTTTCTTTAACTTTTCAAACCGACACCACCGCGCACTATAAACCCGGATCGTGCCATTAATCTAGTCCTAGCTTTCTAGAGAGGGGGTAGAGAGATATACCGAGCGATCCGTGTCCTTCGGTCTTCTCGTCGTCGTCCCGATCTCCCCGCGGAATCTCCGGTCTCCACCAAGTCGCCGGAAGGGCACCACGTCGCCTGCTTCTTTTACGGGCTCCCACCTCTATACCGAGGCAACTCGGGCACGAAGTTGGCGAGTCGACGTGCCCAAGATTTGTTGTAGAATGTGTGTAGAACTCATGTCTTATTTTGGGGTTTATGGAAGTTGCCTTTGGTGGAGGAAATTAACTGTGAACTTTTGTGGAGGAACTTGGGGATTTTTCTAGCATCAAGAGAGCAAAAATCCCCACTACAAAAAAATGGGCAGCCCCTCCTCACTTGGCCGGCCCCATGAGGTGGTAGAGGAGAGAATGAGAGAGAGAGTGTGAGTGAAAAAGATAGTCACAAGAATAATGCAAGTGAGAGGAATGGTCATCATGCAAGAATCATCATCACTAGCAAAACCAACACACCAAACCCACCATCATGACCCTCCATCATCACTCACAAAAGTCAAGTCATCATGGAGTCAAAACAAGTCAATGGGTCAAGGGATGGTGAAACCATCATGATCCAATAATATGCAAAGTCCCCCTTCCAAATTGCTTATTTGCACAAATGCAAATAAGCCCTCCTCCACCAATCTTCGGCCAATGAAAGATACAAAGAAAAATGGCCGAAACGGAAAGCAAACTGGCAACTCCAGAAAACTGGTCCCATAATAAATTACAGGAAAACCCCGATACTGTGTATACACACCCGCATCTGTATTCCGACCGAATACAAATGCAATGAGACAAATCTACACAGTACTATACTAGGATCCGGCTTAAACCAAAGCCGGCTAGTAATATCCGTCCGATCCTGATCCGTGCAATACCGCACGTATCTGATCGAACCCTGCCATATATCCATACGGCCTCTAGTACTAACCGTCCGATCCTGATCCGTGCAATACCGCACGTATCTGATCGAACCCTGCCATATCTCCATACGGCCTCTACAGCGTTTCGCCCGAAACTTGAGTAACTGAATTTGGGGGACTCTAAAGACTCGTCAATACTATGACTGTGGATTTAACCACTAGCACGTCAGAGGTATTAGCCATACGTGACGGGATACCAGCTATTGACCAAAAGGGACGTCGATGAGCGAACTCATCCTGACACCCTACTGAGCCTGTCAGTGACAATATCCGTACAGTCCGGTCCGTTCGTCTATGAGCATCGCATGGCGGGCCTAGGGGGTTGGTAAAAGTCAGACCCCCAAAAGCGGTACAAGTCGTGTCGGAGTGTAGCCCAGAACACCCTGAGATACTACTGGAATACCTAACAGTAAATCTCCTGCCTTGGCCAAGGACTTCGTGTAATGGCTCTCCTAAACACAGCGCGACCTCACCCCCAATACCGGGAGAGACGAACCCCTGAAGTTCCGCTCACTGCCTCCATGTGGCTCGGGACTGTACCCAACTAAAACCTGTTTGCATGTCTCCTTTGAGCGTGGTAGGGTAGTAATCAAAGTACAGTGGGAACTCACACGAGACAAATGACGATCCCCAGGTCGATGAACTAACCTGTACACATGTCACCAGGGAACTGCTATCTGACGTCAGGTATAAGACCAACTAGTATGTTCCCGGCGAGTCCTGTCCGGTGTACTCATAACCCAATGAGCACCTGTATACATCTTAGGTGATCCAACTGACACCAGTGGCCTGTGAGACCGGCCACCGCCCCTCGTCGGGGTCTCGAATGTATACACTAGTCTACTCTGGAGTATCGATGCCCTGTCTCGAAACTCCCACGACTAGGGACCTTTTAAGGATGTGCTTATAGACTACCAGCTCCAACGTATATGATCGCCCTCATACTGCTGGCAGTCAAGCAAGAATCCTAGGGGCTCTATCAGCGTGCAATAGTGACCTGTCAGGTCACCTAAAGCAGTACACGATGATAAAGATAAACCAGATAGCATACTATCATCTCGAGTAAGGCTGTCCTACCGGGATAGGTCCTCCCTCAATCATTGCAATCACGTGCCTGTGATCCAATAATTGACTCTGAGGGCACTATCTCCAACAAGTAGTTGGGTACAGTCCCGAAGCACTTGAAGGCTGTGTCGGTTAGATATGATTCGTCTCTCCCGGTATTGTGGGTTGATATCGCGCTGTGTTAGAAGAGCCATTACGCAAGGTCCTTGGCCAGGGCAAGCGAGATTTACTGGTAGGTGTTCCAGAAGTTTCTCAAGGTGTAATGGGCTTCACTCCGACACGACTTATACCGTTATTAGGGGACTGGCGCTTGCCGCCCCTAGGCCTGATATGCGATAGTCTTAGACGAACAGACCGGACTGTACGGAGATTGTCACATACAGGCTCAGTAGGAGTTCGGATGGGTTTACTCATCGACCTTCTTATCGACATCTACCTTGGGACCGTTACGTACAGCTAGTACCACTTGCTGCCTATGGTTAAACCCACTGCCAGCGTAGTGTCGAGTCTTTAGAGTCCCACACAGAGAGTTTCCCTGCACCGGACAAAAGGTGCAGAGGCCGTATGGTTTTACAGCAGGGCCGCGATCACTTACGTACACTTGTGCACGTACTGTGATCGGGCAGATAATACTAGCGGGCTTTGGTTTAAGCCAGATTCTAGTATTATACAGATAGATTTATTCAGTCTTAGTTTATCCGTGTTTTTCGAAAATACGAATGGGAGGGGCAGTCTCGTAATTTGTCGGGAAGCTTCTAGAAGGAGGTGACTCGTTTGTGTTTATTTCTTTTTAGATTTAATCTAAATGAGGTGGAGGATGAGGTGTAGATTTACATTAAATGATTCATGACTCATGAGGTGATTCACCATTTGAATTAAATGAAGCATGCTAGATATTATCATGATTTGATCAAGAGAGATATTTGTATGCTTCATATTATTCAAGCATGATGCATAATTCATTTTATTATCACAAGCATTCTCTCTCTCCTCAAGTCTTCATCTTCTTCATCAAACCCTAAAAGCTCTCATGTGTTAAGAATCCTAGGGTTTAAAGTGACTAAGTATTCCATCTAAATACTCTACACCCTCTAGTGAAGGGTTCCTAGGCACACTTGTGAAGGTTCATATAGCATCAAACATGCATGAATAAAATTTTACATGTGCCGAACAACCCAAAGACGGGATCTTTGTAGATTATTAGGGTTTAGCAAGCAAGATAACATCTTTAAAGCTAAGTGTGAGGGATTACAACCTTTGTAGTCCGCTCCTTCGCTTCACAAGCTCTGAGTAGAAGTCCCTTCGCCGCGATCCACGATCTCCCGGACTCAAGAGAGGCTCCACGACTCGAACGATCCATGCTAGCTTGAAGTGTTCCGATTCTCCGATGATCTACGTCGAAATTGCTATAACCCAAGCTTTCTCACTCTAAAGAGATGAACACCCTAATCTAATGGGCTAGATTAGATGAGGATGATGGAGTAGTATTTATGCTTTCTTTTTAATTCACTTTCTCACAAGAAATCATCACAAAAAGAATTGCTAGTGATCTCTCTCTCAAAAACCAAAAAGAGAAGAAGAAGAATGAAAATAGAATAATCCTTTTGTGATGAATAGTAGTCAAGGGTATATGATTGATTATCAAACCATGGTCAAGGATAAGAGTCTTAAACTTTGTAGAGAATAAACTAGGGTTAGGGTTTGGTTAGTTTAAGGATAAGGATCAACTATAATATCTTTACCAAGACAAAAGAGAATCCTTCTAGAATGTGCAAGAAAGAGCTAACCCTAATCAAACCCTAATCCCTTATTATCATCCTTAAACATGTTTTATAATAAATCATATCATGTCACAATAATATATATCACATATATATTATATATTTGCAACAAAAGAAAATAACACAATTAACATATATCGCATATATATCAATGTATTAATCCGGTGAGAAAATGAAATAATAAAGCGAGCCAATATTAGATAATGTAATACAATATATCATATATATCATTATACATTAAATCATCGAACCAACACTTGATCCAACGATCCGGCTATATCGAATATAACCAACTAATATATCATATACCGATTCATCGAATCAATACTTGATCCGATGTCCCGGTTCATATCTAAATATCGCTAGAATATAATACGGTATCTCATATCGCATTATCCTCGGTCTTGCACATATCACATATGCGCCTCTACTCCGTTTTGCCTGAGCCAAGAAACCTCTGTGTAGGACTCTTAAGAATCGTCAATACGCCGGTAGCAGGTGATGATCATATCAAACACCCACAAGCTGCAACGGTCAGCTAAACATAACAGCCACCCAGGTATTGAGCGATCAGAAGATCAACAAGCTAGCCTGTCCGTTCTCCTGTGAATCCAATCAGTAACACTCCCGTACAGTCCGGTCTGTTCGTCTGATATGTCGCATATCATGTCTAGGGGTGGTATACGTCAGACCACAGTAACCGCTAAGTCATGTCGATGTGAGGCTCATAACAGGTCGAGAAACTACTGGTAACACTTACCAGTATATCTCTATATCAGCCCTGGCCAGGGACTTCCAGTTATAGCCAATCGAACACAGCACAACATCAACTCCCTATACCGGGAGATACGAATCCCCTCCTATCGCTCATTGCCTCCATGTGATTCAGGACTGTACCCAAAAGCCACCGTTTTGCATGCCCTCTTGGACGTGGTAAGGTGGAAATCAAAGCACAGTGGGAATCACACAAGACTCTATGACGATCTCGGTCTACAGACTACCATGTACCAGTGTCACCGGAGAACTGCCATCTGACGTGTGGTATATCACCAACTGGGAGTTCTCGGCGAGTCCATCCAGTGTACCCAGTCTCCACTGAGCACCCGTACACCATCCTTGATGTCAAACACCGATGGATATGGGATCATCCATCGCCAATCATATGGGTCAAGATGTGTAAACGCTAGTCTACTCTGGTGTATCGATGCCCTGTCTCGATATACACTTGACTAAGAATAGTTATAGGATGTACTCATCGACTACTATGGCCCTACTAGTATGATCTCATCATAGTCCCAGTAGTCGAGTACAGATCCTAAGGGCTTCATCAACATGTGAGAGTAAGACAGTAAACCAATACAAGTCAACATGTTAAGATAAAGTGAAACCAAATAGCATACTATCATGATGAGTAAGAAAGTCCTATCTGTTTATATCCAAGCATCCATTATAATATACATCATATATACAACAATGGCCTCTAGGGCATATACATAACTAACAATCTCCCACTTGCACTAAGGCCAGCTGCTGTAGTATCTCATACCTAGCATCCCGAATAATCTCTTAAACTGTATCTGGGGAATGGCCTTCGTGAGTGGATCCACAGTGTTATCCTTCGTATCTACTCTCCTGACCTCGATCTCCCGGCGATCAACTATCTTCCTGATCAGGTGATACCGCCTCAGAATATGTCTAGACTTCTGATGGGACCTGGGTTCCTTGGCCAAAGCCACAGCTCCATTGTTATCGCAATACAGAGGTATTGGATGTTCAATGGATGGAACCACACCAAGTTCAGTGATGAACTTCTTCATCCAGACAGCCTCTTTGGCAGCACCGTTGGCAGCGATGTATTCAGCCTCCATCGTCGAGTCTGCAACGGTATCCTGTTTGGAACTCTTCCAACATACTGCCCCTCCATTGAGGGTAAAGACAAATCCCGAGTGTGACTTAGAGTCATCCTTATCACTTTGGAAGCTGGAATCGGTAAAGGACTCCACCCGGAGTTCTCCGTTACCTTACACCAAGAACATGTCTCTAGTCCTTCGCAAGTACTTGAGAATGTTCTTCACAGCTGTCCAGTGACTCTCTCCAGGATCTGCTTGATACCGACTCACTACACTTAGTGAGTATGCTACATCGGGTCTTGTACATAGCATTGCATACATGATAGAGCCTACTGCCGAAGCATAGGGTATCCCTTGCATGCGAGCTCTCTCCAAATCAGTCTTGGGAGACATCTCTTTGGAGAGAGTGAGTCCAGAGATCATGGGTTGGTTCCCACGCTTGGATTCTTCCATACTAAACCTTTTTAGTATGGTGTCAATGTACCTGGATTGGGACAATCCCAATATCCGTTTGGATCTATCTCTATAGATCCTAATCCCCAATATGCATGAGGCGTCACCTAGATCTTTCATTGAGAATCTTTGTGATAAGAAGAGCTTGACTGATTGCAACATAGGAATATCATTTCCTATCAAGAGTATGTCATCTACGTACAATACGAGGAAGACTACCTTACTCTCTGCTACCTTCTTATAGATACAAGGTTCATCTATGTTTTTGATGAAGTCAAACTCTTTGACTACTACATCAAAACAGATGTTCCAACTCCGCGATGCTTGTTTTAATCCATAAATGGATTTAAGCAGTTTGCATACCTTTCCGCTGCTCCCACTATCTACGAAGCCCTCTGGTTGAGTCATGTACACGCACTCTTCTAAATCACCATTTAGAAAGGCAGCCTTAACATCTATTTGCTAGATTTCGTAGTCATGGTATGCAGCAATGGAAAGTAAGATCCGGATGGACTTAAGCATAGCCACTGGAGAAAAGGTTTCGTCATAATCCACACCTGGTCGTTGACGAAATCCCTTTGCTACAAGTCTAGCTTTGAAAGTCTCAGCCTTTCCATCTACACCAAATTTCTTTTTAAAAATCCACTTGCTCCCAATGGGTTTTACCCCTTCAGGAGCATTTTCCAAAATCCATACTTTATTGGTGTACATGGATTCCATCTCAGATCGCATTGCATCCAGCCATTTCACAGAGTCACCACTCGTGATGGCCTGCTCGAAACTAGTCGGGTCATCATCTTCCATGATGCAATCCTCGCTTCCACCATCAATGAGAAAACCGTAGTATCTCTCAGGTGGACGAGAAACCCTACTAGATCGGCGGAGAGGCTGGGGTTCGTCGGGTACTACTGAATCCTCTGGTTCTACTAAATCTTCAGTTGCAATTTGTGTTTCTGGAACCTCTTCCAGTTCTACCTCTTTGCCACTAATTTCTTTTGCAAGAAATTCCTTTTCCAAAAAGGTGGCATATTGAGAAACAAACACTTTTTGTTCTTCAGCATGGTAGAAAAAATATACTTGGGAATTCTTAGGATATCCTACAAACTTGCAAAGAACTGACCGTGCCTTGAGTTTGTCTGGATTTTGTCTTTTGACATAGGCCGGACAACCCCATATCTTAACTCGGTTAAAATATGGTCTCTTCCCACTCCATATCTCATATGGTGTGGTAGGCACAGATTTAGACGGAACTTGATTCAGTAGGTATGCTGCTGTCTCAAGCGCATAACCCTAGAAGGAAATAGGCAACTCAGCCTCACTCATCATAGAGCGCACCATATCTAATAGGGTGCGATTCCTCCGTTCCGATACACCGTTGTGCTGTGGTGTATAAGGAGGGGTAAGCTGAGAGAGAATCCCATTCTCTTTTAGATAATCTAGAAGCTCATTGCTTAAGTATTCACCTCCTCGATCAGATCGAAGAATCTTAATACTTTTTCCCGTTTGATTCTCTACTTCGTGCTTATATTCACTGAATTTCTCAAAAGCTTCAGACTTGTGTTTCATCAGGAACACATGTCCGAATCTAGAGAGATCGTCAGTGAATGTAATGAAGTAGGAAGAACCGTTCCTGGCATGTATAGACATGGGACCGCATATATCACTATGTACCAGTCCTAAGAGTTCAGTAACTCTTTCTCCGTGTCCACTAAACGGAGCTTTGGTCATTTTTCCTTTGAGACATGAATGGCAAGTATCATAAGATGATAATTCGAACGGATTCAAATAACCATCCTTATGTAACTTAGCCAGTCGTATTGCATTGATATGACCAAGTCTACAATGCCACAAGAAGGATTCGTTCATTTCTGAACTTTTCCTCTTGTGTGTGTTTTGTATATTGAGGACTGTATTCTGATTTAGAATGAATTTGCCATTATGTAATAAGCCTGATGCAATCAACTTTTGATCTAGGAATATGTTCATAACATTATCCTTTACTACAAAATTATATCCTTCTTTACTTAATAAAGAGACTGATATAATGTAGCACATCATGTTCGGTATATAATAGCACTCATTTAGAATCAGTGTATTACGACTTGGCAATACAAGGAGATATTCGCCAACTGCTTTGGCTGCATTACTTGCACCGTTCCCTACTTGAACGGAATGATCACCTTTTCCCAGCTCTCTACCTTTACGTAGCCCATGTAACAATTTACATATGTGGGATCCAGATCCGGTATCCAATACCCAGGACGTAGGGTGAACTGAAAAACAGTTCTCAATAACTAACACACCTGAAGAAGATGCATCAACATGCATGTTCTTTTGGGCGGCATGAGAATCCAGATATTCTCCTGTATCCTGTTTAGTCTTATAACTCATATAAGAAAAAACGGGTCCAACGTTCCCCTGCTCAGTATAATAAGCGGGTTCAGTCAATACATCCATATTATTATCTTGATTATGGCCTGACATGGTCGCTACCTGGAGAGAAAGAAGAAAACACTTTAGCGTATGCTCTTGCAAGATTAGATTGGTTATTATCTTATCTAATCAGGATGTCTCCCACTGTTTTTATCAAATCTACCTTCAAACCCTAAAAGGTAAGATTAGCCGGGATTAATTACACCCTACAATTTCGTCAATCATTCAGCCAGATCAGTGTCAGTACTTTGAGGGAGGTTCCCCGTGCTTTCGCACGGACCTAATTAAAGTAAACCTCGTTTTCCCAGAGGCGTAACCTCGTTAACACTTTTCTAGACACCTACTTGATCGACTAATTGTCCTGTGTAAAACTCTCCCAGGAGTAACACTTACTCGCAGTAGGTATCGGGATCCAACTATCTCATAGAAGGTATGCAATCTCAATGCAAATTTCAACACTTGAAATTCCCGATAATATTTTTCCCCTAGCAATTTATAACCTTAACATAGTCACAAATCATAATTGCTAGCCAAGTTCAACCCGCCATTTCTTGATTGAATTAAACCTACCTGCACGACCCTTAACATAGTCAACAAAGTCGTACAACTACCCTAATCCAATCACATCTCATGTTTTAACAGATAAGTACTAATTAGCTACCGCACACTACACCTTAACATAGTCAACAAACGTTGCACGAATACTAACTAGTCTTTATCTGAAATGACGGAGGGCTACGCAGGTTTTTCAGAAAATCATGAGCGTAATGAACTTGATATCGTCGTAGAATCATGTGAAATTTTGAAATGGAGTGTTTTTTAGGCTTTCATTAGTTTTGCTAAAGAGGTCACTCCCGGTTAAGGGATATCGGCTCTTTCCTCATCGAATAAGGTGCAGGACATATCATATATATCACCGTGCAAAGCAAAACTCTAAAAGCAATCAAAAGACAAACCGAGTTTTGTAGCATCTGCCAGTTTCGCTAAAGAGGTCACTCCCGGTGAAGGGATCTCGGCTCTTTCCTCATCGAATAAGGTGCAGGGTATATCATATATACCACTATGCAAAGCAAAACTGTAGCTACCCTTTTTATAAAGTTTTGATTCTACAACATCTTTTAGGTTTCTTTTCTTTTTATTAATCTCATTAATAAAAAATCCCATCAGCTTATGCTTCCTAAGCATCACAGATAAATACGACGTACACTTATGCCATCCGCATTTGCCTCGATGTCCCCTCGTGCACCGTTAGGTTAGGTAACTAACGACAGAGCAGGGCAGGGCTAGTGCGGGTGTAAAACATAAGTAACGTCTATATAATATATCATATATACTATATACCGTATCCATCACAACATATCAAATGATCACATCACAGATATCGCAGCAGAAATATAGATATAATGTGGGATATACTAGGACGTCCGTATTTAGTATTTAGCCAACAATAGAAAATACGGATTCCACAGTCGCGATGAATAGCCAAGCCCACACCCTGGACCCCTACGAGAGCGGAAAGCGACCCTCCCAATTCTGGAGTTTAGGAGACCCGGTCTCGACTCCTCGAGATGGCCTCCCACTGAACCCCAGAACCCGGTCACGCGTGCTCCCCTCCTTGGGTCCATCCTAATGCGGAAAAGTAAATAATATACAACACTGGTGGCATCAACCTCAACCTGGAAGTGCCCCAAATAAAAGAATATTACATTACATTTGAATTTACATGAATGAAAATATAAAACTCTCATCTCACATAAAACCCCCGGCTATTCAATCGCGACAATCTTGCACATCATATCTCAGCAACACATAATATCTCATATCATCAACGTAAGTAAGTATGCATACACCGATCGTCGTCGATGTATAGCAACAACAATCGGCAATACAACTACATACTATACTTACGGTCACAGAAAAGAAATTGTAAAACTACAATATTTGGAATCCACAATCACTTTAGACATCGTAAATCCGAAATATCATATACTTCGCATTTCATGCCTAACACAATGAATTCCACATATTGTATCACATTCCAGATAAATAGACAGTATTAAACTTTTCGAACAGATAATCAAATACCCAAAATTTCCTAAATTGCTCAACACTTGAGCGGAGTTCAAATAATCTCAGAATATGTCACAGTACCAGTGATCCAGCCGTAGAAGGGTCAAGCCAACGCCTCACATGTGACACGCCGTACTGCCCCAAACCCAAAGGTTCAAAAGGCAGTTCAAGACGGTCACATAATCGAGTTAAGGTTTGTTGTCTTCTAGAGGGTCCACCGTGTTACTTGCACATTTTTCCGAAATATTTAAACCCGATAAAAATTCAACACTTGAAAATTTTGCCGTGCCAGGAAAAAGTGAGTTAATGATATCCGTTTGAACATTTTAACAGTTTCTAAATATCCGGAAAAAATAACGAATTTAAATTTTTCGATCGAATCTACGATTACAAAACAAACCCCAGAACACTCAATCCTTGAGTCAAAATAAAAATACCGGAAACTAAATAAGCATTAAAAAAGAATTACTGTGAAAACAAAACAGTCATATCAAGCATTACGGCCGCGGAACCGCGGCCCAAGCAGGGTACGGCTGCGATTCCGCGGTCTCCTGTACGGATCAAGTCAGCCTATTTCACAGTTATTCTTATTTTTCTATGCTGAATTTTTCAGGTATTTTTAATTCATAAAAAATCGCATTTTTGAAAAATATCCAGAGAGGGGTTCATTTTCGTCGGTTCAGGTTCGATCGGAGTTTTAACTTCGTTAACACGTCGCCTAATGTTTTAGCTAGGCTCTGATACTAATGTTGGTCAGGCAGCCACCCCATCCAATAGGGTCCCCGTGGCACCAACGGGTCCCTCAGCAGCTACTTTTTACGCATGCCCCATCGCCAGGACTACAACCCGCCGGAACACCTTCCGGTCTCGGGACACCCTGGGGGTAAGAGCCTATGCTTCGCCACACTGTCACACAGTGAGAACCCCCCATAGGTCGACATCTAATGCCTAGTAGCTCTGATACCACTGAAGGGTTCCTAGGCACAGTTGTGAAGGTTCATATAGCATCAAACATGCATGAATAAAATTTTACATGTGCCGAACAACCCAAAGACGGGATCTTTGCTAGATTATTAGGGTTTAGCAAGCAAGATAACATCTTTAAAGCTAAGTGTGAGGGATTACAACCATTGTAGTCCGCTCCTTCGCTTCACAAGCTCCGAGTAGAAGTCCCTTCACCACAATCCATGATCTCCCGGACTCAAGAGAGGCTCCATGACTCGAACGATCCATGCTAGCTTGAAGTGTTCCGATTCTCCGATGATCTACGTCGAAGTTGCTATAACCCAAGCTTTCTCACTCTAAAGAGATGAACACCCTAATCTAATGGGCTAGATTAGATGAGGATGATGGAGTAGTATTTATGCTTTCTTTTTAATTCACTTTCTCATAAGAAATCATCACAAAAAGAATTGCTAGTGAGCTCTCTCTCAAAAACCAAAAAGAGAAGAAGAAGAATGAAAATAGAATAATCCTTTTGTGATGAATAGTAGTCAAGGGTATATGATTGATTATCAAACCATGGTCAAGGATGAGAGTCTTAAACTTTGTAGAGAATAAACTAGGGTTAGGGTTTGGTTAGGTTAAGGATAAGGATCAACCATAATATCTTTACCAAGACAAAAGAGAATCCTTCTAGAATGTGCAAGAAAGAGCTAACCCTAATCAAACCCTAATCCCTTATTATCATCCTTAAATATGTTTTATAATAAATCATATCATGTTACAATAATATATATCACATATATATTATATATTTGCAACAAAAGAAAATAATACAATTAACATATATCGCATATATATCAATGTATTAATCCGGTGAGAAAATGAAATAATAAAGCGAGCCAATATTAGATAATGTAATACAATATATCATATATATCATTATACATTAAATCATCGAATCAACACTTGATCCAACGATCCGGCTATATCGAATATAACCGACTAATATATCATGTACCGATTCATCGATTCAACACTTAATCCGATGTCCCGGTTCATGTCTAAATATCGTGAGAATATAATAAGGTATCTCATATCGCATTATCCTCAGTCCTGCACATATCATATATGCGCCTCTACTCCGTTTTGCCTGAGCCATGAAACCTCTGTGTAGGACTCTTAAGAATCGTCAATACACCGGTAGCAGGTGATGATCATATCAAACACCCACAAGCTGCAAACGGTCAGCTAAACGTAATATCCACCCAGGTATTGAGCGATCAGAAGATCAACAAGCTAGCCTGTCCGTTCTCCTGTGAATCCAATCAGTAACACTCCCGTACAGTCCGGTCTGTTCGTCTGATATGTCGCATATCAAGTCTAGGGGTGGTATACGTCAGACCCCAGTAACCGATAAGTCGTGTCGATGTGAGGCTCATAACAGGTCGAGAAACTACTGGTAACACTTACCAGTATATCTCTATATCATCCCTGGCCAGGGACTTCCAATTATAACCAATCGAACACAGCACAACATCAACTCCCCATACCGGGAGAGACGAATCCCCTCCTATCGCTCATTGCCTCCATGTGATTCGGGACTGTACCCAAAAGCCACCGTTTTGTACGCCCTCTTGGACGTGGTAAGGTGGAAATCAAAGCATGGTGGGAATCATACAAGACTCTATGACGATCTCGGGTCTATAGACTACCCTGTACCAGTGTCACCGGAGAACTGCCATCTGACGTGTGGTATATCACCAACTGGGAGTTCTCGGCGAGTCCTTCCAGTATACCCAGTCTCTACTGAGCACCCGTACACCATCCTTGATGTCAAACACCGATGGATATGGGATCATCCATCGCCCATCATATGGGTCAAGATGCGTATACGCTAGTCTACTCTGGTGTATCGATGCCCTGTCTCGATATACCCTCGACTAGGAACAGTTATAGGATGTACTCATCGACTACTATTGCCCTACTAGTATGATCTCATCATAGTCCCAGTAGTCGAGTACAGATCCTAAGGGCTTTATCAACATGTGAGAGTAAGACAGTAAACCAATACAAGTCAACATGTTAAGATAAAGTGAAACCAAATAGCATACTATCATGACGAGCAAGAAAGTCCTATCTGTATATATCCAAGCATCCATTATAATATACATCATATGTACAACAATGGCCTCTAGGGCATATACATAACTAACATCTAGGACTTCTAGATTAGCAAACTAGAAGCCGCAGTTATCTCACATTCGAGATAGGAGCTTGGTCTATAGACTCTCGGGTGGATCGTCTTTGAATTGAGGAGGCCGTTGAGATACCCATGTTCCATAGAGCCGACGACAGGTGGAGGACAGCCATGAAGACCCGAAGGACATATAACGTGGTGTATAACTTCGAATCCGAGTAGTTAAACCTCTCGTTGTTTGCTAGAAATGATTTAGACACGATCTGTGTGCTCAAGTCTGTGTTACGAAGCTTTGATAGTTGTTTTTCATATATTCCGCCTCCCCGCGAATACGTAGGGTGTGTGACATGGACTTACAGAGCGATCAACACGATGATCCAAGCACTAGCCGCCGCCTCCCCCACAAAGGAGGCGCGGACGAATCTCCTCCCCCGAACGCCATCAACGCCCTAGCCGCCCGGATAGATCGACGCACGTCCATCGTGGATGCGCTTGTCTGCGTCCAAACGGCAGGGCAAGCTCCCCAGGTCGCCGCTCCCCCACCTCGGGACCGGGAACTATGGAGGGAGAGAAGACTCTGCTCGCGCTGGCATTGCCGACCCCTGCCTCGCTGACTCACACGGCCGCAGATCGCCCGGGCCAACGTATTCTGTAACCCACCGGGCGCCCCTGTCGCGACCCAATATTTAGCCCGTAACCGGCACTTCAACTACGTAACGTCTACAGGCGTACGCAACTTAAGTAAGACGAAACCCAGAAATCTAAACCACCCAAAACTGGATCAACGGAGAAAAACATAGTTTTAAATATTCGGAAAATCACAAGTAAAATCTCTAACTCTAGTTTTCTTTCTTGAAAATTTCGGCAGCACCTCCTTTGTAAAAACTAGCCCCAAAAACGGGTACAACATAGATAATATATAAAGCATTCTAAACGGGAGCAAATCACGCCCAACGGTGGAGACAACCACCACAAACATATATATACGACGCCGAAGCGAAGATATATAAAAGCAAACTGCATAAAGAAGTAAACTTTTCACAAACCGGCTCCCACGAGCACGGCATCCAAAGTCTACCAAAATAATAATACAATACCGAATCCTCACAACTCGTCTCTAAGTCAAATACAAGAAGTGGTAGATGGAGAATACTAGATCCAACAAAAAGATATACAATGTACAAACAGATAACCGCAAACCCACCTAAAAGAAAAGGCTTCACAGCTAAACGTAGCGGTATCCGCAAAAGTAGAGATGATAAGACGCACTGCCGCGAATACTCACACAGTAAGTCCTGCAAAACACTGTGGCACAACGGGGGTGAGTTGCCAACTCGTGAATAGTAAATAACATCATACTAAAATCGCAAGTATGCACTAACAACAATGATCAATAGCATGGAAGATGGTAGCATGAGTATGACAATATGAATATGCGACTATCATGATCAAGGTACACCACCAGGTACTATGTCTACATGAATAAGTGCATATCAACTGAGTGCGGGAAAATAAATAATCTCATGCACAAATCATAAGCATGGAAAAGCCCGGTGTAAATCAACAACACCCCAAATCTCAAATACTCAGATCGGCCCTCAAATCCTGTAAGTCTCATGGAACCTGAGTGTCCAACATCGACACTCTAAAACATCATGAAAACCAGTGCCTAACATCGACACGTAAATACTCGTATCCATACGTTCCTCGAAACCCAAGTATCCCATTTCGACACTTGTGTTCCACATATTGGTCTTTCTGATATCCATACGTTCCTCGAAACCAAAGTATCCCACCTCGAAACTTATGTTCCACGTATTGGTCTCCAGATTCCATATATCTCTCGGAATATAAGTGCCTAACATCGACACTTGAAATTTCCATATTGCATGAAAACATATCTCAAATGCGTAAATCCATGTAAAATAGCATATGCAACATAAAACATCAATATGAGCATATCACGGGAAAAGTATGCTATTTAAATGCATCAAGTCATTAAATATATCTCGTGGTTCCCAAATATCCAAATTACATATATATACAGCGTCCCATTCCACTGATATATATGTTATAAAAAACTGATCATGTAACAATAGCAAAGTGTATGTGCGAGCATGTAGGTATAGTATGGCATATATATAGGCATATAGGTATACAGGTATGCTATATGTCATATGCGCTATCGCAAAAGAATAACTACCTCTATGTCTCTAACCACTAGCAAGGTATATAAATGAATACTTGTGTTGTGTGTATCATGTCAATTACCGACAGTGTGTGTGTAGCATATCATTGGTGCTCGTGCAACATGTACTGTCAATAATAGTGCAGTGTACAAAGAATACAGGTTCAGGCACAACAAGTAGTTATATGCAATGAAATGCATGAATCATCTCTATATTAGCATATACAAATGCGGCTAATATCATATCATATCTAGCCCTGGCGCTTAACGCCATATGGACGATTTCCCCGTAAATGTTAAATCTACTCATAGATGGTCTCGAGCTATGAAAATCCGACCACCTGCTTCCCCTTGTTCGCAGCGTCCGAAGTCCCCACTTGCGACGCTATAATTCACAAACACATAAACAGAGAAAAATCTCAGAAAACGACCATTATAACGTAAAACTACGTTTTTAAACGACGCACTAACTCCAAACTAACTCACAAGCGTCCTTCTAGTGGCCAACGTGCGTGACGATACCACGAAACCTACCCAAGTGCAGCAGCTGCACAAGATCACGATTCATGTCGGATTACGTAATATGCGGACACAAAACACTAGAATATAGGAAAACAATCCCAGATTTTGCATACTGCAATTACTAAAAATTTAAACAGTACTAAATACCCATAAACTATAGCAGACAACTACCCAACAAAACCTAACCCCAACACTCCCCTCAAAAGCCGGCGTCGCCGAATTTCGTCAAAGGGTCGCCGGCCGAAGTCAGTAGGGTGGTGCTCGGGTCTCAGGTGGAACTCCAGGGTCACTAGTACATCACTACAATTTTGTTTGGTCAATCACTAAAATTTCCAGGTCACAGCAGATCCCAGAAATTCTAAAAGACACTAAAAAACACGATATTGCACTAATCGATATTTAAAGTGTTCTAAACAATAACCAATGAGCTATCCATCATAAAAACTCCTAATTAACAGTTTAGGGATTATACCTATCAAAAATTACTCCCAAGATCCAAGCTTTCCTAGCTCCAAGTGATCTAAGATGCTAAATCAAGACTTAGGGTATTTTTGTGATATTAATTTGGAATTTTGGAGATTTATGAGCTTGAAATTTGTTGTAAATGGTGTAGAAAAGATCAAGGGCAGAATGAAGGAGGAGGGCTCGGCCAAGAGAGGAAGGTGAGGAATTGTGTAGGGTTTTCTAGGTAATTCCTTACAATAAATGCACATTAATAATGTAAATGCATGCACATGCCACCTCTCCCATTCATTTCTTTTCTTTTCTTTAAACTCTTAATCCTAGTCAATACAAAAGATCTAGATATTATGAGAAGGGTTTTGGTTAACTCAACTTGATAAAATTTTAGGAGTAAAAACCCAAACCCAAAATGTAAATACCGAATTAAAATAATATTAAAATAGGGAAAAATTCAATTTGAACCAAAACGTCCCATATGTAGGGCTGCTAGGCACGCGCACAAGGGTCTACGAGGCATCAACCATGCCCGATTAAAATTTTAGCCGTGCCGAATAACCCGAAGCCGGATCTTTAAACTAGGGTTTAGGCGAAAACATGCATGTTAAACTCTTTAACACTAAGTGAGAGGGATTACAACCTTTGTAGATCCGGTCCTTCACTTCTTAAGCTCCGTGTTGAGGTCCCTTCGCTGTGATCATCGTGTTTCAGACTCTCGAGAGGGTTCACGAAGAGAATGATGCAACCTTTGCTTCCGATCATCGATACAAAGATGATCTACCTTGAAGTTTCGTTAACACAAGCTAACACTCATAATATGAAGTGAACACCCTCATCTAAATGGCAAGGATAGATGAGGATGATGAAGTAGGATTCTTGCTCTTAATCTTTTTCTCACTCAATTTCATCACAAAAGAAAGCTTTTTCATGAAGGAACTCAAGCATGAAGAAGAAGAATGAAGATGATAACTTAATCCTTTTGTGATGAACAATGAATTATTGTAGTGGTTACAAATCTAACCAAGGGTTAAGCATGAGAGAGTTAACCCTTGTAGAGAGTTAACTAGAGTTAATGGTTTGGATTGGGTTAACATAATATCTCACAAAAATATCAAGCAACCACAAAGTCAAAGCTTCATGAAGCTTCATGGAAGCTTCATGCAAAAGCTAACCCTAATCCAAACCCTAACCAAGTTTAAACCCTAATCTAATGTTAAATTTGTAACCCTAACATGTTACAATATTATATATCACATATACAATATATTTTGTAACAATGGAAAATAATACAATTAACATATATCGCATATATATCAATGTATTATCCGGTGAGAAAATGAATCTTTTAGTGAGCTAATATTAGTTAATGTAATTTAATATATCATATATATTATTATACATTAAATTATTGAATCAACACTTGATCCAATAATCCGGCTATTTCACAAATAACCGACTAATACGATGACCCGGCTATATCACATATACCCGGCCAATATCTCATATCGCGAGAATCCAATACGGTATCATATACCGTATTATCCTCGGTCCCATACATATCACATATGTGCTCCTATTCCGTTTTTCCTGAGCTAAGAAACCTCTGTGTAGGACTCTAAAGAATCGTCACTACGCCGGCAGTAGGTGATGATCATATCAAACACCCACAAGCTGCAAGCGGTCAGCTAAACGTAACAGTCACCCAGGTATTGAGCGCTCAGAAGATCAACAAGCAAGCCTGTACATTCTCCTGTGAATCCAATCAGTAACACTCCCGTACAGTCCGGTCTCGTCGTCTGATATTCGCATATCTCGCCTAGGGGTGGTAAACTTCAGACCCCAGTAGCTCGATAAGTCATGTCGATATGAGGTCTATAACAGTTCGAGAAACTACTGATAACACTTACCAGTAAATCTCGGCAACCCTGGCCAGGGATTTCCGGTTATAGCCAATCGAACACAGCACAACATCAACTCCCTATACCGGGAGAGACGAATCCCCTCCTATCGCTCATTGCCTCCATGTGATCGGGACTGTACCCAAAAGCCACCTTTTTACACGCCCTCTTGGATGTGGTATGATGGAAATCAAAGCACAGTGGGAATCACACAAGACTCTATGACGATCTCGGGTCAACAGACTACTCTGTACCAGTGTCACCAGAGAACTGCCATCTGACGTAAGATATAATACCATCTGGGAGTTCTCGGCGAGTCCGTCCAGTATACCCAGTCTCCACTAAGCACCCGTACACCATCCTTGATGTCATACACCGATGGATATGGGATCATCCATCGCCCATCATATGGGTCAAGATGCGTATACGCTAGTCTACTCTGGTGTATCGATGCCCTGTCTCGATACACCCTCGACTAGGAACAGTTATAGGATGTACTCGTCGACTACCGTGGCCCCACTAGTATGATCTCATCATAGTCCCAATAGTCGAGTATATATCCTAAGGGCTTTATCAACATGTAACATAGAGATAATCAGAGTACATGTTAAGATAAAGTACAACCAGATAGCATACTATCATGTCGAGCAAGAAAGTCCTCCCTATATATGTCCAAGCATCCACTACAATATACATCGTATGTACAGTAATGGCCTCTAGGGCATACGTATAACTATCAATCTCCCACTTGCACTAGGGCCATCTGTTGTGGTATCACATACCCAACAATTAGCTGCGATTGAAGTATCTCATACTCAACCATCCCATAAAAGTCTCTACTGGGAAAAAGGCCTTTGTGAGTGGATCCGCGCTGTTGTCCTCTGTGTCTACTCTCCTTACCTCGATCTCCCTGAAGATCAACTATCTCCATGATCAGGTGATACTGCATAAGAATTATATCTGGATTTCTGATGGGACGGGGGTTCCTTGGCATAAGCCACAACTCCATTGTCACATAATGGTAGGAACGAAGTTCATCTCATGAACTTATAGATATCCAGACTGCCTCTTTGGTAGCATCTTTGGTAACGATGTATCTTGCCTTTAATCGTCTAGTAAGTCACGGTATCTAGCTTGGAACTCTTCCAACCTACCGTCTCTCCACTGAGGGTAAAAACAATGCCTGCGACTGACATTCAGTCGTCCTTATCACCCTGGAACCTTTCCAGTGATTCTCCCTGGGATCGATTGATACCATCTCATTACAACTAGTGAGTATCCTAACATCCAATTAGATCTATCTCATAGATCCAAAATCCAGGATTCAGAAGTATCCCTATGATCCTATATAGAGAATCCTTGTGATAAGCAGAGATTAACCGAGCGTAGCATAGGAAACACCTTCCCTACCAAGAGTATGTCATCCACGTACTCTACGAGGATCACCTCCATACTCTCTGCTACCTTTTTATATATACAAGGTTCATCTACCATTTTGATGAAGTCAAACTCTTTGACTTCCACATCAAAACAGATGTTCCAACTCCGCGATGCCTGTTTTATCACATAAAACATCTTGCACACGTTTCTGCTGCTCCCACTGTCTACGAAGCCCTCTGGCTGTGTACTTATAGACGCTCTCTTCTAAAACATCATTTAGAAAAGCAGTCATGACACCCAACCACCAGATATCGTAGTCATGGTATGTAGCCGTGGCAAGTAGGATCTGGATGGACTTAAGCATAGCTTTGAAATTCTCAACTTTTCCATATACACCAAGTAATCTTCTCAAGATATACTTTCTCCTGATGGGGATTTAACCCTTCAGATAAAGCAACCAAAGTCCATACTTTGTTGGTGTATAAGGATTCCATCTCAGATCGATAAGCATCCAGCCATTCTTACAGAGTCCCACTCCTGATGGCCAGCTCGAAACTAGTTGGGTCATCATCTCATGATGCAATCCTCGCTCCCACTGTCATAGAGAAACCGAAGTATCTCTCAGGTGGGTGAGGAACCCTACTAGATCGGCGGAGAGGCTGAGGTTCGTTGGAAACTATTGAATCCTTTGGTTCTACCAAATCATCTACTACAGTTTGTATAGCTGGAACCTTTCCAGTTCTACATAACAGACCTTGCCACGAGCTTGTCCGGATTTTGCTTTTAGACATAGGCCGGACAACCCCAAATCTTAACAAACTTAAGATATGGGCTCTTACCTTTCCATATCACATATGAAGTGGTAGGCAACTGATTTGATTTGAACCTTATTCAATAGCTATGCAACTTCTCAAGTGCATAACTCCCAAAAGGAAATAGGAAACTCAGTAGTACTCATCATAGAGCACACCATATCACATAGGGTGCTATTGCTCCGCCCCGATACACCGATGTCACGACCCGAAAGTACGGAACGTGACCGACACTTAGATTACGAAGCGTCAAGTGGCGCCACGTAACCTAAGTAAGCCGAAGCGCAGAAATCTAAACCATATAAAAGAAGAAGTAAAAGAAACATGAAGAAAAACAAGTTTAAAAGTATCAGCAAATTTTCCCAAAAATTTCGGCAGAGTCTTCTCTGTAAAAACTGGCCCCCAAACGGGTACAACAAGTATAATATACATAAACAATAAAAAGCATCCCCAAACGGGTGCTAGCTCAACGCCAACAAGCGGAAACAACCACAACAAGCACAAAAATATACAACGCCAAATGGCGAGGCTCAAAACTCAAAAGAAAACAAAACCACCAGATCAGAATAATACATGCGCGACTCTAAGGTCGAAATAAAAGACTGGTCCAATAAACTTATCAAGTAATACAAGTATGGTTGATGGAGCTTACTAGATACAAATGAAAGAATAAAAGTACAATGGTAGTTCGGATACAAGTGAACCAACCTACCGTGCAAATCACCCTGAAAGAATAGATGTGCCAGCAAGCTGCCAGGGAAACCTGTACACCGAACCTGTAATAAAATTTGGCACAACGGGGGTGAGTTGCCAACTCGTGAGTAGAAGACATCTACGAAAAGAAATCGAATGCACGACGTTGTCCTAGGTCATAATAATACACTATTATATCTCAATCATCTAGTAATAGCAGGGTAAAACTACGTGTACATGCAGATACTCCGTGCTCGTGTCAGTGCCTCATATAATACTATGTCATATGAATGGATATGCATGCATCATGAATATAAAATAACCAATCCTGAAATCCAGAAATATCTGTATAAGAAATCTTTAGCTGTTATCATAGTAAAATATGTATAAGAATCTGAAATCTCAACAATGAAATCCATGGAAATCCGTGTCAAGCATCGACACAACACATGTAATCTCAAGTCTCAATATCTCGGGCTCCGTCAGCCCGGATCGGCCCATATCATCAAATCTCACGACAACGGTCGGTATCCTCCGGATATCCGCCGTGCCAGACATCACCGGTAGGTAGCCTTCCCCTGCCAGGCTCATCGTCTACAACTCGATCTTCTTGCCCGGGGTACCATACCGGGGCCACCATATACCCGAGA
Source organism: Agapanthus africanus (assembly GCA_030015575.1). Lineage (NCBI taxonomy): Eukaryota > Viridiplantae > Streptophyta > Magnoliopsida > Asparagales > Amaryllidaceae > Agapanthus > Agapanthus africanus. The sequence goes on along the minus strand of JASDDO010000019.1, from coordinate 604,804,943 downwards.
CGGTTCATCCACTCCTCGAATCGGGTATCGAAATCCAACAGAAAACATGAAATCTCATGGTGGACGACACATACATCATGAGAAAACCGTATCTTATTTTAAAAAGAGAAGAGGAGAGAGAGAGAAGTTTTTATATATTCTTGCGGTTTTCCCCAAAAATCCAGAAATCTCATAGAAATCCAAATCTTAAAATCATGAGTAAGTATATGATAAGTGTCGGCATATGCCCATGATACTGCATGATAACATGAAAATATGAATGCATGAATGTCTAAGTAATAAATGCCATGTCTAGACTAACATCTGAGAGTAATCCCAAAATTATATCGATCTAGTTGTTAACTGATTCTATCAATAAAAGATAATATGATCTAAAGTGTACGTGACATAGCAATTACCGATGATGATGTGTGTGAGCCGGCAAATAAGTGTGCGTGGAATATGCGCATCATCGGTAATGGTGCTGGTGTCCTAACAGGCAAAGTTTTATGCTGATTATAGAAACATATATATGAACATGCACATTATGATTACGGTATGAAAGTAAAGACAGATGTGTGTTATCCACTCATTGATATACAATTACCACTACCACTATATGACTCGAACCTAACCTAGTGTCCATCTAACCTCCTAAGGAACTTAACCTAAGAAACTAGTCAATAAGGAACAAGAGTCTACCTAAGGTCTGAATCAATATCTCTAATAGTCGGCGATCCAGCCTCAACAGCGTCACGTACGAAGTACGGCTTCCTCGAACCAAGAGTGCGGATCAATCATCATATCTATGCCTCGTACGGTAAGATCCATCGTACGGCATCCCAATATCGGGGTACGGGTCAAGTATCTCCTAGGTGTCTCATCATTAGTATAATGTCATCATCAACACATCTCATGATTAAGGTGCTAAACTGTGATCGCATACTTCAATCATATATCATTGCCATCATAATAAGCATCATTAGTTTATCCTCAGAAATATCATGTCATATGTATCATATTGTGATTAAGTCATACTGATATCATATCGTCATCAAGTCACACCTATATGATATCAACATCAGGTCACACCTATATGATATCGAAATCAAGTCATACATATCCCATATCGTGATTAATCACAAGTTACAGTCCGGGTACTATTTTAGAGTCCCATGTACCTCAATATCATTACCACCCATTATAATTTATGTACGTGTTCATTATCTCATTCTCTAATGATCCGCTAACACTTAATACGACTGTATAGCCAAGAATCACGGCATCAGGCCCAGTTACACTGTTTCATCATACCTCGGATATCATATCACATCAATGTATCCCATATATGTGTTGTATATATATATATTCCTATACCTCGTCGTATATATATACACATGCACGTATACACCATGTCGTGTTTCAGTGTGTGCGTGTGTGTGTTTCTACCTGAAACCTACGAACCTTTTCCAAGGTATTCATCTTCTGATATGTCTTCCTAAATCAGTCTAGTCCAGCCTAGGGTCATTACTAGGGCCCTACTCATTAAAAATCTAGGGTCACATCTGGTTTCCTAATGACAATAGATACTATTCCTATTCTACGTTGCGGGGGTGCTAAACGCCATCCACCCGACTTTCCCCCGTAGATATACATCTACTCACCTGGTCCATGTCTGCCGAAGACGGTGTCGCCATCCTCCTCTTCATCGCCCGCAATCCACGTGAGGGGTACCTAAACGCAAACATATAGATAGCATCGTAAACTGAATCACATACAAAAGTCAAAACGACGCAATGAACCAGCATAGGTTAAAACCTATGTCCCGTCCATGCAAAAGAACCAAATATCGCTCGATATCGGCGTACAAACTCCGATGGATCGAGCTAAACATCAACAAATAACTCGTAGTTTTAAAACACATTACTTATATTATAAAACATGATTAAATCAATCGAAACCCTAAAATCCATCAAACCGTCCAATTTCGTAAAACCCGAAAATGCCAATTTACCGTTTTTCATCAAAACTTGACATTTAAATGAAACCAATGGTTATAAAACTCATTAAATAGCATAACTAGACTATATAAACCATTACTACATTTTTATTACACAAATTTGTATTAATTTGAAATTTCTAGTTTGCAACCTTTAACAATTTTTAACATTTTTCAAGCAAAATACCACAATTCCATCACAAAACATGATTTTGCATGAATTAATGTATTAAACCACACTTCATAATGATAATGATTAAATGAAACCATAAATTATATTTTTAATCACATTTATTTAGAAATTTCCAAAATCTAGTTTACAAAATAATAGCGTTTTATTACTATTTTCCAATTATCAAAGGAAACTAGTGATCAAACTAAGTTTTTTTTTCTTTCCAATAACATGCTAATATTCTCACTAAAACTACAATCTAATGATAGCAACCTCAATTAGAATTTTATTTTACCCACAAATACATCTTACAAAAAAACTAGTTAGCTAAAAAGTATAATTAAATCAATTTTAGATTAACAATTTACAACATATCATCCCTACAAGAATTTCCACTTCTAAATATGTTAAACTAGTTATTATAACCCTCATTAATTAATAAAAATCACAACTTGATTTTTCAAACCCTAACTTGAATTTTAAAAGTAGTAAATAGAATTAACATATTAAATCTAATTAAACTTAAATGAACATCTAATAACAATAAATCAAAAGAAAGAAATTTATACCTCCAAACCATGAAATCCAAACATGAAATAAGCCTCCAAAATGCATGCTTTCCATCTCCAAAATCCATGTAAAAATGAGCAAGGAATAAAGGGTATGAAATAAATAGGATTTTGTGGAATTTTAATTGAATTTTTGAAGTATTTTTGATGAGTTTTGAATAAAAATGAAGTGGGAAATGGGGGTGGGGGCTGCCATGGGGTTGTGGCCGGCCTTTGTTGGAGGTGAGGGAGAGAAAGAAGAGAGTGTGATATTGTGTAGAAGTTTCAAGAGAAGAAACATCACTTAAAAGTCTTTTCATGCTTTTATTTATTTATTTTTTTATTCCTTTACTATAGCAACTCAAGAAAACTCTAGAAAATAGGAAAAATTTGCAAATAAATTTTGCATGATACACACTAAATTCTAACATGCCATGGTTCATTTTTACAAATTAAAACCATTCAAATTTGTAATTTACACTAATTTAGTGTAAAAATAAAGCTTATGTTAATATTTAAAATAATTAATTTAGGAAAAATATTTAATTAAAATAAAAATTTATAAGTGGCTAAATAAACACCATTTAGTAGTAATTACATAATTACAATAGGTATTTTTGAAATTATAATGAAAAACAATCACGGTTTAGTTTTATGAAAAATACATTTTATTTTACCGAAAATCACAAAATTCACTTAAACAATTTTATTCATTTAATTATTTATTTAATTATTTTTAAAACGTTACAATCTTCCCCCCTTTAAGAAATTCAGTCCCCGAATTTAAATTAAAACTCCCCCTCCAAATACTAAAACATTTAGCAAAACACTCAAATCGTCGGGGCTCCGAAATCATCAATACATAACAAAACTCAACTCCGTCAAGCATAACGCAATCATCGGAGTTATGGCGAGAATAAAATATCAAAACCCAATATGAAGACTATCTTAATATACATCAATCTATAACTTGTATATAGTGCGCATCATAGTAAAACCATCCAAATATCTGGATAAGGAAATATGCAAAAACCCCTTTTGAAAATCGCCGTGTGATGCACGTGTCACGGCATAAGTAGCGGACGTTTATAAAAAAAATAGCTATATATATATATATATATATATATATATCTTTTTTTTTAACATACACATCCCGCCTGGTTACTAAATCAAATAGTAATGATTATAAAAACACACTGCTCAAACTGAAATCAATCCCAATCACATCAATAAAATATCATGTGCGTCCGGTGTGCACTGAAATCGAAACTAAATACAGATACCACGAATACACACAACAACAAAACTAAGTGCAACAGGTGTGCACCAAAAACATCTGTCAAGTGCAACGGGCGTGCACGCACAATATCAGGTGCATCTAATCTGCACAAAACCCCGATTTAGTGCATCTGGTGTGCACAAAATCGCATCAAGTGCGCCAAGTATGCGCAAGAATCCTAATCAAGTGCACATGGTGCAAGAAAACATACATCGAATATCAAAATCGAAATCACAGTACAAAAATGCATGAAAACTAGGTCGAAACATATGTCAAAATCATGTGTAACCCCTATGCACGAAATCAAATCAAAAATCTCGAAATATATAAAACCAAATCAAGTGTACTGGGTATGTACTAAACAACATCAATACAACTGATATATGAAACACAAATAGAATGTAATGAAGGTACACACATGAAATACCAATCATAGAACAAAGTCCTCCAAATACCAAAATCCAATCCACGAAAATATGAAATTCAAATCACTAAATCCCAATCGTAAACACTATCGTCAATGTGCGCCTCTTTCTTCTGATGTCGATTGCTTCAAACTTGTCTCTTCATAAGTGTGTTGACTGCGCTACCGACGGCAATACTCATATCTAGAGTCTCCCATATAGTCGATCCCTTCACTTGATATCCGGACTACATTAAACTTTTCGATCGATCCATCAAAATCCCATAATTCCCCGAGAGCTCAACACTCAAGTACAGTTTAAAAATATCCGGTACATACCCCAGCATCGATGATCCAGCCGTAGAAGGGCAAACCCAAGCTTCACTAATGACACCGCGGAACTGCCGTAAACCCTAAGGTTCAAGGGCGTTCTCATGGTCATTATGTCGAGTTAGGGTTTCATTCTTCTAGAGGGTCCATCGAAATACCTGCATGTTCTTCCGAATACCTTAAACTTGGGAAAATGGTTTTCTGATAATCGTTCGAACCCTTTAACTTCATCCGGACGGCATGTGAATACCCTTCATCCGCACGCTAAACAATGCTTCAATCCTCAAGAATAACCAATACTCTAATGGTTATCGCATTCGAGCCGCAGCTCCCTCTGCCAGTGTGCCCGTGGTAACAGAAACCACCCTCCAACATTGACGAAGATAGATCAAAAGAACGAATGGAATACGGTGCAAACAATTGTACATCCTAAGGCTCCTTAAGCAGAGTAGCGTATCGTAAGTATGCCGCGGACCATACCCACAGTACGTTACTCTATCTAAATCGCCTACTCCATCAACCAAGGGTCACCTAGACTTATACAAGGTTAAACCTAGCGCTCTGATACCAACTTTGTCACGACCCGAAAGTACGGAACGTGACCGGCACTTAGATTACGAAGCGTCTAGAAGCGCCACGTAACCTAAGTAAGCCGAAGCCCAGAAATCTAAACCATATAAAAGAAGAAGAAGTAAAAGAAACATGAAGAAAAACAAGTTTAAAAGTATCAGTAAATTTTCCCAAAAATTTCGGCAGAGTCTCCTCTGTAAAAACCGGCCCCCAAAAGGGTACAACAAGTATAATATACATAAACAATAAAAAGCATCCCCAAACGGGTGCTAGCTCAACGCCAACAGACGGAAACAACCACAACAAGCACAAAAATATACAACGCCAAAGGGCGAGGCTCAAAACTCAAAAGAAAACAAAACCACCAGATCAGAATAATACATGCGCGACTCTAAGGTCGAAATAAAAGACTGGTCCAATAAACTTATCAAGTAATACAAGTATGGTTGATGGAGCTTACTAGATACAAATGAAAGAATAAAAGTACAATGGTGGTTCGGATACAAGTGAACCAACCTACCGTGCAAATCACCCTGAAAGAATAGATGTGCCAACAAGCTGCCAGGGAAACCTGTACACCGAAACTGTAATAAAATTTGGCACAACGGGGGTGAGTTGCCAACTCGTGAGTAGAAGACATCTACGAAAAGAAATCGAATGCACGACGCTATCCTAGGTCATAATAATACACTATTATATCCCAATCATCTAGTAATAGCAGGGTAAAACTACGTGTACATGCAGATACTCCGTGCTCGTGTCAGTGCCTCATATAATACTATGTCATATGAATGGATATGCATGCATCATGAATATAAAATAACCAATCCTGAAATCCAGAAATATCTGTATAAGAAATCTTTAGCTGTTATCATAGTAAAATGTGTATAAGAATCTGAAATCTCAACAATGAAATCCATGGAAATCCGTGTCAAGCATCGACACAACACATGTAATCTCAAGTCTCAATATCTCGGGCTCCGTCAGTCCGGATCGGCCCATATCATCAAATCTCACGACAACGGTCGGTATCCTCCGGATATCCGCCGCGCCAGACATCACCGGTAGGTAGCCTTCCCCTGCCAGGCTCATCGTCTACAACTCGATCTTCTTGCCCCGGGGTACCATACCGGGCCCACCATGTACCCGAGACGGTTCATCCACTCCTCGAATCGGGTATCGAAATCCAACAGAAAACATGAAATCTCATGGTGGACGACACATACATCACGAGAAAACCGCATCTTATTTTAAAAAGAGAAGAGGAGAGAGAGAGAAGTTTTTATATATTCTTGCGGTTTTCCCCAAAAATCCAGAAATCTCATAGAAATCCAAATCTTAAAATCATGAGTAAGTATATGATAAGTGTCGGCATATGCCCATGATACTGCATGATAACATGAAAATATGAATGCATGAATGTCTAAGTAATAAATGCCATGTCTAGACTAACATCTGAGAGTAATCCCAAAATTATATCGATCTAGTTGTTAACTGATTCTATCAATAAAAGATAATATGATCTAAAGTGTACGTGACATAGCAATTACCGATGATGATGTGTGTGAGCCGGCAAATAAGTGTGCGTGGAATATGCGCATCATCGGTAATGGTGCTGGTGTCCTAACAGGCAAAGTTTTATGCTGATTATAGAAACATATATATGAACATGCACATTATGATTACGGTATGAAAGTAAAGACAGATGTGTGTTATCCACTCATTGATATACAATTACCACTACCACTATATGACTCGAACCTAACCTAGTGTCCATCTAACCTCCTAAGGAACTTAACTTAAGAAACTAGTCAATAAGAAATAAGAGTCTACCTAAGGTCTGAATCAATATCTCTAATAGTCGGCGATCCAGCCTCAACAGCGTCACGTACGAAGTACGGCTTCCTCAAACCAAGAGTGCGGATCAATCATCATATCTATGCCTCGTACGGTAAGATCCATCGTACGACATCCCAATATCAGGGTACGGGTCAAGTATCTCCTAGGTGTCTCATCATTAGTATAATGTCATCATCAACACATCTCATGATTAAGGTGCTAAACTGTGATCGCATACATCAATCATATATCATTGCCATCATAATAAGCATCATTAGTTTATCCTCAGAAATATCATGTCATATGTATCATATTGTGATTAAGTCATACTTATATCATATCGTCTTCAAGTCACACCTATATGATATCAACATCAGGTCACACCTATATGATATCGAAATCAAGTCATACATATCCCATATCGTGATCAATCACAAGTTACAGTCCGGGTACTATTTTAGAGTCCCATGTACCTCAATGTCATTACCGCCCATTATAATTTATGTACGTGTTCATTATCTCATTCTCTAATGATCCGCTAACACTTAATACGACTGTATAGCCAAGAATCACGGCATCAAGCCCAGTTACACTGTTTCATCATACTTCGGATATCATATCACATCAATGTATCCCATATATGTGTTGTATATATATATATACCTATACCTCGTCCTATATATATATACACATGCACGTATACACCATGTCGTGTTTCAGTGTGTGCGTGTGTGTGTTTCTACCTGAAACCTACGAACCTCTTCCAAGGTATTCATCTTCTGATATGTCTTCCTAAATCAGTCTAGTCCAGCCTTGGGTCATTACTAGGGCCCTACTCATTAAGAATCTAGGGTCACATCTGGTTTCCTAATGACAATAGATACTATTCCTATTCTACGTTGCGGGGGTGCTAAACGCCATCCACCCGACTTTCCCCCGTAGATATACATCTACTCACCTGGTCCATGTCTGCCGAAGACGGTGTCGCCATCCTCCTCTTCATCGCCCGCAGTCCACGTGAGGGGTACCTAAACGCAAACATATAGATAGCATCGTAAACTGAATCACATACAAAAGTCAAAACGACGCAATGAACCAGCATAGGTTAAAACCTATGTCCCGTCCATGCAAAAGAACCAAATATCGCTCGATATCGGCGTACAAACTCCGATGGATCGAGCTAAACATCAACAAATAACTCGTAGTTTTAAAACACATTACTTATATTATAAAACATGATTAAATCCATCGAAACCCTAAAATCCATCAAACCGTCCAATTTCGTAAAACCCGAAAATGCCAATTTACCGTTTTTCATCAAAACCTGACATTTAAATGAAACCAATGGTTATAAAACTCATTAAATAGCATAACTAGACTATATAAACCATTAATACATTTTTATTACACAAATTTGTATTAATTTGAAATTTCTAGTTTGCAACCTTTAACAATTTTTAACATTTTTCAAGCAAAATACCACAATTCCACCACAAAACATGATTTTGCATGAATTAATGTATTAAACCACACTTCATAATGATAATGATTAAATTAAACCATAAATTATATTTTTAATCACATTTATTTAGAAATTTCCAAAATCTAGTTTACAAAATAATAGCATTTTATTACTATTTTCCAATTATCAAAGGAAACTAGTGATCAAACTAAGTTTTTTTTTCTTTCCAATAACATGCTAATATTCTCACTAAAACTACAATCTAATGATAGCAAGCTCAATTAGAATTTTATTTTACCCACAAATACATCTTACAAAAAACTAGTTAGCTAAAAAGTATATTTAAATCAATTTTAGATTAACAATTCACAACATATTATCCCTACAAGAATTTCCACTTCTAAATATGTTAAACTAGTTATTATAACCCTCATTAATTAATAAAAACCACAACTTGATTTTTCAAACCCTAACTTGAATTTTAAAAGTAGTAAATAGAATTAACATATTAAATCTAATTAAGCTTAAATGAACATCTAATAACAATAAATCAAAAGAAAGAAATTTATACCTCCAAACCATGAAATCCAAACATGAAATAAGCCTCCAAAATGCATGCTTTCCATCTCCAAAATCCATGTAAAAATGAGTAAGGAATAAAGGGTATGAAATAAATAGGATTTTGTGGAATTTTAATTGAATTTTTGAAGTATTTTTGATGAATTTTGAATAAAAATGAAGTGGGAAATGGGGGGGGCTTCCATCGGGTTGTGGCCGGCCTTTGTTGGAGGTGAGGGAGAGAAAGAAGAGAGTGTGATATTGTGTAGAAGTTTCAAGAGAAGAAACATCACTTAAAAGTCTTTTCATGCTTTTATTTATTTATTTTTTTATTCCTTTACTATAGCAATTCAAGAAAACTCTAGAAAATAGGAAAAATTTGCAAATAAATTTTTCATGATACACACTAAATTCTAACATGCCATGGTTCATTTTTACAAATTAAAACCATTCAAATTAGTAATTTACACTAATTTAGTGTAAAAATAAAGCTTATGTTAATATTTAAAATAATTAATTTAGGAAAAATATTTAATTAAACTAAAAACTTATAAGTGGCTAAATAAACACCATTTAGTAGTAATTACATAATTACAATAGGTATTTTTGAAATTATAATGAAAAACAATAACGGTTTAGTTTTATGAAAAATACATTTTACTTTACCGAAAATCACAAAATTCACTTAAACAATTTTATTCATTTAATTATTTATTTATTTATTTTTAAAACGTTACAACCGACGTGCTGTGGTGTATACGGAGGAGTAATGCTGAGAGAGAATCTCATTCTCCTTTAGAATAGTCCAGGAATTCCGTGCTTAAGTATTCTCCTCCTTGATCTCATCAAAGGACATAATACTTATACCCGTATTTTAGTTCTCTACTTCTAACTTATATTCTGTGAATATCTCAAAAGGTTCGGACTTGTGTTTCAACAGGAACATATGTCTGAATCTTGAGAGATTATCAGAGAATGTAATGAAGTACAAAGAACCGGTCTTGGTATGTGTAGACATGGGACTTACATACATCAGCATGTATCAATCCCAAGAGTTCACTAACTCTTTCTCTGTTTCCAATAAACGGAGCTATGGTCATCTTATCTCTATGACATGACCGGCAAGTTTCCCAAGATGTAAATTCAAACTAATTTAAATATGCATCTATATGTAACTTCAGCTAGTCGGGTCAAATTGATATGACCTAGTCTACAATACCTCAAGAAGGATGCGTTCATTTCTGAACTCTTTCTCTTGTGTGTGTTCTGTATACTAAGAACTGTAGTTTGATTTAGAACGTCAATGCTTTTAGATAACGTGCCTGAACCGATCAACTCTTGATATAGGAAATGTTCAAAACATTATCCAACAATACAAAATTATATCCTTTCTTTACTAATAAAGAGACTGATATGATGTTGTATATCAGGTTCGGTATCTAATAACATTTGTTCAGAATCAATGTATTCTGGTAATACAGGGTGATAGTGACCGACAGACTTGGCTGCAACATTTGCACCGTTTTCTGTCTCATGAAACTTATCACCCGTTCTCAGTTCTCTACCTATCAGTAGCCCATGTAACAGATTACATATGCGGGATCCTGATCCGGTATCTCATACCCAGGACGTAAAGGATACTGAGAAACAGTTCTCTTTAATGAACATACCCGAAGAAGATGCATCAGCATGCACTTTCTTCGTTTGGGCGGCACGGGAAATCTGGTATTCCCCAATTTCCTGCTCTGTCTTATAACAATTATAAGTTGGAGCGGGACCAACGTTTCCCTGCTCAGTATAACAAGCGAGTTCGGTCAATATATCCATTTTATTATCTTGATTAAGGCGTGATATGGTCGCTACCTGGAGAGAGAGAGAAGAAAACACTCAGCGTATGCACTTGCAAGATTAGATTGGTTATCTAATATATCTAATCAGGATGTCTCCCACTGTTTTAATCAAATCTTCCTTCAAACCCTAAAAGGAAAGACTAGTCGGGATTAATTACACGCTACAAGTTCGCCAATTTTTCAGCCAGGCCAGTGTCGGTACTTTGAGGGAGGTCCCCCGTGCTTTCGCACGAACCTAATTAAAGTAAACCTCGTTTTCCCAGAGGCGTAACCCCGTTGACACCTTTCTAGACACCTACTTGATCGGCTAATTGTAATGTGTAAAACTCTCCCAGGAGTCACTCTTACTCGCAGCGGGTATCGAGATCCAACTATCTCATAGAAGGTATGCAATCTCATTGTAAATTTCAACACTTGAAATTCCCAATAATATTTTGCCCCAAGCGATCTATGACCTTGACTGAGTCAACAAACCATAAACCGCAAGTAAAGTTCAACCCGTCATTTCTCGATTGAATTATACCCACCCGCACGACCCTTGACTGAGTCAACAAGGCCGCACGACTACCCTAATCCAATCGCATCATATGCTTTGCAGATAAGCACTAATCAGCTACCGCACACTACGCCTTGACTGAGTCAACAAACGCAGCACGAATACTAAATACTACTTATCTGAAATGACGCAGGGCTACGACAGGTTTTTAAGAAAACCTTTTGCGCAATGAACTTTATATCGTTGTAGAATCGAGTGATTTTAAATGGAGTGTTTTTTAGGCTTTTCTAGTTTTGCTAAAGGGGTCACTCCCGGTGAAGGGATCGTCGGCCCTTTCCTCATCGAATAAGGTGCAGGATATATCATATATACCACTATGCAAAGCAAGAACTATAGAAGCAATCAAAAGACAAACCGAGTTTGTAGCATCTGCTAGTTTCACTAAAGAGGTCACTCCCGGTGAAGGGATCTCGGCTCTTTCCTTATCGAATAAGGTGCTGGATGTTCTACAAGGAACACCGCTATACAAAACAAGGACTAGAGCTACCAGTTTTTAAACAAGTTTCTACAACATCTTTAGGTTTCTTTTATTTCATTAATCTCATTAATGAAGTCCCATTTTTAATTGTGCTTCACAAGCATCACATTTGAAACGAAATCTGCAATATAACATATATCTCATATATATAATATAAACATTCGTCTCAGACAGTAATATGATCTCATCACAGAACATTGCAGCAGAAGAACATATATGAAATATTGGATATACTAGGACGTCCGTGTTTTCAATACGAGCCTGTATAAAACACGGATTCCACGGTCGCGATGAATAGCCAAACCCACATCCCTAGACCCCTACGAGAGCGGCAAGCAACACTGCCAATTCTAGGTTTAGGAGACCCGGTCTCAACTCCTCGAGATGGTCTCCCACTGGACCCTAGAACCCGGTTACTTGTGTTCCCCGCCTTGGGTCTACCTAATGCGGAATAGTAAATAATATACAACGGTGACATCATCCTCAGCCCGGAAGTGCCCCAATAAAAGAATATTACATACAAATGAATTTTACATGAATGAAAAAGAAAAACTCTCATCTCACATAAAACCCCCGGCTATTCAGAACGCGACGATCCAATATAACATATCACAGCAACACATAATATCTCATATCATCAACGTAAGCAAGTATGCGTATCCCGATTGTCGTTGATGTATAGCAATGTAACCGGCGATACACCACATACTACACTTACGGTCACAGAAAAGAAAGTGTAAAACTACAACAGTTGGGATCCGCAACCTTCTTAGATATCGCATGCCTAACCAAATGAATTCCTTAGTCACCGCATGCCTAACAATTATAAACCCCGCATTTTAGTCTCTTTATCGAAAACACTTTTCAATATCAAGTCGGGCAATTCAACAAGATTCCCGACATCTTGATCGAATGCTCGTCGCAAACTTTAGTAGTCAGCCGCACCCCCAGATGCCGTCGACGAAGTGCACTAAGGCGGAACACCGCTGCCGCGAGCACCCGAATGGATGCTTTCGGCGACGGGGTTCTCCTACAGTCACTTGGTCGGGGCTATGGGGCGTGGCTATCTATTAAGTTTACTCAGCGAGTATCCGCGTACGCTATGTGATTGCGATGGACTTTTGATAACATCAAAATTCTGTGGCAACCGATCATCGAGACTAAACTACTATGTTTATAACATTCAAATTAGTTATCTCATAACTACTTGTGGATTCCAAATATTGTATCACATTCCAGATAAATAAATAATGTTAAACTTTCCGATCGAATAATCAAACACCCAAGATTTCCCCAATATATCTCAACATTTGAAATCAGTTTAAAAACATCCATCACATGCCACAGTACTAATGGTCCAGCCGTAGAAGGGTCAAGCCAACGCCTCACATGTGGCACGCCGTACTGCCCCAAACCCTAAGGTTCAAAAGGCAGTTCAAGATGGTCACATAATCGAGTTAAGGTTTGTTGTCTTCTAGAGGGTCCACCGTGTTACTTGCACGACTTAGAACGTTCTTAAACTCGAGAAAAAATCCAACATTTGAAAAATTTTCCGACTGGGGAAAAAGTGTGTTATTGATATCCGTTCGAACTTTTTAACAGTTTCTAAAAATTATCCGGATAAACTAAACAAACTTAAATTATCCGATCGAATCAACGAGTCCCCAATACAACCCTAGAAAACTCAACACTTGAGTGGAATAAAACAATTCCCAGAGAAAAAAATAACAAGAAAGGACCTAAGAATAATTACATGAAATTTCAGGGACTAAGTCACAATTTGGGCCGCGGAACCGCCGCCAAACCCTTGGTTTGGCCGCGGTTCCGCGGTCAAATAATTGACTTAGACGACCTACTTCACAGTAATTCTAGAATTTCCTGCTTGTTTTTCTGAGCATTTTTAATTCTGAAAAAATCAACTTTTTGAAAAATGTACAGAGAAGGGTAAACATCGGGGTTTCGGGTTTCGATCGGACTTTAAACTTCGCTCAGACATCGCCTAAAGCTCTAGCTTGGCTCTGATACCACAGTAGGGTTGCTAGGCACGCGCACAAGGGTCTACGAGGCATCAACCATGCCCGATTAAAATTTTAGCCGTGCCGAATAACCCGAAGCCGGATCTTTAAACTAGGGTTTAGGCGAAAACATGCATGTTAAACTCTTTAACACTAAGTGAGAGGGATTACAACATTTGTAGATCCAGTCCTTCACTTCTTAAGCTCTGTGTTGAGGTCCCTTCACTGCGATCATCGTGTTCCGGACTCTCGAGAGGGTTCACGAAGAGAATGATGCAACCTTTGCTTCCAATCTTCGATACAAAGATGATCTACCTTGAAGTTTCGTTAACACAAGCTAACACTCATAATATGAAGTGAACACCCTCATCTAAATGGCAAGGATAGATGAGGATGATGAAGTAGGATTTTTGCTCTCATTTATAATCTTTTTCGCACTCAATTTCATCACAAAAGAAAGCTTTTTCATGAAGGAACTCAAGCATGAAGAAGAAGAATGAAGATGATAACTTAATCCTTTTGTGATGACCAATGAATTATTGTAGTGGTTACAAATCTAACCAAGGGTTAAGCATGAGAGAGTTAACCCTTGTAGAGAGTTAACTAGAGTTAATGGTTTGGATTGGGTTAACATAATATCTCACAAAAATATCAAGCAACCACAAAGTCAAAGCTTCATGAAGCTTCATAGAAGCTTCATGCAAAAGCTAACCCTAATTCAAACCCTAACCAAGTTTAAACCCTAATCCAATGTTAAATTTGTAACCCTAACATGTTACAATATTATATATCACATATACAATATATTTTGTAACAATTGAAAATAATACAATTAACATATATTGCATATATATCAATGTATTATCCCGTGAGAAAATGAATCTTTTAGTGAGCTAATATTAGTTAATGTAATTTAATATATCATATATATTATTATACATTAAATTATCGAATCAACACTTGATCCAATAATCCGGCTATTTCACAAATAACCGACTAATACGATGACCCGGCTATATCACATATACCCGGCCGATATCTCATATCGCGAGAATCCTATACGGTATCATATACCGCATTATCCTCGGTCCCATACATATCACATATGTGCCCCTACTCCGTTTTGCCTGAGCTAAGAAACCTCTGTGTAGGACTCTAAAGAATCGTCAATACGCCGGCAGTAGGTGATGATCATATCAAACACCCACAAGCTGCAAGCGGTCAGCTAAACGTAACAGCCACCCAGGTATTGAGCGCTCAGAAGATCAACAAGCAAGCCTGTACATTCTCCTATGAATCCAATCAGTAACACTCCCGTACAGTCCGGTCTCGTCGTCTGATATGTCGCATATCTCGCCTAGGGGTGGTAAACGTCAGACCCCAGTAGCTCGATAACTCGTGTCGATATGAGGTATATAACAGTTTGAGAAACTACTGATAACACTTACCAGTAAATCTCAGCAATCCTGGCCAGGGATTTCCGGTTATAGCCAATCGAACACAGCACAACATCAACTCCCTATACCGGGAGAGACGAATCCCTTCCTATCGCTCATTGCCTCCAAGTGATTCGGGACTGTACCCAAAAGCCACCTTTTTACACGCCCTCTTGGACGTGGTATGAAGGAAATCAAAGCACAGTAGGAATCACACAAGACTCTATGACGATCTCGGATCAACAGACTACTCTGTACCAGTGTCACCGGAGAACTGCCATCTGACGTAAGGTATAATACCATCTGGGAGTTCTCGGCGAGTCCGTCCAGTATACCCAGTCTCCACTGAGCACTCGTACACCATCCTTGATGTCATACACCGATGGATATGGGATCATCCATCGCCCATCATATGGGTCAAGATGCGTATACGCTAGTCTACTCTGGTGTATCGATGCCCTGTCTCGATACACCCTCGACTAGGAACAGTTATAGGATGTACTCGTCGACTACCGTGGCCCCACTAGTATGATCTCATCATAGTCTTAGGAGTCGAGTATATATCCTAAAGGCTTTATCAACATGTAACATAGAGACAATCAGAGTACATGTTAAGATAAAGTACAACCAGATAGCATACTATCATGTCGAGCAAGAAAGTCCTCCCTATATATGTCCTAGCATCCACTACAATATACATCGTATGTACAGTAATGGCCTCTAGGGCATACATATAACTAACTCCATATACCCCCAAAGCTCACGCACTAGCTTTATTTTAGATAAACTAGGTGCCGGCAAGTTTATATGGACGTTTGATCACAGTCGGTTTAAAACGGAAAATACCGACAATTTTACCCTAAAACGGAAAAATTCGCATAACGATTTCCAAAACGTTACAATCTCCCCCTTATAGAAATTCGGTCCCCGAATTAAAATCAACTACGCGTACCTTTAAAGAGATGAGGGAATTTCTTCCGTATCTCGCTCTCGGCCTCCCAAGTGATCTCCTCACTAGTAGGGCTACGCCAAAGAACCTTCACAGATAACAAGACCTTTGACCGAAGTTTCTTCACCTGCCGATCCAAAATAACTACCGGCTGCTCAATGAATGAAAGTTCGTGCTCAAGCTGAACGGTCTCGTGCTGAATCATGTGAGAAAGATCAAGAAGGTATCTACGAAGCATCGACACATGGAAAACGGGGTGAACATCCGAAAAACTGGGCGGGTGCGCCAAACGATAAGCAACGGAACCCACACGCTCAAGGATCTCGAAAGGACCTATAAATCTGGGACTGAGCTTCCCCCTCTTCCCACATCGCATAACGCCTTTCATCTGAGAAATCCTCAGGAATACATGGTCCCCCACTGCAAACTCAAGTCTATAACGACGACGGTTGGCATAAGATTTCTGCCTGCACTGGGCTGCTTTTATCCTGTCCTGAATTAGCTGGATCTTCTCCGTAGTCTCCTGAACTAGCTGGGGTCCCAAAACCAGACTCTCACTGGGTTTGGTCCAACAGACTGGCGATCGAAACTTCCTACCAGATAAAGCCTCAAAAGGTGCCATCTGAATAGTCTCCTGAAAGCTGTTGTTGTTGGAGAACTCAATTAACGGCAAGTGACGATCCCAACTGCCACCAAAATCAAGCACACATGCACAGAGCATATCCTTCAGAGTCTGTATAGTCCGCTCCGACTGACCATCGGTCTGTGGATGAAAAGCGGTGCTAAAACTCAACTGGGTACCCAAAGCTTCCTGAAGCTTCTGCCAAAGACGGCTAGTAAACTGGGTGCCTCTGTCGGATACTATGCATATGGGAACGCCGAGGAAACCCACAATCTCATCTATATACAACTGAGCATACAGAGCATAACCGAAAGTGGTCTTCATTGGAAGGAAGTGAGCCGCTTTCGTTAACCGGTCAACAATCACCCAAATGGAATCATACCCTCTACTGGTTCTGGGTAGACCCACAATGAAGTCCATGGTGATCTGCTCCCATTTCCACTCCAGAATGGGTAAAGGGTGCAAATCTCCAGCCGGTCTCTGATGCTCAGCCTTAACTTGCTGACAAGTCAGGCACCTTGAAACGAAGTCCGAAATATCGCGTTTTATCCCTTCCCACCGGTAAAAGTCTCTCAAGTCACGGTACATCTTGGTGGAACCTGGATGAATGCTAAAGGCCGACTGATGTGCTTGCTCTAGGATCTCGCGTCTCAACCCATCAGCATTTGGTACACACAAGCAAGTCCCGCATCGTAGCACACCCTGGTCATCAATCATGAACTCCGAAACCGTACCCTGTCGTACAAGCTCAAGAATCTCAGACAAACGGGCATCACTGGGTTGCGCCTCACGGATACGATCAAGTAGTAGTGGATGGGCACGGACATGAGCAAACTGTCCCCCAGCGGAGGTGAACTCGAACTGCACTCTACCATCACACAAGAGCTGTGTAACACCTTAGGATGTGTTTAGTGGCTAATTATATTTATATAAAGGGTTTTTAATAAAAAGTTTACCAAATTGGGTTTCAAATATTTTTCCAAATTTAATAAATATTTTAGTAGAATTTTTTTTAGCTTGAACACATATGTGCATGTAAACTTGGGTTATTATAGGGCTAACCATGATTAGCAACCATGGTGGTTATAAAACTTAGGAATTTAGTCAATTGGGTTTTAATTAGGTTAATTGGTAGTTTTAAAAAAAGGTTGTTTTATTATATATTTGAATTAATTTAAACTTGTTGACTTGGTGAGAGAGAGAGAGTGAGAAGGGGAATCATGGCAAAGGCCATGCTTGTATTAAATGAAGAGAGAGAGAGGGGGGTTGACCACTTGTGCCATCATTCTTTACCTTTCAATTTTCCTTCTCATTTCACTCTCATTCACTCACACACACACCCACACTTCTCCAGCAACAGCAGCAGCCTCATTAGCAACAGCAGCAGCCTCATTAGCAGCATCAGCAACAACAGCACCATTGGCAGCAGCAAGCAATGGCAGCACCAGCAGCTTGGAGCAGCAGCAGCAGTAGCAGCTCCAGCAGCCACAGCAACTCCAGATCCCCTCCTTCTCCTTCCTCCTGCCTCCTAGGGTCGAGAGTGGGGTATACTTCTTAACCCTACATCCTAGTTTGCTTAGTTGGTGTGTTTATAGCTTCGATTAGTGATTAATTGTGCGTTTAGTGCTAAATGTGATTATTAGTGTGAACTTTGGTTAAGTGAGGCTAGTATTGGTTAGACTAAGTTAATTAAGTGTTTTTAGGGCCATGTCAACCTAGCTTAGCCCCCAATTTCACTAAAATACCGTCAGGTTTCTGTTTGATGCAAAATCGGTCGTTTTTAAGCAAAATTCTAGCTTCCTGTGATCTGCTATCGACCCTGTGATTTCAGAATAAATCTGAGTTAACTGGAGTATAGTTGTTAGGTGTTGATCCCATATCCAGAGCACGACCCACAAACTCCACCACATGGCCGCCGGAAAATTCATTCTGGCCGCAATTTGCGGCCAGATGAGGGACATAGGGTGCGGGTTTTTGCTCTGTAGGTGTCTGCTGCTATTCTAAGACTCATGGTATGTGTAATTTTATTTAATTCTTGCTGTAGAAAAATCTGGGATCAATTACCCTATTTCTAGTATTTTTTTTAAAACCTTCGCGACACGCGTGATACGTATGTGGTTTGGGGTTTCTACGTATCGCGACGCGTCGGGGTAGCTTCAGGCGCGTAATCACACGTTTTGGCGTATCGCACACGCACACGCTTGGTTCGTGACGCGGATTACTAGTTTGACCTTAATATCGCGTTTATGTAGATTTGAGCTTATGGGTGATATTCTTTGAAATTGTAGGTTCGCAGGCGAGTACGGCGGACACCGCGAAGAAGGGGAAACAAGTCGTCGACTACACTTAGTGCGAGACTACAGTGAGTAGATTTAACATCTACAGGGATATCGCCCGCATGGCGTTATGCGTCAGGGCTGATAGGACCTTGTAGCAGCATATTGCATCTTCATATATTGACTGTTCATGAATACCATTTGTTGCATGCCGCATTCCCTGCTATATGTCTATAAACTTAGAATTGATAGAACACTGTACTATTACTAACGGTTCATGTTGCACGAGCACTAATCTGCATGTTACACACACACCGTTAGTAATTACCATGACACTCTCACTGTAGAATTGCCATGATCATTATACTGTAGTTCATCTCATATATGATTCGATATGATTTTCATAGAAATTTGGCGCCGCATGATGCCCTTTGAAAAACTGAAACTATTTTAAAAAGCGGTTTCTCCCTTTTACTTATAGTATGACTTGATGTACATATTACATAGCATTGACTTACACATTGGTTTTGGATTTCATGTGATGTCTGGTTTTGAGGACCGTGGAGTTATTTAAGAAAAGATGCACTATTTGAAAACCCGGTTTCCTTTTGATATGATATTTTGGTGCGTCCACCACGCGTTTTCTCGGTTCTTAGACGTGTGTTTGAAACCCGATTCGAGGAGTTGGATGATCCGTTTGCGGGTTCGTGGTGGACCCGGTATGGTTCCCCGGGGCGAGAAATGTTTTTCGTGGAGTAGACGATGCTCCTGGCAGGATGGCGAGTACCTACTGGTGATTGGTTGGACCTGGCGGTCATCCGGAGGATATTGACAAGAGTCGATAGATGGTTGCGGGACAACCCGTACTGCTGGGGCCGAGGGCCGATACCGCAGACGGAGCCCGTGGGCTGATCCGGACTGACGGAGCCCGATATATGAGAATTTTCGTGTCAATGCTGGACACGAGTATTTATGATATTTGAGTGCCGATGTTGGGCATTCGTGATTCTTTGAGATTTAGAGGATTCGAGGGCCGAGGAGAGTGCCGGCGTCTGAGTTTTATTGGGATTTGGGGTGCAGTGTTAGGCACCGATTATTTTTCCACGTTGAAATTCCGTGTAGATGCTATTTCATCTCAGGCTCAGCATTCATTATTATGTATCTCATCCTGTAGTTATTTTACTTGACAGCGCACTTGCATGGTATTACATATACTGCTTATCGCATATAGATATTATCTGCTGGTATATGATAGAGTAGCGCAGTACGTGCATGCTCGCGATTACCTTTATATGTTATCTACTATTCACGAGTTGGCAACTCACCCCCGTTATGCCACAGTATTTGCAGGTTGCCCCTTAGAGTAGTCGCGGCAGGCTGCTTCCTTGTATCTTTTTGGCTACGGATACCACTACAGTTGGAGTGTGAGCTGTTTTGCCGATAGGTGGGTTGTGGTATTCCGGTTGTTTACTTTGTACACACTTTTGTATCTAGTACTCTCCATCTACTGTTTATGTATTGACTTAGAGACCAGTGTGAGGACGATGATGTATATTATTTGTATTCTGGTGTCGAGCTCGTGGGAGCCAACTTTTATTTATATGCAGCTTTAGTATTCTGTGATGTTTTTACTTATTGCTCATTTTTTCGCTACGGCGTCGTACATTACTCTTATGGTGATGATTTCCGCCGTTGGGCGTGATTGCTCCCGTTTGGGGATGCTTTATTTCATTGTATATCATTTTTACTCATATCTTGTTTTATACCCGATTTCGGGGTTAGTTTTTACAAAGGAAATGATGCCAAAATTTTTAAGATAATAACTTAAACTTTAAAGATTGTTATTAACTACTTAAGGTTTTTTCCAAATGTTTTAAACAAATGTTTTCAACACTCACTACTTTTAAATGGTTTTGATTTCTGGGTTCGGCTTACTTAGTCGCGTTACGCCTATAGACGTTGCGTGGTTAAGTGCCGGTCACGAGTCGAATTTCGGGTCGTGACAAGCTGCCAAGCTGCAGAAGACTGAGGCTGAACTGCGCTCAACTGGGACAACCTACCCCCGGGCCTATGACTCAAAGCGTCAGCTACCACATTCGCCTTGCCCGGGTGATAAAGGATCTCACAATCATAATCCTTCACTAGCTCCATCTAACGACGCTGTCTCAAATTCAGATCCCGTTGCTGGAAGATGTACTTCAAGCTCTTGTGATCCGTGAAGATCTGACATGACTCCCCGTACAAGTAGTGTCTCCAAATCTTCAACGCAAAGACCATCGCGGTCATCTCAAGATCGTGAGTGGGGTAATTCTGCTCGTGCTTCTTCAGCTGCCTAGAAGCATAAGCAATCACTCTATAATGCTGCAGCAATACGCAGCCGAGCCCCACTCGAGAAGAATCATAATAAACAACATAGCCGCCCGATCCAGTAGGCAAAGATAGAACTGGTGCTGTCGTCAACCGAGTCTTCAACTGCTGAAAACTCTGCTCGCATGCATCAGTCCAAAGAAAAGGAACTCCCTTCAAGCACAGGCAGTTGCCGACCAGAGGTAGTTCCACCCATTGCAGAGACCGCGGTGATACCCACAGCACAGGCAGTTGGCCCTACAGCTACATAGGTCATCTCAGTATCGCTATCAAAGTTTATGAGGCTGAAGCCTCCGGTCTTCACTGGCACCGATGCAGCCGAGGACCCACAGTCTTTCATTGATAGGATAGCTCGGATATGTTGTTCACTTAGATGCGCAGATGCGAGATGGGTCGAGTTCGCAAGCTTTCGCCTGGAAGGTCTTGCGCAGAAATGGTGCGAATCTGTTGAGAAGGGCAGAGCAGCAGGTCTTCCTCCTATGACCTGGACAGAGTTCGTGGCGCTATTCCTTCCCCGCTTTCTTCCACTGAGTGTCAGAGATGCTAGAGCACGCAGGTTCGAGTCCTTACGCCAGACTCCGGAGATGTCAGTGGCAGAGTACGATGTGATGTTCACTGAACTATCAGTTTATGGTCTGTACCTAGTGGCTACTGAGGAGATGCGAGTCTAGATATTTGTTCAAGGCTTGCTTACACCACTATTCCTCGCGATCAGCGCACAGCATTACGAGACATATGCAACAGCTATAGATGCAGCCCTATTAGTCAAGGAGCGCCTTGCTGAGACTTCGGTAGCTCCAGAGCCGAAGAGAGTTCGTACTGGTATATCAGCACGGAGACAGACATTCAGACGCCGTGACAGGTTTCGTCCAGGTACGAGAAGTGGCAGAGATTCGGGACGAGGCCAGATGTTTAGTTTGTATCCACGGGAGAGTCAGCAGTCTTCGCAGGGTTGCTTTAGATGCGGCAGTCTACTTCACCTCGTTAGAGATTGTCCTGAGATACACCGGAGGGAGGCAGCAGCACCGCATGTTACCTTACCACCTTCAGCACCCCAGAGGGCGTTGCCTGCTGTACCTACTGTTGCTCCGCGTCAGACTCGTACACAGAGAGGTCATGGGCGTGGAGGAGTTGCTCAGAGAGGACGGGATGACTGAGGCAGAGGACATGCAGTCACAGGTGGAGGACAGGCGCGAGTTTTTCTTTGACGCATCAGGACGCGCAGGCGTCCAATGCGGTGGTCTCAGGTGTCACGTCCCGAAAGTACGGAACATGACAGGCACTTAAACTACGAAACGTCTCGAGGCGTACGTAATCTAAGTAAACCGAAAACCCAGAAATCCAAACCAAGAAAAGTAGTAGAGTGAAGGAAAACCAATTTAAATCAAGTAGTTTTAATAGCATAGCCGAATTATGCATTAAAAAAAAACAACAAATATTTCCTGAAAATTTCGGCAGAGTCTCCTTTGTAAATACTGGCCCCCAAATGGGATACAACATGAATAGTATACAAAATCAATAAAAAGGCATCCCCAAGCGGGAGCTAGCTCTTCGTCAATCGACGGTCACAACCACACAAACAATATAATATACAACACCAAGGGCGAGGATCAAAATTCAAAAGGAAACTCAAAAACCACAGAAATACAACGCGCGACTCTAAGGTCGAGAGAATAAACATCACTGGTCTCTATCTCAAATAAATACATGTTTGGTTGATGGAACTTCTAGATACAACAGAATAATGATATACAAGATATACAATGGGGGTACGATACAAATAAACCCACCTACTAGCAAATCACCCGGAAATGGAAGTAGTGCCAGCAAAGCCGTAATGAAACCTGTAGGGCGAAACCTGCAAGAACTGTGGCACAACGGGGGTGAGTTGCCAACTCGTGAATAGAAAAACATCTACGGAAAGAAATCGCATAAATAACGCAACCTAGGTCAAAGATCATAATATATCCTCAATTATATATATAACATGCAACCTATAACAAGGCTAGGGTAAATATCTAACCCGAGTGTAATCTCATGTGCCCGTGTCAGTGCCTCAGGTAGCAATATATCATATGAATGAGGTATGAATGCATGGAAACAGAATACATGTAAATGAAGAACTGTTTTCATAATTTAGTGAGATTTCCTTTGTATTTTTAAAATGAGGTATCACAATGAAATCAGCATAAAACAGTGCCTAGCATATGCACAAAACGTAATCCCAATATCTCGATATCTCTGTATTACAGTCTCTGTACCTCAATATCTCGAAATCTCAATGTCTCAATCACAATATCTAGGGCGCCGTCAGTCCAGACCGGCCCCTACCATCCATCTCAAGACCACGACGGTATCCTCCGGATATTCGACGCGTCGGGTAAAATCACCGGTAGGTAGTGCTCCCCTGCTAGGCTCACATCGTCATCATCACGCGCTTCTTGCCCCGGGGTACCTTACCGGGTCCACCATGTACCCGAAACGGTTCATCCGTCTCCTCGAATTGGGTCTCGAAATCCATCAGCAAACTCATGGTGGACGACTCATACATCATGGGAAAAACCGCACTTTTTTTTATTTAAAAAGAGAGAAATCAGTTTATATAAGTTTTGCGGTTTTCCCCCCAAATCCAGAAAATTTCATGGAAATCCGAATCCAAATCATCAATAGCATGTAAAACCATGAATATAGGCATAACAATGAATAACAGTATGCAAGAAGTGACAAGTAATAACTACAATGTTAAGCTGGCATATAAGGCAGGTACACTAATATCATGTCAAATTACTAACTAACAAGCTAAGTCAAGCAATAATATTTTCTAAGGTGTACGTGACATGGCAATTACCGATGAAGATGTGTGTGAGCCGGCAAGTAAGTGTACGTGGTACATACGCATCATCGGTAATGGTGCTGGTGTCCTAACAATATGATATCAACATTGCAATAAGAAATTATAACATAAGTATGCGATGCGAAGCGAACCATAATAATAAGCGGGTGCTGGATACTAGACGCAACTATAACTAACCTGCATTAATCTAATATAAGTCCTACAAATGGTGCCTTTTGAAATAACACGAATCATGGGGTTTTGAAAATAGGGGCTACGGTGTTTTTATGAAAAAAAGTCTTTTGAAATATCCGTAGGATCCCTTGGGCTGTCTTTTAAAATACCCACGATTCGTTAGTTTTTGAAATAGGTAAGAATCGAATCTAATCTAACAACTAAACTAAACTAAAGGGCTAAGCTAACAAGCTGGACTACAGGTAGGGAAACCGCCTAGCGTCTGAGTCGATCTACATACAAAACTGTATATATATATTAGTCGGTGATCCCGCCTCAATAATATCATATCCGATACCATATCTACAATCAGACATCCCAAGTCAAGAGTACGGATCAATCATCAAGATATAGCTCGTACGTAAATCCGTCGTACGGCATCCCCAAATCTGGGTACGGGTCAATATCATATTCCTTACGCCATTCCTCTGGTATCCACTTTATTCAAGATCGTAGTCTAGAGTACTAACCTATGCCTAGTACAATACTAATATCCTCAAGATACTCATGATCTCACTACTGATCGACAATCTCGTACAAACCGATATCATTAGCACATATCATCATCAAGGGGTATACATCGCCCAATACGGCCTAGTATCAATATCCTAGCATATCATATCTTATATCACGATCACATGTCGACCATTTTATTAATAACACTATTCACCCGTATCGTCGTCCCAAGATCCGCTATAACACCAGGGCGTACCTCAAGTACGAATCCTGCCATATCACCGATATCACAACCACAAAACAAATCTCATCGACTCAGCTCAATCCCAAGTATCATCCTCAAATCCGTATGTGAACACATAGTCCCATACCCATGTGAACACATAACTATAAAGAATCCCATGAGCACATATAAATAGGAATGTATGCAAGTATGTATGTGTGTATGTGTAGTGCAACACTACCCTAGTGTTCGCAACACTAAAATAATCCAACACACCAATATCCATTCTAAACATCGTTCTTAATCCCAAATAACATATAATAAATTGTTGGTGTGTATACGCATCCGTATACACCATCACGGACTGCGGGGGTGCTATACGCCATCCACCCGACTTCTCCCCGTAGATACAAATCTACTCACCTGGTCCTCGCTCGCCGGTGCCGACGTCGCCACGCGCTTGCTTGTCGTCTCGAAGTCCACATGGGGTACCTACATATCATAACGCACCGTATCGCATTAAAATCCGACTCATGACCAAAACGACTCACGAATCCCACATAGGTCAAAACCTATGGTTGCTTTCACAAATCGACCCAAAAACCCTCGACGTCGGCGTACAAATGCCAAACCATCGAGAAAACTCCCAACAAACTCATTTGTACAATTACAAGCACTAATTATAATATAAAATAGCTTAAAATTCACAAAAACCCCAATTTCACTTAAAAAGTCATTTTTCCGAAAATCTAGCAAGCACAAATCTCCGTTTTAGTACAAAACTCGATGTATAAACGAACCTAGCATCCACAATATTCACTAAATATCATAACAAAGTCATATAAACCATTCCTATAATTTATTCTCATCAATTTGCATAAATTCCAAAATCCTAGTTTGCAAAAATATCAATTTTTAACACCTTTTAAAGCAAAATTCACAATTCAACAATTAAGCTTGGTTTTGCATAACCAAAGATATTAAACCACTCATAATAATGTTAATGATGTCATAAAAAAATAATTACATTTTTAACCCAATTATTTAACCAATTTTAAATAGCTAGTTAGCAAATTAGCGTAATTATCATAATTTTTAAACTAAAAATTAACAACTATCTACTAACTTTGTTTTAACAAGCCATAAGAGCCTAATACATTACACAACCATACACCAATTTCACAAAACCCTAACTTGCATTCAAACCCTTTCTTGAATTTTATAACTAACAAAATCCAACCCAAACTATACATGAAACACTAAATTAGCACTAATTTGAAGCCCAAAAAGCAAGTTAAACTCTTAGATTTGGTTTGTATAAAATACTAGATGGCAAAATAGAATAATTAACTTAATAATGGTGTGCTAAAAACCCTAGTTTAACTTAAACCATTCTCTTGAAGATCCTAGATGAAAATAGCACCAATATTAACACTAAAACAACTCATTTAAAGAAATCTAACCATAAGAATTTAAATGGGTAAGAATTATACCTCTAGATCTAGAGATCTAGCAAGAAATTTTGACTCCAAAGATGGCTTCCTAGCATCCAAAATCCATGCAAGAAAGGTTAAGAAGAATGGATGAAGGATGGGCTTGAAATTGTGAAGTTTAAATGGAATTTTGATGGAATTTTGATGAGTTTAGAAGAAAAATGAGAGGGAAAATTTTGGGGCTGTTTATTGCAGGAATTTCAGCTGAGGAGGGAGTGGGGAGAGGTGTGGGGGAGTTGTGGAAAAGAATCCAAGTCAAAGCCCCTCCCAAATTACCATAATACCCCCACATATTTTACTATATATAAAAACCTTATTTCAACCCATTTCTCACATGATTTAAGGTCAAAAAGAGGGAAATAAAATTCTTGGGCTGCTCCAATAGTGTGGGGCCGGCCAAGGGGAGTGAGGGTGAGTGTGAGAGGCTTTACAAAAAAATTCTATGCAAAAAGACCCCCCACAATACCATATTTGCAAGTTTTAGTTCAAAATAACTATATTTTTGTTTTCCATAAAATAAATCAATTAAAACTTGAAATAAAATACTAAAAATTTATATTACAACTAGATTTTAATCAACATGATTTTAAAGATTAAAATTATCCCATTTAAATTTGTATTTATCGCTAATTTAATGTATTTTCTTACCGGCTTAAAATAATATTAAAATAATTAATTTTGGAAAAATTTTCAGAAAATTTGAAATTTCACCAGCGGCTCAATAAACACGAAATACTAGCAATTTCATAGCTAGAATATGTATATTTAATTTTATAATAAAGATATTTGTATTTTGACTTTTTACAGAAAACCACCTTATTTTACCGTTTTTTCGAAATTTCACCGAAACGATTTTCAAAACGTTACAATCTTCCCCCCTTAAAGAAATTCGGTCCCCGAATTTAAATTAAAATTTTCCCCAAATACTAAAATATTTCAGCCAAAACCATCAAATCGCCGGGGCTCCGAAATTATAAATACATAAAACAAATCGTAGCGCAACGCATGCGCATGAAAAATGAGCATATAACTCAAATCAGAACTCCGTCAAGCATCCCGCAATCATCGGAGTCATGGGGAAGACATCAATACCAAATCCAAAGCAAAACCAATATGATATAACTCGAAACTATACATGTAAAATATATTCAGGTACTGTCCTCTGACTAGTCCTGCTTAGTACGAAAACACATAGCAATATCATAAAAACGTACTGCTCTATAAGAAAAATCAATCCCCAAAATACGCGTATGAATACTACGTGCGTCTTGTGCACACGGAAATCAAAATCCAAATATGTGCCATACATATGCACAGAAACAACATCTAAGTGCATCGGGTGTGCACGAAACATCTGTCATAGGCAACATGTGTGCCTGACAGCAAAATCAGGTGCATCTGACATGCACGAAAAATCTCGATTTAGTGCATCTGGTGTGCACCAAAATCACACTTCAAAACATGCGCCCAACATGCGCGAAAATCCAAATCAGATGCATCCATCGTGCACGAAATCATGAAATCCAATATCAAGTGCCGAACATGCGCAAAATCAAATCAGGTGCACAAAACAAATATCGAACATCACCATCGAAATCAAAGTCCAGGGCATCTAAATGCACAACATACGTAACACTGCACTGCAACCATATATGAACTATACCGCGTGCAAAAACCAAATCGTGTGCGTATATACGCACAAAATCAACTCAAATGTCTAAAACCGTAAAATCGCAAACATGTGAAACCAAGCACGAAAATGATATCAAGTGCAACACTGTGCAAAGATCGTAAATCCTCAATCATCAAAATCAAATCATGCGAATCAATCACCCAAAACATCGAAATCAATAATGGCGGTATAGTACCGCTCAAGTGCATCCTCTAGGAATCTCAGACCAACTGTCGCGGTCACTAGTGGGACGTATCGTCGATGATCATGAACTCTGGTCTGCTGGTGTGCGTAATACGACCACTCCTGGGTCCAAGTCTTCTTGTAATTTGTCCCAGAAAGGTCCTGTCGAGGTCTCTCCCAAATCTCGCCTCTGCCGAACTGTCCGAAAGTCATCGTTCCTTACTAGATCTGTTCTCGTTCCAGAACGGCTGCATACTCATCACGACTCCTTCTGGAAGGTAAATCCAAGTACCACGCCTCGGCATGCACATCACATCTCTGATGTCGGTGGAGTGGAACGTCATCTCATCTTGATCTGGTACGAACTTCTTTCTTCACTTTTCTCTAATATCGACCGCTTCGGACTCGTCTCGTCGTGGCTGCATGGACTGAGCTCCCACGGCTATCCTCGTATCCGGAGTCTCCCAAGAAATGCATCTCACCACCTAGCATCCGAATTAAGTCGAGCCATCCGATCGATTTGTCAAAACCTCATAATCACCCAAGAGCTCAACATCTTGGGCATAGTATAATAGTATCGAGTACATACCACAGCATCGGTGGTCCAGCCGTAGAAGGGCAAACCCAAGCCTCACTAATGGCGCCGCAGAACTGCCGCAAACCCGAAGGTTCAAAGGCTTTCACACGGTCATTAAGTCGAGTTAGGGTTTGATTCTTCTAGAGGGACCATAGAATTGCCTGCATGTCCTTCCGATTACTTTAAACTTGGAATAGTAGGTTTCTGACATTCGATCGTCCTATCGACTCTCAACGTCTCCGCGTGAAGTCGTCTCTAGCTGGAATCAATTTATCTGATGACCTCTCATCGGGGTAGCGAACGAACCACATGTCCTAGTCATTCATCCTCGATGACTAGCGACCTTCTATCATCTCTTAGTACAACCTTGTACTGCAATAGCTCCCACATCTGGGGCGATATCCCGTCGTTCGCTGCAACAACTGTCTCACTCGTCCGCACGCTGAACAGTGCCTCAATCATCATGACTAAGTAATATACCAATGGTCATCAAAATCTGGCTGGCCTCTGTCAGTGGCTCAATCCTCTAGTTCTGATCGGCACGTCCAAGTAATCTCATAGAGCGATCCATCCAACACTCGTGGCGCGAAAGCACAATCAAAAGACACATCTCTACAATCGTGTGTCACCGGAATTTTGCTCTGGTCAGTCCTCGTTCGTAACGAGCTCGTGCTGACCGCAACTCTAGCCGTAGCTCTCCCTGCCCGTAATCGTGGCAGCAAACCATAACTGGTACCGATGAGGCTAGATCAGTAATGAATATAATACTGAGCAAAGAAATGTACATCCTAAGGCTCCTTAGGTGGAGTGGCGTGTCGTAAGTATGTCGCGGAACATACCCACGGTACGTCACTCTACTCTAGTCACCTATTCCATCAACCAAGGGTCATCCTACGCTCCGAAGGTAAAACCTAACGCTCTGATACCAACTTTTTCACGTCCCGAAAGTATGAAACATGACCGGCACTTAAACTACGAAACGTCTCGAGGCGTACGTAATCTAAGTAAACCGAAAACCCAGAAATCCAAACCAAGAAAAGTAGTAGAGTGAAGGAAAACCAATTTAAATCAATTAGTTTTAATAGCATAGCCGAATTATGCGTTAAAAAAACATCAAATATTTCCTGAAAATTTCGGCAGAGTCTCCTTTGTAAATACTGGCCCCCAAATGGGATACAACATGAATAGTATACGAAATCAATAAAAAGGCATCCCCAAGCGGGAGCTAGCTCTTCGTCAATCGACGGTCATAACCACATAAGCAATATAATATACAACGCCAAGGGCGAGGATCAAAATTCAAAAGGAAACTCAAAAACCACAAGAAAACCACAGAAATACAACACGCGACTCTAAGGTCGAGAGAATAAACATCACTGGTCTCTATCTCAAATAAATACATGTTTGGTTGATGGAACTTCTAGATACAACAGAATAATGATATACAAGATATATATTGGGGGTACGATACAAATAAACCCACCTACTAGCAAATCACCCGAAAATGGAAGTAGTGCCAGCAAAGCCGTAATGAAACCTGTACGGCGAAACCTGCAAGAACTGTGGCACAACGGGGGTGAGTTGAAAACTCGTGAATAGAAAAACATCTACAGAAAGAAATCGCATAAATAACACAACCTAGGTCAAAGATCATAATATATCCTCAATTGTATATATAACATGCAACCTATAACAAGGCTAGGGTAAATATCTAACCCGAGTGTAATCTCATGTGCCCGTGTCAGTGCCTCAGGTAGCAATATATCATATGAATGAGGTATGAATGCATGGAAACAGAATACATGTAAATGAAGAACTGTTTTCATAATTTAGTGATATTTCCTTTGTATTTTTAAAATGAGGTATCACAATGAAATCAGCATAAAACAGTGCCTAGCATATGCACAAAACGTAATCCCAATATCTCGATATCTCTGTATCACAGTCTCTGTACCTCAATATCTCGAAATCTCAATGTCTCAATCACAATATCTAGGGCGCCGTCAGTCCAGACCGGCCCCTACCATCCATCTCAAGACCACGACGGTATCCTCCGGATATTCGACGTGTCGGGTAAAATCACCGGTAGGTAGTGCTCCCCTGCCAGGCTCACATCGTCATCATCACGCGCTTCTTGCCCCGGGGTACCTTACCGGGTCCACCATGTACCCGAAACGGTTCATCCGTCTCCTCGAATCGGGTCTCGAAATCCATCAGCAAACTCATGGTGGACGACTCATACATCATGGGAAAAACCGCACTTTTTTTTATTTAAAAAAAGAGAAATCAGTTTATATAAGTTTTACGGTTTTCCCCCCAAATCCAGAAAATTTCATGGAAATCCGAATCCAAATCATCAATAGCATGTAAAACCATGAATATAGGCATAACAATGAATAACAGTATGCATGAAGTGACAAGTAATAACTACAATGTTAAGCTGGCATATAAGGCAGGTACACTAATATCATGTCAAATTACTAACTAACAAGCTAAGTCAAGCAATAATATTTTCTAAGGTGTATGTGACATGGCAATTACCGATGAAGATGTGTGTGAGCCGGCAAGTAAGTGTACGTGGTACATACGCATCATCGGTAATGGTGCTGGTGTCCTAACAATATGATATCAACATTGCAATAAGAAATTATAACATAAGTATGCGATGCGAAGCGAACCATAATAATAAGCGGGAGCTGGATACTAGACGCAACTGTAACTAACCTGCATTAATCTAATATAAGTCCTACAAATGGTGCCTTTTGAAATAACACGAATCATGGGGTTTTGAAAATAGGGGCTACGGTGTTTTTATGAAAAGATACGTGTTTTGAAATATCCGTAGGATCCCTTGGGCTGTCTTTTAAAATACCCATGATTCGTTAGTTTTTGAAATAGGTAAGAATCGAATCTAATCTAACAACTAAACTAAACTAAAGGGCTAAGCTAACAAGCTGGACTACAGGTAGGGAAACCGCCTAGCATCTGAGTCGATCCATATACATACCTGTATATATATATTAGTCGGTGATCCCGCCTCAATAATATCATATCCGATACCATATCTACAATCAGACATCCCAAGTCAAGAGTACGGATCAATCATCAAGATATAGCTCGTATGTAAATCCGTCGTACGGCATCCCCAAATCTGGGTACGGGTCAATATCATATTCCTCACGCCATTCCTCTGGTATCCTCTTTATTCAAGATCGTAGTCTAGGGTACTGACCTATGCCTAGTACAATACTAATATCCTCAAGATACTCATGATCTGACTACTGATCGACAATCTCGTACAAACCGATATCATTAGCACATTCATCATCAAGGGGTATACATCGCCCAATACAGCCTAGTATCAATATCCTAGCATATCATATCTTATATCACGATCACATGTCGACCATTTTATTAATAACACTATTCACCCGTATCGTCGTCCCAAGATCCGCTATAACACCAGGGCGTACCTCAAGTACGAATCCTGCCATATCACCGATATCACAACCATAAAACAAATCTCATCGACTCAGCTCAATCCCAAGTATCATCCTCAAATCCGTATGTGAACACATAGTCCCATACCCATGTGAACACATAACTATAAAGAATCCCATGAGCACATATAAATAGGAATGTATGCAAGTATGTATGTGTGTATGTGTAGTGCAACACTACCCTAGTGTTCGCAACACTAAAATAATCCAACACACCAATATCCATCCTAAACATCGTTATTAATCCCAAATAACATATAATAAATTGTTGGTGTGTATACGCATCCGTATACACCATCACGGACTGCGGGGGTGCTATACGCCATCCACCCGACTTCTCCCTGTAGATACAAATCTACTCACCTGGTCCTCGCTCGCCGGTGCCGACGTCGCCACGCGCTTGCTTGTCGTCCCGAAGTCCACATGGGGTACCTACATATCATAACGCACCGTATCGCATTAAAATCCGACTCATGACCAAAACGACTCACGAATCCCACATAGGTCAAAACCTATGGTTGCTTTCACAAATCGACCCAAAAACCCTCGACGTCGGCGTACAAATGCCAAACCATCGAGAAAACTCCCAACACACTCATTTGTACAATTACAAGCACTAATTATAATATAAAATAGCTTAAAATTCACAAAAACCCCAATTTCACTTAAAAAGTCATTTTTCCGAAAATCTAGCAAGCACAAATCACCGTTTTAGTACAAAACTCGATGTATAAATGAACCTAGCATCCACAATATTCACTAAATATCATAACAAAGTCATATAAACCATTCCTATAATTTATTCTCATCAATTTGCATAAATTCCAAAATCCTAGTTTGCAAAAATATCAATTTTTAACACCTTTTAAAGCAAAATTCACAATTCAACAATTAAGCTTGGTTTTGCATAACCTAAGATATTAAACCACTCATAATAATGTTAATGATGTCATAAAAAAATAATTACATTTTTAACCCAATTATTTAACCAATTTTAAATAGCTAGTTAGCAAATTAGCGTAATTATCATAATTTTTAAACTAAAAATTAACAAGTATCTACTAACTTTGTTTTAACAAGCCATAAGAGCCTAATACATTACACAACCATACACCAATTTCACAAAACCCTAACTTGCATTCAAACCCTTTCTTGAATTTTATAACTAACAAAATCCAACCCAAACTATATATGAAACACTAAATTAGCACTAATTTGAAGCCCAAAAAGCAAGTTAAACTCTTAGATTTGGTTTGTATAAAACACTAGATAGCAAAATAGAATAATTAACTTAATAATGGTGTGCTAAAAACCCTAGTTTAACTCAAACCATTCTCTTGAAGATCCTAGATGAAAATAGCACCAATATTAACACTAAAACAACTCATTTAAAGAAATCTAACCATAAGAATTTAAATGGGTAAGAATTATACCTCTAGATCTAGAGATCTAGCAAGAAATTTTGACTCCAAAGATGGCCTCCTAGCATCCAAAATCCATGCAAGAAAGGTTAAGAAGAATGGATGAAGGATGGGCTTGAAATTGTGAAGTTTAAATGGAATTTTGATGGAATTTTGATGAGTTTAGAAGAAAAATGAGAGGGGAAATTTTGGGGCTGTTTATTGCAGGAATTTCGGCTGAGGAGGGAGTGGGGAGTTGTGGAAAAGAATCCAAGTCAAAGCCCCTCCCAAATTACCATAATACCCTACCTACTTTACTATATATAAAAACCTTATTTTAACCTATTTCTCACATGATTTAAGGTCAAAAAGAGGGAAATAAAATTCTTGGGCTGCTACAATAGTGTGGGGCCGGCCAAGGGGAGTGAGGGTGAGTGTGAGAGGCTTTACAAAAAAATTCTATGCAAAAAGACCCCCCACAATACCATATTTGCAAGTTTTAGTTCAAAATAACTATATTTTTGTTTTCCATAAAATAAATCAATTAAAACTTGAAATAAAATACTAAAAATTTATATTACAACTAGATTTTAATCAACATGATTTTAAAGATTAAAATTATCCCATTTAAATTTGTATTTATCGCTATTTTAATGTATTTTCTTACCGGCTTAAAATAATATTAAAATAATTAATTTTGGAAAAAATTTCAGAAAATTTGAAATTTCACCAGTGGCTCAATAAACACCAAATACTAGCAATTTCATAGCTAGAATATGTATATTTAATTTTATAATAAAGATATTTGTATTTTGACTTTTTACAGAAAAATCCCTTATTTTACCATTTTTTCGAAATTTCACCGAAACGATTTTCAAAACGTTACATCAGGTATCCTTCCAGTATGTTCTGTTGATGCACACGTATTGTTCGATCCCGGATCCACGCACTCATATGTATCCACACACTTTGTGCCGAGTTTGGGTAGAGAGTCTGGTTTGCTTGATCAGCCGCTTGTTGTGACCACTCCTGTGGGAGAGTCGTTTGTTGCTAGGCACGTGTTCTGATCCTGTACCGTCTGTATTGGCGAGAGAGAGTTGCCTGTCGACTTGATCCTTCTTAAGATGTTGGACTTCGACGTTCTTTTGGGCATGGATTGGTTAGCCATGTGCTATGCTTCTGTGGACTGCCGTGAGAAGACAGTTAGATTTTGTTTTCTCGGGGAGTCGGTTTTTGTTGTGTTGGGGGACCATGGTGCTGCCCCTCATAGTGTGATTTCTTCTTTTCACGCTGGAAAGCTTTTAAGGAAGGGATGTCAGGGATTTCTCGCCTATGTTTGCGATACTAGCGCTACAGAGGTTCCGTTGGATCCGGTTCCGGTTGTTAGCGAGTTTCCTGATGTGTTCCCTGACGAGCTTCCTGGGCTACCGCCCGAGCGCGACATTTCTTTTTGTATTGATTTGGATCCTGGCACGGGACCTATTTCCATACCGTCTTATTGGATGGCCCCGGCGGAACTTCGAGAATTGAAGGGTCAATTGCAAGATTTGCTGGATAAGGGACTTATTCGACCCAGTGTTTCTCCTTGGGGTGCTCCAGTTCTGTTCGTCAAGAAGAAGGACGGCAGTTTGTGTCTGTGTATCGACTACCGCCAGCTGAAAAGGGTTACAGTGCGGAACAGGTATCCTTTGCCACGCATCGACGATTTGTTCGACCAGCTTCAGGGGGCAGGATACTTTTCAAGGATCGATTTACGATCGGGCTATCATCAGCTGCGGGTTCGACAGGAGGACATTCCTAGGACAGCTTTCCGCATGCGCTACGACCATTATGAGTTTTTGGTGATGTCGTTCGGACTCACCAACGCACCAGCAGCATTCATGGACTTGATGAACCGTATTTTCTGGCCATATCTTGATCTGTTCATCATAGTATTCATTGACGATATCTTGGTGTTTTCCCGGAGTATAGAGGAGCATGAGCAACACCTGCGGATTACACTACAAACCTTGAGGGAGCATCAACTTTTCGCCAAATTCTCCAAGTGTGCATTCTGGATGGACAGCGTAGATTTCTTGGGTCACGTGATTTCACGAGACGGTATATTTATAGACCCGAGGAAGATCGAGGCCGTTCAGCGTTGGCCCGGACCCACATCAGTTACGGAGATTCGCTGCTTTCTAGGGCTGGCAGGCTACTACAGGCGATTCGTGCAGGACTTCTCCCGTATTGCTACACCTTTGACCGGGTTGACCCGGAAGAGAGTTCCTTTCGATTGGACGGAGGAGTGAGAGCACAGTTTTCAGCAGCTACGGACTCGACTGACTACGGCACCGGTGTTATCACTGCCTTCAGGATCAGGCGGATTTGTGGTCTATTGTGATGCTTCTCGAGTGGGGCTAGGATGCGTATTGATGCAGCATGACAGGGTGATCGCGTATGCTTCGCGACAATTGAAGAAACATGAACAGAACTATCCCATTCACGATTTGGAGATGGCTGCGGTGGTCTTTGCACTTAAGATCTGGCGACATTACCTATATGGCGAGTCGTGTCAGATATTCACTGATCACAAGAGCTTATGATATATATTTCAGCAGTGAGACATGAACCTTAGACAGCGCCGATGGATGGAGTTAGTGAAGGACTACGATTGCGAGATCTTGTACCACACGGGCAGGGCTAATGTAGTGGCGGATGCTTTGAGCAGGAGGCCCGGGGGTAGTCTATCTTGTTTAAGCGCAGTACAGGGGCAGTCGTCGGCAGATTGGCAGATCTTATGCGACAGCCAGGTACAGTTCGAGTTTAAGCCGATCGGAAGACAGATTGCGCATGTTCGTGCACGCCCACAGTTGCTTGACCGTATACATGGGGCACAGCATAGTGATAACCGATGTTCAGAGATCACGGCATAGATTGGACAGGGCAGATTTTCCGAGTTCGTGATCGATGATCAGGGGATACTGCGATTTGGGACTAGACTGTGCATACCAGATGCTGAGGGACTGCGGCGTGAGATTCTTAAGGAGGCACATCAATCAGTGTACAGTATTCATCCAGGTTCCACCAAGATGTACCATGATATGAGAGATGTTTACTGGTGGGACGAAATGAAGAGGGACATCGCAGATTTCGTGTCGAGATGCCTGACTTGTCAGCAAGTCAAGGCCGAGCACCAGAGGCCCGCGGGAGAGCTACAGCCGTTACCCATTCCAGATTGGAAATGGGAGCAGATTTCAATGGATTTCGTTGTGGGTTTGCCCAGGACTAGGCAAGGGTATGACTCCATTTGGGTGATTGTGGATCATTTGACGAAAGCAGCTCACTTTCTGCCGGTGAAGACGACTTTCGGATTTGCTTAGTACGCCCAGATTTACATCGACGAGATTGTACGACTGCATGGAGTCCCGACGTGTATCATGTCCGGCAGAGGCACCCAGTTTACCAGCCGACTATGGCAGAGACTTCAGGAGGCCTTGGGCACACGCTTGAGTTTCAGCATAGCATTTCATCCGCAGACCGACGGCCAGTCAGAGCGGACGATTCAGACTCTCGAGGACATGCTCCGAGCGTGCGTTTTAGACTTTGGTGGTAGCTGGGATCATCATTTACCCTTGGTGGAGTTCTCCTACAACAATAGTTTCCAGGATACTATTCAGATGGCACCTTTCTAGGCTCTGTATGGGAGAAGATGTAAATCGCCCGTCTGCTGGACAGAGCTCAGTGAGAGCAGTATTTTGGGGCCACAAATCGTACAGGAGACGACCGAGAAGATAAAGCTTATTTGAGACAGGATGAGGACAACTCAGAGCAGGCAGAGATCGTATGCTGACAGGCGCCGCCGCAGATTAGAGTTCGCAGTTAGAGATCACGTTTTTCTGATGGTCTCTCCGATGAAGGGAGTGATGAGGTTTGGATGGAAAGGGAAGCTTAGCCCCAGATTCATAGGTCCCTTCAAGATCCTCGAGCGTGTGGACGCAGTAGCTTATCGTTTGGCTCTTCAACCCGACTTCCCAGATGTTCACCCCGTGTTCTACGTGTCGATGCTTCGCAGATACCTACGTGACCCTTCGCACATGATTCAGCATCAGACCGTTCAGCTCGAGCGCGACCTTTCGTTCACCGAACAGCCAGTCGTGATATTGGACCGGCAAGTGAAGAAACTTAGGTCGAAGGTCTTGCCATCAGTGAAGGTGCTTTGGCGCAGCCCGAATGGCGAAGAGATCACTTGGGAGGCCGAGGGCGAGATGCGGAAGAAGTTCCCTCATCTCTTTGAAGGTATGCGTGGCTTTATATTTTCAAATTCGGGGACGAATTTCTTTAAAGGGGGGAGATTGTAACACCTTAGGATGTGTTTAGTGGCTAATTATATTTATATAAAGGGTTTTTAATAAAAAGTTTACCAAATTGGGTTTCAAATATTTTTCCAAATTTAAGAAATATTTTAGTAGAATTTTTTTTAGCTTGCACACATATGTGCATGTAAACTTGGGTTATTATGGGGCTAACCATGATTAGCAACCATGGTGGTTTTAAAACTTGGGAATTTAGTGTTGGAGTTAGTGCCCTCAGAGTCAATTATTGGATCACAGGCACGTGATTGCAATGATTGAGGGAGGACCTATCCCGGTAGGACAGTCTTACTCGAGATGATAGTATGCTATCTGGTTTATCTTTATCATCGTGTACTGCTTTAGGTGACCTGACATGTCGCTATTACACGTTGATAGAGCCCCTAGGATTCTTGCTTGACGACCAGCAGTATGATGGCGATCATATACGTGGGAGCTGGTAGTCTATAAGCACATCCTTAAAAGGTCCCTAGTCGTGGGAGTTTCGAGACTGGGCATCGATACTCCATTAGTAGGCTAGTGTATACAGTCGAGACCCCGACGAGGGGCGGTGGCCGGTCTCACAAGCCACTGGTGTCAGTTGGTTCACCTAAGATGTATACAGGTGCTCATTGGGTTATGAGTACACCGGACAGGACTCGCCGGGAACCTGCTAGTTGGTCTTATACCAGACGTCAGATAGCAGTTCCCAGGTGACATGTGTACAGGTTAGTTCATCGACCTGAGATCGTCATTTGTCTCGTGTGAGTTCCCACTGTGCTTTGATTACTACCCTACCACGGCTCAAAGGAGTCGTGCAAACAGGTTTTAGTTGGGTACAGTCCCGAGCCACATGGAGGCAGTGAGCGGATCTGCAGGGGTTCGTCTCTCCCGGTATTGGGGGTGAGGTCGCGCTGTGTCTAGGAGAGCCATTACGCAAAGCCCTCGGCCGAGGCAGGAGATTTACTGGTAGGTATTCCAGTAGTATCTCAGGGCGTTCTGGGCTACGCTCCGACACGACTTGTACCGCTTTTGGGGGTCTGACTTTCACCAACCCCCTAGGCCCGCCATGCGATACTCATAGACGAACGGACCGGACTGTACGGATATTGTCACTGACAGGCTCAGTTGGGTGTCGGGGTGAGCTTCCTCATCGACGTCCCTTTTGGTCAATAGCTGGTGGCCCGTCACGTATTGGCTAATACCTCTGACGTGCTAGTGGTTAAATCCACAGCCATAGTATTGACGAGTCTTTAGAGTCCACCACACTTTCAGTTACTCAGCTTTCGGGCGAAACGCTGTAGAGGCCGTATGGAGATATGGCAGGGTCCGATCAGATACGTGCGGTATTGCACGGATCAGGATCGGACAGTTTTGTACTAGTGGCCGTATAGTTATATGGCAGGGTTCGATCAGATACGTGCGGTATTGCACGGATCAGGATCGAACGGATTTTACTAGCCGGCTTTGGTTTAAGCCGGTACTAGTTTAGTACAGTGTAGATTTTGTCTCATTGCATTTGTATCCGGTCGGAATACAGATGCGGGTGTGTATGCACAGTGTCGGGGTTTTCCTGTAATTTATTACGGGACCAGTTTTCTGGAGTTGCCAGTTTGCATTCCGTTCCGGCCGGTTTTCCTTTGTTCTTTCCCGGCCGGACTTTTCCGATGGAGGGGGTAATTTGCAGTTTTGCAAATTACACTTTGTGGAGGGGTTTTATGCAATTGTGTTGATTATGATGGCTTTCATATCTTGCACATTGACTTGATTTAATTGTGATTTGAAATAGGTATGGGTTTGATTTGATATGAGTATGGTTGATGTTTTGTTGACCTTGGATGTGGTCACCTCTTGAATGCTCCTACACTCACCTCCCTTTGCCTTATGTTTTCATTCCTCCACCATTCTCATTCTCACTTGAAGAAAGTCTTTCATGGTTATGAAAAAAAAAGAGAGTAGAAGAAAAAGAAAGAGAGAAAGAAAAAGAATGAGAGAGTTCATTTCATCTTCTTCTTGCTAGAAAATTGAAAGCACCAATTTTCTTTACCTCTTCCTCCATCCATCAATGGCAACTACATAAACTCCAAGAGACATAGTTTCTACACTACTTCCTACAGCTAATCTTGAGCATGTCGAGTTGCCGGCTTCATGCTCGAGTTGCCTCGGTATTGAGGCGGGAGCCCGTAAAAGACGAAGGCGATGTGGTGCCCTTTCCGGCGAGGAGGCGACGATGTGGAGCCAAGACTTTCCGCGGGAGATCGGGATGATGAAGAGAAGACCGGAGGACTCGGATCACTCGGTATACTTTTCTTCCCATCTCTTGATTGCTAGCATTAGGTTAATGGTAAACGATCCGGGTTTTCTTTGTCCGCGGTAGCGCCGGTTTCCGAGTAAGGAAAAATTTTTGATTCCGCAATTTGGCCTCGAGTAAGACGGCCGGGGCGCTGCCGTGGCGCAACATGGTATCAGAGCCACGCCATTAACCTTACCTAGCTTGTTCTAATGTGTTTTGCACTTCCGATCGACCGAAATCCCAAAAACCGCATATTACTTCACATCAGTTTCTGTCGAATTTTTTTGGAGTCTAAAAATTTTTCAGGTAATTGCAGAATGATGTGCAGGGAAATATAAGAGATCTGGGAAAAATTGGTATCTTGATTCCATTATTTCACCGCGGAAGAGCGGCCAAAGCAGTGCTTTGGCCGCGCTTCCGCCGCCGTTTAAATTATTGACTGTACCATTTTTCTCCAGATTGTCTTGCATTTGATTTTGGGGCTTTTGGGATATTAAATTTGGGCCCAGGTTTTCTGTGACTGCTACAGTATTGGTTGGGGGCCCACTTGTTAATTGTTTGATTGATCGGATATTTTAAACACATTATTTCACAGTATTTACATTATATCTGCGACCGTGAATGTCACTCGATCGGTAAATCCGGTCTAACTGCTATAGCCCGGTTAGACGGATTTGCGAACGTGACTTTCACGTTGATGTTCTTTGTTTATGCTGTGATGTTGCGGATCGGTCGTGGGGGATAGCCTGGATGCAATGCTAGTAAAGTTTTGGTGTATTATGTACATTTGATATTGCGGGGCGAGCGTCCGACATGTGGACTGCCGTCACTGCCTGTTTGTATTATTCTTTTGGGGCACGACCTGGTTGCGGTCGATGTACCCGGTGTATGTATATTTTACTTTCTGTACTAGGGTTGCCCCGCGGTGGGGTGCACGGATAGCCGGGTTCTGGAGGGCAACGGGCCCGCATCTCAGGGCATTGAGACGGAGGGGGCTTCAGTCCAGGATTGGCGGGCTATTCGCCGCACTCGTAGGGGGTACAGGTTGACCCAGGAGGGGTGCCCAAGTTACCGGATTCCGTGAAGTGCTGGGTGGTCCATTCACGGTACTGAAGGGGGCTGCCTCGCTTCAGGTTTTGGCGGGTGACTTGCCGCGCCCGTAGGGGTCTAGGATTTCATTGCACAGGCTATCCACACGACCAGGGGAACGTCGGGTTTCAGCAGCGGCTCTGTGAAACCCGGGGTTTCCAGATATCTGTATTGTTCTGTGATGCTGTACATTTCTGCGTTGTTGCATTTTATTCACGCCTTGAGCGAAATACTATATATTGGTATATATATTAGTAGATGTTGTATATGTTTTTCATCCGCGCTAGTCCAGTCCCCGCTCTGCCGTTAGTAAGCTAACCTAACGGGTGATGACGGGACCCAGTGGCGAATGCGGATGGCATATACGTACGTCAGTATATTTTCATTCTTTGTGGTGTGATCATATGATGGGACTGCGTTGATTCGGATCAATGCAAGTTAAACAAACCTATTCTGATGTTGTTGGAACACTTTTCAAAAAGCTGTTATTGCAAGGACGTTCGCTTTTGTTTTGCATCGTGGTATTCATTTGGAATATCCTGCTCCTCAGTCGACGAGGCAAGGGCCGAGATCCCTTCACCGGGAGTGACCCCTTGGACAGAAGTTTGCGTCAGGGCATTAACTTCACTATAGCCGATTACTTTTGCTTTGCATCGTGGTATTCAGTTGGAATATCCTGCACCTCATTCTACGGGGAAAGAGCCGAGATCCCTTCACCGGGAGTGACCTCTTTAGTAAAGGTTTTCGTTACTATATTTTATAAAAGGCTATGCAGTTCCTTCAACGATATCAAGTTCATTACGTTAAAGGTTTTTCGCCAAAAACCATTCGTAGCCCTCCGTCATTTCTCACAGGTATTATTTGGTATTCGTGCTGCGTTTGTTGACCTAGTCAAGACGTAGTGTTCGGTAGCTAAGTGGTACTTGTTTGTTGCATAAGTGGGATTGGTTAGGACAGTCGTGCGGCCTTGTTGACCTAGTCAAGGGCACGTACGGGTGGGTTTAATGCAATCCAGAATAATGACGGGTTGAACTTGACTGGCGGTTTATGGTTTGTTGACCTAGTCAAGGTCATAAACCGCTTGGGGTAAAAACCACATCGGGAGTTTCAAAAGAACTGAAACTTGCCAGGCATGCGCATACCTTCTGGAGTGTGGTGACGTGAGTGGATTCCGTCACGTTATCATGCGGTGATAGTTGGATCCCGATTCCCACTGATGAGTTAGTTTACTCCTCGGGTGATCCCGACTAATTCTTCTTTCAGGTTTGGAGGAGAATTTGAGGTACAGTGGGAGGTTTCCTGATTAGATAAATTGGTAACCATTCTGATCTAGGTTGGAGTGCACGCTGAGTGTTTCTTTTCTCTCTCTCTGGCAGCGACCATTGACCCGACCCTGGACTATGACTCAGTGACCAAGTTGACCGAACCTTCTTAACACAGGCTTTTGGATTGTCAGAGTTGCAAACCTCATTGCCACTCCTACTTTTACCCTTTTCTCCAGGACACCCCGTATTACTACGAACGTCCACTTCCATTGGACAAAACCATCGTATGGTTAGATACGAACTCGAAGGACTTCGAGGATGGTTTCTGGTTCTGGAGAAAACGAATAGGATTATTCAGTTGTCTTTTCTTTTCACCTTCTCTCGTTGCGAGTACTCCTTGGTTTAGGAGTAGTACACCTATTACGCAAATTGGATAGTCTTCTTCCAAACCTTAGGCTGGTGCCGAACGGTGGGGAATGAAGAAAACCAATTAGCATAACGATGGTGTACAGAAGGTATTAAGTTTAGACAAAGCAAGGGATTAGTAAGAGGGCAAAGTAAATTGCGACTGATATTCACGACCAAACCAAGTATTTCTTCGCCAATCCTAAATCACCTTTGTATTTCTCCAGGACACTCCGTATCACTACGAAGATCCCATTTTATTGGATATTCCATCGTATGGTTATATACGAACTCGAAAGGAACTAGTTCCAGTTCGGGGATGGATTCTGGTTCAGGAGAAATAGGAATAAAGTACATTCAGGTGTCTTTTATCTTCACCTTCTCTCGCATTACGAGTGCTCCTAGGATTAGGACAGTACACCCTTTATGCTTATTGGATAGTCTTCTTCCAAACCATAGGCTGGTGCCGAACGGTAGGGAAGGAAGAAAACCATTTGGCCTAAAGGGGTGTACAGAAGGTAATGACTAAAGACACAGAAAGGGATTTAGAAAGATGGCAAAGAATTATACGGTTACAGTTGTGAATCTGGATAATGGTAGAGGCATTACTAGGAATACCAGAATACCCCACAGAAACATTTCAATGTTTCAGTTTCACCGTGTACTGTTAATGGAAAACTGATTTCCCAGTTAGACACTTGCTCCAGGGTATGTATTTACCAGGTATGATTCTCACATCTGTATGGTTTTACAGATGCTGAGTGGGAGTAAGTTATTGGGAATAGGGTGATCATCCTCATTATATCGGGATTCGTTGTAATCGGTGATATTTGAGGAAGCCACCTGGGTTGTTTGCCGGTCGGCAGATATTTGGTTTTGAATATCCGCTGTTATGCACCAATTTCAAATTGATATATCTGTACGTCTATTTTCATAGAGTGAGATATACCTTTTGATATTATGTCGATGACATTTA
The DNA here is from genome assembly GCA_030015575.1 of Agapanthus africanus. Classification (NCBI taxonomy): domain Eukaryota; kingdom Viridiplantae; phylum Streptophyta; class Magnoliopsida; order Asparagales; family Amaryllidaceae; genus Agapanthus; species Agapanthus africanus. Next base: position 604,760,325 of record JASDDO010000019.1, on the reverse strand, counting down.
CCTATATCAGTGGATGGTTAGGTAAGGAGCATTAAACAGCGGTGTAATTCTTCTTAACCATAAGTACAGTTTTCGACCTACGACACACAGTGAAAGAGTTGTTAGACTCAGCGGACTTATACAGAGTATTGTATGTTGTCCAGTGTCCATCAGGACAGAGGGGTTGGTCCTCGTACTATATTCGGTTTACTTATGACTTCTCTAGATTTTAGACAGCTGTTTCGTGGAAACACAGGGTCTAAGTTTTCAGGAGTTATAGGTATTTGAATAGAGTAGAGAACCAGGTGTAGCAAGTATCGGGATTCTTCAAAGAGATCGAAGATGTAGATACTTGTGTATGGTATTCAGTTGATAGTAATGATGAAGACAGATTGCTTCTCTTTCAGGATACTCATAATTGGAAGCGTTCCTAAGTTGAGTAACGCTGATCGTCCTCTCTCCATTTAGTTGACATGCACTGGAGACAGCTGCATGATTTGAATCTGGTTCAATTGAATCAGTGCCTCTGTTTCTATATTGGATATAGAACAGTTCATATCTTAACGATGTTAAGGTACGGGAAGTTGTCCGGCTAATGCTTAAAACCAGACTCCGGATAACTCAAGGCACGTTTCTGTAATGGCTGTTTGTGGGTTGACCCAGGCTATGATGAGGGTTGACTTTCTACCATCTGGCAGATCAATAGAAATATTGTTCTAGACTCGCCACTGTTTTATTAAAAATAGATTTTTTCAAAAACAGAAGTGGGAGTATGGTAGAACTGGAAGTGATTCCAGAACCACAAACGATTACTGAAGATTTGATAAGGAACCTAAAGATTCAATCTGATTTGACATTCCATTGGCCACTCCGCAGATAAGGTGGGTAACTTCAGGCACCCGAGAGGTACTCCGGTAGCCTCAAGGACGGTGACAGGGAAGTTCTTGTTTACCCACACTTGCCATTGTTGTTGTTCCAGGCTGCGAGACCCGGCAGGAGGATGAGTATAGCGTCGTTCTAAATTAGCTTTAGAAGTGCACGTCTATATGACTCTGGCAGAGGGTTGTCGTAGTCAGTGGGAGCAGCGGAAGCATTGGTGGACATCAGGCTTATGTCTATTTATAGACTAGAGCAGATATAGCGGAGTTAGATCATCTGTTTCTGATGTGACAGTCATGGGTTTGACGTCATCAGAATAGGGGATGGATCTGTTGAGAAGGTAGTAGGAAGTGATATTCCTATACTATGATCGGTTATACTTTGGTCGTCACACAGTGTTTTCTCCACATGGGACTTGGATATTATATCAGACATATTGGTTACTAGACCTATGGTTTTAGATCTAGATTTGGGTGTTTTCCCAATAAGGGTACCTTGACAGCATTCTATGAGTATTTAGAATGGACGACTCCTGGCACGGTAGTATACCTGCAGGTAATGGAGTCACCCTCTCTAAAGGTGTCTTACAGACTAAAGGGGAGAGGATGTGCATGATTGACAGATCACTTGCTTAGGCAATTGAGTCAATCATGAGATGTCAAGTACCACACCAGATGTTGTTCTTGCACTAGATGCAATAAGTTGATATTGATCCAATCCTGGAGGAACAGTCGGAAGCAGTTTTAGAACATAAGTGAATGTTCTAGGGATATGATAACGGCTGCCTCCTTTAGGAGATGGTTATCACTCCAGGCTTCCAAGGTGACATGGACGACAAGGAGGTTGTCAGAGTTATAGTTCTCCCTCTGACGAGGAGCAGTATTTTGGACAGGTGGTCCAAGGCAATACTGAGGGAGGCATGGCACAGGTTACTGATTAAGTTCAGTTGTCGATACAGTCTAAGAAGTTTGGATTTGAAGTTCATTTATGAGCTAGGTCCCATCAGACATCCAGACATTCTAAGACAGGTATTGCTCATTTCGGGAGATGGCTTTCTCCGCGAACTTGAGATATAGAGAGACATAGAAAGAAACATCACAGCGGATCCACTCACTGAGGCTATTCCTCGAACGCAATAGTTTCGCAAACAGGTTTTGTGAGACTGACTAGTAGAGGAGTTGGGTGTTCGGTATCACACGGGCTGTGAGTATGCGACATCGCAATAATTAGCCTTGAGTGCAAGTGGGAGATTGTTGGAGTTAGTGCCCTCAGAGTCAATTATTGGATCACAGGCACGTGATTGCAATGATTGAGGGAGGACCTATCCCGGTAGGACAGTCTTACTCGAGATGATAGTATGCTATCTGGTTTATCTTTATCATCGTGTACTGCTTTAGGTGACCTGACATGTCGCTATTACACGTTGATAGAGCCCCTAGGATTCTTGCTTGACGACCAGCAGTATGATGGCGATCATATACGTGGGAGCTGGTAGTCTATAAGCACATCCTTAAAAGGTCCCTAGTCGTGGGAGTTTCGAGACTGGGCATCGATACTCCATTAGTAGGCTAGTGTATACAGTCGAGACCCCGACGAGGGGCGGTGGCCGGTCTCACAAGCCACTGGTGTCAGTTGGTTCACCTAAGATGTATACAGGTGCTCATTGGGTTATGAGTACACCGGACAGGACTCGCCGGGAACCTGCTAGTTGGTCTTATACCAGACGTCAGATAGCAGTTCCCAGGTGACATGTGTACAGGTTAGTTCATCGACCTGAGATCGTCATTTGTCTCGTGTGAGTTCCCACTGTGCTTTGATTACTACCCTACCACGGCTCAAAGGAGTCGTGCAAACAGGTTTTAGTTGGGTACAGTCCCGAGCCACATGGAGGCAGTGAGCGGATCTGCAGGGGTTCGTCTCTCCCGGTATTGGGGGTGAGGTCGCGCTGTGTCTAGGAGAGCCATTACGCAAAGCCCTCGGCCGAGGCAGGAGATTTACTGGTAGGTATTCCAGTAGTATCTCAGGGCGTTCTGGGCTACGCTCCGACACGACTTGTACCGCTTTTGGGGGTCTGACTTTCACCAACCCCCTAGGCCCGCCATGCGATACTCATAGACGAACGGACCGGACTGTACGGATATTGTCACTGACAGGCTCAGTTGGGTGTCGGGGTGAGCTTCCTCATCGACGTCCCTTTTGGTCAATAGCTGGTGGCCCGTCACGTATTGGCTAATACCTCTGACGTGCTAGTGGTTAAATCCACAGCCATAGTATTGACGAGTCTTTAGAGTCCACCACACTTTCAGTTACTCAGCTTTCGGGCGAAACGCTGTAGAGGCCGTATGGAGATATGGCAGGGTCCGATCAGATACGTGCGGTATTGCACGGATCAGGATCGGACAGTTTTGTACTAGTGGCCGTATAGTTATATGGCAGGGTTCGATCAGATACGTGCGGTATTGCACGGATCAGGATCGAACGGATTTTACTAGCCGGCTTTGGTTTAAGCCGGTACTAGTTTAGTACAGTGTAGATTTTGTCTCATTGCATTTGTATCCGGTCGGAATACAGATGCGGGTGTGTATGCACAGTGTCGGGGTTTTCCTGTAATTTATTACGGGACCAGTTTTCTGGAGTTGCCAGTTTGCATTCCGTTCCGGCCGGTTTTCCTTTGTTCTTTCCCGGCCGGACTTTTCCGATGGAGGGGGTAATTTGCAGTTTTGCAAATTACACTTTGTGGAGGGGTTTTATGCAATTGTGTTGATTATGATGGCTTTCATATCTTGCACATTGACTTGATTTAATTGTGATTTGAAATAGGTATGGGTTTGATTTGATATGAGTATGGTTGATGTTTTGTTGACCTTGGATGTGGTCACCTCTTGAATGCTCCTACACTCACCTCCCTTTGCCTTATGTTTTCATTCCTCCACCATTCTCATTCTCACTTGAAGAAAGTCTTTCATGGTTATGAAAAAAAAAGAGAGTAGAAGAAAAAGAAAGAGAGAAAGAAAAAGAATGAGAGAGTTCATTTCATCTTCTTCTTGCTAGAAAATTGAAAGCACCAATTTTCTTTACCTCTTCCTCCATCCATCAATGGCAACTACATAAACTCCAAGAGACATAGTTTCTACACTACTTCCTACAGCTAATCTTGAGCATGTCGAGTTGCCGGCTTCATGCTCGAGTTGCCTCGGTATTGAGGCGGGAGCCCGTAAAAGACGAAGGCGATGTGGTGCCCTTTCCGGCGAGGAGGCGACGATGTGGAGCCAAGACTTTCCGCGGGAGATCGGGATGATGAAGAGAAGACCGGAGGACTCGGATCACTCGGTATACTTTTCTTCCCATCTCTTGATTGCTAGCATTAGGTTAATGGTAAACGATCCGGGTTTTCTTTGTCCGCGGTAGCGCCGGTTTCCGAGTAAGGAAAAATTTTTGATTCCGCAATTTGGCCTCGAGTAAGACGGCCGGGGCGCTGCCGTGGCGCAACATTTAGTCAATTGGGTTTTAATTAGGTTAATTGGTAATTTTAATAAAAGGTTGTTTTATTATATATTTGAATTAATTTAAACGTGTTGACTTGGTGAGAGAGAGAGCGAGTGAGAAGGGCATCATGGCAAATGCCATGCTTGTATTAAATGAAGAGAGAGAGAGGGGTGTTGACCACTTGTGCCATCATTCTTTACCTCTCAATTTTCCTTCTCATTTCACTCTCATTCACTCACATAAACACCCACACTTCTCCAGCAACAGCAGCAGTCTCATTAGCAACAGCATCAGCAACAGCAGCACCATTGGCAGCAGCAGGCAGCAGCAAGCAACGGCAGCACCAGCAGCTTGGAGCAGCAGCAGCAGCAGTAGCAGCTCCAGCAGCTTGGAGCAGCAGCAGCAGCAGTAGCAGCTCCAGCAGCCACAGCAACTCCAGATCCCCTCCTTCTCCTTCCTGTTGGAGATAGTGCCCTCAGAGTCAATTATTGGGTCACAGGCACGTGATTGCAATGATTGAGGGGAGGACCTATCCCGGTAGGACAGTCTTACTCGAGATGATAGTATGCTATCTGGTTTATCTTTATCATCGTGTACTGCTTTAGGTGACCTTTCGAGTCGCTATTACACGTTGATAAAGCCCCTTGGATTCTTGCTTGACCACCAGCAGTATGAGGGCGATCATATAAGTGGGAGCTGGGGGTCTACAAGCACATCCTTAACAGGTCCCTAGTCGTGGGAGATTCGAGACAGGGCATCGTTTCTCCAGAGTAGACTAGTGTATACAGTCGAGACCCCGACGAGGGGCGGTGGCCGGTCTCACAAGCCACTGGTGTCAGTTGGTTCACCTAAGATGTATACAGGTGCTCATTGGGTTATGAGTACACCGGACAGGACTCGCCGGGAACCTGCTAGTTGGGATTATACCAGACGTCAGATAGCAGTTCCCAGGTGACATGTGTACAGGTTAGTTCATCGACCTGGGATCGTCATTTGTCTCGTGTGAGTTCCCACTGTACTTTGATTACTACCCTACCACGGCTCAAAGGAGTCGTGCAAACAGGTTTTAGTTGGGTACAGTCCCGAGCCACATGGAGGCAGTGAGCGGATCTGCAGGGGTTCGTCTCTCCCGGTATTGGGGGTGAGGTCGTGCTGTGTCTAGGAGAGCCAGAACATGAAAAGTCCTTGGCCAAGGCAGGAGATTTGCTGGTAGGTATTCCAGTAGTATCTCAGGGTGTTCTGGGCTACACTCCGACACGACTTGTACCGCTTTTGGGGGTCTGACTTTTACCAACCCCCTAGGCCCGCCATGCGATACTCATAGACGAACGGACCGGACTGTACGGATATTGTCACTGACAGGCTCAGTAGGGTGTCAGGATGAGTTCGCTCATCGACGTCCCTTTTGGTCAATTTCTGGTGGCCCGTCATGTATGGCTAATACCTCTGACGTGCTAGTGGTTAAATCCACAGCCATAGTATTGACGAGTCTTTAGAGTCCACCACACACACAGTTACTCAAGTTTCGGGCGAAATGCTGTAGAGGCCGTATGGAGATATGGCAGGGTTCGATCAGATACGTGCGGTATTGCACGGATCGTGATCGGACAGTTTTTTTACTAGCCGGCTTTGGCTTAAGCCGGATACTAGTATTAGATAGTGTAGTTTTGTCTCTTTGCATTTGTGTTCAGAGGGAATACAAATGCGGGCATGTATTTGCAGTAGCGGGGTTTTCCTGTAATTTATTACGGGATCGGTTTTCTGGGGTTGCCAGTTTGTATTCCGTTCCGGCCGGTTTTCTCTTTTTCCTTCCCGGTCGGATTTTTCGTTGGAGGGTGTTAATTGCAATTTTGCAATTAACATTTTGTGAGGGGTTTCTTTGCATGAGTGTGGCTTCATAATCATGATATGCTTTTCTTGTCCATTTCCATTGCATTTATTAGATTGGAAATGAAAAGATTGAAGTGGATGGAATTGTGAGAAGAGTGTGATTTATTCTTGCATTATCTTTTCTTTTTCTTCTTGAATTATTCTATTTTATTTCCCACTTGGAGTTTTTTGGGGGCCGGCCACTGTTCAAGAGGGAGAATGAGGGTATTATTTTTGGTGGGAAATTCCTTCATGTGATTTTCGTGGGCCCCCCCCCCTTGTGAGTGTGCTGTGAGGTATATTTATTTCCTTATGCATTGTTTTAATGAGGCATACCCTTCACCCACAAAAGATTACACAGAGCACCATTCTGTTTTTGCCAGAGCTCATTTTTGCAAGCTCCATTCTTTTTCCTTGCAAGCCTCCATGAAATTCTTGTGCAAAATTCCTCCAAAATGGCAACCTCTTAAACCCCAAAGAGATAACCTTCTACACTATTCTATAGCAAGCCTTGGACGCGTCGGCTAGCCAACTTCGCGCCCGAGTTGCCTCGGTCAAGAGGCGGGAGCCCGTAAAAGATTCCGGCTACGTGGTGCCCTTTTCCGACGAGCGAGGAGGTGACGGAGATTCCGCGGGAGATCGGAGTGGAGACGAAGACCGAAGGACACGGATCGCTTGGTATAGCATCTCTACTCTTTTCCTTTTTGCTAGCTAGCTAGGTTAATGGCCCGATCCGGGTAAAAGGTCCGCGGTGGTGCCGTTTTGCAAAGTTCGCAAAGTTTTTGTTTTCCGCGTTTCCGGCGTCGGAACGACGGCCGGGGCGCCCCCGCGGGCTTACATTGGTATCAGAGCCACGCCGTTAACCTACCCTAGCTTGCTCTAGCGCGTTTAGAACCCGATCGAACAAAATCCCCAAAAACCGTATTTTTGTGCACATATGTTCTCTGTTGAAATTTTTTGAGCTCCTAAAATTTTTCAGGTTGTTGCAGAGGCATGTACAAGCAATTATAAGAATTATGGGAAAATACGATCCAATGATTCTTCACTTAGACCGCGGAAGGGCGGCCAAAACCTCGGTTTGGCCGCGCTTCCGCGGCGGATAGGAGGAATCTTGGTATCCTATTTTCCCAGTAAGCTTATGAGTTAGAAATAGGGCTTTTGGGATATTTTATTTGGGCCCAGGTTTTCTGTAAGTGCTACAGTTCTTTTTGGGGGCCCACTTTGATAAATTTGTTCGATCGGATATTTTAAACATGCTAGTTCACAGTTTTTACATTATATCTGCGACCGTGAATGTCATTTGATCGGTAAATCCCGTCTAACTGCTATAGCCCGGTTAGACGGATTTGCGAACGTGACTTTCACGTTGATGTTCTGTGATTGTACTGTGTTGTTGCGGATCGGTCGTGGGGATAGCCTGGTTGCAGTGGTAGTACAGTTCTGTTGTATTATGTACATTTGATATTGCGGGGCGAGCGTCCGACATGTGGACTGCCGTCACTGCCAGTTTGTATTATTATTTTGGGGCACGACCTGGTTGCGGTCGATGTACCCGTTGTATGTATATTTTACTTTCTGTACTAGGATTACCCCGCGGAGGGGTGCACGGATAGCCGGATTCTAGAGGGCAACAAGCCCGCATCTCATGGCATTGAGACGGAGGGGGCTTCACTCTAGAATTGGCGGGCTATTCGCCGCACTCGTAGGGGGTATAGGGTTGACCCAGGAGGGGTGCCCAAGTTACCGGATTCCGTGAAGTGCTGGGTGGTCCATTCACGTTGCTGAAGGGGGCTGCCTCGCTTCAGGTTTTGGCGGGTAACTTGCCGCGCCCGTAGGGGTCTAGGATTTCATTGCACAGGCTATCCACACGACCAGGGGAACGTCGGGTTTCAGCGGCTCTGTGAAACCTGGGGATCCCAGATATCTGTATTGATCTGTGTTGCTATACATTTCTGTGTTGCTTTTATCACGCCTTGAGCGAAAATTATATATTGGTATATATATTAGTAGATGTTGTATATGTTTTTCATCCGCGCTAGTCCAGTCCCCGCTCTGTCGTTAGTTAGCTAACCTAACGGGTGATGACGGGACCCAGTGGCGAATGCGGATGGCATATACGTACGTCAGTATATTTTCGTTCTTTATGGTGTGATCAATTGATGGGACTGCATTGATTCGGATCAATGCAAGTTAAACAAACCTAATCTGATGTTGTTGGAACATTTTTTCAAAAGCTGTTATTGCAAGGGCGTTCACTTTTGTTTTGCACCGTGGTATTCAGTTGGAATATCCTGCTCCTCAGTCGACGAGGCAAGGGCCGAGATCCCTTCACCGGGAGTGACCCCTTGGACAGAAGTTTGCGTCAGGGCATTAACTTCACTATAGCCGATTACTTTTGCTTTGCACCGTGGTATTCAGTTGGAATATCCTGCACCCCATTCTACGGGGAAAGAGCCGAGATCCCTTCACCGGGAGTGACCTCTTTAGTAAAGGTTTTCGTCACTATATTTTCTAAAATGCTATCCGTTCCTTCAACGATATCAAGTTCACTACGTTAAAGGTTTTCGCCAGAAACCATTCGTAGCCCTCCGTCGTTTCATATGGGTAGTCAATAGTATTCAAGCTGTGTTTGTTGGCCTTAGTCAAGGCACAGTGTTTGGTAGCTATTGGGTATTCATATGCTGCATAGATAGATGCGTTGGTTTGGGACAGTCGTATAGCCTTGTTGGCCTTAGTCAAGGGCTTGTACGGGTGGGTTCAAATCAACCTGGACAATGACGGGTAGAACTTGACATGTGACTTATGATTTGTTGGCCTTAGTCAAGGTCATAAGAGCATGGGGCAAAAATCCACATCGGGAGTTTCAAAAGAACTGAAACTTGCCAGATATGCGCATACCTTCTGGAGTGTGATAACGTGAGCGGATTCCGTCACGTTATCATGCGATGAGAGTTGGATCCCGATTCCCACTGATGAGTTGGTTTACTCCTCGGGTGATCCCGGCTAATTCTTCTTTCAGGTTTGAAGAAGAATTTGACGTTACAGTGGGAGGTTTCCAGATTAGATAAATTGGTAACCATTCTGATCTAGGTTAGAGTGCACGCTGAGTGTTTCTTTTCTCTCTCTCTTTGGCAGCGACCATTGACCCGACCCTAGACTATGACTCAGTGACCAAGTTGACCGAACCTTCTTAACACTGACTTTTGGATTGTCAGAGTTGCAGACCTCTTTGCCACCCCTACTTTTACCCTTTTCTCCGGGACACCCCGTATTACTACGAACGTCCACTTCCATTGGACAAAACCATCGTATGGTTATATACGAACTCGAAGGACTTCGAGGATGGTTTCAGGTTCTGGAGAAAACGAATAGGACTATTCAGTTGTCTTTACCTTTTACCTTCTCTCAGGTTGCGAGTACTCCTTGGTTTAGGAGCTAGTACACCTATTACGCAAATTGGATAGTCTTCTTCCAAACCTTAGGCTGGTGCCGAACGGTAGGGAATGAAGAAAGCCAATTAGCCTAAACGGTGTACAGAAGGTATTAAGTTCAGGCAAAGCAAGGGATTAGTATGAGGGCAAAGTAAATTGCGACTGCTATTCACGACCAAACCATGTACTTCTTTGTCAATCCTAAATCACCTATGAATTAAGTTCATTCGATTGTCTTTTATCCTCACCTTCTCTCGCATTGCGAGTGTTCCTAGGACTAGGACAGTACACCCATTATGCTTATTGGATAGTCTTCTTCCAAACCATAGGCTGGTGCCGAACGGTAGGGAAGGAAGAAAACCATTTGGCCTAAAGGGGTGTACAGAAGGTAATGACTAAAGACATATAAAGGGATTTGGAAAGATGGCAAAGAATTATACGGTTATAGTTGTGAATCTGGATAATGGAAGAGGCATTACTAGGAATACCAGGATACCCCATCGAAACATTGCAATGTTTCAGTTTCACTGTGTACTGTTAAAAGAAAACTGATTTCCCAATTAGACACTTGCTCCAGGGTATGTACCAGGTATGAGTCTCACATCTGTATGGTTTTACAGATGATGAGTGGGAGTGAGTTATTGGGAATTAGGTGACCCTCCTCATTATATCGGGATTCGTTGGAATTGGTGATATTTGAGGAAGCCACCTGGGTTGTTTGCCGGTCGGCAAATACTTGGTTTTGAATATCCGTTGTTATGCACCAATTTCAAATTGATATATCTGTACGTCTATTTTTATAGAGTGAGATATACTTTTTGAAATTATGTCTATGACATTTACCTATATCAGTGGATAGTTAGGTAAGGAGCATTGAACAACGGTGTACTTCTTAACCAAAAGTACAGTTTTCAACCTACGACACACAGTGAATGAGTCACTAGACTCAGGGGACTTATACAGAGTATTGTATATTGTCCAGTGTCCATTAGGACAGAGGGGTTGGTCCTCGTACTATATTCTGTTTACTTTTAACTTCTCTAGTTCTTAGACATGTGTTTCGTAGAAACACAGGGTCTAAGTTTTGAGGAGTTATAGGTATAAGAGTAAAGTAGAGAACCAAGTGTTGCAAGTATCGGGATTCTTCAAGGAGATCGAAGATGTAGATACTTGTGAATGGTATTCAGTTGATAGTAATGATTAAGAGAACTAACTTCTCTTTCAGGTTACTCATAATTGGAAGTACTCCTAAGTTGAGTAACGCTGATCGGCCTCTCTTCCATTTACTTGACATGCACTGGAGACAGCTGCATGATTTGAATCTGGTTCAATTAAATCAGTCCCTCTGGTTCTTGGATATAGAACAGTTCATATCTTGACATTGTTAAGATACGGGGAGTTGTCCGGCTTATGCTTAAAACCAGACACTGGACAACTCAAGGCACGTTTCAGTAGTGGCTGTTTGTGGGTTGACCCGGGCTATGACGAGGGTTGACTTTCTACCATCTGGAAGATCAATAGTGATATTGTTCTTGACTCGCCACAGTTTTATAAAAAATGGATTTTTTCAGAAAAACAGTAGTGGGAGTATGGTAGAACTGGAAGTGATTCCAGAACCGCAAACGATTACTGAAGATTTGATTAGAACCTAAAGATTCAATCTGGTTTGACATTCCATTGGCCACTCCGCAAATACGGTGGGTAACCTCAGGCACTCGAGAGGTACTTCGGTATGCTCAAGGACGGTGGCAGGGAGGTTCTTGTTTACCCACACTTGCCATTGCTGTTGTTCCAGGCTGCGAGACCCGGCGGAAGGATGAGTATAGCGTCGTTCTAAACTTGCTTTAGAAGTGCACGTCTATATGACTCTGCCAGAGGGTTGTCGTAGTCAGTGGGAGCAGCGGAAGCATTGGTGGATATCAGGCTTATGTCTATTTATAGACTAAAGCAGATATAACGGAGATAGATCATCTATTTCTGATGTGACAGTCATAGGTTTGACTTCATCAGAATAGGGGATGGATCTGTTAAGAAGGTAGTAGGGTGTGATGTCCTGGTATTTGATGACATACACGGAGTAGGAAGTGATATTCCTATACTACGATCGGTTATACTTTGGTCGTCACACAGTGGTTTCTCCACATAGGATTTGGATATTATATCAGACATCTGGTTACTAGATCTATGATTTTAGATCTAGATTTGGGTGGTTTCCCAATCTGGGTACTTTGACCGCATTCTATGAGTATTTAGAATGGACGACTCCTGGCACGGTAGTATACCTGCAGGTGATGGAGTCACCCTCTCTAAAGGTGTCTTACAGACTAAAGGGGAGAGGGACGTGCATGATTGACAGATTACTTGCTTAGGCAATTGAGTCAATCATGAGATGTCAAGTACCACACCAGATGTTGTTCTTGCAGTAGGTGCAATAAGTTGATATTGATCCAATCCTGGAGAAACAGTCGGAAGCAGTTTTAGAACATAAGTTGATGTTCTAGGGATATGATAACGGCAGCCTCCTTTACGAGACGGTTATCATTCCAGGCTTCCAAGGTGACCTGGATGGCAGAGTGGCTGTCAGAGTTATAGTTTTCCCTCTAACGAGGGGCAGTATTTTGGACAGGTGGTCCAGGTGGAAACTGAGGGAAGGCATGGCGCAGGACACTGATTAAGTTCAGTTGTCGATACAGTCTAAGAAGTTTGGATTTGGAGTTCACTTATGAGCTAGGTCCCATCAGACATCCAGACATTCTAAGACAGGTATTGCTCATTTCGGGAGATGGCTTTCTCCGCGAACATGGGATATGGAGAGACATAGAAAGAAACATCAAAGCGGATCCACTCACTGAGGCTATTCCTCGAACGCAATAGTTTCGCAAACGAGCTTTGTGAGACTGACTAGTAGAGGAGTTGGGTGTTCGGTATCACACGGGCTGTGAGTATGCGACATCGCAATAATTAGCCTTGAGTGCAAGTGGGAGATTGTTGGAGATAGTGCCCTCAGAGTCAATTATTGGGTCACAGGCACGTGATTGCAATGATTGAGGGGAGGACCTATCCCGGTAGGACAGTCTTACTCGAGATGATAGTATGCTATCTGGTTTATCTTTATCATCGTGTACTGCTTTAGGTGACCTTTCGAGTCGCTATTACACGTTGATAAAGCCCCTTGGATTCTTGCTTGACCACCAGCAGTATGAGGGCGATCATATAAGTGGGAGCTGGGGGTCTACAAGCACATCCTTAACAGGTCCCTAGTCGTGGGAGATTCGAGACAGGGCATCGTTTCTCCAGAGTAGACTAGTGTATACAGTCGAGACCCCGACGAGGGGCGGTGGCCGGTCTCACAAGCCACTGGTGTCAGTTGGTTCACCTAAGATGTATACAGGTGCTCATTGGGTTATGAGTACACCGGACAGGACTCGCCGGGAACCTGCTAGTTGGGATTATACCAGACGTCAGATAGCAGTTCCCAGGTGACATGTGTACAGGTTAGTTCATCGACCTGGGATCGTCATTTGTCTCGTGTGAGTTCCCACTGTACTTTGATTACTACCCTACCACGGCTCAAAGGAGTCGTGCAAACAGGTTTTAGTTGGGTACAGTCCCGAGCCACATGGAGGCAGTGAGCGGATCTGCAGGGGTTCGTCTCTCCCGGTATTGGGGGTGAGGTCGTGCTGTGTCTAGGAGAGCCAGAACATGAAAAGTCCTTGGCCAAGGCAGGAGATTTGCTGGTAGGTATTCCAGTAGTATCTCAGGGTGTTCTGGGCTACACTCCGACACGACTTGTACCGCTTTTGGGGGTCTGACTTTTACCAACCCCCTAGGCCCGCCATGCGATACTCATAGACGAACGGACCGGACTGTACGGATATTGTCACTGACAGGCTCAGTAGGGTGTCAGGATGAGTTCGCTCATCGACGTCCCTTTTGGTCAATTTCTGGTGGCCCGTCATGTATGGCTAATACCTCTGACGTGCTAGTGGTTAAATCCACAGCCATAGTATTGACGAGTCTTTAGAGTCCACCACACACACAGTTACTCAAGTTTCGGGCGAAATGCTGTAGAGGCCGTATGGAGATATGGCAGGGTTCGATCAGATACGTGCGGTATTGCACGGATCGTGATCGGACAGTTTTTTTACTAGCCGGCTTTGGCTTAAGCCGGATACTAGTATTAGATAGTGTAGTTTTGTCTCTTTGCATTTGTGTTCAGAGGGAATACAAATGCGGGCATGTATTTGCAGTAGCGGGGTTTTCCTGTAATTTATTACGGGATCGGTTTTCTGGGGTTGCCAGTTTGTATTCCGTTCCGGCCGGTTTTCTCTTTTTCCTTCCCGGTCGGATTTTTCGTTGGAGGGTGTTAATTGCAATTTTGCAATTAACATTTTGTGAGGGGTTTCTTTGCATGAGTGTGGCTTCATAATCATGATATGCTTTTCTTGTCCATTTCCATTGCATTTATTAGATTGGAAATGAAAAGATTGAAGTGGATGGAATTGTGAGAAGAGTGTGATTTATTCTTGCATTATCTTTTCTTTTTCTTCTTGAATTATTCTATTTTATTTCCCACTTGGAGTTTTTTGGGGGCCGGCCACTGTTCAAGAGGGAGAATGAGGGTATTATTTTTGGTGGGAAATTCCTTCATGTGATTTTCGTGGGCCCCCCCCTTGTGAGTGTGCTGTGAGGTATATTTATTTCCTTATGCATTGTTTTAATGAGGCATACCCTTCACCCACAAAAGATTACACAGAGCACCATTCTGTTTTTGCCAGAGCTCATTTTTGCAAGCTCCATTCTTTTTCCTTGCAAGCCTCCATGAAATTCTTGTGCAAAATTCCTCCAAAATGGCAACCTCTTAAACCCCAAAGAGATAACCTTCTACACTATTCTATAGCAAGCCTTGGACGCGTCGGCTAGCCAACTTCGCGCCCGAGTTGCCTCGGTCAAGAGGCGGGAGCCCGTAAAAGATTCCGGCTACGTGGTGCCCTTTTCCGACGAGCGAGGAGGTGACGGAGATTCCGCGGGAGATCGGAGTGGAGACGAAGACCGAAGGACACGGATCGCTTGGTATAGCATCTCTACTCTTTTCCTTTTTGCTAGCTAGCTAGGTTAATGGCCCGATCCGGGTAAAAGGTCCGCGGTGGTGCCGTTTTGCAAAGTTCGCAAAGTTTTTGTTTTCCGCGTTTCCGGCGTCGGAACGACGGCCGGGGCGCCCCCGCGGGCTTACACTTCCTCCTGCCTCCTAGGGTCGAGAGTGGGGTATACTTCTTAACCCTACATCCTAGTTTGCTTAGTTGGTGTGTTTATAGCTTCGATTAGTGATTAATTGTGCGTTTAGTGCTAAATGTGATGATTAGTATGAACTTTGGTTAAGTGAGGCTAGTATTGGTTAGACTAAGTTAATTAAGTGTTGTTAGGGCCATGTCAACCTAGCTTAGCCCCCAATTTCACTAAAATACCGTCAGGTTTCTGTTTGATGCAAAATCGGTCGTTTTTAAGCAAAATTCTAGCTTCCTGTGATCTGCTATCGACCCTGTGATTTCAGAATAAATCTGAGTTAACTGGAGTATAGTTGTTAGGTGTTGATCCTATATCGAGAGCACGACCCCCAAACTCCACCACATGGCCACCGGAAAATTCATTCTAGTCGCAATTTGCGGCCAGATGAGGGACATAGGGTGTGGGTTTTTGCTCTGTAGGTGTCTGCTGCTATTCTAAGACTCATGGTATGTATAATTTTATTTAATTCTTGCTGTAGAAAAATCTGGGATCAATTACCCTATTTCTCGTATTTTTTTAAAAACCTTCGCGACACGCGTGATATATATGTGGTTTGGGGTTTCTGCGTATCGCGACGCGTCGGAGTAGCTTCAGGAGCGTAATCACACATTTTAGCGTATCGCACACGCACGCGCTTGGTTCGCGACGCGGATTACTAGTTTGACCTTAATATCGCGTTTATGTAGATTTGAGCTTATGGGTGATATTCTGTGAAATTGTAGGTTCGCAGGAGAGTACGGCAGACGCCGCGAAGAAGGGGAAACAAGTCGTCGGCTACACTTAGCGCGAGACTACAGTGAGTAGATTTAACATCTACGGGATATCGCCCGCATGGCATTATGCATCAGGGCTGATAAGACCTTGTAGCAGCATATTGCATCTTCATATATTGACTGTTCATGGATTCCATTTGTTGCATGCCGCATTCCCTGCTATATGTCTATAAACTTAGAACTGATAAAACACCGCACTATTACTAACGGTTCATGTTGCACGAGCACTAATCTGCATGTTACACACACACCGTTAGTAATTGCCATGACACTCTCACTGTAGAATTGCCATGATCATTATACTGTAGTTCATCTCACATATGATTCGATATGATTTTCATAGAAATTGGGAGCCGCATGATGCCTTTTGAAAAACTGAAACTATTTTAAAAAGCGTTTTCTCCCTTTTACTTATAGTATGACTTGATGCACATATCACATCGCATTGACTTACACATTGGTTTTGGATTTCATGTGATGTCTGGTTTTGAGGACCGTGGAGTTATTTAAGAAAAGAACCACTATTTGAAAACCCGGTTTCTCCACCACGTGTTTTCTCGGTTCTGAGACGTGTGTTTGAAACCCGATTCGAGGAGTTGGATGATTCGTTTGCGGGTTCGTGGTGGACCCGGTATGGTTCCCCGGGGCGAGAAATGTTTTTCGTGGAGTAGACGATGAGCCTGGCAGGGTGGCGAGTACCTACCGGTGATTGGTTGGACCTGGCGGTTATCCGGAGGATACTGACCAGAGTCGATAGATGGTTGCGGGACGACCCATACTGCTGGGGCCGAGGGCCGATACCACAGACGGAGCCCGTGGGCTGATCCGGACTGACGGAGCCCGATATATGAGGATTTGCGTGTCGATGCTGGACACGAGTATTTATGATATTTGAGTGCCGATGTTGGGCATTCGTGATTCTTTGAGATTTAGAGGATTCGAGGGCCGAGGAGAGTGCCGGCGCCTGAGTTTTATTGGGATTTGGGGTGCAGTGTTGGGCACCGATTATTTTTCCACATTGACATTCCGTGTAGATGTTATTTCATCTCAGGCTCAGCATTCATTATTATGTATCTCATCCTGTAGTTATTTTACTTGACAGCGGACTTACATGGTTATTTGTAACATTTCAAAAAAATAAAATATTATTTTTTTGGTAATTTTTATAATTTAATATTATTTTATTGAATATTTTAATATTTTGGTATAATTAAATACAGAAAAATTTGGAAAATTATAAAATAGGGTATTTTATAGAATTATGCCATTTATAAGTTTTTAAGATTAGTTATATGCTAATTTAGTGCTAATCGCGATTAAAAATCGCTAATCGGTTTTTTTAGCATTTTTGTGCAAAACATGCACATATCATTTTTATCACACTTGTGTTACATTTTTTCTTGCCATGTTTCTTTTGGGGTTACTATTCTAGTGAGAAGGTTTTGGAGAAAAAGAAATGGAAAAGGGGGAATATAATATTGAGGTATGGGATGAGAGAGAGAGGTATGGGTTTTCTTTGACTTTGGACTTAGCCATTCTCTTCATTCTTCTTTCATTTTCTCTCTCCCTCTTCCCCTTCTCCTCCTGCTGCTGCTCTTTCATCTCCTTCCCCTCTTCAAAGCCCCAAATCACCATGAAAACAACTCCAAAACCCCACTCTCATTTCACAAAAAGTGTGCATAAGCTCAAGATCTACACATTGGACCAAGGAAGCTAGGATTTTGGCCACTAGGGAAAACTCAAGAATTTTCTTGAGTTGCCAAATGAGGTATTTTCTAGACCTTAAAGCTTAGTTATGCATTAACTTTACCCCATGTTTAGATTGAACCGATATTGTTTGATATTATGGAGTTAAGGAAAACCTAGTTAGGGTTTGAGGAAATTTTGTGTTGTAATGTGAAATTGAGCTCAGTTGAGGTTATATAAACACCCTAGTGCATGAATGGAGACCCAAAACCTGAGAGTTGAAACCCAAAATACGGATTTAAAAGTTATGAATTCTGTGAAGGTTATATTGGATCTGCTATCAACCTGAGACTCTGAAAGTTATATTGAATGGACAGCAACATTTGCAGGCACCCAGGAAGCTATCACCAAAACCCTAGCCCCTAACTCCCATTGCAGGCCGTAGATTTATCCTGTTTGGCCGCAAATTGCGGCCTGGACCCCACCATGTTGCCTTGTTCTGGTTCTGTAGCTCCTACATGTATAGATTAGACCCCTGGCATGTATAGATTTGTCCAGTTTGACCTAGGGTGAAATCTGGAGCCTATTTCCTAAGTTGCTGTTTTGGATTCGTGTTTCCGTATTCCGTATTTTTAATTCTGAAATTATGTATTGTGTTTTACCTCGACTATTTGGCGTTTATACGACGATATCGAGGATTGATTGATGGTTTTGAAGGCGTGCCCATAGGTTCTAACCTATAGGCCCCTTATCGTATCGTTTTGGGTTTCGTGTGCCGTTTTAGCTTTGATTTGGTTTTAATGCGCATATACGATACTTTGATGTGTAGGTACTCCATGAAGACTTCGGGACGACAAAAAAACGCCTGGTGACGTCGACAATGAAGACGCAAAGTGAGTAGATTATATCTACAGGGGAAGTTGGGTGGATGGCGTATAGCACCCCCGCAGTCCGTAGTTGATATATTATATACTTGATAGTTATAGTGTGTCATGGATATTATGTTAGGTGTATTATGGATAGTGTAGGGTTAGAAGTAACTAGTGTAGTTCATAGTCGCGAACCCTAGAATAGATTTACACCTACACGCACACCCTTACATATTCATTATACTTGCACTGTGTTTGATAATATTGGATGACATTGGAGATGAGTCGATGATGTTGGGTATTGTGCCGCGAGATCGGTGATTTGATGTGATTCGTATTTGGGATACGATATGTGATTTCTAGCGGGCTTTTGGACGTGTGCTTACACACGCAGTATATAGATGGCATCGATTTGTACTAGACTTAGATCAGTACCCCAGATTATGTGATATGATGATAGTGATACCTGATATGTGGTGAGATAATGTGATATTGACCCGTACCCAGCTATTGGGATGCCGTACGACGATTTACCGTACGAGCCTATATTGATGATAGATCCGCACTCATGACTCAAGGATGTCTTACGATATACTGTATCGTACGCGATATTATTGAGGCGGGATCACCGACTATTATATCTATATGTATATCGACTCAGATTTAGGTGGTTTCCATACCCCTCCCGATTAACTTGATACTTAGATCTGTAGTTTGCATAGTAGATGTTAGACTAGACCCGAGTCATACATATTTCAAAAACTACGAATCAGGAATATCTTAAATGAGAAGTAAAGGGATTCTACTGGTATTTTTCAAAGGACGTATCTTTCTTAAAAATACCGTAGCCCTTATTTTACTAAAAATCCTGATTCGTCTTATTTCAAATAACATAACTGCATGACATATTCATATTGATGTAGATTCTTCACTGTGGTGTTGATTATTTGATTTCCGCATGTTCATGCTATTCACATTGCTTTGCATATGTTTATTGCTATATTACTATCATGCTGTTAGGACACCAGCACCATTATCGATGATGCGTATGTTCCACGTACACTATTTGCCGGCTCACACACTTCATCGTCGATAATTGACATGCCACTACACTGTAGTACTGTTGCATTCATGATATGATTCTTGCATGGTATATTGTACACTCATACCTGTACACTTACGTAGATGATTCTGACTTGATTAGAGATTTGGGAACCGCAAGATATTCTTCAAAACGAATTCATTTTAAAAAGAGCGGTTTCTCTCGACATGTGCACATTACTATTCCATGTTGCATGACTTACCGATATGCTTACCTTTCTTTACATGTCGCATACATCATGTTTTGATTATACGCATTGAGATATGTTGTTTCCATGATATTTCTGGATTTAGGAACCGTGGGTATTTCAAAAGAGAATATATAATTGTTTTAAAAACCCGGTTACCCTTGATATGATATTTCAGTGCGCCCACCATGTGTTTTCTCGGTGCTGAGAGCGACATATGAAACCCGATTCGAGAAGGCGGATGAGGCCGATTGCGGGTATATGGTGGACCCGGTATGGTACCCCAGGGCGAGAATGGTTTCGCTGTGTAGTAGACGGTAAGCCTGGCAGAGGGACTACTACCTACCGGTGATTGTATTTGAGCTCGGCGGATATCTGGAGGATACCGACCGGAGTTGAGAGATGGACACGGGCTGACCCGTACTGCCGGGGACGAGGGCCGATACCGCAGACGGAGCCCCATATGGACGAGGATTTATGTGCCGATGCTAGGCACAGGTTTCATGATGATCTCCATGATTTTGATTATCTCCTCATATTTGCATACATGATGCTTAATGTCATTGGGTGACTGGTGGATGTGATCCACATATATACAGACATTGATTACATACAGACTTTGACTACATTGATCACACCTCATTTGTATATATAACAGGGTATGAGGGTGCTGTTATATATACCCTTACACCAATATTAGTGGAATGGGACGCTAATATATGTGTATTGATATTCATTTTGATACTTCATCATATTTACTTCATGCAGACATACCTTACATTTATGACATGTTATTACCTGAGGCACTGGCACGAGTACTTAGCACTACATACATGATTAGATGTTACATTGCCACCTTATCATGCTTCAGGCTTTTTCCTTGAGGTTATATATCTGATCGTATTGACCTAGGATTATGTCATGCATTCGGTTTCTGCTTGATATTTTCTATTCACGAGTTGGCAACTCACCCCCGTTGTGCTACAGTTCTTGCATGTCTTGCCGTACAGGTTCCATAGTGGCATTTCTGGCACACTGCTTCCTTGCGGATGAATTGCCTTTGGTAGGTGGGTTCTTTTGCATCAAGAACCACCATTGTACTCGTATTATTCCTTGTATCTAGAATTCCATCAACCAAAACTTGTATATTGTTGCAGACTTAGACACTAGTGATGTATTATTTCGACCTTAGAGTCGCGTGTAGCAGTATGACGGTTTTCATGTTATTGTGAGTTTTGATCCTCGCCATTCAGCGTTGCATATTATATTGCTTGTATGGTTGTGACCGTCGATTGACGAAGAGCTAGCTCCCGCTTGGGGATGCCTTTTATCATTGCATATATATATTGTTCTTGTTGTACCCCGTTCGGGGCCAGTATTTACAAAGAAACTCTGCCGAAATTTTTAGAAAAGACATTACATTTTTAAAATGCATATTCGGCTTAGTTATTTAAAAACCTTGATTTCAAGCATGTTTTTCTTCACTTCTTTAAACCAGTTTTCTTTATTTACTCTTAAAATGGTTTTAGATTTCTTGGCTTTTGGCTTACTTGGATCAGATGGAGTCGTATAAACTTCATGTGGTTCAAGGGCCAGTCACGTGCTCTTTTGGGTCGTGACAAAGTTGGTATCAGAGCACTAGGTTAACCTTGGTTCGAGTCTAAGTTTGACTATGTAGAGTCTAGGGCGTCTATATATATACGGAACTTAGGCTTGACCTTACGGAACATAGACTTAGTCGAGGGGGTATTAGACCCGAACTTTCGTCGCATAGGATGACCCTTGGTTGATGGAATAGGTGACTAAAGTAGAGTGACGTACCGTGGGTATGGTCCGCGGCATACTTACGACACGCCACTCCACTTAAGGAACCTTAGGATGTACATATTTTCGAGATCGGTGATTCTTTTCATATCCATGATTATACATCCATTTGAGATCCTCGATTCTATTAGTTTCATGATCATACCTTCATTGATGTTGTTCCTTCTTATGATCATGTATCCACTCTGGATCTGTTATTTTCTTTCTTGCCATTGATCTGCTCTCTTCGATACTCGATTGAGGTTCCTGTCACCATGTTTGAGCGCAGTTTGGGCTACTGCTAGGGTTACGGTCAGGGCGAGCTCGTCTGGTACGAGGGCCGACCATTGTGTTTTCTGGTGACATGGGAACGTCTCGAGTTAGTATTGGTGATTGTGACCTCTAGTGGAGGCAAGTGCTTGGTTTTGCGCCGGATGATCGGGCCATTGTTAGAGCTGCCAGTTGAGAGAGGACTGTTGATGTACAGCATACCTCAGAGATTATGATGTCGCCTACTGTGCAGACAGATGGACCAGCTGTTGCTGAGATTGACAGGATGTCGCTTCCGGAGCTTACGAGCTGAGATCGCCGGAGCTTCCAGGCAGATATGAGAAAGATGATAGCTTGTCTACCCGATTTGAGAGACGAAGGTGATTCGTCCGATTTATGCGCCGGAGCAGGCCCAGATGAGTTAAAGATTTCCAGTGTGGAGAGTCTTACTCATATCCAGAGCAGACCGATTTAGAGAGGACCGCCAATGTATCTCTTTTCCTGGAGGATTGAGGCGCTGTTCAGCGTACAGACGAATGAGCCAGTTGTTGCTGCAAATGATGAGATATCGCCCAGACGATTGGGGCTACTGCAGCATGAGTATATACATAGAGATATGATGGTGAGTCGCTCGTCACCCGAGGATGAATGACTAGGACAGGTGTTCGTTCGCTTACCCCGATGCGAGGTCATCAGATAGATTGCTTCCAGCTAGAGACGACTTCACGCGGAGACGTTGAGAGTCGACAGAGACGATCGAATGTCAGGAGCCCATTTTCCAAGTTTAAAGTATACGAAAAGACATGCAGGCGATTCCATGGACCCTCTAGAAGAATGAAACCCTAACTCGACTTAATGACCGTGTGAAAGCCTTTGAACCTTAGGGTTTGCGGTAGTTCCACGGCGCCATTAGTGAGGCTTAGGTTTACCCTTCTACGGCTGGACCACCGACGCTATGGCATGTACTCGATACTATTAAACTGTACTCAAGATGTTGATCTCTTGGGGGATTATGATGTTCTAACGAGTCGATCGAATGATTCGACATCATTCGGATATCATATGATAGGATGCATTGCTTGGGAGACTCCAGATACGAGTATAGCCATTGGAGCACAGTCCATGCAGCCACGATGAGACGAGTCCGAAGCAGTCGACATTGAAGCAGAGTGAAGTAAAGAGTTTGCAAGAGATTTCGACGAGATGGCGTCCCACTCCGCTGACATCAGAGATGCGATACGCACGTAGAGGCGTTGTATATGGATATACCTTCCAGAAAAAGGCGCGATGAGTATGCAGCCATTTCGGAACAAGAATTAGCTTCGGCAAAGGACAATGACTTCCGGGCAATTCGGCAGGAAAGAGGTATGCGAGAGACTTCGGATGGACCGTAGCCGAGAACATTGCAATGCGCCAATAGAGACGTGACGTCGAAGTGGACGGTAATACAGACAAGCGGACAAGAGGTTCGTGCGAGACGCTGACGAGCTGTCATTACTTTCTGTCGAGACTAGAGACCTGATATGCTTACAAATGCGTTGGGATGCAACCAATTTTCGAGAAAATGCTGTGCTAAGGATGCAGATGTCCATCGAGCGAGAAGAGATTATGCAAGAGTACCAGCCTCCGTACAAACCGTCATAGGCAAGATCGGAAGAGACCTTGAGCGGGATTCCTTCCAGGACACTACTGCAATGATGTTTGCACCCAGGATCAGATGTGTGATGTGCATTCAGAGAGCCAGAGGCCGACGCCCGTGATATGCTGCTTTATGAGTGGTCGTGAGGATTGACCGAGAGATGACCAGAGAAGTGCCAGAATGGAATCGTCCCCGTTAGCACACCTGACAGGGCCGATGAGCCGATTAATTATGAGATTGGTAATCCACAGAGAAGATAAGGACCCAGAGACAGAGGACGCCAGACCGTGAGCAAGAGGCAAGTTGATATCTTGCGCTGCTAGCATTGGATGCACCGACTACTTCTCGACTTTGAAGGAGGAACTACCGACGACGGTACTTATGATTTGTGATTTTGTGATTCGGTTATCACGTATCCGTCATCTTGGATTTCGGTATTTTGGGCGTTCTGTTTGCATGATTTAGTTTTGATGACTGAGTTTCATAATATTTGTTTTATGCACCCACTGGGTATTTATATTTTGCACATAGTTATAACATTTGAGCTATTGATTGTGATTTCACGCCTATTTTATGCAGTGATTTGATTTACGTTTCCAGCATAGTTTTCATGCACCTTTAGTGTTTTGATATACGATTTTGGTGCACGCCAGATGCACTGAATTGAAATTCTTCGTGCATGTCAAATGCACCTGATTTTGCTGTCAGGCACACACGTTGCCTATGACAGATGTTTCGTGCACATCCGTTGCACCTAGATGTTGTTTGGTGCCCATTTATGACACATATATGGATTTTGATTCCTTGCGCATCAGACGCACAGGATATTCTTATATATACATTTTGGGGATTGATTTCTAGTAGAGCAGTACATTTTTATGATATTCGGTATGTATTGATGTTTTCGGAGCCCCGACAATTTGGATTTTTACTGAAATGTTTTAGTATTGGGGGTTTAAATTTAAATTCGGGGACCGAATTTATTTAAGGGGGGAAGATTGTAACATTTCAAAAAAATAAAATATTATTTTTTGGGAATTTTTATAATTTAATATTATTTTATTGAATATTTTAATATTTTGGTATAATTAAATACAGAAAAATTTGGAAAAATTATGGAAAATTATAAAATAGGGTATTTTATAGAATTATGCCATTTTAAAGTTTTTATGATTAGTTATAAGCTAATTTAGTGCTAATCGCGATTAAAAATCGCTAATCGGTTTTTTAGCATTTTTGTGCAAAACAAGCACATATCATTTTTATCACACTTGTGTTACATTTTTCTTGCCATGTTTCTTTTGGGGTTACTATTCTAGTGAGAAGGTTTTGGAGAAAAAGAAATGCAAAAGGGGGAATATAATATTGAGGTATGGTGAGAGAGAGAGAGGTATGGGTTTTCTTTGACTTTGGACTTAGCCATTCTCTTCATTCTTCTTTCATTTTTTCTCTCCCTCTTCCCCTTCTCCTGCTGCTGCTGCTCCTTCATCTCCCTCCCCTCTTCAAAGCCCCAAATCACCATGAAAACAACTCCAAAACCCCACTCTCATTTCACAAAAAGTGTGCATAAGCTCAAGATCTACACATTGGACCAAGGAAGCAAGGATTTTGGCCACTAGGGGCAACTCAAGAATTTGCTTGAGTTGCCAAATGAGGTATTTTCTAGACCTTAAAGCTTAGTTATGCATTACCTTTACCCCATGTTTAGATTGAACCGATATTGTTTGATATTGTGGAGTTAAGGAAAACCTAGTTAGGGTTTGAGGAAATTTTGTGTTGTAATGTGAAATTGAGCTCAGTTGAGCTTATGTAAACACCCTAGTGTATGAATGGAGACCCAAAACCTGAGAGTTGAAACCCGAAATACGGATTTAGAAACCGATATCAGAAAAGTTATGAATTCTGTGAAGGTTATATTGGATCTGCTATCAACCTGAGACTCTGAAAATTATATTGAATGGACAGTAACATGTGCAGGCACCCAGGAAGCTATCACCAAA
The DNA here is from genome assembly GCA_030015575.1 of Agapanthus africanus. Lineage (NCBI taxonomy): Eukaryota > Viridiplantae > Streptophyta > Magnoliopsida > Asparagales > Amaryllidaceae > Agapanthus > Agapanthus africanus. The sequence goes on along the minus strand of JASDDO010000019.1, from coordinate 604,735,066 downwards.
ACCCTAGCCCCTAACTCCCATTGTAGGCCGCAGATTTATGCTGTTTGGCCGCAAATTGCGGCCTGGACCCCACCATGTTGCCTCGTTCTGGTTCTGTAGCTCCTATATGTATAGATTAGACCCCTAGCATGTATAGATTTGTCTAGTTTGACCTAGGGTGAAATCTGGAGCCTATTTCCTAAGTTGCTGTTTTGGATTCGTGTTTCCGTATTCCGTATTTTTAATTCTGAAATTGTGTATTGTGTTTTACCTCGACTATTTGGCATTTATATGACGATATCGAGGATTGATTGATGGTTTTGAAGGCGTGCCCATAGGTTCTAACCTATAGGCCCCTTATCGTATCGTTTTGGGTTTCGTGTGCCGTTTTAGCTTTGATTTGGTTTTAATACGCATATACGATACTTTGATGTGCAGGTACCCCATGAAGACTTCGGGACGACAAGCAAACGCGTGGAGACGTCAACAATGAAGACGCAAAGTGAGTAGATTATATCTACAGGGGGAAGTCGGGTGGATGGCGTATAGCATCCCTGCAGTCCGTAGTTGATATATTATATACTTGATAGTTATAGTGTGTCATGAATATTGTGTTAGGTGTATTATGGATAGTGTAGGGTTAGAAGTAAGTAGTGTAGTTCATAGTCGCGAACCCTAGAATAGATTTACACCTACACGCACACCCTTGCATATTCATTATACTTGCACTGTGTTTGATGATATTGGATGACATTGGAGATGAGTCGATGATGTTGGGCATTGTGCCGCGAGATCGGTGATTTGATGTGATTCGTATTTGGGGTACGATATGTGATCTCTAGCGGACCTTTGGACGTGTGCTTAGACACGCAGTATATAGATGGTATCGATTTGTACTAGACTTAGATCAGTACCCCAGATTATGTGATATGATGATAGTGATACCTGATATGTGGTGAGATAATGTGATATTGACCCATACCCAGCTATTGGGATGCCGTACGACGATTTACCGTACGAGCCTATATTGATGATAGATCCGCACTCATGACTCGAGGATGTTTTACGATATACTGTATCGTACGCGATATTATTGAGGCGGGATCACCGACTAATATATCTATATATATATCGACTCAGATTTAGGTGGTTTCCATACCCCTCCCGATTGACTTGATACTTAGATCTGTAGTTTGCATAGTAGATGTTAGACTAGACCCGAGTCATACCTATTTCAAAATCTACGAATCAGGAATATCTTAAAAGACAAGTAAAGGGATTCTACGGGTATTTTTCAAAGGACGTGTCTTTCTTAAAAATACCGTAGTCCTTATTTTACTAAAAATCCTGATTCGTCTTATTTCAAATGACATAACTGCATGACATATTGATATTGATGTAGATTCTTCACTGTGGTGTTGATTATTTGATTTCCGCATGTTCATGCTATTCACATTGCTTTGCATATGTTTATTGCTATATTACTATCATGCTGTTAGGACACCAGCACCATTATCGATGATGCGTATGTTCCACGTACACTATTTGCCGGCTCACACACTTCATCATCGATAATTGCCATGCCACTACACTATAGTACTGTTGCATTCATGATATGATTCTTGCATGGGATATTGTACACTCATACCTGTACACTTACGTAGATGTTTTTAACTTGATTAGAGATTTGGGAACCGCAAGATATTCTTTAAAACTGATTCATTTTAAAATGAGCGGTTTCTCTCGACATGTGCACATTACTATTACATGTTGCATGACTTACCGATATGCTTACCTTTCTTTACATGTCGCATACATCATGTTTTGATTATACGCATTGAGATATGTTGTTTCCATGATATTTCTGGATTTGGGAACCGTGGGTATTTCAATAGAGAATATATAATTGTTTTAAAAACCCGGTTACCCTTGATATGATATTTCAGTGCGTCCACCATGTGTTTTCTCGGTGCTGAGAGTGACATGTGAAACCCGATTCGAGGAGGAGGATAAGGCCGATTGCGGGTACATGGTGGACCCAGTATGGTACCTCGGGGCGAGAACGGTTTCACTGTGTAGTAGACGGTGAGCCTGGCAGAGGTACTACTACCTTCCGGTGATTGTATTTGAGCTCGGCGGATATCTGGAGGATACCGACCAGAGTTGAGAGATGGACATAGGCTGACCCGTACTGCCCGGGCCGAGGGCCGATACCGCAGACGGAGCCCTATATGGACGAGGATTTACGTGCCGATGCTAGGCACAGGTTTCATGATGATCTCCATGATTTTGATTATATCCTCATATTTGCATGGATGATGCTTATTGTCATTGGGTGACAGGTGGACGGGATCCACATATATACAGACATTGATTACATACAGACTTTGACTACATTGATCACACCTCATTTGTATATATAACATGGTATGAGGGTGCTGTTATATATACCCATACACCAATATTAGTGGAATGGGACGCTAATATATGTGTATTGATATTCATTTTGATACTTCATCATATTTACTTCATGCAGACATACCTTACATTTATGACATGTTATTACCTGAAGCACTGGCACGAGTACTTGGCACTACATACATGATTAGATGTTACATTGCCACCTTATCATGCTTCAGGCTTTTTCTTTGAGGTTATATATCTGATCGTATTGACCTAGGATTATGTCATGCATTCGGTTTCTGCTTGTAGATATTTTCTATTCACGAGTTGGCAACTCACCCCTGTTGTGCCACAGTTCTTGCAGGTCTTGCTGTACAGGTTCCATAGCGGCATTTCTGGCACACGGCTTCCTTGCGGGTGAATTGCTTTTGGTAGGTGGGTTCTTTTGCATCAAGAACCACCATTGTACTTGTATTATTCCTTGTATCTAGAATTCCATCAACCAAAACTTGTATATTGTTGCAGACTTAGACACTAGTGATGTATTATTTCGACCTTAGAGTCGCGTGTAGCAGTATGACGGTTTTCATGTTATTGTGAGTTTTGATCCTCGCCATTCGGCATTGTATATTATATTGCTTCTGTGGTTGTGACCGTCGATTGACGAAGAGCTAGCTCCCGCTTAGGGATGCCTTTTATCATTGCATATATATATTATTCTTGTTGTACCCCGTTCGGGGCCAGTATTTACAAAGTAACTCTGCCGAAATTTTCAGAAAAGACTTTACATTTTTAAAATGCATATTCGGCTTAGTTATTTAAAAACCTTGACTTCAAGCATGTTTTTCTTCACTTCTTTAAACCGGTTTTTTTTATTTACTCTTAAAACGGTTTTAGATTTCTGGGATTTTGGCTTACTTGGATCAGATGGAGTCCTAAAGACTTCATGTGGTTCAAGGGCCGGTCACGTGCTCTTTTGGGTCGTGACATTATTACGCATACTGCTTATCACATATAGATATTATCTGCTGGTATATGATAGAGTAGCGCAGTACGTGCATACTCGCGATTACCTTTTTATGTTATCTACTATTCATGAGTTGGCAACTCACCCCCGTTGTGCCACAGTATTTGCAGGTTGCCCCTCAGAGTAGTCGCGGCAGGCTGCTTCCTTGTATCTTTTTGGCTATGGATACCACTACAGTTGGAGCGTGAGCTGTTTTGCCGATAGGTGGGTTGTGGTATTCCGGTTGTTTACTTTGTACACACTTTTGTATCTAGTACTCTCCATCTACTGTTTATGTATTGACTTAGAGACCAGTGTGAGGACGATGATGTATATTATTTGTATTCTGGTGTCGAGCTCATGGGAGCCGACTTTTATTTATATGCAGCTTTAGTATTCTGTGATGTTTTTACTTATTGCTCATTTTTTCGCTACGGCGTCGTATATTACTCTTGTGGTGATGATTTCCGCCGTTGGGTGTGATTGCTCCCGTTTGGGGATGCTTTATTTCATTGTATATCATTTTTACTCATATCTTGTTATGTACCCGATTTCGGGGTTAGTTTTTACAAAGGAAATGACGCCTGAATTTTTAAGATAATAACTTAAACTTTAAGATTGTTATTAACTACTTATGGTTTTTTCCAAATGTTTTAAACAAATGTTTTCAACACTCACTACTTTTAAATGGTTTTGATTTCTGGGTTCGGCTTACTTAGTCGCGTTACGCCTGTAGACGTTGCGTGGTTAAGTACTGGTCACGAGTCGAATTTCGGGTCGTGACAAGCTGCCAATCTGCAGAAGACTGAGGCTGAACTGTGCTCAACTGGGACAACCTACCCCCGGGCCTACAACTCAAAGCATCAGCTACCACATTCGCCTTGCCCGGGTGATAAAAGAATTCACAATCATAATCCTTCACTAGATCCATCTAACGGCGCTGTCTCAAATTCAGATCCCGCTACTGGAAGATGTACTTCAAGCTCTTGTGATCCGTGAAGATCTGACATGACTCCCCGTACAAGTAGTGTCTCCAAATCTTCAACGCAAAGACCACCGCGGCCATCTCAAGATCGTGAGTGGGGTAACTCTGCTCATGTTTCTTCAGCTGCCTAGAAGCGTAAGCAATCACTCTATCATGCTGCAGCAATACGCAGCCGAGCCCCACTCGAGAAGAATCACAATAAACAACATAGCCGCCCGATCCAGTAGGCAAAGATAGAACTGGTGCTGTGGTCAACCGAGTCTTCAACTGCTGAAAACTCTGCTCGCACGCATCTATCCAAAGAAAATGAACTCCCTTCAGGGTCAGTCCAGTCAGTGGTGCAGCGATACTCGAGAAATCCTACACAAAACGGCGATAATAACCAGCTAAGCCCAAAAAGCTGCGGACCTCAGTCACCGATACATGTCTGGGCCAAAGCTGTACAGCCTCGATCTTCCTCGGGTCTACAGGAATACCATCTCCAGTCACCACATGACCCAGGAAGTCAACACTATCAAGCCAAAACACGCACTTTGAGAATTTAGCATACAGCTGGTGCTCTCTCAAAATCTGCAAAGCAATCCTCAAGTGCTGCTCATGCTCCTCACGACTCCTAGAGTAGACCAGTATGTCATCAATTAACACTATAATAAACTGGTCGAGGAATGGCCTGAAAATCCGGTTCATCAGATCCATGAACGCTGCTGGCGCATTGGTGAGTCCGAACGACATCACCAAAAACTCATAGTGCCCATTGCGCGTACGAAAAGCAGTCTTCGGAATGTCATCATTCCGAACCCGCAACTGATGATAACCCGAACGCAAATCAATCTTAAAAAATTGTTTCACACCCTGGAGCTGATCAAATAAATCATCAATGCGAGGAAAAGGATACCTATTCCGTACCGTAACTCGGTTCAATTGACGATAATCCACACACAGCCTCAAACTGCCGTCCTTCTTCTTGACGAACAGAATAAGAGCTCCCCAAGGCGAAACACTCGGACGCACAAGTCCCATATCAAGCAACTCTTGCAATTGATCTTTAAGCTCTCTAAGCTCTGCCGGAGCTATCCGATAAGGCGGTATAGAAATAGGCTCCGTGCCAGGAATCAGATCAATGCAGAACTCAATATCGCGCTCTGGCGACAAACGAGGTAACTCATCGGGAAAGACGTCGGGAAACTTTCGCACGGTTGGAACCTGGTCCAACGACTCCACTGTGGCTTCAGTATCATGAATGAAAGCCAAGAATCCCTGACATCCCCTCCTCAAAAGCCGACTAGCGCAAAGGACAGAAATCAAACTGTGAGGGGCGGCACCACGGTCCCCCTGCACAACAAATACTGACTCGCCGTGAAAAAAAAACCTAACTGTCTTCTCGCGGCAGTCCATGGATGCGTAGCAAGTAGCTAACCAGTCCATGCCCAGCAGAACGTCGAAGTCCAACTTCTCAAGAAGGATCAAGTCGACGGGCAAATCTCTATCCCCTATACAGACAACACACGACCGGAACACGTGTCGTGCAACAAATGACTCTTCTACAGGAGTAGCCACGACCAGCGGCTGATCTAGCCAACAAGACTTTCGGCCTAACCTCGGCACGAAGTGCATAGAAACATACGAATGCGTAGATCCCGGATCAAAAATAACATGTGCATTATAAGAACATACAGAAAGGGTACATGAAAACACAGCATTGGACGCCTGAGCGTCCTGGTGTGTCAAGGCAAACACCCGAGCCTGCCCTCTACCGGCAACTGGCTGACCTCCGTATCTACCACCCCGCCCTCTCGGTACAAAACCACCATGACCCCGACCTCTCTGCACAAGAGTCTGACGCGGAGCAACAACCGGCATAAGGGGAAACGCCCTCTGAGGTGGAGAAGGTGGTAAGATAGCCTGCGGTACAGCCGCCTCGCTCACCTGTGGCTCAGCACAATCTCGAACCCGATGACCCATACTCCCGCACCGGTAACATCCAGATGCAAACTGCTGACCCTCCTGAGGGTAAGAACTAAAAAGCCGACCTCGTCCCGAACCACCACTATCTGAACGGGAACTGTCACGACGTCTAAATGCCCGCCTCGCTACCGGATCACCAGTACGAACCCTCTTCGGTTCCGGAGCAACTGACGACTCAGAAAGACGCTCCTCAACCAATAGGGCTGCATCCACCGCTGACGCATATGTGTCGCAATGCTGAATGCTGATGGCTAGGAACAATTGGGTAAGCAGGCCTCGAACAAACCTCTTCACCCTCATCTCCTCAGTCGCCACCAAGTACGGAGCGTACACAGACAGCTCGGTAAACAGTACATCATACTCAGACACCATCATCCCCGGAGTCTGACGTAAATACTCAAATCGGCGCGCTCGCACATCCCTGACACTCGGTGGAAGAAAACGGGCGAGAAATACTGTCACAAACTCAACCCAGGTCATAGGAGCAAGACCCACGGCTCTGCCCCTCTCCAACGACTCACACCACTTCTGGGCCAGACCCTCTAGACGAAAGCTCGCAAACTCCACCCATCTCTCATCGGAGCATCGGAGCGAACGACAAATCCTGGCCATTCGGTCGATAAACGACTGCGGATCCTCAGTAGTATATGTGCCAGTGAACACCGGAGGCCTCATCCTCATAAACTCTGTCAGTGACACGGTAATAACCTCCGGAGCTGTCACTGCGACTGCCGGAACTGTAGGTACCATCGTGGTCCCTGCAACGGGTGGAACAACTGCCTGCCCCTGCGCTCAAATGGCCTCTACTAAGGTCCCCATCATCTGGCGCAGGTCCTCAGACGAGTCAACTCTGGCCTAGGCCCTCGCGGCCGCTCTCTGTGCCCTCGTAGTCTTCGGCGGCATATAGGCTAGAAATTAAAACAAGATTCGATAAGGAAATAGAAATCGAATCACAAAGATGTATATCATCACGGAGGAATATCAATCAATAAGTCCTAAGGCCACTTAGGCGGAGTACTGTGTCATAAGTATGCCGCGGAACATACACACGCTACGTCACTCTGCTTAAACTACTTACTCCATCATAGCAAGGTCATCCTACACTCCGAAAGGTAAAACCTAGCACTCTGATACCAACTTTGTCACGACCCAATATTTGGCCCGTAACCGGCACTTAAACTACATAACGTCTACAGGTGTACGCAACTTAAGTAAGCCGAAACCCAGAAATCTAAACCACCCAAAACTGGATCAACGGAGAAAAACATAGTTTTAAACATTCGGAAAATCACAAGTAAAATCTCTAACTCAAGTTTTCTTTCTTTAAAATTTCGGCAGCACCTCCTTTGTAAAAACTAGCCCCGAAAACGGGTACAACATAGATAATATATAAAGCATCCTAAATGGGAGCAAATCACGCCCAACGGCGAAGACAACCACCACAAACATATATATACGACGCCGAAGCGAAGAAATATAAAAGGAAACTGCATAAAGAAGTAAACTTTTCACAAACCGGCTCCCACGAGCACGGCATCCAAAGTCCACCAAAATAATAATACAATACCGAATCCTCACAACTCATCTCTAAGTCAAATACAAGAAGTGGTAGATGGAGAATACTAGATCCAACAAAAACATATACAATGTACAAACAGATAACCGCAAACCCACCTAAAATCAAAGGCTTCACAGCCAAACGTAGCGGTATCCGCAAAAGTAGAGATGATAAGACGCACTGCCGCGACTACTCAGAGGGTAAGTCCTGCAAAACACTGTGGCACAACGGGGGTGAGTTGCCAACTTGTGAATAGTAAATAACATCATACTGAAATCGCAAGTATGCACTAACAGCAATGATCAATAGCATGTAAGCTGGTAGCATGAGTATGACAATATGAATATGCGACTATCATGATCAAGGTACACCACCAGGTACTATATCTACATGAATAAGTGCATATCAACTGAATACTGAGTGCGAGAAAATAAATAATCTCATGCATAAATCATAAGCATGGAAAAGTCCGGTGTAAATCAACAACACCCCAAATCCCAAATACTCAGATCGGCCCTCAAATACTGTAAGTCTCATGGAACCTGAGTGTCTAACAGCGACACTCTAAAACATCATGAAAACCAGTGCCTAACATCGACACGTAAATACTCGTATCCATACGTTCCTCGAAACCCAAGTATCCCATTTCGACACTTGTGTTCCACGTATCGGTCTTTCTGATATCCATATGTTCCTCGAAACCCAAGTATCCCACCTCGACACTTGTGTTCCATGTATCGGTCTCCAAATTCCATATATCTCTCGGAATATAAGTGCCTAACATCGACACTTGAAATTCCCATATCGCATGAAAACATATCTCAAATGCGTAAATCCATGTAAAATAGCATATGCAACATAAAATATCAATATGAGCATATCACGGGAAAAGTCTGCTATTTAAATGCATCAAGTCATTAAATATATCTCGCGGTTCCCAAATATCCAAATCCAAATTACATATATATACAGCGTCCCATTCCACCGATATATATGTTATAAAATGCTGATCATGTAACAATAGCAAAGTGTATGTGCAAGCATGTAGGTATAGTATGGCATATATATAGGCATGTAGGTATACAGGTATGCTATATGTCATATGCGCTATCGCACAAGAATAACTACCTCTATGTCTCTAACCACTAGCAAGGTATATCAATGAATATTTATGTTGTGCGTATCATGGCAATTACCGACAGTGTGTGTGTAGCATATCATTGGTGCTCGTGCAACATGGACTATCAATAATAGTGCAGTGTACAAAGAATACAGGTTCAAGCACAACAAGTAGCTATATGCAATGAAATGCATGATCATCTCTATATGAGCATATACAAATGCGGTTAATATCATATCATATCTAGCCCAGACGCTTAACGCTATACGGGCGATTTCCCCGTAGATGTTAAATCTACTCACAGATGGTCTCGAGCTATGAAAATCCGACCACCTGCTTCCCCTTGTCCGCAGCGTCCGAAGTCCCCACTTTCAACGCTATAATTCACAAACACATAAATAGAGCAAAATCTCAGAAAACGACCAATATAACGTAAAACTACATTTTTAAACGATGCACTAACTCCAAACTAACTCATAAGCGTCCGTCTAGTGGCCAACGTGCGTGACGATACCACGAAACCTATCCAAGTGCAGCAGCTGCACAAGATCACGATGTTGGAGATAGTGCCCTCAGAGTCAATTATTGGATCGCAGGTACGTGATTGCAATGATTGCGGAGGATCTATACTGGTAGGACAGTCTTATTCGAGATGATAGTATGCTATCTGGTTTGCCTTTATCAGTCGTGTACATGTTCAGGTGACTGATTACATGTTACACTTTGATAGAGCCCTTAGGATCTTGCTTTACTACCAATAGTATGATGGCGATCATATACGTGAGAGTTGGGTAGTTTATATGCATATCCTTAATTGTGGTCCCTAGTCATGGGAGTTTCGAGACAGGGCATCGATACTCCGGAGTAGACTAGTGTATACAGTCGAGACCCCGACGAGGGGCGGTGGCCAGTCTCACAAGCCACTGGTGTCAGTTGGATCACCTAAGATGTATACAGATGCTCATTGGGTTATGAGTACACCGGACAGGACTCGCCGGGAACCTGCTAGTTGGTATTATACATATCGTCAGATAGCAGTTCCCTGGTGACATGTGTACAGGTTAGTTCATTGACCTGAGGTCGTCATTTGTCTCGTGTGAGTTCCCACTGTGCTTTGATTTCTACCCTACCACGGCTCAAAGGAGTCGTGCAAACAGGTAGTTTTTAGGTACAGTCCCGAGCCATATGGAGGCACGTGAGCGGATCGGCAGGGGATTCATCTCTCCCGGTATTGGGGGCGAGATCGTGCTGTGTCCAGGAGAGCCATTACACAAAGTCCACGGCCGTGGCAGGAGATTTACTGGTAGGTACTCCAGTAGTATCTCAGGGTGTTATTGGGCTACACTCTGACACGACTTATACTGCTATTGGGGGTCTGACGTTACTAGCCTCCTAGGCAGATATGCGATACTCATAGACGAACGGACCGGACTGTATATACATTGTCACTGTTAGGCTCAGTAGGGTTTCCGGATGAGTTCGCTCATCGGCCTCCCTTGAGGTCGTCCATGGGCAGCCGTTACGCATAGCTAGTGCTGCTGACGGTTTGTGGTTAAACCCACTGCCAGGTTACTGACGAGTCATTAGAGTCCCCCACAGACAGTTTCCTAAGTTCGGGCAAAACGTTGTAGAGGCCGTATGGTTTTATGGCAGGGTTCGGAAAATGCACGTGCGTTTACGCACGTGTTATTTTTCCGGAAGATAATACTGGTGGGCTTTGGTTTAAGCCGGATCCGAGTATTATATTGAGTAGATATAATATCTTTGTCTCAGTTGCATTTGTATTCGGTCGTAATACAAATGCGGGTATATTTATACAGTTACGGGGTTATCCTGAAATTCGTTTCAGGATCGCTTTTGGAAGTTGCCAGTTTCCAGTTTTCTATCAGCCGTCTTTTAACATTCGGTTAAAGACGGATTTATCTTTTCTTGGATGAGGGTGAGTCATGCTTCTAGAAGGTTCTAGAAGAGGTGACTAGGTTTGAATAGTGTTGGTGTTTCATTGGTTGCTTTTGGTGTGTTCACACTTTGTGTTCACACTAGAGATATTTTCTTGTGTTCACACTTGATATTTTTCTCTTGTGGTCACCCTCTTCCCTCCTACACTCACCCTCCCATTGCTATATATGTCCGGCCCCCTCCTCACTCTCACACTCTCTCTCACTTGATGGTTGCAAAAAGATTATGATAGCTTTGGGGTGTATGGAAATTTCATTGCTTATTTCATTCCATCACCCGAATCAATTGGCAACTTCATTAACCATTCGTCCATGGCTTTGGACGGAATGAGAAAAACTCTTCTACTCATTCTCTATATCAATCTTGTTCATCTCTTTTAGCAAACTTGACGACCGAGTTGTCTCGAGTCAGAGGCGGGAGCCCGTTTAAAGAATCGTTGACGTGGTGCCACCTGGACGAGCAGATCGGAGATCGAAGAGATCGGAGCAGCCGCAATAGAGCGTGGGATGATGGTTAAAGAACGAAGGACTCAGATCATTCGGTATAACCTTTCTACACTCTTTACAGTTTGTTAGTTTAGCAATAATGGAAGATCCGGGTTAAAGTATACGATAGCGCCAGTTAAAAAGTTTTTGTTCCGCATTTGGCGTCTGTAGACGGCCGGGGCGCTACCGTAGACTAACAGTGGTATCAGAGCCTCACCATTATACTATACTAACTTGTGCTAACGCGTTTAAAATATCGATCGAACCGGAAATCAAAAACTGCAAAATTGAAGTTCACAGTTTCTGTCGATTTTAAATGGAGTCCTAAAATTATTCTACATATCACAGAAATCTGTGCAGGGTATTCTAAGCACACAGACCAAATTTGAGCACGTGATTCCACCAAACTGCCGCGGAATCGCGGCCAAACCAATGGTTTGGCCGCGCATCCGCGGCCATTCTATTGAATCAGTGCACCAAATTTGCACAGTGTCTTTTCTGTTGGAATTTGGGGTTTTTGGTATATATCTTTTGGGCCCAGATTTTGTTACTGTTCAACAGATGTTCGTGGGGCCCACTTAGTGATATTTAGTCGATCGAAATTTAAACATGTTAGTTTACAGTGCTTACATTATATCTCCGACCGGGAATGTCATTTGATCCGTAAACCGCGTCTGATTGCTATAGTTCTTTTAGACAGGTTTGCGAACGTGACATTCGCGTTGATGTTCTGTGTTGTGCTGTGATGTTGTGGATTTGTCGTGGTGGATAGCAGTGTGCAATGGTAGTGCAGTTTGGATTTATTTGTACATTTGATATTGCGGGGCGAGCGTCCAACATGTGAACTGCCGTCACTGCCTGTTGTATAATATTCTTTTGGGGCACGACCAGGTTGCGGTCGATGTACCTGTTGTACTATTTTTTTTTCTGTACTAGTTTTACCCCGCGACGGAGTGCACGGATAGCCGGGTTCTGGAGGGCAACGGGTCCGCATCTCATGGCTTTGAGAGGCAGAAGGGCCTCACTCTAGAATTGACAGACTATTCGCCGCACTCGTAGGGGGTACAGGTTGACCTAAGGAGGGGTGCCCAAGATTACCGGATTCCGTGAAGTGCTGGGTGGTCCATTCACTTTGCTGTAGGGGGCTGCCTCGCTTCAGGTTTTGGCGGGTAACTTGCCGCACCCGTAGGGGTCTAGGTTTCATTGCACAAGCTATCCACACGACAGGGGAACGTCGGGTTTCAGCAGCGGCTCTGTGAAACCCGAGGATCCCAGATTATCTGTATTGTTCTGTGATGCTTATTACTTTTCTGTAATGTTGCATATTATCACGCCTGGAGCGATTATTGTATATTGGTATATATACTATTAGATGTTGTATATGTTTTACACCCGCGCTAGTCCAGTCCCCGCTCTGTCGTTAGTTAAGTAACCTAACGGGTGATGACGGGACCCAGTGACGAATGCGGATGGCATATACGTACATTTTATTTTCGTTCTTTTCTGGTGTGATTAATTGATGGGATGCGTTGATTCTGATCAATGCAAAGTAAAACAAACCTGTTTGCAGTTGTTGGAACAAATTTAAATGTGTTATTGCAAAGTCGTTTCCTTTTGTTATGCATAGCGGTATTCAGTGGAATCCTGCACCTCATTCGACAGGGCAAGGGCCGATATCACTTCACCGGGACTGACCCCTTGGGCAGAAGTTTGCGTCAGGGTAATAACTTCACTATATTCGATTACAAGTTGCTTTGCATCACGGTATTCAGTGGAATATCCTGCACCTCATTCCACGAGGAAAGAGCCGAGATCCCTTCACCGGGATTGACCTCTTTAGCAAAAGGTTTTTGCCACTATATTTTAAAAAGCTATCAGGTTCCTTCAGCGATATCAAGTTCGTTACGTTAAAGGTTTTTCGCCAAAAACCAGCCGTAGCCCTCCGTCACTTCTTTTGGGTATTCAGTAGTATTCAAGCTATGCATTTTAGCCAAAGTTAAGGCATAGTGTTTGGTAGCTGCTGGGTATTCATTTGTTGCATAGATAGATGAGTTGGTTTGGGACAGTCGTTCTGCTATTTGGCCAAAGCCAGGGGCATGTGCGGGTGGGTTCAAATTGACAAGATAGTGACGGGTAGAACTTGGCATGTGACTTATGACATTTTGACCAAAGCCAAGGTTATAAGAGCATGGGGCAAAAATCATATCGGGAGTTTCTAAAGAAACTGAAACTTGCCAAGTATGCGCATACCTTCTGGAGTATGAGTAACGTGGATGCATTCCATCACGTTATCATGCGATGAGAGTTGGATCCTGATTCCCACTGATGAGTTGGTTTACTCTTCGGGTGATCCCGATTAATTCTTCTTTCAGGTTTGGAGGAGAATTTGACAGGACAATGGGAGGTTTCCGGATTAGATAAAATGATAACCATTCTGATCTAGGTTAGAGTGCACGTAGAGTGTTTCTTTTCTCTCTCTCTTTGGCAGCGACCTTTGACCGACCCTATACTATGACTCAGTAGCCAAGTTGACCGAACCTTCTTAAAATACTAGATTTTGGATTGTCCGAGTTGCATAAGTCATTGCCACTCCTTCTTCTACCATTTGCATTTTCTCAGAACACCCGTATTACTACGGACATCCACTTCCATTGGATAGATCCATCGTATGGTTATATACGAACTCGAAGGGACTTCTTCGAGGATGGATCCAGGTTCAGGAGAAAAAGAATTGGTTTATTCAGTTGTCTTTTATTATCACCTTCTCTCAGGTTGCGAGGGCTCCTTGGTTTAGGAGAGTACACCTATTACGCTTATTGGATAGTCTTATTCCAAACCATAGGCAGGTGCCGAAAGGTAGGGAATGAAGAAAACCAATTAGCCTAAGTAGAGTGTGCAGAAGGTAATATGTAAAGACAAAATAAAGGGATTAGAAAGAGGGCAAAGTAAATTGCGACTGATATCATTCACGACCAAACCGCGTACTTCATCGCCACTCCTATTTCACCTTTAAAAGAATAAGGTATTATTCAGTTGTCTTTTATCATCACCTTTTCTCAAGATATGAGTACTCCTTGGTTTAGGAGGGTACACCTATTATGCTTACTGGATAGTCCTCTTCCAAACCATAGGCTGGTGCCGAACGGTAGGGAAGGAAGAAAACCATTTAGCCTGATGATGGTGTACAGAAGGTAATGGCTAAAGACAAATAAAGGGATTTGGAGAGATGGCAATAAAATATACGGTTGAAGTCATGAATTGGATTATGAAAGAGGCATTGCTATGAATACCAGGATACCCCTACGAAACATTTTCATGTTTCAGTGCATTGTTAAAGAAAAACTGTTTTCCCGATTAGATAATTACTCCAAGGGTATGTATTTACCAGGTTTCATTCTCATATCTGTATGGTTTTACAGATGATGAGTGGGAGTAAGTTATTGGGAATTAGGCGATCATCCTCATTATATCGGAATTCGTTGTAATTGGTGATATTTGAGGAAATCGCCAGGGTACAGTTTTCAACCTACGACGCACAGGTTTTTGAGTTGTTCAACTCAGCGGACTTATACAGAGTATTGTATGTTGTCCAAGTGTCCATCAGGACAAAGGGGTAGGTCCTCGTACTGTTTTCTGTTTCTTATGACTTCTCTAGTTTTTAGACAAGTGTTTCGTAGAAATACAAGGTCTAAGTTTTGAGAAGTTGTGGGTATAAGAATAAAGTAGAGAACCAGGTGTCACAAGTATCGGGATTCTTCAAAGAGATCGAAGATGTAGATTCTTGTGATTGGTATTCAGATGATAGTAATGGTTTTGAGAAACTTGTTTCTCTTTCAGGTTGCTCATAATTGGATGGATTCCTAAGTTGAGTAATGCTGATTAGCCTCTTTCCATTAAGTTGATATGCACTGGAGATAGTTGCATGATTTGAATCTGGTTCTAATTAAATAAGTGCCAAAGTTTCTATTTTGGATATAGGATAGTTCGTACCTTAAAAGATGTTAAGGTACGGGGAGTTGTCCGGCTTATGCTTAAAACCAGACTCTGGATAACTCAGGGCACGTTTCTGTAATGGCTGTTTGTGGGTTGACCCTGGCTATGACGAGGGTTGATATTCTACCATTTGGAAGATCAATAGTGATATTGTTCTTGACTCGCCACAGTTTTAGTAAAATGGACTTTTTCAGAAAACAGTAGTGGGAGTATGGTAGAACTGAAAGTGATTCCAGAACCGCGAACGATTACGGAAAATTTAATAGGACCTATATATTCAATCAGGTTTGACATTCCAATAAGCCACTCCGCAGATATGGTGGGTAACCTCAGACACCCGAGAGGTACTCCGGTAGCCTCAAGGACGGTGACAGGGAGGTTCTTATCTACCCAGACTTGACACTACTGATGTTCCAGGCTATGAGACCTGGTAGGAAGGTTGTCGTAGTCAATGGGAGCAGCGGAAGAATAGTGGGCAAGTAGCTTATGTCTATTTATAGACTAGAGCAGATATAGCGGAGATAGATCATCTAATTTTGATGTGACAGTCATGGGTTTGACTTCAATCAGGATAGGGGATGGATCTGTTAAGAAGGTAGTACGGTGTGTGTAGGGTTCCTAGGCACTCTCAAGAGGTCTCACAAGGCATCAACCATGCCAATTTCAAAAATTACGGTGCCGAGAAACCCTAGACTAGATCGTTAACTAGAAATTTAAGCGAAACAACGAGCTAGTTAACAACTTAACTAAAGTGTAACGGAAATACAACCTTTGTAGATCCGGTGCTCCACCTCCATAGCTCCGTGATGATGTCTCCTCACTGCGATCATCGGATCCCGGGCTCTAGTGTCGGCTTCATCGGAGAATGGACGGGCTAGGTCATCGACTACGACGCCGAAGATGATCTACGTCGAGGCATCACTAGATCAAGCTCCACCTTCACCAAGCCATGAAAACTTATGAAGGAAACACCCTATACTACTTGGCAAGAGGTAGAGGATGAAGAAATAGGAAGTGGGTTCACTTTAGAATTGGATTTCTCACTCAATTGCTCAAGTTGCTATTGAAGTAGAAAGCTTTTCTTTCTTGCTCATCAAGAAGAAGAAGAAAGAAAAAGAATATGATAAGTTATTTAAATCCAAAAGAAAAATGAATACTTATCATATTCAAACCATGGTTAAGTGTAGAGAATGAATCATGGTTAAGTGGAATGGTTAGGGTTAAGCATGAGACAAATTGGTGACTTAGTCAAAGCTTCATGAAGCTTCAAAATCAAACAAAATAAGCCACCATTTTCTTTCATTATCTTTTCCATAAAGAATTAAATAAATAAATGAATAAATAAGTAAAAGGAAAACCCTAACCATTACACAACCATGGTTTAAACTTTACACATACTCAAGTATGCATGTATCATCAAACATGATACAAACTTGTGTACAAAAGTATATCACATATACAATGTGCACAAATCAAGTGAGAAAATCCATTTAAAGTGAACCAATACTAGTTAATGCAAAGTAATATATCAAATATATAATTATGCATTAAATCATTAAATCAACACTTGATTCAATGATCCGGTCATGTCGCACACAACCGACTAGTATACAATGTATCGTTTTATCGAATCAATCCTTGATTCGATAAGTAGGTTATATCGCATATAACCATTCGACACATTCATCGCGAGAATGAAATACGGTATCACATACACGCATTATTCTCGGTCCCGCACATATCTCATATGCGCTCCTATTTCGTTTCGCTTGAGCCAGGAAACCTCTGTGTAGGACTCTAAAGACTCGTCAATACGCCGGCAGCAGGTGATGATCATATCAAACACCCACAAGCCGCAAGCGGTCTGCTAAACGTAACGGCCACCCGGGTATTGAGCGATCAGAAGATCGACGAGCAAGCCCGCTCACACTCCTGTGAATCTAACCAGTAACACTTACCGTACAGTCGGGTCTGATCGTCTGATATGTCGCATATCTCGCCTAGGAGTGGTAAACGTCAGACCCCAATAGCTCGATAAGTCGTGTCGATATGAGGTCTATAACAATTCGAGAAACTACTGGTAACACTTACCAGTAAATCTCAGCAACCCTGGCCAGGGATTTCCGGTTATAGCCAATCGAACACAGCACAACATCAACTCCCTATACCGGGAGAGACGAATCCCCTCCTATCACTCATTGCCTCCATGTGACTCGGGACTGTACCCAAAAACCACCGTTTTGCACGCCCTATTGGACGTGGTAAGATGGAAATCAAAGCACAGTGGGAACCACAAAAGACTCTATGACGATCTCGGGTCAACAGACTACTCTGTACCAGTGTCTCCAGAGAACTGCCATCTGACGTAAGGTATAATACCATCTGGGAGTTCTCGGCGAGTCCGTCCAGTGTACCCAGTCTCTACTAAGCACCCGTATATCATCTCCGATGTCAAACACCAATGAATATGGGATCATCCATCGCCCATCTGTATGGGTCGAGAAGGTATACGCTAGTCTACTCTGGTATATCGATGCCCCGTCTCGATACACCCACGACTAGGGACTTTGAAGGATGTAGTTATGGACTACCATGTCCCCACTAGTATGATCCGCATCATAGTCCAGGTAGTCAAGTACACATCCTAGGGGCTTTACCAACATGTAACAGAGAGACTGTCAGTATACACGTTAAGGTAAAGAGCAACCAGATAGCATACTATCATGTCGAGCAAGAAAGTCCTCCCTATATATGTCCAAGCATCCACTACAATATACATCCTATGTATAGTAATGGCCTCTAGGGCATACATATAACTAACAATCTCCCACTTGCACTAGGGCCATCTGATAGCAGTGGTTGTATTATCTCATACTCAACCATCCCATATAAATCTCTCTCTGGGAATAGGCCTTTGTGAGTGGATCCGCTGTGTTGTCCTCTGAGTCTACTCTCCTAACCTCGATCACCCTAGAGATCAACCATCTCCATGATCAGGTGACACTGCCTTAGAGATGGGACCGGCGTTCCTTGGCATAAGCCACAACTCGATTGTCTCACAATGGTTGGAACGTAGTTCATCTCATGAACCAATATACACCCAAACATCCTCTTTGGTAGCATCTTAAGTAGCGATGTATCCTGCCTTTATCGTCTAGTATGTCAAGGTATCTAGCTTGGAACCTTTCCAACATACCGTCCCTTTACTGAGGGTAAAGACAATGCCTGTGACTGACACTCAGTCGTCATTATCACCCTGGAACACTTCCAGTGATTCTTCCCAGGATCAATTGATACCGTCTCACTACAGCTAGTGAGTATTCTAACATCCATTTAGATCTATCTCATAGGTCCAAAACCCAGGATTTAGTAGGTATCAGTTTGATCCTATGTGGAGAATCATTGTGATAGGCGGAGATTGATCGAGCGTAGCATAGGAAACTCTTTCCCTATCAAGAGTATGTCATCCACGTACTCTACGAGGATCATCACCATACTCCCTACTACCTTTTTGTATATACAAGGTTCATCTACCATTTTGATGATGTCAAACTCTTCGACTAATTCATCAAAACAGACGTTCCAACTCTGCGATGCCTGCTTTATTCTATAAAACATCTTGCACACGTTTCCGCTGCTCCCACTGTCTACGAGGCCCTCTGGCTGTGTACTTATAGACTCCCTCTTCTAAAACATCATTTAGAAAAGCTGTCATGACACCCAACCACCAGATATCGTAGTCATGGTATGTAGCCGTGGCAAGTAGGATCTGGATGGACTTAAGCATAGCTACTTGAAAAGGTTTCATCATTATCCACGCCTGGTTGATGACGAAAACCTTTAATAAGTCTAGCTTTGAAAGTCTCAACTTTTCCATCTACACCAAGTAATCTTCTCAAGATATACTTGCTCCTGATGGGGATTTAACCCTTCAGATATAGCAACCAAAGTCCATACTTTGCTGGTGTACATGGATTCCATCTCATATCGCTAAGCATCCAGCCATTCTTACAGAGTCCCACTCCTGATGGCCAGCTCGAAACTAGTTGGGTCAACATCTCATGATGCAATCCTCGCTCCCACTGTCATAGAGAAACCGAAATATCTCTCAGGTGGGTGAGGAACCCCACTAGATCGGCGGAGAGGCCGAGGTTCGTTGGTAACTATTGAATCCTTTGGTTCTTTCAAATCATCAACTGCAGTTTGTATAGCTGGAACATTTCCAGTTCTACATAACAGATCTTGCCTCGAGCTTGTCCGGATTTTGCTTTTAAACATATCCCGGACAACCCCAAATCTTAACTAACTTAAGATATGGGCTCTTCCTTTTCCATATCACATATGAAGCGGTAGGCATAGATTTGATTCGAACCCTATTCAATAGGTATGCAGCTTCTCAAGTGCATAACTCCCAAAAGGAAATAGGTAACTCAGTAGTACTCATCATAGAGCACACCTTATCATATAGGGTGTTATTGCTCCGCCCCGATACACCATCGTGCTATGGTGTATACGGAGGAGTAATGCTAAGAGAGAATCTCATTCTCCTTTAGAATAATCCAGGAATTCCGTGCTCAAGTATTCTCCTCCTTGATCACATCAAAGGACATAATACTTTTACCCGTATTTTGGTTCTCTATTTCTAACTTATATTCTGTGAATATCTCAAAAGGTTCGGACTTGTGTTTCAACAGGAACATAGGTCTGAATCTCGAAAGATCATCAGAGAATGTAATAAAGTACAAAGAACCAGTCTTGGCATGTGTAGACAGGGGACCTACATACATCACTATGTATCATCCCAAGAGTTCATTAACTCTTTCTCTGTTTCCAGTAAACGGAGCTATGGTCATCTTGTCTCTGTGACATGACTGGCAAGTTTCACAAGATGTAAATTCAAACTGATTTAAATATGCATCTAAATATAACTTTAGCCAGTCGGGTCGCATTGATATGACCTAGTCTACAATGCCTCAAGAAGGATCCGTTCATTTCTGAACTCTTCCTCTTGTGTGTGTTCCGTATACTAAAGAACTATAGTTTGATTTAGAACATCAACGCTTTTAGATAACGTGCCTGAACCGATCAACTTTTGATATAAGAAATGTTCAAAACATTATCCAACAATACAAAATTTTATCATTTCTTTACTAATAAAGAGACTGATATGATTTTGTATATCAGGTTCGGTATCTAATAACATTCGTTTAGAACCAATGTATTGGTAATACAGGGTGACAGTGACCAACAGACTTGGCTGCAACTCTTGCCCCGTTTTCTGCCTCATGAAACTTATCACCCGTTCTCAGCCCTCTACCTTTCTGTAGCCCTATGTAACAGATTACATATCTGGGATCCTGATCTGGTATCACATACCCAGGACGTAAAGGATACTGAGAAACAGTTCTCTGTAATGAACACACCCAAAGATGATGCATCATCATGCACTCTCCTCATTTGGGCGGCACGGGAATTCTGGTAATCCCCAATTTCCTGCTCTGTCTTATAACAATTATAAGTTGGAGCGGGACCAACGTTCCCCAGCTCAGTATAACAAGCGGGTTCAGTCAAATATCCGTATTATTATCTTGATTAAGGCGTGATATGGTCGCTACCTGGAGAGAGAGAGAAGAAAACACTCAGCGTGCGCTCTTGCAAGAATAGATTGGTTTTTATTTTATCTAATCAGGATGGCTCCCACTGCTTTTTATCAAATCTTCCTTCAAACCCTAAAAGGAAAGACTAGCCGGGATTAATTACATACTACAAGTTCGCCAATCTTTCATTCAGGCCAGTGTCGGTACTTTGAGGGAGGTCCCCCGTGCTTTCGCACGAACCTAATTATAGAAAACCTCGTTTTCCCAGAGGCGTAACCCCGTTGACACCTTTCTAGACACCTACTTGATCGGCTAATTGTAATGTGTAAAACTCTCCCAGGAGTAACTCTTACTCACAGCGGGTATCGGGATCCAACTATCTCATAGAAGGTATGCAATCTCATTGCAAATTTCAACACTTGAAATTCCCGATAATATTTTTCCCCGAACGATCTATGACCTTGACAAGGTCAACAAACCATAGACCGCAAGTCAAGTTCAACCCGTCATTTCTTGATTGAATCAAACCCACCCGCATGACCCTTGACAAGGTCAACAAGGCCGCACGACTACCCTAACCCAATCTGCATCATATGCATAAGCAGATAAATACTGGTTAGCTACCGCACACTGCGCCTTGACAAGGTCAACAAACGCAGCACGAATACTAAACAGGATTTATCTGAAATGACAGAGGGCTACGACAGGTTTTTCTGAAAACCTATTGCGTAATGAACTTGATATCGTTGTAGAATCAAATGATTTTAAAATGGAGTGTTTCTGAGGCTTTTCTAGTTTTGCTAAAGGAGTCACTCCCGGTGAAGGGATCGTCGGTCCTTTCCTCGTCGAATGAGGTGCGGGATATATCATATATATCTCTGTGCAAAGCAAAAACTCTTAAAAGGACTCAAAAGACAAACCGAGTGTGTAGCATCTGCCAGTTATTACTAAAGGAGTCACTCCCGGTGAAGGGATCTCGGTCCTTTCCTCATCGAATAAGGTGCAGGATATATCACATATACCTCTGTGCAAAGCAAGAACTGTAGCTACCTGTTTTATTTTGAAATTCGATTCTACAACATCTTAGGTTTCTTTTATTTCATTAATCACATTAATGAAGTCCCATCATTTAAGTACCTAAACATCACAGATAAATACGACGTACACTTATGCCATCCGCATTCGCCTCGATGTCCCCTCGTGCACCGTTAGGTTAGGTAACTAACGGCAGAGCGGGGCAGGGCTAGCGCGGGTGTAAAACATAAGTAACGCCTATATAATATATCATATATACTATATACTGTATCTATCATAGAACATCACATGATCACATCACAGATATCGCAGCAGAAGAATCATATGAAATATTGGATATACTAGGACGTCCGTGTTTTCAATACGGGCCAGTATAAAACACGGATTCCACGGTCGTGATGAATAGCCAAACCCACACCCCTAGACCCCTACGAGAGCGGCAAGCAACCCTACCAATTCTAGAGTTAGGAGACCCGGACTCGACTCCTCGAGTTGGTCTCCCACTGGACTCCAGAACCCGGTTACTTGTGCTCCCCTCCTTAGGTCTATCCTAGTGCGGAAAAGTAAATAATATACAAACGGTGACATCTTCCGCAACCTGGAAGTGCCCCAATAAAAGAATATTACATACAAGTTTTTACATGAATGAAAATGAAAAACACTCATCTCACATAAAAAACCCCGGCTATTCGAACACGACGATCCAATATAACATATCCAGCAACACATAACATCACATGTCATCAACGTAAGTAAATATGCGCATCCCAATTGTCGTTGACATATAGCAACGAAACCGACGATATCACATATTACACTTACGGTCACAGAAAAGAAAGTGTAAAACTACAACAGTTGGAATCCGCAACCACCTCAGACATCGCATGCCTGACCAAATGAATTCTTTAGACATCGCATGCCTAACAATTATAAACCCCGCATTTTAGTCTCAAAATCGAAAACACTTTTCAATACCAAGTCGGGCAATTCAACAGGATTCCCGACAATTTGATCAAATGCTCGTCGCAAACTTCAGTAGACGGCCGCACCCCCGATACCGTCGACGAAGTGCACCAAGGCGGAACACCGCTACCGCGAGCACCCGGACGGATGCTTTCGGCGACGGGGTTCTCCTATAGTCACTTGGTCGGGACTATGGAGTGAGGCTGCCTATTAAGTTTACCCGGCGAGTATCCGCGTACGCTACGTGATTTCAACGGACTTTTGATCGCATCAAAATTCCGTGGCAACCGATCAAGTGAGACTAAACTGCTATGTTTATAACATTCATTCAGTTATCTCATAACTTATTGTGAATTCCAATTATTGTATCCCATTCCGAATAAGATAGAAAATGTTAAACTTTCCGATCGAATAATCGAATACCCAAGTTTTCCCAAAACAGCTCAACTCATGAAATAAGTTCAAAGACATTCACTTCGTGCCTCAATACCAACGGTCCAGCCGTAGAAGGGTCAAGCCAACGCCTCACATGTGGCACGCCGTACTGCCCCAAACCCGAAGGTTCAAAGGGCAGTTCAAGTCCGTCACATAATCGAGTTAAGGTTTGTTGTCTTCTAGAAGGACCATCGCGTTACTTGCACTACTTAGAACGTCGTTAAACCACGGAAAAATCCAACACTTGGAAATTTCCCGACAGGGGAAAAGGTGGGTATTTATATCCGGTAGAACTTTTTAACATATTCAAAAATTATCCGGAAAGACACATAGACAAAGTTTGACAATCCGATCGAATCTACGATTCCCAATACAACCCCAGACCACTCAACTCTTGAGTTAAATTAAAAATTCCCAGAAAATACAACAATAAAATTTAAGAGTTACTGTGCAAAAATTACTGGGAGAAGGGACAAATCTGCCGCGGTTCCGCCGCAATGTTGTGGAATCTTGGGTACGGGCTTCACAGTAATTCTTACAATTCCCTGATGAATTTTCTGCATATTTTTAATGTGGAAAAATCCCCGAAATTGAAAAATGTACAGAGAGCAATTTTGGGTTTAGGGTTTCGGTTCGATCGGGTTTCTAACATCGTCTAAGCATCGCCTAAGGCTCTAGCTAGGCTCTGATACCACTGTAGGGTTCCTAGGCACTCTCAAGAGATCTCACAAGGCATCAACCATGCCAATTTCAAAAATTATGGTGCCGAGAAACCCTAGACTAGATCGTTAACTAGAAATTTAGGCGAAACAACGAGCTAGTTAACAACTTAACTAAAGTGTAACGGAAATACAACCTTTGTAGATCCGGTGCTCCACCTCCATAGCTCCGTGATGATGTCTCCTCGCTGCGATCATCGGATCCCGGGCTCTAGTGTCGGCTTCATCGGAGAATGGACGGGCTAGGTCATCAACTACGACGCCGAAGATGATCTACGTCGAGGCATCACTAGATCAAGCTCCACTTTCACCAAGCCATGAAAACTTGTGAAGGAAACACCCTATACTACTTGGCAAGAGGTAGAGGATGAAGAAATAGGAAGTGGGTTCACTTTAGAATTGGATTTCTCACTCAATTTCTCAAGTTGCCATTGAAGTAGAAAGCTTTTCTTTCTTGCTCATCAAGAAGAAGAAGAAAGAAAAAGAATATGATAAGTTATTTAAATCCAAAAGAAAAATGAATACTTATCATATTCAAACCATGGTTAAGTGTAGAGAATGAATCATGGTTAAGTGGAATGGTTAGGGTTAAGCATGAGACAAAATGGTGACTTAGTCAAAGCTTCATGAAGCTTCAAAATCAAACAAAATAAGCCACCATTTTCTTTCATTATCTTTTCCATAAAGAATTAAATAAATAAATGAATAAATAAATAAAAGGAAAACCCTAACCATTACACAACCATGGTTTAAACTTTACACATACTCAAGTATGCATGTATCATCAAACATGATACAAACTTGTGTACAAAAGTATATCACATATACAATGTGCACAAATCAAGTGAGAAAATCCATTTAAAGTGAACCAATACTAGTTAATGCAAAGTAATATATCAAATATATAATTATGCATTAAATCATTAAATTAACACTTGATTCAATGATCCGGTCATGTCGCACACAACCGACTAGTATACAATGTATCGTTTTATCGAATCAATCCTTGATTCGATAAGTAGGTTATATCGCATATAACCATTCGACACATTCATCGCGAGAATGAAATACAGTATCACATACACGCATTATTCTCGGTCCCGCACATATCTCATATGCGCTCCTATTTCGTTTCGCTTGAGCCAGGAAACCTCTGTGTAGGACTCTAAAGACTCGTCAATACGCCGGCAGCAGGTGATGATCATATCAAACACCCACAAGCCGTAAGCGGTCTGCTAAACGTAACGGCCACCCGGGTATTGAGCGATCAGAATATCGACGAGCAAGCCCGCTAACACTCCTGTGAATCCAACCAGTAACACTTACTGTACAGTCCGGTCTGATCGTCTGATATGTCGCATATCTCGCCTAGGGGTGGTAAACGTCAGACCCCAATAGCTCGATAAGTCGTGTCGATATGAGGTCTATAACAATTCGAGAAACTACTGGTAACACTTACCAGTAAATCTCAGCAACCCTGGCCAGGGATTTCCGGTTATAGCCAATCGAACACAGCGCAACATCAACTCCCTATACCGGGAGAGACGAATCCCCTCCTATCGCTCATTGCCTCCATGTGACTCGGGACTGTACCCAAAAACCACCGCTTTGCACGCCCTCTTAGACGTGGTAAGATGGAAATCAAAGCACAGTGGGAACCACACAAGACTCTATGACGATCTCGGGTTAACAGACTACTCTGTACCAGTGTCACCAGAGAACTGCCATCTAACGTAAGGTATAATACCATCTGGGAGTTCTCGGCGAGTCCGTCCAGTGTACCCAGTCTCTACTGAGCACCCGTATATCATCTACGATGTCAAACACCAATGGATATGGGATCATCCATCGCCCATCTGTATGGGTCGAGAAGGTATACGCTAGTCTACTCTGGTATATCGATGCCCCGTCTCGATACACTCACGACTAGGGACTTTGAAGGATGTACTTATGGACTACCATGTCCCCACTAGTATGATCCGCATCATAGTCCAGGTAGTCAAGTACACATCCTAGGGGCTTTACCAACATGTAACAGAGAGACTGTCAGTATACACGTTAAGGTAAAGAGCAACCAGATAGCATACTATCATGTCGAGCAAGAAAGTCCTCCCTATATATGTCCAAGCATCCACTACAATATACATCGTATGTATAGTAATGGCCTCTAGGGCATACATATAACTAACAGTGTGATGTCATGGTATCTGGATGACATAAACAGAGTAGGAAGTAAAATTCTTATACTACGATCGGTTGTACTGTGGTCGTCACACAGTTGTTTCTCCAGACAGGATATGGATATAATATTTGACATTCTGGTTTCTGGATCTATGGTTTTAGATCTGGATTTGGGTAGTTTCCCAATATGGGTACTTTGACAGTATTCTAATGGTTTTTAGAATAGATGACTCCTGGCATGGTGGTGTACCTGCAGGTGATGGAGTCACCCTCTCTAAAGGTGTCTTACAGACTAAAGGGGAGAGGGATGTGCATGATTGGCAGATCACTTGCTTAGGCAATTGAGTCAATCATGAGATGTCAAGTACCACACCAAATGTTGTTTTTGCACTATATGCAATAAGTTTGTATTAATCCAATCCTGGAGAAACATAAGGAAGCAGTTGTAGAACATAAGTGCATGTTCTACGGATTTGATGACGGCAGCCACCTTCGGGAGACGGTTATCATTCCAGGCTTCAAAGGTGACATGGATGACAGAGTGATTGTCAGAGTTACAGTTTTCCCTCTGACGAGGGACAGTATTATGGACAGGTGGTCCAAGAGGATACTGTGGGAGGCATAGTGCCGGATACTGATTAGGTTCAGTGATCGATACAGTCTACGAAGTTTGGATTCGGAGTTCATTTATGAACTAAATCCCATCAGATATCCAGACATATTCTAAGACAGGTATTACTCGATTCGGGAGATGGCTTTCTCCGCGAATTTGAGATTAAGAGAGATATAGAAAGAAACTTCTAGGCGGATCCACTCACTGAGCCTATTTCTCGAACACAATAGTTTTACAAACGGGCTTTGTGAAACTGATTAGTAGAGGAGTTGGATGTTCGGTTTTACACGGGCTGTGAGTAGTCGACATCGCAATAATTAGCCTTAAGTGCAAGTGGGAGATTGTTGGAGATAGTGCCCTCAGAGTCAATTATTGGATCGCAGGTACGTGATTGTAATGATTACGGAGGATCTATACCGGTAGGACAGTCTTACTCGAGATGAAAGTATGCTATCTGGTTTGCCTTTATCAGTCGTGTACATGTTCAGGTGACTGATTACATGTTACACTTTGATAGAGCCCTTAGGATCTTGCTTTACTACCAACAGTATGATGGCGATCATATACGTGAGAGTTGGGTAGTTTATATGCATATCCTTAATTGTGGTCCCTAGTCGTGGGAGTTTCGAGACAGAGCATCGATACTCCGGAGTAGACTAGTGTATACAATCGAGACCCCGACGAGGGGCGGTGGCCGGTCTCACAAGCCACTGGTGTCAGTTGGATCACCTAAGATGTATACAGGTGCTTATTGGGTTATGAGTACACCGGACAGGACTCGCCGGGAACTGCTAGTTGGTATTATACATATCGTCAGATAGCAGTTCCCTGGTGACATGTGTATAGGTTATTTCATCGACCTGAGGTCGTCATTTGTCTCGTGTGAGTTCCCACTGTGCTTTGATTTCTACCCTACCACGGCTCAAAGGAGTCGTGCAAACAGGTAGTTTTTGGGTACAGTCCCGAGCCATATGGAGGCACGTGAGCGGATCGGCAGGGGATTCGTCTCTCCCGGTATTGGGGGCGAGATTGTGCTGTGTCTAGGAGAGCCATTACACAAAGCCCACGGCCATGGCAGGAGATTTACTGGTAGGTACTCCAGTAGTATCTCAGGGTGTTATTGGGCTACACTCTGACACGACTTATACTGCTATTGGGGGTCTGACGTTACTAGCCCCCTAGGCAGATATGCGATACTCATAGACGAACGGACCGGACTGTATATACATTGTCAATGTTAGGCTCAGTAGGGTTTCTGGATGAGTTCGCTCATTGGCCTCCCTTGAGGTCAGTCCATGGGTAGCCGTTACGCATAGCTAGTGCCGCTGACGGTTTGTGGTTAAACCCACTGCCAGGGTACTGACGAGTCATTAGAGTCCCCCACAGACAGTTTCCCAAGTTCGGGCAAAACGTCGTAGAGGCCATATGGTTTTATGGCAGGGTTCGGAAAATGCACGTGCGTTTACGCACGTGGTATTTTTCGGGCAGATAATACTGGTGGGCTTTGGTTTAAGCCGGATCCGAGTATTATATTGAGTAGATATAATATCTTTGTCTCAGTTGCATTTGTATTCGGTCGTAATACAAATGCGGGTATATTTATACAGTTACGGGGTTATCCTGAAATTCGTTTCTGGATCGCTTTTGGAAGTTGCCAGTTTCCAGTTTTCTATCAGCCGTCTTTTAACATTCGGTTAAAGACGGATTTATCTTTTCTTGGATGAGGGTGAGTCATGCTTCTAGAAGGTTCTAGAAGAGGTGACTAGGTTTGAATGGTGTTGGTGTTTCATTGGTTGCTTTTGGTGTGTTCACACTAGAGATATTTTCTTGTGTTCACACTTGATATTTTTCTCTTGTGGTCACCCTCTTCCTTCCTACACTCACCCCCCCATTGCTATATATGGCCGGCCCCCTCCTCACTCTCACACTCTCTCTCACTTGATGGTTGTAAAAAGATTATGATAGCTTTGGGGTGTATGGAAATTTCATTGCTCATTTCATTCCATCACCCGAATCAATTGGCAACTTCATTAACCGTTCGTCCATGGCTTTGGACGGAACAAGACAAAGTCTTCTACTCATTCTCTACATCAATCTTGGTCGTCTCTTTTAGCAAACTTGACGACCGAGTTGCCTCGAGTCAGAGGCGGGAGCCCGTTTAAAGAATCGTTGACGTGGTGCCACCTGGACGAGCAGATCGGAGATCGAAGAGATCGGAGCAGCCGCAACGGAGCGTGGGATGATGGTTAAAGAACGAAGGACTCGGATCATTCGGTATAACCTTTCTAAACTCTTTATAGTTTGTTAGTTTAGCAATAATGGCAGATCCGGGTTAAAGTATACGATAGCGCCAGTTAAAAAGTTTTTGTTCCGCATTTGGCGTCTGTAGACGGCCGGGGCGCTACCGTAGACTTACACACGATTCATGTCGGATTATGTAACACGCGGACAAAAAAACTAGAATATAGGAAAACAATCCCAGATTTTGCATGCTGCAATTACTAAAAATTTAAACAGTACCAAATACCCCTAAACCACAGCAGACAACTACCCAACAAAACCTAACCCCAACTCTCCCCTCAAAATCCGACGTCGCCGGATTTTGTCAAAGGGTCGCCGGCCGAAGCTGGTGGGGTGGTGCTCGGGTCTCAGGTGGAACTCCAGGATCACTAGTACATCACTACAATTTTGTTTGGTCAATCACTAAAATTTCCAGGTCACAGCAGATCCCAGAGATTCTAAAAGACACTAAAAACATGTTATTGCACTAATCGATATTTAAAGTGTTCTAAACAATAACCAACGAGCTACCCATCATATAAACTCCTAATTAACAGATTAGGGATTATACCTATCAAAACTTGCTCCCAAGATCCAAGCTTTCCTAGCTCCATGTGATCCAAGATGCTAAATCAAGACTTGGGGTATTTTTGTGATATTAATTTGGAATTTTGGAGATTTATGAGCTTTAAATTTGTTGTAAATGGTGTGGAAAAGATCAAGGGCAGAATGAAGGAGGAGGGCTCGGCCAAGAGAGGAAGGTGAGGAATTGTGTAGGGTTTTCTAGGTAATTCCTTACAATAAATGCACATTAATGTAAATGCATGCACATGCCACCTCTCCCATTCATTTCTTTTCTTTTCTTTAAACTCTTAATCCTAGTCAACACAAAAGATCTAGATATTATGAGAAGGGTTTTGGTTAACTCAACTTGATAAAATTTTAGGAGTAAAAACCCAAACCCAAAATGTAAATACCACATTAAAATAATATTAAAATAGGGAAAAATTCTATTTGAACAAAAACGTCCCATATACCCCCAAAGCTTTAGCACTAGCTTTATTTTCGCTAAACTAGGTGCTGGAAAGTCTATATGGACGTTTGATCACAGTCGGTTTAAAACAGAAAATACCGACAATTTTACCCTAAAACGGAAAAATTCGCATAACGATTTCCAAAACGTTACAGCCCCACAGTTCAACACCGAGGTCCGTCGCCAGAGCGCCTTCATGCCCCTGTCCCTCCTGAGGAGATGACGGTCGGCTCGCCTGCTCCGAGGCATGACCGGCACCCCCTCCCTCGATGGGGTCGCGCGGACGAGACTCATCACGGCAGCTCAAAAACTACCTCGCCGGGGAACCTAAGGAACCTCATCGAAAGGAACCGGGTCCGCGGCCAGACACTGGTCTCCAACAGCAGAGGCCAAAGATCGGAATGTGTCGAATCGTTGGGATACCATGGCTGACTCGACGCCCTCAAAAAGAAGATCGAGGATATGCATCGGGAAGGTCATCGTTCGAGCGACGGGGCTAAGTACGCCCCCGACTCGCTCACAAAACCCTTCGCCGAGGCCTCCGTGGAGGGAAGACCTTCCGCGTTAACCAGGCCTATTTCCTTGATCTGATCTTGAATTTCCTTTCCGGGTACGCTAATCTGGAAGTGAAAGGAGGAGCTGCTCGTCGTCCATGTCTCCTCCCAGAACAAGCCCCTAAAGAACTCTCTCTTCGACGGTAAGTCCAACCTGAAGGACCATTTGGATGCATTCACCGCAGGAATGAGCTTCCAAGACAACTCAGACGCCGCCCTATGCTGGGCTTTCCCTACCACTCTCATCCGCTCCAGGAGAGACTGGTTCCGAGGATTCGCGCCACGCTCGATCTCAACCTTCGACGAGCTGGCCACCCAATTCCTCGGCCACTTCGTCGGGAATCGACGACAGAAACGGACAGTCGACCATCTCTTCACAATCAAGAGCGGGGACAAAGAAACATTCAAAGGCTACGTCACCCACTTCTACAATGCCCTCCTTGAGGTCCCAGAGCATCGGGATGAGACGGTCATTACAGCACTTAGGTCTGGTCTTAGGCACAAGGAGTGGTCATGCTCCTTTGCATTAGCGCAACTGATCAATCGAAAATATTGCATTCTTAACGCATCAATTTCCCTACTCTTATTAATCATCTAAGTGTGTTTATTGTAAATATAACACGGATTACAAATTCATCTGAAAAATACCAAATACCACGTATTATAGTTATAATCGACATTCTAGAGGGAAATTGAGTGTTTATTACTACACACATGATTTTGTATATCTCAACACTTTCATCAAGATTGTGTGCAGGAAATTCTTCAGGTCAAAGAACTGGAATTGCAAAATTGCCGATAAAATGCAACAAGACAAAGACTTAAAATCTGGCACAGATTCAGAAGACATAAAATGATTCCAGACATCAAACGAGTACCTAAAGAGTAACACCAGACAAACCAGAAACATTCATGCAGAGATCTCCTCAAATGGCCGCGGATCCGCGGCCTATCCAGGCCGATCCGCCGCGGTTCCACGGCCGAGTTGGGTCGTTGGCGCTCGAGACCTCTCCAGAATCTTCCTTGTAACGGCCTAGCTTCCTTAAGACTCTTTATTACTACGTGGCTTCTTTTGAAAGGATCTGCATAACAACCTTATTCTAGAAGGCTCCTTGTAACAACCTCATTCTAGAAGGCTCTCTCTAACTACCAAGCTTATGAAGGAAGCTTAATTGCCGATAATTTTGTTTGTTTGTTGAAGTTTCAAGAAGCTTTGAAAAAGTCCACCATTTTTGTTTTATGCCTAACCTAACCATTCACCTAACTATAGTTTGCTCTCTACACATAACCATGGTTGAATTATGATAAGTTTTGTTTTTCTTTTCTATTTTAAATTAACTTATCATATTCATTATCATAACACTTTCTTCTTCATCTTAAAAGAAGAAACCTTCACTTCATCAATGGTGGATTGATGAAATGAGTGAGAAATCCAATTCTAAAGTCTACCCACTTCCTATTTCTTCATCCTCTACCTCTTGCCAAGTAGTAGAGTGTGTTTCCTTCACGAGTTTTCATGGCTTGGTGAAGGTGGAGCTTGATCTAGCGATGCTTCGACGTAGATCATCTTCGGCATGTACATCGACGACCTAGCTCGCCTATTCTCCGATGAAGCCGACGCTAGAGCCCGGGATTTATTTTGGACAGCGAGAGGACTTCATTGCGGAGCTATGGAGGTGGAGCACCGGATCTACAAAGGTTGTATTTCCGTATTCTCTTAGTTAAGTGTTAACTTGTTATCGTTTCGCCTAAATATCTAGTTAACGATCCGTAGTCTAGGGTTTCTCGGCACCGTATTTTTGAAATTGGCATGGTTGATGCCTTGTGAGACCTCATTAGGGTGCCTAAGAACCCTACAATGGTATCAGAGCCTAGCTAGAGCCTTAGGCGAAGTCTAGACGCAATTTGAAGTCTGAACGAACCCGAAACCCAATTCCAAACATGCTCTCTGTCCTTTTTCTAAAATCTGGGATTTTTCAACATTAAAAATATGCAGAAAAATCAGCAGGGATATCTAAGAGTTACGGTGAATTTTGATGACCTAATTCCATCATTACGCCGCGGATCCGCGGCACGAGCATGGCTTGTGCGGCGGATCCGCGGCCGTTTTGTCGTATTGCTCATCGAAATTTGCACCATAATCAATAATAGTCAGTGCTGGTTTTCCTGGGAATATTTTAATATTTATTCAAGAGTTGAATTTTCTGGGATTGTTTTGGGGATTCGGTGTTTCGATCGGAGTATCAAATTTTGTCTGTGTGGCTTTCCGGATAAATTTTAGAATATGTTAAAAACTTCGACCGGATATAAATACCCAATTTTTCCCCTGTCGGGAAATTTCCAAGTGTTGGATTTTTCCGTAGTTTAACGACGTTCTAAGTAGTGCAAGTAATGCGATGGACCTCTAGAAGACAACAAACCTTAACTCGATTATGTGACCGTCTTGAACTGCCCTTTGAACCTTCGGGTTTGGGGGAGTACGGCGTGCCACATGTGAGGCGTTGGCTTGACCCTTCTACGGATGGACCGTTGGTACTGAGGCACGAACTGAATGTTGTTAGACTTATTTCATGTGTTGAGCTGTATCGGGAAAACTTGGGTGTTCGATTGTTCGATCGGAAAGTTTAACATTTTCTGTTTATCTGGAATGTGATACAATAATTGGAATTCACAAATAGTTATGAGATAACGGAATGAATATTTTAAACATAGCAGTTTAGTCTCACTTGATCGGTTGCCACGGAATTTTGATGTGATCAAAAGTTTGTCGCAATCACGTAGCATACGCGGATACTCGCCGATAAACTTAATAGACAGCCTCGCTCCATAGCCCCGACCAAGTGACTGTAGGAGAACCCCGTCGCCGAAAGCATCCGTTCGGGTGCTCGC
Organism: Agapanthus africanus; assembly: GCA_030015575.1. Lineage (NCBI taxonomy): Eukaryota > Viridiplantae > Streptophyta > Magnoliopsida > Asparagales > Amaryllidaceae > Agapanthus > Agapanthus africanus. The sequence goes on along the minus strand of JASDDO010000019.1, from coordinate 604,701,314 downwards.
GGCAGCAGTGTTCCGCCTTGGTGCACTTAGTCGACGGTATCGGGGGTGCGGCCGTCTACTGAAGTTTGCGACGAGCATTCGATCAGGATGTCGGGAATCCTGTTGAATTGCCCGACTTGGTATTGAAAAGTGTTTTCGATTTTGAGACTAAAATGCAGGGTTTATAATTGTTAGGCATGCGATGTCTAAAGAATTCATTTGGTCAGGCATGCGATGTCTGAAGAGATTGCGGATTCCAACTGTTGTAGTTTTACACTTTCTTTTCTGTGACCGTAAGTGTAATATGTGATATCGCCGGTTTCGTTGCTATATGTCAACGACAATTGGGATGCGCATATTTACTTACGTTGATGACATGTGATGTTATGTGTTGCTGGATATGTTATATTGGATCGTCGTGTTTGAATAGCCGGGGGGTTTTATGTGAGATGAGTGTTTTTTTTATTTTCATTCATGTAAAAACTTGTATGTAATATTCTTTTATTGGGGCGCTTCCAGGTTGCGGAAGTTGTCACCGTTTGTATATTATTTACTTTTCTGCACTAGGATAGACCCAAGGAGGAGGGCACAAGTAACCGGGTTCTGGAGTCCAGTAGGAGACCAACTCGAGGAGTCGAGTCCGGGTCTCCTAACTCCAGAATTGGTAGGGTTGCTTGTAGCTCTCGTAGGGGTCTAGGGGTGTGGGTTTGGCTATTCATCACGACCGTGGAATCCGTGTTTTATACTGGCTCGTATTAAAAACACGGACGTCCTAGTATATCCAATATTTCATATGTTTCTTCTGCTGCGATATCTGTGATGTGATCATGTGATGTTCTGTGATAGATACAGTATATAGTATATATGATATATTATATAGGCGTTACTTATGTTTTACACCCGCGCTAGCCCTGCCCCGCTCTGTCGTTAGTTACCTAACCTAACGGTGCACGAGGGGACATCGAGGCAAATGCGGATGGCATAAGTGTACGTCGTATTTATCTGTGATGTTTAGGTACTTTAAATGATGGGACTTCATTAATGAGATTAATGAAATAAAAGAAACCTAAGATGTTGTAGAATCGAATTTCAAAATAAAACAGGTAGCTACAGTTCTTGCTTTGCACAGCGGTATATGTGATATATCCTGCACCTTATTCGATAAGGAAAGGACCGAGATCCCTTCACCGGGAGTGACTCCTTTAGAAATAACTGGCAGATGCTACACACTCGGTTTTTCTTTTGATTGCTTTTAAGTGTTTTTGCTTTGCACAGTGATATATATGATATATCCCGCACCTCATTCGACGAGGAAAGGACCGACGATCCCTTCACCGGGAGTGACTCCTTTAGCAAAACTAGAAAAGCCTCAAAAACACTCCATTTCAAAATTCATTCGATCCTACAACGATATCAAGTTCATTACGCAATAGGTTTTCAGAAAAACCTGTCGTAGCCCTCCGTCATTTCAGATAAGTTGTATATAGTATTCGTACTGCATTTGTTGGCTTTCGTCAAGGTGTAGTGTGCAGTAGCTATATGCTGCTTATCTGCCAGCATACGATGCGACTGGATTAGGGTAGTCGTGCGGCTTTGTTGGCTTTCGTCAAGGGTCATGCGGGTGGGTTTAATTCGATCAAGAAATGTACGGGTTGAACTTGACTAGCGGGCTATGGTTTGTTGGCTTTCGTCAAGGTCATAGCACGTTAGGGGTAAAATATTATCGGGAATTTCAAGTGTTGAAATTTGCAATGAGATTGCATACCTTCTATGAGATAGTTGGATCCCGATACCCGCTGCAAGTAAGTGTTACTCCTGGGAGAGTTTTATACATTACAATTAGCCGATCAAGTAGGTGTCTAGAAAGGTGTCAACGGGGTTACGCCTCTGGGAAAACGAGGTTTACATTAATTAGGTTCGTGCGAAAGCACGGGGGACCCCCCTCAAAGTACCGACACTGGCCTGGCTGAAAGATTGGCGAACTTGTAGTGTGTAATTAATCCCGGCTAGTCTTTCCTTTTAGGGTTTGAAGGAAGATTTGATAAAAAGCAGTGGGAGCCATCCTGATTAGATAAAATAATAACCAATCTGATCCTGCAAGAGCGCACGCTGAGTGTTTTCTTCTCTCTCTCTCTCCAGGTAGCGACCATATCACGCCTTAATCAAGATAATAATACGGATTATTGACCGAACCCGCTTGTTATACTGAGCTGGGGAACGTTGGTCCCGCTCCAACTTGTAATTGTTATAAGACAGAGCAGGAAATTGGGGAATACCAGATTTCCCGTGCCGCCCAAACGAAGAGAGTGCATGCTGATGCATCATCTTCGGGTGTGTTCATTATACAGAACTGTTTCTCAGTATCCTCCGCATCCTGGTATATGATACCGGATCAGGATCCCAGATATGTAATCTGTTACATAGGGCTACAAAAGGGTAGAAAAACTGAGAACGGGTGATAAGTTTCATGAGACAGAAAACGGGGCAAGAGTTGCAGCCAAGTCTGTTGGTCACTGTCACCCTGTATTACCAATACATTGATTCTGAACGAATGTTATTAGATACCGAACCTGATATACAAAATCATATCAGTCTCTTTATTAGTAAAGAAATGATAAAATTTTGTATTGTTGGATAATGTTTTGAACATTTCCTATATCAAAAGTTGATCGGTTCAGGCACGTTATCTAAAAGCATTGATGTTCTAAATCAAACTACAGTTCTTAGTATACAGAACACACACAAGAGGAAGAGTTCAGAAATGAACGGACTCTTCTTGAGGTATTGTAGACTAGGTCAGATCAATGTGACCCGACTAGCTGAAGTTACAATTAGATGCATATTTAAATCAGTTTGAATTTACATCTTCTGAAACTTGCCAGTCATGTCACAAAGATAAGATGACCATAGCTCCGTTTACTGGAAACAGAGAAAGAGTTAGTGAACTCTTGGGATGATACATGTTGATGTATGTAGGTCCCCTGTCTACATTTACCAAGACCGGTTCTTTGTACTTCATTACATTCTCTGATAATCTCTCGAGATTCAGACATATGTTCCTGTTGAAACACAAGTCCGAACCTTTTGAGATATTCACAGAATATAAGTTAGAAGTAGAGAACCAAATTACGGGTATAAGTATTATGTCCTATGATGAGATCAAGGAGAAGAATACTTGTGCACGGAAATCCTGGACTATTCTAAAGGAGAATGAGATTCTCTCTCAGCATTACTCCTCCGTATACACTATAGCACGATGGTATATCGGGGCGGAGCAATCACACCCTATATGATAAGGTGTGCTCTATGATGAGTACTACTGAGTTACCTATTTCCTTTTGGGAGTTATGCACTTGAGAAGCTGCATACCTATTGAAAAGGGTTCAAATCAAATCAGTTGCCTACCACTTCATATGTGATATGGAAAGGGAAGAGCCCATGTCTTAAGTTAGGTAAGATTTGGGGTTGTCCGGCCTATGTCTAAAAGCAAAATCCGGACAAGCTCGAGGCAAGGTCTGTTATGTAGAACTGAAAATGTTCCAGCCTACAAACTACAGCAGATGATTTGGTACAACCAGAGGATTCAGTAGATACCAACGAAGCTCAGCCTCTCCGCCGATCTAGTAGGGTTCCTCACCCACCTGAGAGATACTTCGGTTTCTCTATGACAGTGGGAGCGAGGATTGCATCATGAGATGATGACCCAACTAGCTTCGAGCTGGCCATCAGGAGTAAGACTCTGTAAGAATGGCTGGATGCTTATCGATCTGAGATGGAATCCTTATACACCAACAAAGTATGGACTTTGGTTGCTATATCTGAAAGGTTAAATTCCCATCAGGAGCAAGTATATCTTGAGAAGATTACTTGGTGTACATGGAAAAGTTGAGACTTTCAAACCTAGACTTGTTAAAGGTTTTCGTCATTGACCAGGCGTGGATAATGATGAAACCTTTTCCAGTACCTATGCTTAAGTCCATCCAGATCCTACTTGCCACGGCTACATACCATGACTACGATATCTGGTGGTTGGGTGTCATGACAGCTTTTCTAAAATGATGTTTAAGAAGAAAGCGTCTATAAGTACACAGCCAGAGGGCTTCGTATACAGTGGGAGCAGCGGAAACGTGTGTAAGAAGCTTTATATGATAAAGCAGGCATCGCGGAGTTGGAACATCTGTTTTGATGAGTTAGTCAAAACAGTTGACATCATCAAAATGGTAGATGAACCTTGTATAAACAAAAAGGTAGTAGGGAGTATTGTGACGATTCTCGTAGAGTACGTGGATGACATACTCTTGATAGGGAAGGAGTTTCCTATGCTACGCTCGATCAATCTCCGCTTATGACTATGATTCTCCATATAGGATCAAAATGATACCTCCTAAATCCTGAGTTTTGGATCTATGAGATAGATCTAATTGGATGTTAGAATACTCACTAGTTGTAGTGAGAAGGTATCAATCGATCCTGGGGAGAATCACTGGAAGGGTTCCAGGGTGATAAAGACGACTGAATGTCAGTCGCAGGCATTGTCTTTACCCTCAGTAAAGGGACGGTATGTTGGAAGAGTTCCAAGCTAGATACCGTGACATACTAAACGATAAAGGCAGAATATATCGCTACTTAAGATGCTACCAAAGAGACTGTTTGGGTGTATATTGGTTCATGAGATGAACTATGTTCCTCCCATTGTGTGACAATGGAGTTATGGCTTATGCCAAGGAACGCAGGTCCCATCAGTGATCCAGACATAATCTAAGGCAGTATCACCTGATCATGGAGATAGTTGATCTCCAGGCTGATCAAGGTTAGGAGAGCAGACTCAGAGGGCAACACGGCGGATCCACTCACGAAGGCCTATTCCCAGAGAGAGACTTTTATGGGATGGTTGAGTATGAGATACTACAACCACTGCTACAGATGGCCCTAGTGCAAGTGGGAGATTGTTAGTTATATGTATGCCCTAGAGGCCATTACTGTACATTGGATGTATATTGTAGTGGATGCTGGGACATATATAAGGAGGACTTTCTTGTTCGACATGATAGTATGCTATCTGGTTGCTCTTTACCATAACGTGTATATTGATTGTCTCTCTGTTACATGTTGGTAAAGCCCTTAGGATGTGTACTTGACTACCTGGACTATGATGCGGATCATACTAGTGGGGACATGGTAGTCCATAAGTACATCCTTCAAAGTCCCTAGTCGTGGGTGTATCGAGACGGGGCATCGATATACCAGAGTAGACTAGCGTATACCTTCTCGACCCATACAGATGGGCGATGGATGATCCCATATCCATTGGTGTTTGACATCAGAGATGATGTACGGGTGCTCAGTGGAGACTGGGTACACTGGACGGACTCGCCGAGAACTCCCAGATGGTATTATACCTCACGTCAGATGGCAGTTCTCTGGTGACACTGGTACAGAGTAGTCTGTTGACCCGAGATCGTCATAGAGTCTTGTGTGGTTCCCACTGTGCTTTGATTTCCATCTTACCACGTCCAAGAGGGCGTGCAAAACGGTGGTTTTTGGGTACAGTCCCGAGTTACATGGAGGCAATGAGCGATAGGAAGGGATTCGTCTCTCCCGGTATAGGGAGTTGATGTTGCGCTGTGTTCGATTGGCTATAACAGGAAATCCCTGGCCAGGGTTGCTGAGATTTACTGGTAAGTGTTACCAGTAGTTTCTCGAATTGTTATAGACCTCATATCGACACGACTTATCGAGCTATTGGGGTCTGACGTTTACCACCCCTAGGCGAGATATGCGACATATCAGACGATCAGACCAGACTGTACGGTAGTGTTACTGGTTGGATTCACTGGAGTGTGAGCGGGCTTGCTCGTCGATCTTCTGATCGCTCAATACCCGGGTGGCCGTTACGTTTAGCAGACCGCTTGCGGCTTGTGGGTGTTTGATATGATCATCACCTGCTGCCGGCGTATTGACGAGTCTTTAGAGTCCCACACAGAGGTTTCCTGGCTCAAGCGAAACAAAATAGGAGCGCATATGAGATATGTGCGGGACCGAGAATGATACCAGTATGTGATACTGTATTTGATTCTCGCGATTTGTGACATTGATCGGTTATATGCGATATAGCCGGGTTATCGGATCAAGTGTTGATTCGATCAGATGTTTCTGTTGATATTAGTCGGTTATATGCGATATGACCGAATCATTAAATCAAGTGTTGATTTAATGATTTAATGCATAATTATATATATTTGATATATTACTTTGCATTAACTAGTATCGGTTTACTTAAGATGGATTTTCTCACTCGGATGTACACATTGTATATGTGATATACTTTTGTGCACTTGATTGTATCATGTTTGATGATACATGTTTGCTATGGTTTTTGTGTAAAGATCAAACCATGGTTACATGATAATGGTTAGGGTTTTGCTTTATTTATTTATTTATTTATTTCATTTTGGCAAAAGGAAAATGGTGGCTAATTTTGTTTGTTTGTTGAAGTTTCAAGAAGCTTTGAAAAAGTCCACCATTTTTGTTTTATGCCTAACCTAACCATTCACCTAACTATAGTTTGCTCTCTACACATAACCATGGTTGAATTATGATAAGTTTTGTTTTTCTTTTCTATTTTAAATTAACTTATCATATTCATTATCATAACACTTTCTTCTTCATCTTAAAAGAAGAAACCTTCACTTCATCAATGGTGGATTGATGAAATGAGTGAGAAATCCAATTCTAAAGTCTACCCACTTCCTATTTCTTCATCCTCTACCTCTTGCCAAGTAGTAGAGTGAGTTTCCTTCACGAGTTTTCATGGCTTGGTGAAGGTGGAGCTTGATCTAGCGATGCTTCGACGTAGATCATCTTCGGCATGGACATCGACGACCTAGCTCGCCTATTCTCCGATGAAGCCGACGCTAGAGCCCGGGATTTATTTTGGACAGCGAGAGGACTTCATTGCGGAGCTATGGAGGTGGAGCACCGGATCTACAAAGCTTGTATTTCCGTATTCTCTTAGTTAAATGTTAACTTGTTATCGTTTCGCCTAAATATCTAGTTAACGATCCGTAGTCTAGGGTTTCTCGGCACCGTATTTTTGAAATTGGCATGGTTGATGCCTTGTGAGACCTCATTAGGGTGCCTAGGAACCCTACACTTAGGGTATTAATGAAACATGATGATAATGCTTTATTTATTATTTACTTAATAATATCATATGTTTCATATATACTCAAATGATTTCATTCATCCAAAGTAATTCACATTCTCACCTTCTCTCTCCTCAAGCTCTCATTCTTGAAACCCTAACCCTAACCTCTCATGTGTTGAGATCAAGGGTTAGCTAGACTAATACATCCATAACCTCACTCTATATCCCCTAGGTAGCTTAGATTAGCACTTTGAGCAACTTAGTTATCTCTGGTTAGAGATAAAGCTTGGTATAGGAGCTCTCGGGTGGATCATCTTTGATTCGAGGAGGCCGTTGAGGTGCCGATGTTCCAAGGAGCCTACGAGGAGTGGAGGACCGTGATGAAGACCCGAAGGACAAGTAACGTAAGGTATAACTTCGAATCCGATTAGTTGAACCTTTCGTAGTTTGCTAGTAACAGTTTAGAAACGATTCATGCGCTCAAGTCCGTGTTACGAAGCTTTGATAATCGTTTTTCATATATTCCGCCTCCTCGCAAGTTCGTGGGGTGCGTGACATGGACTTACATGATTGTTATCTATCATCTACAGGCTACACTTACTAGAGTAACATGCCAATAACACAGCAAAGAAATGAAGGCGGTAGTACAAGATAAAAAAAATGTGTCTGTTATTCATGAATTCAATTGAGTACAAGATACATCGTATAAAAGAATTAAAAAATTGAAATGAATGAATAAGGGCTTGTTATTCATAAATTACAAGTTTACGATCGATACAAAGGCAGCTACTGAGAAGGAAGTGTTTTCAATAAATCAGCAAGTTGCTCGCGCACTCCTCTCAGCTCCTTTTCGCGATCAGCCACCGTGGCCAACTCCGCTTCGACTTGGGCCCGTTGCTGTAAGCAGGATGAAAGCTTCTCATCAATTTCCTGCTGAGCAGCTTTCTGACTCTGCGTAACCGGCTCAGTGAGGTCAAGTTTTTTCCTCAGCACCAGCCCGTCAGAAATACATCGTTGAAGGTTTTCAAAGATAGAGTTCAGCTGCGCAGTATTCGCTTCGACCTGGGCACGCAATTAGACAGACTCAGCAGAAATCGCCTCACGTTCCTTTCGCTTGAGGATCACCTCTTGTTCGAAATGGCGAAGAAAAATGGCACTTTGCTCAACCCACGCAGCCCGCTGGGAGTTCAGATCTAGAATCTCAGGAGCAGGACGCCTAAGCTCAAGCTCATGCAGGCAGGCCTTAATCTTCCTGCAGTGATTAACCCAAGACTCAACGACGCCTTCGTTATGGAAGTTCACAAGCGTTGCCAGAATTGGATTATCCTCAGCAGCAAAATCTGCAGCGAATGTAGGGGCCTCTGCGTCAAGCTCCTCGACATATTCGCTCAACATACGCAGGCTGGTCACAACGCCTTTGGAAGATGGACGTCTAGAAAAGGGCCCTGCCGACATTATGATGCGAGACTCGAACGGAGCAGGAACCAGTGCAATTGCTGCAAAATAAATTATGATCAAATGTCGACTCAAGAGATAAAGAAAATGCACGAACAATAGAGTCTACCATACCGGCTACGACAGGGAGCAGAGTTGGGAGTACTGGTGGCGCGACGATTCCCTCATCGCCTCCTTCAATTTGTAGTGCTGCAATCAATTCAATATTAACAACGGCCGGGTCACCCGTCTAAGAAAGGAAAGGACGTCGATTTAAAAACTATACTCACCGGCACCAGCAGGCAGAGTAACTTCCGATTGGAAGGAGAAATACGGATTCAGCACTTGATACAGATGATCAAAGAGAACTCCTGCAAGGTTTCGATGATACATGGTCAGTACATGAAAGATGCTATCTTCGATTTAAATTAAATAAAAAACCCATACCTTCCAGCATTTGAGAGGACACGAGAGAAGGCGAAGGGTCGGCGACCGCCAGAGCAGCAACCGGTGACGCTTCTTCGGGTGGCACGACCTCAATGCTCACCACACCTGCATTAGAAATTAAAAAGCAATGCCGTCAGAGGGGATTGAAAGGGATTGCGGAATAAAAAGGAAAACAATGACTCAAAATCTACCTGATGAGTCGCCAATCGAAACTGCGACAAGAGCATCATTAGGCGCAGCGACTCCTTCGCTCTCCTCCATTGGAAGGGTTTCGCCGCCCGTGGCTTCATCCCCCGATTCTACGAGAGCCTTCATGACACTCGCAATGCCAGGCGATGGCAGGGAACCGCAAAGGGAAAGAGTGGAAGTTGGGGCAGTCCCAGAATCCTAAGAAAGGGTAGCCACTTCGGGCTCGGTAGTTGCCGTCATCTCGCCTGCTACCTCCTCACCAGGATATGGCCCTGCAGGGTATGATATATGAGAATCTGAAGATTAAACTCTAATAAAAGGACCCAGTATTACGTTACCTTAGGTCGGCTTTTCGATTGCTTCCTGAGCCGCGCGTACCGCCTGTCTATGAGCAGTAGACAGGGCGGCCGGAGCACCCTTTGGAGAAATAGGGACAGGGGAAGCAGTGCTCGAGCCTACACCTATAGCCAAGGTGGCATTGCGTTCCTTCACTGCACGCCTCTTGCGCTTCCTTTCAGCCTGAGCCGCGAGAGATGACCTCCTCAAGACTTCCGATAAGGGCAAGCCATCATCCGAACCATGTTCTGCCTCTGGAGCCTCTACGGCATCCGTCATCGACTGTTTGAGCGAAGGTTCTTTCGGCAATACTAGGGGAGCTGGGACTTCGGCAGCCGGCCTTGGGAGCGTCGCCGCGTCACCATGCAGGATTAGCACTACACTCGGGATAACCTAAGTCGAAGTAGTCCTTGCAATAAGATAAAAAAAAGAGTTAGTTTACCCATAAAGAAAAGGGAACGAAGGCACAATGAACCGAAATATACCGAGGCCCAAGGAAGCACGAAGCCTTTCCTCCTCTTCGAAAGTCTTGAGGGAAGCAGCAAGAGCCTCTTCGGCGGAGATACCTGTTGAAGAAGAAAACGTTAGTCAAAGCATAGAAAATAAAAAGACCACGGAAATATAAGACTGAAGTATACCTGATTGAGCAATGGTGATCAACGCTGCCTCATTGCGAGCCAATTGTGCTGAAACCGCGATAGCAGCCTCCAGATCGATATCATTGGGCGCCATGAATAAATGTAAGGCTTCGAATATCGTTTAGGCAGTTTTCGGTATTCGGCTAAAATGTCAGCTTTTTCCGTAAAAAGTCAAAATAGGTATTTTTCATTGTAGACCTAATTATACATAATTTAGATTAGATATTACTATAATTTGGTCACTAAAATGCCACTTATAATTTTCTAGTTAAATAAATAAAAAATTGTAATTAATTATTTTTAATATTATTTTAAGCTTTTAAAAATACATTAAATTAGTGATAAATGCAAATTTAATTAGGTAAATTTCATAATTAGGAATCTTTATAAACTAAAATAGAGTGTTAATAAATTGTATCATGACTTTGTAAGATTTTAGTTTTATGGTTTGAAATTAATGAAAAAAATGAAGTAAAAAGGAGTTTTTTGAAAAAGTTTTGATGTGAAAGCCTAAATTGACCTTAGATGATATTTTCTTCATGGAATTTTCTACACACTCTCTCATTTTCCTCCTCCATTTGCTCAGGCCGAGCCCCTCCTTCCTTCAGCCCTAATTTTTTTTTCTTCACTTTTCTTGCTTCTAAAATCATGCAAAAATCAACAAAAATACATTATTTTCTTCTCTAATTCAAATCAAAACCCTAAGCCACCTCTTTCCAACCAAATTTAGTTCAAAACTTGAAGAAAGGAGGCATCTTTGGTGGTTTGTACAAGCTAGGGTTCAAACTTGTGAGGTGAAAATCCCAATCTATTTGTCAAATTGTAGTTTAAATGTGCTAAATTAGAATTTTGAAGTATCAATTTAATAGAAATTGCTTGTTCATGAAATTCAAGAAAGGGATTTGATTGTGGATTAGGGTTTGAAACATTTCTAATAGGTTGAAGTAAGTGTTATGGTTAGCAAGTTGTATGGTTGGATGAGTATGCTTGATAGTAGTTATTTTTATCGCAAATTTGCGATGTTTGCATTGTTATCGGGATACTAATTGCTTACTAGATTTTTATAAATATTAGGAGGTGATCTAATTACAATATATGGACGATAACTTTAGCATCTTATACGACTATTGGTGTGCGCGAATGCGGGGTTTTGTCTAGCCGGGTTTTAGTTTTGTCGATTTCCCCGAAACGGCGATTCTAGTTAAGATTTAGCGATTTTCGTGTGTTTCCGCGCACCGAGTGCACGTTATGTTTAATTCAAGAGCGTCGATCTTTTTATATTGACTTGGTGTCATTTTAGGGGTATGTAATCTTATATTGTGTGTTATGCAATGCTAGGATCGGTCGGGGAAACATCGGACACGGCGCGTAATGGCAAGGCGGTGATCGGATCAGATTAGCGAGTCATTCAGGTGAGTAGATGTATTCATCTATGGGGGAATGGTCTGGATGGCGCGAGGCGCCCCCTAGTTAGGATTACCCTATTTCTTACAAGACTTGTATTGTTAGTTAGCTTACCCCTTTATTTACATTGCATACCCTTATAGCTAACCGTATACTAGATTGCATGGATATTCATACACACATATGCGATATCACTTCGTAGGACACAAACACCATTACCATTGGCATCTGTTACACGCGCACTATTCATGTGACACACACGCCTTTGGTAATTGCCATGCCACGTGCACTGTAGAACCTGTTTAGCTTAGTATCGCCACTTGCATCATACATGATATATGAAATTACATAGCATGTATATATCTCGCATCATCATCATACTTACATAGATTTCTAGCCACAATTCACATCGCATACCTTGATATCATAGACATTTATCATATATAACATGTTGGACATTATGATTTTCTTGAGGATTTCAGTATTGCTGCGATTTCTGGATTTTTGGGGAAAACCGCAAGAATTTAACAAAAGCTTATATTTATCATTTTTAAAACAAAGTTGCGGTTTTCTCGTGATGTATGTGTCGTCCACCATGAGTTTTCATATTTTCTGTTGGATTTCGAGACCCGATTCGAGGAGTGGATGAACCGTCTCGGGTACATGGTGGGCCCGGTATGGTACCCCGGGACAAGAAGATCGAGTTGTAGACGATGAGCCTGGCAGGGGAAGACTACCTACCGGTGATGTCTGGCGCGGCGGATATCCGGAGGATACCGACCGTTGTCGTGAGATTTGATGATATGGGCCGATCCGGACTAACGGAGCCCAATATTTTGAGACATTGATACAGTGAGACATTGGGACAGATGTGATTTCATATTTGGTGTCGATACTTGACATGGGTTTTCAGATGTTTTCTTGATGGTACTCAGCGATTATACAGATATTCTTTTTCTAAAGTTGAGAATGCAGAACTCTTAGCATTTAAAATACTTAAAGATTTAGTAATGACATTGCATACATGTGCATGCATACTAAAGGTATTATATCACATCTGAACATACATGCTGTGACGCATTTACGTGCATTCTTACGATTGCCTTACTAGATGCTATATTCTACTCACGAGCTGGCAACTCACCCCCGTTGTGCCACAGTGTCTTGCAGGTCGGACCCGTCATCCTTGTAGCGGCGGGCTATCTTATCATCAGTTCCTTTTGCTCAGACTCGCGACATTGCTCGTAGGTGGGTTGCGAGCATACTTTATTTCTTTTGCCCTATCATTGTATCTAGTATTCTCCATCTACCACTTTTTATTTGTATATGCGACCTAGTGATGAGACTGAGAGATTTGTATATATGGGGTTTCTTTGGGGTCGAGCTCACTTGAGCCGGCGTTGTGTTTTCTGATATTTTGCGTTTCTTTTATGCTATATTTCTTGATATTACTTATATATTGCATGTGGTTGTGATCCGCCTTGGGCGAAGAGCTAGCTCCCGCTTGGGGATGCCATTTTATGATTACAGGTTATATATATCTTGTTGTACCCATTTTGGGGGATAGAATTTACAGGGGAGACTCTGCCGAAATTTTCGGAAATTTTTGATGTTTTTAAAAAAAAGGGTTTCAATGCAACTTAATTGATTTACAAATCGTTTTCATGTAAGGTTTTCCTTCACTCTCTTTTTATTTTGGTTTAGATTCTTCTAGGCTTTGGCTGACTTAGGTTACGGTACGCCTTTAGACGTCTCGTAATCTAAGTGCCAGTCGCGTTCCGTACTTTCGGGTCGTGACAAAGTTCGTATCAGAGCGTAGATTTTACCTTTCTGAGTGTAGGACGACCTTGGTAGATGGAGTAGGTGACTTAAGCAGAGTGGCGTAGCGTGGGTATGATCCGCGGCATACTTACGATACGGTACTCCGCCTAAGTGACCTTAGGACATAATTGCTTGTATTTCGTTTCTTGATTCCTTGCATTTCTTGATTCAATTGCAATGTTCTTATCAGTCTTGTTTCTTATTCCAGCTTCGATGCCGCCAAAGACTACGAGAGCTCAGCGGGCTGCCGCTAGGGATGAGATTCGAGCGGGCTCGTCTGAGGCGAGGATCGAGCGGGATGATACGCCTACCCCTCAGGGTCATACTGATCCGCCTTATCCTGAACGTATTGCCAGACTAGAGGCCGGCATGCAAGAGTTGCGACAGATGATAGGATCTTTAGTTGAGTCCAGCCGGGCATAGAGATCCGAGGACGTTCCTTCCACCGCACAGACCACGATTGTACCTGCTGCACAGATGGTCACTCCTGCTGCTATTACGGAGACTATCCCTGTTTCACTACAGGAGTTCATAAGATTGAGACCTCCAGCTTTTACCGATACAGATGCGACAGAGGACCCACAGGCATTTCTTGATAGGATGGCTCGAATTTGCCGTTCGTTGAGGTGTTCTGATGATAGATTGGTAGAGTTTGCGAGTTTTCGTCTGGAGGGTCTTGCCCAGACATGGTACAATTTAGTAGAGAGAGGCCGAGCTGCAGGTCTACCTTCTATGACCTGGGATGAGTTTACAGCTGCGTTTCTTGCCCGTTTTCTTCCGGAGAGTGTCCGAGATGCTCGAGCCCGTAGTTTCGAGTCTCTGCGCAAGACTCCTGGGATGATAGTGTCGGAGTATGATATACAGTTTACCCAGTTGTCTCGATATGCTCCGTACCTAGTAGACACAGAAGAGAAGAGAATAAAGAGGTTTGTGCGAGGGCTTGATACACAGCTATTCCTTGCCATCGGCACCCAGCACTTTGATACATACGCAGCCGCGATGGATGCATCCTTACTTTTGGAGGAGCGTATTTCTGAGACTCCGGTCGTTTCTGGGCTGAAGAGGATCCGTACTGATACGCCAGCTCAGTGGCAGATGGGTTGACACCGCGATAGATTATTTCCGGGAGATGGTGAAGGCAGAGGATTGAGACGAGGTCAGTTATTTGGTTCATATCCACAGACCCAGCAGTCGTCGCCAGGATGTTTTCGTTGTGGGAGTCAGTACCACCGTGTCAGAGAATGTACCATGGGACGCCAGGGCGCGGCGACAGTCCCACATGTGACCTTACCACCCTCACCACCTCCTCAGAGAGCTCTACTTCCTACTCCTAATGATGCTCCACGCCAGCCAGATGCTTCTAGAGGTCGTGGGCGTGGCGGTCCGGTTCAGAGAGGGCGAGGCGACAGAGGCAGAGGCAGAGGCAGAGGCCGAGGTAGAGGCAGAGGACAGCCAGCTATTAGTGGTGGACAGGCCCGAGTGTTCGCGTTGACTCCTCAGGATGCACAAGCATCCAATGCCGTCGTGACAGGTACTCTGCCAGTATGTTCTTTTGATGCACGGGTATTATTTGATCCAGGCTCCATACATTCCTATGTATCCACGTACTTTGCACCGAGGTTGGGTCGAGGGTCTTCTCCGTTAGATCAGCCGCTTGTCGTTATTACACCGGTAGGCGAGTCTTTTGTTGCCCGTTTTCTGTACCGATCGTGTTCTGTTAGTATCGGGGAGAGAGATTCTTCAGTTGATTTGATTCTCCTCGATATGCTAGAATTTGACGTTCTTCTTGGTATGGACTGGCTAGCCACCTGTTATGCATCCGTGGACTGCTGTGAGAAAGCAGTCAGATTCAGTTTTCCTGGTGAGCCGGTTCTTGTTATTCAGGGAGATCGTAGCGCTACCCTTCCCAGCTTGATTTCTTCTCTTTGCGCTGGTCAGCTCTTAAGGAAAGGGTGTCAGGGATTCTTAGCTTATGTTTGTGATACTTTCCGTTGGACCAGGTCCCTGTTGTGAGAGAGTTTCCTGATGTATTCCCTGACGAGCTGCCTGGTCTGCCACCAGAGCGCGAGATTGAGTTCTGCATCGATCTGATCCCCGGCACGGGGCCTATCTCTATACCGCCTTATCGGATGGCCCCGGCGGAGCTGAGAGAGCTAAAGGATCAGTTACAGGACTTGCTGGACAAAGGGCTTATCCGACCGAGTGTGTCACCTTGAGGTGCTCCCGTCCTGTTTGTTAAGAAGAAGGATGGAAGTATGCGCTTATGCATTGATTATCGTCAGCTGAACCGGGTTACTGTGCGAAACAGATATCCCCTACCCCGCATTGATGACTTATTCGATCAGCTCCAGGGTGCAGGGTTTTTCTCGAAGGTTGATTTACGGTCAGGTTATCACCAGTTGCGGGTTCGGAAGGAGGATATTCCGAAGACCGCCTTCCGTACTCGATATGGTCATTATGAGTTCTTGGTGATGTCGTTCGGGCTCACCAATGCCCCGGCAGCATTTATGGACTTGATGAACCGTGTATTCAGGACGTATCTCGATCAGTTCATTATTGTGTTCATTGACGACATCTTGGTTTATTCTCGGAGCCGGGAGGAGCATGAGCAGCACTTACGTATCACATTACAGACTTTGAGGGAGCATCAGCTGTTCGCCAAATTTTCCAAGTGCGCATTCTGGTTAGACAGTGTCGACTTCTTGGGTCATGTGGTGACGAGAGATGGTATTTGTGTGGACCCGAAGAAGATCGAGGTAGTTCAGCGTTGGCCTAGACCAGTATCAATTACAGAGGTTCGCAGTTTTCTAGGTCTGGCCGGCTACTATCGACGTTTTGTCCAGGATTTCTCCCGCATTGCTGCACCGTTGACCGGATTGACCCGGAAGGGGGTTCCTTTTGATTGGACCCAGGCATGTGAGGATAGTTTCCAGCAGTTGAAGACTCGTCTGACTACTGCACCATTGTTAGCATTGCCTTCAGGATCAGGTGGGTTCGTGGTATATTGTGATGCTTCTCGAGTGGGGCTGGGTTGTGTATTGATGCAGCACGATAGAGTTATCGCGTATGCTTCTCGGCAGCTGAGGAAACACAAGCAGAACTACCCCACTCATGATTTAAAGATGGCTGCTGTGGTATTTGCACTTAAGATCTGGAGACATTACCTATACGGTGAGTCGTGCCAGATATTCACTGACCACAAGAGTTTGAAGTATATCTTCCAGCAGCGAGATCTGAACCTGAGACAGCGCCGTTGGATGGAGTTGGTGAAGGATTATGACTGCGAGATTCTATACCATCCGGGCAAGGCGAATGTGGTGGCAGATGCTTTGAGTAGGAGGCCCGGAGGTAGCTTATCTTGTTTGAGCGCAGTACAGATGCAGTCGACGGCGGATTCGCAGGTTTTATGTGATAGCAGAGTGCAGTTCGAGTTTACTCCTACAGGGAGACAGCTGGCCCATTTCAGAGCACGCCCACAGTTACTTGACCGTATCCGCGAGGCACAGTCCGGCGATGCCCGTATCTTAGAGATTATTGAGCAGATTCGGCAGGGCAGAGTTTCTGAGTTCGTGATTGATGATCAGGGGATACTTTGATTTGGGACTCGACTGTGCGTACCAGATTCTGAGGGACTGAGGCGTGATATTCTCGAGGAGGCACATAGATCAGTATACAGTGTGCATCCAGGTTCCACCAAGATGTACCGTGATTTGAGAGAGGTTTACTGGTGGGAGGGATGAAGAAGGATATTACAGACTTTGTGTCGAGATGCCTGACTTGTCAGCAAGTCAAGGACGAGCACCAGAGACCAGCCGGCGAGTTACAGCCTTTGCCCATCCCTGAGTGGAAGTGGGAGCAGGTCTCCATGGACTTCATTGTGGGTCTACCCAGGACCAGTCGGGGGTATGACTCTATTTGGGTGATTGTGGATCGACTGACGAAAGCGGCTCACTTCCTGCCAGTGAAGACCACTTTTGGATTTTCTCAGTATGCCCAGGTTTATATTGATGAGATAGTGCGACCGCATGGCATTCCGACTTGCATCGTGTCCGACCGGGGCACCCAGTTTACCAGCCGATTGTGGCAGAAACTCCAGGAAGCATTGGGCACCCGATTGAGTTTTAGCACAGCCTTTCATCCTCAGACTGACGATCAGTCGGAGCGTACTATTCAGACTCTTGAGGACATGCTCAGAGCTTTTGTTTTAGATTTCGGTGGTAGCTGGGATCGTCATTTGCCTTTGATCGAGTTTTCTTACAATAATAGCTTCCAGGAGACGATTCAGATGGCACCTTTTGAGGCTTTATATGGGAGGAGATGTCGATCGCCTGTATGTTGGATAGAGCTCGGGGAGAGTAGTGTTTTGGGGCCGCAGATCATACAGGAGACGACCGAGAAGATACAGCTGATTCGGGACAGGATGAGAGCGGCACAGAGCAGGCAGAAATCATATGCTGACAGGCGCCGTCGCAGACTCGAGTTCGCTGTTGGCGATCATGTTTTCCTGAAGGTCTCTCCGATGAAGGGGGTGATGAGATTTGGGCTGAAAGGGAAGCTGAGTCCTAGATATGTTGGTCTTTTCGAGATCCTAGAGCGTGTTGGTCCAGTCGCTTATCGGTTAGTTCTTCCGCCCAGCTTCCCCGATGTTCACCCCATGTTCCATGTCTCGATGCTCCGTAAGTACCTTCATGATCCTTCCCATGCGATTCAGCACCAGACGATCTAGCTAGAGCGTGATCTTTCATTCACCGAGCAGCCGGTGGTCATTTTGGATCGGCAGGTGAAGAAATTGAGGTCGAAGGTTATACCGTCCGTCAAGGTCCTTTGGCGTGGCCCGAACAGTGAGGAGGTCACCTAGGAGACCGAGGTCGAGATGAGGAAGAGATATCCCCATCTTTTTGAAGGTACGCATAGTTAAATTCTAAATTCGGGGACCGAATTTCTTTAAGGGGAGAAGACTGTAACGCTTCGAATATCGTTTAGGCAGGTTTCGGTATTCGGCTAAAATGTCAGCTTTTTCCGTAAAAAGTCAAAATAGGTATTTTTCATTGTAGACCTAATTATACAAAATTTAGATTAGATATTACTATAAATTAGTCACTAAAATGCCACTTATAATTTTCTAGTTAAATAAAAAAAAATTCGTAATTAATTATTTTTAATATTATTTTAAGTTTTTAAAAATACATTAAATTAGTGATAAATACAAATTTAATTAGGTAAATTTCATAATTAGGAATCTTTATAAACTAAAATAGACTGTTAATAAATTGTATCATGACTTTGTAAGATTTTAGTTTTATGGTTTGAAATTAATGAAAAAAATGAAGTTAAAAGGGGCTTTTTGAAAAAGTTTTGATGTGAAAGCCTAAATTGACCTTAGATGATATTTTCTTCATGGAGTTTTCTACACACTCTCTCATTTTCCTCCTCCATTTGCTCAGGCCGAGCCCCTCCCTCCTTCAGCCCTAATTTTTTTTTCACTTTTCTTGCTTCTAAAATCATGCAAAAATCAACAAAAATACACTATTTTCTTCTCTAATTCAAATCAAAACCCTAAGCCACCTCTTTCCAACCAAATTTAGTTCAAAACTTGAAGAAAGGAGGCATCTTTGGTGGTTTGTGCAAGCTAGGGTTCAAACTTGTGAGGTGAAAATCCTAATCTATTTGTCAAATTGTAGTTTAAATGTGCTAAATTAGAATTTTGAAGTATCAATTTAATAGAAATTGCTTGTTCATGAAATTCAAGAAAGGGATTTGATTGTGGATTAGGGTTTGAAACATTTCTAATAGGTTGAAGTAAGTGTTATGGTTAGCAAGTTGTATGGTTGGATGAGTATGCTTGATAGTAGTTATTTTTATCGCAAATTTGCGATGTTTGCATTGTTATCGGGATACTAATTGCTTACTAGATTTTTATAAATATTAGGAGGTGATCTAATTACAATATATGGACGATAACTTTAGCATCTTATACGTCTATTGGTGTGTGCGAATGCGGGGTTTTGTCTAGCCGGGTTTTAGTTTTGTCGATTTCCCCGAAACGGCGATTCTAGTTAAGATTTAGCGATTTTCGTGTGTTTCCGCGCACCGAGTGCACGTTATGTTTAATTCAAGAGCGTCGATCTTTTTATATTGACTTGGTGTCGTTTTAGGGGTATGTAATCTTATATTGTTTGTTATGCAATGCTAGGATCGGTCGGGGAAACATCGGACACGGCGCGTAAAGGCAAGGCGGTGGTCGGACCGGATTAGCGAGGCATTCAGGTGAGTAGATGTATTCATCTATGGGGGAATCGTCTGGATAGCGTGAGGCGCCCCCTAGTTAGGATTACCCTATTTCTTGCAATACTTGTATTGTTAGTTAGCTTACCCCTTTATTTACATTGCATACCCTTATAGCTAACCGTATACTAGATTGCATGGATATTCATACACACATATGCGATATCACTTCGTAGGACCCAAACACCATTACCATTGGCATCTGTTACACGCGCACTATTCATGTGACACACACGCCTTTGGTAATTGCCATGCCACGTGCACTGTAGAACCTGTTTAGCTTAGTATCGCCACTTGCATCATACATGATATATGAAATTACATAGCATGTATATATCTCGCATCATCATCATACTTACATAGATTTCTAGCCACAATTCACATCGCATACCTTGATATCATAGACATTTATCATATATAACATGTTGGACATTATGATTTTCTTGAGGATTTCAGTATTGCTGCGATTTCTGGATTTTTAGGGAAAACCGCAAGAATTTAACAAAAGCTTATATTTATCATTTTTAAAACAAAGTTGCGGTTTTCTCGTGATGTATGTGTCGTCCACCATGAGTTTTCATGTTTTCTGTTGGATTTCGAGACCCGATTCGAGGAGTGGATGAACCGTCTCGGGTACATGGTGGGCCCGGTATGGTACCCCGGGGCAAGAAGATCGAGTTGTAGACGATGAGCCTGGCAGGGGAAGACTACCTACCGGTGATGTCTGGCCCGGCGGATATCCGGAGGATACCGACCGTTGTCGTTAGATTTGATGATATGGGCCGATCCGGACTGACGGAGCCCAATATTTTGAGACATTGATACAGTGAGACATTGGGACAGATGTGATTTCATATTTGGTGTCGATACTTGATACGGGTTTTCAGATGTTTTCTTGATGGTACTCAGCTATTATACAGATATTCTTTTTCTAAAGTTGAGAATGCAGAACTCTTAGCATTTAAAATACTTAAAGATTTAGTAATGACATTGCATACATGTGCATGCATACTAAAGGTATTATATCACATCTGAACATAAATGCTGTGACGCATTTGCGTGCATTCTTACGATTGCCTTACTAGATGCTATATTCTACTCACGAGCTGGCAACTCACCCCCGTTGTGCCACAGTGTCTTGCAGGTCGGACCCGTCATCCTTGTAGCGGCGGGCTATCTTATCATCAGTTCCTTTTGCTCAGACTCGCGACATTGCTCGTAGGTGGGTTGCGAGCATACTTTATTTCTTGTGCCCTATCATTGTATCTAGTATTCTCCATCTACCACTTTTTATTTGTATATGCGACCTAGTGATGAGACTGAGAGATTTGTATATATGGGATTTCTTTGGGGTCGAGCTCACTTGAGCCGGCGTTGTGTTTTCTGATATTTTGCGTTTCTTTTATGCTCTTTTTCTTGATATTACTTATATATTGCATGTGGTTGTGATCCGCCTTGGGCGAAGAGCTAGCTCCCGCTTGGGGATGCCATTTTATGATTACAGGTTATATATATCTTGTTGTACCCATTTTGGGGGATAGAATTTACAGGGGAGACTCTGCCGAAATTTTCGGAAATTTTTGATGTTTTTAAAAAAAAGGGGTTCAATGCAACTTAATTGATTTACAAATCGTTTTCATGTAAGGTTTTCCTTCACTCTCTTTTGATTTTGGTTTAGATTCTTCTGGGCTTTGGCTGACTTAGGTTACGGTACGCCTTTAGACGTCTCGTAATCTAAGTGCCAGTCGCGTTCCGTACTTTCGGGTCGTGACAATAAACCTTCATTGGTCATGTATTCACTCAAGCCCTCGCTATAGGGCGCGTGGGGCTCCTGGCCGAATACGATGTCGACAGAAAACATCGATTTCTTCTTTTTCTGTGAGCGAGCACCGGTAGCTAATAACACAAGCTTGCGCTTGGTGGGCAACTTTGGACGACGAGTTCAAATCTCCGAACCCACACCGGACTCGGGAGACACTGTGACTACCGCTTCTACAGGCATGCGGCGTACGGGTAGCTCAGGGTTAACACGTGGTACCACAGCCGCAGCAGCTTCCCTAAAGGGAGGATGGACAATGGTCCGTCGTTTCAACGGAACAGTGGGATTACCAGCCGGGGCGGTCCCCTTGCGATCAAGCAGCAATCGCTTTTCCTCCCTAATAATGGCGCCCATCGAATGCTGGTACCACACCACATATACGTTCAGGGCTTTTAGAACGCAACTCGACTCACTAATAAAGAAATTAGAGCCGGTGTTCAACCGTATAAAATGATGCAACGCGCACTGGATACCCTCTTCAGTAGCAGCCAGTTCTGCCAAGAAGGCCTCAAGCGGGACGTCTTGATTATAGCTTAACTGCTGGGCGAAATGATGCGGGTTGTATCTCATGAACAACGACGAATCATTCTGCCTAAACACGAGAAAGCCCGGCCTGATGGAGTATAAATGAAGAATCTCCCGAGCTTTCAAGATAGAGGCCTCGTCTTTAAAAATGTCCCGCAATGGTTGCACCATCTTTGTGGATTCCTAGCCAATGCTCAGAATCTTATCGGTAAAGGTCATGCCATCTCCAACAATACGCGGACGAAGGAGCAAACCCCTAGCTTCTCGTTGTGTCGGATTCATAATAGATGCGTCAACTAGTCGGATGATCCGAGGGAAGTTTCACTTGTCGTAGAAGCAAGGCCGTTTATGGATACCGAAAACGCCAAGTACATGTAGCTCGATCCATGACATAAAATAATGTGTAACACTTTAGAATGTGATTAGTGGCTAATTATACTTTAATAAATGGATTTTAGTAAAAAGATTACCAAAACGATTTTCAAATATTTTATCAAAATTTATGAATATTTTATTAGAATTTAATTAGGCTTGCACAAACATGTGCATGTAAACTAGGGTTAAGTTTAGCGTTAAACCATGTTTAGTAACCATGGTGGACTAACCCACATCATTAAGTTAATTTGAATTTCTTTATGTGTATTAGTTTTTCCCTTAAAGAAAAAGAAAATGAATTTTTGCTTTGTGGGTTGACTTGGAGAGAGAGAGAGAGAGGGCATGATGGCTTGAGCCATGCTTGCATTTAATGAGGAGAGAGAATGGGGGGTTGACTCTCATATCCTCCCATATCTTTTTCAAACACTCATTTTTTTCCTCACATTATCATACCTCTCTCCCTCTCACTCAGCTGCATACAGCAGCAGCAGCAAGCAAGCTACAGCAGCAGCAACACAAGCAACATCAGCAACACAAACAGCAGCAGCACCAAGCAACAACAGCAACAGCAAGCAGCAGCAGCATCAGCAACAGCAGCAACAGCAGCAGCAGTGCAACACCTCCTCCTCCTCTTCTTCTTCCTCTTCTTCCTGCATACAAGGATCAAGTGAGGTATAATTTCATAAGCCCAACTTCCTTGCTTGCTAAACTTATATGTTATTTAGCTTCGGTTAGTGTTTAATATGAGTTTTTAGTGCTAGTTTGTGGTTTGAGTGGGTTTTTTGCCAAGTTTGAGTTTTTATGGCCTAATTAACTTAGGTAGGTGTTATTAGTGTTGTGTTAACCTAGTAGTAACACTAGGTTTAGCTAAATCACCTTAAGGTCACAAACTTGAAATTTTAAAATACGGTTTTGGAGCAATATGTAGGATATCCGATCTGCTACAACTGTGATCATTTTAAAGTTTAGCAAACATGTTCAGAATAGTATGCAGGCCTTACTGAGTGTTGTGTTGATTTCGAGCCCACCCCTTCAAAAAATCCGGCGACCTACCCTCAAATTCCGGCGTCGCCGGCCCCCATGAAGAGTTAGGTGGTTGTGCTTTGGCTAGGGGTTCCTGTAGGTTTTTGTCTGAGATTGGTATTTTTTGGTTTTTGGGTTCTTACTGTGGACAGAATCTGGGGTGGTTTAGATAATCTTAGTGCTTGAGGGTGTTGTGATGATTGTTGGTTTAGGTAGGATTCTGTTAAATTGGGATTTTTATGGTTAGATTAGCTCTAATATGTGCTGTTGGTATCACTTAATTCAAGTATTTTCACCTGATTTCCCAAAATACCTTAGTGTCGCAATTTAGTGTTTTTATAACATTTTTAAACTAAACTTTAGGAAACTTGAAATCTGATGTATCTAGAATAGTAATTTTAGTAAGCAAACATATACACTAGGCTATGAATTGTGCTAGGATCATAGTGTAGAAACCTGGACTCCTTCCACCGGTTTTTGGCCGATACCATACCCATAGCCGCCGGCCCAATTGCTTGGGAATTTGTTTGATTTTTTGCAGGTAGTTGTCTGTAGGTATTGTGAGGGGTTTGGTCTTGTATGATTTTCTTGTTTCTGCTCCAGATTAATTCTGGGACCTGTTTACCAATTATTTGTATAGCGGGACTTGCGCGACACGTACGATACTAGTTGAGTTGGTTTGTTGTGTGTCACAGCATGTCACGTTGGGTTTTGGCGTATGCACACACGTTGCGTATACACACGAGTTTAGTTCGCGACGCGAGTTTCTCGTTTGGTTTAAATATCGCGTTTTTGCAGGATTCTAGCTTATGTGTATTCTTTGTGTAATTTCTAGGTTCGCAGGCGGGTACTTCGGACGCCGCAAAAAAGGGAAAACAGATAGTCGGCTACACTTAGCACGAGACCAGGTGAGTAGATTTAACATCTACGGGGAAATCGCCCGTATGGCGATAAGCGTCAGGGCGTGATAGGATATTATAGTCGCATATATATTTATATGTATATTGCTTGTGCCTATGTACTATTGTAGCGTACCCACCATTTGTTGCATATAGAAATAGTAGTTATGTAACACCGCACTGTCACTAACGGTTCAAGCTGCACGATCACTATTTGTATGTTACACTCACACCGTTAGTGATTGCCATGACACTCGCACTATAGGATTGCTACGAACCATACATCATTCTGATTGCCGCATCATTGATGAGTAGACATTGATATATCCATACTTGCGCACTGTTAGTGTTTATGCCCTAAAAGGCCATTACTGTATCATACTAGTTTGTATATTACTTAATGGAAGTTTGGGATATTCACAGTTGTATTGACAGTCCTGCTAAAAATGGTAGTATGCTACTTAGTTTGTGTCTACTTTAATATGTGCATATGTTTCTTGTAACGTATCGCTTATACATATTAGTAGAGCCCTTAGGATCTTTGCTTGATTACCAGCGTTGTGATTGCAGTCACACTAGTGGGGGCTGAGTAGTCTATAAGCAACATCCTATACAGGTCCCTAGTCGTTGGATTATCGAGACAGGGCATCGATACTCCTGAGTAGACTAGTGTGTATGCTACTCATCCCAGTTGGGGAGATGGTCTGTCCCACAGCCATCAGTACGTCGTACCGGAGATAGTATACAGGTGCTCGTTAGGTTACGGGTACACCGGACAGGACTCGCGGGGAACTGCTGGTTGGTATTATACCCGTCGTCAGTTAACAGTTCCCAGGTGACATGAGTACAGCATATTCC
Organism: Agapanthus africanus; assembly: GCA_030015575.1. Classification (NCBI taxonomy): domain Eukaryota; kingdom Viridiplantae; phylum Streptophyta; class Magnoliopsida; order Asparagales; family Amaryllidaceae; genus Agapanthus; species Agapanthus africanus. Next base: position 604,676,135 of record JASDDO010000019.1, on the reverse strand, counting down.
GCAGACTTGACACTGCTACTTCGCCTCGAGTGTATCCCACTGTTCTTAGATTGCTACCCTACCACGGCTCAAAGGAGTCGTGCAAACAGGTAGCAGTTGGGTGCAGTCCCGAGCACTTTGAGGCAGTGGCGGTTAGACATGATTCGTCTCTCCCGGTATTGGGAGTTGATATCGTGCTGTGTTAGAGAGCCATTACGCAAAGTCTCTGGCCAGGGCAAGCGAGATTTACTGATAGGTTTTCCAGTAGTTTCTCAAGGTGTAATGGGTTACGCTCCGATACGACTTATACCGCTTTTAGGGGACTGACTCTTGCCGCCCCCTAGGCCCGATATGCGATAGTCCTAGACGAATAGACCGGACTGTACGGAGATTGTCACAGCAGGCTCAGTAGGAGTTCGGATGGGTTTTCTCATCGGCCTTCTTATCGACATCTACCTGGGGACCGTTACGTACAGCTAGTGCCGCTTGCGGTCTGTGGTTAAACCCACTGCCAGCGTAGTGTCGAGTCTTTAGAGTCCCACACAGAGAGTTTCCCTGCTCCAGGCGAAACGATATAGAGGTCGTATGGTTTTACGACAAGGGTTCAGACGCATACGTGTGTTTACGCACGTACGACGTTCGGACAATTTTTACTAGTCGGCTTTTGTTTAAGCCAGATTCTAGTATCGGATTATTGGATTTATACAGTCTAAAGCTTTTCCGTGTTTTCACGGATAGGAGGGGCATTCTCGTAATTTGTCGGGAAGCTTCTAGAAGCATGGTGACTTGGGGGTTAAGGTGGCATTTGCATTAATTGGATAAATGAGTCATGGTGTGATTCATACATGGAGTTAATGAATCATTTATGATTTATATGACTCATGTGATGAATCACTTAGTGTATTAATGAAACATGATGATATATCATTATTTGTTATTCATTTAATTATATGATATGTTTCATATATATACAAATGATTTCATTCATACAAAAAGGATTCTCATTCTCACCTTTTCTCTCCTCAAGCTCTCTTTCTTCAAACCCTAACCCTAACCTCTCATGTGTTGAGATCAAGGGTTAGCTAGACTATTACATCCATAATCCAACTCTATATCACCTAGGTTGCTTAGATTAGCACTTTGAGAAACCTAGTTACCTCAAGTTAGAGGTTAAGCTTGGAGTAGGAGCTCTCGGGTGGATCATCTTTGACTCGAAGAGGCCGTTGAGGTGCCGACGTTCCAAAGAGCCTACAAGAAGTGGAGGACAGTGATGAAGACCCGAAGGACAAGCAACGTGAGGTATAACTTCGAATCCGAGTAGTTAAACCTTTCATAGTTTGCTAGTAATGGTTTAGATACAATTCGTGCGCTTAAGTCCGTGTTACGAAGCTTTGATAATTGTTTTTCATATATTCCGCCTCCCTGCAAGTTCGTGGGGTGCGTGACAGGGACTTACAGTGGTATCAGAGCCAACTAAACCTTTACTAGCTTGTTAGCAACTAATTAGAACTTCGATCGTCGGAAAAACGCGAAAACAACACCCCGAATCCCTATCAGTTTCTGTTAATTTTAAACATGTCAAAAAAATTATTTGATATGCCTTAAAATTCACAGCAAGGAAATATAAGAAAACTGGGAAAATACGAGGACACAACTCGGCAAGACGGCCGCGGAACCGCGGCCAAATGGTGCTTTTGGCCGCGGATCCGCCGCCGAGTCAACCCCGAGTTGACTCGGAGTTTCACAGAAATTCATATTATATGGTGTTTTGTTTTCCTGTATATTCTGTTTCTACCCAGGTTACTTCTGTGCCGGCTTGCATTTTGGGTAGACACGGAAAAAGGTTGTCGATCGATATTCTAAGTTATTTGCTAATCGGGTTTTTATCTGTAATGTTTAATGTGTTCGTAAACCTCCCCTAACTGCTAGTATGTCGGTTGGCAGGGGGTTGCACATTTATGTAATGTTTACTTTTTGTGTATATGAACTTGATTGGATCGTTGTGATGATAAGCCGGGGTTTGAGATGGGTTTTAAATTCATTCATTCAATGTAAATTGTAATATGATGTAATATTCTTTTGCGGGGCACATCCAGGTTGCGGTTGTAGCCACCGTTGTATTATTTCATTTACTGTTTTTTTGCTCCTAGGATAGACCCAAGGTGGGGTACACAAACTACCGGGTACGTTGAAGTGTTTAGTGGCCTACTCACGTTGTTGAGGGAGACTGCTTCACTTCGGGTACTTGGCGGGTAGTTTGCCGTACCCATAGGGGTCTAGGGTGGGGTAATGGATATTCATCACAACTGTGTAATCCGTCTTTTGTTGCAGGATCAAAGAAAACGCGGATTGCTTGTATATCCAATAATGTTCATCAGTGATCTGGAATGCCTATTATTGCGTCTGACGAATGTACAATATCTATATATGATAGCTATTTAGACGTCACTTATGTTTTACACCCGCGCTAGCCCAGCCCCCGCTCTGTCGTTAGTTAAGTAACCTAACGAGTGATGACGGGACCCAGTGGCGAATGTGGATAGCATAAGAGAACGTTGTATTTTCGTTATTTTCTGCAATGATAGGTTAATGAGGGGACGCATTATTTTAATGCAAAGAAAACAAACCAAAGTTGAATCGTTGGAACAAATTTAAAAGAAACCACTCGGTTATTTTTAAAAGAGCAGAATTTTTTAATTGCGGAGCATTAACCACTCCTTTTAAAAAAGCTATCAGGTTCCTTAGATTATATCAAGTTCACTACGTTCACGGTTTCGCAAAAACCAGTTGTAGCCCTCCGTCATTTCTTATTAATGGTCAGTAGTATTCAAGCTATGTTTGTTTGGCCCTTAGTCAAGACATATTGATTGGTAGCTGCTGGGGTATTCATTTGTTGCATAGATAGATGAGTTGGTTTGGGACATCGTATTATTTTGTTTGGCCCTTACTCAAGAGTATATACGGGTGGGTTCAAATTAATAAGATAATGATGGGTCGAACTTGACATGTGACTTATGATTTGTTGGTCCTTAGTCAAGGTCATAAGAACATGGGGCAAAAATCTACATCGGGAGTTTCTAAAGAAACTGAAACTTGCTAGTGTTGCATACCATTTGGAGTTTGATGAATGTTGGTAGGATTCCTTCAACATTATCACACGATGATATTTGGATCCCGATCCTACTGTGAGTATATGCTACTTATCAGGAGATTCGTCATTTAACGATTAATGCTATAAACCAAGTAGGTGTTGAGAAAGGTGTCAGCGGGGCTACGCCCCAGAGAAAAGAGGTTATTTAATTAAGTAACTTCGCGAAAGCGTTGGAAAACCTCCCTCGAAGTACCGACACCGGCCTGGCTGAACGGTTAAGCAAGTATTGAACGGTGAGAATAGTCCTGGCTAATTCTTCTTTTATGGTTTGAGGAATGATTCGAGAAACAGTGGGAGCCATCCAGTTTAGATAAACTAAAAACCAATCTAAACTTGCAAAAGCATCATGCTAAAGTGTTTTCTTCTCTCTCTCTCATTGCAGCGACCTTGTGACCATGACTAGGTTACATCTAGATAACAAGTTGACTGAATCTAACTTATATGACTGGCAAAGGTCTGTCCAGATGTCCATTGCCTATGAAAAGCTGGACTACCCTATTACTACTCAAGATCCCGCCGTCCCAGGTCCAGTTTCCACCGTCGCGAATATGGATATCCGTCAGACAAGGGAAAAGGATAAAGTGAAAGCCAAGTGCCTCGTGTTGGCTTCATTTGATGGTGTATACCAGAAGCAGCACGAGAAGATGGACTTATTTTCCATTTTTCTCCATAACAAAGATTTATATGGAGAGCAATCTCAAATCGCAAGATATGAGACCTCGAATGAATTAATTCAAGCGAGGTTGGCTGTCGGGTCATCTGTAGGGGACGACGTCCTTACAATGACTAGCTATATTGATGAGCTCAAGGACCTGGAGACCACGTTGAGAAACAGGTCATATGCTTACTTATTTCCACAGTCCCTACCCTCTACTTACACCCTAAAAGAAACCAGGGAGACACAAGCTCTGCTTAATGGGGGACCTTCTTCTTCTACATCCAGGGCGAAAGCAAAGGGTGAAAAGAAGAAGACCTCTACAAAGACGATATACGGTGTTGGTAAAGTAGGAGGAAAGGGAAGAGCAAAAGTTTCGAGACTTGGTGTAGGTAAGAAGGGATGTTCCTATTGTTATGGGAACGGGCATTGGCAGAAGGATTGTAGGGCTTTGGAAGCCAGTAGCCAGGATACGAAGCATGTTGTGGCTTCGGCCTCAAGTGTGTTTGTAATTGAGAACTGTTTGTCAATTAACTCTACTTCCTGGGTACTGGATACCGGAGCAGGATCTCATATCTGTAATTCATCACATGCTTTGAGAAATCGTAGAGTTATAAGGGTAGGTGATTTGTCTCTCAGAGTTGCAAACGGAATGAGCGTGGACGCTGAATCCGTGGGAGAATATCGCCTAGGTTTGACAAGTGGGAAGATATTGATTCTACGTAACTGTTTGTATGTACCTAGTTTGACTTGTAATATCATATCAGTGTCCTCACTTTCGAGAGAGGGATATGATTTTACATTCGTAAGCGATGTAGTTCACATCCACCTAAATCAAGTTCCGATTGGGTCCGGTACATTAGATGACGGAATATACGTATTGAATCAAGCTCAGGTTTTCAATGTCCAGAACACACTTAAAAGAAAGTCTCCAGAAATAAACCAGGCTTTCTTATGGCATTGTAGACTAGGTCATATCAATGAAACACGGTTGACGAAGATACATAGAGATGGATATTTGAATCCGTTCGAATATCAATCTTATGCTACTTGTGAATCTTGTCTCATGGGAAAGATGACAAAGACTCCATTTACTGGACACGGAGTAAGAGCGAGCGAGCTCTTGGGACTCATACACAGTAACGTGTGCGGTCCAATGTCTACAAATACGCGAGGTGGTTATTCCTACTTTATTACTTTTACCGATGATTTCTCTAGGTATGGATATATCTTCTTAATGAAGCATAAATCCGAGGCCTTTGAGAAATTCCGAGAATACAAGAATGAAGTGGAAAAACAGACATGCAAAAGTATCAAGACACTGAGATCTGATCGAGGTGGTGAATACTTAAGTGCCGAGTTCCTGGGATACTTAAAAGAGAATGGAATTCTCTCTCAGCTTACTCCTCCATACACACCACAACACAACGGTGTATCGGAAAGGAAGAATCGAACCCTATTGGATATGGTTCGTTCCATGATGAGTAAGGCTGAGTTACCGCGATCTTTCTGGGGTTATGCACTAGAATTAGCTGCATATCTTTTGAACCAGTTTCTAACCAAGACTGTGCCTACCACACCATATCAGATGTGGAGTGGGAAGAAACCCTGTCTTAAACATTTTAGGACATGAGGATGTCCAGCTTTTGTAAAAAAGCAGCATGCGGACAAGCTCGAGGCACGCTCGGTACAGTGTAAGTTTGTGGGATAGCCAAAGAACTCCAAGGGATATTATTTCTATTACGCAGAGGAACAAAAGGTTTTTGTTTCTCGTCATGCCCACTTCTTAGAAACTGAATTTTTAGAAAATCAGAAGAGTGGGAGCGCAGTAGAACTGGAAGAAATTCCAGAACCACAAGCTGTTACTCAAAGTTTGGTAGAACAAGAAGTTTCAGAAGAAAGGGATATACCAGCGCCTATCCGCAGAAGTAGTAGGCAGTCTCATCCGCCCGAGAGATACTACGGTTTTCTCATAGACGGGGATCGAGAAGATTGCGTCATTGATAAAGATGACCCTACTAGCTTCCAGCAAGCCATTCAGAGCGGCGACTCGGTAAAATGGCTGGATGCAATGCGGACCGAAATGGAGTCCATGTACACTAACAAAGTATGGACTTTGGACATTGCTCCAGATGGGGTAAAACCCGTAGGATGCAAATGGATCTTCAGAAAGAAGATTAGTGTGGATGGACAGGTTGAAACCTATAAGGCTAGACTTGTTGTAAAGGGTTTCCGTCAAAGACCTGGTTTGGACTATGACGAAACCTTTTCTCCAGTGGCTATGCTCAAATCCATTCGGATCCTTCTTGCTATTGCTGCCTTCCACGATTATGAGATCTGGCAGATGGACGTAAAGACGGCCTTTCTAAATGGTAATTTGGAAGAGTGTGTCTAAATGGATCAGCCAGAGGGATTCATTCAGAGTGGGAGCAGCGGTAAAGTATGCAAGCTGCTTAAGTCCATTTATGGACTAAAGAAGGCATCGCGAACTTGGAACATCTGTTTTGATGATACTGTCAAAGAATTCGACTTTATCAAAAATCCAGATGAACCATGCATATACAGTAAGATTGTAGGGAGAGTTGTTGTATTCCTCGTCTTGTACGTGGATGACATTCTCCTAATAGGAAATTATATTCCTATGCTACAGTAAGTCAAAAAATTATTGTCACAGAAGTTTACCATGAAGGACCTGGGTGATGCCACCTACATTCTGGGGATCCAGATCTATCGTGATAGATCAAAGAGGATGTTGGGACTTTCGCAGTCCAGGTACATAGACACCATATTGAAAAGATTCAGTATGGAAGATTCTAAGCGTGGTAACCTACCGGCTTGTCACGGAATCACCCTCTCCAAAGAGATGTCTCCCAAGACTGATTTGGAAAGGGATCGCATGTCGATTATACCCTACGCTTATGCGGTAGGCTTTATAATGTATGCGATGTTATGTACCAGACCAGATGTAGCATACGCATTGAGCGTTGTAACTCGGTATCAGGCAAACCCAGGGGAGAAGCACTGGATAGCAGTAAAGAACATTCTCAAGTACCTGAGGAGGACTAAGGAGATGTTCTTGGTGTATGGCGGAAAAGACCTCCAGATCGAGGCCTTTGCCGACTCCAGCTTCCAGAGTGACAAGGATGACTCCAAGTCCATGTCGGGTTATGTCTTTACCCTCAATGGAGGGGCGGTCTGTTGGAAGAGTTCCAAGCAGGAGACCGTTGCTGACTCAACGATGGAAGCGGAGTACATAGCTGCTTGCGATGCCGCAAAAGAAGTTGTCTGGATGAAGAAGTTCCTCACAGAACTTCAGGTGGTTCCTACCAGTGTTGGTCCAATACCTCTGTATTGTGACAACAACGGCGTTATAGCTTTAGTGAAGGAACCCAGGTCCCATCAGAAGTCCAGACACATCTTAAGGCGGTATCACCAGATCAGGGAGATCGTAGATCGCCGGGAGATCGAGGTAAAGAGAGTAGATACAGAGAATAACACCGCTGATCCTTTCATAAACGCCATTCCTCAGACGCAGTTCGAGAGGCTATTCGAGATGATAGGTCTGCGATATGCCAGTACATGGCCCTAGTGCAAGTGGGAGATTGTTAATGTTTATGCCCTAGAAGGCTATTACTGTATCATACTAGTTTGTATATTACTTAATGGAAGCTTGGGATATTCACAGTTGTATTGACAGTCTTGCTAAAAATGGTAGTATGCTACTTGGTTTGTGTCTACTTTAATATGTGCATATGTTTCTTGTAACGTATCGCTTATACATATTAGTAGAGCCCTTAGGATCTTTGCTTGATTACCAGCGTTGTGATGGCAGTCACACTAGTGGGGCTAGGTAGTCTATAAGCAACATCCTATACAGGTCCCTAGTCGTTGGATTATCGACACAGGGCATCGATACTCTAGAGTAGACTAGTGTGTACGCTTCTCATCCCAGTTGGGGAGATGGTCTGTCCCACAGCCATCAGTACGTCGTACTGGAGATAGTATACAGGTGCTCGTTAGGTTACGGGTACACCGGACAGGACTCACGGGGAACTGTTGGTTGGTATTATACCCGTCGTCAGTTAACAGTTCCTAGGTGACATGAGTACTAAATAGTCCGCAGACTTGACACTGCTACTTCGCCTCGAGTGTGTCCCACTGTTCTTAGATTGCTACCCTACCACGGCTCAAAGGAGTCGTGCAAACAAGTAGCAGTTGGGTACAGTCCCGAGCACTTGGAGGCAGTGGCGGTTAGACAAGATTCGTCTCTCCCGGTATTGGGAGTTGCTATCGCGCTGTGTCAGAGAGCCATTACGCAAAGTCCCTGGCTAGGGCAAGCGAGATTTACTGGTAGGTTTTCCAGTAGTTTCTCAAGATGTAATGTTCTTCGCTCCGACATGACTTATACCGCTTTTTGGGGACTGACGCTTGCCGCCCCCTAGGCCCGATATGCGATAGTCCTAGACGAACAGAACGGACTGTACGGAGATTGTCACAGCAGGCTCAGTAGGAGTTCGGATGGGTTTTCACATCGGCCTTCTTATCGACATCTACCTGGGGACCGTTACGTACAGCTAGTGCCGTTTGCGGTCTGTGGTTAAACCCACTACCAGCGTAGTGTCAAGTCTTTAGAGTCCCACACAGAGAGTTTCCCTGCTCCTGGCGAAATGATATAAAGGTCGTATGGTTTTACGACAAGGGTTCGGACGCATACGTGTGTTTACGCACGTACGACGTTCGGACAGTTTTTACTAGTCGGCTTTGGTTTAAGCCAGATTCTAGTATCGGATTATTGGATTTATACAGTCTAAAGTTTTTCCGTGTTTTCACGGATAGGAGGGGCGTTCTCGTAATTTGTCGGGAAGCTTCTAGAAGCATGGTGACTTGGGGGTTAAGGTGGCATTTGCATTAATTGGATAAATGAGTCATGGTGTGATTCATACATGGAGTTAATGAATCATTTATGATTTATATGACTCATGTGATGAATCACTTAGTGTATTAATGAAACATGATGATATATCATTATTTGTTATTCATTTAATTATATGATATGTTTCATATATACACAAATTGTTTCATTCATCCAAAAAGGATTATCATTCTCACCTTCTCTCTCCTCAAGCTCTCTTTCTTCAAACCCTAACCTCTCATGTGTTGAGATCAAGGGTTAGCTAGACTAATACATCCATAATCCAACTCTATATCACCTAAGTTGCTTAGATTAGCACTTTGAGAAACCTAGTTACCTCAAGTTATAGGTTAAGCTTAGAGTAGGAGCTCTCGGGTGGATCGTCTTTGACTCGAGGAGGCCGTTGAGGTGCCGACGTTCCAAAGAGCCTACAAGGAGTGGAGGACAATGATGAAGACCCGAAGGACAAGCAATGTGAGGTATAACTTCGAATCCGAGTAGTTAAATCTCTCGTAGTTTGCTAGTAATGGTTTAGATACGATTCGTGCGCTCAAATCCGTGTTAAAAAGCTTTGATAATTGTTCTTCATATATTCCGCCTCCCTGCAAGTTCGTGGGGTGCGTGACATGGACTTACACGCACATACACATTGTATATCCATATTAGTGCACATATACATTAGCACACTCATATTTGCGTATATATCCACATGCACATCCATACCTATATACATACATATGTCACATACATGGATGATATTGGCTTTGATTTCTAGAAAATAGGGACCGCGTGAGATATTTTCAAAACTTGATCCATTTTAAAGAGCGGTTTCCCTTTTTACTTTTAGTGGCATACGCCACATTGCATGGATTTACGCATTGAGTTTTGGATTCGTGTGATTTCTGGATTTGAGAACCGTGGTATTATTTTAAGAAAATATGCACTATTTTGAAAACCCGGTTTCTCTTGATATGATATTTCAGTGCGTCCACCATGCATTTTCTCGGTTCTGAGACGTGTGACATGTGAACCCGAATCAAAGAGCTGGATGTGGCCGATTGCGGGTACATGGTGGATCCGGTATGGTACCCCGGGGCGAGAACGGATTGCTGTGCAGTAGACGGTGAGCATGGCAGAGGGACTACTACCTACCGGTGATTGGTTAGACCTGGCGGTTATCCAGAGGATACTGACCAGAGTTGAGAGATGGATACGGGCTGACCCGTACTGCCGGAGCCGAGGGCCGAATCCGCAGACGGAGCCCGTGGGCCGATCCGGACTGACGGAGCCCGATACATGAGGATTTGCATGTCGATGCTGGACACGATTATTTCATGATATTTTCGAGTGCCGATGTTGGGCACTCACGATTCCATGAGATTTACAGGATTTGAGGGCCGATTAGAGTGACGGCGCCTGACTTTTTACTAGGATTTGGGTGTATTTGATGGACACCGAGTATTTTTCCACGTTGATATTCCGTGTAGATGATATTTTATCCTATGCTCAGTATTCATTGTATTGCATCGTATCATGTAGTCGTAGTACCTGATAGAGTACTTTGGCATGATTATTGCATACCCTGCTCATCATTTAGATGTTATCTGATTGCACATATTAGAGTATCGCAGTACGTGCATACTCATGATTACCTTTATATGTTATCTACTATTCACGAGTTGGCAACTCACCCCCGTTGTGCCACAGTATTTGCAGGTCGACCCTCAGAGTAGTTGCGGCAGGGCTACTTCCTTGTATCTTTTGCTACAGATACCACTGCAGTTGGCGTGTGAGCCCTTTTCTTATAGGTGGGTTTTTGCGGTATCCGTTTATTTTCTAGTGGTACACACTATTGTATCTAGTACTCTCCATCTACTATTTCATGTATTGACTTAGAGACCAGTTGTGAGAACGATGTTGTATATTATTTTGTACTCTGGTGTCGAGCTCGTGTGAGCCGACTTTATTTATGCAGTTTTATCTTTTATACTGTTTTTCATTTATTTTGCTCATTCTTCGCTACGGCGTCGTATATTATTCTTGTGGTGATTGTTTCAGCCGTTGGGCGTGATTTCTCCCGTTTGGGGATGCTTTATTCTTATTGTATGTCATTTTACTTATATCATGTCTTATACCCGATTTCGGGGCTGGTTTTTACAAAGGTGGTGCTGCCGAAATTTTGAATAAAATAATTTAAACTTGAAAGATTTTTACTTGAGATTTCCAAATGTTTTAATAAATGTTTTCATCAAACGTTTTCAACACTCACTACTTTTAATGGTTTTGATTTCTGGGTTTCGGCTTACTTAGTCGCGTTGCGCCTGTATACGTTACGTGGTTAAGTGCCGGTCACGGGCCAAACTTTGGGTTGTGACAAAGTTGGTATCAGAGCGTAGGTTTTACCTTTCGGAGTGTAGGATGACCTTGGTATGATGGAGTAGGTAGCTAAAGCAGAGTGGCGTAGCGTGTGTATGTTCCACGGCATACTCACGACACGATACTCCGCCTAAGTAACCTTAGGACTTATTGATTGAATTCCTTCATGATTATATGCATTCTCGTGATTCGATTTCCGTATCCTTATCGAATCCTACTTTCTTTTCAGTCATTATGCCGCCAAAGACTACGAGGGCACAGAAAGCAGCCGCGAGAGCCAAGATTAGAGTTAACTCGTCTGAGACGAGGTCTGACCCGGGAAGTACACCCGTTGTACCGGAGCAGACTGTTCCTCCTTCGGCAGATCAGATCGCAATGCTAGGGGCCGGTATGCAGGAGATGCACCAGACGATAGGGTCGTTAGTTGAGACAGTTTGAGCGCAGCGACCAGAGGTAGTTCCACCCGTTACGGGGACCGCGATGGTACCTACAGTTCAAGCAGTTGCACCTGCAGCTACAGAGGTTATCACAGTATCGCTATCCGAATTTATGAGGCTGAAGCCTCCGGTCTTCACAGGCACCGATGCAGCCGAGGACCCACAGTCATTTATTGATAGGATGGCCCGGATATGTCGTTCACTCAGATGCGAGATGGGTGGAGTTCGCTAGCTTTCGCCTGGAAGGTCTTGCGCAGAAGTGGTGTGAGTCGGTTGAAAAGGGCAGAGCAGCAGGTCTTACTCCTATGACATGGACAGAGTTTGTGACGGTGTTTCTAGCCCGTTTCCTGTCCCAGAGTGTCAGGGATCCTCGAGCGCGCAGGTTCGAGTCATTACGCCAGACGCCGGATATGACGGTGGCAGAGTATGATGTGCAGTTCACCGAGCTATCTGTTTATGCCCCGTATTTAGCGGCTACTGAGGAGATGCGAGTCAAGAGGTTTGTTCGAGGCTTGCTTACACTATTGTTTCTTGCGATCAGCGCACAGCATTGCGAGACTTATGCAGCAACTGTAGACGCAACCCTATTAGTCGAGGAGCGCCTTGTTGAGACTTCGGTAGTTCCAGAGCCGAAGAGAGTTCATACTGATACACCGACACAGAGACAGCCATTTAAGCGCCGCGACATACCTTGTAGGTGGCAGAGACATGGAGCGAGGCCGGTTGTTCAGCTCTTATCCCCAGGAGGGTCAGCCGGCACCATCCAGATGTTTCCGATGCGGGAGTACTTATCATCGTGTGTGAGATTGTCCGGAGCCACATGACGGCGAGACAGCCGTACCGCATGTCACATTTCCACCTTCTCCACCCCAGAGGGCGCTGCCTATTGTACCTACTGTTGCTCCATGTCAGACTCATGTGCAGAGAGGTCGTGGATGCGGAGGGTTTGCTCATAGAGGACGAGGTGGCCGAAGCAAAGGATAGCCAGCCGCCGGCAGAGGACAGCCAGTTGCTAGTAAGGGACCACCAGTCGCGGGTAGAGGACATGAACGGGTTTTTGCTTTGACGCATCAGGACGTGCAGGCGTCTAATGCAGTGGTCTCAGGTATCCTTTCAGTATGTTCTGTTGACGCACACGTGTTGTTTGATCCGGGATCCACGCACTCATACGTTTCCACACACTTCGTGGCGAGTTTGGGTAGAGAGTCTGGTTTGCTTGATCAGCCGCTTGCTGTGACCACTCCTGTGGGCGAGTCGTTTATTGCTAGACACGAGTTCCGATCGTATGTTGTCCGTATTGGCAAGAGAGAGTTTCCTGTCGACTTGATCCTTCTGGAGATGTTGGACTTCGACGTTCTTCTGGGCATGGATTGGTTAGCCACGTGCGTCTGTGGACTGCCGCGAGAAAACAGTTAGGTTTTGTTTTCCCGGCGAGTCGGCTTTTGTTGTGCAGGGGGACCGTGGTGCCGCCCCTCACTGTTTGATTTCTTCCCTTTGCGCTGGACAGCTTTTGAGGAAAGGATGTGATCGCACGCTTTTGGCGTGTCGGATGTTCAAAGTTATAAAGTTATAACTGCGATCAGGACGGTGTCGCCTCGCAGCTAGCCGGTTGAGCACGGGTCGATCCACAGGGAGATGGTTGTATGTTTGTTCTTGTCTTAGACGAGTCAATAAAGAATTTGTATATGTTTGTTCAAATCTAACCTATGTGTTTTATATGCAAGTATAAAGTTGTTAAGAAAAAGATACGAAAGTGTAAGCTAAAGAAATCCGCACTCAAAACCTTTGAGCCGAGTCTTGACCAATTGAAGCTAGGGCAATCCGCAATAACGTGGATTAGGGGATTTAAGCACGGTATTCGTGGAATCCGGCTTATTTACCCTTGTCCTTCCGTTCTTGTCTCTTGCTTTCGCCTCCGGCCAAACCGAACGCAACCGGTCGCGGTTAGGAATCACCGTTACCTTGGTAGGGTAGGGTGCCTAACGGAACGCTTAAGTAACGTTTGGGCAGAGCTCAAAGGAAAAATAACGAGAAAAGGAAATGTGGAATGAAACCTTAACTTACAATATTGTATTTATTTTTAACAACAACATATTACAACCATTCACAAAACGAACCAAAAAGAGCAAAAGAAAAGATAAACAAAGAAAAGAAAAGATTACAAGCAAGTAATTAAAAGTGCATGGAATTTATGTGCATGAAAGTAAAGCAAGTATTAAAGTGCAAGAAAGTAAATGAGCAAGAAATGAAACTAGGAACCATAGAACCCAAAACAAGACATGGGTTCAATAACCAAATCTTAAACTTGCAAGCTCAAGAGGTTGCAAGATCAAGAAAAGGCAAAGAACTCATGGAGAATGAAGCACAAAAGAGAGAACATTATTGATTCCAAAATGATACAACCCCTTGAGATCAGTGACCAAAGCTTAAACTTGCAAGCTCACTTAAGAGGTTGCAAGATCAAGTTAAGGTAGAGAGCTCAAGGGGGAAGCTAAGCAAAAGAATGATACAAAATAACCCTCATCTTCATTTAACATCCTGTCACGACCCGAAAGTACGGAACGTGACCGGCACTTAGATTACGAAGCGTCAAGAGGCGCCACGTAACCTAAGTAAGCCGAAGCCCAGAAATCTAAACCATAAAAGAAGAAGAAGAAGAAAAAAAAAACAAGTTTAAAAGCATCAGCAAATTTTCTCAAAAATTTCGGCAGAGTCTCCTCTATAAAAACTGGCCCCCAAATGGGTACAACAAGTATAATATACATGAACAATAAACAGCATCCCTAAACGGGAGCTAGCATCAACGCCAAGAGGCGGAAACAACCACAACAAGCACAATAATATACAACGCCAAAGGGCGAGGCTCAAAACTCAAAGAAAACAAAACCACCAAATCAGAATAATACATGCGCGATTTTAAGGTCAAAATAAATGACTGGTCCAATAAACTTATCAAGTAATACAAGTATGGTTGATGGAACTTACTAGATACAAATGAAAGAATAAAAGTACAATGGTGGTTCGGATACAAGTGAACCAACCTACCGTGCAAATCACCCTGAAAGAATAGATGTGCCAGCAAGCTGCCAGGGAAACCTATACATCGAACCTGTAATAAGATTTGGCACAACGGGGGTGAGTTGCCAACTCGTGAGTAAAAGACATCTACAAAAAGAAATCGAATGCACGACGCTATCCTAGGTCATAATAATACACTACTAAGTCCCAATCATCTAGTAATAGCAGGGTAATACTACGTGTAAGTGCAGATACTCCGTGCTCGTGTAAGTGCCTCATATAGTACTATGTCATATGAATGGATATGCATGCATCATGAATATAAAATAACCAATCCTGAAATCCAGAAATATCTGTATAAGAAATCTTTAGCTGTTATCATAGTAAAATGTGTATAAGAATCTGAAATCTCAATAATGAAATCCATGGAAATCTGTGTCAAGCATCGACACAACACATGTAATCTCAAGTCTCAATATCTCGGGCTCCGTCTGTCCGGATCGGCCCATATCATCAAATCTCACGACAACGGTCGGTATCCTCCGGATATCCGCCGCGCCAGACATCACCGGTAGGTAGCCTTCCCCTGCCAGGCTCATCGTCTACAACTCGATCTTCTTGCCCCGGGGTACCATACCGGGCCCACCATGTACCCGAGACGGTTCATCCACTCCTCGAATCGGGTCTCGAAATCCATCAGAAAACATGAAATCTCATGGTGGACGACACATACATCACGAGAAAACCGCATCTTATTTTAAAAAAAAGAGAAGAGGAGAGAGAGAGAAGTTTGTTTATATATTCTTGCGGTTTTCCCCAAAATCCAGAAATCTCATAGAAATCCAAATCTTAAAATCATGAGTAACTATATGATAAGTGTCGGCATATGCCCATAATACTGCATGATAACATGAAAATATGAATGCATGGATGTCTAAGTAATAAATATCATGTCTATACTAACATCAGAGAATAATCACAATATTATATCGGTCTAGTTGTTAACTTATTCTATCCATAAAAGATAATATGATCTAAAGTGTACGTGACATAGCAATTACCGATGATGATGTGTGTGAGCCGGCAAATAAGTGTGCGTGGGATATGCGCATCATCGGTAATGGTGCTGGTGTCCTAACAGGTAAAGTTTATACTGATTATAGCAACATATGAAAGAACATGCACCATGATGATTACAGTATGAATGCAAAGACAGATGTGCATTATCCACCCCTCTGCGACATACGAGAATAACTATCACTATATAAATCGAACCTAAACTAGTGTCCATCTAACCTCCTAAGGAACTTAACCTAAGAAACTAGTCATCAAGAAACAAGAGTTTACCTAGGTCTGAATCAATATCTCTAATAGTCGGTGATCCAGCCTCAATAGCGTCACGTACGAAGTACGGCTTCCTCGAACCAAGAGTGCGGATCAATCATCATATTTATGTCTCGTACGGTAAAATCCATCGTACGGCATCCCAATATCGGGGGTACGGGTCAAGTATCTCCTAGGTGTCTCATCATTAGAATAATGTCATATGTATCATATCGTCCTCAAGTCACACCTCTATGATATCGACATCAGGTCACACCTATATGATGTCGTAATCAAGTCATACATATCCCATATCGTGATCAATCACAAGTTACAGTCCGGGTACTATTTTAGAGTCCCATGTACCTCAATATCATCACCACCCATTATAATTTAAGTATACATGTTCATTATCTCATTCTCTAATGATCCGCTAACACTTAATACGACTGTATAGCCAAGAATCACGGCATCAAGCCCAGTTACACTGTTTCATCATACCTCGGATATCATATCACATCAATGTATCCCATATACGTGTTGTATATATATATACCTATACCTCGTCCTATATATATATACACATGCACGTATACACCATGTCGAGTTTCAGTGTGTGCGTGTGTGTGTTTCTACCTGAAACCTACGAACCTCTTCCAAGGTATTCATCTTCTGGTATGGTTTTCCTAAATCAGTATAGTCCAGCCTAGGGTCATTACTAGGGTCCTACTCATTAAGAATCTAGGGTCACATCTGGTTTCCTAATGTCAATAAGTACTATTCCTATTCTACGTTGCGGGGGTGCTAAACGCCATCCACCCGACTTCCCCCCGTAGATATACATCTACTCACCTGGTCCATGTCTGCCGAAGACGGTGTCGCCATCCTCCTCTTCATCGCCCGCAGTCCACGTGAGGGGTACCTAAACGCAAACATATAAATAGCATCGTAAACTGAATCACATACAAAAGTCAAAACGACGCAAGGAACAAGCATAGGTTAAAACCTATGTCCCGTCCACGCAAAAGAACCAAATTCCGCTCGATATCGGCGTACAAACTCCGATGGATCGAGATAAACATTAACAAATAACTCATAGTTTTAAAACACATTACTTATATTACAAAACATGATTAAATCCATCGAAGCCCTAAAATCCATCAAACAGTCCAATTTCGTAAAACCCGAAAATGCCAATTTACCGTTTTTCATCAAAACTTGACATTTAAATGAAACCAATGGTCATAAAACTCATTAAATAGAATAACTAGACTATAAAAACCGTTACTATATTTTTATTACACAAATTTGTATTAATTTGAAATTTCTAGTTTGCAACCTTTAACAATTTTGAACATTTTTCAAGCAAAATACCACAATTCCACCACAAAATATGATTTTGCATGAATTAATGTATTAAACTACAATTCATGATGATAATGATATAATGAAACCATGATTATATTTTTAATTTCATTTATTTAGGAATTTCCCAAAATCTAGTTTACAAAAATAGCCTTTTATTAGTATTTTCCAATTATCAAAGGAAACTAGTGATCAAACTAAGTTTTTCTTTCCATTAACATGCTAATATTCTCACTAAAACTACAATCTATTGATAGCAACCTTAATTGGAATTTTACATTACCCACATATATATTTTATAAAAAACTAGTTAGCATAAAAAGTATAATTAAATCAATTTTTTTGATTAACAATTTACAACATACCATCCCTACAAGAATTTCCACTTCTAAATATGTCAAACTAGTTATTATAACCCTCATTAATTAATAAAAATCACAACTTGATTTTTCAAACCATAACTTGAATTTTAAAAGTAGTAAATAGAATTAATATATTAAATCTAATTAAGCTTAAATGAACATCTAATAACAATAAATCAAAAGAAAGAAATTTATACCTCCAAACCATGAAATCCAAACATGAAATGAGCCTCCAAAATGCATGCTTTCCATCTCCAAATTCCATATAAAAATAAGAAAAGAATGAAGGGTAGGAAATAAATAGGATTTTGTGGAATTTTAATTGAATTTTTGATGTATTTTTAAGGATTTTTGAGACAAAATCAAGAGAGGAAAAATGGGGGGCTGCTTGGGGAGGAGGCCGGCCATGTGAGGGTGAGGGAGAGGAGAGTGAGAAAAGTTGAGAAAAGTGTAGAAGCTTCACCCCAAAATATCACCTCTTTATGTCTTTTCATGAATTTCTTTATTTTTCTTTTATTTCTTTACTATAGCAACTCAAGAAAGCTCTATAAAATAGGAAAATTTTGCAAATAAATTTTGCATGATACACACTAAATTCTAACATGCCATGGTTCATTTTTACAAATTAAAACCATTTAAATTTGTAATTTACACTAATTTAGTGTAAAAATAAAGCTTATGTTAATATTTAAAATAATTAATTTAGGAAAAATATTTAATTAAACTAAAAATTTATAAGTGGCTAAATAAACACCATTTACTAGTAATTACATAATTAAAATAGGTATTTTTGAAATTATAATGAAAAACAATCACGGTTAGGTTTTACGAAAAATACATTTTATTTTGCCGAAAATCACAAAATTCACTTAAACAATTTTATTCATTTAATTATTTTTAAAACGTTACACATCCACTCAAAATCTCTCACAACAATTTAATGGAGGAAAGATGAAGAAAAAGAAGAAGTTAAACTAAAAACTAACAAAAAGTGGACATGAAAAGAACACCAATGGCTTGGCAAGTTCTGAGCTATTTATAGGCAGGAAACAGAGAACCTAGGGCAACAATCTGTCCATTTATGAAATTACCAATCTTCCCCCAAAAGATGGCCTTCTGCCGAGGCCGTACGGCCGCGGTTCCGCTGCCTTTTTGGGGGAGTTGGGCCCTTAGGTTTGGACAGATTCCCTTGTTTGCTGTTATCTTCAGTTTGGAATAGTACATTTCTCAGAATCTCTTCATATTTCTTCCAGAATTTCAGTAGATCAAAAGGTGATGTGATGTGGATCTTTTGCCATGATTTCCTTGAGCTCCGCGTAGATATGTTGGATCTTGTGTTGACATTGAGCTTTGTGCATGAAAATGACATTGATTTGCCATTTCGTCCCTTAAACTGGTGTGTGGTAACATACGGATAGAGAGCGGAGACCCGTGTTTTATCTGTGGTTGGCAGTAATCCGGAATTTGTCGTACTTTTCCATGAATTTCACTGTTTAGAGCTGAGAACTTGTATCCTGCAAATATGTAGCAAACACTGATTACAAGCACCTACCTATAAACAAACGAGCGTAAGAATGGGCGGTATTAAATGCAATATTCTGGTATGAACAAATACCCCCAAACTTAACTTTTGCTCGTCCCGAGCAAAACCAATTATTCACAAAAAAGTATCCTAACCGCACTTTCGCAGGAAACGCGATTGCACTGAGCCTGTGCAACAAGCCGTTAAACCTCTAGGTGTCCCTAGTAGGAGGAGTGTTGTCTCCTGAGGGTTTTCTGTGGATTACACCCACAAAATCCGGTCAAGCTAGTTTCATAAGTTAACATCGATTCTACTCCTACAGTTTAGTATCTACGTTAGAAACTCTATCATCGTAAGTTAGAAATATCCAACCCTTATGTTTCACACCTCCTATCTATTTAACCTTAGGTCCTATACGTTCCAAAAAAGTTTAGAAAGATGTTGGTTCTCCTGAGTTTTCCTTCTAAAGTGCGGCCTCAAATCAGGGATTTTTATCAACTTTACAGAAAACACAAGTCTTATTCTTTATTTCTATCTTTTATCCAAACATCGATTGTATACCCCTACGTGTGTGTATATTTGCACCCCTACACTCAAGAATTCAATTCAAGCTATAATACCTTTGCCCTAATACCTAATACTACTTCTTTTCATTAAGGATGGACGGATTTGCTTGCACACCTTTCATGCGACTATTAATGCTTCTTGAGGCACTAACGGCCGATTACTGAATGTGTGAGCTTTAAAGCGTAAATAACTGTTTTCGGGTCTTGATTTTATTTTATTTTTCTTTTTTTTCTTTTTCTTTTTCAAGACCGGATATATTTTTCAATAATGCTCTTTTGGTGTTTAGCTTTAAATACCGTTTTTTCTTTCATATTAGGTTTTCAAGCAAGAGTATTTCTAGGTATCCTCTACTATCCTAAGTTTCAAGGTGCGTGTAAGTGCAGTTGTAGGGTATATACTTTCTAAATTTGAACTCAAGAAAAGAAACTATTTTTCAGTAAAACTTCAATACTTTCCCTTCATCTTGACTTAACTTAAGAACTGAACTCAAGATTACCTATTTCTCAAAAAAAAACTGTAAGGACATATACTTACAAAAGTTAGACAGAATGAGGGTTATTTTTAGGATTTTCAATTCCTAAGCCTAGAATTTAGTTATTTCTAACATATCAACTAAACTTTCAGAATAAAAATCTAAGTTACCCTATTAGCTAACTTGACGACAAAGTTTTTATATTTTTTTGGAAAATTTTCGATTTTTGTGGGTTTTTAATAAGGTATGCAAATGCAAAATATACAAATGAATGCGAAGGAAGAAAGCTTACCGAGCACACCCCCAAACTTAAACTTGACAGTGCCCTCACTGTCAGGCTACACTAAGAGGGTTGAAATTGTCGGTGCTCCCTAAAAACAAATTTATATACATAACAAAAAAACAAAAAATATATACAAAAAGGTCCCCCCCCAAACTTAAGTAAAACAGTGTTTCTACTGTTAAGCGTTGAAGTTCAGGATCAGGGGGGAAAGAGAACAGTTTCAAACTATACAAGGCCTTACACAGGCTAAAAGAGAGCACCAACCATTCAAAGATTTTATCTCTATCATGTGCTGGTTGGTGAAAGAACACGGAGAGGTAAGAAATGGAGAATACGCGAGACCGTATGGAGATAGAAGCGGGATACGGTCTCGGTATATGAGAAGAAGAATGGCGGAAGGGAGAAAGAAGTGGAATACGAACTTGAGGGTGGAAATGGATTGAATAAATTAGTACAATCTGTAATGATCAATGTGAAAAGATGGATTGTACTAATCTATCAATATGGCGAGAAATTAGGTCAAATCCCTCAAGATTCGTGAAAAACCATGGGTACGTCGAACTTGGTAAACTAGACATATGAAATGAAAATGATACGGTTTCTTGCAATGTCAGAACGATGGAAAGGATGGGGGGAAGTGATTGAGGAAGGGTATCGGTTAAGGGTTCTGGAGGGTGTACACATTCAATGACAGGGACAGGATGAATTGGAAAATCCGACTCATCAAGCAAAACTGGTTCATCCTCAAAAATATCCTCAAAATTTTCCTCAAAATTTTCCTCAAAATCCATCGCATCCAAGCATTTATCCTCAAAATCCAGACGCATATGGGGTTCTGGAAAAACATTTAATGACTCGAGATGATGAATTGGAGAGAAAAACTCAGCCAAATCTATGGGTTCATCATCCAAAATATTCCCAGCGTCAATATCCTCAATCAAGTGAAAATCAATTTTCTCAGACACCTCATCAAAAGTATGGATTTCAATCGATTCTGGTTCTAAGATGGAGGTGTAGAGGTCAAAAGTATTGGGATTGGTTTCACTTAAAAGGGACCCTTCACAACCGGGTAAATCAAATACTACAAAGTTGCACAACTCATTAATCATTCTATCTTCAATTGATAAATCATTTGGGACACTCGATAGACTTTCAAAATAGGAGTTGTGGGATTCAAGTTGAAACGGGTAGGTTTGATTTGGAAGGGTATATGGCTCACTCTCTCTACTCAAATTCTCAGCCTGTCCTACCGCCTCTTCATACATTGGAAAATTTGGAGCTAGTTGAAAACTAGCTACCGGGTCACTAGGTTGTATGAGGGCGGCCATGGACGCATTCAAATCCATCATCTGTTGGTATGAAGCTACCCTAAAGCCTTCCAATGACTGTTCCAGACTAGACATAGGTTGTGAAGGGGTTTCAGTAAAAGATTCAAAGTTGTTTGGATACTGAAAACTCCCAAATGGCGGTTCAGAAGCAATGTCTAGGGAAGGTGTAAAAGTCGGGTAGGATTGGTAGGAATTGAATGGTTGGACAGGAGTAGGATCAACATTTGGATAAGAAGGTGAATGGAATTGTTGATCCCAAGAATTTGTGGTGGTGAAAGGAGTGAAAGATCGGCTGCAGGATTGTTCAATACGTTCAGCGATGGACAAAGGACGACTTGCAAAAGGGGTATCAACATAAGAGGGTGAGGGAGGTTGAAAAGGTTGATACAAAGTGGATTGCAGAGGGCAAGTGTTTGTCCTAGACGCTTCTATACGATCTTTCAATGAAATTTTGGGTATGGAGGGATCGTTCAATGTTCGGCCAAAGCAAGAACCGTAAGAAGTAATGTCTGGTTGTGGGTACCAAAGTTCGGCAAGAGTTTTTCTAGGTGGAGTACCCATGATATGAAGAGAGAAAGAAAGAAAAGAAGAGAAAAGGAGGGGAAAAAGAATGTGGAATTTTTTTTAGTTATTAACAAAAAAATGAAATATACATACAAAAACAATCACGACACAAAAATACCACACACCTAATCGTTGTAGGGTTCACCTAGGTCAACTAGACCTGCTCCAGAACTTGATTGTCGAAGTAAAACTGTGTCGAGAAACGGGCTTAAGGTACACTGATCACGAGGCCAGGTAAGTGCAGAGATAAAGGGAGGTTTTCCGACGCTTTCACGAAGGTCTTTAATTAAATAACCCTTTCTCTTTTGGCGGTTTCGCCGTTAACACTTTCCTAGACACCCCGTAAACAATGTACCGTTAAGCGAGGTTCTAAACACAATTAACTTCTCCTAGTGAGCGCGAAGTCCTTAAGGCTTAAAGTCTAGTTTCTTTTAAAGTTTGTGCGGGTAAACGTTATGCTCCAGTTTGTGATTTGTGGACCACGGAAAAGGTGATAAAATCCTTTACCGTATGTTGTGGGGTTCGCTTGCCCTTAAGTCCGTATAATGTATGCAATGCGCAATTCAATAAAAATTCTATAAAGAATCAAACAATCGTTTTTTTAGTTTAAGCACGGCACTGCAACAAATACGGGTTAGTCAATTTTTAGCGTTTGCTAGCGAACTTGCAAAGAATCTTGCAAAGAATAGTATATAGGATGCGTCGGATTTGAGAAGAAGGTGTTTAAGAAATACGTACCTTTAAGTTTTTGGGTTAGGAAAACCCCCCGTTGAATCAAATCCGGTAAGCTTGAAAAGTTCGCTTGCGCGGGTCAAACTACCCGGATCTTTGGCACTGTACTTTGCAATCACCTTAGCCTTGAACGTACACTTTGCTCCCCACAATCGCAGTTCGCAAATCCGCAAAAATTTGCAGAAAATACAGTATGGTGGAATTCACAGAGAAGATAAAAGAAAAAAGAAAGGTTTGGAGAAAAAATTGGGCACAGAGGCCTCAATGGGACCGCGGAACCGCCGCTCAAGGCACCTTTTGACCGCGGTTCCGCCGTCAAAATATTGACTTGGGGATTTGTCTTTGGTCAACGAACTCCACTTCTTCTCTTCTCCAAAATAAAAACCTCTGTTTTTATTTTTGGATTACTGTACTTGCTCCAGATTAGCCAGCACACTTGCTCACAAAAACTATCAAAAATAACAAAAAGATTTTTTTTTATTTATAAATATATACAAAAAGAATATTAACCCGAATAACAAGAAAGAAAATACGTTACCGTCTCCCCGGCAACGGCGCCATTTGATCGCACGCTTTTGGCGTGTCGGATGTTCAAAGTTATAAAGTTATAACCGCGATCAGGACGGTGTCGCTTCGCAGCTAGCCGGTTGAGCACGGGTCGATCCACAGGGAGATGGTTGTATGTCCGTTATTGTCTTAGACGAGTCAATAAAGAATTTGTATATGTTTGTTCAAATCTAACCTATGTGTTTTATATGCAAGTATAAAGTTGTTAAGAAAAAGATACGAAAGTGTAAGCTAAAGAAATCCGCACTCAAAACCTTTGAGCCGAGTCTTGACCAATTGAAGCTAGGGCAATTGGCAACAACGTGGATTAGGGGATTTAAGCACGGTATTCGTGGAATCCGGCTTATTTACCCTTGTCCTTCCGTTCTTGTCTCTTGCTTTCGCCTCCGGGCAAACCGAACGCAGCCGGTCGCGGTTAGGAATCACCGTTACCTTGGTAGGGTAGGGTGCCTAACGGAGCGCTTGCGTAACGTTTGGGCGGAGTTCAAAGGAAAATAACGGGAAAAGGAAATGAGGAATGAAACCTTAACTTACAATATTGTATTTATTCTTAACAACAACATATTACAACCATTCACAAAACGAACCAAAAAGAGCAAAAGAAAAGATAAAGAAAGAAAAGAAAAGATTACAAGCAAGTAATTAAAAGTGCATGGAATTTAAGTGCATGAAAGTAAAGCAAGTATTAAAGTGCAAGAAAGTAAATGAGCAAGAAATGAAACTAGGAACCATAGAACCCAAAACAAGACATGGGTTCAATAACCAAATCTTAAACTTGCAAGCTCAATTAAGAGGTTGCAAGATCAAGAAAAGGCAAAGAACTCATGGAGAATGAAGCACAAAAGAGAGAACATTATTGATTCCAAAATGATACAACCCCTTGAGATCAATGACCAAAGCTTAAACTTGCAAGCTCACTTAAGCGGTTGCAAGATCAAGTTAAGGTAGAGAGCTCAAGGGGGAAGCTAAGCAAAAGAATGATACAAAATAACCCTCATCTTCATTTAACATCCTCTCAAAAGCTCTCACAACAATTTAATGGAGGAAAGATGAAGAAGAAGAAGTTAAACTAAAAACTAACAAAAAGTGGGCATGAAAAGAACACCAATGGCTTGGCAAGTTCTGGGCTATTTATAGGCAGGAAACAGAGAACCTAGGGCAACAATCTGTCCATATATGAAATTACCAATCTGCCCCTAAAAGATGGCCTTCTGCCGAGGCCGTACGGCCGCGGTTCCGCGGCCTAAGCATGCTTATGTCACGGTTCCGCGGCCTTTTTGGGGAGTTGGGCCCTTAGGTTTGGACGGATTCTCTTGTTTGCTGTTATCTTCAGTTTGGTATAGTACTTTTCTCAGAATCTCTTCATATTTCTTCCAGAATTTCAGTAGATCAAAAGGTGATGTGATGTGGATCTTTTGCCCTGATTTCCTTGAGCTCCGCGCAGATATGTTGGATCTTGTGTTGACATTGAGCTTTGTGCATGAAAATGACATTGATTTGCCATTTCGTCCCTTAAACTGGTGTGTGGCAACATACGGATAGAGAGCGGAGACCCGTGTTTTATCTGTGGTTGGCAGTAATCCGAAATTTGTCGTACTTTTCCATGAATTTCACTGTTTAGAGCTGAGAACTTGTATCCTGCAAATATGTAGCAAACACTGATTACAAGCACCTACCTATAAACAAACGAGCGTAAGAATGGGCGGTATTAAATGCAATATTCTGGTATGAACAGGATGTCAGGGATTTCTAGCCTATGTTTGCGATACTAGAGCTACAGAGGTTCTATTGGACCAGGTTCCGATTGTTAGTGAGTTCCCTGATGTTTCCCCTAACGAGCTTCCTAGGCTACCGCCTGAGCGCGATATTGTTTTCTGCATTGACTTAATTCACGGCACGGGGCCTATTTCCATACCGCCTTATCGGATGGCCCCGGCGGAGCTTAGAGAGTTGAAAGTTCAGTTGCAAGATTTGCTGGATAAGGGGCATATTCGACCTAGTGTGTCTCCTTGGGGTGCTCCAGTCCTGTTTGTCAAGAAGAAGGACGGCAGGTTGCGCTTGTGTATTGACTACCGCCAGCTGAACAGGGTTACCATGCGGAACAGATATCCTTTACCACCCATCGACGACTTGTTCAACCAGCTTCAGGGTGCAGGATACTTTTCGAGGATCGACTTACGATCAGGCTACCATCAGTTGCGGGTTCGACGGGAGGATATTCCGAGGACAGCTTTTCGCATGCGTTATGGGCACTATGAGTTTTTGGTGATGTCGTTCGGACTCACCGACGCCCCAGCTGGGTTTATGGATTTGATGAACCACGTCTTCAGGCCGTATCTTGATTTGTTCATCATCATATTCATTGACGACATTTTGGTGTATTCCCGGAGCCGAGAGGAGCACGAGCGGCACCTGCGGATCGCATTGCAGACTTTGAGGGAGCACCAGCTGTTCGCAAAATTCTCCAAGTGCGTGTTTTGGCTTGACAGCGTAGATTTCTTGGGTCACGTGATTACATGAGATGGTATATGTGTGGACCCGAAGAAGATCGAGGCCGTTCAGCATTGGCCCAGACCGACATCAGTTACGGAGGTCCACAGTTTTCTAGGCCTGGCTGGCTACTACCGACGATTTGTACAGGACTTCTCCCGTATTGCTGCATCGTTGACCGGGTTGACCTGTAAGGGAGTCCTCTTTGATTGGACGGAGGCGTGCGAGCATAGCTTTCAGCAGTTGCAGACTCGTTTGACTACGGCGATGGTGTTATCATTACCTTCGAGATCGGGCGGATTTGTGGTCTATTGTGACGCTTCTCGTATGGGGTTAGGGTGCGTATTGATGCAGCACGACAGGGTGATCACGTATGCTTCTCGGCAGCTGAAGAAACACGAATAGATTTAACCCCCTCACGATTTGGAGATGGCTGCAGTGGTATTTGCACTCAAGATCTGGCGACATTACCTATACGGCGAGTCGTGCCAGATATTCACTGATCACAAGAGCTTAAAGTACATATTTCAGCAGCGAGACCTGAATCATAGACAGCACCGTTGGATGGAGTTCGTGAAGCACTACTATTGTGAGATCCTTTACCACCCGGGCAAGGCAAATGTAGTGGCGGATGCTTTGAGTAGGAGGCCCGGGGGTAGTCTATCTTGTTTGAGCGCAGTGCAGAGGCAATCGTCGGTAGATTGGCAGATTTTATGCGACAGCCGAGTGCAGTTCGAGTTCACTCCGATCGGGGGACAGCTTGCACATGTTTGTGCATGCCAACAGTTGCTTGACCGTATACATGAGGCACGGTACAGTGATGACCGTTGTTCAGAGATCATGGCACAGATTGGACAGGGCAGATTTTCCGAGTTCGTGATTGATGATCACGGGATACTATGATTTTGGACCAGACTGTGCGTACCAGATGCTGAGGGACTGCGGCATGAGATTCTTGAGCAGGCACATCGATCGGTGTATAGTGTTCATCCGGGTTCCACCAAGATGTACCATGATATGAGAGATGTTTACTGGTGGGACGAGATGAAGAGGGTTGTCACAGACTTCGTGTCGAGATGCCTGACTTGTCAGCAAGTCAAGGCCGAGCACCAGAGGCCTGCGGGAGAGCTACAACCGTTACCCATTCCAGAGTGGAAATGGGAGCAGATTTCTATGGACTTCATTGTGGGTCTACCCAGGACTAGTCGACGGTATGACTCCATTTGGGTGATCGTGGATCGATTGACGAAAGCGGCTCACTTCTTGCCGGTGAAGACGACTTTCGGATTTGCTCAGTATGCCCAGATATACATCGACGAGATCGTACGACTGCATGGAGTCCTGACATGTATCGTGTCAGACCAAGGCACCCAGTTTACCAGCCGACTATGGCAGAGGCTTCAGGAGGCTTTGGGCAACCTCTTGAGTTTCAGCACAGCATTTCATCCGCAGACCGACAGCCAGTCAGAGCGGACTATTCAGACTCTCGAGGACATGCTCCGAGCGTGCGTTTTAGACTTTGGTGGTAGCTGGGATCATCATTTACCCTTGGTGGAGTTCTCCTACAACAATAGTTTCCAGGATACTATTCAGATGGCACCTTTCAAGTACTTGTATGGGATGAGATGTAGATCGTCCGTCTGTTGGACAGAGCTCAGCGATAGCAGCATTTTGGGGCCGCATATTGTCGAGGAGACGACCGCGAAGATCCAGTTGATTTGAGATCGGATGAGAGCGGCTCAGAGCAGGAAGAAATCGTATGCTGACAGACGCTGTCACAGATTAGAGTTCGCAGTTGGAGATCACGTTTTTCTGAGGGTCTCTCCGATTAAGGGCGTGATGAGATTTGGATGGAAAAGGAAGCTTAGCCCCAGATTTATAGGTCCCTTAGAGATCCTCGAGCGTGTGGGCGCAGTAGCATATCGTTTGGCTCTTCCACCCGACTTCCTGGATGTTCATCCCGTATTTCACATGTCGATGCTTCGCAGATACCTACATGACCCTTCTCACATGATTCAGCATCAGACCGTTCAGCTCGAGCGCGATCTTTCGTTCACCGAGCAACCGGTAGTGATATTGGACTAGCAGGTGAAGAAACTTCGATCGAAGGTCTTGCCATCTGTGAAGGTGCTTTGGCGCAGCCCAAATGGTGAAGAGATCACTTGGGGGGCCAAGGGTGAGATGCGGAAGAAATTCCCTCATCTCTTTGAAGGTACGCGTAGCTATATTTTTAAATTCGGGGACGAATTTCTTTAAGGGGGGAAGATTGTAACACCTTAGAATATGATTAGTGGCTAATTATACTTTAATATATGGTTTTTAGTAAAAAGTTTACCAAAACGATTTTCAAATATTTTATCAAAATTTATGAATATTTTATTAGAATTTAATTAGGCTTGCACACACATGTGCATGTAAACTAGGGTTAAGTTTAGGGTTAAACCACGTCTATTAACCATGGTGGACTAACCCATATCATTAAGTTAATTTGAATTTCTTTAAGTGTATTAGTTTTTCCCTTTAAAAAAAGAAAATGAATTTTTGCTTGGTGGGTTGACTTGGAGAGAGAGCAAGAGAGAGGGCATGATGGCTTGAGCCATGATTGCATTTAATGAGGAGAGAGAGTGGGGGTTGACTCTCATATCCTCCCATATCTTTTTCAAACACTCTTTTTTTCCTCACATTATCACACCTCTCTCCCTCTCACTCAGCTGCACACAGCAGCAGCAGCAAGCAAGCTACAACAGCAGCAACACAAGCAACAGCAGTAGCACAAACAACAGTAGCACCAAGCAACAGTACCACCAAGCAACAGCAGCAACAGCAAGGAGTAGCAGCAGCATCAGCACCATCATCAGCAACAGCAGCAGCAGTGCAACACCTCCTCCTCCTCCTCTTCTTCCTCTTCTTCCTCCATACTAGGATCAAGTGAGGTATAATTTCATAAGCCCAACTTCCTTGCTTGCTAAACTTATATGTTATTTAGCTTCGGTTAGTGTTTAATATGAGTTTTTAGTGCTAGTTTGTGGTTTGAGTGGGTTTTTGGCCAAATTTGAGTTTTTATGGCCTAATTAATTTAGGTAGGTGTTATTAGTGCTGTGTTAACCTAGTAGTAACACTAGGTTTAGATAAATCACCTTAAGGTCGCAAACTTGAAATTTTAAAATACGGTTTTGGAGCAATTATAGTTTAGCAAACATGTTAAGAATAGTATACAGGCCTTACTGAGTGTTGTGTTGATTTTCGAGCCCACCCCCTTCCCAAAAATCCGGCGACCTACCCTCAAATTCCGGCGTCGCCGGCCCTCATGAAGAGTTAGGTGGTTGTGCTTTGGCTAGGGATTCCTGTAGGTTTTTGTCTGAGTTTGGTATTGTTTGGTTTTTGGGTTCTTACTGTGGACAGCATCTGGGGTGGTTTAGCTAATCTTAGTGCTTGAGGGTGTTGTGATGATTGATGGTTTAGGTAGGATTCTGTTAAATTAGGATTTTTATGGTTAGATTAGCTCTAATATGTGTTGTTGGTATCACTTAATTCAAGTATTTTCACCTGATTTCACAAAATACCTTAGTGTCGCAATTTAGTGTTTTTAAAACATTTTTAAACTAAACTTTAGGATACGTGAAATCTGCTGTATCTAGAGTAGTAATTTAGTAAGCAAACATATACACTAGGCTATGAATTGTGCTGGGATCATAGTGTAGAAACCTGGACCACTTCTACCGGTTTTTGGCCGATACCCTACCCATAGCCGCCGGCCTAATTGCTTGGGAATTTGTTTGATTTTTTGCAGGTAGTTGTCTGTAGATATTGTGAAGGGTTTGGTCTTTTATGATTTTCTTGTTTCTGCTCCAGATTAAATCTGGGACCTGTTTACCTATTATTTGAGTAGCGGGGCTTGCACGACATGTACGATACGAGTTGAGTTGGTTTGTTGTGTGCCACAGCGTGCCGCTGTGTGCCACAGCGTGTCACGTTGGGTTTTAGCATATGCACACACGTTACGTATACACATGCGTTTAGTTTGCGACGCGAGTTTCTCGTTTGGTTTTAATATCGTGTTTTTGCAGGATTCTAGCTTATGTGTATTCATTGTGTAATTTCTAGGTTCACAGGCGGGTACTTCGGACGCCGCAAAGAAGGGAAAACAAATAGTCGGCTACACTTAGCACGAGACCAGGTGAGTAGATTTAACATCTACGAGGAAATCGCCCGTATGGCGTTAAACGTCAGGGCGTGATAAGATATTGTAGTCGCATATATATTTATATGTACATTGCTTGTGCATATGTACTATTGTAGCGTACCCACCATTTGTTGCATAAAGAAATAGTAGTTATGTAACACCGCACTGTCACTAACGGTTCAAGCTGCACGAGCACTATTTATATGTTACACTCACACCGTTAGTGATTGCCATGACACTCGCACTATAGGATTGCTACGAACCATACATCATTCTGATTGCCGCATCATTGATGAGTAGACATCGATATATCCATAGTTGCGCACATACACATTGTATATCCATATTAGTGCACATATACATTGGCACACTCATATTTGCGTATATATCCATATGCACATCCATATCTATATACATACATATGTCACATACATGGATGATATTGGCTTTGATTTCTAGAAAATAGGGGCCGCATGAGATATTTTCAAAACTGGATCCATTTTAAAGAGCGGTTTCCCTTTTTACTCTTAGTGGCATACGCCACATTGCATGGATTTACGCATTAAGTTTTGAATTCATGTGATTTCTAGATTTGAGAACTGTGGTATTATTTTAAGAAAATATGCACTGTTTTGAAAACCCGGTTTCTCTTGATATGATATTTCAGTGCGTCCACCATGCGTTTTCTCGGTTCTGAGATGTGTGACATATGAACCCGAATCGAGGAGATGGATGAGGCCGATTGCGGGTACATGGTGGACCCGGTATGGTACCCCGGGGCGAGAACGGATCACTGTGCAGAAGACGGTGAGCCTGGCAGAGGGACTACTACCTACCGGTGATTGGTTAGACCTGGCGGTTATCCGGAGGATACTGACCAGAGTTGAGAGATGGATACGGGCCGACCCGTACTGCCAGGGCCGAGGGCCGATTCCGCAGACGGAGCCCGTGGGTCGATCCGGACTGACGGAGCCCGATACATGAGGATTTGCGTGTCGATGCTGGAAACGATTATTTCATAATATTTTTGAGTGCCGATGTTAGGCACTCACGATTCCATGAGATTTACAGGATTAGAGGGCCGATTAGAGTGACGACGCCTGACTTTTTACTGGGATTTGGGTGTATTTGATGGACAACAGGTATTTTTCCACGTTGATATTCTGCGTAGATGATATTTTATCCCATGCTCAGCATTCGTTGTATTGCATCGTATCCTGTAGTCGTAGTACCTGATAGAGTACTTTGGCATGATTATTGCATACCCTTCTCATCATTTAGATGTTATCTGATTGCACATGTTAGAGATCGCAGTACGTGCATACTCGCGATTACCTTTATATGTTATCTACTATTCACGAGTTGTCAACTCACTCCCGTTGTGCCACAGTAATTGCAGGTCGACCCTCAGAGTAGTTGCGGCAGGGCTACTTCCTTGTATCTTTTGCTACGGATACCACTGCAGTTGGCGTGTGAGCCCTTTGCTTATAGGTGGATTTTTGCGGTATCCGTTTATTTTCTAGTGGTACATACTATTGTATCTAGTACTCTCCATCTACTATTTCAAGTATTGACTTAGAGACCAGCTGTGAGGACGATGTTGTATATTATTTTGTACTCTGGTGTCGAGCTCGTGTGAGCCGACTTTATTTATGCAGTTTTATCTTTTATATTGTTTTTCATTTATTTTGCTCATTCTTCGCTACGGCGTCGTATATTATTCTTGTGGTGATTGTTTCCGCCGTTGGGCGTGATTGCTCCCGTTTGGGGATGCTTTATTCTTATTGTATGTCATTTTACTTATATCATGTCTTGTACCCGATTTCGGGGCTGGTTTTTACAAAGGTGGTGCTGCCGAAATTTTGAATAAAATAATTTAAACTTGAAAGATTTTTACTTGAGATATCCAAATGTTTTAATGAATGTTTTCATCAAATGTTTTCAACACTCACTACTTTTAATGGTTTTGATTTCTGGGTTTCGGCTTACTTAGTCGCGTTACGCCTGTATACGTTACGTGGTTAAGTGCCGGTCACGGGCCGAACTTTGGGTCATGATATAATGCATCGATAAATTCACGTGCTGCACCCCTGGTTCAGTTGTGTCTGCTGCCAAGCTGAGGCCGTGATACAAATGGGCTTACACAGCGATCCCGACGGCCACTTGCATCCCAGCAACCATTCGGTGAGCTGGATAAAAAACGGACGGCCTCATATGGCGAGGGTGTATCAGAAGTGCAAACCAGCTTAGCCATAGCCCGAGGAACCCCAAAAAGAACGTTTCTTTGTCAATTCCAGGAGCTGCAAGTTCTGTGAAAGAGACGACCGGGATGTTGGAGAGAAAGAAATTTCTCTGATCCGCCTTCGTTGCCGGCTGGTTGTCCAAACCGAAACCAAAAGGATCGTCGAGTTTGGAAAATTTCACGGCTTCCTTCGACAGGACTTCTGAGCGGAGAAAACGAGCGATGAACTCTGTGAAATTAACCCCACGGCCTCCGAATTCGAGAAAAAGGCTCTCATAGATATTCCACACCTTTATCAAACTCGAGAATTGGTGTTGAATATCATCCTCTGGGGTAAGACCCATTACCACTGATTTGGTGGCAAAGATGTACTCGTCCGGAGGAAGCAGCTCCTCGTAGTGCTCTCCTCTAATAGGTAAGCCAGAGACCTCAGCAAACTCCTCTAAAGAAATTGAAACTTCTCGATCCAACAGAAGGAAGGTGTGGGTCGGAATGTTCCATTGCTCCAGAAAAGCCTTGACCCACCACGCAGGAGGCATAGAATATTGAAAAAGAGAAGCGTAAATCGCGAGATACAACCCAAGCTTCAGTAGTTGCGACTTCTTAGCCGACAAAATATAGCAGGCCCATTGCAGATATCCGGCAAGGTGACGGGGAGTTAAGCCTATGCTATACGACTGTCCCCAAGGATGTGACTCACCCTGGCATATAAGCCGTCCTAGGGTATCCAAAGCCGGCGGCGGCTGTACGGGTATTGCAGCCATAGAAGGCCGTAGGAGACCCTCTAAAGTCTAATTGACCTCCTCCATAGCATAATTTATCGAGGGTGCATCTGCATAAGGGATCACCGAAATAGGCTCCGAAGGTGTCGCGCAAGAAAAACACCGACGACCATTGATGATTTGGTTGTACCATGTTCCCCATAAGTGAAGGTTATTCTGGTCCGGATCATGATCTTTGATCAGTGCAAACACTTCCCTATCCACGGGCACTTTGGGGAATCTACCTTCCGAACGGACGAATGGGAAGGAAGTGTTGAAAGACATTGTACCTGCGCGGGAAAGAACAAAATTTTCAGCCGCCAATGCTATAGTTTAAGTTCTATCACTAGGTACTTTAAATTCATACCGCACTGTAATGCAGTGAAAAGGGACCAAAAGGGACCCACATAATCTACATGACAGTTTGTCATTAATAAAATAGTCTCATCATTTGATGAGATTGTCATTAAATGAGGAAATCCTCAATGGATTCCCATTTAATGAGGGCCTCTCGGGTTAAGGAGTAAATCTCCCATTAAGAGCATTGCTCTTCAACAGAGTGACATCTGTCAGCTCTGATGATGAAAGGAATAAAAATTCCTCAAGAAAAATTCCAAGAGCCATGCTCTGTAAAATGATGGAATAACCCATCAGAAAACTCAAAATAAAGCTTTTAATGAATCAAAAATTCTAAGATCTTCAAGATCTGTGAACTCTAAGAGTTCTTCATGAACAATGTTCCAGTTCATAGGTTAAAATCACTCTAAAATAAAAAGATTATATCTTGAAGATCTCTGATCTAAAGATGAGCATGGCTCTGTTAATGGGTAAAACCCTAAAGATATATTTTAGATCTCTGATCTAAAGATGAGCACGGCTCTGTTAATGGGTAAAACCCTAAAGATGTATTTTTAGAATTATGATCTAAGGAGAGCAAAGCTCTGTTAAAAGTTCAATTCTTACCTAAGTTGGGCAGAGTTTTGACTCTTAAGAGATTTCAAAGGAAAGAGCTATGCTCTGAAGGAGAATTAATTCTTAGAAAACAAGAAAGAAGATGAACAGAAATCATCTCAAAGGCCAAAGGCCCTATTTATAGGCACTGAGAGCCGTTTTAACTTCTGAGTTGATCCAATGGCAGAGATGCTGCCACCGCTGCACTCACATGTAGACCACGTGAGCGCAACGGTGGGGGGAATTTGTTTTCCCCAATCAGAGCAAAACTCTGTTCAAATTTTGAAATTTGAAATGAAGCAGCACTTCATAATAGCGCCAGCGCTAAAAGTCAAAGACTCTGCTGCAGCGCTCACGTGCAAAGCATATGAGCGCTAGCGCTAAGAGTGCTGCATTCTAAGCCATGCACCACGTGCAAAGCACGTGAGCGCTAGCAGCGCTGCACTCTAAGCAGCGCACCACATGCAAACCACGTGAGCGCTAGCGCTAAGAGCGCTGCAATGCAAGCAGTGCGCCACGTGCAAAGCACGTGAGCTCCAGCGATAGAACAAAATGTTCTCGGCTCTTAGATCAAAGATCCAACGAACATGATTAAAAATCATTAATTGACCAGAATAAAATTCTGTCGAGGAAGCATTCCTCAGAATCTTTCCAAACAGAAAAGATTGTGCTCTGAAAATCAGAGCACCGTTGGATCAATGATCCAAGGGTGATTAAAAAATCACCAAAATACAGAATAAATTCTGTATGGGGAAAATTTCCCAATCTTGTTAAAAAAAAGAAGATTGCCTTCTGTAAATCAGAAGCCCGTGGATCAAAAATCCAACAGGGGAAACATCCCCAAATCAATTAGAGAAAATATCTCTTCAACCGATTCAACAAATCAGCCTACCCTATATAAAGGCCCCAAAACTTCAAGTCTCACAGAGAGGAACCCCCCCATAAACTTTGAGAAGTTTCAGAGAGAAGAGCAAGCTGTCAACAGAAGAAGAATTTCTTCAAGGTAAAATAAAAAGATCAAAGTATTTCATCATAAAAAGAACTTAGTTCTTATGACAGATCATAGATCTATAAGACAAATTGTCTTTCACAACAACTCATTATAAAAAGGGGGAGAATAATTCGATTCTCTTAGGATCACAGATCTATAAAGGCAAAGCCTTTCACCAAAAACATAAAAGATTGAAACATCTCCTATAAAACAAGAACTTTGTTCTTAGATCCATGAGACAAAGTCTCTTATAAGAGAGAATTCAATTCTCAGAGCGCAAAGCCGCATAAAAGAAACCTAGCGCTCTAATTAAAAGAAGCGCCTCAGCACTTCAAATCTAGCGCACAGCGCTGCAGAGCCTTAGCGCTCCAAATTTAAAGAAGCGCTTTGCGCTCCAAAATTTCACAAGAAGCGCTTTGCGCTCCAAATTTCGTAAGAAGCACTTTGCACTCATTGACTGATGCTCAACGCCAAGTGTGCCACGTGCTCCTCACGTGTGCGCTACTTAACAGAAGCGCTTTGCGCTCATTGACTAGCACCCAACGCCAAGCGTGCCACGTGCTCCTCACGTGTGCGCTACTTAAACAGAAGCGCTCCGCGCTCTTTGACTGGCACTCAGCGCCAAGCGCGCCACGTGCTCCTCACGTGTGCGCTAAAAGAACATAAATTGTTCTATAAATAAAGCCTAGAGCCATAATGAATGCTCAGCATCCAATAAAAGACAAAAATATTGTCAGGGCCCAAACCGATGCTCATCATTGTTAAATGTTCAACATTTTAACTAAATGGGCCGAGCCCAAAGTGGCCACAGAACCCTAATTCAGATTAATTGAGCCCATATGCTCATAAATCTTTGATCTTAGTCCCAAAATTGGACTACAGATCTCCCAACAATTATTGGTTCAAGGGTACATCTCTTCACTCCTCTGATATTTGTCGATGTAATCCTTCAACGTCTTCAGAGAGGTGACGGGTCCCGACAACCAGACATTCCACGGACTATGATTTCCTTAAACTTTATGGACTGTGAGGTCCTTAAACTCATAGACTATGATGTATTTACACTTTACAGACTATAACGTCTTTAAACTATGGACTATGATGTCCTTAAACTCCATGGACTATGATGTCCTTAAACTTTTGGACCGCAATATCCCTAAACTAAAACAATAGAGCCCAAATGCTCTTTTGTTGGATCTAAACGATCCTATTGAGTAGATCTTAGTCTAAAATTAGACTAATGTATCCTCAACAAACGTTTAAGTTGAGCTTAGTCTCAAATGAGATTAACGATCCTTAAACCCAACCCAAACCCAAATTTAAGAAAATACGGATTTAGACTAATCCACGCCCTACGGGAGACAACATAAATTAGTCTCCATATACAATCCACGGGCAACCAAAAACAAAACAAACATACACGACACGAAGTGACCATCTGGAGAAGGAGAAAGTGGTTACCGCGTGCGGTGGCGTAATTAGCTACAGGGGCTTGCGCCGCAGGGAAGAGCGTCCCTACAATCAAAAAACCCTCGCAAACGAGGAGGAATCTGATAAAGCCTGCTACAACGGCCGCATCTGTCTAAACCTTCGATACATGGTGCCATAAATCAATTTTTCATCTTCGGAGAGGTGGACGGATAAAACCAAATAGCATCTGCCTTCGAAATTCAGGCCGGACGTCCAAACGTCCCGGTCGCGTCTTTTCGGCGGAGAACAATCAATAACAACCCAGCTTTCACTTCCACTTTTCCTTCCACTTCTACTTCTACTTCTGATCCTACTTCGTCCACCACACCACCTTCTTGCCAGCCTATTCTTCGTTTTCCCCAAGGCTCGAACCCTCAGCATACCTCTTCTAGTCAACCAAAGACGATCCCCACTCTTATTCTGGGATCAGTTCTACACACACCACCTTCTCCAATGTTGGACCCAGCTATTATTGCTAAAGCTCCTTATCAGAATCGGTTAAGGGGAAACAAATCAAGTCCACATATGGAGAAGATCATGGAAATGTTTAAACAGGTTAACATCAATATCCCTCTCCTAGATGCTATTCAACAAGTCCTATCTTATGCAAAAATTCTTAAGGACTTGTGCACTAGGAAGAGGAAGACTCAAGTGCCCAAAAAGGTATTCATGACAAATAATGTTAGCACTGTGTTTACCCCACAGTTACCAAAGAAACGTAAGGACCCTGTATGTCCTACACTATCGATTTCTATTGGGGTTAAAAACATTAACCGTGCTCTACTTGACCTTGGCTTAAATGTTAACCTTCTTCCATATTTTTT
Organism: Agapanthus africanus; assembly: GCA_030015575.1. Taxonomy (NCBI): domain Eukaryota; kingdom Viridiplantae; phylum Streptophyta; class Magnoliopsida; order Asparagales; family Amaryllidaceae; genus Agapanthus; species Agapanthus africanus. The sequence goes on along the minus strand of JASDDO010000019.1, from coordinate 604,638,610 downwards.
TTACGAGCAGTTAGGGATTGGAGAGATAAAACCAGCTCATTGCACTCTCCAAATGGCAGGCCGTTCAATCACCAAACCTAGGGGCGAACTAGAGGATGTGTTGATTAAAGTCGGGGAATTTATATTCCCTGTGGACTTCATTTTTCTCAATACACAACCTGTAGCGAACCCAAGGAACCAAATTCCGGTGATTCTGGGTCGACCATTCCTTGCCACTTCCAATGCTATCATTAATTGTCGAAATGGTTCTATGAACCTATCTTTTGGAAAAATGACAATTGAACTTGTAACGTTTCATAAATCGTTTTGCGATTTTTCCCGTTTTAGGGCAAAATTGTCGGTTTTTCCCGTTTTAACCCGATTTCGATCAAACGTCCGTATAAACTTACCGGCACCTTTTTTAGCTAAAATAAAGCTTGTGCGTGAACTTTAGGGGTATTTGGGAGGTTTTGGTTCAGATAGAATTTTTCCCAAATAAAATATTATTTTAGCCGGTAAAATATGCACGTAAATCGGGAAATTTCTTCTAAATGAAAATTCTTGGAAATCATCACCACAATTATTTTAGAACCTTCTTTTTAAATATCTAGATTTTTATGGTGAAAGGATTTATTTTTTTAAAAAAATAAAGAAAAAGAAAAGTAGTGTGAATATAAGCATTTTGTTTTATTATACTATTATTCTATTTTCTTCTAGAAAATTCTACAATTCACCAAAAAAAAACCACACTCCCTCATGGCCGGCCACTACTTGTTCTTGGCTGCCCATTTCTTTTCTCACTCTTTTTTCATCATTTCTTGCACAAATAAATCATGAAAAATCCAATTTAATTCATAGAAATTCAAATAAAATCCAAAACCTTCTTTCTTTTTCACAAAAGTTGCTTGGATCTTCATTCAAGTGAGGATTTTGGAGGCTAAAGTTTGGTTTTATCCTTGATTCAAGTGGTGTTCTTGAAGGTATAAAACCCTAACCCTAATCACTAATTGTTAGTTTAAATTTTTATGCTAGCTTAATTAGATATTAGTTTAAGCTTTAAATTTCATGTTTCAAAATTCTAGAAATGGTTTTAGAAATTCAAGTTAAGGTTAAAGCTTAATTTAAGTGTTTAATATTTAATTGAAGTGTTAATTTGTGAATTGGAAAAGCTTAACCTAGTAGAAAATGCTAATTTTTGTTAATTACTACTTTGTCTGATTAAGGGTTTTTGCTTACTATGTTTTTGCTAAAGTTTAATTAAGCAAGTTTAAAAATATAGAAATGGTTTAATCTTACTATTTGAAGATATTTGTAAATTATAGTTTTGGTAAAACTTGTAATTTTGTACTAAAAAGATAAATACTGCTTACTAGATTTTGGTAACTTTTAGGCATGGGTTTCTTTTGACGTTGCGACGTTATTTATATTGAGACCACGTTTATTGTTGTGTTTTGAATGCGCGATCAGGATGATCGGAATCTAGACTAGGTGTTTCGTAGTTTGGCGACCCTAGTTAGGATTTTTGGCCGATGTCGTGCGCGTTAGATGCGCTAAGCGCGCAGTGTAATTTTCAGGGCGTTATTCTTGCATTTCGATATCGTTTCGTCGATGTAGAATATATGCTTATGTGATGTGTTTGTGAAATTTTAGGTTCGCAAGCGGGGACTTCGGACGCTACGACAAGGGAAAACAGGTGGTAGGTTTCACCTAGCTTGGAGCGTTGGTGAGTAGATTTAACATGTACAGGGGAATCGCCCGCATGGCGTTATGCGTCAGGGCTAGAGATTTTATTACTTGTCGCATATTCTACGTTATTGTTAGAATTGCGCCTTTACCCTATTACTTAGATGTAGTTGTGCCTGGACTAGTATCCTTAGGACACTGCACATATTATTGACGATTCATGTTGCACGAGCACTGATTGTATGCTACACACACCGTCAATAATTGTCATGTCACGCATAACCCACTTATAGATATGATATTGCTTGGTTAGGGACATTGAGACTTTGATTCATATTTCCTTACGCATTGACTTATAGCATACCTGTATACCTACATGCTTACACATATGTTCTGACATACTTACATGCTAGTTACCTGTATACCTAAAGAGTATTGTACCATTAGTGATAAGTACATGCACACTTTATGACATAGCTACAGGTATACCTTGCACACCTATTTCACTTATACCCAGGGGGTATACTACATCATTACTTATAGGTAGATACATATATCTTGCTATACCTTTATGTTGCACATATATCTGGTTATAGCTACATGTTTACCTTTACTTGATGTTATTTTAGAATTGGAGAGATTAGGAACTGCATGATATTATATTAACTTGTTACAGTTAATTGCTGCTTTTCCTCTATATGCTCGCATTTCAGATTTATGATGCGTATACTTTATTCATGGATTTTCGCATTGAGATATGGATTTTTCATGATGTTTTCTGGATTTGGGAACCGTGGTAGTTCATGAAATTATGCATTATTTGAAAAACCCGGTTTCTCTTGATATGATATTTCAGCAGCCACCATGAGATTTGTCGTTTACAATGTGTATACCCCACGCGAGGAAAGGAGGGGTCCGTGTGCGGGTACATGGTGGGGCCCGGAGGTACCCCGAAGTAAGAACGATGTCGTGGTGTCAGGCGATGAGGCTTATAGGAACCATACTATCCGGTGACAGGACCAATGACTCAGCGGCTATGATGTGGATACCGACGGGAGTCATGTACATATGGATACGTCGAGAGGCGAGGGTCAGAGCTAGGCACTCGAGCTTTCGGGATAGCGTATGATACGTACCTATCAGGGGGCCAGTCATGGAGACAACACCTGATGGATCAGCATTTCTGTGTCGATGCTTGGCACATTGGTTTCATGATATTTCTAATTACTCCTTTGTATATATAACAGGGGATTGAGCCGCTGTTATATATACCCTTACACCAATATTAGTGGAATGGGACGCTAATATATGTGTATTGACCTCATCATATTTATTTACGCCATTATATTTAGGATGTTAGAATTTTTCTTGAGATTTGACTCGGGATATAAGAGATTCATTTGAGATTGGATACTGGATAAATATGTGAGATCTACTTACTGTTGTATATTCGAGATATGTGACATATACTTGATATGGTACATACGAGATATGTGAGATCTACTTGATATTGTACATTCGAGATATATGAGATCTACTTGCTGTTGTACATTCAAGATATGTGAGATATACTTGATATTGTACATACGAGATATGTGAGATCCACTTGATTTTGTACATTCGATATATACGAGATATACTTGATGATTGTACATACGAGATATGTGAGATATACTTGATGTTGTACATTCGATATATGTGATATACTTGATATTGTGCAATTGAGGAGATGTGATACTTAGATGATATGAGAGCCAATTTGGGGGCTGATTTGAGGAATTGGGATTTGAATTGTCTTGCTGGATTGTGATCCGACCACGATGTCAGGATTCCGTGGAAATGACATACTTCACTCCATACCTCACCTTTATCTGTTTGTGCACTGCTTCATGTACTAGTAGTACCTGTTAGTGTACCTTTCATGATTGTTGCACATTTACATTCTCATATCCCTATCGCATGATTAATGCATACAGTTGTCATATCATTATTGCTTTATATATATTGGTTGTACCTGCTAGTGTACTTTCCATTATTCTGCATTCATATGACATGTTATTACTGTTAATTGCATATCTTAGATTCACGCTTTACGTGCATACTTGCGATTACCTGCATATGTTATTTACTATTCACGAGTTGGCAACTCACCCCCGTTGTGCCACAGTGTTTGCAGGTGTTCCTCAGGATAGTCAGAGGCAGGCTATTATCACACATCTTATCATCTTTTGCTACGGATACCGCATCAGCTCACAGTGTGCAGTTTGCTTAGGTGGGTTTTGTGGTTATTCGTGTATTGTATATTCGTTGTATCCCTGTACTCTCCATCCACTATTTTCATATTGACTTAGAGGCTTGGTGAGGACGATGTTGTATATTATGTTGGATTTGTTGTCTTTTATACAGTTTCCTTTCTATCATCTTCTATTTCTTCGCTACGGCGTCGTATATTTGTTGTGGTGGTTGTTTTCCGCCTTTGGGCGTGGATTTGCTCCCGTTGGGGATGCTTTACTTTATATTTATGTTGTACCCATTTTTGGGGTTGGTTTTTATAAAGGAGGTGCTGCCGAAATTTTCAAGAAAGAAAATTGGACTTAAAGAATTTATACTTGAGATTTTTTTTAAGGTTTAAACAATGTTTTCTTATCTTTTCTTGTCTTTTAATGGTTTAGATTTCTGGGTTTTGGCTTTCTTTTACTGCGTTACGCCTGTAGACGTTGCGTAGTATTAGGACCGTCACGTGCCAATTTCGGGTCGTGACAGAACTGAACATTTACAAAATTGGAAGTCAGCCGTCTGAACCCTCTGCTCACATTCTTGATGTTTGTTCTGTCCACGAGATAACTCCCGAAAGATGCGAAGTTGATGAACTTTGCTTTGATGATCTCGATGACATTAGCACATCAATGTTTGATCTTGCACATCTTAGTGAGGACACTTTTGACGAATACACTCTTGAGTCTGAACCTTTTGACTCATCACTTTCCGAGTCTGTATCCTTTGCAGGCTACGAGCTTCTTCGTGAATCTGAATGTCATTCTTTTACCCCCACCTTCTATTGTCTCTCCGCCGACAATAGATCTCAAATTATTATCTTCTCATCTTAAATATGCATATTTAGGTGAGAATGAGTCTTTATCGATAATCATATCCGCTTCTCTAGCCTCAGAGCAAGAGAATGCGCTTTTGACGGTCTTGTGATCTAATAGTCAGGCTTTTGGTTGGACTATGGTTGACATTAATGGGATTAGTCCCTTGATTGTTGAATATCATATACATCTGATGGATGAAGCCAAGCCAACCCGAGAACCACAGAAGCGAACTCAACCCATTTCGCATCTGCGCATATGAGAGAACGGCATATCCGAGCCATCCTATCAATGAAAGACTGTGGGTCCTCGGCTGCATCGGTGCCTATGAAGACCGGAGGCTTCGCCTCATAAACTCTGACAGCGATACCGTAATGACCTTTGTAGCTGTAGGGGCAACTGCCTGTGCTGTGGGTATCACCGCGGTCTCTGCAACGGGTGGAACTACCTCTGGTCGCTGCGCTCGAAGTGTCTCAACTAGAGATCCCATCATCTGGCGCATCTCCTGCATACTAGACCCTACCACCTATCGCATCTCCTGCATACCATCCCCGAACATAGCAATCTGGTCTGTCGGAGGAGGAACAGTCTGCTCTGGTGCAACGGGTATACTGCCCGGATCTGTCCTCATCTCAGACGAATCAACTCTAATCTCGGCCCTCGCGGCCGCTCTCTGCGCCCTTGTAATCTTAGGTGGCATAATGGCTAAAAGAAGAATAGGATTCGATAAGGATACGGAAATCGAATCAGAAGAATGTATATACTCATGAAGGAATTTTAAATCAATAAGTCCTAAGGTCTCTTAGGCGGAGTACCGTGTCGTGAGTATGTCGCGGAATATACGCACGCTACGCCACTCTGCTTCAGCTACCTACTCCATCATACCCGGGTCATCCTGCACTCCGAAAGGTAAAACCTACGCTCTGATACCAACTTTGTCACGACCCGAAATTTCGACTCGTGACCGGCACTTAACCACGCAACGTCTACAGGCGTAACGCGACTAAGTAAGCCGAACCCAGAAATCAAAACCATTTTAAAAGTAGTGAGTGTTGAAAACATTTGATTAAAACATTTAGAAACCTTCAGTAATTTAATAAAGTTCTTTAAAGTTAAGTTATCATCTTAATAATTTTGGCAGCATTTCCTTTGTAAAACTAACCCCGAAGTCGGGTGTACAACAGGATATAAGTGAATATGATATACAATGAAAATAAAGCATCCCCAAATGGGAGCAATCATGCCCCACGGCGGAAACCAACACCATAAGAGTAATATACGACGCAGTAGCGAAGAAATGAACAATAAGTGAAAAACATCACAGAAAGATAAAAACTGCATATATAAAGTCGACTCCCACGAGCTCAACACCAGAAAACAAATAATATACATCGTCATCCTCACACTGTCTCTAAGTCAAATACATATAAAGGTAGATGGAGAATACTAGATACAAAAGTGTGTACAATAGAATAACCAGATACCACAACCCACCTAGCAGCAAAACAGCTCTCGCACCAACTGTAGTGGTATCCGTAGCCAAAAGATGTAAGGAGGCAGCCTGTCGTGATGACTCTGAGGGGCAACCTGCAAATAATGTGGCACAACGGGGGTGAGTTGCCAACTCATGAATAGAGATAACATGTAAAGGTAATCGCGAGCATGCACGTACTGCGCTACTCTATCAAATGCCAGTAGAAAAAGTCTATATGCGATAAGCAGGATGTGCATAATCATGCAAGTGCTCGGTTAAGTAAAATAACTACAGCATGAGATACATAATAATAAATGCTGAGCATGGGATGAAATAACATCTACACGGAATGTCAACGTGGAAAAATAATCGGTGCCCATCAATACACCCAAATCACAATAAACTCAGGCGCCGACACTCCCATCGGCCCTCAAATCCTGTAAATCTCAGAGAATCACGAATGCCCAACATCGGCACTCAAATATCATAAATACTCGTGTCCAGCATCGACACGCAAATCCTCATATATCGGGCTCCGTCTGTCCGGATTAGCCCATGGGCTCCGTCTGCGGTATCGGCCCTCGGCCCCGGCAGTACGGGTCATCCCGCATCCGTCTATCGACTCTGGTCAGTATCCTCCGGATAACCGCTAAGTCCAACCAATCACCGGTAGGTAGTGGTCCCGCTGTCGGGCTCATCGCTTGCTGCACGACAGATCCGTTCTCGTCCCAGGGTACCATATCGGGTCCACCATGTACCCGCAATCGGCCTCGTCCACTCCTCGAATCGGGTTTCATATGTCACTCTAGCACTGAGAAAACACATGGTGGACGCACTGAAATATCATATCAAGAGGAACCGGGTTTTCAAAACAGTGCATCTTTTCTTAAATAACCCCACGGTCCTCAAATCCAGAAGTCACATGAAAACCAAAGCCAATGCGTAATCCATGCGATGTAATATATGCATCAAAGTCATACTACAAGTAAAAGGGGAAAACGCTCTTTCAAATAGATTCAGTTTTCAAAAGATATCACGCGGTTCTTAGTTTCTACCAAAATCAGCTTATCTAGGTAGGTACAGTTGAAAATGCATGAGTATAGATATGCCAATGGTTACGTGCACAACAACAAAATAATGTCAAATCACATAGAAGATGAGCTACAGTATAATGATCATGGCAATTACTAACGGTGTGTGTGTAACATGCAGATTATTGCTCGTGCAACATGAACCGTTAGTAACAGTGCGGTGTTCTATCAATTCTAAGTTCATATACATATAACAGGGAATGCAGTATGCAACAAATAGTATCCATGAACAGTCAATATATGAAAATGTAATATGCTGCTACAAGGTCCTATCAGCCCTGACGCATAACGCCATGCAGGTGATTTCCCCGTAGATGTTATATCTACTCACCGTAGTCTTGCGCTAAGTGTAGCCGACGACTTGTTTCCCCTTCTTCGCGGCATCCGCCGTACTCGCCTGCGAACCTAGAATTCACCAATTATCACACATAAGCTCAAATCCATAAAAATACGACATTAAAGCCAACTAGTAACTCGCGTCGCGAACCAAGCGCGTGCGTGCGCGATACGCAAAAGCGTGTGATTTCGCGCCTGAAGCTACTCCGACACGTCGCTATACGCAGAAAACCCCAAACCCACACACGTATCACGTGTGTCACGAAGGTTTAAAATACGAGAAATAGGGTATTTGACTCCAGATTTTGATACAGGAATGATTTTACAAAAATATATATACCACAGTTCATAAAATAGTAGCAGACTCCTGCTGTCCAAACCCCAACCCCCAATTCACCCATCTAGCCGCAATTTGCGGCCAGAATACATTTTCCGACGGCCAGGGTAGGGAGATGGGCTTCCGGGTTTTGTGTGTGCACTCTATACCCCATGTACATGCTACAGTAATTACATATTTAATCTGAAGCAACTCGGGTAGCAGCAGATTCAACAGAGCCCTTTTTCTACTTAAAAACCACATTTTAGCACTAAAAAGATACTTTAGGGTATTATTGTGAAACCTGAAGCAAACCCCAGTTTAAAACCACCCTAACAACTTATCACCAAGCTAACCAAGCCATAAAAATGTTAATTTTAACATAACTTCACTAAATCCCTTCATTAGCTCTAAAAAAGCACAAAAATGTGATATTTTGCTGAAAATACTACAAGTTATGGAGAAAGAGTGTTAAACATGAGTTGATACCTTCAAAAGACCTTAAGAAACACCAAAAGTTCCAGCTCTAATCTCTAGTGTACAGATTTGCTCCAAACACCTCAAAAGAGCCACTAAACCAAGGTTTGTGTGAAGGAAAAATGAGGTTTTTGTGTAGGGTTTTGAGCATGAATCAAAAGAGAGATGAAAAGAGAAAGGAAATGAAGAAAAATGTTGTGGTTGCTGCTGATGTTTCTGCAAAATTCAGAAATGAGAGGGAGGGGAAAAAGAGAGAAAACAATGGTAAAAAGTCAATTTTTTTCACCTAACCACCATGTCTCATTTTCTATTTGGATTTTGAATTTTTAAAGGGGTTTTGACTTGGTAAAATGGTGGGGATAATGAACCATGCAAGAGAAATAAAATGGTTAACATGTTACACTTTTTAACCAAATCACAAAATATGGGAAGTGTGCATGTGTACACTAACGCAAAAATTACCAATTAGGGGGACACGACTAAAATATAATTAGTAAACCCTATATATACATATAAATATATATATATATATATATATATATATATATATATATATAACACTTCACAACACAATTATCACTAATTAAAATGGAAGATAAGATATTCGGGTTTTTATTAAAAACACGCAAAATTGCTAATTATCGCGAAAATATCTTAAACGAATTTCAAAGTGTTACAATCTACCCACCTTAAAGAAATTCGGTCCCCGAATTTAAAAATCTAACTACACTTACCTTCGAAAAGATGGGGATACTTCTTCCGCATCTTGCTCTCGGTCTCCTAAGTGACCTTCTCGCTGCTCGGACCACGCCAAAGTACTTTGATGGACGGTATCTCTTTCGATCTCAATTTCTTCACTTGTCGATCCAAGATGATCACCGGCTGCTTTGCATAGGAAAGGTCGCGCTCAAGCTGGATCGTCGGGTGCTGAATCGCATGCGAAGGATCATGACGATACTTGCGGAGCATCGAAACGTGAAATACGGGGTGCACTTCTAGAAAACTGGGCGGAAGGGCTAACCGATACGCAACTGCACCAACACGCTCGAGGATCTCGAAAGGGCCCATATATCTGGGACTAAGCTTCCCCTTCTTCCCAAATCTCATCACGCCTTTCATTGGGGAGACCCTCAAGAAAACATGATCACCAACAGAAAACTCAAGTCTACGCCGACGACGGTCCGCATAAGATCTCTGCCTACTCTGGGCTGCCCTCATCCTATCGCGAATCAACTGGATCTTCACGGTCGTCTCCTCAACAATCTGTTGCCCTAAGATACTGCTCTCACTAAGCTCTGTCCAACAGGCGGGCGATCTGCATCTCCTCTCATAAAGAGCCTCAAATGGTGCCATCTGAATGGTCTCCTGGTAGCTGTCGTTGTAGGAGAACTCTACTAAGGGTAAATGATGATCTCAGCTACCTCCTAAGTCTAAGACGCATACTCTGAGCATGTCCTCCAGAGTCTGAATAGTCCGCTCTGACTGTCCATCGGTCTGCGGATGAAATGCTGTGCTGAAACTCAAGCGGGTGCCCAAAGCCTCCTGAAGCCTCTGTCGTAGTCGGCTGGTAAACTGGGTGCCTCTGTCGGACACGATACATGTCGGAACTCCGTGTAGTCGTACAATCTCTTCGATGTATATCTGGGCATACTGAGCAAATCCAAAAGTCGTCTTCACTGGTAGGAAGTGAGCCGCTTTCGTCAAACGATCCACGATCACCCAGATAGAGTCATACCCTCGACTAGTCCTGGGTAGACCCACAATAAAGTCCATAGAAATTTGTTCCCATTTCCACTCTGGAATAGGTAACGGCTGTAGCTCTCCCGCGGGCCTCTGGTGCTCAGCCTTGACTTGCTGACAAGTCAGGCATCTCGACACGAAATCTGCGATGTCCCTCTTCATTCCGTCCCACAAGTAAACATCCCTCATATCATGGTACATCTTGGTGGAACCTGGATGAACACTATACACCAATCGATGTGCCTCCTCAAGAATCTCACGTCCCAGTCCCTCAGCATCTGGTACGCACAGTCTAGTCCTAAATCGTAGTATCCCCTGATCATCGATCACGAACTCGGAAAATCTGCCCTGTCCAATCTGTGCCCTGATCTCTGAACATCGGTCATCACTGTATAGTGCCTCACGTATACGGTCAAGCAACTGTGGGCGTGCAGGAACATGCGCAATCTGTCCTCCGATCGGCGTAAACTCGAACTGTACCCGGCTGTCGCATAATGTAACGTTTTCAAAATAATAAAATATGATTTTTGGGAATTTTTATAATTTAATATTATTTTAATGAATATTTTAATATTTTGGTATAATTAAATACAAATAAACGAGGAAAAATTATGGAAAATCCTAAAATAGTGTATTTTATGGAATTATGCCATTTTAAAGTTTTTAAGATTAGTTATATGATAATATAGTGCTAATCGCGATTAAAAATCGCTAATCGGATTTTTAGCATTTTTGTGTAAAAATGTGCACATATTATTTTCCACACTTGTTACACTTGTGTTACATTTCTATTGTCATGGTTGTTCATTTGGGTTCACTATTGGAGTGAGAAGAAAGGGAAAAGAAAAGAAAGAAAAAGGTTGGAATGATTATGAGAGAGAGAGAGAGAGACCAAGTCAACCCTCACTTTATGAAGCATACTCCCATCATTTTCCCCTTCTCATTCTCTCTCCTCTCCCTCTCTTTGAGCTGCAGCTGCCCCTCTCCCTCTCTCTCCCTCTTCATGAAATCCTAGATCCACAATGAAATCAACACCAAAACCCCATTCCCACCTCACAAACTTGCTCCCAAGCTCACTAGCTACACTTTGAACCTAGCAAGATTGGATTTGGAGGACTTTAAGCAACTCAAGAATTTTCTTGAGTTGCCAAAGGAGGTAATTTCTGCACCTATTAGAGTAGTATCTCATTTCTTGTGCATCAATACTAGTTTCATATCGATATGGTGTTATTTGATGGATTTGTGAAACTTCAAGTTAGGGTTTATATGAGATCTGAAATTAAAGATGAAATTGAGACTTGTGGTGACCTTAGAAACCCTGGTGTGATGTTATTTTGGATCAAACCTGAAGCTAGAACACAGAATACGGATTTCTGAGACGATGTCGGGGGAAAACTGTGAATCTGTGATCGTATTTAGGAATCTGCTATCACCCCGAGACCCCAAAAATAAAACTGAGTTGACAGTAAGATGTGCAGGAACCATGGAACCACCACACCAAACCCTAGCCCCCAACTCCAAAGTACGGCCGCCAATTAATTCCTTCTGGCCGCAAATTGCGGCCAGACCAGGAGGGAATTGCCTCGATTTTGGTGTATGGCTCTATTTCCAGTAGTCTTGACTCTGGGTATGTCTAGTTTTGACTGATTCTAGTTAGGGTAAAATCTGGGTTGATTTGCTTGAGTTGGCGTATGATTTACGACTTGTTTTAGCATGGATTTTGGTGTTTGGTGATACGTTTCTGTCGGGTGGCGTTTGGACGTCAACGACCAGTGGATATTGATCGTGTTTACATGCGAGACGATAGGTTTTTACCTATGCGAGTAGCGTGTGCTATTTTGGTTTCCGATGTGATTTTCATGTGCTTTAGCGTTGTGATATACTTGTAGGTACCCTACGTGATGTTCAGGCGAAGAAGATGAAGATAGCGACATCGGCATCGGCACATGAGAAGCAAGGTGAGTAGATTTATATCTACGGGGAGAAGTCGGGTGGATGGCGTATAGCACCCCCGCAGTCCGTGGTGATGTATACGAATACGTATACACACATATATTTATTATGTGTTGTTATGATTATTGATGATAAGGATGTATTGGTTTAGTATAGTGCGAACCCTAGAGTAGTGGACGCACGCACACATACACATACACATATACTGGCATACATTCTTTCATTTATCTGTGCGCATATGGAGGTGTGTATATCTACACATGGGTATGGGACTATGTATTCATATACGAGATTTGAGGATGATACGTGGAATTGAGATGAGTCGATGAGATTTGATTTGAGGCCGTGAGATTCGGCGATATGACAGAGTTCGTATTTGAAATGTGATATTGACTTAGATTTAGGTGGTTTTCATACCCCTCCCGATTGACCTGATTGTTGGGTCCGTAGTTCGCATAGTAGGCGTTAGACTAGACCCGAGTCATACCTATTTCAAAACTAACGAATCGGGGATATTTTAAAGATAGGCAAAAGGGTTTCTACGGATATTTTCAAACGACACATCTTTTCTTAAAACACCGTAGCCCTTGTTTTACCAAAAACCCTGATTCGTCTTATTTCAAAAAGGCAAGGCTGCATGATATATTTATTGAGGCAGGTTCTTTACTGTTGCGCTGATTATTCGATTTCCGCATATTCATGCTATTTGCATTGCATTGCCTGTGTTTATTGATATATTACAGTCATGCTGCTAGGACACCAGCACCATTATCGATGATGCGTATGTTCCACGTACACTGTTTGCCGGCTCACACACTTCATCATCGATAATTGCCATGTCATTACACTGTAGTACTGTTGCATTCAGGATATGATTCTTGCAGGACAGACTGATGTGCTTACATTTCTTTTACATGTCACATACATCATGCTTTCTGATTATACGCATTGAGATATGTTGTTTCCATGATATTTCTGGTTTTGGGAACCGTGGGTGTTTCAAAATGGAATATGTAACTGTTTTAAAACCCGGTTACCCTTGATATGATATTTCAGTGCGTCCACCATGTGTTTTCTCGGTGCTGAGAGCGACATGTGAAACCCGATTCGAGGAGGCGGATGAGGCCGATTGCGGGTACATGGTGGACCCGGTATGGTTCCCCGGGGCAAGAAATGTTTTTCGTGGAGTAGACGATGAGCCTAGCACGGTGGCGAGTACCTACCGGTGATTGGTTGGACCTGGCGGTTATCCGGAGGATACTGACCAGAGTCGATAGATGGATATGGGCGTACTGCTGGGGCCGAAGGCCGATTCCGCAGACGGAGCCCGTGGGCTGATCCGGACTGACGGAGCCTGATATATGAGGATTTACGTGCCGATGCTGGGCACAGTTTTCATGATGTTTTCGAGTGTCGATGCTGGGCACTCCGGTTCCATGATTTTGACATGTCGCGAGGGACACAGGTGGTTTATATCCTCATATTTCCATGCATATGCTGATGATATTTACATGCATGATGGTTATTGTCATTGGGTGACGAGTGGACGGGATCCACGTACATGCAGATTGATTTCATTGATTATACCTCACATTTATGATATGCTATTACCTGAGGCACTGGCATGAGCACTTGGCACTACACTCATGTATAGAGATTACATTGCCAGTTTAGCATGCTTCAGACTTATTCATATTGAGGTTTATTTATATCTGATCGTATTGACTTAGGATGGTCATACTTTCGATCTCTGCTTGTAGATATTTTTTATTCACGAGTTGGCAACTCACCCCCGTTGTGCCACAGTCCTTGGAGGTTTTTGCCGTACAGATTCCATAGCGGCATTTCTGGCACACTGCTTCCATATGGGTGACTTGCGTTGGTAGGTGGGTTCTTTTGTATCAGAACCGCTATTGTTCCTGTATTATTCATTGTATCTAGAAATTCCATCGACCAAAACTTGTATATTGTTTCAGACTTAGAAAACAGTGTTGTATTATTTCGACCTTAGAGTCGCGCTTGTAGTATTACGGTTTTCTGGCTGTTTTGAGTTTCTTTTTGGGTTTTGATCCTCGCCCTTTGGCGTTGTATAGTATTATTGCTTGCGTGGTTATGACCGTCGATTGACGAAGAGCTAGCTCCCGCTTGGGGATGCCTTTTATCATTGTATATATGTTATTCTTGTTGTACCCCGTTCGGGGCCAGTTTTTACAAAGGAAACTCTGCCGAAATTTTCAGGAAAGGTTACACATTTTAAAAATGCATATTCGGCTTAGTTATTTAAAAGCTTTGAGTTTCAAAACATGATTTCTTTACTTCTTAAAACCAGTTTTTCCTCATTTACTCCTTAAATGGTTTTAGATTTCTGGGCTTTTGGCTTACTTGGATCAGATGGAGTCCTATAGACTTCATAGGATTCAAGGGCCAGTCACGTGCTCTTTCGGGTCGTGACAAAGTTGGTATCAAAGCGCTAGGTTGACCTTGGTTCGAGTCTAAGTTTGACTATGTGGAGCCTAGGGCGTTATCTATATACGGAACTTAGGCTTGACCTTACGGAACTTAGACTTAGTCGAGGGGGTATTATACCCGAACTTTCGTCGCATAGGATGACCCTTGGTTGATGGAGTAGGTAGCTTGAGTAGAGGGACGTACCGTACGTATGTTCCGCGGCATACTTACGACACGCCACTCCGCTTAAGAAACCTTAGGATGTACATTTCCTAGCACAGTATTATATTCATTCCTATGATCTATCCTCATCGATACTGGTTATGGTTTTGCTGCCACGATTGCACGGGCAGAGTGAGCTACGGCTCGAGTTGTGTCAGCATGAGCTCGTCGTGGACGAGGACTGACCAGGGCATGATTCCAGAGACATACGATTGCACATTGAGGCGTCGTCTTTTTGTGTTTTCGCGCCATGAGCGTTGGATTGATCGCTTTTACGAGATTTTCCGGATATGCCGGTCGGCACCAGAGGATTGAGCCATTTATAAAGGCCAGCCAGGATGTGATGACTGTTGATATATCGCTTATCCAGGACGATCTAGGCACTGTTTAGCATATAGACGAATGAGCCAGTTGTTGCTGCGAGTGATGAGATATCGCCCAGATGATTGGAGCTACTGCAGCATGAGCATATACTTAGAGATATGATGGTGAATCGCTAGTCACCGAGGATGAATGACTAGGACATGTGGTTCGTTCGCTTATCCCGATGCGGGGTCACCAGATAGATTGATTCCAGCTAGAGACGACTTCAAGCAGATTCGTTGAGAGTCGATTGAGACGATCGAATGTCGGGAAACCATTTTCCAAGTTTAAAGTAGTCGGAAAAACATGCAAGCGATTCTATGGACCCTCTAGAAGAATGAAACCCTAACTCGACATAATGACCGTGTGAAAGCCTTTGAACCTTAGGGTTTGCAGCAGTTCCGCGGCTCCATTAGTGAGGCTTGGGTTTGCCCTTCTACGGCTAGACCAACGATGCTGTGGTATGTACTCGATACTATTAAACTGTACCCGAGATGTTGAGCTCTTGGGGGATTGTGAGGTTCTGACGAGTCGATCGGACGATTCGACATCATTCGGATATCATGTGATAGGACACTGCTTGGGAGACTCCAGATACGAGCATAGCCGTTGGAGCGCAGTCTGTGTAGCCACGATGAGATGAGTCCGAATCAGTCGATATTGAAGCAGAGTGGAGTAAAGAGTTCGCATGAGATTTTGACGAGATGACGTTCCACTCCGCTGACATCAAAGATACGATATGCACGCTGAGGATGTGTTCGGCTAGATATCTCCTACCGAGTGATGAAGATACCGAGTTCGTGATTTCGAGTCTGTGTGAGGGACTTCGGATGGACCGTAGCCGAGGGCATTTGTAACACTTTGAGATTTCGTTAGAATGTTTTTTCATGATAATTAGTAATTTTGCGTGTTATTATTTATGTGTGCGTAGGATTACTAGTTATATTTAGCCGTGTTACCCTAATTGGGAAATTTTCATTTGTAGTGTACACTTGCACACTTAGCCATGTTTTGACCTAGGTTAAAGTGTTAACCATTTCATTCATTCTTGCATGGTCTATTATTTTCCCCACCCTTTTATCTAAACAAAACCCTTTTTAAATATTCTTTTAGCAATAGAAAAATGAGGAGTGGGGGTTAGGTAAAGAAGTTGACTTTTGACCCTTTTCTTTCTCTCTTCTCTCTCTTCTCCTCATTCAGAATTTCCTGCAGAAATTCCAGCCAAAAACCCCAGTTTCTTCTTCTTCTCCTCTTCTCTTTTCACTTCCCTTTGATCTCTACACAAAACCCTACACAAATCAACACATTTTCTTCATAAAAACATAGAAAAAGGGGCTTTTTGAGGTGTTTGGAGGCAAATCTGCACACTTGAGGCAAGGGCTGAGAATTTTGGTGTTTCTTAAGGTCTCTTGAAGGTATATGGCTCATAGTTAACACTCTTTTCCATATCTTGTAGTATCCTAGCTAAAAATCATGTTTTTGTGCATTATTGGTGATATTAGAGGATATTTGTGAAGTATGTGATAGATTGGTGTTCTCATGGTTTAGTTAACTCTTTTAAGTGTTATTAGAGCTGTTTAGACCAGGTTTTGCTTCAGGTTCCACAAAAATAACCTAAAGTTTTATTTTTGTGCAAAAGTGTGAATTTTAACTAGAAATAAGGCTCTGTAGGATCTGCTACCACCCGAGTTATTTCAGAGCGAAACAAGATTTTACTGTAGCATACACAGGGGGTATTGAGTGCACACACCAAACCTGGGAGCCCAATTCCCAAGAGAGGCCGCCGGAATAATCATTCCAGCCGCAATTTGCGGCCAGATGGGTGAGTTGGGGGTTGGGGTTTGGGCCACTGGAGTCTGCTGTTATGTGGGTTATTTTGGTATATATATTTTTATAATATCTGTTCTGTATCAAAATTTGGAGTAGAATACCCTATTTCCCGTATTTTCAATCTTTCGCGACACGCGTGATACGTGTGTGTGGGTTTGGGGTTTCTGCGTATCGCGACGCGTCGGAGTGGCTTCAGGCGCGTAATCACATGTTTTAGCGTATCACGCACACGCGCGCTTGGTTTGCGACACGGGTTTCTAGGTGACTTTAAATGTCGTGTTTGTATAGTTTTGAGCTTATGAGTGATATATTGTGAAATTCTAGGATTCGCAGGCGAATGCGACGGGCGCCGCGAAGGAGGGGAATAAGTCGTCGGCTATACCTAGCGAGAGACTACGGTGAGTAGATTTAACATCTACGGGGATATCGCCCGCATGGCGTTCTACGTCAGAGCTGATAGGATCTTATAGCTACATTTCCATACATTGACTGCTCATGGCTACTATTTAGTGCATACCACATTCCCTGATGTATGTATATAAACTAGAATTGATATAACACCGCACCCTTACTAACGGTTCATGTTGCACGAGCACTATCCTGCATGTTACACACACACCGTTAGTAATTGCCATGACACTCACACTGTAGAATTTACATCGGATCATTATGTTGTAGCTCATCTTTATGTGACTTGACATGATCTTCATACTTGATGCACATATCACATCGGATCATTGACTTGCATATTGGTTTGGATTACATGTGATTTCTGGATTTAGGAACCGTGGCTATTTCAAATATGTAATCATTTAAAAACCCGGTTCCCTTGATATGATATTTTGGTGCGTCCACCATGTGTTTCCTCGGTGCTAGAGTGATGTATGTGAACCCGAATCGAGGAGCTGGATGAGGCCGATTACGGGTACATGGTGGACCCGGTATGGTACCCCGGGGCGAGAACGGTTTCGCTGTGTAGTAGACGGTGAGCCTGGCAGAGGGACTACTACCTACCGGTGATTGGTTGGACCTGGCAGTTATCCGGAGGATACTAATCAGAGTCAATAGATGGATGTGGGATGATCCGTACTGCCGGGGCCGAGGGCCGATACCGCAGACGGAGCCCGTGGGCTGACCCGTACTGACGGGGCCCGATAGATGAGGATTTGCGTATCGATGCTGGACACGAGTACTTATGATATTTGGGTGCCGATGTTGGGCACTCGTGATTCTCAGAGATTACAGGATTAGATGGCCGATGAGAGTGCCGGCGCCTGAGCTATTTGGGGGATCTGGGTGCATTAATAGACACCGATTATATATTCCACGTTGACATTCCGTGTAGATGTTATATTGCCCATGCTCAGCATTTATTATTGTACATCATCCTGTAGTTATATTACCTGATAGAGCACTTGCATGATTATTGCACATACTGTTTATCACGCATTGATATCATCTGTTGGCTTATGATAGAGTAGCGTAGTACGTGCATGCTCGCGATTACCTTTATATGTTATCTCTATTCACGAGTTGGCAACTCACCCCCGTTGTGCCACAGTGTTTGCAGGTTGCCCTTCGGAGTAGTCGCGGCAGGCTGCGTTCTTGCATCTTTTGACACAGATACCCCTACTGTTGGCGTACTAGATCTTTTGCTGATAGGTGGGTTTTGTGCGGTATCTGTTTATCTTTCAGTTATGTACATTGTTGTATCTAGTACTCTCCATCTACCACTTATGTATTGACTTAGAGACAGTGTGAGGACGATGATGTATATTATTTGTATTCTGGTGTCGAGCTCGTTGTGAGCCGACTTACTTATGCAGTTTATTCTGTCTGCGATGTTCCCACTTGTTACTCTTGATCTTCGCTACGGCGTCGTATATTTCTATCTTAGTGATTGTTTACTAAAGATTTCTTATCACTTCTAAATGCTTCCATTTTAAAAACTTAAAACACTCTATACTTTTACTGGTTTGTTTTCTGGGTTTTCGGTTCACTTAGTCGCGTTACGCCTGTAGACGTTACGTGGTTAAGTGCCGGTCACGGGCCAAACTTAGGGTCGTGACAAAGTTGGTATCAGAGCGTAGGTTTTACTTTCGGAGTATAGGATGATTCTGGTATGATGGAGTAGGTAGCTACAGCAGAGTGGCGTAGCGTGCGTATGTTCCGCGGTATACTCACGACACGGTACTCCGCCTAAGCGACCTTAAGACTTATTGATTGAAATTCCCTCATGATTGTATACATCCTTGCGATTCAATTTCTGTATCCTCATCGAATCCTACCTTCTTTTCAGCCATTATGCCGCCAAGGACTACGAGGGTGCAGAGAGCGGCCGTGAGAGCCGAGGTTCGAGTTGATTCATCTGAGACGAGGACTGATCTGAGTAGTACTCCTGTTGTACCAGGACAGATTGTTCCCCTTACGACAGCTTAGATCGCTAGACTAGTGGTAGAGAAGCAGGGCTTGCGCCAGGCGATGAGCTCATTGGTGGAGGTCGTTCGAGCGCAGCGACAGGTGATTGTAACCCTGGTTACCCAGTTGTTCCTTGCGATCATCATGCAGTATTCCGTCCCCTACATAGCACCGGTGGAGGCAACCCCAGTTTACGGGACACGGATTCCAGAGACCGTGAGAGTTCCAGAACAGTTGAGGAATCGTACTGGTGTACCAGCCCAGAGCAGAGGCTTAGGACGAGGCCAGTTTTTTGGCTCTCATCCCCAGGGAGGACGGCAGCCAGCGCGTAGATGTTTACGATGTGGGAGCCTTCAACACCTCATCAGGCAGTACTCCTTCACACCACGTCAGGGTCGTATTCTGAGACGTCGTGGACGCGGAGGATTCGCGCAGAGGGGTCAGGTTAGTAGAGGAGGAGTTCGGTCAGTCGCAGATGAAGGACAGGCACAAGTTTTCGCTTCGACTCATTGGGACGCGAGGGCGTCCAACGCAGAGCTTTCAGGTACTCTTTCAGTATGTCCTTTGTTGCACGCGTATTGTCTGATCCAGATCCTTGTGCTCGTATGTTTCCACGTACTCGTACGTATCCACACACTTTGTGCTGAGTTTGGGTAGAGAGTCCGGTTTGCTTGGTTAACCGCTTGTTCTGACTACTTCTGTGAGAGAGTCGTTTGTTGCTAGGCACGTTTTCCGATCCTGTACCGTCCGTATTGGCGAGAGAGAGTTGCCGGTCGATTTGATCCTTCTTAAGATGTTGGACTTCGATGTTCTTTTGGGCATGGATTGGTTAGCCACGTGCTATGCTTCTGTTGACTGCCGCGAGAAGACAGTTAGATTTTGTTTTCCCGGCGAGTCGGTTTTTGTTGTGTTGGGGGACCGTGGTGCCGCCCCTCACAGTGTGATTTCTTATTTTCACGCGGAACAGCTTTTGAGGAAGGGGTGTCAGGGATTTCTCGCCTATGTTTGCGATACTAGAGCTACAGAGGTTCTATTGGATCAGGTTCCGGTTGTTAGCGAGTTCCCTGATGTGTTCCCTGACGAGCTTCCTGGGCTACCGCCCGAGCGTGACATTTCTTTCTGTATTGATTTGGTTCCTGGCACGGGGCCTATTTCTGTACCGCCCCGACGGAATTTAGAGAATTGAAGGGTCAGTTGCAAGATTTGCTGGATAAGGGACTTATTCGACCCAGTGTTTCTCCGTGGGGTGCTCCAGTCCTGTTCGTCAAGAAGAAGGACGACAGTTTGCGTCTTTGTTTTGACTACCGCCAGCTGAACAAGGTGACAGTGCGAAACAGGTATCCCTTGCCACGCATCGACGATTTGTTCGACCGGCTTCAGGGGGCAGGATACTTTTCGAGAATCGATTTGCGATCAGGCTACCATCAGCTGTGGGTTCGACGGGAGGACATTCTTAAGACAGCTTTCCGCACGCGTTACAGCCATTATGAGTTTTTGGTGATGTCGTTCGGACTCACCAACGCGCCAGCAGCATTCATGGACTTGATGAACCGTATTTTTACAGCCGTATCTTGATCTGTTCATCATAGTATTCACTGACAATATCTTGGTGTATTCTCGGAGTAGAGAGGAGAACGAGCAGCACCTGTGGATTACATGCAGACTGTTAGTTATATGTATGCCCTAGAGGCCATTACTATACATAGGATGTATATTGTAGTGGATGCTTGGACTTATATAAGGATGACTTTCTTGCTCGATATGATAGTATGCTATCTGGTTACTCTTTACCTTAACGTGTACACTGATTGTCTCTCTGTTACATGTTAGTAAAGCCCTTGGGATGTGTACTGGACTACCTAGACTATGATGCGGATCATACTAGTGGGGACATGGTAGTCCATAAGTACATCCTTCAAAGTCCCTAGTCGTGGGTGTATCGAGACGGGGCATCGATATACCAGAGTAGACTAGCGTATACCTTCTCGACCCATACAGATGGGCGATGGATGATCCCATATCCATTGGTGTTTGACATCAGAGATGATATACGAGTGCTCAGTGGAGACTGGGTACACTGGACGGACTCGCCGAGAATTCCCAGATGGTATTATACCTTACGTCAGATGGCAGTTCTCTGGTGACACTGGTACAGGTTAGTCTGTATACCCGAGATCGTCATAGAGTCTTGTATGATTCCCACTGTGCTTTGATTTCCATCATACCACGTCCAAGAGGGCATGCAAAAAGGTGGTTTTTGGGTACAGTCCCGAGTCACATGGAGGCAATGAGCGATAGGAGGCGTTTCGTCTCTCCCGGTATAGGGAGTTGATGTTGCGCAGTGCTCGATTGGCTATAACAGGAAGTCCTTGGCCAAGGCTGCTTTTGGGATTTACTGGTAAGTGTTACCAGTAGTTTCTCGACCCGTTATGAGCCTCATATCGACACGACTTATCGAGTTATTGGGGTCTGACGTTTACCACCCCTAGACGAGATATGCGACATATCAGACGAACAGACCAGACTGTACGGTAGTGTTACTCGTTGGATTCACAGGAGTGTGAGCGGGCTTGCTCGTTGATCTTCTGATCACTCAATACCTAGGTGGCCATTACGTTTAGCAGACCGCTTGCGGCTTGTGGGTGTTTGAAATGATCATCACCTACTGCCGGTGTATTGACGAGTCTTTAGAGTCCTACACAGGGGTTTCCTGGCTCAAGGGAAATGGAGTAGGAGCACTTATGTGATATGTACGGGACCGAGATTAATACGATATGAGATACCATATTCTATTCTCGCGATTTGTAACATTGATCGATTGTATGCGATATAGCCAGGTTATCGGATCAAGTGTTGATTCAATAAGTTGTTACTTTTGATATTAGTCGGTTATAGCCGGATTATTAAATCAAGAGTTGATTTAATAATTTAATGCATAATTATATATTTGATATATTACATTGCATTAACTAGTATTAGCTCACTTATGATTTATTTTCTCACTAGTTTGTGCACATTGTTTATATATGATATATGCAAGTGTACATGTATGTATCATGCTTGATGATACACACAAGATGGGTGTATGAGACTCATACCAAGATTAGGTTAGAGATTAGGGTTATTGTTTCATCTTAAGATTTAACAAAGGGTTTAACTTAGTCAATGTTATCAAGCTTGAAGAAGCTTGGAGAAGCTTTGACAAAGTCCACTCTTTTGTCATTTCTTTTCATATTCTTTAACCTAACCTTTAACCTAAAGCCTTGGTTAATTCTCTACATGAGTTAAGCATGAGGGCTTAACTCAACCATGGTGCTATTATTCATTTGGATAAGTTTTCATTTGGATGGATAATTTCTTTCTTCTTCTTCTTCATCATCAAGCTCCATCCAAAAGCTTACTAGCTCCAATGGTGCCTTGAGCAAAAGAGTGAGAAAATCAATTCTAAAGTGAGCCCACTTCCTATTTCTTCATTCTCTACCATTTTCCATGTAGTATAGGGTGTTCTCTTCACAAAGTTTTTGACCAAGTGAAGGAATAGCTTGAGTTTGAGTCTCCCCAACGTAGATCATCTTCGGCCTCGAAGTCAATGACCTAGCCCGATCATTTCTCCGACGAACCATCGCTAGAGTCCGGGATCCGATGATCGTAGCGGAAGGACGTCAACACGGAGCTTTTGAAGTGGAGGACCGAATCTACAAAGGTTGTATTTCCATTCACTTAGCAATAAAGTTGTTTACTTGCTTGCTTTTCGCCTTAACTTCTAGTTAACGATCTATATTAGGGTTTCTCGGCACCGGAAAATTTTTGTTTGGCATGGTTGATGCCTTGTGGAACCTCCTTTGTGTGTCTAGTAACCCTACAGTGGTATCAGAGCCTAGCTAGAGCTTTAGGCGAAGTGTTGAGGATGTTAGAAATCCGATCGAACCCCGAAACCCTAATTCTAACCCTTCTATGTACATTTTCTGAAAATGTGGATTTTTCCAAATTAAAAATGCTTAAAAAATTCAGCAGGCAATCATAAGAATTACAGTGCAAAACGACAAAACGTTGCGCCCAAACCGCCGCGGAACCGCGGCAGAACTTGGCTTCTGCGGCGGTTCCGCCGCCATATGGTGACGTAAGCCTTCACTTTTTGCACAGTAATTTCTTTTTCTAGGTGCTGTATTTTATGGGAATTTTTAATTTTTACTCAAGGGTTGAGTTTTTCTGGGTTGTATTAGGAGTTCGACGATTCGATCGGAATCTTTAACTTTGTCTGTGTTTTTCCAGATAATTTTTGAATATGTTAAAAAGTTCGACCGGATAAAAATACCCACTTTTTCCCCTGCCGGAAAATTTCCAAGTGTTGGATTTTTCTGTGGTTTAAGAACGTTCTAAGTAGTGCAAGTAACGCGATGGACCCTTTAGAAGACAACAAACCTTAACTCGATTATGTGACCGTCTTGAACTGCCTTTTGAACCTTAGGGTTTGGGGCAGTACGACGTGCCACATGTGAGGCGTTGGCTTGACCCTTCTACGGCTGGACCGTTGGTACTGTGGCATGAAGTGAATGCTTTTAAACTTGTTTCATTTGTTGAGCTGTTTCGGGTAAACTTGGGTGTTTGATTGTTCGATCGGAAAGTTTAACATTTTCTATTTTTCTGGAATTTGGTACAATTTTTGGAATCCACATGTAGTTATGAGATAACTAATATGAATGTTATAAACATAGCAGTTTAGTCTCACTTGATCGGTTGCCACGGAATTTTGATGTGATCAAAAGTCCGTCGCAATCACGTAGCGTACGCGGATACTCGCCGGATAAACTTAATAGACAGCTACCCCCCTTAGCCCCGACCAAGTGACTGTAGGAGAACCCCGTAGCCGAAAGCATCCGTTCGGGTGCTCGGGGTAGCGGTGTTCCGCCTTGGTGCACATCGTCGACGGTTTCGGGGGTGCGGCCGTCTACTAAAGTTTGCGACGAGCATTCGATCAGAATGTCGGGAATCCTGTTGAATTGCCCGACTTGATATTGAAAAGTGTTTTCGATAATGAGACTAAAATGCGGGGTTTATAATTGTTAGGCATGTGATGTCTAAGGAATTCATTTGATTAGGCATGCGATGTCTAAAGAGATTGCGGATTCCAACTGTTGTAGTTTTACACTTTCTTTTCTGCGACCGTAAGTGTAATATATGATATCGCCGGTTTCGTTGCTATATGTCAACGACAATTGGGATGCGCATATTTACTTACATTGATGACATGTGATGTTATGAGTTGCTGGATATGTTATATTGGATCGTCGCGTCTTGAATAGCCGGGGGTTTTATGTGAGATGAGAGTTTTTTCTATTTTCATTCATGTAAAATTTGTTGTATGTAATATTCTTTTATTGGGGCACTTCCAGGTTGCGGAAGATGTCACCTTTGTATATTATTTACTTTTCTGCACTAGGATAGACCCAAGGAGGAGAGCACAAGTAACCGGGTTCTGGAGTCCAGTGAGAGACCAACTCGAGGAGTCGAGTCCGGGTCTCCTAACTCTAGAATTGGTAGGGTTGCTTGCCGCTCTCGTAGGGGTCTAGGGGTGTGGGTTTGGCTATTCATCGCAACCGTGGAATCCGTATTTTATACAGGCTCGTATTAAAAACACGGACGTCCTAGTATATCCAATATTTCATATGTTTCTTCTGCTGCGATATCTGTGATGTGATCATTTGATGTTCTGTGATAAATACTGTATATGATATATATGATATATTATATAGACGTTACTTATGTTTTGCACTCGCGCTAGCCCTGCCCCGCTCTGCCGTTAGTTACCTAACCTAACGGTGCACGAGGGGACATCGAGGCGAATGTGGATGGCATAAGTGTACGTCGTATTTATCTGTAATGTTTAGGTGATTTAAATGATGGGACTTCATTAATATGATTAATGAAAGAAAAAGAAACCTAAAGATGTTGTGGAATCGAATTTTCAAAAAAAAAAAAAGGTAGCTACAGTTCTTGCTTTGCATCGCGGTGTTCCTTGTAGAACATCCTGCACCTTATTCGATAAGGAAAGGACCGAGATCCCTTCACCAGGAGTGACTCCTTTAGCAATAACTGGCAGATGCTACAACCCTCGGTTTGTCTTTTGATTGCTCCTATAGTTCTTGCTTTGCACAGCGGTATATATGATATATCCTGTACCTTATTCGATGAGGAAAGGGCCGACGATCCCTTCACCGGGAGTGACCCCTTTAGCAAAACTAGAAAAGCCTAAAAAACACTCCATTTTAAAATCATTTGATTCTACAACAATATCAAGTTCATCACGCAATAGGTTTTCAGAAAAACCTGTCGTAGCCCTCCATCATTTCAGATAAGTTGTATATAGTATTCGTGCTGCATTTGTTGGCTTTCGTCAAGGTGCAGTGTGCGGTAGCTATATGATGCTTATCTGCTGCATATGATGCAATTGGATTAGGGTAGTCGTACGGCTTTGTTGGCTTTCGTCAAGGGTCGTGCGGGTGGGTTTGATTCAATCAAGAAATGTACGGGTTGAACTTGACTAGCGGGCTATGGTTTGTTGGCTTTCGTCAAGGTCATAGCACGTTAGGGGCAAAATATTATCGGGAGTTTCAAGTGTTGAAATTTGCAATGAGATTGCATACCTTCTATGAGATAGTTGGATACCGATACCCACTGCGAGTAATTGTTACTCCTGGGAGAGTTTTACACATTACAATTAGCCGATCAAGTAGGTGTCTAGAAAGGTGTCAACGGGGTTACGCCTCTGGGAAAACGAGGTTTACTGTAATTAGGTCCGTGTGAAAGCACGGGGAACCTCCCTCAAAGTACCGACACTGGCCTGGCTGAAAGATTGGCGAACTTGTAACGTGTAATTAATCCCGGCTAGTCTTTCCTTTTAGGGTTTGAAGGAAGATTTGATAAAAACAGTGGGAGCCATCCTGATTAGATAAAATAATAACCAATCTGATCTTGCAAGAGCGCTCGCAGAGTGTTTTTGTAACATTTCAGAAAAATATAATATTATTTTGGGAATTTTATAATTTAATATTATTTTATTGAATATTTTACTATTTCGGTATGAGTAAATACCGATAAATGGGGAAAATTCTGAAGAAAAATTATAGAAATTCTAAAATATGTTAATGTAGGGTTTTTGGTAAAAAGTTTACCAAAATTGGTTTCTGATGATTTATCTGGTTTTATGAATATTTTATCGGAATTTTATCTGGGCTGCACACATATGTGCATGGTAGCTAGGGTTGAGCCTAGGGTTGAACCATGCTTAGATGACCATGGTGGATTAAACCTTATGTTTAAGTTAAGTATGTTGTTTAAGGGTGATTAGGGATAAGTTGACTTGTGGCTAGAGAGAGAGAGAAAGGTGGCTCTAGGATGTGTCATGACCTATCTCATTTCAAATCTTTGCTTTCCCTCATATCTCTCCCTCTCACTCACATCCTTCCCTCACATCTCCCACTCTCACACTCCACCATCCTACAACCCTACACCCTACAACAGCCCCCAATTGTTCAACTTTAGCAACCAAACTGCTGCAACAGCAGCCCATTACATCAGCATCAGCAACATCATCCCTGCTGCAACAGCAGCTGATGCATCAGCCCCATTATCAACACTTCAGCCCCAACTCCCTATCAACATCAGAAACAACAACTCCACACCATCATACCACTCAACCACAACCCCAACAACACAAAAACAACAGCAGTAGCTGCTGCTCGGCAAAAGGGAAAGAAGAAAATTGCAAGCAGCAACAGCAGCAAGCCAAAACATCAGCTGCAGCAGCTACAGATCCGACTTCAGCTCAACCACTTCAGCACCAACCCACTTCTCCTTCTCTTCTCCTTCACCCTAGGACTTCTCTTGAGGTATAATCTTGCAACCCAACTCCTAAGTTGCCAAGTTCTGATATTATCTGAAGTTTAGTGTTAGTTTTGTGATATAGTGCTAGTTTTAGTGAAATTGAGTGAGACTTGACCAAGTGTTGGTTTTGATGGTTGGTATAATCCTATTAGGTGTATTTGAGACTAGTTTAACCCAGAATACCCCAGATTTCCAGTTAAATACCAGATTTGTTATACTTGGTGTAATTTAGCGATTTTGTCGACTTTGTAGCCTTTCTGGAATCTGCTACGACCCGGGACCTCCTAGAATAAAATTGACTTGACAGTGAGACGTGCAGGTAGATAGAAGCCAACACCCAAAGCCCCAGCCCCTGGACCCACTTCATGGCCGCAGATTTATCCCTTCCGGCCGCAATTTGCGGCCAGAGCAGTGGGGAACTGCCTCGTTTTGCGTGCACGACTCTTTTACCTGTAAACTTGACCCCTGGAATGTCTAGTTTCGACTGGTTCCAACCAGGATAGAATCTGGGTTGATTTCCTTGACTTGGCGCATGATTTACGACTTGTTTTCGTATGGATTTTAGCATTTGGTGATTCGTCACTGTCGGGTGGCGTTTGAACGCCAACGGCAGAGGGTTATGGACTGTGTTTGCACGCGAGGCCACAGGTTTTTACCTAAGGGCGTAGCATGCACCATTTTGGCTTCCGACATGGTTTTTATGTGTTTTAGCGTGTGATATCCTTGTAGGTACCCCACGTGGCGTCGAAGCGTTGGGGATGCAAATGGCGACATCGGCACCGGCACACATAAGAAGGTGAGTAGATTGATATCTACGGGGAGAAGTCGGGTGGATGGCGTATAGCACCCCCGCAGTCCGATGTCTAGTATACCATATATACTGTACTTTTATATGTTAGCTTATGTGTGACTTGGTTGTATAGGTGGTGGTAGGTGTACTATGCATTGATTAGGGTTAAAAGTAACGAGTGTAGTTCCTAGTCGCGGACCCTAGAATAGTTTGCACCCACACGCACACACGTGCTTATTTGCTATGTTCATACTGTGATGATGAGGATATTGGAGGACTTGGGATGTGAGTCGATGAGTTTGGGCATGGTGCCATGATATTGGTGTTGTGATGTGATTCATATTTGGGATACGATATATGATTTTTAGCGGGCTTTTGGGCGTGTCTTCCGCACACGCATTCATACTTATGTAGATGGTATCGATTCGTACTAGACTTAGATCAGTACCCCAGGTTGTGTGATAGGATGATAAGGATACCAGATAATTGATGTGATGATTATGATATTGACCCGCACCCAGCTATTGGGATACCGTACGAGCTTTATATTGATGATTGATCCGCATTCATGACTTGAGGGTGTCAGATGATTTACGGTATCGTATGCGATACTATTGATGCGGGATCACCGACTACTAGCTTTATTTATACATACCGACTTAGATTTAGGTGTTTTCCATACCCCTCCCGATTGACTTGATAGTTAAATCTGTAGTTAGTGTAGTAGATGTTAGACTAGACCCGAGTCATACATATTTCCAAACTAACGAATCAGGAGTATTTTAAAGACAGGCAAAAAGGGACTCTACGGATAATTTCAAAAGGGGCATCTTTTCTTAAAAACACCGTAGCCCTTATATTACAAAAACCCCGATTCGTCTTATTTTAAAAAGGCCAAACTGCATAACACCTACATATTGATGTAGACTCTTCACTATTGTGTTGATTATTTGATTCCGCATATTCATATAATTTGCTTCGCATTACTTTACGTTATTGAGATATTACCATCATGCTGTTAGGACACCAGCACCATTATCGATGATGCGTATGTTCCACGTACACTGTTTGCCGGCTCACACACTTCATAATCGATAATTTGTTGGATATATGTATGCCCTAGAGGCCATTATGTGATAGTCGATGTATCTATACATGTATATATATTCAGTTTGCATTCTTGCTCGACATGATAGTATGCTATCTGGTTCTTCTTTATCTGACATGTTTATTTGATCATGCTTTTATTCATTCATACATGCTGATAAAGCCCTGAGGATATCGGCTTGACTACTCTGATTATGATGGAGATCATACTAGTGGGACATCTGTAGTCTATAAGCATATCCTGGAACGTCCCTAGTCGTAGGTATATCGAGATGGGGCATCGATATACCAGAGTAGACTAGCGTATATGATACTAGACCCATACGATGGGCGATGGATGTTCCCACATTCATCGATGTTTGACATCAAGATCATATACGGGTGCTCAGTGGTGACTGGGTACACTGGACGGACTCACCGAGAACTCCTATATGGAATTATATCTATCGTCGGATAGCAGTTCTCAGGTGACACTGGTACAGGTTAGTCTGTAGACCCGAGATCGTCATGGAGTCTTGTGTGTTCTCCCACTGCACTTTGATTGCCACCCTACCACGGCTCTACTGAGTCGTGCAAACAGGTGGCCGTTGGGTACAGTCCCGGGACACACGAAGACGATGAGCGATAGGAGGGGTTTCGTCTCTCCCGGTATTGGGAGTTGATGCTGTGCTGTGCTCGACTGGTTATAACAGCAAGTCCCTAGCCAGGGCTGCTGAGATTTGCTGATAAGTGTTATCAGTAGTTTCTCGATCTGTTATAGACCATTCACCGACACGACTTATTGAGTTATTGGGGTCGACGTGACCATCCCTAGGCTCGATATGCAGCATATCTGATGAAGAGACCGGACTGTACGGTAGTGTTGCCGGATGGCTCGACGGGAGTTGTAGCAGATTCGCTTGTTGTCTTCTGATCGCTCAATACCCGGGTGGCCGTTACGTTTAGCTGACCGCTTGCGGCTTGAGGGTACTTGATATGATCATTACCCTCTGCCGGCGTATTGACGAGTCTTAGAGTCCCACAGAGGAGTTACCCAGTCCAGGCGAAACGTTGTGGTGCGCATATGCGATATGCGAATGCACCCGATTGAAATGTGCGTATATGATACTGTACATTGATCGGGCGGCTTGCTTTTGGTAGGGTCATATGTGATATGGCCGGATTGAGAAATCAAGAGTTGATTTATCATTTAACCATTAGTTTTTCTCACTTGAAAACCTTTTCAAGGATGATGGATGTGTGCATGCATGTGTGTTTATCTTTCTTTCTTTCATGCTAGTTTCTTGCACATATGGATGTGCATACATACACACATACATACAACCATCCATCATGGTTGTTAGTATATAGAAATGGTGGCAATGCTAGACTCACACCATAGATTATTTAATGGATTATTATTTGATTATGGATTTAAAAAGAAAATGAAAAGGAAAGGATAATTATGCTAGTTTCTACATGCTTCTTCTAACCTAACCATGCTCACCTACCACTAAACCATGGTTATCCTTTCCTTTATCATTCTAAACCCAAGTTAAATTAATCATCTATCATTTAATCATGGTTTGAGTCAAGAAGGAATAAATATATATAGTGATATTCATTTTCTTTTTGAAGTTTAACCTTATGGTTATCTTTTTACCTCTTGAAAAGAAATAGCCACCATTTTCATCCTCCTTGATCTTCTCCTCTCTAGTTCTTTTCTAGTGAGTGAAATACAACAAAAGAAAGGTTTTTGAAGTGAGATCCAAAGCCATAACACCATTCTACTCAAGTCTAGCCAACTTGATTAGAGTGTTTACTTCGATTTTACAAAGTAGCGAGCTTGGACGGAGATCTCCGCGGTGGATCATCGTGGACACAAGGGGAGTTCAAGAGGACCTCGATTCAACACCAAAGAGCCTAAGGAGCAAAGCAAAAACGGGAGCTACAAAGGTTGTAGCCTTCAAACCCTAACTTTTGTTAGCTTAAGTTTAGTAAACCCTAATTTTCTAGGATCGATTCCTTTGCTTGTTAGTTTAGCACCATAAAAATGAAAACTTTAGGTCATGTGATGCTTGTAATCTCTTCATAGGGTGCTAAGCTAACCTAACATTGGTATCAGAGCCAACCTAGAACATTAGGCGACCTTTTTGCGAAGTAAAAAGTCCGATCGAAACAAAAATACGACTTTTAAGGATGCTCTCTGGAAATTTTTTAAAAACTGACTTTTTTCAGAATTAAAAATTCTCAAAAAATAGAGCAGATAAAAATTAGACCATCTGGAAAATTCGAGCCAGTGAACAGTAACTTTGGCCGCGGAAGCGCGGCATAAGCAAGCTTAGGCCGCGCATCCGCGGCCATATAAGGGGCTCTTTGACAATTTTTTGCACAGTAATTTTCTTTACCTGCTACAGTATATTTTGAGTATATTTAATCTGAATCTGCTGTTGAAAAATTCTGGAGATGTTTTTAGACTCGTGGTTTCGATCGGAATTTTCATTTCGCTTTCTTTTCCGGGCAAACAAGAAAGTATTGAAGTGTTTGAACGAATATCATTTACTCAATATTCACGGGGTTTAAATAGTTTGGAGATGCGTGCAAGTCTTTTTGCGGTGGTCCCTCTAGAAGACAACAAACCTTAACTCGATTATGTGACCGTCTCGAACTGCCCTTTGAACCCTAGGGTTTGGGGCAGTACGGCGTGCCACATGTGAGGCGTTGGCTTGACCCTTCTACGGCTGGACCGCCGCTACTGTGTCACACTCCGGATTTTTGAACCCTGCTCAAGTGTTGAGCTTTAGTGAATCTTGGGTGCTTGATAGTTCGTTCGAAAACTTTAATACTGTCTGTTTATCTGGAATGTGATATACAATATGTGGAATTCATATAGTGTAGGCATGAAATACGAAATATGTGATATTTCGCATTTATGATGTCTAAAGAGAATCTGGATTCCAAATATTGTAGTTTTACACTTTCTTTTCTGTGACCGTAAGTGTAGTATGTTTGATATCGCCGTTTTCGTTGCTATACATCAACGACAATCGGGGTACGCATACTTACTTACGTTGATGATATGTGATATTATGTGTTGCTGAGATATGATGTGCAGGATTGTCGCGATCGAATAGCCGGGGGGTTTTTGTGAGATGAGAGTTTTATATTTTTTCATTCATGTAAATTCAAATGTAATGTAATATTCTTTTATTTGGGGCACTTCCAGGTTGCGGTTGTGTCACCAGTGTTGTATATTATTTACTTTTCCACATTAGGATGGACCCAAGGAGGGGAGCACAGGTGACCGGGTTCTGGGGTTCAGTGGGAGGCCATCTCGAGGAGTCGAGACCGGGTCTCCTAAACTCCAGGATTGGTAGGGTCACTTGCTGCTCTCGTAGGGGTCCAGGGTGTGGGCTTGGCTATTCATCGCGACTGTGGAATCCGTATTTTCTATTCTGGCTAAATACTAAATACGGACGTCCTAGTATATCCAACGTTATATCTATATTTCTGCTGCCTGTGTTCTGTGATACCTGAGACGAATGACTTATTATATATATGATATATAGTAGACGTTGCTTATATTTTACACCCGCGCTAGTCCCGTCCCGGTATGCCGTTAGTTAAGTAACCTAACGGAACATTGCGGCGAATACGGATGGCATAAGCGTACGTGTTATTTTCGTTTCTTTTCTGTGATTGGCTTTAGGACTTAAATGATGGGATTACATTAATGTGATTAATGTAAAGAAAATAAACCTAAAAAGATGTTGTAGAATCGGATTTGAAAACTACTCGGCTATTTATGAAAAAGCTACATTTCAAAACTGCGGAGCTTAAGCCACTCCTTTTGAAAAACTGTTTGATTCTACAACGATATCAAGTTCAAAGCGTTAAAGATTTTCTTAAAAATCATTCGCAACCCTCCGTCATTTTAGGAAGTAGAGTACTTAGTATTCGTGCTACGTTTGTTGACTTTAGTTAAGGCGTAGTGTACGGTAGCTAAGTGATGTCTTCCTACAATGCATATGATGCAGATTAATTAGGACATTCATGCGACTTTGTTGACCATAGTTAAGGGTCATATGGGTGGGTCTAATTGATCAAGAAATGACGGGTAGAACTTGACTGGTACTTATGATTTGTTGACCATAGTTAAGGTCATAAGTACTAGGGGTAAAAATTACATCGGGAATTTCAAGTGTTGAAATTTGCAATGAGATTGCATACCTTCCATGTGATGGTTGGATCCCGATCCCACTGTGGGCAATAGTTGCTCCTAGGAGAGTTTTACAGTTTACAATTAGCTAACTCATTAGGTGTCTAGAAAGGTGTTAACGGGGCTCCGCCTCTGGGAAAACGAGGTTTACTCTAATTAGGTCCGTGCGAAAGCACGGGGAACCTCCCTCAAAGTACCGACACTGGCCTGGCTGAACGGTTAGTGAAGTTGTTGACTGTAATTAATCCTGGCTAGTTTTTCTTTTTAAGGTTTGAAAGAAAAACTTGATAAAAAGCAGTGGGAAACATCGATTAGACAAGATAATAAACCAATCTAATCTATGCAAGAGCTTTCGCTGAGTGTATTCTTTTCTCTCTCTTAATGGCAGATACCAATGACTGGACTTAAGCTTCTACTAGATAAAAACAAACTGAACGGGACCAACTATAAAGACTGGCTAAGGAATCTGAAGATCGCCTTGACTTATGATAAAGTATCATATGTCCTCACGGCTTCAGCCCCGCCCGTCCCAGGCCCAAAATCCTCAGTTGTGGACATAGAAGTCCGCAAGACATGGGACGCTGACTGTGCCACGGCCACATGCCTCGCGCTTGCATCGATGGATAACACACATCAAAAGCAGCACGAGGACATGGACATTCACGGGATACTGCTCCATACAAAGGAGTTTTATGGGGAGCAGTCCCGCGTATTACGATACGAAGCATCAAGGAAACTGTTTCACATGCGGAAGGCCCCTGGCACACCAGTAGCGGACCATGTTTTGAAGATGATAGCTCTTATAGAAGAGCTTGAGGACCTTGGATGGACAATGGACAATGAGCAATATATAGATATTATTCTGCAGTCCCTCCCCTCCACCTTTGCTCAGTTCATAGTGAACTTCAACATGCATGGCATGGAGAAGGACCTCCCTGAACTCCTTAATATGTTAAGGAGTGCAGAAAGCACTATGAAGTCAGCAAAGACTCCCGTTATGACCATTGGACAGTCTTCTTCTTCTCGCCCAAAAGCTAAGGCCAAGGGAAAGAAAAAGAAGAAACCCACTAATCCTAAGGGCGGAGTCAAAAAGGTGAAGGGAAAGGGAAAGTCCACGGCTGGAGACCCAGGGAAAGGCGAGTGTTTTCATTGCCACAAGACAGGACATTGGAAGCGCAATTGCACGGAGTACCTAAATCTCAAGAAGAAGCATGGTGATGCTTCTGCTTCAGGTGCGTTTGTGACTGAAAGCTGTTTTTCTATAAACTCTGCTTCCTGGGTATTGGATACCGGTTTAGGTTCTCACATTTGCAATTCTATGCAGGGGCTGAGAAATAGCAAGGTTTTGAAGACAGGTGACCATACTCTCCGCGTTGGAAATGGTTCCAATGTATATACAGTCGCAGTGGGAGAGTATCACTTGGGGTTGCCATCTGGATGTATTTTGATTTTGAATCCATGTTATTTTGTACCAAGTATGCTATGTAATATAATATCCGTTTCTTTGTTGGACAATGAAGGATATAATTTTGTGTTGCAGAACAATGTTATGAACATTCACCTAAATCAAATGTTGGTTGGGTATGGTACGCTTAATAACGGAATATATGTCCTAAATCAACACACAGTTTTCAGTATACAACACACTAATAAAAGAAAACTTTCAGAATTAAATGAAGCTTTTCTTTGGCACTGTAGACTTGGTCATATTAACGAAACAAGACTAAACAAGTTACACAAAGATGGATATTTAAATCCTTTTGAATATAAATCTTATGCGACTTGCCAGTCTTGTATCAAGGGTAAAATGACCAAAACTCCGTTTACCGGACACGGAGAAAGAGCTACTCAGCTCCTGGGCCTCATACATACTGATGTATGTGGGCCTATGTCTACACAGGCTAGAGGCGGTTTTTCATACTTCATTACATTCACTGATGATTTCTCAAGATTCGGTCATGTATTTTTATTAAAGCACAAGTCCGACGCTTTCGAGAAATTCATTGAATATAAACAAGAAGTAGAAAAACAAACCGGCTTGAGTATTAAAATGCTTCGATCAGATCGAGGTGGAGAGTATCTCAGTACAGAATTTGCAAACTTCCTAAAAGAGAATGGGATTCTCTCTCAGCTCACTCCTCCTTACACACCACAGCACAACGGTGTGTCAGAACGACGGAATAGGACCCTATTAGATATGGTCCGGTCCATGATGAGTGACGCTGAGTTACCAGTCTCGTTTTGGGGGCATGCATTGGAGACTGCGGCGTTTCTGCTAAACAGGGTTCCAACCAAAGCCGTGTCTACCACGCCATATGAGATATGGAATGGGAAGAGACCATCTCTTAAAAGAATTAAGATTTGGGGTTGCCCGGCCTATGTTAAAAAGCAGAATCCGGACAAACTCGAGACACGGTCAGTCATGTGTAACTTTGTGGGATATCCAAAGAATTCTTATGGATATCTGTTCTACCACAAAGAGGAACAAAAGGTGTTTGTTTCTCAGTATGCCACATTCTTGGAAAAAGAGTTTTTCACAGATAAAGATGATGGCAAGGTAGTAGATCTGGAAGAGGTTCTGGAGACACAAACTACAAATGACGATTTGGTTGAACCGGCTGTTGCAACAGAAACTGAAGAACCTCGGCCACTCCGTAGGTCTGGTAGAACTTCTCGCCCACCGGAGAGGTACTACGGTTTCCTCATTGATGGTGACAGAGAAGACTGTATCATGGAAGATGATGATCCTACCAGTTTTCAGCAAGCTATCACGAGTGGTGACTCTGTGAAGTGGCTGGATGCCATGAGATCCGAAATGGAGTCTATGTACACCAACAAAGTATGGACTTTGGACGTTGTACCCCCTGGGGTAAAACCTGTAGGGTGCAAATGGATCTTTAAAAGAAAGATTGGTGTGGATGGGCAGGTAGAGACCTATAAGGCAAGACTTGTGGCGAAAGGTTTTCGTCAAAGACCAGGTTTGGACTATGACGAAACTTTTTCACCCGTAGCCATGCTTAAATCCATTCGGATCCTACTTGCTATTGCTGCTCACTACGACTATGAAATCTGGCAGATGGACGTTAAAACAGCATTTCTAAATTGAGATTTAGAAGAATGCGTTTATATGGATCAGCCAGAGGGCTTCATTGACAGTGGGAGCAGCGAGAAAGCATGTAGATTGCTTAAATCCATATATGGGTTAAAGCAGGCATCTCGGAGTTGGAACATCTGTTTCGATGATGTTATCAAAGAGTTTGATTTCATCAAAAATCCAGATGAACCTTGTGTTTATAGGAAGGCTGTAGGAAGAGCTGTCACATTCCTCGTATTGTACATTGATGACATTCTTCTGATAGGAAATGATATTCCTATGCTACAGTCGGTCAAATCATTCTTATCACTGAGGTTCTCCATGAAGGACCTGGGTGATGCCACATACATCCTGGGCATAAGGATCTATAGGGATAGATCCAAAAAGTTATTGGGATTGTCCCAAACCAGGTACATTAACACCATCCTAAAGAGGTTTAGTATGGAAGACTCCAAGCGGGGTGCCTTACCCGCTTTCCATGGAGTCACTCTCTCCAAGGATTCTTGTCCAAAGACCGATGAAGAGAGAGCTCGCATGAGCATTATACCTTATGCTTCGGCAGTAGGATCTATAATGTATGCGATGTTATGTACACGCCCAGATGTAGCTTATGCACTTAGTGTTGTAAGCAGGTATCAATCCAACCCAGGGGAGAACCACTGGACAGCTGTGAAGAACATTCTTAAGTACTTACGAAGGACTAAAGAATTGTTCTTGGTGTATGGTAATAAAGATCTCCAAATGGAGGCCTTTACCGATTCGAGCTTCCAGAGCGATAAGGATGACAGCAAATCTATCTCAGGGTTTGTATTTACCCTCAATGGAGGGGCGGTAAGTTGGAAGAGTTCCAAACAAGATACCGTTGCAGACTCTACGATGGAAGCTGAGTACATTGCTGCAAATGATGCTGCCAAGGAAGCCGTCTGGATGAAGAAGTTCGTCTCGGAGCTAGGAGTAGTTCCAACCATTATTGATCCAATACCCTTGTATTGTGATAATAATGGGGCTATGGCGTTAGCAAGGGAGCCCAGATCCCATCAGCGGTCCAGACACATCCTGAGGCGATTTCATTTGATCCGGGAGATTGTAGATCGCCGCGAGATCGAGATTAAGAGAGTAGACACAAAGAACAACGCCGCGGATCCATTCACCAAGGCTCTCCCTCAGCCGCAGCATGAGCGACTTTTTGAGATGTTGGGTATGAGATACGCCAATAACTGGCCTTAGTGCAAGTGGGAGATTGTTGGATATATGTATGCCCTAGAGGCCATTATGTGATAGTGGATGTATCTATACATGTATATATATTCAGTTTGCATTCTTGCTCGACATGATAGTATGCTATCTGGTTCTTCTTTATCTGACATGTTTATTTGATCATGCTTTTATTCATTCATACATGCTGATAAAGCCCTGAGGATATCGGCTTGACTACTCTGATTATGATGGAGATCATACTAGTGGGACATCTGTAGTCTATAAGCATATCCTGGAACGTCCCTAGTCGTAGGTATATCGATATACCAGAGTAGACTAGCGTATATGATACTAGACCCATACGATGGGCGATGGATGTTCCCACATTCATCGATGTTTGACATCAAGATCATATACGGGTGCTCAGTGGTGACTGGGTACACTGGACGGACTCACCGAGAACTCCTATATGGAATTATATCTATCGTCGAATAGCAGTTCTCAGGTGACACTGGTACAGGTTAGTCTGTAGACCCGAGATCGTCATGGAGTCTTGTGTGTTCTCCCACTGCACTTTGATTGCCACCCTACCACGGCTCTACTGAGTCGTGCAAACAGGTGGCCGTTGGGTACAGTCCCGAGACACACGAAGACGATGAGCGATAGGAGGGGTTTCGTCTCTCCCGGTATTGGGAGTTGATGCTGTGCTATGCTCGACTGGTTATAACAGCAAGTCCCTGGCCAGGGCTGCTGAGATTTGCTGATAAGTGTTATCAGTAGTTTCTCGATCTGTTATAGACCATTCACCGACACGACTTATTGAGTTATTGGGGTCGACGTGACCATCCCTAGGCTCGATATGCAGCATATCTGACGAAGAGACCGGACTGTACGGTAGTGTTGCCGGATGGCTCGACGGGAGTTGTAGCAGGTTCGCTTGTTGTCTTCTGATCGCTCAATACCCGGGTGGCCGTTATGTTTAGCTGACCGCTTGCGGCTTGAGGGTACTTGATATGATCATTACCCTCTGCCGGCGTATTGACGAGTCTTAGAGTCCCACAGAGGAGTTACCCAGTCCAGGCGAAACGTTGTGGTGCGCATATGCGATATGCGAATGCACCCGATTGAAATGTGCGTATATGATACTGTACATTGATCGGGCGGCTTGCTTTTGGTAGGGTCATATGTGATATGGCCGGATTGATAAATCAAGAGTTGATTTATCATTTAACCATTAGTTTTTCTCACTTGAAAACCTTTTCAAGGATGATGGATGTGTGCATGCATGTGTGTTTATCTTTCTTTCTTTCATGCTAGTTTCTTGCACATATGGATGTGCATACATACACACATACATACAACCATCCATCATGGTTGTTAGTATATGGAAATGGTGGCAATGCTAGACTCACACCATAGATTATTTAATGGATTATTATTTGATTATGGATTTAAAAAGAAAATGAAAAGGAAAGGATAATTATGCTAGTTTCTACAAGCTTCTTCTAACCTAACCATGCTCACCTACCACTAAACCATGGTTATCCTTTCCTTTATCATTCTAAACCCAAGTTAAATTAATCATCTATCATTTAATCATGGTTGGAGTCAAGAAGGAATAAATATATATAGTGATATTCATTTTCTTTTTGAAGTTTAACCTTATGGTTATCTTTTTACCTCTTGAAAAGAAATAGCCACCATTTTCATCCTCCTTGATCTTCTCCTCTCTAGTTCTTTTCTAGTGAGTGAAATACAACAAAAGAAAGGTTTTTGAAGTGAGATCCAAAGCCATAACACCATTCTACTCAAGTCTAGCCAACTTGATTAGAGTGTTTACTTCGATTTTACAAAGTAGCGAGCTTGGACGGAGATCTCCGCGGTGGATCATCGTGGACACAAGGGGAGTTCAAGAGGACCTCGATTCAACACCAAAGAGCCTAAGGAGCAAAGCAAAAACGGGTGCTATAGCCTTCAAACCCTAACTTTTGTTAGCTTAAGTTTAGTAAACCCTAATTTTCTAGGATCGATTCCTTTGCTTGTTAGTTTAGCACCATAAAAATGAAAACTTTAGGTCATGTGATGCTTGTAATCTCTTCATAGGGTGCTAAGCTAACCTAACATAATTGCCATGCCACTACACTGTAGTACTGTTGCATTCATGATATAATTCTTGCATGGCATATTGTACACTTATACCTGTACACATACATAGATGATTCCGGCTTGATTAGAGATTTGGGAACCGCAAGATATTCTTTAAAACTGATTCATTTTAAAAGAGCGGTTTCCCTCGACATGCGCACATTACTATTCCATGTTGCATGACTTACTGATATGCTTACCTTTCTTTACATGTCGCATACATCATGTTTGATTATACGCATTGAGATATGTTGTTTCCATGATATTTCTGGATTTGGGGACCGTGGATATTTCAAAAGAAAATATGTAATTGTTTTAAAAATCCGGTCACCCTTGATATGATATTTCAGTGCGTCCACCGTGAGTTTTCTCGGTTCCAGAGAGCTTGTGTGAGTATACCTGATTCGAGGAGCGGTAGGCACCGATTGCGGGTATATGGTGGACCCGGTGAGGTACCCCGGGGCAAGAAGACTCATAGATGCTAGACGGTGAGCCCGGCAGGGGAGTACTACCTACCGGTGATAGTACTTGGGACCCATCGGTTATCAAGGGGATACCGACTGGAGTCATAAGATGGATATGAGGGCCGACCAGGGTGTGCGGCGCCCGAGATACATGAGGATTTACGTGCCGATGCTAGGCACAGGTGTATGATGTTTTCGAGTGTCGATGCTAGGCACTCAGGTTCCATGATTTGATTATATCATCATATTTCCATGAATATGCTTTACGATATTTACATGCATGATGCTTGTTGTCATTGGGTGACACGTGGACGGGATCCACCGATTTACAACTATTGATTACCTAGTTGGAGGACATCCACATACTGCTAGATTCATGTTATAGCTGGCATTGATTCATATTACTATATGCAGACATACCTCATATTTATGACATATTATTACCTGAGGCATTGGCAAGTATTTGGCACTACATACATGTATAGATGTTACATTGCCATCGTAGCATGCTTCAGACTTATTCATTTGAGGGTTATTTATGTTGATCGTATGACCTAGGATTGCGTCATACATGCGATTTTCTGTTCATAGATGTTCTTCTATTCACGAGTTGGCAACTCACCCCTGTTGTTCCCCAGTTCTTGCAGGTGTTTGCCGTACAGGGATTCATTACGGCTTGCGGCACTGCTTCTTTCGGGTGACTTGCTACTAGGTGGGTTTATTTGTATCATACCCATCATTATACATTGTATATTATATTCAGTTGTATCTAGAAGTTCCATCAACCAAACATGTACTTATTTGAGATAGAGACCAGTGTTAATTATTCTTTCGACCTTAAAGTCGCACGTTATATTTCTCTGGGATTCATGCTGTTGAGTTTCCTTTCTGTTGTGCTCCTCTCCTTTAGGCGTTGTATATTATATAGCAGACTGGTTGTTTTACTTATGTTTTTTTCCTGCACTCCACTACTTTTCTTGGTTTGGATTTCTGGGCTCGGCTTACTTAGAGTACGTACGCTTTGAGACGTTCGTAGTCTAAGTGCCGGTCATGTTCCGTACTTTCGGGTCGTAACAGTTTTCTTCTCTCTCTCTCTCCAGGTAGCGACCATGTCACGCCTTAATCAAGATAATAAAACGGATATATTGACCGAACCCGCTTGTTATACTGAGCTGGGGAACGTTGGTCCCGCTCCAACTTATAATTGTTATAACACAGAGCAGGAATTAGGGGATTACCAGAATTCCCGTGCCGCCCAAACGAAGAAAGTGCATACCGATGCATCATCTTCGGGTGTGTTCATTACAGAGAACTGTTTCTCAATGTCCTTTACGTCCTGGGTATATGATACCGGATCAGGATCCCACATATGTAATATATTACATGGGCTACAGAAAGGTAAAGAACTGAGAACGGGTGATAAGTTTCATGAGGCAGAAAACGGTGCAAGTGTTGCAACCAAGTCTGTTGGTCACTGTCACCCTGTATTACCAGAATACATTGATTCTGAACAAATGTTATTAGATACCGAATTTGAAATACAAAATCATATCAGTCTCTTTATTAGTAAAGAAGGATATAATTTTGTATTGTTGGATAATGTTTGGAACATTTCCTATATCAAGAGTTGATCGGTTCAGGCACGTTATCTAAAAGTATTGACGTTCTAAATCAAACCATAGTTTTTAGTATATAGAACACACAGAAGAGGAAGAGTTCAGATATGAACGAATCCTTCTTTAGGTATTGTAGACTAGGTCATATCAATGCGACCCGACTGGCTGAAGTTACATTTAGATGCATATTTAAATCAGTTTGAATTTACATCTTATGAAACTTGCCAGTCATGTCACAAAGATTAGATGACCATAGCTCTGTTTATTGGAAACAGAGAAAGAGTTAGTGAACTCTTGGGATTGATACATAGTGATGTATGTAAGGTCCCCTATCTACACATGCCAAGACCGGTTCTTTGTACTTTATTACATTCTCTGATAATCTCTCAAGATTCAGACATATGTTCATGTTGAAACACAAGTCCGAATCTTTTGAGATATTCATAGAATATAAGTTAGAAGTAGAGAACCAAAATACGGGTATAAGTATTATGTCCTTTGATGTGATCAAGGAGGAGAATACTTGAGCACGGAATTCCTGGATTATTCTAAAGGAGAATGAGATTCTCTCTCAGCATTACTCCTTCGCATACACCATAGCACGATGGTATATCAGGGCGGAGCAATAACACCCTATGTGATATTGTGTGCTCTATGATGAGTACTACTGAGTTTCCTATTTCCTTTTAGGGAGTTATACACTTATGAAGTTGCATACCTATTGAATAGGGTTCCGATCAAATCAGATGCCTACCATTTCATATGAGATATGGAAAGGGAAGTGCCCATATCTTAAGTTTGTTAAGATTTGGGGTTGTCTGGCCTATGTCTAAAAGCAAAATCCGGACAAGCTCGAGGCAAAGTCAGTTCTGTGGAAGTTTGTTGGATATCCCAAGTATTCGCAAGGGAATATCTTCTACCTAACCGAGGAACAAAAATGTTTTGTTTCTCAGCATGCCACCTTTGTGAAAGGGAATTTCTGATGAAGAAATTTGTGGACATGAGGTAGAACTGGAAAGAGTTCCAGCTATACAAACTGTAGCTTATGATTTGGTAGAACCAAAGGATTCAATAGCAACCAACGAACCTCAGCCTCTCCGCCGATCTAGTAGGGTTCCTCACCCACCTGAGAGATACTTCGGTTTCTCTATGACAGTGGGAGCAAGGATTGCATCATGGGATGATGACCTAACTAGTTTCGAGCTGGCCATCAGGAGTAGGACTCTGTAAGAATGGCTGGATGTTAATCGATCTGAGATGGAATCCTTTTACACTAACAAAGTATGGACTTTGGTTGCTTTATCTGAAGGGTTAAATCCCCATCAGGAGCAAGTATATCTTGAGAAGATTACTTGGTGTACATGGAAAAGTTGAGACTTTCAAAGCTAGACTTGTTAAAGGTTTGCATCATTGACTAGCTATGGATTGTGATGAAACCTTTTCTAAGTACCTATGGTTAAGTCCATCCAGATCCTGCTTGCCACGGCTACATACCATGACTACGATATCTGGCGGTTGGGTGTCATGACTGCTTTTCTAAATAAAGATTTAGAAGAGATAGTCTATAAGTACACAGTCAGAGGGCTTCATAGACAGTGGGAGCAGCGGAAACGTGTGCAAGATGTTTTATGTGATAAAGCAGGCATCGCGGAGTTGGAACATCTGTTTTGATGAGTTAGTCAAAGAGTTTGATATCATCAAAATGGTAGATGAACCTTATATATACAAAAATGTAGTAGGGAGTATGGAGGTGATCCTTGTAGAGTACGTGGATGACATACTCTTGATAGGGAAGAAGTTTCCTATGCTACGCTCGGTCAATCTCCGCTTATCACAAGGATTCTCCATAAAGGATCAAAGTGATACCTCCTAAATCCTGGGTTTTGGATCTATGAGATAGATCTAATTGGATGTTAGGACACTCACTAGTTGTA
This sequence comes from Agapanthus africanus, assembly GCA_030015575.1. Lineage (NCBI taxonomy): Eukaryota > Viridiplantae > Streptophyta > Magnoliopsida > Asparagales > Amaryllidaceae > Agapanthus > Agapanthus africanus. The sequence goes on along the minus strand of JASDDO010000019.1, from coordinate 604,594,762 downwards.
GTGAGTAGGTATCAATTGATCCTGGGGAGAATCACTGGAGAGGTTCCAGGGTGATAAGGACGACTGAATGTCAGTCACAGGCATTGTCTTTACCCTCAGTAAAGGGACGGTATGTTGGAAGAGTTCTAAGCTAAATACCGTGGCATACTAGATGATAAAGACTGGATACATCGCTACCAAAGATGCTACCAAAGAGGCAGTCTGGGTGTATATAAGTTCATGAGATGAACTTCGTTCCTACCATTGTGTGGCAATAGAGTTGTGGCTTATGCCAAGGAACGCCCGTCCCATCAGTGATCCAGACATATTCTTAGGCAATATCACCTGATCATGGAGATGGTTGATCTCCAGGGGATCGTGGTTAGGAGAGTAGACTCAGAGGACAACACGGCGGATCCACTCACAAAGGCCTTATCCCAGAGAGAGACTTTTATGGGATGGTTGGGTATGAGATAATACAACCACTGCTATCAGATGGCCCTAGTGCAAGTGGGAGATTGTTAGTTATATGTATGCCCTAGAGGCCATTACTATACATAGGATTTATATTGTAGTGGATGCTTGGACATATATAGGGATGACTTTCTTGCTCGATATGATAGTATGCTATCTGGTTACTCTTTACCTTAATGTGTACACTGATTGTCTCTCTGTTACATGTTGGTAAAGCCCTTGGGATGTGTACTTGACTACCTGGACTGTGATGCGGATCATACTAGTGGGGACATGGCAGTCCATAAGAACATCCTTCAAAGTCCCTAGTCGTGGGTGTATCGAGACGGGGCATCGATATACCAGAGTAGACTAGCGTATACCTTCTCGACCCATACAGATGGGCGATGGATGATCCCATATCCATTGGTGTTTGACATCAGAGATGATATACGGGTGCTCAGTGGAGACTGGGTACACTGGACGGACTCACCGAGAACTCCCAGATGGTATTATACCTTACGTCAGATGGCAGTTCTCTGGAGACACTGGTACAGGTTAGTCTGTATACCCAAGATCGTCATAGAGTCTTGTGTGATTCCCACTGTGCTTTGATTTCCATCATACCACGTCCAAGAGGGCATGCAAAAAGGTGATTTTTGGGTACAGTCCCGAGTCACATGGAGACAATGAGCGAAAGGAGGGGTTTCGTCTCTGCAGGTATAGGGAGTTGATGTTGCGTAGTGCTCGATTGGCTATAACAGGAAGTCCTTGGCCAAGGCTGCTTTTGGGATTTACTGGTAAGTGTTACCAGTAGTTTCTCGACCCGTTATGAGCCTCATATCGACACGACTTATCGAGTTATTGCGGTCTGACGTTTATCACCCCTAGACGAGATATGCGACATATCAGACGAACAGACCGGACTGTACGGTAGTGTTACTCGTTGGATTCACAGAAGTGTGAGCGGGCTTGCTCGTTGATCTTCTGATCGCTCAATACCCGGGCAGCCGTTACGTTTAGCAGACCGCTTGCGGCTTGTGGGTGTTTGATATGATCATCACCTACTGCCGGCGTATTGACGAGTCTTTAGAGTCCTACGCAGGGGTTTCCTGGCTCAAGCGAAATGGAGTAGGAGCATATATGTGATATGTGCGGGACCAAGATTAATACGATATAAGATACCGTATTCTATTCTCGCGATTTGTAACATTGATCGGTTGTATGCGATATAGCCGGGTTATCGGATCAAGTGTTGATTCGATAAGTTGTTAGTTTTGATATTAGTCGGTTATAGCCGGATTATTAAATCAAGAGTTGATTTAATAATTTAATGCATAATTATATATTTGATATATTACATTGCATTAACTAGTATTAGCTCACTTATGATTTATTTTCTCACTAGTTTGTGCACATTGTTTATATATGATATATGCAAGTGTACATGTATTTATCATGCTTGATGATACACACAAGATGGGTGTATGAGACTCATACCAAGATTAGGTTAAAGATTAGGGTTATTGTTTCATCTTAAGATTTAACAAAGGGTTTAACTTAGTCAAAGTTATCAAGCTTGAAGAAGCTTGGAGAAGCTTTGAAAAAGTCCACTCTTTTGTCATTTCTTTTGATATTCTTTAACCTAACCTTTAACCTAAAGCCTTGGTTAATTCTCTACATGAGTTAAGCATGAGGGCTTAACTCAACCATGGTGCTATTATTCATTTGGATAAGTTTTCATTTGGATGGATAATTTCTTTCTTCTTCTTCTTCATCATCAAGCTCCATCCAAAAGCTTACTAGCTCCAATAGTGCCTTGAGCAAAAGAGTGAGAAAATCAATTCTAAAGTGAGCCCACTTCCTATTTCTTCATTCTCTACAACTTGCCATGTAGTATAGGGTGTTCTCTTCACAATGTTTTTGACCAAGTGAAGGAATAGCTTGAGTTTGAGTCTCCCCGACGTAGATCATCTTCGGCCTCGAAGTCAATGACCTAGCTCGATCATTTCTCCGACGAAACCATCTCTAGAGTCCGGGATCCGATGATCGCAGCGGAGGGACATCAACACGAAGCTTTTGAAGTGGTGGACCGGATCTACAAAGGTTGTATTTCCATTCACTTAGCAATAAAGTTGTTTACTTGCTTGCTTTTCGCCTTAACTTCTAGTTAACGATCTATATTAGGGTTTCTCGGCACCGAAAATTTTTTGTTTGGCATGGTTGATGCCTTGTGGAACCTCCTTTGTGTGCCTAGTAACCCTACAGTGACCTTGAGGGAGCATCAGCTTTTCGCCAAATTCTCTAAGAGTGCTTTATGGATGGACAACGTAGACTTCATGAGGCACGTGATTACATGAGATGGTATATGTGTAGACCCGAGGAAGATTGACGCCGTTCAGAGTTGGCCTAGACCTACGTCAGTGACGGAGGTTCGCAGCTTTCTAGGGCTGCCAGGCTACTACAGGCGATTCGTGCAGGACTTCTCCCGTATTGCTACACCTTTGACCGGGTTGACCCGGAAGGGAGTTCGTTTCGATTAGACGGAGGAGTGTGAGCAGAGTTTTCAGCAGCTATGGGCTCTACTGACTACGACACTAGTGCTATCATTGCCTTCAGGATCAGGCGGATTTATGGTCTATTGTGATGTTTCACGAGTGGGGCTAGGGTGCGTATTGATGCAGCATGACAGGGTGATCGCGTATACTTCACGGCAATTAAAGAACATGAACAGAATTACCCCACTTACGACTTGGAGATGGCTGCAGTGGTCTTTGCATTTAAGGTCTGGCGACATTACCTATATGGCGAGTCGTGCCAGATATTCACTGATCACAAGAGCTTAAAGTATATATTTCAGCAGCGCGACCTGAACCGTAGACAGCGCCGATGGATGGAGTTAGTGAAGGACTGCGATTATGAGATCTGGTATCGCCCGGGCAGGGCTTAATATAGTGGCGGATGCTTTGAGCGGGAAGCCCGGGGGTAGTCTATCTTATTTGAGCGCAGTACAGAAGCAGTCGTCGGCAGATTGGCAGATCTTATGCGACAGCCAGGTACAGTTTGAGTTTACGCCGATCGGAGGACAGATTGCATATGTTCGTGCACGCCCACAGTTGCTCGACCGTATACATGAGGCACAGCACAGTGATGACCGATGTTCAGAGATCAGGACACAGATGGGACAGGGCAGATTTTCCGAGTTCGTGATCGATGATCAGGGGATACTACGATTTGGGGCTAGACTGTGCGTACCAGATGCTAAGGGATTGCGGTGCGAGATTCTTGAGGAGGCACATCGATCGGTATATAGTATTCATCCCGGTTCCACCAAGATGTACCATGTCATGAGAGGTGTTTACTGGTAGGACGGAATGAAGAGAGACATCGCAGATTTTGTGTCGAGATGCCTGACTTGTCAGCAAGTCAAGGCTGAGCACCAGAGGCCGCGGGAGAGCTACAGCCGTTACCCATTCCGGAGTGGAAATGGGAACATATATCTATGGACTTCATTGTGGGTCTACCCAGGACTAGTCGAGGGTATGACTCCATCTGGGTGATCGTGGATCGTTTGACGAAAGCGGCTCACTTCCTATCGGTGAAGACGACTTTCGGATTTGCTCAGTATGCCCAGATATACATCGACGAGATTGTACGACTGTACAGAGTTCCGATATGTATCGTGTCCGACAGAGGCACCCAGTTTACCAGCCGGCTATGGCAGAGGCTTCAGAAGGTTTTAGGCACTCGCTTGAGTTTCAGCACAGCATTCCATCCGCAGACCGACGGACAATCAGAGCGGACTACTCAGACTCTCGAGGACATGCTCAGAGCATGCGTATTAGACTTCGGAGGTAGCTGGGATCATCATTTGCCCTTAGTAGAGTTCTCCTACAACAACAGCTACCAGGAGACCATTCAGATGGCACCGTTTGAGGCTCTTTATGGGAGGAAATGCAGATCGCCCACCTGTTGGACGGAGCTCAGTGAGAGCAGTATCTTAGGGCCGCAGATTGTGGAGGAGACGACCGCGAAGATCCAATTGATTCACGATAGGATGAGAGCAGCCCAGTGTAGGCAGAGATCTTATGCGGACCGTCGTAGGCGCAGACTTGAGTTTTCTGTTGGCAATCATGTTTTCTTGAGGGTCTCCCCAATGAAAGGTGTGATGAAATTTGGGAAGAAGGGGAAGCTTAGCCCCAGATTTGTGGGCCCCTTCGAGATCCTCGAGCGTGTTGGTGCAGTTGCGTATCGGTTGGCCCTTCCGCCCAGTTTTCCGGACGTGCACCCCGTATTTCACGTTTCGATGCTCCGCAGATATCTTCATGATCCTTCGCATGCGATTCAGCACCCGATGATCCAGCTTGAGCGTGACCTTTCCTATGCAGAGTAGCCGGCGATCATTTTGGATCGACAAGTGAAGAAATTAAGGTCGAAAGAGATACCGTCCGTCAAGGTACTTTGGCATGGCGAGAGCGGCGAGGAGGTCACTTGGGAGACCGAGAGCGAGATGAGGAAGAGGTATCCCCATCTTTTTGAAGGTGCGTATAGTAGATTTTTAAATTCGGGGACCGAATTTCCTTAAGGGGGTAGATTGTAACACTTTGAGATTTCGTTAGAATGTTTTTTCATGATAATTAGTAATTGTGCGTGTTATTATTTATGTGTGCATAGGATTACTAGTTATATTTAGCCGTGTTACCCTAATTGGGAAATTTTCATTTGTAGTGTACACTTGCACACTTAGCCATGTTTTGACCTAGGTTAAAGTGTTAACCATTTCATTCATTCTTGCATGGTCTATTATTTTCCCCACCCTTCTATCTAAACAAAACCCTTTTTAAATATTCTTTTAGCAATAGAAAAATGAGGAGTGGGGGTTAGGTAAAGAAGTTGACCTTTGACCCTTTTTTTTCTCTCTTCTCTCTCTTCTCCTCATTCAGAATTTCCTGCAGAAATTCCAGCCAAAATCCCCAGCTTCTTCTTCTGCTCCTCTTCTCTTTTCACTTCCTTTTGATCTCTACACAAAACCCTACACAAATCAACACATTTTCTTCACAAAACCATGGAAAAGGGGCTTTTTGAGGTGTTTGGAGGCAAATCTGCACACTTGAGGCAAGGGCTGAGAATTTTGGTATTTCTTAAGGTCTCTTGAAGGTATATGGCTCATAGTTAACACTCTTTTCCATATCTTGTAGTATCCTAGCTAAAAATCATGTTTTTATGCATTATTGGTGATATTAGAGGATATTTGTGAAGTATGCGATAGATTGGTGTTCTCATGGTTTAGTTAACTCTTTTAAGTGTTATTAGAGCTGTTTAGACCAGGTTTTGCTTCAGGTTCCACAAAAATACCCTAAAGTTTCATTTTTGTGCAAAAGTGTGGATTTTAACTAGAAATAAGGCTCTGTAGGATCTGCTACTACCCGAGTTATTTCAGAGTGAAACTAGATTTTACTGTAGCATACACAAGGGGTATTGAGTGCACACACCAAACCTGGGAGCCCAATTCCCAAGAGAGGTCGCCGGAATAATCATTCTGGCCGCAATTTGCGGCCAGATGGGTGAGTTGGGGGTTGGGGGTTGGGCCACTGGAGTCTGCTGTTATGTGGGTTATTTTGGTATATAAATTTTTATAATATCTGTTCTGTATCAAAATCTGGAGTAGAATACCCTATTTCCCGTATTTTCAATCATTCGCGACACGCGTGATACGTGTGTGTGGGTTTGGGGTTTCTGCGTATCGCGACGCGTCGGAGTGGCTTCAGGCGCGTAATCACACGTTTTAGCGTATCGCGCACACGCGCGCTTGGTTTGCGACACGGGTTTCTAGTTGACTTTAAATGTCGTGTTTGTATAGTTTTGAGCTTATGAGTGATATATTGTGAAATTCTAGGATTCGCAGGCGAGTGCGACGGGCGCCGCGAAGGAGGGGAACAAGTCATCGGCTATACCTAGCGAGAGACTACGGTGAGTAGATTTAACATCTACGGGGATTTCACCCGCATGGCGTTCTACGTCAGGGCAGATAAGATCTTATAGCTATATTTCCATACATTGACTGCTCATGGCTACTATTTAGTGCATACCACATTCCCTGATGTATGTATATAAACTAGAATTGATATAACACCGCACCCTTACTAACGGTTCATGTTGCACGAGCACTATCCTGCATGTTACACACACACCGTTAGTAATTGCCATGACACTCACACTGTAGAATTTATATCGGATCATTATGTTGTAGCTCATCTTTATGTGACTTGACATGATCTTCATACTTGATGCACATATCACATCGGATCATTGACTTCCATATTGGTTTGGATTACATGTGATTTCTGGATTTGGGAACCGTGGCTATTTCAAATATGTAATCATTTAAAAACCCGGTTCCCTTGATATGATATTTCGGTGCGTCCACCATGTGTTTCCTCGGTGCTAGAGTGATATATGTGAACCCGAATAGAGGAGCTGGATGAGGCCGATTACGGGTACATGGTGGACCCGGTATGGTACCCCGGGACGAGAACGGTTTCGCTGTGTAGTAGACGGTGAGCCTGGCAGAGGGACTACTACCTACCGGTGATTGGTTGGACTTGGCAGTTATCCGGTGGATACTGATCAGAGTCGATAGATGGATGCGGGATGATCCGTACTGCCGGGGCCGAGGGCCGATACCGCAGACGGAGCCCGTGGGCTGACCCGTACTGACGGGGCCCGATGGATGAGGATTTGCGTGTCGATGCTGGACACGAGTACTTATGATATTTGGGTGCTGATTTTGGGCACTCGTGATTCTCAGAGATTTACAGGATTAGAGGGCCGATGAGAGTGCCGGCGCCTGAGCTATTTGTAGGGTTCCTAGGCACTCTAGTGAAGTCTCACAAGTGATCAAACATGCACAAATCAAATTTTACGGGTGCCTACAAACCCGACTACGGATCGTTTACTAGATATTTAGGCGAAAACATAAACTAGTTAACATTTTAACTAAGGGAACGGATATACAACCTTTGTAGATCCGGTCCACCACCTCCACGGCTCCGCAATGAAGTCCCCTCGCTGTCCAAATCATGTCTTGGGCTCTAGCGTCGGCATCATCGAAGAATGGGCGGGCTTGATCGTCGGTTCGATGCCGAAGATGATCTACGTCGATGCATCGCTAGAACAAGCTCCAACTTCACCAAGTCGGAAAAACTTGTGAAGGAAACACCCTATACTACTTGGCAAGAGGTAGAGGATGAAGAAATAGGAAGTGGGTAAACTTTAGTTTTGGATTTCTCACTAAACTTCATGACTTGCCATTGGAGTAGCAAGCTTTCTTCAATGTTGAAGAAGATGAAGAAGAAGAAGAAGATATGATATGTTAAAAATAAAATAGAAAAGAAAATACAATACTTATCATATCTTTGACCATGGTTTAGTGTAGAGACTTAACTTAGGTTAGATGAGTGGTTAGGGTTAGGTATGAGACAAGAATGGTGACTAAAACAATGCTACATGAATCTTCAACTAAAAACAAGAATAGCCACCATTCATTTCTTATTTTCTTTTTCTTTTGAAATAAATAAAATAAAAAGATAAATGAAAAACATGAAACCCTAATCACTAACTAACCATGGTTTAATACTTTACACAAAACCAAACAAGAATGTATCATCAAACATGATACAATCATGTGCACAAAACTATATCGAATATACAATGTGGACATCCGCGCGAGAAAATCCATTTAAAGTGAACCGATACTAGTTAATGCAAAGCAATATATCAAATATATAATTATGTATTAAATCATTAAATCAACACTTGATTTAACGATCCGGTCATGTCGCATATAACCGGCCAGTATCCTATGTATCGGCTTATCGAATCAATCCTTGATTCGATAACTAGGTTATATCGCATATAACCAATCGATACATAGATCGCGAGAATGGAATACGGTATCACATACACGCATTATTCTCGGTCCCGCACATATCTCATATGCGCTCCTATTTCGTTTCGCTTGAGCCAGGAAACCTTTGTGTAGGACTCTAAAGACTCGTCAATACGCCGGCAGCAGATGATGATCATATCAAACACCCACAAGCCGCAAGCGGTCTGCCAAACGTAATGGCCACCCGGGTATTGAGCGATCAGAAGATCGACGAGCAAGCCCGCTCACACTCCTGCGAATCCGACCAGTAACACTTCCGTCTAGTCCGGTCTGTTCGTCTGATATGTCGCATATCTCGCCTAGGGGTGGTAAACGTCAGACCCCAATAGCTCGATAAGTTATGCCGACTTGAGGTCCATAACATTCGTGAAACTACTGATAACTCTTACCAGTATATCACTGCAACCCTGGCCAGGGATTTCCTGTTATGGCCAGTCGAGCACAGCACAACATCAACCCCCAATACCGGGAGAGACGAATCCCCTCCTATCGCTCATTGCCTCCATGTGAATCGGGACTGTACCCAAAAACCACCTGTTTGCACAACTCAGTAGAGCCGTGGTAGGGTGGAAATCAAAGCACAGTGGGAGACACACAAGACTCTATGACGATCTCGGGTCAACAGACTAAGCTGTACCAGTGTCACCAGAGAACTGCCATCTGACGTGAGGTATAATACCATCTGGGAGTTCTCGGCGAGTCCGTTCAGTGTACCCAGTCTCCACTGAGCACCCGCATACCATCTTCGATGTCAAACACCAATGGATATGGGATCATCCATCGCCCATCGCATGGGTCGAGAAGATATGCGCTAGTCTACTCTGGAATATCGATGCCCCGTCTCGATATTCCCTCGACTAGGAACATTTCAAGGATGTACTCATGGACTACCCAGGCCCCACTAGTATGATCTACATCATAGTCCTGGAAGTCGAGTACACATCCTATGGGCTTTATCAACATGTAATCAGAGAGACAGAAAGTATACATGTTAAGATAAAGTGCAACCAGATAGCGTACTATCATGTCGAGCAAGAAAGTCCTTCCTATATATGTCCCAGCATCCACTACAATATACATCCAATGTACAGTAATGGCCTCTAGGGCATACATATAACTAACAATCTCCCACTTGCACTAGGGCCATCTGTAGCAGTGGTTGCAGTATCACATACTCAACCATCCCCTAAAAGTCTCTCTTTGGGAAAAAGGCCTTCGTGAGTGGATCCGCCGTGTTGTCCTCTGAGTCTACTCTCCTAACCTCGATCACCCTGGAGATCAACTATCTCCATGATCAGGTGATGCTGTCTTAGATTATGTCTGGGTCACTGATGGGACCAGGGTTCCAGGGCCAAAGCCACACTTCCATTGTCATACAATGGCAGGAACCTAGTTCATCCTATGAACCAATATACACCCAAACTGCCTCTTTGGTAGTATCATTAATAGCGATGTTACCAGCCTTTATCGTCTAGTTTGTCACGGTATCTAGCTTGGAAATCTTCCAACATACCGTCCCTCTATTGAGGGTAAAGACAATGCCCGTGACTGACATTCAGTCGTCTTTATCACCCTGGAACACTTCCAGTGATTCTCCTCAGGATCGATTGATACCATCTCACTACATCTAGTGAGAATCCTAACATCCAATTACATCTATCTCATAGATGAAAACTCAGGATTTAGGAGGTATCACTTTGATCCTATTTGGGGAATCCTAGTGATAATAGGAGATTGACCGATCGTAGTATAGGAAACTCTTTTCCTATCAAGAGTATGTTGTCTACGTACAATACGAAGATGACCACCTTACTCTCTACTACCCTTTTGTATATACAAGGTTCGTCTACCATTTTGATGAAGTCAAACACTTTGACTATCACATCAAAACAGACGTTCCAACTCCGCGATACCTGCTTCATTATGTAAAGCAACTTGCACACGTTTCCGCTGCTCCCACTAGTTACGAAGGCCTCTGGCTGTGTTCTTATAGACGTTCTCTTCTAAATCAGTATTTAGAAAAGCAGTCATGGCACCCAACCGCCAGATATCGTAGTCATGGTATGTAGCCGTGGTAAGTAGGATCTGGATAGACTTAAGCATAGCTACTGGAAAAAGGTTTCATCATTATCCACGCCTGGTCAATGACGAAAACCTTTAACAAGTCTAGCTTTGAAAGTCTCAACTTTTCCATCTATACCAAGTAATCTTCTCAAGATATACTTGCTCCTGATGGGGATTTAACCCTTCAGATATAGCAGCTAAAGTCCATACTTTGCTGGTGTACATGGATTCCATCTCAGATCGCTAAGCATCCAGCCATTCTTACAGAGTCCCTACTCTCGATGGCCTGCTCGAAACTAGTTGGGTCATCATCTCATGATGCAATCCTTGCTCCCACTGTCATCGAGAAACCGAGGTATCTCTCAGGCGGATGAGGAACCCTACTAGATCGGCGGAGAGGCTGAGGTTCGTCGGAAACTATTGAATCCTTTGGTTCTACCAAATCATTAGCAGTTTTGTATAGCTGGAACCTTTCCAGTTCTACAGAACTGATCTTGCCTCGATCTTGTCCGGATTTTGCTTTTGACATAGGCCGGACAATCCCAAATCTTAACTTACTTAAGAGATAGGTTCTTCCCATACCATATCTTATATGGAGTGGTAGGCAGTGATTTGATTCAAACCTAATTCAATAGGTATGCAGCTTCTCAAGTGCATAACTCCCAAAAGGAAAAAGTTACTCAGTAGTACTCATCATAGAGCACACCATATCATATAGGGTGCGATTGCTCCGCCCGGATATACCATCGTGCTATGGTGTATTCGGAGGAGTAATGCTGAGAGAGAATCTCATTCTCCTTTAGAATAGTCCAGGAATTCCATGCTCAAGTATTCTCTTCCTTGATCACATCAAAGGATATAATACTTATACCCGTATTTTGGTTCTCTACTTCTAACTTATATTCTGTGAATATCTCAAAAGGTTCGGACTAGTGTTTCAACAAGAACATATGTCTGAATCTGAAAAGATCATCAAAGAACGTAATGAAGTATAAAGAACCAGTCCTGGCATGTGTAGACAGGGGACCTTACATACATCAACATGTATCATCCCAAGAGTTCACTAACTCTTTCTCTGTTTCCAGTAAACGGAGCTATGGTCATCTTATCTTTGTGACATGACTGGCAAGTTTCACAAGATATAAATTCAAACTGATTTAAATATACATCTAAATGTAGCTTCAGCCAGTCGGGTCGCATTGATATGACCTAGTCTACAATGCCTCAAGAAGGATTCGTTCATTTCTGAAGTCTTCCTCTTGTGTGTGCTCTGAATACTAAGAACTGTAGTTTGATTTAGAACGTCAATGCTTTTAGATAACGTGCCTGAACCGATCAACTTTTGATATAGGAAATGTTCAAAACATTATCCATCAATACAAAATTATATCCTTTCTTTACTAATAAAGAGACTGATATGATTTTGTATATCAGGTTCGGTATCTAATAGCATTTGTTCAGAATCAATGTATTCTTAATACAGGGTGACAGTGACCAACAGACTTGGCTGCAACACTTGCCCCGTTTTCTGCCTCATGAAACTTATCACCCGTTCTCAGTTTTTCTACCTTTCTGTAGCCCTATGTAACAGATTACATATCTGGGATCCTGATCCGGTATCATATACCCAGGATTCAGAGGATACTGAGAAACAGTTCTTTGTAATGAACACACCCGAAGGAGATGCATCATATGCACTTTCTTCGTTTGGGCGGCATGGGAATTCTGGTATTCCCCTATTTCCTGCTCTGTCTTATAACAATTATAAGTTGGAGCGGGACCAACGTTCCCCAGCTCAGAATAACAAGCGGGTTCGGTCAATACATCCGTATTATTATCTTGATTAAGGCGTGATATGGTCGCTACCAGGAGAGAGAGAGAAGAAAACACTCTGCGTGCGCTCTTGCAAGATCAGATTGGTTATTTATTTTATCTAATCAGGATGGCTCCCACTGTTTTTATCAAATCTTCCTTCAAACCCTAAAAGGAAAGACTAGCCGGGATTAATTGTAAGTGCGTGGCGGCGCCCCGGCCGTCAATCCGACGCCGGAATGCGGAAGCGGTGAAAAACTTAAATTTTGCGGACTTAGCAAACCGGCACCACCGCGCACTAAACACCCGGATCGAAACCATTAACTAGTCTAAGCTAACTAGAAGATGGGTTAGAGATATACCGACGATCCAAGTCCTCCGGTCTTCTCGTCATGGTCCCGATCTCGTGCGGAAAAGTCCCGTCTCCTCCTCGTCGCCGGAAGTGCACCACATCGCCTACTTTGTTTACGGGCTCCCACCTCAATGCCGAGGCAACTCGGGCACGAAGCCGGCTACTCGACGTGCCCAAGATATGCTGTAGAAGATTTGGTAGAGCTTGTGTCTCACTTTTAGGGTATTGGAGATGCCATTGTGGTGGAGGGATGATGCAAGGAGTTTTGTGGAGGAACTTGGAGAATTTTGGTGTATGTAATGAACAACATTTTCCCACCTCAATTTTGGACAGCCCATTCAAGGGGGAGGCCGGCCATGCTCTAGTGAGGGAGGGAGAGAATGAGAGGTCTTCCAAAAGGAATGAGAAGCCACCATGACAATAATGCAAAGAGGGCATAATGAAATAATATGATGACAAGACCAAAACCACACTCAACACCACCATCATCACCTCACAAAGTCCAACCATGATGAGAAAGGAAAAGTCAAGCCATCATGATAGCTAGAAGTCAAGGTCAATGAGAGACTATCATGATACAAATATATGCAAAGACCCCCTCCACAAATGCCTATTTGCAACAATGCAAATAAGCCCTCCTCCACCAATCTTCGGCCAATGAACGGAACAATGGAAATTGGCCGAAACGGAAAGCAAACTGGCAACTCCAAAAACTGGTCCCGTAATAAATTACAGGAAAACCCCGATACTGTGCATACACACCCGCATTTGTATTCCGACCGAAATACAAATGCAATGAGACAAAATCTACACTGTACTATACTAGGATCCGGCTTATACCAAAGCCGGCCAGTAATATCCGTTCGATCCTGATCCGTGCAATACCGCACGTATCTGATCGAACCCTGCCATATATCCATACGGCCTATAGTACAAACTGTCCGATCCCGATCCGTGCAATACCGCACGTATCTGGTCGGATCTTGCCATATCTCCATACGGCCTCTACAACCTTTCGCCCGAAAGCTGAGTAACTGAATGTGGGGGACTCTAAAGACTCGTCAACACCTCGGTTGTGGATTTAACCACTAGCACGTCAGAGGTATAAGCCAATACGTAACGGGCTACCAAGTATTGACTAAAAGGGACGTCTGTGAGTGAACTCAGCCTGACAACCCTACTGAGCCTGTCAGTGACAATATCCGTGCAGTCCGGTCCGTTCGTCTATGAGTATCGCATGGCGGGCCTAGGGGGTTGGTAAAAGTCAGACCCCCAAAAGCGGTACAAGTCGTGTCGGAGTGTAGCCCAGAACACCCTGAGATACTACTGGAATACCTACCAGTAAATCTCCTTGCCTTGGCCAAGGACTTTGTGTAATGGCTCTCCTAGACACAGCACGACCTCACCCCCAATACCGGGAGAGACGAACCCCTGAAGATACGCTCACTGCCTCCATGTGGCTCGGGACTGTACCCAACTAAAACCTGTTTGCACGACTCCTTTGAGCCGTGGTAGGGTAGTAATCAAAGTACAGTGGGAACTCACACGAGACAAATGACGATCCCCAGGTCGATGAACTAACCTGCACACATGTCACCAGGGAACTGCCATCTGACGTCTGGTATATGACCAACTAGCATGTTCCCGGCGAGTCCTGTCCGGTGTACTCATAACCCAATGAGCACCTGTATACATCTTAGGTGATCCAACTGACACCAGTGGCTTGTGAGACCGGCCACCGCCCCTCGTCGGGGTCTCGACTGTATACACTAGTCTACTATGGAGAATCGATGCCCTGTCTCGAAACTCTCACGACTAGGGACCTTTTAAGGATATGCTTATAGACCCCCAGCTCCCACTTATATGATCGCCCTCATACTGCTGGTGGTCAAGCAAGAATCCTAGGGGCTCTATCAACGTGTAATAGCGACGTGTCAGGTCACCTAAAGCAGTACACGATGATAAAGGTAAACCAGATAGCATACTATCATCTCGAGTAAGACTGTCCTACCGGGATAGGTCCTCCCTCAATCATTACAATCACATACCTGTGACCTAATAATTGACTCTGAGGGCACTATCTCCAACAATCTCCCAATTGCACTCAAGGCTAATTATTGCGATGTCGCATACTCACAGCCCGTGTGATACCGAACATCCAACTCCTCTACTAGTCAGTCTCACAAAGCTCGTTTGCGGAACTATTGCGTTCGAGGAATAGCCTCAGTGAGTGGATCCGCTTAGTTGTTTCTTTCTATGTCTCTCTATATCTCAAGTTCGCGGAGAAACCCATCTCCCGAAATGAGCAATACCTGTCTTAGAATGTGTCTGGATGTCTGATGGGACATGGCTCATAAATGAACTCCAAATCCAAACTTCTTAGACTGTATCGTCAACTGAACTTAATCAGTATCCTGCGCCATGCCACCCTAAGTATTGCCTTGGACCACCTGTCCAAAATACTGCCCCTCATCAGAAGGAAAACTATAACTCTGACAACCTCCTTGTCGTCCATGTCACCTTGGAAGCCTGGAATGATAACTGTCTCCTGAATGAGGCTGTCGTTATCATATCCCTAGAACATCCATTTATGTTCTAAAACTGCTTCCGACTGTTTCTCCAGGATTGGATTAATGTCAACTTATTGCATCTAGTGCAAGAACAACATCTGGTGTGGTACTTGACATCTCATGATTGACTCAATTGCCTGAGCAAGTGATCTGCCAATCATGCACGTCCCTCTCCCCTTTAGTCTGTAAGACACCTTTAGAGAGGGTGACTCCATTACCTGCAGGTACACTACCGTGCCAGGAGTCGTCCATTCTAAATACTCTTAGAATGCTGTCAAAGAACCCTGATTGGGAAACCACCCAAATCTGGATCTAAAACCATAGATCTAGTAACCAGTATGTCTGATATAAAATCCATTTCCTTTGTGGAGAAACAACTGTGTGACGACCAAAGTATAACCGATCGTAGTGTAGGAGTTTCTTTTCCTACTCTGTGTATATCATCCAAATACCAGGATATCACACCCTACTACCTTCTCAACAGATCCATCCCCTATTCTGATGAAGTCAAACCCATGACTGTCATGTCAGAAATTGATGATCTATCTCCGCTACATCTGCTCTAGTCTATAAATAGACATAAGCAACCTGTCCACCAATGCTTCCGCTGCTCCCACTGACTACGAAAACCCTCTGGCAGAGTCATATAGACGTACACTTCTAAAACTGGTTTAGAACGACGCTATACTCATCCTCCCGCCGGGTCTCGTAACTTGGAACAACAGCAATGGCAATTGTGGGTAAACAAGAACTTCCCTGTCACCGTCCTTAAGGCTACCGCAGTGCCTCTCGGGTGCCTGAAGTTACCCACCTTATCTGCGGAGTGGCCAATGGAATGTCAATCCAGATTGAATCTTTAGGTTCCTTATCAAATCTTCAGTAATCGTTTGTGGTTCTGGAATCACTTCCAGTTCTACCATACTCCCACTACTGTTTTCTGAAAAAATCCATCTTTAATAAAACTGTGGCGAGTCTAGAACAATATCGCTATTGTTCATCCAGATGGTAGAAAGTCAACCCTCGTCATAGCCTGGGTCAACCCACAAACAGCCATTACAGAAACGTGCCTTGAGTTGTCCAGTGTCTGGTTTTAATCATAAACCGGACAACTCCCCGTACCTTAACATCGTTAAGATATGAACTGTTCTATATCCAATATAGAAACAGAGGCACTGATTTAATTGAACCAGATTCAAATCATGCAGCTATCCCCAGCGCATGTCAACTAAATGGAAGGAGGCCGATCAGCGTTACTCAACTTAGGAATACTTCCAATTATGAGTAACCTGAAAGAGAAGCAAGATCTCTTAATCACTACTATCAACTGAATACCATACACAAGTATCTACATCTTCGATCTCTTTGAAGAATCCCGATACTTGCTACACCTGGTTCTCTACTCTATTCAAATACCAATAACTTCTCAAAATTCGGACCCTGTGTTTCCACGAAACACCTGTCTAAAAACTAGAGAAGTCATAAGTAAACCGAATATAGTACGAGAACCAACCCCTCTGTCCTGATGGACCCTGGACAACATACAATCCTTTGTATAAGTCCCTTGAGTCTGATAACTCATTCACTGTGTGTCGTAGGTTGAAAACTGTACTTATGGTTAAGAAGAATTACACCGCTGTTTAATGCTCCTTACCTAACCATCCACTGATATAGGTAAATGTCGTAGACATAATTTCAGAAAGGTATATCTCACTCTATGAAAATAGACGTACAGATATATCAATTTGAAATTGGTGCATAACTGCGGATATTCAAAACCAAATATTTGCCGACCGGCAAACAGCCCAGGTGATTTCCTTAAATATCACCGATTACAACGAATCCCGATATAATGAGGATGATCACCCAATTTCCAATAACTTACTCCCACTCATCATCTGTAAAACCATACAGATGTGAGAATCGTACCTGGTAAATACATACCCTGGAGTAAGTATCTAATCGGGAAATCAGTTTTCCTTTAACATTACACAGTGAAACTGAAACATTGAAATGTTCCGATGGGGTATTCTGGTATTCCTAGTAATGCCTCTTCCAGATTCACGACTGTAACCGTATAGTTCTTTGCCACCTCTCCAAATCCCTTCATATGTCTTTAGTCTTTACCTTCTGCACACCCTTTTAGGCCAAATGGTTTTCTTCCTTCCCTACCGTTCGGCACCAGCCTATGGTTTGGAAGACGACTATCCAATAAGCATAATGGGTGTACTGTCCCAATCCTAGGAACACTCGCAATGAGAGAGGGTGAAGATAAAAGACAACCGAATAAACCTTATTCCTATTTCTCCTGAACCAGAATCCATCCCCGAACTGGAACAAATTCCTTTCGAGTTCGTATATAACCATACGATGGAGTATCCAAATAAACTGTGGATCTTCGTAGTGATACGGAGTGTCCTGGAGAAATACAAAGGTGATGTGGGAGTGGTAACGAAATATTTGGTTTGGTCGTGAATATCTGTTGCAATTTACTTTGCCCTCTTACTAATCCCTTGCTTTGTCTGAACTTAATACCTTCTGCACACCATCGTTATGCTAATTGGTTTTCTTCATTCCCTACCGGTCGGCACCAGCCTAAGGTTTGGAAGAAGACAATCCAATTTGCGTAATAGGTGTACTACCCCTAAACCAAGGAGTACTCGTAACTTGAGAGAGGGTAAAAGGAAAAGACAACTGAATAATCCCATCCGTTTTCTCCAGAACCGGAAACCATCCTCGAATAAATTCTTTCGAGTTCGTATCTAACCATACGATGGTTTTGTCCAATGGAAGTGGACGTTCGTAGTAAAACGGGGTGTCCTGGAGAAAAGGGTAAAAGTAGGAGTGGCAATGAGGTTTGCAACTCTGACAATCCAAAAGCCGGTGTTTAAGAAGGTTCGGTCAACTTGGTTACTGAGTCAAAGTCTTAGGGTCGGGTCAATGGTCGCTGCCAAAGAGAGAGAGAAAAGAAACACTCAGCGTGCACTCTAACCTAGATCAGAATGGTTACCAATTTATCTAATCTGGAAACCTCCCACTGTACCTCAAATTCTCCTCCAAACCTGAAAGAAGAATTAGTCGGGGTTACCCGAGGAGTAAACTAACTCATCAGTGGGAATCGGGATCCAACTATCATTGCATGATAACGTGACGGAATCCGCTCACGCTATCACACTCCAGAAGGTATGCGCATATCTGGCAAGTTTCAGTTCTTTTGAAACTCCCGATGTGATTTCTGCCCCATGCTCTTATGACCTTGACGAAGGCCAACAAATCATAAGTCACATGTCAAGTTCTACCCGTCATTCTCCAGGTTGATTTGAACCCACCCGCACAAGCCCTTGACGAAGGCCAACAAGGCTATACGACTGTCCCAAACCAACGCATCTATCTATGCTGCAGAAAGGCAACAAGCAGCTACCATACACTATGCCTTGACGAAGGCCAACAAACATAGCATGAATACTACGTGCTACCCGTCTGAAACGACGGAGGGCTACGAATGGTTTCTGGCGAAAACCTTTAACGTAAAGAACTTGATATCGTTGAAGGAACTGATAGCTTTTTGAAAATATAGTGACGAAAACCGTTGCTAAAGAGGTCACTCCCGGTGAAGGGATCTCGGCTCTTTCCCCGTAGAATGGGGTGCAGGATATTCCAAATGAATACCACGGTGCAAAGCAAAAGTAATCGGCTATAGTGAAGTTAATGCCCTGACGCAAACTTTTTGTCCAAGGGGTCACTCCCGGTGAAGGGATCTCGGCCCTTGCCTCGTCGACTGAGGAGCAGGATATTCTAAATGAATACCGCGATGCAAAACAAAAGTGAACGTCCTTGCAATAACAGCTTTTTGAAAAGTGTTCCAACAACATCAGATTAGGTTTGTTTTTAAACTTGCATTGATCCGAATCAATGCAGTCCCATCAATTGATCACACCAAAAAGAACGAAAATATACTGATGTACGTATATGCCATCCGCATTTGCCACTGGGTCCCGTCATTACCCGTTAGGTTAGCTAACTAACGACAGAGCGGGGACTGGGCTAGCGCGGATGCAAAACATATACAACATCTACTAATATATATACCAATATATTATATTCGCTCAAGGCGTGAATAAAATGCAACATCACAGAGAATGAACAACATCACAGAAACAATACAGATATCTGGGATCCCCGGGTTTCACAGAGCCACTGCTGAAACCCGACGTTCCCCTGGTCGTGTGGATAGCCTGTGCAATGAAATCCTAGACCCCTACGGGCGCGGCAAGTTACCCGCCAAAACCTGAAGCGAGGCAGCCCCCTTCATCAACGTGAATGGACCACCCAGCACTTCACGGAATCCGGTAACTTGGGCACCCCTCCTGGGTCAACCTGTACCCCCTACGAGTGCGGCGAATAGCCCGCCAATCCTAGAGTGAAGCCCCCTCCGTCTCAATGCCATGAGATGCGGGCTTGTTGCCCTCCAGAACCCGGCTATCCGTGCACCCCTCCGCGGGGCAATCCTAGTACAGAAAGTAAAATATACATACACCGGGTACATCGACCGCAACCAGGTCGTGCCCCAAAATAATAATACAATCAGGCAGTGACGGCAGTCCACATGTCGGACGCTCGCCCCGCAATATCAAATGTACATAATACAACAAAACTGTACTAGCATTGCATCCAGGCTATCCCCCACGACCGATCCGCAACATCACAGCAAAAACAAAACACCAACGTGAAAGTCACGTTCGCAAATCCGTCTAACCGGGCTATAGCAGTTAGACCGGATTTACCGATCAAGTGACATTCACGGTCGCAGATATAATGTAAATACTGTGAAAAATGTGTTTAAAATATCCGATCAATCAAAATTTAACAAGTGGGCCCCAAAATAATACTGTAGCAGTTAAAGAAATTCTGGGCCCAATGTTATTATTCCAAAACCCTACTTTTCACCCCAGAAAGCCTCTGTGAAAAATTGGTGCAGTGATGTCTACAGTGCGCGGCGGAAGGGCGGCAGAATGGGGGTTAGTGCGGCGCTTCCGCGCTTTGACTGTGGAATCACTTCAACGAAATTTTACAGAGTTCTTAGATTTTCTAGTACATCAATATTTTACAACCTGAAAAATTTTTCGACACCAAAAAATTTCAACAGAAAACTGATGTGGGCAAATACGGGTTTTTGAACATTTCGATCGATCGGAACAGAAAAACACATTACACAAAGCTAGACTAAGTTAATGGGGAGGCTCTGATACCACTGTAAGTGCGTGGCGGCGCCCCGGCCGTCAATCCGACGCCGGAATGCGGAAGCGGTGAAAAACTTAAATTTTGCGGACTTAGCAAACCGGCACCACCGCGCACTAAACACCCGGATCGAAACCATTAACTAGTCTAAGCTAACTAGAAGATGGGTTAGAGATATACCGACGATCCACGTCCTCCGGTCTTCTCGTCATGGTCCCGATCTCGTGCGGAAAAGTCCCGTCTCCTCCTCGTCGCCGGAAGTGCACCACATCGCCTACTTTGTTTACGGGCTCCCACCTCAATGCCGAGGCAACTCGGGCACGAAGCCGGCTACTCGACGTGCCCAAGATATGCTGTAGAAGATTTGGTAGAGCTTGTGTCTCACTTTTAGGGTATTGGAGATGCAATTGTGGTGGAGGGATGATGCAAGGAGTTTTGTGGAGGAACTTGGAGAATTTTGGTGTATGTAATGAACAACATTTTCCCACCTCAATTTTGGACAGCCCATTCAAGGGGGAGGCCGGCCATGCTCTAGTGAGGGAGGGAGAGAATGAGAGGTCTTCCAAAAGGAATGAGAAGCCACCATGACAATAATGCAAAGAGGGCATCATGAAAGAATATGATGACAAGACCAAAACCACACTCAACACCACCATCATCACCTCACAAAGTCCAACCATGATGAGAAAGGAAAAGTCAAGCCATCATGATAGCTAGAAGTCAAGGTCAATGAGAGACTATCATGATACAAATATATGCAAAGACCCCCTCCACAAATGCCTATTTGCAACAATGCAAATAAGCCCTCCTCCACCAATCTTCGGCCAATGAACGGAACAATGGAAATTGGCCGAAACGGAAAGCAAACTGGCAACTCCAAAAACTGGTCCCGTAATAAATTACAGGAAAACCCCGATACTGTGCATACACACCCGCATTTGTATTCCGACCGAAATACAAATGCAATGAGACAAAATCTACACTGTACTATACTAGGATCCGGCTTATACCAAAGCCGGCCAGTAATATCCGTTCGATCCTGATCCGTGCAATACCGCACGTATCTGATCGAACCCTGCCATATATCCATACGGCCTATAGTACAAACTGTCCGATCCCGATCCGTGCAATACCGCACGTATCTGGTCGGATCTTGCCATATCTCCATACGGCCTCTACAACCTTTCGCCCGAAAGCTGAGTAACTGAATGTGGGGGACTCTAAAGACTCGTCAACACCTCGGTTGTGGATTTAACCACTAGCACGTCAGAGGTATAAGCCAATACGTAACGGGCTACCAAGTATTGACTAAAAGGGACGTCTGTGAGTGAACTCAGCCTGACAACCCTACTGAGCCTGTCAGTGACAATATCCATGCAGTCCGGTCCGTTCGTCTATGAGTATCGCATGGCGGGCCTAGGGGGTTGGTAAAAGTCAGACCCCCAAAAGCGGTACAAGTCGTGTCGGAGTGTAGCCCAGAACACCCTGAGATACTACTGGAATACCTACCAGTAAATCTCCTTGCCTTGGCCAAGGACTTTGTGTAATGGCTCTCCTAGACACAGCACGACCTCACCCCCAATACCGGGAGAGACGAACCCCTGAAGATACGCTCACTGCCTCCATGTGGCTCGGGACTGTACCCAACTAAAACCTGTTTGCACGACTCCTTTGAGCCGTGGTAGGGTAGTAATCAAAGTACAGTGGGAACTCACACGAGACAAATGACGATCCCCAGGTCGATGAACTAACCTGCACACATGTCACCAGGGAACTGCCATCTGACGTCTGGTATATGACCAACTAGCATGTTCCCGGCGAGTCCTGTCCGGTGTACTCATAACCCAATGAGCACCTGTATACATCTTAGGTGATCCAACTGACACCAGTGGCTTGTGAGACCGGCCACCGCCCCTCGTCGGGGTCTCGACTGTATACACTAGTCTACTATGGAGAATCGATGCCCTGTCTCGAAACTCTCACGACTAGGGACCTTTTAAGGATATGCTTATAGACCCCCAGCTCCCACTTATATGATCGCCCTCATACTGCTGGTGGTCAAGCAAGAATCCTAGGGGCTCTATCAACGTGTAATAGCGACGTGTCAGGTCACCTAAAGCAGTACACGATGATAAAGGTAAACCAGATAGCATACTATCATCTCGAGTAAGACTGTCCTACCGGGATAGGTCCTCCCTCAATCATTACAATCACATACCTGTGACCTAATAATTGACTCTGAGGGCACTATCTCCAACATTAATTACACTCTACAAGTTCACCAATCTTTCAGCCAGGCCAGTGTCGGTACTTTGAGGGAGGTTCCCCGTGCTTTTGCACGGACCTAATTACAGTAAACCTCGTTTTCCCAGAGGCGTAACCCCGTTGACACCTTTCTAGACACCTACTTGATCGGCTAATTGTAAAGTGCAAAACTCTCCCAGGAGTAACAATTACTCGCAGTGGGTATCGAGATCCAACTATCACATAGAAGGTATGCAATCTCATTGCAAATTTCAACACTTGAAACTCCCGATAAAGGTTTTTACCCCTAGCACCTATGACCTTAACTATGGTCAACAAATCATAAGTACTAGTCAAGTTCTACCCATCATTTCGTGATTAATTAGACCCACCCACATGACCCTTAACTAAGGTCAACAAAGTCACGCGACTGTCCTAACTAATCGCATCATATGCGGTGTAGGAAGACATCACTTAGCTACCGTACACTGTGCCTTGACTATGGTCAACAAACACAGTACGAATACTAAGTACTCTACTTCCTAAAATGACGGAGGGTTGCGGCTGGTTTATGTGAAAACCTTTAACGCTTTGAACTTGATCTCGTTGCGGAATCAAATGGTTTTTAAATGGAATGTTTTCGAGGCTTTTCTAGTTTTGCTAAAGGGGTCACTCCCGGTGAAGGGATCGTCGGCCCTTTCCTCGTCGAATGAGGTGCGGGATATATCATATATATCACTGTGCAAAGCGGAAACTATAGAAGCGATCAAAGACAAACCGAGGGTTGTAGCATCTGCCAGTTATTGCTAAAGGAGTCACTCCCGGTGAAGGGATCTCGGTCCTTTCCTTATCGAATAAGATGCAGGATGTTCTACAATGAACACCGCGATGCAAAGCAAGAACTGTAGCTACCTGTTTTATTTTGAAATTCGATTCCACAACATCATTTAGGTTTATTTTCTTTCATTAATCTCATTAATGAATATCCCATCATTTAAATCCACCTAAACATCATAGATATATTTAACGTACGCTTATGCCATCCGCATTCGCCTCGATGTCCCGTCTGCACCGTTAGGTTAGGTAACTAACGCCAGAGCGAGGCAGGGCTAGCGCGGGTGTAAAACATAAGCAACGTCTATATAATATATCATATATACTATAATATCTGTCACAGAGCACAGAACATCGCATGATCACAGATAAAACACAGCAGAAGAAACATATGAAATATTGGATATACTAGGACGTCCGTGTTTTCAATACGAGCCAGTATAAAACACGGATTCCACGGTCGTGATGAATAGCCAATCCCACACCCCTAGACCCCTACGAGAGCGGCAAGCAACCCTACCAATTCTAGGGTTAGGAGACCCGGACTCGACTCCTCGAGTTGGTCTCCCACTGGACCCCAGAACCCGGTTACTTGTGCTCCCCTCCTTAGGTCTATCCTAGTGCAGAAAAGTAAATAATATACAACGGGTGACGACTTCCGCAACCTGGAAGCGCCCCAATAAAAGAATATTACATACAAGTTTTTACATGAATGAAAATGAAAAACACTCATCTCACATAAAAACCCCCGGCTATTCAAACACGACGATCCAATATAACATATCCAGCAACACATAACATCACATGTCATCAACGTAAGTAAATATGCGCATCCCAATTGTCGTTGACATATAGCAACGAAACCAGCGATATCACATATTACACTTACGGTCACAGAAAAGAAAGTGTAAAACTACAACAGTTGGAATCCGCAACCACCTCAGACATCGCATGCCTGACTAAATGAAATACTTAGACATCGCATGTCTAACAATTATAAACCCCGCATTTTAGTCTCATTATCGAAAACTCTTTTCAATATCAAGTCGGGCAATTCAACAAGATTCCCGACATCCTGATCGAATGCTCGTCGCAAACTTTAGTAGGCGGCCGCACCCCCGATGCCGTCGACGAAGTGCACCAAGGCGGAACACCGCTACCGCGAGCACCCGAACGGATGCTTTCGGCGACGGGGTTCTCCTACAGTCACTTGGTCGGGGCTATGGAGTGAGGCTGTCTATTAAGTTTACCCGGCGAGTATCCGCGTACGCTACGTGATTGCGACGGACTTTTGATCACATCAAAATTCCGTGGCAACCGATCAAGTAAGACTAAACTGCTATGTTTATAATATTCATTCCGTTATCTCATAATAATTTGCGAATTCCAATTATTGTATCACATTCCGGATAAATAGAAAATGCTAAACTTTTCGATCGAACAATCGAACACCCAAGTTTTCCCGATACTACTCAACACATGAAATAAGTCTAACAACATTCAGTTCGTGCCTCAGTAGCAACGGTCCAGCCGTAGAAGGGTCAAGCCAACGCCTCACATGTGGCACGCCGTACTGCCCCAAACCCGAAGGTTCAAAGGGCAGTTCAAGACGGTCACATAATCGAGTTAAGGTTTGTTGTCTTCTAGAGGGTCCATCGCGTTACTTGCACTACTTAGAACGTCGTTAAACTACGGAAAAATCCAACAATTGGAAATTTCCCGGCAGGGGAAAAAGTGGGTATTTATATCCGGTCGAACTTTTTAACATATTCAAAAAATTATCCGGAACGACACATAGACAAAGTTTGACAATCCGATCGAATGTATGAACTCCCAATACAACCCAAAATACTCAACTCTTGATTTCAGATTAAAAATTCCCAGGAAAACCAGCACTGAAAAATAGGAGTTACTGTGCAAAATTCAATGGCAGATAAGACAAAAGTGCGGTGGAAGGGCCGCATTAGCACGCTAATGACGCGGTTCCGCCGCACTTTAGAAAGATCATTAGGTAATTTTTGCATCGTAATTCTTAGATTTACCTGCTTGTTTTTCTGCATATTTTTAATTTGCAAAAATCCACATTTTACAAAAATGTCCAGAGAGCATTTTAAAGTCGGGGTTTCGGGTCTATCGGACTTCTAACTCCGTCTACGCATCGCCTAAGGCTCTAGCTAGGCTCTGATACCACTGTAGGGTTCCTAGGCACTCTAGTGAAGTCTCACAAGTGATCAAACATGCACAAATCAAATTTTACGGGTGCCTACAAACCCGACTACGGATCGTTTACTAGATATTTAGGCGAAAACATAAACTAGTTAACATTTTAACTAAGGGAACGGATATACAACCTTTGTAGATCCGGTCCACCACCTCCCCGGCTCCGCAATGAAGTCCCCTCGCTGTCCAAATCATGTCTTGGGCTCTAGCGTCGGCATCATCGAAGAATGGGCGGGCTTGATCGTCGGTTCGATGCCGAAGATGATCTACGTCGAGGCATCGCTAGAACAAGCTCCAACTTCACCAAGTCGGAAAAACTTGTGAAGGAAACACCCTATACTACTTGGCAAGAGGTAGAGGATGAAGAAATAGGAAGTGGGTAAACTTTAGTTTTGGATTTCTCACTAAACTTCATGACTTGCCATTGGAGTAGCAAGCTTTCTTCAATGTTGAAGAAGATGAAGAAGAAGAAGAAGATATGATATGTTAAAAATAAAATAGAAAAGAAAATACAATACTTATCATATCTTTGACCATGGTTTAGTGTAGAGACTTAACTTAGGTTAGATGAGTGGTTAGGGTTAGGTATGAGACAAGAATGGTGACTAAAACAATGCTACATGAATCTTCAACTAAAAACAAGAATAGCCACCATTCATTTCTCATTTTCTTTTTCTTTTGAAATAAATAAAATAAAAAGATAAATGAAAAACATGAAACCCTAATCACTAACTAACCATGGTTTAATACTTTACACAAAACCAAACAAGAATGTATCATCAAACATGATACAATCATGTGCACAAAACTATATCGAATATACAATGTGCACATCCGCGCGAGAAAATCCATTTAAAGTGAACCGATACTAGTTAATGCAAAGCAATATATCAAATATATAATTATGTATTAAATCATTAAATCAACACTTGATTTAACGATCCGGTCATGTCGCATATAATCGGCCAGTATCCTATGTATCGGCTTATCGAATCAATCTTTGATTCGATAACTAGGTTATATCGCATATAACCAATCGATACATAGATCGCGAGAATGGAATACGGTATCACATACACGCATTATTCTCGGTCCCGCACATATCTCATATGCGCTCCTATTTCGTTTCGCTTGAGCCAGGAAACCTCTGTGTAGGACTCTAAAGACTCGTCAATACGCCGGCAGCAGATGATGATCATATCAAACACCCACAAGCCGCAAGCGGTCTGCCAAACGTAACGGCCACCCGGGTATTGAGCGATCAGAAGATCGACGAGCAAGCCCGCTCACACTCCTGCGAATCCGACCAGTAACACTTCCGTATAGTCCGGTCTGTTCGTTTGATATGTCGCATATTTCGCCTAGGGGTGGTAAACGTCAGACCCCAATAGCTCGATAAGTTATGCCGACTTGAGGTCCATAACATTCGTGAAACTACTGATAACTCTTACCAGTATATCACTGCAACCCCGGCCAGGGATTTCCTTTTATGGCCAGTCGAGCACAGCACAACATCAACCCCCAATACCGGGAGAGACGAATCCCCTCCTATCGCTCTTTGCCTCCATGTGAATCGGGACTGTACCCAAAAACCACCTGTTTGCACAACTCAGTAGAGCCGTGGTAGGGTGGAAATCAAAGCACAGTGGGAGACACACAAGACTCTATGACGATCTCGGGTCAACAGACTAAGCTGTACCAGTGTCACCAGAGAACTGCCATCTGACGTGAGGTATAATACCATCTGGGAGTTCTCGGCGAGTCCGTTCAGTGTACCCAGTCTCCACTGAGCACCCGCATACCATCTTCGATGTCAAACACCAATGGATATGGGATCATCCATCGCCCATCGCATGGGTCGAGAAGATATGCGCTAGTCTACTCTGGAATATCGATGCCCCGTCTCGATATTCCCTCGACTAGGAACATTTCAAGGATGTACTCATGGACTACCCAGGCCCCACTAGTATGATCTACATCATAGTCCTGGAAGTCGAGTACACATCCTATGGGCTTTATCAACATGTAATCAGAGAGACAGAAAGTATACATGTTAAGATAAAGTGCAACCAGATAGCGTACTATCATGTCGAGCAAGAAAGTCCTTCCTATATATGTCCCAGCATCCACTACAATATATATCCAATGTACAGTAATGGCCTCTAGGGAATACATATAACTAACACTATTTGGGGGATCTGGGTGCATTGATGGACACCGATATATATTCTATGTTGACATTCGGTGTAGATGTTATATTGCCCATGCTCAGCATTTATTATTGTACCTCATCCTGTAGTTATATTACCTGATAGAGCACTTGCATGATTATTGCACATACTGTTTATCACGCATTGATATCATCTGTTGGCTTATGATAGAGGAGCGCAGTACGTGCATGCTCGCGATTACCTTTATATGTTATCTCTATTCACGAGTTGGCAACTCACCCCCGTTGTGCCACAGTGTTTGCAGGTTGCCCTTCGGAGTAGTCGCGGCAGGCTGCGTTCTTGCATCTTTTGACACAGATACCCCTACAGTTGGCGTACTAGATCTTTTGCTGATAGGTGGGTTTTGTGCGGTATCTGTTTATCTTTCAGATATGTACATTGTTGTATCTAGTACTCTCCATCTACCACTTATGTATTGACTTAGAGACAGTGTGAGGACGATGATGTATATTATTTGTATTCTGGTGTCGAGCTCGTTGTGAGCCGACTTACTTATGCAGTTTATTCTGTCTGTGATGTTCCCATTTGTTACTCTTGATCTTTGCTACGGCGTCGTATATTTCTATCTTGGTGATTGTTTACTAAAGATTTCTTATCACTTCTAAATGCTTCCATTTTAAAAACTTAAAACACTCTATACTTTTACTGGTTTGTTTTCTGGGTTTTCGGTTCACTTAGTCGCGTTACGCCTGTAGACGTTAGGTGGTTAAGTGCCGGTCACGGGCCAAACTTGGGGTCGTGACAGCATTGCAGTGCGCAGATAGAGACGCAACGTCGAAATGGACGATGATACAGACAAGCGGGACAAGAAGTTCGTGCGAGATGCAGACGAGCTGTTACTTTTCCCCGTTAAGATTAAGGGTCGGATATGCATACAGAGGCGCAGGGATGCGACCAGCTTTCGAGTAGATGTTGTATTAAGGACGCAGATGTCCAGAGAGCGAGAAAAGATTACGCCAGAGTACCAGCCTCCGTACAGTTTGGCTTAGGCGAGATCAGAAGAGATCTTGAGCAGGATTCCTTCCAGTACACCGCTGCAATAAGATTTGCACCAGGGGCAGATGTGTGATGTGCTTTCAGAGGACTGAGGTCGGCGCCAGAGATGTGCTGCTTTATGAGCGGTCGTGAGGATTGACCGAGAGATGACCAGAAAAGTGCCAGAACGGAATCGTTCCTGATAGCACACCTGACCGGGCCGATGAGCCGATGGATTGCGAGATTGGTAATTCACAGGGAAGATAAGGAACCAGAGGTAGAGGACGCCAGCCGTGAGCAAGAGGCAAGGAAATATCTTGCGCCGCTAGCATTGGATGTACCGGCACCTTCTCGACTTCGAAGGAAGATATACCGACGGCGATATTTATGATTTGTGATTTTGTGATTTGACTATCACATATCCGTCACTTTGGATTTCGGTATTTTGGGCGATCTATTCACATGATTTAGTCTTGATGACTGAGTTCCATGATATTTGATATTGTGCACCATGGTTGCACCTACTGGGTATTTATACCTTGCGCATAGTTATTACTCTTGAGGTATTGATTGTGATTTCATGCCTATTTTATGCCGGTGATTTGATTTACGCTTCCAGCATAGTTTTCATGTACTTTAAGTGTTTTGATTTGATTTTTGCACACTGATGCACGAGGTTGTGAGATTTTCCATCGCGGTACACCTGATTTTGATTAAGCCGCATTGTATATTGTTTCGTGCCTTGGCTGCACCTTCTTATGACTTCATGGATTTCATACGGTTAATTTGATGTTGTGCAATGCACACGATTTGATTTTGCACTCGGTACAGCTTATATATGCTTGTAGTGCATTGATATGTGTTTTGTGCATGCAGTTGCACACGTTTATGATTTCCTTTATACCTGGGTACACTTGGTGTTGCTGCTTACGCATTTGAGTTATTGCTTGATATTTGTGCATGGGATGCACCAGTTCTATACTTCGTGCGTTTGTCGCACCAGTTTTATGTTTCTTGCGTTTATCGCATCAGATTTATAATTCGTGCCTTTGTTGCACCGGATTTATATTTTGTGCACTACGGTTGCACCTGACTTCGATTTGATGTCGTTCGATATGTCGATTTTGACCCTGATATTGATGATTGATTCTTACACTCCGTGCATTTGACTGGACTTATGCATGTTCGGTGTTGCTATTAGATTTTGTGATTCCGTGCATGTTGAGTGCGTAGGGTTTAGATTTTCAGTCGTGCACGATGGATGCACCGATTTGGATTTTCGCGCATGTTGGGCGCATGTTTTGAGATACAGTTTTGGTGCATACCAGATGCACTAAATCGAGATTATTCGTGCATGTCAGATGCACCTGATTTGGCCGTCAGGCACACACGTTGCCTATGACAGATACTTTGTGCACACTCGTTGCACCTAGATGTTGTTTTGTTCATCTGTATGGCATATATATGGATTTTGATTTCCGTGCGCACCAGACGCACAGGGTGGTGTTATGTGCATTTTTGGGATTTATTCCTTTTGGAGCAGTACATTTTTATGATATTGGATATTTGTTTTCATACTGAGCAGGACTAGTCAGAGGACAGTACCTGGATTTATTTTGCATGCATTGATAGTTATCGAAAGGATTTCCAAAGAGCGAGCTATAGTCTCATCATATATACCTACGTGTCCGATATGACACGAAACGTTTTAAAAACAAGGAAACCCTTCTAAATTGTTTTCAAAACGGCGGAACGTGCATAATAAACAAAAGATATATACATATATGGCTATTTTCTTATGAAAAATGTCCGCCACTGTGCAGTGTTATGCGCATCGCACAGCAACTTAAAAGGATTTGGAATGCATTTACATCAGCTATTCACATGTATAGACTGGATGTCTACATGTATAGTTCTGATCTACATCATATTGGTTTTGTATTGGATTTGACATTTGTATCCTTACCATGACTCCGATGATTGAGGGATGCTTGACGGAGTGTTGCTTTTGAGTTATCTGCTCAGTACTTATGCGCATGCATTGCGCTATGATGTTTTATGTATAGATGATTTCGGAACCGCGATGACTTGGAATTTGTATTGAAATATTTTAGTATTTAGGGGTTTAAATTTAAATTTGGGGACCGAATTTCTTTAAGGGGGGTAGATTGTAACGTTTTCAAAATAATAAAATATGATTTTTGGGAATTTTTATAATTTAATATTATTTTAATGAATATTTTAATATTCTGGTATAATTAAATACAAATAAATGGGGAAAAATTATGGAAAATTCTAAAATAGTGTATTTTATGGAATTATGCCATTTTAAAATTTTTATGATTAGTTATATGCTAATTTAGTGCTAATCGCGATTAAAAATCGTTAATCGGATTTTTAGCATTTTTGTGCAAAAATGTGCACATATCATTTTCCACACTTGTTACACTTGTGTTACACTTCTATTGCCATGGTTGTTCATTTGGGTTCACTATTGGAGTGAGAAGAAAGGGAAAAGAAAAGAAAGAAAAAGGTTGGAATGATTATGAGAGAGAGAGAGAGAGAGACCAAGTCAACCCTCACTTTATGAAGCATACTCCCATCATTTTCCCCTTCTCATTCTCTCTCCTCTCCCTCTCTTTGAGCTGCTGCTGCCCCTCTCCCTCTGTTTCCTTCTTCATGAAACCCTAGATCCACAATGAAATCAACCCCAAAACCCTATTCCCACTTCACAAAACTTGCTCCCAAGCTCACTAGCTACAATTTAAACCTAGCAAGATTGGATTTGGAAGACTTTGAGCAACTCAAGAATTTTCTTGAGTTGCCAAAGGAGGTAATTTCTGCACCTATTTATCTCATTTCTTGTGTATCAATACTAGTTTCATATCAATATGGTGTTATTTGGTGGATTTGTGAAACTTCAAGTTAGGGTTTATGTGAGATCTGAAATTAAAGATGAAATTGAGACTTATGGTGACCTTAGAACCACTGGTGTGATGTTATTTTGGATCAAACTTGAAGCTAGAACACAGAATACGGATTTCTGAGACGATGTCCGGGAAAAACTGTGAATCTGTGATCGTATTTAGGAATCTGCTATCACCCCGAGACCCCAAAAATAAAACTGAGTTGACAGTGAGATGTGCAGGCACCATGGAACCACCACACCAAACCCTAGCCCCCAACTCCAAAGTACGGCAGCCAATTAATTCCTTCGGGCCAAAAATTGCGGCCAGACCAGGAGGGAATTGCCTCGATTTTGGTGTATGGCCCTATTTCCAGTAGTCTTGACCCTGGGTATGTCTAGTTTTGACTGATTCCAGTTAGGGTAAAATCTGGGTTGATTTGCTTAAGTTGGCGTATGATTTACGCCTTGTTTTAGCATGGATTTTGGTGTTTGGTGATACGTTTCTGTCGTGTGGCGTTTGGACGTCAACGACCAGTGGATATTTATCGTGTTTACATGCGAGACGATAGGTTTTTACCTATGCGAGTAGCGTATGCTATTTTGGTTTCCGATGTGATTTTCATATGCTTTAGTGTTGTGATATACTTGTAGGTACCCTACGTGATGTTGAGGCGAAGAAGATGAAGATAGCGACATCGGCATCGGCACATGAGAAGCAAGGTGAGTAGATTTATATCTACGGGAAGAAGTCGGGTGGATGGCGTATAGCACCCCCGCAGTCCGTGGTGATGTATACGAATACGTATACACACATATATTTATTATGTGTTGTTATGATTATTGATGATAAGGATGTATTGGTTTAGTATAGTGCGAACCCTAGAGTAGTTGGTGTACGCACACATACGCATACACATATACTTGCATACATTCTTTCATTTATCTGTTCGCATATGGAGGTGTGTATATCTACACATGGGTATGGGACTATGTGTTCATATACGAGATTTGAGGATGATACGTTGAATTGAGATGAGTCGATGAGATTTGATTTGAGGCCGTGAGATTCGGCGATATGACAGAGTTCGTATTTGAAATGTGATATTGACTTAGATTTAGGTGGTTTTCATACCCCTCCCGATTGACCTGATTATTGGGTCCGTAGTTCGCATACTAGGCGTTAGACTAGACCCGAGTCATACCTATTTCAAAACTAAAGAATCGGGGATATTTTAAAGATAGGCAAAAGGATTTCTACGGATATTTTCAAACGACACATCTTT
The DNA here is from genome assembly GCA_030015575.1 of Agapanthus africanus. Lineage (NCBI taxonomy): Eukaryota > Viridiplantae > Streptophyta > Magnoliopsida > Asparagales > Amaryllidaceae > Agapanthus > Agapanthus africanus. Next base: position 604,561,654 of record JASDDO010000019.1, on the reverse strand, counting down.
TCTTAAAACACCGTAGCCCTTGTTTTACCAAAAACCCTGATTCGTCTTATTTCAAAAGGCAAGGTTGCATGATATATTTATTGAGGCCGATTCTTTACTGTTGCGCTGATTATTCGATTTCCACAGATTCATGCTATTTGCATTGCATTGCCTGTGTTTATTGATATATTACAGTCATGCTGCTAGGACACCAGCACCATTATCGATGATGCGTATGTTCCACGTACACTGTTTGCCGGCTCACACACTTCATCATCGATAATTGCCATGTCACTACACTGTAGTACTATTGCATTCAGGATATGATTCTTGCAGGACAGACTGATGTGTTTACATTTCTTTTACATGTCACATACATCATGCTTTCTGATTATACGCATTGAGATATGTTGTTTCCATGATATTTCTGGTTTTAGGAACCGTGGGTGTTTCAAAAGGGAATATGTAACTGTTTTAAAACCCGGTTACCCTTGATATGATATTTCAGTGCGTCCACCATGTGTTTTCTCGGTGCTGAGAGCGACATGTGAAACCCTATTCGAGGAGGCGGATGTGGCCGATTGTGGGTACATGGTAGACCCGGTATGGTTCCCTGGGGCAAGAAATGTTTTTCGTGGAGTAGACGATGAGCCTAGCAGGGTGGCGAGTACCTACAGGTGATTGGTTGGACCTGGCGGTTATCCGGAGGATACTGACCAGAGTCGATGGATGGATATGGGCGTACTGCTGGGGCCAAATGCCGATTCCGCAGACGGAGCCCGTGGGCTGATCCAGACTGACGGAGCCCGATATATGAGGATTTACGTGCCGATGCTGGGCACAGTTTTCATGATGTTTTCGAGTGTCGATGCTGGGCACTCCGGTTCCATGGTTTTGACGTGTCGCGAGGGACACAGGTAGTTTATATCCTCATATTTCCATGCATATGCTGATGATATTTACATGCATGATGGTTATTGTCATTGGGTGACGAGTGTACGGGATCCACGTACATGCAGATTGATTTCATTGATTATACCTCACATTTATGATATGCTATTGCCTGAGGCACTGGCACGAGCACTTGGCACTATACTCATGTATAGAGATTACATTGCCAGTTTAGCATGCTTCAGACTTATTCATATTGAGGTTTATTTATATCTGATCGTATTGACTTAGGATGGGTCATACTTTCGATCTCTGCTTGTAGATATTTTATATTCATGAGTTGGCAACTCACCCCCGTTGTGCCACAGTCCTTGCAGGTTTTTTCCGTACAGATTCCATAGCGGCATTTCTGGCAAACTGCTTCCATATGGGTGACTTGCGTTGGTAGGTGGCTTCTTTTGTATCAGAACCGCCATTGTTGCTGTATTATTCATTGTATCTAGAAATTCCATCAACCAAAACTTGTATATTGTTTCAGACTTAGAAAACAGTGTTGTATTATTTCGACCTTAGAGTCGCGCGTATAGTATTACGGTTTTCTGGCTGTTTTGAGTTTCTTTTTGGGTTTTGATCCTCGCCCTTTGGCGTTGTATATTATTATTGCTTGCGTGGTTGTGACCGTCGATTGATGAAGAGCTAGCTCCCGCTTGGGGATGCCTTTTATCATTGTATATATGTTATTCTTGTTGTACCCCATTCGGGGCCAGTTTTTACAAAGGAAACTCTGCCGAAATTTTCAGGAAAGGTTACACATTTTAAAAATGCATATTCGGCTTAGTTATTTAAAAGCTTTGAGTTTCAAAACATGATTTCTTTACTTCTTAAAACTAGTTTTTCCTTATTTACTCCTTAAATGGTTTTAGATTTCTGGGCTTTTGGCTTACTTGGATCAGATGGAGTCCTATAGACTTCATAGGATTCAAGGGCCAGTCACATGCTCTTTCGGGCCGTGACACATAAAATCTGCCAATCTGCCAACGACTGCCTCTGTACTGCGCTCAAACAAGATAGACTACCCCCGGGCCTCCTGCTCAAAGCATCCGCCACTACATTAGCCCTGCCCGGGTAGTACAAGATCTCGCAATCGTAGTCCTTCACTAACTCCATCCATCGGCGCTGTCTAAGGTTCAGGTCTCACTGCTGAAATATATACTTTAAGCTCTTGTGATCAGTGAATATCTGGCACGACTCGCCATATAAGTAATGTCGCCAGATCTTAAGTGCAAAGACCGCTGCATCCATCTCCAAATCATGAGTGGTGTAGTTCTGTTCATGTTTCATCAAGTGCCGTGAATCATACGCGATCACCCGGTCATGCTGCATCAATACGCACCCTAGCCCCACTGGAGAAGCATCACAATAGACCACAAATCCGCCTGGCAATGATAACACCGGTGCCGTAGTCAGTCGAGTCCGTAGCTGCTGAAAACTGTGCTCACACTCCTCCGTCCAATCAAAAGGAACTCCCTTCCGGGTCAACCCGGTCAAAGGTGTAGCAATATGGGAGAAGTCCTGCACGAATCGCCTGTAGTAGCTTGCCAGCCCTAGAAAGCTGCGAATCTCCATAACTGATGTGGGTCTGGGCCAACTCCGAACAGCCTCGATCTTCCTCGGGTCTACACATATACCATCTTGTGTAATCACAAGTCCCAAGAAGTCTACGCTGTCCAGCCAGAAAGCACACTTGGAGAATTTGGCGAAAAGCTGATGCTCCCTCAAGGTCTGCAGTGTAATCCGCAGGTGCTGCTCATGCTCCTCACTACTCCGGGAATACACCAAGATATCGTCAATGAGTACGATGATGAACAGATCAAGATACAGCCGGAAAATACGGTTCATCAAGTTCATGAATGCTGCTGGCGCGTTGGTGAGTCCGAACGACATCACCAAAAACTCATAATGGCCGTAGCGCGTGCGGAAAGCCGTCCTAGGAATGTCCTCCCGTCGAACCGCAGCTGATGGTAGCCTGATCGCAAATCGATCCTCGAAAATTATCCTGCCCCCTGAAGCTGGTCGAACAAATCGTCGATGCGTGGCAAAGGATACCTGTTCTGCATTGTAACCCTGTTCAGCTGGCGGTAGTCGATACACGACGCAAACTGCCGTCCTTCTTCTTGACAAACAGGACTGGAACACCCCAAGGAGAAACACTGGGTCGAATAAGTCCCTTATCCAGCAAATCTTGCAACTGACCCTTCAATTCTCGAAGTTCCGCCGGGGCCATCCGATACGGAGGTACAGAAATAAGCCCCGTGCCAGGAACCAAATCAATACAGAAAGAAATATCACGCTCGGGCGGTAGCCCAGGAAGCTGGTCAGGGAACACATCAGGGAACTCGCTAACAACCGGAACCTGATCCAACGAAACCTCTGTAGCTCTAGTATCGCAAACATAGGCATGAAATCCCTGACATCCCTTCCTCAAAAGCTGTCCAGCGCGAAAAGAAGAAATCACACTGTAAGGGGCGGCACCCCGGTCCCCCAACACAACAAAAACCGACTCGCCGGGAAAACAAAATCTAACTGTCTTCTCACGGCAGTCCACACAAGCATAGCACGTGGCTAACCAATCCATACCCAAAAGAACGTCGAAGTCAAACATCTCAAGAAGGATCAAGTCGACAGGCAACTCTCTCTCGCCAATACGGACGGTACAGGATCGGAACACGTGCCTAGCAACAAACGACTCTCCCACGGGAGTAGTCACAACAAGCGGCTGATCAAGCAAACCAGACTCTCTACCCAAACTCGGCACAAAGTGTGTGGATACGTATGAGTGCATGGATCCGGGATCGAACAACACGTGTGCATCAACAGAACATACTAGAAGGATACCTGAGACCACCGCATTGGACGCCTGTGCGTCCTGATGGGTCAAAGAAAAAACTCGCGCCTGTCCTCCACCTGTGACTGACTATCCCCCGCCGGCCGCTAGCTGTCCTTTGCCTCGGTCACCTCGTCCTCTATGAACAAATCCTCCGCGACCACGACCTCTCTGTGCATGAGTCTGACACGGAGTAACAGTAGGTACAATAGGCAACGCCCTCTGGGGTGGTGAAGGTGGTAATGTGACATGCGGTGCTGCTGCCTCCTTCCGGGGTATCTCAGGACAATCTCGTACACGATGATAAGAACTCCCGCAGCGAAAACATCCCGACGATGACCGCTGACCCTCCTAGGGATAGGAACTGAACAACCCGCCTCGCCCTAAATCTCTGCCTCCTGCAAGACGTCTATCACGGCACCGAAAAGGCTGTCTCTGTGCTGATGTATCCGCACGAACTCTCTTCGGCCGTGGAACTACCGAAGTCTCAGCAAGGCGCTCCTCAACCAATAAGGCTGCATCTACAGCTGCTGCATAGGTCTCGTAATGATGTGCGTTGATCCTAAGAAATAACAGGGTAAGCAAGCCTCGAACAAACCTCTTAACTCGTATCTCCTCGGTAGCCACTAAATACGGGGCATAGATAGATAGCTCTGTGAACAGCACGCCATACTCTGCCACTGACATCTCCGGAGTCTGACGTAAGGACTCGAACCTGCGTGCTCTAGCATCTCTGACACTCAGTGGAAGAAAGCGGGCAAGGAATAGCGCCACGAACTCTGTCCAGGTCATAGGAGGAAGACCTGCTGCTCTACCCTTCTCGACTGATTCGCGCCATTTCTGCGCAAGACCTTCCAGGCGAAAGCTCGCGAACTCAACCCATCTCGCATCTGCACATCTGAGGGAACAACATATCCGAGCCATCCTATCAATGATAGACTGTGGGTCCTCGGCTGCATCGGTGCCTGTGAAGACCGGAGGCTTCAGCCTCATAAACTCTGACAGCGATACCGTAATGACCTCTGTAGCTGTAGGGGCAACTGCCTGTGCTGTGGGTATCACCGCGGTCTCTGCAACGGGTGGAACTACCTCTGGTCGCTGCGCTCGAAGTGTCTCAACTAGAGATCCCATCATCTGGCGCATCTCCTGCATACTGGACCCTACCACTTGTCGCATCTCCTGCATACCAGCCCCGAACATAGCAATCTGGTCTGTCGGAGTAGGAACAGTCTTCTCTGTTGCAACGGGTGTACTTCCCGGATCTGTCCTCGTCTCAGACAAATCAACTCTAATCTCGGCCCTCGCGGCCGCTCTCTGCGCCCTCGTAGTCTTAGGCGGCATAATGGCTGAAAGGAGAATAGGATTCGATAAGGATACGGAAATCGAATCACAAGAATGTATATACTCATGAAGGAATTTTAAATCAATAAGTCCTAAGGTCGCTTAGGCGGAGTACCGTGTCGTGAGTATGCCGCGGAACATATGCACGCTACGCCACTCTACTTCAGCTACCTACTCCATCATACCAGGGTCATCCTACACTCTGAAAGGTAAAACCTACGCTCTGATACCAACTTTGTCACGACCCGAAATTTCGACTCGTGACCGGCACTTAACCACGCAACGTCTACAGGCGTAACGCGACTAAGTAAGCCGAACCCAGAAATCAAAACCATTTTAAAAGTAGTGAGTGTTGAAAACATTTGATTAAAACATTTTGAAACCTTCAGTGATTTAATAAAGTTCTTTAAAGTTAAGTTATCATCTTAATAATTTTGGCAGCATTTCCTTTGTAAAACTAACCCCGAAGTCGGGTGTACAACAGAATATAAGTGAATATGATATACAATGAAAATAAAGCATCCCCAAACGGGAGAAATCACGCCCCACGGCGGAAACCAACACCATAAGAGTAATATACGACGCCGTAGCAAAGAAATGAACAATAAGTGAAAAACATCACAGAAAGATAAAACTGCATATATAAAGTCGGCTCCCACGAGCTCGACACCAGAAAACAAATAATATACAACGTCGTCCTCACACTGTCTCTAAGTCAAATACATATAAAGGTAGATGGAGAATACTAGATACAAAAGTGTGTACAATAGAATAACCAGATACCACAACCCACCTAGCAGCAAAACAGCTCTCGCACCAACTGTAGTGGTATCCGTAGCCAAAAGATGTAAGGAGGCAGCCTGCCATGACTACTCTGAGGGGCAACCTGCAAATAATGTGGTACAACGGGGGTGAGTTGCCAACTCGTGAATAGAGATAACATATAAAGGTAATAGCGAGCATGCACGTACTGCGCTACTCTATCAAATGCCAGTAGATAAAGTCTATATGCGATAAGCAGGATGTGCATAATCATGCAAGTGCTCGGTCAAGTAAAATAACTACAGGATGAGATACATAATAATAAATGCTGAGCATGGGATGAAATAACATCTACACGGAATGTCAACGTGGAAAAATAATCGGTGCCCATCAATACACCCAAATCCCAATAAACTCAGGCGCCGACACTCCCATCGGCCCTCAAATCCTGTAAATCTCAGAGAATCACGAATGCCCAACATCGGCACTCAAATATCATAAATACTCGTGTCCAGCATCGACACGCAAATCCTCATATATCGGGCTCCGTCAGTCCGGATCAGCCACGGGCTCCGTCTGCGGTATCGGCCCTCGGCCCCGGCAGTACGGCTCATCCCGCATCCGTCTATCTACTCTGGTCAGTATCCTCAAGATAACCGCCAAGTCCAACCAATCACCGGTAGGTAGTGGTCCCACTGCCGGGCTCATCGCCTGCTGCACGACAGATCCGTTCTCGCCCCGAGGTACCATACCGGGTTCACCATGTACCCGCAATCGGCCTCGTCCACTCCTCGAATCGGGTTTCATATGTCACTCTAGCACCGAGAAAACACATGGTGGACGCACTGAAATATCATATCAAGAGGAACCGGGTTTTCAAAACAGTGCATCTTTTCTTAAATAACCCCACGGTCCTCAAATCCAGAAGTCACATGAAAACCAAAGCCAATGCGTAATCTATGCGATGTAATATATGCATCAAAGTCATACTACAAGTAAAAGGGGAAAAACGCTCTTTCAAATAGATTCAGTTTTCAAAAGATATCACGCGGTTCTTAGTTTCTACCAAAATCAGCTTATCTAGGTAGGTACAGTTGAAAATGCATGAGTATAGATATGCCAATGGTTACGTGCACAACAACAAAATAATGTCAAATCACATAGAAGATGAGCTACAGTATAATGATCATGGCAATTACTAATGGTGTGTGTGTAATATGCAGATTAGTGCTCGTGCAACATGAACCGTTAGTAACAGTGCGGTGTTCTATCAATTCTAAGTTCATATACATATAACAGGGAATGCAGTATGCAACAAATCGTATCCATGAACAGTCAATATATGAAAATGTAATATGCTGCTACAAGGTCCTATCAGCCCTGACGCATAACGCCATGCAGGAGATTTCCCCGTAGATGTTATATCTACTCACCGTAGTCTTGCGCTAAGTATAGCCGACGACTTGTTTCCCCTTCTTCGCGGCATCCGCCGTACTCGCCTGCGAACTTAGAATTCACCAATTATTACACATAAGCTCAAATCCATAAAAATACGACATTAAAGCCAAACTAGTAACTCACGTCGCGAACCAAGCGCGTGCGTGCGCGATACGCAAAAACGTGTGATTTCGCTCCTGAAGCTACTCCGACACATCGCTATACGCAGAAAACCCCAAACCCACACACGTATCACGTGTGTCACGAAGGCTTAAAATACGAGAAATAGGGTATTTGACTCCAGATTTTGATACAGGAATGATTTTACAAAAATATATATACTACAGTTCATAAAATAGTAGCAGACTCCTGCTGTCCAAACCCTAACCCCCAATTCACCCATCTAGCCGCAATTTGCGGCCAGAATACATTTTCCGGCGGCCAGGGTAGGGAGATGGGCTCCCGGGTTTTGTGTGTGCACTCTATACCCATGTACATGCTACAGTAATTACATATTTAATCTGAAGTAACTCGGGTAGCAGCAGATTCAACAGAGCCCTTTTTCTACTTAAAAACCACATTTTAGCACTAAAAAGATACTTTAGGGTATTATTGTGAAACCTGAAGCAAACCCCAGTTTAAAACCACCCTAACAACTTATCACCAAGCTAACCAAGCCATAAAAATGTTAATTTTAACATAACTTCACTAAATCCCTTCATTAGCTCTAAAAAAGCACAAAAATGTGATATTTTGCTGAAAATACTACAAGTTATGGAGAAAGAGTGTTAAACATGAGTTGATACCTTCAAAAGACCTTAAGAAACACCAAAAGTTCCAGCTCTAGCCTCAAGTGTACAGATTTGCTCCAAACACCTCAAAAGAGCCACTAAACCAAGGTTTGTGTGAAGGAAAAATGAAGTTTATGTGTAGGGTTTTGAGCATGAATCAAAAGAGAGATGAAAAGAGAAGGGAAATGAAGAAAAATTTTGTATGTTTATGCAAAATTCAGAAATGAGAAGGAGGGGAAAAAGAGAGAGAAAACAATGGTAAAAAGTTAATTTTTTCACCTAACCACCATGCCTCATTTTCTATTTGGATTTTGAATTTTTAAAGGGGTTTTGACTTGGTAAAAGGGTGGGGATAATGAACCATGCAAGAGAAATAAAATGGTTAACATGTTACACTTTTTAACCAAGTCACAAAATATGGTAAGTGTGCATGTGTACACTAACGCAAAAATTACCAATTAGGGGGACACGACTAAAATATAATTAGTAATCCCTATATATATATATAAATATATATATAACACTTCAAAACACAATTATCACTAATTAAAAAGGAAGATAAGATATTCGGGTTTTTATGAAAAACACGCAAAATTGCTAATTATCGTGAAAATATCCTAAACGAATTTCAAAGTGTTACACTTGTACACACACGTAGGGGTATATGATCGATGTTTGGAAGAAAGATATGAATGAAGAATAAAGACGATGTTTTATTGAGGGATGATGTGATTTCTAACATTTTTTCATGACTATTAAGATAGGGCTCATGACAACCGAAAAACTAGTGTAGTTGGAAACTCTGATTTCCAAAGTCTTTCTTTTATAATTCTTATCTTTATATGTAATTTTCACAGTCTTCATTTTATTATTGGATTTTATGGGTGCAATCCGCTGAAAACCCTCAGGAGACAACACTCTTCCTACTAGGGACACCTAAAGGTTTAAAGGCTTGTTGCACGTGCTCAGTGCAATCGTAATGCCTACGAAAGTATGCTAGTTCGTTTTTCTTTTTCTTATATTTTCTCCTTCTCTTCAATAAAAGATGTTTGCACGAGATGATCAAAATTAAGTTTGGGGGAATTTGATCAGTCAAAAATATTGCATTCTTAACACATCAATTTCCCTACTCTTATTAATCATCTAAGGGTGTTTATTGTAAATATAACACAGATTACAAATTCATCTGAAAAATACCAAATACCACATGTTATAGTTATAATCGACATTCTAGAGGGAAATTGAGTGTTTATTACTACACGCATGATTTTGTATATCTCAACACTTTCATCAAGATTGTGTGCAGGAAATTCTTCAGGTCGAACAACTGGAATTGCAAAATTGCCGATAAAATGCAGCAAGACAAAAACTTAAAATTTGGCACAGTGTCACGAACCGAAATAGTACGTGACTGGCCCTCGAATCATATGAAGCCTATAGGACCCCATCTAATTCAAGTAAGCCAAAAGTCCAGAAATCTAAAACCATTTTTAAATAATAAATGAATGAAAACTAGTTTTAAGAAGTAAAGAAACATGTTTTAAAAGAAAGGTTTTAAAATAAGTAAGCCGAATATGCATTTTTAAAATCTATAGTTTTTTCTGAAAATTTCGACAGAGTTTCCTTTGTAAATACTGGCCCCGAACGGGGTATAACAAGAATAATATATGCACGATGATAAAAGGCATCCCCAAGCGGGAGCTAGCTCTTCATCAATTGACGGTCACAACCATGCAAGCAGTATAATATACAACGCCGAAGGGCGAGGATCAAAACTCAAAAGGAAACTCAAAAACATCATGAAAACCATAATACTACAACACGCGACTCTAAGATCGAAATAATACAAAACTGGTTTTCTAAGTCTGAAACAATATACAAGTTTGGTTGATAGGATTACTAGATACAACTGAATAAAATAAATACAAGGGTGGTCACGATGTGAGTGAACCCGCCTACCAAAGCAATCACCCAGAAAGGAAGCTGTGTGCCAGAAAAACCGCAATGAAACCTGTAAGGCAAAACCTGCAAGAACTGTGGCACAACAGGGTTGAGTTGCCAACTCGTGAATAGAAAACATCACAGAGCAGAAATCGTATGTATGACACAATCCTAGGTCAATACGATCATATATATATATATATATATATATATATATATATATATATATATATAAACCTCAAATGAATAAGTTTGAAGCATGATAAGGTGGCAAAGGTAAATATCTATACATAAGTGTAGTACCAAGTACTCGTGCCAGTGCCTCAGGTAACACATAACATAAATATGAGGTATGATCAATGTAATCGGTGTCAACTATATCATGAAATCTATGAGTATGTGGATATCATCCAACTATGTGATCAATGTCATCAATGTCAACTATATGTATGTGGATATCGTCCACGTGTCACCCAATGACATAAAGCATCATGCATGTAAATATCATAAAGCATATGCATGGAAGTATGAGGATATAAACCAACATGTGACCCTCACGACATATCAATATCATGTAACCGGAGTGTCTAGCATCGACACTCGAAAACATCATGAAATCCGTGCCCAGCATCGGCACGTAAATCCTCATATATCGGGCTCCGTCAATCCGGATCGGCCCACGGGCTCCGTCAGTCCGGATCGGCCCATATCATCTCTCGACTCCGGTCGGTATCCTCCGGATATCCGCCGAGCCCAAATACAATAACGGGTAGGTAGTAGTCCCTCTGCCAGACTCACCGTCTGCAACACAGCGATCCGTTCTCGCCCCGGGGTACCATTCTGGGTCCACCATGTACCCGCAATCGTCCTCATCCGCCTCCTCGAATCGGGTTTCACATGTCGCTCTCAGAACCGAGAAAACATATGGTGGATGCACTGAAATATCATATCAAGAGAAACCGGGTTTTTTAAAACAATACATATTCTCTTTTCAAAATAACCACGGTTCCCAAATCCAGAAATCTCATGAAAACAAATATTTCAATGCGAATAATCATAAGCATGATGTATGCGACATATAAAGGAAATGTAAGCATATTATTATATCATGCAACATGGAATAGTAATATGCACGTATTGAGGGAAACCTCTCTTTCAAAATGAATACAGTTTTAAAATATATCTTGCGGTTCCCAAATCCCTAAAATCAAGCCAGAATTATCTATGTATGTGCAAATATGTATGTACAATATGTATGTACGCAAGTATGTCATGCAAGGGGTCATATCCTGAATGCAACAATCCTACAATGTAGTGACATGGCAATTATCGATGATGAAGTGTGTGAGACGGCAAGCAGGTGTACGTGGAACATACACATCATCGATAACGGTGCTGGTGTTCTAACAACTGTTAGTGTATATGCCCTAGAGGCCATTACTGTATCATACTAGTTTGTATATTACTTGATGGAAGCTTGGGATATTCACCTTGTATAAACAATCTTGCTCAATATAGTAGTATGCTACTTGGTTTGTTTCTACTTCAATGTGTACATGTGTTTATTTTGCGATATCACCTATACGCATTAGTAGAGCCCTTAGGATCTTTGCTTGATTACCAGCGTTGTGATGGCAGTCACACTAGTGGGGGCTGGGTAATCTATAAGCACATCCTTATACAGGTCCCTAGTCGCAGGACTATCGAGACAGGGCATCGATACTCCGGAGTAGACTAGCGTATGCGCTTCTCATCCCAGTGTGGGAGATGGCCTGTCCCACAGCCATCAGTACGTCGTACTGGAGATAGTATACGGGTGCTCGTTAGGTTACGGGTACACTGGACAAGACTCGTCGGGAACTGAAAGGTTGGTATTATACCTATCGTCAGTTATCAGTTCCCAGGTGACATGAGTACAGCTTAGTCCGTTGACTTGACACTGGCACTTAGCCTCGAGTGTGTTCCTACTGCATTTTGATCACTACCCTACCACGGCTCAAAGGAGTCGTGCAAACAGGTGGTGGTTGGGTGCAGTCCCGAAGCACTTGGAGGCAGTGACGGTTAGACAGGATTCGTCTCTCCCGGTATTGGGGGTTGACATCGCGCTGTGTCTAGGAGAGCCATTACACGAGTAGTCCCTGGCCAGGGCAAGCGAGATATACTGGTAGGCTTCCAGTGTTATCTCAGGGTGTTTTGGGCTTCACTCCGACACGACTTGTACCGCTATTGGGGGACTGACGTTTTACCGCCCCCTAGGCCCGACATGCGATGTATCAGACGAACAGACCGGACTGTACGGAGACTGTCATATTCAGACTCAGTAGGAGTACAGATGGGGTTTCACCTCGTCAGCCTTCTTGTCGACATCTACCTGGGGACCGTTACGCACAGCTAGTGCCGCTTGCGGTCTGTGGTTAAACCCACTGCCAGCGTAGTGTCGAGTCTTTAGAGTCCCACACAGAGGGTATTCGCCTCTGGGCAAAACAGAGTAGAGGTCGCATGGTTTTGCGACAGGGTTCGTTCTCATCCGCGCACTTGTGCACGTTTGGAGTCCGGACGGATATTACCGGCTGGCTCTGGTTTGAGTCAGATACTGGTATATGTTTTTGGGGTTGCTTTTATCTCTCAGTATTCATGTTCCTCGGAACAAGGATGCAGGTGTGTATGCACGGTTATTTGAGGAAGAGGAAGAGGGCTTTCATTAGGGTTTCGGAACGGGTGCGTATGCACAGTTGACAGTCGTTTTTTTCCAAACCCTAATGGATTTATGTTATATCAATTAATAATATATAATAAAATGAAATTGTGTCATGGTTGGTTTTTATGTTGACTTGTTGACCATGGTTGACTTGTTGACCATGGTTGAAGTTTTGACCATCATCATTACAAAAGAAAGATGCTCTTTGATTCTAGCAAATTCATTTAATGTTTGAAATGATAATGGTCATTCTTAAACTTTCCATCAACCTTTTCATTTTCATTATTATTATTATTTGATAATTCTTTTGCTTTATGTTATGGTTGCAAAAGAAAAAGAGCTCATTTTTTTATCATAACAACTCTCTCTCCTCACTTCATCTTCTTCTTCCTCTAGCAAAAGAGAACCCCTCTCATGTGTTGAGAATCCTTCTCTTTAAAAAGAAAAGCACCCCTTTGACACTTTCTACTCACTCTAGGATCAAGGGTTTAGCAAGCCGGAGATTCTAGTTCACTCCAAGTTCGAGAAAGAGCCCAAAGGTTGAACCCTCGAGGTGGATCCATCTTCGACGGAAGAAGGCGGCAAGAAGAGAACCATCAACCTCTACAAAAGCTTGAAGAAGAAGGAGTTCAAGTTTAGGTATAACCATCTTCATCCGAGTAGCTAACTCTCTTTAGCAAGTATGCTAGTTTTAGTTTAGTTAAAGATCCCGACTTTGCTTAGTCCATGTTGCCCCTTGCGCTAAAAATTTGATTTTTATACCGTTTCCGCCTCCCCGTAAGAACCGGGGGTCGCAACGTGGACTTACAGTGGTATCAGAGCCTAACTAAACTTAAACTAGCTTGTAGTGAAGTGTAACGAAGTTCGGAACCGAAAAAAATCCAAAATCCAAACTTTTAAAAAACCCTAGTTTCTGTTAAATTTTTTTCTGATCAAAACAAGATTTATTATACACCTAAAATCGGCTCAGGGTTTTTTATGAACACCCAAGAAAAACGATCCACTAATTCATTGAAAGAGCCGCGGATCCGCGGCCTCATCTATTGTCATGGCCGCGGATCCGCCGCTGTTTGGACCCTTCATTCGATCGTTTTTTGTGCAGTGTTCTGCTGGTAGGATTTTGGGATTTTTAAGATATATTATTTGTGCCCAGATTTTCCAGAACAGAAATTTACTTTTGGGGTCCTATAATTCCGTATTTTTTTCCGAACTTCACTGCACTTTGGCTATGATGGTTATATCTGTGATGTTTGCATGTATTGAACGTCGGCTAATCGCTATAAGTCGATTAGTCGGGGTTATACATGATCTGTGTTTGATATTGGATTGTGTATATGAATGTGTTGGACTGTCGCGGGTGAATAGCCGGGGTGGATGTGAGATGAGCTTTTGTTTTTCTTTCATTCATTGTAAATGTAAATTGATGTAATAATTATTATTTGTTTGGCCGCACAACCGGGTCGGGGTTGTAGCCGTCATTGTATAATTCTTTTTACTGTTTTTGCTCCTAGGATAGACCCATGGAGGGGTGCACAAACTACCGAGAACTTGGCGGGTAGTTTGCCGCACCCGTAGGGGTCTTGGGTGGGGTATTTGGCTATTCACCGCGACCGTGTAATCCGCTTTTCGTTGCAGGATCGAAAGGATTGCGGATTGCTAGTATATCCAATGTATTCATCTGTGATCTGTAATGTCTATCATTGCTTTCTATTTAGGCGTTGCTTATGTTTTACAGCCGCGCAAGCCCAGCCCCCGCTCTGTCGTTAGTTAAGTAACCTAACGAGTGATGACGGGACCCCGTGGCGAATGCGAATGACATAAGCGTACGTCATATTTTGGTTGTTTTCTGCAATGGTAGGATTAAATGATGGGACGCATTAAAAGAACTAATGCAAGAATATCACGCATTAAAAGAACTAATGCAAGATAATAAACCAAACTAAAGTCGTTGGAACACTTTCGAAAAACCACTCGGTTCTTTTCAAAACTAACTTTTAAATGCGGAGCTTGAGCCACTCTTTCTAAAAGCTATCTCGTTCCATCGATTATATCAAGTTCACTACGTTCACGGTTTCGCCAAAACCATTCGTAGCCCTCCGTCGTTTCGTATGAATATTCAATAGTATTCAAGCTATGTTTGTTGACCTTCGTCAAGACATAGAGATTGGTAGCTGTTGGGTGTTCATATGTAGCATAGATAGATGCGTTGGTTTGGGACAGTCGTATTGCCTTGTTGACCTTCGTCAAGGGTATATACGGGTGGGTTCAAATTAACCTGGATAATGACGGGCAGAACTTGACATGTGACTTATGATTTGTTGACCTTCGTCAAGGTCATAAGAGCATGGGGCAAAAATCCACATCGGGAGTTTCATAAGTACTGAAACTTGCTAGATTTGCATACCATTTGGAGTGTGATGATTATGGTAGGATTCCTTCATTTTCGTCACGCGTTGATATTTGGATCCCGATCCTACTGTGAGTATATGCTACTCCTCGGGAAATTTCTCACTAAACGATCAATGCTATAAACCTAGTAGGTGCCTAGAAAGGTGTTAGCGGGGCTACGCCCCCAGGGAAAAGAGGTTCTTAAATTAAGGAACTTCGCGAAAGCGTTGGAAAACCTCCCTCGAAGTACCGACACTGGCCTGGCTGAACGGTTAAGCAAGTATTGTGCGGTGGGATTGATCCCGGTTAATTCTTCCTTTGTGGTTTGAGGAGGGATTCGAGAGACAGTGGGAGCCATCCTGTTTAGACAAATTAAAAACCATTCTAAACTTGCAAGAGCATCGTGCTAAGTGTTTCTTCTCTCCCCCTGCAGCGACCAAATTCGAAATGACTGGACTTAAGTTACTTCTAGATAAAAACATACTGACAGGGCCAAACTACAAAGATTGGCTCAGGAATGTCAAATTGGCAATCGCTTACGACAAGCTGGGGTATCTTCTTACCACCAAAGCTCCCCCCGTCCCAGGTCCCACCTCCAGCGTCGCGGATAAGGAAATCCGTAAGACTTAGGAGATTGATTGCGCGAAGGCCAGGTGCCTCGTGCTTGCCTCTATGGACAACGAACATCAGAGGAGGCATGAGAATATGGACCTCGAGTCCATATTTCTCCATACAAAAGAACTGTATGGAGAGCAGTCTCGTATCGCAAGATACGAAGTGTCGAAGAAGTTATTTTCGACTAAGTTGGCCGTCGGATCATCGGTAGCGGACCACGTGCTTAAGATGATTGGCTACACTGAGGAGCTCGCAGAACTTGGGACCACGTTGGACAGTGAACTCTATACGGATTTAATTCTCCAGTCCCTTCCATCCACTTACGCCCAGTTTATACTGAACTTCAACTTACAAGAAAAGGAAGTTGAACTTTCAGAACTCCTCAACCTGCTGAGGAGCGCAGAGGGCACCCTACAGAAGGGTAGGGAAACACCCGCTTTGTTTGTAGGAGGATCTTCTTCCTCTAGGTCCAAGGCGAAAGCCAAGGGAAAGAGGAAGAAAGCCCCCGCCAAACCAAGAGGCGGTGTTAGTAAAGTGGGTACGAAGGGAAAGGAAAAGGCAACAAAGATTGCGGGGAAGCTTGTTGGAAAGGAAGAATGCTTCTATTGTCATAAGAGTGGACACTGGAAGAAAGATTGCAGGGCTTGGAAGGCCAGGACACAGGAACTAAAGCAGGTTGCAGCTTCAGCTTCAGGTGTGTATGTTATTGAAAACTGTCTTTCTATAAACTCTACTTCCTGGGTATTGGATACCGGATCAGGATCTCATATCTGTAATTCTTTGCAGGCGTTGAGAAACCGTAGGTTTTTGAAGGAAGGTGACATGACCCTCAGAGTTGCGAACGGAGCTAGCATGGATGCTAAAGCCGTGGGGGACTATCACCTGGGAATGTCAGATGGGCATGTTTTGGTTTTGCGTAATTGCTTTTTTGTACCCAACGCAACTTGTAATATCATTTCTGTATCTTTGGTTTCTAAAGAAGGTTATGAATTTGCGTTTGTAAGTAATGTTGTAAACATTCACCTTAATCGAGTTCTGATTGGGTCAGGTACATTGAGCAATGGTATATACGTATTAAACCAACCACAGATTTTCAATGTCCAGAATACACACAAAAGAAAGTCTCCAGATATCAATCAGGCTTTCTTATGGCATTGTAGACTGGGTCACATCAATGAGACACGGTTGACTAAGTTACATAAAGAAGGATACTTGGATTCGTTCGAGTATCAATCTTATACCACTTGTGAATCTTGTCTCATGGGAAAGATGACAAAGACTCCGTTCACTGGACACGGAGAAAGAGCGAGCGAGCTCTTGGGACTCATACACAGTGACGTGTGTGGTCCAATGTCTACACATGCGCGAAGCGGTTATTCATACTTCATTACTTTCACAGACGATTTCTCTAGGTATGGACATGTCTTCTTAATGAAGCACAAATCCGAGGCCTTTGAGAAATTTCGGGATTACAAGAATGAAGTTGAAAAACAAACAGGCAAAAGTATTAAGATTCTAAGATCGGATCGAGGTGGTGAATACTTAAGTGCCGAGTTCCTGGATTATTTAAAAGAGAATGGAATTCTCTCTCAGCGTACTCCTCCATACACTCCGCAACATAACGGTGTATCGGAAAGGAGGAATCGAACCCTATTGGATATGGTTCGTTCCATGATGAGTAAGGCTGAGTTACCGCGATCTTTCTGGGGCTATGCACTAGAAGCAGCTGCATATCTCTTGAACAAAGCTCCTACCAAGACTGTGCCTACCACTCCATATCAGATTTGGAGTGGGAAGAAACCCTGTCTTAAGTACCTTAAGATATGGGGATGTCCAGCTTTTGTAAAAAAGCAGCATGCGGACAAGCTCGAGGCACGTTCAGTACAATGTAAGTTTGTGGGATACCCAAAGAACTCCAGGGGGTATCTGTTCTATTCCGCTGAGGAACAAAAAGTTTTTGTTTCTCAACATGCCCGCTTCTTGGAAACTGAGTTTTTGGAAACCCAGATAAGTGGGAACGCAATAGAACTGGAAGAGATTCCAGAACCACAAGCTATTACTGAAGACTTGGAAGAGCCAATAAGTTCAAAAGAACAGGACATTCCTACGCCGCTCCGCAGGAGTAGTAGGCAGTCTCATCCGCCCGAGAGATACTACGGTTTTCTCATAGACGGGGATAGAGAGGATTGCATCATAGACTATGATGAGCCTACTAGCTTCCAGCAGGCCGTTCAGAGCGTTGACTCGGTAAAATGGCTGGATGCAATGCGGACCGAAATGGAGTCCATGTACACCAACAAAGTATGGACGTTGGACATTGCTCCAGACGGGGTAAAACCCGTAGGATGCAAGTGGATCTTCAAAACGAAGATTGGTGTAGATGGACAGGTTGAGACCTATAAAGCTAGACTTGTAGCAAAGGGTTTCCGTCAAAGACCTGGTTTGGACTATGTCGAAACCTTTTCTCCAATGGCTATGCTGAAATCCATTCGGATCCTTCTTGCCATTGCTGCCTTCCACGATTATGAGATTTGGCAGATGGACGTAAAAACCGCTTTTCTAAATGGAAATTTAGAGGAGTGTGTCTATATGGATCAGCCAGAGGGTTTCAATCAGAGTGGGAGCAGCGGAAAGGTGTGCAAGTTGCTTAAGTCCATCTATGGACTAAAGCAGGCATCGCGGAGTTGGAACATCTGTTTTGATGAGACGGTCAAGGAATTTGACTTTATCAAAAATCCAGATGAACCATGTATCTATAGTAGATTTGTAGCGAGAACTGTAGTATTCCTTGTTTTATACGTGGATGACATTCTCTTAATAGGAAATGACATTCCTATGCTACAATCTGTCAAGGGTTTCTTGTCACACAGGTTCTCCATGAAAGACCTGGGTGATGCCTCTTAAATCCTGGGGATCCGGATCCATCGTGATAGATCCAAGAGGATATTAGGACTTTCACAGTCCAGGTACATCGACACCGTACTGAAAAGATTCAGTATGGAAGATTCCAAGCGCGGTAACCTACCAGCTTGTCACGGGATCACCCTCTCTAAAGAGATGTCTCCCAAGACTGATTTGGAGAGGGATCGCATGTCTATTATACCCTACGCTTCTGCGGTAGGCTCTATAATGTATGCGATGTTGTGTACCAGACCGGATGTAGCTTATGCACTGAGTGTGGTAAGCCGGTATCAGTCAAACCCTGGGGAGAAACACTGGATAGCAGTAAAGAACATTCTCAAGTACCTGAGAAGGACTAAGGAGATGTTCTTGGTGTATGGCGGAAAAGAACTCCAGATCGAGGCCTTTGCTGACTCCAGCTTCCAGAGTGACAAGGATGATTCCAAGTCCATGTCGGGTTTTGTCTTTACCCTCAATGGAGGGGCGGTGTGTTGGAAGAGTTCCAAACAGGAAACCGTTGCAGACTCGACTATGGAAGCGGAATACATCGCTGCATCTGATGCCGCAAAAGAAGCTGTCTGGATGAGGAAGTTCTTGAAAGAACTTCAGGTGGTTCCGTCCATTGTTGACCCAATACCTCTGTATTGCGACAACAACGGGGCTATAGCTTTAGCGAAGGAACCCAGGTCCCATCAGAGATCCAGGCACATCTTGAGGCGGTATCACCTGATCAGGGAGATCGTGGATCGCAAGGAGATCGAGGTTTGGAGGGTTGCTTCAGAAGAGAACACTGCAGATCCATTCACCAAGGCCTTACCCCAGACTCAGTTCGAGCGGCTGATCGAGATGATAGGTCTTCGGTACGCCAGTTCATGGCCTTAGTGCAAGTGGGAGATTGTTAGTGTATATGCCCTAGAGGCCATTACTGTATCATACTAGTTTGTATATTACTTGATGGAAGCTTGGGATATTCACCTTGTATAAACAATCTTGCTCAATATAGTAGTATGCTACTTAGTTTGTTTCTACTTCAATGTGTACATGTGTTTATTTTGCGATATCACCTATACGCATTAGTAGAGCCCTTAGGATCTTTGCTTGATTACCAGCGTTGTGATGGCAGTCACACTAGTGGGGGCTGGGTAATCTATAAGCACATCCTTATACAGGTCCCTAGTCGCAGGACTATCGAGACAGGGCATCGATACTCCGGAGTAGACTAGCGTATGCGCTTCTCATCCCAGTGTGGGAGATGGCCTGTCCCACAGCCATCAGTACGTCGTACTGGAGATAGTATATGGGTGCTCGTTAGGTTACGGGTACACTGGACAGGACTCGTCGGGAACTGAAAGGTTGGTATTATACCTATCGTCAGTTATCAGTTCCCAGGTGACATGAGTACAGCTTAGTCCATTGACTTGACACTGGCACTTAGCCTCGAGTGTGTTCCCACTGCATTTTGATCACTACCCTACCACGGCTCAAAGGAGTCGTGCAAACAGGTGGTGGTTGGGTGCAGTCCCGAAGCACTTGGAGGCAGTGACGGTTAGACAGGATTCGTCTCTCCCGGTATTGGGGGTTGACATCGCGCTGTGTCTAGGAGAGCCATTACACGAGTAGTCCCTGGCCAGGGCAAGCGAGATATACTGGTAGGCTTCCAGTGTTATCTCAGGGTGTTTTGGGCTTCACACCGACACGACTTGTACCGCTATTGGGGGACTGACGTTTTACCGCCCCCTAGGCCCGACATGCGATGTATCAGACGAACAGACCGGACTGTACGGAGACTGTCACATTCAGACTCAGTAGGAGTACAGATGGGGTTTCACCTCGTCAACCTTCTTGTCGACATCTACCTGGGGACCGTTACGCACAGCTAGTGCCGCTTGCGGTCTGTGGTTAAACCCACTGCCAGCGTAGTGTCGAGTCTTTAGAGTCCCACACAGAGGGTATTCGCCTCTGGGCAAAACAGAGTAGAGGTCGCATGGTTTTGCGACAGGGTTCGTTCTCATCCGCGCACTTGTGCACGTTTGGAGTCCGGACGGATATTACCGGCTGGCTCTGGTTTGAGTCAGATACTGGTATATGTTTTTGGGGTTGCTTTTATCTCTCAGTATTCATGTTCCTCGGAACAAGGATGCAGGTGTGTATGCACGGTTATTTGAGGAAGAGGAAGAGGGCTTTCATTAGGGTTTCGGAACGGGTGCGTATGCACAGTTGACAGTCGTTTTTTTCCAAACCCTAATGGATTTATGTTATATCAATTAATAATATATAATAAAATGAAATTGTGTCATGGTTGGTTTTTATGTTGACTTGTTGACCATGGTTGACTTGTTGACCATGGTTGAAGTTTTGACCATCATCATTACAAAAGAAAGATGCTCTTTGATTCTAGCAAATTCATTTAATGTTTGAAATGATAATGGTCATTCTTAAACTTTCCATCAACCTTTTCATTTTCATTATTATTATTATTTGATAATTCTTTTGCTTTATGTTATGGTTGCAAAAGAAAAAGAGCTCATTTTTTTATCATAACAACTCTCTCTCCTCACTTCATCTTCTTCTTCCTCTAGCAAAAGAGAACCCCTCTCATGTGTTGAGAATCCTTCTCTTTAAAAAGAAAAGCACCCCTTTGACACTTTCTACTCACTCTAGGATCAAGGGTTTAGCAAGCCGGAGATTCTAGTTCACTCCAAGTTCGAGAAAGAGCCCAAAGGTTGAACCCTCGAGGTGGATCCATCTTCGACGGAAGAAGGCGACAAGAAGAGAACCATCAACCTCTACAAAAGCTTGAAGAAGAAGGAGTTCAAGTTTAGGTATAACCATCTTCATCCGAGTAGCTAACTCTCTTTAGCAAGTATGCTAGTTTTAGTTTAGTTAAAGATCCCGACTTTGCTTAGTCCATGTTGCCCCTTGCGCTAAAAATTTGATTTTTATACCGTTTCCGCCTCCCCGTAAGAACCGGGGGTCGCAACGTGGACTTACAACAACATGGTTTTAATATTACACTAAATACATTTACACATGTAATGCGGTGCGAATAGCAAGAATATGCAGAAATCGACTAATAAACACAACAGTGAAGAATCTACATCCAAATAAAAATGTCATACAGTTTTGCCATTTTGAAATAAGACGAATCGGGTTTTTTATTAAAATAATGGCTACGGTGTTTTTAAGAAAAGGTGTGTCTTTTGAAAATATCTTTAGAATCCCTTTGCCTGTCTTTAAAATATTCTTGATTCGTTAGTTTTTGAAATAGGTATGACTCGGGTCTAGTCTAACATCAACTATGCAAACTACAGATCTAACTAACAAGCTAATCGGGAGGGGTATGGAAACCACCTAAATCTGAGTCGATATATATATATAAATATAATAGTCGGTGATCCCACCTCAAAGGTACCGCGTACGATACAATATCATATGACATCCTCGAGTCATGAGTGCGGATCTTATCATCAAATAAAGCTCGTACGGTAAATCATCGTACGGCATCCCAAATCTGGGTACGGGTCAGTATCACATTCATCTCATCAATTATCCGGTATACTTATCATCATATCTCCTTAACTAGGGTACTGATCTAAGTCTAGTACAAACCGATACCATCTATGTAAATACAAATGCGTGTGTAAAACACACGTCCAAAGGCCCGCTAAAATCTCATGTCGTATCCCAAATACGAACCACATCATATCACCGATCTCATGGCACTATGCCCAATCTCATCGACTCATCTCCAAATATCATCCACTATCCTCATCATCCAGGTATAAGTATAACAAGTAAGCATGTGTGTGCATGTAGGTGTAAACCTATTCTAGGGTTCGCAACTAGGAAACTATACTAGTTTACTTCTAAACCCTAATCTAACCATAGTACACCTAATCATACCCTGAATATCCATTTCACATATAAAGCTATCATATATATAGTATATATATATATATATATATATATGATATACTAAACATCGAACTGCGGGGGTGCTATACGCCATCCACCCGACTTCCCCCGTAGTTATAATCTACACACCTAATCTTCGTTTGCCGATGCCGACGTCGCCACCGTCTTCTTCATCATCTCGAATCCTCGTGGGGGTACCTACATATCACACACATCGTATCGCATTAAAACCAAATCGAAAACGAAACGATACACGAAAACCAAAACGATCCGCTCAAAAGCCTATAAGTTAGAACCTATGGTTAGCTCTCGCAAATCAACCCGATATCACTCGATATAGACGTACAAACGTCACATGATCGAGATAATGCACAAATGCAAAAATCCAGAATTTAAAATATGGAAAACCATTACTCGAATAAAAGAAGCAAACCAAGTTTTTAGTCCCAGATTTTGTATAAGGTGAAAACTAGGTAAGCAAATAAGCCTAGGTTGTAGTACAGGGAGTGTGTGACCTACTGAAGCAACATGAGAACCCAACACATCAAGGTGGCCGGCCCCGTAAAGGGAAATTCCGGCCAAGCCGGTTTTTCAGTGGAGTGGGGATCTCGTTTTGATAGGGTAGTCTCCTGGTGGTCTAACTAAGCCCCTAGTATTGTTTGTTTGTCTCAGAATTCCCCTGGGTTATCCCAGATTTCCCTGCACGCCATATACTCTCACAAACCGACATGCAAAGTTTCTGTTTTCAGTTCCAGGTTTGGTATTGTGCTTGGTTCGGGGTTTCTAACATCTAAGGGGGTCTAAGGTCATCTCTAAAACCCAATTACACCAACTTGAGTTTTCAAAGCTCACTAAACTTCGCCAAAACGATTTTAAACTTGAAATGAGGCTTAAGCACTTGAAACACTACAATAATTGTGAAAGGGTTACCTCATTTAGCTCCCATGAATTCTCTACAGCGCCAAAATCAAATTTTTCTTGGTCCAATGGGTAGCTAGCGAGCTCATGCATCTTTTTAATGAAATGGGTGATGGGTTTTGGGGGTTTTTTCATGGAGTTTGAGAGGGTTGAAGATGGTGGAGGAGGAGGGCAGCAGCAGCAGCAGTAAATGAGGAGGAGAGGGGAGAGGAATGGGTGAAGGAATGGAGAGGGAAAGGCTCAAGACAAGGTTGACCCCTCACCCTCTCTTTCTCTCTCTTGCCCATACTCCTATAATATATTCATTTCTTTTCTTTTTCTTTTCTTTTCTTTTCTTATAAATCAACAACCATGCTATAAAACATGAAGGAAAGCCATGAAAAAAATGTAACAAGTGTAAAATGATATGGTGCATGTTTTGCACAAAATACGCTTAAAGCCCGATTAGCGATTTTTAATCGCGAATAGCACTAAATTAGCGTATAATTAATCATAAAAACTTAAAATTGTATAATTCACATAAAACACCCTCTTTTAGTAATTTCTATAATTTTCCAAATTTTCCCCCCATTTATCGGTATTTAATTATACCGCTTTATTAAAATATTCAATATTTTATTATTTAATTATAAAAATTCCCAAAAATAATATTTTATTTTTTTGAAATGTTACACACAGATTCAGAAGACATAAAATGATTTCAGACATCAAAAGAGTACCTAAAGACTAACACCAGACAAACCAGAAACATTCATGCAGAGCTCCTCAAATGGCCGCGGATCCGCGGCCGATCCAGGCCGATCCGCCGCGGTTCCGCAGCCGAGTTGGGTCGTTGGCGCTCGAGACTTATCCAGAATCTTCCTTGTAACGGCCTAGCTTCCTCAAGACGCTTTATTACCATATGGCTTCTTCTGGAAGGCTCTGCATAACAACCTTATTCTAGAAGGCTCCTTGTAACAGCCTCATTCTAGAAGGCTCTCTCTAACTACCAAGCTTATGAAGGAAGCTTAATTGGAGATCTATAAAAGGGGATCTAGATCAAAATTTTGAGAGGGTTAAAAAGTTTTTCAATTAGTGGTTAGTTAGTTACACAATTGGAGCCACAATTCAAAATTCAAATTCAAGTTGAGTGACACAACTTGAGAACGAATCCAAAGAAAAAATCAAGATCCATTGAGAAGAAAATCAAGAGAGCAATCAACGATCCTTTATTCACGAATCCAATCTTCATCAAGAGCGCGAGATCCACGACGATCCAAGTCTCACGGAGATCGAGTGAAGCGAACTTCGACGGATCTAGTTACCTCTTCAAGGGAGCGATCGAGAGCAACTCTTGTAACCTCGAATTGAAGTAATGTGTAATTAGTCGTCGATTTAATAAAGGTGATAATTGTAATTCTTGCTTTCTTTACATTCTAACACTATGAAATTTCTAGATCTTGAATCTTTTATTTTCATGATGCTTGAGTAAATCTCCGCTTGTAACGGAATCGAGAGAATCGGTAGATCTAATGATGATGAAATCCTTTTACCAATTTTAAGTCTTACGAGAATTGTGAACTCTAGGAAAAAGAATCGTCAATAACCTAATTTGGATCGAGATCATTGTTCTTGATTATTTCGTTGCAAATTAGGGATCAAATGATTGATGATCCTCTTTGCTAGAGGCTAGAATTGAATGAGGATCAATGAAAAGACAAGAGATAGTGAAGGAGAAACCCTAATTTCTTCAATATATCCCTAATCTTCATTCATTCATCATCGATCTAGCTACAATCCTTCAATAGATAAAATTAGTCATAATTAGTATTCATCATTGCAACCAATTCGATCGAATCCTACAAGCTATTCTTCATAATTTTGATAAATAAAATTGATTTGGACATCTTCTTGATTCGTGATTCTTGATCTATTTTCTTTATGTTTCTTAAAATCAAATCTCATAAATCTTGAATCAACTTTCTTGAATTTTATTTTATATTTTCAATTCGACTCAAATTTAGCATAATCGAACAAGTACACGCATCTCGGTGGACGATCCGTATTCATTGACGAAACTACAATAGACACCGTTAATTGATTGCGGTATAAATTTCTTTGATTGTGATTACTATTCAAAACACAACTTAGACGATCAATCAGCAACCTAAGACCATGGCCGAAGTAAAGGCCTGGACCGAGCGTGAGATCCAGCTCAAGTCCGAGGTGAACGTAAATCTCCCCGGGGCAGAGCAAACCGACCAAAAGAAAAGTGCAAGGGGAAGAGAGAAATAAACTTGAGCGGACAAAGCCCTACTCCCCGAAGTTTCAGGAGTACACCCTGCTCAACGTCTCCCAGACGGTACTGCTAGAGGAGGACAAGGGCGAGGGGTTCTTCAAACTCCCCTCGATCTCGCGCAAGGCCTCAAAGCGCACCCGGGGCCCCTACTGCGGTTTCCATAGGTCGCTAAGCCACTCCACTGAGAGCTATAAGCAGCTCCGAGACTATATTGAGGAGCTCATCCTTTCGGGACACCTTACAGCGTACTTGCGGGACAAGCGGCAAGCTGACCGCAAGCAGGAGCTGTGTCCCCCTCCCGGTGAGTTAACAATCGGCCAAATCATGGTCGTGTCAGCGGAGGGTATGTCGGGTACCTACGAGGCTCAGCACCCCGCGCCGGTCGGGGAGGCCAACAGACGTCAGAGGAGCGCAAGCTGCACCAATAAAAAGAACATCTACTACTATGTACTTCTTTTACTAAGGCAATGTAAACTTTTCTTAAGATCTCTCTGTTTATATAATAAGAAGGGGTCAATAAAACTTTCACGACCCAAGATATTAGTTCGTGATAGGCACTTAAATCACGCCACGTCTAAAGGCGTAACGTAATTCAAGTAAGCCGAAACCTAGAAATCTAAACATTTTTAAGAAAATAAAAGAGGTGAAGTTTTGAAATAAAGGTCTAATGAAAACAAACATTTTATTAAATGCATGGATACTAGAACATGAAAAATGCAAGTGGATTTTATTAGTTGGAAAACATGTTTCGTCTTTTGAAAATTTGGGCAGCACCTCCTTTGTGTATTTTGATCCAAAACCACAAATACATAATGATGATGATAAAGGCATCCCCAAGCAGGAGCTAGCTCTTCGTCAATCGGCGGATTCACAACCACGCAAGTAATAAAGCAAGTATACGACGCCCAACGGCGAAGATCAACACAAAAGATAAAGTGAAGCAAGACAACAACCCAATAAGCGAATATAAAACCTATCGCTCAAGTCTCGCAACTACAAGTCTCACTAAGTCTTACTAATTATACAAATACTAGTTTTGATTGATGGAGTTGACTAGATACAATAGGAATAATAAATACAAGAGGGGTACGATCCAGCATGTACCACCTACCAAAGCAAAACACCCGAATGCCGCTGTGTGCCAACGATGCCGCTACCGATCCATGCGGTCAACCGACAAGAACTGTGGCACAACGGGGGTGAGTTGCCAACTCGTGAGTAGAAACCATCATCAGGTAGAAATCGAATAAACAACGATTCCTAGGTCATCTATATCATAAAGGTAATACTATGATATCTAGGGTGACCGTAACTGTATATGTGCCAACAATGTAATCAATGCCTATAAGCATGTGGATAACATCCATCAATATAATAAATGCTTGTATGCATGTGGATCTCGTCCACGAGTCAACCGATGACACAACAACATCATGCATGTAAATATCAAAAAAGCATATTCATGAAAGTATAAGGATATAAATCAACGTGTGTTCCTCGCGACACATCAAAATCATGGAACCTGAGTGTCCAGCATCGACACTCGAAACATCATGAAACCCGTGTCCAGCATTGACACGTAAATCCTCATATCTCTCGACTCCGTCTGCGGGATCGGCCCACGGGCTCCGGAAGAATAGGTCGGCTCATATCCATCTCATAACTCCGGTCGGTATCCTCCGGATAACCGCCGAGTTCAAATACTATCACCGGTAGGTAGTGCTCCCCTGCCAGGCTCACCGTCTAACAATACGAGTCTTCTTGCCCCGGGGTACCTCACCGGGTCCACCATGTACCCACAGACGGTACCTACCCGATAGTTCAAATACTATCGGGTATCACACGTCTCAGAACCAAGAAAACGCATGGTGGACGCACTGAAATATCATATCAAGAGAAACTGGGTTTTTAAAACAATACATACTTTCCTTTCGAAATAATGACGGTTCTCAAATCCAAAAATCTCATGAAAACAACATATCTCAATACGTAAAATCATAAAACATGATGTATGTGACATATGACAGAAATGCAAGCATATCCATATATCATGCAACATGGAACAATAATATGCACATATCAAGGGAAAACCGCTCTTTTAAATGAATCCAGTTTTAAAATATATCCCGCGGTTCCCAATTTCTGCATAGTCAAATGCAATATCGTATAAAGGTGTATATGTAACTATAGCAAGTAAATTATGCAAGGAGTCATATCATGATGCAGCAATTCTACTGTGTAGTGACATGGCAATTATCGATGATGAAGTGTGTGAGCCAGCAATCTGTGTAAGTGTAACATACGCATCATCGATAATGGTGTAGGTGTACTAGCACAGGTATATGCAATGCAATGTGAATAACATGAATGTGGCATAAAGTAAATCGTCAGCTAAATGCTATAAGGTATACGTATCTAACATGACCGAGTCGGTGAATCTATCAATCGGCACCCAGCCTCACAACATCACGTATGGTATAATCCATCGTACGGCATACTCTAGTCAAGGGTATAGGTCCATCCTCAAGTACAACTCATCACGTACGGTATCCATCGTACGGCGGTGTTTTCCCCAATCAGAGCAAAGCTCTGTTCAAATTTTGAAATTTGAAATGAAGCGGCGCTTCATAAAAGCGCTCGCGCTAAATACGCCAGCGCTAAGAATCAAAGACTCTGATGCAGCGCTCATGTGCAAAGCACGAGAGCGCTCACGCTAGCAGCGCCAGCGCTAAGAGTAAAAGACTCTGATGTAGCGCTCACGTGCAAAGCATGAGAGCGCTAACGCTAAGTGCGCTTGCACCAAGAGTCAAAGACTCTGATGCAGTACTCACGTGCAAAGCACGCTGGAACTAAATGTTCGTCACCCTTGGATCAAAGATCCAACAAAGATGACTAAAAATCATCATATTACCTCTGAAAATTAGAGCACCGTTGGATCAAAGATCCAATGGTGATTAAAAATCACCAAGATACAGAATAAGTTCTATATGGGAAAAGATTTTCCCAATCTTCTTAAAAATAAGAAGATTGCCTTCTGTAAAACAGAAGCCCTTGGATCAAAGATCTAACGGTGGGAAACATTCCCAAATCAATTAGAGAAAAGATTTCTTCAACTGATTCAACAAATCAGCCTTCCCTATATAAAGGACCCAAGACTTCAAGTCTGGCATAGAGGAACCCCCCCACACACACACAAACTTTGAGAAATTTCAAAGAGAAGAGCAAGCTCTCGGAAGAAAAATTTCTTCAAGGTAAATAAAACTAAGTGATCGAAGCATCTCATCAAGGAATAAGAACCTAGTTCTTTTTCTAGATTATAGATCTACAAAGACAGAAGTATTTCATAAAAATAGAAGAGATTGAAGCATCACATCATAAAAAGGGAGGAAGAAGAACCTAGTTCTTTTTCTAGATCATAGATTTACAAAGACAGAAGTCTTTCATAAAAATAGAAGAGATTGAAGCATCTCATCATAAAAAGGGAGGGAGAAGAACTTAGTTCTCTTTAGATCACAGATCTATAAGAAAAAGACAAAGTCTTTCAAAAAACAGAAGAGACTGTAACATCTCCTATTAAAATAAGAACTTAGTTCTTAGATCTATGAGACAAAGTCTCCTATGAACGAGAATTTAATTCTCAGAGAACAGAACTGACCAAAATGGCCAAAGGAGCGCTTCAGCGCTCCAAGTCTGGCGCTCTGCGCCTAGCGCGCCACATGCTCCTCACATGGACGCTACTTAACAAACAGCGCTCTGCACTCATTATCTGGCAATCGGCGCCAAGAGCGCCACGTGCTCCTCACGTGTGTGCTATCTCACAAAGAGCTCTGCACTCATATCTGGCGATCAGCGCCAAGTACTCCACGTGCTCCTCACGTGTGCGCTATCTCATAGAGAGCGCTCTGCACTCATTATTTGGCGATCAGCGCCAAGCGCACCACGTGCTCCTCACGTGTGCGCTATTTCACAAAGGAGCGCTCTGTACTCATGACCGGCGCTCAGCGCCAAGCGCGCCACGTGCTCCTCACGTGTGCGCTATCTCACAGGAAGCGCCTTAGCGCTCTAAGACTGGCGCTCAGCGCCAAGCGTGTCACGTGCTCCTCACGTAGGCGCCGAGGGAACATAAATTGTTCTTTAAATAAAACCCCAGAGCCATAATGAGTGCTCAATACAAGACGAAAAGGTTGTCAGAACCCAAACCAATGCTCAGCATTGTTAAATGAAAAAGGACTGAGCCTGATTAAATGTCCAACATTTTAACTGAGTGGGCCGAGCCCAAGTTGGCCACAGATCCCTAATTCAGATCAATTGAGCTCATATGCTCATAAATCTTTTTAACTGATCTTAGTCCCAAACTTGACTAC
Organism: Agapanthus africanus; assembly: GCA_030015575.1. Classification (NCBI taxonomy): domain Eukaryota; kingdom Viridiplantae; phylum Streptophyta; class Magnoliopsida; order Asparagales; family Amaryllidaceae; genus Agapanthus; species Agapanthus africanus. The sequence goes on along the minus strand of JASDDO010000019.1, from coordinate 604,531,551 downwards.
AGATCCCCCAACCAACATTGGTTCAAGGGTACATCTCTTCATAACTCTGATATATGTCGTTGTAATTCTTCAATATCTTCATAGAGATGGAGGGTCCCAATAACCAATAACTTTTGGTGCATCCCCAAACGGTTGAACCAAAACCACACAGACTATGACGTCTTTAAACTGGACTATGATGTCCTTAAACTTTACGGACTGTGGGGTCCTTAAACTCATGGACTATGATATCCTTAAACTTTTGGACTGTGAGGTCCTTAAACTCATAGACTATGATGTCTTTAAACTTTACAGACTATGACATCTTTAAACTGTCACGGACTATGATGTCCTTAAACCCAATGGACCGCAATGTCCCTAAACTAAAACAATTGAGTCCAAATGCTGTTTTGTTGGATCTAAATGATCATGTTAAGTAGATCTTAGTCTAAAATTAGACTAACGTATCCTTAATAAACGTTTAAGTTGATCTTAGTCTCAAATGAGATTAACGATCCTTAAACCTAACCCAAAACCAAATCTAAAAAATACGGATTTGGACTAATCCATGCCCTACGGGCGACAACATAAATTAGTCTCCGTATACAATCCACGGCAACCAAAAATAAAACAAAAACACACGACACAAAGTGACCTTCTGGAGCAGGAGAAAGTGGTTACCGCGATGCGGTAGCGTAATTAAATGCAGGGGCTTGCGCCTGCAGGGATGAGCATCCCCACAATCAAAAACCCCTCACAACGAGGGGGAATCTGACGAAGTCTGCTACAACGGCCGCATCCGTCTAAACCTCCGATGCATGGTGCCATATATCAACTTGGCTTCTTTGAAGAGGTGGACGGATAAAACCAAATAGCATCTGCCCCCAAATTCAGGCAAGACGTTTGTCTTCCCGGTTTTCAGCGGTAAACAGATTATGGCACGCCCGGTGGGACCTTTTCCTCTTTCCACTCCACACTTCGTATGTCGTGTTTGCGAACGAATCGCGGTTTAATGTTGTTGCCCATGGATTCGAGGTACTTTGATTTGGTGTTTTGCTCCGTGCAGAAAATAGAAGATCAATGGCTTTCAACTGCACCAACTGCAACAACTCCCACTCCGTCCTCGCTGGAGGAGTAACTTATGGGCCTCAAGCGGCCTCCGTTTTCACGATGCCAGTAGAACAGGTGACGCAAGCCACTACTGGGTTGTTCTTTGGAACCATGCTCCCACCAATGAGCTTCAATGCCCCACTGCCGTCGCAAGAAGCTTCGAAGAAGTCGGTCTTTGATCGTCTTGCAACTACCGTGACCCCTCTCAACGGGTCGCCCAAATCCAACGCCTCGGTCTTTAATAGACTAGGCCAAAGCTCCAACAGGCCCATGAAGAAGCCCGCAATACCCGAAGGGGTTACCCTAAACTGGATAGCCATTCCGGCTCAAGTAGAGGAAATCGTCAAAGCGACCCCTCCTGCAAAGGGATCAGTCTTCGCTAGACTGTCCGCTTTAACTCCCACTCCAGGCGAAGTCACCAAGGTTGCTTCACCTATTCGAATGTCGGCCTTCGCAAGACTGACTATCCCTTCTCAACGGACGTCAGTCATCGACAGGCCAGCGCCAATAACAGCCTCTCCTCAAAGCAGGGGGCATGAAGAAGCTCATCCAACAGCAGAGGTGGTCCCATCTGCATGACACGCTTGACGTCACCACTGGCGCCGAGTAAGGAAAGCTGGAGGCAATTCCCCATCTGGACTTACCCCGCCAACTCCAACGGTGGAAGTCGACGCTGTTGTTCCAACTGGGAACAACTTTGAACCACTCAGGAGGGTCCGCAAGAACTCTCCGACTGCCGTGCTGATAAGATCTCTTCTACCTGTGGAGAATGCTACAAAGACAAAGCCAGAACAACCCCCTCAGCGGCTGTCCTAAAAAATTCACAGGGTCTGGCGAAGGGTCCAAGACTCAGAAATCGACAAGGACTACTCCCGTCAATCCAAGAAAAAAAGATTCAACAAGAAGGGGACCATCCCTCCGCCACGCCACGAAAGGTGTCGTCTGCACAGGTGCCTACATCAACAGCTCCCGCAACTTCAACCATCCACAAAAGGAGAAGGCCGAAGAAGATCCCTACGTCTATCACGAATCGCAAAGACATTGAATCCAAACGCCCCAAGTCTGGGGGCATGGTAGTGCATACTGTTTATATAGCTTCCAGAAAAGAGGAAAGTTGTGCTTCTACGGGTTACCGACCGCTCACCCGATCAGTAACAAAGGCTCAGGAGCAACAACAGCAAAATCTCCAAGAGATGCTAACAAGGATGGCCGCACTCACTGGGCCAAAAGAAAGCCCAGAAATATTGTCGGAACGACGTCAAGAATAGGAAACTGATGCCGAATTCCTCCGAAGAATGCTCGAGAGGAAAGACAAAGAGGCCGCAGAACAAGCTGTCATGACCCAAAATATTAGGTCGTGACCAGCACTTGAATCGCGCAACGTCCAATGGCGTAACGGTATTCAAGTAAGCTGAAACCTAGAAATCTAAAACTTTTTAAGAAAATAAAGGAGGTGAAGTTTTTGGAATAAAGGTAAAACGAAATCAAGTGTGCTTAAATGCATAGAAAAGAGACATGAATGATGCAAGTAAAATTTACTAAATTTGAAAACGTGTTTCGTCGTTTTAAAAATTTTGGCAGCACCTCCTTTGTATATTTTGATCCAAAACCATAAATACATAATAAGAATAATGGCATCCTCAAGCGGGAGCTAGCTCTTCGCCAAACAGCGGATCACAACCACGCAATACAATATAAATAAGTATACGATGCCCAACGGCGAAGTTCACCACAAAGAGATAAAGAAAAGCAAGACATATAAACCACAAGTAGCGGAAAACCTCTCGCTCTAAGTCTCGCAACCACAATCCCACTAAGTCTCATTACTTATACAAATTTCTAATTTTGATTGATGGATGGAGTTAACTAGATACAATAATGAAATATAGATACAAAAGTGGGTACGGTACAAATGTCCCACCTACCACTGCAAAACACCCAAATGAAGCTATGTGCCAGCGATGCCGCTACTGATCCAAGCGGTCAACCTGCAAGAACTGTGGCACAACGGGGGTGAGTTGCCAACTCGTGAATAGAAAAATATCTACAAGTAGAAATCGAATAAACAACGACTCCTGGGTCAACTATATCAAAAAGGTAATACTATGATATCTAGAGTGACTGGGTCGTATATGTGCCAACAAGGTAGTCACTACCTATATGCATGTGTATAACATCCAACAGTATAAATCAATGCATGTATGCATGCGGATCTAGTCTAACTATATAATCAATGTATGTATGTATGTAGATCTCGTCCACCCATAATCAATGTATGTGTGCATGTGGATCCCGTCCACCCATATAATCAATGTATGTATGCACGTAAATATCATAAAAGAGTGTGCATGAAAGTATGAGGATATGTATCAACGGTGTCCCTCCCGACACATCAAAATCATGGAACCTGAGTGCCTAGCATCGACACTAAAAACATCATGAAAACCGTACCTAGCATCGGCACGTAAATCCTCATATATCGGGCTCCGTCAGTCCAAATCGGCCCATGGGCTCCGTCTGCGGAATCGGTCCTTAGCCCCAGCAGTACGGGTCGGCCCGTATCCATCTCTCATCTCTGGTCAGTATCCTCCGGATAACCAACAGGTCCAACCAATCACCAATAGGTAGTAGTCCCTCTGCCAGGCTCACCGTCTACTGTACAGCAATCCGTTCTTGCCCCGGGGTACCATACCGGGTCCACCATGTACCTGCAATCAGCCTCATCCGCCTCCTCGAATCGGGTTTCACATGTCTCTCTCAGAACCGAGAAAACACATGGTGGACGCACTGAAATATCATATAAGGAGAAACCGAGTTTTTAAAACAACACATAATCTCTTTTAAAATGTTCACGGTTCTCAAATCCAGAAATCTCATGAAAACAGTATATCTCAATGCGTAAAATCATAAAGCATGATGCATGCGACATATAATAGAAATGTAAGCATATCCGTGTATCATGCAACATGGAACAGTGATATGACATATTAAGGGAAAACCGCTCTTTTAAAATGATTCCAGTTTTTAAAATATAACATGTGGTTCCCAATTTTCCATTGAAACCAGTTATCTATGTAGGCACAATATGTATATGCGCAAGTATAGAAGTATCAATGTGTATATGTGCCAAGATGGGTATGCAATGTGCATATGCGTAAGTATGGATGTATCAATGTATCTGTGCGCCAATATGAATATACAATGTGTATGTAAGCATGTTATGCAAAGAGCATATCATGATGCAGCAATCCCACTGTGTAGTGGCATGGCAATTATCGATGATGAAGTGTGTGAGCCTACAGTCTGTGTACGTGTAACATACGCATCATCGATAATGGTGCAGGTGTACTATCATAGGTATAAGTAGTACAGTATGAACAACATGAATGCATCATAAGGTAAACCGTCAGCTAGCAGCTATAAGGTGCACATATCTAACATGGTCGAGTCGGTGAATCTATCAATCGGCATCCAGCCAAACAACATTGCGTACGGTATAATCCATCGTACGACAACCTCTAGTCAAGGGTAAGGAACAATCATCAAGTCAAACTCATCACGCATGGAAAATCATCGTACGGCGGCATTAAGCTAATAGGGATCCTAACATCCTATACGACCAATGAGGGTATGGCCTAATATCACATACGGCCTATCATGCATGATTCACAACATTATATATATATATATATATATATATATCCATATGTCCTAGGTCACACCCGCAATAATCTCATATCAGGGGACCGGCAGGGTATAATTCATCTCAATCGACTCGCATCCGTATACCAATGTATCATCATATCATCGTATCATCATATCATCGTATCCTTCTTATATTATTTCATCGTATTTATATCACACATCAAATCGAATTTACATAAACAGTCTATCTCTAATAAGTATAAGTATCTAATCTAACATACACACCCGAACCATACAAGCAGATTTTAAAAGAAGCGAATCGTAGTTTTGAAAATAGGAGTTACGGGGTTTTAAGGAAGAGATATATTTTGAAAATCTGTAACGTCCCTTACGGTATCTGTTTGAAAGATGCATATGATTCTTCGGTTTAGAAAATAGGTATGGTTCGGATAACATATCCACGTCGAATATCTAGTCCTATAGTACCCTAAAACGGCAATATCGCTAAACGTCATCCTCAAATTCCGTCATCGCATATTAGCCGTATTATATCATTTCTAACTATCCCTAGTTTCTAATATGGTTTCACTAACTATCATTTAACTCTAACCCTAGTTTCTTAATCTAGGTTTCTTTAACCACATTCTATAAATCGTATCCATCAAAACTTTGCGGGGGTGCTATACGCCATCCACCCGACTTCCCCGGTAGATATAGATCTACTCACCGTAGTCTTCGCTTGCTGAAGTCGTTGACGCCACGCTCCGTCGCTTCGGAATCCACACGAAGGTACCTACAATAACAACACATATCGTAACGATATTATCATCAGTTCTAAAATCCAAAATGGAACGCGCATTGCTCGTAGGTTAGAACCTATAGCATATGCGTACAAAATCCACCAAACAACCCTTGTTGTCGATGTACAAACATGCGACAAACAAAAACGAATCCAACATCAAAACTCATCATTCAAAATACGGAAAACATATCCTAAATCACACACAAGTGTTCCCAGATTTTGACTCAGGTCAAATAAATCCAAGCAAACAAGTCTAGGGTGACGTATAGGGTCTATATGAGCTATGAGGGCAACCTGGGCATCTATCTTCTCAGAGGAACCGGCCACACTAAGGAAAATTCCAGCCAGGCCAGTTTTCCAGGTGAGTTGGGGTCTCATTTTGTCAGGGTGGTCTCCTCTGGTCTAAAATTGGTCTCTGGTATTGTTTGGTTGTCTCAGATTTTTCCCAGGTCATCCCAGATTTACAGTAGGCACACTAAAAGTCACAAAACCATTACGGAACAAATCCTAAGTTCGTGCATCGTTTCAATTCTAAGGCTCAGGTCAGGAATCGTGTCACCAGGGTCATATAAACACTCCTAACTGCTCTCAGATTTTACCTATAGTCACTACAGAAAAAATCAAGTAGAACCAAACCCCCTTAAACACCTTCAGGTAACTACCTTACAAAACCCAAACCCTAGCTCTCCTACCCACCCGAGGTCGCCGGATTTGGTCCAATAGTCACCGGCCAAAACCGGTGGGAAAGGTCTCGTACTCCAGGTGGTCACTTAGGGATACAGGTACAACACTATCTCACTGTTTGTTTTCCCAGTAAATGCTCGGGGTCACAGCAGGTCAGCGACATCACAAAACGACACTAAAACACGATATCGTACAAAACTAAACTAAAGGAAGAAGTTATGCCTCATCTAGTCCCCTCTAGGCAGTACTAACTTCCCAAAGTCGTCAAAATCCCACTTTGCTCGGTTCAAAGTGTAGAGGAAGAGATGGGGATTAATTTTTGTGAAGGGAGAGTAGGGTTTTGGGGATTTTTTGGAGATAGATCTAGGGTTTGAAGTGGAGGGTTATGGAGTTGAGGAAGATGAAGAGGGAGATGAAAATGATGGGGGAAATGAACTATGGCAGCACCCTCCTCTCTCTCATATAAACTCTCTCTCTCTCTCTCTCCCCAAAAGTCTACTGATTGATACGACTTTCTCGTTGTGTGTTTAAGAAAACGAATAGAATCACAACCAAAAATATTTTGACCGCAATCAACTTTGGTGTCGGATGTAAATCGTTAGCGAGTGCGGATCGTCCACAGGGATTGTGCGATTCGTTTGTATGTTTGATTTGTTTGAATTGAAAAGTTAATAGAAAAGAAAAGAAAACATGATTCAAGATTTATATCGATGGGTCTCAAGTGTCACTATTCTAATCAAGAATCAAGAAAATGATAAAAATAGAGAATCGAGTTTCGATAGAATTCCAATCACTTTAGGGTTTCAAGATTTAAAGTAAAGCTCGTAGGAATCGAGTAAATTGTAGATGTGATGAAGATTCAAGATTATGATTTCTTATCTAGTAACAAATTGATGCTAAATCGATGTCGAATTCATCGAGGATCAAGGATCTTGCGAGGAATTAGGGTTCTTCATCCTATCCTTTGTCCTTTCGATGAATAACATTCACTAGATAGCTTCTTGAAAGTCGAATGATCAATTGTCGATCTCTAGATCATGCGAAAGGAATCAAGAACACATTCGCATCGATCTAGATCATCGATCAATCGATTTTCAAGAATTTACAATTGCTTTAAGACTTAAGAAAACGTTTAACAATTCATCAACATCATCATTTTACAATTGTTTTGATTCCTCCACGAGCGGAGTTTTATCCAAGTATCATCACAAAGTACAATTGAAGAATCTAAATGAATCATAATGCTTGAATTGAAATGTAAAAAAGTTAAAGAATCTTCACCTTTATTACATCAACTAGTAGTTACAACTCTCGAGATTTACAAGAGGTAGGAACTTTCCTCGTCGAATCTTGCATCGCTCGGCTTCTTGAGTCTTGGATCGCTTCGATCTCGTGCTCCGTTGAATACCGCTTTGCTTCTAAAGGATGCTTCAAGACTTGCTTTGCTTGAACTCCATGGATCTTGAATTGGGTATTTCTTGATTGGATTAGGGTTAGGGTTTTGAGGTGGAAAGAATGTGGGGAGATGAAGAACTAGGGCTTAGCCAACAATGAGTTGTCTAAGATCTATGATCTAAGATGATATGACAATGGATTTCTCCTAGATGAGATTACAAGTGAGCCTAGGGGTCTATTTATAGGTTTCCCAAACCCTAGGTCTAGGTTTTGAATTTGCAATTCCCTCCAAAAGTTTTTTGTAAGTTAGTTAGGAGCTTTAGCTTAGGCTTTAAGCTAGGAATGTTTAGCTTAGAAACCCTAGTTTGCTGAACTGGCAGAAGCTTCTGGGGTCTTCTGGAAAATGTAGTGGCTTGAAGAGCTTCTGGAAGTGAGGTGGAAATTATGAAGCCAAATTGGGGTGGTGACGTGGCAAGGCCGTCGCGGAACCGCGGCGCAAGGCGGCTCCGGCCGCGGTTCCGCGGCCACTTGGCTGCCTTAGGGCTTCAAACTTCTAGTGTTGGCTTCTTCTGTATTTTCTGATATGTTAAATCTCTGAATGCTTCTTAGAACAATACCAGATTCCAAATCCATGAGTTGGCATCTTTTTTTAGCAGTCTTTGTTTTGTAAATTGACCATTCTTCTGGATTTTCCTGCACAAACTTCGGAACACAATTTGCGATATATAGGAATGATGCCATGCTATGAAATGCAGTCAATTTCCTTTATAGTGCCGGTTTTAGAGTCTAACACATGCAATCTAATATTTAACGACTGATTTGCTAATATGTGCGATATGAATACCGAACACTTCTATATGAATGCAAATGATAGGGAAATTGCTGGTTTAAAGATGCAGTATTTTCGACTGATCAAATTCCCCCAAACTTATTTTCGATCGTCTCGAGCGACTTTTTATTAAAAAGAAGGAGAAAATAAAGAAAGAGAAAAAACTAACTAGCACATTTTCGTAGGCAACACGATTGCACTGAGCACGTGCAACAAGCCTTTAAACCTCTAGGTGTCCCTAGTAGGAGGAGTGTTGTCTCCTGAGGGTTTTCAGCGGATTGCACCCACAAAATCCAATAATAAAAGGAAGATCGTGAAATTTACATTTAAAGAAAAGAATTGTAAAAGAAAAGCCTTGAAAATTAGGGTTTCCAACTAAGCTAGCTTTTCGGTTGTCATGAGCCCTATCTTAATGGTCATGAAAAGATGTCGGAAATCACGTCCTCCCTCAATAAAATATCGTCTTATTCTTCATTCCTATCTTTCTTCCAAACATCGATCATATAACCCTGCGTGTGTGTAAAGACATCCCTACACCCGGAGAATTCAATTCAAGCTATCATACTCTTGCCCATCAGCCTCAATACTTTTTAATTAATGAATATTTAGATGAGATTGCTCACACACATTCATGCCACCGTTAATACTTCTTGAGATACTAACCGACCGATTACTCATGTGCTTAGTATTTTCCTCGTCTTGCACCACCTAAGGCTTAGCAGTGACTCCCAGACCAGTTGGCCTTAGGGCACTAGGTGAAGAGGCACCCTCGCTATATATTTTTTTATTGCTGCCTTGGCGATAACAAAACCAGTGTTCATTTTTCTCACCACTTTATATTTCTTCATTTTTTTATTTCCTTCATACTTTTGGCTTTAAGACAAGAGCATTTCAAGGTATCCTCTACTATCCCAGGCTTTAAGACGTGTGTAAGTGCGAATAGCAGGGTATCAACGTTCAAAATGTTTGGCTTCCAGAATAGAAACTATTTTTCAGACTTATTTTTATCCTCAGATTAGTGACGTCCTTCATCTTACTAACCCTTGGGACAACGGCTCATAACTGCTTATGACTAGTTCGTATAAGAAAACTTCTAATTATCTTGGTTTTCTTAAATTTTTTCTAATCTCATGGATGTAATTTTTCACTATCTAAACTTTCATTATCTTATTTATGTACAAAAATGTTTAAATGTTAAAATATTTTTATATTTTGAAAATTTTAAATTTTTATGGATTTTGAAAAATTTTAAATTTTTATAAGTTTTTCTTTTAAAAGAAATGTTTTGTGCTTATGCAAATGATATGCAAATGATGCAAAAAATAAGCACAAACCTCCCCCAAACTTGTTTTCAACAGTGTCCTCACTGTTGCCAACAGCTATATCTACAAAACCTGTAAGTCTGGGAGGAATTTATTAGTGGGGGCAAAATATATAAGTGAAGAACTTCCCCCAAACTTACTCTTTTCACTCACCTCCCTTCAAAAAGATGATGCAGTGATACACCTGACATGGAGATGAGACGGAGGAATTTTAATCAAGATAAACTGGCTCCTGTAAGAACAGGAGCTCCTCCATGGGGTCAGTGGAAAAATACGGCTTTAGTCTATGTCGATTCACTTTGAAAAATGTGCCGTTTTTAACATTTTCTACTTCTACTATCCCATGCGGGTATACAGACCGCTCAACAAAAGGTCCCTTCCACCGAGATCGGAGCTTACCCGCGTGAAGATGTAGTCGTGAATCATAAAGAAGGACTTGTTGACCTTGTGAAAATGTTTTCCTCAAAATGTTTTTATCGTGAAAAACCTTAGTCCTATTCTTTATGATTACAGCGTTATCATAAGCTTCATCGCGGAGTTCGCTTAGCTCATTAAGTTGCAGCTTCCGAAAGTTGCAGGCTTGGTTTAGCTCAAAATTTATTTCCTTAATAGCCCACAATGCTTTATGCTCAATCTCGACGGGTAAGTGACATGCCTTCCCAAACACTATCCTATATGGAGACATCCCTAGGTCGGTTTTAAATGCAGTTCGGAATGCCTAAAGAGCATCCGTCAGTTTGGTCGACCAGTCTTTTCTATTCTTAGCAACAGTCTTCTCTAGGATTAGTTTGATCTGTCTGTTTGAGATTTCAGCCTGCCCGCTCGTTTGGGGATGATAGGGTGTAGAAAGTCGGTGGTTGATTGAGTATTTCCGCATCAGAGTCTCGAAAGACCTATTGCAGAAATGTGTCCTATTATCGCTAATAATAGCGCGTGGGTGTCCAAATCGCGAAAAGATATTCTCTTTCAAGAACTTAATGAAAACTTTTCTGTCATTAGTGCGACATGGAATGGCTTCAACCCACTTTGAGACATAATCAACTACCAGCAGTATGTACAAATTCCCAAAGGAGTTGGGAAAGGGACCCATAAAATCAATGCCCCAAACATCGAAAATTTCAACAACCAAGATGGGTTGCTGAGGCATTTCATTTCTCTGGGAGATTCTACCCGTGTACTGACATTGTGTATAGGTTTTGAAATAGTCAAATGCGTCCTTGAATAAGGTCGGCCAATAAAATCCACATTGCAAAACCTTCTCCGCCGTCTTTTTAGGACCGAAGTGACCCCCACAGGCCTGATCATGACAAAAAGAAAGAACACTCTTGAACTCTTCTTTCGGGACACACCGGCGAATGATCTGATCAGGACAATACTTAAACAAGTATGGATCATCCCAGTAAAAGTGTTTTACTTGGGATAGAAAACGGTATTTGTCCTGTTCTGACCAATCGCTGGGTATAAGTCCCGTGACAAGATAGTTCACAATATCCCTGAACCATGGTTCATTGGATACGCTCAAGAGTTGTTCGTCAGGAAACGAATCATTAATCGACAGGGTCACAGGGGAAGAAGAGATGCGTGAAAGATGGTCGGCTACTACATTTTCACATCCTTTCTTATCTTTGATAACAAGATCAAATTCTTGTAACAGAAGGATCCAACGTATTAGTTGACCTTTTGCATCTTTCTTCGCCAGAAGATGTTTTAAGGCGGAATGGTCAGTATACACAACTATAGGTGAGCCAATTAAGTAAGGCCTGAATTTTTCTAATGCAAATACAACTGCTAAAAGTTCTTTTTCGGTGGTTGTATAATTGATTTGTGCATCATTCAGGGTCTTACTTGCATGGTATATCATGTGTGGCATCTTTTCAATGTGCTGTCCTAAGACTGCACCAACTGCAAAGTCGGATGCATCACACATCAGCTCAAAGGGGTAGTCCCAATTTGGAGATGATAGAACGGGGGCTGAAGTGAGTGAGTGTTTAAGTGAGTCGAAAGCTGTCTCACAGTCCGAGTCAAAATGGAAGGTCGTATCCTTGGCCAGGAGAAGAGTTAAAGGTCTAGCAATTTTGCTAAAGTCCTTAATGAATCTCCTATAAAAGCCCGCATAGCCAAGGAAAGATCGAATATCCTTGACGCTTTAGGGATGAGGGAGGTTTTGAATGACATCTATCTTAGCTCTGTCAACCTCAATGCCTTTCTGTGAAATAACATGTCCAAGTACAATTCCTTCTTGTACCATGAAATGGCATTTTTCCCAGTTCAAAGTTAAGTTCTTCTCCTTGCAACGAGTAAGAACAGCGTCAAGATTCGCTAGGCAATCAGAAAAAGAGTCTCCAAAAATCGAGAAATCGTCCATAAAGATCTTCAGAAAATTCTCTACCATATCAGAAAATATCCCCATCATACACCGCTGAAAGGTAGCGGGAGCATTGCATAACCCAAAGGGCATGCGACTGTAAGCAAAGGTACCAAAAGGACAAGTAAAAGTGGTTTTATCTTGATCCTTTTTGGCGATGGGGACTTGATTATACCCTGAGTATCCGTACATAAAACAATAATACTCTCGTCCTGCTAAGCGTTCCAGCATTTGATCAATGAATGGTAGAGGAAAGTGGTCTTTCCTCGTGGCAGCATTGAGTTTTCTATAATCAATACATATACGCCACCCAGTTTGGGCGCGTGTCTGAATCAACTCATTTGCCTCATTGGTTATAATAGTGATGCCGGATTTCTTAGGGACGACATGTATAGGACTCACCCATTGGCTATCGAAGATGGGGTATACAATACCATTATCTAGGCATTTGACGATCTCTTTCATTACCGCTTCCTTCATGACGGGATTTAACCGTCTCTGTGGTTCTCGGGTTGGTCTGGCATCATCCATCACATGTATATGATGTTCAACAATCAAGTGAATAATCCCTTTGATGTCCGCCATAGTCCAACCAAACGCCTCTTTGTTAGATCTCAATACCGATAAAAGTGCATTCTCTTGCTCTAATGCTAGAGAAGTAGATATTATAACCGGTAAAGACTCATTCTCACCTAAATAAGCATATTTAAGATGAGAAGGTAAAATTTTGAGATCTAATTCGGGCGGAGAAATGATAGAAAGAGGGATCATCGAGTGATTTTTGGATTTACAAAGAAGCTCAGAGCCTGTGAAAGATATAGACTCGGGTGGAGAAAAGTCAGGAGTGTAGGACTCAAGTGTAGGAAAAGTGTTCTCACTAAGATCATGTGTAAGATCAAACAGAGATGTGGTAATGTCGTCGAGATCTGTAAAGCAAAGTTCCTCAGCTCCGCAACTATCGGGAGCGATCTCTTAGACAGAGCACACATCTAGAATATGAGCAGAGGGTTCTGATGGCTGACTTCCAACTTTGTAGATATTTAGTTCAATGGTCATATTTCCAAATGATAAGTTCATTGAACCATTTCTACAGTTAATAACAGCGTTGGAAGTGGCAAGGAAAGGACGACCCAGAATCACCGGAATTTGGCCCCGGGGGTTTGCTACAGGCTGTGTGTCTAGTACAATGAAGTCTACAAGGAAAACAAATTCCCCGACCTTTATCAACACATCCTCTAGTTCACCCCTTGGTTTGGTGATTGAACGGTCTGCCATTTGGAGAGTGCAGTGAGCAGGTTTCAACTCTCCAATTCCTAATTGCTCATAAACAGAATATGGAAGTAGGCTAACACTTGCGCCAAGGTCTAAAAGAGCATGATTTATGTTTTTACCCCCAATAGAAATCGATATTGTAGGACATCCTAGGTCCTTTCGTTTCTTTGGTAGCTGGGGAATCACTAGTAAAATAGGGGGTTGCCCCTACGGATAGTTTAATCCGTAGGGGCAGAAATAACTTTGACTTACGGATATATCCGTAGGGCTAAAAGGTTGCCCCTACGGGCAAAGACGTCCAAGAATAAAAATATTAATTCTTAATTAGGTGTTTGCCCCTACGGAGGCGCAAACAAAGGACCTACGGATATATCCGTAGGGGCAAGTAAATATCGATTTAATAAAATCCCAGATCTCGATCGCCTACGCTCATTTCCCTCTCTCTCTCGATCGGGCGCGAAAATAAGCCCCCAATGCGCCACGCCGTCGCCGCCAAGGTTGTTCTCCTCGTGTCCACCGCCGGTTTCGTCGCCACTGGAGTTCTCGTCGCCACCGCGGTTAAGGTCGTCGCCACCGCCGTTCAGATCGTCGCCCCTGCCCCAGCAGCCGTTCAGGTGAGTAAATCTCGAGGTAAGTTAAAGAATTTATTGGATTATTTTGGGCTTAAGGTTCATGGCGCGCGAGTTGGGGTTGGGCTGGGGTCGCGGTCGCAGTCGGGGTCGGGTTAGGGTTGGGGCAGGGGCTGGGCTGCGGGGTCGGGTTCGGGGTCGGGGTAGGTTTAGGGTCGGGGTCGGGGAAGGGGAAGGGTCAATTTATCAAAATTTTTATTGGGGGTGCGGCTGGGGCTGCGGGCTGGGGCTAGGGCTGGGGAAGGGGAAGGGGAAGGTCAATTTATCAAATTTTTAACAAGATTTGTATTAGTTTGCAAGAACACTTAAGTTTATCACAAAATATTGTTTGGGTTTTCGATTTATATCTTTTAGCGGTATGTATCCGTTGTCCCAAATTTTGAATTATCTTATACTAGTATTTATGCATGTGCAGATCTTCTTTATCCTGACAAAAGATCCATATCCATTATCTTAACTTAAAATCCTTTAGAGGGTGCTAATCCTAAATAACAACAAAATGATGTTAAATATTTCATCCGATTTTCACAAGATCATACTTGAAAAAAATGCAACTACTTTCACAATTTCACAATCCTAACCAACTCCCAATTTATTATGGTATTCGATCATAACTTGAGAACAAATTCTCTTTTCTATTGCCATCCCATATCAAACCCTAGAATCGTGGGCCATTTCAAATTACACCAAATTGAGGCAAGAATAGGATGAAACCAACATAACCAACAATAAAGAGCTTTATTTGGTAATATATATTGATGAACAATGGTTGCTGTGTTAAATCCAACCCTCACATCACATGCATATCAATAAAGGAGAGGACTGACCAAAATGTTGAATTTTAACAATTGTGAAAGTTCTTCGGTCAGGATGTAACAGAAATAAGGAAAAAAAACCTAAAATATTTCTCACAAAAAAGAAAAAGCAAGCTTCTCTCCCATATCATTAACAAAGCTTATCACTTTTGATTCTCGAAATTATTTTACATTATATTTTCATTCAAAACGTTTTGCTAGTTTGCTCACCAACCGTTTGATAAAATTCCAAAACTATTTTTACTTTCCTTGATCACAATTGCTCTTGACTACGTACAAATCTTGAAAACCCATTAACGCTCTTGCAATAATATGCAAAATCACATGAGGATTCACATTCATCACCACCACCTAAGGCTAGGGTTTGGGCTGGGGCTGCGGCTATGGCTGTGCGTCCTCAAGAGGGCGATCATAGGATCGGTGAAGTGAGGTGGCTGGATATGAGATACGATGGATTTCCACGTGTTCAATGGAATGCTGAGGGTCAGAGTCGGTTATTCATATATCTCCCAAAAAAGAATGAGTTTGTTATCAAAGGTGTATTGATTTCTACATCAAAGAATATCAGTTATATGTCATTCAGTGACTAAGTCTGTTTCTGGCCCAACCATATTTATGAATCGTTTCTTCTTTTTCCTTCTTACGTATATTTACTAGTTCAGACTGTATGCACCTCTGCAATCAACGCCGAGAACTTATACATTATAGGTTAATAGACATATCCTATGAAATCACGGTGCATATCGAATTCATGATATGTTATAGTCCCTCATTATTTTTACTGTGGTGAGAAAGCAGTCGCTGGTGGCCACAAGCCATAGAATTGGCAGTTGTCCTACCTGCGATAACATCTTACAAATCATCAGTAGACATCTCTGTTATATTAATCTTTTAATGTCAGCTTGCATGCATGTTTATTTGCATATTTCCTCTGCTAATTATATTCTTCTAGATCATGTTTGCCTAATCTATCCGAGGCTTAGCATAATCTAGTGGCGATAAACAATTCCATCTTCTGCTACTATGGTGGCACTGAGAAACTTCCATTTAGAAATGACAACACGTATTTTGTGGAAGTACTGTACATAATAAGAAGGAGAAGACAGTAATGTGGCAGAAGAAGAAGGAGAAGACAGTAATGTGGCAGAAGAAGAAGGAGAAGACAGTATGCATGTATATACATTTGAAATTTAAGTAAAAACAACCCTACACTTAAGCGAAATCATAAATCGAAACACACATATATAGAATACAACTCATACATGGGTATCCTCAAATCTAACTTTCATTGAATTTGCACGCGCACTTAAAATAACAACCTTTATACTAAAAAATTATGTATGCCATTAGTTAGTAGTTTATGGTTTTTAGACGCAAAAGCCATTTGAGAAATACTTTTCCAACCCACTATTAATCCATATTCTCAATATAGTCATTGAATTTGCACGCGCACATAATAAGAAGGAGAAGACAATAATGTGGCAGAAGAAGAAGGAGAAGACAGTAATGTGGCAGAAGAAGAAAAAAATGACATTCCTCGTTCTCTGTTTCAGCATCAATCTTCTGATATGAACTAATGATGGCTTTCACATAGGCTTTTCCCTTTAGAGACTTCTTAGTGTCCAATGGAAAGCATACATCAGATTTGTGCAGGTCGGGTTCTTCTATGACTTTCAAGAGTCTCAACTGATTCTGTAAATTACACCCTAGTTGGGTGGTACTTTTACCACTTCTCACTGCAGGTGCGCTCTCTAATATCCATTTTGAATGTAATATTATCGATATTCAAAATGGATATTAGAGAGCGCACCTGCAGTGAGAAGTGGTAAAAGTATCACCCAACTAGGGTGTAATTTACAGAATCAGTTGAGACTCTTAAAAGTCATAGAAGAACCCGACCTGCACAAATCTGATGTATGCTTTCCATTGGACACTAAGAAGTCTCTAAAGAGAAAAGCCTATGTGAAAGCCATCATTAGTTCATATCAGAAGATTGATGCTGAAACAGAGAACGAGGAATGTCATTTTTTTCTTCTTCCGCCACATTACTGTCTTCTCCTTCTGCCACATTACTGTCTTCTCCTTATTATGTGCGCGTGCAAATTCAATGACTATATTGAGAATATGGATTAATAGTGGGTAGGAAAAGTATTTCTCAAATGGCTTTTGTGTCTTAAAACCATAAACTACTAAGTAATGGCATACATAATTTTTTTAGTATAAAGGTTGTTATTTTAAGTTTTCCCTTATAGAGATATGATCTAACTGCATCTATCAACTATAAGTGTGCAGAAAATTATGATAAGAAACCATAAGAAAGGGTCGTAGCCATGCATAACCTTGAATCTACATACCAAATCATGCAAAAGTATGCACTTATTGTCACCTTGCCTTGGAATATAAAATATCTTGGAAGACTATAAGCGAGCATTTAAATCTTGATAGCTTTTGACTTCAACATATATTTTTCTTAAGTACCATGAAATATACTTGCTCCGTATAAACCGTTTTCAGGAAGATGGATTAATAATGACAAATTATCCATTGTGGCTCACTAGGTTAGTATTTTCTCTTCTATTGACCATCTTTCTAATCTGCTTGGTAAATTTATTCAGAACCGGCTGCGAATCATTAAAAGACATGCATAAGAAAGAAAGCTAAAATACAGATATATAGCATACCGATACATCGAAACTTCATAGTTGCGATGGCAATCCAGAGATATTTATTTCTACACACGTGGTGCGCGTGCGAATGCGTCAGGCATCATGGACAAATATTTCAGAACATGGAAAGTATTATTCATATAAAGTAATTAAAACTTTTAAACACCTTGGGTAGATATTTTCTTAGTTGATGCAATCATATCATGAGGACTAAATTTAAGCTATTATACATATGCTTATGTATTTTTCTAACCTAATATATCACACACACACAGAGAGAGAGAGAGAGAGAGAACACCAGGTAGATAGAGAAATCAGGTAGCAGGATCCTGAAGAAATGGAGTCCATAGCATTGCTCATCATCATCATCCGTGATCCCTTTGAAAAAATATTATCAAAGGGATCATGGATGATGATGATGAGCAATGCTATGGACTCCATTTCTTCAGGATCCTGCTACCTGATTTCTTTACCTACCAGGTGTTCTCTCTCTCTGTGTGTGTGTGTGTGTGTGATATATTAGGTTAGAAAAATACATATGCATATGTATAATAGCTTAAATTTAGTCCTCATGATATGATTGCATCAACTAAGAAAATATCTACCCAAGGTGTTTAAAAGTTTTAATTATTTTATACGAATAATACTTTCCATGTTCTGAAATATTTGTCCATGATGCCTGACGCATTCGCATGCGTGATTGATAAGATACGAGCGTGTCAAGTTTAGTTCTAAATACCGCAATCAAGACGGTTTCGCACGTAGCTAGCCGGTTGAGTACGGGTCGTCCGCAGGGAGATGGGAATCTTTTTCTATGTGTTTTTCGACGAGTTAAGTCCGGTTGTTCAGATTTTGTTTGTAGTTATCTAAGTGTTGAGTTGATATTTAAAGAGAGCTTGTTAGGGTTAGGATTAGGTTAGTTTGAGTTAGGAGTCTCCACATCTTTCGTTGCCCCACTTAATATCGGTGTTACGGTAATCGGCAACAACGGGGATTAGCACGACTAGGAAGGAACTTGCGAGTATAAGCTAGGCTTTCCAACGCATAGTCCTTCCTTTTGGTGCTTGTCCGTCCGTTCTTGGCTCTTATCCATAACCTCCGGTTAATTCAACCACAACCGGTCTCACTACGGAATCACCGCTATCATGTAGGATAGGGTGCCGTAAGGAGCGGATTGTGGTTGGGTTAACGGGAGTTGATTTAAGTTGTTGGGCAAGGAAAGAGTGAGAGAGATTTCCTTCTCTCAAACTTCCCTTATCCTACCCTAACAAGTATAGAACTACTCACACTTCATAATACGGAAAAATAAAACAACACAAAAGAGGAAGATAGAAAGAAGGAGATTAGAAGAATACGACTAACTATTTGCGACCTCACCTTGGCGAGGATCTAGCGTAAGTATCATTGTCGTATGTAAGGATAAAGAAAAAGAGAGAAGAAAGAAACAACTAAAATAACAACAACTACTTAACAAATTAAAATTACAACAAGTAAAATTGCAACAAATAAAATTATAATAAGCATACAAATAAAGAGGCAAGCATGATAACAAATTGTTCTTCTTTATTCATCACTCTTCACTCAAAAGCTCACTTACAAGTTTAATGGAGAAGAGGTGAGAAGAGGAAGAAGAAACACATTACAACTAGGCAAAATGAGATTACAAAATTGGACCCTTTCCTTCACAAACTTCTGGGCTATTTATAGGCCAGAGAATGAAACCCTAGGGCAGAATTCTGGACCCTTATAAAATTACCCAACTGTCCCTGGAAAATCCCCATCTGCCGCCATCATACGGCCGCGGATCC
Organism: Agapanthus africanus; assembly: GCA_030015575.1. Classification (NCBI taxonomy): domain Eukaryota; kingdom Viridiplantae; phylum Streptophyta; class Magnoliopsida; order Asparagales; family Amaryllidaceae; genus Agapanthus; species Agapanthus africanus. The sequence continues at coordinate 604,512,230 of JASDDO010000019.1, read as the reverse complement.
GCGGCCTGGACCCACCTTTTGCCGCGGATCCGCGGCCTTCTTGTTGAATTGGGATTTCATTTTTCTTGGGCTTCCCTGGTTTGACATGTACATTATTCTGGCATATGTATTTTCTCAATTTGGCTCCACGATTTTTCCAGAATTTCTGTTGAGGGAAAGGTGGACTTTTTGTCAAGATTTTGTCATGATTTGCCTCGAGCTCCGCGTAGATCTCTTGGATTTTGTGCTACCATTGAGCCTTGTGCATGAGAATGACATTGATTTGATCTTTTGTCTTCCTATTGATATCTGGCAGCATACGGATGAAGAGCAGAGACCGTGTTTTTATCTGTGATTGGCAGGAACCCGGATTCTTTCGTGTTTTCCATGAATTTCACCGTTTTGGAACCGAGAACCTGTATCCTGCAATTGACTAGCAAACACGGCTCAAGAGTATCTACGGATATGCAATGTGATAAAAATTGGGCGGTATGAAAATGCAAAAATCTGATATGAACAATGCGCACCACGTGTGTAGAAATAAATATCTCTGGATTGCCATCGCAACTATGAAGTTTCGATGTATCGGTGCTATATATCTGTATTTTAGCTTTCTTTCTTATGCATGTCTTTTAATGATTCGCAGCCGGTTCCGAATAAATTTACCAAGCAGATTAGAAAGATGGTCAATAGAAGAGAAAATACTAACCTAGTGAGCCACAATGGATAATTTGTCATTATTAATCCATCTTCCTGAAAACGGTTTATACGGAGCAAGTATATTTCATGGTACTTAAGAAAAATATATGTTGAAGTCAAAAGCTATCAAGATTTAAATGCTCGCTTATAGTCTTCCAAGATATTTTATATTCCAAGGCAAGGTGACAATAAGTGCATGCTTTTGCATGATTTGGTATGTAGATTCAAGGTTATGCATGGCTACGACCCTTTCTTATGGTTTCTTATCATAATTTTCTGCACACTTATAGTTGATAGATGCAGTTAGATCATATCTCTATAAGGGAAAACTTAAAATAACAACCTTTATACTAAAAAAATTATGTATGCCATTACTTAGTAGTTTATGGTTTTAAGACGCAAAAGCCATTTGAGAAATACTTTTCCTACCCACTATTAATCCATATTCTCAATATAGTCATTGAATTTGCACGCGCACATAATAAGAAGGAGAAGACAGTAATGTGGCAGAAGGAGAAGACAGTAATGTGGCGGAAGAAGAAAAAAATGACATTCCTCGTTCTCTGTTTCAGCATCAATCTTCTGATATGAACTAATGATGGCTTTCACATAGGCTTTTCCCTTTAGAGACTTCTTAGTGTCCAATGGAAAGCATACATCAGATTTGTGCAGGTCGGGTTCTTCTATGACTTTTAAGAGTCTCAACTGATTCTGTAAATTACACCCTAGTTGGGTGATACTTTTACCACTTCTCACTGCAGGTGCGCTCTCTAATATCCATTTTGAATGTAATATTATAGATATCCATGCCTCTTTATGTCAAAATTACTTATATTGTCAATGTTTGATTGTCTAGTTGTTGGTGATGCGTCCATATCAGGGACAGAGGCCACTCCCGTTCCTCCAGGTATGTTTATATATTATATAGGGCATGTATATTGATTTAGAATGCTATATCATAAATATACACACATTCCTTTTGCTCTTAGTCATCCAACTCATTATCATGGGCTGCTTGATGAGATTAGATTTGCGCCTGATGATCTACAAGAGCTTGTTCACTCCCTGTCATATGTGTAAGCAGCGCTATATGCGAGTTTACCTTGTTAGTATGTATGTACTGAAATTAATTAATATTATTCAAATTTTGATACATGCAGATACCAGAGGTGCACATCTTCTATCTCTGTAGGTAAGGCTTTGAATTTGTTGATTTTGGTATTTCTTGTCAATTTTATAGACCAGTATGTGCTAAATATAATGTTCTGACAGTTGGTAGGGGGAAGGCAACATTCGAGGCTGCTGACCCCAGTCCTGGACGCCGCACACGGACGGCACCACGGAGGTTGGGAGAGAGGCCGAGGACTGGGCTCTAGCAGGGCCCATATGAGGTTGGACTCCACCCCGGTGGTTACTTCCTCCGTCTCCTGTGATCGACGTATCCAGCATAAACTGGATAGCTTGAGGGCCAGCGTTCAGGAGTTGAAGGAGATGCTGGTATGTATACTACTTTATAGTAAAATATCATTTCATATTATATACATATCAACATATCCATAATTAGTACGTAGCTTGAGCTTATTTGGTTTTAGACTTAAGTTTGATTAATCATACATACATATGTAATTGAAATAAACAACGCTTTTCCAAACTAGATATCCAAACAGGGTTTCGAAATAACTTAATAATGATACGAATTCGAATAATAAACAGTTCTTACACTCTTCTTACACACGTTATATCCAGACGCGACAGGGTAGATCGGCCGAGCCTCCACACGCATCTCCTTCGGCTGCGGCTCCGCAAGCCACTACATCGGCTGCGGTTCCGCAGACAACTCCTGTAGCTCCACCGCCCACTCAGACTCCCGCTCGCGACGAATTGCAGAGTTTATAGACCGAGGAGCAGGCGCGCGTTATTCTATCGTTATTCAGAGGTGGAGCTGGACCGAGCTAGGGTAGATTTTTGGTTCTTTTTTTTTGAAACATGTATTTATTTATATCATACACATTGTACTACATTTTGAAACGATATTGATATTGGTTTGTATTTATATCATATTCAGTTTTTGTGTTTCTTTTGTATATTATATATATGCGTGAGATGTGATTATGAATACTGCAATATATGATTTGATTGATGTATATATTATTGTGCACAGGACAGGAAAAAATCAAGCAGCCCATTTTTTTAAAAAAATTTCAGACAATATGTACCTACGGATTAATCCGTAGGCACACATGCTACCCCTACGGATATGTCCGTAGGGGCAAATATCAGCAGTAACTGATATTTCCCCCAGATCTCAGTGCCAGGGGTTGGGAAAGCCCCTACGGCTATATCCGTAGGGGCCACTGACTCTCCCCTACGGCGTTATCCGTAGGGGCAAAATATCAGGAATCCTGAATTTATGCCCCTACGGAAACGTACCTACCCATATATCCGTAGGGGTCAGTACATGCCCCTACGGGTATATCCGTAGGGCCAAGTAATTTATTAAAATAAACCGTAAATAATATAAAATCTTATACCCTACGGCGTAATCCGTAGGGGAAACTGGACCTACACATATATCCGTAGGGACAAGAAATTAACCGTAGGGGCAAGTTCAGGGCCTCAACTTGCACCTGCGGCCTTTGCACCTACGGGGTATTTTTTCGCCCCTACGTACATATCCGTAGGGGCAGTGGGTTGCCCCTACAGATAAATCCGTAGGGGCAACCCTTCTTTGTAGTAGTGAATAAAAGCAGTGCTAATATTATTAGACATGAAGACCTTCTTCGGCACTTGAGTCTTCCTCTTCCTAATGCACAAGTCCTTAAGAATTTTTGCATAAGCGGGGACTTGTTGAATCGCATCTAGGAGAGGGATGTTGATGTTAACCTGTTTGAACATTTCCATAATTTTCTCCATATGAGGACTCGTTCTATTACCCCTTAACCGATTCGGGTAAGGAGCTTTCGCAATAAGCGCCGGGTCCCATCATAGGAGAATGAAGAGGGGGTAGACGAGATCCCAAAAGAGGAGTGGGGACCGTCTGTGGAGAACTATAAGGGTTTGGCTGAGGTGTCGAGCCTAGTGGGAAATGGAGAATAGGCTCGCGAGAAGGTGGGGGGTAGAAGAACAAGGATCAGAAGTAGAAGTGTGTGTGTGAGGAAAGGTCTCAGCCGGGGTGTTATTGATAGGATTTTCAATATCATCAATTTCTTCCCCGACATGATTGTTCAGCACTCTTCCCGATCTCAACATTGTGACGGCATTTACATTGTAATGCCCAGGATTCTGTAGGGGTTGAGAAGGAAGTTTCCCTTTTTCTCTCGCACTCATCTCGGCTTTAAGTCGTGCGATTTCACCTTCCATCGATCTGATACTCTCAGCTTGGGACGCTGAGTTTTTCTTTATCTCACTGACGGAAGTTCTAACCTCAGCCAAAACCTCTATGAAATTTGACAAAAGTGATTTCATGGTTTGAGTGAATTGAGAGAGTTCGTCAGAACCGGTCAACTGCATAGGATTAGACTGTGCAGGAGTGTTGACCTGGTTGTGGAAATTTTGTGACTGGTAGGGGTGCTGAGTGAGTTGAAGTGGTTGCTGTTGTGGTGGAAGAGCCCTTTGAAAATTATTTTGGCTTGGAACCGTGTTTTGAGATTGTTGTTGGTTCCAAGCAAAATTCGGGTGATTCCTCCAACCCTGATTATATGTGGAAGAATATGGATCGTTTCTAGGTCTTTGAAATGCGGCATTTGTATGCTCGTGACCTTGAAACGCAGAGTTTAGTGGACATTCTTCCGTTAAATGAGACGGATCAGAACAGCAGCCACATACAGTTTTGGGGATCGACATTGGGTTTAGGGAGGCTGCAGAAAATTTGTGTTCCATAGCGTCGAGCTTCTTTTGCATTGCTGCCATCTCAGCTCGAACACCTATGGAAACATATATTTGGTGTACGCCAAATAGTGATTTTTCAGCGATTAGGTTCCACTCTCCCACTGTAGTGATTTTTCAATGATTAGGTTCAATGATTAGGTTCCACTCTCCCACTGTAGTGATTTTTTAGCGAAGTCTTCTAAAAATTTCCATGCTTCCCAATCATCCTTGGTCATAAAAGTACCTTGACACATGTTTTCAAGGTTCTGTTTAGTGTTTGGGTTAATGCCCTCATAAATGATTCGGCAAAGATCCCATCTCGGGATGCCGTGATGAGGACATTGAACCAATAGATCCTTGAAACGTTCAAAGCATTTAGAGAATGGTTCAGTAGGGAGCTGGGTAAATTGATTCAGTTCGCTACGGATTCGAGCTGTCTTTTGCATTGGGTAAAATTTCTTAAGGAATGTCGCGACGAATTCTTCCCAATTCGTGATAGAGTGTGCGGTAGTGTTATATAGCAACTTCTCGGCTATATCGCATAAAGTAAATGGAAGAAGTCGTAGACGCATAACATCCGCTGAAAGTTATGACGTACCCATCATTGCGCATACGTTTTCAAATTTGGTAATGAAAACGTAAGCGTCCTCAGTCTCGAGTCCGTGGAATTTGGGTAAAAGGTTGATGTATTGGGGTTTAATTTCAAAATTATCCCCGTTGGCTGGTGGAATGGATAAGCAGGTCGAAAGAGGACCTCGCAGTGGATAGCACCTCTCTTGGAGAGAGATGCGGGGTGGATTCTGCGCACCAACGGACGGCGGCAGATTAGGGTTAAAGAAATTCGATGGAGGTGGATCCATCGATGTGGGTGTGGTGGTGGGTAAAGAATAAGTAAATGGAGAAATACCGACTTCGTAGTCGATAAAAAGTACGCGGACTAAACGGGCACTAGAATCCCGTGTTCAGCCTATCTTGTACTAAAAAGGATTAGTACAAGTGGCAGCGTAGCTTATAATTCGGGGTAATGAATGAATGAATGCGGTGTTTGTTTTGAAAATGGGACGGATTTTTGAAAAAATGATGCAACACAACAAATGCAACACACAAAACCATAATTCTAGGGTCGCCTAGGTCAGATCTCTAGACCGCTCCTAACTGCCAGAAGACAAGACGCAGGATAAATCCTCCACTGCCTCTTTGTCTCTCCTTTGGCCAGGTAAGTGCCAGGTAAGTGGGAGGTTCTCCACTACGTAAGTAGTGGGCCTAATTAAGTAACCACTAGCCTTCGACACACTTGCCTAGACACCACAAGAGAAACGTGGATAAGCAATGAATTACCTACGGCCTTCTTCTGTCCTAAGTGAGCGTGACGGTCCTTAGAGTCATCTCTAGATCTTTTTTAGTTAATTGGGGTAGATGCGGATGCAAGTTTTGCGGTTTTCGGGGCTTAGGAAGGGTAATGAACTCTCCACCTAATCTGGATTTGGTCTTTGCCCCTTAATGTCCGTATTAATTATGCAAACAACTACAAGAATCAAAACAAGCACAATTTAATTTTGCTATTTTGCGCGCTGCGATTTATTTGCAAAGAAACCTGCACAAAATGTTAATTGGAGCAGATTTTAGAAGGAGATAAGAAAGATAGAGCTTACTGTGAAAAATCTGCACTGAGAACCCTTCACCTACGCGCGGAACCGCGGAAATAGGAGGCTCCCACCGTGCTTTCGCGGCCGTTGGTACTGTTCACTGTACCAAATTTCTACAGCAGCTTGCTGTTGATTCCTCCAGCTCTCTGGAAATTTCCAAAAAATTTCTTCAATTGCACAGCAGCTCCAGATTTCCTTGCAATGAACCACAACAAATCGTTTAGTGTTTTGTCCGAATTTTGATTACAAAATTACAATGGAATAAATCTTTCAATTCAAATTTCAATATAAAACGAATTAGCGCGTGATCCCCGGCAACGGCGCCATTTGATTGATACGACTTTCTCGTTGTGTGTTTAAGAAAATGAATAGAATCACAACCAAAAATATTTTGACCGCAATCGACTACGGTGTCGGATGTAGATCGTTAGCGAGTGCGGATCGTCCACAGGGATTGTGCGATTAGTTTGTATGTTTGATTTGTTTGAATTGAAAAGTTAATAGAAAAGAAAAGAAAACATGATTCAAGATTTATATCGATGGGTTTCAAGTGTCACTATTCTAATCAAGAATCAAGAAAATGATAAAATAGAGAATCGAGTTTCGATAGAATTCCAATCACTTTAGGGTTTCAAGATTTGAAGTAATGCTCGTAGGAATCGAGTAAATTGTAGATGTGATGAAGATTCAAGATTACGATTTCTTATCTAGTAACAAATTGATGCTAAATCGATGTCGAATTCATCGAGGATCAAGGATCTTGCGAGGAATTAGGGTTCCTCATCCTATCCTTTGTCCTTTCGATGAATAACATTCACTAGATAGCTTCTTGAAAGTCGAATGATCAATTGTCGATCTCTAGATCATGCGAAAGAAATCAAGAACACATTCGCATCGATCTAGATCATCGATCAATCGATTTTCAAGAATTTACAATTGCTTTAAGACTTAAGAAAACGTTTAACAATTCATCAACATCATCATTTTACAATTGATTCGATTCCTCCACGAGCGGAGTTTTATCCAAGCATCATCACAAAGTACATATTCAAGAATCTAAATGAATCATAATGCTCGAATTGAAATGTAAACAAGTTAAAGAATCTTCACCTTTATTACATCAACTAGTAGTTACAACTCTCGAGATTTACAAGAGGTAGGAACTTTGCTCGTCGAATCTTGCATCGCTCGGCTTCTTGAGTCTTGGATCGCTTCGATCTCGTGCTCCGTTGAATACCGGCTTTGCTTCTAAAGGATGCTTGAAGAATTGCTTTTCTTGAACTCCATGGATCTTGAATTGGGTATTTCTTGATTGGATTAGGGTTAGGGTTTTGAGGTGGAAAGAATGTGGGGAGATGAAGAACTAGGGCTTAACCAACAATGAGTTGTCTAAGATCTATGATCTAAGATGATATGATAATGGATTTCTCCTAGATGAGATTACAAGTGAGCCTAGGGGTCTATTTATAGGTTTCCCAAACCCTTGGTCTAGGTTTTGAATTTGCAATTCCCTCCAAAAGTTTGTTGTAAGTTAGTTAGGAGCTTTAGCTTAGGCTTTAAGCTAGGAATGTTTAGCTTAGAAACCCTAGTTTGCTGAACTGGCAGAAGCTTCTGGGGTCTTCTGGAAAATGTAGTGGCTTGAAGAGCTTCTGGAAGTGAGGTGGAAATTATGAAGCCAAATTGGGGTGGTGACGTGGCAAGGCTGCCGCGGAACCGCGGCGCAAGGCGGCTCCGGCCGCGGTTCCGTGGCCACTTGGCTGCCTTAGGGCTTCAAACTTCCAGTGTTGGCTTCTTCTGTATTTTGATGTATTTTCTGATATGTTAAATCTCTGAATGCTTCTTAGAACAATACCAGATTCCAAATCCATGAGTTGGCGTCTTTTTTTAGCAGTCTTTGTTTTGTAAATTGACCATTCTTCTGGATTTTCCTGCACAAACTTCGGAACACAATTTGCGATATATAGGAATGATGCCATGCTATGAAATGCAGTCAATTTCCTTTATAGTGCCGGTTTTAGAGTCTAACACATGCAATCTGATATTTGACGACTGATTTGCTAATATGTGCGATATGAATGCCGAACACTTCTATATGAATGCAAATGATAGGGAAATTGCTGGTTTAAAGATGCAGTATTTTCGACTGATCATCTACCCTAATCATTATGTCCCCTCTTTGACTTTCCTTTTTCCCATTTCTTTTTCTCACCAAAAATACATACACCCATATAAAACCACAAATGAAATAACATGTAACCAAATGAAATATGTCATGGTGCACTAACCATGAAAACTATAGAAACACGGTTTTAACTTAATCGCGATAAGCAGTGCACTAATCGGGTTTTTATCAAAACTGCGTATAATAATTTTTAAAATTGCCAAATCCGTTAAATATATTTTTAAATGAATAAATCATTTCAATTTCCATTTATTTCATAATTATTGGTATATATTTATACCCTTTTTCGAAAACCCCAATTTCGCAAATCGTGCAGTTTTCGGGAAATATATTATTTTAATATTAAATTCCTAAAAATAATATTTTATATTTTCTGAAATGTTACAATCTTCCCCCCTTAAATAAATTCAGTCCCCGAATTTAATTTTAAACCCCCAAAATCTAAAACATTTCAATAATCAACTCAAATCAACCGGGCTCCGAAAACACGGAAGATACAGAAACAGCACAGCGCGCCAAGCGCGCATAAAAACGAGTATAAAACTCAAAATCGAACTCCGTCAAGCGTCACGCAAATCATCGGATTCGCATGCATATCCTCGGAGTTATAATAGAGACACAGATCTCGAAATCCACTTCTGAAATCCAGTATACACTAGTCAAATACTATAATACGTGTATAGTACGCATCTGTGGAAAACTTTCAAGGACTAAATAATAATCATGCAAAAATCTTTTCTAAATCGTCGTGTGATGCGTAACTCACGGCATAAGTGACGGACGCTCATTTTAAAATAACAATATATGTCCATATATATTTTGCTAAATATACGTTCCGTCGTTTTGAAAATATCCCAAAAGGTTTTCCTTTATAAACGTTCGCGTTGCTCACGAACACGTAGGAAATAACGAGACTATAGCTCCTTTTTCAAAAACCTCTTGGTACACTTTTAATGCATGCAAAGTACTCAGGTACTGTCCTCGGATCAGCCCTGTGTGGCTACTACACAATATAGTGCCCAACATGAAAACAAGGTACCCAAAAGCAAAATCGGCCTCAAAAGGCGTATCCAATAATCATATGCGTCTGGTGCGCATGGAAATCAAATCCAAATACAGGTGCCACAATACGCACAAAGCAAAACTAAGAGCAACGGGTGTGCACAAAAGCATCTGTCCACTGCAACGGGTGTGCACGACAACAAAACATGGTGCATCTATTGTGCACGAAAATCTCAATCATGTGCATCCAAACATGCACAAAATCCAATATCAAGCTCCGATCATGCGCAAGAATCTAATCAGGTGCATAAGGTGCACAAAACAAATATCGAGTATCAAAATCGAAATCTATACATTTCAATCCAGATCCAAATCATGTATACCGTGGTATATAATCTCACAATCATGTGCATCAACGTGAACAAAAGCAAATCAAATACCAAAAGTGCATGAAAACTATGCCGAAAGCATAAATCAAATCATATGCATGCCTCATGCATGAAATCACAATAAATATCTCAAATGACATCAAAACGAAGTCAGGTGCAACTGTGGTGCACAAAATACGTATCAATGCACTACAAGCACATATAAGCTATACCGAGTGCAGAAATCAAATCATCCGTATAAAATCCACGAAATCATAAACACATGCTGCGAAGGTACAAAATCAACATCAATGCAATAGATATGCACAAATCGCAAATCAACCCAACGGTGTATAAAATATATGTCAAGTTTGACAACTATGCGCAAAATGTAAATACCCAGTAGGTGCAACCATGGTGCACGAAAACAATATCATAAAACTCAATCATCCAAAACTTAAATCGCAACAAAGGACATTGAGGTACACCTCCTACAATGTCGAAAATGAATCGGTGCGCCTAAACCGGCAGAACAAGAATATCCGCTCGTCTCCTGCTCACGGTCTGGCGTTTTCTGGCTTTGGGTCTTCTTTTTCTCTGTGGATTACTACTCTCGCAATCCATCGGCTCATCGGCCCTGTCAGGTGTGCTAACGGGGACGATTCCGTTCTGGCACTTCTCTGGTCATCTCCCGGTCAGTCATCGCCACCACTCGTAGTGTAGAACTTCACTGGCGTCGGCCTCTGGTTCTCTGAATATACTTGACCCATCTGATCCTGGGTGCAAATCTCATTGCAGCAGTATCCCGGAAGGAATCCTGCTCAAGGTCTCTTCCGATCTCGCCTATGGCGAACTGTACGGAAGCTGGTACTCTTGCATAATCTTCTCTCGTTTTCTGGACATCTGCGTGTTCTGCACACCTTCCCTCGGGAACAGGCCGTATCCCAACACCTCTGTATACATAATCAGATCTCTAATCTCGATGGGGAGTAGCAACAGCTCGTCAGCATCGCGCATGAACCTCTAGCTCCACTCGCCTTTGTCATTGTCCGCTTCGACGTCACGTCATGCTATCTATGTACTGCAACGGTTCTCGGCCACGGTCAATCCGAAGTCTCTCACACAGACTCGAAATTGCGTACTCTGTGTCTTCATCGCTCTGTAGAAGATATCTGGCTGAACGCGTCCTCGGGAACTCGCCCCAACCATCGGAGGAATACTCTATACTCGCCCGCTCTCGATCAACTCACAACGTATCTGGGTGAGGTCCTCTATCTGAAGCTGGTCAGGTTACTGGTCTCCTATCACATGGTATCCGGACGGTGTTAAACTTTTCGATCGAGTCATCGAGGTCCCAAAATTTCCCGAAGGCTCAACACCTGGGCATAGTCTAAAGATATCCAGTACATACTACAGCACCTCCAGACCAGCCGTAGAAGGGCAAACCCAAGCCTCAATGATGGCACCGCTAAACTGCCACAAACCCTAAGGTTCAAAGCGATTCCATGGTCATCTTGTCGAGTTAGGGTTTCATTTTTCTAGAGGGTCCACAGAATTACCTGCATGTTCCTCCGAACACTTTAAACTTGGGAAAAATGGTTTCCTGACGCTCGTTCGAACCTTTTAGCCTCGCCTATACCACATGTGAAAGTTCTTCGCCCGCATGCTAAACAATGCCTCAATCCTCCAAGAAAGGCGATACACCGGCGGTCCTCTCTGGATCGGTCTGCTCTGGATTTGAGTAAGACTCTCCACACTGAAAATCTTCAACTCAACTGGGCCTGCGTCGGCGCATCAATTTGACGAATCACCTTTGTCCCTCAACTCGGGGTAGGCTAGCTATCATCTGTCGCAGTTCTACCTAGAAGCTCCGCCGATCTCAGCTCGTAAGCTCTGGAAGCGACATCAAAATCTCTGAGGTACGTTGTACATCAACAGTCCTCTCGCAACTGGCAGCTCTATCGATGGCCCGATCATTCGGTGCAAAACCAAACACTCGCCTCAACAGGAGGTCACAACACAGCACTACATTGAGACGTTCCCATGTCACCAGAAAACACAATGGTCAGCCCTCGTACCAGACGAGCTCGTCCTGACCGCAACACCAGCAGTAGCTCAATCTGTGCTCACACATGGTGACAGGAACCTCAATCGAGTATCGAAGAAAGAAGATCAACGGCATGAGAGGAAATGACAGATCCAGAATGGATACATGATCATAAGAAGGAACAGCATCAATGGGAGTATGATCATGGAAACAAATAGAATCAAGGATCTCAAATGGATGTATAATCATGGGTATGAAGAGGATCATAAGTCTCAAAAAAAAATGTACATCCTAAAGTTTCTTAAGTGGAGTATCGTATCGTAAATATGCCGCGGAACATACGTACGGTACGTCACTCTACTAAAGCTACCTACTCCATCAATCAGGGCCAGCCTATGAAACGAAAGTTCGGGTCTAATACCTCCCCGTTCAAGTCTAAGTTCCGTAAGGTCAAGCCTAGGTTCCGAAATACATACCCGCCCTAGACTCCGCATAGTCAAATATAGACTCGAACAAAGGTTAAACCTAATGCTCTGATACCAACTTTGTCACGACCCGAAATATTAGCTCGTGACCAGCACTTGAATCGCGCAACGTCCAAAGGCGTAACAGTATTCAAGTAAGAGGAAGCCCAGAAATCTAAACCTTTTTAAGAAAATAAAGGAGGTGAAGTTTTTGGAATAAAGGTATGACGAAATCAAGTGTGCTTAAATGCATAGAAAAGAGACATGAATGATGCAAGTGAAATTTACTAAATTTGAAAACGTGTTTCGTCTTTTTAAAAATTTTGGCAGCACCTCCTTTGTATATTTTGATCCAAAACTACAAATACATAATAAGAATAATGGCATCCCCAAGCGGGAGCTAGCTCTTCGCCAAACGGCGGATCACAACCACGCAATACAGTATAAATAAGTATACGATGCCCAACGGCGAAGTTCACCACAAAGAGATAAAGAAAAGCAAGACATATAAACTACAAGAGCGGAAAACCCCTCGCTCTAAGTCTCGCAACCACAATCCCACTAAGTCTCATTACTTATACAAATTTCTAATTTTGATTGATTGATGGAGTTAACTAGATACAATAATGAAATATAGATACAAAAGTGGGTACGATACAAATATCCCGCCTACTACTACAAAACACCCAAATGAAGCTATGTGCCAGCGATGTCGCTACTGATCCAAGCGGTCAACCTGCAAAAACTGTGGCACAATGGGGGTGAGTTGCCAACTCGTGAATAGAAAAATATCTACAAGTAGAAATCGAATAAACAACGACTCCTGGGTCAACTATATCAAAAAGGTAATACTATAATATCTAGGGTGATCGGATCGTATATGTGCCAACAAGGTAGTCACTACCTATATGCATGCGTATAACATACAACAGTATAAATCAATGCATGTATGCATATGGATCTAGTCCAACTATATAATCAATGTATGTATGTATGTGGATCTCGTCCACCCATAATCAATGTATGTGTGCATGTGGATCTCGTCCACCCATATAATCAATGTATGTATGCACGTAAATATCATAAAAGAGTGTGCATGAAAGTATGATGATATGTATCAACGGTGTCCCTCCCAACACATCAAAATCATGGAACCTGAGTGCCTAGCATCGACACTCGAAAACATCATGAAAACCGTGCCTAGCATCGGCACGTAAATCCTCATATATCGGGCCCCATCAGTCCGGATCGGCCCACGGGCTCCGTCTGCGGAATCGGCCCTCGGCCCCAGTAGTACGGGTCGGCCCGTATCCATCTATCATCTCTGGTCAGTATCCTCCAGATAACCGTCAGGTCCAACCAATCACTGGTAGGTAGTAGTCCCTCTGCCAGGCTCACCATCTACTGCACAGGGATCCATTCTCACCCTGGGGTACCATACCGGGTCCACCATGAACCCGCAATCGGCCTTATCCGCCTCCTCGAATCAGGTTTCACATGTCGCTCTCAGAACCGAGAAAACACATGGTGGACGCACTAAAATATCATATAAGGAGAAACCGGGTTTTTAAAACAACACATAATCTCTTTTAAAATGTACACGGTTCTCAAATCCAGAAATCTCATGAAAACAGCATATCTCAATGCGTAAAATCATAAAGCATGATGCATGCGACATATAATAGAAATGTAAGCATATCCGTGTATCATGCAACATGGAACAGTGATATGACATATTAAGGGAAAACCGCTCTTTTAAAATGATTCCAGATTTTAAAATATAACATGCGGTACCTAATTTTCTAATGAAACCGGTTATCTATGTAGGCACAATATGTATATGCGCAAGTATAGAGGTACCAATGTGCATATGTGCCAAGATGGGTATGCAATGTGCATATGCTCAAGTATAGATGTATCAATGTATCTGTACGCTAATATGAATATACAATGTGTATCTAAGCATGTTATGCAAAGAGCATATCATGATACAACAATCCTACTGTGTAGTGGCATGGCAATTATCGATGATGAAGTGTGTGAGCCTACAGTCTGTGTACGTGTAACATACGCATCATCGATAATGCTGCAGGTGTACTATCATAGGTATAAGTAGTACAGTATGAACAACATGAATGCATCATAAGGTAAACCGTCAGCTAGCAGCTATAGGGTGCACATATCTAACATAGTCGAGTCGGTGAATCTATCAGTCGGCATCCATCCTGACAACATTGCGTACGGTATAATCTACGTACGACAAACGACAAGTTCTTGTCAAGGGTAAGGATCAATCGTCAAGTCAAACTCATCACGCACGTAAAATCATCGTACGGCGGCATTAAGCTAATAGGGATCCTAACATCCTATACGACCAATGAGGGTACGGCCTAATATCACATACGACCTATCATCCATGATTCACAACATTATATATATATATATATATATCCCTATGTCCCAGGTCACATCCGCAATAATCTCATATCAGGGGACCGGCAGGGTATAATTCATCTCGATCGACTCGTATCTGTATACCAACGTATCATCATATCATCATATCACCATATCATCGTATCATCATATCATCGTATCCTTCTTATATTCTTTCATCCCATTTATATCACACATCAAATCGAATTTACATAAACATTCTATCTCTAATAAGTATAAGTATCTAATCTAACATACACACCCGAACCATACAAGCAGATTTTAAAAGAAGCGAATCGTAGTTTTGAAAATAGGAGTTACGGGGTTTTTAAGGAAGAGATATCTTTTGGAAATCCGTAACGTCCCTCAAGGTATCTGTTTGAAAGATGCATATGATTCATCAGTTTAGAAAATAGGTATGGTTTGGATGACATATCTACGTCGACTATCTAGTCCTATAGTACCCTAAAACGGCAATATCGCTAAACGTCATCCTCAAATTCCGTCATCGCATATTAGCCGTATTATATCACTTCTAACTATCCCTAGTTTCTAATATGGTTTCACTAACTATCATTTAACTCTAACCCAAGTTTCTTAATCTAGGTTTCCTTAACCACATTCTATAAATCGGTTTCCATCAAAACTTTGCGGGGGTGCTATACGCCATCCACTCGACTTCCCCGGTAGATATAGATCTACTCACCGTAGTCTTCGCTTGCCGAAGTCGTTGACGCCACGCTCCATCGCTTCGGAATCCATGCGAAGGTACCTACAATAATAATACATATCGTAACGATATTAACATCAGTTCTAAAATCCAAAATGGCAGGCGCATTGCTCGTAGGTTAGAAGCTATAGCATATGCGTACAAAATCAACCAAACAACCCTTATTGTCGATGTACAAACATGAGACAACCAAAAACGAATCCAACAACAAAACTCATCATTCAAAATACGGAAAACATATCCTAAATCACACACAAGTGTTCCCAGATTTTGACTCAGGTTAAATAAATCCAAGCAAACAAGTCTAGGGTGATGTATATGGTCTATATGACTATGAGGGCAACCTGGGCATCTATCTTCTCAGAGGGACCGGCCACACTAAAGCAAATTCCGGCCAGGCCGGTTTTCTAGGTGAGTTGGGGTCTCATTTTGTCAAGGTGGTCTCCTCTGGTCTAAAATTGGTCCCTGGTATTGTTTGGTTGTCTCAGATATTTCCCAGGTCATCCCAGATTCACAGTAGGCACACTAAAAGTCACAAAACCATTACGGAACAAATCCTAAGTTCGTGCATCGGTTCAATTCTAAGGCTCAGGTCAGGAATCGTGTCACCGGGGTCATATAAACACTCCTAACTGCTCCCAAATTTTACCTATAGTCACTACAGAAAAAATCAAGTGGAACGAAACCCCCTTAAACACCTTCAGGTAACTACCTTACAAAACCCAAACCCTAGCTCTCCTACCCACCCGAGGTCGCCGGATTTGGTCCAATGGTCGCCGACCAAAACCGGTGGGAAAGGTCTCGTACTCCAGGTGGTCACTTAGGGTTACAGGTACAACACTATCTCACTGTTTGTTTTCCCAGTGAATGCTCGGGGTCACAGCAGGTCAGCGACATCACAAAACGACACTAAAACACGATATCGTACAAAACTAAACTAAAGGAAGAAGTTATACCTCATCTAGTCCCCTTTACGCAGCACTAACTTCCTAAAGTCATCAAAATCACACTTTGCTCGGTTCAAAGTGTAGAGGAAGAGATGGGGATTAATTTTTGTGAAGGGAGTGTAGGGTTTTGGGGATTGTTTGGAGATTGATCTAGGGTTTGAAGTGGATGGTTGTGGAGTTGAGGAAGATAAAGAGGGAGATGAAAATGATGGGGGAAATGAACTATGGCAGCAGCCCCCTCCCTCTCTCTTATATAAACACACACACTCTCTCTCTCTCCAAAAGTCTACCCTAATCATTATGTCCCCTCTTTGACTTTCCTTTTTCCCATTTCTTTTTCTCACCAAAAATACATACACCAATATAAAACCACAAATGAAATAACATGTAACCAAATGAAACAAGTCATGGTGCACTAACCATGAAAACTGTAGAAACACGGATTTGGCTTAATCGCGATTAGCAGTGCACTAATCGGGTTTTTATCAAAACTGCGTATAATAATTTTTAAAATTGCCAAATCCGTTAAATATATTTTTAAATGAATAAATCATTTCAATTTCCATTTATTTCATAATTATTGGTATATATTTATACCCTTTTTTGAAAACCCCAATTTCGCAAATCGGGCAGTTTTCGGGAAATATATTATTTTAATATTAAATTCCCAAAAATAATATTTTATATTTTCTGAAATGTTACACAAGCGGCCAACATAAAGCAAATGGCGCTTTTATTCCAAGACATGGTCGGGATGATGATACAGCCAAATCCTCCAGCTGAATATCCCCCGATTATCCTTGAAGACGACAGAGGGGAGATATCGAACCCTCTTCCGACTCTATCAGCAGCCAAAGAGGAGACCATCTCCAAAGCCGCCATGGATGACTATATCGCTCAACAGATACAAGCTCATCAGGCGAGCAAAGTGGCCGGCCAAATTGTTAAGACTGGACGACCCTATCCGGGTTGGTATGACCTAATAAAGTACCCGCCGGGATATACGATCCCTAAATTTCATGTATATAAGGGGACGGGGAATCCACACCAGCACGTTGCTCAATTTAGGGCCTTGTGCGGTAATACTGGGGGTGACGACAAACTGCTGCTTCGCCAGTTTGTGGGCAGCTTGTCGAAGACAGTGTTCGAGTGGTATTCCGAACTCCCGAATGACTCTGTCAAGACATTTGCAGAAATAGAGCTACTGTTTACACAGAGATTCGCAAGCGCTAGCGAGCGCACCCCGATCACCGCAGTAATTAACGCCAGGGTGAATCCAGGTGAAACATGGGTTCAGTACGCGATACGGTGGCGGAATCTATGGTCGAAGTGCGAACAACGCATAGAAGAGGCTCCTGCAGTAGGTATGTTCATGGGTACCCTTGATCCGCAGGCGACCATATCCCAGTTCATGATGTTTTTCAAGCTGACTACCTTCCAGGCCTTTATTGACAAGCTGGCCCAAATGGATCAGATAGGTCATAGACCGTCTTCTTCGAAGATGGAGCCTCAAAACGAAAAGGGGAAAGGGAAAGTGACCTTCGTCGCCAATGCTCAGCAGCAGCCCAGTGGTCCAAAACCAACTGATTGCTAAGACGACAGACAGCAATTCTTTAACGAGAAGCTGAAGCGCCCTTATTCGTTTCCCCGGGATAAAACGAGGAGACTGTTCGAGCTGGCGGTGTGCAACAGGCTCATCACCTTGCCAGATCCAAAACTCCCACTGCAGCCCGGTGACGTCAACAGTCCTAACTATTGCCCCTACCATCGAATAAAGGGCCATCCAATCGAAGATTGCTTTGTCTTCAAAAACTGGATTGAGGACCAAGACCAGCAAAGCAAATTCACGTTGTCTGAAAACCGGAGGGTAAACCCGCCCAGGCCGCACGCTCTTAAAAAGGTGGACACGCCGGGGGCATCGTGCTCTTTTATAGAAGAGACTCCATGGGAGGTCGCTCTTTCAGCTAAAACAAAAAGAATGCTAAAGGATCTCCAAACATGCCCGGCGATCAGGAGGAAAAGTTCGCTAGAACCCGAGGTCATCGATGGAATGCTGAAGCAGCGCCCGACGCTAAGAATTGGTAGTGATAGTCAAAACGCCCATGCCCGGTCATCAAAGTCTTCAAAAAGGAATAAGAAGACCAAAAAGCCCGTGAAGCCTGATGATAAGCGCACGGACCTACAAAGATATATTGACGTGCTGGAAGAATATAACCAAAAGGCGCGAACCCCAGTCACGCTTCAAGAGTTTCTCAACCACACCCTTGAGGACGGAGATGATGACAATGATGGGGGAGAAGACTCGTCAGATGAACCTAAGAACTATGTGGCGAGCTGCCACGTGATCTCTCACTCGTTAATAGATGGTGAAGAACCTCCTGATGCAGAGAAACTGGGGGCAGATCCCGAACCGAAACTCCCAGATCCGTCAGATGAGATGATTGACATGTTGCTGAACGAGGCCTGTCAGAAGAGCAAATCAGACCGAAAGCGTGAACCGGCCATATATGAAAGAGCCAAGCGTCGGCGTCACGTTGAAGAAGCTCCGGTATTGAGAAGCCATAGAGTACCCCAATCGGATGGAAGCACTTCTGCCGCCATCAAAAGCAGGTTTAAGACAAGGGAGCAATTCGCTAAAGCCTTGTCGATGGAAATGAACCTGCCACCTCTCAAAGAAGACACTTCAGAAAATACGTTCCCCGACGAACTAAATGTAGGGTTACTAGGCACTCTAATAAGGTTCTACAAGGCATCAACCATGCCCGATTAAAATTCTAGCCGTGCCGAACAACCCTAACCAAGATCTTAGACTAGAGATTAGGCGAAACAATGCAAGTAAACAACTTTTACGACTAAGTGAATACGAAATACAACCTTTGTATATCGGTACTTCACTTCTTAAGCTCCTTGTAGTAGTCCCTTCGCTGCGATCATGGTGCTTCCGACTCTCGGACGGCTCTTTGAGAAGATAGCAACGGTATTGCTTGAAGTCTTCGAGGCCGAAGATGATCTAAGTCAAGGGAATACGAACTCAAGCTTCTACTTCACTAACTAGAGAATTAGTGAAGCAAACACCCTAAACTAAAGTCCTAGTCTAGTAGAGGATGATGAAATAGAAAATGGGTACACTTTAGAATTTCTTTTCTCACTATATTTCTCTCTCTTTATCAAACCCTAGCAAGCATTTGAAGGAGGAAGAAGATGAGCTCAAAAATGAGAATGAAAAAATAATCAAGAAAGAGAGAGAGAGAGAGAGAGAACCATGGGTGAGTTTATATCATATATTAACTCATGTAGAGACATAACCATGGCTACATTATAATGGTTAGGTTAATTAATATCTCAAGTAATCCAAAACTAATAGACTAAGTCAATGCAATCCTAAGCTTCATGAAGCTTCATGCATGTGAGCTCATCATCCACTAATTTTAGAATTACTTTAAATATAAAAACCTAACACAATAATTAGTATGGTATAAGTCTTATACACCCATGTAAGTTGTATCAACAACCATGATACAAAATGAACACAAATAAATATATATCACATATATATTAAGTTGTGCACAAGTGAGAAAAACAAATGCTTAAGTGAACAAGTGTTAGTTAATGTAAACTAGTATATCTAATATACAATTATACCTAAATTATTAAATCAACACTTGACTTAATAATCCGGTCATATCTCATATAACTGACTAACATCCATTGTATCGACTTATCGAATCAACACTTGATTCGATAACCCGGCTATATCATATATAACCGACCGATACAAAAAATCGCGAGAATAGAATACGGTATCACATACACGCATTATTCTCAGTCCCGCACATATCACATACGTGCTCCTATTTCGTTTTTCCTGAGCTAGTAAAACCTCTATGTAGGACTCTAAAGACTCGTCAATACGCCGGCAGTAGGTGATGATCACATCAAGCACCCACAAGCCATCAGTGGTACTAGCTAGACGTAACGGCCACCCGGGTATTGAGCGATCAGAAGATCAGCAAGCAAGCCCGCTCCAACTCCTGTAAAAGCCTGCCGGTAACACTTCCCGTACAGTCCGGTCTCCTCGTCTGATATGTCGCATATCAAGTCTAGGGGTGGTAAACGTCAGACCCCAATAACCGATAAGTCATGCCGATATGAGGCTCATAACGGGTCGAGAAATGACTGGTAACACTTACCACTAAATCTCTATATCAGCCCTGGCCAAGGACTTTCCTGTTATGGCCAATCGAGCACAGTGCAATATCAACCCCAATACCGGGAGAGACGAAACCCCTCCTATCGCTCATTGCCTCCATGTGACTCGGGACTGTACCCAAAAGCACCGTTTTGCATGCCCTCATGGATGTGGTAAGGTGGAAATCAAAGCACAATAGGAATCACACAAGACTCTATGATGATCTCGGGTCTACAGACTAACCTGCACAAGTGTCACCGGAGAACTGCTATCTGACGTGAGGTATAATACCATCTGGGAGTTCTCGGCGATTCCGTCCAGTGTACCCAGTCTCCACTGAGCACCCGTATACCATCTCTGATGTCAAACACCAATGGATATGGGATCATCCATCGCCCATCTCATGGGTCGAGAAGCGTATACGCTAGTCTACTCTGGTATATCGATGCCCTGTCTCGATACACCTACGACTAGGAACATTAAAGGATGTACTTATGGACTACTATGGCCCCACTAGTATGATCTGCATCATAGTCCACGTAGTCAAGTACACATCCTAAGGGCTTTACCAACATGTAACTATAAGACAGTATTAAGAGACAAGTATACATCTTAAGATAAAGAGCAACCAGATAGCATACTATCATATCGAGCAAGAAAGTCCTCTCTATATATGTCCAAGCATCCAATATAATATACATCATCTATACAATACTGGCCTCTAGGGCATACATACAACTAACAATCTCCCACTTGCACTAGGGCCAGCTACTGTAGTATCGCATACCAAGCATCCTGAAGAGTCTCTCAAACTGTATCTGAGGAATGGCCTTCGTGAGTGGATCCGCTGTGTTGTTCTTCGTGTCAACCCTCCTGACCTCGATCTCCCGGCGATCAACTATCTCCCGGATCAGGTGATACCGCCTCATAATATGCCTGGATCGCTCATGGGACCTAGGTTCCTAGGCCAAAGCCACCGCTCCATTGTTATCACAATACAAAGGTATTGGATGCTCAATGGATGGAACCACTCCAAGTTCAGTAATGAACTTCTTGATCCAGACAGCCTCTTTGGCAGCAACGTTGACAGCGATGTATTCAGCCTCCATCGTCGAGTCTGCCATGGTTTCCTGCTTGGAACTCTTCCAGCAAGCTGCCCCTCCGTAAAGGGTAAAGACAAATCCCGAGTGCGACTTAGAGTCGTCCTTATCACTCTGGATGCTCGAATCGGTAAACGACTCCACTTGGAGTTCTCCATTACCATACACCAATAGCATCTCTTTAGTCCTTCGTAAGTACTTGAGAATGCTCTTCACAGCTGTCCAGTGACTCTCTCCAGGATCAGCTTGATACCTACTCACTACACTTAGTGAGTGTGCTACATCGGGTCTGGTACATAGCATCGCGTACATGATAGAACCTACAGCCGAAGTATAGGGTATCCCTTGCATGCGAGCTCTCTCCAAATCAGTCTTGGGAGACATCTCTTTGGAGAGAGTGAGTCCAGAGATCATGGGTAAGTTCCCACGCTTGGATTCTTCCATACTAAACCTCTTTAGTATGGTGTCAATGTACCTGGATTGGGACAATCCTAATATCCTTTTAGATCTATCTCTATAGATCATAATTCCCAGTATGCAGGAGGCATCACCTAGATCTTTCATTGAGAATCTTTGTGATAAGAAGAGCTTGACCGATTGCAGCATAGGAATGTCACTTCCTATCAAGAGTATATCGTCCACGTACAATACGAGGAAGACAACCTTACTCTCTGCCACCTTCTTGTAGATACAAGGTTCATCTACATTTTTGACCAAATCAAACTCTTTGATAACGACGTCAAAGCAGATGTTCCAACTTCACGATGCTTGCTTTAATCCATAAATGGATTTAAGCAGCTTGCACACCTTCCCGCTGCTCCCACTATCTACGAAGCCCTCTGGCTGAGTCATGTACATGCACTCTTCTAAATCACCGTTTAGAAAGGCGGTCTTAACATCCATTTGCTAGATTTCGTAGTCATGATATGCAGCGATGGCAAGCATGATCCGGATGGATTTAAGCATAGCCACTGGAGAAAAGGTTTCGTCATAGTCCACACCTGGTCTTTGACGAAAACCCTTTGCAACAAGTCTAGCTTTGAAAGTCTCCACTTTCCCATCTACACCAAGTTTTTTCTTGAAGATCCACTTGCTCCCAATGGGTTTTACCCCTTCAGGAGCAACTTCCAAAGTCCATACTTTGTTGGTGTACATGGATTCCATCTCGGACCGCATTGTATCCAGCCATTTCACTGAGTCCCCACTCGTGATGGCCTGCTCGAAGCTAGTTGGGTCATCATCAACCATGATGCAATCCTCGCTCCTACCATCTATGAGAAAACCATAGTATCTCTCAGGTGGGTGAGGAACCCGACTAGATCGGCGGAGAGGCTGAGGTTCGTTGGGAACTACTGAATCCTCCGGTTCAACCAAATCTTCTGTCGTAGTCTGTATTGCTGGAACCTCTTCCAGTTCTACCTCCTTGCCACTAATCTCTTTTTCAAGAAATTCCTTTTCTAAAAAGGTGGCATCTCGAGAAACAAACACCTTTTGTTCCTCGGTGTGGTATAAAATATACCCGCGCTAATGTTTGGGATATCCAATAAACTTACACAGAATGGACCTTGCCGCGAGTTTGTCCGGATTTTGTGTTTTTACATATGCCGGACAACCCCATATCTTAACATAATTAAGACAAGGTCTCTTTCCTTTCCATATCTCATATAGAGTGGTTGGCACAGATTTGGTGGGAACCATATTCAATAGGACTGCAGCTGTTTCCAATGCATACCCCCAGAAGGAAATAGGTAACTCAGCTATGCTCATCATAGAGCGCACCATATCTAATAGGGTGCGGTTCCTCCATTCCGATACACCGTTGTGCTGTGGTGTATATGGAGGAGTTAGCTGAGAGAGAATCCCATTCTCTTTTAGGAAGTCCAGGAATTCATTGCTCAAGTATTCTCCTCCTCGATCAGATTGAAGGATTTTAATACTTTTTCCGGTTTGGTTCTCGACTTCTTGTTTATATTCTCTAAATTTCTCAAAAGCTTCTGATTTGTGTTTCATCAGGAACACATATCTGAATCTAAAGAGATCGTCAGTGAATGTAATGAAGTACGCAGAACCATTCCTGGCATGTGTAGACATGAGGCCCCATACATCACTATGTACCAGTCCCAAGAGTTCCGTAACTCTCTCTCCGTGTCCCGTAAACGGAGTTTTGGTCATCTTGCCTTTGAGACATGACTGGCAAGTGTCATAAGATGAAAATTCAAACGGATTCAAATATCCATCCTTATGCAACTTAGCTAGTCATGTCGCATTGATGTGACCCAGTCTACAATGCCACAAGAAGGATTCATTCATTTCTGAACTCTTCCTCTTGTGTGTGTTTGTTATGCTCAGAACTGTTGATTGATTTAGAACATAAATGCCATTGCACAACGTGCCTGATCCAACCAACTTTTGGTTCAGAAAAATATTCATAACATTATCCTGTAATACAAAATTATATCCTTCTTTACTTAACAAAGAAACTGATATAATGTTGCATATCAGGTTCAGCATGTAATAGCATTCGTTCAGAATCAATGTATTATTAGTTGGCAAGGTGATATTCCCCGACGGTTCTAGCTACAACAATTGCACCATTTCCAACCCTTATGTCTTTATCAACTTCTCTAAGTTATCTACCTTTTCTAAGCCCATGTAACTGATTACATATATGGGATCCTGACCCGGTATCTAATACCCAGGACGTAGAGCAAATGGAGAAACAGTTCTCTGTAACGAACACATCCAAAGAAAATGCATCAACATGTACTTTCTTCTTTCGGGTGGCATGGGAATCCTGGTATTCCCCTATATCATGTTCAGTCTTATAACTTTTATAAGAAAGGACGGAACCAACGTTCCCCAGCACAGTATAATATGCGGGTTCGGTCAATACATCCATATTATTATCTTTATTAAGGCATGATATGGTCTCTACCTGGAGAGAGAGAGAAGAAAACACTTTAGCGTATGCTCTTGCAAGATCAGATTGGTTTATTATTTTATCTAATCAGGATGGCTCCCACTATTTTTATCAAATCTTCCTTCAAACCCTAAAAGGAAGACTAGCCAGGATTAATTGCACCCTACAACTTTGCCAATCTTTCAGCCAGGCCAGTGTCGGTACTTTGAGGGAGGTTCCCCGTGCTTTCGCACGGACCTAATTAAAGTAAACCTCGTTTTCCCAGAGGCGTAACCCCGTTGACACCTTTCTAGACACCTACTTGATCGGCTAATTGTCATGTGTAAAACTCTCCCAGGAGTAACAATTACTCGCAGTGAGTATCGGGATCCAACTATCTCATAGAAGGTATGCAATCTCATTACAAATTTCAACACTTGAAATTCCCGATAATATTTTGCCCCTAGCGTCCCATGACCTTGACGCAGGCCAACAAACCATAGTGCGCTAGTCAAGTTCAGCCCGTCATTTCTTGATTGAATTAAACCCACCCGCACGACCCTTGACGCAGGCTAACAAAGTCGTACGACTACCCTAATCCAATCTGCATCATATGCATAAACAGATAAATACTAGTTAGCTACCGCACACTACGCCTTGACGCAGGCTAACAAACGTAGCACGAATACTAAGTAGAACTTATCTGAAATGACGGAGGGTTACGACAGGTTTTTCTGAAAACCTATTGCGTAATGAACTTGATATCGTTGTAGAATCGAGTGAATTTTGAAATGGAGTGTTTTTTAGGCTTTTATTAGTTTTGCTAAAGAGGTCACTCCCGGTGAAGGGATCTCGGCTCTTTCCTTATGGAATAAGGTGCAGGATATATCATATATATCGCTATGCATAGCAAAAACTCCAAAAGCAATCAAAAGACAAACCGAGTGTTGTAGCATTTGCCAGTTTTGCTAAAGAGGTCACTCCCGGTGAAGGGATCTCGGCTCTTTCCTCATCGAATAAAGTGCAGGATATATCATATATATCGCTATGCAAAGCAAAAACTATAGCTACCCTTTTTGAAAATTTGATTCTACAACATCTTTTAGGTTTCTTTTCTTTCATTAATAATATTAATGAAGTCCCATCATTTAAGTCACCTAAACATCACAGATAAATACGACGTGCACTTATGCCATCCGCATTCGCCTCGATGTCCCCTCGTACACCGTTAGGTTAGGTAACTAACGGCAGAGCGGGACAGGGCTAGTGCGGGTGTAAAAAATAAGTAATGTCTATATAATATATCATATATACTATATACAGTATTTATCACAACATATCAAATTATCACATCACAGATATCGCAGCAGATGAAACATTGGATATACAAGGACATCAGTGTTTTATTTTGAGCCTCTATAAAACACGGATTCCACGGTCGTGATGAATAGCCAAACCCACACCCCTAGACCCCTACGAGAGCGGCAAACAACCCTTCCAATTCTAGAGTTAGGAGACCCGGACTCGACTCCTCGAGTTGGTCTCCTACTGGACTCTAGAACCCGGTTACTTGTGCTCTCCTCCTTGGGTCTATCCAGTGCGAAAAAGTAAATAATATACAAATGGTAAAATCAACCTCATCCCGGAGGTGCCCCAATAAAAGAATATTACATACATTTAATTTTACATGAATGAAAATAAAAACTCTCATCTCACATAAAAACAACCTGGCTATTCAGAACGCGACGATCCAATATAACATATCCAGCAACACATAACATCACATGTCATCAACGTAAGTAAATATGCGCATCCCAATTGTCGTTGACATATAGCAACGAAACCGGCGATATCACATATTACACTTACGGTCGCAGAAAAGAAAGTGTAAAACTACAACATTTGGAATCCACATTCTCTTTAGACATCGTAAATCCGAAATATCACATACTTCGCATTTCATGCCTAACTATATGAATTCCACATATTGTATCACATTCCAGATAAATAGACAGTATTAAACTTTCCGATCGAATAATCAAATACCCAAGATTTCCATAACAGCTCAACACTTGAGCGCGGTTCAAAAATTCCAGAATACGTCACAGTAGCAACGGTCCAGCCGTAGAAGGGTCAAGCCAACGCCTCACATGTGGCACGCCGTACTGCCCCAAACCCTAAGGTTCAAAAGGCAGTTCAAGACGGTCACATAATCGAGTTAAGGTTTGTTGTCTTCTAGAGGGTCCATCGCGTTACTTGCACGTTTTTCCGAAAGATCTAAACTCAAGAAAAATTCAACACTTGAAAGTTTTTCGTGCCGGGAAATAATGAGTTAATGATATCCGTTCGAACATTTTAATAGTTTCTAAATATCCGGAAAACATATCGAAATTAAATATTCCGATCGAATCAACGAATACAAAATAATCCCCAGAACACTCAACACTTGAGTCTTTTTAAAAATACCCAGAAAATACAAATCACAGAAATAGAAATTATAGTGTAAAAATTATGGCATAAATCCTCTGTGCTGCCGCGGATCCGCGGCCCAAGCCCGGTACGGCCGCGGTTCCGCGGCGGTTTGTATAGTGTATGCTCTCGTTTTTCACTACAATTCTTATATTTCCCTGCTGATTTTTTTAGGCATTTTTAATACAGAAAAATCACAGTTTTGAAAAAATGTACAGAGAGGGGGTTAACTTTGACATATCGTGGTTCGTTCGGAGTTTTAACTTCGTAAACACGTCGCCTAATGTTCTAGCTAGGCTCTGATACCACTATAGGGTTACTAGGCACTCTAACAAGGGTTAAGAAAGCATCAACCATGCCCGATTTAAATTTTAGCCGTGCCTAACAACCCTAAGCAAGATCTTTGCTAGAAAATTAGGGTTTCACATTCAAGTAAATAGCATCTATGACTAAGTGAATACGAAATACAACCTTTGAAGATCGGTCCTTCACTTCTTTAGCTCCTTGTTGAAGTCCCTTCACTGCAATCGTGGTTCTCCCGGACTCTTGCATGGCTTCACGAGGCTAAAAGAGTGTCCTTGCTTGAAGTCTCCGAGGCCGAAAATGATCTACGTCGAGGGGATGCCAACTCAAGTTTCTACTTCACTAACTAGAGAATTAGTGAAGCAAACACCCTAAACTAAAGTGCTAGTCTAGAAGAGGATGGAGAAATAGGAAGTGGGTTCACTTTAGAATTTAGTTTCCCACAATGTTTCTCACTTTGGATCAAACCCTAGAGAGCTTTTTAGCTCAAGGAAGAAGATGAAGAAAATAAAATGAGAAGAGATACTGATCAAATG
The DNA here is from genome assembly GCA_030015575.1 of Agapanthus africanus. Lineage (NCBI taxonomy): Eukaryota > Viridiplantae > Streptophyta > Magnoliopsida > Asparagales > Amaryllidaceae > Agapanthus > Agapanthus africanus. The sequence goes on along the minus strand of JASDDO010000019.1, from coordinate 604,484,370 downwards.
AGAAGGCTAACCATGGTGAGTGAGTATCATATACTAACTCATGTAGAGACATAACCATGGCTAATCCTTATGGTTGGGTTAACAAATATCCATAGTAAAAACAAACTTAGTGGATTTAGTCAATACATCCACAAGCTTCCACAAGCTTCATGCATTTTGCTAATCCTCCACTAATTTTGTAATTACTTTAAATATTAAAACCCAACATAATAAATAGCATGGTGTAAGTCTCATACACCCAAGTCATGTGTATCATCAATCATGATACAAAAAGAAAACACATTTTTAATATATATCACATATATATTAAAGTTGTGCACATGTGAGAAAAATCCTTAAGTGAACAAGTGTTGGTTAATGTAAACTAGTATATCTAATATACAATTATACACTAAATTATTAAATCAACACTTGACTTAATAATCCGGTCATATCTCATATAACCGACTAACATCCATTGTATCGACTTATCGAATCAACACTTGATTCGATAACCCGGCTATATCATATATAACCGACCGATACAAAAAGTCGCGAGAATAGAATACGGTACCACATACACGCATTATTCTCGGTCCCGTACATATCACATACGTGCTCCTATTTCGTTTTTCCTGAGCTAGTAAAACCTCTATGTAGGACTCTAAAGACTCGTCAATGCGCCGGCAGTAGGTGATGATCACATCAAGCACCCACAAGCCGTCAGTGGTACTAGCTGGACATAACGGCCACCCGGGTATTAAGCGATCAGAAGATCAGCAAGCAAGCCCGCTCCAACTCCTGTAAAAGCCTGCCGGTAACACTTCCCGTACAGTCCGGTCTCCTCGTCTGATATGTCGCATATCAAGTCTAGGGGTGGTAAACGTCAGACCCCAATAACCGATAAGTCATGCCGATATGAAGCTCATAACGGGTTGAGAAACTACTGGTAACACTTACCAGTAAATCTCTATATCAGCCCTGGCCAGGGACTTCCCTGTTATGAACAATCGAGCACAGCGCAACATCAACCCCCAATAGCGGGAGAGACGAAACCCCTCCTATCGCTCATTGCCTCCATGTGACTCGGGACTGTACCCAAAAACCACCGTTTTGCACGCCCTCATGGACGTGATAAGATGGAAATCAAAGCACAGTGGGAATCACACAAGACTCTATGACGATCTCGGGTCTACAGACTAACCTGCACAAGTGTCACCAGAGAACTGTCATCTGACGTGAGGTATAATACTATCTGGGAGTTCTCGACGAGTCCGTCCAGTGTACCCAGTCTCCACTGAGCACCCGTATACCATCTCTGATGTTAAACACCAATGGATATGGGATCATCCATCGCACATCTCATGGGTCAAGAAGCGTATACGCTAGTCTACTCTGGTATATCGATGCCCTGTCTCGATACACCTACGACTAGGAACATTAAAGGATGTACTTATGGACTACCATGGCCCCACTAATATGATCTGCATCATAGTCCAGGTAGTCAAGTACACATCCTAAGGGCTTTACGAACATGTAACTATAAAACAGCTGATTGATCATTTCTTTGTGTGTGTTAAGAAAATGAATAAAATTCACAATCAAAGAATTGTTTGACCGCAATCAACTACGGTGTCGGATGTAGATTGTTAGCGAGTGCGGATTGTCCACAGGGAAAGTGTAATCGTTCGTGTTTCAAATTAGATGAATTGAAACTTTAAAGAAAAGAAAACGAACAATTCATGATTTATAGTTGAAGTTCAAGAATTAGAAAATTCTAGATCTAATAACAAGAAAAGGATAGAATCAAGAATTGAGAGTTTGATGATTTTTCCAACCAAATATCAAGAATCTAAATGAGGCTCGTAGGAATCGATCGGATCTATAGATGTGATGTAATCTCAAGATGACGTATTCTCATCCTTCGATGGATTGATACTTGATCGATGATGATCGACGAAAATTAGGGATTTCTAGTGAAACTAGGGTTTCATCATTTATCCCTTGTTCATTCGTCGATATCATTCACATTCTAGCCTCTAGTAAATTCAATAAACGATCGTAGATCCCTAATTTCGAGCGATCACAATCAAGAAAGCATCGCAACGAAACTAGGTCATCGATTCTTGAACTTGCTGGGTTTACAAAACCCGTAGGACTTAAGAATCGTTTTAAGATTTGTTACATCATCATTCTATTGATCGTCTCGACTCCTCGACGAGCGGAGTTTTACTCAAACATCACAACTGTTGGAGATAGTGCCCTCAGAGTCAATTATTGGAACACAGGCACGTGATTGCAATGATTGAGGGAGGACCTATCCCGGTAGGACAATCTTACTCAAGATGATAGTATGCTATCTGGTTTATCTTTATCATCGTGTACTGCTTTAGGTGACCTTACGAGTCGCTATTACACGTTGATAGAGCCCCTAGGATTCTTGCTTGACTACCAGCAGTATGAGGGCGATCATATACGGTAGAGCTGGAGTCTATAAGCACATCCTTAAAAGGTCCCTAGTCGAGGGAGTTTCGAGACAGGGCATCGATTCTCCAGAGTAGACTAGTGTATACAATCGAGACCCCGACGAGGGGCGGTGGCCGGTCTCACAAGCCACTGGTGTCAGTTGGTTCACCTAAGATGTATACAGGTGCTCATTGGGTTATGAGTACACCGGACAGGACTCGCCGGGAACCTGCTAGTTGGGATTATACCAGACATCAGATAGCAGTTCCCTGGTGACATGTGTACAGGTTAGTTCATCGACCTGAGATCGTCATTTGTCTCGTGTGAGTTCCCACTGTGCTTTGATTACTACCCTACCACGGCTCAAAGGAGTCGTGCAAACAGGTTTTAGTTGGGTACAGTCCCGAGCCACATGGAGGCAGTGAGCGGATCTGCAGGGGTTCGTCTCTCCCGGTATTGGGGGTGAGGTCGCGCTGTGTCTAGGAGAGCCAGAACATGAAAAGTCCTTGGCCAAGGCAAGAGATTTGCTGGTAGGTATTCCAGTAGTATCTCAGGGTGTTCTGGGCTACACTCCGACACGAATTGTACCGCTATTGGGGGTCTGACTTTTACCAACCCCTAGGCCCGCAATGCGATACTCATAGACGAACGGACCGGACTGTACGGATATTGTCACTGATAGGCTCAGTAGGGTGTCAGGATGAGTTCGCTCATCGACGTCCCTTTTGGTCAATAGCTGGTGGCCCGTCACGTATGGCTAATACCTCTGACGTGCTAGTGGTTAAATCCACAGCCATAGTATTGACGAGTCTTTAGAGTCCACCACATTCAATTACTTAAATTTCGGGCGAAACGCTGTAGTGGCCGTATGGAGATATGGCAGGGTTCGATCAGATACGTGCGGTATTGCACGGATCGTGATCGGACGGTTTTTACTAGCCGGCTTTGGCTTAAGCCGGATCCTAGTATTAGATAGTGTAGTTTTGTCTCTTTGCATTTGTGTTCAGTAGGAATACAAATGCGGGCATGTATTTGCAGTAGCGGGGTTTTCCTGTAATTTATTACGGGATCAGTTTTCTGAAGTTGCCAGTTTCAATTCCGTTCCGGCCGGTTTTCTTTTATTCCTTCACGGCCGAACTTTTTGATGGAGGGGGTTAATTGCAAGTTTGCAATTAACTTATTTGATGAGGGGTTTCATGCATATATGTGGTTCCTCATCATGAGATTCTATTCTATTCTTTTTCGTTGCTTTTCTTGTGATGGGTTGTTGAAGGGATATGAGGTTTATCTTGTGATGATTTATGGTTTTTCTTTTTATCACTTATTTTCCCACTTGATATATTCCATCATTCTTTCTTGGGGGCCGGCCACTGTTGAAGAAGGGGAGAGGTTTTATTTGTGTGGAAATTTTTTTTCTCTTTCTTCATAAAAATTTCGTGGCCCCCACATTGGTGAGATGAGGGATTAATTTCCTAAGGTTGCCTGAGCTAAGGTTTTTGGCTCAGGGGCTGATGTTGATTAGAGAGAGAGAGAAGTCCAAGCTAATTGAAAGAGAGCTCATTTTTTTCACAGCAAGAAAAATTGGCATGCTCCATTTTTCCAGCAAGCATCCATGAAAATTCTTGTGCACAAATTCCTCCATAAATTGCAACCTCATAAACCCCAAAGAGACATGGCTACTACACATTCTACAGCATCCCTTGGACGCATCGGCTAGCCAACTTCGCGCCCGAGTTGCCTCGGTCAAGAGGTGGGAGCCCGTAAAAGACTTTGGTGATGTGGTGCCCATTTCGACGAGGAGGTGACGGACGAAGTATCCGCGGGAGATCGGAGTGGAGACGAAGACCGAAGGACATGGATCGCTTGGTATAGCTTCTCTACTCTTTTCATTTTTGCTAGTAGCTAGGTTAATGGCCCGATCCGGGTGAAAAGTGCGTGGTGGTGCCGGTTTGCTAGTTTGCAAATTTAAAGTTTTTCGCTTCCGCATTTTGGCGTCAGATCGACGGCCGGGGCGCCGCCGCGGACTTACAATGGTATCAGAGCCATGCCATTAACCATGCCTAGCTTGCTCTTGTATGTTTAGAACTCGATCGAACAAAATCCCTAAAAACCGTATTTTCAATGCATCGTGTTTCTGTCGAAATTTTTTCTGCTCCAAAAATTTTTCAGGTTGTTGCAGAATACTGTGCATGGAAAAATAAGAATTCTGGTAAAATTTGGTCGCGAGATCCGACTACACCGCCGCGGGACCGCGGCCAAACCCATGCATGGGCCGCGGTTCCGCCGCGCTTTTAACTGTTCATCGTGGCAAATTTTTCCAGAGGGCTTTTGACATGGAAATAGGGATTTTGGGGTATTCCTTTTGGGCCCTGATTTTCTGTAAGTGCTACAGTAATGCTTTGGGGCCCACATGGTAATATTTGTTCGATCGGATATTTTAAACATGCTAGTTCACAGTATTTACATTATATCTGCGACCGTGAATGTCACTCGATCGGTAAATCCAGTCTATCTGCTATAGCCCTTTTAGACGGATTTGCGAACGTGACATTCACGTTGATGTTCTGTGTGTTACTGTGATGTTGCGGATCGGTCGTGGGGGATAGCCTGGATGCAATATTAGTACAGTTTTGTTTTATATGTACATTTGATATTGCGGGGCGAGCGTCCGACATGTGGACTGCCGTCACTGCCTGTTTGTATTATTCTTTTGGGGCACGACCATGTTGCGATCGATGTACCCGTTGTATGTATATTTTACTTTCTGTACTAGGATTACCCCAAGGAGGAGTGCACGGATAGCTGGGTTCTAGAGGGCAATGTGCCCGCATCTCATGGCATTGAGACGGAGGGGCTTCACTCTAGAATTGCAGGGCTATTCGCCGCACTCGTAGGGGGCATAGGATTGACCCAGAAGGGGTGCTCAAGTTACCGGATTCCATGAAGTGTTGGGTGGTCCATTCACGTTGCTGAAAGGGGCTGCCTCGCTTCAGGTTTTGGCGGGTAACTTGCCGCGCCCGTAGGGGTTTAGGATTTCATTGCACAGGCTATCCACACGACCAGGGGAACGTCGGGTTTCAGTAGCGGCTCTGTGAAACCCGGGGATCCCAGATATCTGTATTGATCTGTGTTGCTATACATTTCTGTGTTGCATTTTATCGCGCCTTGAGCGAAAATTATATATTATATATATACTAGTAGATGTTGTATATGTTTTGCATCCGCGCTAGTCCAGTCCCCGCTCTGTCGTTAGTTAGCTAACCTAACGGGTGATGACGGGACCCAGTGGCGAATGCGGATGGCATATACGTACGTCATTATTTTCGTTCTTTTTGGTGTGATCAATTGATGGGACTGCGTTGATTCAGATCAATGCAAGATAAACAAACCTATTTGATGTTGTTGGAACACTTTTTCAAAAAGCTGTTATTGCAAGGACGTTCACTTTTGTTTTGCACAGTGGTATTCAGTTGGAATATCCTGCTCCTCAGTCGACGAGGCAAGGGTCGAGATCCCTTCACCGGGAGTGACCCCTTGGACAGAAGTTTGCGTCAGGGCAATAACTTCACTATAGCCGATTATTTTTGCTTTGCATCGTGGTATTCAACTGGAATATCCTGCACCTCATTCTACGGGGAAAGAGCCGAGATCCCTTCCCCGGGAGTGACCTCTTTAGCAAAGGTTTTCGTCACTATATTTTTCTAAAAAGCTATCCGTTCCTTCAACGATATCAAGTTCATTACGTTAAAGGTTTTCGCCAGAAACCATTCGTAGCCCTCCGTCGTTTCATATGGATGATCAATAGTATTCAAGCTGTGTATGTTGGCCAAAGTCAAGGCACAGTGATTGGTAGCTATTGGGTATTCATATGCAGCATAGATAGATGCGTTGGTTTGGGACAGTTGTACTGCCATTTTGGCCAAAGTCAAGGGTAGGTACGGGTGGGTTCAAATTAACCTGGATAATGACGGGTAGAACTTGACATGTGACTTATGATATGTTGGCCAATGTCAAGGTCATAAGAGCATGGGGAAAAAATCCACATCGGGAGTTTCAAAAGAACTGAAACTAGCCAGATATGCGCATACCTTCTGGAGTGTGATAGCGTGAGCGGATTCCGTCACGTTATCATGCGATGAGAGTTGGATCCCAATTCCCACTGATGAGTTGGTTTACTCCTCGGGTGATCCCGGCTAATTCTTCTTTCAGGTTTAGGGAAGAATTTGACGTTACAGTGGGAGGTTTCCAGATTAGATAAAGTGATAACCATTCTGATCTAGGTTAGAGTGCACGCTGAGTGTTTCTTTTCTCTCTCTCTTTGGCAGCGACCATTGACCCGACCCTAGACTATGACTCAGTGACCAAGTTGACCGAACCTTCTTTACACTGGCTTTTGGATTGTCAGAGTTGCAGACCTCATTGCCACTCCTAGTTTTACCCTTTTCTTCAGGACACCCCGTATTACTACGAACGTCCACTTCCATTGGACAAAACCATCGTATGGTTATATACGAACTCGAAGGAATTCGAGGATGGTTTCTGGTTCTGGAGAAAACGAATAGGACCATGCAGTTGTCTTTTCCTTTTACCTTCTCTCAGGTTGCGAGTACTCCTTGGTTTAGGAGATAGTACACCTATTGCGCAAATTGGATAGTCTTCTTCCAAACCATAGGCAGGTGCCGACCGGTAGGGAAGGAAGAAAACCAATTAGCCTAAACGGTGTACAGAAGGTATTAAGTTCAGACAAAGCAAGGGATTAGTAGGAGGGCAAAGTAAATTGCGACTGATATTCACGACCAAACCAAGTATTTCTTCGCCAATCCTAAATCACCTTTGTATTTCTCCAGGACACTCCGTATCACTACGAAGATCCCAGTTTATTGGATAATCCATCGTATGGTTATATACGAACTCGAAAGGAACTTGTTCCAATTCGGGGATGGATCCTGGTTCAGGAGAAATAGGAATAAAGTTCATTCAGGTGTCTTTTATCTTCACGTTCTCTCGCATTGCGAGTGCTCCTAGGATTAGGACAGTACACCTATTATGCTTATTGGATAGTCTTCTTCCAAACCATAGGCTGGTGCCGAACGGTAGGGAAGGAAGAAAACCAATTGGCCTAAAGGGGTGTACAGAAGGTAATGACTAAAGACATATAAAGGGATTTGGAGAAGTGGCAAAGAATTATACGGTTATAGTTGTGAATCTGGATGATGGAAGAGGCATTACTATGAATACCAAGATACCCCATCGAAACATTTCAATGTTTCAGTTTCACTGTGTACTGTTAAAAGAAAACTGATTTCCCAATTAGACACTTGCTCCAGGGTATGTATATACCAAGTTTGATTCTCACATCTGCATGGTTTTACAGATGATGAGTGGGAGTAAGTTATTGGGAATTAGGTGACCATCCTCATTATATCGGGATTCGTTGGAATTGGTGATATTTGAGGAAGCCACCTGGGTTGTTTGCCGGTCGGCAAATATTTGGTTTTGAATATCCGTTGTTGTGCGCCAATTTCAAATTGATATATCTGCACGTCTATTTTTATAGAGTGAGACATACCTTTTTGAAATTATATTTATGACATTTACCTATACCAGTGGATGGTTAGGTAAGGAGCATTCAACAACGGTGTAATTCTTTTTAACCATAAGTACAGTTTTCAACCTACGACACACAGTGAATGAGTTATTCGACTCAAGGGACTTATACAAAGTATTGTATATTGTCCAGTGTCCATTAGGACATAGGGGTTAGTCCTCATACTATATTCTGTTTACTTTTAACTTCTCTAGTTCTTAGACATGTGTTTCGTAGAAACACAGGGTCTAAGTTTTGAGGAGTTATAAGTATAAGAATAAAGTAGAGAACCAGGTATTGCAAGTATCGGGATTCTTCAAGGTGATCGAAGATGTAGATACTTGTATAAGGTATTCAGTTGATAGTAATGTTTAAGAGATCTTGTTTCTCTTTCAGGTTACTCATAATTGGAAGCATTCCTAAGTTGAGTAACGCTGATCGGCCTCCTTCCATTTAGTTGACATGCACTGGAGACAGCTGCATGATTTGAATCTGGTTCAATTAAATCAATGCCTCTGTTTCTTGGATATAGAACAGTTCATATCTTGACATTGTTAAGATACGGGGAGTTGTCCGGCTTATGCTTAAAACCAGACTCCGGATAACTCAAGGCACGTTTCTGTAATGGCTGTTTGTGGGTTGACCCGAGCTATGACGAGGGTTGACTTTCTACCATCTGGAAGATCAATAGTGATATTGTTCTTAACTCGCCACAGTTTTAATTAAAAATGGATTTTTTCAGAAAACAGTAGTGGGAGTATGGTAGAACTGGAAGTGATTCCAGAACCGCAAACGATTACTGAAGATTTGATATGAGCCTAAAGATTCAATCTGGTTTGACATTCCATTGGCCACTCCGCAGATATGGTAGGTAACCTCAGGCACCCGAGAGGTACTTCGGTATGCTCAAGGACGGTGGCAGGGAGGTTCTTGTTTGCCCAGACTTGCCATTGCTGTTGTTCCAGACTGTGAGACCCGGCAGGAGGATGAGTATAGCGTCGTTCTAAACTGGCTTTAGAAGTGCACGTGTATATGACTCTGCCAGAGGGTTGTCGTAGTCAGTGGGAGCAGCGGATGCATTGGTGGACATCAGGCTTATGTCTATTTATAGACTAAAGCAGATATAGCGGAGATAGATCATCTATTTCTGATGTGACAGTCATAGGTTTGACTTCATCAGAATAGGGGATGGATCTGTTAAGAAGGTAGTAGGGTGTGATGTCCTGGTATTTGATGACATACACAGAGTAGGAAGTGATATTCCTATACTACGATCGGTTATATTTTGGTCGTCACACAGTAGTTTCTCCACACAGGACTTGGATATTATATCAGACATTCTGGTTACTAGTGTAGGGTTCCTAGGCACTCTTGTGAAGGTTCTAAAGGCATCAAACATGCCCGGATAAAATTTTAGACGTGCCGAACAACCCAAAGCCGGGATCTTTGCTAGATTATTAGGGTTTATTATGCAATAAGATAACTTTTATCTAAGTGTGAGGGATTACAACCTTTGTAGTCCGCTCCTTCACTTCACAAGCTCCGAGTAGAAGTCCCTTTTCCGCGATCCACGATCTCCCGGACTCATGAGAGGCTCCACGACTCGAACGATCCATGCTAGCTCTAAGTATTCCAAATCTCCGATGATCTACCTTGAAGTTGCTTCGACTCAAGATTTCTCACTCAAAAGAGTAGAACACACTAATCCCATGGGCTAGATGAGATGAGGATGAGAGAGTAGTAATTTTGCTTTCTTTTTAAATCATTTTCTCATATTTTATCATCACTTTAGGATTTTCAAGAGAGCTTCTTCAAGAGAGAAGAAGAAGAAGATGATAATGGAAAAAGAATAATCATAATCTCAAATCCTTTTGTGATGAATAGAAATAAAACATATGATTGATATATAACCATGGTCAAGGATGAATGGATGAGAATGAGTAGAGAAACAACTAGGGTTAGGGTTTGGTTAGGTTAAGAATGTGTCATCACAAATATCTTAACCATGACAAAAGAATAAAGCTTCTAGAATGTGCATGAAGCTACTAACCCTAATCAAACCCTAACCTCAATTAATCATCCTTAAACATGTTTAACAATTAATCATATCATGTCACAATAATATATATCACATATATATTATATATTTGCAACAAAAGAAAATAATACAATTAACATATATCGCATATATATCAATGTATCATTCCTTGAGAAAATGAAATAATAAAGCGAGCCAATATTAGATAATGTAATACAATATATCATATATATTATTATACATTAAATCATCGAATCAACACTTGATTCGACGATCCGGCTATATCGAATATTACCGACTAATATATCATGTACCGATTCATCGAATCAACACTTGATCCGATGAGCCGGTTCATATCCATATATCGCGAGAATATAATACGGTATCCTATATCCCATTATTCACGCTCCTGCGCATATCACATATGCGCCACTACTCCGTTTCGCCTGAGCCAAGAAACCTCTGTGTAGGACTCTAAAGAATCGTCAATACGCCGGTAGCAGGTGATGATCATATCAAACACCCACAAGCTGCAAGCGGTCAGCTAAACGTAACAGCCACCCAGGTATTGAGCGATCAGAAGATCAACAAGCTAGCCTGTGCGTTCTCCTGTGAATCCGATCAGTAACACTCCCGTACAGTCCGGTCTGTTCGTCTGATATGTCGCATATCAAGTCTAGGGGTGGTATACGTCAGACCCCAGTAACCGATAAGTCGTGTCGATGTATGGCTCATAACGGGTCGAGAAACTACTAGTAACACTTACCAGTAAATCTCCATATCAGCCCTGGCCAAGGACTTCCAGTTATAGCCAATCGAACACAGCACAACATCAACTCCCTATACCGGGAGAGACGAATCCCCTCCTATCGCTCATTGCCTCCATGTGATTCGGGACTGTACCCAAAAGCCACCATTTTGCACGCCCTCTTGGACGTGGTAAGGTGGAAATCAAAGCACAGTGGGAATCACACAAGACTCTATGACGATCTCGGGTCTACAGACTATCCTGTACCAGTGTCACCGGAGAACTGCCATCTGACGTGTGGTATATCACCATCTGGGAGTTCTCGGCGAGTCCGTCCAGTGTACCCAGTCTCCACTGAGCACCCGTACACCATCTCTGATGTCTAACACCGATGGATATGGGATCATCCATCGCCCATCATATGGGTCAAGATGCGTATACGCTAGTCTACTCTGGCGTATCGATGCCCTGTCTCGATATACCCTCGACTAGAAACAGTTATAGGATGTACTCATCGACTACCGCGGCCCCACTAGTATGATCTCATCACAGTCCCAGTAGTCGAGTACAGATCCTAAGGGCTTTATCAACATGTGAGAGTAAAACAGAAAACGAATACAAGTCAACATGTTAAGATAAAGTGAAACCAAATAGCATACTATCATGACGAGCAAGAAAGTCATCTCTATATATAACCAAGCATCCATTATAATATACATCATATGTACAACAATGGCCTCTAGGGCATATACATAACTAACAATCTCCAACTTGCACTAAGGCCAGCTGCTGTAGTATCGCATACCTAGCATCCCGAATAATATCTCAAACTGTATTTGGGGAATAGCCTTCATGAATGGATCCGCAGTGTTATCCTTTGTATCTACTCTCCTGACCTCGATCTCCCGGCGATCAACTATCTCCCTGATCAGGTGATACCGCCTCAGAATATGTCTGGACTTCTGATGGGACCTGGGTTCCTTGGCCAAAGCCACAGCTCCATTGTTATCGCTATACAGAGGTATTGGATGCTCAATGGATGGAACCACACCAAGTTCACTAATGAACTTCTTTATCCAGACAGCCTCTTTGGCAGCATCGTTGGCAGCGATGTATTCAGCCTCCATCGTCGAGTCTGCAACGGTATCCTGTTTGGAACTCTTCCAACATACCGCCCCTCCATTGAGGGTAAAGACAAAACCCGAATGCGACTTAGAGTCGTCCTTATCACTTTGGAAGCTGGAATCGGTAAAGGACTCCACCTGGAGTTCTCCGTTACCATACACCAAGAACATCTCCTTAGTCCTTCGTAAGTACTTGAGAATGTTCTTCACAGCTGTCCAATGACTCTCTCCAGGATCTGCTTGATACCGACTCACTACACTTAGTGAGTATGCAACATCGGGTCTGGTACATAGCATCACATACATGATAGAGCCTACTGCCGAAGCATAGGGTATCCCTTGCATGTGAGCTCTCTCCAAATCAGTCTTGGGAGACATCTCTTTGGAGAGAGTGAGTCCAGAGATCGTGGGTTGGTTCCCACGCTTGGATTCTTCCATACTAAACCTCTTTAGTATGGTGTCAATGTACCTGGATTGGGACAATCCCAATATCCGTTTAGATCTATCTCTATAGATCATGATTCCCAATATGCAGGAGGCATCACCTAGATCTTTCATTGAGAATCTCTGTAATAAGAAGAGCTTGACTGATTGCAGCATAGGAATATCATTTCCTATCAAGAGTATGTCATCCACGTACAATACGAGGAAGACAACCTTACCCTCTGCTACCTTCTTATAGATACAAGGTTCATCTATATTTTTGATGAAGTCAAACTCTTTGACTACAACATCAAAACAGATGTTCCAACTCCGCGATGCTTGCTTTAACCCATAAATGGATTTAAGCAGCTTGCACACCTTTCCGCTGCTCCCACTATCTACGAAGCCCTCTGGCTGAGTCATGTACACGCACTCTTCTAAATCACCGTTTAGAAAGGCGGTCTTAACATCCATTTGCCAGATTTCGTAGTCATGGTATGCAGCAATGGCAAGTAAGATCCGGATGGACTTAAGCATAGCCACTGGAGAAAAGGTTTCGTCATAGTCCACACCTGGTCGTTGACGAAAACCCTTTGCTACAAGTCTAGCTTTGAAAGTCTCAACTTTTCCATCTACAACAAATTTCTTTTTAAAGATCCACTTGCTCCCTATGGGTTTTACCCCTTCAGGAGCATTTTCCAAAGTCCATACTTTGTTGGTGTACATGGATTCCATCTCAGATCGCATTGCATCCAGCCATTTCACAGAGTCACCACTCGTGATGGCCTGCTCGAAACTAGTCGGTTCATCATCATCCATGATGCAATCCTCACTTCCACCATCAATGAGAAAACCGTAGTATCTCTCAGGTGGACGAGAAACCCTACTAGATCTGCGGAGAGGCTGGGGTTCGTCGGGTACTACTGAATCCTCTGGTTCTGCTAAATCTTCAGTTGCAATTTGTGTTTCTGGAACCTCTTCCTGTTCTACCTCTTTGCCACTAATTTCTTTTTCAAGAAATTCCTTTTCTAAAAAGGTGGCATATTGAGAAACAAACACTTTTTGTTCTTCAGCGTGATAGAAAATATATCCTTGAGAATTCTTAGGATATCCCACAAATTTGCAAAGAACTGATCGTGCCTCGAGCTTGTCTGGATTTTTTCTTTTGACATAGGCCGGACAACCCCATATCTTAACTCGTTTAAAATATGGTCTCTTCCCACTCCATATCTCATATGGTGTGGTAGGTACAGATTTAGACGGAACTAGATTCAATAAGTATATGGCTGTCTCAAGCGCATACCCCCAGAAGGAAATAGGTAACTCAGCTTCGCTCATCATAGATCGCACCATATCTAATAGGGTCCGATTCCTTTGTTCCGATACACCGTTGTGCTGTGGTGTATAAGGAGGAGTAAGCTGAGAGAGAATCCCATTCTCTTTTAGATAATCTAGAAACTCACCGCTTAAGTATTCACCTCCTCGATCAGATCGAAGAATCTTAATACTTTTGCCCGTTTGATTCTCTACTTCGTGCTTATATTCTCTGAATTTCTCAAAAGCTTCAGACATGTGTTTCAACAGGAACACATGTCCGTATCTAGAGAGATCGTCAGTGAATGTAATGAAGTAGGAAGAACCGTTCCTGGCATGCGTAGACATGGGACCGCATACATCACTATGTACCAGTCCTAAGAGTTCGGTAACTCTTTCTCTGTGTCCACTAAACGGAGCTTTGGTCATTTTTCCTTTGAGACATGAATGGCAAGTATCATAAGATGATAATTCGAACGGATTCAAATAACCATCCTTATGTAACTTAGCCAGTCGTGTCGCATTGATATGACCAAGTCTACAATGCCACAAGTAGGATTCGTTCACATCTGAACTTTTCCTCTTGTGTGTGTTTTGTATATTCAGGACTGTATTCTGATTTAGAATGAATATGCCATTATGTAACGAGCCTGATGCAATCAACTTTTGATCTAGGAATATGTTCATAACATTATCCTGTAATACAAAATTATATCCCTCTTTACTCAATAAAGAAACTGATATAATGTTGCACATCATGTTCGGTATATAATAGCACTCATTTAGAATCAGTGTATTACGACTTGGCAATACAAGGTGATATTCACCAACTGCTTTGGCTACAATACTTGCACCGTTCCCTACTTGAACGGAATGATCACCTTTTTCCAGTTCTCTACCTTTACGTAGCCCATGTAACAATTTACATATGTGGGATCCTGATCCGGTATCTAATACCCAGGACGTAGGGTGAACTGAGAAACAGTTCTCAATAACTAACACACCCGAAGAAGATGCATCAACATGTTCTTTTGGGCGGCGTGAGAATCCAGATATTCTTCTATTTCCTGTTCAGTCTTATAACTCTTATAAGAAAGAACGGGTCCAACATTCCCTAGCTCAGTACAATAATTAGGTTTAGTCAATACATCCATATTATTATCTTGATTATGGCCTGAAATGGTCGCTACCTGGAGAGAGAGAGAAGAAAACACTTTAGCGTATGCTCTTGCAAGATTAGATTGGTTATTATCTTATCTAATCAGGATGTCTCCCACTGTTTTTATCAAATCTGCCTTCAAACCCTAAAAGGTAAGATTAGCCGGGATTAATTACACCTTACAATTTCGTCAATCTTTCAGCCAGATCAGTGTCGGTAGTTTGAGGGAGGTTCCCCGTGCTCTCGCACGGACCTAATTAATGTAAACCTCATTTTCCCAGAGGCGTAACCTCGTTAACACTTTTCTAGACACCTACTTGAATGACTAATTGTCCTGTGTAAAACTCTCCCAGGAGTAACTCTTACTCGCAGTAGGTATCGGGATCTAACTATCTCATAGGAGGTATGCAATCTCATTGCAAATTTCAACTCTTGAAATTCCCGATAATGTTTTGCCCCTAGCGATCTATGACCTTAACTAAGTCAACAAACCATAAATCGCAAGTCAAGTTCAACCCGTACATTTCCCGATTGAATTAAATCCACCCGCACGACCCTTAACTGAGTCAACAAAGCCGTACGAATACCCTAATTCAATCGCATCTCATGTTTTAGCAGATAAACATTACTTTGCTACCGTACACTATGCCTTAACTAAGTCAACAAACATAGCACGAATACTAAATAATATCTATCTGAAATGACAGAGGGCTACGCAGGTTTTTCAGAAAACCCTGAGCGTAATGAACTTGATATCGTCGTAGAATCGAGTGAAGTTTTGAAAAGGAGTGTTTTTGAGGCTTTTCTTAGTTTCGCTAAAGGGGTCACTCCCGGTGAAGGGATCGTCGGCCCTTTCCTCATTGAATAAGGTGCAGGATATATCATATATACCGCTGTGCAAAGCAAAACACTAAAAGCAATCAAAAGACAAACCGCGTTTTGTAGCATCTGCCAGTTTTGCTAAAGGAGTCACTCCCGGTGAAGGGATCTCGGTCCTTTCCTCATCGAATAAGGTGCAGGATATATCGTATATATCACTGTGCAAAGCAAAACTGTAGCTACCCCTTTTATAAAGTTTTGATTCTACAACATCTTTAGGTTTCTTTTTCTTTTATTAATCACATTAATAAAAATCCCATCAGCTTATGCTTCGTAAGCATCACAGAAGAAACGAAAGCAGTAATATTTATATATCAGCATATATATATAGTATAAGCATTCGTCTCAGGCAGTAATATGATCTCATCACAGAACATTGCAGCAGAAGAACATATATGAAATATTGGATATACTAGGACGTCCGTGTTTTCAATACGAGCCTGTATAAAACACGGATTCCACGGTCGCGACGAATAGCCAAACCCACATCCCAAGACCCCTACGAGAGCGGCAAGTAACACTGCCAATTCTAGGGTTAGGAGACCCGGTCTCGACTCCTCGAGATGGCCTCCCACTGGACCCTAGAACCCGGTTACTTATGCTCCCCACCTTGGGTCTACCTAATGCGGAAAAGTAAATAATATACACTGGTGACAGCAACCGCAACCTGGAAGTGCCCCAAATAAAAGAATATTACATTACAAATGAATTTTACATGAATGAAAATAAAAACCCTCATCTCAGATAAAACCCCCGGCTATTCAGAACGCGACGATCCAATATAACATATCACAGCAACACATAATATCTCATATCATCAACGTAAGTAAATATGCGCATCCCAATTGTCGTTGGCATATAGCAACGAAACCGGCGATATCACATATTACACTTACGGTCACAGAAAAGAAAGTGTAAAACTACAATATTTGGAATCCACAATCACTTTAGACATCGTAAATCCGAAATATCACATACTCCGCATTTCATGCCTAACTCTTTGAATTCCACATATTGTATCACATTCCAGATAAATAGACATTATTAAACTTTCTGAACAGATAATCAAACACCCAAAATTTCCTAAACTGCTCAACACTTGAGCGGGGTTCAAATAATCCCAGAATATGTCACAGTACCGGTGATCCAGCCGTAGAAGGGTCAAGCCAACGCCTCACATGTGGCACGCCGTACTGCCCCAAACCCGAAGGTTCAAAAGGCAGTTCAAGACGGTCACATAATCGAGTTAAGGTTTGTTGTCTTCTAGAGGGTCCACCGCTTAACTTGTACAATTTTCCGAAAGATTTAAACCCGAATAAATTTCAACACTAGAAAGTTTGCCGTACCGGGAAACAGTAAGTTAATGATATCCATTCAAATAGTTTAACAGTTTCTAAATATCCGGAAAGAAATACGAATTTAAAATTTCCGATCGAGTCTACTATTACAAAACAAACCCCAGAATTTTAAACACCTGGAACAGATTAAAAATATCCAAAACAGTCAGCAAGTACCTACGGTCAATACCATGAAGCCACGTGTCCCAATCCTACAGTTAGGCCGCGGAACCGCCGCGAGAACCATATTGTTGCCGCGGTTCCGCGCTCCGTTGGTGGAATTGTGGGCACGTGTTTCATGTTAATTCTTAGAATTCCCTGCTGATTTTTTTACATATTTTTAATACTGAAAAATCCCAAAATTTAAAAAATTTCCAGAGAGGGGTCAAGTTTCGTCGTTTCGGGTTCGATCGGAGTTTTAACTTCGTAAACACATCGCCTAATGCTCTAGCTAGGCTCTGATACCACTGTAGGGTTCCTAGGCACTCTTGTGAAGGTTCTAAAGGCATCAAACATGCCCGGATAAAATTTTAGACGTGCCGAACAACCCAAAGCCGGGATCTTTGCTAGATTATTAGGGTTTATTATGCAATAAGATAACCTTTATCTAAGTGTGAGGGATTACAACCTTTGTAGTCCGCTCCTTCACTTCACAAGCTCCGAGTAGAAGTCCCTTTTCCGCGATCCACGATCTCCCGGACTCATGAGAGGCTCCACGACTCGAACGATCCATGCTAGCTCGAAGTATTCCAAATCTCCGATGATCTACCTTGAAGTTGCTTCGACTCAAGCTTTCTCACTCAAAAGAGTAGAACACACTAATCCCATGGGCTAGATGAGATGAGGATGAGAGAGTAGTAATTTTGCTTTCTTTTTAAATCATTTTCTCATATTTTATCATCACTTTAGGATTTTCAAGAGAGCTTCTTCAAGAGAGAAGAAGAAGAAGATGATAATGGAAAAAGAATAATCATAATCTCAAATCCTTTTGTGATGAATAGAAATAAAACATATGATTGATATATAACCATGGTCAAGGATGAATGGATGAGAATGAGTAGAGAAACAACTAGGGTTAGGGTTTGGTTAGGTTAAGAATGTGTCATCACAAATATCTTAACCATGACAAAAGAATAAAGCTTCTAGAATGTGCATGAAGCTACTAACCCTAATCAAACCCTAACCTCAATTAATCATCCTTAAACATGTTTAACAATTAATCATATCATGTCACAATAATATATATCACATATATATTATATATTTGCAACAAAAGAAAATAATACAATTAACATATATCGCATATATATCAATGTATCATTCCTTGAGAAAATGAAATAATAAAGCGAGCCAATATTAGATAATGTAATACAATATATCATATATATTATTATACATTAAATCATCGAATCAACACTTGAGTCGACGATCCGGCTATATCGAATATTACCGACTAATATATCATGTACCGATTCATCGAATCAACACTTGATCCGATGAGCCGGTTCATATCCATATATCGCGAGAATATAATACGGTATCCCATATCGCATTATTCACGCTCCTGCGCATATCACATATGCGCCACTACTCCGTTTCGCCTGAGCCAAGAAACCTCTGTGTAGGACTCTAAAGAATCGTCAATACGCCGGTAGCAGGTGATGATCATATCAAACACCCACAAGCTGCAAGCGGTCAGCTAAACGTAACAGCCACCCAGGTATTGAGCGATCAGAAGATCAACAAGCTAGCCTGTGCGTTCTCCTGTGAATCCGATCAGTAACACTCCCGTACAGTCCGGTCTGTTCGTCTGATATGTCGCATATCAAGTCTAGGGGTGGTATACGTCAGACCCCAGTAACCGATAAGTCGTGTCGATGTATGGCTCATAACGGGTCGAGAAACTACTAGTAACACTTACCAGTAAATCTCCATATCAGCCCTGGCCAGGGACTTCCAGTTATAGCCAATCGAACACAGCACAACATCAACTCCCTATACCGGGAGAGACGAATCCCCTCCTATCGCTCATTGCCTCCATGTGATTCGGGACTGTACTCAAAAGCCACCGTTTTGCACGCCCTCTTGGACGTGGTAAGGTGGAAATCAAAGCACAGTGGGAATCACACAAGACTCTATGACGATCTCGGGTCTACAGACTACCCTGTACCAGTGTCACCGGAGAACTGCCATCTGACGTGTGGTATATCACCATCTGGGAGTTCTCGGCGAGTCCGTCCAGTGTACCCAGTCTCCACTGGGCACCCGTACACCATCTCTGATGTCTAACACCGATGGATATGGGATCATCCATCGCCCATCATATGGGTCAAGATGCGTATACGCTAGTCTACTCTGGCGTATCGATGCCCTGTCTCGATATACCCTCGACTAGGAACAGTTATAGGATGTACTCATCGACTACCGCGGCCCCACTAGTATGATCTCATCATAGTCCCAGTAGTCGAGTACAGATCCTAAGGGCTTTATCAACATGTGAGAGTAAAACAGTAAACCAATACAAGTCAACATGTTAAGATAAAGTGAAACCAAATAGCATACTATCATGACGAGCAAGAAAGTCATCTCTATATATAACCAAGCATCCATTATAATATACATCATATGTACAACAATGGCCTCTAGGGCATATACATAACTAACAACTAGATCTATGGTTTTAGATCAGGATTTGGGTGGTTTCACAATCTGGGTACTTAGACAGCATTCTATGAGTATTTAGAATGGACGACTCATGGCATGGTGGTGTACCTGCAGGTAATGGAGTCACCCTCTCTAAAGGTGTCTTACAGACTAAAGGGGAGAGGGATGTACATGATTGGTAGATCACTTGCTTAGGCAATTGAGTCAATCATGAGATGTCAAGTACCACACCAGATGTTGTTCTTGCAGTAGGTGCAATAAGTTGATATTGATCCAATTCTGGAGAAACAATCGGAAGCAGCTTTAGAACATAAGTGGATGTTCTAGGGATATGATAACGGCAGCCTCCTTTAGGAGATAGTTATCATTCCAGGCTTCCAAGGTGACATAGATGGCAGAGTGGCTGTCAGAGTTATAGTTTTCCCTCTAACGAGGGGCAGTATTTTGGACAGTTGGTCCAGGTGGATACTGAGGGAAGGCATGGCGCAGGATACTGATTAAGTTCAGTTGATGATACAGTCCAAGAAGTTTGGATTTGGAGTTCATTTATGAGCTAGGTCCCATCAGACATTCAGACATTCTAAGACAGGTATTGCTCATTTCGGGAGATAGCTTTCTCCGCGAACTTGAGATATAGAGAGACATAGAAAGAAACACTAGAGCGGATCCACTCACTGAGGCTATTCCCCGAACGCAATAGTTTCGCAAACGAGCTTTGTGAGACTGACTAGTAGAGGAGTTGGGTGTTCGGTATCATAGGGGCTGTGAGTATGCGACATCGCAATAAATAGCCTTGAGTGCAAGTGGGAGATTGTTGGAGATAGTGCCCTCAGAGTCAATTATTGGATCACAGGCACGTGATTGCAATGATTGAGGGAGGACCTATCCCGGTAGGACAGTCTTACTCAAGATGATAGAATGCTATCTGGTTTATCTTTATCATCGTGTACTGCTTTAGGTGACCTTACGAGTCGCTATTACACGTTGATAGAGCCCCTAGGATTCTTGCTTGACTACCAGCAGTATGAGGGCGATCATATACGGGAGAGCTGGAGTCTATAAGCACATCCTTAAAAGGTCCCTAGTCGAGGGAGTTTCGAGACAGGGCATCGATTCTCCAGAGTAGACTAGTGTATACAGTCGAGACCCTGACGAGGGGCGGTGGCCGGTCTCACAAGCCACTAGTGTCAGTTGGTTCACCTAAGATGTATACAGGTGCTCATTGGGTTATGAGTACACCGGACAGGACTCGCCGGGAACCTGCTAGTTGGGATTATACCAGACGTCAGATAGCAGTTCCCTGGTGACATGTGTACAGGTTAGTTCATCGACCTGAGATCATCATTTGTCTCGTGTGAGTTCCCACTGTGCTTTGATTACTACCCTACCACGGCTCAAAGGAGTCGTGCAAACAGGTTTTAGTTGGGTACAGTCCCGAGCCACATGGAGGCAGTGAGCGGATCTGCAGGGGTTCGTCTCTCCCGGTATTGGGGGTGAGGTCGCGCTGTGTCTAGGAGAGCCAGAACATGAAAAGTCCTTGGCCAAGGAAAGAGATTTGCTGGTAGGTATTCCAGTAGTATCTCAGGGTGTTCTGGGCTACACTCCGACACGACTTGTACCGCTATTGGGGGTCTGACTTTTACCAACCCCCTAAGCCCGCCATGCGATACTCATAGACGAACGGACCGGACTGTACGGATATTGTCACTGATAGGCTCAGTAGGGTGTCAGGATGAGTTCTCTCATCGACGTCCCTTTTAGTCAATAGCTGGTGGCCTGTCACGTATGGCTAATACCTCTGACGTGCTAGTGGTTAAATCCACAGCCATAGTATTGACGAGTCTTTAGAGTCCACCACATTCAGTTACTCAAGTTTCGGGCAAAACGCTGTAGTGGCCGTATAGAGATATGGCAGGGTTCGATCAGATACGTGCGGTATTGCACGGATCGTGATCGGACGGTTTTTACTAGCCGGCTTTGGCTTAAGCCGGATCCTAGTATTAGATAGTGTAGTTTTATCTCTTTGCATTTGTGTTCAGTGGGAATACAAATGCGGGCATGTATTTGGAGTAGCGAGGTTTTCCTGTAATTTATTACGGGATCAGTTTTCTGAAGTTGCCAGTTTGCATTCCGTTCCGGCCAGTTTTCTTTTATTCCTTCACGGCCGGACTTTTTGATGGAGGGGGTTAATTGCAAGTTTGCAATTAACTTATTTGATGAGGGGTTTCATGCACATATGTGGTTCCTCATTATGAGATTCTATTCTAGTCTTTTTCGTTGCTTTTCTTGTGATGGGTTGTTGAAGGGATATGAGGTTTATCTTGTGATGATTTATGGTTTTTCTTTTTATCACTTATTTTCCCACTTGATATATTCCATCATTCTTTCTTGGAGGCCGGCCACTGTTGAAGAAGGGGAGAGGTTTTATTTGTGTGGAAATTTTTTTTCTCTTTCTTCATAAAAATTTCATGGCCCCCACATTGGTGAGATGAGGGATTAATTTCCTAAGGTTGCCTGAGCTATGGTTTTTGGCTCAGGGGCTGATTTTGATTAGAGAGAGAGAAGTCCAAGCTAATTGAAAGAGAGGTCATTTTTTTCACAGCAAGAAAAATTGGCATGCTCCATTTTTCCAGCAAGCATCCATGAAAATTCTTGTGCACAAATTCCTCCATAAATGGCAACCTCATAAACCCCAAAGAGACATGGCTACTACACTATTCTACAGCATCCCTTGGATGCGTCGGCTAGCCAACTTCACGCCCGAGTTGCCTTGGTCAAGAGGTGGGAGCCCGTAAAAGACTTTGGTGATGTGGTGCCCATTTCGACGAGGAGGTAACGGACGAAGTATCCGCGGGAGATCGGAGTGGAGACGAAGACCGAAGGACACGGATCGCTTGGTATAGCTTCTCTACTCTTTTCATTTTTGCTAGTAACTAGGTTAATGGCCCGATCCTGGTGAAAAGTGCGCGGTGGTGCCGGTTTGCTAGTTTGCAAATTTAAAGTTTTTCGCTTCCGCATTTTAGCGTCGGATCGACGGCCGGGGCGCCGCCGCGGACTTACAACAACAAGAACTACAATTACAAATTGAGATCGAATCATGATGCAAGAATTTAAAGAAAGCAAGATTAAAGTATTTCACCTTTTATTTATATCAACAATTTCATTACATTCGCTCAAGAACTACAAGAGGAAGAACTCGATCGTCGATTTGGCTTCGCTCGGCTCCGTAAGTCGCGGATCGGCTTGGATCACTTGCTCGATTAGAGATCGGCTCCGCTCCTAAAAGGTTGAAGGGCTTCTCGCTTGATTGGTACTTGGGATCTTGAAGTTGGATTGGAATTAGGGTTAGGGTTTCGCACAAGTCTTGTCACTGGACTTGTGGAAGAAGATGGAGAGAGAGGTAAAGATTTTATGAACAAGGAAGAACTTTAACCCTAGGTCTAGGCTTCTATTTATAGATTTCCCAAAACCCTAGATCTAGGATTTGAATTTTATGTTTCCCTCCAAAAGTTTTTTGAGGAGATTTGAATTTCCCTCCAAAAGTTAGTTAGAGGAGAGGCTTCTAGAAGAGGTTAGTTAGGAGCTTGATTAGCTTAATCAAGATTAAGTTGCTTAATGATCTTTGCTGATCTGGCAGAAGCTTCGAGGGTTTTCTGGAATTTGAATCATGTTTCTGAGCTATAGGCACTGAGAGAAAGATTCTGCACTGAAACTTATTTGCTGACGTGGCACAACCACGGCGGATCCGCGGCGCAAGCAGGCTCCTGCCGCGGATCCGCGGCTCTTTATGGGCGTTGGGCTTTGGTCTTTTCTGGTAATTCCCTCTATAATATTTGGGCCTTGTTTTGATGTGTTGAATTTCATTTGGCCTTCTGTATTGCTACCAGTTCTCAGGTCTTTGAGTTGGCGTAATGTTTGATCAGCAAAATGACAATTTTGGCCTTTCTTCTGGATTTTCCTGCACAATTTCTCGAGACAAATGTTGCGCAATATAGGGATGGTGCGATGCCATGATAAACACACAATTTCCTCAGAAAAGTCGGTTTTAGAGTCTAACACATGCAATCTGATATTTCAGGACTGTTTTGCTAATATGTGCAATAAGAATACCGAACACTTCTAGATGAGTGCAAATGACAGGGAAATTGCCGTGTTAAAAATGCAGTATTTTCGACTGATCAAATTCCCCCAAACTTATTTTCGATCGTCTCGAGCGAACTGTTTTATTAAAAAGAGAAGGAGAAAATAAAGAAAGAGAAAAACTTACTAGCACACTTTCGTAGGCAACACGATTGCACTGAGCATGTGCAACAAGCCTTTAAACCTCTAGGTGTCCCTAGTAGTAGGAGTGTTGTCTCCTGAGGGTTTTCAGCGGATTGCACCCACAAAATCCAATAATAAAAGGAAGATCATGAATATTACATTTAAAGAAAAGAATTGTAAAAGAAAGACTTTGAAAATTAGGGTTTCCAACTAAGCTAGCTTTTCGGTTGTCATGAGCCATATCTTAATGGTCATGAAAGGATGTCGGAAATCACGTCCTCCCTCAATAAAACATCGTCTTATTCTTCATTCCTATTTTTCTTCCAAACATCGATCATATAACCCTACGTGTGTGTAAAGACATCCCTACACCCGGAGAATTCAATTCAAGCTATCATACTCTTGCCCATCAGCCTCGGTACTTTTTAATTAATGAATATTTAGATGAGATTGCTTACACACTTTCATGCGACCGTTAATACTTCTTGAGGTACTAACCGACCGATTACTCATGTGCTTGCTTACTTGGTGTATTTTCCTCGTCTTGCACCACCTCAGGCATAGCACGACTCCCAGACCAGTTGGCCTTAGGGCACTAGGTGAAAAGGCACCCTCGCTATACATTTTTTTATTGCCCTTGGTAATAACAAAACCAGTGTCCGTTTTTCTCACCACTTTATATTTTCTTCATTTTTTTTTCCTTCATACTTTTGGCTTTAAGACAAGAGCATTTCAAGGTAACCTCTACTATCCCAGGCTTTAATACGTGTGTAAGTGCGAATAGCAGGGTATCAACGTTCAAAATGTTTGGCTTCTAGAATAGAAACTATTTTTCAGACTTATTTTTATCCTCAGATTAGTGACGTCTTTCATCTTACTAACCCTTGGGACAACGGCTCATAACTACTTATTACTAGTTCGTATAAGAAAACTTCTAATTTTCTTAGCTTTCTTAAATTTTTCTAATCTCATGGATGTAATTTTTCACTATCTAAACTTTTATTATCTTATTTATGTACAAAAAATATTTTTATTTTTGAAAATTTTTAAATTTTTATAGGTTTTTAAATGTTTTGTGCTTATGCAAAGTAATATGCAAATGATAAGACAATAAGCACAAGCCTCCCCCAAACTTGTTTTCAACAGTGTCCTCACTGTTTTCATCTGCTAAATCTCAAAAACCTGTAAGCTTGGGAGGAAATTTATTAGTGGGGGCAAAATATTTAAGTGAAGATCCTCCCCCAAACTTATTTTTGGCTCACCATTTTGTGTAAAAAATTTTGTTTTCAAGAGCCAGAAAAATTGCCCCCCCAAACTTGAGTTAAACAATGTTAAGCTTTTGAAAATCACATGAGGGATTACTCGCATTCTTTTTACAATTCAGAAGAAGGGGTGGAGGTTCAATTTCATTGATTGGGAGATGATTCATCTCAACACCCGTGTCATTTAAAAATGCGAGTTCATCAGCGAAGATTTCCTCAAAAGTTCCATCAATACCCCGATGAATAATGTCATCACAAAGTGCGGGGTGATCTTCAGACTCTAAAAACAGTTCATAATCAGTGTTAGTAGTTGTCCCGGACATCTTGGTGGAAGAGTCCGTATGTGTATGATACATAGTTGGGTCAAGCAATAACGTATGAAAAGAGTCACGATCGGTATCAGGAGGATCATCAAATTCGCTGTTGTCGACATCCATTAAGTCGACAGAACAGACCTGAGCAGTAGGTTCGGAGGGTACACTTCCTAACTTATAAATGTTCAGCTCTATTGATCTATTCCCGAAGGATAGGGTCATGAACCATTACGACAGTTGATTATAGCATTGGAAGTGGCCAAAAAGGGGCGACCTAAAATCACCGGAATTTGATTCCGTGGGTTCGCTACAGGCTGTGTATCAATTACAATAAAGTCCACAGGGAATATAAATTCCCCGATTTTTATTAACACATCCTCCAGTTCACCCCTAGCTTTGGTGATTGATCGGTCAGCCATCTGGAGAGTGCAATGGGTTGGTTTCAACTCTCCGATACCTAGTTGCTCATAAACTGAGTATGGAAGCAAGTTAACACTAGCGCCAAGGTCTAGTAGAGCACGGTTAATGTGTTTTTCCCCAATAGACATGGAAATAGTAGGAAATCCAGGATCCTTACGTTTCCTCGGTAATTGTTGGGGGAAGGCCGTGTCTACTGTCTTTGCCATGAAAATTTTCTTGGGCACTTGAGTCTTCCTCTTCCTAGTGCACAAGTTCTTAAGAGTTTTCGCATAGGACGGAACTTGTTGGATAGCATCTAGGAGAGGGATGTTGATGTTAACTTGCTTAAAAATGTCCATGATCTTTTCCATATGTGGACTCGATGTGTTAGCCCTTAACCGATTAGGATAAGGTGCTTTAGCAATAAGCGCTGGGTCCATCATAGGAGAAGGAAGTGTGTGTGGACCCGATCCCAAAATAGAAGTGGGGATCGTCTGTGGAGGAGTAAAAGAGGCGGACTGAGGTAGCGAGCCTTTTGGGAAACGAAGAATAGGCTCGGAAGAAGGTGGTGGGGTAGAAGAACAAGGATCAGAACTAGAAGTGTGTGTGTGAGGAAAGGTCTCAGCCGGGGTGTTATTGATTAATTTATCAGTATCATCAAACTCTTTCCCAACATGATTGTCAAGCACTCTTCCAGATCTCAACGTGATTGCTTCCACATGATGTGAATAGCCAGGATTGGGTAAAGATTGAGCTGGAAGTTTCACTTTCTCTCTTGCACGCATTTTGGCTTTTAGTTATGCAATTTGTTCTTCCATCGATTTGATGTTCTCATTTTGAGAGATAATGATCTTCATCACATTTTCGACGGAAGATTGCAAACTTGCCGTCCCTTGGATGGATTGTTTCATGAAAGTATCCAAGGTTTGTGCTAGTGCAGAGGTATTATCTGTACCGGTCAATTGCAAAGAGTTTTCATGTGGTGCAAAAGTGTTGGCCGGATTTTGGAAGTTTTGTGATTGGAATGGGTGCTGACTCAAGTGAAGTTGTGGGTGCTGTTGTGGTGGAGGGACCCTTTGGAAATTGTTTTGGGTTGGAACCATGTTTTGAGATTGTGATTGGTTCCAAGCAAAATTTGGGTGATTCCTCCAACCCTGATTATATGTGGAAGAAAATGGATCGTTTCTAGGTCTTTGAAATGTGGCATTGGTATGCTCATGACCTTGAAACGGACATTCTTCCGTCGAGTGAGAAGGATCAAAACAGTATCCACATACAGTTTTGGAGAGTGACATTTGACTTAGGGCGGCAGCTAAAAATTTGTTTTCCATAGCGTCAAATTTCTTGTGTAAAGCTGAAATTTCAACTCTAATTCCTATGGAAATATCATTGCCATCCCTAGACAATTGACTCACACCCTCCCACTGTAAAGATTTTTCAGCAAAATCTTCTAGAAAGTTCCAGGCTTCCCCATCATCTTTAGTCATGAAGTTGCCTTGACACATGGATTCAAGGGTCTGTCTTGTGTTAGGATTAATGCCCTCATAAATGATTCGGCACAGTTCCTATCTCGGGATGCCGTGATGTGGACATTGGACTAACAGATCCTTGAACCGTTCAAGACATCGTGAAAATGGTTCATTTGGAAGCTGGGTGAATTGATTGATTTCGCTACGGACTCGAGCAGTCTTTTGATGTGGGTAGAATTTCTTAAGGAATGCTTTGACGAAGTCTTCCCAATTTGAAATGGAATGTGCGGTAGTGTTATATAGCCACTTCTCGGCTAAATCGCACGAAGTAAATGGGAGAAGATGAAGACGGAAAGCATCCACAGAGAGCTGTGAGGTACCCATCATTGCTCATACATTTTCAAATTTGGTGATAAATGCATATGCGTCTTCAGACTCGAGACCGTGAAATTTTGGTAGAAGGTTGATGTATTGGGGTTTTATTTGAAAATTTTCCCCGTTGGCTGGTAGAATGGAAAGACAGGTGGAAAGTGGACCTCGTGTTGGATAGCACCTCTCTTGGAGAGAGATGCGAGGTGGATTCTGCGCACCAACAGACGGCGGCAGAGTAGTGAAAAAGAAGTTCGATGGAGGTGGATCCATCGAAGTGGGTGTGGTGGTGGGTAAAAGAAAGGTAAATGTAGAAATACCGACTTTTAGGTCGACCAAGGAAACGCGGACTTAACGGGCACTAGAATCCCGTGTCCAGCCTATCTTGCACTAAAAAGGGTTAGTACAAGTTGCAGCGTGAATTTATAATTAGGGGAAATGATATGAATGCGGTGTTTGTTTTGAAAATTGGACGGATTTTTGAAAATATGATGCATCACAAAATGCAACACACAAAACCCTAGAATCTAGTGGTCACCGAGGTCAAACTCTAGACCGCTCCTAACTGTCAAAAGACAAGTCGCAGGATAAAATCCACCACTGCCTATTTGTCCCCCTATGGCCAGGTAAGTGCCAGGTAAGTGGGAAGGTACTCCACTACGTAAGTAGTGGGCCTAATTAATAACCACTAGCCTTCAACACACTTGCCTTAGACACCACAAGAAAACGCGGATAAGCAATGAATTACCCATAGCCTTCTTCTGTCCTAAGTGAGCGCGACGGTCCTTAGAGTCATCTCTAGATATTTTTTTAATTAATGAGGGTAAATACGGATGCAAGTTTTGCGATTTTCGGGGCTTAGGAAGGGTAATGAACTCCCCACCTAATCTGGATTTGGTCGTTGCCCCTTAATGTCCGTATTATTTATGCAAACAACCACGAAAATCAAAAACAAGCACACTTTATTTTGCTTTTTGCGCGGCGCTGCGATTTATTTGCAAAGAAACCTGCAACAATTTGTTATTTGGAGCAGATGAGAGGAGAGATAAGAAATAGTAGAAGTATACCTGAAATTTTGGTGCAGTGATGACGCAATGCTGCCGCGGAATCGCGGTGTAAGGAAGGGATCACAGCTCCAAAATTTTCCAGCAAGCTTCTGTTTACTTTTCCTGCTCTCTGGAAATTTCAGAAAAAAATTTCTCCAGCTCCGATGATTCCAGATTTCCTCGCAATCAAATCACAACACACGTATTAGGGTTTGTACGAGTTTAGATCTAAAAATTATAATGGAATAAATTTTTCAACTCAAATTTCAAAATACGAACAATTAACGCACAATCCCCGGCAACGACGCCATTTGATTGATCATTTCTTTGTGTGTGTTAGGAAATTGAATAAAATTCACAATCAAAGAATTGTTTGACCGCAATCAACTACGGTGTCGGATGTAGATCGTTAGCGAGTGCGGATCGTCCACAGGGAAAGTGTAATCGTTCGTGTTTCAAATTAGATGAATTGAAACTTTAAAGAAAAGAAAACAAACAATTCATGATTTATAGTTGAAGTTCAAGAATTAGAAAATTCTAGATCTAATAACAAGAAAAAGATAGAATCAAGAATTGAGTGTTTGATGATTTTTCCAACCAAATATCAAGAATCTAAATGAGGCTCGTAGGAATCGATCGGATCTATAGATGTGATGTAATCTCAAGATGACGTATTCTCATCCTTCGATGGATTGATACTAGATCGATGATGATCGACAAGAATTAGGGATTTCTAGTGAAACTAGGGTTTCATCATTTATCCCTTGTTCATTCGTTGGTATCATTCACATTCTAGCCTCTAGTAAATTCAAGAAACGATCGTAGATCCCTAATTTCGAGCGATCACAATCAAGAAAGCATCGCAACGAAACTTGGTCATCGATTTTTGAACTTGCTAGGGTTTACAAAACCCGTAGGACTTAAGAATCGTTTTAAGATTTGTTACATCATCATTCTATTGATCGTCTCGACTCCTCGACGAGCGGAGTTTTACTCAAACATCACAACAAGAACTACAATTACAAATTGAGATCGAATCATGATGCAAGAATTTAAAGAAAGCAAGATTAAAGAATTTCACCTTTTATTTATATCAACAATTTCATTACATTCGCTCAAGAACTACAAGAGGAAGAACTCGATCGTCGATTTTGCTTCGCTCGGCTCCGTGAGTCGTGGATCGGCTTGGATCACTTGCTCGATTGGTGATCGGCTCCGCTCCTAAAATGTTGAAGGGCTTCTCGCTTGATTGGTACTCGGGATCTTGAAGTTGGATTGGAATTAGGGTTAGGGTTTTGCACAAGTCTTGTCACCAGACTCGTGGAAGAAGATGGAGAGAGAGGTAAAGATTTTATGGACAAGGAAGAACTTTAACCCTAGGTCTAGGCTTCTATTTATTGATTTCCCAAAACCCTAGATCTAGGATTTGAATTTTAAGTTTCCCTCCAAAAGTTTGTTGAGGAGATTTGAATTTCCCTCCCAAAGTTAGTTAGAGGAGAGGCTTCTAGAAGAGGTTAGTTAGGAGCTTAATTAGCTTAATCAAGATTAGGTTGCTTAATGATCTTTGCTAATCTGGCAGAAGCTTCGAGGGTTTTCTGGAATTTGAATCATGTTTCTGAGCTGTAGGCACTGAGAGAGAGATTCTGCACTAAAACTTATTTGCTGACGTGGCACAACCGCGGCGGATCCGCGGCGCAAGCAGGCTCCTGCCGTGGATTCGCGGCTCTTTATGGGCGTTGGGCTTTGGTCTTTTCTGGTAATTCCCTCTATAATATTTGGGCCTTGTTTTAATGTGTTGAATTTCATTTGGCCTTCTGTATTGCTACCAGTTCTCAGGTCATTGAGTTGGCGTAATGTTTTATCAGCAAAATGACAATTTTGGCCTTTCTTCTGGATTTTCCTGCACAATTTCTCGAGACAAATGTTGCGCAATACAGGGATGATGCGATGCCATGATAAACACACAATTTCCTCAGAAATGTCAATTTTAGAGTCTAACACATGCAATCTGATATTTCAGGACTGTTTTGCTAATATGTGCAATAAGAATACCGAACACTTCTAGATGAGTGCAAATGACAGGGAAATTGCTGTGTTAAAAATGCAGTATTTTTGACTGATCAACAGTATCAAGAGACAAGTATACGTGTTAAGATAAAGAGCAACCAGATAGCATACTATCATATCGAGCAAGAAAGTCCTCTCTATATATGTCCAAGCATCCAATATAATATACATCATCTGTACAATACTGGCCTCTAAGGCATACATACAACTAACAATACTGTCCCTCTACTGAGAGTAAAGACAATGCCTATGACTGACTTTCAGTCATCCTTATCACTCTGGAACCTTTCCAGTGATTCTCCCAAGGATCGATTGATACCATCTCACTACAACTAGTGAGAATCCTAACATCTAATTACATCTATCTCATAGATCAAAACTCAGGATTTAAGAGGTATCACTTTGATCCTATATGGAGAATCCTTTTGATAAGCGGAGATTGACCGAGCGTAGCATAGGAAATTGCTTCCCTATCAAGAGTATGTCATCCACGTACTCTACGAGGAACACCACCATACTCCCTACTACCTTTTTGTATATACAAGGTTCAACTACCATTTTGATGAAGTCAAACTCTTTGACTAACACATCAAAACAGACGTTCCAACTCCGTGATGCCTGCTTTATCACATAAAACATCTTGCACATGTTTCCGCTACTCCTACTGTCTACGAAGCCATCTGACTGTGTACTTATGGACTCTCTCTTCTAAAACATCATTTAGAAAAGCAGTCATGACACCCAACCACCAAATATCGTAGTCATGGTATGTAGCCGTGGCAAGTAGGATCTGGACAGACTTAAGCATTGCTTTGAAATTCTCAACTTTTCCATGTACACCAAGTAATCTTCTCAAGATATACTTGCTCCTGATGGGGATTTAACCCTTCAAATAAGGCAACCAAAGTCCATACTTTGTTGGTGTATAAAGATTCCATCACAGATCGTTAAGCTTCCAGCCATTCTTACAGAGTCCCACTCCTGATGGCCAGCTCGAAACTAGTTGGGTCATCATCTCATGATGCAATCCTCGCTCCCACTGTCATAGAGAAACTGAAGTATCTCTTAGGTGGGTGAGGAACCCTACTAGATCGGCGGAGAGGCTGAGGTTCGTTGGTTGCTATTGAATCCTTTGGTTCTACTAAATCATCAGCTGCAGTTTGTATAGCTGGAACTCTTTCCAGTTCTATCTCATGACCACAAATTTGTTTCCAAAATAAATTCCTTTTCCTAAAAAGGTGGCATGCCGAGAAACAAAATATCTTTTGTTCCTTGGTGCGGTAGAAGATATTCCTTTTCGAATGCTTGGGATATCCAACAAACTTCCACAGAACTGACCTTGCCTCGAGTTTGTCCGGATTTTGCTTTTATACATAGGCCGGACAACCGCAAATCTTAACTGACTTAAGAGATGGGCTCTTTCCTTACCATATCTCATATGAAGTGGTAGGCAACTGATTTGATCGGAACCCTATTCAATAGGTATGCAACTTCACAAGTGCATAACTCCCTAAAAGGAAATAGGAAACTCAGAAGTACTCATCATAGAGCGCACCATATCAAATAGGGTGTGATTGCTCCGCCCCGTTACACCGACGTGCTGTGGTGTATACGGAGGAGTAATGCTGAGAGAGAATCTCATTCTCCTTTAGAATAGTCCAGGAATCCCATGCTCAAGTATTCTCCCCCCTGATTACATCAAAGGACATAATACTTATACCCGTTTTGGTTCTCTACTTCTAACTTATATTCTGTGAATATCTCAAAAGCTTTGGACTTGTGTTTCAACAGGAACATATGTCTAAATCTTGAGAGATCATCAGAGAATGTAATGAGGTACAAAGAATCGGTCTTGGCTTGTGTAGACAGGGGACCTACATACATCATCATATATCAATCCCAAGAGTTCACTAACTCTTTCTCTGTTTACAATAAACGGAGTTGTGGTCATCTTATCTCTATGACATGACCGGCAAGTTTCACAAGATGTAAATTCAAACTAATTTAAATATGCATCTATATGTAACATCAGCTAGTCGGGTCGCATTGATATGACCTAGTCTACAATACCTCAAGAAGGATTCGTTCATTTCTGAACTCTTCCTCTTGTGTGTGTTCTGTATACTAAGAACTGTAGTTTGATTTAGAACGTTAATGCTTTTAGATAACGTGCCTGAACCGATCAACTCTTGATATAGGAAATGTTCAAAACATTATCCAACAATACAAAATTATATCCTTCTTTACTAATAAAGAGACTGATATGATGTTGTATATCAGGTTCGGTATCTAATGACATTCGTTCAGAATCAATGTATTCTGGTAATACAGGGTGATAACTACCAACAGACTAGGCTGCAACACTTGCACCGTTTCTATCTCATGAAACTTATCACACGTTCTCAGTTCTCTACCTATCTGTAGCACATGTAACAAATTACATATATGGGATCCTGATCCGGTAACTTATACCCAGGACGTAATGGATACTGAGAAACAGTTCTCTGTAATGAACACACCAGAAGAAAAAGCATCATCATGCACTTTCTTCGTTTGGGCGGCACGGGAATCCTGGTAATCCCTTATTTCCTGCTCGGTCTTATAACAGTTATAAGTTGGAGCGGGACAAACGTTTCCCATCGCAGTATAACAAGCGGGTTCGGTCAATACATCCGTATTATTATCTTGATTAAGGTGTGACATGGTCGCTACCTGGAGAGAGAGAGAAGAAAACACTCTGCGTGTGCTCTTGCAAGATGAGATTGGTTATTATTTTATCTAATCAGGATGGCTCCCACTGTTTTTATCAAATCTTCCTTCAAACCCTAAAAGGAAAGACTAGCTGGGATTAATTACACCATACAATTTCGCCAATCTTTCAGCCAGGCCAGTGTCGGTACTTTGAGGGAGGTTCCTCGTGCGTTCGCACGGACCTAATTAAAGTAAACCTCGTTTTCCCAGAGGCGTAACCCCGTTGACACCTTTCTAGATACCTACTTGATCGGCTAATTGTCCTGTGTAAAACTCTCCCAGGAGTAACAATTACTCGCAGTGGGTATCGAGATCCAACTATCTCATAGAAGGTATGCAATCTCATTGCAAATTTCAACACTTGAAATTCCCGATAATATTTTTCCCCTAGCGTCCCATGACCTTGACGCAGGCCAACAAACCATAGTGCGCTAATCAAGTTCAACCCGTCATTTCTTGATTGAATTAAACACACCCGTACGACCCTTGACGCAGGCCAACAAAGTCGCACGACTACCTTAATCCAATCTGCATCATATGCATAAACAGATAAATACTAGTTAGCTATCGCACACTACGCCTTGACGCAGGCCAACAAACGTAGCACGAATACTAAGTAGGACTTATTTAAAATGACGGAGGGCTACGACAGGTTTTTCTGAAAACCTATTGCGTAATGAACTTGATATCGTTGTAGAATCGAGTGAATTTTGAAATGGAGTGATTTTGAGACTTTTATTAGTTTTGCTAAAGAGGTCACTCCCGGTGAAGGGATCTCGGCACTTTCCTTATGGAATAAGGTGTAGGATATATCATATATATCGCTATGCATAGCAAAAACTCCAAAAGCAATCAAAAACAAACCGAGTGTTGTAGCATCTGCCAGTTTTGCTAAAGAGGTCACTCCCGGTGAAGGGATCTCGGCTCTATCCTCATCGAATAAGGTGCAGGATATATCATATATATCGCTATGCAAAGCAAAAATTATAGCTACCCTTTTTGAAAATTTGATTCTACAACATCTTTTAGGTTTCTTTTCTTTCATTAATCATATTAATGAAGTCCCATCATTTAAGTCACCTAAACATCACAGATAAATACGACGTACACTTATGCCATCCGCATTCGCCTCGATGTCCCCTCGTGCACCGTTAGGTTAGGTAACTAACGGCAGAGTGGGGCAGGGCTAGCGCGGGTGTAAAACATAAGTAACGTCTATATAATATATCATATATACTATATACAGTATCTATCACAACATATCAAATGATCACATCGCAGATATCGCAGCAGAAGAAACATATGAAATAATGGATATACTAGGAGGTCCGTGTTTTATTTTGAGCCTCTATAAAACACGGATTCCACGGTCGCGATGAATAGCCAAACCCACACCCCTAGACCCCTACGAGAGCGGGAAGCAACCCTTCCAATTCTAGAGTTAGAAGACCCATACTCGACTCCTCGAGTTGGTCTCCCACTGGACTCTAGAACCCAGTTACTTGTGCTCTCCTCCTTGGGTCTACCTAATGCGGAAAAGTAAATAGTATACAATGGTGACATCATCCTCATCCCGGAAGTGCCCCAATAAAAGAATATTACATACAATGAATTTTACATGAATGAAAATAAAAACCCTCATCTCACATAAAACCCCCGGGTATTCAGAACACGACGATCCAATATAACATATCCAGCAACACATAATATCACATGTCATCAACGTAAGTAAATATGCGCATCCCAATTGTCGTTGACATATAGCAACGAAACCGGAGATATCACATATTACACTTACGGTCGCAGAAAAGAATGTGTAAAACTACAACATTTGGAATCCACAATTACTTTAGACATCTTAAATCCGAAATATCACAAACTTCGCATTTCAAGCCTAACTATATGAATTCCACATATTGTATCACATTCCAGATAAATAGATAGTATTAAACTTTCCGATCGAATAATCAAATACCCAAGATTTCCTTAATAGCTCAACACTTGAGCGGAGTTTAAAAATTCCAGAATACGTCACAGTACCAATGGTCCAGCCGTAGAAGGGTCAAGCCAACGCCTCATATGTGGCAACGCCGTACTGCCCCAAACCCTAAGGTTTAGAGGCGGTTCAGACGGTCACATAATCGAGTTAAGGTTTGTGTTCTTCTAGAGGGTCCATCACGTTACTTGCACGTTTTTCCGAAAGATTTAAACTCAAGAAAAATTCAAAACTTGAAAGTTTTCGTGCAGGGAAAAAATGAGTTAATGATATCCGTTCGAACATTTTAATACTTTCTAAATTATCCGGAAAAAGAACGAAATTAAATTTTCCGATCGAATCAACGAATACAAAATAATCCCCAGAACACTCAACACTTGAGTCAGATTAAAAACACCCAGAAGAATGTACAAGTACATACAGATATTACTGCACAAAACACTAACCCTAATTCTACTGTTCCGCCGCGGAACCGCCGTGCAAGCAAGGTATTGCCGCGGTTCCGCGGCACTTTAGTGAAATTAGGATGTCGTGTTTTACAGCAACTCTTAGAATTCCCTGTTGATTTTTTTGAGTATTTTTAATACAGAAAATATCACATTTAAAAAATTTTTCCAGATAGGGGGTCTATTTTGTCGTATCGGGGTTCGATCGGAGTTTTAACTTCGTAAGCACGTCGTCTAATGTTCTATCTAGGCTCTGATACCACTGTAGCGTTACTAGGCACTCTAATAAGGTTCTACAAGACATCAACCATGCCCGATTAAAATTCTAGCCGTGCCGAACAACCCTAACCAAGATCTTAGACTAGAGATTAGACGAAACAATGCAAGTAAACAACTTTTACGACTAAGTGAATACGAAATACAGCCTTTGTATATCGGTCCTTCACTTCTTAAGCTCCTTGTAGTGGTCCCTTCGAAGCGATCATGGTGCTTCCGACTCTCGGACGGCTCTTTGAGAAGATAGCAATAGAATTGCTTGAAGTCTTCGAAGCCGAAGATGATCTACGTCGATGGAATACGAACTCAAGCTTCTACTTCACTAAATTAGTGAAGCAAACACCCTAAACTAAAGTGCTAGTCTAGTAGAGGATGATGAAATAGGAAATGGGTACACTTTAGAATTTCTTTTCACACTATATTTCTCTCTCTTTATCAAACCCTAGCAAGCATTTGAAGGAGGAAGAAGATGAGCTCAAAAATGAGAATGAAAAACTAATCAAAAGAGAGAGAGAACCATGAGTGAGTTTATATCATATATTAACTCATGTAGAGACATAACCATGGCTACATTATAATGGATAGGTTAATTAATATCTCAAGTAATCCAAAACTAGTAGACTAAGTCAATGCAAACCTGAGCTTCATGAAGCTTCATGCATGTGAGCTCATCATCCACTAATTTTAGAATTACTTTAAATATAAAAACCTAACACTATAATTAGTATGGTATAAGTCTTATACACTCATGTAAGTTGTACCAACAACCATGATACAAAATGAACACAAATAAATATATATCACATATATATTAAGTTGTGCACAAGTGAGAAAAACAAATGCTTAAGTGAACCAATGCTAGTTAATGTAAATTAATATATCTAATATACAATTATACACTAAATTATTAAATCAACACTTGACTTAATAATCCAGTTATATCTCATATAACCGACTAACATCCAATATATCGACTTATCGAATCAACCCTTGATTCGATAACCTGGTTATATCACATATAACCGATCGATACAAACATCGCGAGAATAGAATACGGTATCACATACTCGCATTATTCTCGGTCCCGCACATATCATATATGCGCTCCTATTTCGTTTTGCCTGAGCCAGTAAAACCCCTATGTAGGACTCTAAAGACTCGTCAATACGCCGGCAGTAGGTGACGATCATATCAAGCACCCACAAGCCGTCAGCGGTACTAGCTGGACGTAACGGCTACCCGGGTATTGAGCGATCAGAAGATCAGCAAGCAAGCCCTCTCCAACTCCTGCAAAAAGCCTGACAGTGACACTACCGTACAGTCTGGTCTCCTTGTCTGATATGTCGCATATCATGTCTAGGGGTGGTAAACGTCAGACCCCAATAACCGATAAGTCATGCCGATATGAGGCTCATAACGGGTCAAGAAACTATTAGTAACACTTACCAGTAAATCTCTAAACCAGCCCTGGCCAGGGACTTCTCTGTTATGGCCAATGGAGCATAGCGCAACATCAACCCCCAATACCGGGAGAGACGAAACCCCTCCTATCGCTCATTGCCTCCATGTGACTCGGGACTGTACCCAAAAACCACCGTTTTGCCTGCCCTCTTGGACGAGGTAAGGTGGAAATCAAAGCACAATGGGAATCAGAAAAGACTCTATGACGATCTCGGGTCTACAGACTAACCTGTACCAGTGTCACTAGAGAACTGCCATCTGACGTAAGGTATAATACCATCTGGGAGTTCTCGGCGAGTCCGTCCAGTGTACCCAGTCTCCACTGAGCGCCCGTATATCATCTCTGATGTCAAACACCAATGGATATAGGATCATCCATCGCCCATCTACATGGGTCGAGAAGGTATACGCTAGTCTACTCTGGTATATCGATGCCCCGTCTCGAGACACCCACGACTAGGGTCCTTGAAGAATGTACTTATGGACTACCATGTCCCCACTAGTATGATCCGCATCATAGTCCAGGTAGTCAAGTACACATCCTAAAGGCTTTACAAACATGTAACAGAGAGACAATCAGTGTACACATGAAGGTAAAGAGTGACCAGATAGAATACTATCATGTCGAGCAAGAAAGTCCTCCATATATATGTCCAAGCATCCACTACAATATACATCTCATGTATAGTAATGGCCTCTAGGGCATACATATAACTAACACTAAATGCACATCCAAACTACTGCTTATACCATCGGAGGATCACATACCCTACCGAGGAATGCATGGCCTTCAAGAATTGGTGGCAGGGATACGTTGCTCATCGGCAGCATTTCAAGCGGTTGGAGCGCAAAACGCGTCGAAAGCAGAAGAGCACGATAGATGAGCACAAAAGAACTGCCGGCAACTGTCACATGGTTGATTCCGGGGGATCGCAAGTTCTCATCTTCGGGAGCGATTCTAATGAAGAAATATCTCTTGGCCCTCTCTTCAAGGAATCCATCTCTGAAACAGAAGAGACGAAGACCTGCGAGAACATTCAGCTACGTAGTCACACGTTACCCGAAAAGAATCTCGGACCCACAAAAAAGGGATCGAACAAAAAAGATAAGGAGAAAGAAAAAGTCCCCGAAGATATCGCCCTCAATGACCGAGTCGTCGAAGAGCTTGCTGCCAATGACCCGCCAAAGAAAAACAAGGTGGATTACAACGTTCTGGCACACACCTGAGGAAGATACCCTCGCATCTGAGCATTCTCGATGCCCTTCTATTATCTAAAGAAGCGAGAGATTTTTTGATCAAGGCACTACAAGAGCCCGAGCAGTTTCAAGCTTTCTTTCACGAAGAAAAGATGAAGGACGAGCTGGAAGAAGTGCACACTGCTGACGTCACTTTCGGCGATGAAGACCTCCTCCTCGGGACGTGCGAGCACAACCGTCCCTTATATGTCACCGGATCTGTCATGACATCAAGATAGGAAAAATCATGGTCGACAATGGGTCCCCCGTCAACCTTCTCAATGTAAGAGTGTTGAAGGAGATTTGCATGAGCGTTCAGCACCTCGCTCGTGATAAAATCACCATCTCCAGGTTTTACGCCCAGTCATCACGGATGCTCAGGTTTGTGATACTGACATTACGCTTTGGGCTGCTCATCACTGACATCAAATTTCATGTCATTGACGCCAAGACTTGCTACAACGCTTTACTCGGCAGGCCTTGGTTACACGAGTACAACATCATCCCTTCTACACAACATCAGTATATGAAGTACTTCAAAGATGGTCTCGAGTATACTGTGATAGGAGAGCTGAACCCATTCTCCGTGAATGAAGTCCGAAAGTATGAAGATGCAAAGTATTTCCTGCCAGACTTTGAAGACACGGGATGCCATAAACCGGATGACAAGAAAAAAGCTATCACCACTATTCCAGTCTTCGGGAGTGATACCGAGGAGGAAGAAGAAATAGTCTATTCAGGGCAGCTCCAATACAACAAGTCTGGACCGTCTACCCCTATGTTGATCTTCGGCAGCGACTCTGAAGATGAGGTCAATGCAGTATTTTCTGTTCGACCATCTATACAAGCCATGCCAGGCGATGAACGGAGTTTCCAAATCGCTATGGTTTCGCGTCAGCTCTACAAAAAGCTCGACGCACTTGATACCTATAATGTGCAAGAACTGCAGATGCTCTACGTTCCTCCCAGGCGAAAAAATGAAAAGGCGATTCTCTTTTATCGATCCACGGAAACCAAAGTAGAGAAAGAAATCTGGCATGGTACCGATTCTACACTTGACAGGCTCCAGCCCATCTGTTTGCCCAGATACTACACGGAAGGATTAAAAAGACTGTTGAAGCGCCAAGGACTACCCTTCAAACAGACTGCTCGACAAGCTTAGTTCTACAACAGGATCTGGAACGTCCCTGGAACTCAGCGATAATTTCCCAACGGAAGAATGGAAACGATCGGGCTTGGATATATTCAATCTTAGAAACAGGAACGATTCTATGGATGCTACGTTATACATGACTTCGATGAAGAAGG
This sequence comes from Agapanthus africanus, assembly GCA_030015575.1. Lineage (NCBI taxonomy): Eukaryota > Viridiplantae > Streptophyta > Magnoliopsida > Asparagales > Amaryllidaceae > Agapanthus > Agapanthus africanus. Next base: position 604,443,989 of record JASDDO010000019.1, on the reverse strand, counting down.
GGATGCTCTGTTAGAAGACACTGCAGTTGAACCAAAATGAGATCCCGCCGTAAAAATGCCAAGCCCGTCATTTGAAGAACGGATGGAAAAGCTAATAAGGGAGGCGGGTCAAAAGGTCCGGGATGACCACAACCGTGAAATGGCCATTTACGAGAAAGCTAGGACGCAGCGCCTCCTTCAGCAAGCTATGGAGAATGACGATGCCCTTCGTCGCCGTCCCGCCATACAGAAGACCCGACGCGGAGGCAAAAATAAACTAAAGAATGAAAAAACGTTCGACAGCAGCAAAGCGAGTCCAAGAAGCCACGCGATCGAGAATTGAGCAGCCGAGATCCGTTTCTTATAAAGAAGATGGGTCGAGCATATTCTTTTCCCCAAGACAAGACAAGGAAGATATTCAGTCTTGTCATAAAACATCAAATGATTACGCTCCCGGAATCCAAACACCCCGAGCAAGCAAATGAGGTCTCTCACCCGGATTATTGCTCATATCACCGAGCGATAGGACATCCTCTCAAAGACTGCTTCACATTCAAAGACTAGGTAGAAGACCAGTATCGGTAAGGCAAGTTCGCTTTATTCAGCAGTTGGAGGGTAACTCCGCCACAGAAGCATGAACCGAAAGCCACGTATGCAGCGAGAGTAGAGCCGGATCAACATCGGTCTTGGAAGCGATCTCGTACCTGTCACGCGATAACGACATCGGAAGAAGGAGTACGCGAGGATATGGCTGACCTCCCTTGGTGCTTCGAAAACTATGATGAAGAGTTTGTAAGTCTACGGTAGTGACCCGGCCGTCGATCTGAGGCCAAATGCGGAAACAAAAACTTTTTAGGAAACAGGCTCTATCGTTGTCTTTCACCCGGCTCGAACCATTAACAAAAACTAGCAACTAGAGAAGGGATGGAAAGGCTATACCGATCGATCCGTGTCCTTCGGTCTTTGGCCACCATCCCAAGCTCCTCGCGGCATCTCCGATCTCCGGTCTCCTCGTCGGAAGGGCACCATATGAATGAGTCTTTTTACGGGCTCCCGCTTCATCCGAAGCAACTCGGACATGAAGTTTGCTAGCCGACATGTCCAAGGCGATGTAGAGAATGTGTGTGATGACTTTGTCTTAATCATCCATTGATTCTCAACACATGAGAGTGTATGGATGGAGGTTGAAGATGATGCCATTAGTGGAAATAGTGAGCTAGAGGAAGAAGAAGAAGAAGAAGCATTCTTTTCTATTGTGATGAATAATGTTGTGAGAGCTAGAATAAAAACCCAAGAGCCAAACCCAAGCATATGGTTGCTCTCTCTCTCTCTCCATCCATCAATTCAACACAATAAACAAATCCTAATGTGACATTAGCACAAATAAAGAGACCATGAGTCACTAAACATGTCCATGTCACATTAAATGCACCTCATCATGAAATCCACTCACAATTTCCACCATTTGTAAACATTAACCTAAATGTTTCGTCCAGATAAAAAGAACGGCATCATCTAAAGTAAACTCGTAACGGATCACAAGAATACCCCTCACCTGTATATACATACCTGCATATGTATTCCGACTGAATGCAAATCCGATGAGACTAAAGTAATCTAACAAATCTAATACTAGGATCCGGCTTAAACTAAAGCCTGGTAGTATGATCCGCCCGATCATGATCCGTGCACAAGTGCACGTATATGATCGAACCGTGCCATAATAAGATACGGCCTCTACAACGTTTTGCCCGAAACTTGAAAAACTGTCTATGGGGGACTCTAAACACTCGTCAATACTTTGGCTGTGGATTTAACCACTAGCACGTCAGTGGTACTAGTTGTACGTAACGGGCTACCAGGTATTGACCAAAAGGGAGATCGATAATCGAACTCATCCTGACACCCTACTGAGCCTATCAGTGACAATATCTGTACAGTCCGGTCCGTTCGTCTATGAATATCGCAAGTCGGGCCTAGGGGGTTGGTAAAAGTCAGACCCCCAAAAGCGGTACAAGTCGGGTCGGAGTATAGCCCAGAACACCCTGAGATACTACTGGAATACCTACCAGTAAATCTCGTGCCTTGGCCAAGGACTTCGTGTAATGACTCTCCTAGACACAGCGCGATCTCACCCCCAATACCGGGAGAGACGAAACCCCTGCCGATCCGCTCACTGCCTCCATGTGGCTCGGGACTGTACCCAACTAAAACCTGTTTGCATGACTCCTTTGAGCCGTGGTAGGGTAGTAATCAAAGCATAGTGGGAACTCACACGAGACAAATGACGATCTCAGGTCGATGAACTAACCTGTACACATGTCACCAGGGAACTGCTATCTTACGCTAGGTATAAAACCAACTAGCTTGTTCCCGACGAGTCCTGTCCGGTGTACTCATAACCCAATGAGCACCTGTATACATCTTAGGTGATCCAACTGACACCAATGACTTGTGAGAACGGACACCGCCCCTCGTCGGGGTCTCGACTGTATACACTAGTCTAGTAATGGAGTATCGATGCCCAGTCTCGAAACTCCCACGACTAGGGACCACTTTTAAGGATGTGCTTATAGACTACCCAACTCTCACGTATATGATCGCCATCACACTGTTGGTAGTCAAGCAAGATCCTAAGTGCTCTATTAACGTGTAATAGTGATAAGTCACCTGAACCTATATACGACTGATAAAGGAAAACCAGATAACATACTATCATCTCGAGTAAGACTGTGCTACCGGTATAGGTCCTCCTCAATCATTGCAATCACGTACCTGCGATCCAATAATTGACTTTGAGGGCACTATATCCAACAATCTCCCACTTGCACTTAAGGCTAATTATTGCGATGTCGCATACTCACAGCCCGTGTGATACCGAACACCCAACTCCTCTACTTATCAGTTTCACAAAGCTCGTTTGTAAAACTATTGCGTTCGAGGAATAGCCTCAGTGAGTGGATCCGCCCTGATGTTTATTTCTATGTCTCTCTTTATCTCAAGTTTGCGGAGAAATCCATCTCCTGAAATGAGCAATACCTGTCTTAGAATATGTCTGGTTATCTGATGGGACCTAGTTCATAAATGAACTTCAAATACAAACTTCTTAGACTGTATCGTCAACTGAACTTAATCAGTATCCTGCGCCATGCTTCCCTCAGTATCCCTTTGGACCACCTGTCCAAACTACTACCCCTCGTCAGAGAGAAAACTATAACTCTGGCATCCAGGTCACCTTGGAAGCCTGGAATGATAACCGTCTTCCGAAAGAGGCTGTCGTTATCATATCCCTAGAACATCTACTTATGTTCTAAAACTGCTTCCGAATGTTTCTCCAGGATTGGATTAATATCTGAACTTATTGCATCTAGTGCAAAAATAACATCTGGTGTGGTACTTGACATTTCATGGTTGACTCAATTGCCTAAGCAAGTGATATGCCAATAATGCACATCCCTCTCCCCTTTAGTCTGTAAGATACCTTTAGAGAGGGTGACTCTATCACCTGCAGGTACACCACCATGCCAGGAGTTGTCCATTCTAAATACCTTTAGAATACTGTCTAAGTACCCAGATTGGGACACTACCCAAATTTAGATCTAAAACCATAGATCTAGTAACCAGAATGTCTGATATTATATCCAAGCCCTATGTGGAGAAACCACTGTGTGACAACCAAAGTATAACCGACCGTAGTATAGGAATTTCACTTCCTACTATGTGTATGTCATCCATATACCAGGACATCACACCGTACTACCTTCTTAATAGATCCATCCCCTATTCTGATGAAGTCAAACCTATGACTCACATCAAAAATAGATGATCTATCTCCGCTATATCCGCTTTAGTCTATAAATAGACATAAGCTACTTGCCCACTATTCTTCCGCTGCTCCCACTGACTACAACAACCCTCTGGCAGAGTCATATACATGTACACTTCTAAAGCTAGTTTAGAACGACGCTATACTCATCCTCCTGCCGGGTCTCATAGTCTGGAACACCAGTAGTATCAAGTCTGGGTAAACAAGAACCTCCCTGTCACCGTCCTTGAGGATACCAGAGTATCTCTCGGGTGCTTGAGGTTACCCACCATATCTGCGGAGTGGCTAATGGAATGTCAAACCTGATTGAATCTTTAGGTCCCATTAAATTTTCAGTAATCGTTTGTGGTTCTGGAATCACTTCCAGTTCTACCATACTCCCACTACTGTTTTCTGAAAAAAAATCCATTTTACTAAAACTGTGGCGAGTCAAGAACAATATCACTATTGATATTCCAGATGGTAGAAAATCAACCCTCGTCATAGCCCGGGTCAACCCACAAACAGCCGTTACAGAAACGTGCCTTGAGTTATTCAGAGTCTGGTTTTGAGCATAAGCCAGACAACTCCCCGTACCTTAACATCGTTAAGATATGAACCGTTCTATATCCAATATAGAAACAGAGGCACTGATTTAATCGGAACCAGATTCAAATCATGCAGCTGTCTCCAGTGCATGTCAACTAAATGGAGAGAGGCCGATCAGCATTACTCAACTTAGGAATACATCCAGATATTAGTAACCTGAAAGAGAAGCAAGTTCTCATAATCATTACTATCAACTGAATACCTTACACAAGTATCTACATCATCGATCATCTTGAAGAATCCTTATACTTGCAATACCTGGTTCTCTACTTTATTCATATACCTATAACTTCTCAAAACTTGGATCTTGTATTTCTATGAAACACATGTCTAAGAACTAGAGAAGTCATAAGTAAACAGAATACAGTACGAGGACCAACCCCTCTTTCCTAATAGACACTAGACAACATAAAATACTTTGTATAAGTCCGCTGAGTTGAATAACTCAAACCCTGTGCGTCGTAAGTTGAAAACTGTACTATGGTTATGAAGAATTACACCGCTGTTGAAAACTGTACTTTGTACTTACCGCTGTTGAATTACACCGCTGATATAGGTAAATGTCTTGGACATAATTTCAAAAAGTTATATCTCACTTTATAAAAATAAACGTACAGATATATCAATTTGAAATTGGTGCATAACAACGGATATTCAAAACCAAATATTTGTCGTCCGGCAAACACCCAGGCGATTTCCTCAAATATCACCAATTACAACGAATCCCGATATAATGAGGATGATCACCTAATTCCCAATAACTTACTCCCACTCATCATCTGTAAAACCATACAGATATGAGAATCATACCTGGTAAATACATACCCTGGAGCAAGTGTCTAATTGGGAAATCAGTTTTCTATTAATAATACACAGTGAGACCGAAACATGAAAATGTTTTGAAGGGGTATCCTGGTATTCCTAGTAATGCCTCTTCCATTATCCAGATTCATGACTATAACCGTATATTTCTCTGTCATCTCTCCAAATCCCTTTATATGTCTTTAGTCATTACCTTCTGTACACCACCTTTAGGCTAAATGGTTTTCTTCCTTCCCTACCGTTCGACACCAGCTTATGGTTTAGAAGAATACTATACAATAAGCATAACAGGTGTACTCTCCTAATCCTAGGAGCACTCGCAACGCGAGAGAAGGTAAAAATAAAAGATAACTGAATAAACCTTATTCCTATTTCTCCTGAACCAGAATCCATCCCCAAACTGGAAAAAGTTCCTTCAAGTTCGTATATAACCATACGATGGATTATCCAAATAACTATGGATCTTCGTAGTGATACGGAGTGTACTGGAGAAATACAAAGGTGAAGTAGGAGTGGCGATAAAATACTTGGTTTGGTCGTGAATAGCAGTTGAAATTTACTTTACCCTCTTTCTAATCCCTTTACTTGTCTTTACTTATTACCTTCTTTACACCTAACTTACGCTAATCGGTTTTCTTCATTCCCTACCTTTCGGCACCTGCCTATGGTTTGTATGAAGACTATCCAATTAGCGTAATAGGTGTACCGTCCTAATCCAAGGAGCACTCGCAGCCTAAGAGAAGGTAAAAGGAAAAGACAACTGAATAGTCCTATTCATTTTCTCCAGAACCGGAAACCATCCTCGAATCTGGAACAAGTTCCTTCGAGTTCGTATATAACCATACGATGGTTTTATCCAATGGAAGTGGATGTTCGTAGTGATACAAAATGTTCCGGAGAAAAAGGGTAAAAGTAGGAGTGGCAATGAGGTATGCAACTCTGACAATCCAAAAGTCAGTGTTTTTAACAAGGTTCGGTTAACTTGGTCACTGAGTCATAGTCTAGGGTCGGGCCATGGTCGCTGCCAAGAGAGAGAGAAAATAAACACTCTGCGTGCACTCTAACCTAGATCTGAATGGTTATCAATTTATCTAATCAGGAAACCTCCCACTGTATCCTCAAATTCTCCTCTAAACCCGAAAGAAGAATTAGTCAGGATCACCCGAGGAGTAAATCAACTCATCAGTGGGAATTGGGATCCAACTATCATCGCATGATAACCTGATGGAATCCACTCAAGTCATCACACTCCAGAAGGTATGTGCATGCCTGGCAAGTTTCAGTTTCTTTAGAAACTCCCGATATGTGTTTTTACCCCATGCTCTTATGACCTTGACGAAGGCCAACATATCATAAGTCACATGTCAAGTTCTACCCGTCATTATCCAGGTTAATTTGAACCCACCCGTACATACCCTTGACGAAGGCCAAAATAGTAGTACGACTTTCCCAAACTAACGCATCTATCTATGCAACAGAAAAGTAACAAATAGATACCATACACTATGCCTTGACGAAGGCCAACATACATAGCATGAATACTAAGTGCTACCTTTCTGAAATGACGGAGGGCTACGAATGGTTTTTTGGCGAAAAACCTTTAACGTAATGAACATGATATCTTTGAAGGAACCGGATAGCTTTTTATAAAAATATAGTGGCGAAAACCTTATCTAAAGAAGTCACTCCCGCTGAAGGGATCTCGGCTCTTTCCCCGTAGAATGAGGTGCAGGATATTCCAATTGAATACCACGATGCAAAGGAAAAAGTAATCGACTATAGTGAATTTATTACCCTGGCGCAAACTTCTGTCCCAGGGGTCACTCTCGGTGAAGGGATCTCGGCCCTTGCCTCGTCGACTGAGGTGTTGGATATTCATAACCGAATACCACTGTGCAAAACAAAAGAGAACGACCTTGCAATAACAGCTTTTTTTGAAAATTGTTCCAACAACATCGAACAGGTTTGTTTAGCTTGCATTGATCCAAATCAATGCAGTCCCATCAATTGACCACACCAGAAAAGAACGAAAATATGATGTACGTATATGCCATCCGCATTCACCACTGGGTCCCGTCATCACCCGTTAGGTTACTTAACTAACGACAGAGCGGGGACTGGACTAGCGCGGATGTAAAACATATACAACATCTACTAGTATATATATCAATATATAATAATCACTCAAGACGTGATAAAAATGCAACATCACAGAAATGCAATAAGCATCACAGAACAATACAGAGAATCTGGGATCCCCGGGTTTCCTTTGAGCCGCCAGTGAAACCCGACGTTCCCCTGGTCGTGTGGATAGCCTGTGCAATGAAATCCTAGACCCCTACGGGTGCGGCAAGTTACCCGCCAAAACCTGAAGCGAGGCAGCCCCCTTCAACAAATTGAATGGACCACCCAGCACTTCACGGAATCCGGTAACTTGAGCACCCCTCCTTGGGTCAACCTATACCCTCTACGAGTGCGGCGAATAGCCCGCCAATTCTAGAGTAAAGCCCCCTCTGTCTCAAAGCCATGAGATGCGGGCTCGTTGCCATCTAGAACCCGGCTATCCGTGCACCCCACCGCGGGGTAATCCTAGTACAGAAAATAAAAATATATACAACGGGTATATCGACCTCAGCCCGGTCGTGCCCCATAAGAATTGTAAGTCTACGGTAGCACCCCAGCCGTCAATCTGACGCCAAACGCGGAACAAAAACTTTTATAACTGGCGCTATCGCATACAATAAACCGGATCTGCCATTAACGCTAAACTAACAAACTACAAAGTGGGTAGAAAGGCTATACCGAATGATCTGAGTCCTTCGGTCTTTAACCATCATCCCACGCTCCGTTGCGGCTGCTCCGATCTCCTGGCTCCTCGTCGAGGTGGCACCACATCTACGGATCTTTAAACGGGCTCCCGCCTCTATACCGAGACAACTCGGTTATCAAGTCTGCTAAAAGAGATGACCAAGATGAAGTAGAGAACGAGTAGAATACTTTGTCTCAAACACTCTTTGGTTCTCATCACATGAGAGGGTAAGAGTGGAGGTTGAAGAAGATGCTAGGGTTTGGAAATGATGAACTCATGAAACTCAAGAGAGCAAAAGAAAACTCCAACATAATGACTTCTCTCTTTTCCTTCTCTTGTGAATAGATGAATGAGGTTGTTCTCTTTTATCAAAAACCAAAAGAGAAATATCTCCTCAAAAAATCTCTTCACAAAACAAACCTATTTAATGCTATCATGACTCACTTAGTGACTCATTAGCATGAGTCACTAAGGAACATGCTAGAACAAATGAGTCACTAATCATGAATCACCATTTCCAAAATCCAATAATCATTTAAAACAAAATGATTAATCTAAAAAGAAATACATCTTCTAAAATATTCTCTTAACGGATTACGAAAATACCCCTCACCTATATATACATACCTGTATCCGTATTCCGACCGAATACGAATACGAGAGACTAAAATATTCCGACTCAATATAATACATGGATCCGGCTTAAACCAAAGCCCACCAGTATTATCTGCCCGAAATATGACACGTGCGTAAACCCACGTGCATTTTCCGAACCCTGCCATAAAACCATACGGCCTCTACAACGTTTCGCCCGAACTTGGGAAACTATCTGTGGGGGACTCTAATGACTCATCAGTACCCTGGCAGTGGGTTTAACCACAAGCACGTCAGCGGCACTAGCAGTGCGTAACGGCTGCCCATGTACTGACCTCAAGGGAAGCCGATAAGCGAACTCATCCTGGAACCCTACTGAGCCTAACTACCAGTAAATCTCGGGCCTAGGGGGATGGTAACGTCAGACCCCCAATAGCGGTATAAGTCATGTCGGAGTGTAGCCCAGAACACCCTGAGATACTACTGGAGTAACTACCAGTAAATCTCCTGCCTCGACCGAGGGCTTTGTGTAATGGCTCTTCTAGACACAGCGCGATCTCACCCCCAATACCGGGAGAGACGAATCCCCTGCCGATCCGCTCACTTGCCTCCATGTGGCTCGGGACTGTACCCAAAAAAGACCTGTTTGCACGACTCCTTTGAGCCGTGGTAGGGTAGAAATCAAAGCACAGTGGGAACTCACACGAGACAAATGACGACCTCAGGTCGATGAACTAACCTGTACACATGTCACCATGGAACTGCTATCTGACGATAGGTATAAATACCAACTAGCAGGTTCCCGGCGAGTCCTGTCCGGTGTACTCATAACCCAATGAGCACCTGTATACATCTTCGGTGATCCAACTGACACCAGTGGCTTGTGAGACCGGCCACCGCCCCTCGTCGGGGTCTCGACTGTATACACTAGTCTACTCTGGAGTATCGATGCCTTGTCTCGAAACTCCCACGACTAGGGACCACTTTTAAGGATGTGCTTATAGACTACCCAACTCTCACGTATATGATCGCCATCATACTGTTGGTAGTCAAGCAAGATCCTAAGGGCTCTATCAACGTGTAATAGTGATAAGTCACCTGAACCTATACACGACTGATAAAGGCAAACCAGATAACATACTATCATCTCGAGTAAGACTGTGCTACCGGTATAGGTCCTCCTCAATCATTGCAATCACGTACCTGCGATCCAATAATTGACTTTGAGGGCACTATATCCAACAATCTCCCACTTGCACTTAAGGCTAATTATTGCGATGTCGCATACTCACTGCCCGTGTGATACCGAGCACCCAACTCCTTTACTAATCAGTTTCACAAAGCCCGTTTATAAAACTCTTGTGTTCGAGAAATAGCCTCAATGAGTGGATCCGCCCCGATGTTTCTTTCTTTGTCTCTCTTAATCTCAAATTCGCGGAGAAAGCCATCTCCCGAATTGAGTAATACCTGTCTTAGAATATGTCTGGATATCTGATGGGACCTAGTTCATTAATGAACTCCAAATCCAAACTTCTTAGACTGTATCGACAACTGAACCTAATCAGTGTCCAGCACCATGCCTCCCACAGTATCCTCTTAGACCACCTGTCCATAATAGTGCCCCTCGTCAGAGGGAAAACTATAACTCTGACAATCACTCTATCATCCATGTCACCTTTGAAGCCTGGAATGATAACCGTCCCCCGAAGGAGGCTGCCGTCATCAAATCCGTAAAACATGCACTTATGTTCTAAAACTGCTTCCTTATGTTTCTTCAGTATTGGATTAATATAAACTTATCGCATCTTGTGCAAAAACAACATCTGGTGTGGTACTTGACATCTCACGATTGACTCAATTGCCTAAGCAAGTGATCTGCCAATCATGCACATCTCTCTCCCCTTTAGTCTGTAAGACACCTTTAGAGAGGGTGACTCCATCACCTGCAGGTACACCACCATATGCCAGGAATCATCTATTCTAAAATACTATTAGAATACTGTCAAAGTACCCACATTGGGAAACTACCCAAATCTAGATCTAAAACCATAGATCTAGAAACCAGAATGTCTGAATTATATCCATATCCTGTCTGGAGAAACAACTGTGTGACAACCACAGTACAACCGATCGTAGTATAGGAATTTTACTTCCTACTCTGTGTATGTCATCCAAATACCAGGACATCGCACCCTACTACCTTCTCAACAGATCTATCCCTTATTCTGATGAAGTCAAACCCATGACTGTCATATCAAAAATAGATTATCTAACTCCGCTATATCTGCTCTAGTCTATAAATAGACATAAGCTACTTGCCCACAATGCTTCCACTGCTCCCACTGACCACAACAACCCTCTGGAAGAATAATATATACGTGCACTTCTAAAGCTAGTTTAGAACGACGCTATACTTAACCTCCTGCCGGGTCTCATAGCCTGGAACAACAGTAGTGTCAAGTCTGGGTAAGCAAGAACCTCCCTGTCACCGTCCTTGAGGCTATCGGAGTACCTCTCGGGTGCCTGAGGTTACCCACCATATCTGCGGAGTGGCTAATGGAATGTCAAAACTGATTGAATCTTTAGGTCCTATTAAATTTTCCGTAATCGTTTGCGGTTCTGGATTCACTTCCAAATCTACCATACTCCCACTACTGTTTTCTGAAAAAAAAATCCATTTTACTAAAACTGTGGCGAGTCAAGAACAATATCACTATTGATCTTCCAGATAGTAGAAAGTCAACCCTTGACATAGCCCGAGTCAACCCACAAACTGCCATTACAGAAACGTGCCCTGAGTTATCCAGAGTCTGGTTTTAAGCATGAGCCGGACAACTCCCCGTACCTTAACATCGTTAAGATATGAACCATTCTGTATCCAATATAGAAACTTTGGCACTTATTTAATTGGAACCAGATTCTAATCATGCAGCTGTCTCCAGTGCATATCAACTTAATGGAGAGAGGCCAGTCAGCATTGCTCAACTTAGGAACACATCCAATTATGAGCAACATGAAAGAGAAACAAGTTTCTCAAAACCATTACTATCAACTGAATACCAATCACAAGTATCTATATCTTCGATCTCTTTGAAGAATCCCGATACTTGCGACATCTGGTTCTCTACTTTATTCCTATACCCGCAACTTCTCAAAACTTAGACCTTGTATTTCTACGAAACACTTGTCTAAAAACTAGAGAAGTCACAAGTAACCAGAACATAGTATGAGGACCAACCCCTTTGTCTTGATGGACACTGGACAACATACAATACTCTGTATGAGTCCGCTGAGTCGAATAACTCAAAACCTGTGCATCGTAGGTTGAAAACTGTACTTATGGTTAAGAACTACTTCGGTGTTCTATGCTCCTTACCCAATCGTCAACTGATATATGTAAATGTCATGGACATAATTTCAAAAAGTTATATCTCACTTTATGAAAATAAACGTACAGATATATCATTTTGAAATTAGTGCACAACAACGGATACTCAAAACCAAATACATGTCATCCGGCAAAAACCCAGGCGACTTCCTCATATATCACCAATTACAACGAATTCCGATATAATGAGGATGATCACCTTATTCCCAATAACCTACTCCCACTCATCATCTGTAAAACCATACAGATGTGAGAATCAAACCTGGTAAATACATACCCTGGAGTAAGTATCTAATCGGGAAATAGGTTTTCCTTTTAACAATGCACAGTGAAACTGAAACATGAAAATATTTCGTAGGGGTATCCTGGTATTACTAGTAATGCCTCTTCCATTATCCAATTCATGACTTCAACCGTATATTTCTTTGCCATATCTCCAAATCCCTTTATTTGTCTTTATTCACTTCCTTCTGTACACCCCTTTAGGCTAAGTGGTTTTCTTCCTTCCCTACCGTTCGGCACCAGCCTATGGTTTGGAAGAAGACTATCCAGTAAGCATAATAGGTGTACCCTTCTAAACCAAGGTGTAACGCCCCGCTTCCCAAAGTACGCTAAAGTGGGCACGTGACATAGCCAACCATGCTACCTGTGGATAGGAAAAATCCTTCCACAGACACATTACGGCTGTGGAGATATGAAGAACAGGAAAGTAAACTAACTACCTAGTACATGTCCATAAGCCAGAGTAAAAGAATCAAGAGATAACAATATGCGGAAGCCAAAAGATACAATAAATGAAACACCTGGAGTGAAACTACGTACCGACAGGAGCCTCACCGTTCGTCCAACAGCGGCAAAACTCCTAATCAGTCTGCAGCAAGTAAAAGAATCTGGGCCATGCAAAACCCAGACGTCAGCGCGTCAAGTCATCAAGTAATAACATAGTAAACAGGCAATGCGAATATAAACATGAATAAAGCAAGGGTAACAATAATATAAATCAGAGCAGTATAGGGTAGTGTGCAGTGGGTAAACTGGATTGTTCTATCAGGCTCTCTGTTCTAAAGTCTTTGAAACCAAATTGATGAATCATCGATGTAACTCAATAGTATCCCGTACATACCCGGGACCACGGCCACAATATTCTCGGCTGCAGCCGAGACATGCCGCTAGGCACAAAACAGGAATGTGTACACTCGATAGTATCCCGTACATACCCGGGACCACGGCCACAATATTCTCGGCTGAAACCGAGACATGCCGCTAGGCACAAAACAGGAATGTGTACACTCAATACAGGTAGTGAACTGTCGAGTTACAAGTCAGATTTCACCTTTGATTTCCCTATATCCCCAAGTTATATGTGTATGTCAAGTCAGGTATCCAGTAATCAAGAAACTAATGCCAACACAGGATCAGCTAAACAGGTTTGTCTGGATAGACAACAGGAACGGTCCATGAGGACTACATGTTATGTTTGTTGGCATTAGACACAAGATCAGGTAACAGGTAAAGCCATGGTACATCAGGTCAAGCCAGGTAATGTATAAAGCTGTCATGTCATGTCAAGAGTGTACGGTACCATGTCATGTCAAGTAGGAAGTGTAACAGGTCATGTCAGGAAGCACAAAATGTCATGTGGGTGCTCATAATCAAACTAACATAAGCATGTGTATAAATAAACAAGCATGAGTACTATCAGAACAATGAACTGGAACATGTAATATGATATGCAAATAGATATAATTATAAGGATATGGATGCACAGTTATCGATTAGGGTTACATTTATAGTTCCAATATTAATTAGGATGCAATTTATTAAACATGGAGTGTTAATATCATATTATTATGTAGTAATGTGATCTATGGATGCAATTATATGTATCTTAAATGCGATGGATGCAAACAGGTATCCGAAAAGTTATAAAACTATAAAATGGTAATGTGGGATGTACAACTAAGCAATATGTGATATAAATATTGATATAATAATATTAATATGGATATCATATTCAAAGCGATTAATAACTATAAAAGTGGTATTGATTAACCATGCACAAGAAAGTTCCGTTCAGAAATTCAGTATCACCCTAATTTGTAAAATAGCTTAAAAATAACAAACGTTCTCCAAAAGGGACGTGTCTTATACCAAAACAAAGATAATTCAATAAGGTTTTCAGTTTTATAAGTATAAGTATCTCAGGTTGTCCCTACAAAAAGTTATGAACATTCGAAGTTGAAAGTTTGCTGCTGGAATTTCCCTGGACAGCAGTTTGGAGACATTTTCATTTGCATTTACGTTATTTAAACAATTTAATATTTCGTAGATTTATATTATTCTGAGTTATCTTCGTAACGAACTAAAGAACGTATACAAATGATTTTTCTATGATTTATAATAAATTTTATAAGGTAAGGTGTACAGTAAATTTCAGATTTGTCGTATCCGCTTTTTCAACGACGTTTCATGTGTAAACTATAATATTTTCAAATATATAATATTATAAAATGCAGATTATAAACTAATTAAAGATAATAATAAGAAATATTACGACGATATATATTTTAATTGATATGGATGCAGTATAATGTAATCTAGTATGTCACAAGATAAGTTTTCATGATCTAGATTTAATATGATATAAACGGATGCAAACGGAACATCGAAACGTTATAAAATTAAACATGGGGAACTAGATTTAAACTATAGGTATGGTATTTATTTAAATAGGTATAAAATGAATTATATAGCATGTAGCAAGATTAACTTGCCTCGATGGGTCGCGAATCGGGAAAACGGAACGTTAACCGTCGGCGGGGAAAACTCGCGACGGGCGCACGGTTCACGGAATGAACCCAAACGACGAACAAAGGAACCACACGGGTCGGGGTACCTCGCTGGAACGTCGTGAAGCGTCACCGGCACGATGGAATTCCGGCAACAAAAGAACAGTTAAAAAATGAGAAACGAGACATGAAGCAAGAAGAGAAAGAATGATAAAGAGAAGTACAAGAGAATATATGAGAGAGAGAGAGAGAGAAAAAGTGGAGAGAGAGAGAGCGAGAGAGAGAGAAGAGGGACCCATGGGGTTAAAGGGGAGGTTGCGATTGGCTGAGAGAATAAATTGAGAAGGATATAAAAGATTGTAAAAATATTATATGGTTAACTAAATTATATATGATGGTTTAAATATATTAAAATCTGGGATTTTGGCGCAAAGTAAAACATTTCCAAATCGCGCCCGGGTCGGGTCCAAAAATTTGAAATTGAAATAATAGAATTTTAGACGGGATCCAAAATTTAAAATGAAGTATTTTATGATCAAAAAGCATACCCCCAAAACGGACACACGTACGTGTACGTAACCGTCCAAACTCGCCCGTTTCACTGAACGGGACGAGAACACGATGCACGGATGCTACAACAGGGTTAGGGGTGTCAAGCAGGCCAAGATGAATATTTTTAATTTTATTTTAGATGCCAAAAATTGTTATATGAAGAAATTAATTTCCGGGTAGAATTTACAATAATTAACCATCAAGCAAGATAAATGAAATAAGTGCCACACTACGTTCGAACGGTAACTGAAATTAGTAGCATTGGGCTCGGGTGTTACATTATACCCAACTACAAAAAGAATTTCGTCCTCGAAATTCCAAGAATACAAAGATAGATAACTATAAGAAAAGGTGAGGAAACTTCTGCCGGATTTCATCTTCTCGTTCCCAAGTGGACTCTCCATGCGAGTGATTACCCCAAGAAACAAGCACAAGAGGGATTACCTTGTTCTTAAGAACCTTTTCCCTTCGATCCACGATTCCAATCGGTCGCTCCTCAAAAGTAAAGTCTTCTCGTACTGTTAGCTCCGAATGATCCAATACGTGTGTTTCATCTCGAACATACCTACGGAGTTGAGATACGTGAAACACATCGTGCACATTCACCAAGGACCGCGGTAACGCCAAACGATACGCTACCTCACCAGCACGCTCCAAGATCTCAAAGGGTCCAACGAATTGAGGACTAAGCTTTCCTCGACTTCCAAAACGAATCACCCCTCTAGTCGGTGATATCTTCAAGAATACCAAATCATCCACGGCGAACTCTAGAGGTCTTCTTGACGTATCTGCCCAACTCTTCTGTCGGTCTTGTGCTGCCTTCATATGATTTCTGATAGGGTTAACCTTCTCATTGTTAGTTATATGTATGCCCTAGAGGCCATTACTGTACATTGGATGTGCATTGTAGTGGATGCTAGGATATATATAGGGAGGACTTTCTTGCTCGACATGATAGTATGCTATCTGGTTGCTCTTTACCTTAACGTGTATACTGATTGTCTCTCTGTTACATGTTGGTAAAGCCCTTAGGATGTGTGCTTGACTACCTGGACTATGATGCGGATCATACTAGTGGGGACACGGTAGTCCATAAGTACATCCTTCAAAGTCCCTAGTCGTGGGTGTATCGAGACGGGGCATCGATATACCAGAGTAGACTAGCGTATACCTTCTCGACCCATACAGATGGGCGATGGATGATCCCATATCCATCGGTGTTTGACATCAGAGATGATATACGGGTGCTCAGTAGAGACTGGGTACACTGGACGGACTCGTCGAGAACTCCCAGATGGTATTATACCTCACGTCAGATGGCAGTTCTCTGGTGACACTGGTACAGAGTAGTCTGTTGACCCGAGATCGTCATAGAGTCTTGTGTGGTTCCCACTGTGCTCTGATACCACTGTAGGGTTCCTAGGCACTCTAGAGAGGTCTCACAAGGCATCAAACATGCCATTTTCAAAAAATCTAGGTGCCGAGAGACCCGACTACGGATCGTTTGCTAGAAAACTAGGCGAAAAATAATCTAGTTAACACTTAACTACAAGATACGGAAATACAACCTTTGTAGATCCGGTCCTCCACCTCCACGGCTCCGAGATGAGGTCCTCTCCGCTGTCCAAATCGAATCCGGGCTCTAGCGTCGACTTCATCGGAGAATAGGCGAGCTAGGTCGTCGATGTCCATGCCGAAGATGATCTACGTCGAGGCATCGCTAGATCAAGCTCACAACTTCACCAAGTCATGAAACTTGTGAAGTAAACACACTCTACTACTTGGCAAGAGGTAGAGGATGAAGAAATAGGAAGTGGGTTAACTTTAGAATTGGATTTCACACTCAAAAACATCAATCACCATTGATGAGGTAATCTTTTCTTCACTTGAAGCAAGGAAGAAGAAGAAGAATAATATGATAAGTTAATTAAAAAAGAAAAGAATAATCCATTCTTATCATAACACTAACCATGGTAATGTGTAGAGAATAAATCATGGTTAAATGGGATGGTTAGGGTTAAGCATGAGACAAAATGGTTGCTAAAGTCAAAGTCTTCATGAAGCTTCAACAAGCTTCCAAATAAAGCCACCATTTTGCATTATGCTTATCATTTTCCAATAATGAATAAACAAATAAATAAATAGATATGAAAATGAAAACCCTAACCATTACATAACCATGGTTTAAACTTTACACAAAACACAAGTTAGCATGCATCATCAAACATGATACATACAAGTGCACAAAAGTATATCGCATATACAATGCGCACATCCGAGTGAGAAAATCCATCTTAAGTGAACCAATACTAGTTAATGCAAAGTAATATATCAAATATATAATTATACATTAAATCATTAAATCAACACTTGATTTAACGATCCGGTCATACCGCATATAACCGACCAGTATCCTATGTATCGGCTTATCGAATCAACCTTTGATTCGATAACTAGGGTATATCGCATATAACCTAATCGATACATTCATCGCGAGAATGGAATACGGTATCACATACACGCATTATTCTCGGTCCCGCACATATCTCATATGCGCTCCTATTTCGTTTCGCTTAAGCCAGGAAACCTCTGTGTAGGACTCTAAAGACTCGTCAATACGCCGGCAGCAGGCGATGATCATATCAAACACCCACAAGCCGCAAGCGGTCTGCTAAACGTAACGGCCACCCGGGTATTGAGCGATCTGAAGATCGACGAGCAAGCCCGCTCACACTCCAGTGAATCCGACCAGTAACACTACCGTACAGTCCGGTCTGATCGTCTGATATGTCGCATATCTCGCCAAGGGGTGGTAAACGTCAGACCCCAATAGCTCGATAAGTCGTGTCGATATGAGGTCTATAACAATTCGAGAAACTACTGGTAGCGGTGTTCCGCCTTGGTGCACTTCGTCGACGGCGTCGGGGGTGCGGCCGCCTACTGAAGTTTGCGACGAGTATTCGATCAGGATGTCGGGAATCTTGTTGAATTACCCGACTTGATATTGAAAAGTGTTTTCGATAATGAGACTAAAATGCGGGGTTTATAATTGTTAGGCATGCGATGTCTAAGGAATTCATTTGGTCAGGCATGCGATGTCTGAGGTGGTTGCGGATTCCAACTGTTGTAGTTTTTCACTTTCTTTTCTGTGACCGTAAGTGTAATATGTGATATCGCCGGTTTCGTTGCTATATGTCAACGACAATTGGGATGCGCATATTTACTTACGTTGATGACATGTGATGTTATGTGTTGCTGGATATGTTATATTGGATCGTCGTGTTCGAATAGCCGGGGGTTTTTATGTCAGATGAGTGTTTTTCATTTTCATTCATGTAAAAACTTGTATGTAATATTCTTTTATTGGGGCGCTTCCAGGTTGCGGGAGTTGTCACCGTTTGTATATTATTTACTTTTCCGCACTAGGATAGACCCAAGGAGGAGGGCACAAGTAACCGGGTTCTGGAGTCCAGTGGGAGACCAACTCGAGGAGTTGAGTCCGGGTCTCCTAACTCCAGAATTGGTAGGGTTGCTTGCCGCTCTCGTAGGGGTCTAGGGGTGTGGGTTTGGCTATTCATCACGACCGTGGAATCCGTGTTTTATACTGGCTCGTATTGAAAACACGGACGTCCTAGTATATCCAATATTTCATATGATTCTTCTGCTGCGATATCTGTGATGTGATCATGTGATGTTCTGTGATAGATACAGTATATAGTATATATGATATATTATATAGATGTTACTTATGTTTTACACCCGCGCTAGCCCTGCCCCGCTCTGCCGTTAGTTACCTAACCTAACGGTGCACGAGGGGACATCGAGGCGAATGCGGATGGCATAAGTGTACGTCGTATTTATCTGTGATGATTAGGTATTTAAATGATGGGACTTCATTAATGTGATTAATGAAATAAAAGAAACCTAAGATGTTGTAGAATAGAATTTCAAAATAAAACAGGTAGCTACAGTTCTTGCTTTGCACAGCGGTATATATGATATATCCTGCACCTTATTCGATGAGGAAAGGACCGAGATCCCTTCACCGGGAGTGACTCCTTTAGCAATAACTGGCAGATGCTACACCCCTCGGTTTGTCTTTTGATTGCTTTTAAGTGTTTTTGCTTTGCACAGTGATATATACGATATATCCCGCACCTCATTCGACGAGGAAAGAACCGACGATCCCTTCACCGGGAGTGACTCCTTTAGCAAAACTAGAAAAGCTTCAAAAACACTCCATTTTTAAAATCATTTGATTCTACAATGATATCAAGTTCATTACGCAATAGGTTTTCAGAAAAACCTGTCGTAGCCCTCCGTCATTTCAGATATGTACTGGTTAGTATTCGTGCTGCGTTTGTTGACCTCTGTCAAGGCGCAGTGTGCGGTAGCTGATTAGTGCTTATCTGCATAAGCATATGATGTGATTGATTTAGGGTAGTCGTGCGACCTTGTTGACCTCTGTCAAGGGTCGTGCGGGTGGGTTTACTTCAATCAGGAAATGACGGGTTGAACTTGACTAGCAGCCTATGGTTTGTTGACCTCTGTCAAGGTCATAGGACGTTAGGAGCAAAATATTATCGGGAATTTCAAGTGTTGAAATTTGCAATGAGATTGCATACCTTCTATGAGATAGTTGGATCCCGATACCCGCTGCGAGTAAGAGTTACTCCTGGGAGAGTTTTATACATTACAATTAGCCGATCAAGTAGGTGTCTAGAAAGGTGTTAACGAGGTTACGCCTCTGGAAAAACGAGGTTTACATTAATTAGGTTCGTGCGAAAGCACGGGGGACCTCCCTCAAAGTACCGACACTGGCCTGGCTGAAAGATTGGCGAACTTGTAGTGTGTAATTAATCCCGGCTAGTCTTTCCTTTTAGGGTTTGAAGGAAGATTTGATAAAAAGCAGTGGGAGCCATCCTGATTAGATAAAATAATAACCAATCTATTCTTGCAAGAGCGCACGCTGAGTGTTTACTTCTCTCTCTCTCCAGGTAGCGACCATATCACGCCTTAATCAAGATAATAATACGGAATATTGACCGAACCCGCTTGTTTTACTGAGCTGGGGAACGTTGGTCCCGCTCCAACTTATAATTGTTATAAGACAGAGCAGGAAATTGGGGAATACCAGAATTCCCGTGCCGCCCAAACGAAGAAAGTGCATGCTGATGCATCATCTTCGGGTGTGTTCATTATACAGAACTGTTTCTCAGTATCCTTTACGTCCTGGGCATGTGATACCAGATCAGGATCCCACATATGTAATCTCTTACATAGGGCTACAGAAAGGTAGAGAACTGAGAACGGGTGATAAGTTTCATGAGGCAGAAAATGGGGCAAGTGTTGCAGCCAAGTCTGTTGGTCACTGTCACCCTGTATTACCAATACATTGATTCTGAACGAATGTTATTAGATACCGAACCTGATATACAAAATCATATCAGTCTCTTTATTAGTAAAGAAAGGATATAATTTTTTATTGATGGATAATGTTTTGAACATTTCCTATATCAAAAGTTGATCGGTTCAGGCACGTTATCTAAAAGCGTTGATGTTCTAAATCAAACTACAGTTCTTAGTATACAGAACACACACAAGAGGAAGAGTTCAGAAATGAACGAATCCTTCTTGAGGTATTGTAGACTAGGTCAGATCAATGTGACCCGACTAGCTAGAGTTACATAAAGATGCATATTTAAATTAGTTTGAATTTACATCTTGTGAAACTCGCCAGTCATGTCACAAAGATATGATGACCATAGCTCCGTTTACTGGAAACAGAGAAAGAGTTAGTGAACTCTTAGGATTGATACATGTTGATGTATGTAAGGTCCCATGTCTACACATGCCAAGACTGGTTCTTTGTACTTCGTTACATTCTCTGATAATCTCTCGAGATTCAGACATATGTTCCTGTTGAAACACAAGTCCGAACCTTTTGAGATATTCACAGAATATAAGTTAGAAGAAGAGAACCAATACGGGTATAAGTATTATGTCCTATGATAAGATCAAGGAGGAGAATACTTGTGCATAGAATTCCTGGACTATTCTAAAGGAGAATGAGATTCTCTCTCAGCATTACTCCTCCGTATACACCATAGCACGATGGTATATCGGGGCGGAGCAATCACACCCTATATGATATGGTGTGCTCTATGATGAGTAATACTGAGTTACCTATTTCCTTTTGGGTGTTATGCGCTTGAGAAGCTGCATACCTATTGAATAGGGTTCGAATCAAATCAATGCCTACCACTTCATATGTGATATGGAAAGGGAAGAGCCCATATCTTAAGTTAGTTAAGATTTGGGTTGTCCGGGCTATGTTTAAAAGCAAAATCCGGACAAGTCCGAGGTAAGGTCTGTAATGTAGAACTGGAAATGTTCCAGCTATACAAACTACAGCACATGATTTGATAGAACCAAAGGATTCAGTAGATTCCAACGAACCTCAGCCTCTCCGCCGATCTAGTAGGGTTCCTCACCCACCTGAGAGATACTTCGGTTTCTCTATGACAGTGGGAGCGAGGATTACATCATGAGATGATGACCCAACTAGTTTCGTGCTGGCCATCAGGAGTGAGACTCTGTAAGAATGGCTGGATGTTTATCGATCTGAGATGGAATCCTTATACACCAACAAAGTATGGACTTTGGTTGCTATATCTGAAAGGTTAAATCCCCATCAGGAGCAAGTATATCTTGAGAAGATTACTTGGTGTAGATGGAAAAGTTGAGACTTTCAAAGCTAGAATTGTTAAAGGTTTTCGTCATCGACCAGGCATGGATAATGATGAAACCTTTTCCAGTAGCTATGCTTAAGTCCATCCAGATCCTACTTGCCACGGCTACATACCATAACTACGATATCTGGTGGTTGGGTGTCATGACTGCTTTTCTAAATGATGATTTAGAAGAGAGCGTCTATAAGTACACAGCCAGAGGGCTTCGTAGACAGTGGGAGCAGCGGAAACGTGTGCAAGATGCTTTATTTGATAAAGCAGGCATCGCGGAATTGGAACATCTGTTTTGATGAATTAGTCAAACAGTTTGATATCATCAAAATGGTAGATGAACCTTGTATAAACAAAAGGGTAGTAGGGAGTATGGTGACGATCCTCGTAGAGTACGTGGATGACATACTCTTGATAGGGAAGGAGTTTCCTATGCTACGCTCGGTCAATCTCCGCTTATCACAATAATTCTCCATATAGGATCAAAGTGATACCTCCTAAATCCTGGGTTTTGGATCTATGAGATAGATCTAATTGGATGTTAGGATTCTCACTAGTTGTAGCGAGATGGTATCAATCGATCCTGGGGAGAATCACTGGAAGGGTTCCAGGGTGATAATGACGACTGAATGTCAGTCACAGGCATTGTCTTTACCCTCAATCGAGGGACGGTACGTTGGAAGAGTTCCAAGCTAGATACCGTGACATACTAGACGATAAAGGCAGGATACATCGCTACTTAAGATGCTACCAAAGAGGCTGTTTGGATGTATAATGGTTCATGAGATGAACTACGTTCCTCCCATTGTGTGACAATGGAGTTGTGGCTTATGCCAAGGAACGCCGGTCCCATCAGTGATCCAGACTTATTCTAAGGCAGTATCGCCTGATCATGGAGATAGTTGATCTCTAGGGTGATCGAGGTTAGGAGAGTAGACTCAGAGGACAACACAGCGGATCCACTCACAAAGGCCTTTTCCCAGAGAGAGATTTTTATGGGATGGTTGAGTATGAGATACTGCAACCACTGCTACAGATGGCCCTAGTGCAAGTGGGAGATTGTTAGTTATATGTATGCCCTAGAGGCCATTACTGTACATTGGATGTGCATTGTAGTGGATGCTAGGATATATATAGGGAGGACTTTCTTGCTCGACATGATAGTATGCTATCTGGTTGCTCTTTACCTTAACGTGTATACTGATTGTCTCTCTGTTACATGTTGGTAAAGCCCTTAGGATGTGTGCTTGACTACCTGGACTATGATGCGGATCATACTAGTGGGGACACGGTAGTCCATAAGTACATCCTTCAAAGTCCCTAGTCGTGGGTGTATCAAGACGGGGCATCGATATACCAGAGTAGACTAGCGTATACCTTCTCGACCCATACAGATGGGCGATGGATGATCCCATATCCATCGGTGTTTGACATCAGAGATGATATACGGGTGCTCAGTAGAGACTGGGTACACTGGACGGACTCGCCGAGAACTCCCAGATGGTATTATACCTCACGTCAGATGGCAGTTCTCTGGTGACACTGGTACAGAGTAGTCTGTTGACCCAAGATCGTCATAGAGTCTTGTGTGGTTCCCACTGTGCTTTGATTTCCATCTTACCACGTCCAAGAGGGCGTGCAAAACGGTGGTTTTTGGGTACAGTCCCGAGTCACATGGAGGCAATGAGCGATAGGAGGGGATTCGTCTCTCCCGGTATAGGGGGTAGATGTTGCGCTGTGTTCGATTGGCTATAACAGGAAATCCCTGGCCAGGGTTGCTGAGATTTACTGGTAAGTGTTACCAGTAGTTTCTCGAATTGTTATAGACCTCATATCGACACGACTTATCGAGCTATTGGGGTCTGACGTTTACCACCCCTAGGCGAGATATGCGACATATCAGACGATCAGACCGGACTGTATAGTAGTGTTACTGGTCGGATTCACTGGAGTGTGAGCGGGCTTGCTCGTCGATCTTCAGATCGCTCAATACCCGGGTGGCCGTTACGTTTAGCAGACCGCTTGCGGCTTGTGGGTGTTTGATATGATCATCGCCTGCTGCCGGCATATTGACGAGTCTTTAGAGTCCTACACAGAGGTTTCCTGGCTCAAGCGAAACGAAATAGGAGCGCATATGAGATATGTGCGGGACCGAGAATAATGCGTGTATGTGATACCGTATTCC
Source organism: Agapanthus africanus (assembly GCA_030015575.1). Lineage (NCBI taxonomy): Eukaryota > Viridiplantae > Streptophyta > Magnoliopsida > Asparagales > Amaryllidaceae > Agapanthus > Agapanthus africanus. The sequence goes on along the minus strand of JASDDO010000019.1, from coordinate 604,419,714 downwards.
ATTCTCGCGATGAATGTATCGATTAGGTTATATGCGATATACCCTAGTTATCGAATCAAAGGTTGATTCGATAAGCCGATACATAGGATACTGGTCGGTTATATGCGGTATGACCGGATCGTTAAATCAAGTGTTGATTTAATGATTTAATGTATAATTATATATTTGATATATTACTTTGCATTAACTAGTATTGGTTCACTTAAGATGGATTTTCTCACTCGGATGTGCGCATTGTATATGCGATATACTTTTGTGCACTTGTATGTATCATGTTTGATGATGCATGCTAACTTGTGTTTTGTGTAAAGTTTAAACCATGGTTATGTAATGGTTAGGGTTTTCATTTTCATATCTATTTATTTATTTGTTTATTCATTATTGGAAAATGATAAGCATAATGCAAAACGGTGGCTTTATTTGGAAGCTTGTTGAAGCTTCATGAAGACTTTGACTTTAGCAACCATTTTGTCTCATGCTTAACCCTAACCATCCCATTTAACCATGATTTATTCTCTACACATTACCATGGTTAGTGTTATGATAAGAATGGATTATTCTTTTCTTTTTTAATTAACTTATCATATTATTCTTCTTCTTCTTCCTTGCTTCAAGTGAAGAAAAGATTACCTCATCAATGGTGATTGATGTTTTTGAGTGTGAAATCCAATTCTAAAGTTAACCCACTTCCTATTTCTTCATCCTCTACCTCTTGCCAAGTAGTAGAGTGTGTTTACTTCACAAGTTTCATGACTTGGTGAAGTTGTGAGCTTGATCTAGCGATGCCTCGACGTAGATCATCTTCGGCATGGACATCGACGACCTAGCTCGCCTATTCTCCGATGAAGTCGACGCTAGAGCCCGGATTCGATTTGGACAGCGGAGAGGACCTCATCTCGGAGCCGTGGAGGTGGAGGACCGGATCTACAAAGGTTGTATTTCCGTATCTTGTAGTTAAGTGTTAACTAGATTATTTTTCGCCTAGTTTTCTAGCAAACGATCCGTAGTCGGGTCTCTCGGCACCTAGATTTTTTGAAAATGGCATGTTCGATGCCTTGTGAGACCTCTCTAGAGTGCCTAGGAACCCTACACTCAACTATCTGCACAACCAAATCTGGTCCCAATAATCTTTGTTCACCGACATCGTCCCAACAAACAGGTGAACGGCATTTACGATCATACACAGCTTCAAATGGAGCCATCTGAATAGTTGCCTGAAAACTATTGTTGTAAGACAACTCTACCAAAAGTAGATGATCCTCCCAAGACCCCTTGAAGTCCAACCTGCATGCTCTCAACGTATCCTCAAGAGTTTGGATCGTTCTCTCCGACTGACCATCAGTTTGAGGATGATAAGCTGTGCTAAACTTCAATCGAGTCCCCAAACTTTCCTGTAGACTCCGCCAAAAGTGTGATAAGAACCGAGTGTCCCGATCGGACACGATGCTCACCGGTACTCCATGCAATCTTACAATCTCTTGCATGTACCGCTCTGCCAAAGTCTCTGTTGATTGACCAACCCGAAAAGGAATAAAATGAGCTGCCTTGGTCAATCGGTCAACAATCACCCATATAGCATGGTTGCCTTTTGGACTTCGCGGTAAAGCCGTCACGAATTCCATGGTTATATATTCCCACTTCCACTGAGGAATCGGAAGTGGTTGCAATAAACCAGCAACCCTTTGATGTTCAGCCTTAACTTGCTGACACACCAAGTGTAGGGTTCCTAGGCACTCTCAAGAGGTCTCACAAGGCATCAACCATGCCAATTTCAAATTTTACAAGTGCCGAGAAACCCTAATACGGATCGTTAACTAGAATTTTAGGCGAAAAACGAATCTAGTTAACAACTTAACTAAAGATAAGAAGCTACAACCTTTGTAGATCCGGTTCTCCACTTCCTTAACTCCATGTAGACGTCCTCTCGCTGTCCGTCTCGAATCCTGGACTCAAGCATCGGCTTCATCGAAGAAATGGGCGGGCAAGGTCGTCGGCTTCGTGCCGAAGATGATCTACGTCGAGGTTACACAAGATCAAGCTCCAACTTCACCAAGTTGTGAAACTTGTGAAGTAAACACCCTATACTACTTGGCAAGAGGTAGAGGATGAAGAAATAGGAGGTGGGTTCACTTTAGAATTTGATTTCTCTCACTTTTGCTCAAGTTGCCATTGATGGACTTAAGCTTTTCTTGAAGAAGAAGATGATGAAGAAGAAGAAAGAATATGATAAGTATTTTTTCAAATTGAAAAGTAAATGAATACTTATCATATACTAACTAGGGTAGAGTGTAGAGAATAGACCATGGTTACTTGGATGGGTTAGGGTTAAGCATGAAGACAAGAATGGTTAAGAAGTCAAAGCTTCATGAAGCTTCAACTAGAAACAAATAAAGCCACCATTCTTATCTAAATCATTTCCAAATAAATAAATGAACAAATAAATAAATAAATGAATATGCAAAACCCTAATCATCAAATTAACCATGGTTTAATTCTATACACTTAACTAAATGATCAAGTATCATCAAACATGATACAAATATGTGCACAAAAGTATATCACATATACTTCTTGCACATCAAGTGAGAAAATCCATATAAAGTGAACTAATACTAGCTAATGCAAAGTAACATATCAAATATATAATTATACATTAAATCATTAAATCAACACTTGATTTAACGATCCGGTCATATCGCATATAACCGACTAGTATCCTATGTATCGGCTTATCGAATCAATCCTTGATTCGATATCTAGGTTATATCGAATATAACCAATCGATACATCCATCGCGAGAATGAAATACAGTATCACATACACACATTATTCTCGGTCCTGCACATATCTCATATGCGCTCCTATTTCGTTTCGCTTGAGCCAGGAAACCTCTGTGTAGGACTCTAAAGACTCGACAATACGCCGGTAGCAGATGATGATCATATCAAGCACCCACAAGCCGCAAGCGGTCTTCTAAACGTAACGGCCATCCGGGTATTGATCGATCAGAAGATCGACAAGCTAGCCCGCTCACTTTCCTATGAATCCAACCAGTAACACTTACCGTACAGTCCAGTCTGCTCGTCTGATATGTCGCATATCAAGTCTAGGGGTGGTAAACATCAGACCCCAATAACCGATAAGTCGTGCCGATGTGAGGCTCATAACGGGTCAAGAAACTACTGGTAACACTTACCAGCAAATCTCTGATCAGCCCTGGCCAGGGACTTCCCTGTTACGGCCAATCGAGCACAGCGCAACATCAACCCCCAATACCGAGAGAGACGAAACCCCTCCTATCGCTCATTGCCTCCATGTGACTCGGGACTGTACCCAAAGACCACCGTTTTGCACGCCCTCATGGACATGGTAAGGTGGAGATCAAAGCACAGTGGGAATCATACAAGACTCTATGACGATCTCGGGTCTACAGACTAACCTGCACAAGTGTCACCTGAGAACTGCCATCTGACGTGAGGTATAATACCATCTGGGAGTTCTCGGTGAGTCCGTCCAGTGTACCCAGTCTCCACTGAGCACCCGTACACCATCTCTGATGTCAAACACCAATGGATATGGGATCATCCATCGCCAATCTCATGGGGCGAGAAGCGTATACGCTAGTCTACACTGGTATATCGATGCCCCGTCTCGATACACCCACGACTAGGGACCTTGAAGGATGTACTTATGGACTACCATGTCCCCACTAGTATGATCTGCATCATAGTCCAGGTAGTCAAGTACACATCCCAAGGGCTTTACCAACATGTAACTATAAGACAATTTAAAGAGACAAGTGTACATGTTAAGATAAAGAGCAACCAGATAGCATACTATCATATCGAGCAAGAAAGTCATCTCTATATATGTCCAAGTATCCAATAATATACATCATCTGTACAATACTGGCCTCTAGGGCATACATACAACTAACAATCTCCCCCTTGCACTAGGGCCAGCTGCTGTAGTATCGCATACCGAGTATCCCGAAGAGTCTCTCAAACTGTATATGGGGAATGGCCTTCGTGAGTGGATCTGCCGTGTTGTTCCTCGTGTCAACCCTCCTGACCTCGATCTCCCGGCGATCAACTATCTCCCGGATCAGGTGATACCGCCTCAGAATTTGCCTGGATCGCTGATGGGACCTGGGTTCCTTGGCCAAAGCCACTGCTCCATTGTTATCGCAATACAAAGGTATTGGATGCTCAATGGATGGAACCACACCAAGTTCAGTAATGAACTTCTTGATCCAGACAGCCTCTTTAGCAGCATCGTTGGCAGCGATGTATTCAGCCTCCATCGTCGAGTCTGCCACGGTTTCCTGCTTGGAACTCTTCCAGCTAACCGCCCCTCCGTAAAGGGTAAAGACAAAACCCGACTGTGACTTAGAGTCGTCCTTATCACTCTGGAAGCTCGAATGGTTTAAACTTGCTATATTGTGATGTTTGTAAATGCTAGTTTGGTAAAAAAAGTTGTAGTTTGGTGCTAAAATGATATATGCTGCTTACTAGATTTCGGTAAGTTTTGGCGTGGGTTTCTTTGAACGTTGCGACATTATTTATATTAGATTCCACGTTTATTATTGTGTTGTGAATGCGCGATCGGTACGATCAGGGTCTAGGCTTGGTAGTTGTGTTGCTTTGCATTCCTAGTTAGGGTCGTGCCGATGTCGTTCGTGTCTTTGTGTAGCTTTTGCTCTTGAGTTGGTTTCGTAGTGTCGCTACGCGCGTTAGCCACAATACGAACAATTGAGAGTAAGTTTTGTGTTGTCGCGTTGGTCAGCGTAGTTTGTACGTGTTTTGGGTCTATTGCTAATATATACATGTTATATTGTTTTATGTTATAGGTTCGCAAGAGGAGACTTCGGGCGCTGCGAAGAAGGGGAAACAGGTGGTAGGTTTTACTTAGCCAGGAGCGTTGGTGAGTAGATTTAACATCTACAGGGGAATCGCCCGCATGGCGTTATACGTCTGGGCTAGAGATGTTATGAATTGTCGCATATTCTATTTCATATATAGAGTTGCGCATACACATTATTGCTTAGTTATTTGTTGTGCTTGGACTTGTACCTTTAGGACACTGGACTATTATTGACGGCTCATTTTGCACGAGCACAGATTGTATGCCGCACACACCGTCAATAATTGCCACGACACCCATAACACACATACCTATATGATATTGTTTGATTAGGGACATTGAGACATTGATTCATAATTCTTTATGCATATGACATATAGCATACCTGTATACCTACATACTTACACATATGCCTTGACATGCTTACATGCTAGTTACCTGTATACCTATAGGGTATTGTACCATTAGCGATAGGTACATACACACATAATGACATGGCTACATGTATACCTTGCATACATACTCACACTTATACCTGGAGGGTATATTACATCATTACTGATAGGTAGCTATATATGTTGGATATATGTATGCCCTAGAGGCCATTATGTGATAGTGGATATATCTATACATGTATATATATTCGGTATGCATTCTTGCTCGACATGATAGTATGCTATCTGGTTCTTCTTTATCTGACATGATGATCTGATCATGCTTTTATTCATTCATACATGCTGATAAAGCCCTGAGGATATCGGCTTGACTACTCTGATTATGATGGAGATCATACTAGTGGGACATCTGTAGTCTATAAGCATATCCTGGAAAGTCCCTAGTCGTAGGTATATCGAGACGGAGCATTGATATACCAGTGTAGACTAGCGTATATGATACTAGACCCATACGATGGGCGATGGATGTTCCCACATTCATCGATGTTTGACATCAAGATCATATACGGGTGCTCAGTGCTGACTGGGTACACTGGACGGACTCACCGAGAACTCCTATATGGAATTATATCTATCGTCGGATAGCAGTTCTTAGGTGACACTGGTACAGGTTAGTCTGTAGACCCGAGATCGTCATGGAGTCTTGTGTGTTCTCCCACAGTACTTTGATTGCCACCCTACCACGGCTCTACTGAGTCGTGCAAACAGGTGGCCGTTGGGTACAGTCCCGAGACACACGAAGGCAATGAGCGATAGGAGGGGTTTCGTCTCTCCCGGTATTGGGAGTTGATGCTGTACTGTGCCCGACTGGTTATATCAGTAAGTCCCTGGCCAGGGCTGCTGAGATTTGCTGATAAGTGTTATCAGTAGTTTCTCGATCTGTTATAGACCATTCACCAACACGACTTATTGAGTTATTAGGGTCGACGTGACCATCCCTAGGCACGATATGCAGCATATCTGACGAAGAGACCGGACTGTACGGTAGTGTTGCCGGTTGGCTCGACGGGAGTTGTAGCAGGTTCGCTTGTTTTCTTCTGATCGCTCAATACCCGGGTGGCCGTTACGTTTAGCTGACCGCTTGCGGCTTGAGGGTACCTGATATGATCATCACCCTCTGCCGGCGTATTGACGAGTCTTAGAGTCCCACACAGGAGTTACCTAGTCCAGGCGAAACGTTGTGGTGCGCGTATGCGATATGCGCATGGATCCGATTAAAATGCGCGTATATGATACCGTACATTGATCGGACGGCTTGCTTTTGGTGGGGTCATATGTGATATGGCCGGATTGATAAATCAAGTGTTGATTTATCATTTAACCATTAGTTTTCTCACTTAAAACCTTTTCTTGGATGATGGATGTGTGCATGCATGTATGTTTTTCTTTCTTTCTTTCTTGCTAGTTTCATGCACATATGGATGTGCATACATACATACATACATACACCCATCTATCATGGTTGTTTACACATGGAAATGGTGGCAATATGAGACTCACACCATGGATAAATCTTTTGTTTTTTATTTGATTTAAGGTTTAAAACAAAATGGAAAAAGGAAAGGATAATCTTTACTTGCTTCTACACTCTTCCTTAACCTAACCATTCTCACCTACCCTTAACCTTAGATTAACCTTTCCTTACATGGTTTAAACCCTAATTAAATACCAACCAAGAGATTTAACCATGGTTTGAAGTGAGAAGGAATAAAATATAAAAGGATATATTTCATTTCTTTTCTTATGCTTATCATATTGTCACCTCTTGTTAAAATATTGCCACCATCTTCTTCCTCCTTCATATTTGCTCTCTAGTTTCTTCTAGTGAGTAATACACACATAAAGAAAGGGTTTTGAAGTGAGAATCTTAACCACAACTTCATTCTACACAAGTTTAGCCAACTTGTTTAGAGTGTTCTCTTCGGTTTTACGAAGTTGCGAGCTTGGACGGGGAACTCCGGGCGGATCGTCGTGGACGCGAGAGGACTTCAAGAGGACCTCCATTCAACACCCAAGAGACCAAGGAGTCCTGCAAAAGGGAGCTACAAAGGTTGTAGTCTCGAAACCCTAACTTTATAAGTCTTAAGTTTCGAAACCCTAATTTTCTAGGATCGATTCCTTTGCATGCTTGTTTAGCACCATCAAAATCCAAACTTTGGGACATGTGATGCTTCAAAACTCATTATAGGGTGCTAGACAAACATAACATTGGTATCAGAGCCGACCTAGAACATTAGGCGACGCTTTTACGAAGTAAAAATCCCGATCGGACAAAAATACGACGTTTTTGGACTCTCTCTGGACAAATTTTAAAATCTGATGTTTTTCAGAATTAAAAATACTTAAAAAATACAGCAGGGAAAACTAAGAATTATGGTGAAATACGATGACATGAACAGTTCATATGGCCGTGGAACCGCGGCAATTCCTTGCTTAGGCCGCGGATCCACGGCCGTATAGTGGTATCATTGCATGAAAATTGCACTATAATTCTTATTTCTGCTTGTAAAGTGTTTTAGGTATGTTTAATCTGAATATAGTACTGCATTTTCTGGAGATGGTTTTGGACGCATAGATTCGATCGGTATTTTCATTTCGTAGTTTTTCGGGGTAAAGTAGAAAGTATTGAAGTGTTTGAACGAGTATCATTTGCTCACTATTCACGGGGTTTAAATACTTTGGAGATACGTACAAGTCTTTTTATGGTGGTTCCTCTAGAAGACAACAAACCTTAACTCGATTATGTGACCGTCTTGAACTGCCCTTTGAACCTTAGGGTTTGGGGCAGTACGGCATGCCACATGTGAGGCGTTGGCTTGACCCTTCTACGGCTGGACCGCTACTACTGTGTCACACTCCGGATTTTTGAACCCTGCTCAAGTGTTGAGCTTTAGTGAATCTTGAGTACTTGATCGTTTGTTCGAAAAACTTTAATACTGTCTGTTTATCTGGAATGTGATACAATATGTGGAATTCATAAAGTTTAGGCATGAAATATGAAATATGTGATATTTCGCATTTATGATGTCTAAAGAGAATGTGGATTCCAAATATTGTAGTTTTACACTTTCTTTTCTGTGACCGTAAGTGTAGTATGTATGATATCGCTGGTTTCGTTGCTATACATCAACGACAATTGGGGTATGCATACTTACTTACGTTGATGATATGAGATATTATGTGTTGCTGAGATATGATGTGCAGGATTGTCGCGATTGAATAGCCGGTTTTTTTTTTTTTTTTGTGAGATGAGAGTTTTATATTTTCATTCATGTAAATTCAAATGTAATGTAATATTCTTTTATTTGGGGCACTCCCGGGTTGAGGTTGTGTCACCAGTGTTGTATATTATTTACTTTTCCGCATTAGGATGGACCCAAGGAGGGGAGCACAGGTGACCGGGTTCTGGGGTTCAGTGGGAGGCCATCTCGAGGAGTCGATACCGGGTCTCCTAAACTCCAGAATTGGTAGGGTCACTTGCCGCTCTCGTAGGGGTCCAGGGTGTGGGCTTGGCTATTCATCGCGACTGTGGAATCCGTATTTTCTATTCTGGCTAAATACTAAATACGGACGTCCTAGTATATCCTACTTTATATCTATGTTTCTGCTGCCTGTGTTCTGTGATATCTGAGACGAATGACATATTATATATATGATATATAGTAGACGTTGCTTATGTTTTACACCCGCGCTAGTCCCGTCCCGGTATGCCGTTAGTTAAGTAACCTAACGGTGCATAACGGAACATTGCGGCGAATGCGGATGGCATAAGCGTATGTGTTATTTTCGTTTCTTTTCTGTGATTGGCTTAAGGACTTAAATGATGGGATTACATTAATGTGATTAATGTAAAGAAAAATAAACCTAAAAAGATGTTGTAGAATCGGATTTAAAAACCACTCGGCTATTTATGATAAAGTTATATTTCAAAACTGCGGAGCTTAAGCCACTCCTTTTGAAAACCATTTGATAATACAACGATATCAAGCTCAAAGCGTTAAAGATTTTCTTAAAAATCATCCGCAACCCTCCGTCATTTTAGGAAGTAGAGTACTTAGTATTCGTGCTACGTTTGTTGACCTTAGCCAAGGCGTAGTGTACGGTAGCTAAGTGATGTCTTCCTACAAATGCATATGATGCAGATTAATTTGGACGGGCCTATGACTTTGTTGACCTTAGCCAAGGGTCATGTAAACGGGTCTAATTAATCAAGAAATGATGGGTTGAGCTTGACTAGTACTCGTGATTTGTTGACCTTAGCCAAGGTCACGAGTATTAGGGGTAAAAACCACATCGGGAATTTCAATAGTTGAAATTTGCAATGAGATTGCATATCTTCCATGTGATGGTTGGATCCCGATCCCACTGTGGGCAATAGTTGCTCCTAGGAGAGTTTTACAGTTTACAATTAGCTAACTCATTAGGTGTCTAGAAAGGTGTTAACGGGGCTCCGCCTTTGGGAAAACGAGGTTTACTTTAATTAGGTCTGTGCGAAAGCACGGGGAACCTCCCTCAAGTACCGACACTGGCCTGGCTGAACGGTTAGCGAAGTTGTAGACTGTAATTAATCCTGGCTAGTTTTTCTTTTTAAGGTTTGAAAGAAAAACTCGATAAAAGAAGTGGGAAACATCGATTAGACAAGATAATAACCAATCTGATCTATGCAGGAGCTTTCGCTGAGTGTATTCTTTTCTCTCTCTTAATGGCAGATACCCATGACTGGACTCAAGCTTTTACTAGATAAAAACAAACTGAATGGGACCAACTATAAAGACTGGCTGAGGAATCTGAAAATCGCCTTGACTTATGATAAAGTATCATATGTCCTCACGGCTTCAGCCCCGTCCATCCCTGGTCCAAAATCCTCAGTTACGGACATTGAAGTCCGCAAGACATGGGACGCTGACTGTGCCACGGCCAAATGCCTCGCGCTTGCATCGATGGACAACACACATCAAAAGCAGCACGAGGACATGAACATTCACGGTATATTGCTCCATACAAAGGAGTTGTATGGGGAGCAATCCCGCGTATTACGTTACGAAGCATCAAGGAAATTGTTTCAGATGCGAATGGCCCCTGGCACACCAGTAGGAGACCATGTTCTGAAAATGATAGCTCTTATAGAAGAGCTTGAGGACCTTGGATGGACGATGGACGATGGACAATGAACAATATATAGATATTATTCCGCAGTCCCTCCCCTCCACCTTTGCTCAGTTCATAGTGAACTTCAACATGCATGGCATGGAGAAAGAACTCCCTGAACTCCTTAATATGTTAAGGAGTGCAGAGAGCACTATGAAGTTAGCAAAAACTCCCGTTATGACTATTGGACAGTCTTCCTCTTCTCACCCGAAAGCTAAGGCCAAGGGAAAGAAAAAGAAGAAACCCACTAATCCTAAGGGCGGAGTTAAAAAGGCGAAGGGAAAGGGAAAGTCCAAGGCTGGAGACTCAGGGAAGGGCGAATGTTTTCATTGCCACAAGACAGGACATTGGAAGCGCAATTGCACGGAGTACTTAAGTCTCAAGAAGAAGCATGGTGATGCTTCTGCTTCAGGTGCGTTTGTGACAGAAAACTGTTTTTCAATAAACTCTGCTTCCTGGGTATTGGATACCGGTTCAGGTTCTCACATTTGCAATTCTATGCAGGGACTGAGAAATAGCAAAGTTTTGAAGACAGGTGACCATACTCTCCGCGTTAGAAATGGTTCCAATGTACATACAGTCGCAGTGGGAGAGTATCACTTGGGGTTGCCGTCTGGATGTATTTTGGTTTTGAATCCATGTTATTTTGTACCAAGTATGCTATGTAATATAATATCCGTTTCTTTGTTGGACAATGAAAGATATAATTTTGTATTGCAGAACAATGTTATGAACATTCACCTGAATCAAATGTTGGTTGGGTATGGTACGCTTAACAATGGAATATATGTCCTAAATCAACACACAGTTTTCAGTATACAACACACTAATAAAAGAAAACTTTCAGAATTAAATGAAGCTTTTCTTTGGCACTGTAGACTTGGTCATATTAACGAAACAAGACTAAACAAGTTACACAAAGATGGATATTTAAATTCTTTTGAATATAAATCTTATGCGACTTGCCAGTCTTGTATCAAGGGTAAAATGACCAAAACTCCGTTTACTGGACACGGAGAAAGAGCTACTCAGCTCCTAGGCCTCATACATAGTGATGTATGTGGGCCAATGTCTACACAGGCTAGAGGCGGTTTTTCATACTTCATTACATTCACTGACGACTTCTCAAGATTCGGTCATGTATTTTTATTAAAACACAAGTCCGAAGCTTTCGAGAAATTCATTGAATATAAACAAGAAGTAGAAAAACAAACCGGCTTGAGTATCAAGATGCTTCGATCAGATCGAGGTGGTGAGTATCTCAGTGCAGAATTTGCAAAATTCTTAAAAGAGAATGGGATTCTCTCTCAACTCACTCCTCCTTACACACCACAGCACAACGGTGTGTCAGAACGACGGAATAGGACCCTATTAGATATGGTCCGATCCATGATGAGTGACGCTGAGTTACCAGTCTCGTTTTGGGGGCATGCATTGGAGACTGCAGCATTTCTGTTAAACAGGGTTCCAACCAAAACCGTGTCTACCACGCCATATGAGATATCGCATGGGAAGAGACCATCTCTTAAGAGAATTAAGATTTGGGGTTGCCCGGCCTATGTTAAAAAGCAGAATCCGGACAAACTCGAGACACGGTCAGTCATGTGTAATTTTGTAGGATATCCAAAGAATTCTTATGGATATCTATTCTACCACAAAGAGGAACAAAAAGTGTTTGTTTCTCAACATGCCACATTCTTGGAAAAAGAGTTTTTCACAGATAAAGATGATGGCAAAGTGGTGGATCTAGAAGAAGTTCTAGAGACACAAACTATAAATGACGATTTGGTTGAACCGGCTGTTGCAACAGAAACTGAAGAACCTCGGCCACTCCGTAGGTCTGGTAGGACTTCTCGCCCACCGGAGAGGTACTACGGTTTCCTCATTGATGGTGACAGAGAAGACTGTATCATGGATGATGATGATCCTACCAGTTTTCGGCAAGCTATCACGAGTAAAGACTCTGTGAAGTGGCTGGATGCCATGAGATCCGAAATGGAGTCTATATACATCAACAAAGTATGGACTTTGGACGTTGTACCCCCTGGGGTAAAACCTGTGGGGTGCAAATGGATCTTTAAAAGAAAGATTGGTGTAGATGGGCAGGTAGAGACCTATAAGGCAAGACTTGTGGCGAAAGGCTTTCGTCAAAGACCAGGTTTGGACTATGACGAAACTTTTTCACCCGTAGCCATGCTTAAATCCATTCGGATCCTACTTGCTATTGCTGCTCATTACGACTATGAAATCTGGCAGATGGACGTTAAAACCGCATTTCTAAATGGAAATTTAGAAGAATGCGTTTATATGGATCAGCCAGAGGGCTTCATTGACAGTGGGAGCAGCGGGAAAGCATGTAAATTGCTTAAATCCATATATGGGTTAAAGCAGGCATCATGGAGTTGGAACATCTGTTTCGATGATGTCATCAAAGAGTTTGATTTCATCAAAAATCTAGATGAACCTTGTGTTTATAAGAAGGCTGTAGGAAGAGCTGTCACATTCCTCGTATTGTACGTGGACGACATTCTTCTGATAGGAAATGATATTCCTATGCTACAGTCGGTCAAATCTTTCTTATCACCGAGGTTCTCCATGAAGGACCTGGGTGATGCCACATACATTCTGGGCATAAGGATCTATAGGGATAGATCCAAAAGGTTATTGGGATTGTCCCAAACCAGGTACATTGACACCATCCTAAAAAGGTTTAGTATGGAAGACTCCAAACGGGGTGCCTTACCCGCTTGCCATGGGGTCACTCTCTCCAAGGATTCTTGCCCAAAGACCGATGAAGAGAGAGCTCGCATGAGTATTATACCCTATGCTTCGGCAGTAGGATGTATAATGTATGCAATGTTATATACACGCCCAGATGTAGCTTATGCACTTAGTGTTGTAAGCAGGTATCAATCCAACCCAGGGGAGAATCACTGGACAGCTGTGTTGAACATTCTTAAGTACTTGCGAAGGACTAAAGAATTGTTCTTGGTGTATGGTAATGGAGATCTCCAAATGGAGGCCTTTACCGATTCGAGCTTCCAGAGCGATAAGGACGACAACAAATCTATCTCTGGGTTTCTATTTACCCTTAATGGAGGGGCGGTGAGATGGAAGAGTACCAAACAAGATACCGTTGCAGACTCTACGATGGAAGCTGAGTACATTGCTACAAATGATGTCGCCAAGGAAGCCGTCTGGATGAAGAAGTTCGTCTCGGAGCTAGGAGTAGTTCCAACCATTATTGATCCAATACCTTTGTATTATGACAATAATGGGGCTATGGCGTTAGCCAAGGAGCCCAGATCCCATCAGCGGTCCAGACACATCCTGAGGCGTTTTCATTTGATCCGGGAGATTGTAGATCGCCGCGAGATCGAGATTAGGAGGGTAGACACAAAGAATAACGCCGCGGATCCATTCACCAAGGCCCTCCCTCAGCCGCATCATGAGCGACTTTTTGAGATGTTGGGTATGAGATACGCCAATAACTGGCCTTAGTGCAAGTGGGAGATTGTTGGATATATGTATGCCCTAGAGGCCATTATGTGATAGTGGATGTATCTATACATGTATATATATTCAGTATGCATTCTTGCTCGACATGATAGTATGCTATCTGGTTCTTCTTTATCTGACATGATGATCTGATCATGCTTTTATTCATTCATACATGCTGATAAAGACCTGAGGATATCGGCTTGACTACTCTGATTATGATGGAGATCATACTAATGGGAAATCTGTAGTCTATAAGCATATCCTGGAAAGTCCCTAGTCGTAGGTATATCGAGACGGGGCATTGATATACCAGTGTAGACTAGCGTATATGATACTAGACCCATACGATGGGCGATGGATGTTCCCACATTCATCGATGTTTGACATCAAGATCATATACGGGTGCTCAGTGCTGACTGGGTACACTGGACGGACTCACCGAGAACTCCTATATGGAATTATATCTATCGTCGGATAGCAGTTCTCAGGTGACACTGGTACAGGTTTGTCTGTAGACCCGAGATCGTCATGGAGTCTTGACTGTACTTTGATTGCCACCCTACCATGGCTCTACTGAGTCGTGCAAAGAGGTGGCCGTTGGGTACAGTCCCGAGACACACGAAGGCAATGAGCGATAGGAGGGGTTTCGTCTCTCCCGGTATTGGGAGTTGATGTTGTACTGTGCCCGACTGGTTATATCAGTAAGTCCCTGGCCAGGGCTGCTGAGATTTGCTGATAAGTGTTATCAGTAGTTTCTCGATCTGTTATAGACCATTCACCAGCACGACTTATTGAGTTATTAGGGTCGACGTGACCATCCCTAGGCTCGATATGCAACATATCTGACGAAGAGACCGGACTGTACGGTAGTGTTGCCGGTTGGCTCGACGGGAGTTATAGCAGGTTTGCTTGTTTTCTTCTGATCGCTCAATACCCGGGAGGCCGTTACGTTTAGCTGACCGCTTGCGGCTTGAGGGTACCTGATATGATCATCACCCTCTGCCGGCGTATTGACGAGTCTTAGAGTCCCATACAGGAGTTACCTAGTCCAGGCGAAACGTTGTGGTGCGCGTATGCGATATGCGCATGGACCCGATTAAAATGCGCGTATATGATACCGTACATTGATCGGGCGGCTTGCTTTTGGTGGGGTCATATATGATATGGCCGGATTGATAAATCAAGTGTTGATTTATCATTTAACCATTAGTTTTCTCACTTAAAACCTTTTCTTGGATGATGGATGTGTGCATGCATGTATGTTTTTCTTTCTTTCTTTCTTGCTAGTTTCATGCACATATGGATGTGCATACATACATACATACATACACCAATCTATCATGGTTGTTTACACATGGAAATGGTGGCAATATGAGACTCACACCATGGATAAATCTTTTGTGTTTTATTTGATTTAAGGTTTAAAACAAAATGGGAAAAGGAAAGGATAATCTTTACTTGCTTCTACACTCTTCCTTAACCTAACCATTCTCACCTACCCTTAACCTTAGATTAACCTTTCCTTACATGGTTTAAACCCTAATTAAATACCAACCAAGAGATTTAACCATGGTTTGAAGTGAGAAGGAATAAAATATAAAAGGATATATTTCATTTCTTTTCTTATGCTTATCATATTTTCACCTCTTGTTAAAATATTGCCACCATCTTCTTCCTCCTTCATATTTGCTCTCTAGTTTCTTCTAGTGAGTAATACACACATAAAGAAAGGGTTTTGAAGTGAGAATCTTAATCACAACTTCATTCTACACAAGTTTAGCCAACTTGTTTAGAGTGTTCTCTTCAGTTTTACGAAGTTGCGAGCTTGGACGGGGAACTCCGGGCGGATCGTCGTGGACGCGAGAGGACATCAAGAGGACCTCCATTCAACACCCAAGAGACCAAGGAGTCCTGCAAAAGGGAGCTACAAAGGTTGTAGTCTCGAAACCCTAACTTTATAAGTCTTAAGTTTCGAAACCCTAATTTTCTAGGATCGATTCCTTTGCATGCTTGTTTAGCACCATCAAAATCCAAACTTTGGGACAGTGATGCTTCAAAACTCATTATAGGGTGCTAGACAAACCTAACAATATATACCTTGCTATACCTTTATGTTTACACCTATATCTGGTTATAGCTACATGTGCACCTTTATTGATGTTATATTAGACTTGGAGAAATTAAGAATCGCATGATTTATATATTAACTTGTTGCAGTTAAATAGCGGATTTTCCTTTATATACTTACATTTCAGCTTTATGTTGCATATATTATATTCATGGATTTCCGCATTTAGATATGGATTTTTCATGATGTTTTCTGTATTTAAGGATCGTGGTAGTTTCATGAAATTATGCATTATTTGAAAAACCTGGTTTCTCTTGATATGATATTTCAGCATCCACAATGAGATTTATCGGTTCTGATATAAATATACGCCACGCGAGGAAAGGAGGGGGACATGTGCGGGTACATGGTGGGGCCCGGAGGTACCCCGGGGCAAGAAAGGGATGTCGATGTACCACGCCGATGAGCCTGGCAGGGGAACCATACCTACCGGTGACATTACCTATGACTCGGCGGTTATCGTGGGGATACTGACGGGAGTCATGTACGTATGGATATGTCGAGAGGCGAGGGTCAGAGCTAGACACTCGAGCTTTCGGTATAGCGTATGATACGTACCTATCAGGGTGCCAGTCGTGGTGACAGCACCTGATAGATCAGCATTTTTGTGTCGATGCTTGACATATTGGGTTCATGATATTTTTACTCCTAAGTATATATAACGGTGGAATGGAACGCTGTTATATATATATATATATATATATATATATATATATATATATATATATATATATGTTAGTGGAATGGGACGCTAATTTATATGTATACATATAAATTCATATACTTCATCATAATTATTCATGCAAATATACTTAGGATATATATGAGATTCACTTGATATTGGATTTAGGATTTAGGAGGTTCATTTGAGATTGGATACAGGATATATATATGAGGTTGACTTGATATTGGATACAGGATATATATATGAGGTTGACTTGATATTGGATACAGGATATATATATGAGATTTACTTGATTTTGTACATTCAGGATTTGTGAGACTTACATGATATGAGAGCCAATTTGGGGGCTGATTTGAGGAATTGGGATTTGGATTGTCTTGATGGACTTTGGTCTTACAACGATGTCAGGATTTCATGGAAATGACATGTTTTATCTCATACTCCACATTTATTGTTTATGCACTGCTTCATGTATTAGTTGTACCTGATAGAATACCTTCCATGACTGTTGCATTTACATACTTATTTTATATGCATTGCTTCGTGTATTAGTTGTACCTGCTAGCGTACCTTTCATGACTGTTGCTTATATACATTGTCATATCATCGCTTCATGTATTAGTTGTATCTGCTAGCGTACCTTTCATGACTGTTGCATATATACATTGTCATACCATCGCTTCATGTATTAGTTGTATCTGCTAGCGTACCTTTCATGACTGTTGCATATATACATTGTCATATCATCGCTTCATGTATTAGTTGTACCTGACAGAGTACCTTACATGACTGTTGCATACAGATTGTCATATTATTGCTTCATGTATTAGTTGTACCTGCTAGAGTACCTTTCATGACTGTTGCATACATATGACCATTTATTGCTATCCTCTTGCATGTATTAGATTCGCGCCGTACGTGCATACTTGCGATTACCTGCATATGTTATTTACTATTCACGAGTTGGCAACTCACCCCCGTTGTGCCACAGTGTTTTGCAGGTAGTCCCTCAGGGCAGTCGCAGCAGGCTTTTCATCTTTCGTATCATCTTTTGCTACGGATACCGCTTCGGCTGACTGCGTGCAGTTTTGCTATAGGTGGGTTTTGCGGTTATCCGATGTTGCTTATTGTATATTCGTTGTATCCTGTACTCTCCATCTACCACTTTCATGTGTATGACTTAAAGACTTGATGTAAGGACGATATTGTATATTTTGGGTGACTTGGATGTCTTTTATACAGTTTTACTTATATCGTCTTTTATTTCTTCGCTATGGCGTCGTATATCTGTTATGGTGGTTGTTTTCCGCCGTTGGGCGTGGATTTTCTCCCGTTGGGGATGCTTTACTTATATTTGTGTTGTACCCATTTTTGGGGTTGGTTTTACAAAGGAGGTGCTGCCGAAATTTTTAAGAAAGTAAAGTTGGACTTTAAAGAATTTGGTTTGAGATTTCAAAAGTTTTGAAAATGCTATTATCAATTACTATTTTTGATGGTTTAGATTTTTGGGCTTTCGGCTTATTTAAATTGCGTTACGCCTGTAGACGTTGCGTAGTTTAAGGGTCGTCACGTGCCAATTTCGGGTCATGACAAAGTTGGTATCAGAACGCTAGGTTTTACCTTTCGGAGTGTAGGATGACCTTGGTATGATGGAGTAGGTAGCTTAAGCAGAGTAACGTAGTGTGTGTATGTCCGCGGCATACTCACGACGCGGTACTCCGCCTAAAGTGACCTAAGTACTAATTGCTTGAAATTCCTTGCTTGATGATACTTATCCTTATGATTCGATTTCCGTGTTCATATCGAATCATATTTCCATTCATAGCCTTTGCCGCCGATGACCATGAGGACTCAGAGTGTTGCAGCGAGAGCCGAGGTCAAAGTTGACTCGTGTGGGATGAGGACTGACGAGGATGGCACGCTCATTGAACAGGAGCAGATGGATCCGCCTTCGATAGATCGTATCGCTAGGCTTGAGGCAGAGATGCAGGACTTGCGCCAGACGATGAGGTCTTTGGTTGAGGTCAGTAGAGCGCGGCGACAGGAGGTTGTCACCCCTGTTACCCAGTTGTTCCTTGCGATCAGCACACAGCATTCCGTCACCTACATAGCACTAGTGGATGAAACCCCAGTTGACGAGGCACGTCTTCCAGAGACTTTGGGAGTTCTGGAACAGTGGAGGACTCGTGTAGGTGTACTAGCCCAGGGACAGAGGTTCAGTCGCCGTGACAGGTTTCGTGCACGTCACAGGAGTAGCGGAGGCTTGGGACGAGGAAAGTCTGTTGGCTAGATCAGCCTTTTGTGGTGTTAATTTCTGTCAGCGATTCTTTTGTTGCGCGACACGTATTTTAGTCGTGTGCCAATCGGATAGGAGATAGAGATTGTCCGTCATTTTGATCCTTCTTGAGATGTTGGATTTGACGTTCTCCTGGGCACGGGCTGGTTAGCTACGTGCTAGGCGTCTGTGGACTGCCGTGAGAAAATAGTCAGGTTTTGTTTTCTCGGCGAGTCAGTTCTTATTGTGCAGGAGGCAGTGGTGCCGCCTCTCACAGCTTAAATTCAGCCTTTTTCGCTAGTCGGCTTTTGAGGAGAGGATATCGAGGATTCCTGGCTTTCATTCGGGATGCTGAAGCCACAGTAGGTTTGTTGGACTGGCTTTCCATCGTACGGGAGTTTCCGACTTTGTTCCAGATGAGCCGGCGGAGCTTAGGGAGCTTAAGGATCAGCTGCAGAGTTGTTTGTTGGAGGACTTATACGTCCAAGTGTTTCGCTTTGGGGAACTCCTATTCTGTTCGTCAGGAGAAGGACGACAGTTGAGGTTGTGTATTGATGGATCGTCAATTGAACCGAGTTACGGTATGGATAGGTATCCTTTACCTCGCATTAACGATTTCTTCGATCAGCTCCAGAGTGCAAGACATTTTCTATGTTTGTTTAGGATCTGGTCATCATTTGTTGCGGGTTCGGAGTGATGTCATTCCGAAGATTGCTTTTGTGTGTGCTACGGGCTTTAAGAGTTTTGGTGGTGTCGTTGGACTCACCAATACCATAGCAGCATTCGTGGATGTGATGCACCAGATTTCTTCAGGCCGTTCTTCGACCAGTTTATTGTTGTGTCATTAATGACATTCTAGTCTATTCCAAGAGTCGTGAGGAACATGAGCAGCACTTGAGGATTTGTTTTGCAGATACTGGGAGAGCACCAGCTGTCAGCTAAATTCTCGGAGTGTTCCTTCAGGCTTGATTATGTTGACTCCTAGGTCTTGTAGTTACGGGAGACGGTTTTCGTATGGTCCCGAGGAAGATCGAGGCCGTACAGCTTTGGTCCAGACTTGTGTACGGGACGGAGGTCCGCAGATCTTTGGGCTTAGCAGGTTTTTACCGCCGTTTCGTGCAGGATTGCTAGTGTATCGCTGCACCGTTGACTGAACTGACCAGAAAGGAGGTTCTTTTTCTTTGGACTGAGGCATGTGTGCGGAGTTTTCATCAGTTGGAGATTCGGTTGACAATTGCACCAGTTCTTTCTTTGCTTTCTGGTTCGGGCGACTTTGTTATTTAACTGTGATGTTTTGCGAGTGGGGCTCGATTTTGCTTTGATGCGGCATTATAGAGTTATCGCTTTTGCTTCCCGACAGTTGGAGGAAGTACGAGCAGGATGTTCCACTCATGATCTGGAGATGGCCGCGGTGGTCATGCGTTGAAGATTTGGAGACACTACTTGTTCGGAGAGTCCTGTCAGATTTTCATGGACCACCAGAGCTTAATGTACATCTTCCTGCAGCGGGTTTTGATTTTTGAGGCAGCGCCGTTGGATGGAGATTGAAAGGATTGTGTTTGTAAGATCCTCGTTACCCGTGGCAAGGCGATTGTGCTAGCTGATACTGGAGTCGTAGGCGCAGGGTTAGCTTGTTCCAGCTGTGCGCAGTTCTGAGACAGTCTTCTGCAGATTTATAGTTCTTGTGCGATCATGGAGTATAGCTTAAGTTCGCCTCTACTGAGGGGACAGCTTGCTCATGTCTGCGCCCGTCCACTTTTCCTTAATCGCTTTCGCGAGGCACAGCCCGCCGATGCTCGTTCGTCAGAGATTCTTGAGCATACTCGGCTGGGCAAAGATTCGGAGTCCTTGATTTGTGACCAGATGTGCTACGTTTAGGGACGCGTTTGTGTGTACCTGTTGCTGATGGGTAGAGACGAGAAATCCTAGAGCAAGCACATCAGTCAGCTTTCGGTGTTCATTCAAGTTCCACCAATTTGTAGCGTGACTTGTGAAATAGTTATGGGTGGACAGGGATGAAGAGTGAAGTTTCGGATTTCGTTTCAAGGTGTCTGTCTTATTGTGAGCTAAGGTTGAGCATCTAAGACCGGCTGGAGAATTGCAACCTTTAACCGTTCCGGAGTGGGAATGGGAGCAGATCTCCATGAATTTTGTTGTGGTGTCTACCCGGTCTAGACAGGGTGTGACTCCATTTGGGTGTTTGTTGTCCGGTTATGCTCAGTTTGATCAGTTGTTCTTTGTTATGTTTGTGCGTTGGCATGGAGTTCCTTCATGCGTTGTATCCAATGGAGGCACCCTGTTCGCTTGCCGTCTTGGGCAGAAGCATCAGGAAGCCTTGGGTACTGGTTGAGCTTTAGCTTCGCTTTCCATCCTTTGGCTAGACAGAACGGACTATACAGACTCTGGAGGATATGCTTGTGCGTACGTACTAATTGTTGTCGGCGGTTGGGATCGTCACTTGCCATTGTTAGGATTCTCCTTCGATAGCAGTTATCAGGAGACATTCCAATTGGCAACCATAGGTTTTGTTTGGTAGGTTGTGTCGATCGCCAGTCTGTTTTTCTGACTCTGCGAGAGTAGGATTTTGGACCCCAGCTAGTCGTGAAGCATCGGAGAAGATCCAGTTGATTCAGGTCAGGATGAGAGCAGCCAGTGCAGACAGAAGTCTTATGTCGACCGTGGTGATCGCAGACTTGAGTTCGTGGTGGGAGATCATGTATTCCTACGGATTTTTCCGATGCAATGGCGTGTTGAGTTTAGGAAGCTTAGTCTCAGATTGTTGTTCCTTTGAGATCCTCGAGCGAGTTAGTTCCATTGCCTATAATATGGCATTTCCACCCAGATTATTAAGTATTCACCCATTTTCCTTGTGTCTATACTTCGCAATTACCGTCATGACTTTCTCACATGATTCAGCACCAGACCATTCCTTTGGATGCGATCTTTCGTTCACCAGCAGCCGATAGTTTTAGTGGATCGGCAGGTAGAGAGACTTCGATCAAGGGTCTTGCTATATGTGAAGGTTCTTTGGCGTAGCCGTATAGTGAGGTGATCACTTGGGAGGCTGCGAGCGAGATTTGGGAGTTTTGTACTCACCTCTTTGAAGCTATGCGTAGATGAATTTTAAATTCGGGGACCGAATTTCTTTAAGGGGGAAGATTGTAACGTTTTAGAAATCGTTTTGTGAATTTTCCGTTTTAAGGGTAAAATAGTCGGTGTTTTCCGTTTTAACCCGATTGTGATCAAACTTCTGTATAGACTTCACGGCACCTAGTTTAGCTAGAATGAAACTAGTGCGCGGGCTTTGAGGGTCAATGGGAAGTATTGGTACACATAGAATTTTTCCCTAATTAAATATTATTTTAATGTGTTATTTATACACTTAATTAGTGGAAATTATATCTTTGTGTGGGTTAATTAGTTCTAATTGGGATCATTGCTAATCTAATCACTAGGATTAGTTTAGAACCTTCTCTTCTAATATCTAGATATTTTGCGAGCAAATGGAATTATTTTTAATAAGAAAAGAAAGAAGAAAAAGGTGGCAAATTGTATTTAATGTTGCATTTATTGTTTTGTGCTAGAAACTTCACTCTTTTTTTCACAACCCTCCCTCCCTATCATTCCCTTGGCCGAGCCTTCTCCCCAAATCTGTCCCAATTAATTTCCTTGCTCATTTCTTCATTTTCTTGCTCTCAAAATCCTTCAAAATTCCCAAAATAAATCCACAAATTCCTAAATAAAAATTAAACCATCATTTCCCTTCACTAATCTTGCTTGGATCTTCAACAAAACATGGTTTTTTGGAGGCTAAAGTTGTTGAATCTTGTTGCTTTGGGGTGTTCTTGTTGAGGTATAATTTCAAACCCTAATCCTTATTTGTTATGCTAAAATCATTATGTTAGCTAATTAATTGGTTGATATAGCTTTTAACTCTTGTTTAATTCATTTATTGTAATTTTAAAGAAGTTCAAGTTAGTGTTTAATCTTGATGAATGGGTTAAAGGTTAATTGTTAATTTTAGGCAAATGAAAACTTAACCTACTTGCTAGATTTTTTAAATGATATTTTCCTAATTACCTAATTAGCTTAATTACAAACTAGACTTTTGCTAATCGTAATTAAGTGAGTTTTAAAATTTTAGGAAAGGTTTAAATGGTTTAACCTTGCTATATTGTGATGTTTGTAAATGCTAGTTTGGTAAACAAAGTTGTAGTTTGGTGCTAAAATGATATATGCTGCTTACTAGATTTCGGTAAGTTTTGGCGTGGGTTTTTTTGAACGTTGCGACGTTATTTATATTAGATTCCACGTTTATTATTGTGTTGTGAATGCGCGATCGGTACGATCAGGGTCTAGTCTTGGTAGTTGTATCGCTTTGCGTTCCTAGTTAGGGTCGTGCCGATGTCGTTCGTGTCTTTGTGTAGCTTTTGCTCTTGAGTTGGTTTCGTAGTTTCGCTACGCGCGTTAGCCACAATACGAACAATTGAGAGTAAGTTTTGTGTTGTCGCGTTGGTCAGCGTAGTTTGTACGTGTTTTGGGTCTATTGCTAATATATACATGTTATATTGTTTTATGTTATAGGTTCGCAAGAGGGGACTTCGGGCGCTGCGAAGAAGGGGAAACAGGTGGTAGGTTTTACTTAGCCAGGAGCGTTGGTGAGTAGATTTAACATCTACAGGGGAATCGCCCGCATGACGTTATGCGTCTGGGCTAGAGATGTTATGAATTGTCGCATATTCTATTTCATATATAGAGTTGCGCATACACCTTATTGCTTAGTTATTTGTTGTGCTTGGACTTGTACCTTTAGGACACTGCACTATTATTGACGGCTCATGTTGCACGACCATAGATTGTATGCCGCACACACCGTCAATAATTGCCACGACACCCATAACACACATACCTATATGATATTGTTTGATTAGGGACATTGAGACATTGATTCATAATTCTTTATGCATATGACATATAGCATACCTGTATACCTACATACTTACATATATGCCTTGACATGCTTACATGCTAGTTACCTGTATACCTATAGGGTATTGTACCATTAGCGATAGGTACATACACACATAATGACATAGCTACATGTATACCTTGCAAACATACTCACACTTATACCTGGAGGGTATATTACATCATTACTGATAGGTAGCTACATATACCTTGCTATACCTTTATGTTTACACCTATATCTGGTTATAGCTATATGTGCACCTTTATTGATGTTATATTAGACTTGGAGAAATTAGGAATCGCATGATTTATATATTAACTTGTTGCAGTTAAATAGCGGATTTTCCTTTATATGCTTACATTTCAGCTTTATGTTGCATATATTATATTCATGGATTTTCGCATTTAGATATGGATTTTTCATGATGTTTTCTGTATTTGTGGATCGTGGTAGTTTCATGAAATTATGCATTATTTGAAAAACCTGGTTTCTCTTGACATGATATTTCAGCATCCACCATGAGATTTATCGGTTCTGATATAAATATACCCCACGCGAGGAAAGGAAGGGGCCATGTGCGGGTACATGGTGGGGCACGGAGGTACCCCGGGGCAAGAAAGGGATGTCGATGTACCACGCCGATGAGCCTGACAGGGGAACCATACCTACCGGTGACATTACCTATGACTCGGCGGTTATCGTGGGATACCGACGGGAGTCATGTGCATATGGATACGTCGAGAGGCGAGGGTCAGAGCTAGGCATTCGAGCTTTCGGTATAGCATATGATACGTACCTATCAGGGTGCCAGACGTGGTGACAGCACCTGATAGATCGGCATTTTTGTGTCGATGCTTGGCACATTGGATTCATGATATTTTTACTCCTAAGTATATATTACAATGGAATGGGACGATGTTATATATATATATATATATATTAGTGTAATAGGACGGTAATATATATGTATACATATAAATTCATATACTTCATCATAATTATTCATGCAAATATACTTAAGATATAAATGAGATTCACTTGATATTGGATTTGGGATTTAGGAGATTCATTTGAGATTGGATACATGATATATATATATATATGAGGTTGACTTGATATTGGATACAGGATATATATATGAGGTTGACTTGATATTGGATACAGGATATATATGAGATTTACTTGATTTTGTATGTTCAGGATTTGTGAGACTTACATAATATGAGAGCCAATTTGGGGGCTGATTTGAGGAATTGTGATTTGGATTGTCTTGATAGGCTTTGGTCCTACCACGATGTCAGAATTCCGTGGAAATGATATGTTTTATCCCATACTCCACATTTATTGTTTATGCACTCTTCATGTATTAGTTGTACCTGATAGAGTACCTTCTGTAAGTCTACGCTAGCGCCCCGGCCGTCTACAGACGCCAAATGCGGAACAAAAACTTTTAAACTGGCGCTATCGTATACTTTAACCCGGATCTGCCATTATTGCTAAACAAACAAACTGTAAAGAGTGTAGAAAGGTTATACCGAACGATCCGAGTCCTTCGTTCTTTAACCATCATCCCACGCTCCGTTGCGGCTGCTCCGATCTCGTCGTTCTCCGATATCCTCGTCGAGGTGGCACCACATCACTGATTCTTTAAACGGGCTCCCGCCTCTGACTCGAGGCAACTCGGTCGTCAAGTTTGCTAGAAGAGACGACCAAGAATGATGTAGAGAATGAGTAGATGACTTTGTCTCACTTCGTCCAAGTCCGTGGACGATCGGTAAATGA
Source organism: Agapanthus africanus (assembly GCA_030015575.1). NCBI lineage: Eukaryota > Viridiplantae > Streptophyta > Magnoliopsida > Asparagales > Amaryllidaceae > Agapanthus > Agapanthus africanus. The sequence goes on along the minus strand of JASDDO010000019.1, from coordinate 604,393,908 downwards.
AGTTGCCGAGGGAATTGGGTGATGGAATGAAATGAACTGTAAAATTCCATGCACCACAAATACTATCATATCTTTTTACAACCATGAAAAACTCAAGTGTGAGAGTGGGAGAGGGGGCCGGCCATATATAGATGGGGGGTGAGTGTAGGAGGAGGGAGAGAGTGACCTTAAGAACAAAATATCATATGTGAACACATAAGAATATCTTAAGGAAAACAAGAATGATTGAAATCAAAGCATGAGTCACTAATACACATCATCAAGCCTTTAATGCACCAATCAAAACACAACACCACTTAACCTAGTCATCACCTTCTAGAACCTTCTAGAAGCATGACACACCCTCATCCAAGAATAGATAAATCCGTCTTTAACCGAATATTAAAAGACGGCTGATAGAAAACTGGAAACTGGCAACTTCCAAAAGTGATCCCGAAACGACTTTCAGGATAACCCCGTAACTGTATAAATATACCCGCATTTGTATTACGACCGAATACAAATGCAACTGAGACAAAGATATTATACCTACTCAATATAATACTCGGATCCGGCTTAAACCAAAGCCGACCAGTATCATCTGCCCGAAAACTGACACGTGCGTAAACGCACGTGCATTTTCCGAACCCTGCCATAAAACCATACGGCCTCTACAACGTTTCGCCCGAACTTGGGAAACTGTCTGTGGGGGACTCTAATGACTCGTCAGTACCCTGGCAGTGGGTTTAACCACAAACCGTCAGCGGCACTAGCTATGCGTAACGGCTGCCCATGGACTGACCTCAAGAGTGGCCGATGAGCGAACTCAAGGGAGGCCGATGAGCGCACTCATCCGAAAACCCTACTGAGCCTAACAGTGACAATGTATATACAGTCCGGTCCGTTCGTCAATGAGTATCGCATATCCGCCTAGGGGGCTAGTAACGTCAGACCCCCAGAAGCAGTATAAGTCGTGTCGGAGTGTAGCCCAATAACACCCTGAGATACTACTGGAGTACCTACCAGTAAATCTCCTGCCATGGCCATGGACTATGTGTAATGGCTCTCCTAGACACAGTACGACCTCGCCCCCAATACCGGGAGAGACGAATCCCCTGCCGATCCGCTCACGTGCCTCCATATGGCTCGGGACTGTACCCAAAAGCTACCTGTTTGCACGACTCCTTTGAGCCGTGGTAGGGTAGAAATCAAAGCACAGTAGGAACTCACACGAGACAAATGACGACCTCAGGTCGATGAACTAACCTGTACACATGTCACCAGGGAACTGCTATCTGACGACAGGTATAGTACTAACTAGCAGATTCCCGGCGAGTCCTGTCCGGTGTACTCATAACCCAATGAGCACCTGTATACATCTTAGGTGATCCAACTGACACCAGTGGCTTGTGAGACCGGCCACCGCCCCTCGTCGGGGTCTCGACTGTATACACTAGTCTACTCCGGAGTATCGATGCCCTGTCTCGAAACTCCCACGACTAGGGACCACAACTAAGGATATGCATATGAACTACCCAACTCTCACGTATATGATCGCCATCATACTGTTGGTAGTAAAGCAAGATCCTAAGGGCTCTATCAAAGTGTAACATGCAATCAGTCACCTGAACATGTACACGACTGATAAAAGCAAACCAGATAGCATACTATCATTTCGAGTAAGACTGTTCTACCGGGATAGGTCCTCCGCAATCATTGCAATCACGTACCTGCGATCCAATAATTGACTATGAGGGCACTATCTCCAACACCTTCCATGACTGTTGCATTTACATACTTATTTTATATGCATTGCTTCGTGTATTAGTTGTACCTGCTATCGTACCTTTCATGACTGTTGCATATATACGTTGTCATATCATCGCTTCATGTATTAGTTGTACCTCATAGAGTACTTTAAATGACTGTTGCATACAGATTGTCATATTATTGCTTCATGTATTAGTTGTACCTGCTAGAGTACCTTTCATGACTGTTGCATACATATGACCATTTATTGCTATACGCTTGCATGTATTAAATTCGCGATGTACATGCATACTTGCGATTACCTGCATATGTTATTTACTATTCACGAGTTGGAAACTCACCCCCGTTGTGCCACAGTGTTTTGCAGGTAGCCCCTCAGGGCAGTCGCGGCAGGCTTTTCATCTTTCGTATCATCTTTTGCTGCGGATACCGCTTTGGCTGATTGCGTGCAGTTTTGCTATAGGTGGGTTTTGCGGTTATCCGATGTTGCTTATTGTATATTCGTTGTATCCTGTACTCTCCATCTACCACTTTCATGTGTATGACTTAGAGACTTGATGTGAGGACGATATTGTATATTTTGGGTGACTTGGATGTCTTTTATACAGTTTTACTTATATCGTCTTTTATTTCTTCGCTACGGCGTCGTATATCTGTTGTAGTGGTTGTTTTCCGCCGTTGGGCGTGGATTTGCTCCCGTTGGGGATGCTTTACTTATATTTATGTTGTACCCATTTTTGGGGTTGGTTTTACAAAGGAGGTGCTGCCAAAATTTTTAAGAAAGTAAAGTTGGACTTTAAAGAATTTGGTTTGAGATTTCAAAAGTTTTGAAAATGCTATTATCACTTAGTACTTTTGATTGTTTAGATTGCTGGGTTTTCGGCTTACTTAAATTTCGTTACGCCTGTAGGCGTTGCGTAGTTTAAGGGCCGTCACGTGCCAATTTCGGGTCGTGACATTCCCGGCGAGTCATGTCCGGTGTACTTATAACCCAATAAGCACCTGTATACATCTTAGGTGAACCAACTTACGTCAATGGCTTGTGAGACCGGCCACCGCCCCTCGTCGGGGTCTCGACTGTATACACTAGTCTACTTTGGAGTATCGATGCCCTGTCTCGAAACTTCCACAACTAGGGACCACTTTAAGGATGTGCTTATAGACTACCCAACTCACACATATATGATCGTCATCATACTGCTGGAAGTCAAGCAAGAATCCTAAGGGCTGTATCAACGTGTAATAGTGATCTGTAATGTCACCTGAAGCAGTACACGATGATAAAGGCAAACCAGATAGCATACTATCATCTCGAGTAAGACTGTCCTACCGGTATAGGTCCTCCTCAATTATTGCAATCGCGTACCTGCGATCCAATAATTGACTTTGAGGGCACTATATCCAACTGTCACGACCCGAAGGTACGGAACGTGACTGGCACTTAGATTACGAGACGTCTAAAGGCGTACCGTAACCTAAGTCAGCCAAAGCCCAGAAAAATCTAAACCAAAATCAAAAGAGAGTGAAGGAAAACCTTTAATGAAGACGATTTTCAAATCAATTAAGTTGCAAAGAATCCCTTTTTAAAATCATCATAAATTTAAGAAAATTTCGGCAGAGTCTCCCCTGTATTTTCTATCCCCCAAAATGGGTACAACAAGATAATAAACCTGTAATCATAAAATGGCATCCCCAAGCGGGAGCTAGCTCTTCGCCCAAGGCGGATCACAACCACATGCAATATATAAGTAATATCAAGAAAAGAGCATAAAAGAAACGCAAAATATCAGAAAACACAACGCCGGCTCAAGTGAGCTCGACCCAAAAGAAACCACATATATACAATCTCTCAGTCTCATCACTAGGTCGCATATACAATATAAAGTGGTAGATGGAGAATACTAGATACAATGATAAAGCAAAAGAAATAAGGTGTGCTCGCAACCCACCTACGGGCGATGTCGCGAGTCTGAGCAAAAGGGACTGATGATAAGATAGCCGCTGCTACAAGACTGATGAGTCCGACCTGCAAGACACTGTGGCACAACGGGGGTGAGTTGCCAGCTCGTGAGTAAATATAACATCTAATAAGGCAATCGTAAGAATGCACGCAATGCACCACAACATGCATGTCCATATGTGATATAATATCTCTAGTATGCATGCATAGGTATGCAATGTCATTACTAAATCTTTAAGTATTTTAAATGCTAAGGGTATTGAATTCTTAACTTTAGAAAATGAATATCTGTATAATAGCTAAATACCATCAAGAAATCATCTGAAAACCCGTGTCAAGCATCGACACCAAATAGGAATCATATCTGTCTCAATATCGGGCTCCGTCAGTCCGGATCGGCCCATATCATAAATCTCACGACAACGGTCGGTATCCTCCGGATATCCGCCGCGCCAGACATCACCGGTAGGTAGTCTTCCCCTGCCAGGCTCATCGTCTACAACTCGATCTTCTTGCCCCGGGGTACCATACCTGGCCCACCATGTATTCGAGACGGTTCATCCACTCCTCGAATCGGGTCTCGAAATCCAACAGAAAACGTGAAAACTCATGGTGGACGACACATACATCACGAGAAAACCGCAACTTTATTTTAAAAATGATAAATATAAGCTTTTGTTAAATTCTTGCGGTTTTCCCCAAAAATCCAGAAATCGCAGCAATACTGAAATCCTCAAGAAAATCATAATGTTCGCATGTTATATATAATAAATGTCTATGATATCACTGTATATGATGTGAATTTTGGATAGAATCTATGTAAATATGATGATAATGCGAGGTATATGCATGCTATGCAATTTCATATATCATGTATGAATGCAATGGCGATATTAAGTTAAACAGGTTCTATAGTGCACGTGGCATGGCAATTACCAAAGGCGTGTATGTCACATGAATAGTGCGCGTGCAACAGATGCCAATGGTAATGGTGTTCGTGTCCTACAAAGTGATATCGCATAAGTGTAGATGAATGTCCATGCAATCTAATATACGGTTAGCTATAAGGGTATGCAATGTACATAAAGGGATAATGTCACGACCCGAAAGTACGGAACGTGACTGGCACTTAGATTACGAAACGTCTAAAGGCGTACCGTAACCTAAGTCAGCCAAAGCCCAGAAAAATCTAAACCAAAATCAAAAGCGAGTGAAGGAAAACCTTTAATGAAAACGATTTTTCAAATCAATTAAGTTGCATAGAGTCCCTTTTTAAAAACATCATAAATTTCTGAAAATTTCGGCAGAGTCTCCCCTGTATTTTCTATCCCCCAAAATGGGTACAACAAGATAATAAACCTGTAAACATAAAATGGCATCCCCAAGCGGGAGCTAGCTCTTCGCCCAAGGCGGATCACAACCACATGCAATATAATAGTAATATCAAGAAAAAAGAGCATAAAAGAAATGCAAAATACCAGAAAACACACGTCGGCTCAAGTGAGCTCGACCCAAAAGAAACCACAAATATACAAACCTCTCAGTCTCGTCACTAAGTCGCATATACAATATAAAGTGGTAGATGGAGAATACTAGATACAATGATAAAGCAAAAAGAAATAAAGTGTGCTCGCAACCCACCTACGGACGATGTCGCGAGTCTGAGCAAAAGGAACTGAGGATAAGATAGCCCGCCGCTACTAGACTGACGGGTCCGACCTGCAATACACTGTGGCACAACGGGGGTGAGTTGCCAGCTCGTGAGTAAATATAACATCTAATAAGGCAATCGTAAGAATGCACGCAATGCACCACAACATGCATGTCCGTATCTGATATAATGTCTCTAGTATGCATGCACAGGTATGCAATGTCATTATTAAGTCTTTAAGTGTTTTAAATGCTAAGGTTATTGAATTCTTAACTTTAGAACATGAATATCTGTATAATAGCTAAATATCATCAAGAAATCATCTGAAAACCCGTGTCAAGCCTCGACACCAAAAAGGAATCATATCGGGCTCCGTCAGTCCGGATCGGCCCATATCATAAATCTCACGACAACGGTCGATATCCTCCGGATATCCGCCGCGCCAGACATCACCGGTAGGTAGTCCTCCCCTGCCAGGCTCATCGTCTACAACTCGATCTTCTTGCCCCGGGGTACCATACCGGGCCCACCATGTACCCGAGACGGTTCATCCACTCCTCGAATCGGGTCTCGAAATCCAACAGAAAACATGAAAACTCATGGTGGACGACACATACATCACGAGAAAACCGCAACTTTGTTTTAAAAACGATAAATATAAGCTTTTGTTAAATTCTTGCGGTTTTCCCCAAAAATCCAGAAAATCACAGAAATACTGAAATCCTCGAGAAAATCATAATGTTCACATGTTATATATGATAAATGTCTATGATATCAATGTATATGATGTGAGTTTTGGCTAGAAATCTATGTAGATATGATGGTGATGCGAGATATGTGCATGCGATGCAGTTTCATATATCAAGTATGAATGCAGGTGACGATATTAAGATAAACAGGTTCTATCGTGCACGTGGCATGGCAATTACCAAAGGCGTGTGTGTCACATGAATAGTGCGCGTGCTACAGATGCCAATGGTAATGGTGTTCGTTTCCTACAAAGTGATATCGCATAAGTATGGATGAATGTCCATGCAATCTAATATACTGTTCGCTATAAGGGTATGCAGTGTACATGAATGGATAAGCTAACTAACAATATGAATCTTGCAAAAAGTAGGGTAATCCTAACTAAGGGGGGGCGCCTCGCGCCATCCAGACGATTCTCCCACAGATGAATATATCTACTCACCTGAAATCCCCGCTAATCTGATCCGGCCACCGCTTTGCCTTTTCGCGCCGTGTCCGAAGTTTCCCCGACCGATCCTATATTTGCACAATATCAAGCATAAGATTACAAAACCTAACACAATGCAAGTCACAACATACAATTATCCACGCTCTCAAATTAATCGTAGCATGCACTCAGTGCGCGGAAAAACGCACGAAAATCGCAATCCTTTCACTAAAATCGTCATTTCGGGGAAATCGACAAAACTACAACCCGACTAGACGAAACCCCGCGTTCGCGCATTCTAATAGTCCTATACGAAGCTAATTATATCGCTAACATAACGCATTTCGGTCGCATTCTAATTTCTACAAAAATCTAGTAAGCGAATTTCTAGCCGATTTGATACAAACATCGAAATTTGTCGATTTAGCAAGCATATAATTACACCATTAACCATTCTAATCAATTAGATAACCATCCCTAACATAATCCAACCATTATGCTACAAACCCTAATTTTTAAAAATCAAAATCTTCTCTTGATTTTTCATGAACAAAGATTTACACTAAATTAATACTTAAAAATTAGATTTTAGCACAAATAAACTACAAGTTAGCAAACTAGTTTAGAATTATTACCTCACCAATTGAATCCTAGCATGATCAAGTCACCAAGAAGCCTCATTTCATCATGTTTTTGAACCAATTTGGGTTGAGAGAGAAAGGATTAGGGTTTTGGTTTGAATGGAGAAAGAAATTTATGAATTTTTATGAATTTTTTGCAAGAAAATGAAGCAAAATGAAGTGGGAAAATGGGGAAAAACTTCAATGTGGTCTACAATGAAAAATATCAATTTTGACTTTTTACGGAAAAAGCCGAAAAATTTGCCGATTACCGAAAAACTGCCTAAACGATTTTCGAAGGGTTACAGATAAGCTAACTAACAATATAAATCTTGCAAGAAGTAGGGTAATCCTAACTAGGGGGCGCCTCGTGCCATCCAGACGATTCCCCCATAGATGAGTACATCTACTCACCTGAACGCCTCGCTAATCCGATCCGACCACCGCCTTGCCTTTTCGCGCCGTGTCCGATGTTTCCCCGACCGATCCTATATTTGCACAACACCAAGCATAACATTACAAAACCTAAAACGATACAAGTCACAATATACAATTATCGACGCTCTCGAATTAAACATAGCATGCACTCGGTGCGCGGGAAAACGCACGAAAATCGCTAATCGTTAGCTAGAATCGTCATTTCGGGGAAATCGACAAAACTACAACCCGACTAGACGAAACCCCGCATTCGCGCACTCTAATAGTCCTATAAAAAGCTAATTATATCGCTAACATAACGCAATTTGATCGCATTCTAATTTTTGTAAAAATCTAGTAAGCAAATTTCAAACCGATTTGATGCAAACGTCGCAATTTAACGATTTAGCGAGCGTAACCTTACGCAATTAACCACTCTAATCAAATAGGTAACCAAAGCCCTAACTTAACTCTAACAACCATACTTCAAACCCTAATTTGGAATCAAATCCCTCTCTTGATTTTCATGAGCAAACAAAATAACCTAAATTTCACACTTAAACTACAAAATCTAGCAAGCTTACACTACAATTAAACACTAGATTAAGATTGTACCTCACAAGTGATGATTCCTAGTTTGAACTAGCCTCCAAGACACCTCTTTTCTCCACCTTTTAAACAAATTAGGGTTTGGGAAGAAGTGGAATGGGATTTAGGTTAGAATTAGTGAAGAAAATTGTGTATTTTTGTGGATTTTTGTTGATTTTAGAAGCAATTTTGAAGCAAGAAAGAGAGGGGGAAAATGGTGTTTCCAGCAGTGAGCTCGGCCTGGAGCAAGGGAGGGAGGTTGTGGGAGTTTTGTGGAAGTTTCTAGGTCAATAAAACATCATATGTTATCATTTAATGCTTTCACATCAATATTTTCACAAAAAGCCTCATTTTAATTCATTTTTTCATAAAATTTCCAACCCTAAAACCAAAAATTTGCAAGATATGATATAATTTTATTAACACCATATTTTAGCTTATAAAGACTCCTAATTATGAAATTTACCCAATTAAATTTGTATTTATCACTAATTTAATATATTTAAAAAGGCTTAAAATAATAAAAAAATAATTAATTACAAAAAAATTTTTATTTAACTAGAAAATTATAAGTAACATTTTAGTGACAAAATTATAGTAATATCTTATCTAAATTTTGTATAATTAGATCTATAATCAAAAATACCTATTTTGACTTTTTACGGAAAAAGCCGAAAAATTAGCCGATTACCGAAAAACTGCCTAAACGATTTTTTGAAGGGTTACACCAACAATATCCCACTTACACTTAAGGCTAATTATTGCGATGTCGCATACTCACAGCCCGTGTGGTACCGAACATCCAACTCCTCTACTAATCAGTGTCACAAAGCTCATTTGTAAAACTATTGTGTTCGAGAAATAGCCTCCGTGAGTGGATCCGCCCTGATGTTTCTTTCTATGTCTCTCTTAATCTCAAGTTCGCGGAGAAAGCCATCTCCCGAATTGAGCAATACTTGTCTTAGAATATGTCTGGATATCTGATGGGACCCAGTTCATAAATGAACTCCAAATCCAAACTTCTTAGACTGTATCGTCAACTGAACCTAATCAGTATCCTGCGCCAACACCTCCCTCAGTATCCGCTTGGGCCACCTGTCCAAACTACTGCCCCTCGTCAGAGGGAAAACGATAACTCTGACAGTCACTCTGTCATCCATGTCAACTTGGAAGCCTTGAATGATAATCGTCTTCCAAAGGAGGCTGCCATTATCAATTCTCTAGAACATGCACTTATGTTCTAAAAGTTCTTCCTAACGTTTCTCCAGGATTGGATTACTATCTCAACTTATTGCATCTAGTGCAAAAACAACATCTGGTGTGGTACTTGACATCACACGATTGACTCAATTGCCTAAGCAAGTGATATACCAATCATGCACATCCCTCTCTACTTTAGTATGTGAGACGCCTTTAGAGAGGGTGACTCCATCACCTGTAGGTACACCACCATGCCAGGAGTCGTCCATTCTAAAATACTTTTTAGAATATTGTCTAAGTACCCAGATTGGGAAACTACCCAAATCTAGGTCTAAAACCATAGATCTAGTAACTAGAATGTCAGATATAATATCTATATCCTATGTGGAGAAACTACTGTGTGACAACCACAGTATAACCGATAGTAGTATAGGAATTTCACTTCCTACTCTGTGTATGTCATCCAAATACCAGGACATCACACCCTACTACCTTCTTAACAAATCCATCCCCTATTCTGATGAAGTCAAACCCATGACCGTCACATCAAAAATAGATGATCTATCTCCGCTATATCTGCTTTATTCTATAAATAGACATAAGCTACTTGTCCACTATTGCTTCCGCTGCTCCCACTGACTACAACAACCCTCTGGCAGAGTCATATATACGTGCACTTCTAAAGATAGTTTAGAACGACGCTATACTCATCCTCCTGCCGGGTCTCATAGTCTGGAACAGCAGTAATGCAAAGTCTGGGTAAACAAGAACCTCTCTGTCACCGTCCTTGAGGCTACCGGAGTACTCCTCAGGTGCCTGAGGTTACCCACCATATCTGCGGAGTGGCTAATAGAATGTCAAACCTGATTGAATCTTTAGGTCCTATTAAATTTTCAGTAATCGTTTGCGGTTCTGGAATCACTTCCAGTTCTACCATACTCCCACTACCGTTTTCTGAAAAAAAAATCCATTTTACTAAAACTGTGGCGAGTCAAGAACAATATCACTATTGATCTTCCAGATGGTAGAAAGTCAACCCCCGTCATAGCCTGGGTCAATCCACAAACTGTCATTACAGAAACGTGTCTTGAGTTATCCAGAGTCTGGTTTTAAGCATAAGCCAGAAAACTCCCCGTACCTTAACATCGTTAAAATATGAACCATTTTATATCCAATATAGAAACTTTGGCACAGATTTAATTGGAACCAGATTCAAATCATGCAGCTGTCTCGAGTGCATGTCAACAAAATGGAGAGAGGCCGATCAGCATTACTCAACTTAGGAATGCATCCAATTATGAGTAACCTGAAAGAGAAACAAGTTTCTCAAAATCATTACTATCAACTGAATACCGAACATAAGTATCTACATCTTCGATCACCTTGAAGAATCCCGATACTTGCAACATATGGTTCTCTACTTTATTCTTGTACCTATAACTTCTCAAAACTTAGATCTTGTATTTCTATGAAACACTTGTCTAAAAACTAGAGAAGTCACAAGTAAACAGAATATAGTTCGAGAACCAACCCCTTTGTCCGAATGGACACTGGACAACATACAATACTTTGTATAAGTCCGCTGAGTTGAATAATTCATACCCTGTGCGTCGTAGGTTGAAAACTGTACCCATGCGATTTCTTCAAACATCACCAATTACAACGAATTCCGATATAATGAGGATGATCACCTAATTCCCAATAACTTACTCCCACTCACCATCTGTAAAACCATACAGATGTGAGAATCATACCTGGTAAATACATACCCTAGAGCAAGTGTGTAATTGGGAAATCAGTTTTCTATTAACAACGCACAGTGAGACTGAAACACGAAAATGTTTCGAAGGGGTATCCGAGTATTCTTAGTAATGCCTCTTCCATAATCCAAATTCATAACTATAACCGTATATTTCATTGTCATCTCTCCAAATCCCTTTATTTGTCTTTACTCATTACCTTCTATACACCGTCGTTAGGCTAAATGGTTTTCTTCCTTTCCTACCGTTCGGCACCAGCCTATGGTTTGGAAGAAGACTATCCAATAAGCGTAATAGGTGTACTCTACTAATCCTAGGAGTACTCGCAACTTGAGAGAAGGTGATGATAAAAGACAACTGAATAAACCTTATTATATTTCTCCTGGACTGGAGAAAAGCAAAGGTGAAATAGGAGTGGCGATAATGTACTCAGTTTGGTCGTGAATGATAGCAGTCACAATATACTTTGCCCTTTTTCTAATCCCTTTATATGTCTTTACTTATTACCTTATGTACACTCAACTTAGGCTAATTGGTTTTCTCCTTTCCCTACCTGTCGGCACCTGCCTATGGTTTGGAAGAAGACTATCTAATAAGCGTAATAGGTGTATCCTCCTAATCCTAAAAGTACTCTCAACCTGAGAGAAGGTGATGATAAAAGACAACTGAATAAACCAATTCAATCTCTCCTGAACCTGAATCCATCCTCGAATCTGGAACAAGTTCCTTCGAGTTCGTATATAACCATATGATGGATTTATCCAATGGAAGTGGATGTTCATAGTGATATGAGGTGTTCTGGAGAAATGCAAAGGGTAAAAGAAGGAGTGGCAATGATGTATGCAACTCAGACAATCCAAAAGCCAGTATTTTAAGAAGGTTCGGTTAACTTGGTCACTGAGTCATAGTCTAGGGTCGGGCCATGGTCGCTGCCAAAGAGAGAGAGAAAAGAAACACTCTGCGAGCACTCTAACCTAGATCAGAATGGTTATCACTTTATCTAATCAGGAAACCTCCCACTGTAATCACAAATTCTCCTCCAAACCTGAAAGAAGAATTAGTCGTGATCACCTGAGGAGTAAACCAACTCATTAATGGGAATCGGGATCCAACTATCATCGCATGATAACGTGAAGGAATCCACTCACGTTATCACACTCCAGAAGGTAAGCGCATGCCTGGCAAGTTTCAGTTTCTTTAGAAACTCCCGATATGAATTTTTGCCCCATGCTCTTATGACCTTGACGTTAGCCAAAATATCATAAGTCACATGTCAAGTTCTACCCATCATTATCTAGGTTAATTTGAACCCACCCATACATACCCTTGACGTTGGCCAAATTGGCAGTACGACTGTCCCAAACCAACGCATCTATCTATGCAACAGATGAATACCAACAGCTACCAAACACTATGCATTGGCATTGGTCAAAATACATAGCTTGAATACTACAGAATATCCAACTGAAATGACGGAGGGCTACGGCTGGTTTTTGGCGAAAAACCTTTAACGTAATGAACTTGATGTTGTTGAAAGAACCTAATAGCTTTTTACAAATATATAGTGACGAAAACCTTTGCTAAAGAGGTCACTCCCGGTGAAAGGATCTCGGCTCTTTCCCCGTAGAATGAGGTATCGGATATTCCAACTGAATACCGTGATGCAAAGCAAAAAGTAATCGACTATAGTGAAGTTATTACCCTGACGCAAACCTCTGCCTAAGGGGTCACTCCCGATGAAGGGATCTCGGCCCTTTCCTCGTCGAATGAGGTGCTGGATATTCATAACCGAATACCTCTGTGCAAAACAAAAGAAAATGTCCTTGTAATAATAGCTTTTTGAAAATTGTTCCAACAACATCCAATAGGTTTTTTTTCCTTACATTGATCAGAATCAATGCAGTCACATCAATTAATCATACCAGAAAAGAACAAAAATAAAATGTACGTATATACCATCTGCATTCGCCACTGGGTCCCGTCATCACCCGTTAGGTTACTTAACTAACGATAGAGTGGGGACTGGATTAGCATGGGTGTAAAACATATACAACATCTACTAGTATATATATCAATATACAATAATCGCTCCAGGAGTGATAAATGCAACATCACATAAAAGTAATAAGAATCATAGAACAATACAGATAATCTGGGAGCCCTGGGCTTCCATTGAGCCGCAAATAAAACCCGACGTTCCCCTGGTCGTGTGGATAGCCTGTGCAATGAAAACCTAGACCCTACGGGTGCGACAAGTGACACGCTAAAACCTGAAGCGAGGCAGCCCCCTTCAGCATAGTGAATGGACCATCCAACACTTCACGGAATCCGGTAACTTGAGCACCCCTCCTTGGGTCAACTTGTACCCCCTACAAGTGCGGCGAATAGCCCGCCAATCCTAGAGTGAGGCCCCCTCCGTCTCAAAGCCATGAGATGCGGGCCCGTTGCCCTCCAGAACCCGGCTATCCGTGCACTCCGTCGCGGGGTAATCCTAGTACAGAAATGAAAATATGTACAACGGGTACATCGACCTCAACCCGGTCGTGCCCCAAAATAGTAATATACAAACAGGCAGTGACGGCAGTCCACATATCAGACGCTCTCCCCGCGATATCAAATGTACAAATAAATCCAAACTGCACTACCATTGCACACAAGCTATCCACCACGACAAATCAGCAGTATCATAGCACAACACGGAACATCAACGTGAATGTCACGTTCGCAAACCCGTCTAAAAGGACTATAGCGATTAGACAAGTTGTACCGATCAAATGACATTCATAGTCGGAGATATAATGTAAGCACTACAAAACTTTAAACGGTGTTAGAAATATGGACTTCGAAATAACCCCCGAATAGCCCCAAACAACCTGATAAAACATTATCCAAACTGGGCTAAACAAACAATATCACTGAACCAACTTTCCAGAGACCAGACCACACCCCAAAACCTAAACCCTGAAGCCTCTAAACGGCCGGCGAGCTCGGAAACTTCCCCAAAGGGCTCGGCCAAAATCCGAGGTGTTGGTCTCATTTTTGGGGTGTGTTCTTGTGGTCATGTCAGTAGTCTTCTGCACTTATTTAAATAATTTTAGAAGACACTTTTAAAAAGGACAGAAACTGGAATGCCAGCGCAGTGTAAAGTAGTTGTTTCGGTTTCGATACTTTAACATTGTCTAAACAAACTAGTAACTGTTAATAGCGTGGCTCTGATACCATGTAAGTCTATGGTAGCACCCCGGCCGTCAATCCGAGGCCAAACGCGGAACAAAAATATTTACAAAACGGCGCTAGCATAGACTTTAACCCGGACCGTGCCTGTTCCCTGATTAAAAATCAGGAAAAAGCTTCAGAAGAGGCATCACGTGCTCAAACGTGACCAGTGGTCACGTGTTGGCCGTGATGGTTAAGCAGCGGCCAGAGAACAGAGCGCAGAAGAAGAGAAGCCCAGTCCAAGGATCACGTGCTTACACGTGACCAAGGGTCACGTGCTTACACGTGACCTAGGGTCACGTGCTCACACATGACCAACGGTCACGTGGACATACGTAACCGGCTTTAAAAGCCTTATTCTTTAACAGAATTAAATTCTGAGGAAAGATCATTCAAATCTTTCCAAAATTGAGAAGAATTATCTGAAACCGTTGGATCAAGAATCCAATGGTGATTAAACATCACCAATTTATGGAAAAATCTTGGACATGGAAAGATTTCCCCCTAAATCTAACCGAAATAACAAAGAGACATCTTTGGATTTAAATTCCAACGGTGAATAAAATTCACCTAATAATCTAAAAGCCCAGATCAATGATGAAAATAAATGAAATCTCTCAATAAATAAATCAAATCTTTCAATGAGAGATTTACAAAACAGATTGATTCTTTTCCATCTCCTATAAATAGGAGCCAAAGGAAAGAGTTTTGAGGGAGATATATAGAGACATACAGAGGGAGAGATATAGAGCCTGGGAATCTTGAAAATTCAGAAGGAAGAATTTGATTCTCTGCAAAAGAAAAACCCTAGGTAAGAAAAGAGAGGCTTCAAAAGAGAATTTAATTCTCAAAAGAGTTTAACTCTTATCTAAAGAAAAGAACTTAGTTCTTTCTCTAGTTGAGGATCTACAAAGTGCACATCTCCCCATCAATTGAGAATTTAATTCTCATAGGGTTGAGATCCTGCCATGCAGATCTAAAACATAGAGCTTTGAGAATTTAATTCTCACAGAATGATAGGAATTTAATTCCTTTAAGATAAAATTAGGGTTTAACCCTAGGAATTTAATTCCATCAGAATGGACAGAACTAGGGTTTAACCCTAATTGAGAACTTAATTCTCTCAAATTTACAGGAATTTAATTCCCTTAAAAAAAGAAATTAGGGTTTCACCCTATGCACATATGAGGAATTTAATTCCTACAGAAAAGAAATTAGGGTTTAACCCTATCTAAGAATGTAATTCTTTAGAAGAAAATAGGAATGTAATTCCTCTAAAGTTTATTGTTAGGGTTTAACCCTATGAAGAATTTAATTCTTAAAGATGAACAGATCTTTAAAACATGCAAAGAACCAGAGTCACGTGCTACCACGTGACCCCTGTAAAGATCCACAGAAAAGAACTTTGAGGAAACGCCTCACGTGCTACCACGTGACCCCTGTAAAGATCCATAGAAAAGAACTTTGAGGCAATGCTTCACGTGCCCCACGTGACCCCTGAAGCACATAAGGAAAAAGCAAAAGAGAAGAAGCTCTAGGGCGCCCTCACGTGTCACCACGTGACCCCTAATGAGCATTCTAATATACCAGAGCATGAGCCCCCATCACGTGCCCACACGTGATGGCTGTCAGAATAAAAAGTGTTGAACACTTATCTGTATAACAAAATGAGGGGGATCTGGCCCCACCTTTTGGATGCCATCACGTGCTCCCACGTGATCTCCTCTCTGCTAATGTTTAACACCAAACTGATAACTTGGTTGCCAGTGTTTAACACTGTTATTTATTAGTGTTTAACACTGATTCGACAATCACAATTTCTAGTGTTTAACACTAAACTGATAATCTTATCTCCCAGTGTTCAACACTGTTGGTCTTTAGTGTTTAACACTAGTTGTAGCCCAATCGGCTAATTTTCTAGAGGCAAAGCCCTCCTTTCAATGGACCAACAGAGGGCCAATATTCCAAACATGGTTGGACTTAGCCCAAGAAGGCCATAAGTTCTCAATTCAAACTTAACTGATCCAATGGACTCATTGTCACGTCCCGAAAGTACGGAATATGGCCGGCACTTAGACTACGAACGTCTCAAGCCGTACGTACTCTAAGTAAACCGAACCCAGAAATCCAAACCAAGAAAAGAAGTAGAGAGTGGGAAGAACCATATCAAAACAACCAGCTAGCAACATAATATACAACGCCTAAAGGCGAGGATCACAACAGAAAAGGAAACTCAACAGCATGAAACCCAGAGAAATATAACGTGTGACTCTAAGGTCGAAAGAGTAAACATCACAGGTCTCTATCTCAAATAAGTACATATTTGGTTGATGGAACTTCTAGATACAACTGAAATATAATATACAATGTATAATGATGGGTACAATACAAATAACCCACCTACTAGCAAGTCATCTGAAAGAAGCTGTGCCCGCAAAGCCGTAATGAAACCCGTACGGCAACACCTGCAAGAAACTGGGGCACAACGGGAGTGAGTTGCCAACTCGTGAGTAGAAAAAGATCTACGAACAGAAAATCGCATGTATGACGCAATCCTAGGTCATACAATCACAATATAATCCTCAAAGATAAATAACCAGCAACTTATATAATGGCTAGGGTAACTATCTAACCCAAATGTAATCCCATGTACCCGTGTCAGTGCATCAGGCGGCAGTCTATCATATGAATGATGTATGAATGCATGAAACAGAATGCATGTACTGAAGAAAACTGCTTTCATAAAGTTGTGAGATTTCTGTATTTTTAAAATGAGGTATCATAATGAAATCAGCATGAAACAGTGCCTAGCATCGGCACAAAACATAAATCTCAATATCTCGATATCTCTGTATCATAATCTCTGTACCTCAATATCTCAAATCTCAATGTCTCAATCATAATATCCAGGGCGCCATCAGTCCAGATCGGCCCTACCATCCATCTCATGACTACGACGGTATCCTCCGGATATCCGACGTGTCGGGTAATATCACCGGTCGGTCGTGCTTCCCTGCCAGGCTCAACGCCATCTCCTGCGATCTTCTTGCCCCGGGGTACCGCACCGGGCCCACCATGTACCCGAAACGGTTCATCCGCCTCCTCGAATCGGGTCTTGAAATCCATCAGCAAAACTCATGGTGGACGACTCATACACCATAGGAAAACCGCATTTTTGTTTAAAAACAGTGAAAGCAGTTATATATGTTTTGCGGTTTTCCTCCAAATCCAGGAAACATCGTGGAAATCCGAATCATCAATAGCAAGTAAACCATGAATATAAGCATGAGAATCCATGAATGCAGCATATAATGAATAACAGTATGCATGAAGTGACAAGTAATAACTACAATGTCAAGCTGGTATATATGGCAAGTACACTAATATCATGTCACTGCTAGCTATCAAGCTAAATCAAGCAATAATATTCTCTAAGTGTGCGTGACATGGCAATTACCGATGAAGATGTGTGTGTGCGCCGGCAAATAAGTGTACATGGTACATACGCATCATCGGTAATGGTGCTGGTGTCCTAACAGCATGATATAAATGGAATATAAATCACAACAGTATGCGATGTAGAGCAACAATAATAATATGCGGGAGCTGAAATACTAAACACTATGATCGCTAAACTGCATCTAATGTCACAAGAGTCATATAGCTACACCACTAAAAGGCTGAGCTAAAGCTAACAGTAGGTAAGGTAAACCGCCTAACCTCTGAGTTGATACATAAATATACATATAAATGTAACGTCTTCAAAATAATAAAATATGATTTTTGGGAAATTTTATAATTTAATATTATTTTAATGAATATTTTAATATTCTGGTATAATTAAATACAGATAAATGGGGAAAAATTATGGAAAATTCTAAAATAAGGTATTTTAAGGAATTGCCTCGTTTTCTGTGCATGCCCCCATTTTCTCTAGTTTTGACCCTGAGTATGTCTAGTTTTGACTGATTCCATCTAGGGTGAAATCTGGGTTGATTTTCCTATGTTGGTGTATAATTTGGGACTTGTTTTAGCATGGATTTTGGTATTTGGTGATTCATTCCTGTCGGGTGGCGTTTGGACGTCAACGACAAGTAGATTTTGATTGTGTTTACATGCGAGTCGATAGGTTTTTACCTATGCGGGTAGCGTGTGCTATTTTGGTTTCCGATGTGATTTTCATGTGCTTTAGCATTGTGATATACTTGTAGGTACCCCGCGTGATGTTGAGGCAAAGGAGCTGAAGATAGCGACATCGGCTTTGGCACACGAGAAGCAATGTGAGTAGATTTATATCTACTCACAGAAGTCGGGTGGATGGCGTATAGCACCCCCGCAGTCCGTGGTGATGTATACGAATACGTATACACACGAATATTTATTATGTGTTGTTTAGGGTTATTGATGGTAATAATGATATTTTGATGATAAGAATATATTGGTTTAGTATAGTGCGAACCCTAGAGTAGTGGTTGCACTCACACATACATTTACACACATACTTGCATTCATTCTTTCATTTATTAGAGTGCATATGATGGTGCGTATATCTACACATGGGTATGGGACTATGTGTTTATATACGGGATTTGAGGATGATACGTGGTTTGAGATGATACTTGATGTGAGGCCGTGAGATCGGCGATGTGCCATAGCTTGTCTTCGAGGTGCGATATGATAGTTTTAGCGGGCCTTTGGACATGTGCTTTACCCGCATTCATATTTTTATAGATGGTATCGATTTGTACTAGACTTAGAGTTGTACCCCAGATTATGCGATCTGATGATAGTGATACCTGATATGTGATGAGGTACTGTGATATTGACCCCTACCCAGCTATTGGGATGCCGTACGACGATCTACCGTACGAGCCGATATTGATGATAGATCCGCACTCATGACTCGAGGATATCTTACGATATGTTATTGAGGCGGGATCACCGACTATCATATCTATATATATTGACTCAGATTAAGTGGTTTCTTACCCCTCCTGTCTAGATTACTTAGTAGACATTAGACTGGACTGAGTCATACCTATTTCAAACTAACGAATCGGGGATATTTTAAAGATAGGCAGAAGGGTCATACGGATATTTTCAAATGATGTATCTTTTCTTAAAACACCGTAGCCCTTGTTTTTCCAAAAGCCCTGATTCGTCTTATTTCAAATGGCACCCCTGCATGACTTGTACAGATTGGTGTAGATTCTTTACTTTTGCGTTGATTATTCGATTCCGCATATTCATGCTATTTGCATTGCATCGCTTGTACTGTGGTTATATTTCAGTCATGCTGCTAGGACACCAGCACCATTATCGATGATGCATATGTTCCACGTACACTTGTTGCCGGCTCACACACTCATCATCGATAATTGCCATGTCACTACACTGTAGTACTATTGCATTCAGTATATGATCCTTGCATGACATGATGATATGCATACCTTCCTTTACATGTCGCATACTTCATGCTTTTGATTATACGCATTGAGATATGTTGTTTCTATGATATTTCTGGATTTGGGAACCGAGAGTGTTTCAAAAGAGAATATGTCATTGCTTTAAAAACCCGGTTACCCTTGATATGATATTTCAGTGCGTCCACCATGTGTTTTCTCGGTGCTGAGAGCGACATGTGAAACCCGAATCGAGGAGTGGATGAGCCGATTGCGGGTACATGGTGGACCCGGTATGGTTCCCCTCGGCAAGATGATCGATGAGCTTTGCCGATTGAGCCTGGAGGCGGGTGAGTACCTACCGGTGATTGGTTGGACCTGGCGGTTATCCGGAGGATACTGACCAGAGTCGATGGATAGATTTGGGCGTCCTGCCGGGGCCGAGGGCCGATACCGCAGACAGAGCCCGCGGGCCGATCCGGACTGACGGAGCCCGATATATGAGGATTTATGTGCCGATGCTGGGCACAGTTTTCATGATGTTTTCGAGTGCCGATGCTGGGCACTCCGGTTCCATGATTTTGACGTGTCGCGAGGGACACGGGTGGGTTATATCCTCATATTTCCATGCACAGGTTTCATGATATTTACTTGCATGATGGTTATTGTCATTGGGTGACGAGTGGACGGGATCCACGTGTGTGCAGATTTGATTACATTGATCATACCTCATATTCATGACATGCTATTACCTGAGGCACTAGCACGAGCAGTTGGCATTACACTCATGTAGAGATTACATTGCCAGTTTAGCATGCTTCAGCTTTATTCATATTGAGGTTTATTTATATCTGATCGTATTGACCTAGGATGGGTCATGCATTCGATCTCTGCTTGTAGATATCTTTCTATTCACGAGTTGGCAACTCACCCCCGTTGTGCCCCAGTTCTTGCAGGTTTGCCGTACAGTTCCATAGCGGCATTTCTGGCACACTGCTTCCTATGGGTGACTTGCTTGGTTAGGTGGGTTCTTTTGTATCAGAACCGCTATTGTATTTGTATTATTCATTGTATCTAGAATTTCCATCAACCAAAACTTGTATATTCTTTCAGACTTAGACTTCAGTGTTGTATTATTTTGACCCTAGAGTCGCGCTTGTAGTATCACGATTTTCTGGCTGTTTTTGAGTTTCTTTTCAGTTTAGATCCTCGCTCTTTGGCGTTGTATATTGTTATTGCTTATGTGGTTGTGACCGTCGTTTGACGAAGAGCTAGCTCCCGCTTGGGGATGCCTTTTATCATTGCATATTTATGTTATTCTTGTTGTACCTCGTTCGGGGCCAGTTTTTACAAAGGAAACTCTGCCGAAATTTTCAGGAAAGGTTACACATTTTAAAAAATGCATATTCGGCTTAGTTATTTAAAAACCTTGATTTTCAAAACACATTTCCTTCACTTCTTTAAACCAGTTTTCTTTACTTACTCTTAAAATGGTTTTAGATTTCTGGGCTTTTGGCTTACTTGGATCAGATGGAGTCCTATAGACTTCATATGGTTCAAGGGCCAGTCACGTGCTCTTTCGGGTCGTGACAAAGTTGGTATCAGAGCGCTAGGTTGACCTTGGTTCGAGTCTGAGTTTGACTATGTGGAGCCTAGGGAGTTATTTATATACGGAACTTAGGCTTGACCTTACGGAACTTAGACTTGGTCGAGGGGGGTATTAGACCCGAACTTTCTTCGCGTAGGATGACCCTTGGTTGATGGAATAGGTGACTAAAGTAGAGTGACGTACCTTGGTATGTTCCGCGGCATACTTACGACACGCCACTCCGCTTAAGGAACCTTAGGATGTACATACTTTCGAGATCAGTGATTCTCTTCATATCCATGATTATACATCCATTTGAGATCCCCGATTCTATTAGTTTCATGATCATACCTTTATTGATGCCGTTCCTTCTTATGATCATGTATCCACTTTGGATCTGTTGTTCTCTTTCTTGCCATTGACCTGCTCTCTTCGATACTCGATTGAGGTTCCTGTCGCCATGGTTGAGCGCAGTTTGGGCTGCTGCTAGGGTTACGGTCAGGGCGAGCTCGTCCGGTACGAGGGCCGACCATTGTGTTTTCTGGTGACATGGGAACGTCTCGAGTTGGTATTGATGAGTGTGACCTCTAGTGGAGGCGAGTGCTTGGTCTTGCACCGGATGATCGGGTCATTGTTAGAGCTGCCACTTGAGAGAGGACTGTTGATGTACAGCGTACCTCAGAGATTATGATGTCGCCTACCGTGCAGACAGATGGACCAGCTGTTGCTGAGATTGACAGGATGTTGCTTTCGGAGCTTACGAGCTGAGATTGCCGGAGCTTTCAGGCAGATATGCGACAGATGATAGCTAGTCTACCCGATTTGAGAGACGAAGGTGATTCGTCCGATTTTTGCGCCGGAGCGGGCCCAGCTGAGTTGAAGATCTCCAGTGTGGAGAGTCTTGCTCAGATCTAGAGCAGACCGATTCAGAGATGACCGCTTATGTATCGCCTTTTCTGGAGGATTGAGGCGCTGTTTAGCGTATATACGAAGGAGCCAGTTGTTGCTGCTAATGATGAGATATCGCCAGATGATTGGAGCTACTGTAGCATGGGCATGTTCTTGGAGATATGATAGTGAGTCGCTAGTCACCGAGGATGAATGACTAGGACGTGTGGTGAGTTCGCTTACCCCGATGCGAGGTCATTAGTAGATTGTTTCCAGCTAGAGGCGACTTCACGCAGATTCGTTAAGAGTCGATTGAGACGATCGAATGTCAGGAACCTATTTTCCAAGTTTAAAGTATACGGAAAGACATGCAGGTGATTCTATGGACCCTCTAGAAGAATGAAACCCTAACTCGACTTAATGACCGTGTGAAAGCCTTCGAACCTTAGGGTTTGCGGCGGTTCCACGGCGCCATTAGTGAGGCTTGGGTTTGCCCTTCTACGGCTGGACCACCGACGCTGTGGCATGTACTCGATACTATTAAACTGTACCCGAGATGTGAGCTCTTGGGGGATTATGAGGTTCTGACGAGTCGATCGGATGGTTCGACATCTTTCGGATATTGTGATGGGACACTGCTTGGGAGACTCCAGATGCGAGCATAGCCGTCGGAGCGCAGTCCGTGTAGCCATGATGAGATGAGTCCGAATCAGTCGACATTGGAGCAAGGTGGAGTAAAGAGTTCGCACGAGATTTCTACGAGATGACGTTCCACTTCGCTGACATCAGAGATGTGACGTGCACGCTGAGGACGTGGTCGGCTAGATATCTCCTACTGAGTCAGGAAGATACCGAGTTCGTGATTTCGAGTCCGCGTGAGGGACTTCGGATGGACCGTAGCCGAAGGCATTGCAGTGCGCAGATAGACACGCGATGTTGAAATGGACGATGATACAGACAAGCGGGACAAGAAGTTCGTGCGAGAGGCAGACGAGCTGTTACTACGCCCCGTTAAGATTAAAGGCCGGACATGCATACAGAGGCGCAGAGATGCGACCAGCTTCCGAGGAGATGTTGTACTAAGGACGCAGAGGTCCAGAGAGCGAGAAAAGATTACGCCAGAGTACCAGCCTCCTTACAGTTTGGCTTAGGCAAGATCAGAAGAGACCTTGAGTAGGATTCCTTCCAGTACACTGCTGCAATAAGAGTTGCACCCAGGATCGGATGTGTGATATGCATTCAGGGGACCCGAGGTCGGCGCCAGAGATGTGCTGCTTTACGAGCGGTCGTGAGGATTGACCGAGAGATGACCAGGGAAGTGCAAGAACGGAATCGTTCCTGTCAGCACACCTGACCGGGCCGATGAGCCGATGGATTGCGAGTTGGTAATCTACAGGAAAGATCAGGAACCAGAGGCAGAGGACGCCAGCCGCGAGCAAGAGGAAAGTAGATATCTTGCGCCGCTAGCATCGGATGTACCGGTACCTTCTCGACCCTGAAGGAGGGTATACCGACGACGGTAATTATGATTTGTGATTTTGTGATTTGATTATCACGTATCCGTTGCTTTGGATTTCGGTATTTTGGGCGATCTATTCGCATGATTTAGTCTTGATGACTGAGTTTCATGATATTTGATTTTGTGCACCATGGTTGCACCTACTGGGTATTTATACCTTGTACATAGTTATTACTCTTGAGCTGTTGATTGCGATTTCATGCCTATTTTATGC
Organism: Agapanthus africanus; assembly: GCA_030015575.1. Taxonomy (NCBI): domain Eukaryota; kingdom Viridiplantae; phylum Streptophyta; class Magnoliopsida; order Asparagales; family Amaryllidaceae; genus Agapanthus; species Agapanthus africanus. Next base: position 604,369,959 of record JASDDO010000019.1, on the reverse strand, counting down.
TGGTGATTTGATTTACGCTTCCAGCAGAGTTTCATGTAATTTTAGTGTTTTGATTTTGCACTCGGTATAGCTTATATGTGCTTGTAGTGCATCGATATGTGTTTTGTGCCCGCAGCTGCACACGTTTATGATTTTCTTCATATCTGGATACACTTGGTGTTGCTGCTTACGTATTTGAGTTATTGCTTGGTATTTGTGCATGGGATGCACCAGTTCTATACTTCGTGCATTTGTCGCACCAGTTTCATGTTTCTTGCGTTTATCGCATCAGATTTATATTCCGTGCCTTTGTTGCACCGGATTTATATTTTGTGCATTACGATTGCACCTGACTTCGATTTGATGCCTTTCGGTATGTCGATTTTGATTGTGATATTGATGTGGATTCTTGCACTCCGTGCTTTTGACTGGACTTACGCATATTCGACGTTGCTATTGGATTTTGTGATTCCGTGCATATTGAGTGCGCAGGGTCTAGATTTTCATTCGTGCATGATGGATGCACCGATTTGGATTTTCGCGCATGTTGGGCGCATGTTTTGAGATACGATTTTGGGGCACACCAGATGCACTAAATCGAGATTCTTCGTGCATGTCAGATGCACCTGTTTTGGCTGTCAGGCACACATGTTGCCTATGACAGATGCTTCGTGCACACCCGTTGCACCTAGATGTTGTTTTGTGCACATGTTTAGCACATATATGGATTTTGATTTCCGTGCGCGTCAGACGCACAGGGTGGTGTTATGTGCATTTTTGGAATTTATTCCTTTTGGAGCAGTACATTTTTATGATGTGGGATATTTGCTTTCATACTGAGCAGGACTAGTCAGTGGACAGTGCCTGGATATATTTTGCATGCATCGATAGTTATCGAAGGGATTTCCGAAAAGCGAGCTATAGTCTCAGTATATACCTACGTGTCCGATATGACACAAAACGTTTTAAAAACAAGGAAACCCTTCTGATTATTTTCAAAATGGTGGAACGTGCTTAATAAACAAAGGATATATATACACATATATAGTTATTTTCTTATGAGAAACGTCCGCCACTGTGCAGTGTTACACGCATCGCACAGCGACTTAAAAAAGATTTGGCATACAGTTGCATCAGCTAATTACATGTATAGATTGGGTGTCTACATGTATAGTCTTGGTCCATATCATATCGGTTTTGTATTGGATTTGACATTGTGTTTTTACCTTGACTCCGATGATTGCGGATGCTTGATGGAGCGTTGTTTTTGAGTTATCTGCTCAGTACCCATGCGCATGCATTGCGCTATGATGTTTTATGTATAGATGATTTTGGAGCCCCGATGACTTGGAATTTGTATTGAAATATTTTAGTATTTGGGGGTTTAAATTTAAATTCGGGGACCGAATTTCTTTAAGGGGGGTAGATTGTAACGTCTTCAAAATAATAAAATATGATTTTTGGGAAATTTTATAATTTAATATTATTTTAATGAATATTTTAATATTCTGGTATAATTAAATACAGATAAATGGGGAAAAATTATGGAAAATTCTAAAATAAGGTATTTTAAGGAATTGCCTCGTTTTCTGTGCATGCCCCCATTTCCTCTAGTTTTGACCCTGAGTATGTCTAGTTTTGACTGATTCCATCTAGGGTGAAATCTGGGTTGATTTTCCTATGTTGGTGTATAATTTGGGACTTGTTTTAGCATGGATTTTGGTATTTGGTGATTCATTCCTGTCGGGTGGCGTTTGGACGTCAACGACAAGTGGATTTTGATTGTGTTTACATGCGAGTCGATAGGTTTTTACCTATGCGGGTAGCGTGTGCTATTTTGGTTTCCGATGTGATTTTCATGTGCTTTAGCATTGTGATATACTTGTAGGTACCCCGCGTGATGTTGAGGCAAAGGAGGTGAAGATAGCAACATCGGCTTTGGCACACGAGAAGCAATTTGAGTAGATTTATATCTACGGGGAGAAGTCGGGTGGATGGCGTATAGCACCCCCGCAGTCCGTGGTGATGTATACGAATACGTATACACACGAATATTTATTATGTGTTTTTTAGGGTTATTGATGGTAATAATTATATTTTGATGATAAGAATATATTGGTTTAGTATAGTGCGAACCCTAGAGTAGTGGTTGCACTCACACATACATTTACACACATACTTGCATTCATTCTTTCATTTATTAGAGTGCATATGATGGTGCGTATATCTACACATGGGTATGGGACTATGTGTTTATATACGGGATTTGAGGATGATACGTGGTTTGAGATGATACTTGATGTGAGGCCGTGAGATCGGCGATGTGACATAGCTTGTCTTCGAGGTGCGATATGATAGTTTTAGCGGGCCTTTGGACATGTGCTTTACCCGCATTCATATTTTTATAGATGGTATCGATTTGTACTAGACTTAGAGTAGTACCCCAGATTATGCCATCTGATGATAGTGATACCTGATATGTGATGAGGTACTGTGATATTGACCCCTACCCAGCTATTGGGATGCCGTACGACGATCTACCGTACGAGCCGATATTGATGATAGATCCGCACTCATGACTCGAGGATATCTTACGATATGTTATTGAGGCGGGATCACCGACTATCATATCTATATATATTGACTTAGATTAGGTGGTTTCTTACCCCTCCTGTCTAGATTACTTAGTAGACATTAGACTGGACTGAATCATACCTATTTCAAACTAACGAATCGGGGATATTTTAAAGATAGGCAGAAGGGTCATACGGATATTTTCAAATGATGTATCTTTTCTTAAAACACCGTAGCCCTTGTTTTTCCAAAAGCCCTGATTCGTCTTATTTCAAATGGCACCCCTGCATGACTTGTACAGATTGGTGTAGATTCTTTACTTTTGCGTTGATTATTCGATTCCGCATATTCATGCTATTTGCATTGCATCGCTTGTACTGTGGTTATATTTCAGTCATGCTGCTAGGACACCAGCACCATTATCGATGATGCATATGTTCCACGTACACTTGTTGCCGGCTCACACACTCATCATCGATAATTGCCATGTCACTACACTGTAGTACTATTGCATTCAGTATATGATCCTTGCATGACATGATGATATGCATACCTTCCTTTACATGTCGCATACTTCATGCTTTTGATTATACGCATTGAGATATGTTGTTTCTATGATATTTCTGGATTTGGGAACCGAGAGTGTTTCAAAAGAGAATATGTCATTGCTTTAAAAACCCGGTTACCCTTGATATGATATTTCAGTGCGTCCACCATGTGTTTTCTCGGTGCTGAGAGCGACATGTGAAACCCGAATCGAGGAGTGGATGAGCCGATTGCGGGTATATGGTGGACCCGGTATGGTTCCTCTCGGCAAGATGATCGATGAGCTTTGCCGATTGAGCCTGGAGGCGGGCGAGTACCTACCGGTGATTGGTTGGACCTGGCGGTTATCCGGAGGATACTGACCAGAGTCGATGGATAGATTTGGGCGTCCTGCCGGGGCCGAGGGCCGATACCGCAGACAGAGCCCGCGGGCCGATCCGGACTGACGGAGCCCGATATATGAGGATTTATGTGCCGATGCTGGGCACAGTTTTCATGATGTTTTCGAGTGCCGATGCTGGGCACTCCGGTTCCATGATTTTGACGTGTCGCGAGGGACACGGGTGGGTTATATCCTCATATTTCCATGCACAGGTTTCATGATATTTACTTGCATGATGGTTATTGTCATTGGGTGACGAGTGGACGGGATCCACGTGTGTGCAGATTTGATTACATTGATCATACCTTATATTCATGACATGCTATTACCTGAGGCACTAGCACGAGCACTTGGCATTACACTCATGTAGAGATTACATTGCCAGTTTAGCATGCTTCAGCTTTATTCATATTGAGGTTTATTTATATCTGATCGTATTGACCTAGGATGGGTCATGCATTCGATCTCTGCTTGTAGATATCTTTCTATTCACGAGTTGGCAACTCACCCCCGTTGTGCCCCAGTTCTTGCAGGTTTGCCGTACAGTTCCATAGCGGCATTTCTGGCACACTGCTTCCTATGGGTGAGTTGCTTGGTTAGGTGGGTTCTTTTGTATCAGAACCGCTATTGTATTTGTATTATTCATTATATCTAGAATTTCCATCAACCAAAACTTGTATATTCTTTCAGACTTAGACTTCAGTGTTGTATTATTTCGACCCTAGAGTCGCGCTTGTAGTATCACGATTTTCTGGCTGTTTTTGAGTTTCTTTTCAGTTTAGATCCTCGCTCTTTGGCGTTGTATATTGTTATTGCTTATGTGGTTGTGACCGTCGTTTGACGAAGAGCTAGCTCCCGCTTGGGGATGCCTTTTATCATTGCATATTTATGTTATTCTTGTTGTACCTCGTTCGGGGCCAGTTTTTACAAAGGAAACTCTGCCGAAATTTTCAGGAAAGGTTACACATTTTAAAAAATGCATATTCGGCTTAGTTATTTAAAAACCTTGATTTTCAAAACACATTCCCTTCACTTCTTTAAACCAGTTTTCTTTACTTACTCTTAAAATGGTTTTAGATTTCTGGGCTTTTGGCTTACTTGGATCAGATGGAGTCCTATAGACTTCATATGGTTCAAGGGCCAGTCACGTGCTCTTTCGGGTCGTGACAATAAATATATAGTCGGTGATCCCGCCTCGATAATATCACATCCGATAGCATATCTCTATAATAGTTATTCCCAAATCAAGAGTGCAGATCAAACATCAAGTTATAGCTCCTACGTAAATCCGTCGTACGGCATCCCAAATCTGGGTATGAGTCAATATTACATCCGTCATATCATTCATCTAGTATTCTCTTTATCAAATATCACCATCTGGGGTACAGACCTATGTCTAGTACAATCCTAATATCATCACTATAATCAAGGTCAGACTACTGATCGACAATCTAGTATAAATCGGTATCATCATCACGTATTATCACAAAGAGTATACATCGCCGAATGCGGCCTATCATAATTATCTTGTCATGTCATTTCAAATCATATCCTATTTCGTATCATCATCACATGTCGATCATTTATATATCACTATTCCTATAGCATTATCATCCCAACATCCGCTAAAGCACCAAGACGTATCTCAAATACGAATTTTACCGTATCACCAATATCATAATTTCAAATCAAAAATCATCGACTCATCTCAATCCCAAGTATCATCCTCAAATCCGTATGTGAACACATAATCCCAAACCCATGTGAACACATGTCTATATAAAATCCCATAACCGCATATGAAATAAGGATGTATGCAAGTATGTAAATGTGTGTATGTATGTGTAGCGCCCCCACTTCCCTAGGGTTTCGTAACCATTTACCAATCCAACACACCAATATCCATCTTAAAATTATCATTAATCAAAATTAACATATAATTGTTGGTGTGTATACGCATCCGTATACATCACCACGGACTGCGGGGGTGCTATACGCCATCCACCCGACTTCTCCGCGTAGATATAAATCTACTCACCTTGTTTTATACGTGCCGGTGTCGCTGTCGCCATTGCATCTCCAACGCCTCGACGTCACGAGAGTACCTACAAGAGTATCATATGCTAAAACACATGAAAATCACATCGGAAACCAAAATGGTGCACGCTACGCCCATAGGTAAAAACCTGTGGCCTCGTATGCAAACACAGTCAACGCTCACTGGTCGTTGGCGTTCAAACGCCACCCGACGGAAACGAATCATTGAATACCAAAAACCATATGAAAATAAGTCGTAAATCATACGCCAACTCATGGAAATGAACCCAGATTTTACCCTAACTGGAAACAGTCAAAACTAGACATACAGGGGGTCAAGTTTACATGAAATAGGGCCATGCACGCAAAACGAGGGGGTTCCCTACTGCTCTGGCCGCAAATTGCGGCCAGAGGGATTAAATCTGCGGCCTGGTATGGGAGTTGGGGGCTAGGGTTTTGTGGGATGGTTCCAGGGTGCCTGCACCGCTTACTGCCAAGTCAATTTTGTAATAAGGTTCCCGGGGTGAAAGCAGATCTCAGAAAGGTCAATAAGTCGACAAAATCGCCAAATTACGCCAAGTATAACAAATCTGGTATTTTGGTGAAATCTGGAACAAATCTTGGTTAAACTGGTCATAACAACACCTAGTAAGGCTATACTAACAATCAAAACCAACACTTGGTCAAGTCTTACTCAAATTCTCCTAAACTAGCACAAATCTTCAATATAACGCTAAATTTCAGCTAGAAACCATGATAAAGGAGTCGGGTTGCAAGGTTATACCTCAAGGGTCCTAGAATGGAAGAGAAATGAAGGAGGAGGAGGTGGGAAGTGGGTTGTTGCTGCTGGGTTACTCCTGTTGCTGAAGCTGTTTTCCTCTGTTCCTGGAGCTGATGTTGTTTCATGCTGCTGCTGCTTGTTACTCTCTCTTCTTCTTAGTTGCTGTTTGCAGCAGCTACTGCAGGGGCTGAAGTTGTTTTTGGTGGTGAGAAGAAGTGTTGTGGTTGTTGTTTGATGGTGGTGTTGTGGGATGTTGGTTGGAATAAAGTTGTTGCTGTGGCTGATAGAAATATGGTTGAAGTATGTTGATACTGTTTTATTGGTGTTGTGTTGGTGTGTTATGAGGGATGAAGCTGCTGATGTGCTGGAAATTGGGCTGCTTTGTGCTGAGCTGATGCTGGAATTGGGGCTGATGGGTTGCCTCAGCTGCAGTTGCAGCTGAAATGATGCTACAGATGTGATTTTTGAGGCTGGGGTGGCTGCTGAAGCAGCAGGTATAGGGGGGCTGAAGTAGCTGCTGATGTGAGGGGTTTGGGGTGTAGGTTTTGGGCTATGGTGCTAGGGTGGTGGCTGCAGCTGCTGTAGCTGTTGTAGGTGGCTGATGTGAGTGTGTAGGTGTTGGCTGAAGTGTTAGGGGCTGGTGTAGGGTTGGCTGAAGCTTTGTTTCAGCTGCTGATTTAGATGCTGTTTTGTGGCTGAAGTCAGTTATTGGGGGCTGAAAAGTCTTAGGGGTTGGTGGAATGTGTGAGAGTGAGAGGTTGTATGAAAGAGCACAAAGGATAATGAAGGTTGAGAGGGATCATGGCATACCCTAGCCATCTCTCTCTCTCTCAAAACAAAGCTCACAAGACACAAAGCCACCCTGGCTCATTTTCTCCCTACACAAGTCAAGCTTAAACTTAACCAATTCTTAACAAAGCTAAGCTCTTAATTAACCCACTAAATTCAACCAAATGGTTCAAGTCACCATGGTCATCTAAACATGGTTCAACCCTAGGCTTAACATGAGTCCAAAACATAAAACAAGTGTAACAAGTGTAGAAAATGATATGTGCACATTTTGCACAAAAGGCCAAGAATCCAATTAGCGATTTTTAATCACAATTAACACTAAAATCGCATATAATTCATCATAAAAACAGTAAAATGACATATTACCACAAAATAACCTATTTTTTTTAGAATTTCTATAATTTTCTCCAGAATTTCCCCATTTATCGGTATTTAATTATACCGACTAATAAAATATTCATTAAAATTAGTATTAAATTATGAAAATTCCCAAAATTAATATTTTATATTTTTTTTTGAAATGCTACACTCATAATATAATTAATTGATCTTGGTTCCAAATTGGGCTACGGATCATTTAATCTACCTTGGTTCAAGGGTACATCTCTTCACTCCTTTGATATCTGTCGTTGTAATTCCTCAACGTCTTCAAAGAGGTGACGGGTCCCAACAACCATACATTTCATGGACTGTGGGGTCCTTAAACTCATGGACTATGATGTCCTTAACCTTGACCGGGATGTCTTAAAACTAACGATGGACTATGACGTCCTTAACCTTGACTGCGATGTCTTAAAACTAACAACGGACTGTGGGGTCCTTAAACTCATGGACTATGATGTCCTTAACCTTGACCGGGATGTCTTAAAACTAACAACGGACTATGAGGTCCTTAACCTTGACCGTGATGTCTTAAAACTAACGCCGGACTGTGGAGTCCTTAAATCCACGGACTATGATGTCCTTAACCTTGACCGCAACGTCTTAAAACTAACATTGGACCGCAATGTCCTTAAACTACATATTGACCGCAATGTCACTAAACTAAACAACAGGGCCCCCCTTTATTGCTCTCTTGTTGGATCTAAACGATCCCGTTAAGTTGATCTTAGTCTAAATGAGGCTAACGTATCCTTAACAAACGTTTAAGCTGATCTTAGTCTCGAATGAGGCTAACGTATCCTTAAACCCAAACCCCCAAACCCAAATCTAAGATAATGCGGATTTGGACTAGTCCACGCCCTACGGGCGACGACATAACTCAGTCTCCGTATACAATCCACGGGCAACCAAACACGAAACAAACAAACATGACACGAAGTGATCATCTGGAGAAGGAGAAAGTTATTACCGCAATGCGGTAGCGTAATTAACTGCAGGGGCTTGCGCCTGCAGGGAAGAGTGTCCCCACATTCGAAAACCCCTCAAGCGATGGGGAATCTGACGAAGTCTGCTACATCGGACGCATCCGTTTAAACCTTCAATATACGGTGCCATAAATCAACTTGGCATCTTCGGAGAGGTGGACGGATAGCACCAATTAGCATCTGCCCCGAATTTCAGGTAAGACGTACGTCGCGCCGTCTTTCGGAGGGGAACAGATTCTGGCACGCCCGGGTGAGACCTTTTCCACTTTCCACTCCACACTTCGTGTGTAGTGTTTTTCCCGCGATCAAATAATCGCGGTGTGTATGTTTTTGGTTGCCCTTAGGGGAGTGGATATTGAAGCCGGCATTTCGTCTCTATGAAGAATGGCATTTGCTCCCACTCTAGCAACTCAGGCTCTGTCATATCCGGCGGAGTCAAGTATGGGTCATTTGCATCCTCAAATCTCTGCAATCCAGCTCTTCAATAAATCAACGGGCTTCTTTTTGGGTCGATGCTCCCACCTCCCACCCTCGGTGCCTCAACGCCGATGTAGGAAGCCCAGAGGATGTCTGTCGTCCACAGGCAGGCTCCCCAAGCAGCAGCCTTGCCAACGGAATCGGTCCTCAAACAACTGGCACATGCCAAAGACCAAGGTCGACGCAGGGGGCAGAATATTCAAGCTCTTCAAGAAATCAATGGCTTCAAACTGCACTAACTGCAACAGCAACTCTCGCTCTGTCCCATCTGGAGGAGTAACCTACGGGCCCCAAGCGGCCTCCCTTTTCACTATGCCAGTGGAGAAGGTAACTCAAGCCACCACTGGGCTATTCTTCGGAACATGATCCCGCCAACGAGCTTCAGCGCTCCTGTACCATCGCAAGAAGCTCCCAAGAAGTCGTTTTTCAACGCTCCTGTGCTTATTTACGCCCTACTTTGCATTATACTATATATAAGCACACACACAAAAATTGTGACAATAAAAGTCTAGAAAGTGAAAAATTATATTTAAAAGATAGGAATAGTTTAAGAAAAACAAGAAAGTTAGATATTTTCTTCAATGAAACTAGTAATAAATAGTTATGAGCTGTTGTCCCAAGGGTTAGTAAGATGAAGGAAATTACTAATCTGAAGATAAAAATAAGCCTGAAAAATAGTTCCTATTCTGGAAGCCAAACATTTGAACGTTGATACCCTACTATACGCACTTAAACACATCTTGAAACTCGGGATAGTAGAGGATACCTTGAAATGCTCTTTTCTAAAAGACAAAGTATGAAGAAAATAAAAGTGGAGAATAAAAGATAAAATGGTGAAAAGAAAAATGAACACTAGTTTTGTTATCACCGAGGAAGCAATAAAAAATATAGCGAGGGTGCTTTATCACCTAGTGCCCTAGACCAACTGGTTTGGGAGCCACTGCTAAGCCTTAGGTGTTGCAAGACGAGGAAAAACACCTAATTAGCAAGCACATGAGTAATCGGTCGGTTAGTACCTCAAGAAGTATTAACGGTCGCATGAAGAATGTGTGAGCAAATTCCATATAAATATCTATTAAAAAGTACTAAGGTAGATGGACAAGAGTAATTGCTTGAATTGAATTCTCTGAGTGTAGAGATGTCCAGTTCACACACGTAGGGGTATATGATCAATGTTTGGAAGAAAGGTAGGAATGAAAACTAAAGGCAATGTTTTATTGAGGGATAGTATGATTTCTAACATTTTTTCATGACCATTAAGATAGGGCTCATAGCAACTGAAAAGCTGGTATAGTTGAAAACTCTTATTTTCAAGTTCTTTGTTTTATAGTTCTTATCTTTATATAACTTTCACCATCTCTCTTTTATTATAGGATTTTGTGGGTGTAATCCACTGAAAACCCTCAGGAGACAACACTCCTCCCACTAGGGATATGCCACTGGCGCCGAGTAAGGAAGGCTGGGGGCAACTCTCCTCCTGGACTGACTCCGCCGACTCCAACGGCGGAAATTGATGCTGATGTTCCAACTGGGAACAGCTTTGAACCACTTAGGAAGGTCCGCAAGAACTCTCCGACCGCTGTGCTGAAAAGATCTCCTCCACCTATGGAGAGCGCTACAAAGGTGAAGCCGGAACAGCCCCCTCAACGGTTGTCCTCTAAAATCTACAAGGTCTGGCGTCAAGTCCAAGACTCGGTAATTGATCAAGATTATCCCCGCCGACAGAAAAAGGTGAAATTTCAGTGGGAAGAGGACCGTCCTATCAAGCCACAAAAGGCGATAGCTACTTGGGTGCCCACTGCAAGGGCCCCCTCAACTTCGACCGCTCACAAGAAAAGAAGGCCGGAGAAAATCCCTGAGTCTGCGACGAATCGCAAGACCACTGAACCTAAACGCCCCAAGTCTGGGGGCATGGTGGTGCACACCGTCTATTTGGCGTCCGGAAAAGAGGACAGCAGTATCTGCAGAGCCCTCCAGTGTTGGCTGCTCCGGTCAAGGGAAAGCCTCTTAATCTTTATACAACCGCCCTTGAGGGTTTCTTAGGTGCATTGTGGGCACAAGAGAACTATAGGGTTCCTAGGCACTCTCAATAGGTCTTACAAGGCATCAACCATGCCAATTTTGAATTTTACGGGTGCCGAGAAACCCTAATACGGATCGTTGACTAGAAGTTTAGGCGAAAAACGAAACTAGTTAACATCTTAACTAAAGGAGAGAGGCTACAACCTTTGTAGATCCGGTTCTCTACTTCCTTAGCTCCACGTAGGCGTCCTCTCGCTGTCCATCTCGAATCCCGGACTCAATCGTTGGCTTGATCGGAGAAATGGGCGGACTAGGTCGTCGGCTTCGTGCCGAAGATGATCTACGTCGAGGCATCACAAGTTCAAGCTCCGACTTCACAAATTTGTGAAACTTGTGAAGAAAACACCCAAAACAACTTGGCAAGAGGTAGAGGGTGAAGAAATAGGAGGTGGGTTCACTTTAGAATTGGATTTCTCACTTTAGAACTCAAGTTGCCATTGATAGCATCAAGCTTTCTTTCTTGAAGAAGAAGATCAAGAAGAAGGAAATATCATGATAAGTTAATCCAAATGAAAAAGAAATGAATACTTATCATAATAGGAACCATGGTTAGGTGTAGAGAATTGACCAAGGTTAGAAGAGTGGTTAGGGTTAAGCATTGTAAGGTTCCTAGGCACCCTAGTGGGTTCACACAAGGCATCGAACATGCCAAATTAAAATTTTTAGTGCCGAGAAACCCTAGACTACGGATCTTAACTAGATGTTTAGGCGAAAAGAAAAAGCTAGTTAACACTTAACTACTCGGATATGGAAATTACAACCTTTGTAGATCCGGATATCCACCTCCACGGCTCCACAAGTTCGTCTCCTTGCTGTCCATGTCGAACCCCGGGCTCAAGTGTCGGCTTCGTCGAAGAAACGGGTGAGCTAGGTCGCCGGCTACGTGTCAAAGACGATCTACGTCGAGGCATCGCAAGTTCAAGCTCCGACTTCACAAAGTGATGAAACTTGTGAAGAAAACACACTCTACAACTTGGCTAGAGGTAGAGGGTGAAGAAATAGGAGGTGGGTTCTCTTTAGATTTGGATTTCTCACTCTCAAGCTCAAGTTGCCATTAATGGCCTCAAGGTATCAAGCTTGAAGATGAAGAAGAAGAAGAGCTAGAAAAATGATAAGTCTCTTTTAAAAATAAAAGAAAAAGCAATACTTATCATAATTCTAACAATGGTTAAGAGTAGAGAATAGACCATGGTTAATAGATGGGTTAGGGTTAAGCATGAGTCAAAGCTTCATGAAGCTTCAACTAAAAGACAAAGAAAGCCACCATTCCTTTTTAAATCATTTCAAAAAAATAAATAAAGAAATGAATAAATAAATGATAAAGCAAAACCCTAATTATCAATTAACCATGGTTTAATCCTTCACACTTAACCAAAAGCTCAAGTATCATCAAACATGATACAATAAAAGTGCACAAAAGTATATCACATATACAATGTGCATCAAGTGAGAAAAATCCGTTTAAAGTGAACCAATACTAGTTAATGCAATGCAATATATCAAATATATAATTATGCATTAAATCATTAAATCAACATTTGATTCAATGATCCGGTCATGTCGCACATAACCGACTAGAATCCAATGTATCGATTTATCGAATCAATGATTCGACAACTAGGTCATATCGAATATAACCAATCGAAACATATATCGCGAGAATGAAATGCGGTATCACATACACGCATTATTCTCGGTCCTGCACATATCTCATATGCGCTCCTATTTCGTTTCGCTTGAGCCAGGAAACCTCTGTGTAGGACTCTAAAGACTCGTCAATACGCCGGTAGCAGATGATGATCATATCAAGCACCCACAAGCCGCAAGCGGTCTGCTAAACGTAACGGCCACCCGGGTATTGAGCGATCAGAAGATCGACGAGGTAGCCCGCTCACACTCCTGCGAATCCGACCAGTAACACTTACCATACAGTCAAGTCTCTTCGTCTGATACGTCGCATATCAAGTCTAGGGGTGGTATACGTCAGACCCCAATAACCCGATAAGTCGTGCTGATATTAGGCTCGTAACGGGTCGAGAAACTACTGGTAACACTTACCAGCAAATCTCTGATCAGCCCTGGCCAGGGACTTCCCTGTTACGGCCAATCTAGCACTGCGCAACATCAACTCCCAATACCGGGAGAGACGAAACCCCTCCTATCGCTCATTGCCTCCATGTGATTCGGGACTGTACCCAAAGACCACCGTTTTGCACGCCCTCATGGACGTGGTAAGGTGGAGATCAAAGCACAGTGGGAATCACACAAGACTCCATGACGATCTCGGGTCTACAGACTAACCTGTACAAGTGTCACCTGAGAACTGCCATCTGACGTGAGGTATAATACCATCTGGGAGTTCTCGGCGAGTCCGTCCAGTGTACCCAGTCACCACTGAGCACCCGTACACCATCTCTGATGTCAAACACCAATGGATATGGGATCATCCATCGCCCATCACATGGGTCGAGAAGCGTATACGCTAGTCTACTCTGGTATATCGATGCCCCGTCTCGATACACCCACGACTAGGGACCTTGAAGGATGTACTTATGGACTACCATGTCCCCACTAGTATGATCTGCATCATAGTCCAGGTAGTCAAGTACACATCCTAAGGGCTTTACCAACATGTGACTATAAGACAGTATAAAGAGACTAGTGTACATGTTAAGATAAATGGCAACCAGATAGCATACTATCATGTCGAGCAAGAAAGTCATCTCTATATATGTCCAAGCATCCAATATAATATACATAATCTGTACAATACTGGCCTCTAGGGCATACATACAACTAACAATCTCCCACTTGCACTAGGGCCAGCTGCTGTAGTATCTCATACCGAGCATCCCGAAGAGTCTCTCAAACTGTATCTGGGGAATGGCCTTCGTGAGTGGATCCGCCGTGTTGTTCTTCGTGTCAACTCTCCTGACCTCGATCTCCCGGCGATCAATTATCTCCCGGATCAGGTGATACCGCCTCAGAATATGTCTGGACCGCTGATGGGACCTGGGTTCCTTGGCCAAAGCCACTGCTCCATTGTTATCGCAATACAAAGGTATTGGATGCTCAATGGATGGAACCACTCCAAGTTCAGTAATGAACTTCTTGATCCAGACAGCTTCTTTAGCAGCATCGTTGGCAGCGATGTATTCAGCCTCCATCGTCGAGTCTGCCACGGTTTCCTGCTTGGAACTCTTCCAGCTAACCGCCCCTCCGTAAAGGGTAAAGACAAAGCCCGACTGCGACTTAGAGTCGTCCTTATCACTCTGGAAGCTGGAATCGGTAAAGGACTCCACTTGGAGTTCTCCGTCACCATACACCAAGAACATATCTCTAGTCCTTCGCAAGTACTTGAGAATGCTCTTCACAGCTGTCCAGTGACTCTCTCCAGGATCAGCTTGATACCTACTCACTACACTTAGTGAGTATGCTACATCGGGTCTGGTACATAGCATCGCATACATGATAGAGCCTACCGCCGAAGCATAGGGTATCCCTTGCATGCGAGCTCTCTCCAAATCAGTCTTGGGAGACATCTCTTTGGAGAGAGTGACTCCAGAGATCGTGGGTAAGTTCCCATGCTTGGATTCTTCCATACTAAACCTCTTTAGTATGGTGTCAATGTACCTGGATTGGGACAATCCCAAAATCCGTTTGGATCTATCTCTATAGATCCTGATTCCCAATATGCAGGAGGCATCACCAAGATCTTTCATTGAGAATCTTTGTGATAAGAAGAGCTTGACCGATTGCAGCATAGGAATATCATTTCCTATCAAGAGTATGTCGTCTACGTACAATACGAGGAAGACAACCTTACTCTCTGCCACCTTCTTGTAAATACAAGGTTCATCTGGATTTTTGACGAAATCAAACTCTTTGATAACGACGTCAAAGCAGATGTTCCAACTCCGCGATGCTTGCTTTAATCCATAAATGGATTTAAGCAGCTTGCACACCTTCCCGCTGCTCCCACTGTCTACGAAGCCCTCTGGCTGAGTCATGTACACGCACTCTTCTAAATCACCATTTAGAAAGGCGGTCTTAACATCCATTTGCCAGATTTCGTAGTCATGAAAGGCAGCAATGGCAAGCATGATTCGGATGGATTTAAGCATAGCCACTGGAGAAAAGGTCTCGTCATAGTCCACACCTGGTCTTTGACGAAAACCCTTTGCTACAAGTCTAGCTTTGAAAGTCTCCACTTTCCCATCTACACCAAGTTTCTTCTTAAAGATCCACTTGCTCCCAATGGGTTTTACCCCTTCAGGAGCAACTTCCAAAGTCCATACTTTGTTGGTGTACATGGAATCCATCTCGGACCGCATAGCATCCAGCCATTTCACTGAGTCCCCACTCGTGATGGCCTGCTCGAAGCTAGTTGGGTCATCATCCTCCATGATGCAATCCTCGCTTCCACCATCAATGAGAAAACCGTAGTATCTCTCAGGTGGACGAGAAACCCTACCAGATCGGCGGAGAGGCTGAGGTTCGTCGGAAGCTACTGAATGCTCTGGTTCCACTAAATCTTCTGTTGTGTTTTGTTCAGCTGGAACCTCTTCCAGTTCTACCTCAGAGCCACTAATTTCTTTTGCAAGAAATTCCTTTTCTAAAAAGGTGGCATGTTGAGCAACAAATACTCTTTGTTCCTCACTGTGGTAGAAGATATACCCTCGCGAATGTTTGGGATATCCAACAAACTTACACAAAACAGATCTTGCCTCGAGTTTGTCCGGTTTTTGTCTTTTGACATAGGCCGGGCAACCCCATATCTTTATAAAATTAAGATATGGTCTCTTCCCTTCCCATATCTCATATGGTGTGGTAGGCACAGATTTGGTGGGAACCCTGTTCAGTAGGTATGCTGCTGTTTCCAGTGCATATCCCCAGAAGGAAATAGGCAACTCAGCTACACTCATCATAGAGCGCACCATATCTAATTGGGTGCGGTTTCTCCGCTCCGATACACCGTTGTGCTGTGGTGTATATGGAGGAGTTAGTTGAGAGAGAATCCCATTCTCTTTTAGGAAGTCCAGGAATTCAATGCTCAAGTATTCTCCTCCTCGATCAGATCGTAGGATTTTAATACTTTTTCCGGTTTGGTTCTCAACTTCTTGTTTATATTCCCTAAATTTCTCAAAAGCTTCTGATTTGTGTTTCATCAGGAACACATACCCGAACCTAGAGAGATCGTCAGTGAATGTAATGAAGTATGAAGAACCATCCCTGGCATGTGTAGACATGGGACCGCATACATCACTATGTATCAGTCCTAAGAGTTCGGTAACTCTTTCTCCGTGTCCCGTAAACGGAGTCTTGGTCATCTTGCCTTTGAGACATGACTGGCAAGTGTCATAGGATGAAAATTCAAACGGATTTAAATATCCATCTTTATGCAACTTAGCTAGTCGTGTCGCATTGATGTGACCCAGTCTACAATGCCACAAGAAGGATTCATTGAGTTCAGAACTCTTCCTCTTGTGTGTGTTTGTTATGCTCAGGACTGTTGATTGGTTTAGAACATAAATGCCATTGCACAACGTGCCTGATCCAACCAACTTTTGGTTATGGAAAATGTTCATAACATTGTCCTGTAATACAAAATTATATCCCTCTTTACTTAATAAAGAAACCGATATAATGTTGCATATCAGGTTCGGCATGTAATAGCATTCGTTCAGAACCAATGTATTACCAGTTGGTAATACAAGGTGATATTCCCCGACAGTCTTGGCTGCAACAATTGCACCATTTCCAACTCTAATGTCTTTATCACCTTCTCCAAGTTCTCTACCTTTCCTAAGCCCATGTAACTGATTACATATATGGGATCCTGACCCGGTATCCAATACCCAGGACGTAGAGCAAATGGAGAAACAGTTCTCAGTAACGAACACACCCGAAGAAAATGCATCATCATGTACTTTCTTTATTCGGGTGGCATGGGAATCCTGGTATTCCCCTATATCCTGTTCATTCCTATAACTCTTATAGGAAAGAACGGAACCAACGTTCCCCAGCACAGTATAACATGCGGGTTCGGTCAATACATCCATTTTATTATCTTTATTAAGGCATGAAATGGTCGCTACCTGGAGAGAGAGAGAAGAAAACACTTTAGCGTAAGCTCGTGCAAGATCAGATTGGTTATTATCTTATCTAATCAGGATGGCTCCCACTGCTTTTTATCAAATCTTCCTCCAAACCCTAAAAGGAAGGACTAGCCGGGATTAATTACACACTACAAGTTCGCCAATCTTTCAGCCAGGCCAGTGTCGGTACTTTGAGGGAGGTCCCCCGTGCTTTCGCACGAACCTAATTACTGTAAACCTCGTTTTCCCAGAGGCGTAACCTCGTTAACACCTTTCTAGACACCTACTTGATCGGCTAATAGCACTGTGTAAAACTCTCCCAGGAGTAACTCTTACTCGCAGCGGGTATCGGGATCCAACTATCTCATAGAAGGTATGCAATCTCATTGCAAATTTCAACACTTGAAATTCCCGATAATGTTTTGCCCCAAGCATCCTATGACCTTGACGGAGGTCAACAAACCACAGGGTGCAAGTCAAGTTCAACCCGTCATTTCTTGATTGAATCAAACCCACCCGCACGACCCTTGACGGAGGTCAACAAGGTCGTACGACTACCCTAATCCAATCTGCATCATATGCATAAGCAGACAAATACTAGTTAGCTACCGCACACTACGCCTTGACGGAGGTCAACAAACGTAGCACGAATACTAAGTAGGATTTATCTGAAATGACGGAGGGCTACGCAGGTTTTCATAAAACCATGAGCGTAATGAACTTGATATCGTTGTAGAATCAAATGAAGTTTTAAAATGGAGTGATTTTGAGGCTTTTCCAGTTTTGCTAAAGGAGTCACTCCCGGTGAAGGGATCTCGGTCCTTTCCTCGTCGAATGAGGTGCGGGATATATCATATATATCGCTGTGCAAAGCAAAAAAACTCTTAAAAGCAATCAAAACCAAACCGAGTGTGTAGCATCTGCCAGTTATTGCTAAAGGAGTCACTCCCGGTGAAGGGATCTCGGTCCTTTCCTTATCGAATAAGGTGCGGGGTATATCATATATACCGCTGTGCAAAGCAAGAACTGTAGCTACCTGTTTTATTTTAAAATTCGATTCTACAACATCTTAGGTTTCTTATCTTTCATTAATCACATTAATGAAGTCCCATCTTTTAATACCTAAACATCACAGATAGATATGACGTACACTTATGCCATCCGCATTCGCCTCGATGTCCCCTCGTGCACCGTTAGGTTAGGTAACTAACGACAGAGCAGGGCAGGGCTAGCGCGGGTGTAAAACATAAGTAACGTCTATATAATATATCATATATACTATATACTATATCCATCACAGAATCACATCACAGATATCGCAGCAGAATAACCATATGAAATATTGGATATACTAGGACGTCCGTGTTTTCAATACGAGCCAGTATAAAACACGGATTCCACGGTCGTGATGAATAGCCAATCCCACACCCCTAGACCCCTACGAGAGCGGCAAGCAACCCTGCCAATTCTAGGGTTAGGAGACCCGGACTCGACACCTCGAGTTGGTCTCCCACTGGACCCCAGAACCCGGTTACTTGTGCTCCCCTCCTTGGGTCTATCCTAGTGCAGAAAAGTAAATAATATACAAAGGGTGACAACTCCCGCATCCTGGAAGTGCCCCGAATAAAAGAATATTACATACAAGTCTTTACATGAATGAAAATGAAAAACACTCATCTCACATAAAAACCCCCGTCTATTCAAACACGACGATCCAATATAACATATCCAGCAACACATAACATCACATGTCATCAACGTAAGTAAGTATGCATACCCCAATTGTCGTTGACGTATAGCAACGAAACCGGCGATATGAACATACTACACTTACGGTCACAGAAAAGAAAGTGTAAAACTACAACAATTGGAATCCTCAATCTCTTTAGACATCGCATGCCTAACAGATATAAATCCCTCATTTTAGTCTCATTATCGAAAACTCTTTTCAATATCATATGGGACTAAATTGCTAGATTTATAACATTCATTTAGTTATCACATAACTACTTGTGAATTCCAATTATTGTATCCAATTCCGGATAAATAGAATATATCAAACTTTTCGATCGAACATTCGAACACCCAAGTTTTCCCGACACCGATCAACACATGAAATAGGTTCAAAGACATTCACTTCATACCTCAGTACCAACGGTCCAGCCGTAGAAGGGTCAAGCCAACGCCTCACATGTGGCACGCCGTACTGCCCCAAACCCGAAGGTTCAAAGGGCAGTTCAAGACGGTCACATAATCGAGTTAAGGTTTGTTGTCTTCTAGAGGGACCATCGCGTTACTTGCACTACTCAGAACGTCTTTTAACCACACAATAATCCAACACTTGGATATTTTGGCAGGGGAAAACCTGGGTATTTATATCCGGTCGAACTCTTTAACATATTCTACAATTATCTGGAAAAACACTCAGACAAAATTTGATACCCCGATCGAAACACCGAAACCCCAAAACAACTGCAGAAAATTAAACTCTGAAATAAATGTTAAAAATTCCCAGAAAACTAAGCAGAATTTTTCAGGAACTACTGTGCAAAAATTGAGGGGTGACGTCATCAGTGTGCGGCGGAAGCGCCGCAGAACCCAGGGTTATGCCGCTCTTCCGCCGCGGAATTTACTGTTCAAGGGAAAATTTTTGAGTCGTAATTCTTATATTTTCCTGCTGAATTTTTTAGCAATATTTAATTTGGAAAAATCCCAGAATTTGGAAAAAGTCCAGAGAGCTATTTCGGGTTCGGATTTTTGGTTCGATCGGGTTTCAAACGTCGTCGGGACTTCGCCTAAGGCTCTAGCTAGGCTCTGATACCACTGTAAGGTTCCTAGGCACCCTAGTGGGTTCACACAAGGCATCGAACATGCCAAATTAAAATTTTTAGTGCCGAGAAACCCTAGACTACGGATCTTAACTAGATGTTTAGGCGAAAAGAAAAAGCTAGTTAACACTTAACTACTCGGATATGGAAATTACAACCTTTGTAGATCCGGATATCCACCTCCACGGCTCCACAAGTTCGTCTCCTTGCTGTCCATGTCGAACCCCGGGCTCAAGTGTCGGCTTCGTCGAAGAAACGGGTGAGCTAGGTCGCCGGCTACGTGTCAAAGACGATCTACGTCGAGGCATCGCAAGTTCAAGCTCCGACTTCACAAAGTGATGAAACTTGTGAAGAAAACACACTCTACAACTTGGCTAGAGGTAGAGGGTGAAGAAATAGGAGGTGGGTTCTCTTTAGATTTGGATTTCTCACTCTCAAGCTCAAGTTGCCATTAATGGCCTCAAGGTATCAAGCTTGAAGATGAAGAAGAAGAAGAGCTAGAAAAAATGATAAGTCTCTTTTAAAAATAAAAGAAAAAGCAATACTTATCATAATTCTAACAATGGTTAAGAGTAGAGAATAGACCATGGTTAATAGATGGGTTAGGGTTAAGCATGAGTCAAAGCTTCATGAAGCTTCAACTAAAAGACAAAGAAAGCCACCATTCCTTTTTAAATCATTTCAAAAAAATAAATAAAGAAATGAATAAATAAATGATAAAGCAAAATCCTAATTATCAATTAACCATGGTTTAATCCTTCACACTTAACCAAAAGCTCAAGTATCATCAAACATGATACAATAAAAGTGCACAAAAGTATATCACATATACAATGTGCATCAAGTGAGAAAAATCCGTTTAAAGTGAACCAATACTAGTTAATGCAATGCAATATATCAAATATATAATTATGCATTAAATCATTAAATCAACATTTGATTCAATGATCCGGTCATGTCGCACATAACCGACTAGAATCCAATGTATCGATTTATCGAATCAATGATTCGACAACTAGGTCATATCGAATATAACCAATCGAAACATATATCGCGAGAATGAAATGCGGTATCACATACACGCATTATTCTCGGTCCTGCACATATCTCATATGCGCTCCTATTTCGTTTCGCTTGAGCCAGGAAACCTCTGTGTAGGACTCTAAAGACTCGTCAATACGCCGGTAGCAGATGATGATCATATCAAGCACCCACAAGCCGCAAGCGGTCTGCTAAACGTAACGGCCACCCGGGTATTGAGCGATCAGAAGATCGACGAGGTAGCCCGCTCACACTCCTGCGAATCCGACCAGTAACACTTACCATACAGTCAAGTCTCTTCGTCTGATACGTCGCATATCAAGTCTAGGGGTGGTATACGTCAGACCCCAATAACCCGATAAGTCGTGCTGATATTAGGCTCGTAACGGGTCGAGAAACTACTGGTAACACTTACCAGCAAATCTCTGATCAGTCCTGGCCAGGGACTTCCCTGTTACGGCCAATCTAGCACTGCGCAACATCAACTCCCAATACCGGGAGAGACGAAACCCCTCCTATCGCTCATTGCCTCCATGTGATTCGGGACTGTACCCAAAGACCACCGTTTTGCACGCCCTCATGGACGTGGTAAGGTGGAGATCAAAGCACAGTGGGAATCACACAAGACTCCATGACGATCTCGGGTCTACAGACTAACCTGTACAAGTGTCACCTGAGAACTGCCATCTGACGTGAGGTATAATACCATCTGGGAGTTCTCGGCGAGTCCGTCCAGTGTACCCAGTCACCACTGAGCACCCGTACACCATCTCTGATGTCAAACACCAATGGATATGGGATCATCCATCGCCCATCACATGGGTCGAGAAGCGTATACGCTAGTCTACTCTGGTATATCGATGCCCCGTCTCGATACACCCACGACTAGGGACCTTGAAGGATGTACTTATGGACTACCATGTCCCCACTAGTATGATCTGCATCATAGTCCAGGTAGTCAAGTACACATCCTAAGGGCTTTACCAACATGTGACTATAAGACAGTATAAAGAGACTAGTGTACATGTTAAGATAAATGGCAACCAGATAGCATACTATCATGTCGAGCAAGAAAGTCATCTCTATATATGTCCAAGCATCCAATATAATATACATAATCTGTACAATACTGGCCTCTAGGGCATACATACAACTAACAAGCATGAAGACAAATTGGTCACTTTGGTCAAAGCTTCATGAAGCTTCAACTAGAAACAAATAAAGCCACCATTCTCATCTTAATCTTATCCAAATAAATGAATAAACAAATAAATGAATAAATGAATAAGCAAAACCCTAATCTCAACTTAACCATGGTTTAATTCTATACACTTAACCAAATGAGCAAGTATCATCAAACATGATACAAACATGTGCACAAAAGTATATCACATATACAACTTGCACATCAAGTGAGAAAATCCATTTAAAGTGAACCAATACTAGTTAATGCAAAGTAATATATCAAATATATAATTATACATTAAATCATTAAATCAACACTTGATTTAACGATTCGGTCATATCGCATATAACCGACTAGTATCCTATGTATCGTCTTATCGAATCAATCCTTGATTCGATATCTAGGTTATATCGAATATAACCAATCGATACATCCATCGCGAGAATGAAATACGGTATCACATACACGCATTATTCTCGGTCCTGCACATATCTCATATGCGCTCCTATTTCGTTTCGCTTGAGCCAGGAAACCTCTGTGTAGGACTCTAAAGACTCGTCAATACGCCGGTAGCAGATGATGATCATATCAAGCACCCACAAGCCGCAAGCGGTCTGCTAAACGTAACGGCCATCCGGGTATTGAGCGATCAGAAGATCGACGAGCTAGCCCGCTCACACTCCTGTGAATCCAACCAGAAACACTTACCGTACAGTCCGGTATGTTCGTGTGATATGTCGCATATCAAGTCTAGGGGTGGTAAACGTCAGACCCCAATAACCGATAAGTCGTGCCGATGTGAGGATCATAACGGGTCGAGAAACTACTGGTAACACTTACCAGCAAATCTCTGATCAGCCCTGGCCAGGGACTTCCCTGTTACAGCCAATCGAGCACAGCGCAACATCAACCCCCAATACCGGGAGAGACGAAACCCCTCCTATCGCTCATTGCCTCCATGTGACTCGGGACTGTGCCCAAAGATCACCGTTTTGCACGCCCTCATGGACGTGGTAAGGTGGAGATCAAAGCACAGTGGGAATCACACAAGACTCTATGACGATCTCGGGTCTACAGACTAACCTGCACAAGTGTCACCTTAGAACTGCCATCTGACGTGAGGTATAATACCATCTGGGAGTTCTCGGCGAGTCCGTCCAGTGTACCCAGTCTCCACTGAGCACCCGTATACCATCTCTGATGTCAAACACCAATGGATGTGGGATCATCCATCGCCCATCTCATGGGTCGAGAAGCGTATACGCTAGTCTATATCGATGCCCCGTCTCGATACACCCACGACTAGGGACCTTGAAGCATGTACTTATGGACTACCATGTCCCCACTAGTATGATCTGCATCATAGTCCAGGTAGTCAAGTACACATCCTAAGGGCTTTACCAACATGTAACTATAAGACAGTTTAAAGAGACAAGTGTACATGTTAAGATAAAGAGCAACCAGATAGCATACTATCATATCGAGCAAGAAAGTCATCTCTATATATGTCCAACCATCCAATATAATATACATCATCTGTACAATACTGGCCTCTAGGGCATACATACAACTAATAATCTCCCACTTGCACTAGGGCCAGCTGCTGTAGTATCGCATACCGAGCATCCCGAAGAGTCTCTCAAACTGTATCTGGGGAATGGCCTTCGTGAGTGGATCCGCCGTGTTGTTCCTCGTGTCAACCCTCATGACCTCGATCTCCCGGCGATCAACTATCTCCCGGATCAGGTGATACCGCCTCAGAATATGCCTGGATCGCTGATAGGACCTGGGTTCCTTGGCCAAACCCACTGCTCCATTGTTATCGCAATACAAAGGTATTGGATGCTCAATGGATGGAACCACACCAAGTTCAGTAATGAACTTCTTGATCCAGACAGCCTCTTTAGCAGCATCGTTGGCAGCGATGTATTCAGCCTCCATCGTCGAGTCTGCCACGGTTTCCTGCTTGGAACTCTTCCAGCTAACCGCCCCTCCGTAAAGGGTAAAGACAAAACCCGACTGCGACTTAGAGTCGTCCTTATCACTCTGGAAGCTCGAATCGGTAAAGGACTCCACTTGGAGTTCTCCGTTACCATACACCAAGAGCATCTCTTTAGTCCTTTGCAAGTACTTGAGAATGCTCTTCACAGCTGTCCAGTGACTCTCTCCAGGATCGGCTTGATACCTGCTCACTACACTTAGTGAGTATGCTACATCGGGTCTGGTACATAGCATCGCATACATGATAGAGCCTACAGCCGAATCATAGGGTATCCCTTGCATGCGAGCTCTCTCCAAATCAGTCTTGGGAGACATCTCTTTGGAGAGAGTGACTCCAGAGATCGTGGGCAAGTTCCCACACTTGGATTCTTCCATACTAAACCTCTTTAGTATGGTGTCAATGTACCTGGATTGGGACAATCCCAATATCCGTTTGGATCTATCTCTATAGATCCTTATTCCCAATATGCAGGAGGCATCACCAAGATCTTTCATTGAGAATCTTTGTGATAAGAAGAGCTTGACCGATTGCAGCATAGGAATATCATTTCCTATCAAGAGTATGTCGTCCACGTACAATACGAGGAAGACAACCTTACTCTCTGCTACCTTCTTATAGATACAAGGTTCATCTGGGTTTTTGACGAAATCAAACTCTTTGATAACGACGTCAAAGCAGATGTTCCAACTCCGTGATGCTTGCTTTAATCCATAAATGGATTTAAGCAGCTTGCACACCTTCCCGCTGCTCCCACTGTCTACGAAGCCCTCTGGCTGAATCATGTACACGCACTCTTCTAAATCACCATTTAGAAAGGCGGTCTTAACATCCATTTGCCAGATTTCGTAGTCATGATATGCAGCGATGGAAAGCATGATCCGGATGGATTTAAGCATAGCCACTGGAGAAAAGGTTTCGTCATAGTCCACACCTGGTCTTTGACGAAAACCCTTTGCAACAAGTCTAGCTTTGAAAGTCTCCACTTTCCCATCTACACCAAGTTTCTTCTTGAAGATCCACTTGCTCCCAATGTGTTTTACCCCTTCAGGAGCAACTTCCAAAGTCCATACTTTGTTGGTGTACATGGATTCTATCTCGGACCGCATAGCATCCAGCCATTTCACTGAGTCCCTACTCGTGATGGCCTGCTCGAAACTAGTTGGGTTATCATCCTCCATGATGCAATCTTCGCTTCCACCGTCAATGAGAAAACCGTAGTATCTCTCAGGTGGACGAGAAACCCTGCTAGATCGGCGGAGAGGCTGGGGTTCGTCGGGTACTACTGAATCCTCTGGTTCTACCAAGTCTTCTGTTATAGTTTGTGTTGCTGGAACCTCTTCCAGTTCTACCTCAATGCCACTAATCTGTTTCATAAGAAAACCTTTTTCTAAGAAAGTGGCATGTCGAGAAACAAACACCTTTTGTTCCTCGGGGTGGTAGAAGATATACCCTTGTGAATTTTTGGGATATCCTACAAACTTACATAAGACTGATCTTGCCTCGAGTTTGTCCGGATTTTGTCTTTTGACATAGGCTGGACAACCCCATATCTTAACATACTTAAGAGATGGTCTCTTCCCTTTCCATATCTCATATGGAGTGGTAGGCACTGATTTGGTAGGAACCATATTCAATAGGTGTATGGCTGTCTCAAGCGCATACCCCCAGAAGGAAATAGGTAACTCAGCTGTACTCATCATTGAACGCACCATATCTAATAGGGTGCGATTCCTTCGTTCCGATACACCGTTGTGCTGTGGTGTATAAGGTGGAGTAAGCTGAGAGAGAATCCCATTCTCTTTTAGATAATCTTGGAACTCATTGCTCAAGTATTCTCCTCCTCGATCAGATCGAAGGATCTTTATACTTTTGCCCGTTTGGTTCTCTACTTCTTGCTTATATTCTCTGAATTTCTCAAAAGCTTCAGACTTGTGTTTCAATAGGAACACATGCCCGTATCTAGAGAGATTGTCAGTGAATGTAATGAAGTACAAAAAACCATCCCTGGCATGTGTATACATGGGACCGCATACATCACTATGTATCAGTCCCAAGAGTTCGGTAACTCTTTCTCCGTGTCCCGTAAACGGAGTTTTGGTCATCTTGCCTTTGAGACATGACTGGCAAGTGTCATAAGATGAAAATTCAAACGGATTTAAATATCCATCCTTATGCAACTTAGCTAGTCGTGTCGCATTGATGTGACCCAGTCTATAATGCCACAAGAAGGATTCGTTCAGTTCAGAACTCTTCCTCTTGTGTGTGTTTTGTAAATTGAGGACTGTATTTTGATTGAGAATGAATATGCCATTATATAATGAACCTGATGCAATCAACTTTTGATCTAGGAATATGTTCATAACATTATCCTTTACTACAAAATTATATCCTTCATTACTTAATAAAGAAACTGATATAATGTTGCACATCATGTTCGGTATATAATAGCATTCATTTAGAATCAGTGTATCACCACTTGGTAATACTAGGTGATATTCGCCAACTGCTTTGGCTGCAACATTTGCCCCATTCCCTACTTGAACGGAATGATCACATTTTCCCAGTTCTCTACCTTTCCTCAGCCCATGTAACATCTTACATATGTGGGATCCTGATCCGGTATCTAATACCCAGGACGTAGGGTGAACTGAAAAACAGTTCTCAATAACTAACACACCCGAAGAAGATGCATCAACATGCATGTTCTTTTGGGCGGCTTGAGAATCTAGATATTCTCCTATTTCCTGTTCATTCTTATAACACTTATAAGATAGAACGGGTTCAACGTTCCCCTGCACAGTATAACATGCGGGTTCGGTCAATACATCCATATTATTATCTTAATTAAGGCATGAAATGGTCGCTACCTGGAGAGAGAGAGAAGAAAACACTTTAGCGTATGCTCGTGCAAGATCAGATTGGTTATTATCTTATCTAATCAGGATGTCTCCCACTGTTTTTATCAAATCTTCCTTCAAACCCTAAAAGGAAAGACTAGCCGGGATTAATTACACACTACAAGTTCGCTAATCTTTCAACCAGGCCAGTGTCGGTACTTTGAGGGAGGTCCCCCGTGCTTTCGCACGAACCTAATTAATGTAAACCTCGTTTTCCCAGAGGCGTAACCCCGTTGACACCTTTCTAGACACCTACTTGATTAGCTAATTGCAATGTGTAAAACTCTCTCAGGAGTAACTCTTACTCGCAGTGGGTATCGGGATCCAACTATCTCATAGAAGGTATGCAATCTCATTGCAAATTTCAACACTTGAAATTCCCGATAATATTTTACCCCTAGTATTCTATGACCTTGACGAATGCCAAACAACCCATAGTCCACTAGTCAAGTTCAACCCGTACATTTCTTGATTGAATTAAACCCACCCGCACGACCCTTGACGAATGCCAAACAACGCCGTACGAATACCCTAATCCAATCTGCATCATATGCATAATCAGATAAATACTAGTTAGCTACCGTACACTACGCCTTGACGAATGTCAAACTACCGTAGCACGAATACTAAGTAGTACTTATCTGAAATGACGGAGGGCTACGCAG
Source organism: Agapanthus africanus (assembly GCA_030015575.1). Classification (NCBI taxonomy): domain Eukaryota; kingdom Viridiplantae; phylum Streptophyta; class Magnoliopsida; order Asparagales; family Amaryllidaceae; genus Agapanthus; species Agapanthus africanus. Next base: position 604,342,225 of record JASDDO010000019.1, on the reverse strand, counting down.
GTTTTCAGAAAACCTATTGCGTAATGAACTTGATATCGTTGTAGGATCAAATGTAGTTTTGAAATGGAGTGATTTTGAGGCTTTTCTTGTTTTGCTAAAGGGGTCACTCCCGGTGAAGGGATCGTCAGCCCTTTCCTCGTCGAATGAGGTGCGGGATATATCATATATATCACTGTGCAAAGCAGAAACTATAGAAGCAATCAAAAGCAGACCGAGTATGTAGCATCAGCCAGTTATTGCTAAAGGAGTCACTCCCGGTGAAGGGATCTCGGTCCTTTCCTCATCGAATAAGGTGCAAGGTGTATCATATATACCGCTATGCAAAGCAAGAACTGTAGCTACCTGTTTTATTTAAAAATTTGATTCTACAATATCTTTTGGTTTCTTTTATTTCATTAATCACATTAATGAAGTCCCATCATTTAAATACCTAAACATCACAGATAAATACGACGTACACTTATGCCATCCGCATTCGCCTAGATGTCCCCTCGTGCACCGTTAGGTTAGGTAACTAACGGCAGAGCGGGGCAGGGCTAGCACGGGTGTAAAACATAAGTAACGCCTATATAATATATCATATATTCTATATACTGTATCTATCACAGAACATCACATGATCACATCACAGATATCGCAGCAGAAGAAACATATGAAACATTGGATATACTAGGACGTCCGTGTTTTCAATACGAGCCAGTATAAAACACGGATTCCACTGTCGTGACGAATAGCCAATCCCACACCTCTAGACCCCTACGAGAGCGGCAAGCGACCCTACCAATTCTAGGGTTAGGAGACTTGGACTCGACTCCTCGAGATGGTCTCCCACTGGACCCTAGAACCCGGTTACTTATGCTCCCCTCCTTAGGTCTATCCTAGTGTAGAAAAGTAAATAATATACAAAAGGTGACAACTTCCGCAACCTGGAAGTGCCCCAAATAAAAGAATATTACATACAAGTTTTTACATGAATGAAAAATGAAAAACACTCATCTCACATAAAAACCCCCGGCTATTCAAACACGACGATCCAATATAACATATCCAGCAACTCATAACATCACATGTCATCAACGTAAGTAAATATGCGCGTCCCAATTGTCGTTGACATATAGCAACGAAACCGGCGATATCACATATTACACTTACGGTCACAGAAAAGAAAGTGTAAAACTACAACAGTTGGAATCCGCAACCTCTTTAGACATCACATGCCTAATCAGTTATAAACCCCGCATTTTAGTCTCATTATCGAAAACTCTTTTCAATATCAAATGAAACTAAACCGCTAGATTTATAACATTCATTCAGTTATCTCATAACTGTTTGTGAATTCCAATTATTGTATCCCATTCCGGATAAATAGAGAATATTAAACTTTCCGATCGAACATTCGAACACCCAAGGTTTCCCGAAACCGATCAACACATGAAATAAGTTCAAAGACATTCACTTCATGCCTCAGTACCAACGGTCCAGCCGTAGAAGGGTCAAGCCAACGCCTCACATGTGGCACGCTGTACTGCCCCAAACCCAAAGGTTCAAAGGGCAGTTCAAGACGGTCACATAATCGAGTTAAGGTTTTTTGCCTTCTAGAGGGACCATCGCGTTACTTGCACTACTTAGAACGTCATTAAACTACGGAAAAGTCCAACAATTAGAAATTTCCCGGCAGGGGAAAGATTGGGTATTTACATCCGGTCGAACTTTTTAACATATTCTAAAATATCCGGAAAAACACATAGACGAAGTCTGATAATCCGATCGAATCTACGAACTCCCAATACACCCCAGAAAATTCAACTCTTGAATAAATATTAAAAATTCCCAGGAAAACCAGCACTGCATAATGAGAATTACTGTACAAAATTAAATGCATGAGGAGACCACATGGCCGCGGAACCGCCGCATTAGCCATGCTAATGCCGCGGTTCCGCCACACTTTGGTGGATTCAGGGGTACGGGCTTCACAGTAATTCTTAAAATTCCCTGCTGATTTTTCTGCATATTTTTAATATCGAAAAATCCCCGAAATTGAAAAATGTACAGAGAGCATTTTTTGGGTTAGGGTTTCGGTTCGTTCAGATTTCAAACGTCGTCTAGACTTCGCCTAAGGCTCTAGCTAGGCTTTGATACCACTGTAGGGTTCCTAGGCACTCTCAAGAGGTCTCACAAGGCATCAACCATGCCAATTTTGAATTTTACGGGTGCCGAGAAACCCTAATACGGATCGTTGACTAGAAGTTTAGGCGAAAAACGAAACTAGTTAACATCTTAACTAAAAGAGAGAGGCTACAACCTTTGTAGATCTAGTTCTCCACTTCCTTAGCTCCACGTAGGCGTCCTCTCGCTGTCCATCTCGAATCCCGGACTCAATCGTCGGCTTGATCGGAGAAATGGGCGGACTAGGTCGTCGGCTTCGTGCCGAAGATGATCTACGTCGAGGCATCACAAGTTCAAGCTCCGACTTCACAAATTTGTGAAACTTGTGAAGAAAACACCCAAAACAACTTGGCAAGAGGTAGAGGGTGAAGAAATAGGAGGTGGGTTCACTTTAGAATTGGATTTCTCACTTTAGAACTCAAGTTGCCATTGATGGCATCAAGCTTTCTTTCTTGAAGAAGAAGATCAAGAAGAAGGAAATATTATGATAAGTTAATCCAAATGAAAAAGAAATGAATACTTATCATAATAGGAACCATGGTTAGGTGTAGAGAATTGACCAAGGTTAGAAGAGTGGTTAGGGTTAAGCATGAAGACAAATTGGTCACTTTGGTCAAAGCTTCATGAAGCTTCAACTAGAAACAAATATAGCCACCATTCTCATCTTAATCTTATTCAAATAAATGAATAAACAAATAAATGAATAAATGAATAAGCAAAACCCTAATCTCAACTTAACCATGGTTTAATTCTATACTCTTAACCAAATGAGCAAGTATCATCAAACATGATACAAACATGTGCACAAAAGTATATCACATATACAACTTGCACATCAAGTGAGAAAATCCATTTAAAGTGAACCAATACTAGTTAATGCAAAGTAATATATCAAATATATAATTATACATTAAATCATTAAATCAACACTTGATTTAATGATCCGGTCATATCGCATATAACCGACTAGTATCCTATGTATCGTCTTATCGAATCAATCCTTGATTCGATATCTAGGTTATATCGAATATAACCAATCGATACATCCATCGCGAGAATGAAATACGGTATCACATACACGCATTATTCTCGGTCCTGCACATATCTCATATGCGCTCCTATTTCGTTTCGCTTGAGCCAGGAAACCTCTGTGTAGGACTCTAAAGACTCATCAATACGCCGGTAGCAGATGATGATCATATCAAGCACCCACAATCCGCAAGCGGTCTGCTAAACGTAACGGCCATCCGGGTATTGAGCGATCAGAAGATCGACGAGCTAGCCCGCTCACACACCTGTGAATCCAACCAGAAACACTTACCGTACAGTCCGGTCTGTTCGTGTGATATGTCGCATATCAAGTCTAGGGGTGGTAAACGTCAGACCCCAATAACCGATAAGTCGTGCCGATGTGAGGCTCATAACGGGTCGAGAAACTACTGGTAACACTTACCAGCAAATCTCTGATCAGCCCTGGCCAGGGACTTCCCTGTTACGGCCAATCGAGCACAGCGCAACATCAACCCCCAATACCGGGAGAGACGAAACCCCTCCTATCGCTCATTGCCTCCATGTGACTCGGGACTGTGCCCAAAGACCACAGTTTTGCATGCCCTCATGGACGTGGTAAGGTGGAGATCAAAGCACAGTGGGAATCATACAAGACTCTATGACGATCTCGGGTCTACAGACTAACCTGCATAAGTGTCACCTGAGAACTGCCATCTGACGTGAGGTATAATACCATCTGGGAGTTCTCGGCGAGTCTGTCCAATGTACCCAGTCTCCACTGAGAACCCGTATACCATCTCTGATGTCAAACACCAATGGATGTGGGATCATCCATCGCCCATCTCATGGGTCGAGAAGCGTATACGCTAGTCTACTCTGGTATATCGATGCCCCGTCTCGATACACCCATGACTAGGGACCTTGAAGGATGTACTTATGGACTACCATGTCCCCACTAGTATGATCTGCATCATAGTCCAGGTAGTCAAGTACACATCCTAAGGGCTTTACCAACATGTAACTATAAGACAGTTTAAAGAGACAAATGTACATGTTAAGATAAAGAGCAACCAGATAGCATACTATCATATCGAGCAAGAAAGTCATCTCTATATATGTCCAAGCATCCAATATAATATACATCATCTGTACAATACTGGCTTCTAGGGCATACATACAACTAACAAGAACGACCAATGGAAAGAAAGAAGCTCTCTATTACTTAAGTCGAGTTCTACTGGGGGCAGAAAGCAACTACTCTCCCATCGAAAAACACTGCCCGGCGTTGATCTTCGCGATAACAAAGCTCAGGCACTATGCGTTGGCGTATGAAGTCCGTCTCATTTCGAAGGTGGACCCCCTTAAATATTTAATGTCGAAGGCCATATTGAAAGGGAGACTCGCTAAATGGGCCTTGCTCTTAATGGAGTTTTCGATAACCTATCAGCCTCTTAAGGCGGTGAAAGGCCAGGCCATCGCCGACTTCCTCGCTGAGCATCCGCTACCTGCCGATTCCGCTTTGAATGGCGAGTTTCCAGACGAACATGCGTTTGATGCGATCGACGGTAGTGATACCCGATGGGAGCTCTACTTTGATGGAGCGACCTCCATGAAGAAGCGCAAACAGAACACCCCTGTAATCAAATCAGGGGTAGGCCTCATCTTCGTGACCCCACAAGGAGGGATAATGCGCTTCACCTTCTTCTTGACAGAGCCGAGGACGAACAATGAAGCTGAGTACGAAGCTTTGATAGCAGGCCTCGAGATCGCCATCGATATGGTAATTGAAAACCTCCTTATATACGGAGATTCTCAACTGGTCGTCAGTCAAGTAAACGGCGACTACCAGACGTGCAAGCCAGAGCTGGTGAAGTATGGCGACAGCGTACAGCGATTGCTGACTCAAATTCCCTACTACATGCTGGAAAGCATACCGCATGCAGAAAATAGCAAGGCGGACGCGTTAGCCAAGCTCGCTAAAGAACTGGCTGATGAGAACCTCGATGACGTCAGAATCGTGGTACAAAGCCATCGGGTCCTCACACCAGCAGAAATATCTCCGGAATCATCTGAGGAAAAGGAATCAACCGAGCAAATAGCTATGCAAATAAAGGACCAAGAGAAGGTTGAAGATTGGAGAGAAGTTTTCATAGACTACTTCAAATCACGTCGAACGCCTGAAGATGCATCCTCAAGACATCAGCTTACGAAACGATTTCTGTCTTTCGCCTTCGTCAATGATACCCTGTACAAGAGGTCATTTGATTCTCTGTGGTTGAGATGCCTGGGACCTGACGAAGCGAAAAGAGTCGTTCAGGAAGTTCACAACAGACTCTGCGGTTCTCACCAAGCAGGCCCGAAGATGAAGTTGAAGATTAAACGAATGGGCTACTATTATCCCATGATGATTCAGGACTGCCTCGAATATGCGAAGCAATGCCACGAGTTCCAGATTCATGGAGACTTTATCCATCAGCACCCAAATCCTCTACATCCAACGGTGGCTAGCTGGTCGTTTGAAATGTGGGGAACAGACATAGTCGGACATATCGAACCGGCATCGTCCAGGGGACATCGTTTCGTCCTAGTGACCACTGATTACTTCTCCAAATGGGCAGAAGCAGTGCTACTGAGGGAAGTGAAGACAGAGAATATCCTCCATTTCTTCAAGACGCATGTCATTTATCGGTTCGGAACGCCAAGACGGGTCATCTCCGATAATGGGCCAGCCTACAGAAGCTACAAGATCAGCCGCTTCGCGTAACAACACAACATAGACTAGAGATATTCCTCAGTTTATAATCCCCGAGCTAACGGTCTAGCTGAGGCTTTCAACAAGACCTTGATGAAGATCATGAAGAAGACGGTATCCCGAAATAAAAAGAACTGGCACGAGAGACTGCAAGAATCTCTTTGGGCGTATCGAACTACGTTCAAGACGGCCACGAACACAACGCCATACGCGTTGGTATTCGGTACGGAAGCAGTACTCCCCCTCGAGATAGAGTTACCCTCTCTACGAGTGGCAGTCCACTACGAGCTGACGGACGAAGAAAATGCTCACCTTCGGCTTGAGGAGCTTGATGCCCTTGATGAAACCCGGCTCATAGCGCAACAAAATCTGGAGGCTTACAAAGCAAAGATGATGCGCTCATACGAAAGATTGACTGAGCCAAGGACATTCCACCAAGGCGAACTTGGGCTAGTGGTCAAAAGACCTATGATCCCCAATCATGCCAAGTGGGGAAAATTCGAACCGAATTATGAAGGCCCGTACATTATAGACAAGGTCTACCAGGGTGGAGCCTATCTACTCATGGACATGCATGGTGAAAGGCCTTTCAAGCCAATAAACGGTCGCTTCCTGAAGAAGTACTACGCTTGATGAGTCACGGCCTAGGTCAATGATAGATGACGACGACTATGTCCGCTCGCTATCTTCCTAAGCCTAAACTCTATAAAGTAGTGACATGCCTTCTTTAACAACGGACCGAAATGTCCTTAAACCAACAACGGACCGAAATGTCCTTAAACCAACAACGGACCGAAATGTCCTTAAACCAACAACGGACCGAAACGTCCTTAAACTAACAACGGACCGAAACGTCCTTAAACTAACAATGGACCACTATGTCCTAAAAATAGCTGTTGACCGAGATGTCGATAAACTACGGTGGATTGCAGCATCTCAAAGCCGATATAAAAAAAATATAATAAAAAAATATAATAATAAAAAAATAAAAACGGTATGTCCATAAGCGAAATGGGCACGGATGAAAATCCGAAAGGGCTCCGTGAGTAAAAACAGCAGGGCTACCGGCGAGTGTTTGTGAAAACCCAAGAGGGCGCAACCTCGTAAAAGGACACTTGCAGGGTCCTCACGACCTTGTAAGGAGAAATCACCCGCGTGAGATTCTTACGACTCACAAGGGAGCAACACACTTAGGAGTCCTCACGATTCCTAAGAAGAAATTGCACTTGCGAGATCCTCACGACTCGTAAGGAGAACTCTCTTATGGGACCCTCACGGCTCATATGATTTGAAAGTCTTAAGTTACAGAAACCTGAAACTGTTCTTAAGCAAACCCCCCAACCTTCAATACTGCCCTACAAGCGGCTCAACAATCCACGGGCGCGAATAAACATTTCCCTAACCAAGTCTCATCCGTGACTAGGGATATGTTCATATGGTGAACAACCCTTGTAAGTCCTCTCGACTTATAAGGAGAAAACCCTTTTGGAAGATCCTTACGACTTGCAAGAGAACATGCACTTAGGAATCCTCACGATTCCCAAGAAGAAAACACACCTACAAGATCCTCACGACTTGTAGGGAGAAATACCTTTGTGAGACCCTTACGGCTCATGAAGTCAAAAGCCTTAGTCGACATGACCCTTAACCCTGTTTACTAAGCCACCTTTGTTCAACATCGACAGAGGCAAATGATGATTCGCTCCTGGCAACAGCCTAGTTGTAGCGGTGCTGATGCCGAAATCGGTGTCTAAAATCCAAGCTTGCAGCGAAAAGCCAGCAAGCCATACATGCATACGAAATAGCCGAAATGATGGGGCAACTTGCGACAAAATCAGCAAGTAAAAATGTATGCATGAAAAATAGCCGAAATGATTGGGCAACTCGCAATAAAAAGCAGCGAGTAAAAAATAAAATAAATAGCCGAAATGATTGGCTACCGCGAAAAAAATAGCCGAAATGATGGGGCAATCGCGACCTTCGCGATATAAAAGCTGAAATGATAGAGCATCGCGGAAAAAGAAATAAAATAAAGATGAAATTTATGCCCTACATGTGATGTTACATCAATCCCTGTATACAATCCAGAGGCATAAACAAAGAAAGGATCATACTCCTCCCCCTCAAGCGAAGTGGAACAGCGACAACTCCCAGTTCCATGGCCCGGCGATATACAAATGACCGAGAGCCGAATCCCAACTCCGTGAAATGCGGATACAATCAACAAAATTCCTGGTCACGTGGAACGCGGATAACGTCACTCTTTGACCCCGTGGAAAACGTCCGGAGCGGAGCCTGGTCCTCGCAGAACATGGCAGTGAACCCGTGGGAAGCATCCAGCGCAAAATTCCTGGTCACGTGAAACACGGATAACGTCACTCTTTGACCCCGTGGAAAACGTTCAGGGCGGATCCTGGTCCTCGCAGAGCACGGCAGTGAACCCGTGTGAAGCATCCAGAGCGGAGCCTGGTCCTCGCAGAACACGGCAGTGAACCCGTGGGAAGCACCCAGAGCAAAATTCCTGGTTACGTGGAACACGGATAACGTCACTCTTTGACCCCGCGGAAAACATCCAGAGCGGAGCCTGGTCCTCGCAGAACACGGCAGTGAACCCGTGGGAAGCATCCAGAGCAAAATTCCTGGTCACGTGGAACGCAGATAACGTCACTCTTTGACCCCGTGGAAAACGTCCAGAGCGGAGCCTGGTCCTCGCAGAACACGGCAGTGAACCCGTGGGAAGCATCCAGAGCAAAATTCCTGGTTACGTGGAACGCGGATAACGTCACTCTTTGACCCCGTGGAAAACTTCCAGAGCAGATCCTGGTCCTCACAGTGTAGGGTTCCTAGGCACACTAATGAGGTCTCACAACAGATCAAACATGCCCAATTCAATAAATTTCATGTGCCTACAAACCCTAATACGGAATGTTAACTAGAGGATAAGGCGATGCAAGCAAGTAAACGACTTTATTGCTAAAGGAAAGTGACTACAACCTTTATAGATCCGGTCCTCCACTTCCTGGGCTCCGTGATGACGTCCCTCCGCTGTACCAATCGGAATCCGGACTCTATCGTCGGCTTCATCGGAGAAATGGGCGGGCTAGGTCGTCGACTTCGATGCCAAAGATGATCTACGTCGAGGCAACTCAAGATCAAGCTCCAACTTCACCAAGTCATGAAACTTGTGAAGAAAACACCCTATACTACTTGGCAAGTGGTAGAGGATGAAGAAATAGGAAGTGGGTTCACTTTAGAATTGGATTTCTCACTCTTTTTCTCATGTTGCCATTAATGGTAGCAAGCTTTCTTCTTGTTGAAGAAGAAGAAAAAGAATATGATAAGCCTTTTTTAAAATAGAAAATAAAATGATACTTATCATATTTGCAACCATGGTTTAGTGTAGAGAATTAACTAGGGTTTAGTTGAATGGTTAGGGTTAAGAGATGAAGACAAAAATGGTCACTTAGTCAAAGATGCATGAAGCATCAAGAAGCTTCTTGTATGAAAGAAACCATTTTGTTTTCCTTTTTCTTTTAACCAAAATAAATAGATAAATAAATAAGTGAAATGAAACCCTAACCATTCACTAAACATGGTTTAAGTCTTACACAAACCCAAGTTTGCATGTATCATCAAACATGATACTAACAAGTGCACAAAAATATATCGCATATACAACTTGTGCATTTCAAGTGAGAAAGTCAATATTGAGTGAACCAATACTAGTTAATGTAAAGTAATATATCAAATATATAATTTATACATTAAATCATTAAATCAACACTTGATTCAATGATCTGGTCATGTCGCATATAACTGACTAGTATCCAATGTATCGACTTATCGAATCAATCTTCGATTCGACAACTAGGTTATATCACATACAACCAATCGATACATTCATCGCGAGAATAGAATACGGTATCACATACACGCATTATTCTCGGTCCCGCACATATCTCATATGCGCTCCTATTTCGTTTCGCTTGAGCCGGGAAACCTCTGTGTAGGACTCTAAAGACTCGTCAATACGCCGGCAGCAGGTGATGATCATATCAAACACCCACAAGCCGCAAGCGGTCTGCTAAACGTAACGGCCACCCGGGTTTTGAGCGATCAGAAGATCGACGAGCAAGCCCGCTCACACTCCTATGAATCCAACCAGTAACACTTACCGTACAGTCCGGTCTGTTCGTCTGATATGTCGCATATCTCGCCTAGGGGTGGTAAACGTCAGACCCCAGTAGCTCGATAAGTCATGCCGATATAAGGTCCATAACATAGCATGAAACTACTGATAACACTTACCAGTAGATCACTGCAACCTTGGCCAGGGATTTCCAGTTATGGCCAGTCGAGCATAGCACAACATCAACCCCCAATACCGGGAGAGACGAATCCCCTCCTATCACTCATTGCTTCCATGTGAATCGGGACTGTACCCAAAAACCACCTGTTTGCACGACTCAGTAGAGCCGTCGTAGGGTGGAAATCAAAGCGCAGTGGGAGACACACAAGACTCTATGACGATCTCGAGTCAACAGACTAAGCTGTACCAGTGTCACCAGAGAACTGCCATCTGACGTGAGGTATAATACCATCTGGGAGTTCTCGGCGAGTCCGTTCAGTGTACCCAGTCTCTACTGAGCACCCGCATACCATCTCTGATGTCAAACACCAATGGATATGGGATCATCCATCGCCCATCACATGGGTCGAGAAGATATACGCTAGTCTACTCTGGAATATCGATGCCCCGTCTCGATATTCCCACGACTAGGAACAATGAAGGATGTTCTCATTGACTACCCAGGCCCCACTAGTATGATCTACATCATATTCCTGGAAGTCGAGTACATATCCTAAGGGCTTTATCAACATGTAACAGAGAGACTGAAAGTATACATGTTAAGATAAAGAGCAACCAGATAGCGTACTATCATGTCGAGCAAGAAAGTCCTTCCTATATATGTCCCAACATCCACTACAATATACATCCAATGTACAGTAATGGCCTCTAGGGCATACATATAACTAACACGCAGAACACGGCAGTGAAGCCGTGGGAAGCATCCAGAGCAAAATTCCTGGTTACGTAGAATGCGGATAACGTCACTCTTTGACCCCGTGGAAAACGTCCAGAGCAGATCCTGGTCCTCGCAGAGCACGGCAGTGAACCCGTGTGAAGCATCCAGAGCGGAGCCTGGTCCTCGCCGAACACGTCAGTGAACCCGTGGGAAGCATCCAGAGCAAAATTCCTGGTCACGTGGAATGCGGATAACGTCACTCTTTGACCCCATGGAAAACGTCCAGAGCGGAGCCTGGTCCTCGCAGAACACGGCAGTGAACCCATGGGAAGCATCCAGAGCAAGATTCCTGGTCACGTGGAACGCGGATAACGTCACTCTTTGACCCTGTGGAAAATGTCCAGAGCGGATCCTGGTCCTCGCAGAGCACGGCAGTTAACCCGTGTGAAGCATCCAGAGCGGAGCCTAGTCCTCGCCGAACACGACAGTGAACCCATGCGAAGCATCTAGTGCAAAATTCCTGGTCACGTGGAACGCGGATAACATCACTCTTTGACCCCGCGGAAAACGCCCAGAGCGGAGCCTGGTCCTTGCCGAACACGGCAGTGAACCCGTATGAAGCATCCAGAGCAAACATCGGACTGTGGAGTCCTTAAAATCCACGGACTATGATGTCCTTAACCTCGACCGTAATGTCTTAAAACTAACAATCAACCACCATGATTCTAGACTGAATTTACCTTGGTTCAAGGGTACATCTCTTCACTCCTTTGATATTCGTCGTTGTAATTCCTCAACGTCTTCAAAGAGGTGACGGGTCCCGGTAACCACACGTCGGACTGTGGAGTCCTTAAATCCACGGACTATAATATCCTTAACCTTGACCGTGATGTCTTAATACTAACATTAGACTGTGGAGTCCTTAAATCCACGGACTATGATGTCCTTAACCTTGACCGTGATGTCTTACAACTAACATTGGACGGTGGAATCCTTAAATCCATGGACTATGATGTCCTTAACCTTGACCGTGATGTCTTAAAACTAACATTGGACTGTGGAGTCTTTAAATCCACGGACTATGATGTCCTTAACCTTGACCGTGATGTCTTAAAACTAACATCGGACTGTGGAGTCCTTAAATCCACGGACTATGATGTCCTTAACCTTGACCGTGATGTCTTAAAACCAACATCGGACTGTGGAGTCCTTAAATCCACGGACTATGATGTCCTTAACCTTGACTGTGATGTCTTAAAACTAACCTTGGACTGTGGAGTCCTTAAACCCACGAACTATTAGGTCCTTAACCTTGACCGCGATGTCTTTAAACTACGATACCTTGAAAAACATCCCAAAGCAACCCCTGACCCCATGAAATACAGATAAGGGCGACCACACCCAGCACTTGCGGGTCCTCACGACCGGTAAGGAAGAAAAATTTCTTGTGAGATCCTTACGACTCTCAAAGGAAAATCCGCTTAAGAATCCTCACGATTCTTAAGAAGAACTTACACCTAAGGGATCCTCTCGACCTGTAGGGAGAAAAACTCTTTATGAGACCCTCACGGCTCGTAAAGCTCAAAAGTCTTAGGAGGCGGATCTTAACCCTGAATCCTAAGCCATCGCTGTCCTGCAAAGAGACCAAGATAAATTGTCCGCAAAACACATTCAATAAAAAGGAGACACACCATTGAGAAAAAAATATGTCTTTAGTCATAAACCAAAATGGATACAAAGTATAATTCATGAAAGAACAAAAAGAAAATACTCTCATTCAGGAGTATGTACAAAAAGAAAGGAAAAGATACAAGTTTTCAAGCCGGCGGGCGATTTAGCAATTTTGCTAGCTCGTCCTTCTTCCGTTGGGCCACGCCTTCGTGATTCAGTATCGCCAGAAGACGAGCCTCTGCCTGAGCCTGTTGGGCCTGATATGAGGCAAGCCGACCTTCGAGCTCCTTCTCGGTAGCTTTGTGGACCTCGACTCTTTCGCGAGTTAACTCGGCGGCATTGTCAATGGCCACTACCTCCTTGATGGCCTCTTGAAGCACTCGCCAGAGTCCATACGCTTTGTTGGCCTTGGCGGTAAGATTGGCCTGAAGCTCGTTCAGCGCCATAGACGCCAGCTCCCTCTCCGAGAATTTACGGCCAAGCCTCTTCTCGCACGACACCATGTTTGCCGCGCACCGCTCAATCAAACCTCGCAAACCCGCTTTCGCAGCCACAACCTCCGAGGAAAGACGGGTACACTCGAGCACAGTATAAACAAGCCTCTATTCAACGGCGATACTCGATCTAGAACACGCACAAATTACCTGATATGGGAGGCAACTGTTAGTTATATGTATGCCCTAGAGGCCATTACTGTACATTTGATGTATATTGTAGTGGATGCTGGGACATATATAGGGAGGACTTTCTTGCTCGACATGATAGTATGCTATCTGGTTGCTCTTTACCTTAACGTGTATACTGATTGTCTCTCTGTTACATGTTGGTAAAGCCCTTAGGATGTTTACTTGACTACCTGGACTATGATGCGGATCATACTAGTGGGGACATGGTAGTCCATAAGTACATCCTTCAAAGTCCCTAGTCGTGGGTGTATCGAGACGGGGCATCGATATACCAGAGTAGACTAGCGTATACCTTCTCGACCCATACAGATGGGCGATGGATGATCCCATATCCATCGGTGTTTGACATCAGAGATGATATACGGGTGCTCAGTAGAGACTGGGTACACTGGACGGACTCGCCGAGAACTCCCAGATGGTATTATACCTTACGTCAGATGGCAGTTCTCTGGTGACACTGGTACAGAGTAGTCTGTGTTGGAGATAGTGCCCTCAGAGTCAATTATTAGGTCATAGGTACGTGATTGTAATGATTGAGAGAGGACCTATCCCGGTAGGACAGTCTTACTCGAGATGATAGTATGCTATCTGGTTTACCTTTATCATCGTGTACTGCTTTAGGTGACCTGACACGTCGCTATTACACGTTGATAGAGCCCCTAGGATTCTTGCTTGACCACCAGCAGTATGAGGGCGATCATATAAGTGGGAGCTGGGGGTCTATAAGCTTATCCTTAAAAGGTCCCTAGTCGTGGGAGTTTCGAGACTGGGCATCGATACTCCATTAGTAGACTAGTGTATACAGTCGAGACCCCGACGAGGGGCGGTGGCCGGTCTCACAAGCATTGGTGTCAGTTGGATCACCTAAGATGTATACAGGTGCTCATTGGGTTATGAGTACACCGGACAGGACTCGCCGGGAACATGCTAGTTGGTCATATACCAGACGTCAGATGGCAGTTCCCTGGTGACATGTGTACAGGTTAGTTCATCGACCTGGGGATCGTCATTTGTCTCGTGTGAGTTCCCACTGTACTTTGATTACTACCCTACCACGGCTCAAAGGAGTCGTGCAAACAGGTTTTAGTTGGGTACAGTCCCGAGCCACATGGAGGCAGTGAGCGTATCTTCAGGGGTTCGTCTCTCCCGGTATTGGGGGTGAGGTCGTGCTGTGTCTAGGAGAGCCATTACACGAAGTCCTTGGCCAAGGCAAGGAGATTTACTGGTAGGTATTCCAGTAGTATCTCAGGGTGTTCTGGGCTACACTCCGACACGACTTGTACCGCTTTTGGGGGTCTGACTTTTACCAACCCCCTAGGCCCGCCATGCGATACTCATAGACGAACGGACCGGACTGTACGGATATTGTCACTGACAGGCTCAGTAGGGTGTCAGGCTGAGTTTGCTCACAGACATCTTTTTTAGTCAATACCTAGTAGCCCGTTATGTATTGGCTTATACCTCTAACGTGCTAGTGGTTAAATCCACAACTAAGGTGTTGACGAGTCTTTAGAGTCCCCCACATTCAGTTACTCAGCTTTCGGGCGAAAGGTTGTAGAGGCCGTATGGAGATATGGCAAGGTCCAATCAGATACGTGCGGTATTGCACGGATCAGGATCGGACATTTTGTACTATAGGCCGTATGGATATATGGCAGGGTTCGATCGGATACGTGCGGTATTGCACGGATCAGGATCGAACGGATATTACTAGCCGGCTTTGGTATAAGCCGGATCATAGTATAGTACAGTGTAGATTTTGTCTCATTGCATTTTGTATTTCGGTCGAAATACAGATGCGGGTGTGTATGCACAGTATCGGGGTTTTCCTGTAATTTATTACGGACCAGTTTTCTGGAGTTGCCAGTTTGCTTTCCGTTTCGGCCGATTTCTTTTGTTCCGTTCATTGGCCGAAGATTGGTGGAGGAGGGCTTATTTGCATTATTGCAAATAAGCTTTTGTGGAGGGGGTCTTTGCATGTTTCCTTGTATCATGATGGTGCACCATTCTTTTGACCTTGACTTCTATCTTCATGATGGCATGTCTTTTGGATGTGATCATTAGCTTGTTGGAGTGAGGTTAATTAATTTATGATTGCATTTGCTTATGGGGTGTGCAGGAGATTTTAGGTGAGATTTTTCCTTGAATTTCGTGGGGCCCCTCCCCTAGAGTGTGCTGTGACATTTTTGGTGTATGGAGTGGATTAATTTATTTAGTAAGGAATGAAAAGATAATGTGTGTGCAGGGGGCTCTTTTTCTGCCACAGCAAGAGATAGAAAGCTTGCATCATTCATTTATTTCCAGTGAGCACATTGGCATCTGGCCGAGCTCCTTTTTTGATGGCTTGCTCCATTTTTCTTCAAGCCTTCATGAAAATTATTCTTGCACAAATTCCTCCATCATGGCAACTATACAAAACCCCTAAGAGACAAGGTTCTACATTTTTCTACAGCAAATCTTGGGCGCGTCGGCTAGCCAACTTCGCGCCCGAGTTGCCTCGGCATTGAGGTGGGAGCCCGTAAACAAAGTAGGCGATGTGGTGCACTTCCGGCGACGAGGAGGAGACGGGACATTCCGCAGGAGATCGGGACGATGACGAGAAGACCGGAGGACTTGGATCGTCGGTATATCTCTAACCCGTCTTGTAGTTAGCTAGATCCAGTTTAATGGCCCGATCCGGGGTTTAGTGCGCGGTGGTGCCGGTTTGCTAAGTCCGCAAAATTAAAGTTTATCACCGCTTCCGCATTCCGGCGTAGGATTGACGGCCGGGGCGCCGCAGTGCACTTACAGTGGTATCAGAGCCTCGCCATTAACTTAGTCTAGCTTGGTGTAGTGTGTTTTTCTGTTTTGATCGATCGAATGTTCCAAAACTACATTTTTGTTAGCATCAGTTTTCTGTTGGAAATTTTTGGTGTCGAAAAATTTTTCAGGTTGTAAAATATTGATGTACTGGAAAATCTAAGAGCTCTGTAAAAATTCGACGAAGTAACTCCACAGTGGGAGCGCGGAACCGCCGCGAAAACCCCCTTCCCGCCGCCCTTCCGCCGCATACTGTGGAGATCACTTCACCAATTTTTTACAGAGGCCTTCTGGGCTTAAAATATGGGTTTTGGAATATTAAAATTGGGCCCAGGTTTTCTGTGAGTGCTACAGTTTTGATTGGGGGCCCACTTGTTAATTTTTGATCGATCGGATATTTTAAACACATTTTTCACAGTATTTACATTATATCTGCGACCGTGAATGTCACTTGATCGGTAAATCCGGTCTAACTGCTATAGCCCGGTTAGACGGATTTGCGAACGTGACTTTCACGTTGATGTTTTGTTTTTGCTGTGATGTTGCGGATCGGTCGTGGGGGATAGCCTGGATGCAATGCTAGTACAGTTTTGTTGTATTATGTACATTTGATATTGCGGGGCGAGCGTCCGACATGTGGACTGCCGTCACTGCCTGTTTGTATTATTATTTTGGGGCACGACCTGGTTGCGGTCGATGTACCCGTTGTATGTATATTTTACTTTCTGTACTAGGATTGCCCCGCGGAGGGGTGCACGGATAGCCGGGTTCTAGAGGGCAACAAGCCCGCATCTCATGGCATTGAGACGGAGGGGGCTTCACTCTAGGATTGGCGGGCTATTCGCCGCACTCGTTAGGGGGTACAGGTTGACCCAGGAGGGATGCCCAAGTTACCGGATTCCGTGAAGTGCTGGGTGGTCCATTCACGGTGCTGAAGGGGGCTTCCTCGCTTCAGGTTTTGGCGGGTAACTTGCCGCGCCCGTAGGGGTCTAGGATTTCATTGCATAGGCTATCCACACGACCAGGGGAACGTCGGGTTTCAGTAGTGGCTCTGTGAAACCCGGGGATCCCAGATATCTGTATTGTTTCTGTGATGCTGTTCATTCTCTGTGATGTTGCATTTTTTATCACGCCTTGAGCGAATATAATATATTGGTATATATATTAGTAGATGTTGTATATGTTTTACATCCGCGCTAGTCCAGTCCCCGCTCTGTCGTTAGTTAGCTAACCTAACAGGTAATGACGGGACCCAGTGGCGAATGCGGATGGCATATACGTACATCAGTATATTTTCGTTCTTTTTGGTGTGATCAATTGATGGGACTGCGTTGATTCGGATCAACGCAAGTTAAAAACAAACCTAATCTGATGTTGTTGGAACACTTTTCAAAAAGCTGTTATTGCAAGGACGTTCACTTTTGTTTTGCACCGTGATATTCGGTTATGAATATCCTGCTCCTCAGTCGACGAGGCAAGGGCCGAGATCCCTTCACCGGGAGTGACCCCTTGGACAGAAGTTTGCGTCAGGGCATTAACTTCACTATAGCCGATTACTTTTGCTTTGCACCGTGGTATTCATTTGGAATATCCTGCACCCCCATTCTACGGGGAAAGAGCCGAGATCCCTTCACCGGGAGTGACCTCTGTAGCAACGGTTTTTCGTCACTATATTTTTAAAAGCTATCCGTTCCTTCAACGATATCAAGTTCATTACGTTAAAGGTTTTCGCCAGAAACCATTCGTAGCCCTCCGTCGTTTCAGACGGGTAGCACGTAGTATTCATGCTATGATTGTTGGCCTTCGTCAAGGCATAGTGTATGGTAGCTGCTTGTTGCCTTTCTGCAGCATAGATAGATGCGTTGGTTTGGGACAGTCGTATAGCCTTGTTGGCCTTCGTCAAGGGCTTGTGCGGGTGGGTTCAAATCAACCTGGAGAATGACGGGTAGAACTTGACATGTGACTTATGATTTGTTGGCATTCGTCAAGGTCATAAGAGCATGGGGCAGAAATCACATCGGGAGTTTCAAAAGAACTGAAACTTGCCAGATATGCGCATACCTTCTGGAGTGTGATGACGTGAGCGGATTCCGTCACGTTATCATGCAATGATAGTTGGATCCCGATTCCCACTGATGAGTTAGTTTACTCCTCGGGTAACCCCGACTAATTCTTCTTTCAGGTTTGGAGGAGAATTTGAGGTACAGTGGGAGGTTTCCAGATTAGATAAATTGGTGACCATTCTGATCTAGGTTAGAGTGCACGCTGAGTGTTTCTTTTCTCTCTCTCTTTGGCAGCGACCATTGACCCGACCCTAAGACTATGACTCAGTGACCAAGTTGACCGAACCTTCTTAAACACCGGCTTTTGGATTGTCAGAGTTGCAAACCTCATTGCCACTCCTACTTTTACCCTTTTCTCCAGGACACCCCGTTTTACTACGAACGTCCACTTCCATTGGACAAAACCATCGTATGGTTAGATACGAACTCGAAAGAATTTATTCGAGGATGGTTTCCGGTTCTGGAGAAAACGGATAGGATTATTCAGTTGTCTTTTCCTTTTACCCTCTCTCAGGTTACGAGTACTACTTGGTTTAGGGGTAGTACACCTATTACGCAAATTGGATTGTCTTCTTCCAAACCTTAGGCTGGTGCCGACCGGTAGGGAATGAAGAAAACCAATTAGCATAACGATGGTGTGCAGAAGGTATTAAGTTCAGACAAAGCAAGGGATTAGTAAGAGGGCAAAGTAAATTGCAACAGATATTCACGACCAAACCAAATATTTCGTTACCACTCCCACATCACCTTTGTATTTCTCCAGGACACTCCGTATCACTACGAAGATCCACAGTTTATTTGGATACTCCATCGTATGGTTATATACGAACTCGAATGGAACTTGTTCCAGTTCGGGGATGGATTCTGGTTCAGGAGAAATATGAATAAGGTTTATTCGGTTGTCTTTTATCTTCACCCTCTCTCATTGCGAGTGTTCCTAGGATTGGGACAGTACACCCATTATGCTTATTGGATAGTCTTCTTCCAAACCATAGGCTGGTGCCGAACGGTAGGGAAGGAAGAAAACCATTTGGCCTAAAAGGGTGTGCAGAAGGTAAAGACTAAAGACATATGAAGGGATTTGGAGAGGTGGCAAAGAACTATACGGTTACAGTCGTGAATCTGGAAGAGGCATTACTAGGAATACCAGAATACCCCATCGGAACATTTCAATGTTTCAGTTTCACTGTGTAATGTTAAAGGAAAACTGATTTCCCGATTAGACACTTGCTCCAGGGTATGTATTTACCAGGTATGATTCTCACATCTGTATGGTTTTACAGATGATGAGTGGGAGTAAGTTATTGGGAATTGGGTGATTATCCTCATTATATCGGGATTCGTTGTAATCGGTGATATTTGAGGAAAACACCTGGGCAGTTTGCCGGTTGGCAAATATTTGGTTTTGAATATCCGCTGTTATGCACCAATTTCAAATTGATATATCTGTACGTCTATTTTCATAGAGTGAGATATACCTTTTTGAAATTATGTCTACGACATTTACCTATATCAGTGGATGGTTAGGTAAGGAGCATTGAACAGCGGTGTAATTCTTCTTAACCATAAGTACAGTTTTCAACCTACGACACACAGTGAATGAATTATCAGACTCAAGGGACTTGTACAGAGTATTGTATGTTGTCCAGGGTCCATCAGGACAGAGGGGTTGGTCCTCGTACTATATTCGGTTTACTTATGACTTCTCTAGTTTTTAGACAGGTGTTTCGTGGAAACACAGGGTCTGAATTTTGAGAAGTTATAGGTATTTGAATAGAGTAGAGAACCAGGTGTAGCAAGTATCGGGGTTCTTCAACATGATCGAAGATGTAGATACTTGTGTATGGTATTCAGATGATAGTAATGATAAAGAGATCTTGCTTCTCTTTCAGGTTACTCATAATTGGAAGTATTCCTAAGTTGAGTAACGCTGATCGGCCTCCTTCCATTTAGTTGACATGCGCTGGGGACAGCTGCATGATTTGAATCTGGTTCAATTAAATCAGTTCCTCTGTTTCTATATTGGATATAGAACAGTTCATATCTTAACGATGTTAAGGTACGGGGAGTTGTCCGGTTTATGATTAAAACCAGACACTGGACAACTCAAGGCACGTTTCTGTAATGGCTGTTTGTGGGTTGACCCAGGCTATGACGAGGGTTGACTTTCTACCATCTGGATGAACAATAGCGATATTGTTCTAGACTCGCCACAGTTTTATTAAAAATGGATTTTTTCAGAAAACAGTAGTGGGAGTATGGTAGAACTGGAAGTGACTCCAGAACCACAAACGATTACTGAAGATTTGATAAGGAACCTAAAGATTCAATCTGGATTGACATTCCATTGGCCACTCCGCAGATTAGGTGGGTAACTTCAGGCACCCGAGAGGTACTATGGTAGCCTCAAGGACGGTGACAAGGAAGTTCTTGTTTACCCACACTTGCCATTGCTGTTGTTCCAGACTGTGAGACCCGGCAGGAGGATGAGTATAGCGTCGTTCTGAACTCGCTTCAGAAGTGTACGTGTATATGACTCTGCCAGAGGGTTATCGTAGTCAGTGGGAGCAGCGGAAGCATTGGTGGACATGTAGCTTATGTCTATTTATAGACTAAAGCAGATATAGCGGAGATAGATCATCTATTTCTGACGTGACAGTCATAGGTTTGACTTCATCAGAATAAGGGATGGATCTGTTGAGAAGGTAGTAGGGTGTGATATCCTGGTATTTGGATGATATACACAGAGTAGGAAAGGAAACTCCTACACTTCAATCGGTTATACTTTTGTCGTCACACAGTGGTTTCTCCATAAAGGAAATGGATTTTATATCAGACATACTGGTTACTAGATCTATGGTTTTAGATCTAGATTTGGGTGGTTTCCCAATCAGGGTACTAGACAGCATTCTAAGAGTATTTAGAATGGACGACTCCTGGCACGGTAGTGTACCTGCAGGTAATGGAGTCACCCTCTCCAAAGGTGTCTTACAGACTAAAGGGGAGAGGGATGTGCATGATTGGCAGATCACTTGCTCAGGCAATTGAGTCAATCGTGAGATGTCAAGTACCACACCAGATGTTGTTCTTGCACTAGATGCAATAAGTTGACATTAATCCAATCCTGGAGAAGCAGTCGGAAGCAGTTTTAGAACATAAGTGGATGTTCTAGGGATATGATAACGACAGCCTCATTTGGGAAACAGTTATCATTCCAGGCTTCCAAGGTGACATGGACGACAAGGAGGTTGTCAGAGTTATAGTTTTCCTTCTGACGAAGGGCAGTATTTTGGACAGATGGTCCAAGGCAATACTGAGGGTGGCATGGCGCAGGATACTGATTAAGTTCAGTTGTCGATACAGTCTAAAAAGTTTGGATTTTGAGTTCATTTATGAGCTATGTCCCATCAGACATCCAGACACATTCTAAGACAGGTATTGCTCATTTCGGGAGATGGGTTTCTCCACGAATTTGAGATATAGAGAGACATAGAAAGAAACCACAAAGCGGATCCACTCACTGAGGCTATTCCTCGAACGCAATAGTTCCGCAAACGAGCTTTGTGAGACTGACTAGTAGAGGAGTTGGATGTTCGGTATCACACGGGCTGTGAGTATGCGACATCGCAATAATTAGCCTTGAGTGCAAGTGGGAGATTGTTGGAGATAGTGCCCTCTGAGTCAATTATTAGGTCACAGGTACGTGATTGTAATGATTGAGAGAGGACCTATCCCGGTAGGACAGTCTTACTCGAGATGATAGTATGCTATCTGGTTTACCTTTATCATCGTGTACTGCTTTAGGTGACCTGACACGTCGCTATTACACGTTGATAGAGCCCCTAGGATTCTTGCTTGACCACCAGCAGTATGAGGGCGATCATATAAGTGGGAGCTGGGGGTCTATAAGCTTATCCTTAAAAGGTCCCTAGTCGTGGGAGTTTCGAGACTGGGCATCGATACTCCATTAGTAGACTAGTGTATACAGTCGAGACCCCGACGAGGGGCGGTGGCCGGTCTCACAAGCCATTGGTGTCAGTTGGATCACCTAAGATGTATACAGGTGCTCATTGGGTTATGAGTACACCGGACAGGACTCGCCGGGAACATGCTAGTTGGTCATATACCAGACGTCAGATGGCAGTTCCCTGGTGACATGTGTACAGGTTAGTTCATCGACCTGGGGATCGTCATTTGTCTCGTGTGAGTTCCCACTGTACTTTGATTACTACCCTACCACGGCTCAAAGGAGTCGTGCAAACAGGTTTTAGTTGGGTACAGTCCCGAGCCAGATGGAGGCAGTGAGCGTATCTTCAGGGGTTCGTCTCTCCCGGTATTGGGGGTGAGGTCGTGCTGTGTCTAGGAGAGCCATTACACGAAGTCCTTGGCCAAGGCAAGGAGATTTACTGGTAGGTATTCCAGTAGTATCTCAGGGTGTTCTGGGCTACACTCCGACACGACTTGTACCGTTTTTGGGGGTCTGACTTTTACCAACCCCCTAGGCCCGCCATGCGATACTCATAGACGAACGGACCGGACTGTACGGATATTGTCACTGACAGGCTCAGTAGGGTGTCAGGCTGAGTTTTCTCACAGACATCTCTTTTAGTCAATACCTGGTAGCCCGTTATGTATTGGCTTATACCTCTAACGTGCTAGTGGTTAAATCCACAACTAAGGTGTTGACGAGTCTTTAGAGTCCCCCACATTCAGTTACTCAGCTTTCGGGCGAAAGGTTGTAGAGGCCGTATGGAGATATGGCAAGGTCCAATCAGATACGTGCGGTATTGCACGGATCTGGATCGGACATTTTGTACTATAGGCCGTATGGATATATGGCAGGGTTCGATCGGATACGTGCGGTATTGCACGGATCAGGATCGAACGGATATTACTAGCCGGCTTTGGTATAAGCCGGATCATAGTATTGTACAGTGTAGATTTTGTCTCATTGCATTTTGTATTTCGGTCGAAATACAGATGCGGGTGTGTATGCACAGTATCGGGGTTTTCCTGTAATTTATTACGGGACCAGTTTTCTGGAGTTGCCAGTTTGCTTTCCGTTTCGGCCGATTTCTTTTGTTCCGTTCATTGGCCGAAGATTGGTGGAGGAGGGCTTATTTGCATTGTTGCAAATAAGCTTTTGTGGAGGGGGTCTTTGCATGTTTCCTTGTATCATGATGGTGCACCATTCTTTTGACCTTAACTTCTATCTTCATGATGGCATGTCTTTTGGATGTGATCATTAGCTTGTTGGAGTGAGGTTAATTAATTTATGATTGCATTTGCTTATGGGGTGTGCAGGAGATTTTAGGTGAGATTTTTCCTTGAATTTCGTGGGCCCCCTCCCCTAGAGTGTGCTGTGACATTTTTGGTGTATGGAGTGGATTAATTTATTTAGTAAGGAATGAAAAGATAATGTGTGTGCAGGGGGCTCTTTTTCTGCCACAGCAAGAGATAGAAAGCTTGCATCATTCATTTATTTCTAGTGAGCACATTGGCATCTGACCGAGCTCCTTTTTTGATGGCTTGCTCCATTTTTCTTCAAGCCTTCATGAAAATTATTCTTGCACAAATTCCTCCATCATGGCAACTATACAAAACCCCTAAGAGACAAGGTTCTACATTTTTCTACAGCAAATCTTGGGCGCGTCGGCTAGCCAACTTCGCGCCCGAGTTGCCTCGGCATTGAGGTGGGAGCCCGTAAACAAAGTAGGCGATGTGGTGCACTTCCGGCGACGAGGAGGAGACGGGACATTCCGCAGGAGATCGGGACGATGACGAGAAGACCGGAGGACTTGGATCGTCGGTATATCTCTAACCCGTCTTGCAGTTAGCTAGATCCAGTTTAATGGCCCGATCCGGGGTTTAGTGCGCGGTGGCGCCGGTTTGCTAAGTCCGCAAAATTAAAGTTTATCACCGCTTCCGCATTCCGGCGTAGGATTGACGGCCGGGGCGCCGCCGTGCACTTACAGTCTGTTGACCCGAGATCGTCATAGAGTCTTGTGTGGTTCCCAATGTGCTTTGATTTCCATCTTACCACGTCCAAGAGGGCGAGCAAAACGATGGTTTTTGGGTACAGTCCCGAGTCACATGGAGGCAATGAGCGATAGGAGGGGATTCGTCTCTCCCGGTATAGGGAGTTGATGTTGCGCTGTGTTCGATTGGCTATAACAGGAAATCCCTGGCCAGGGTTGCTGAGATTTACTGGTAAGTGTTACCAGTAGTTTCTCGAATTGTTATAGACCTCATATCGACACGACTTATCGAGCTATTGGGGTCTGACGTTTACCACCCCTAGGCGAGATATGCGACATATCAGACGAACAGACTGGACTGTACGGTAGTGTTACTGGTTGGATTCACTGGAGTGTGAGCGGGCTTGCTCGTCGATCTTCTGATCGCTCAATACCCGGGTGGCCGTTACGTTTAGCAGACCGCTTGCGGCTTGTGGATGTTTGATATGATCATCATCTGCTGCCGGCGTATTGACGAGTCTTTAGAGTCCTACACAGAGGTTTCCTGGCTCAAGCGAAACGAAATAGGAGCGCATATGAGATATGTGCGGGACCGAGAATAATGCGTGTATGTGATACCGTATTTCATTCTCGCGAACAATGTGTCGAATGGTTGTATGCGATATAACCTAGTTATCGAATCGAAAATTGATTCGATAAATCGATACATTGGATATTAGTCGGTTATATGCGATATGACCGGATCGTTAAATCAAGTGTTGATTTAATGATTTAATGCATAATTATATACTTGATATATTACTTTGCATTAACTAGTATCGGTTCACTTTAAATGAATTTTCTCGCTCGGATGTGCGCATTATATATGTGATATGATTTTGTGCACATGCTTGTATCATGTTTGATGGTGCATGTAAAATTGGTTAAGTATAAAGAATTAAACCTTGGTTAATGAAATGGTTAGGGTTTATTATTTGCTTATTTATTTATTCATTCATTTATCTATTTCTTTTTGGATGAAAAGAATGAGAAAAGAAAACAAATGGTTGCTTTCTTAGAAGCTTCTTCAAGCTTCATGCAACTTTGACCAAAGCAACCATTCTTGTCTTCTTCTCTAACCCTAACCATTCCACCTAACTAAAGTTAATTCTCTACACTTTACCATGGTTAATGTTATGATAAGTATTATATTTCTTTTCTATTTTTATTAACTTATCATAACACATTTCTATCTTCTTCTTCATCTTGACACATGAAGAAACCTTACTTCATCAATGGTGCTTGATGAAAACAAGTGAGAAATCCAATTCTAAAGTCTACCCACTTCCTATTTCTTCATCCTCTACCTCTTGCCAAGTAGTATAGGGTGTTTCCTTCACAAGTTTTCATGGCTTGGTGAAGGTGGAGCTTGATCTAGCGATGCCTCGACGTAGATCATCTTCGGTATGGACATCGACGACCTAGCTCGCCATTTCTCCGACGAAGCCGACGCTAGAGCCCGGGAATTCATTTGGACAGTGAAGGGACTTCGTTGCGGAGCTATGGAGGTGGAGCACCGGATCTACAAAGGTTGTATTACCGTTTAAACTTTAGTTAAGTTGTTAACTAGTTTCATTTTCGCCTAGAAATCTAGCCAACGATCCGTTCTAGGGTTTCTCGGCACCGTTTAAATTTGAAATTGGCATGGTTGATGCCTTGTGAGACCTTATTAGGGTGCCTAGGAACCCTACAGTGGTATCAGAGCCTAGCTAGAGCCTTAGGCGAAGTCTAGACGGAATTTGAAACCCGAACGAACCCGTAACCCAACTCAAAAATAGCTCTCTGTCCTTTTTTCAAAAACTGGGATTTTTCCAAATTAAAAATTGCTAAAAAATTCAGCAGGGAAATATAAGAATTACGGCGCAAAAAGTTTCCAATGAACAGTATAGTCTGCGGCGGAACCGCGGCATAAGCATGGCTTATGCGGCGGTTCCGTGGCCTATTGATGACGTAATCCTCCACTGTTTGCACAGTTACTCTTATTAAATTATGCTGGATTTTCTGGGAATTTTTAATATTAATTCAAGAGTTGAATTTTCTGGGTTGTTTTGGGGATTCGAATGTTCGATCGGATTATCAGATTTTTTCTATATGGCTTTCCGGATAATTTTTTAGAATATGTTAAAAAGTTCGACCGGATATAAATACCCAATTTTTCCCCTGTCGGGAAATTTCCAAGTGTTGGATTTTTCCGTAAGTTTAACGACGTTCTAAGTAGTGCAAGTAACTCGATGGACCCTCTAGAAGACAACAAACCTTAACTCGATTATGTGACCGTCTTGAACTGCCCTTTGAACCTTCGGGTTTGGGGCAGTACGGCGTGCCACATGTAAGGCGTTGGCTTGACCCTTCTACGGCTGGACCGTTGGTACTGAGGCACGAACTGAATGCTGTTAGACTTATTTCATGTTTTGATCTGTATCGGGAAAACTTGGGTGTTCGATTGTTCGATCGGAAAGTTTGACATTTTCTATTTATCCGGAATGGGATACAATAATTGGAATTCACAAGAAGTTATGAGATAACTGAATGAATGTTATGAACATAGCAGTTTAGTCTCACTTGATCGGTTGCCACGGAATTTTGATGTGATCAAAAGTCCGTCGCAATCACGTAGCGTACGCGGATACTCGCCGGGTAAACTTAATAGACAGCCTCACTCCATAGCCCCGACCAAGTGACTGTAGGAGAACCCCGTCGCCGAAAGCATCCGTTCGGGTGCTCGCGGCAGCGGTGTTCCGCCTTGGTGCACTTCGTCGACGGTATCGGGGGTGCAGCCGTCTACTGAAGTTTGGGACGAGCATTCGATCAGGATGTCGGGAATCTTGTTGAATTACCCGACTTAATATTGAAAAGTGTTTTCAATGATGAGACTAAAATGCGGGGTTTATAATTGTTAGGCATGCGATGTCTAAGTAATTCATTTGGTCAGGCATGCGATGTCTGAGGTGGTTGCGGATTCCAACTGTTGTACTTTTACACTTTCTTTTCTGTGATCGTAAGTGTAATATGTGATATCGCCGGTTTCGTTGCTATATGTCAACGACAATTGGGATGCACATATTTACTTACGTTGATGACATGTGATGTTATGTGTTGCTGGATATGTTATATTGGATCGTCGTGTTTGAATAGCCGGGGGTTTTTATGTGAGATGAGTGTTTTTCATTTTCATTCATGTAAAAACTTGTATGTAATATTCTTTTATTGGGGCACTTCCAGGTTGCGGAAGATGTCACCTTTTGTATATTATTTACTTTTCCGCACTAGGATAGACCCAAGGAGGGGAGCACAAGTAACCCGGTTCTGGAGTCCAGTGGGGGACCAACTCGAGGAGTCGAGTCCGGATCTCCTAACTCTAGAATTGGTAGGGTTGCTTGCCGCTCTCGTAGGGGTCTAGGGGTGTGGGTTTGGCTATTCATCACGACCGTGGAATCCGTGTTTTATACTGGCTCGTATTGAAAACACGGACGTCCTAGTATATCCAATATTTCATATGATTCTTCTGCTGCGATATCTGTAATGTGATCTTGTGATGTTCTGTGATAGATACAGTATATAGTATATATGATATATTATATAGACGTTACTTATGTTTTACACCCGCGCTAGCCCTGCCCTGCTCTGCCGTTAGTTACCTAACCTAACGGTGCACGAGGGGACATCGAGGCGAATGCGGATGGCATAAGTGTACGTCGTATTTATCTGTGATGTTTAGGTACTTAAATGATGGGACTTCATTAATGTGATTAATGAAATAAAAGAAACCTAAGATGTTGTAGAATCAAATTTCAAAATAAAACAGGTAGCTACAGTTCTTGCTTTGCACAGAGGTATATGTGATATATCCTGCACCTTATTCGATGAGGAAAGGACCGAGATCCCTTCACCCGGAGTGACTCCTTTAGCAATAACTGGCAGATGCTACACACTCGGTTTGTCTTTTGATTACTTTTAAGTGTTTCTGCTTTGCACAGTGATATATACGATATATCCCGCACCTCATTCGATGAGGAAAGGACCGACGATCCCTTCACCGGAAGTGACCCCTTTAGCAAAACTAGAAAAGCCTCAAAAACACTCCATTTCAAAATTCATTCGATCCTACAACGATATCAAGTTCATTACGCAATAGGTTTTCAGAAAAACCTGTCGTAGCCCTCCGTCATTTCAGATAAGTACTAGTTAGTATTCGTGCTGCGGTTGTTTGGCATGCGTCAAGGCGTAGTGTACGGTAGCTAACTAGTGCTTATCTGCTAGCATATGATGCGATTGGATTAGGGTATTCGTACGGCGTTGTTTGGCGTGCGTCAAGGGTCGTGCGGGTGGGTTTAATTCAATCAAGAAATGTACGGGTTGAACTTGACTAGCAGACTATGGGTTGTTTGGCATGCGTCAAGGTCATAGCGAGCTAGGGGCAAAATATTATCGGGAATTTCAAGTGTTGAAATTTGCAATGAGATTGCATACCTTCTATGAGATAGTTGGATCCCGATACCCGCTGCGAGTAAGAGTTACTCCTGGGAGAGTTTTATACATTACAATTAGCCGATCAAGTAGGTGTCTAGAAAGGTGTCAACGAGGTTACGCCTCTGGGAAAACGAGGTTTATATTAATTAGGTTCGTGGGAAAGCACGGGGGGCCTCCCTCAAAGTACCGACACTGGCCTGGCTGAAAGATTGGCGAACTTGTAGTGTGTAATTAATCCCGGCTAGTCTTTCCTTTTAGGGTTTGAAGGAAGATTTGATAAAAAGCAGTGGGAACCATCCTGATTAGATAAAATAAAACCAATCTATTCTTGCAAGAGCGCACGCTGAGTGTTTTCTTCTCTCTCTCTCCTGGTAGCGACCATGTCACGCCTTAATCAAGATAATAATACGGATTATTGACCGAACCCGCTTGTTATACTGAGCTGGGGAACGTTGGTCCCGCTCCAACTTATAATTGTTATAAGACATAGCAGGAAATTGGGGAATACCAGAATTCCCGTGCCGCCCAAACGAAGAGAGTGCATGCTGATGCATCATCTTCGGGTGTGTTCATTACAGAGAACTGTTTCTCAGTATCCTTTACGTCCTGGGTATGTGATACCAGATCAGGATCCCAGATATGTAATCTGTTACATAGGGCTACAGAAAGGTAGAGAACTGAGAACGGGTGATAAGTTTCATGAGGCAGAAAACGGGGCAAATGTTGCAGCCAAGTCTGTTGGTCACTGTCACCCTGTATTACAAATACATTGATTTTGAATGAATGTTATTAGATACCGAACCTGATATACAAAATCATATCTGTCTCTTTATTAGTAAAGAAACGGTAAAATTTTGTATTGTTGGATAATGTTTTGAACATTTCCTATATCAAAAGTTGATCGGTTCAGGCACGTTATCTAAAAGCGTTGATGTTCTAAATCAAACTACAGTTCTTAGTATACGGATCACACACAAGAGGAAGAGTTCAGAAATGAACGAATTCTTCTTGAGGTATTGTAGACTAGGTCATATCAATGCGACCCGACTAGCTGAAGTTACATGTAGATGCATATTCAAATCAGTTTGAATTTACATCTTGTGAAACTCGCCAATCATGTCACAAAGATAAGATGACCACAGCCCTGTTTATTGGAAACAGAGAAAGAGTTAGTGAACTCTTGGGATGATACATGTTGATGTATGTAGGTCCCCTGTCTACACATGCCAAGACTGGTTCTTTATACTTCGTTATATTCTCTGATAATCTCTCAAGATTCAGTCATATGTTCCTGTTGAAACACAAGTCCGAACCTTTTGAGATATTCACAGAATATAAGTTAGAAGTAGAAAACCAAAATACGGGTATAAGTATTATGTCCTTTGATGTGATCAAGGAGGAGAATACTTGAGCACGGAAATACTGGACTATTCTAAAGGAGAATGAGATTCTCTCTCGGCATTACTCCTCCGGATACACCATAGCACGATGGTATATCGGGGCGGAGCAATCACACCCTATATGATATGGTGTGCTCTATGATGAGTACTACTGAGTTACCTTTTTCCTATTGGGTGTTATGCACTTGAGAAGTTGCATACCTATTGAATAGGGTTCGAATCAAATCAGATGCCTACCACTTCATATGTGATATGGAAAGGGAAGAGCCCATATCTTAAGCTAGTTAAGATTTGGGGTTGTCCAGCCTTTGTCTAAAAGCAAAATCCGGACAAGCTCAAGGCAAGGTCTGTTATGTAGAACTGGAAATGTTCCAGCTATACAGACTGCAGCTGATGATTTGATAGAACCAAAGGATTCAGTAGATTCCAACGAACCTCAGCCTCTCCGCCGATCTAGTAGGGTTCCTCACCCACCTGAGAGATACTTCTGTTTCTCTATGACAGTGGGAGCGAGGATTGCATCATGAGATGATGACCCAACTAGTTTCGAGCTGGCCATCAGGAGTAAGACTCTGTAAGAATGGCTGGATGCTTAGTGATCTGAGATGGAATCCATGTACACCAACAAAGTATGGACTTTGGTTGCTATATCTGAAGGGTTAAATCCCCATCAGGAGCAAGTATATCTTGAGAAGATTACTTGGTGTAGATGGAAAAGTTGAGACTTTCAAAGCTAGACTTGTTAAAGGTTTGCATCATTGACCAGGTGTGGATTATGCTGAAACCTTTTCTAAGGATCTATTCTTAAGTCCATCCAGATCCTACTTGCCACGGCTACATACCATGACTACGATATCTGGTGGTTGGGTGTCTTGACTGCTTTTCTAAATGATGATTTGGAAGAGAGCGTCTATAAGTACACAGCCAGAGGGCTTCGTAGACAGTGGGAGCAGCGGAAACGTGTGCAAGATGCTTTATTTAATAAAGCAGGCATCGCGGAGTTGGAACATCTGTTTTGATGAATTAGTCAAAGAAGTTGACATCATCAAAATGGTAGATGAACCTTGTATAAACAAAAAGGTAGTAGGGAGCATGGTGACGATCCTCGTAGAGTACGTGGATGACATACTCTTGATAAGAAAAGAGTTTCTTATGCTACGCTCGGTCAATCTCCGCTTATCACTAGGATTCTCCATATAGGATCAAAGTGATACCTACTAAATCCTGGATTTTGGATCTATGAGATAGATTTAATTGGATGTTAGGATTCTCACTAGTTATAGTGAGATGATATCAATTGATCCTGGGGAGAATCGCTGGAAGTGTTCCAGAGTGATAAGATCGACTGAATGTCAGTCACAGGCATTGTCTTTACCCTCAGTAAAGGGACGGTATGTTGGAAGAGTTCCAAGCTAGATACCGTGACACACTAGACGATAAAGGCTGGATACATCGCTACTCAAGATGCTACCAAAGAGGCTGTTTGGGTGTATATTGGCTCATGAGATGAACTACGTTCCTACCATTGTGAGACAATAGAGTTGTGGCTTATGCCAAGGAACGCCGGTCCCATCAGTGATCTAGACATATTCTAAGGCAGTATCACCTGATCATCGAGATGGTTGATCTCTAACGGATCGAGGTAAGGAGAGTAGACTCAGAGAACAACACAGCGGATCCACTCACAAAGGCCTGTTCCCAGAGAGAGATTTTTATGGGATGGTTGAGTATGAGATACTACAACCACTGCTACAGATGGCCTTAGTGCAAGTGGGAGATTGTTAGTTATATGTATGCCCTAGAGGCCATTACTGTACATTGGATGTATATTGTAGTGGATGCTGGGACATATATAGGGAGGACTTTCTTGCTCGACATGATAGTATGCTATCTGGTTGCTCTTTACCTTAACGTGTATACTGATTGTCTCTCTGTTACATGTTGGTAAAGCCCTTAGGATGTGTACTTGACTACCTGGACTATGATGCGGATCATACTAGTGGGGACATGGTAGTCCATAAGTACATCCTTCAAAGTCCCTAGTCGTGGGTGTATCGAGACGGGGCATCGATATACCAGAGTAGACTAGCGTATACCTTCTCGACCCATACAGATGGGCGATGGATGATCCCATATCCATCGGTGTTTGACATCAGAGATGATATACGGGTGCTCAGTAGAGACTGGGTACACTGGACGGACTCGCCGAGAACTCCCAGATGGTATTATACCTTACGTCAGATGGCAGTTCTCTGGTGACACTGGTACAGAGTAGTCTGTTGACCCGAGATCGTCATAGAGTCTTGTGTGGTTCCCACTGTGCTTTGATTTCCATCTTACCACGTCCAAGAGGGCGTGCAAAACAGTGGTTTTTGGGTACAGTCCCGAGTCACATGGAGGCAATGAGCGATAGGAGGGGATTCGTCTCTCCCGGTATAGGGAGTTGATGTTGCGCTGTGTTCGATTGGCTATAACAGGAAATCCCTGGCCAGGGTTGCTGAGATTTACTGGTAAGTGTTACCAGTAGTTTCTTGAATTGTTAAAGACCTCATATCGACACGACTTATCGAGCTATTGGGGTCTGACGTTTACCACCCCTAGGCGAGATATGCGACATATCAGACGAACAGACCGGACTGTACGGTAGTGTTACTGGTTGGATTCACTGGAGTGTGAGCGGGCTTGCTCGTCGATCTTCTGATCGCTCAATACCCGGGTGGCCGTTACGTTTAGCAGACCGCTTGCGGCTTGTGGATGTTTGATATGATCATCATCTGCTGCCGGCGTATTGACGAGTCTTTAGAGTCCTCCACAGAGGTTTCCTGGCTCAAGCGAAACGAAATAGGAGCGCATATGAGATATGTGTTGGACCGAGAATAATGCGTGTATGTGATACCGTATTTCATTCTCGCGAACAATGTGTCGAATGGTTGTATGCGATATAACCTAGTTATCGAATCGAAGATTGATTCGATAAATCGATACATTGGATATTAGTCGGTTATATGCGATATGACCGGATCGTTAAATCAAGTGTTGATTTAATGATTTAATGCATAATTATATACTTGATATATTACTTTGCATTAACTAGTATCGGTTCACTTTAAATGGATTTTCTCGCTCGGATGTGCTCATTATATATGTGATATGATTTTGTGCACATGCTTGTATCATGTTTGATGGTGCATGTAAAATTGGTTAAGTATAAAGAATTAAACCTTGGTTAATGAAATGGTTAGGGTTTATTATTTGCTTATTTATTTATTCATTCATTTATCTATTTCTTTTTGGATGAAAAGAATGAGAAAAGAAAACAAATGGTTGCTTTCTTAGAAGCTTCTTCAAGCTTCATGCAACTTTGACCAAAGCAACCATTCTTGTCTTCTTCTGTAACCCTTACCATTCCACCTAACTAAAGTTAATTCTCTACACTTTACCATGGTTAATGTTATGATAAGTATTATATTTCTTTTCTATTTTTATTAACTTATCATAACACATTTCTATCTTCTTCTTCATCTTGACACATGAAGAAACCTTACTTCATCAATGGTGATTGATGAAAACAAGTGAGAAATCCAATTCTAAAGTCTACCCACTTCCTATTTCTTCATCCTCTACCTCTTGCCAAGTAGTATAGGGTGTTTCCTTCACAAGTTTTCATGGCTTGGTGAAGGTGGAGCTTGATCTAGCGATGCCTCGACGTAGATCATCTACGGCATGGACATCGACGACCTAGCTCGCCATTTCTCTGATGAAGCCGACGCTAGAGCCCGGGAATTCATTTGGACAGCGAGGGGACTTCGTTGCGGAGCTATGGAGGTGGAGCACCGGATCTACAAAGGTTGTATTTCTGTTTAAACTTTAGTTAAGTTGTTAACTAGTTTCATTTTCGCCTAGAAATCTAGCCAACGATCCGTTCTAGGGTTTCTCGGCACCGTTTAAATTTGAAATTGGCATGGTTGATGCCTTGTGAGACCTCATTAGGGTGCCTAGGAACCCTACAGCAACAAGGAAAATCTCCGATGCATATCCTACCGAGCATGCATTTACAACTATATGAATATTCGAAAGGAAATGATACCCAAAAGCTCTGATGTGCAGACAACATAACGATAGTGCTTGCAATTAAAGAAAATTTCCATGGAAAAATATGGAGCTCATTTACGCAAGCAAGACGCACATACGAGTACCCGGCAAACGTGAAAATTCAACAGAAAAGCATACAACAACCAATGACAAAAAGAGTACCTCGATTTAAGCATACTACATTACCGGGAAAAGATCGCCAAACAAGGGATCAGTGGCACAAGGGTGAACAAAACAGTATTCAAAATTTTCTATCTCCCTCGCTGCCTTCTCCAGCACATCGAAGCGACGATTTTCACGAGGAGTGGCTCCCCACCGATTGGCGCCATGTTCGTCTGCAAACGCAGACATAATAGCCCGCCGGGCTCTTATTTGGCCCAACAGGTGAACCGAGCAATCTTTCAGAGCCTGAGTGATCAGACACGCTTCGTGAAAACACTCGAGCTTGTCTTCAGCCGCGTCAAGCACCGCCAGGGTCATCTCCGCTGGGTGAGGAGGGAAGTCAGCAAGCACGGCAGCAAGAATCATCCGGAGCCAAAGGGATCCCATTGGAAGAAGAGACCCCCTACGGATCAAGAGTTCATATGCCGCTGAGTCGCATTCGTCGTCGGTAAGGAGGGGATCCACCAATCGTGCAGCAAAGCGGGGGATCATCTCCTCGATAGGAACTTCCCATAGCTGTCGACGAGCATGAGGGCGGTTGCAGGCCATGGCACCCAGTTGTTTCCTCAAGATAAATTGCACTAAATTGAGAATAAATTTCTCTGTCAAGAGAAAAAGAAGGCCATGGCCTCAGGTTATAAAGAGAGGCATTAAATGCTGCACACGGAGAATCCTGCATGGCGGGACTATTTCCGAGACCCAAAAAAAAGGGAAAGCATTAGAAATCAAGGAGATGGGACTATTTCCAAGGCTCCTTTTTTTTAGCATTAAATGTTGTACACAGAGAATATGGCATGAAAAACTAAACAGCCCCATCAAAGGGACCCCACGTGCGGAGCGCGTGAGCACCAAACTTGACGTGTACTATAAAGTGAAATAGTGCTTTACACACTAAACACATCAGCAACAACAATAGCAAAAATGACAAAATTCCGCAAAAAAGGCATGAAAACATAGAAGGGCGCGATAAAACTTATCATTCATACTTTAAAAAAGTTCATACGAAATAAAAAAAAAGGGAAAAATGATTACAACGGCAAGACCTCAGACACGGGGCACGGATTGAGAAACTCAAACGTGGCTTTGTCTAAGATCCTCCAAGCATTTCGAACCATCCGAGTATGTTTTCTCTCGCGGTCACAAGCGTCGGGGTCCTCACGAATGTCTTCTACCCTCCGATAGGCAACAAGTATGGCCGACTGCTGAAAAGCCTGGTGCAAGAGATCAATGAGGTTGTTTCGCCTCCTCTTCGAGATTAGGCTCATCAGGTACACCGAATGTACCTTATCCTCGGCGGCGTCCAATGCCCTGAGCGGCACGTCGGTGTAGAAGAGAAGGAGCACCTCCCAAATCGCTAGCACGATGAGTCTCAGAAGAGAAGAGCGGCGAGGGACTAGCTGACCATTGTACTCGTTGAAGCGGCTCATGATCTCAGCACATTGAGCATTGGTGAACTCCTGGTTCTGGTTGCGGCCCAGTGCACGGATATTCCCGTAAGAAATGATCTCATCAAGATCATACAAATGGGCATCCATGATGCCTGAAATAACGAGCATGGAAATTCATTACAAACTTCTTCCTCCCGGTTGAGAAAGAGAACTCAGGGTAAAGGAAACCCATGAAGTCCCCATGGGAAGAACTTAGTTCCTTATAGGAATTAAATTCCTTCTTGAAAAAGGGAATTAAATTCCCAGAAGTTTGTTGTTACAGAGCCAGAGCTCCTTGAGGATGGATTTAAATTTCATGGAAGGGACAACCGACACCATCATCTCCCTAAAGGTTAAAGAGACCCTAAGAGATCTACAGTTTGAAAATCAGATGGGTTTCTGTTCTTGTGGAAGAACTTAAAACAAAAAGAAATGTGTGTTCTTGTCAAAGGGAAAAACCCTTGATCTGGATTTAAAATCCCGTGGTAGTTGCTGGGGAAGTTCTCCGATCGTTCAAAGATCATTTACCTGAAGAAAGGGTCTTCTAGGAACAGAGTTAAACTCTGGAAAAAGTTTGAAGCAGAGATCTAAGCTCTAGAAAAAGAGAATTAAATTCTCAGAAAAAAGTTTGCAAAGAGGAAGATGAAGCAAAGTGGAGGCTCTTCTGAAAGGACATGGGCATTTATAGGATAGGATGGAAAACGTTTCATCTACCCTACTCCCAAGGCAGATCCGACGGTCACAAAAGTGACAGCGTTGCACTCACGTGCAGACACGTGAGAACAAAGCTGTGGGGGTATTTGTTCCCTGATTAAAAATCAGGAAAAAGCTTCAGAAGAGGCATCACGTGCTCACACGTGACCAGTGGTCACGTGTTGGCACGTGATGGTTAAGCAGCGGCCAGAGAACAGAGCGCAGAAGAAGAGAAGCCCAGTCCAAGGGTCACGTGCTTACACGTGACCAAAGGTCACGTGCTTACATGTGACCTGGGGTCACGTGCTCACACGTGACCAACGGTCACGTTGCCATACGTGACCGGCTTTAAAAGCCTTATTCTTTAACAGAATTAAATTCTGAGGAGAGATCATTCAAATCTTTCCAAAATTGAGAAGAATTATTTGAAACCGTTGGATCAAGAATCCAATGGTGATTAAACATCACCAATTTATGGAAAAATCTTGGACATGGAAAGATTTCCCCCTAAATCTAACCGAAATAACAAAGAGATATCTTTGGATTTAAAATCCAACGGTGAATAAAATTCACCTAATAATCTAAAAGCCCAGATCAATGATGAAAATAAATGAAATCTCTCAATAAATAAATCAAATCTTTCAAT
Source organism: Agapanthus africanus (assembly GCA_030015575.1). Classification (NCBI taxonomy): domain Eukaryota; kingdom Viridiplantae; phylum Streptophyta; class Magnoliopsida; order Asparagales; family Amaryllidaceae; genus Agapanthus; species Agapanthus africanus. Next base: position 604,305,143 of record JASDDO010000019.1, on the reverse strand, counting down.
GAGAGATTTACAAAACAGATTGATTCTTTTCCTTCTCCTATAAATAGGAGTTAAAGGAGAGAGTTTTGAGGGAGATATATAGAGACATACAGAAGGAGAGATATAGAGCCTGGGAATCTTGAAAATTCAGAAGGAAGAATTTGATTCTCTGCAAAAGAAAAACCCTGGGTAAGAAAAGAGAGGCTTCAAAAGAGAATTTAATTCTTAAAAGAGTTTAACTCTTATGTAAAGAAAAGAACTTAGTTTTTTCTCTGGTTGAGGATCTGCAAAGTGCACATCTCCCCATGAATTGAGAATTTAATTCTCATAGGGTTGAGATCCTGCCATGCAGATCTAAAACATAGAGCTTTGAGAATTTAATTCTCACAGAATGATAGGAATTTAATTCCTTTAAGATAAAATTAGGGTTTAACCCTAAGAATTTAATTCCTTCAGAATGGACAGAACTAGGGTTTAACCCTAATTGAGAACTTAATTCTCTCAAATTTACAGGAATTTAATTCCCTTAAAAAAAGAAATTAGGGTTTCACCCTATGCACATATGGGGAATTTAATTCCTACAGAAAAGAAATTAGGGTTTAACCCGATCTAAGAATATAATTCTTTAGAAGAAAATAGGAATTTAATTCCTCTAAAGTTTATTGCTAGGGTTTAACCCTATGAAGAATTTAATTCTTAAAGATGAACAGATCTTTAAAACATGCAAAGAACCAGAGTCACGTGCTACCACGTGACCCCTGTAAAGATCCACAGAAAAGAACTTTGAGGCAACGCCTCACATGCTACCACGTGACCCCTGTAAAGATCCACAGAAAAGAACTTTGAGGCAATGCTTCACGTGCTCCACGTGACCCCTGAAGCACATAAGGAAAAAGCAAAAGAGAAGAAGCTCTAGGGCGCCCTCACGTGTCACCACGTGACCCCTAGAAAAAACAACCCAAAAGTAAGAAAGAAGCAGAACTGAATTTCTTCCTGAAAAAATATTTTCTTTTTCTGTGAATGCTATTCCGATCTAAGTGGTCCTATTCTGTGTCTCAATTCCTATCTTTTTGTAAGCCCTAAGCGACTTTCTCGAGAAATAGAAAATGGGACCTTCTAATAGACCAGAGCATGAGCCCCCATCACGTGCCCACACGTGATGGCTGTCAGAATAAAAAGTGTTGAACACTTATCTGTATAACAAAATGAGGGGGATCTGGCCCCACCTTTTGGATGCCATCACGTGCTCCCACGTGATCTCCTCTCTGCTAATGTTTAACACCAAACTGATAAATTGGTTGCCAGTGTTTAACACTGTTATTTATTAGTGTTTAACACTGATTCGAGAATCACAATTTCTAGTGTTTAACACTAATCTGATAATCTTATCTCCCAGTGCTCAACACTGTTGGTCTTTAGTGTTTAACACTAGCTGTAGCCCAATCGGCTAATTTTCTAGAGGCAAAGCCTACCTTTCAATGGACCAACAGAGGGCCAATATTCCAAACATGGTTGGACTTAGCCCAAGAAGGACATAAATCCTCAATTCAGACTTAACTGATCCAATGGACTCATAATATAATTAATTGATCTTGGTTCCAAATTGGGCTACGGATCATTTAATCTACCTTGGTTCAAGGGTACATCTCTTCACTCCTTTGATATCTGTCATTGTAATTCCTCAACGTCTTCAAAGAGGTGACGGGTCCCAACAACCATACATTTCACGGACTGTGGGGTCCTTAAACTCATGGACTATGATGTCCTTAACTTTGACCGGGATGTCTTAAAACTAACGACGGACTATGACGTCCTTAACCTTGACCACGATATCTTAAAACTAACAACGAACTATGGGGTCCTTAAACTCATGGACTATGATGTCCTTAACCTTGACCGGGATGTCTTAAAACTAACAACGGACTATGAGGTCCTTAACCTTGACCGTGATGTCTTAAAACTAACGCCGGACTGTGGAGTCCTTAAATCCACGGACTATGATGTCCTTAACCTTGACCGCAACGTCCTAAAACTAACATTGGACCGCAATGTCCTTAAACTACCTATTGACCGCAATGTCACTAAACTAAACAACAGGGCCCCCTTTATTGCTCTCTTGTTGGATCTAAATGATCTCGTTAAGTTGATCTTAATCTAAATGAGGCTAACGTACGAAACAAACAAACACGACACGAAGTGATCATCTGGAGAAGGAGAAAGTTGTTACCGCAATGCGGTAGCGTAATTAACTGCAGGGGCTTGCGCCTGCAGGGAAGAGCGTCCACACAATCAAAAAACTCTCAAGCGAGGGGGAATCTGACGAAGTCTGCTACATCGGACGCATCCGTTTAAACCTTCGATATACGGTGCCATAAATCAACTTGGCATCTTCGGAGAGGTGGACGGATAGCACCAATTAGCATCTGCCCCGAATTTCAGGCAAGACGTCCGTCGCGCCGTCTTTCGGAGGGGAACAGTGCCATTAACACTAAACTAGCTAACTACTAAGATGATAGAATGGCTATATCGATTGATCTGTGTCCTTCGGTCTTTAGCCATCATCCCACACTCCTCGCGGCATCTCCGATCTCGCTCGATCTCCGGTCTCCTCGGCAAGGTGGCACCACGTCAACGAATCTTTATACGGGCTTCCGCCTCTATACCGAGGCAACTCGGACATGAAGTTTGCCAACCGACATGTCCAAGATGAAGTAGAGAATGAGTGTGAATACTTTATCTCAAACACCCTAGGGTTCTCATCACATGAGAGGGTTAGGGTGGAGGTTGAAGAAGATGTATAAGAGATGAAGAGTGTGAGCTCAAGAAAATCAAGTGAAAAAAAACCAAGTCCTAAAATAAAACCCCTTGGCTGCCCACTCTTTTTGTGGTTGATATATATTAGGTTTTGAGTTGGAAAAACAAAGAAAATCCCTCACCAAAATATCTCCAACTCAACCCTCAAATATCAAACCCAAAACAAAGCTCATTAATTTAACATGACTCACTGCATGACTCATTACCATGAGTCAATAGTGAACATGCTAGAATAATGGGTCATTGAATGAGTCACACTTTCCAAAACTAATAAACATTTAAACTAAAATGTTTAACCAAAAAGAAAAGCATCTTCTAAAGTAATCTTGTAATGAATTACAAAAATACCCCCCACCAGTATATACATATCTGCATCAGTATTCCGACTGAATACGAATACAATGAGACTAAAATATTCCGACTCAATATAATACTTGGATCCGGCTTAAACCAAAGCCCACCAGTTTTATCTGTCCGAACCTCGACACGTGCAAAAGTGCACGTGCATGTTCGAACCCTGTCATAAAACCATACGGCCTCTACAACGTTTCGCCCGAACTTAGGAAACTCTCTGTGGGGGACTCTAAAGACTCGTCAATACTCTGGCAGTGGGTTTAACCACAAGCACGTCAGTAGTACTGTTAGGTCCACGTTACCTCTCCCGGTACTTACGGGGTTGCGGAAACGGTAAATCAAAATTTTTTCTAAACTTTGTAACATGGACCGTAAAAGCCGGATCTTTGCTAAACTAAAACTAGTATTCTAGCTAAAGAGAGTTAGCTACTATGGAAGATGGTTATACCTAAACTTGAACTCCTTCTCTTCTTGTTGTTGTTCTTCTTTCTTGTTCTTTGTAGAAGCTTGAATGGTTCTCTTCTCGTCGCCTTCTTCTTGCCGAAGATAGATCCACCTCGAAGGTTCGACCTTTGGGCTCTTCCTCGATCTTTGAGTGAACTAGGGTTTCCGGCTTGCTAAACCTTCATCCTAGAATGAGTAGAGAGTGATTAGGGTTTGCTTTTCTTTCTAAAGAGAATGATTCTCAACACATGAGAAGGTTTCTCTTTTCAAGAGGAAGAAGAAGATGAAATGAGGAGAGAGAGAGGTTATGATAGAATGAGCTCTCTTTTTTCTTTCTAGCAACCATAATGCAAAAGAAAAATATTATCTAAATGATAATAATTGAAAATGAGAATAGTTGATGGTAGTATTTTGAATGACCACAACCATGCTTCATTTAATAAAAAGTAAGCATGAATCAAGGAAGACTTTCAAGGCATGAAAGTGGTCAATGGTCAACAAGTCAACCAAGGTCAACAAGTCAACAAAAAAACAACCATAACATAATTCTCATTTAATTATTATTATTAATAGATAATATATAAATCCATTAGGGTTTGGAAAAAGAAGACTGTCAACTGTGCATACACACCCGATCCGAAACCCTAATGAAAAACCTCATTCTCCGCCTCAAGCAACTGTGCATACACACCTGCATTCTCGTTCCGAGGAACAAGAATACCAAGATATAAAAGCAACCCCAAAAACATATACCAGTATCTGGCTCAAACCAGAGCCTGCCAGTATAATCCGTCCGGACTCCAAACGTGCACAAGTGCGCGGATGAGAACGAACCCTGTCGCAAAACCATGCGACCTCTACTCTGTTTTGCCCAGAGACGAATACCCTCTGTGTGGGACTCTAAAGACTCGACACTACGCTGGCAGTGGGTTTAACCACAGACCGCAAGCGGCACTAGCTGTGCATAACGGTCCCCAGGTAGATGCCGACAAGAAGGCTGACGAGGTGAAACCCCATCTGAACTCCTACTGAGTCTGAATGTGACATTCTCCGTACAGTCCGGTCTGTTCGTCTGATACATCGCATGGCGGGCCTAGGGGGCGGTAAAACGTCAGTCCCCTAATAGCGGTACAAGTCGTGTCGGAGTGAAGCCCAATACACCCTGAGATAACACTGGAACCTACCAGTACATCTCGCTTGCCCTGGCCAGGGACTACTCGTGTAATGGCTCTCCTAGACACAGCGCGATGTCAACCCCCAATACCGGGAGAGACGAATCCTGTCTAACCGTCACTGCCTCCAAGTGCTTCGGGACTGCACCCAACCACCACCTGTTTGCACGACTCCTTTGAGCCGTGGTAGGGTAGTGATCAAAGTGCAGTGGGAACACACTCGAGGCAAAGTGTCAGTGTCAAGTCAGCGGACTAAGCTGTACTCATGTCACCTGGGAACTGATAACTGACGATAGGTATAATACCAACCTGTCAGTTCCCGACGAGTCCTGTCCAGTGTACTCGTAACCCAACGAGCACCCGTATACTATCTCCAGTACAACGTACTGATGGCTGTGGGACAGACCATCTCCCACACTGGGATGAGAAGCGCATACGCTAGTCTACTCCGGAGTATCGATGCCCTGTCTCGATAGTCCTACGACTAGGGACCTGTATAAGGATGTGCTTGTAGATTACCCAGCCCCCACGAGTGTGATCGCCATCACAACGCCGGTAATCAAGCAAAGATCCTAAGGGCTCTACTAATGCGTATAGGTGATATAATAAATAAACACACATGTACACATTAAAGCAGAGACAAACCAAGTAGCATACTACTATATTGAGCAAGATTGTCTGTACAACTGTGAATATCCCAAGCTTCCATCAAGTAATATACATACTAGTATGATACAGTAATGGCCTCTAGGGCATATACACTAACAATCTCCCACTTGCACTAAGGCCATGTACTGGCGTATTGAAGACCTATCATCTCGATCAGCCGCTCAAACTGAGTCTGGGGTAAAGCCTTTGTGAATGGGTCCGCAGTGTTGTCCTTTGTATCCACTCTCCGCACCTCGATCTCCTGTCGATCAATGATCTCCCTGATCAGGTGATACCGCCTTAAGATGTGCCTGGATTTCTGATGGGACCTTGGTTCCTTCGCTAAAGCTATAGCCCCATTGTTATCGCAATACAAAGGTATTGGGTCAACAATGGACGGAACCACCTGAAGTTCACTAATGAACTTCTTAATCCAGACCGCCTCTTTTGCGGCATCGCTTGCAGCAATGTATTCAGCCTCCATCGTCGAGTCTGCGACGGTATCCTGCTTGGAACTCCTCCAACATACCGCCCCTCCGTTGAGGGTAAACACAAAACCCGAGACAGACTTGCTGTCATCTTTGTCACTCTGGAAGCTTGAATCGGTAAAGGACTCGACCCTGAGGTCTCCATTACCGTAAACCAGGAACATCTCCTTAGTCCTCCTAAGGTACTTGAGAATGTTCTTCACTGCTATCCAGTGGTCCTCCCCTGGGTCTGACTGATACCGGCTTACCGTGCTCAACGCGTAAGCTACATCTGGTCTTGTACATAGCATCGCATACATTATAGATCCTACCGCCGAAGCGTAGGGTATAGTGCTCATGCGAACCCTCTCCTCGTCAGTCTTAGGAGACATCTTCTTGGAGAGGGTAATTCCGTGCAATGCGGGTATGTTACCGCGCTTGGAATCCTCCATACTAAATCTCTTTAGTACGGTCTCTATGTACCTGGACTGCGAAAGTCCCAATAGTCTCTTGGATCTATCTCTATAGATCTTGATCCCCAGAATGTACGAGGCATCACCCAGGTCCTTCATGGAGAACCTTTGTGACAAAAACAGCTTGACCGATTGTAGCATAGGAACATCATTTCCTATCAAAAGAATGTCGTCCACGTACAAGACTAGGAACATGACAGTTCGTCCTACAATCTTCTTATATACACAGGGTTCATCTTCGTTCTTGATGAAATCAAATTCCTTGATTGCCTCATCAAAACAGATGTTCCAGCTCCGCGATGCCTGCTTTAATCCATAAATGGATTTAAGCAACTTGCACACCTTTCCGCTGCTCCCACTGTCTACGAAACCTTCTGGTTGATCCATGTAAACGCACTCTTCCAAACAACCGTTTAGGAAAGCCGTTTTAACATCCATCTGCCAGATTTCATAGTCATGGAACGCAGCAATGGCAAGTAGGATCCGAATGGATTTGAGCATAGCCACCGGAGAAAAAGTTTCATCATAGTCCAAACCAGGTCTTTGACGAAAACCTTTTGCAACGAGTCTAGCTTTATAGGTTTCCACCTGCCCATCTACACCAAGTTTCCTTTTGTAGATCCATTTGCATCCAACGGGTTTTACCCCAGGTGGAGCAATATCCATGGTCCACACTTTATTGGCGTACATGGACTCCATTTCAGATTGCATTGCTTCCTGCCACTTATCAGAGTCCCTACTGATAATGGCCTGCCTGAAACTGGTAGGGTCATCTTCTTCCAAGATGCAATCCTCTCGATCCCCGTCAATGAGAAAACCGTAGTATCTCTCGGGCGGATGAGAAACCCTACCAGATCTGCGGAGTGGCTGAGGTTCGTCTGGGGTTATTGAATCTAGCGGTTCCTCCAAATTTTCTGTTAAAGCTTGTGTTTCTGGAATTTCATCCAGTTCTACCGTGCTGCCACTAATGTTTTTAACAAGAAATTCTTTTTCTAAAAATGTGGCATTTCTTGAAACAATTATCTTCTGTTCCTCTGCATGGTAGAATAGATATCCACTTGAATCTTTTGGGTATCCCACAAACTTACACAAAACCGCCCGTGCCTCAAGTTTGTCTGGGTTCTGCTTTTTGACATAAGCTGGGCAACCCCAAATCTTAATACGTTTAAGATACAAACTTTTACCACTCCATATTTCATACGGAGTCTTGGGCACGGATTTGGATGGAACTTGATTCAATAGATGTGCTGCAGTTTGAAGTGCATATCCCCAGAATGAAAGAGGTAACTCAGCACTACTCATCATGGAGCGAACCATATCCAGTAGGGTACGATTCCTCCGCTCCGATACACCGTTGTGCTGTGGTGTATAAGGAGGAGTAAGCTGAGAGAGAATACCATTCTCTTTTAAGTAATCTAGGAATTCCGTGCTTAAGTACTCCCCTCCCCTGTCAGACCGGAGGATCTTGATACTTTTGCCTGTCTGGTTCTCTACTTCCTTTCTGAATTCCTTGAATTTCTCAAAAGCTTCAGATTTGTGTTTCATCAGATACACATATCCGAACCTAGAGAGATCGTCAGTGAATGTGATGAAGTACGAGAACCCACCCCTTGCATGTATAGACATCGGACCACATACATCACTATGTACGAGTCCCAAGAGCTCTGCTGCTCTTTCTCCATGTCCGGTGAACGGAGATTTGGTCATCTTCCCTTTGAGACAAGACTGACAAGTTTCATAAGATGAAAACTCGAACGCATCCAAGAGTCCATCTCTATGCAACTTACTCAGTCTTTTCTCTCCGACATGACCAAGTCTACAATGCCACAAGTAGGATTCATTCGTATCTGAATTCTTCCTCTTGCGTGTGTTTTGTATATTGAGAACTGTATTCTGATTTAGAACGTAGATACCATTAAACAGTGTACCCTCTGCAACCAGTACCTCATCAAGGTAAATGTTCATGATATTCTTTTCAAGAACAAACTTATATCTATCTTTATCGAGTAAAGAAACTGATATGATGTTGCAAACCATGGAGGGTACATAGTAGCAATCGTTCAAAATCATAGTCTTGCCATTTGGCAATACTAGGTGATATTCTCCGACGGCTGCCGCATTAACTTGTGCTCCGTTCGCTACTCTGAGCGACATATCACCCGGTGCAACTTTCCTACTTTTTCTCAGTCCTTGCAATAAATTGCAGATATGAGATCCTGATCCGGTATCAAGTACCCAGGAGGTAGGGCTGACCGTAAAACAGTTCTCAATTACAAGAACACCTGAAGTAGATGCAAAACCATGCTTCTTCTTCGACTGGGTATCCTGGAAATCCATACAATCCCCTTTCCCATTCTCATACTCATGACTGTTGTCACAAGTTAGAGCTGAACCAACTTTCCCCAGTCCCGAATAAGAATTCGGATCGGTCAAGCGATACATTTTATTATCTTGATTAGGGCGTGAAAAGGTTGCTGCCTGGAGAGAGAGAAAAGAAACACTCAGCGTATGCTCGTGCAAGATTAGATTGGTTTATTAATTTATCTAACCAGGGTGTCTCCCACTGTTTCCTCAAATCCTTCTTAAAACCTTTTAAAAGAAGAACTAGCCGGGTTTTAATTCACGTCACAATACTTGCTTAACCTTTCAGCCAGGCTAGTGTCGGTACTTCGAGGGAGGTTTTCCAACGCTTTCGCGAAGTTCCTTAATTAAAGAACCTCTTTTCCCTGGGGGCGTAACCCCGCTAACACCTTTCTAGACACCTACTAGGTTTATAGCATTGATCGTTAAGTGAAATAATCTCCCGAGAGTAAACCAACTCATCAGTGGGATCGGGATCCAACTGTCATTGTGTGATAACCTAGATGGAATCCATTCTAGTCACCACACTCCAGAGGGTATGCTAAATCTGCAAGTTTCAGTTCTTTTGAAACTCCCGATGTGGTTTTTGCCCCTAGGACTCAAGTGATCTTGACACAGTCAACAAATCAAAAAGTCCTAGTCAAGTTCATCCCGTCGTTGTCTTGATTGCATTAAACCCACCTGCATAACCCTTGACACAGTCAACAAGGTTACACAAATGTCCTAACCAATCACATTGTATCCAGCAAATAAGCAATACTTAGCTACCGTTCACTGCGCCTTGACACAGTCAACAAACGCAGCACGAATACTAAGTATAGCTTATAAGAGACGACGGAGGGCTACGGCTGGGTTTTTGGCGAAAAACCCGTTAACGTAATGAACTTGATGTCGTTGAAGGAACGTGATACACCTTTTGAAAATATAGTGACGAAAAACTTTTTGCTAAAGAGGTCACTCCCTGTGAAGGGATCTCGGCTCTTTCCTCGTCGAATGAGGTGCAGGATATTACAAAATGAATACCTCGATGCAAAGCAAGAATAATCGACTATAGTGAAGTTATTACCCTGACGCAAACTTTTGTCCAAGGGGTCACTCCCGGTGAAGGGATCTCGGCCCTTGCCTCGTCGACTGAGGTGCTGGGTACTCATAACCGAATACCGCGATGCAAAACAAAAATGAACGTCCTTGCAATAACAGCTTTTTGAAAAACTTGTTCCAACAACGTTTTATAGGTTTATTTTTCTTGCATTAGTTCTTTTAATGCGTGATATTCTTGCATTAGTTCTTTTAATGCGTCCCATCATTTAATCCTACCATTGCAGAAAACAACCAAAATATGACGTACGCTTATGCCATTCGCATTCGCCACGGGGTCCCGTCATCACTCGTTAGGTTACTTAACTAACGACAGAGCGGGGGCTGGGCTAGCGCGGCTGTAAAACATAAGCAACGCCTAAATAGTAAAGCAATGATAGACATTACAGATCACAGATGAATACATTGGATATACTAGCAATCCGCAATCCTTTCGAGCCTGAAACGAAAAGCGGATAACACGGTCGCGGTGAATAGCCAAATACCCCGCCCAAGACCCCTACGGGTGCGGCAAACTACCCGCCAAGTTCCCGGTAGTTTGTGCACCCCACCATGGGTCTATCCTAGGAGCAAAAACAGTAAAAAGAATTATACAATGACGGCTACAACCCCGACCCGGTTGTGCGGCCAAACAAATAATATAATTACATCAATTTACATTTACAATGAATGAAAGAAAAACAAAAGCTCATCTCACATCCACCCCGGCTATTCACCCGCGACAGTCCAACACATTCATATACACATTCCAGCACATTACAGATCATGTATAACCCTGACTAATCGACCTATAGCGATTAGCCGACGTTCAATACATGCAAACATCACAGATATAACCAACATAGCCAAAGTGCAGTGAAGTTCGGAAAAAATACGGAATTATAGGACCCCAAAAGTGAATTTCAGTTCTGGAAAATCTGGGCACATATAATATATCTGAAAAATCCCAAAATCCCACCAGAAGAACACTGCACGAAAATCGATGAAGAGAGAGAAACAAACAGCGGCGCTTCCGCGGCGCCATGCATACCTCATGCCGCGGAAGCGCGGCGATTTAAACAAATTAGGGCATCGAATTTCTTGTGTCTTCAAACAAAACCCTGAGCCGATTTTACAAGTATAAATTTTTTCATTTAGAGCAGAAAAAAATTCAACAGAAACTTAGGGTTTTGTTTTTCCGGTTTTGTGATTTTTCGGTTCCGAACTTCGTTACACTTTGCTACCAAGCTAGTTTAAGTTTAGTTAGGCTCTGATACCACTGTTAGGTCCACGTTACCTCTCCCGGTACTTACGGGGTTGCGGAAACGGTAAATCAAAATTTTTTCTAAACTTTGTAACATGGACCGTAAAAGCCGGATCTTTGCTAAACTAAAACTAGTATTCTAGCTAAAGAGAGTTAGCTACTATGGAAGATGGTTATACCTAAACTTGAACTCCTTCTCTTCTTGTTGTTGTTCTTCTTTCTTGTTCTTTGTAGAAGCTTGAATGGTTCTCTTCTCGTCGCCTTCTTCTTGCCGAAGATAGATCCACCTCGAAGGTTCGACCTTTGGGCTCTTCCTCGATCTTTGAGTGAACTAGGGTTTCCGGCTTGCTAAACCTTCATCCTAGAATGAGTAGAGAGTGATTAGGGTTTGCTTTTCTTTCTAAAGAGAATGATTCTCAACACATGAGAAGGTTTCTCTTTTCAAGAGGAAGAAGAAGATGAAATGAGGAGAGAGAGAGGTTATGATAGAATGAGCTCTCTTTTTTCTTTCTAGCAACCATAATGCAAAAGAAAAATATTATCTAAATGATAATAATTGAAAATGAGAATAGTTGATGGTAGTATTTTGAATGACCACAACCATGCTTCATTTAATAAAAAGTAAGCATGAATCAAGGAAGACTTTCAAGGCATGAAAGTGGTCAATGGTCAACAAGTCAACCAAGGTCAACAAGTCAACAAAAAAACAACCATAACATAATTCTCATTTAATTATTATTATTAATAGATAATATATAAATCCATTAGGGTTTGGAAAAAGAAGACTGTCAACTGTGCATACACACCCGATCCGAAACCCTAATGAAAAACCTCATTCTCCGCCTCAAGCAACTGTGCATACACACCTGCATTCTCGTTCCGAGGAACAAGAATACCAAGATATAAAAGCAACCCCAAAAACATATACCAGTATCTGGCTCAAACCAGAGCCTGCCAGTATAATCCGTCCGGACTCCAAACGTGCACAAGTGCGCGGATGAGAACGAACCCTGTCGCAAAACCATGCGACCTCTACTCTGTTTTGCCCAGAGACGAATACCCTCTGTGTGGGACTCTAAAGACTCGACACTACGCTGGCAGTGGGTTTAACCACAGACCGCAAGCGGCACTAGCTGTGCATAACGGTCCCCAGGTAGATGCCGACAAGAAGGCTGACGAGGTGAAACCCCATCTGAACTCCTACTGAGTCTGAATGTGACATTCTCCGTACAGTCCGGTCTGTTCGTCTGATACATCGCATGGCGGGCCTAGGGGGCGGTAAAACGTCAGTCCCCTAATAGCGGTACAAGTCGTGTCGGAGTGAAGCCCAATACACCCTGAGATAACACTGGAACCTACCAGTACATCTCGCTTGCCCTGGCCAGGGACTACTCGTGTAATGGCTCTCCTAGACACAGCGCGATGTCAACCCCCAATACCGGGAGAGACGAATCCTGTCTAACCGTCACTGCCTCCAAGTGCTTCGGGACTGCACCCAACCACCACCTGTTTGCACGACTCCTTTGAGCCGTGGTAGGGTAGTGATCAAAGTGCAGTGGGAACACACTCGAGGCAAAGTGTCAGTGTCAAGTCAGCGGACTAAGCTGTACTCATGTCACCTGGGAACTGATAACTGACGATAGGTATAATACCAACCTGTCAGTTCCCGACGAGTCCTGTCCAGTGTACTCGTAACCCAACGAGCACCCGTATACTATCTCCAGTACAACGTACTGATGGCTGTGGGACAGACCATCTCCCACACTGGGATGAGAAGCGCATACGCTAGTCTACTCCGGAGTATCGATGCCCTGTCTCGATAGTCCTACGACTAGGGACCTGTATAAGGATGTGCTTGTAGATTACCCAGCCCCCACGAGTGTGATCGCCATCACAACGCCGGTAATCAAGCAAAGATCCTAAGGGCTCTACTAATGCGTATAGGTGATATAATAAATAAACACACATGTACACATTAAAGCAGAGACAAACCAAGTAGCATACTACTATATTGAGCAAGATTGTCTGTACAACTGTGAATATCCCAAGCTTCCATCAAGTAATATACATACTAGTATGATACAGTAATGGCCTCTAGGGCATATACACTAACAAGTACTAGTTGTACATAACGGTTGCCCATGTATTGAGCAAAAGGGAGGCTGATGAGAGAACTCATCTAGAAACCCTACTGAGCCTATCAGTGACAATATCCGTACAGTTCGGTCCATTCTTCTATGAGCATCGCATATCGGGCCTAGGGGCTGGTAACGTCAGACCCCAAAAAGCGGTATAAGTCGTGTCGGAGTATAGCCCATAACACCCTGAGATACTACTGGAATACCTACCAGTAAATCTCCTGCCTCGGCCAAGGGCTTTGTGTAATGGCTCTCCTAGATACAGCGCGATCTCACCCCCAATACCGAGAGAGACGAAACCCCTGTCGATCCGCTCACTGCCACTATGTGGCTTGGGACTGTACCCAACTAAAACCTGTTTGCACGACTCCTTTGATATGTGGTAGGGTAGTAATCAAAGCACAGTGGGAACTCACACGAGAAAAATGACGATCTCAGGTCGATGAACTAACCTGTACACATGTCACCAGGGAACTGCTATCTGACGCTAGGTACAATACCAACTAGCAGGTTCCCGGCGAGTGCTGTCCGGTGTACTCATAACCCAATGAGCACCTGTATACATCTCAGGTGAACCAACTGACACCAATGGCTTGTGAGACCGGCCGCCACCCCTTATCGGGGTCTCGACTGTATACACTAGTCTACTCCGGAGTATCGATGCCCTGTCTCGAAACTTCCACGACTAGGGACCACTTTAAAGATGTGCTTATAAACTACCCAACTCTCACATATATGATCGCCATCATACTGCCGGTAGTCAAGCAAGAATCCTAAGGGCTCTATCAACGTGTAATAGTGATCTGTAATGTCACCTGAAGCAGTACATGATGATAAAGGCAAACCAGATAGCATACTATCATCTCGAGTAAGATTGTCCTACCGGTATAGGCCCTCCTCAATCATTGCAATCACGTACCTGCGATCCAATAATTGACTTTGAGGGCATTATATCCAACATGGACAGACTCAGCGGAAGTTGCCTCACATTCCTTTCTCTTGAGGATCGCCTCTTGTTCGAAATGGCGAAGGAAAAGGGCACTTTCCTCAACCCATGCATCCCGCTGGGAGTTCAGAGCCAGAATCTCAGGAGCAGGACGCCAAAGCTCAAGCTCATGCAGGCAGGCCTCAATCTTCCTGCAGTGATTAACCCAAGACTCAACGACGCCTTCATTATGGAAGTTCACAAGCGTCGCCAGCATTGGATTAACCTCGGCAGCAAAATCTGCAGCGAATGTAGGGGCCTCCGCGTCAAGCTCCTCGACGTATTCGCTCAACATACGCAGACTGGTCACAGCGCCTTTGGAAGATGGACGTCTAGAAATGGGCCCTACCGGCATTAGGATGAGAGACTCGAACGGAGCAAGAGCCGGTGCGATTGCTGCAAAATGAATTATGATCAAACGTCGGCTCAAGAGATAAAGGAAATGCATGAACAATGGAGTCTACTATACTCGCTGCGACAGGAGGCAGAGTTGGGAGTACTGGTGGCGCGACAATTCTCTCGTCCCCTCCTTCAATTTGTAGTGCTGCAATCAATTTAAAATTAACAATGGTAGGGTCGCCCGTCAAAGAAAGGAAAGGACGTCGGTTAAAAACTATACTCACCGGCACCAGCAGGCAAAGTGACTTCCGACTAGAAGGAGAAATGCGGGTTCAGCACTTGATACAGATGATCAAAGAGAACTCCTGCAAGGTTGCGATGATATATGGTCAGTACAAGAAAGACGGTGGTCATAGTTCAATTAAATGGATCGCCAATCTATACCTTCCAGCATCTTGGAGGACATAGAAGAAGGCGAGGGAGCAACCGTCATGGCAGCGACCGCAAGTGTTTCAGATGACACAATCTCAATGTTTGCTACACCTACAAATAAAACACTGTTAGAAAAAGCTGAAAAGGATTGTGAAATAGAAAATAAACAGCGACCCAAAACCCACCTGATGAGTCATCAGCCAAAATTGCAACGGAAGCATCACTCGGCGTTGCGGTTTCTTTGCTCTCCTTCAGTGGAATGGTTTCAGCACCAATAGCTTCATCCCCAGATTCTACAAGAGCCATCGTGACACTCGCAATGCCGGGCGATGGCGGGGAACCGCAGAGGGAAAGAGCGGCGGTTTGGACGGTCTCGGACTCCCGAGAGAGAGTAGCCGCTTCAGGCTCGGTGGTTGCCGTCATCTCACCTACTACCTCATCATCAGGACTTGGCCATGCAGGATATGGTATGTAAGAATTTGAAGATCAAATTCTAAGAAAAGACTCAGCGTTATGTTACCTTGGGATGGCTTTTCGGCTTCTTCCCGAGCCGCGTGCACCATTTGTCTATGGACGGTAGACAGGGCAGCTGGGGCGTCTTCGGAAGAAATAGTGACGGATGGAATGGCGCTTGAACTTGCATCGGGCCTAGGGGGCGGCAAGCGTCAGTCCCCTAATAGCGGTATAAGTCGTGTCGGAGCGAAGCCCATTACACCCTGAGAAACTACTAGAACCTACCAGCAAATCTCGCTTGCCCTGGCCAAGGATTTTGCATAATGGCTCTCTGACACAGCGCGATATCAACCCCCAATACCGGGAGAGACGAATCCTGTCTAACCGCCACTGCCTCCAAGTGCTCGGGACTGCACCCAACTGCTACCTGTTTGCACGACTCCTTTGAGCCGTGGTAGGGTAGCAATCTAAGAACAGTGGGATACACTCGAGGCGAAGTAGCAGTGTCAATTCTGCGGACTATGCTGTACTCATGTCACCTGGGAACTGTTCACTGACGACCGGTATAAAACCAACCAACAGTTCCCTGTGAGTCCTGTCCGGTGTACCCGTAAACCAACGAGCACCTGTATACTATCTCTAGTACGACGTACTGACGGCTGTGGGACAGACCATCTCCCCAACTGGGATGAGAAGTGTACACACTAGTCTACTCCGGAGTATCGATGCTCTGTCTCGATAATCCAACAACCAGAGACCTGAATAAGGATGTGCTTGTAGACTACCCAGCCCCCACTAGTGTGACTGCCATCACAACGCTGGTAGACAAGTAAGATCCTAAGAGCTCTATCAATACGTATACTCACATATTAAGATAGAAAAACCAAGTAGCATACTACCATGTTTAGCAAGACTGTTATATACATGTGAATATCCCAACCTTCCATTAACTAATATACAAACTAGTATGATACAGTAATGGCCTTCTAGGGCATAAACACTAACAATCTCCCACTTGCACTAGGGCCATGTACTGGCGTATCGAAGACCGATGATCTCGAGTAGCCTCTCGAACTGAATCTGAGGTAGGGCCTTCGTGAATGGATCAGCAATGCTCTCTTCAGAAGCAACTCTCCGAACCTCGATCTCCTGACGATCAATGATCTCCCTGATCAGGTGATACCGCCTTAAGATGTGTCTGGACTTCTGATGGGACCTTGGTTCCTTCGCTAAAGCTATAGCTCCGTTGTTGTCGCAATACAGAGGTATTGGATCAACTATGGTAGGAACCACCTGAAGTTCTGTTAGGAACTTCTTCATCCAGACTGCTTCTTTTGCGGCATCGCAAGCAGCTATATACTCCGCTTCCATCGTCGAGTCAGCAGCGGTGTCCTGCTTGGAGCTCTTCCAGCACACCGCCCCTCCATTGAGGGTAAAGACATAACCCGACATGGACTTGGAATCGTCCTTATCACTCTGGAAGCCGGAATCAGCAAAGTCCTCCAACTTGAGGTCTTTTCCGCCGTAAACCAAGAACATCTCCTTTGTCCTTCTCAAGTACTTGAGAATGTTCTTTACTGCTATCCAGTGCTTCTCCCCTGGGTCTGACTGATACCGGCTTACCACGCTCAGTGGGTAAGCTACATCTGGTCTGGTGCACAACATCGCATACATTATAGAGCCTACCGCAGAAGCGTAGGGTATAATAGACATGCGTTCCCTTTCCAAATCAGTCTTGGGAGACATCTCTTTGGAGAGGGTGATTCCGTGACAAGCCGGTAGATTACCGCGCTTAGAATCTTCCATACTGAATCTTTTCAGTACAGTGTCGATATACCTGGACTGCGAAAGTCCCAACATCCTCTTGGATCTATCACGATAGATCCGGATCCCCAGAATGTAAGAGGCATCACCCAGGTCTTTTATGGAGAACCTGTGTGACAAGAATCCTTTGACAGATTGTAGCATAGGAATGTCATTTCCCATCAACAGAATGTCATCCACGTACAAGACGAGGAATACGACACTTCTGGCTACAACTTTACTATATATACACGGTTCATCTGGATTTTTGATAAAGTCATATTCTTTGACTGTCTCATCAAAACAGATGTTCCAACTCCGCGATGCCTGCTTTACTCCATAAATGGATTTAAGCAGCTTGCATACTTTCCCGCTGCTCCCACTCTGATTGAAACCCTCTGGCTGATCCATATAGACGCATTCTTCTAAATTTCCATTCAGAAAAGCCGTCTTTACGTCCATCTGCCAGATTTCATAATCATGGAAGGCAGCAATAGCAAGAAGGACCCGAATGGATTTGAGCATAGCCACTGGAGAAAAAGTTTCGTCATAGTCCAAACCAGGTCTTTGATGAAAACCCTTTGCAACAAGTCTAGCTTTATAGGTTTCCACCTGTCCATCTACACCAATCTTTTTCTTGAAGATCCATTTGCATCCTATGGGTTTTACCCCATCTGGAGCAAAGTCCAAAGTCCATACTTTGTTGGTGTACATGGACTCCATTTCGGTCCGCATTGCATCTAGCCATCGTACCGAGTCGCCGCTCTGGATGGCCTGCTGGAAGTCAGTAGGTTCATCATCATCTATGATGCAATCCTCTCTATCCCCATCTATGAGAAAACCGTAGTATCTCTCAGGCGGATGAAACGGCCTACTACTCCTGCGGATGGGTGCGGGAATGTCCTGTTCATCTTGAACTATCGGTTCTACCAAACTTTCAGTAGCAGTTTGTGGTTCTGGAATTTCTTCCAGTTCTACTTCGCTCCCACTCTTTTGATTTTCCAAAAATTCAGTTTCTAAGAAGCGGGCATGACGAGAAACAAAAAACTTTTGTTCCTCTGCGTAATAGAAACAATATCCCATAGAGTTCTTTGGATATCCTACAAACTTACACTCTACTGAGCGTGCCTCGAGCTTGTCCGGATGCTGCTTTTTTACAAAAGCTGGACATCCCCATGTCTTCAGGTACTGAAGATAGGGTTTCTTCCCACTCCACATCTGATATGGTGTGGTAGGCACAGTTTTGGTTGGAACTCTGTTCAAAAGATATGCCGCTGATTCTAGCGCATAACCCCAGAAAGATCGCGGTAACTCAGCATTACTCATCATGGATCGTACCATATCCAATAGGGTTCGATTCCGTCTCTCCGATACACCGTTGTGCTGTGGAGTGTATGGAGGAGTAAGCTGAGAGAGAATTCCTTTCTCTTTTAGGTAACCTAGGAACTCGGCACTTAAGTATTCTCCACCTCGATCAGATCTCAGTGTCTTAATACTTTTGCCTGTTTGGTTTTCCGCTTCACTCTTGTATTCCAGGAATTTCTCAAAGGCCTCGGATTTATGCTTCATTAAGAAGACATGTCCAAACCTAGAGAAATCATCTGTAAAAGTAATGAAGTAGGAATAACCACCTCTCGCATGTGTAGAAATTGGACCACATACATCGCTGTGTATGAGTCCTAAGAGCTCGCTCGCTCTTACTCCTTGTCCAGTAAATGGAGTCTTTGTCATCTTTCCTTTGAGACAAGATTGACAAGTGTCATAAGTTTGATATTCGAACGAGTCCAAATATCCTTCTCTATGCAACTTAGTCAACCTTCTCTCATTGATGTGACCCAGTCTATAATGCCATAAGAAAGCTTTATTTAAATCTGGAGACTTTCTTTTTAGTGTGTTCTGGATATTGAAAATTTGGAGTTGGTTTAAAACATATATACCGTTATTTAGAGTACCGGACCCAATCAAACCATGATTAAGGTGGATGTTAACAACATCTCTTACAAACGTGAAATCATAACCTTTATTTGATAACAAGGAAACTGATATGATATTACACGTTAAGCTTGGTATAAAATAACAGTTATGTAAAACCAAAATGTGTCCACTCGTCAATCCTAGGTGATAATCCCCGACGGACGCAGCTCCCACGCTAGCTCCGTTAGCAACCTTTAGGGTCATATCACCTTCCTTCAGCACTCTACGGTTTCTCAGTGCCTGCAATGAATTGCAAATATGAGATCCTGATCCGGTATCCAATACCCAGGAAGTAGAGTTGATCGACAGACAATTCTCAATTACAAACACACCTGAAGTCGAAGCCACGGCTTGCTTCGGTTCCTGGTTCTTGGCGTTCCACGCCTTGCAATCCTTCTTCCAGTGCCCTTTTCTGTGACAATGGAAGCACTCATCCTGGCCAACTACCGGTGCTGCAAATTTTTTCTTTCCCTTCCCTCCCACCTTACTTACACCTCCTCTAGGTCTGGGTGCGGCCTTCTTCTTCCTTCCTTTGGCCCTAGCCTTGGACCCGGAAGAAGATGAACCGCCAACAAACATAGCGGGTGTTTCCCTTGCTTTCTTCAAGGTGCCCTCTGCACTCCTTAACATGTTCAGGAGTTCCGGAAGTTCAACTTCTTTTCTTTGAAGGTTGAAGTTCAGGATAAACTGGGCGTAGGTGGGAGGAAGGGACTGGAGAATAAGGTCTGTATAGAGCTCATTATCCAAAGTCGTCCCAAGGTCTGCGAGCTGTTCAATATAGCCGATCATCTTTAGGACATGTTCTCCTACTGATGACCCGACAGCCAACCTCGCTCGAAACAAGTTCTTAGAGGTCTCGTATCTTGCTGTACGAGATTGCTCTCTATAAAGTTCCTTTGTATGGAGAAATATGCCATCAAGGCCCATATCCTCGTGCCTCCTCTGATGTTCATTGTTCATTGAGGCAAGCACGATGCACTTGGCTTTCGCGCAATCTAAATCCCAGTTTTTGCGTATTTCCTTATCCGCATTGCTGGATTTGGGACCAGGGATAGCAGGTGCCGTAGCGGTGAGGACGTACCCCAGTTTGTCATAGGTCAAAGCCATTTTGACATTCCGCAGCCAATCTTTATAGTTTGGCCCTGTCAGTATATTTTTCTCTAAAAGTAACTTAAGTCCAGTCATTTTCAGGGTTGCTGCAATTAGGAGAGAGAGAAGAAAACTCTTTAGCATGATGCTCTTGCAAGTTTAGAGTGGTTTTTAGTTTATCTAAACTGGATGGCTCCCAATGTTTCTCGAATCCTTCCTCAAACCATAAAAGAAGAATTAGCCAGGATTATTCTCACTGTACAATACTTGCTTAACCGTTCAGCCAGGCTGGTGTCGGTACTTCGACGGAGGTTTTCCAACGCTTTCGCGAAGTTCCTTAATTAAATAACCTCTTTTCTCTGGGGGCGTAACCCCGCTGACACTTTTCTGGACACCTACTAGGTTTATAGCATTGATCGTTAAGTGACGAATATCCTGATAAGTAGCATATACTCACAGTAGGATCAGGATCCAAATATCATCGTATGATAATATTGAAGGAATCCTACCAACATTCATCAAACTCCAAATGGTATGCATCTCTTTGCAAATTTCAGTTTCTTTAGAAATTCCCGATATAAGTTTTTGCCCCATGCTCTTATGACCTTGACGTATGCCAACAAATCATAAGTCACATGTCAAGTTCTGCCCATCATTATCTTGTTAATTTGAACCCACCCGTATATACCCTTGACGTAAGCCAACAAGGTAATGCGACTGTCCCAAACCAACACATCTATCTATGCAACAAATGAATACCCCAGCAGCTACCAAACACTATGCCTTGACGTAAGCCAACAAGCATAGCTTGAATACTACTGACCATCCATAAGAAATGACGGAGGGCTACGACTGGTTTTGGCGAAACCGTGAACGTAGTGAACTTGATATAACCGAAGGAACCTGATAGCTTTTAAAAGGAGTGGTTAAGTCTCCGCATTTAAAAATATCTGTTTTAAAATTAACCGAGTGGTTTCTTTTAAATTGTTCCAACGATTTAAACTTTGGTTTGTTTTTCTTTGCATTATAGATAATGCGTCCCATCATTAACCTATCATTGCAGAAAACAACGAAAATACAACGTCCTCTTATGCCATCCGCATTCGCCACGGGGTCCCGTCATCACCCGTTAGGTTACTTAACTAACGACAGAGCGGGGGCTGGGCTAGCGCGGGTGTAAAACATAAGTGACGTCTAAATAGCTATCATATATATAGATATTTTACATTCGTCTGACGCAATGATATTCATTCCAGATCACAGATGAACTTTATTGGATTTGCAAGTAATCCGTGTTTGTTTCGAGCCTGCAACAAAAGACGGATTACACAGTTGTGATGAATAGCCATTACCCCACCCAAGACCCCAACGGGTACGGCAAACTACCCGCCCGGCAGTTTGTGCACCCCACCTTGGGTCTGTCCTAGGAGCAAAAACAGTAAAATGAAATAATACAACGGTGGCTACAACCGCAACCTGGATGTGCCCCGCAAAATAATATTACAACAAATTACATTTACATCAAATGAATTAAATAATAACCCATCACATAACCCCGGCTATACATCACAACAGTCCAACACAGTTCATATCCACAAACAGTAAAAACCATTACAGAAATGTGCAACCCCCTGCCAACCGACATACTAGCAGTTAGGGGAGGTTTACGAACACATTATACAAACACAGATATAATCCAACAAGCAAATACTGTATAATTTCGATCGATTAAACACTTTTAATTTTGCTCCAATACCTGCTCTGCAAATCTGAAACCTGAGCAAATATTAAAAATTCCAGAAAATACCAAATATCACAGGGGACCCATACAAGAAATTTGGGTTCATGACTAGGCAACTCGGCGGCGGAACCGCGGCGGATCGGTGGGATCCGCCGCGCTTCCGCGGCGCTTTAGCCGAGTCATGGGCCCAATTTTCTTGGGTGTTCTCCTGGATGCTTTTCAAGCTTTCTGAACATCCCAGAAAAATTTTTAGACTTCATTTAAATTTCGACAGAAACTTGACATATCGGTGTTTTCCGGTTTCGTTTTTTCCGTTCGAAATTCATACAAATTTGCAATTAGGTTATTTATTGTTTAGCGAGGCTCTGATACCACTGTAAGTCGATGTACAACACCCCAGTACTTGTGGGGAGGCGGAATTTTCAAAAACGAACTTGTTTAGTGAACGAACATCGACTAACCGCTTGAATCGAAGCTAAACGATAACTAACCAAACACATAGATGTTTTAAACTACTATGCTTAGGGATTATACCTATCGAACCAAGTCCTTCGTCTTTACGATCTCCTCGTCCTCCTCGGCCTTCTCTTTGTAGTAGACGATCCACCCGAGAGCAAAACTCCAAGCTTTGCCTCTAAACTTGAGGCAACTAACCTTCTTGGATTTCTAATCAAAGAAGATAGATGAGATAGAGTGAGGGTTATGGATTGTTTAGTCTAACTAATCCTTGTACTCAACACATGAGAGGGGAGGATTAGGGTTTGAAGAGGGAGAGCTTGAGGAGAGAGAAGATGTGTATGATAATTGAATAAAGATTATGAGTTATAATAATATATATGAAGCATTTACCTTTTATCAAGAAAAGAAAATAAGTGATGAATAATCATGCTTCATAAATATCAAGTGGTGATTCATTATCATGAGTCATTAAGCATTTATGATGCATTAATGACTATGATGAATCACTCTCATGACTCACTAATCTCATTCAATGTATATGCCACCTAAACCTCCTTAGTCACCATCTTCTAGAAGCTTCTCGCGTAATTACGAGAACGCCCCTCCGATCCGTAAAAATACGGAAAAACTTTAGACTGTATAAATCCAATAACTGGCTTAAACCAAAGCCGACTGGTAAAAACTGTCCGAAAGTCGTACGTGCGTAAACACACGTATGCGTCCGAACCCTTGTCGTAAAACCATACGACCTCTATATCGTTTCGCCTGGAGTAGGAAACTCTCTGTGTGGGACTCTAGAGACTCGACTACTACGCTGGCAGTGGGTTTAACCACAGACCGCAAGCGGCACTAGCTGTACGTAACGGTCCCCAGGTAGTTGTCGATAAGAAGGCCGATGAGGAAACCCATCTGAACTCCTACTGAGTCTGATGTGACAATCTCCATACAGTCTGGTCCGTTCGTCATAGACTATCGCATATCGGGCCAAAGGGGGCGGCAAGCGTCAGTCCCCTAATAGCGGTATAAGCCGTGTCGGAGCGAAGCCCATTACACCCTGAGAAACTACTGGAACCTACCAGCAAATCTCGCTTGCCCTGGCCAGGGACTTTGCGTAATGGCTCTCTAACACAGTGCGATATCAACCCCCAATACCGGGAGAGACGAATCCTGTCTAACCGCCACTGCCTCCAAGTGCTCGGGACTGCACCCAACTGCTACCTGTTTGCACGACTCCTTTGAGCCATGGTAGGGTAGCAATCTAAGAACAGTGGGACACACTCGAGGCGAAGTAGCAGTGTCAAGTCTGCGGACTATGCTGTACTCATGTCACCTGGGAACTGTTCACTGACGACTGGTATAAAACCAACCAACAGTTCCCTGTGAGTCCTGTCCGGTGTACCCGTAACCCAACGAGCACCTGTATACTATCTCCAGTACGACGTACCGAAGGCTGTGGGACAGACCATCTCCCCAACTGGGATGAGAAGCGTACACACTAGTCTACTCCGGAGTATCGATGCTCTGTCTCGATAATCCAACGACCAGGGACCTGAATAAGGATGTGCTTGTAGACTACCCAGCCCCCACTAGTGTGACTGCCATCACAACGCTGGTAGACAAGCAAGATCCTAAGAGCTCTATCAATACGTATACTCACATATTAAGATAGAAAAACCAAGTAGCATACTACCATGTTTAGCAAGACTGTTATATACATGTGAATATCCCAAGTTTCCATTAAGTAATATACAAACTAGTATGATACAGTAATGGCCTTCTAGGGCATAAACACTAACAACAGCTACCGCATACGATGCCTTGACTTTAGCCAACAAACACCGTACGAATACTATACACTATTTATCCGAAATGACGGAGGGCTGCGGCTGGTTTTTGGAGAAAAACCTTTAACGTAATGAACTTGATATCGTTGAAGGATTCCAAGTGGTTTTATAAATATATAGTGGCGAAAACTTTTGCTAAAGAAGTCACTCCCAGTGAAGGGATCTCGGCTCTTTCCCCGTCGAATGGGGTGCAGGATATCCCAAACTGAATACCACGATGCAAAGCAAAAATAATCGACTATAGTAAAGTTATTACATTGACGCAAACTTTTACCCAAGGGGTCACTCCCGATGAAGGGATCTCGTCCCTTGCCTCGTCGAATGAGGGGCTGGATATTCATAACCGAATACCACTGTGCAAAGCAAAAGAGAACGTCTGTAATGTCAGTTTTTTAAAAACTTGGTTCCAACAACATCATATATAGGTTTGTTTTATCCTTGCATTGATAAGAATCTATGCAGTCCCATCAATTAATCACACCAGAAAAGAACAAAAATAAAATTTACGTATATGCCACACGCATTCGCCACTGGGTCCCGTCATCACCCGTTAGGTTACTTAACTAACGACAGAGTGGGGACTGGACTAGTGCGTGTGCAAAAAATATACAACATCTACTAGTGTGTGTGTGTGTGTGTGTATATATATATATAACATTCGTCCCAGGCATGATATAAAGCAACATCACAGAAACATCACAGAAACAACACAGAATGGTGGATAATCTGGAGCCCCGGGTTTCATTCGAGCCGCAAGTGAGACCCGACATTCCCTATCGTGTGGATAGCCTGTGTAATAAAAACCTAGACCCCTACGAGCGCGGCAAGTTACCCGCAAAACCAGAAGCGAGGCAGCCCCCTTTAGCAACGTGATTGGACCACCCAGCACTTCACGGAATCCAGTAACTTGAGCACCCCTCCTGGGTCAACCTATACCCCCTACGAGTGCGGCGAATAGCCCGACAATTCTAGAGTAAGGTCCCTTCCGTCTGAATGCCTTGAGATGAGGACCAGTTGCCCTCTAGAACCCGGCTATTCGTGCACTCCATCTCGGGGTAATCCTAGTACAGAAAATAAAATAATATACAAGGGTGACATCGACCTCAGCCCGGTCGTGCCCCAAAAGAATAATATACAAACTGGCAGTGACGGCAGTCCACATGTCGGACGCTCACCCCGCAATATCAAATGTACAAATGAAATTAAGACTGTACTATCATTGCACCACTGACTATCCACCACGACGATCCAACCAACATCACAGCACAACACAGAACATCAATGTGAATGTCACGTTCGCAAACCCGTCTAAAGGAACATATAGCAGTTAGACAGGTTTACCGATCAAATGACATTCACGGTCGCAGATAGAAATGTATGTACTGTTAAACGACTACTTAAAATATCGATCGACTAGATTTCCAAGTTGTCCCCAATAGCAATAACAGCACTGCACAGAAAACTGGGCCAAAACAGAATATCACAAAAATCACAATTCCAAGTCAGGGGCTATAGGAAAAATTTTGAAGCCCGTCGCCAATAAATGGACGCGGAACCGCCGCCAATAGGGGGTTAGTGCGGCGGTTCCGCGACGACTTGGAGGCTTCAGGAGCCCAAATTTTTTCTGTACCCTTAAAATCGCCTGCACGGATTTTTAAGATGCCTGAAATAATTTTTTGACCACTTTTGAAAATCGACAGCAAACAGAAAATAAAATCGTGATTTTGGAAATTTCCGTCGATCGATCTTTTAAGCACGTTTAAACAAGCTAGTAAGGGGTTTAAAGGGTGTCTCTGATACCATGTTGGGTCCCGGCAGCGCCCCGGCCATCGAAACGCGGCCAAAATGCTGAACAAAATTTTTTGAAATCGGCGCTACCATTACCCGAATTCCGGATCGACCTTAAACCCTAAACTAGCAAACTAACTAAGAGTTAGAATTGTTATACCGAGTTCATCCGTGTTCTTCGGTCTTCATTCCAAGCTCCTAGCGACTCCTTGATATGGTTTGGTCGCCGGTCTTCCACCATCTCCGATTATCCACCCGAGGGAAACGGCGCAAGCTCCAACCTCGATGAACGAGGTAACTGACGCTCCAAAGTCGCTAGCTATGGAGAGTCGAGGTGTAGTAGTGTGTCACTATGTTTTTCTCTCTACCCTTGAGCTCAATGAGAAACTCAAGAAGAAGATGAAGGAGGTGAAAGCTTTTGGCATGAACAACAATAAAATGGCTTTGTATTTTTATTCTTTTTAGAATGAGAGTGAGAGTGTAATCAATCATGTAACCAAAAAATGAATCCCCCACCTCAAAATAGTGGCCGGCTCCTCTCCCTCTCATTTCCAAAAAAAATCTTTTTCAATGTCAAATTACAATAAACAAATGAACCGTACCCAAAACCCATACCTTGTTCCATGTTCATGCCACCTCACACCCTCCACCTCATCATTATACAAATGAATTTCCATAAATGAAAAATCAAATAATGAGGTGCAAAAACTTTTAGAAGCTATCCCGTATAAAATACGGAATACTTCCCGGTACATGTACCCAAATACATATACGCGTATTCGTACAAAAATACGAATAGCAAAGAGAGAAAATAAATAGCGAACAATAATACTAGAATACATATATATAAATACATATGTAAATTATTAAATCGAAAAACCCGATTTAACAATCCGGCTTAATCCTAAGCCGCTAGTATTATCAACCGTCCGTTTAAAGTCTGCGCAGCATGCACATATTTAATCGGACACCTGTATGTACCAACATACATCATGTACACCATATCTCCTGAACCGTGAAAACCCTCTGTGTGGGACTCTAAAGACTCGTCAATACGCTGGCAGTAGGTTTAACCACAAGCACGTTAGCGGCACTAGCTGTACGTAACGGCTACCCAGATATTGAGCGAAAGGGAGGCCGACGAGCAAACTCATGCAGAACCCCTACTGATCCTGACAGTGACAATATCCGTACAGTCTGGTCTGTTCGTCTAAGAGTATCGCATATCGAGTCTAGGGGGTGGATAAAGTCAGACCCCCAACAACGCGATATTCAGTGTCGGCATGTAACCCATCACCTCCTGAGAAACTATCGATCCTGGATCGGTAATCCTCGTTTACCATGGCCATGGATTTGTGGTGATGGCCACCCGTACACAACGCGACATCAACCCCTAATACCGGGAGAGACGAATCCCCGACGATCCGATCACTGCCTCCATGTGGCTCGGGACTGTACCCAACTAAAACCTGTTTGCACGACTCCTTTGAGCCATGGTAGGGTAGTAATCAAAGCACGGTGGGAACTCACATGAGACAAATGACGATCTCAGGTCAACAGACTAACCTGTACACATGTCACCTGGGAACTGCTATCTGACAATAGGTATAATACTAACTAGTAGGTTCCTGGCGAGTCCGTCCAGTGTACTCATAACCCAACGAGCACCTGTATACTATCTTAGGTGAACAAACTAATGTAAGTCCACGTTACCTCTCCCGGTACTTACGGGCTTACGGAAATGATGAAAAACGATTTTTCTAGAGGTGGTAACATGGACTCAAAATACGGATCTTTGTTAAACAACTATCTAACAATCCTAACAAGAGTTTTACCTACTCGGTTAGGTGGTTATACCTTAACTTGATCTCCATCGTCTTCAACTCCTTGCGGTGGTCGGATCGGCCTCACCTCGTCGTCTCCTTGCGCCGAAGATGGATCCACCTGAAAGCTTCTACCTTTGGCTTCACTTCAAACTAGAAGAAACTAGAACACTTGGTTTGCTAAACCTTATGAACTAGGATGAGTAGAGGAGTGTGTTGGGTTTTATCTCTATGGTTCTTGCTTCTCAACTCATGAGACAAGTGAACCATAGACTAGAGAGAGAGAAAGAGGAAGAGGGAGAGCTCAAGCAAGAGAGAGAAAAGAAATGAGAGAATAAGCAACTCTTTTGCCATCCAAGCTCTCATAATCCAAAATCATGATAACTCATAATAGTAATTGAGTATTATGTGATGGTTCAATTCAAAATGGCCATATCATTTCATGCACTCATTTTGCAAAAATAAACAAGCAAGAAAAAATCTTTTCCATGAAATGATAGCCATTGTAATGATGGTGGTCAACTAGTCCAACCTAGTCAACCGGTCCACAAAATCAACAAGTCAACAAAGTCAACCCTTCATCTCAACCATGACACAATAATACTTAATTAATATTATCATTAATCATATTTCTTATTCTCATTAGGGTTTAGCAAAAGTCAATGGTCAACAGTCAACAGTCAACAACCCCAATGAGAATCCTCTGCCTCTGTCTCTCTGTCAACTGTGCATACACATCCGCATCCGCATTCCGAGTAACACGAATACAAACGAGATAAAACCAATCCCAAAACGTACACTAGTATCTGTCTTAAACCAAAGCCCGTTAGTGTTAACTGCCCGGACACTAAACGTGCACAAGTGCACGGATATGACCGAACCCTATCGCAAAACCATGCGACCTCTATTCTTTTGCCTAAAGGCGAATAGATTTCTGTGTGGGACTCTAAAGACTCGAAACTACGCTGGCAGTGGGTTTAACCACAGACTGGAAGCGGCACTAGCTGTGCGTAACGGTCCCCAGGTAGATGCCGACAAGAAGACTGACGAGGTGAAACCCATCTGTACTCCTGTTGAGCCTGAATGTGACAATCTCCGTACAGTCCGGTCTGTTTGTCTGATAACATCGCATGGCGGGCCTAGGGGCGGTAAACGTCAGTCCCCTAATAGCGGTACAAGTCGTGTCGGAGTGTAGCCCAGAACACCCTGAGATAACACTGGAAACCTACCAGTATATCTCGCTTGCCCTGGCCAGGGACGACTTGTATAATGGCTCTCCTAGACACAGCGCGATGTCAACCCCCAATACCGGGAGAGACGAATCCTGTCTAACCATCACTGCCTCCAAGTGCTTCGGGACTGCACCAAACTACTACCTGTTTGCACGACTCCTTTGAGCCGTGGTAGGGTAGTAATCTAAGTACAGTAGGAACACACTCGAGGCGAAGTGACAGTGTCAAGTCAGCGGACTAAGCTGTACTCATGTCACCTGGGAACTGATAACTGACGATAGGTATAGTACCAACCAACAGTTCCCGACGAGTCCTGTCCAGTGTACTCGTAACCTAACGAGCACCCGCATACTATCTCAAGTACGACGTACTGACGGCTGTGGGACAGACCGTCTCCCACACTGGGATGAGAAGTGCATACGCGAGTCTACTCCGGAGTATCGATGCCCTGTCTCGATAGTCCTACGACTAGGGACCTGCATAAGGATGTGCTTGTGGATTACCCAGCCCCCACTAGTGTGACTGCCATCACAACGCTGGTAATCAAGCAAAGATCCTAAGGGCTCCACTAATGTGTATAGGTGATATACTAAAATAAACACATTTACACATTAAAGCAGAAACAAACTAAGTAGCATACTACTATATTGAGCAAGATTGTCTATACGAGGTGAATATCCCTAGCTTCCATTAAGTAATATACAAACTAGTATGATACAGTAATGGCCTCTAGGGCATATACACAAACAATTTCCCACTTGCACTAAGATTATGTACTGGCGTATCGAAGACCTATCATCTCGATCAGCCGCTCAAACTGAGTCTGGGGTAAGGCCTTCGTGAGTGGATCAGCAGTGTTATCTTCCGTAGAAACACTCCGAACCTCGATCTCCTGGCGACCCACGATCTCCCAAATCAGGTGATACCGCCTCAAGATGTGTCTGGACTTCTGATGGGACCTGGGTTCCTTCGCTAAAGCTATAGCCCCGTTGTTGTCGCAATGCAGAGGTATTGGATCAACAATGGACGGAACCACCTGAAGTTCTGTCAAGAACTTCCTTATCCAGACGGCTTCTTTTGCGGCATCTGCAGCAGCGATATATTCCGCTTCCATCATCGAGTCAGCAACGGTTTCCTATTTGGAACTCTTCCAACACACCGCCCCTCCATTGAGGGTAAAGACAAAACCTGACATGGACTTGGAATCATCCTTGTCACTCTGGAAGCTGGAGTCAGCAAAGGCCTCGATCTGGAGGTCTTTTCCGCCATACACTAAGAACATCTCCTTAGTCTTTCTTAGGTACTTGAGAATGTTCTTTACCGCTATCCAGTGTTTCTCCCCAGGGTTTTACTGATACCGGCTTACCACACTCAGTGCATAAGCTACATCCGATCTGGTACACAACATCGCATACATTATAGAGCCTACCGCAGAAGCGTAGGGTATAATAGACATGCGATCCCTTTCCAAATCAGTCTTGGGAGACATCTCTTTGGAGAGGGTGATCCCGTGACAAGCCGGTAGATTACCGCGCTTGGAATCTTCCATACTGAATCTTTTCAGTATGGTGTCGATGTACCTGGACTGTGAAAGTCCTAATATTCTCTTGGATCTATCATGATGGATCCGGATCCCCAGAATGTAAGAGGCATCACCCAGGTCTTTCATGGAGAACCTGTGTGACAATAACGGTTTGACAGATTGTAGCATAGGAATAACATTTCCTATCAAGAGAATGTCATCCACGTATAATACGAGGAATACGACAGTTCTTGCTACAAATCTACTATAGATGCATGGTTCATCTGGATTTTTGATAAAGCCAAAATCTTTGACCGTCTCATCAAAACAGATGTTCCAACTCCGCGATGCCTGCTTTAGTCCATAGATGGACTTAAGCAACTTGCACACCTTTCCGCTGCTCCCACTCTGAATGAAACCCTCTGGCTGGTCCATATAAACACACTCCTCTAAATTTCCATTTAGAAAAGCGGTCTTTACGTCCATCTGCCAAATCTCATAATCGTGGAAGGCAGCAATGGCAAGAAGGATCCGAATGGATTTCAGCATAGCTACTGGAGAAAAGGTCTCGTCATAGTCCAAACCAGGTCTTTGACGAAAACCCTTTGCAACCAGTCTAGCTTTATAGGTCTCAACCTGTCCATCTACACCAAAATCTTCCTTTTGAAGATCCACTTGCATCCTACGGGTTTTACCCCATCTGGAGCAACGTCCAACGTCCATACTTTGTTGCTGTACATGGACTCCATTTCGGTCCGCATTGCATCCATCCATTTTATCGAGTCAACGCTCTGAATGGCCTGCTGGAAGCTAGTCGGCTCATCACTATCAATGATGCAATCCTCTCTATCCTCGTCTATGAGAAAACCGTAGTATCTCTTGGGAGGATGAGAGTGCCAACTACTTCTGCGGAGCGGCGTAGGAATGTCCTGATCTTTCGAACCCTCTGGTTCTACTAAGCTTTCAGTAATAGCTCGTGGTTCCGGAATTTCTTCCAGTTCTATTGCGCTCCCACTTATCTGTTTTTCCAAAAACTGAGTTTCTAAGAAGTGGGCATGACGAGAAGCAAAAACCTTTTGTTCCTCTTCGCAATAGAAGAAATATCCCTTGGAGTTCTTTGGATATCCCATAAACTTGCACCGTACTGAGCGTGCCTCGAGTTTGTCCGCATGCTGCTTTTTGACAAAAGCTGGACATCCCCATGTCTTAATATGATTAAGATAGGGTCTCTTCCCACACCACATCTGATATGGTGTAGTAGGCATAGTCTTAGTTGGAACTCGGTTCAAAAGGTATGCAGCTGATTCTAGTGCATATCCCCAGAATGATCGCGGTAACTCAGCGTTACTCATCATGGACCGTACCATATCCAACAGGGTTCGGTTCCGTCTCTCTGATACACCGTTATGCTGTGGAGTGTATGGAGGAGTAAGCTGAGAGAGAATTCCATTCTCTTTTAGGTAATCCAGGAACTCGGCACTTAAGTATTCACCACCTCGATCAGATCTTAGTGTCTTGATACTTTTGCCTGTTTGTTTTTCTACTTCATTCTTATATTCGTGGAATTTTCCAAAGGCTTCGGATTTATGTTTCATTAAGAAGACATATCCGTACCTTAAAAAGTCATCCGTAAAAGTAATGAAGTAAGAATAACTGCTTCGTGCATGCGTAGACATTGGACCGCACATGTCGCTTTGTACGAGTCCCAAGAGCTCGCTCGCTCTTACTCCGTGTCCAGTGAACGGAGTCTTTATCATCTTTCCTTTGAGACAGGATTGACAAGTTGCATATGATTGATATTCGAACGGATCCAAATATCATTCTGTATGTAACTTTTTCAACCTTCTCTCATTGATGTGACCCAGTCTACAATACCATAAGAAAGCCTGATTTGTTTCCGGAGATTTTCTTTTGTATGTATTCTGGACATTGAAAATCTGTGGTTGGTTTAATACGTATATACCATTGCTTTATGTACCTGATCCAATCAGAACTTGATTAAGGTGAATGTTTACAACATTACTTACAAACGCAAATTCATAACCTTCTTTAGATATTAAAGATACAGAAATGATATTACAAGTTGCATTGGGTACAAAAAAGCAATTACGTAAAACCAAAACATGTCCATCTGACATTCCCAGGTGATAGTCCCCCACGGCCTTAGCATCCATGCTAGCTCCGTTTGCAACTTTGAGGGTCATGTCACCTGCCTTCAAAAACCTACGCTTTCTCAACGCCTGCAAAGAATTACAGATATGAGATCCTGATCCGGTATCCAATACCCAGGAAGTAGAGTTTATTGATAGACAGTTTTTAATAACATACACACCTGAAGCTGAAGCCACAACTTGCTTCAGATCCTGTGTTCTGGCCTTCCAAGCCCTGCAATCTTTCTTCCAGTGTCCACTCTTGTGACAGTAAAAGCACTCTTCCTTCCCTACAAGCTTCCCCGCTACCTTTGTTGCTTTTGCCTTTCCCTTCGTATCCACTTTACTAACACCGCCCCTTAGTTTGGCGGGGGCCTTCTTCTTCTTTCCCTTGGCTTTCGCCTTGGACCTAGAAGAGGAAGATCCTCCTATAAACAAAGTGGATGTTTCCCTACCTTTCTGTAGGGTGCCCTCTGCACTCCTCAGCATGTTGAGGAGTTCTGAAAGTTCAACTTCCTTTTCTTGCAAGTTGAAGTTTAGGATAAACTGGGCGTAAGTGGAAGGAAGGGACTGGAGAATCAAGTCCGTGTAGAGCTCGTTCTTTAACGTGGTCCCTAGGTCCTTGAGCTCCTCAATGAAGCCAATCATCTTAAGCACGTGTTCCGCTACCGATGATCCGACGGCCAATCTGGCCGAAAACAGCTTTTTCGAGACTTCGTATCTGGCGATACGAGATTGCTCTCCATACAGTTCTTTTGTATGGAGAAATATGGATTCAAGGTCCATATTCTCGTGCCTCCTCTGATGTTCATTGTCTATAGAGGCAAGCACGAGGCACTTGGCCTTCGCGCAATCGATTTCCCAGGTCTTACGGATTTCCCTATCCGCGATGCTGGTTTTGGGAGCTTTGGTGGTAAGGAGATACCCCAACTTGTCATAAGTGATTGCCATTTTGACATTCCTGAGCCAATCTTTGTAGTTTGGCCCTGTCAGTATGTTTTTATCTAGTAGTAACTTAAGTCCGGTCATGATATTTGGTCGCTGCAATTAGGAGAGAGAGAAGAAACACTTTAGCATGATGCTCTTGCATGTTTAGAGTGGTTTTTAATTTGTCTAAACAGGATGGCTCCCACTGTCTCTCGAATCCCTCCTCAAACCAAAAAGGAAGAATTAGTCAGGATCAATCTCACCGTACAATTCTTGCTTAACCGTTCAGCCACGCTAGTGTCGGTACTTCGAGGGAGGTTTTCCAACGCTTTCGCGAAGTTCCTTAATTAAATAACCTCTTTTACCTGGGGGCGTAGCCCCGCTAACACCTTTCTAGACACATACTTGGTTTATAGCATTGATCGTTAAGTGAGAAATTTCCCGAGGAGTAGCATATACTCACAGTAGGATCAGGACCCAAATATCATTGCGTGACAAAATTGAAGGAATCCTACCAGAATCATCACACTCCAAATGGTATGCAGTGCTAGCAAGTTTCAGTTCTTTTAAAACTCCCGATGTGGATTTTTGCCCCATGCTCTTATGACCTTGACTTTGGCCAAAATATAATAAGTCGCATGTCAAGTTCTACCCGTCATTCTCCAGGTTAATTTGAACCCACCCGTACCTACCCTTGACTTTGGCCAACATGGCAGTACGACTGTCCCAAACCAACACATCTATCTATGCTGCACATGAATACCCAATAGCTACCAATCACTATGCCTTGACTTTGGCCAACATACATAGCTTGAATACTTATTGACCATTCATGTGAAACGACGGAGGGCTACGAATGGTTTTGGCGAAACCGTGAACGTAGTGAACTTGATATAATCGAAGGAACGAGATAGCTTTCAAAAAGGAGTGGTTCATGCTCCGCATTTAAAATTTGGTTTTGAAAAGAACCGAGTGGTTTTGAAAGTGTTGCAATGACTTTTACTTGATTTATTTTTCTTGCATTAATTTTAAAGCGTCCCATCATTTAATCTTACCATTGCAGAAAACAACGAAAATATAACGTACGCTTATGCCATCCGCATTCGCCACGGGGCCCCGTCATTACCCGTTAGGTTACTTAACTAATGACAGAGCGGGGGCTGGACTAGAGCGGATGCAAAACATAAGCAACGCCTAAATAGATATCATAAATAGATATACACATTCGTCACATGCAATGATAGCCATTCCAGATCACAGATGAACACATTGGATATACTAGGAATCCGCAATCCGTACGAGCCTGTAACGAAGAGCGGATTACACGGTCGCGATGAATAGCCAAGACCCCACCCTAGACCCCTACGGGTGCGGCAAACTACCCGCCAAGTACCTAAAGCGAAGCAACCTCCCTCAACACCGTGAGTAGGCCACTCGGCACTTCGAGATACCCGGTAGTTTGTGCACCCCACCTTGGGTCTATCCTAGGAGTAAAAACAGTAAAAGAAATTATACAATGACGGCTATAACCCCATCCCGGTTGTGCGGCCATATAAATAATATTACATCAATTACAAATTTACATGAATTGAAAGAAAAGAAAACTCTCATCTCACAACCCCCCGGCTATTCATCCGCGACAATCCAATGAATTCATATACACATACCATCAACATTACAGATCATAGATATGTATAACCCCTACTAATCGACGTATAGCGATTAGCAGACGTTCAATACATATATCACATCACAGATATAACCCGTTAGCTTAAGTCTTTTAGAAGTTCGATCAAAATACGGATTTTTAGGCCCCCAAAACAAATTTTTCTTTCTGGAAAATCTGGGCAGAAAAATAATATTGTAAAAATCCCAAAACAGCCCCAGAAACACACTGCAGGAAATTTGCACCACGGCCGAGTCAACTCGGCCACGGATCCGCGGCGGGAGCATGCTCCTGCCGCCGTTCCGCATCGCTTTGACCGAGCCAGTGGACCAAATTTCTTGGGTGTATTTTAAAAAGCCTGAGTCGATTTTTGGTGCAAGATTTATTATTTTTTGAACAGAATACAGAATCGACAGAAACTTGATTTTTCGGGTTCGTTTCGCGACTTTTTCTCCGATCGAACTTCTAGTTACTTTGCTAACATGTTAGATAGTGTTTAACTAGGCTCTGATACCACTGTAAGTCCATGTTACCTCTCCCGGTACTTACGGGCTTACGGAAATGATGAAAAACGATTTTTCTAGAGGTGGTAACATGGACTCAAAATACGGATCTTTGTTAAACAACTATCTAACAATCCTAACAAGAGTTTTACCAACTCGGTTAGGTGGTTATACCTTAACCTGATCTCTTTCATCTTCAACTCCTTGCGGTGGTCGGATCGGCCTCACCTCGTCGTCCCCTTACGCCGAAGATGGATCCACCTGAAAGCTTCTACCTTTTGCTTTACTTCAAACTAGAAGAAACTAGAACACTTGGTTTGCTAAACCTTGTGAACTAGGATGAGTAGAGGAGTGTGTTGGGTTTTATCTCTATGGTTCTTGCTTCTCAACTCATGAGACAAGTGAACCATAGACTAGAGAGAGAGCAAGAGG
This sequence comes from Agapanthus africanus, assembly GCA_030015575.1. NCBI lineage: Eukaryota > Viridiplantae > Streptophyta > Magnoliopsida > Asparagales > Amaryllidaceae > Agapanthus > Agapanthus africanus. The sequence goes on along the minus strand of JASDDO010000019.1, from coordinate 604,268,790 downwards.
AAGAGGGAGAGCTCAAGCAAGAGAGAGAAAAGAAATGAGAGAATGAGCAACTCTTTTGCCATCCAAGCTCTCATAATCCAAAATCATGATAACTCATAATAGTAATTAAGTATTATGTAATGGTTCAAGTCAAAATGGCCATATCATTTCATGCACTCATTTTGCAAAAATAAACAAGCAAGCAAAAGTCTTTGCCATGAAATGATAGTCATTGTAATGATGGTGGTCAACTAGTCCAACCTAGTCAACCGGTCGACAAAGTCAACAAGTCAACAAAGTCAACCCTTCATCTCAACCATGACACAATAATACTTAATTAATATTATCATTAATCATATTTCTTATTCTCATTAGGGTTTAGCAAAAGTCAATGGTCAACAGTCAACAGTCAACAACCCCAACGAGAATCCTCTACCTCTGTCTCTCTCTCAACTGTGCATACACACCCGCATCCACGTTCCTAGGAACACGAATACAAATGAGATAAAACCAATCCCAAAACGTACACTAGTATCTGGCTTAAACCAAAGCTCGCTAGTGTTAACTGCCCGGACACTAAACGTGCACAAGTGCACGAATGTGACCGAACCCTGTCGCAAAACCATGCGACCTCTATTCTTTTGCCTAAAGGTGAATAGATTTATGTGTGGGACTATAAAGACTCGACACTACGCTGGCAGTGGGTTTAACCACAGACCGCAAGCGGCATTGGCTATGCGTAACGGTCCCCAGGTAGATGCCGACAAGAAGACTGACGAGGTGAAACCCATCTGAACTCCTGCTGAGCCTGAATGTGACAATCTCCATATAGTCTGGTCTGTTCGTCTGATAACATCGTATGGCGGGCCTATGGGGCGGTAAATGTCAGTCCCCTAATAGCGGTACAAGTCATGTCGGAGTGTAGCCCAGAACACCCTGAGATAACACTGGAAACCTACCAGTATATCTCGCTTGCCTTGGCCAGGGACGACGTGTGTAATGGCTCTCCTAGACACAGCACGATGTCAACCCCCAATACGGGGAGAGACGAATCCTGTCTAACCGTCACTGTCTCCAAGTGCTTCGGGACTACACCAAACTACTACCTGTTTGCACGACTCCTTTGAGTCGTGGTAGGATAGTAATCTAAGTACAGTGGGAACACACTCGAGGCGAAGTGACAGTGTCAAGTCAGCGGACTAAGCTGTATTCATGTCTCCCGGGAACTGATAACTGACGATAGGTATAGTACCAACCAACAGTTCCCGACGAGTCCTGTCCAGTGTACTCGTAACCTAACGAGCACCCGCATACTATCTCAAGTACGACGTACTGACTGTAGGGTTCCTAGGCACTCTAGTGAGGTCTCACAAGGCATCGAACATGCCAATTTAAAAAAAATGGTGCCGAGAAACCCTAGACTACGGATCTTAGACTAGATGTTTAGGCGAAAAGATAAACTAGTTAACAACTTAACTAGAAGTGAGAAGCTACAACCTTTGTAGATCCGGATATCCACTTCCTCAGCTCCACGTAGCGCTCCTTTCGCTGTCCTTCTCCAATCTTAGACTCGTTCATCGGTTTCATCGGGAAAGCGAGCGGAATAGGTCGTCGGCTTCGTGTCAAAGACGATCTACGTCGAGGTTGCACTAGTTCAAGCTTCGACTGCACCAAGTAGTGAAACTTGTGAAGAAAACACCCAAAACCACTTGGTAAGAGGTAGAGGATGAAGAAATAGGAGGTGGGTTCACTTTAGATTTGGATTTCTCTCACTAAATCTCAAGTTGCCATTAAAGTAGCAAGCTTTTCTTTTGAAGAAGAAGATGAAGAAGATGATAGAATATGATAAAAAACTTAATCAAAATAGAAAAGAAAATGATCTTTATCATATCCTAACCATGGTCAAGTGTAGAGAATTGACCATGGTTAGTGGGAGTGGTTAGGTTTAAGTATGAAGACAAAATAGCATCATTAGTAAATGCTTCATGAAGCTTCACCATTCTTCATGATAAATGAAGCCATTTTATTTTCATAAAAACCAATTAATAAATAATGAATGGATTAAATAATAAGTGAATAAATCATAAACCCTAACCACTCTCATAACCATGGTTCAATTCTTCTACACAAAGTCAAGTCAACATGCATCATCAAACATGATACAATCATGTGCACAAAAGCATATCACATATACAATGTGCGTCAAGTGAGAAAAATCCGTTTAAAGTGAACCAATACTAGTTAATGCAAAGTAATATATCAAATATATAATTATACATTAAATCATTAAATCAACACTTGATTCAATGATCCGGTCATGTCGCACATGACCGACTAGTATTCAATGTATCGACTTATCGAATCGATCTTCGATTCGATAACTAGGTTATATCATATACAACCAATCGAAACATTAATCGCGAGAATCAAATACGGTATCACATACACGCATTATTCTCGGTCCCGCACATATCTCATATGCACTCCTATTTCGTTTCGCTTGAGCTAGGAAACCTCTGTGTAGGACTCTAAAGACTCGTCAATACGCCGGTAGCAGATGATGATCATATCAAGCACCCACAAGCCGCAAACGGTCTGCTAAACGTAACGGCCACCCGGGTATTGAGCGATCAGAAGATCGACGAGCTAGCCCGCTCACACTCCTGTGAATCCAACCAGTAACACTTACCATACAGTCCGGTCTCTTCGTCTGATATGTCGCATATCAAGTCTAGGGGTGGTAAACGTTAGACCCCAATAACCCGATAAGTCGTGCCGATGTGAGGTTCATAACGGGTCGAGAAACTACTGGTAACACTTACCAGCAAATCTCTGATCAGCCCTGGCCAGGGACTTCCCTGTTACGGCCAATCGAGCACAGCGCAACATCAACCCCCAATACCGGGAGAGACGAAACCCCTCCTATCGCTCATTGCCTCCATGTGACTCGGGACTGTACCCAAAGACCACCGTTTTGCACGCCCTCATGGACGTGGTAAGGTGGAGATCAAAGCACAGTGGGAATCACACAAGGCTCTATGACGATCTCGGGTCTACAGACTAACCTGTACAAGTGTCACCTGAGAACTGCCATCTGACGTGAGGTATAATACCATCTGGGAGTTCTCGGCGAGTCCGTCCAGTGTACCCAGTCTCCACTGAGCACCCGTATACCATCTCTGATGTCAAACACCAATGGATATGGGATCATCCATCGCTCATCATATGGGTCGAGAAGCGTATACACTAGTCTACACTGGTATATCGAAGCCCCGTCTCGATACACCCACGACTAGGGACCTTGAAGGATGTACTTATGGAATACCATGTCCCCACTAGTATGATCTGCATCACAGTCCAGGTAGTCAAGTACATATCCTAAGGGCTTTACCAACATGTAACTATAAGACGGTATAGAAAGACTAGTGTACATGTTAAGATAAAGAGTAACCAGATAGCATACTATCATATTGAGCAAGAAAGTCATCTCTATATATATGTCCAAGCATCCAATATGATATACATCATCTGTACAATACTGGCCTCTAGGGCATACATACAACTAACAATCTCCCACTTGCACTAGGGCCAGCTGCTGTAGTATCGCATACCGAGCATCCCGAAGAGTCTCTCAAACTGTATCTGGGGAATGGCCTTCGTGAGTGGATCCGCAGTGTTGTTCTTCGTGTCAACCCTCCTGACCTCGATCTCCCGGCGATCAACTATCTCCCGGATCAGGTGATACCGTCTCAGAATATGCCTGGATCGCTGATGGGACCTGGGTTCCTTGGCCAAAGCTACCGCTCCATTGTTATCACAATACAAAGGTATTGGATGCTCAATGGATGGAACCACACCAAGTTCAGCAATGAACTTCTTGATCCAGACAGCCTCTTTAGCAGCATCGTTGGCAGCGATGTATTCAGCCTCCATCGTCGAGTCTGCCACGGTTTCCTGCTTGGAACTCTTCCAGCTAACCGCCCCTCCGTAAAGGGTAAAGACAAAGCCCGACTGCGACTTAGAGTCGTCCTTATCACTCTGGAAGCTCGAATCGGTAAAGGACTCCACTTGGAGCTCTCCGTTACCATACACCAAGAACATATCTCTAGTCCTTCGTAAGTACTTGAGAATGCTCTTCACAGCTGTCCAGTGACTCTCTCTAGGATCAGCTTGATACCTGCTCACTATACTTAGTGAGTATGCTACATCGGGTCTGGTACATAGCATCGCATACATGATAGAGCCTACTGCCGAATCATAGGGTATCCCTTGCATGCGAGCTCTCTCCAAATCAGTCTTGGGAGACATCTCTTTGGAGAGAGTGACTCCAGAGATCGTGGGTAAGTTCCCACGCTTGGACTCTTCCATACTAAACCTCTTTAGTATGGTGTCAATGTACCTGGATTGGGAAAATCCCAAAATCCGTTTGGATCTATCTCTATAGATCCTAATCCCCAATATGCAGGAGGCATCACCAAGATCTTTCATTGAGAATCTTTGTGATAAGAAGAGCTTGACCGATTGCAGCATAGGAATATCATTTCCTATCAAGAGTATGTCGTCCACGTACAATACGAGGAAGACAACCTTACTCTCTGCCACCTTCTTGTAGATACAAGGTTCATCTGGATTTTTGACGAAATCAAACTCTTTGATAACGACGTCAAAGCAGATGTTCCAACTCCGCGATGCTTGCTTTAATCCATAAATGGATTTAAGCAGCTTGCACACCTTTCCGCTGCTCCCACTGTCTACGAAGCCCTCTGGCTGAGTCATGTACACGCACTCTTCTAAATCACCATTTAGAAAGGCGGTCTTAACATCCATTTGCCAGATTTCGTAATCATGATATGCAGCGATGGCAAGCATGATCCGGATGGATTTAAGCATAGCCACTGGAGAAAAGGTTTCGTCATAGTCCACACCTGGTCTTTGACGAAAACCCTTTGCTACAAGTCTAGCTTTGAAAGTCTCCACTTTCCCATCTACACCAAGTTTCTTCTTGAAGATCCACTTGCTCCCAATGGGGTTTACCCCTTCAGGAGCAACGTCCAAAGTCCATACTTTGTTGTTGTACATGGATTCCATCTCGGACCGCATAGCATCCAGCCATTTCACTGAGTCCCCACTCGTGATGGCCTGCTCGAAGCTAGTTGGTTCATCATCCTCCATGATGCAATCCTCGCTCCCACCGTCCATGAGAAAACCGTAGTATCTCTCAGGTTGGCGAGGAACCCTACTAGATCGGCGGAGTGGCTGGGGTTCATTGGGAACTACTGAATCTTCTGGTTCCACCAAATCTTCAGTTACTGTTTGTGTATCAGGAACTTCTTCCAGCTCTATCACTTTGCCACTAATTTCTTTTTCAAGGAATTCCTTTTCTAAAAAGGTGGCATGTTGAGCAACAAACACTTTTTGTTCCTCACTGTGGTAGAAAAAATATCCATAGGAGTTCTTTGGATATCCCACAAACTTGCAAAGAACTGACCGTGCCTCGAGCTTGTCCGGATTTTGTCTTTTGACATAGGCTGGACAACCCCATATCTTAACTCGTTTAAGATATGGCCTCTTCCCACTCCATATCTCATATGGTGTGGTAGGTACAGATTTAGATGGAACTTGATTCAATAGGTATGCTGCTGTTTCCAGTGCATATCCCCAAAAGGAAATAGGCAACTCAGCTGTGCTCATCATAGAGCGCACCATATCTAATAGGGTGCGATTTCTCCGCTCCGATACACCGTTGTGCTGTGGTGTATATGGAGGAGTCAGCTGAGAGAGAATCCCATTCTCTTTTAGGAAGTCCAGGAATTCATTGCTTAAGTATTCTCCTCCTCGATCAGATCGAAGGATTTTAATACTTTTTCCGGTTTGGTTCTCAACTTATTGTTTATACTCCCTAAATTTCTCAAAAGCTCCTGATTTGTGTTTCATCAGGAACACATACCCGAACCTAGAGAGATCATCAGTGAATGTAATGAAGTATGAAGAACCATCCCTGGCATGTGTAGACATGGGACCGCATACATCACTATGTATCAGTCCTAAGAGTTCGGTAACTCTTTCTCCGTGTCCCGTAAACGGAGTCTTGGTCATCTTGCCTTTGAGACATGACTGGCAAGTGTCATAAGATGAAAATTCGAAAGGTTTCAAATATCCATTTTTATGCAACTTAGCCAGTCGTGTCACATTGATGTGACCCAGTCTACAATGCCACAAGAAGGATTCATTGAGTTCAGAACTCTTCCTCTTGTGTGTGTTTGTTATACTCAGAATTGTAGATTGGTTTAGAACATAAATGCCATTGCACAACGTGCCTGATCCAACCAACTTTTGGTTATGGAAAATGTTCATAACATTGTCCTGTAATACAAAATTATATCCCTCTTTACTTAATAAAGAAACCGATATAATGTTGCATATCAGGTTCGGCATGTAATAGCATTCGTTCAGAACCAATGTATTACCAGTTGGTAATACAAGGTGATATTCCACGACAGTCTTAGCTGCAACAATTGCACCATTTCCAACTCTAATGTCCTTATCACCTTCTCCAAGTTCTCTACCTTTCTTAAGCCCATGTAACTGATTACATATATGGGATCCTGACCCGGTATCCAATACCCAGGACGTAGAGCAAATGGAGAAACAGTTCTCAGTAACGAACACACCCGAAGAAAATGCATCAGCATGTACTTTCTTCATTCGGGTGGCATGGGAATCCTGGTATTCCCCTATATCCTGTTCATTCCTATAACTCTTATAAGAATGAACGGAACCAACGTTCCCCAGCACAGAATAACATGCGGGTTCGGTCAATACATCCATTTTATTATCTTTATTAGGGCATGAAATGGTCGCTACCTGGAGAGAGAGAGAAGAAAACACTTTAGCGTATGCTCGTGCAAGATAAGATTGGTTATTATCTTATCTAATCAGGATGGCTCCCACTGCTTTTTATCAAATCTTCCTTCAAACCCTAAAAGGAAAGACTAGCCGGGATTAATTACACACTACAAGTTCGCCAATCTTTCAGCCAGGCCAGTGTCGGTACTTTGAGGGAGGTCCCCCGTGCTTTCGCACGAACCTAATTAATGTAAACCTCGTTTTCCCAGAGGCGTAACCTCGTTAACACCTTTCTAGACACCTACTTGATCGGCTAATTGTAATATGTAAAACTCTCCCAGGAGTAACTCTTACTCGCAGCGGGTATCGGGATCCAACTATCTCATAGAAGATATGCAATCTCATTGCAAATTTCAACACTTGAAATTCCCGATAATATTTTGCCCCAAACGATCTATGACCTTGACAAGGTCAACAAACCATAGACCGCAAGTCAAGTTCAACCCGTCATTTCTTGATTGAATCAAACCCACCCGCACGACCCTTGACAAGGTCAACAAGGCCGTACGACTACCCTAACTCAATCTGCATCATATGCATAAACAGACAAATACTGGTTAGCTACCGCACACTGCGCCTTGACAAGGTCAACAAACGCAGCACGAATACTAAACAGGACTTATCTGAAATGACGGAGGGCTACGCCAGGTTTTTCTGAAAACCTATTGCGTAATGAACTTGATATCGCTGTAGAATCAAATGAAGTTTTGAAATGGAGTGATTTTGAGGCTTTTCTAGTTTTGCTAAAGGAGTCACTCCCGGCGAAGGGATCTCGGTCCTTTCCTCGTCGAATGAGGTGCGGGATATATCATATATATCACTGTGCAAAGCAAAAACCCAAAAGCAGTCAAAAGCAAACCGAGTCTGTAGGATCTGCCAGTTGTTGCTAAAGGAGTCACTCCCGGTGAAGGGATCTCGGTCCTTTCCTCATCGAATAAGGTGCGGGGTATATCATATATACCGCTGTGCAAAGCAAGAACTGTAGCTACCTGTTTTATTTTAAAATTCGATTCCACAACATCTTAGGTTTCTTATCTTTCATTAATCACATTAATGAAGTCCCATCATTTAAATACCTAAACATCACAGATAGATATGACGTACACTTATGCCATCCGCATTCTCCTCGATGTCCCCTCGTGCACCGTTAGGTTAGGTAACTAACGACAGAGCAGGGCAGGGCTAGCGCGGGTGTAAAACATAAGTAACGTCTATATAATATATCATATATACTATATGCTATATCCATCACAGAATCACAACACAGATATCGCAGCAGAATCAACATATGAAATATTGGATATACTAGGACGTCCGTGTTTTCAATATGAGCCAGTATAAAACACGGATTCTACGGTCGTGATGAATAGCCAATCCCACACCCCTAGACCCCTACGAGAGCGGCAAGCAACCCTGCCAATTCTAGGGTTAGGAGACCCGGACTCGACTCCTCGAGTTGGTCTCCCACTGGACCCCAGAACCCGGTTACTTGTGCTCCCCTCCTTGGGTCTATCCTAATGCGGAAAAGTAAATAATATACAAAGGGTAACAACTTCCGCTACCTGGAAGTGCCCCAAAAGAAAGAATATTACATACAAGTTTTTACATGAATGAAAATGAAAAACACTCATCTCACATAAAAACCCCCGGCTATTCGAACACGACGATCCAATATAACATATCCAGCAACACATAACATCACATGTCATCAACGTAAGTAAATATGCGCATCCCAATTGTCGTTGACATATAGCAACGAAACCGGCGATATCACATATTACACTTACGGTCACAGAAAAGAAAGTGTAAAACTACAACAATTGGAATCCGCAACTTCTTTAGACATCACATGCCTAACAGTTATAAACCCCGCATTTTAGTCCCATTATCGAAAACTCTTTTCGATATCAAGTGAAACTAAACCGCTAGATTTATAACATTCATCCAGTTATCTCATAACTGTTTGTGAATTCCAATTATTGTATCCAATTCCGGATAAACAGAAAATGTTAAACTTTCCGATCGAACAGTTGAATACCCAAGTTTTCCCGATACTGCTCAACACATGAAATAAGTCTAACAACATTCAGTTCGTGCCTCAGTACCAACGGTCCAGCCGTAGAAGGGTCAAGCCAACGCCTCACATGTGGCACGCCGTACTGCCCCAAACCCGAAGGTTCAAAGGGCAGTTCAAGACGGTCACATAATCGAGTTAAGGTTTGTTGTCTTCTAGAGGGTCCATCGCGTTACTTGCACTACTTAGAACGTCGTTAAACTATGGGCAAACCCAACACTTGGAAATTTCCCGACAGGGGAAAAATTGGGTATTTATATCCGGTCGAACTTTTTAACATATTCTTAAATTTACCCGGAAAGCCACACCGACAAAAATTAGACGGTCCGATCGAATACACCGAGTCCCCAATACAACTCAGAAAATACAACTCTGGAATAAATATTAAAAACATCCAGAACACACAAGAAACACCAACAGAAACAACTGAAGAAAACACAAATCCTGATCATCACAGACGGCCGCGGAACCGCCGCAAAAAGGGGGTCAACGCCGCGGTTCCGCGGTCGTACTGTTGAATTAGGTTGTCGTTTTCTCCAGTTTTTCTTAGAATTTCCTGCACATTTCTCTGCATATTTTTAATTCCAAAAAATCCACAATTTACAGAATTGTCTAGAGAGCATTTTTCAAGTCGGGGTTTTGGGTCGATCGGACTTCTAACTCCGTCGGGACTTCGCCTAAGGCTCTAGCTAGGCTCTGATACCACTGTAGGGTTCCTAGGCACTCTAGTGAGGTCTCACAAGGCATCGAACATGCCAATTTAAAAAAAATGGTGCCGAGAAACCCTAGACTACGGATCTTAAGACTAGATGTTTAGGCGAAAAGATAAACTAGTTAACAACTTAACTAGAAGTGAGAAGCTACAACCTTTGTAGATCCGGATATCCACTTCCTTAGCTCCACGTAGTGCTCCTTTCGCTGTCCTTCTCCAATCTTAGACTCGTTCATCGGTTTCATCGGGAAAGCGAGCGGAATAGGTCGTCGGCTTCGTGTCAAAGACGATCTACGTCGAGGTTGCACTAGTTCAAGCTTCGACTTCACCAAGTAGTGAAACTTGTGAAAAAAACACCCAAAACCACTTGGCAAGAGGTAGAGGATGAAGAAATAGGAGGTGGGTTCACTTTAGATTTGGATTTCTCTCACTAAATCTCAAGTTGCCATTAAAGTAGCAAGCTTTTCTTTTGAAGAAGAAGATGAAGAAGATGATAGAATATGATAAAAAACTTAATCAAAATAGAAAAGAAAATGATCTTTATCATATCCTAACCATGGTCAAGTGTAGAGAATTGACCATGGTTAGTGGGAGTGGTTAGGTTTAAGTATGAAGACAAAATAGCATCATTAGTAAATGCTTCATGAAGCTTCACCATTCTTCATGATAAATGAAGCCATTTTATTTTCATAAAAACCAATTAATAAATAATGAATGGATTAAATAATAAGTGAATAAATCATAAACCCTAACCACTCTCATAACCATGGTTCAATTCTTTTACACAAAGTCAAGTCAACATGCATCATCAAACATGATACAATCATGTGCACAAAAGCATATCACATATACAATGTGCGTCAAGTGAGAAAAATCCGTTTAAAGTGAACCAATACTAGTTAATGCAAAGTAATATATCAAATATATAATTATACATTAAATCATTAAATCAACACTTGATTCAATGATCCGGTCATGTCGCACATGACCGACTAGTATTCAATGTATCGACTTATCGAATCGATCTTCGATTCGATAACTAGGTTATATCATATACAACCAATCGAAACATTAATCGCGAGAATCAAATACGGTATCACATACACGCATTATTCTCGGTCCCGCACATATCTCATATGCACTCCTATTTCGTTTCGCTTGAGCTAGGAAACCTCTGTGTAGGACTCTAAAGACTCGTCAATACGCCGGTAGCAGATGATGATCATATCAAGCACCCACAAGCCGCAAGCGGTCTGCTAAACGTAACGGCCACCCGGGTATCGAGCGATCAGAAGATCGACGAGCTAGCCCGCTCACACTCCTGTGAATCCAACCAGTAACACTTACCATTCTCTTCGTCTGATATGTCGCATATCAAGTCTAGGGGTGGTAAACGTCAGACCCCAATAACCCGATAAGTCGTGCCGATGTGAGGCTCATAACGGGTCGAGAAACTACTGGTAACACTTACCAGCAAATCTCTGATCAGCCCTGGCCAGGGACTTCCCTGTTACGGCCAATCGAGCACAGCGCAACATCAACCCCCAATACCGGGAGAGACGAAACCCCTCCTATCGCTCATTGCCTCCATGTGACTCGGGACTGTACCCAAAGACCACCATTTTGCACGCCCTCATGGACGTGGTAAGGTGGAGATCAAAGCACAGTGGGAATCACACAAGGCTCTATGACGATCTCGGGTCTACAGACTAACCTGTACAAGTGTCACCTGAGAACTGCCATCTGACGTGAGGTATAATACCATCTGGGAGTTCTCGGCGAGTCCGTCCAGTGTATCCAGTCTCCACTGAGCACCCGTATACCATCTTTGATGTCAAACACCAATGGATATGGGATCATCCATCGCTCATCACATGGGTCGAGAAGCGTATACGCTAGTCTACACTGGTATATCGATGCCCCGTCTCGATACACCCACGACTAGGGACCTTGAAGGATGTACTTATGGACTACCATGTCCCCACTAGTATGATCTGCATCACAGTCCAGGTAGTCAAGTACATATCCTAAGGTCTTTACCAACATGTAACTATAAGACAGTATAAAGAGACTAGTGTACATGTTAAGATAAAGAGTAACCAGATAGCATACTATCATATTGAGCAAGAAAATCATCTCTATATATATGTCCAAGCATCCAATATAATATACATCATCTGTACAATACTGGCCTCTAGGGCATACATACAACTAACACTGACAGCTGTGGGACAGACCATCTCCCACACTGGGATGAGAAGAGCATACGCTAGTCTACTCAGGAGTATCGATGCCCTGTCTCGATTGTCCTACGACTAGGGACCTGCATAAGGATGTCCTTGTGGATTACCCAGCCCCCACTAGTGTGACTGTCATCACAACGCTGGTAATCAAGAAAAGATCCTAAGGGTTCCACTAATGTGTATAGGTGATATACTAAAATAAACACATGTACACATTAAAGCAGAAACAAACCAAGTAGCATACTACTATATTGATCAAGATTGTCTATACAAGGTGAATATCCCAAGCTTCCATTAAGTAATATACAAACTAGTATGATACAGTAATGGCCTCTAGGGCATATACACTAACAACTAACACTAATGGCTTGTGAGACCTGGCCACCGCCCCTCGTCGGGGTCTCGATCAGTATACACTAGTCTACACTGGAGTATCGATGCCCGGTCTCGATACTCCTACGTCTAGGGACATTTAAGGATGTGCTTATAGACCCCAGCTCCCACATATATGATCGCCATCATAATGCTGGCAGTTAAGCAAGAATCCTATAGGCTCTATCAACACGTACATGATGATAAAGACAAACCAGATAGCATACTATCATCTTAAGTAAGACTGTTTTATCGGTATAGGTCCTGCCTCAATCATCATAATCACAAGTCCACGACTATGATAATTGCCTTGAGGGCACTATAGCCAACATAGGGTAGTGAAAGGGTGTATTAAAATTTATAAAAAAATGGATTAAATGTGAGTTTTATTGTGCTCTGTAAATGTGTAGGAAAAAAAATAATACTGGAGTTATGGGGGGAGTCCAAGAGTCGCCAGGGTTGAAGAAAATTTGGGTTTGGACCGAGTTAGACCGGCAGCGCCGGCCCGAGTCATCGTCTCGCCGTCTCGAGTCAGGAGTTGGGTGCTCGTATCGGTGCCACGTGTCGGGGTCGGTTGGTATACTGCAGTGCACTCATTTGTTTTATGTGTGACTCTTCAGTTTATGTGTTGTGCTCGTGTAGACTCTTGGGCTTCTAAAAGATTAAAAGAATTTTAAATAAAAAGATATTGTGGCTGATGGGATTTGAACTCTGGTGCTTTGGTTCAGCAGTGCAAGGTCTTACCAATGAGTTACAAGCTCCTTCTTGCTGTTCAAAATTGAATCAAATACTTATAGTACTCACAGGAAATGTAAATACCCCAAATATACTTTAACTTTTAATCAAATTTATGTACACAAGAATTGGAGTTGTTACATTTTTCCATGTGTCTAGGATCGACATCGACTTTTATAAAAGAAAACCCATTTTTTTAAATAAATCTTTTTCAAAAGGCGGGACGTATACTTTAAACGAGATGCATACCTTTCTTCATAAGACAACGCCCACTATATGTGTCGCTATAACATGGCTATTTTTAAAGGATTTCATATACATACATCTTCCAGCTGCTTTTATATGATTGCATGTGGATGGGTGCTGTATATGTATTATAGCCTTGATTGTGTTATGGTTTGTCGTGTGTCATAGATATTGCACTACGGCTGCGGTGATCGTGATTTTACACCGTTGTGTGTGTGTATGTGTGTCTATGCAGTGAGTTATCAACGATTGTTGATTGTTAGCATTTCATTTCACAGTATTGTATTTACTTCATAAACTCACATGCTTTCAGATGCTTGTGGTTATGTTGTGCCAGTACCGGTCCAGATATTGACATGATAACCACACATAGATTCATATTCCACATGCTAGGATAGCGATACACGAGTTGTGCATGGGGGCACTTTATCTTATATTCCATCGCTCGAACTCTAGTTTTGATGCATGCTTATTTACCCTCCTTGATGTACATATTATTCATTCTTTAGTTATTTCACCGCTTATCTTTGTGGCTTCTAGCTTGTTATATAATTCTACTCATGAGTTGGAAACTCACCCCCGTTGTGCTATAGTTCTTTGCAGGTTTGACCGCTTGGATCCGTAGCGGCTTATTGGGCACGTTTGCTATCTTTTGGGCGGGGTTGCGCATATTTGAGTTGGTGGGTTTCTTTTTGTATCGGTTTTTTCCTTATACCTATTTGTATCTAGAAGTACTCTATCAAAGGCCACGTCTAGTTTTGTCGAGACCTTAGAGTTGTATATTCTGTTGTTTTCAGACTCGTGTGGAGTCGACTTGATGTATATTATGCCGTTTACTTTCAGCTTTATTGATCCTTCGCCGTTTGGCGTCGTATATTACGGTGCGGTTTTGATTCCGCCGTTTGGGCGATGATTTAGCTCTAATATATGGGGATGCTGTTAGGGTAAAAATTTACACCCCGGTTGACCAAGTCAAAATCAAAGTCAACCCTAAGCTAGGTGGGCCCAAGCCCAGGTCAAGCGGGCCCATGCCCAAGTCGAGCCTGCGGCCAGCCTCCCCGTGCCAACAACAAAATCATGTAATAAATAATTTTTATATAATTGTTTATGCATGAATGTAAACAAAACGGGCATAAAGCCAATATTTTGTAAGCCCATGGCTTATGTGCAAAAATGAAATGGCACATGAGCCATGGGATGGCTAAAATGTCATTTTTGTAAAGCCCAATGGGGCTATATGTAAATATGTAAGCCTATATAAGGCAACATGATGATGAATAAAGCATACACTTTTTCATTCCCCCAAAAACTAGGGTTCTTTGTGCCTCCTGCTCCTTCTCCAAGATTCTAAACCTTCTTAATTCTTTTGAATTAAATCAAGAGTTTTACTCTTTCTTTTCCAAAACTAAGTAGTTTTCCACCACAAAACCCACAAAGGGGAACTCAGATCTCCCATCAGATCTCAAAAAGGAGTGATTTTTAAAATCTCCTACTTCTTGATCTTCAAGATCCGGCCAAACAACAGAAGGAAGAAGAAGAACCCCCTTCATCAGCTTCATAACATCACAGGAGTTTAACTCCATACATATATACATAACAAATATTTCCTTTCTGAAGCATAGCTTCTGTTTCTTAGGCTAAAAGCCACTTTTTCTTGCCGGCGCTCAAGCGCAGAGCGCCCGCGTGCCGACACGTGGCGCGCTTGCGCTCAAGCGCAAGTGCCCGAGCGCAAGTCGCCCCCGTGCTGACACGTGGCGCGCTTGCGCTCAAGCGCCCAGCGCTCAAGCGCAGAGCGCTCACGTGCCGACACGCAGCACTCTAGCGCCTGAGCGCACAGCACCTAGGCGCACAGCGCCCATGGTGCTGCCCCCACACATCCTTTGGATTTCTTTTCCCCCTTTCTTTCTTTTATATATATATACATATATTCATATATACATATATCTATACATATTTGCACACACACGTGCTCCATAATCATTAAACCCCGACCTACCCTAGATAGAGGGAATCTGTAGTACGCTAGACAAGCGCGCTCGTATTCCCATCTCAATGGGGTGACGAAAAACACCGTACAGATTCTGGCACACCCGGTGGGACTAATATCTCCTCCCATATTTCGGGTTAAGCGTTCATGCGAACTCAATCTATATACATGTCTATATTTATACTAAAATAATGCTTTTTCATGCAGGTTTTTAAGCAATCACTTTCCAACAATGTCTCCGATGATGAACTCAGCTCTCAGCACAGCTCCTGTCTCCTACACAATGAAGATAGACTCCAGGACGGTCCTTCCAGCCAGTCTCGGGCGACAATGGGAGGAGGAGCCGCTACCATTTGGCTCTATTATGTTCGTGCCAGCTAACGCCATTCCAGCTCCTCAAGCTCCAGCAACAGACAAACCGGTCTCGAAAGGCAGGAGACCAAATGTGGTGATCTCGAGGGTGCTCCAACACAAACGCAAGTCGGTGTCTGAACGACTTTCCTTAGCCCCAGCTGGGGGCAAGGCCATCAACACCAATAAAGCTACAACGCGTCTTGAGCAAGCTCCAGCGGTGCCCTCGACACCTGCTCAATTGGGTATCTTCTCTAGGCTCCCCATCACTAAGCCTATGGCGGCTTTCCGAAGGACAGAAGCCTGTCAAGCGCTCAAGGCAGAGAAGCTGAGGCAGAAGCGGCTCAGAACAGAGCCAACAAAAGGGCTAGGGCTCTGGCCATGTTAAAATTTATGAATTTCCAAAGTCCGGACCGCTCCGCGAAACCATCTGCCAGTGATGAAAGAATGGCTGAATGTGTTATCCACACTGTCTACATGGCCGGATATGAAGAAACGAACCCTCCTCTTCTTCACAGCCATGGTGATGATATGGTTGACACTACCCAGCATCGGCTCGATGTAAATGATGAAGAGCCCGCTCAGGACGATAAGCCAGAGGAGCCCGTGGTTCCTGCGGAATTGAGCTCAGGAAATAAAGATTACCCGGTTGTCATAGCCGGAACTACAGAACAAGCATTATTCCAATGGCTTCAAAGGCAATTTCAGGACAGGGATGAGAAGTTGGCCGAGGTCTATTCCAAAGTGGACGAGCTGGCAAACGTCGTGGCAGATCTCGCGACCCAAGTCGCCCGATTGCAATTACAGCAGAATCAAATTTTGGCTCATAAGCCAGGGATTGATACCCGGGGGCAGCCAACTGATATCCCTTTCAACCTAAAAGCGGAGCGCCTTCGCGAAAAACGGCCGCAATCAGCCTCCAGTCCCTCCGACACATACGCCGGGGGGGGATCGCCTCTGAAAGAGAAGCTGGAAAAGGTCTAATCCTTCAAGAGGGAAAAGGTCCACAAGATATTCAGGGACGCCCTAAGAAACGGTCTACAACTGCCAGAATCACAGAGACCGCAAGAAGAGAATATGACCGACGACCCAAAATATTGCCCCTATCACAGGGTGATAGGTCATGCCATTGAGGACTGCTTTGTCTTCAAAGACAGGGTCGAAAGGCAATACATGATGGTAGAGACAGAACTGTCTAAAGGCGTGTTAGCGAACAGTCAAGCTACGATCGCCGATTTGATGCAAATGGAGACCGAAACCTTTCGGGAACCTAATCCTCCCAGACATGTGCCTCGAGGACCAGCATCAGCAAAGGCACCTACCCCAATGGAGAGAAAGAAGAAGGTATACTCCTTCAGGAGGGATGAAGTCCGCAAAATATTCATGGATGCCTTGAACAACGGTCTGCAACTGCCTGTTCCAAAGAGGCCACAGGAAATGAACATAACCGGCAATCCCATATACTGCCCATATCATAGAGTGGTGGGTCATACCATCGAAGACTGCTATATTTTCAAAGATTGGGCAGAGGACCAGTATAAGCTTGGAAAAACCTCACAATCCTCGGATGTATCGGCAAGCCACGGAGCTAGGTCATCAACACAGCTCCGCCAAGATAAAAGTTTAAGGAGCTGGGATAAACAATGACCCCCAGGTCGTTAAACTGGGAACCGTCGACCTCTAAGTCGTTAAACTGGGAATGTAAAAAAAATGTAAATAAACAAAAAATGTGTAAATAAAAGAAAAATAAAGAAAAGCCGAAATGATGGGGCAACCGCGAATAAAAGCCGAAATGATAGGGCAATCGCGACCTTCGCGATAAGAAAAGCTGAAATGATAGAGCAATCGCGGTAAAAAAAACAACAACAACAAAAAAAAACAACTGGCGAATGATGGGTTGCTCCTGGTACCATATTCCAGTGCAGCGATGCAGATGCCAACAAAAATCCAATTTCTCAAAATTCTCCGGCCCTACGGTTAGTCCCCAAATTGACTACCGTATACAATCCACGAGCTCAAATAATTCTCATCACCCCCATGCCCCACCACAATCACCAGTTACGCGGCTGGTCTCCGCCTTTGGAATTATGCTCCATTGAGAAGACCCACTCATGTGTCTTCACGATACATGAGGAGAACAAACCTCTGTGGGATCCTTACGACTCACAAAGGAAAAACACACTTAGGAGTCCTCACGACTCCTAAGGAGAAAATACACCTGCGGGATCCTCACGACTCGCAGGGAGAAAATGCTTTTATGGGACCCTCATGGCCCATAAAATTGAAAAGCCTTAGGCAATAGGGACCTAAACCCGTCTCCTAAGACATCGCTCCGCCAACAAGAGTAGGAAAATGATGAATTGCTCCTGGCACCTCTGCTTCAGTGTTTGCAACGCTGATGCCGGCCCCTACCCCAAAATTCTAAGCTCGCCATCAATAGACCCCGAAGTCGTTAAACTGGAAACAGATGACCACCAAGTCGTTAAACTGGAAACAGATGACCTCTAAGTCTCTAAACTGGAAACAGATGACCACCAAGTCGTTAAACTGGAAAGAGATGACCACCAAGTCGTTAAACTGGAAACAGATGACCACTACGTCGTTAAACTGGAAACAGATGACCACCAAGTCGTTAAACTGGAAACAGATGACCACCACGTCGTTAAACTGGAAACAGAAGACCTCTAAGTCTTTAAACTGGAAACAAATGACCACCACGTCGTTAAACTGGAAACAGATGACCGCTAAGTTGTTAAACTGGAAATAGTCGACCTCTAAGTCATTAAACTGGGAACGAAGGAAATCCACTCATGTGTCGTCACGATACATGAGGAGAACAAACCTTTGTGGGATCCTTACGACTCACGAAGGAAAAACACACTTAGGAGTCCCCACGACTCCTAAAGAGAAAATACACCTACGGGATCCTTACGACTCGTAGGGAGATAATGCTTTTATGGGACCCTCACGGCCCATAAAATTGAAAAGTCTTAGGTGACAGGGATCTAAATCTGTCTCCTAAGCCATCGCTCCCCAACCCCAAAGTGGCGAATGATGAGTCGCTCCTGGTACCATATTTCAGTGCAGCGATGCAGATGCCGTCCAAAACTAAAATTCCTAATGGAGAATGATGAGTCGCTCCTGGTACCATATTCCAGTGCAGCGATGCAGACGCCAACCAAATTCCAAATCCCATACACCAGTGGCGAAGGATGAGTCGCTCCTGGTACCATATTTCAATGCAGCGATGCAGACGCCAGCCAAATTCCAAATCCAAATCCCCAAGTGGCGAATGATGAGTCGCTCCTGGTACCATATTCCAGTGCAGCGATGCAGACGCCAACAAAGTCCCAAAATTTTTACGGCCCTACGGTCCGGATCATACATCCTGTAAAACCGTATACAATCCACGGGCGTAAAACGATCCCAATCTCTCCCAAGTCCTACCGGCGAGACCACATTCAAAGTCCCACCGGCAGGGAAGATTCCAAAAAAAAGGGGAAAAGAAAAAAAAAGGGAAGAAGGAAAAAAAAAAGGAAAAAATAAGAACGGTATGTCCACAAGCAAAATGGGCACGGATGAAAACCCGAAAGGGCTCCGTGAGTAAAAACAGCAGGACTGCCGGCGAGTTTGTGAAAACCCGAAAGGGCGCAAACTCGTAAAAAAAAGGAAATGAAATGCACTCGCAAGGTCTTCTCGACTTTGTGAGGAGAAAATTCCCTCGTGAGATCTCTACAACTCATAAAGGAGCAACACACTTAGGAGTCCCCACGACTCCTAAGGAGAAAATACACCTATGGGATCCTTACGACCCGTAGGGAGAAAATGCTTTGTGAGACCCTTAAGGCTCACAAAATGGAAAAGCCTTAGGTGAAAGGGATCTAAACCTGTCTCCTAAGCCACCAATTCCCAAATCCTCTCGGGGCACATGATGAGTTGCTCCTGGCATTATTCAAGTGCAGCAATGCAGATGCCGACAGAAAACCAATTCCCAAATCCTCTCGGGGCACATGATGAGTTGCTCCTGACATTATTCCAGTGCAGCAATGCAGATGCCAAACAAAGAACCAAATCCAAATCCTCCCGGAGCACATGATGAGTTGCTCCTGGCATTATTCCAGTGCAGCAATGCAGATGCCGACAGAAAACTAATTCCCAAATCCTCCCGGGGCACATGATGAGTTGCTCCTGGCATAATTCCAGTGCAGCAATGCAGATGCCGACAGAAAACCAATTCCCAAATCCTCTCAAGACAGAAGATGATTCGCTCTTGGTACCATACTCCAGTGTAGCGATGCTGATGTCAACCCAAATCAAATCAAACCAACCTCTATGGCGGAATCATGCTCCGTCCCAGAATTTACCCCGTGTCGAAATCATGCTTCGCCTCGGGATATCTACCTTCCCTGCAGGAATTTTGCTCCGCCTCGGAAAAAAGTCAACCCGACACTCCGTGCCGGGGAAAAGTCCATCAGCGACACTCTGTGCCGGGGAAAAGTCAACTCGACACTCCGCGCCGGGGAAAAGTCTATCAGCGACACTCCATGCTGGGGAAAAGTCAACCCGACACTCCGTGCCGGGAAAACGTCAAGCAGACACTCCGTGCCGGGGACACGTCAGCAAGCGACACTCTGCATCGGGGAAACGTCCAACACAGACACTCAGCATCAGGGAAACGTCCAACAACGACACTCAGCCTCGGGGAAACGTCGACCAGCGACACACCGTGCCGGGGACACGTCTACCAAATCGCTCCGGATCAGAGCGTCGACCGTCCATGTCACAAAACGGGCAGTACAGGCTCCCCACAAATCGGGAACCAAATCACTCCGGGTCAGGGAAACGTCTACCACGGACACTCCGTCTCGGAGACGCGTCAAGCGTCGATCGTCCACGTCGCAAAAATGGCAGTGCAGGCTTCCTACAAAGCAGGAACCAGATCACTCCGCGCCGGGGAAAAGTCGATCAGCGACACTCCGTGCCGGGGAAAAGTCAACCCGACACTCCGCGCCGGGGAAAAGTCCATCAGCGACACTCCGTGCAGGGGAAAAGTCAACCCGACACTCCGCGCCGGGGAAAAGTCCATCAGCGACACTCCCCACCGGGGAAAAGTCAACCCGACACTCCGCGCCGGGGAAAAGTCCATCAGCGACACTCCGTGCCGGGGAAAAGTCAACCCGACACTCCGCGCTGGGGAAAAGTCGATCAGCGACACTCCGTGCCGGGGAAAAGTCAACCCGACACTCCGCGCCGGGGAAAAGTCGATCAGCGACACTCCGTGCTGGGGAAAAGTCAACCCGACACTCCCCGCCGGGGAAAAGTCGATCAGCGACACTCCGCCGGGGAAAAGTCAACCCGACACTCCGCGCCGGGGAAAAGTCGATCAGTGACACTCCATGTCGGGGAAAAGTCAACCACCGACACTCCGCACCGGGGAAAAGTCGATCAGCGACACTCCGTGCCGGGGAAAAGTCAACCGACACTCTGCGCCGGGGAAAAGTCGATCAGCGACACTCCGTGCCGGGGACACGTCAACCAGCGACACTCTGCATCGGGGAAACGTCCAACACAGACACTCCGCATCAGGGAAACGTCCGACAGCGACACTCCGTGACGGGGAAACGTCAAGCAAACACTTCGTGCCGGGGATACGTCAACCAGCGACACTCTGCATCGGGGAAACGTCCAACACAGACACTCCGCATCAGGGAAACGTCCGACAGCGACACTCCGTGCCGGGGAAACGTCAAGCAGACAATTCGTGCCGGGGACACGTCAACCAGCGACACTCTGCATCGGGGAAATGTCCAACACGGACACTCCGCATCAGGGAAACGTCAACCAGCGACACTCCGCATAAGGGAAACGTCCGATAGCGACACTCCGTGCAAGGGAAACGTCAAGCAGACACTTCGTGCCGGGGACACGTCAACCAGCGACACTCTGCATCGGGGAAACGTCCAACACAGACACTCCGCATCAGGAAAACGTCAACCAGCGACACTCTGCATCGGGGAAACGTCCAACACAGACACTCCACCTCGGGGAAACGTTGACCAGCGACACTCCGTGCCGGGGACACGTCTACTAAATCGCTTCGGATCAGAGCACCGACTGTCCATGTCGTAAAAAGGGTAGTGCATCCTAAAAAGTGGGAACTAAAGCAAGTCGCCTCCACGCAAAAGAAGATCCATCAATTTCATGCACACGACCCACATATGCTGTGTGCATTTATTGATGGGGGGCAATTTGTTGGGGTAAAAATTTACACCCCGGTTGACCAAGTCAAAATCAAAGTCAACCCCAAACCAGGTGGGCCCAAGCCCAGGTCAAGCGGGCCCATGCCCAAGTCGAGCCCGCGGCCAGCCTCCCCGTGCCAACAACAAAATCATGTAATAAATAATTTTTATGTAATTGTTTATGCATGAATGTAAACAAAACGGGCATAAAGCCAATATTTTGTAAGCCCATGGCTTATATGCAAAAATGAAATGGCACATGAGCCATGGGATGGCTAAAATGCCATTTTTGTAAAGCCCAAGGGAGCTATATGTAAATATGTAAGCCTATATAAGGCAACATGATGATGAATAAAGCATACACTTTTTCATTCCCCCAAAAACTAGGGTTCTTTGTGCCTCCTGCTCCTTCTCCAAGGTTCTAAACCTTCTCAATTCTTTTGAATTAAATCAAGAGTTTTACTCTTTCTTTTCCAAAACTAAGTAGTTTTCCACCACAAAACCCACAAAGGGGAACTCAGATCTCCCATCAGATCTCAAAAAGGAGTGATTTTTAAAATCTCCTACTTCTTGATCTTCAAGATCCGGCCAAACAACAGAAGGAAGAAGAAGAACCCCCTTCATCAGCTTCAAAACATCCCAGGAGTTTAACTCCATACATATATACATAACAAATATTTCCTTTCTGAAGCATAGCTTCTTTTTCTTAGGCTAAAAGCCACTTTTTCTCGCCGGCGCTCAAACGCAGAGCGCCCGCGTGCCGACACGTGGTGCGTTTGCGCTCAAGCACAAGCGCCCGAGCGCAAGTCGCCCACGTGCCGACACGTGGCGCGCTTGCGCTCAAGCGCAGGCGCTCGAGCGCAAGTCTCCCCCGTGCCGACACGTAGCGCGCTTGCGCTCAAGCACCCAGCGCTCAAGCGCAGAGCGCCCACGTGCCGACACGCGGCACTCTAGCGCCTGAGCGCACAGCACCTAGGCGCACAGCGCCCAAGGTGCTGCCCCCACACATCCTTTGGATGCCTTTTCCCCCTTTCTTTCTTTTATATATATACATATATTCATATATACATATATCTATACATATTTGCACACACACGTGCTCCACGACACTGTCCCTGTTAGAAAAAAATTCTAACGGGGCGCTGCCCCTCACCCTGCAAGGGGGCTGCTAGCCCCCTTGACCCCCGGCCCGCTATCCGGATAGCGGGACCCCCGTAAAAACTCTGCGTGGCTCCCGATATATCCAAACCCCCCTTTCAAAACACATCACACGCACACTGCACATTGAGTTCGCATGAACAGTTTAACCCATTAATCGGAGGTTCCCTCGTTCCAAAGGCGAGGGGTAATTAACGGCAGCTTAGTCCGCGGCTGCCGGAGATTCGGATCCCCACAATCATTAAACCCTGACCTACCCTAGGCAGGGGGATTCTGTAGTACGCCTGACAAGCGCACGCGTATTCCCATCTCAATGGGGTGACGAAAAACACCGTACAGATGCTTGTTATATACTTATTATTGTACTCGTTTTAGTCAAAATTTATAAAGGAGGCGTTGTCCGTTTTTTTCAAACAATCTTTCGAAACAAACTTTACTTGTTATAAAAAAAATTCTAAAACTCATCCCCTACCTTTTACTGTCTATTTTCTTATATATATATATATATGGTTTATATTCCTAGTTTTGGCTTACTTGGGTTACGATGGGGTCCACTTGACTTCAGGTAATTCTTGTGTCGGTCATGTGCCATTTTCGGGTCGTGATAAAGTTGGTATCAGAGCTCTAGGTTTTACCATTGTCGAGTCTAGGTTTAACCATGTGGGGTATAGGTTATTATGTTTTGAAACTTAGGCCTAACCTTACGGAACTTAGACTTGACTTTGGGGTATTTGACCCGAACTTCGTTTTCCTTTGTTAAATTTAGGTTTGACCATGCAGAGTCTAGAGTATGATCTTCCGAGACCTAGGCTTAACCTTGCGGAACTTAAACTTGACATTGGGGGGTCTTAAACCCGACTTTTCGACATAAAGGCCACCCTTGGTATAATGGAGTAGGTAGCTTAAGTAGTGTTACGTACTGTATGTATGTTCCGCGGCATATTTACGATACAGCACTCCGCTTAAGTGACCTTAGGATATATATTTCATGCTCTTCCGGGATTCTCTTTCCTTCTGTTACGCTCCGCTTCCCGGTGTACGGGGACGTAAGCGTGGTGGGCACGCGACGTATTTACTTAGAAGTAAACACGCTAAGTGTTAATAAGCAATATAAATAAACGCACAAGAATGACAAGAGATGTAATGTAATAACAACTTTTTATTAACTTTCATTCTTTACATTACAACTGATTTGAAAAGGAAATGTACAACGATAGAAAGCAATGCTTAAACAAAGGCATATGAACTGAAATAAGTACAAGTAAAAGCTAGAAGTCTGACTGCTCTATGAACTGGTCCAAGTCGTCCTGGCTGGGCTCGGTCTCCTGAGGGTCCGGTCCTCCTGACGAACATTCCAAAGAAAGAAATAGAAGGAATGTCGTCAGCGAACTAACGCTCGGTAAGTCTCAAAAGTAAGAGTAGAATAGAATAGAATAGGACAAGTAGAGAGTATATGACTGGTAATTTGTACAGGTATATGTTTTTTATACTAACGTAGTTGTTTGTAGTTTGGTATAGAAGGTATCAGTGTATATGAGAGGAGTCCAACTTGCTCCATGGACTATGGTAACCCGTAGTACAATGCCCCATCAAAACCCAAGGGACAATGACACTGGATGTTTAGGTAGGTGTCTTTTAGTGACCATCTCGTTCCACTTTTAATAAATTACGTACCAGTCTACCCCGTTAAAACCCCGTAATGTATATTGTATTGATTGTAGTTATCAGACTTGCCGAGACCATAGTCACATAATTCGTGAATTATTCGGCGAATTTGCGAATAATTCACGTATTTTTGATCGGCCGATTAAATCTCTGATTTAATCGCCGTTGCCGAACGGGCCGAATAATTCACGAATTAATCGCGAATAATTCGCGAATTATTCCCGAATTATTCGAAAAAACAGCGAATAATTCAAAAAACAGCGAACAATTCACAAAATCAAAACCTAGCGTTTCATATATTAATTTCTTGCTAGAAATCCTTCCCAAACATTTCCCGGACACTTGCCGAATCTTTCCCGAATACCTGCCGATTTTTTCCGAATAGTTCTCCGAATCCGAATTTTCGACCTCGTCGAATTATACCCGAATCACGAATTTGTGACTATGGCCGAGACCATGGATACAAATTGTTCATGTAATCTGGTTCAGAATGTATCAAGTAGTCAGGTAGTCAAGTCAAGATATAGCCATGGTTCGGTCAAGTCAAGTCATGTTTGCATGTTGATCTTGTTCTGATATTCAGGTTCAGGTTCAAGTATTCATGTTTGGTATATTGGATTCATGTTTGGATTAGATTCAGATTAGACGTAGACTCAAATTGAGTCAGACACTTTAAAACATATTTGGATCGTGATTTATATCCGGGTGTTATCGGTAACTGCTGTACATGGACGACATAATTTGTTTCTTTTTCCAAAACAATTACCATTGATAATTTCGTTAAGTTTTTCTACCTTAAATATACCACCACTCACTTTCTCCGGCTCCCTGAGGCTCAAGATAATTAATCCCGCTTAAACCCATATTTACTGAACTCCTTAAATGTAATTTATATAACTCGAGGGGGTTTTATGAAAAATATTTTATATACTTTCAAAATAAATCTCGAGTAGTTATTTATTTTATTTAGGGTTTTCATGGATGTAACTTTTAATATTTGAGGTAATTGTCTCTGGTCTAGTGAGACTCCTCTCATACCTCAAGTATGACTACCTACCTACATATCTTTATATAAGGACCCTAGTAAGAGACTTTTCTCATATCTCGAGGGAGTCTCACTCCTCCAACAGTAAGGTTGCGTCCATCGCGACTGCATAAGTGTCAAAATGCTGGGTGCCGATGGCAAGAAATAACTGCATGTCTAATCTCCACACAAACCACTTTATCCGTTTCTCTTCAGTGTCCACCAGGTAAGGAGCATATCGAACCGCTGAGTAAACTAAGTGTCATATTCTGACACTGTTATCCCTGGAATCTTGCGCAAAGGCTCGAAACTACAAGCCCGGGCATCTCGAACGCTCTCCGAAAAGAAACGAGCAAGAAATATGGCTGTGAACTCATCCCAAGTCATAGGAAGTTGATCTGCAACTCGGCCTCTCTCAACCTACTCACACCGCGTCTGAGCAAGACCTCTCTAGACGAAAACTCGCAAGCTCAATCCATATCTCTTCAGAAAATCTCTGTGAACGACAATTCATAGCCATCCTGTCAAGGATTGTCTACGGATCATCCGCTACATCTGTGCCGGTAAAAACTAGAGGCTTCAGCCTCCAAAACTCCTGTAAGGATACAGAAATAATTTTGGTAGCAACAGAAACAGCTGCCTGAGCAGCAAATACAATCACAGTCCCCATATTAGGAGGGACATCATCGGCTCTCAGAGCTCGGCTAGCCTCAGCTAACAATCCAAACATCTGTCGCAAGTCCTGAATACTCGACTCTAGCCTAGCTATCCGTCCTAGAGGAAGCGGATCACTCTGTCCCTGAGAGGTGGGCGTACCGCCCTGATCGGTCCTCGTCTCAAATGAGCCTACTCTAATCTCATCCCTGGCGGCAGCCCTCTGGCCCTCGTAGTCTCCGGCGGCATAGTGGCTGGAACAAGAAACAGGATTGATAGGAACATCGTGATCGAATCAAAGGATTTCCGGAATCAAGAAAGGAAATACAAGCAAATATGTATATATCCTAAGGTTACTTAGGCGGAGTACCGTATCGTAAATATGCCGCAGAACATACCCATGCTACATCGCTCTGCTTAAATCACCCACTCCATCTACCAAGGGTCATCCTACACTCAGAAAGGTAAAACCTGACGCTCTGATACCAACTTTTTCACCACCCAATTTTAGGCACGTGACCGGCACTTAAACCACGTGACGTCAACAGGCGTAACGCAATTTAAGTAAGCCGAAAACCCAGAAATCTAAACCATCAAAAGAAATAAGTAATAAAAACTTTGTTAAAAACATTTGGAAATCTAAAGTAAAAATCTTTAAACATAAGTTTATTTTATTAAAAATTTTGGCAGCACCTCCTTTGTAAAAACTAACCCCAAAACGGGTACAAACATAGAATATAAAGAAAGCATCCCCAAACGAGAGGAAATCACGCCCAAAGACGGAAATAACCACACAAGCATATATATTTATGACGCCGTAGTGAATAAATAGACAATATAAATGAAAAACAGCATAAAGATGTAAAACTACATAATAAAAGGCCGGCTCCCACGAGTACGACACCCAGAGTGTCATGACCCGAAATTGGCACGTGACGGCCCTAATACTACGCAACGTCTACAGGCGTAACACAGTAAAAGTAAGCCAAAACCCAGAAATCTAAACCATTAAAAGAAAAGAAAAGATAAGAAACATTGTTTAATCTTTTGAAAATCTCAAGTATAAACACTTTAAGTCCAATTTACTTTCTTGAAAATTTCGGCAGCACATCCTTTGTAAAAACCAACCCCAAAAATGGGTACAACATAAATATAAAGTAAAGCATCCCCAACGGGAGCAAATCCACGCCAAAAGGCGGAAAACAACCACCACAACAGATATACGACGCCGTAGCGAAGAAATAAAAGACGATATAAGTAAAACAGCATAAAAGACATCCAAGTCCCCAAAATATGCAAGTATTGTCCTCACAAGTCAACAAAAAAATATAGTAGATGGAGAGTACAAGGATACAACGAATATACAATACAACAAACGAATAACCACAAAACCCACCTAATCAAACTGAACACTGTGAGCTGATGCGGTATCCGGAGCAAAAGATGATAGAAGAATAGCCTGCCTCGACTACTCTGGGGAACACCTTGCAAAACAAACTGTGGCACAACGGGAGTGAGTTGCCAACTCGTGAATAGTAAATAACATATGCAGGTAATCTCAAGTATACACGTACAGCGCGAATCTAACATATGTAAGCTAAAAGCAGTAAAAGGTCATATGAATGCGATAATCATGAAAGGTACACTAGCAGGTACAACTAATACATGAAGAAATAATATGACAATCTATATGCAACAATCATGTAAGGTACTAAATCAGGTACTGCTAATACATGAAGTAATGATATGACAATGTATATATGCAACAGTCATGAATGGTACTCTAACAGGTACAACTAACACATGAAGAAATGCATATAAATAAAGGTATGAAATGCAACAGTCATGAAAGGTACTCTATCAGGTACAACTAATACATGAAGCAGTGTATAAACAATAAATGTGGAGTATGGAATGAAATATGTCATTTCCACGGAATCCTGACATCGTGATAGGATCAAAGTCCATCAAGACAATCCAAATCCCAATTTTCCCAAATCAGCCCCCAAATTGGCTCTCATATCATATAAGTCTCACAAATCCTTAATATACAATATCGAATAAATCTCATATATATCCTGTATCCAATATCAAATGAATCACCTATATCCCAATTCCAATATCAATAAATCTCTAACATCCTAAATATATTTGCATGAATAAATATGATGATGTATATAAATTGATATCAATACACATATATTAGCGTCCCATTCCACTAATATTGGTGTAAAGGCATATATAACAGCGGCCTAAACCCCTGTTATATATACACATGAGTAAAAAGAAATATCATGAAACCAATGTGTCAAGCATCGACACAGAAATGCAGGTCTATCAGGTGCCGTCACCACGACTGGCACCCTGATAGGTACGTATCATACGCTATCCTGAAAGCTCGAGTGTCTAGCTCTGACCCTCGCCTCTCGACGTATCTATACGCACATGACTCCCATCAGTATCCCCATGATAACCGCCGAATCATTGGTAATGTCACCGGATGGTATGGTTCCCCCCATGACTCATCGTCTACTCCACGATTCTTGCCCCGGGGTACCTCCCGGGCCCCACCATGTACCCGCAGACGGTGCCTCCCGCTCCTCGAATCGGGTATATAATCAGAACCGAAAAATCTCATGGTGGATGCTGTAATATCATATCATCAAGGGAAACTGGGTTTTTCAAATAATTCATAATTTCATGAACTATCACGGTCCCCAAATCCAGAAAATATCATGAAAAATCCATATCTTAATGCGAAAATCCATGAATATAATATATGCAATAGAAAACTGTAATGTAAGCATATAAAGGAAAAGCCGCTATTTAACTGCAACAAGTCAAATATAAATATATGCGGTTCCTAATTTCTCCAATTCTAAATAAAATCAAGTAAACATAAACATGTAGCTATAACCAGATATGTATGTAAACATGAAGGTATAGCAAGGTATATGTATCTACCTATCAGTAATGATGTAATATACTTTCCGGGTATAAGTGAAGTATGTATGCAAGGTATACGTGTAGTTATGTCATTATGTGTGTATGTACCTATCACTAATGGTACAATACCCTATAGGTATACATATAACTAGCATGTAAGCATGTCAAGGCATATATGTAAGCATATAGATATATAGGTATGCTATAAGTCATATGCATAAAGAAATATGAATCAATGTCTCAATGTCCCTAACCAAACAATATCATATCTATAAGTGGGTTGTACATGACATGGCAATTATTGTAAGTCCGCGGCAGCGCCCCGGCCGTCTAACAGATGCCAATAAGCGGAACAAAACTTTTACGATTGGCGCTATCGCGTACTTTATCCCGGATCGTCCATTAAAGCTAAACTAACAAATTGTAAAAAGGGTAGAATTGTTATACCGAATGATCCGAGTCCTTCGGTCTTCAACCATCATCCCACGCTATGTTGTAACTGATCCGAACTTGCTCGATCTCCGGTCTCGTCGTCCAGGTGGCACCACGTCGACGGGTCTTTAAACGGGCTCCCGCCTCTGAACCGAGGCGACTCGATCGTCAAGTTTGCTAAAAGAGACGACCAAGATGAAG
Source organism: Agapanthus africanus (assembly GCA_030015575.1). NCBI lineage: Eukaryota > Viridiplantae > Streptophyta > Magnoliopsida > Asparagales > Amaryllidaceae > Agapanthus > Agapanthus africanus. The sequence continues at coordinate 604,238,866 of JASDDO010000019.1, read as the reverse complement.
TAGAGAATGAATAGAATACTTTGTCTCGTTACGTCCAAGGTTATGGACGAACGGTTAAAAGCAGTTGCCAATTGGAATCGGGTAAATGGAAATTGAACTGTATGAGATTTCCATACCCTAAACTATCATAATCTTTTCTCTCAAGCAAATGAAAAACCATCATCATCTCACAAGAGGGGCCGGCCATATATATAAAGAAGAGGGAGAGTGAGTGTAGGAGCACGGAGAGTGAGTGTAAGGAAAAATATCAAGGATATTTATCATATGAAAAGATTGAGTGGTATGAGCACATTAAATGAATTAATCCACCTCACTTAACACCTCACCTCACAATTAATGCAAATGATGAGTCACTTGTAAGTGCACGGCGGCGCCCCGGCCGTCAATCCGACGCCGGAATGCGGAAGCGGTGAAAAACTTAAATTTTTCTTGAACTGGCAAACCGCCGCGCACTAAAACCCGGATCGTAACCATTAACTAGTCTAAGCTAACTATAAGATGAGAAAGAGATATACCGACGATCCAAGTCCTCCGGTCTTCTCATCATCGTCCGGATCTCCTGCGGAAAAGTCCCGTCTCCTCCTCGTCGCCGGAAGTGCACCACATCGCCTACTTTGTTTACGGGCTCCCACCTCAATGCCGAGGCAACTCGGGCACGAAGCCGGCTACTCGACGTGCCCAAGATTTGCTGTAGAATGTTTGGTAGAGCTTGTGTCTCACTTTTGGGGTTGTGGAATTGCCATTGGAGGAGGGATTGAACTTGGAGCTTTTTAGATGGAACTTGTGGGATTTTTGCAACATCAAATGAAGCAAAATCCCACCTCAAAATATTTGGACAGCCCCTTCAAGGGGGAGGCCGGCCATGCTCTAGTGAGGGAGGGAGAGAATGAGAGGTCTTCCAAAAAGAATGAGAAGCCACCATGACAATAATGCAAAGAGGGCATCATGAAAGAATATGATGACAATACCAAAACCACACTCAACACCATCATCATCACCTCACAAAGTCCAACCATGATGAGAAAGGAAAAGTCAAGCCATCATGATAGCTAGAAGTCAAGGTCAAGGAGAGACTATCATGATACAAATATATGCAAAGACCCCCCTCCACAATTGCCTATTTGCAACAATGCAAATAAGCCCTCCTCCACCAATCTTCGGCCAATGAACGGAACAATGGAAATTGGCCGAAACGGAAAGCAAACTGGCAACTCCATAAAACTGGTCCCGTAATAAATTACAGGAAAACCCCGATACTGTGCATACACACCCGCATTTGTATTCCGACCGAAATACAAATGCAATGAGACAAAATCTACACTGTACTATACTAGGATCCGGCTTATACCAAAGCCGGCTAGTAATATCCGTTCGATCCTGATCCGTGCAATACCGCACGTATCTGATCGAACCCTGCCATATAACCATACGGCCTATAGTACAGACTGTCCGATCCTGATCCGTGCAATACCGCACGTATCTGATCGGACCCTGCCATATCTCCATACGGCCTCTACAACCTTTCGCCCGAAAGCTGAGTAACTGAATGTGGGGGACTCTGAAGACTCATCAACACCTTGGTTGTGGATTTAACCACTAGCACGTCAGAGGTATAAGCCAATACGTGACGGGCTACCAGGTACTGACCAAATGGGACGTCGATGAGGAAGCTCACCCCGACACCCAACTGAGCCTGTCAGTGACAATATCCGTGCAGTCCGGTCCGTTCGTCTATGAGCATCGCATGGCGGGCCTAGGGGGTTGGTAAAAGTCAGACCCCCAAAAGCGGTACAAGTCGTGTCGGAGTGTAGCCCAGAACACCCTGAGATACTACTGGAATACCTACCAGTAAATCTCCTTGCCTTGGCCAAGGACTTTGTGTAATGGCTCTCCTAGACACAGCACGACCTCACCCCCAATACCGGGAGAGACGAACCCCTGAAGATACGCTCACTGCCTCCATGTGGCTCGGGACTGTACCCAACTAAAACCTATTTGCACGACTCCTTTGAGCCGTGGTAGGGTAGTAATCAAAGTACAGTGGGAACTCACACGAGACAAATGACGATCCCCAGGTCGATGAACTAACCTGCACACATGTCACCAGGGAACTGCCATCTGACGTCTGGTATATGACCAACTAGCATGTTCCCGGCGAGTCCTGTCCGGTGTACTCATAACCCAATGAGCACCTGTATACATCTTAGGTGATCCAACTGACACCAGTGGCTTGTGAGACCGGCCACCGCCCCTCGTCGGGGTCTCGACTGTATACACTAGTCTACTAATGGAGTATCGATGCCCGGTCTCGAAACTCCCATGACTAGGGACCTTTTAAGGATATGCTTGTAGACCCCCAGCTCCCACTTATATGATCGCCCTCATACTGCTGGTGGTCAAGCAAGAATCCTAGGGGCTTTATCAACGTGTAATAGCGACGTGTCAGGTCACCTAAAGCAGTACAAGATGATAAAGGTAAACCAGATAGCATACTATCATCTCGAGTAAGACTGTCCTACCGGGATAGGTCCTCCCTCAATCGTTGCAATCACGTGCCTGTGATCCAATAATTGACTCTGAGGGCACTATCTCCAACAATCTTCCACTTGCACTCAAGGCTAATTATTGCGATGTCGCATACTCACAGCCCGTGTGATACCGAACACCCAACTCCTCTACTAGTCAGTCTCACAAATCCCGTTTGTGAAAGTATTGCGGTCGAGGAATAGCCTCAGTGAGTGGATCCGCCTAGTTGTTTCTTTCTATGTCTCTCTATATCTCAAGTTCGCGGAGAAAGCCATCTCCCGAAAAGAGCAATACCTGTCTCAGAATATGTCTGGATGTCTGATGGGACCTAGCTCATAAATGAACTCCAAATCCAAACTTCTTAGACTGTATCGTCAACTGAACTTAATCAGTATCCTGCGCGCCATGCCTCCCTCAGTATTGCCTTGGACCACCTGTCCAAAATACTGCCCCTCATCAGAAGGAAAACTATAACTCTGACAACCTCCTTGTCGTCCATGTCACCTTGGAAGCCTGGAATGATAACTGTCTCCTGAATGAGGTTGTCGTTATCATATTCCTAGAACATCCACTTATGTTCTAAAACTGCTTCCGACTGTTTCTCCAGGATTGGATTAATGTCAACTTATTGCATCTAGTGCAAGAACAACATCTGGTGTGGTACTTGACATCTCACGATTGACTCAATTGCCTGAGCAAGTGATCTGCCAATCATGCACGTCCCTCTCCCCTTTAGTCTGTAAGACACCTTTGGAGAGGGTGACTCCATTACCTGCAGGTACACTACCGTGCCAGGAGTCGTCCATCCCAAATACTCTTAGAATGCTGTCAAGTACCCTGATTGGGAAACCACCCAAATCTAGATCTAAAACCATAGATCTAGTAACCAGTATGTCTGATGTAAAATCCAAGTCCCATGTGGAGAAACCACTGTGTGACGACCAAAGTATAACCGATTGTAGTATAGGAGTTTCCTTTCCTATTCTGTGTATGTCATCCAGATACCAGGACATCACACCCTACTACCTTCTCAACAGATCCATCCCCTATTCTGATGAAGTCAAACCCATGACTGTCATATCAGAAATAGATGATCTATCTCCGCTACATCTGCTTTAGTCTATAAATAGACATAAGCTTCCTGTCCACCAATGCTTCCGCTGCTCCCACTGACTACGACAACCCTCTGGCAGAGTCATATAGACGTACACTTCTAAAACTTGTTTAGAACGACGCTATACTCATCCTTCCGCCGGGTCTCGTAACCTGGAACAACAGCAATGGTAATTGTGGGTAAACAAGAACTTCCCTGTCACCGTCCTTGAGGCTACCGTAGTACCTCTCGGGTGCCTGAAGTTACCCACCTTATCTGCGGAGTGGCCAATGGAATATCAATCCAGATTGAATCTTTAGGTTCCTTATCAAATCTTCAGTAATTGTTTGTGGTTCTGGAATCACTTCCAGTTCTACCATACTCCCACTACTGTTTTCTGAAAAAATCCATTTTTAATAAAACTGTGGCGAGTCTAGAACAATATTGCTATTGTTCATCCAGATGGTAGAAAATCAACCCGCGTCATAGCCTGGGTCAACCCACAAACAGCCATTACAGAAACGTGCCTTGAGTTGTCCAGTGTCTGGTTTTAAGCATAAGCCGGACAACTCCCCGTACCTTAACATCGTTAAGATATGAACTGTTCTATATCATATATAGAACCAGAGGCACTGATTTAATTGAACCAGATTCAAATCATGCAACTGTCTCCAGTGCATGTCAACTAAATGGAAGGAGGCCGATCAGCGTTACTCAACTTAGGAATGCTTCCATTTATGAGTAACCTGAAAGAGAAGCAATTTCTCTTTATCATTACTATCAACTGAATACCATACACAAGTATCTACATCTTCGATCTCTTTGAAGAATCCCGATACTTGCTATACCTGGTTCTCTACTCTATTCAAATACCCATAACTTCTCAAAATTCAGACCCTGTGTTTCCACGAAACACCTGTCTAAAAATAGAGGAGTCATAAGTAAACCGAATATAGCACGAGGACCAAGCCCTCTGTCCTGATGGACCCTGGACAACATACAATCCTTTGTATAAGTCCCTTGAGTCTGATAACTCACTCACTGTGTGTCGTAGGTTGAAAACTGTACTTATGGTTAAGAAGAATTACACCGCTGTTTAATGCTCCTTACCTAACCATCCACTGATATAGGTAAATGTCGTAGACATAATTTCAGAAAGGTATATCTCACTCTATGAAAATAGACGTACAGATATATCAATTTGAAATTGGTGCATAACAGCGGATATTCAAAACCAAATATTTGCCGACCGGCAAACAGCCCAGGTGATTTCCTCAAATATCACTGATTACAACGAATCCCGATATAATGAGGATAATCACCCAATTCCCAATAACTTACTCCTACTCATCATCTGTAAAACCATACAGATGTGAGAATCGTACCTGGTAAATACATACCCTGGAGTAAGTATCTAATCGGGAAATCAGTTTTCCTTTAACATTACACAGTGAAACTGAAACATTGAAATGTTCCGATGGGGTATTCTGGTATTCCTAGTAATGCCTCTTCCAGATTCACGACTGTAACCGTATAGTTCTTTGCCACCTCTCCAAATCCCTTCATATGTCTTTAGTCTTTACCTTCTGCACACCCTTTTAGGCCAAATGGTTTTCTTCCTTCCCTACCGTTCGGCACCAGCCTATGGTTTGGAAGAAGACTATCCAATAAGCATAATGGGTGTAATGTCCCAATCCTAGGAACACTCGCAATGCGAGAGAAGGTGAAGATAAAAGATACCTGAATAAATCTTATTCCTATTTCTCCTGAACCAGAATCCATCCCCGAACTGGAACAAGTTCCTTTCGAGTTCGTATATAACCATACGATGGAGTATCCAAATAAACTGTGGATCTTCGTAGTGATACGGAGTGTCCTGGAGAAACACAAAGGTGATGTGGGAGTGGTAACGAAATATTTGGTTTGGTCGTGAATATCTGTTGCAATTTACTTTGACCTCTTACTAATCCCTTGCTTTGTCTGAACTTAATACCTTCTGTACACCATCGTTATGCTAATTGGTTTTCTTCATTCCCTACCGGTCGGCACCAGCCTAAGGTTTGGAAGAAGACAATCCAATTTGCGTAATAGGTGTACTATCTCCTAAACCAAGAAGTACTCACAACCTGAGAGAAGGTAAAAGGAAAAGACAACTGAATAGTCCTATCCGTTTTCTCCACAACCGGAAACCATCCTCGAATAAATCCCTTCGAGTTCGTATCTAACCATACGATGGTTTTGTCCAATGGAAGTGGACGTTCGTAGTAAAACGGGGTGTCCTGGAGAAAAGGGTAAAAGTAGGAGTGGCAATGAGGTTTGCAACTCTGACAATCCAAAAGCCGGTGTTTAAGAAGGTTCGGTCAACTTGGTCACTGAGTCAAAGTCTTAGGGTCGGGTCAAAGGTCGCTGCCAAAGAGAGAGAGAAAAGAAAACACTCAGCGTGCACTCTAACCTAGATCAGAATGGTTACCAATTTATCTAATCTGGAAACCTCCCACTGTGCCGTCAAATTCTCCTCCAAACCTGAAAGAAGAATTAGTCGGGATCACCCGAGGAGTAAACTACCTCATCAGTGGGAATCGGGATCCAACTATCATCGCATGATAACGTGACGGAATCCGCTCACGGTATCACACTCCAGAAGGTATGCGCATATCTGGCAAGTTTCAGTTCTTTTGAAACTCCCGATGTGATTTCTGCCCCATGCTCTTATGACCTTGACTTTGGCCAACAAATCATAAGTCACATGTCAAGTTCTACCCGTCATTCTCCAGGTTGATTCGAATCCACCCGCACAAGCCCTTGACTTTGGCCAACAAGGCTATACGACTGTTCCAAACCAACGCATCTATCTATGCTGCATATGAATAATCAACAGCTACCAAACACTGTGCCTTGACTTTGGCCAACAAACACAGCTTGAATACTATTGACTACCCATATGAAACGATGGAGGGCTACGAATGGTTTCTGGCGAAAACCTTTAACGTAATGAACTTGATATCGTTGAAGGAACAGATAGCTTTTTAAAAATATAGTGACGAAAACTTTCGCTAAAGAGGTCACTCCCGGTGAAGGGATCTCGGCTCTTTCCCCGTAGAATGGGGTGCAGGATATTCCAACTGAATACCACGATGCAAAGTAAAAGTAATCGGCTATAGTGAAGTTAATGCCCTGACGCAAACTTATTGTCCAAGGGGTCACTCCCGGTGAAGGGATCTCGGCCCTTGCCTCGTCGACTGAGGAGCAGGATATTCTAAATGAATACCTCGATGCAAAACAAAAGTAAACGTCCTTGCAATAACAGCTTTTTGAAAAGTGTTCCAACAACATCAGATTAGGTTTGTTTTAACTTGCATTGATCCGAATCAATGCAGTCCCATCAATTGATCACACCAAAAAGAACGAAAATATACTGATGTACGTATATGCCATCCGCATTCGCCACTGGGTCCCGTCATTACCCGTTAGGTTAGCTAACTAACGACAGAGCGGGGACTGGACTAGCGCGGATGTAAAACATATACAACATCTACTAATATATATACCAATATATTATATTCGTTCAAGGCGTGAATAAAATGCAACATCACAGAGAATGAACAGCATCACAGAAACAATACAGATATCTGGGATCCCCGGGTTTCACAGAGCCACTACTGAAACCCGACGTTCCCCTGGTCGTGTGGATAGCCTGTGCAATGAAAACCTAGACCCCTACGGGCGCGGCAAGTCACCCGCCAAAACCTGAAGCGAGGCAGCCCCCTTCAGCGCCGTGAATGGACCACCCAGCACTTCACGGAATCCGGTAACTTGGGCACCCCTCCTGGGTCAACCTGTACCCCCTACGAGTGCGGCGAATAGCCCGCCAATCCTAGAGTGAAGCCCCCTCCGTCTCAATGCCATGAGATGCGGGCTTGTTGCCCTCTAGAACCCGGCTATCCGTGCACCCCTCCGCGGGGTAACCCTAGTACAGAAAGTAAAATATACATACACCGGGTACATCGACCGCAACCAGGTCGTGCCCCAAAATAATAATACAATCAGGCAGTGACGGCAGTCCACATGTCGGACGCTCGCCCCGCAATAACAAATGTACATAATACAACAAAAACTGTACTAGCATTGCATCCAGGCTATCCCCCACGACCGATCCGCAACATCACAGCAAATACATAGAACATCAACGTGAAAGTCACGTTCGCAAATCCGTCTAACCGGGCTATAGCAGTTAGACCGGATTTACCGATCGAGTGACATTCACGGTCGCAGATATAATGTAAATACTGTGAAAAATGTGTTTAAAATATCCGATCAATCAAATTTTAACAAGTGGGCCCCAAAGCAATACTGTAGCAGTTAAAGAAATTCTGGGCCCAATGTTAATGTTCCAGAAACCCTAAAATCTCCCCAGAAGCCCACTGTAAAAACCCAACCCACTGATTCCTTCATGCTGCCGCGGAAGCGCGGCCACAAGTGGGTTTTGGCCGCCCTTCCGCGCTCTTGTCAGAAGATCAGTGCATCGAATTTGAACAGTGGTCTTATAATTTTTAGTACATCAATATTTTACAACCTGAAAAATTTTTCGAGACTGAAAAATTTCAACAGAAACTGATGCTTAAGGAAATGCGGGTTTTGGGATTTTTGATCGATCCGAATTGCAAACACATTAAACCAAGCTAGACTAAGTTAATGGCGAGGCTCTGATACCACTGTAAGTGCACGGCGGCGCCCCGGCCGTCAATCCGACGCCGGAATGCGGAAGCGGTGAAAAACTTAAATTTTTCTTGAACTGGCAAACCGCCGCGCACTAAAACCCGGATCGTAACCATTAACTAGTCTAAGCTAACTATAAGATGAGAAAGAGATATACCGACGATCCAAGTCCTCCGGTCTTCTCATCATCGTCCGGATCTCCTGCGGAAAAGTCCCGTCTCCTCCTCGTCGCCGGAAGTGCACCACATCGCCTACTTTGTTTACGGGCTCCCACCTCAATGCCGAGGCAACTCGGGCACGAAGCCGGCTACTCGACGTGCCCAAGATTTGCTGTAGAATGTTTGGTAGAGCTTGTGTCTCACTTTTGGGGTTGTGGAATTGCCATTGGAGGAGGGATTGAACTTGGAGCTTTTTAGATGGAACTTGTGGGATTTTTGCAACATCAAATGAAGCAAAATCCCACCTCAAAATATTTGGACAGCCCCTTCAAGGGGGAGGCCGGCCATGCTCTAGTGAGGGAGGGATAGAATGAGAGGTCTTCCAAAAAGAATGAGAAGCCACCATGACAATAATGCAAAGAGGGCATCATGAAAGTATATGATGACAATACCAAAACCACACTCAACACCATCATCATCACCTCACAAAGTCCAACCATGATGAGAAAGGAAAAGTCAAGCCATCATGATAGCTAGAAGTCAAGGTCAAGGAGAGACTATCATGATACAAATATATGCAAAGACCCCCCTCCACAATTGCCTATTTGCAACAATGCAAATAAGCCCTCCTCCACCAATCTTCGGCCAATGAACGGAACAATGGAAATTGGCCGAAACGGAAAGCAAACTGGCAACTCCATAAAACTGGTCCCGTAATAAATTACAGGAAAACCCCGATACTGTGCATACACACCCGCATTTGTATTCCGACCGAAATACAAATGCAATGAGACAAAATCTACACTGTACTATACTAGGATCCGGCTTATACCAAAGCCGGCTAGTAATATCCGTTCGATCCTGATCCGTGCAATACCGCACGTATCTGATCGAACCCTGCCATATAACCATACGGCCTATAGTACAGACTGTCCGATCCTGATCCGTGCAATACCGCACGTATCTGATCGGACCCTGCCATATCTCCATACGGCCTCTACAACCTTTCGCCCGAAAGCTGAGTAACTGAATGTGGGGGACTCTGAAGACTCGTCAACACCTTGGTTGTGGATTTAACCACTAGCACGTCAGAGGTATAAGCCAATACGTGACGGGCTACCAGGTACTGACCAAATGGGACGTCGATGAGGAAGCTCACCCCGACACCCAACTGAGCCTGTCAGTGACAATATCCGTGCAGTCCGGTCCGTTCGTCTATGAGCATCGCATGGCGGGCCTAGGGGGTTGGTAAAAGTCAGACCCCCAAAAGCGGTACAAGTCGTGTCGGAGTGTAGCCCAGAACACCCTGAGATACTACTGGAATACCTACCAGTAAATCTCCTTGCCTTGGCCAAGGACTTTGTGTAATGGCTCTCCTAGACACAGCACGACCTCACCCCCAATACCGGGAGAGACGAACCCCTGAAGATACGCTCACTGCCTCCATGTGGCTCGGGACTGTACCCAACTAAAACCTGTTTGCACGACTCCTTTGAGCCGTGGTAGGGTAGTAATCAAAGTACAGTGGGAACTCACACGAGACAAATGACGATCCCCAGGTCGATGAACTAACCTGCACACATGTCACCAGGGAACTGCCATCTGACGTCTGGTATATGACCAACTAGCATGTTCCCGGCGAGTCCTGTCCGGTGTACTCATAACCCAATGAGCACCTGTATACATCTTAGGTGATCCAACTGACACCAGTGGCTTGTGAGACCGGCCACCGCCCCTCGTCGGGGTCTCGACTGTATACACTAGTCTACTAATGGAGTATCGATGCCCGGTCTCGAAACTCCCACGACTAGGGACCTTTTAAGGATATGCTTGTAGACCCCCAGCTCCCACTTATATGATCGCCCTCATACTGCTGGTGGTCAAGCAAGAATCCTAGGGGCTTTATCAACGTGTAATAGCGACGTGTCAGGTCACCTAAAGCAGTACACGATGATAAAGGTAAACCAGATAGCATACTATCATCTCGAGTAAGACTGTCCTACCGGGATAGGTCCTCCCTCAATCGTTGCAATCACGTGCCTGTGATCCAATAATTGACTCTGAGGGCACTATCTCCAACATCACTAATCCTAGTCACCATTTCTAGAATCTTCTAGAACCATGACTCACCCAAAAGACGAAAGGATAAATCCGCATTTAACCGAATGTCAAATACGGCTGATAGAAAACTGGAAACTGGCAACTTCCAAAAATCATCCCGAAACGAATTTCAGGATAACCCCGTATCGTTATAAACATACCCGCATTTGTATTACAACCGAATACAAATGCAACTGAGACAAAGATATTATATCTACACAGTATAATACTGGGTTCCGGCTTAAACCAAAGCCTACCAGTATTATCTTCCCGAAAACTGACACGTGCGAAAACGCACGTGCTTTTTCCGAACCTTGCCATAAACCCATACGGCTTCTACAACGTTTCGCCCGAACTAGGGAAAGTGTCGGTGGGGGACTCTAATGACTCATCAGTACATTGGCACTGGGTATAACCACTAGCACGTCAGAGGTACTGGCTGTACGTAACGTTTTGCCTATGTATTGATTGGAAGGGAAGCTGACGAGCGAACTCATCTATAAACTCTACTGAGCCTGACAGTGACAATAACCGTACAGTCCGGAACATTCGTCTATGAGTATCGTATATATGGCCTAGGGGGCCGGTAAACGTCAGACCCCCAACAGCTGTATAAGTCGTGTCAGAGAAGAGCCCAGAACACCCTGAGATTCTGCTGGTATACCTACCAGTATATCTCGATTATCCTGGCCAGGAATTTCGTGTAATGGCTCTCCTAAATACAGCGCGATCTCACTCCCAATACCGGGAGAGACGAATCCCCGAAGATACGCTCACTTGCCTCCAATGTGGCTCGGGACTGTACCCAACTAAAACCTGTTTGCACAACTCCTTTGAGCGTGGCAGGGTAGTAATCTAAGCAAAGTGGGAACTCACACGAGACAAATGACGACCTCAGGTCGATGAACTAACCTGTACACATGTCACCAGGGAACTGCTATCTGACGATATGTATAATACCAACTAGTATGTTCCCGGCGAGTCCTGTCCGGTGTACTCATAACCTAATGAGCACATTTATACATCTTTGGTGATCCAACTGACACCAGTGGCTTGTGAGACCGGCCACCGCCCCTCGTCGGGGTCTCGACTGTATACACTAGTCTACTCTGGAGTATCGATGCCCTGTCTCGAAACTCCTACGACTAGGGACACTTTAAGGATATTCTTGTAGACCCCAGCTCCCACTTATATGATCGCCATCATACTGCTGGTAGTCAAACAAGAATCCTATGGGCTCTATCAACATCTATATATGATGATAAAGACAGACCAGATAGCATACTATCATCTCGAGTAAAACTGTTTATCGGTATAGGTCCTCCCTCAATCATTGCAATCACGTACCTGCGATCCAATAATTGACTTAGAGGGCACTATATCCAACAATTATTGACGGTGTGTGTGGCATGCAATCAGTGCTCGTGCAACATGAATCGTCAATAATACGTGCAGTGTCCTAAGGGTATTAGTCCAAGCACAACAATATCTAAGCAATAAAGTTTAGTCGCAAATTCTAAATATGAAATAGAATATGCGACCAATCAAGTCATTTCTAGCCCAGACGCATAACGCCATGCGGGGGATTCCCCTGTAGATGTTAAATCTACTCACCAACGCTCCTGGCTAAGTGAAGTCTACCGCCTGTTTTCCCTTTGTCGTAGCGTCCAAAGTTCCCGCCTGCGATCCTAAAATTTCACAAACACATCATATATAACTAAATATCCTATATCGACGAAAAGACAACGAAACGCAAAGAAAACGGCGAGAAAATTAGACTGCGCACTTAGCGCACCTAACGCGCACGACATCGACCAAAAACCCTAACTAGGGTCGCCAAACTACGAAACACCTAGTCTAGATTCCGATCGTCCCGATAGCGCATTCAGAACACAAAAATAAACGTGGACTCAATATAAATAACGTCGCAACGTCAAAAGAAACCCACGCCTAAAAGTTACCGAAATCTAGTAAGCAGTACTTATCTTTTTAGCATAAAGCTACAAGTTTTACCAAAACTATAATTTACAAACATCTTCAAATAGCAAGGTTAAACCATTTAAACCATTTTTATATTTTTAAACTTGCTTAATTAAGTTTTAGCAAAAACCTAGTAAGCAAAAACCCTTAATTAGACAAAGTAGTAATTATCAAAAATTAGCATTTTCTACTAGGTTAAGCTTTTCCAAATCACAAATTAACACTTCAATTAAAGATTAAACATTTAAATAAAGCTTTAACCTTAACTTGAATATTCTAAAACCATTTCTAGAACTTAAACATGAAATTAAAAGCTTAAATTAACATCTAATTAAGCTAGCATAAATATTTAAACTTAACAATTAAGGATTAGGGTTAGGATTTTATACCTTCAAGAACACCACTTGAATCAATAATAAAACCAAACTTTAGCCTCCAAAATCCTCACTAGAATGAAGATCCAAGCAACTTTTGTGAAGAAGAATGAAGGTTTTGGATTTTATTTGAATTTCTATGAATTTATATGGATTTTTCATGATTTATTTGTGCAAGAAATGATGAAAAATGAGTGAGAAAGAACAAGGGCAGCAAGGGGGAGAGAGGGGCCGGCCACGAGGGTGTGGGGGGGGGTTGTGCAAAAAGGAAGAAGAAAGTTCTAGTTTAATGCATTAATTGCTTCATTAAATGCAAAAATGACACCTTTTCTTTCATTTTCTTTTCTTTTTTAATTCAAAACCTTTTGCACTAAAAATATCTAGATATTTAAAAAGAAGGTTCTAAAACTAATTGTAGTGATGATTTCCAAGAATTTTCATTTAGAAAATTTTTCCCGATTTACACGCATATTTTACCGGCTAAAATAATATTTTATTTGGGAAAAATTCTTTCTGAAACAAAACCTCCCAAATACCCCCAAAGTTCGCGCACAAGCTTTATTTTACCTAAAATAGGTGCCGGCAAGTTTCTACGGACGTTTGATCGAAATCGGGTTAAAACGGAAAATACCGACAATTTTGCCCTAAAACGGAAAAATTCACAGAACGGTTTCTGAAATGTTACAATCTTCCCCCCTTAAAGAAATTCGGTCCCCGAATTAAAATTCATCTACGCGTACCTTCAAGAAGATGAGTACAAAACACCCAAATCTCGCTCGCAGCTTGCCAAGTGATCACCTCACTATACAGCTACGCCAAAGAACCCTCACCGACGGCAAGACCCTTGACCAAAATTCCTCCACCTGCCGATCCACTATAACTAGCGGCTGCTGGTGAACGAGATCGCGTCCAAGCTAATTGGTCTGATGCTGAATCATGTGAAAAAGGTCATGAAGGTAATTGCGAAGTATCGACACAAGGAATACAGGGTGAATACTCAAAAATCTGGGCGGAAGTGCCAAATTATAGGCAACGGAACCAGCTCGCTTGAGGATCTCAAAAGGACCTACAATCCTGGGATAAGCTTCCCAAAACTCAACACGTCATTCATCGGAAAATCCCGTAGGAAAACATGATCTCCCACTGCGGACTCAAGTCTGCGACCACTACGGTCGGCATAAGACCTCTGTCTGCCCTGTGCTACTCTCATCCTGACCTGAACCAACTGGATCATCTCCGAAGTCTCTAGACTAGCTGGGGTCCAAAAATCCTACTTACGCAGAGTCGGAAAAACAGACTGGTGACCGACACAACCTAACAAACAAAACTTAAAGGTTGCCAATTGGAGTGCCTCCTGATAACAGCTATCGAAGGAGAATCCTAACAATGGCAAGTGACGATCCCAACTGCCGACAATAATTAATACGTACGCACAAGCATATCCTCCAGAGTCGGTATAGCCCGCTCTCACAAAACCATCATCCCGCGGATGGAAAAACGGAGCTAAAGCTCAACCAGTACCCAAGGCTTCCTGAAGTTCCTGCCCAAAACGGTAAGCGAATAGGGTGCCCTATTTGGATACGACCCATGAAGGAACTCCGTGCAACGCACAAAATTAACCAAGGACAACTGAGTAACCCGAGTATAACCGGACAACTAGCATCCTAATGGAGTCATACCCTGACCAAACCTGGGTAGACACCATAATGAAATTCGTGGAGATCTGCTCCCACTCCCACTTCGGAACGGTTAAAGGTTGCAACTCTCCAGCCGGTCTCAGATGCTCAACCTTAACACACAACAAGACAGACACCTCGAAACGAAATTCGAAACATCACTCTTCATCCCTGCCCACCCGTAACTATCTCACAAGTCACGCTACAATTTGGTGGAACTTGAATGAACACCGAAAGTTGACTGATGTGCCTGCTCTAGGATTTCGCGTCTCTACCCAATAGTATCAGGTACGCAAACGCGTCCCCAAATGTAGCACATCTGGTCATAATCCAAGGACTCCGAATCATTACCAAGCCGAGTATGCTCAAGAATCTTTGACGTACGAGCATCGGCGGGCAGTGCCTCGCGAAAGCGATTAAGGAAAAGTGGTCGGGCGCGGACATGAGCAAGCTGTGCCCTCAGTAGAGGCAAACTTAAGCTGTACTCAATGATCGCACAAGAACTGTAAATCTGCAGAAGACTGACTCAACAATGAACACCCGCTGCAGGAAGATGTATATTAAGCTCTGGTGGTCCGTGAAAATCTGACACGACTCTCGAACAAGTAGTGCCTCCAAATCTCCAACGCACGACCACCGCGGCCATCTCCAGATCACGAGTGGGATATCCTGCTCATACTTCCTCCAGATGTAGGGAAGCAAAAGCGATAACTCTATAGTGTCACCTCAGTACACAATCGAGCCCCACTCGCGAAACATCACAGTTAAACAACAAAGTCGCCCGAACCAGAAAGCAAAGAAAGAACTGATGCAGTTGTTAACCGAGTCTCCAACTGCTGAAAAACTCAGCACGCATGCCTCAGTCCAAAGAAAAGAAACCTTCCATCTGGTCAATTCAGTCAATGGTGCAGCACTACACAAGCAATCCTGCACGAAACGGCGGTAAAAACCTGCTAAGCCCAAAAATCTGTGGACCTCCGTCCATACACAAGTTTGGGCCTAAGTTGTATGGCCTCGATCTTCCACGGAACCATACGAAAACCGTCTCCCGTAACTATAAGAACTAGGAGTCAACACAAACAAGCCTGAAGGAACACTCCGAGAATCTAGCAACAGCTGGGGCACTCCCAATGTCTGCAAAACAAATCCTCAAGTGCTGATCCTATCCCTCACGACACATTGAATAGACCAGAATGTCATCAATAACACAACAATAACTGGTCGAGGAACGGCCTGAAGAAATCTAGTTCATCACCTCTACGAATGCTTTTAGGGCATTAGTGAGTCCAATGACACCACTAAAACACACAAAGCCCGTAGCACGCACAAGGCAGTCTTCGGAATATCATCACTCCGAACCCGCAACAATGATGACCTGATCCCAAACAAACTTAGAAAATGTCTCGCACTCGGAAACTGAGCGAAGAAATCGTCAATGCGAGGTAACGGATACCTATTCGCACCGTAAGCCGGTTCAATGGATGATCAATCAATACAAAACCTCAAACTGCTGTCTTTCTCCTTGACGAACAGAAATAGGAGCTCCCCAATGCGAAACACTCAGACACACATGCCCCACCTATCTAGAAACTCTGTAGCAGATCCTTAAGCTCCCTAAGCTTCGCCGGCTTATCTGGAACAACGTCGGAAAACTCTCGCACGAAGGAACCCGGTACAACAAACCCACTGTGGCTCCGGTATCATGAATGAACGTCAAGAATCCTCGACATCCTCTCCTCAAAAGCCGACTAGCGAAAAAGACTGAATTCAAGCTGTGAGAGGTGGAACCACTGTCCTCCCGCACAACATGAACTGACTCGCCGGGAAAACAAAACCTGACTGTTTTCTCGCGGCGGTCCACAGACACCTAGCACGTAGCTAACCAGTCTGTGCCCAGGAGGACGTCAAATCCAACATCTCTAGAAGGATCACAACGACAGACGAATCTCCTAACCGATTGGCACACGACTGAAATACGTGTTGCGCAACAAAAGAATCGCTGACAGAAATTAACACAACAAACGGCTGATCTACCTAACACGACTCTCCTCGTCCCAAACGTCTGCTACTCCCGCGACAGTCACGAAAGCTGTCTCGACGACTAGGCCTCTATCTCTGGGCTGGTACACCGGTACGAGTCCTCCACTGTTCCGGAACTCCCAAAGTCTCTGGAAGGCGTGCCTCGTCAACTGGGGCCGCATCTACTAGTGCTATGTAAGTGACAGAATGCTGCATGCTGATTGCAAGGAACAACTGGGTAACAGGGGTGACAACCTCCTGTCGCTGCGCTCGAACGACCTCAACCAATGAACTCATTGTCTGGCGTAAGTCCTGCATCTTTGCTACACGCCTAGCGATACTATCTGTCGAAGGAGGATCCGTATGCTCCTGTGCAACGAGCGCGCCATCCTGGTCAGTCCTTGACCCACCTGAGTCAACTCTGACCTCGGCCCTCGCTGCATCACTCTGAGTCCCCATAGTCGTCGGCGGAAAAAGCTATAAATAGAGATAGGATTCGATATGAACACGGAAATCGAATCTCAAGGATATATATCAAGGAAGGAATTTCAAGTAATTTGTACTTAGGTCACTTTAGGCAGAGTACTGCATCGTGAGTATGCCGCCGACATACACACACTACGTTACTCTGCTTAAGCTACATACTCCATCATACCAAGGTCATCCTACACTCCGAAAGGTAAAACCTAGCGCTCTGATACCAACTTTGTCACGACCCGAAATTGCCACGTGACGGCCCTAATACTACGCAACGTCTACAGGCGTAACGCAGTAAAAGAAAGCCAAAACCCAGAAATCTAAACCATTAAAAGACAAGAAAAGATAAGAAACATTGTTTAATCTTTTGAAAATCTCAAGTATAAATTCTTTAAGTCCAATTTACTTTCTTGAAAATTTCGGCAGCACCTCCTTTGTAAAAACCAACCCCCAAAATGGGTACAATTTAAATATAAAGTAAAGCATCCCCAACGGGAGCAAATCTAGGGAAAAAGGAGGAAAAAAAACCACCACAACAGATATACGACGTCGTAGCGAAGAAATAAAAGACGATATAAGTAAAACAGCATAAAAGACATCCAAGTCCCCAAAATATACAAGTATCGTCCTCACAAGTCTCTAAGTCAACAAGAAAATATAGTAAATGGAGAGTACAAGGATACAACGAATATACAATACAACAAACGAATAACCACAAAACCCACCTAAGCAAACTGCACACTGTGAGCTAATGCGGTATCCGGTGCAAAAGATGATAGAAGAATAGCCTACCTCGAGTACTCTGGAGAACACCCTGCAAAACAAACTGTGGCACAACGGGGGTGAGTTGCCAACTCGTGAATAGTAAATAACATATGCAGGTAATCGCAAGTATGCACGTACAGCGCGAATCTAACATATGTAAGCTAAAAGCAGTAAAAGGTCATATGAATGCGATAATCATGAAAGGTACACTAGCAGGTACAACTAATACATGAAGCAATAATATGACAATCTATATGCAACAATCATGTAAGGTACTAAATCAGGTACTGCTAATACATGAAGTAATGATATGACAATGTATATATGCAACAGTCATGAAAGGTACTCTAGCAGGTACAACTAACACATGAAGAAATGCATATAAATAAAGGTATGAAATGCAACAGTCATGAAAGGTACTCTATCATGTACAACTAATACATGAAGCAGTGCATAAACAATAAATGTGGAGTATGGAATGAAATATGTCATTTCCACGGAATCCTGACATCATGATAGGATCAAAGTCCATCAAGACAATCCAAATCCCAATTTCCCCAAATCAGCCCCCAAATTGGCTCTCATATCATATAAGTCTCACAAATCCTTAATATACAATATCGAATAAATCTCATATATATCCTGTATCCAATATCAAATGAATCACCTATATCCCAATTCTAATATCAATAAATCTCTAACATCCTAAATATATTTGCATGAATAAATATGATGATGTATATAAATTGATATCAATACACATATATTAGCGTCCCATTCCACTAATATTGGTGTAAAGGCATATATAACAGCGGCCTAAACCCCTGTTATATATACACATGAGTAAAAAGAAATATCACGAAACCAATGTGTCAAGCATCGACACAGAAATGCAGGTCTATCAGGTGCCGTCACCACGACTGGCTCCCTGATAGGTACGTATCATACGCTATCCTGAAAGCTCGAGTGCCTAGCTCTGACCCTCGCCTCTTGACGTATCTATACGAACATGACTTCCGTCGGTATCCCCATGATAACCGCCGAGTCATTGGTAATGTCACCGGATGGTATGGTTCCCCCCATGACTCATCGTCTACTCCACGATTCTTGCCCCGGGATACCTCCCGGGCCCCACCATGTATCCGCAGACGGTACCTCCCGCTCCTCGAATCGGGTATGTAATCAGAACCGAAAAATCTCATGGTGGATGTTGAAATATCATATCATCAAGGGAAACCGGGTTTTTCAAATAATGCATAATTTCATGAATTATCACGGTCCACAAATCCAGAAAACATCATGAAAAATCCATATCTTAATGCGAAAATCCATGAACATAATATATGCAACAGAAAACTGTAATGTAAGTATATAAAGGAAAAGCCGCTATTTAACTGCAACAAGTCAAATATAAATATATGCGGTTCCTAATTTCTCCAATTCTAAATAATATCAAGTAAAGATAAACATGTAGCTATAACCAGATATGTGTGTAAGCATGAAGGTCTATGAATTTATATGGATTTTTCATGATTTATTGGTGCAAGAAATGATGAAAAATGAGTGAAGAAGAACAAGGGCAGCAAGTGGGAGAGAGGGGCCGGCCATGAGGGTGTGGGGGGGGGAGGGGTGTTTGTGCAAAAAGGAAGAAGAAAGTTCTAGTTTAATGCATTAATTGCTTCATTAAATGCAAAAATGACACATTTTCTTTCATTTTCTTTTCTTTTTTAATTCAAAACCTTTAGCACTAAAAATATCTAGATATTTAAAAAGAAGGTTCTAAAAATAATTGTAGTGATTATTTCCAAGAATTTTCATTTAGAAAAATTTTCTCGATCTACGCGCATATTTTACCGGCTAAAATAATATTTTATTTGGGAAAAATTCTATCTGAACCATAACCTCCCAAATACCCCCAAAGTTCGTGCACAAGCTTTATTTTACCTAAAATAGGTGCCGGCAAGTTTCTACGGACGTTTGATCGAAATCGGGTTAAAACGGAAAATACCGACAATTTTGCCCTAAAACGGAAAAATTCGCAGAACGATTTCTGAAACGTTACACAGAGTCACAAAATATACAATATCGATCCTCACAACTCGTCTTTAATTCAATACATTAAAGTGGTAGATGAAGAGTACTAGATACAATAAGAGATACAATGGATATAATCGGATAACCGCAACCAACCTATTGCAAAAAGGCTCACAGCCAACCGTATTGGTATCCGCTGAAAAATATGCAATATGAAGCCCTGCCGCGACTACTCTGGGGGTCAAGCCTGCAAAACACTGTGGCACAACGGGGGTGAGTTGCCAACTCGTGAATAGTAAGTAACATCATACTGATAATCATAGGTATGCACGAACAACGATAATCTGCAACATGTAATCTGATAGCATAAGTATGGCAATATGGATATGCAACAATCATGATTAAGGTACTCCATCAGGTACTACAAACACATGAAACAATGCATATCAAATAAGTATTGAGTATGGGATAAAACATAACATCATCATCGTGGAAAATCCCGGTGTCTATCAACGACACCCCAAATCCCAATACTTCAAGCGTCGTCACCCTGATCGGCCCTCATATCTAAAAATCTCATGGAACCTGAGTGCCCAACATCGACACTCGAAACATCATGAAAACCCTTGTCCATCAACGACACGTAAATACTCATCTCTCAGGCGCCGCATACCCAGATCAGCCATCAATATATCTCATGTCATAACTCCCAAACGGTATCCTCCGGATATCCGTCGGGTTCTATACTATCACCGGTAGGTAGTATTCCCTCCGCCAGGCTCACCGCCTTTCTATACGAGTCTTGTTGCCCCGAGTTACCTTACCGGGTCCACCATGTACCCGCAAACGGTGCCTACTGCTCCTCGAATCGGGTATCTAACACAAGTCTCAGAACCGAGAAAACTCATGGTGGACGGATCGAAATACCATATCAAGAGAAACCGGGTTTTCAAAACAATGCATAATTTCTTGAAATATCCCCACGGTTCTCAAATCCATAAATCACATGAAATCTGTATCTCAATGCGTAAATCCATGAAATATGATGTATGCAAATAGAACAATAATATGATCATATCAAGAGAAAAACCGCTCTTTAAAATGAATCCCATTTTTAAATAATATCATGCGGCTCCCACCATCTCCAAAATCAATACAACATCATATAAAGGTGTATATGTAGCTATAGCAAGGTATGTGTGTACACATGTAGGTATGTATGGATGATACATTTCTTATGCGCAATAGAACACGAATCAATGTCTCAAGGTCAATAACGAATACAATACCATATATGAGTATATGTTGTGCGTGTCATGGCAATTACCAACGGTGTGTATGTAGCATACAATTTAGTGCTCGTGCATCATGAACCGTCAGTAATGGTGCAGTGTCCAATAGGTACTAAGTTAAGGCACAAAGAGTAATAGTATGCAATGATACTCATGCACAATCGAATCATATGCGTATAACATGCGACTATAATATCATATCTAGTCCTGACGCTTAACGCTATACGGGAAATTTTGTCACGACCTAAAATAGCACGTGACTGGCCCTTGAATCATATGAAGTCTATAGGACCTCATCTAATTCAAGTAAGCCGAAAGCCCAGAAATCTAAAACCATTTTAAATAATAAATGAAGGAAAACTAGTTTTAAAGAAGTGGAGAAAATATGTTTTAAAAACAAGGTTTTTAAATAAGTAAGCCGAATATGCATTTTTTAAATCCTCAAGTCTTTTCTGAAAATTTCGGCAGAGTTTCCTTTGTAAATACTGGCCCCAAACGGGGTACAACAAGAATAATATATACATCAATGATAAAAGGCATCCCCTTTATTAACATTCTTTTTACAATCCATCTGAAAAGTAAATACATGGAATGGAAAGCAATTCCTAAACAGTGGCATAACAGAAATGGAAAATACAGAATGTAAATGTGTACAAGGAATCTAAAGCTCTGGGTCGAAAGCTAGCTGGTCCAAATCCTCGTTGGTGGGCTCGATCTCCAGTGAGTCCGCACAACATTCCAAAGAAGAAGAAAGAGAATGTCGTCAGCGAACAAATCGCTCGGTAAGTCTCGTAAATAGACAAGAATGGAATAGACAGAATAGAGAGTATATTGTTAATGTTTTATTTAGTGTTAACACTGTTGTTTGTAGCTTGGTACAGAAGAGGCCAGTGTATACGAGAGGAGTCTCACTAGACCAGAGACTACGGTATATGGAGTACAAGGAACCGTTCAGCTATGATACAACGGCAATTGAATTCAGGTTAGGTGTCTTTATGGTTGTTGTCTCGTGCCACTTCTAACACCTTCCATACCAATCCACCCTTATAAGTCCCGCGATATCTTGATTGTATTATCTGTATTGTGTTGTCTTGATTTATATAGATGGATGACTTTCCGGAACCATGATATCAATAAATGAATGTAACTGGAGAATCATGTAGATGGATGTATATCCATGGTTCGGTTCAGTCAATATAGATTGAATAGATTGATTCATATTAAATTTGTAGTTTTGTAATTTCATACGTGAATTATATTCAAATCAGATTGATTATATTGAGACTCTGTCTGAGTCAGACAATTAGAAAAGAAATTGAATCCTGAATTAGGTTTTGCTGTTATCGATAACTGCTGCACATGGACGGCAGGATTTGTGTCTTTTTCAAAGACAATTACCGTGTTGATAACACCGTTTGTTAAGTTGTCTACCTTAAATAGGCAAGCACCCATATCTCCGGCTCCCTGAGGCTCAAGAGACTGGTCCTGCTTAAACCTATGTTTACTAGGGTCCTTATTGTATGACCAGCAGTTACTTCAAGTATGACTGGCCAAGTCATCACCGTTAACCCTTTCTTCTCAATCTTTTCTTTCAGTCTTAACACCTACCTACATATCTTTCTCTATACCTAAAACATATCCCACATACCTTAGGTACAATCTTAGTAGCCTCACTTCCTTCACTAGCACTATACGATACTGGAGCATCTTATTGCTTTATGTCACAACGGTTCTTCCGAACTCATGCGATTCCAGTCACACCGCTTGTATCCAGCTGGAATGTTAGTTCAGGGAACGGCGTTATAAAGGCAACAATGGGATACAACTTCTGTCCAGTAGTTGTCTGCAGCAGAGAATTCTATGCTGACTTCAAAGTGCTGGACATACCAAATTTCGATGTGGTTCTAGGTATCGATTGGCTCGGAACATTTTATGCTACCATTGACTGTCATCAAAGGAAGGTAGTATTCGAGATTTCAGAGCATCTAGTTTTCTATTTCAAAAGTGGAGACCACACCTTAGAGCCAAGTACTTACAAGGCGAAACCAAAGAAGGCAGTGATTGCGGCAATTCAAGCGGAGGAAGAAGCAAAGCCAGAGGTAGTTCGAGAGTTCGACGATGTATTTCCTGAAGACATATCAGGTTTGCCTCCCGATCGATCTCTTGAGTTCAGCATTGATTTAATACCAGGAGCACAACCAGTAATCAAAGCACCGTATCGATTAAGTCCGGATGGTTTGAAGGAAGTCCAAACTCAGTTGGACAAATTATTTGCGAAAGGATGGATTCGTCCCAGCACTTTAAGTTAGGGATCACCAGTACTGCTTGTGAAGAAGAAAGAAGGTTCATACAGAATGTGCATCGATTATAGAGTCTTGAACAAAGTAACGATAAATAACAAGTATCCACTCCCGCACATCAACGATTTATTCGATCAGCTAAGTGGATCTTGTGTTTTCTCTAAGCTAGATTTTCGTTCAGGTTATCATCAGGTGCTGGTCAAGGAATCTGATATCCACAAAATGGATTTCAGAACTCGTTATGGACATTACGAATTTTGGGTTGCCATTTAGAGTGACCAACGCACCAGCAATATTCATGAAACTAATGAATCATGTTTTCCGAGAGTACCTAGACAGGTTTGTTGTCATCTTCATCGACGACATCCTGGTGTATTCAAAGAGTCGGAAAGAACACGCCGAACACTTGAGAATTGTCCAGGAAACTGCGTCCATCCGTAATCCAGCTTCCGGGACACTTGAGAATTCACCTGGGGTGAGTCAGCATAAATAATGGCGGAAATTGGCTCTGAAGGCACCGCACAAGAGAAGCTGCACCGACCCCGAATAATTTGGTTGTACCACAACCCCCATAAATGAAGAGACATCTGCTCCGGGTCATGATCTTTAATCAGTGCGAAAACTTCCCGATCCACGGGCGTGTCTGCATAGGCACTCTCCAGGAGAACAAACGGGAAGGAAGTGTCGTAAGACATAGTACCTACGCAAAAAGGAACGAGGGTTAGCCGCCAATGCAACAGTCCAAATTCTGATACTTGGTACTTTAAATTTGTACCACACTGCAATGCAGTGGAAAGGGACCAAGGGGGACCCACAAAATCAAGGTGACGGCTCATCATTGATGAGACAATCTCTTATTAAAGAAGAAATCCTAAAAAAGATCCCTATTTAATGAGAGATTCCTCGGGCCAAGGAGTTAAACTCCCTCGAGAACAATGCTCTGTAAACAGGAGTGACGTCTGTCAACTCTAATTATGAGGGGAATAAAATTCCCTAAAAATTTTAAGAGCTATGCTCTGTGAAAACGATGGAATAATCCATCAAAACCCTAAAAAGCAAAGCTTTTACGAAACTCCGACATCTTTAAGATCTGCAAAATGAACTCTAAGAGTTCTTTATTAATGGGTTAAGAAACCCTAAAAGAAGATTTTTTGATCTATGATCTAAGAAGAGCAAAACTCTGTTTTCATTTAACGGGTTAAGAAACCCTAAAACACATCTTTAAGATCTGTGATCTAAGAAGAGAAAAGCTCTGTTAAATGGGGTCGAACATGATTCTTAACAAATATTTGAAAAAAGCTCTAACTTAAAGGAAGTTCTTTGGGCAGAGATCTATGATCTGAAGAGAGAATTAAATTCTCAGAAAAACAAAAAGGGGAGAAGATGAACAGAAGTAATCTCAAGGGCCAAAGGCCCTATTTATAGGCGCTGGAAGTCGATCCAACTTCCTAGTTGATCTAACGGTGGAAAAGCTGCCACAGCTGCACTCACGTGTAAGCCACGTGAGCGCAACGGTGGTGGGCATTTGTTTCCCCCAATCAGAGAGCAAAGCTCTATTTAAAATTTGAAATTTGAACTGAGGCAGTGCCTCACGTGCAAAGCACGAGAGCGCTATCCCAAAGAGCGCCAGTGCCAAGAGCGCCAACGCCAAGAGTCAAAGACTCTGAGGCAGCGCCTCACGTGCAAAGCACGAGAGCGCTGGCGCCAAGAGAGCCAGCGCTAAGAGTCAAGGACTCTGAGGCAGCGCCTAATGTGCAAAGCATAAGAGCGTCAGCGCCAAGAGCGCCAGCACCATGAGTTAAAGACCCTGAGGCAGTGCCTCATGTGCAAAGCACGAGAACGCTAGCGCAAAAAGTGCCAGCACCAAGAATCAAAGACTATAAGGCAGCGCCTCACGTGCAAAGCACGAGAGCGCCAGCGCTAGAACTAAATGTTCTCCACCATTGGATCAAAGATCCAATGAAGATGATAAATCATCAGAGCACAGAATTAAATTCTGATTGAGGATATACTCCTCAAATCTTTCTAGACAAGAATGATTGTGCTCTGTAAATTAGAGCACCGTTGGATCAAAAATCC
Organism: Agapanthus africanus; assembly: GCA_030015575.1. Classification (NCBI taxonomy): domain Eukaryota; kingdom Viridiplantae; phylum Streptophyta; class Magnoliopsida; order Asparagales; family Amaryllidaceae; genus Agapanthus; species Agapanthus africanus. The sequence continues at coordinate 604,213,277 of JASDDO010000019.1, read as the reverse complement.
AATGGTGATTAAAAATCACCAAGATACAGAATTAAATTTTGATTGAGGAAATACTCCTCAAATCTTTCTAAACAAGAAAGATTATGCTCTGTAAATCAGAGCACCGTTGGATCAAAGATTTAATGGTGATTAAAAATCACCAAAATACAGAATAAGTTCTGTATGGGAAAATATTTTCCCAATCTTGTTAAAAAACAAGAAAAATGTCTTCTGTAAAACAAAAGTCCTTGGATCAAAGATCCGACGGTGGATAAATTCCCAAAATCAATTAAGAAATCTCTCAATGAGAGATTTCCTTAACTGATTTAACAAATTAGCCTCCCCTATATAAAGGACCCAAGACTTCAAGTCTTAAACAGAAGAACCCCCTCCCCCCCGATAAACTGCAAGTTCAAAAGAAAAGAAGACACCCTAGGTAAGAAGGAACAAAACACAGAGAACACCTTACTTCTTCTTCGTCTCCATAAGAGTTTAACTCTTCCAAAGAACTTAGTTCTTTCTTCTACCAAAGGATCTGCAGAAGCAGATCTCCCCACAAGTTCAGAATTTAATTCTCATCGGGGAGATTTTGCCATGCAGATCCAAAACGTAGGGGAAGATCTAAGTTCAGAGAATTTAATTCTCCAAAAAGTATATAGGATTTAATTCCACTGATAAAACAAGGTTTTAACCCTTCATATAAGAACTTAATTCTTCCTTATGGTAAAAGATCTGCAGAAGCAGATCTTCCCACAAGTTGAGAATTTAATTCTCATCGGGGAGATTCTGCCATGAATATCCAAAACCTAAGAGAAAAACTAAGTCCTAAGAATTTAATTCTTACAAAACAGTAGGCTTGAAAGTCTCAAAACTCAAGATCTCCATGCACGTAAAAAGATTAGCACCCAACATGATAACGGCCGATCACGTGCTCCCACGTGAGCACCCTTGATGAATGAAAGAGAACAACTGAGTTCAGGTCACGGGTCCCCATGTGACCCCACTAAAAGCGCTTAGCACTTCAAAATGAGAAAGGGTATAAAACCCAGAGACAGTTACCACTTTTGTGGCGCCTCACGTGATCCCACGTGACCCTCTAAAAGTGCTTAGCACTTATACAGAAAAGGGAATGAGCCCAAAGGCAGCGCTCACATTTTGAGAGCACCTCACGTGTTCGTACGTGAGTGTTAATGAACTAAGCGCTCAGCAACCAAATACAACGCTTACATTTGGAGAATACCTCACGTGTCCGCACGTGACCATTTAATGAACCAATTGCTCAGCACTCATATGAAAAAGAAATATATCCAAAAGCAACACTCACATTTTGAAGGTGCCTCACATGTTCGCACGTCAGCACCACAGGGAGCTAAGTGTTTAACACTTACATGTATAAAAGGGGAATAGAACCCAATGAACAGCGTCAATTTTCAGGCGCCTCACTTGCGACACGTGAGCGCCCCCAAAATTTCAGTGTTGAACACTGCTTTAAAGCCGCACGTGAGAGCATGTGAGCACTGAGCATATACTAGTGTTTAACACTATGAGAGGCCAATATTAGCCAAATATAGACCAAATCTCCCGAAGACAATCAATTGAGCCCCTCATGCTCAGGGTCCACCAAACCGGTCTCAGTCCTAAAGATAGCTAATGAGTTCCTAACAAATGGCATCTAAAATGATGTTCATCACATCCCCCTCAGTCGAGACATTGGTTCAAGGGTACATTTATCCACACCTCTGATACATGTCGTTGTAATTCCTCAACGTCTTCAGGGAGGTGGCGGGTCTCGACAACCAACAACTTTTTGGCACATTTCCAAACCCATGGATACACCCCAATGGACCGTAATATCCTTAAACTAACTATGGACCATAATGTCCTTAAACTAATCTTTATGGACTATGATGTTCTTAAACCTAATGGACCGCAACGTCCTTAAACTAATGATGGACCGCAACGTCCCTAAACTAAACTCTATGATGTCCTTAAACTCCACGGACTATGATGTCCTTAAACTCCACGGACTATGATGTTCTTAAACCCAATAGACTGTAACATCCCTAAACTAAGATGATAGGGCTCAAATGCTCTTTCGTTGGATCTAAATGATCCTAAAACCTTGTTAAGTAGATCTTAGTCTAAAACTTAGACTAACATATCCTTAACAAACATTTAAGTTGATATTAATCTCAAACGAGGTTAACGATCCTTAAATCAAACCAAACCCAAATATAAGAAAACACGGATTTGGACTAATCCCCGCCCTACGGGCGACAACATAAATTAGTCTCCGTATACAATCCACGGGCAGCCTAAAACAAAACAAATATACACGATATGAAGTGAACATCTGGAGAAGGAGAAAGTGGTTATCTATACGCGGTAATGTAATTAACTGCAGGGGCTTGCGCCTGCAGGGAAGAGCGTCCTCACAATCAAAAACCCCTCACAATGAGGAGGAATCTGATGAAGTCCGCTACAACGGCCGCATCCGTCTAAACCTCCGATACACGGTGCCATAAATCAACTTGGCATCTTCGGAGAAGTGGACGGATAAAACCAAATAGCATCTGCCCATAAAATTCAGGTCAGATGTCCTAACGTCCCGGTCGCGTCTTTCGGCTACAAACAGATTCTGGCATGCCCGATAGGACCTTTTCCTCTTTCCACTCCACATTTCGTGTGTCATGTTTCGCGAACAAATCTCGGTCTGCTATGGTTTCCTATGGATTCGAGGTACTAAGATTTGGTGTCTTGCTCCGTGCAGAAGAGAAAAGAAGATCAATGGCTTCCAACTGCACCAATTGCAACAACAATTCCCGCTCCGCCCCGTCTGGAGGAGTAACTTACGGGCCCCAAGCGGCCTCCATCTTCGCAATGCCGGTGGAATAGGTGACATAGGCCACCACTGGGCTGTTCTTTAGGACCATTATCCCACCAACAAGCTTCAACGCTCCAGTGCTGTCACAGGAAGCTCCAAAGAAGTCGGTCTTCGACCTGCTTGCAACTATCGCGGCCCCTCTCAACGGGTCGTCCAAGTATACTGCATCAGTCTTCGAAAGGCTAAGCCTAAGCTCGAGTGGGCCCGTAAAGAGGCCTGCAAAACCTGAAGGAGTTTTCCCGAAGCGGATAGTCATTCCAACTCCGATAGACGAAGTCGTCAAAGGGGCTTCTCCTGCTAAGGAATCGGTATTCACAAGACTGGCCGTTCCAACTCTTGCTGCAGGCGGGGTCGTTAAAAATGATTCCCCTGCCAAAAAGTCGGTCTTTGCAAGATTGACCGTTCCCTCTCAGCGGACGCTGGTCTTCGATAGGTTGACCCCAGCAGCCCTTCACCAGAACATGGGGCATAATGAAGCCACCCCCGTAACTGAGCCAGTCCCGTCTGCAAGACACGCTCGACGTCGCCACTGGCGCCGAGTGAGGAAAATTGGGGACAGCTCTCCCTCTGGACTGACTCCACCAGCTCCAATGGTGGAAATTGATGTTGTTGTTCCAACTGGAAACAGCTTTGAGCTGCTCAGGAGGATGCGCAAGAACTCTCTAATTGCCGTGCTAAAAAGGTCTCCTCCACCCGCTGAAAATGTTATTAAGGCGAAGCCGGAGCAGCGTTCTCAGCGGCTGTCCTCCAAATTCCACAGGGTCTGGCGAAGAGTTCAAGACTTTATAATCGATAAAGACTACTCCCGCCAACAGTAGAAAATGAAGGGTCGGCAAGAGGAGGACCATCTCACCGCCGTCGTACCACGGAAAGCATCGGCTGCAACAGCCCCCTCAACTTCGACCGTTCATAAAAGGAGAAGGCCAGAGAAGATCCCCGTGTCCACAACAAATCTCAAAGGCGCTGAATCCAAACGCCCCAAGTGTAGGGGTATGGAACTGCACACCGTCTACATGGCTTCCGGAAAAGAGGAAAGCCGTACTTCTACGGGTCATCGACCACTCACACAGTCTGTGACAAAAACTCAGGAACAGCAACAAAAGCTCCAGGAAATGCTGACAAAGATGGCCACACTCACTGGGCAGAAGGAAAGCACGGAAGTATCATCGGATCAACGCCAGGAGCAGGAAACCGACGCCGGGTTCTTCCGAAGAATGCTCGAAAAAGATAAAGAGGCCGCGGAACGAGCGGCTAATATAAAGCAAATGACGCTACTTTTCCAAGATATGGCCGGGATGATGATTCAGCCGGACCCTCCAGCTGAAGATCCCCCAATAATGATTGAAGACGACAGAGGGGAGACATCAAACCCTCTTCCGGCTTTATCAGCAGCCAGAGAGGAGACGATCTCGAAAGCTGTGCTTGATGACGACATAGCTCAACAAATACGAGCTCATCAGGCAAATAAAGTTGCCGGCCAAGTCGTCAGAACTGGGAGACCCTATCCGAGCTGGTACGATCAAATTAAGTACCCGACAGGATACACGATCCCTGAATATCATGTGTATAAAGGGACGGGCAATCCCCATCAACACGTCGCTCAGTTCAGGGCTCTATGCGGCAATACTGGAGGTGACGACAAACTGCTGCTTCGTCGGTTCATCGGCAGCTTAGTGGAGACAACATTTGAATGGTACTCGGAACTTCCGAATGACTCCATCAAAATATTCACAGAAATGGAGTTACTATTCACCCAGCGTTTTGAAAGTGCCAGCGAACGCACCTCGATCACGGCATTGATCAATGCCAGGGTGAAGCCAGGAGAGACTTGGGTTCAGTATGCAATTCAGTGGCGGAACTTATGGTCGAGATACAAACAACGCATAGAAAAAGCTCCTGTTGTGGGCATGTCCGTGTTAGTTATATGTATGCCCTCGAGGCCATTACTGTACATGTGATGTATATTGTAGTGGATGCTTGGACATATATAGGAATGACTTTCTTGCTCGACATGATAGTATGCAATCTGGTTTCACTTTATCTTAACATGTACACTTATTGTCTCTCTATTACATGTTGATAAAGCCCTTAGGATGAGTACTTGACTACCATGATTATGATGCAGATCATACTAGTGGGGACATAGGTAGTCGGTAAGTACATCCTTTAAAATGTTCCTAGTCGTGGGAGTATCGAGACAGGGCATCGATACTCTAGAGTAGACTAGCGTATACGCTTTTCGACCCATATGATGGGTGATGGATGATCCCACATCCATTGGTGTTTGACATCCGAGAAGGTATATGGGTGCTCAGTGGAGACTAGGTACACTGAACGGACTCGCCGAGAACTCCTAGATGGTATTATACTTATCATCGGATAGCAGTTCTCTGGTGACACTGGTACAGGTTAGTCTGTAGACCCGGGATCGTCTAGAGTCTTGTGTGATTCCCACTGTGCATTGATTTCCAACATACCACGGTCAAGAGATCATGAAAAAAGGTGGGTTTTGGGTACAGTCCTAAGTCACATGGAGGCAATGAGTGATAGGAGGGGTTTCATCTCTCCCGGTATTGGGAGTTGATATTGCGCTATGTTCGATTGGACATAACAGGAAATCCCTGCCTAGGGTTCCTGAGATTTACTGGTAAGTTTTATCAGTAGTTTCTCAAACCGTTATGGACCTTGCATCAGCATGACTTATCAGTATATTGGGGCCAGACGTTATACCACCCCCAGGCTGTAATATGCAATATATCAGACGAAGAGACCGGACTGTACGGTAGTGTTACTGATTGGATTCGCAGGAGTACGAACATGCTTGCTTGTTGATCTTCTGATCGCTCAATACCCAGGTGGCCGTTACGTTTAGCAGACCGCTTGCGGCTTATGGGTGTTTGATATGATCATCACCTACTGCCGGTGTATTAACGAGTCTTTAGAGTCTTATACAGAGGTTTTCTGGTTCATGCGAAACGGAGTAGGAGCACATATGTGATATGTGAGAGACCGAGATTAATGCGTGTATGTGATACCGCATTCTATTCTTGAGTTTTGTGACATCATAGGTTATATGTGATATAGCCAAGTTATCAGATCAAGTGTTGATTCGATAAGTTGTTACATTTGATATTAGTCGGTTATATGTGATATAGCCGGATTATTAAATCAAGTGTTGATTTAATAATTTAATGTATAATTATATATTTGATATATTACATTACATTAACTAATATTAGCTCACTTAAGTATCCATTTTTCTCACTTATGATACATTGATATATATGTGATATATGTTAAATATATTGTTTTCTTTTTTGCACACAAATTATATATGTGATATATATTAGTGTGTCATGCTAGGTTACACATGCAACAGGTATGTTTGAGACTCACACCATGCTAGGTTAGTGTTAGGGTTTTTATTTATTTTAAGTAATTCAAACATTTAGAATTTGTCATGGTTGATTTTTGTGGAGACTTGATAACCATTGAATAAGTCCACTTGTTTGTCTTGCTTAAGATATTTGTTAACCCAACATTAACCCATGACCATGGTTTATTCTCTACATAGGTTAGTGTATGAGATATACTCACCTTGGGTTGCATTTCTAACCACACATGAATTATTCATTCATCACTTCATCATCTTCTTCTTCCAAATGAAAAGAGTTTTTTAGGGTTTGAAAAAGTGATGAAACCTTGTGAGAAAAATAAATCTAAAGTGAGCCCACTTCCTACTTTATCATCCTCTACTATTAGCCATTTAGTTTAGGGTGTTTGCTTCATTAATCTCACCATTAGTGAAGAGATAGCATGAGCTAGTGTCTCCTCGACGTAGATCATCTTCCGCCTCGAAGACTTCGATGCAAGCTTGTTCATTTCTTCATGGGAGCCTCTTTAGAGTCCGAGAGTTCATGATCGCAACGAAGGGACTACTACATGGAGCTAATGAAGTGAAGGACCGGTCTACAAAGGTTGTATTCCTTGTTCACTTTAGATGTAAAGTTTTTGCATATTGTTTCATCGGATTTTCTAGTATATGATTCTAGGTTAGGGTTAGCTAGAACGACAAATTTTTGAAATTGGCATGGACGATGCCTCCTGAAACCTTGCTGCCGTGCTAGGAAACCCTGCAGTGGTATCAGAGCCATGCTAGAAAATTCTACGATGTTTGTTAGATTACGAAATCAAAATGAATCCGAAACTTGAAACCCTCTAAAATAGTTTCTGCAGAATTTCATTTGAGCTCAAAAAAAATTTTAAACAGCTGCAGAATGTTGTTTGTGATATAACATGAACACCATGAAAATTTGAGGCATTTCCACTGACTTTTGGCCGGCCACATTGGCCTCAATACCGAGCTCACCAGGTCTTTTTGGGAGTTTGGGCTTCAAATTTTCAGGGTGTTCCAATCTCTGAGTTTTAAGGTTTCAGGTGTTGTTTGTTTTTGCTAAATTTTCATGTGATGTTAACATTCTGCAAAAGCAACTCGGAGTGTTTCGTAATCGTAATTCTAACATGTATTCGGGTTATTTAGACGATGTTAAAAAGTTTGAACGGATATCAATAACCCAATCTTTCCCCGCTGGAAATTTTCCAAGAGTTGGATATTTTTCCGAGTTTAAAATTTCAGAAAATCTTGCAAGCAATTATGTGGACCATCTAGAAGAACGAAACCTTAACTCGATTATGTGACTGTCAGTGTTAGTGTTTATACCCTAGAGGCCATTATTGTATCATACTAGATTGTATATTACTAAATGGAAGGTTAGGATATTCACAGTTGTATTGACAGTCTTTCTAAAAATGGTAGTATGCTACTTGGTTTGTTTCTACTTTAATATGTGCATATGTTTCTTTTAACATATCGCTTATACATATTAGTAGATCCCATAAGATCTTTTCTTGATTACCAGCGTTGTGATGGCAGTCACACTAGTGGGGGCTGGGTAGTCTATAAGCAACATCCTATACAGGTCCTTGGTCGTAGGATTATCTAGACAGGGCATCGATACTCCGGAGTAGACTGGTGTATACGCTTCTCATCCCAGCATGGGGAGATGGTTTGTCCCACAGCCATCAGTACATCGTACTGGAGATAGTATGCAGGTGTTCGTTAGGTTACGAGTACACAGGACAGGACTCGCCGGGAACTGCAGGTTGGTACTATACCTATCGTCAAATTGCAGTTCCCAGGTGACATGAGTACAGCTTAGTCCTTTGACTTAACATTGCTACTTCGCCTCGAGTGTGTTCCCACTGTATGTAGATTACTACCCTACCACGACTCAAAGGATTCGTGCAAACAGGTAGTAATTGGGTGCAGTCCCGAAGCACTTGGAGGCAGTGGCGGTTAGACAGGATTCGTCTCTCCCGGTATTGGGGGTTGATATCGCGCTGTGTGTGGAGAGCCATTACGCAAGGTCCCTAGCCAGGGCAAGCGAGATTTACTGGTAGGTGCTCCAGTAGCTTCTCAAGGTGTAATGGGCTTCACTTCGACATGACTTATACCACTATTAGGTGTCTGATGTTTACCGCCCCCTAGGCCCGATATGCGATAGTCCTAGACGAACAGACCAGACTGTACGGAGATTGTCACATACAGGCTCAGTAGGAGTTCGTATGGGTTTCCTCATCGTCCTTCTTATCGACATCTACCTGGGGACCATTACGTACAACTAGTACCGCTTGCAGCCTGTGGTTAAACCCACTGCCAGCGTAGTGTCGAGTCTTTAGAGTCCCACACAGAGAGTTTCCCTGCACCGGGCAAAAGGTGTAGAGGCCGTATGGTTTTACGGCAGGGCCACGATCACTTACACACACTTGTGCACGTATTATGATCGGGCAGATAATACTAGTGGACTTTGGTTTAAGCCGGATCCTAGTGTTGTACAGATGGATTTATTCGGTCTCAGTTTATCCGTGTTTTTTGGAAATACGGATGGGAGGGGCAGTCTCGTAATTTGTCGGGAAGCTTCTAGAAGGAGGTGACTCATTTGTGTTTATTTCTTTTTAGATTTAAACTAAATGAGGTGGAGGAGATGAGGTATAGTTTCATTAAATGATCCATGACTCACTAGGTGACTCATTAGATGATTCACCTTGTGAATTAAATGAAGCGTGATGAATATTAGCTAGATATTTATTTTGATGATATTATTATGCTTCATGATATTCACAAATGAGAATAGTGCATTCATTATCACAAAACACTTCTCTCTCCTCAAATTTTCATCTTCTTCCTCAAACCCTAAAAGCTCTCATGAGTTGAGAATCCTAGGGTTTAAAGTGACTAAGTAATCCATCTAAATACTCTACAACCTCTAGGACTTCTAGATTAGCAAACTAGAAGCCGTAGTTATCTCAGATTCGAGATAGGAGCTCGGACTATAGACTCTCGGGTGGATCTTCTTTGACTCGAGGAGGCCGTTGAGGTACCCATGTTCCATAGAGCCGACGAGGTGCGGAGGACAGCAATGAAGACCCGAAGGACAAGTAACGTGAGGTATAACTTCAAATCAGAGTAGTTAAACCTCTCGTAGTTTGCTAGTAATGGTTTAGACACGATCCGTGTGCTCAAGTCCGTGTTACGAAGCTTTGATAATTGTTTTTCATATATTCAGCCTCCCCGCGAACACGTGGGGTGCGAGACATGGACTTACAGTGGTATCAGAGCCTACTAAACCTTTACTACCTTGTTAGCAACTTATTAGAACTTCGACCGTCGGAAAAACACGAAAACTTAACCCCGGACTGCTCATGTTTTTGTCGATTTTAAACCTGTCGAAAAAATTATTTCAGAGGCATGAAAATGCACATGAGGGAATTATAAGAATACTGGAAAAATACGAGACCCTAACTCGGTTAGACGACCGCGGAAGCGCGTCGAGTTGGTGCAATACGCCGTGGATCCGCGGCCGAGTCGACTCCGAGTTGACTCGTATTTACAAAGTTTGTCTTATTTCTGGGTGTTCTGTTTTCCTGTATTTTTTGTTTCTGCCCAGGTCTTTTCAGTGTTGGCTTGCATTTGGGGTAGACATGGAAAAAGGTTGTTGATCGAAATTCTAAGTTATTTGCTAATCAGGTTTTATCTGTGATGTTTAATGTGTTCGTAAACCTCCGCTAATTTCTAGTATGTCGGTTAGTTGGGGGTTGCACATTTCTGTGATGGATATTGGTTTGTGTCTATGAACTCTAATGTATTGTCGTGGATGAAAAGCCGGGGATGTGAGATGAGGGTTTTTATCTTTCATTCGATGTAAATTGCTATAAGTCGACGTTAGACACCCCACATGATGCGGGGAGGCGGAATAGGTAAAACAATCATTTTGTTTAAACTAACATCGACTAACTTTACGGATCTTTGCTAAACCCTAACTAACAAGTATATAGAAGTGATTAGCTACTATGATAGATGATTATACCTAATGAATCAAGTCCTTCTTATTCTCATTGATCACCTCCTCGTCAGCCTCCTCGATGTGATAGAAGATCCACTCGAGAGCTACTTCTCCAAGCTTTAACCTCTCACTTGAGGTAACTAGGTTGCTATGAGTGCTAATCAAAGTAACCTAGAGGATATAGAAGAGAATTAGGGATCTATTAGTCTTGCTAACCCTTAGGATCTCAACACATGAGAGGATTAGGGTTAGGGTTGAAGAGAGAGAGCTTGAGGAGAGAAAATGTGTAAGTGAGAATGAATAAATATCTTAAGTCATTTGGATAAATAATGAATCATCAAAATATCAAGAAATAATATCTCAAAATATCAACCATGCTTCATTAATTACCTTGAGGTGAATCACCTTATGACTCATGATGTAATTAATGCAAATTACACATCATCTTCTCCACCTCATTAAGCTTAATTCATAAATGAATTAAAACATAATGAGTCACCTTTCTTCTAGAAGATTCTCAAGTAATTACGATAATGCCCCTCCTATCTGTAAAACACGGAAAAACTGAGACTGTATAAATCCAATAATCCAATACTAAAACCTGTCTTAAACTAAAGCCCGCTAGTAAAAACTTTCCGAACATCGTACGTGCATAGATGCACGTATGTGTCCGAACCCTGTCGTAAAACCATACGACCTCTATATCGTTTCGCCTGAAGCAGGAAAACTCTCTATGTGGGACTCTAAAGACTCGACACTACGCTGGCAGTGGGTTTAACCACAAGCCGCAAGCGGTACTAGCTGTACGTAACGGTCTCCGGGTAGATGTCGATAAGAAGGCCGATGAGGAAACTCATCCGAACTCCTACTGAGCATGAGACAATCTCCGTACAGTCCGGTCTGTTCGTCTATGACTATCGCATATCGGGCCTAGGCGGACGACAAGCATCAGTCCCCTAAAAGGCGGTATAAGTCATGTCGGAGTGAAGCCCATTACACATTGAGAAGTTACTAGAAATCCTACCAGAAAATCTCGTTTTCCCTGGCCAGGGACTTTGCGTAATGGCTCTCCAAACACAGCGCGATATCAACTCCCAATACCGGAGAGACGAATCCTATCTGACTGCCACTGCCTCCAAGTGCTTCGGGACTGTACCCAACTGCTACCTGTTTGCATGACTCTTTTGAGCCGTGATAGGGTAGCAATCTAATAACAGTGGGAACACACTCGAGACGAAGCAGCAGTGTCAAGTCTACGGACTATGCTGTACTCATGTCACCTGGGAACTGTTAACTGACGACGGGTATAATACCAACCAACAGTTCCGTGCGAGTCATGTCCGGTATACCCGTAACCCAACAAGCACATGTATACTATCTCCAGTACAACGTACTAATGGCTGTGGGACAGACCATTTCCCCTGCTGGGATGAGAAGCGTACACACTAGTCTACTCCGGAGTATCGATGCCCTGTCTCGATAATCCTACGACTAGGGACCTAAAAAAGGATATGCTTGTAGACTACCCAGCCCCTACTAGTGTGACTGCCATCACAATGCTGGTAGTCAAGCAAGATCCTAATGGCTCTATCAATATGTATTCACGATATGCTAACATATACACATATTAAGATAGATATAAACCAAGTAGCATACTACCATGTTTAGCAAGACTGTTAATATAACTGTGAATATCCCAAGCTTCCATTAAGTAATATACAAGCTAGTATGATACAATAATGGCCCCTAGGGCATATACACTAACAATCTCCAACTTGCACTAGGGCCATGTACTGGCGTATCGAAGACCTATCATCTCGAGTAGCCTCTCGAACTGAATCTGAGGTAAGGCCTTTGTGAATGGATCTGCAGTGTTCTCCTCTGTAGCAACTCTCCGGACCTCGATCTCCTGGCAATCTATGATCTCCCTGATCAGGTGATACCGCCTTAGATGTGTCTGGACTTCTGATGGGACCCGGGTTCCTTCGATAAAGCTATAGCCCCGTTGTTGTCACAATACAGAGGTATTGGATCAACAATGGATGGAACCACCTGATGTTCTGTGAGGAACTTCTTCATCCAGACTGCTTCTTTTGCGGCATCGCAAGTAGCTATATACTCCGCTTCCATCATCGAGTCAGCAACGGTGTCCTGCTTGGAACTCTTCCAGCACACCGCCCCTCCATTGAGGGTAAAGACATAACCTTACATGGACTTAGAGTCATCCCTGTCACTCTGGAAGCTGGAGTCGGAAAAACCCTCGATCTGGAGGTCTTTTCCGCCATAAACCAGGAACATATCCTTAGTCCTTCTCAGGTACTTGAGAATGTTCTTTAGTGCTATCCAGTGCTTCTTCCCTGGGTTTGACTGATACCGGCTCACCACGCTCAGTGCGTAAGCTACATCTGGTCCGGTACACAACATCGCATACATTATAGAGCCTACCGCAGAAGCGTAGGGTATAACTGACATGCGATCCCTTTCCAAATTAGTCTTGGGAGACATCTCTTTGGATAGGGTGATTCCGTGACAAGCCGGTAAATTGCCGCGCTTAGAATCTTCCATACTGAATCTTTTCAGTATAGTGTTGATATACCTGGACTGCGAAAGTCCCAACATCCTCTTAGATCTATCACGATAGATCTGGATCCCCAGAATGTAAGAGGCATCACCCAGGTCTTTCATGGAGAACCTGTGTGACAAGAATCCTTTAACATATTGTAGCATAGGAATGTCATTTCCTATCAATAGAATGTCATCCACGTACAAGACGAGGAATACGACAGTTCGTGCTATAATTTTACTATATATACATGGTTCATTTGGATTTTTGATAAAGTCATATTCTTTGACCGTTTCATCAAAACTGATGTTCCAACTCCGCGATGCCTGCTTTAGTCCATAAATGGACTTAAGCAACTTGCATACTTTCCCGCTGCTCCCACTCTGATTGAAACCTTCTGGCTGATCCATATAGACGCACTCTTCTACATTACCATTTAGAAAAGCCGTCTTTACGTCCATCTGCCAGATCTCATAATCAGGAAAGGCGGTAATTGCAAGAAGGATCCGAATGGATTTGAGCATAGCCACTGGAGAAAAAGTTTCGTCATAGTCCAAACCAGGTCTTTGAAGAAAACCCTTTACAGCAAGTCTAGCCTTATAGGTTTCCACCTGTCCGTCTACACCAATCTTTTTCTTGAAGATCCATTTGCATCCTATGGGTTTTACCCCATCTGGAGCAAAGTCCAAAGTCCATACTTTGTTGGTGTACATGGACTCCATCTCGGTCCGCATTGCATCCAGCCATCTTACTGAGTCGCGGCTCTGGATGGCCTGCTGGAAGCTAGTAGATTCATCATTATCAATGACGCAATCCTCTCTATCCCCGTCTATGAGAAAACCGTAGTATCTCTCAGGCGGATGAGACGGCCTACTACTCCTACAGAGGGGTGCGGGAATGTCCTGTTCTTCTTGAACTTCTGGTTCCACCAAACTTTCAGTAGTAGTTTGTGGTTCTGGAATTTCTTCCAGTTCTATTGCGCTCCCACTTGTTTCCTTTTCTAAAATCTGTTGTTCTAGAAAATGGGCATTACGAGAAACAAAAACATTTTGTTCCTCTACGTAATAAAAAAATATCCCTTGGAGTTCTTTGGATATCCCACAAACTTACACTGTACTGATCGTGCCTCGAGTTTGTCCGCATGCTGCTTTTTAACAAAAGCTGGACATCCCCATATCTTCAAATACTAAAGATATGGTTTCTTCCCACTCCACATCTGATATGGTGTGGTAGGCACGGTCTTGGTAGGAGCCCTGTTCAAAAGATATGCAGCCGATTCTAGTGCATAACCCCAGAAAGATCGCGGTAACTCAGCATTACTCATCATGGAACGTACCATATCTAATAGGGTTCTGTTCCGTCTTTCCGATACACCGTTATGCTGTGGAGTGTATGGATGAGTAAGCTGAGAGAGAATTCCATTCTTTTTTAGGTAACCCAGGAACACGGCACTTAAGTATTCACCACCTCGATCAGATCTCTGTGTCTTGATACTTTTGCCGGTTTGGTTTTCTACTTCATTCTTATATTCTTGGAATTTCTCAAAGGCCTCGGATTTATGTTTCATTAAGAAAATAAATCTATATCTAGAGTAATCATCCGTAAAAGTAATAAATATGAAAAACCACCTCTTGCATGTGTAAACATTGAACCACATACATCGCTGTGTATAAGTCCTAAGAGCTCGCTCGCTCTTACTCCATGTCCAGTGAATGGAGTGTTTGTCATCTTTCCTTTGAGACATGATTGACAAGTGGCATAAGATTGATATTCGAACGGATCCAAATATCCTTCTCTATGTAACTTAGTTAACCTTGTCTCATTGATGTGACCTAGTCTACAATGCCATAAGAAAGCCTGATTTATATCTGGAGACTTTCTTTTTAGTGTGTTCTGGACATTAAAAATCTGCAATTGGTTTAACACATATATGCCGTTATCTAGTGTACCGGACCCAATAAAACCATGATTAAGGTGGATGTTAACAACATCGCTTACAAACGTGAAATCATAACCTTCGTTTGATAACAACGATACTGATATGATATTACACGTTAAACTAGGTACACAAAAACAGTTGCGAAAAACCAAAATATGTCCACTCATCAATCCAAGGTGATAATCCCCTACGGATACAGCACTCACGCTAGCTCCGTTAGCAACCTGGAGGGTCATATTACCAACTTTCAGCACTCTACGGTTTCTCAGTGCTTGCAATGAATTGCATATATGAGATCCTAATCCAGTATCCAATACCAAGGAAGTAGAGTTGATTGACAGACAATTTTCAATTACAAACACACCTGAAGTCGAAGCCACAGCTTGCTTCGGGTCCTGGTTCTTGGCAATCCAAGCTTACCTTTGCCACTACTAGCACCGCAACCTTTGCCTTTCCCTTAACTCCCACCTTACCAACACCACCTCTTGGTTTGGTAGCGGCCTTCTTCTTCCTTCCATTGGCCCTTGCCTTGGACCCAGAAGAGGAAGCACCGCGAACAAACATAGTGGGTGTTTCCCTTGCTTTCTGCAAGGTGCCATCTGCACTCCACAGCATGTTAAGGAGTTCTGGAAGTTCAACTTCTTTTCCTTGAATGTTGAAATTCAGAATAAACTGGGCGTAGGTGGAAGGAAGGGATTGAAGAACCAAGTCTGTATATAGCTTGTTCTCTAATGTCGTCCCGAGGTCCGCGAGCTCTTCTATATAGCCAATCATCTTAAGGACATGTTCTCCTACAGATGATCCGACGGCCAACCTTGACTGAAACAAGTTCTTCGAGGTCTCGTATCTAGCTATACGAGATTGCTCTCCATACAAATCCTTGTTGTGGAGAAATATGAATTCAAGATCCATATTCTCGTGCCTCCTCTGATGTTCATTATTCATAGAGGCAAGCACGATGCATTTGGCCTTCATGCAGTCAATCTCCCAGGTCTTGCGGATTTCCTTATCCGCGACACTGGATTCTAGACCAGGGACAGCAGGTGCCTTAGTAGTAAGGAAAAACCCCAATTTGTCATAAGTAATTGCCATCTTAACATTCTGAAACCAATCTTTATAGTTTGGCCCTGTCAAAATATTTTTATCTAATAATAACTTAAGGCCCGCCATGTTCTGGGTCGCTGCAATGAGAGAGAGAGGGAACACTTTAGCATGATGCTCTTGCAAGTTTAGAGTGGTTTTTAGTTTATCTAAACAGGATGGCTCCTACTGTTTCTCGAATCCCTCCTCAAACCAAAAAGGAAGAACTAGTCAGGACTATTTTCACCGTACAATACTTGCTTAACCGTTCAGCCAGGCCGGTGTCGGTACTTCGAGGGAGGTTTTATGACGCTTTCGCGAAGTTCCTTAATTAAATAACCTCTTTTCTCTTGGGGCGTAGCCCCGCTGACACCTTTCTCGACACCTACTTGGTTTATAGCATTGATCGTTAAGTGAAGAATCTCCTGATGAGTAGCGGATACTCACAGTAGGATCGGGATCAAAATATCATCGTGTGATAAAGCTGAAGGAATCCTACCAAAATTATCACACTCCAAATGGTATGCAACTCTTTGCAAATTTCAGTTTCTTTAGAAATTCCCGATATAAATTTCTGCCCCATGCTTTATGACCTTGGCGTTGGTCAAAATGTCATAAGTCACATGTCAAGTTCTACCCATCATTATTGTCACGACCCGAAAGTACGGAACATGACCGGCACTTAGGCTACGAACGTCCCAAGGCGTACGTGCTCTAAGTAAGCCGAGCCCAGAAATCCAAACCAAGAAAAGTAGTGGAGTAAAGGAAAAACCATAAGTAAAACAACCAGTCTGCAATATAATATACAATGCCTAAAGGCGAGGATCACAACAGAAAGGAAACTCAACAGCCTGAATCCCAGAGAAAAATAACGTGCGACTCTAAGGTCGAAAGAATAATCAACACCGGTCTCTATCTCAAATAAGTACATGTTTGGTTGATGGAACTTCTAGATACAACCGAATATAATATACAATGTATAATGATGGGTACGATACAAATAAACCTACCTACTAGAAAGTCACCCGAAAGAAGCAGTGCCGCAAGCCGTAATGAACCCTGTACGACAAACACCTACAAGAACTGGGGCACAACGGGGGTGAGTTGCCAACTCGTGAATAGAAGAACATCTACGAACAGAAAATCGCATGTATGATGTAATCCTAGGTTATACGATCAACAAATATAAATCCCAAATGAATAAGTCTTAAGCATGCTGAGGTGGCAATGTAACATCTATACAGGTATGTAGTGCCAAGTACTCGCCAATGCCTCAAGTAATAACATGTCATAAATATGAGGTATGTCTGCATAGAGTAATATGATGAAGTATCTAAAATGATATCAATACACATATATTAGCGTCCCATTCCACTAATAATTGTGTAAGGGTATATATAACAGCGTCCTCACTCACTGTTATATATACAAATGAGGTATGATCGATATAATCAAAATGAATCAATGCCAGCTATAACATGAATCTAGTAGTATGTGTATGTCCTCAAACTAGGTAATCAATATCTGTAAATCGGTGGATCCCATCCACATGTCACCCAATGACAACAAGCATCATGCATGTAAATATCGTAAAGCATATGCATGGAAATATAAGGATGTAATCAAATCATGGAACCTGAGTGTCTAGCATCGACACTCGAAAACATCATGAACACCTGTGCCTAGCATCGACACGTAAATCCTCATGTATTTCAGGCGCCGCACACCCTGGTCGGCCCTCATATCCATCTTATGACTCCAGTCGGTATCCCCCAGATAACCGACGGGTCCCAAATACTATCACCGATAGGTGGTACTCCCCTTCCGGGCTCACCGTCTAGCATATACGAGTCTTCTTGCCCCAGGGTACCTCACCGGGTCCACCATGTACCCGCAATCGGTGCCTACCGCTCCTCGAATCGGGTATACCCACACAAGCTCTCTGGAACCGAGAAAACTCATGGTGGACGCACTGAAATATCATATCAAGGGTGACCGGATTTTTAAAACAATTACATATTTTCTTTGAAATATCCACGTTCCCTAAATCCAGAAATATCATGGAAACAATATATCTCAATGCGTATAATCAAAACATGATGTATGCGGCATGTAAGGAAAGGTAAGCATATCAGTAAGTCATGCAACATGGAATAGTAATATGAACATGTCGAGGGAAACCGCTCTTTTAAAATGAATCAATTTTAAAGAATATCTTGCGGTTCCAAAATCTCGACTCGAGCCAGAATCATCTATGTTTGTGTACAGGTATAAATGTACAATATGCCATACAAGAATCACATCATGAATGCAACAGTACTACAGTGTAGTGTCATGGCAATTATCGATGATGAAGTGTGTGAGCCGTTAAACAGTGTACGTGGAACGTACGCATCATCGATAATGGTGCTGGTGTCTTAACAGTATGATGGTAATATCTCAATAAACATGAGTAATGCGAAGAAAATAATATGAATATGCGGAATCAAATAATCAACGCAATAGTGAACAGTCTACATCAATATGTAAGTGTCATGCAGTTTTGCCTTTTTGAAATAAGACGAATCGAGGTTTTTAGTAAAATAAGGGCTACGGTGTTTTTAAGAAAAGATGCCCCCTTTGAAATTATCCGTAGAATCCCTTTTTGCCTGTCTTTGAGATACTCCCGATTCATTAGTTTTGAAATAGGTATGTCTCGGGTCAAGTCTAACATCTACTATACTAACTACTGATCTAACTATCAAGTCAATCGGGAGGGGTAAGGAAACCACCTTAGTCTGAGTCGATATATATATAAATATAAAGATAGTAATCGATGATCCCGCCTCAATAGTATCGCATACGATACCGTAAATCATCGGACACCCTCAAGTCATGAGTGCGGATCAATCATCAATATAAAGCTCGTACGGTAAATCGTCGTACGGCATCCCAATAGCTGGGTGTGGGTCAATATCACAATCATCACATCAATTATCTGGTATCCTTATCATCATATCACAAAATCTGGGGTACTGATCTAAGTCTACTACGAATCGATACCATCTACATAAGTATGAATGCGTGTGCGAAAGACACGCCCAAAGGCCCGCTAAAAATCATATATCATATCCCAAATACGAATCACATCACATCACCGATATCATGGCACCATGCCCAAATTCATCGACTCACATCCAAAGTCCTCCAATATCCTCGTCATCATAGTATGAACATAGCAAATAAGCACGTGTGTGCGTGTTGGTGCAAACTATCCTAGGGTTCGCGACTAGGAACTACACTAGTTACTTTTAACCTTAATCAATGCATAGTACACCTACCACATCCTAAACAACCAAGTCACACATAATCTATCATATATAAGTACAGTATATATGGTATACTAGACATCGGACTGCGGGGGTGCTATACGCCATCCACCCGACTTCTCCCTGTAGATATAAATCTACTCACCTTCTTATGTGTGCCGGTGCCGATGTCGCCATTTGCATCTCCAACGCTTCGACTCCACGTGGGGTACCTACAAGGATATCACAGCTAAAACACATAAAAACCATGTCGGAAGCTAAAATGGTGCATGCTACGCCCTTAGGTAAAAACCTGTGGCCTCGCGTGCAAACACAGTCCATAACCCTCTGCCGTTGGCGTTCAAACGCCACCCGAGACGAATCATCTAATACCAAAATCCATACGAAAACAAGTCATAAATCATGCGCTAAGTCAAGAAAATCAACCCAGATTCTACCCTGGTTAGAACCAGTCAAAACTAGACATACCCAGGGTCAAGTTTACAGGTAAAAGAGCTGTGCACGCAATGCTCTGGCCGCAAATTGCGTCCAGAGGGATTAAATCTGCAGCCAGGAAGTGGGTCCAGGGGCTGAGGCTTTGGGTGTTGGCTTCTATCTACCTGCACATCTCACTGCCAAGTCAATTTTATTTTAGGAGGTCCCGGGTTGTAGCAGATTCCAGAAAGGCTTTAAAAGTCTACAAAACGCTGACCGACACTAAATCGAACAATCTGGTGTCTTTGCTGGAATCTGGGGAAATTCTGGGGTGAACCGGTCTCAAACACCCCTAATAAGGTTATACCAACCATCAAAACCAACACTTGGTCAAGTCCCACTCAAATTTGCCAAAACTAGCACTAATTCACAATATAGACTCTAAACTTCAGCTATAATCAGAACTTGGAAAATTAGGAGTTGGGTTGCAAGATTATACCTCAAGGGAAATCAAGATGAATGGGAAGAGGGGAAGGAGAAGGATCTGTTGCTGCTACTGAGCAGCTTCTACAGCTCCTGTAGTTGCAGTTGAGCTAAAGCTGATGCTGCTGTTTTTCTCATGAAAGTATGTTGTTGCTGTTGTTGCTGCAACCCTCTCTCTCTTTTTCCTTGTGGCTGAGGTTTGGAATTTGATTGTGATTGCTGTAGTAGCAGCTGGAGTGGAGTTAGGGCTGAAGTTGTGGTGTATGATGGTGTGGTGTTGTAGTATCTGATGTTGATAGGGATTTGGGGCTGAAGTGTTGATAATGGGGGCTGATGTGTTGATTATGGGGCTGATGTTTTACCTCAGCTGCAGTTGCAGCCATGATGATGCTGCTGATGCAGGAATTGTTGTGGTGTGATGGGTGAGAGTGAGAGGGAGTTTGAAATACAAGTAAAAAGTTTGAAATGAAATAGGGTGACATAACCTATAGCCACCTCTCTCTCTCTCTCTCTAGCCACAAGTCAAACCCAACCTAATCCAATTTTTAACAAAGCTAAACCCTTAATTAACCCACTTAACTTAACCAAAAGTTTTAAGCCACCATGGTCATCTAAGCATGGTTCAACCCTAGGCTCAACCCTAGCTACCATGCACATATATGTGCAGCCCAGATAAAACATCCGATGAAATATTCATAAAACCAGATAAATCATCAGAAACCAATTTTGGTAAACTTTTTACGAAAAACCAAAAACCCTACATTAAACACATTTTAGAATTTCCATAATTTTTTCTTCAGAAATTTCCCCATTTATCGGTATTTTATTATACCGAAATATTAAAATATTTAATAATATAATATTAAATTATAAAAATTCCCAAAAATAATATTATGTTTTTCTGAAATGTTACAGTCTTCCCCCCTTAAAGAAATTCGATCCCCGAATTTAAATTAAAACCCCCAAATTCCAAAACATTTCAATAAAATGTCCAAGTCCACGGGGCTCCGAAATCATCAATCCATGAAACACATCATAGCGCAATACAAGCGCATGAGCAATGAGCAGATAACTCAAAATCAAAACTCCGTCAAGCATCCTGCAATCATCGGAGTCAAGGCGAAAACACGAAGGCTAAATCCAAAGCAAAACCGATATGGCATAAATCGGAGCTATATATGTAAATATATGAAGGAAATGCATGCCAGAAATTCCTTAAAATCGATGTGCAATGCGCATACACTGCACAGTGGCGAACGTCTTTATAAGAAAATAGCCATATACGTATATATCTTTTATTTAGTATGCACGATCCGCCGTTTGAAAACTATTTAGAAGGGTTCCCTGTTTTTAAACGTTTCGTGTCATATCGGAAACGTATTCAAATAATGAACCTATAGCTCGCTTTTGGAAATCCCTTTGAAATCTATCTATGCATGCAAAATATATCCAGGCACTGTCCTCTGACTAGTCCTGCTTAGTGCGAAAACAAATCGCAATATCATAAAAATGCACTGCTCCATAAAGAAATTAATCCCAAAAAGTGCGCATGAAAACTACGTGCGTCTGGTGCGCACGGAAATCAAAATCCATACATGTGCCAAGCAGGTGCACAAAACGACATCAGGGTGCAACGGGTGTGCACACAACATCGGTCATAGGCAACGTGTGTGCCTGACAGCAAAATCAGGTGCATCTGACATGCACGAAAAATCTCGATTTAGTGCAACTGGTGTGCACCAAATCGCATCTCATAACATGAGCCCAACATGCGCGAAAATCCAAATCCGGTGCATCCATCATGCACAAAATCATGTAATCCAACATCAAGCGCCGAACACGCGCAAATCCAAACTGGTGCATAAAATGTACAAAACAAATATCGAGCATCACCCTCGAAATCGAAGTCCAGTGCATCCCAGTGCACAAAATACATGTCACTGCACTGCAAGCATATGTAAACTATACAGAGTGCAAAGACCAAATCTTGTGCATGCATGCGCACAAAATCAACTCAAATGTCTAAACCCCATAAAATCACAAACATGTGAAACCAAGGCACGAAAACGATATCCAGTGCAACAACTGTGCGAAAATCGTAAATACTCAGTAAGTGCCACCCTGGTGCATGAAAACAAATATCACGAAACTCAAACATCAAGACTAAATCATGCAAACAGAATGCCCAAAATACCGACATCCAAGGTGACGGATACGTGATAACCAAATCACAAAATCACAAATCATAAATACCATCGTCGGTAGTTCCTCCTTCAAAGTCGAGAAGGTGTCGGTGCATCCAATGCTAGCAGCGCAAGATATCTACTTGCCTCTTGCTCACGGTCTGGCGTCCTCTGTCTCTGGGTCCTTATTTTCTCTGTGGATTTACCAATCTCGCCATCCATCGGCTCATCGGCCCAGTCAGGTGTGCTAACGGAAGTGATTCCGTTCTGGCACTCCTCTGGTCATCTCTCGGTCAATAGTCACGACCACTCGTAAAGCAGCATCTCACTGGCGTCGGCCTCTGGCTTTCTGAATGCACATCACACATCTGATCCTGGTGCAACTATCATTGCAGCCGTGTCCTGGAAGGAATCCTGCTCAGGGTCTCTTCCGATCTCGCCTATGCCGAACTGTACTGAGACTGGTACTCTTACATAATCCTTTCTCGTTTTCTGGACATCTGCGTGTTCCGCACACATTTCCTTAGAAACTGGCCATATCCCAACGCCTCTGTAAGCATATCAGGCCTCTATTCTCGACGGAAGGTAATGACAGCTCGTCAGCGTCTCGCACGAACCTCTTGTCCCGCTTGTCTTTATCGTCGTCCACTATGACGTCACGCCATGCTATCTATGCACTGCACTGTTCTCGGCCATGGTCAATCCGAAGTCTCTCGCCCGGACTCGAAATCACGTACTCCGTAGCTTCATCATTCGGTATAAAACATCTGGCCGAACAGGTTCTCAGGAACGCGTCCTAAACATTGGAGGAATACTCAATACTCGTCCGTCCTCGATCAACTCACAATACATCTGGGTGAGGTCCTTTATCAGAACCTGGTCAACTATCTCGTCGACAATGCTGAACTCTGGCCTGCTGGACTGCTCTCCAATGGCTATGCTCGTATCTGGAGTCTCCCAAGCAGTGTGTCCCATCTCATGATATCCGAATGATGTCGAACCATCTGATCGACTCGTCAGAACCTCATAATCCCCCAAGAGCTCAACATCTTGGGTACAGTTTAACAGTATTGAGTACACACCACAGCATCAGTGGTCCAGCCGTAGAAGGGCAAACCCAAGCCTCACTAATGGCGCCGCAGAACTGCCGTAAACCCTAAGGTTCAAAGGCTTTCATACGGTCATTAAGTCAAGTTAGGGTTTCATCCTTCTAGAGGGTCCATAGAATTGCCTGCACGTCCTTCCGAATACTTTAAACTTGGAATAGTAGGTTTCTGACATTCGATCGTCTCTGTCGACTCTCAACGTCTCTGCGTGAAGTCGTCTCTAGCTGGAATCAATCTATCTGATGACCTCGCATCGGGGTAGCGATCGATCCACAAGTCCTAGTCATTCATCCTCGGTGACTAGCGGCCTTCTATCATCTCTTAGTACAACCCGTACTGCAATAGCTCCAACATCTGGGGCAATATCTCGTCAATCGCAGCAGCAACTGGCTCCTTCGTCTGTACACTGATCAGCATCTCAATCCTCCAGGAAAGGCGATACATTGGCGGTCATCTCTAAATCGGACTGCTCTAGATCTGAGTAAGACTCCCCACACTGGAAATCTTCAGCTCAACTGGGCCTGCTCCGGCGCCTAAATCGGACGAACCACCTTCGTCTCTCAATTTGGGTAGACTAGCTATCATCTGTCTCATATCTTCCTGGAAGCTCCGACGATCTCAGCTCGTAAGCTCCGGAAGCGACATCCTATCAATCACAGCAATAGCTGGTTCATCTGCCTGCACGGTAGGCGGCATCATAATCTCTGAGGTATGCTGTACATCGACAGTCCTCTCTCAACTGGCAGCTCTAACAATGGCCCGATCATCCGGTGTAAAACCAAGAACTCTCCTCCACAAGAGGACATAATCATCAAAACTAACTCGAGACGTTCCCATGTCACCAGAAAACACAATCAAAAAGACACACCTCTACAATCGTGTGTCGCCGGAATATGCCCCGGTCAGTCCTCGTTCGTAACGAGCTCATGCTGACCACAACTCTAGCCGTAGCTCTCCCTGCCCGTAATTGTGGCAGTAAAACATAACGGGTACCGAGGAGGCTAGATCAGGAATGATTATGATACTGAACCAAGAAATGTGCATCTTAAGGCTTCTTAAGTGGAGTGGTGTGTCGTAAATATGCCGCGGACATAACCACGGTACGTCACTCCACTTTAGTCACCTATTCCTTCAACCAAGGGTCATCCTACGCTCCGAAGGTAAAACCTAACGCTTTGATACCAACTTTGTCACGACCCGAAATTATGGAACATGACCGGCACTTAGGCTACGAACGTCTCTAGGCGTACGTGCTCTAAGTAAGCCGAGCCCAGAAATCCAAACCAAGAAAAGTAGTGGAGTGAAGGAAAAACCATAAGTAAAACAACCAGTCTGCAATATAATATACAACGCCTAAAGGCGAAGATCACAACAGAAAGGAAACTCAACAGCCTGAATCCCAGAGAAAAATAACGTGCGACTGTAAGGTTGAAAGAATAATCAACACTGGCCTCTATCTCAAATAAGTACATGTTTGGTTAATGGAACTTCTAGATACAACCGAATATAATATACAATGTATAATGATGGATACGATACAAATAAACCCACCTACTAGCAAGTCACCCGAAAGAAGCAGTGCCGCAAGTCGTAATGAACCCTGTACGGCAAACACCTGCAAGAACTGGGACACAACGGGGGCGAGTTGCCAACTCGTGAATAGAAGAACATCTACGAACAGAAAATCGCATGTATGATGCAATCCTAGGTCATACGATCAACAAATATAAATCCTAAATGAATAAGTCTGAAGCATGCTGAGGTGGCAATGTAACATCTATACAGGTATGTAGTGCCAAGTACTCGCCAATGCCTCAGGTAATAACATGTCATAAATATGAGGTATGTCTGCATAGAGTAATATGATGAAGTATCTAAAATGATATCAATACACATATATTAGCGTCTCATTCCACTAATATTGGTGTAAGGGTATATATAACAGCGTCCTAACTCACTGTTATATATACAAATGAGTATGATCGATATAATCAATATGAATCAATGCCAGCTATAACATGAATCTAGTAGTATGTGGATGTCCACCAACTAGGTAATCAATATCTATAAATCGGTGGATCCCATCCACGTGTCACCCAATGACAACAAGTATCATGCATGTAAATATCGTAAAGCATATGCATGGAAATATGAGGATGTAATCAAATCATGGAACCTGAGTGCTTAGCATCGACACTCGAAAACATCATGAACACCTGTGCCTAGCATCGACACATAAATCCTCATGTATTTCAGGCGCCG
Source organism: Agapanthus africanus (assembly GCA_030015575.1). Classification (NCBI taxonomy): domain Eukaryota; kingdom Viridiplantae; phylum Streptophyta; class Magnoliopsida; order Asparagales; family Amaryllidaceae; genus Agapanthus; species Agapanthus africanus. The sequence goes on along the minus strand of JASDDO010000019.1, from coordinate 604,187,673 downwards.
CACACCGTGGTCGGCCCTCATATCCATCTCATGACTCCAGTCGGTATCCCCCAGATAACCGACGGGTCCTAAATACTATCACCGGTAGGTAGTACTCCCCTGCCGGGCTCACCGTCTAGCATATACGAGTCTTCTTGCCCCGGATTACCTCACTAGGTCCACCATGTACCCGCAATCGGTGCCTACCGCTCCTCGAATCGGGTATACCCACACAAGCTCTCTCGAACCGAGAAAACTCATGGTGGACGCACTGAAATATCATATCAAGGGTGACCGGATTTTTAAAACAATTACATATTTTCTTTGAAATATCCACGGTCCCCAAATCCAGAAATATCATGGAAACAACACATCTCAATGCGTATAATCAAAACATGATGTATGCGGCATGTAAGGAAAGGTAAGCATATCAGTAAGTTATGCAACATGGAATAGTAATATGCACATGTCGAGGGAAACCGCTCTTTTAAAATGAATCAATTTTAAAGAATATCTTGCGGTTCCTAAATCTCTACTCGAGCCAGAATCATCTATGTTTGTGTACAGGTATAAATGTACAATATGCCATGCAAGAATCACATCATGAATGCAACAGTACTACAGTGTAGTGACATGGCAATTATTGATGATGAAGTGTGTGAGCCGGCAAACAGTGTACGTGGAACATACGCATCATCGATAATGGTGCTGGTGTCCTGACAGCATGATGGTAATATCTCAATAAACATGAGTAATGCGAAGCAAATAATATGAATATGCGGAATCAAATAATCAACGCAATAGTGAAGAGTCTACATCCATATGTAAGTGTCATGCAGTTTTACCTTTTTGAAATAAGACGAATCGGGGTTTTTAGTAAAATAAGGGCTACAGTGTTTTTAAGAAAAGATGCCCCCTTTGAAATTATCCGTAGAATCCCTTTTTGCCTATCTTTAAGATACTCCTGATTCGTTAGTTTTGAAATAGGTATGTCTCGGGTCTAGTCTAACATCTACTATACTAACTACTGATCTAACTATCAAGTCAATCGGGAGGGGTAAGGAAACCACCTAAGTCTGAGTCGATATATATATAAATATAAAGATAGTAGTCGGTGATCCCGCCTCAATAGTATCGCATACGATACCGTAAATCATCGGACACCCTCAAGTCATGAGTGCGGATCAATCATCAATATAAAGCTCGTACGGTAAATCGTCGTACGGCATCCCAATAGCTGGGTGTGGCTCAATATCACAATCATCACATCAATTATCTGGTATACTTATCATCATATCACAAAATCTGGGGTACTGATCTAAGTCTAGTACGAATCGATACCATCTACATAAGTAAGAATGCGTATGCAAAAGACACGCCCAAAGGCCCTCTAAAAATCATATATCATATCCCAAATATGAATCACATCACATCACCGATATCATGGCACCATGCCCAAACTCATCGACTCACATCCAAAGTCCTCCAATATCCTCGTCATCACAGTATGAACATAGCAAATAAGCACGTGTGTGCGTGTGGGTGCAAACTATCCTAGGGTTCCCGACTAGGAACTACACTAGTTACTTTTAACCCTAATCAATGCATAGTACACCTACCACATCCTAAACAACCAAGTCACACATAATCTATCATATATAAGTACAGTATATATGGTATACTAGACATCGGACTGCGAGGGTGCTATACGCCATCCACCCGACTTCTCCCCGTAGATATAAATCTACTCACCTTCTTATGTGTGCCGGTGCCGATGTCGCCATTTGCATCTCCAACGCTTCGACGCTGTAAGGTTAGCCTAGCACCTCATGAAGGGTTTGGAAGCATCACATGAACCAAAGGTTGAATTTTTAGGGTGCTAAGTTAACGAACATAGAATCGTTCCTAGAAAATTAGGGTTTCTAAAACTTTTGCATATCAACATAAGCAAGAAAAGCTAGGGTTTTGAGAGTACAACCTTTGTAGCTACCTACGCTAGACTCCTCGGCTACTTGGGGTTTGGAAACGGGTCCGCTTGAACTCGTCTAGGTCACCGATGATCCACCCGGAGTCCGCTATGTCCAAGCTTGCAACTTCACCCGATCAAGAGAATGAAATGAAGCTAACACTCCAAACAAGTGGGCTAGACTTGTGTAGAATGGTGTTGTGGTTCTCTTTATCACTTCAAAATCCTTTCTTGATGAGTATATTGCTCACTACAAAAATCTAGAGAGCAAGTGAAGAAGGAGGAAGAAGATGATGGCTATTTGAGAAGAAGATAAAAATAACTCATGAAAGAAAAAATAGAAAATATATCAATATATATTTTTTATCTCTCATCTCAAACCATGGTTGAATCATTATTGAACTTGAGTTAAAACCCAAAAGGAAAAGTAATCCATGGTTAAATGGTGGGTGAGCATGGTTAGGTCAAGAAGAGTGTAGAAAGCTTCCATGAATTATCCTTTCCTTTTCTTTTGTTTGAAATCAAATTCAATAATAATTTATATAAATAAAACCATGGTGTGAGTCTTATATTGCCTCCATTTTCCTTGTATAAGCAACCATGATAGATGATGTATGTATGTATGTATGTATGTATGTATGTATATGTAGGGTTCCTAGGCACTCCCAAGAGGTCTCACAAGGCATCAACCATGCCAATTTCAAAATTTTACGGTGCCTACAAACCCTAAACTACGGATCGTCGGCTAGATGTCTAGGCGAAAAACTAACTAGTTAACACTTAACTAAAAGTTTAACGGAAATACAACCTTTGTAGATCCGGTGCTCCACCTCCATAGCTCCGCAACGAGGTCCTCTCCGCTGTCCAAATCAAATCCGGGCTCTAGAGTCGGCTTCGTCGGAGAAAAAGCGAGCTAGGTCGTCGATGTCCATGCCGAAGATGATCTACGTCGAGGCATCGCTAAATCAAGCTCCACCTTCACCAAGCCCTAAAACTTGTGAAGGAAACACACTCTACTACTTGGCAAGAGGTGGAGGATGAAGAAATAGGAAGTGGGTAGACTTTAGTTTTGGATTTCTCACTCATTTCCATCACTTGCCATTGATGGGGCAAGCTTTCTTCACTTGAAGTAATGGAAGAACAAGAAGATGATATATGATAAGTTAATTCAAAATCAATAGAAAAACAATACTTATCATAATATTAACTCTAGTCAAGTGTAGAGAATGAATCATGGTTAGTGGGAATGGTTAGGGTTAAGAATGAGATAAGAATGGTTGACTTGATCAAGGCTTCATGAATCTTCAACTAAAGAACAAAATTAGCCACCATTCTTTTCTCTTTTCTTTTATTCATTTATCAAAAATAAAAGGATAATTAAATAAGATAAATGAATAACAAATAATAAACCCTAACCATTTCATTAACCAAGGTTTAATACTTTACACTTAACCAAAAAAAGCATGTATCATCAAACATGATACAAGCAAGTGCACAAAATCATATCGCATATGCAATGCGCACACCCGAGTGAGAAAATCCATTTTAAAGTGAACCGATACTAGTTAATGCAAAGTAATATATCAAATATACAATTATGCATTAAATCATTAAATCAACACTTGATTCAATGACCCGGTCATGTCGCACACAACCGACTAGTATATAATGTATCGGCTTATCAAATCAACCTTTGATTCGATAACTAGGGTATATCGCATATAACCTAATCGATACATTCATCGCGAGAATGGAATACGGTATCACATACACGCATTATTCTCGGTCCCGCACATATCTCATATGCGCTCCTATTTCGTTTCGCTTGAGCCAGGAAACCTCTGTGTAGGACTCTAAAGACTCGTCAATACGCCGGCAGCAGGTGATGATCATATCAAACACCCACAAGCCGCAAGCGGTCTGCTAAACGTAACGGCCACCCGGGTATTGAGCGATCTGAAGATCGACGAGCAAGCCCGCTCACACTCCAGTGAATCCGACCAGTAACACTACCGTACAGTCCGGTCTGATCGTCTGATATGTCGCATATCTCGCCTAGGGGTGGTAAACGTCAGAACCCAATAGCTCAATAAGTCGTGTCGATATGAGGTCTATAACTGTTCGAGAAACTACTGGTAACACTTACCAGTAAATCTCAGCAACCCTGGCCAGGGATTTCGTGTTATAGCCAATCGAACACAGCGCAACATCAACTCCCTATACCGGGAGAGACGAATCCCCTCCTATCGCTCATTGTCTCCATGTGACTCGGGACTGTACCCAAAAACCACCGTTTTGCACGCCCTCTTGGACGTGGTAAGATGGAAATCAAAGCACAGTGGGAACCACACAAGACTCTATGACGATCTCGGGTCAACAGACTACTCTGTACCAGTGTCACCAGAGAACTGCCATCTGACGTGAGGTATAATACCATCTGGGAGTTCTCGGCGAGTCCGTCCAGTGTACCCAGTCTCTACTGAGCACCCGTATATCATCTCTGATGTCAAACACCAATGGATATGGGATCATCAATTGCCCATCTGTATGGGTCGAGAAGGTATACGCTAGTCTACTCTGGTATATCGATGCCCCGTCTCGATACACCCACGACTAGGGACTTTGAAGGATATACTTATAGACTACCATGTCCCCACTAGTATGATCCGCATCATAGTCCAGGTAGTCAAGCACACATCCTAAGGGCTTTACCAACATGTAAAAGAGAGACAAACAGTATACACGTTAAGGTAAAGATCAACCAGATAGCATACTATCATGTCGAGCAAGAAAGTCCTCCCTATATATGTCCCAGCATCCACTACAATATACATCCTATGTACAGTAATGGCCTCTAGGGCATACATATAACTAACAATCTCCCACTTGCACTAGGGCCATCTGATAGCAGTGGTTGTAGTATCTCATACTCAACCATCCCATAAAAGTCTCTCTCTGGGAACAGGCCTTTGTGAGTGGATCCGCTGTGTTGTCCTCTGAGTCTACTCTCCTAACCTCGATCACCCTGGAGATCAACTATCTCCATGATCAGGTGACACTGCCTTAGAATATGTCTGGATCACTGATGGGACCGGCGTTCCTTGGCATAAGCCACAACTCCATTGTCACACAATGGTAGGAACGTAGTTCATCTCATGAACCAATATACACCCAAACAGCCTCTTTGGTAGCATCTTAAGTAGCGATGTATCCAACCTTTATCATCTAGTATGCCACGGTATCTAGCTTGGAACTCTTCCAACATACCATCCCTTCACTGAGGGTAAAGACAATGCCTGCGACTGACATTCAGTCGTCTTTATCACCCTGGAACCCTTCCAGTGATTCTCCCCAGGATCGGTTGATACCATCTCACTATGACTAGTGAGAATCCTAACATCCATTTAGATCTATCTCATAGGTCCAAAACCCAGGATTTAGTAGGTATCACTTTGATCCTATATGGAGAATCTTTGTGATAATCGGAGATTGATCGAGCGTAGAATAGGAAACTCCTTTCTTATCAAGAGTATGTCATCCACGTACTGTACGAAGATCGTCACCATACTCCCTACTACCTTTTTGTATATACAAGGTTCATCTACCATTTTGATGATGTCAAACTCTTTGACCGCTTCATCAAAACAGATGTTCCAACTCCGCGATACCTGCTTTATCCTATAAAGCATCTTGCACACGTTTCCGCTGCTCCCACTGTCTACGAAGCCCTCTGGCTATGTACTTATAGACGCTCTCTTCTAAATCATCATTTATAAAAGCAGTCAAGACACCCAACCACCAGATATCGCAGTCATGGTATGTAGCCGTGGCAAGTAGGATCTGGATGGACTTAAGCATAGTTACTTGAAAAGGTTTCATCACTATGCACACCTGGTCAATGATGCAAACTTTTAACAAATCTAGCTTTGAAAGTCTCAACTTTTCCATGTACACCAAGTAATCTTCTCAAGATATACTTGCTCCTGATGGGGATTTAACCCTTCAGATATAGCAGCTAAAGTCCATACTTTGCTGGTGTATAAGGATTCCATCTCAGATCACTAAGCATCCAGCCATTCTTACAGAGTCTTACTCCTGATGGCCAGCTCGAAACTAGTTGGGTCATCATCTCATGATGCAATCCTCGCTCCCACTGTCATGGAGAAACCGAAGTATCTCTCAGGTGGGTGAGGAACCCTACTAGATCGGCGGAGAGGCTGAGGTTCGTTGGAATCTACTGAATCCTTTGGCTCTATCAAATCATCTGCTGCAGTTTGTATAGCTGGAACATTTCCAGTTCTACATAACAGACCTTGCCTCGAGCTTGTCCGGATTTTGCTTTTAGACAAAGGCTGGACAACCCCAAATCTTAACTAACTTAAGAAATGGGCTCTTCCCTTTCCATATCTCATATGGAGTGGTAGGCAACTGATTTGATTTGAACCCTATTCAATAGGTATGCAGCTTCTCAAGTGCATAACTCCCAAAAAGGAAATAGGTAACTCAGTAGTACTCATCATAGAGCACACCATATCATATAGGGTGTATCTGCTCCGCCCCAATATACCATCGTGCTATGGTGCATTCGGAGGAGTAATGCTGAGAGAGAATCTCATTCTCCTTTAGAATAGTCCAGGATTTCCGTGCACAAGTATTCTCCTCCCTGATCTCATCATAGGACATAATACTTATACCCGTATATCTGGTTCTCTACTTCTAACTTATATTCTGTGAATATCTCAAAAGGTTCGGACTTGTGTTTCAACAGGAACATAGGTCTGAAACTCGAAAGATTATCAGAGAACGTAATGAAGTATAAAGAACCAGTCCTGGCATGTGTAGACAGGGGACCTACATACATCAACATGTATCATCCTAAGAGTTCACTAACTCTTTCTCTGTTTCCAATAAACAGAGCTGTGGTCATCTTATCTTTGTGACATGACTGGCAAGTTTCACAAGATGTAGATTCAAACTGATTTAAATATACATCTAAATGTAACTTCAGCTAGTCGGGTCACATTGATCTGACCTAGTCTACAATACCTCAAGAAGAATCCGTTCATTTCTGAACTCTTCCTCTTGTGTGTGTTCCGTATACTAAGAACTGTAGTTTGATTTAGAACATTAATGCTTTTAGATAACGTGCCTGAACCGATCAACTTTTGATATAGGAAATGTTCAAAACATTATCCAACTATACAAAATTTTATCATTTCTTTACTAATAAAGAGATAGATATGATTTTTTATATCAGGTTCGGTATCTAATAACATTCGTTCAGAATCAATGTACTGTAATACAGGGTGACAGTGACCAACAGACTTGGCTGCAACATTTGCCCCGTTTTCTGCCTCATGAAACTTATCACCCGTTCTCAGTTCTCTACCTTTTTGTAGCCCTATGTAACAGATTACATATCTGGGATCCTGATCCGGTATCATATACCTAGGATGCAGAGGATATTGAGAAACAGTTCTGTATAATGAACACACCCGAAGGTGATGCATCAGCATGCACTCTCTTCGTTTGGGCGGCACGGGAATTCTGGTAATCCCCAATTTCCTGCTCTGTCTTATAACAATTATAAGTTGGAGCGGGACCAACGTTCCCCAGCTCAGTATAACAAGCGGGTTCGGTCAATAATCCGTTTTATTATCTTGATTAAGGCGTGATATGGTCGCTACCTGGAGAGAGAGAGAAGAAAACACTCAGCGTGCGCTCTTACAAGAATAGATTGGTTATTATTTTATCTAATCAGGATGGCTCCCACTGCTTTTTATCAAATCTTCCTTCAAACCCTAAAAGGAAAGACTAGCCGGGATTAATTACACACTACAAGCTCGCCAATCTTTCAGCCAGGCCAGTGTCGGTACTTTGAGGGAGGTCCCCCGTGCTTTCGCACGAACCTAATTAATGTAAACCTCGTTTTCCCAGAGGCGTAACCTCGTTAACACCTTTCTAGACACCTACTTGATCGGCTAATTGTAATGTATAAAACTCTCCCAGGAGTAACTCTTACTCGCAGCGGGTATCGGGATCCAACTATCTCATAGAAGGTATGCAATCTCATTGCAAATTTCAACACTTGAAATTCCCGATAATATTTTGCCCCTAGCAGCTATATGACCTTAACATAGTCAACAAATCATAAGTGCTAGTCAAGTTCAACCCGTCATTTCCCGATTGAATTAAACCCACCCGCACGACCCTTGACGCAGGCCAACAAAGTCGCACGACTACCCTAATCCAATCACATCATATGCTTATGCAGATAAGCACCAGTTAGCTACCGCACACTACGCCTTGACGCAGGCCAACAAACGTAGCACGAATACTAACTACTACTTATCTGAAATGACGGAGGGCTACGACAGGTTTTTCTGAAAACCTATTGCGTAATGAACTTGATATCGTTGTAGGATCGAATGATTTTAAGATGGAGTGTTTTTGAGGCTTTTCTAGCTTTGCTAAAGGAGTCACTCCCGGTGAAGGGATCGTCGGTCCTTTCCTCGTCGAATGAGGTGCGGGATATATCATATATATCACTGTGCAAAGCAAAAACACTTAAAAGCAATCAAAAGACAAACCGAGTGTGTAGCATCTGCCAGTTATTGCTAAAGGAGTCACTCCCGGTGAAGGGATCTCGGTCCTTTCCTCATCGAATAAGGTGCAAGATATATCTCATATACCACTGTGCAAAGCATGAACTGTAGCTACCTGTTTTATTTTGAAATTCGATTCTACAACATCTTAGGTTTCTTTTATTTCATTAATCACATTAATGAAGTCCCATCATTTAAGTACCTAATCATCACATATAAATACGACGTACACTTATGCCATCCGCATTCGCCTCGATGTCCCCTCGTGCACCGTTAGGTTAGGTAACTAACGGCAGAGCGGGGCAGGGCTAGCGCGGGTGTAAAACATAAGTAACGCCTATATAATATATCATATATACTATATACTGTATCTATCACAGAACATCACATGATCGCATCACAGATATCGCAGCAGAAGAAACATATGAAACATTGGATATACTAGGACGTCCGTGTTTTCAATACGAGCCAGTATAAAACACGGATTCCACGGTCGTGATGAATAGCCAAACCCACACCCCTAGACCCCTACGAGAGCGGCAAGCAACCCTACCAATTCTAGAGTTAGGAGACCCGGACTCGACTCCTCGAGTTGGTCTCCCACTGGACTCCAGAACCCGGTTACTTGTGCCCTCCTCCTTGGGTCTATCCTAGTGCGGAAAAGTAAATAATATACAAACGGTGACAACTTCCGCAACCTGGAAGAGCCCCAATAAAAGAATATTACATATAAGTTTTTACATGAATGAAAATGAAAAACACTCATCTCACATAAAAACCCCCGGCTATTCAAACACGACGATCCAATATAACATATCCAGCAACACATAACATCACATGTCATCAACGTAAGTAAATATGCGCATCCCAATTGTCGTTGACATATAGCAACGAAACCGGCGATATCACATATTACACTTACGGTCACAGAAAAGAAAGTGTAAAACTACAACAGTTGGAATCCGCAATCTGCATAGACATCGCATGCCTAATCAAATGAATACCTTAGACATCACATGCCTAACAATTATAAACCCCGCATTTTAGTCTCATTATCGAAAACACTTTTCAATATCGAGTCGGGCAATTCAACAAGATTCCCGACAGTCTGATCGAATACTCGTCGCAAACTTTAGTAGGCGGCCGCACCCCCAATACCGTCGACGAAGTGCACCAAGGCGGAACACCGCTACCGCGAGCACCCGAACGGATGCTTTCGGCGACGGGGTTCTCCTACAGTCACTTGGTCGGGGCTATGGAGTGAGGCTGTCTATTAAGTTTACCCGGCGAGTATCCGCGTACGCTACGTGATTGCGACGGACTTTTGATCACATCAAAATTCCGTGGCAACCGATCAAGTGAGACTAAATTGCTATGTTTATAACATTCATTCAGTTATCTCATAACTTCTTGTGAATTCCAATTATTGTATCCCATTCCAGATAATTAGAAAATGTTAAACTTTCCGATTGAACATTCGAACACCCAAGTTTTCCCGATACAGATCAAGACATGAAATAAGTCTAACAACATTCAGTTCGTGCCTCAGTACCGACGGTCCAGCCGTAGAAGGGTCAAGCCAACGCCTCACATGTGGCACGCCGTACTGCCCCAAACCCGAAGGTTCAAAGGGTAGTTCAAGACGGTCACATAATCGAGTTAAGGTTTGTTGTCTTCTAGAGGGACCATCGTGTTACTTTCACTACTTAGAACGTGATTAAACTACAGAAATATCCAACACTTGGAAATTTCCCGACAGGGGAAAAATTGGGTATTTATATCCGGTCGAACTTTTTAACATATTCAAAAAATTATCCGGAACGACACATAGACAAAGTTTGACAATCCGATCGAATGTATGAACTCCTAATACAACCCAAAATACTCAACTCTTGATTTCAGATTAAAAATTCCCAGGAAAACCAGCACTGAAAAATAGGAGTTACTGTGCAAAATTCAATGGCAGATAAGACAAAAGTGCGGCGGAAGGGCCGCATTAGCACGCTAATACCGCGGTTCCGCCGCACTTTAGAAAGATCATTAGATAATTTTTGCATCGTAATTCTTAGATTTACCTGCTTGTTTTTCTGCATATTTTTAATTTGCAAAAATCCACATTTCAAAAAAAAGTCCAGAGAGCATTTCAAAGTCGGGGTTTCGGGTCGATCGGACTTCTAACTCCGTCTACGCATCGCCTAAGGCTCTAGCTAGGCTCTGATACCACTGTAGGGTTCCTAGGCACTCCCAAGAGGTCTCACAAGGCATCAACCATGCCAATTTCAAAATTTTACGGTGCCTACAAACCCTAAACTACGGATCGTCGGCTAGATGTCTAGGCGAAAAACTAACTAGTTAACACTTAACTAAAAGTTTAACGGAAATACAACCTTTGTAGATCCGGTGCTCCACCTCCATAGCTCCGCAACGAGGTCCTCTCCGCTGTCCAAATCAAATCCGGGCTCTAGAGTCGGCTTCGTCGGAGAAAAAGCGAGCTAGGTCGTCGATGTCCATGCCGAAGATGATCTACGTCGAGGCATCGCTAAATCAAGCTCCACCTTCACCAAGCCCTAAAACTTGTGAAGGAAACACACTCTACTACTTGGCAAGAGGTAGAGGATGAAGAAATAGGAAGTGGGTAGACTTTAGTTTTGGATTTCTCACTCATTTCCATCACTTGCCATTGATGGGGCAAGCTTTCTTCACTTGAAGAAATGGAAGAACAAAAAGATGATATATGATAAGTTAATGCAAAATCAATAGAAAAACAATACTTATCATAATATTAACTCTAGTCAAGTGTAGAGAATGAATCATGGTTAGTGGGAATGGTTAGGGTTAAGAATGAGATAAGAATGGTTGACTTGATCAAGGCTTCATGAATCTTCAACTAAAGAACAAAATTAGCCACCATTCTTTTCTCTTTTCTTTTATTCATTTATCAAAAATAAAAGGATAATTAAATAAGATAAATGAATAACAAATAATAAACCCTAACCATTTCATTAACCAAGGTTTAATACTTTACACTTAACCAAAAAAAGCATGTATCATCAAACATGATACAAGCAAGTGCACAAAATCATATCGCATATGCAATGCGCACACCCGAGTGAGAAAATCCATTTTAAAGTGAACCGATACTAGTTAATGCAAAGTAATATATCAAATATACAATTATGCATTAAATCATTAAATCAACACTTGATTCAATGACCCGGTCATGTCGCACACAACCGACTAGTATATAATGTATCGGCTTATCAAATCAACCTTTGATTCGATAACTAGGGTATATCGCATATAACCTAATCGATACATTCATCGCGAGAATGGAATACGGTATCACATACACGCATTATTCTCGGTCCCGCACATATCTCATATGCGCTCCTATTTCGTTTCGCTTGAGCCAGGAAACCTCTGTGTAGGACTCTAAAGACTCGTCAATACGCCGGCAGCAGGTGATGATCATATCAAACACCCACAAGCCGCAAGCGGTCTGCTAAACGTAACGGCCACCCGGGTATTGAGCGATCTGAAGATCGACGAGCAAGCCCGCTCACACTCCAGTGAATCCGACCAGTAACACTACCGTACAGTCCGGTCTGATCGTCTGATATGTCGCATATCTAGCCTAGGGGTGGTAAACGTCAGACCCCAATAGCTCAATAAGTCGTGTCGATATGAGGTCTATAACTGTTCGAGAAACTACTGGTAACACTTACCAGTAAATCTCAGCAACCCTGGCCAGGGATTTCGTGTTATAGCCAATCGAACACAGCGCAACATCAACTCCCTATACCGGGAGAGACGAATCCCCTCCTATCGCTTATTGTCTCCATGTGACTCGGGACTGTACCCAAAAACCACAGTTTTGCACGCCCTCTTGGACGTGGTAAGATGGAAATCAAAGCACAGTGGGAACCACACAAGACTCTATGACGATCTCGGGTCAACAGACTACTCTGTACCAGTGTCACCAGAGAACTGCCATCTGACGTGAGGTATAATACCATCTGGGAGTTCTCGGCGAGTCCGTCCAGTGTACCCAGTCTCTACTGAGCACCCGTATATCATCTCTGATGTCAAACACCAATGGATATGGGATCATCCATTGCCCATCTGTATGGGTCGAGAAGGTATACGCTAGTCTACTCTGGTATATCGATGCCCCGTCTCGATACACCCACGACTAGGGACTTTGAAGGATGTACTTATAGACTACCATGTCCCCACTAGTATGATCCGCATCATAGTCCAGGTAGTCAAGCACACATCCTAAGGGCTTTACCAACATGTAACAGAGAGACAAACAGTATACACGTTAAGGTAAAGATCAACCAGATAGCATACTATCATGTCGAGCAAGAAAGTCCTCCCTATATATGTCCCAGCATCCACTACAATATACATCCTATGTACAGTAATGGCCTCTAGGGCATACATATAACTAACAGTATACACATCCATATATGCATGAAACTAGAAAGAAAGTAAAACACACATGCATGCATACATCCATCCAACACAAGAAAGGATTTCTGGTGAGAAACTAATGGTTAAATGATAAATCAACACTTGATTTATCAATCTGGCCATATCACATACGACCCCACCAAAAGCAAGCCGGCCGATCAATATACGGCATCCCATACGCGCATTTTAATCGGGTCCATGCGCATATCGCATTTGCGTACCACAACATTTCTCCTGGACTAGGTAACTCCTTTGTGGGACTCTAAGACTCGTCAATACGCCGGCAGTGGGTGATGATCATATCAAGCACCCCCAAACCGCAAGCGGTCAGCTGAACATAACGGCCACCCGGGTATTGAGCGATCAAAAGAAAACAAGCGAACCTGCTACAACTCCCGTCGAGCCAACCGGCAACACTACCGTGCAGTCCGGTCTCTTCGTCTGATATGTCGCATATCAAGTCTAAGGGTGGTAAACGTCAGACCCCATTAACCGATAAGTCATGCCGATGTGAGGCTCATAACGGGTCGAGAAACTACTGGTAACACTTACCAGTAAATCTTTAGTCAGCCCTGGCCAGGGACTTCCCTGTTACGGCCAATCGAGCACAGTGCAACATCAACCCCAAATACCGGGAGAGACGAAACCCCTCCTATCGCTCATTGCCTCCATGTGACTCGGGACTGTACCCAAAAACCACCATTTTGCACGCCCTCATGGACGTGGTAAGGTAGAAATCAAAGCACAGTGGGAATCACACAAGACTCTATGACGATCTCGGGTCTACAGACTAACCTGCACAAGTGTCACCTGAGAACTGCCATCTGACGTGAGGTATAATACCATCTGGGAGTTCTCGGCGAGTCTGTCCAGTGTACCCAGTTTCTACTGAGCACCCGTATACCATCTCTGATGTCGAACACCAATGGATATGGGATCATCCATCGCCCATCTCATGGGTCGAGAAGCGTATACGCTAGTCTACACTGGTATATCGATGCCCCATCTCGATACACCTACGACTAGGGACCTTGAAGGATGTACTTATGGACTACCATGTCCTCACTAGTATGATCCGTATCATAGTCCAGGTAGTCAAGTACACATCCTAAGGGCTTTACCAACATGTAACCATAAGACAATATAAAGAGACAAGTATACATGTTAAGATAAAGAGTAACCAGATAGCATACTATCATATCGAGCAAGAAAGTCATCTCTATATATGTCCAAGCATCCAATATAATATACATCATCTGTACAATACTGGCCTCTAGGGCATACATACAACTAACAATCTCCCACTTGCACTAGGGCCAGCTGCTGTAGTATCGCATACCGAGCATCCTGAAGAGTCTCTCAAACTGTATCTGGGGAATGACCTTCGTGAGTGGATCCGCTGTGTTGTTCTTCGTTTCAACCCTCTTGACCTCGATCTCCCGGCGATCAACTATCTCCCGGATCAGGTGATACCGCCTCAGAATATGCCTGGATCGCTGATGGGACCTGGGTTCCTTGGCCAAAGCCACCGCTCCATTGTTATCGCAATACAAAGGTATTGGATGCTCAATGGATGGAACCACTCCAAGTTCAGTAATGAACTTCTTGATCCAGACAGCCTCTTTGGCAGCATCGTTGGCAGCGATGTATTCAGCGTCTATCGTCGAGTCTGCCACGGTTTCCTGCTTGGAACTTTTCCAGCTAACCGCCCTTCCGTAAAGGGTAAAGACAAATCCCGACTGCGACTTAGAGTCGTCCTTATCACTCTGGAAGCTCGAATTGGTAAAGGACTCCACTTGGAGTTCTCCGTTACCATACACCAAGAGCATCTCTTTAGTCCTTCGCAAGTACTTGAGAATGCTCTTCACAGCTGTCCAGTGACTCTCTCCAAGATCAGCTTGATACCTGCTCACTACACTTAGTGAGTATGCTACATCGGGTCTGGTACATAGCATCGCGTACATGATAGAGCCTACAGCCGAAGCATAGGGTATCCCTTGCATGCGAGCTCTCTCCAAATCAGTCTTGGGAGACATCTCTTTGGAGAGAGTGACTCCAGAGATCGTGGGTAAGTTCCCACGCTTGGATTCTTCCATTCTAAACCTCTTTAGTATGGTGTCAATGTACCTGCATTGGGACAATCCCAATATCCGTTTGGATCTATCTCTATAGATCCTAATTCCCAATATGCAGGAGGCATCACCAAGATCTTTCATTGAGAATCTTTGTGATAAGAAGAGCTTAACCGATTGCAGCATAGGAATGTCATTTCCTATCAAGAGTATGTCGTCCACGTATAATACGAGGAAGACAACCTTACTATTTTCTACCATCTTGTAAATACAAGGTTCATCTACGTTTTTGACGAAATCAAACTCTTTGATAACGACGTCAAAGCAGATGTTCCAACTCCGCGATGCTTGCTTTAATCCATAAATGGATATAAGCAGCTTGCACACCTTCCCGCTGCTCCCACTATCTACGAAGCTCTCTGGCTGAGTCATGTACACGCACTCTTCTAAATCACCATTTAGAAAGGCGGTCTTAACATCCATTTGCCAGATTTCGTAATCATGATATGCAGCGATGGCAAGCACGATCCGGATGGATTTAAACATAGCCATTGGAGAAAAGGTCTCGTCATAGTCCACACCTGGTCTTTGACGAAAACCCTTTGCTACAAGTCTAGCTTTGAAAGTCTCCACTTTCCCATCTACCCTAAGTTTTTTCTTGAAGATCCACTTGCTCCCAATGGGTTTTACCCCTTCAGGAGCAACTTCCAAAGTCCATACTTTGTTGGTGTACATGGATTCCATCTCGGACCGCATTGCATCCAGCCATTTCACTGAGTCCCCACTCGTGATGGCCTGCTCGAAGCTAGTTGGGTCATCATCCTCCATGATGCAATCCTCGCTCCCACCATCCATGAGAAAACCGTAGTATCTCTCAGGTTGGCGAGGAACCCTACTAGATCGTCGGAGTGGCTGGGGTTCATTGGGAACTGCTGAATCCTCTGGTTCCACTAAATCGTCTGTTGTGGTTTGTTCAGCTGGAACCTCTTCCAGTTCTACCTCAGGGCTACTAATCTCTTTTGCAAGAAATTCCTTTTCTAAAAAGGTGGCATGTTAAGCAACAAATACTCTTTGTTCCTCACTGTGGTAGAAGATATACCCTCGCGAATGCTTGGGATATCCAACAAATTTACACAAAACAGACCTTGCCTCGAGTTTGTCCGGTTTTTGTCTTTTGACATAGGCCGGGAAACCCCATATCTTTATAAAATTAAGATATGGTCTCTTCCCCTCCCATATCTCATATGGGGTGGTAGGCACAGATTTGGTAGGAACCCTATTCAGTAGGTATGCTGCTGTTTCCAGTGCATATCCCCAGAAGGAAATAGGTAACTCAGCTACACGCATCATAGAGCGCACCATATGTAATAGGGTGTGGTTCCTCCGTTCTGATACACCGTTGTGCTGTGGTGTATATGGAGGAG
The DNA here is from genome assembly GCA_030015575.1 of Agapanthus africanus. Taxonomy (NCBI): domain Eukaryota; kingdom Viridiplantae; phylum Streptophyta; class Magnoliopsida; order Asparagales; family Amaryllidaceae; genus Agapanthus; species Agapanthus africanus. The sequence continues at coordinate 604,171,151 of JASDDO010000019.1, read as the reverse complement.
TCAGCTGAGAGAGAATCCCATTCTTTTTTAGGAAGTCCAGGAATTCAATGCTCAAGTATTCACTCCTCGATCAGATCGTAGGATTTTAATACTTTTTCCGATTTGGTTCTCGACTTCTTGTTTATATTCTCTAAATTTCTCAAAAGCTTCTGATTTGTGTTTCATCAGGAACACATAACCGAACCTAGAGAGATTGTCAGTGAAAGTAATGAAGTACGAAGAACTATCCCTGGCATGTGTAGACATGGGACCGCATACATCACTATGTATCAGTCCCAAGAGTTCGGTAACTCTTTCTCCGTGTCCCGTAAACGGAGTATTGGTCATCTTGCCTTTGAGACATGACTGGCAAGTGCCATAAGATGAAAATTCAAACGGATTCAAATATCCATCCTTATGCAACTTAGCTAGTCGTGTCGCATTGATGTGACCCAGTCTACAATGCCACAAGAAGGATTCGTTTAGTTCTGAACTTTTCCTCTTGTGTGTGTTTATTATGCTTAGAACTGTTGATTGATTTAGAACATAAATGCCATTGCATAACGTGCCTGATCCAACCAACTTTTGGTTACGGAAAATGTTCATAACATTATCCTGTAATACAAAATTATATCCCTCTTTGCTCAACAAAGAAACCGATATAATGTTGCATATCAGGTTCGGCATGTAATAGCATTCGTTCAGAATCAATGTATTACCAGTTGGTAATGCAAGGTGATATTCCCCGACAGTCTTAGCTGCAACAATTGCACCATTTCCAACTCTTATGTCTTTATCACCTTCTCCAAGTTCTCTACCTTTCCTAAGCCCATATAACTGATTACATATATGGGATCCTGACCCGGTATCTAATACCCAGGACGTAGGGCAAATGGAGAAACAGTTCTCTGTAACGAACACACCCGAAGAAAATGCATCAACATGTACTTTCTTCATTCGGGTGGCATGGGAATCCTAGTATTCCCCTATGTCCTGTTCAGTCCTATAACTCCTATAAAAAAGAACGGAACCAACCTTCCCCAGCACAGTATAACATGCGGGTTCGGTCAATACATCCATATTATTATCTTGATTAGGGCATGACATGGTCGCTACCTGGAGAGAGAGAGAAGAAAACACTTTAGCGTATGCTCTTGCAAGATTAGATTGGCTATTATCTTATCTAATCAGGATGGCTCCCACTGGTTTTTATCAAATCTTCCTTCAAACCCTAAAAGGAAAGACTAGCCGGGATTAATTACACCCTACAACTTCGTCGATCTTTCATCCAGGCCAGTGTTGGTACTTTGATGGAGGTTCCCCGTGCTTTTGCACGGACCTAATTAAAGTAAACCTCGTTTTCCTAGAGGCATAACCCCGTTGACACCTTTCTAGACACCTACTTGATCGGCTAATTGTCCTGTGTAAAACTCTCCCGGGAGTAACAATTACTCGCAGTGGGTATTGGGATCCAACTATCTCATAGAAGGTATGCAATCTCATTGCAAATTTCAACACTTGAAATTCCCGATAATATTTTGCCCCAAGTATCCTATGACCTTGACGGAGGTCAACAAACCACAGGGTGCAAGTCAAGTTCAACCCGTCATTTCTTGATTGAATCAAACCCAGCCGGACGGCCCTTAACGAAGGTCAACAAGGTCGTACGACTACTCTAATCCAATCTGCATCACATGTATAAGCAGATAAATACTAGTTAGCTACCGCACACAATGCCTTGACGGAGGTCAACAAACGTAGCACGAATACTAAGTAGGATTTATCTGAAATGACGGAGGGCTACGACAGGTTTTTCTGAAAACCTATTGCGTAATGAACTTGATATCGTTGTAGAATCAAGTGAAGTTTTTTGAAATGGAGTGATTTTGAGGCTTTTATTAGTTTTGCTAAAGAGGTCACTCCCGGTGAAGGGATCTCGGCTCTTTCCTCATCGAATAAGGTGCAGGATATATCATATATATCACTGTGCAAAGCAAAACTCCAAAAGCAATCAAAAGCAAACCGAGTGTTGTAGCATCTGCCAGTTTTGTTAAAGAGGTCACTCCCGGTGAAGGGATCTCGGCTCTTTCCCCATCGAATAAGGTGCAGGGTATATCATATATACCATTATGCAAAGCAAAACTGTAGCTATCCTTTTATTTTAAAATTTGATTCTACAACATCTTTTAGGTTTCTTTTCTTTCATTAATCACATTAATGAAGTCCCATCATTTAACTCACCTAAACATCACAGATATATACGACGTACACTTATGCCATCCGCATTCGCCTCGATGTCCCCTCGTGCACCGTTAGGTTAGGTAACTAACGACAGAGCAGGGCAGGGCTAGTGCGGGTGTAAAACATAAGTAACGTCTATATAATATATCATATATACTATATACTGTATCCATCAGAACATATCAAATGATCACATCACAGATATCGCAGCAGAAACATAGATATAATGTGGGATATACTAGGACGTCCGTATTTAGTATCTAGCCAACAATAGAAAATACGGATTCCACAGTCGCGACGAATAGCCAAGCCCACACCCTGGACCCCTACGAGAGCGGCAAGCGACCCTACCAATTCTGGAGTTTAGGAGACCCGGTCTCGACTCCTCGAGATGGCCTCCGACTAAACCCCAGAACCCGGTCACCTGTGCTCCCCTCCTTGGGTCCTTCTTAATGCGGAAAAGTAAATAATATACAACACTGGTGGCAGCGACCTCAACCCGGAAGTGCCCCAAATAAAAGAATATTACATTACATTTGAATTTACATGAATGAAAATATAAAACTCTCATCTCACATAAAAACCCCCGGCTATTCAATCACGACAATCCTGCACATCATATCTCAGCAACACATAATATCTCATATTATCAACGTAAGTAAGTATGCGTAACCCAATTGTCGTTGACGTATAGTAACGAAACCGGCGATATCGACATACTACACTTACGGTCACAGAAAAGAAAGTGTAAAACTGCAATATCTGGAATCCACATTCTCTTTAGACATCGTAAATGCGAAATATCACATACTTCGTATTTCATGTCCAACTATATGAATTCCACATATTGCATCTCATTCCAGATAATTAGACAGTATAAAAATTTTCGAACGAACGATCAAATACCCAAGATTCCCTAAAGCTCAACACTTGAGCGGAGTTCAAAAACCCGGAGTGTGACACAGTGGTAGCGGTCCAGCAGTAGAAGGGTCAAGCCAACGCCTCACATGTGGCATGCCGTACTGCCCCAAACCCTAAGGTTCAAAAGGCAGTTCAAGACGGTCACATAATAGAGTTAAGGTTTGTTGTCTTCTAGAGGGTCCACCACAAACAAACTTGCACGTATTTCCGAAAGCTTTTAAACCCCGTGAAAAGTGAGCAAATGATACTCGTTCAAACACTTCAATACTTTCTAATTTATCCGGAAAAGCCACGAAATGAAAATTTCGATCGAATCGACTAGTCCAAAACCATCTTCAGAATTTACAGAACTAAATTCAGATTAAAAATACTCCAAAACAATATACAAGCAGAATAATGAGTTACTGTACAAAAATGATGCCATAGGGCAACAGAACAGCCACGGAACCGCGGCCTAAGCACGCTATTGCCGCGGTTCCGCGGTGGAATAAAGATATCATGGCCTCGTTTTTTACAGTAACTCTTATACATACCTGCTGGATTTTTTGCATATTTTTAATTCTGAAAATAACCAGATTTTAAAAAATGTCCAGAGAGCAATCAAAGTCCGTATTTTCCGGTTCGATCGGAGTTTTAACTTCGTTAAAGTGTCGCCTAATGTTCTAGGTCGGCTCTGATACCATGTAAGGTTAGCCTAGCACCTCATGAAAGGTTTGGATGTTGGAGATAGTGCCCTCAGAGTCAATTATTAGGTCACAGGTACGTGATTGTAATGATTGAGGGAGGACCTATCCCAGTAGGACAGTCTTGCTCGAGATGATAGTATGCTATCTGGTTTACCTTTATCATCGTGTACTGCTTTAGGTGACATGACACGTCGCTATTACACGTTGATAGAGCCCCTAGGATTCTTGCTTGACCACCAGCAGTATGAGGGCGATCATATAAGTGGGAGCTGGGGGTCTATAAGCTTATCCTTAAAAGGTCCCTAGTCGTGGGAGTTTCGAGACTGGGCATCGATACTCCATTAGTAGACTAGTGTATACAGTCGAGACCCCGACGAGGGGCGGTGGCCGGTCTCACAAGCCACTGGTGTCAGTTGGATCACCTAAGATGTATACAGGTGCTCATTGGGTTATGAGTACACCGGACAGGACTCGCCGGGAACATGCTAGTTGGTCATATACCAGACGTCAGATGGCAGTTCCCTGGTGACATGTGTGCAGATTAGTTCATCGACCTGGGGATCGTCATTTGTCTCGTGTGAGTTCCCACTGTACTTTGATTACTACCCTACCACGGCTCAAAGGAGTCGTGCAAACAGGTTTTAGTTGGGTACAGTCCCGAGCCACATGGAGGCAGTGAGCGTATCTTCAGGGGTTCGTCTCTCCCGGTATTGGGGGTGAGGTCGTGCTGTGTCTAGGAGAGCCATTACACAAAGTCCTTGGCCAAGGCAAGGAGATTTACTGGTAGGTATTCCAGTAGTATCTCAGGGTGTTCTGGGCTACACTCCGACACGACTTGTACCGCTTTTGGGGGTCTGACTTTTACCAACCCCCTAGGCCCGCCATGCGATGCTCATAGACGAACGGACCGGACTGCACGGATATTGTCACTGACAGGCTCAGTTGGGTGTCGGGGTGAGCTTCCTCATCGACGTCCCATTTGGTCAGTACCTGGTAGCCCGTCACGTATTGGCTTATACCTCTGACGTGCTAGTGGTTAAATCCATAACCAAGGTGTTGACGAGTCTTTAGAGTCCCCCACATTCAGTTACTCAGCTTTCGGGCGAAAGGTTGTAGAGGCCGTATGGAGATATGGCAAGGTCCGATCAGATACGTGCGGTATTGCACGGATCAGGATCGGACAGTTTGTACTATAGGCCGTATGGTTATATGGCAGGGTTCGATCAGATACGTGCGGTATTGCACGGATCAGGATCGAACAGATATTACTATCCGGTTTTGGTATAAGCCGGATTCTAGTATAGTACAGTGTAGATTTTGTCTCATTGCATTTGTATTTCGGTCGGAATACAAATGCGGGTGTGTATGCACAGTATCGGGGTTTTCCTGTAATTTATTACGGGACCAGTTTTCTGGAGTTGCCAGTTTGCTTTCCGTTTCGGCCAATTTCCATTGTTACGTTCATTGGCCGAAGATTGGTGGAGGAGGGCTTATTTGCATTGTTGCAAATAGGCATTTGTGGAAGGGGGTCTTTGCATTTTGTTGTATCATGATAGCACCCTCCTTTGACTTGCTTGACTTCATACTTCATGATGGCTTGACTTTGTTAGCATCATGGTTGTTGATGATTAGTTGGTAGTGTATTGGTTTTGGGAGTGATCATTGCCTCTCATCATCACTTGCTTTTTTCCATGACACTCCACCTTGCATTATTGTTCCACCCACCCCCTTGTCTTTTCTCTCTCCAATCTCACTTGGTAAAGGGGGGGCCGGCCATTCCAAATGGTGGGGATGGATTCATTTTATGGGTGGCATTTTGTTTCTCTTGCTCACTAGAAAAGCCCTCTAGTTCATTTCCAAAAGTTCCTCTCTTTTCTTCCACAAAATGGCACAACTCCAAACCCCAAAAATGAGACTCCTTCTCTACGAATTCTACAACGAATCTTGGGCACGTCGAGTAGCCGGCTTCGTGCCCGAGTTGCCTCGGCATTGAGGTGGGAGCCCGTAAACAAAGTAGGCGATGTGGTGCACTTCCGGCGACGAGGAGGAGACGGACGGAGATCCCGCGAGGAGATCGGAGTGGAGATGAAGACCGGAGGACTTGGATCGTCGGTATATCTCTTTCCCATCTTCTAGTTAGCTTAGACTAGTTAATGGTAACGATCCGGGTGATAGTGCGCGGTGGTGCCGGTTTGCTAAGTCCGCAAAATTTAAGTTATTCACCGCTTCCGCTTTCCGGCGTCGGATTGACGGCCGGGGCGCCGCCGTGCACTTACAGTGGTATCAGAGCCTCGCCATTAACTTCGTCTAGCTTCGTTTGATGTGTTTCGCGGTTCCGATCGACCAAAATTCCAAAAACTCATTTTTACCTCACATCAGTTTTCTGTTAAGAATTTTTGATGTCTAAAAATTTTTCTGGTGGTCTCAGAATGATGTTCAGAAAGTTCTAAGAACTCTGGGAAAATTCGACGCACTGATCCCTCTTCCAGAGCGCGGAACCGCGGCCTCACCCTTCTATTGGGCCGCGGATCCGCCGCAACTTAGAGAGATCAATGGGCCAAAATTTCCCAGTGGGCTTCTGGGCTAGTATTAGGGGTTTTGGAATATTAAAATTGGGCCAATTATTTCTGTGAGTGCTACAGTATTAGTTTGGGGCCCACTTGTTAATTTTTGGTCAATCGGAAAATCTTAAACACATTTTTCACAGTATTTACATTATATCTGCGACCGTGAATGTCACTCGATCGGTAAATCCTGTCTAACTGCTATAGCCCGGTTAGACGGATTTGCGAACGTGACTTTCACGTTGATGTTCTATGTATTTGCTGTGTTGTTGCGGATCGGTCGTGGGGGATAGCCTGGATGCAATGCTAGTACAGTTCTGTTGTATTATGTACATTTGATATTGCGGGGCGAGCGTCCGACATGTGGACTGCCGTCACTGCCTGTTTTTATTATTCTTTTGGGGCACGACCTGGTTGCGGTCGATGTACCCGGTGTATGTATATTTCATTTTCTGTACTAGGATTGCCCCGCGGAGGGGTGCACGGATAGCCGGGTTATGGAGGGCAACAAGCCCGCATCTCATGGCATTGAGACGGAGGGGGCTTCACTCTAGGATTGGCGGGCTATTCGCCGCACTCGTAGGGGGTACAGGTTTGACCCAGGAGGGGTGCCCAAGTTACCGGATTCCGTGAAGTGCTGGGTGGTCCATTCACGGTGCTGAAGGGGGCTGCCTCGCTTCAGGTTTTGGCGGGTGACTTGCCGCGCCCGTAGGGGTCTAGGATTTCATTGCACAGGCTATCCACACGACCAGGGGAACGTCGGGTTTCAGCGGCTCTGTGAAACCCGGGGATCCCAGATATCTGTATTGTTTCTGTGATGCTGTTCATTTTCTGTGATGTTGCATTTTATTCACGCCTTGAGCGAATATAATATATTGGTATATATATTAGTAGATGTTGTATATGTTTTGCATCCGCGCTAGTCCAGTCCCCGCTCTGTCGTTAGTTAGCTAACCTAACGGGTAATGACGGGACCCAGTGGCGAATGCGGATGGCATATACGTACATCAGTAAATTTTCGTTCTTTTTGGTGTGATCAATTGATGGGACTGCATTGATTCGGATCAATGCAAGTTAAAAACAAACCTAATCTGATGTTGTTGGAACACTTTTTCAAAAAGCTGTTATTGCAAGGACGTTTACTTTTGTTTTGCATCGTGGTATTCATTAGAATATCCTGCTCCTCAGTCGACGAGGCAAGGGCCGAGATCCCTTCACCGGGAGTGACCCCTTGGACAGAAGTTTGCGTCAGGGCATTAACTTCACTATAGCCGATCACTTTTGCTTTGCACCGAGGTATTCAGTTGGAATATCCTGCACCCCATTCTACGGGGAAAGAGCCGAGATCCCTTCACCGGGAGTGACCTCTTTAGTAAAGGTTTTCATCACTATATTTTCTAAAAAGCTATCCGTTCCTTCAACGATATCAAGTTCACTACGTTAAAGGTTTTCGCCAGAAACCATTCGTAGCCCTCCGTCGTTTCAGACGGGTAGCACGTAGTATTCATGCTATGTTTGTTGACCTTCGTCAAGGCATAGTGTATGGTAGCTGCTTGTTACCTTTCTGCTGCATAGATAGATGCGTTGGTTTGGGACAGTCGTATAGCCTTGTTGACCTTCGTCAAGGGCTTGTACGGGTGGATTCAAATTAACCTGGATAATGACGGGTAGAACTTGACATGTGACTTATGATTTGTTGACCTTCGCCAAGGTCATAAGAGCATGGGGCAGAAATCACATCGGGAGTTTCAAAAGAACTGAAACTTGCCAGATATGCGCATACCTTCTGGAGTGTGATACCGTGAGCGGATTCCGTCACGTTATCATGCGATGAGAGTTGGATCCCGATTCCCACTGATGAGTTAGTTTACTCCTCGGGCAACCCCGACCAATTCTTCTTTCAGGTTTGGAGGAGAATTTGAGGTACAGTGGGAGGTTTCCTGATTAGATAAATTGGTAACCATTCTGATCTAGGTTAGAGTGCACGCTGAGTGTTTCTTTTCTCTCTCTCTTTGGCAGCGACCATTGACCCGACCCTAAGACTTTGACTCAGTGACCAAGTTGACCGAACCTTCTTAAACACCGGCTTTTGGATTGTCAGAGTTGCAGACCTCATTGCCACTCCTACTTTTACCCTTTTTCTCCAGGACACCCCGTATTACTACGAACGTCCACTTCCATTGGACAAAACCATCGTATAGTTAGATACGAACTCGAAAGAATTTATTCGAGGATGGTTTCCGGTTCTGGAGAAAACGGATAGGATTATTCAGTTGTCTTTTCCTTTTACCCTCTCTCAGGTTACGAGTACTCCTTGGTTTAGGGGTAGTACACCTATTACGCAAATTGGATTGTCTTCTTCCAAACCTTAGGCTGGTGCCGACCGGTAGGGAATGAAGAAAACCAATTAGCATAACGATGGTGTGCAGAAGGTATTAAGTTCAGACAAAGCAAGGGATTAGTAAGAGGGCAAAGTAAATTGCAACAGATATTCACGACCGAACCAAATATTTCATTACCACTCCCACATCACCTTTGTATTTCTCCAGGACACTCCGTATCACTACGAAGATCCACAGTTTATTTGGATACTCCATCGTATGGTTATATACGAACTCGAATGGAACTTGTTCCAGTTCGGGGATGGATTCTGGTTCAGGAGAAATAGGAATAAGGTTTATTCGGTTGTCTTTTATCTTCACCCTCTCTCTCATTGCGAGTGTTCCTAGGATGCGGACAGTACACCCATTATGCTTATTGGATAGTCTTCTTCCAAACCATAGGCTGGTGCCGAACGGTAGGGAAGGAAGAAAACCATTTGGCCTAAAAGGGTGTGCAGAAGGTAAAGACTAAAGACATATGAAGGGATTTGGAGAGGTGGCAAAGAACTATACGGTTACAGTCGTGAATCTGGAAGAGGCATTACTAGGAATACCAGAATACCCCATCGGAACATTTCAATGTTTCAGTTTCACTGTGTAATGTTAAAGGAAAACTGATTTCCCGATTAGATACTTACTCCAGGGTATGTATTTACCAGGTACGATTCTCACATCTGTATGGTTTTACAGATGATGAGTGGGAGTAAGTTGTTGGGAATTGGGTGATTATCCTCATTATATCGGGATTCGTTGTAATCGGTGATATTTGAGGAAATCACCTGGGTTGTTTGCCGGTCGGCAAATATTTGGTTTTGAATATCCGCTGTTATGCACCAATTTCAAATTGATATATCTGTACGTCTATTTTCATAGAGTGAGATATACCTTTCTGAAATTATGTCTACGACATTTACCTATATCAGTGGATGGTTAGGTAAGGAGCATTAAACAGCGGTGTAATTCTTCTTAACCATAAGTACAGTTTTCAACCTACGACACACAGTGAATGAGTAATCAGACTCAAGGGACTTTTACAGAGTATTGTATGTTGTCCTGAGTCCATCAGGACAGAGGGGATGGTCCTCGTACTATATTCAGTTTACTCATGACTCCTCTAATTTTTAGACAGGTGTTTCGTGGAAACACAGGGTCTGAATTTGGAGAAGTTATATGTATTTGAATAGAGTAGAGAACCAGGTATAGCAAGTATCGGGATTCTTCAAAGAGATCGAAGATGTAGATACTTGTGTATGGTGTTCAGTTGATAGTAATGATTAAGAGAAATTGCTTCTCTTTCAGGTTACTCATAATTGGAAGTATTCCTAAGTTGAGTAACGCTGATCTGGCCTCCTTCCATTTAGTTGACATGCACTGGAGACAGTTGCATGATTTGGATCTGGTTCAATTAAATCAGTGCCTCTGGTCCTATATGGGATATAGAACAGTTCATATCTTAACGATGTTAAGGTACGGGGAGTTGTCCGGTTTATGATTAAAACCAGACACTGGACAACTCAAGGCACGTTTCTGTAATGGCTGTTTGTGGGTTGACCCAGGCTATGACGAGGGTTGACTTTCTACCATCTGGATGAACAATAGCGATATTGTTCTAGACTCGCCACAGTTTTAATAAAAATGGATTTTTTCAGAAAACAGTAGTGGGAGTATGGTAGAACTGGAAGTGATTCCAGAACCACAAACGATTACTGAAGATTTGATAAGAAACCTTAAGATTCAATCTGAATTGACATTCCATTGGCCACTCCGCAGATAAGGTGGGTAACTTCAGGCACCCGAGAGGCACTACGGTAGCCTCAAGGACGGTGACAGGGAAGTTCTAGTTTACCCACAATTGCCATTGCTGTTGTTCCAGGTTACGAGACCCGGCGGGAGGATGAGTATAGCGTCGTTCTAAACCAGTTTTAGAAGTGTACGTCTATATGACTCTGCCAGAGGGTTGTCGTAGTCAGTGGGAGCAGCGGAAGCATTGGTGGACAGGTAGCTTATGTCTATTTACAGACTGAAGCACCAGTAGCGGAGATAGATCATCTATTTCTGACGTGACAGTCATGGGTTTGACTTCATCAGAATAGGGGATGGATCTGTTGAGAAGGTAGTAGGGTGTGATATCCTGGTATTTGGATGACATACACAAAGTAGGAAAGGAAACTCCTATACTACGATCGGTTATACTTTGGTCGTCACACAGTGGTTTCTCCACATGGACTTGGACATTATATCTGACATACTGGTTACTAGATCTATGGTCTTAGATCTAGATTTGGGTGGTTTCCCAATCAGGGTACTTGACAGCATTCTAAGAGTATTTAGGATGGACGACTCCTGGCACGGTAGTGTACCTGCAGGTAACGGAGTCACCCTCTCTAAAGGTGTCTTACAGACTAAAGGGGAGAGGGATGTGCATGATTGGCAGATCACTTGCTTAGGCAATTGAGTCAATCATGAGATGTCAAGTACCACACCAGATATTGTTCTTGCACTAGATGCAATAAGTTGACATTAATCCAATCCTGGAGATACAGTCGGAAGCAGTTTTAGAACATAAGAGGATGTTCTAGGGATATGATAACGACAGCCTCATTCGGGAGACAGTTATCATTCCAGGCTTCTAAGGTGACATGGACGACAAGGAGGTTGTCAGAGTTATAGTTTTCCTTCTGATGAGGGGCAGTATTTTGGACAGGTGGTCGAAGGCAATACTGAGGGAGGCATGGCGCGCAGGACACTGATTAAGTTCAGTTGTCAATACAGTCTAAGAAGTTTGGATTTGGAGTTCATTGATGAGCTACGTCCCATCAGACATCCAGACACATTCTAAGACAGGTATTGCTCTTTTCGGGAGATGGGTTTCTCCGCGAACTTGAGATATAGAGAGACATAGAAAGAAACATCTAAGCGGATCCACTCACTGAGGCTATTCCTCGAACGCAATAGTTCCGCAAACGAGCTTTGTGAGACTGACTAGTAGAGGAGTTGGGTGTTCGGTATCACACGGGCTGTGAGTATGCGACATCGCAATAATTAGCCTTGAGTGCAAGTGGGAGATTGTTGGAGATAGTGCCCTCAGAGTCAATTATTAGGTCACAGGTACGTGATTGTAATGATTGAGGGAGGACCTATCCCAGTAGGACAGTCTTGCTCGAGATGATAGTATGCTATCTGGTTTACCTTTATCATCGTGTACTGCTTTAGGTGACATGACACGTCGCTATTACACGTTGATAGAGCCCCTAGGATTCTTGCTTGACCACCAGCAGTATGAGGGCGATCATATAAGTGGGAGCTGGGGGTCTATAAGCTTATCCTTAAAAGGTCCCTAGTCGTGGGAATTTCGAGACTGGGCATCGATACTCCATTAGTAGACTAGTGTATACAGTCGAGACCCCGACGAGGGGCGGTGGCCGGTCTCACAAGCCACTGGTGTCAGTTGGATCACCTAAGATGTATACAGGTGCTCATTGGGTTATGAGTACACCGGACAGGACTCGCCGGGAACATGCTAGTTGGTCATATACCAGACGTCAGATGGCAGTTCCCTGGTGACATGTGTGCAGATTAGTTCATCGACCTGGGGATCGTCATTTGTCTCGTGTGAGTTCCCACTGTACTTTGATTACTACCCTACCACGGCTCAAAGGAGTCGTGCAAACAGGTTTTAGTTGGGTACAGTCCCGAGCCACATGGAGGCAGTGAGCGTATCTTCAGGGGTTCGTCTCTCCCGGTATTGGGGGTGAGGTCGTGCTGTGTCTAGGAGAGCCATTACACAAAGTCCTTGGCCAAGGCAAGGAGATTTACTGGTAGGTATTCCAGTAGTATCTCAGGGTGTTCTGGGCTACACTCCGACACGACTTGTACCGCTTTTGGGGGTCTGACTTTTACCAACCCCCTAGGCCCGCCATGCGATGCTCATAGACGAACGGACCGGACTGCACGGATATTGTCACTGACAGGCTCAGTTGGGTGTCGGGGTGAGCTTCCTCATCGACGTCCCATTTGGTCAGTACCTGGTAGCCCGTCACGTATTGGCTTATACCTCTGACGTGCTAGTGGTTAAATCCACAACCAAGGTGTTGACGAGTCTTTAGAGTCCCCCACATTCAGTTACTCAGCTTTCGGGCGAAAGGTTGTAGAGGCCGTATGGAGATATGGCAAGGTCCGATCAGATACGTGCGGTATTGCACGGATCAGGATCGGACAGTTTGTACTATAGGCCGTATGGTTATATGGCAGGGTTCGATCAGATACGTGCGGTATTGCACGGATCAGGATCGAACAGATATTACTATCCGGTTTTGGTATAAGCCGGATTCTAGTATAGTACAGTGTAGATTTTGTCTCATTGCATTTGTATTTCGGTCGGAATACAAATGCGGGTGTGTATGCACAGTATCGGGGTTTTCCTGTAATTTATTACGGGACCAGTTTTCTGGAGTTGCCAGTTTGCTTTCCGTTTCGGCCAATTTCCATTGTTACGTTCATTGGCCGAAGATTGGTGGAGGAGGGCTTATTTGCATTGTTGCAAATAGGCATTTGTGGAAGGGGGTCTTTGCATTTTGTTGTATCATGATAGCACCCTCCTTTGACTTGCTTGACTTCATACTTCATGATGGCTTGACTTTGTTAGCATCATGGTTGTTGATGATTAGTTGGTAGTGTATTGGTTTTGGGAGTGATCATTGCCTCTCATCATCACTTGCTTTTTTCCATGACACTCCACCCTGCATTATTGTTCCACCCACCCCCTTGTCTTTTCTCTCTCCAATCTCACTTGGTAAAGGGGGGGCCGGCCATTCCAAATGGTGGGGATGGATTCATTTTATGGGTGGCATTTTGTTTCTCTTTCTCACTAGAAAAGCCCTCTAGTTCATTTCCAAAAGTTCCTCTCTTTTCTTCCACAAAATGGCACAACTCCAAACCCCAAAAATGAGACTCCTTCTCTACGAATTCTACAACGAATCTTGGGCACGTCGAGTAGCCGGCTTCGTGCCCGAGTTGCCTCGGCATTGAGGTGGGAGCCCGTAAACAAAGTAGGCGATGTGGTGCACTTCCGGCGACGAGGAGGAGACGGACGGAGATCCCGCGAGGAGATCGGAGTGGAGATGAAGACCGGAGGACTTGGATCGTCGGTATATCTCTTTCCCATCTTCTAGTTAGCTTAGACTAGTTAATGGTAACGATCCGGGTGATAGTGCGCGGTGGTGCCGGTTTGCTAAGTCCGCAAAATTTAAGTTATTCACCGCTTCCGCTTTCCGGCGTCGGATTGACGGCCGGGGCGCCGCCGTGCACTTACATTGGAAGCATCACATGAACCAAAGGTTGAATTTTTAGGGTGCTAAGTTAACTAATATAGAATCGTTCCTAGAAAATTAGGGTTTCTAAAACTTTTGCATATCAACATAAGCAAGAAAAGCTAGGGTTTTGAGAGTACAACCTTTGTAGCTCCCTACGCTGGACTCCTCGGCTACTTGGGGTTTGGAAACTGGTCCGCTTGAACTCCTCTAGGTCACCGATGATCCAACCGGAGTCCGCTATGTCCAAGCTTGCAACTTCACCCGATCAAGAGAATGCAATGAAGCTAACACTCCAAACAAGTGGGCTAGACTTGTGTAGAATGGTGTTGTGGTTCTCTTTATCACTTCAAAATCCTTTCTTGATGAGTATATTGCTCACTACAAAAATCTAGAGAGCAAGTGAAGAAGGAGGAAGAAGATGATGGCTATTTGAGAAGAAGATAAGAATAACTCATGAAAGAAAAAATAGAAAATATATCAATATATATTTTTTATCTCTCATCTCAAACCATGGTTGAATCATTATTGAACTTGAGTTAAAATCCAAAAGGAAAAGTAATCCATAGTTAAATGGTGGGTGAGCATGGTTAGGTCAAGAAGAGTGTAGAAAGCTTCCATGAATTATCCTTTTCTTTTCTTTTGTTTTAAATCAAATTCAATAATAATTTATATAAATAAAACCATGTTGTGAGTCTTATATTGCCACCATTTTCTTTGTATAAGCAACCATGATAGATGATGTATGTATGTATGTATACACATCCATATGTGCATGAAACTAGAAAGAAAGAAAAACATACATGCATGCATACATCCATCCAACACAAGAAAGGATTTCTAGTGAGAAACTAATGGTTAAATGATAAATCAACACTTGATTTATCAATCCGGCCATATCACATACGACCCCACCAAAAGCAAGCCGCCCGATCAATATACGGCATCCTATACGCGCATTTTAATCGGGTCCATGCGCATATCGCATACGCGCACCACAACATTTCGCCTGGACTAGGTAACTCCTTTGTGGGACTCTAAGACTCGTCAATACGCCGGTAGTGGGTGATGATCATATCAAGCACCCCCAAACCGCAAGCGGTCAGCTAAACGTAACGGCCACCCGGGTATTGAGCGATCAGAAGAAAACAAGCGAACCTGCTACAATTCCCGTCGAGCCAACCGGCAACACTACCGTGCAGTCCGGTCTCTTCGTCTGATATATCACATGTCAAGTCTAGGGGTGGTAAACGTCAGACCCCAATAACCGATATGTCGTGCCGATGTGAGGCTCATAACGGGTCGAGAAACTACTGGTAACACTTACCAGTAAATCTCTAATCAGCCCTGGCCAGGGACTTCCCTGTTACGGCCAATCGAGCACAGTGCAACATCAACCCCCAATACCGGGAGAGACGAAACCCCTCCTATCGCTCATTGCCTCCATGTGACTCGGGACTGTACCCAAAAACCACCGTTTTGTACTCCCTCATGGACGTGGTAAGGTGAAATCAAAGCACAGTGGGAATCACAAAAGACTCTATGACGATCTCGGGTCTACAGACTAACCTGCACAAGTGTCACCTGAGAACTGCCATCTGACGTGAGGTATAATACCATCTGGGAGTTCTCGGCGAGTCCGTCCAGTGTACCCAGTCTCCACTGAGCACCCGTATACCATTTCTGATGCCGAACACCAATGGATATGGGATCATCCATCGCCCATCTCATGGGTCGAGAAGCGTATACGCTAGTCTACACTGGTATATCGATGCCCCGTCTCGATACACCTACGACTAGGGACATTGAAGGATGTACTTATGGACAACCATGTCCCCACTAGTATGATCCATATCATAGTCCAGGTAGTCAAGTACACATCCTAAGGGCTTTACCAACATGTAACCATAAGACAGTATAAAGAGACAAGTATACATGTTAAAATAAAGAGTAACCAGATAGCATACTATCATATCGAGCAAGAAAGTCATCTCTATATATGTCCAAGCATCCAATATAATATACATCATCTGTACAATACTGGCCTCTAGGGCATACATACAACTAACAGACGCCACGTGGGGTACCTACAAGGATATCACACGCTAAAACACATAAAAACCATGTCGGAAGCTAAAATGGTGCATGCTACGCCCTTAGGTAAAAACCTGTGGCCTCGTGTGCAAACACAGTCCATAACCCTCTGCCGTTGGCGTTCAAACGCCACCCGACAGAGTCGAATCATCTAATACCAAAATACATACAAAAACAAGTCGTAAATCATGCGCCAAGTCAAGAAAATCAACCCAGATTCTACCCTGGATGGAACCAGTCAAAACTAGACATACCCAGGGTCAAGTTTACAGGTAAAAGAGCTGTGCACGCAAAACGAGGGGGTTCCCTACTACTCTGGCCGCAAATTGCAGCCAGAGGGATTAAATCTACGTCCAGGAAGTGGATCTAGGGGCTGAGGCTTTGGGTGTTGGCTTCTATCTACCTGCACATCTCACTGCCAAGTCAATTTTATTTTAAAAGGTCCCAGGTTGTAGCAGATTCCAGAAAGCCTTTAAAAGTCTACAAAACGCTAACCGACACTAAATTGAACAATCTGGTATCTTTGCTGGAATCTAGGGAAATTCTGGGGTGAACTGGTCTCAAACACCCCTAATTAGGTTATACCAACCATCAAAACCAACACTTGGTCAAGTCTCACTCAAATTTGCCTAAACTAGCATTAATTCACAATATAGACTCTAAACTTCAGCTATAATCAGAACTTGGCAAATTAGGAGTTGGGTTGCAAGATTATACCTCAAGGGAAATCAAGATGAAGGGGAAGAGGGGAAGGAGAAGGATCTGTTGCTGCTTCTACAGCTCCTGTAGTTGCAGTTGAGCTGAAGCTGATGCTGCTGTTTTTCTCATGAAAGTATGTTGCTGTTGTTGTTGCTGCAACCCTCTCTCTCTTTTTCCTTATGGCTGAGGTTTGAAATTTGATTGTGATTGCTGTTGTAGCAGCTGGAGTGGTGTTGGGGCTGAAGTTGTGGTGTATGATGGTGTAGTGTTGTAGTATCTGATGTTGATAGGGATTTGGGGCTGAAGTGTTGATAATGGGGGCTGATGTGTTGATTATGGGGCTGATGTTTTGCCTCAGCTTCAGGTGCAGCCATGATGATGCTGCAGATGCAAGAATTGTTGTGGTGTGATGGGTGAGAGGGAGTTTGAAAGACAAGTAAACAGTTGAAATGAAATGGGGTGACATAACCTATAGCCACCTCTCTCTCTCTCTCTAGCCACAAGTCAAACCAAACCTAATCCAATTTTTTACAAAGCTAAACCCTTAATTAACCCACTTAACTTAACCAAAAGGTTTAAGCCACCATGGTCATCTAAGCATGGTTCAACCCTAGGCTCAACCCTAGCTACCATGCACATATGTGTGCAGCCCAGATAAAACATCCGATAAAATATTCATAAAACCAGATAAATCATTAGAAACCAATTTTGGTAAACTTTTTACCAAAAACCCTACATTAAACACATTTTAGAATTTCCATAATTTTTTCTTCAGAATTTTCCCCATTTATCGGTATTTAATTATACCGAAATATTAAAATATTTAATAATATAATATTAAATTATAAAAATTCCCAAAAATAATATTATATTTTTCTGAAATATTACAAATATCTTGTTAATTTGAACCCGCCCGTACATACCCTTGACGTTGGCCAAATGGTAATACGACTGTCCTAAACCAACTCATCTATCTATGCAACAAATGAATACCCAGTAGCTACCAAACACTATGACTTGGCGTTGGTCAAAATACATAGCTTGAATACTACTGAATACCCAAATGAAATGATGGAGGGCTACGACTGGTTTTGGCGAAACCGTGAATGTAGTGAACTTGATATGATCGAAGGAACCTGATAGCTTTTAAAAGGAGTGGTTAAGCTCCGCAATTAAAAATATCTTCTGTTTTAAAAACAACCGAGTGGTTTCTTTTAAACAGTTCCGACGATTCAACTTTGGTTTATTTTCTTTGCATTAATATAATGTGTCACATCAATTAACCTATCATTGCAGAAAACAACGAAAATACAACATCCTCTTATGCCATCCGTATTCGCCACTGGGCCCCGTCATTCACCCGTTAGGTTACTTAACTAACGACAGAGCGGGGGCTGGGCTAGCGCGGGTGTAAAACATAAGTGACGTCTAATAGCTATCATATATAGATATTGTACATTAGTCAGACACAATAATAGGCATTCCAGATCATAGATGAACATATTGGATTTTCTACGAATCCGCATTCCTTTTCAACCTGCAAAGAAAGACGGATTACACAGTCGCGATGAATAGCCAAAACCCCACCCTAGACCCCTACGGGTACGACAAACTACCCACCAAGTACCCGAAATGAAGCGGTCTCCCTCAACAACGTGAGTAGGCCACTAAACACTTCAAAATACCCGGTAGTTTGTGCACCCCACCTTGGGTCTATCCTAGGAGCAGAAAACAGTAAATGAAATAATACATCGGTGGCTACAACCTTAGCCAGGATGTACCCCGCAAAAGAATATTACAACAATTTACAAATTACATTTGAATGAAAGAAACACTCGTCTCACATCCCCGGCTATCCATTCACGACAATCCAACAAGTCCACAAACACAAACCAGTAAAAACCATTACAGAAATATGCAACCCCCCTGCTAACCGGCATACTAGCAGTTAGGGGAGATTTACGAACACATTAAACACAACACAGATATAATCAAGTTAGCCAAACATCTTAGAATTTCGATCAAGCAACACAAATGATTCTACTCCAAACAATTCTCTGTGCACATAAAACCTGAGCAGAAACAAATCATTCCAGAAAACACAACATCAACACAGAAGAATAACTGAGCAAATTTGGGTTGACTCGGAGTCAACTCGGCCGCGGATCCGCGATGAATCGTTTGGATCGGCGGCGGTTCCGCGGCACTATGGTCGAGTCACAGTCCCAAATTTCTTCACAATTCTAAAAATTCCCTGCTTGTAATTTTAAGGGTCCCTGAAAAAATTTTAGACCCCGTTTTAAAATCGGCAGAAACATGGTGAAAATGATGTTTTTTCGGGTTCGTTTTGCGATCGAATTTCTAACGACTTTCCTAACAAGTTAGTTATGGTTTAACGTGGCTCTGATACCACTGTAAGTCGACGTTAAACACCCCACATGATGCGGGGAGGCGGAAAAGGTAAAACAATCATTTTGTTTAAACTAACATCGACTAACTTTACGGATCTTTGCTAAACCCTAACTAACAACTATATAGAAGTGATTAACTACTATGATAGATGATTATATCTAACGAATCAAGTCCTTCTTGTTCTCGTTGATCACCTCCTCGTCGGCCTCCTCGATGTGATAGAAGATCCACCCGAGAGCTACTTCTCCAAGCTTTAACCTCTCACTTGAGGTAACTAGGTTGCTATGAGTGCTAATCAAAGTAACCTAGAGGATATAGAAGAGGATTAGGGATCTATTAGTCTTGTTAACCCTTAAGATCTCAACACATGAGAGGATTAGGATTAGGGTTGAACAGAGAGAGCTTGAGAAGAGAGAATGTGTAAGTGAGAATGATTAAATATCTTAAGTCATTTGGATAAATAATGAAGCATCAAAATATCTAGAAATAATATCTCAAAATATCAACCATGCTTCATTAATTACCTTGAGGTGAATCACCTCATGACTCATGATGTAATTAATGCAAATTACACATCATCTCCTCCACCTCATTAAGCTTAATTCATAAATGAATTAAAACATAATGAGTCACCTTTCTTCTAGAAGCTTCTCGAGTAATTACGAGAATGCCCCTCCTATCCGTAAAATACGAAAAAACTGAGACTGTATAAATCCAATAATCCAGTACTAGAACCTGGCTTAAACTAAAGCCCGCTAGTAAAACTGTCCGAACATCGTACGTGCATAAATGCACGTATGTGTCCGAACCCTGTCGTAAAACCATACGAACTTTATATCTTTTCGCCTGAAGCAGGGAAACTCTTTATGTGGGACTCTAAAGAATCGACACTACGCTGGCAGTGGGTTTAACCACAGGCCGCAAGCGGTACTAGCTGTACGTAACGGTCCCCGGGTAGATGTCGATAAGAAGGCCGATGAGGAAACCCATCCGAACTCCTACTGAGCCTGATGTGACAATCTCCGTATAGTTCGGTCTGTTCGTCTATGACTATCGCATATCGGGCCTAGGCGGGTGGCATGCGTCAGTCCCCTAAAAGGCGATATAAGTCGTGTCGGAGTGAAGCCCATTACACCTTGAGAAGCTACTGGAAATCCTACCAGCAAATCTCGTTTGCCCTGGCTAAGGACTTTGTGTAATGGCTCTCCAAACATAGCGCGATATCAATTTCCAATACCGGAGAGACGAATCCTATCTAACCGCCACTGCCTCCAAGTGCTTCGGGACTGCACCCAACTGCTACCTGTTTGTAATACTCATTTGAGCCGTGGTAGGGTAGCAATCTAGGAACAGTGGGAACACACTCGAGACGAAGCAGCAGTGTCAAGTCTGCGGACTATGCTGTACTCATGTCACCTAGGTACTGTTAACTGACGACGGGTATAATACCAACCAACAGTTCCCTGCGAGTCATGTCCGGTGTACCCGTAACCCAACGAGCACCTGTATACTATCTCCAGTACAACGTACTAATGGCTGTGGGACAGACCATTTCCCCAGTTGGGATGAGAAGAGTACACACTAGTCTACTCCGGAGTATCGATGCCCTGTCTCGATAATCCTATGACTAGGGACCTGAAAAAGGATGTGCTTGTAGACTACCCATCCCCCACTAGTGTGACTTCCATCACAACGCTGGTAGTCAAGCAAGATCCTAAGGGCTCTATCAATATGTATTCGCGATATGCTAACATATACACATATTAAGATAGATATAAACTAAGTAGCATACTACCATGTTTAGCAAGACTGTTAATATAACTGTGAATATCCTAAGCTTCCATTAAGTAATATACAAGCTAGTATGATACAATAATGGCCCATAGGGCATATACACTAACAATTGTAATATGTTGTAATATTCTTTTGTTGGGCACATCCGAGTTGAGGTTGTAGCCACCGTTGTATTATTTCATTTACTGTTTTATTCTCCTATGATAGACCCAAGATGGGGTGCACAAACTACCGGGTACTTTGAAGTGTTTAATGGCCTACTCATGTCGTTGAGGGAGACTGTTTCACTTCTGGTAGTAGACGGGTAGTTTGCCGCACCCGTAGGGGTCTAGGGTGGGGTTCGGCTATTCATCACGACCGTGTAATCCGCCTTTTGTTGCAGGCTCAAACGAAACGCGGATTCCTAGTATATCCAATATGTTCATCTGTGATCTGGAATGCCTATTATTGCATCTGACGAATGTACAATATCTATATATGATATCTAGTAGGCGTTGCTTATGTTTTGCATCTGTGCTAGCCCAGCCCCCGCTCTGTCGTTAGTTAAGCAACCTAACGGGTGAATGACGGGGCCCAGTGGCGAATGCGGATGGCATAAGTGGACGTTGTATTTTCGTTGTTTTCTGCAATGATAGGATAAATGATGGGACGCGTTATTTTAATGCAAAGAAAACAAGCCAAAGCTTAATCGTTGAAACAATTTTAAAAGAAACCACTTGGTTATTTTAAAAGAGCAGAATTTTTAATTGCGGAGCTTTAACCACTCCTTTTAAAAAGCTATCAGGTTACTTCGATTATATCAAGTTCACTACGTTCACGGTTTCGCCAAAACCATTCGTATCCCTCCTTCATTTCATTTGAGTATTCAATAGTATTCAAGATATGTATTTTGACGAACGCCAAGGCATAGTGTTTGGTAGCTGCTGGGTATTCATATGTTGTATAGATAGATGAGTTGGTTTGGGACAGTCGTACTTCCATTTGGCCAACGTAAGGGGTATGTACGGGTGGGTTCAAATTAACAAGATAATGATGGGTAGAACTTGACATGTGACTTATGATATTTTGGCCAACATCAAGGTCATAAGAGCATGGGGCAAAAATCCACATCGGGAGTTTCTAAAGAAACTGAAACTTGCTAGTGTTGCATACCATTTGGAGTTTGATAATGTTGGTAGGATTCCTTCAGCATTATCACACGATGATATCTGGATCCCGATCCTACTATGAGTATATGCTACTCATCAGGAGATTCATCGCTTAACGATCAATGCTATAAACCAAGTAGGTGTCTAGAACGATGTCAGCGGGGCTACGCCTCCAGGGGAAAGAGGTTATTTAATTAAGGAACTTCGCAAAAGCACCATAAAACCTCCCTCGAAGTACCGACACTAGCCTGGCTGAACGGTTAAGCAAGTATTGTACGGTGAGATCAGTCCTAACTAATTCTTCTTTTATGGTTTGAGGAAGGATTCGAGAAACAGTAGGAGCCATCCTGTTTAGATAAACTAAAAACCAATCTAAACTTGCAAGAGCGTCATGCTAAAGTGTTTTCATCTCTCTCCCAACTACAGCGACCATGTGACCATGACTAGGTTACATCTAGATAACAAGTTGACTTAATCTGACTTTTATGACTGGCAAAGGTCTGTCCAGATGTCCATTGCCTATGACAAGCTGGACCGCCCTATTACTACTCAAGCCCCCACCGTCCCAGGTCCAGTTTCGACCGTCGCGGATATGGATATCCGTCAGACAAGAGAAAAGGACAGTGCGAATGCCAAGTACGTCGTGTTGGCTTCAGTTGATGGTGTATACCAGAAGCAGCACGAGAAGATGGACTTAGTTTCCATCTTCTTCCATAACAAAGATTTATATGGAGAGCAATCTCGTATCGCAAGATATGAGACCTTGAACGAATTGCTTCAAGCGAGGTTGGCTGTCGGGTCATCTGTAAGGAACGACGTCCTTACGATGACTAGCTATATAGATGAGCTCACGGACCTGGAGACCACGTTGGAAAACAGGTCATATGCTAAATTATTTCCACAGTCCCTACCCTCTACTTACACCCTGAAAGAAACCAGGGAGACACCCGCTCTGCTTAATAGGGGACCTTCTTCTTCTGCATCCAGGGCGAAAGCAAAGGGTGAAAAGAATAAAACCTCCACAAAGCCGATATGCGGTGTCAGTGAAGTAGAAGGAAAGGGAAGAGAAAAAGTTTCGATACTTGGTGTAGGGAAGGAGGGATGTTCCTATTGTTATGGGAAGAGGCATTGGAAGAAAGATTGCAGGGCTTTGGAAGCCTGTAGCCAGGATTCGAAGCATGTTGTGGCTTCGGCCTCGGGTGTGCTTGTAATTGAGAACTGTTTGTCAATTAACTCTACTTCCTGGGTACTAGATACCGGATCAGAATCTCATATCTGTAATTCGTTACATGCATTGAGAAACCGTAGAGTTATCAAGATAGGTGATATGTCTCTCAGAGTTGCGAACGGAATGAGCATGGACGCTGAATCCGTGGGGGAATATCGTCTAGGACTGACAAGTGGGCAGATATTGATTCTACGTAACTGTTTATATGTACCTAGTTTGACTTGTAATATCATATCAGTATCCTCACTTTCTAAAGAGGGATATGATTTTACATTCATAAGAGATGTGGTAAACATCCACCTAAATCAAGTTCTGATTGGGTCTGGTACATTAGATAACGGTATATACGTATTAAATCAAGCTCAGGTTTTCAATGTCCATAACACACTTAAAAGAAAGTCTCCAGAAGTAAATCAGGCTTTCTTATGGCATTGTAGACTAGGTCACATCAATGAAACACGGTTGACTAAGTTACATAGAGAAGGATATTTGAATTCGTTCGAATATCAATCTCATGCTACATATGAATCTTGTCTCATGGGAAAGATGACAAAGACTCCGTTTACTGGACACGGAGTAAGACCGAGCGAGCTCTTGGGACTCATACACAGTGACATGTGCGGTCCAATGTCTACACATGCAAGAGGTGGACATTCTTACTTCATTACTTTTACGGATGATTTCTCTAGGTATGGACATATCTTCTTGATGAAGCATAAATCCGAGGCCTTTGAGAAATTCCGGGAATACAGGAATGAAGTGGAAAACCAAACAGGAAAAAGTATCAAGACACTGAGATCTGATTGAGGTGGTGAATACTTAAGTGCCGAGTTCCTGAGATACTTAAAAGAGAATGGAATTCTCTCTCAGCTTACTCCTCCATACACACCACAACACAATGGTGTATCGGAAAGGAGGAATCGAACCATATTGGATATGGTTCGTTCCATGATGAGTAAGGCTGAGTTACCGCGATCTTTCTGGGGTTATGCACTAGAATCAGCTGCATATCTTTTGAACAAGGTTCCAACCAAGACTGTGCTTACCACACCATATCAGATGTGGAGTGGGAAGAAACCCTATCTTCAGTACTTGAAGACATAAGGATGTACAACTTTTGTTAAAAAGCAGCATGCGGACAAGCTCGAGGCACGCTCAGTACAGTGTAAGTTTGTGGGATATCCAAAGAACTCCAAGGGGTATTATTTCTATTATGCAGAGGAACAAAAGGTTTTTGTTTCTCGTCATGCCCACTTCGAATTTTTAGAAAATCAGAAGAGTGGGAGCGCAATAGAACTGGATGAAATTCCATAACCACAAGTTGTTACTGAAAGTATGGTAGAACCAGAAGTTTCAGAAGAAAGGGACATCCCAGCGCCTATCCGCAGAAATAGTAAGCAGTCTCATCCGCCCGAGAGATACTACGGTTTTCTCATAGATGGAGATCGAGATGATTGCATCATTGACAATGATGACCCTACTAGCTTCCAGCAAGCCATTCAGAGCGGCGACTCGGTAAGATGGCTGGATGCAATGCGGACCGAAATGGAGTCCATGTACACTAACAAAGTATGGACTTTGGACATTGCTCCAGATGGGGTAAAACCCGTAGGATGCAAATGGATCTTCAGAAGGAAGATTGGTGTAAATGGACAGGTTGAAACCTATAAGGCTAGACTTGTTGCAAAGGGTTTTCGTTAAAGACCTGGTTTGGACTATGACGAAACCTTTTCTCCAATGGCTATGCTCAAATCCATTCGGGTCCTTCTTACCATTGCTACCTTCCACGATTATGATATCTGGTATATGGACGTAAAGACGGCTTTTCTAAATGGTAATTTGGAAGAGTGCGTCTATATGGATCAGCCAGAGGGATTCATTCAGAGTGGGAGCAGCGGTAAAGTGTGCAAGTTGCTTAAGTCCATTTATGGACTAAAGCAAGCATCGCGGAGTTGGAACATCTGTTTTGATGATACTGTTAAAGATTTCAACTTTATCAAAAATCCAGATGAACCATGTATATATAGTAAGATTGTAGAGAGAACTGTAGTATTCCTCGTCTTGTACATGGATGATATTCTCTTAATAGGAAATGATATTCCTATGCTACAATCAGTCAAAGGATTCTTGTCACAGAAGTTCTCCATGAAGGACCTGGGTGATGCTTCCTACATTTTGGGGATCCAGATCTATCGTGACAGATCAAAGAGGATGTTGGGACTTTCGCAGTCCAGGTATATATACACCATATTGAAAAGATTCAGTATGGAAGATTCTAAGCGCGGTAACCTACCGGCTTGTCACGGAATCACCCTCTCCAAAGAGATGTCTCCCAAGACTGATTTAGAAAGGGCTCGCATGTCGATTATACCCTACGCTTCTGCGGTAGGCTCTATAATGTATGCGATGTTATGTACCAGACCAGATGTAGCATACGCATTGAGCGTTGTAAGCCGGTATCAGGCAAACCCAGGGGAGAAGCACTGGATAGCAGTAAAGAACATTCTCAAGTACCTTAGGAGGACTAAGGAGATGTTCTTGGTGTATGGCGGAAAGGACCTCCAGATCGAGGCCTTTGCTGACTCCAGCTTCCAGAGTGACAAGGATGACTCCAAGTCCATGTCAGGTTATGTCTTTACCCTCAATGGAGGGGCGGTCTGTTGGAAGAGTTCCAAGCAGGACACCGTTGCTGACTCAACGATGGAAGCGGAGTACATAGCTGCTTGTGATGCCATAAAAGAAGCTGTCTGGATGAAGAAGTTCCTCACAGAACTTCAGGTGGTTCCAACCAGTGTTGATCCAATACCTCTGTATTGCGAAAACAATGGCGCTATAGATTTAGCGAAGGAACCAAGGTCCCATCAGAAGTCCAGACACATCTTAAGGTGGTATCACCTGATCAGGGAGATCGTAGATTTCCAGGAGATCGAGGTGAGGAGAGTAGATAGGGAGAATAACACTGTTGATCCATTCACAAAGGCCATTCCTCAGATGCAGTTCGAGAGGCTATTCGAGATGATAGGTCTGCGATATGCCAGTACATGGCCCTAGTGCAAGTGGGAGATTGTTAGTGTTTATGCCCTAGAGGCCATTATTGTATCATACTAGATTGTATATTACTTAATGGAAGCTTGGGATATTCACAGTTGTTAACAGTCTTGCTAAAAATGGTAGTATGCTACTTGGTTTGTTTCTACTTTAATATGTGCATATGTATCTTTTAACATATCGCTTATACATATTAGTAGAGCCCTTAGGATCTTTGCTTGATTACCAGCGTTGTGATGGCAGCCACACTAGTGGGGGCTGGATAGTCTATAAGCAACGTCCTATACAGGTCCCTGGTCGTAGGATTATCGAGACAGGGCATCGATACTCCAGAGTAGACTGGTGTATACGCTTCTCATCCCAGCAGGGGAGATGTTCTGTCCCACAGCCATCAGTACGCCGTACTGGAGATAGTATACAGGTGCTCGTTAGGTTACGAGTACACCGGATAGGACTCGCCGGGAACTGCAGGTTGGTACTATACCCATCGTCAGATTGCAGTTACCAGGTGACATGAGTATAGCTTAGTCCGTCAACTTGATATTGCTACTTCACCTTTAGTGTGTTCTCACTGTACTTAGATTACTACCTTACCACGGCTCAAAGGAGTCGTGCAAATAGGTAGTAGTTGGGTGCAGTCCCGAAGCACTTGGAGGCAGTAGCGGTTAGACAAGATTCGTCTCTTCCGGTATTGGGGGTTGATATCGCACTGTGTATGGAGAGCCATTACGCAAGGTCCCTAGCCAGGGCAAGCCAGATTTACTGGTAGGTGCTCCAGTAGTTTCTCAAGGTGTAATGGGATTCACTCCGACATGACTTATACCGCTATTATGGGTCTAACGTTTACCGCCCCCTTAGGCCTGATATGTGATAGTCCTAGACGAACAGACCGGACTGTACGGAGATTGTCACATACAGGCTAAGGAGGAGTTCGGATGGGTTTCCTCATCGTCCTTCTTATCGACATCTACCTGGGGACCGTTACGTACAGCTAGTACCGCTTGCGGCCTGTGGTTAAACCCACTGCCAGCGTAGTGTTGAGCCTTTAGAGTCCCACACAAAGAGTTTCCCTGCACCGGGCAAAAGGTGTAGAGGCCGTATGGTTTTACGGCAGGGCCACGATCACTTACGTACACTTGTGCACGTACTATGATCGGGCAAATAATACTAATAGGCTTTGGTTTAAGCCGTATCCTAGTATTATACAGATGGATTTATTCAGTCTCAGTTTATCCGTGTTTTTCGAAAATACGGATGGGAGGGGCAGTCTCGTCACTTGTCGGGAAGCTTCTAGAAGGAGGTGACTCATTTGTGTTTATTTCTTTTTAGATTTAAACTAAATGAGGTGGAGGACATGAGGTGTAGTTTCATTAAATGATCAACGACTCACTAGCTGACTCATTAGATGATTCACCTTGTGAATTAAATGAAGCATCATGAATATTAGCTAGATATTTATTTTGATGATATTATTATGCTTCATGATATTCACAAATGAGAATAGTTCATTCATTATCACAAAACACTTCTCTCTCCTCAATTCTTCATCTTCTTCCTCAAACCCTGAAAGCTCTCATGAGTTGAGAATCCTAGGGTTTAAAGTGACTAAGTAATCCATCTAAATACTCTACACCCTCTAGGACTTTTAAATTAGCAAACTAGAAGCCGTAGTTATCTCAGATTCGAGATAGGAGCTCGGACTATAGACTCTCGGGTGGATCGTCTTTGACTCGAGGGGGCCGTTGAGGTACCCGTGTTCCATAGAGCCGACAAGGTGTGGAGGACAGCGATGAAGACCCGAAGGACAAGTAACGTGAGGTATAACTTCGAATCAGAGTAGTTAAACCTCTCGTAGTTTGCTAGTAATGGTTTAGACACGATCCGTGTGCTAAAGTTCGTATTACGAAGCTTTGATAATTGTTTTTCATATATTCCTCCTCCCCGCGAACACGTGGGGTGAATGACATGGACTTACAGTCAGAACCGTTATCAAACCGTAGGGTTTGTGGTAGTTCAGCTGTCACGCCGCGCTTCTCAGTATACGGCGAAGGGGACGCGACTGGTCCGCTACGTAGTTACTCTGAAGTAAATACGCTAAGCGTATCTAAGCAATATAAAAGAAAATATACACAAGAGACAAGGTATAATAAAAACAACAACTTTTATTTATTAACATTCTTTTGTACAATGCATGAAAAGGAAATACAACTGAAATAAAAGCGATGCCTAAACAATGACATAACAAGAATTGAAGAGTACTGAATGGAAATGTACAATGTACTAGAGCTCGGGGTCTTCACTGAACTGGTCCAAATCTTCAGCGCTGGGCTCGATCTCTGATGTGTCCAGATCACATGACGACAGTCAAAGAAGAAAGAATAGAATGTCGTCAGCGAACAGGTCGCTCGGTAAGTCCCAAAGATAAGAGAAGATTAGAATAGACAGAGAGTAAGAGAGAGATAGAGAGAGTAGCTTTTACAGTGGGATTATATTGATATATTGTTGTATTTAGTGTTAACGATGTTATTTGTAACTTGGTACAGAAGAATGCCAGTGTATATGAGAGGGGTCTCTATATGCTAGATACCAGGGCAAACGGAATATAGAGTACAAGGCTCCGTTAGAAGGCCCGGAACAACGGCAATTGGATTCATGTTAGGTGTCTTAAATCTGACCGTCTCGTGCCACTTTTAACATCTTCCGTACCAATCTACCCCTTAAACCCCGTAGTGTTTTATTTGTATTGTTTTGTACTGTAAATTGCATTGATTGTAAGATTGATTGACTGACTGACCGAAACCATGATATAAGGAAACGGTTATAACCATAGAGTCATGTAAATGGAATACTGAGAATCATGTAAAAGGAATATATATCCATGGTTCGGTTCAGTCAAGTGTATAAATTGATAATTGTATTCATGGATTCATGTGTTCATTTTGAATTGGAAACTTGTAGATTATAGATTGACTTGAATCATATTCAAGTCAGATTAATCAGACTCAAACCCGAGTCAGACAATCAGAAATGTGAATCAGGGTCTTATAATTGCTAGGGTCCTTACGGTAATTTATAAAACTTGAAGGGGTTTTATGTAAAAATACTTTTATATACTTTTCCAAATACGCCTCAAGTATTTATTGTTCATCTTTAGTGTTGTAATGATGGTGGATATTATGTTGTGATATTTCTAGTGAAAATGTCCTAGTTTTATAGATAAAGATATTTATTTGTAATATTGATTTATTGGAAGTTCATGGTATTTTAGTGTAAAATATATTCTTGTGATTTTTAGAAAAAGGTGGAAAATTTATATTATAATAAAATAAATATTTAAATGATAAATATACATATGTTTATACAAAAGTAATTTTAATAAATATTTTATATTCCAAAAATCTCATTTTTCTTAAGATGTCGTATTTTAAACCTTTCGAGACCGAATGCTCCTTGCGGAGGTCTGAATCTCGCACTACTACCCCGAGGGTGCGCGATAAACCGCACGATCCCGAACGGGTTCCCCAAAAATGGGTTGTAGCGGTGCTTTGCAACGATTGTAAAATACTAAATCTTTTAGAAAACGGTTTTATAAAGTAAAAGGTATTTATTTGCAAAAGGTGTAAATTTTCTGTATTTTAGATTCTAGGGTTTCCTAAGCTAACTATCCTATTTCTAAATGGTCTAAACGACATATCGTGAAATTCCTCAAATCGCCTCTTCACCGCCAATTGCGGCTAGGTAAGTACAAGTGAAAAAAGGATGGATCCGCTCACGAATCACCGTGAGACGGGCCTTTTAAAGTTATATTTCTCACTTGCCTAACCTAGACACCACAAAGTCAGGTTTAGATAAACGACCGATGTCCACAACTTATCGTATTTTCATAATAATATGTATTTATTTAAAAGTGTATCAACTCTAACTCTTTTAGAAATAGTTTTATTAAGTGTATGTTATTTAAATGTAAATGCTTGTTTTCTCGTATTCTAAGGTTTCAATGGTGTCATGTTAGGTTGTATGTAAGTTTGTGAGGAGGTAGGTCGTTACCTCGTGATCTACTTTAAATGTATAGCAAGTTTGATGGGTTAAATAAATGATTGAAACAATGTGGTATTAAGTGAAAAAATACGATAATTTAGAAAGGCTATTATTTCATGTGAGAAAACTTATTCAAATTGATTTTTAAAAGTTTAATAGTCAACATAAAGATGTTTAAGCATGAATGTATTGTTGAGAAGTGAAATTTTATAGAAGGCCGAGTCGGAAATCGGATTTGTTCCGATTCCGTCGGGTTTCGTAGTTTCGTATTTTAAAGAAATAGAAAGGGGGATAGAATGGGACTTACGGGTTTCGATTAAGCAAAGGAGTGTAGGGGAAAAAAAAGGGAGTTGCCGAAGCGTTGCTTCGTCGCCGGTTGTTCCTAAAAACGTCGCCGGAATTTCCGCCGGAATTTCGTCGGAGCTTCGCCGCGAACTTGTTTTCAATGTACACAACTCTTAGAAAATTTTGAGAGTGTGAGCTTAGGATTTTAGGGGTGAGAGGGTAGTATGTAGAGTTGGTATTTATAGGGTTTGGCTAGGGTTAGGGTAGATGAAAAGATAAAAATAAAAATGTGATAAAATTTAATAAAAATGTATTAAAAGTGGAGTAATTGGGGTTTTTAAAGAGCTCTGGAAGTGGTCTGAGGCCGCAATTTTGCAGGTGCATAGGGAATATGAAAAGACACAACTTTCATGTTGTGGCCGTCGCCGGAATCGGCCGACTCCGGGGTGACTCGGCCGTGACTCGGTTGGAGCACTGAGTGGGCCGAGTCGAGGCCGAGTTGGCCGATTCCCGGCCGAGTCCGGTGGCCAGGATCCCCCCCCAACGGTTCATCTAACTCATGGAAGTGTTACATCTTTGGGTGTAGTGGGGTTTTTGTGAGATATGCACGTGTAAACTCTTGGTATTCTAAAGGTTTTAAAAAAAATCAATATTAAAAATAATGTGGGGCATGGGATTTGAACTCTGGTGGCTAGGTTCAGCAATGTAAGGTATTACCAATGAGCTACAAGCTCCTTCTTGTAATTATGGTGTGAAATAATTACTTAAAGTGGTAACAGTAACATTAAATACCTTAAGTATACTTTAATTTTAAAACAATTTTATGTACACTTAAAATGGAGTTATTTAAAAACAAAATAATTACTTATATATTGTGCTCAGGTTAAAATACTCCTTTATGGATTTTGAAAAAAATTAATTTAAAAATTTGTATAGAAAAAAGTGTATAAGAAAATTAGGGTTGTTAAATTCTACCCTCCTTATAAAAATTTCGTCCTCGAAATTTGTAAAAGGAAAGTGTCACAGTTCAAGGAAGTTTGGTGACTGCAGTATAGATAGTGTATAACAAAGTGATACAAGGGTGAAAAAGGCTTACCGGTGTTATCTTGACCTATAGTCTCGGCTTCTACGGCTTCTAATGTGAAGGTCTGTCGCCGTGGTACATTCCTTCTAGCTGGAAGCACATTCTGCCTTTGGGGCCTGTTTCTCTGCCCTCTAGGCATGTCCCTCATTGCTTGTTGGAATTGGCGATTAGGCTAAGCAGGTGGTGGAGCAGGTAGTGCAGGACGAGTTGCAGGAGCCTTGATGGTTGGCCGCTACGGGTAGTTGGTGGGTGTGAGAGTTGAGTTGCTATTGTAAGGACAGTTCCCAATTTCGTGGTTGGATGCGCCACAAATTAGACACAAGCCTTTTGCGCGCCTACAGTCCTTCTACAAGTGTCCCTTTCTTCTGCAGTAGTCGCAGAAATCTGGAATTGACTGGTTATTGGTTTCTTCTGATCTCTTGGGTTCAAATGATGGACTTGGAGAGGCTCCTCTTGCTATTTGAGTGGCAGGGCGTTTCAAACCGGCATATTGGGGTCTGCCCCTCACTTTTATCACTGCCTCATAACTGCGGGCAGCTTCCAAAGCATCTTCATATGTCAGAAATTTTCCCGTGGCTAGAGCAGCCTGAATTTCTGTGTCCAAACCTTGTTGAAATCGACGGGCTCTGATCTCGTCCGTCGGTATCAAGTGTGCCGCGAACCTGTTTAAGGATTGTGTTAGTTGTGTAGTATGTGATATTTAAAAATTGAACTATTGTGACATATCTTACCGGCTTAACATGGTGAATTCAGCGTCGTATTCATCTACTGATTTGTCCCACATCGATCCTTGTTGTAGATGAATGAACTGCTGCTTCATGGCAAACCTGGCAGTCACAGGGAAGTATTTCGCGTCGAACTTCTCGCGAAAAGTCTTCCATTCAATAGGCTGTGCAAGACGGCTTTCTTCCGCCTTCCACCAGTTGCGAGCATTGTCCGTGAGCTGTAGTTTCGCCACACGGACCCAAGCTATGTCTGGCACATGAGATGCTGCCAGATCGTCTTCTATGCTTTGTACCCATTCCTCAGCTTCAAGAAGGCTTCCTTTTCCGGAGAACTGCTTCGGATGTAAAGCCCTGAATTGCTTTACCCCAGGAGCATTAGTCTCAGAACGGTTCAGGAGTTGTTGCTGTCCCTCGAGAAAGCTGTGGATCGCCTCAAGTAGCACTGTTTGCTCGGTAGGTGGCGCAGGAACAGCTGGTGTGAGAGGTAGTGCCCTGAAGAAAAATTTGGGTTAGGACAGATTCAAGTACATGAAATGATAAGATTCAAGGAATATGAAATTGGAAGATTCAAGGAATATGAAATTCCAAGATTCAAGGGACATGAATTGTAAAGAATGTTTTAGTTGTTGGTTCTTGTGTTATATTGCTTAGGTTGTTCACGCAGAACAGAACTGCATGATAGGGTTTCATACAGCTTTGACCTGCATAGGCCACCAACAAAACCTGTCACGCCCCGCTTCCCAGTATACGGCGAAGGGGACGCGACTGGTCCGCTACGTATTTACTCTGAAGTAAATACTCTAAGCGTATCTAAGCAATATAAAAGAAAATATAAACAAGAGACAAGGTATAATAAAAACAGCAACTTTTATTTATTAACATTCTTTTGTACAATGCATGAAAAGGAAATACAACTGAAATAAAAGCGATGCCTAAACAACGGCATAACAGGAATTGAAGAGTACTGAATGGAAATGTACAATGTACTAGAGCTCGGGGTCTTCACTGAACTGGTCCAAATCTTCAGCGCTGGGCTCGATCTCTGATGTGTTCAGATCACATGACGACAGTCAAAGAAGAAAGAATAGAATGTCGTCAGCGAACAGGTCGCTCGGTAAGTCCCAAAGATAAGAGAAGATTAGAATAGACAGAGAGTAAGAGAGAGAGAGAGTAGCTTTTACAGTTGGATTATATTGATATATTGTTGTATTTAGTGTTAACGCTGTTATTTGTAACTTGGTACAGAAGAATGCCAGTGTATACGAGAGGGGTCTCTATATGCTAGAGACCAGGGCAAACGGAATATAGAGTACAAGGCTCCGTTAGAAGGCCCGGAACAACGGCAATTGGATTCATGTTAGGTGTCTTAAATCTGACCGTCTCGTGCCACTTTTAACATCTTCCATACCAATCTACCCCTTAAACCCCGTAGTGTTTTATTTGTATTGGTTTGTACTGTAAATTGCATTGATTGTAAGATTGATTGACTGACTGACCGAAACCATGATATAAGGAAATGGTTATAACCGTAGAGTCATGTAAATGGAATACTTAGAATCATGTAAAAGGAATATATATCCATGGTTCGGTTCAGTCAAGTGTATAAATTGATAATTGTATTCATGGATTCATGTGTTCATTTTGAATTGGAAACTTGTAGATTATAGATTGACTTGAATCATATTCAAGTCAGATTAATCAGACTCAAACCCGAGTCAGACAATCAGAAATGTGAATCGGGGTCTTATAATTGCTAGGGTCCTTAGGGTAATTTATAAAACATGATGGGGTTTTATGTAAAAATACTTTTATATAATTTTCAAAATACACCTCAAGTATTTATTGTTCGTCTTTAGGGTTGTAATGAGGGTGGATTTTATGTTGTGATATTTCTAGTGAAAATGTCCTAGTTTTATAGATAAAGGTATTTATCTGTAATATTGATTTATTGGAAGTTCATGGTATTTTAGTGTAAAATATATTCTTGTGATTTTTAGAAAAAGGTGGAAAATTTATATTATAATAAAATAGATATTTAAATGATAAATATACATATGTTTATACAAAAGTAATTTTAATAAATATTTTATATTCCAAAAATCTCATTTTTCTTAAGATGTCGTATTTTAAACCTTTCGAGCGAATGCTCCTTGCGGAGGTCAGAATCTCGCACTACTAGCCCGAGGGTACGGGATAAACCGCACGATCCCGAACGGGTTCCCTAAAAATGGGTTGTAGCGGCGCTTTGCAACGATTGTAAAATATTAAATCCTTTAGAAAACGGTTTTATAAAGTAAAAGGTATTTATTTGCAAAGGTGTAAATTTTCCGTATTTTAGATTCTAGGGTTTCCTAATCCAAATAGACTATTTCTAAATGGTCTAAACGACAAGTCGTGAGATGCCTCAAATCGCCTCTTCACCGCCAATTGTGGCCAGGTAAGTACAAGTGAAGAAAGGAGGGATCCGCTCATGAATCACCGTGAGACGGGCCTTTTAAAGTTACCTTTCTCACTTGCCTAGCCTAGACACCACAAAGTCAGGTTTAGATAAACGACCGATGTCCACAACTTATCGTATTTTCATAATAAGATGTATTTATTTAAAAGTGTATCAACTCTAACTCTTTTAGAAATCGTTTTATTAAGTGTATGTTATTTAAATGCAAATGTTTGTTTTCTCGTATTCTAAGGTTTCAATGGTGTCGTGTTAGGTTGTATGTAAGTGTGTGAGGAGGTAGGTCGTTATCTCGTGATCTACTTTAAATGTATAGCAAGTTTGATGGGTTAAATAAAGATTGAAACAATGTGGTATTAAGTGAAAAAATACGATAATTTAGAAAGGCTATCATTTCATGTGAGAAAACTTGTTCAAATTGATTTTTAAAAGTTTAATAGTCAACATAAAGATGTTTAAGCATGAATTTATTGATGAGAAGTGAAATTTTATAGAAGACCGAGTCGGAAATCGGATTTGTTCCGATTCCGTCGGGTTTCGTAGTTTCGTATTTTAAAGAAATAGAAAGGGGGATAGAATGGGACTTACGAATTTCGATTACACAAAGGAGTGTTGGGGAAACTAAAGGAGTTGCCGAGGCGTTGCTTCGTCGCCGGTTGTTCCTAAAAACGTCGCGTGAATTTCCGCCGGAATTTCGTCGGAGCTTCGCCGCGAACTAGTTTTCAAAGTACACAACTCTTAGAAAATTTTGAGAGAGTGAGCTTAGGATTTTGGGGGTGAGAGGGTAGTGTGTAGGGTTGGTATTTATAGGGTTAGACTAGGGTTAGGGTAGATGAAAAGTTAAAAATAAAAATGTGATAAAATGTAATAAAAATGTATTAAAAGTGGAGTAATTGGGGTTTTTAAAGAGCTCTGGAAGTGGTCTGAGGCCGAAAGTTTTCAGGTACATAGTGAATATGAAAATACACAACTTTCATGTTGTGGCCGTCGCCGGAATCGGCCGACTCGGGGGTGACTCGGTCGTGACTCGGTCGGAGCACTGAGTCGGCCGAGTCGAGGCCGAGTTGGCCGATTCCCGGCCGAGTCCGGCGGCCAGGATCCCCCCCGACGGTTCATCTAACTCATGGAAGTGTTACATCTTTGGGTGTAGTGGGGTTTTTGTGAGATATGCACGTGTAAACTCTTGGTATTCTAAAGGTTTTAAAAAAAATCAATATTAAAAATAATGTGGGGTATGGGATTTGAACTCTGGTGGCTTGGTTCAGCAATGCAAGGTATTACCAATGAGCTACATGCTCCTTCTTGTAATTATGGTGTGAAATAATTAGTTAAAGTGGTAACAGTAACATTAAATACCTTAAGTATACTTTAATTTTAAAACAATTTTATGTACACTAAAAATGGATTTATTTAAAAACAAAATAATTACTTATATATTGTGCTCAGGTTAAAATACTCCTTTATGGATTTTGAAAAAAATTAATTTAAAAATTTATATAGAAAAAAGTGTATAAGAAAATTAGGGTTGTTACATCAGCGGTGCCACATGTGAGGCATTGGTTGACCCTTCTAAGGCTGGTTCATAGGTGATGTGGCATGTTTCTGGGTACTTTTTGAACTCCGCTCAAATGTTGAGCTTCACGGGAAATTTTGGGTGTTTGTTTATTCAATCGAAAAGTTTAACTTTGTCTAGCTATCTGTGATTGTGATACAATATTTGGAATCCACTAATGGTTATGTGATAACTAGTTTGAATTTTATAAATCTAGCAGTTTAGTCTCATTTGATCGGTTGCCACGGAATTTTGATGTGGATCAAAAGTCTGTCGCGATTACGTAGTGTACGCGGATACTCGCCGAGTAACTTTACTAGATAGTCATGCCCTATTGCCCCGACCAAGTGACTGTAGGAGAACCCCGTCGCCAAAAGCATCCGTTCGGGTGCTCGAGGCTGCGGTGTTCCGCCTTAGTGCACTTCGTCGACGGCACCGGGGGGTGCGGCCGTCTACTAAAATTTCTGACGAGCATTCGATCATGTTATCGAGAATCTTGTTGAATTACCCGACAGTTTGTTGGAAAGTGTTTTCAGTATCGAGACTAAAATGCGGGGTTTATAATTGTTAGGCATGAGATGTCTAAGGAATTCATTTGGTTGGGCATGAAATCCAAAGTATGTGATGCATTGGGTTTATGATGTCTAAGCTGGTTGCGGATTCCAACTGTTGTAGTTTTTCACTTTGTTTCCTGCGACCGTAAGTGTAATATGTGGTGTATCGCCGGTTTCGTTGCTATACGTCAACGACAATTGGGATACGCATATTTACTTACGTTGATGACATGTGATGTTATGTGTTGCTGTGATATGTTATATTGGATCGTCGTGTTTTGAATAGCCGGGGGTTTTATGTGAGATGAAGGTTTTTATTTTCATTCATGTAAAATTCATTGTATGTAATATTCTTTTATTGGGGCACTTCCGGGTTGAGGATGATGTCACCATTAATGTATATTATTTACTTTTCCGTATTAAGATAGACCCAAGGTGGGGAGCATAAGTAACCGGGTTCTAGGGTCCAGTGGGAGACCATCTCGAGGAGTCGAGACCGGGTCTCTTAACTCTAGAAATGGTGGGGTCGCTTGCAGCTCTCGTAGGGGTCTAGGGATGTGGGTTTGGCTATTCAACACGACCGTGGAATCCGCGTTTTCACTGGCTTAAATAAAACACGGAATTCCTAGTATATCCAATATTTCATATGTGATTCTTCTGCTGCTTATATTCTATGATATGATCACTTGATATGTTCTGAGACGAATGCCTATATTATATATATGAGATATAATAAATATTGCTGCTTTCGTTTCTTATATGATGCTTAGGAAGCATATCAGATTGGACTTCATTAATGAGATTAATGAAATAAGAGAAACCTAAAGATGTTGTAGAAACTTGTATAAAAACCGGTAGCTCTAGTTCTTGCTTTGCATAGCGGTATTCCTTGTGGAATATCCAGCACCTTATTCGATAAGGAAAGAGCCGAGATCCCTTCACCGGGAGTGACCTCTTTAGCGAAACTAGCAGATGCTACAAACTCGGATTGTTTTTTGATTGCTTTTATAGTTTTTGCTATGCATGGTGGCATTGAAATATCCTGCACCTTATTCGATAAGGAAAGAGCCGAGATCCCTTCACCGGGAGTGACCTCTTTAGCGAAACTAATAAAAGCATCAAAAACACTCCATTTCAAAATCACTCGATTCTACAACGAGATCAAGTTCATTACGCAAAGGGTTTTATTAAAAACCTGTCGTAGCCCTCCGTCATTTCAGATAAGTAGTATTTTGTATTCGTGCTGCATTTGTTGACCTCTGTCAAGGCGTAGTGTGCGGTAGCTGATTAGTGCTTTTCTGCTAGCATATGATGCGATTGGATTATGGTAGGCGTACGACCTTGTTGACCTCTGTCAAGGGTCGTGCGAGTGGGTTTAATTCAACCAGGAAATGACGGGTTGAACTTAACTAGCAGCCTATGGTTTGTTGACCTCTGTCATGGTCATAGGAGGCTTGGGGTAAAACATTATCGTGAATTTCAAGTGTTGAAATTTTCAATGAGACTGCATACCTTCTATGAGATAGTTGGATCCCGATACCCACTGCGAGTAAGAGTCTCCTGGGAGAGTTTTACACATTACGATTATCCGATCTAGTAGGTGTCTAGAAAGGTGTTAATGGGGTTACGCCTCTGGGAAAACGAGCTTTATTTTAATTAGATCCGTGCGAAAGCACGAGGAACCTCCTACCGACAATAGCCTGGCTGAAAGATTAGCAAACTTGTAGGATGTAATTAATCCCGGCTAGTCTTACCTTTTAGGGTTTGAAGGTAGATTTGACTAAAACAGTGGGAGCCATTCTGATTAGATAAAATAATAACCAATCTAATCCTGCAAGAGCGCATGCAGATTGTTTTCTTCTCTCTCTCTCCTGATAGCGACCATGTCATGCCTTAATCAAGATAATAATATGGATGTATTGACCGAACCTGCTTATTATACTGAGCTAGGGAACGTTAGTTCCGCTCCAACATATAATTGTTATAAGTCCGAGCAGGAAATAGGGGAATATCCGGATTCCCATGCCACCCAATCGAAGAAAGTGCATGTTGATGCATATTCTTCGGGTGTCCTTATTACCGAGAACCGTTTTTCAGTATCCTCTACGTCCTGGGTATGAGATACCGGATCAGGATTCCGTATATGTAATATGTTACATGGGCTACAGATAGGCAGAGAACTGAGAATGGTGATATGTCTCTAAGAGTTAGAGAATGGTGCAATTGTTGCAGGCAAGTCAGTTGGCTGATATCACCTTGTATTAATACATTGATTCTGAACGAATGTTATTGCATACCGAACCTGATTTACAACATTACATCGGCTTCTTTAATGAGTTAAAGAATGATATAATTCTGTATTGGAGGAAAATGTTGTGAACATTTTCCTGAATCAAGAGTTAATTCGATCATGCACGTTATATAATAGTATATACATTCTAAATCAAACTACAGTTCAAAGTATGTAAAACACACACAAGAGGAGTAGTTCAGAAATGAACGAATCCTTCTTATGGCATTGTAGACTAGGTCATATCAATGTGTCACGACCAGCTAAGTTACATAAGAATAAAGATGACAATCTATTCGAATTTTCATCTTATGACACTTGCCAGTCTTGTCTCAAAGATAATATGACCAATACTCCATTTACTTGAAATAGAGAAAGAGTTAGTGAACTCTTGGGACGCATACATGATGATGTATACGGTCCTATGTCTACAAATGCCTTGGTTAGTTCTTGCTACTTCGTTATATTCATCGACTATCTCTCAGGATTCGGACATGTGTTCCTGTTGAAACATGAGTCTGAAACTTTTGAGAAATTCAAGGAATATAATCTTGAAGTTAAGAACCAGAAGGGTAGAACTATTAAGTCCTTCAATGTGATCGAGGAGGAGAATACTTTCGCATGGAGTTCCTGGAGTTTCTAAAAGGAGAATGTGATTCTCTCTCAGCTTACTCCTTCGAGTACACCACAGCACAACGGTGTATCGGGACGGAGGTATCGTACCCTATAAGATATAGCGCACTCTATGATGAGTACTGCTGAGTTACCTGTTTCCTTTTGGTGTTATGCACTTGAGAAGCTGCATACCTATTGAATGGGGTTCCGTCCAAATCAGAGCCTACCAATACATATGAGATATGAAATGGGAAGAGACTATGTCTTAAACGAGTTAAGATATGGGGTTGTCCGGTCTATGTTGAAAGGAAGAATCCGGACAAGCTCGAGGCAAGGTCAGTTCTGTACAAGTTTGTTAGGATATCCCAAACATTTGTGAGGGAATATCTTCTACCACTCCGAGGAGCAAAAGGTGTTTTGTTTCTCAGCATGCCACCTTTTTAGAAAAAGAATTTCTTGTGAAGAAATTAGTGTTCATATGGTAGAACTGGAAAGAGTTCCAGCTAGACAAACTAACAGCTGATGAATTGGTAGAATCAAAGGATTCAATAGTCTCCAACAAACCTCAGCCTCTCCGCGAATCTGGTACGGTTCCTCACCACTTGAGAGATACTAAGGTATTCTTGGTGACAGTTGGAGCGAGGATTGTATCGTGGTATATGATGGCCTAACTAGGTTCAGGCAGGCCATCACAAGTGGAGACTTTGTGAAATGGCTAGATGCTATGCGATCAAGGATGGAATCCATGTACACCAACAAAGTATGACTTTGAATGTTGCACCTGAACGAGTAAAACTCATTGGGGGCAAATGGATCTTGAGAAGATTCTTGATGTAAATGGAAAAGTTGAGACTTTCAAAGCTTTGCTTAAGTCCATCAGGATTAATGCAAGAATCACGGAGTTGGAACATCTGTTTTGATGTGACAGTCAAAGAGTTTGACTTCATCAAAAAGGTAGATGAACCATGTATATACAAGAAAGCAGTAGAGAGTAAGGTTGTCTTCTACGTATTGTGCGTAGATGACATACTCTAGATAGGAAATGGTTTCCTATGCTACACTTGGTCAAGCTCCTCTTATCACGAGGAATCTCAATAGAAGATCTAGATAATACCTACTACATTTTGTAGATTATGATCTATGGTGATAGATCTAAGTGGATGATGGGATTGTCCCAAATCCAGGTACATTAACACCGTACTAAAGGGGTTTAGTATGGATGATTCTAAGCGTGGTGGTTCGCCCACTTACTCATGGATCACTCTCTCCAAAAAGAAGTATCCCAAGACTGATTTGGAGAGAGCTCGCGTGCAAGGGATACCCTATGCTTCGGCAGTAGGCTCTATCAGAGTATGCGATATTATGTACCAGACCAGATGTAGATGACTCACTAGGTGTAGTGATCAGGAATCAATCGGATTTTGGGAGAATCACTGGAAAGCTGTGGAGGACATTCTTAAGTACTTGAGAAGCACTAAAAGAAAGTTCTTGGTTCGAGCTTTCAGAGTGATAAGGTCGACTGAGAGTCGGTCGCGGGCATTGGCTTTACCCTCGGTGGAGGGGCGTTATGTTGGAAGAGTTCCAAGCTAGATCCGTAACATATTAGACGATAAAGGCTGAATACATTGCTACCAACGATGCTGCCAAAGTGGTTGTCTGGGCATTTCTTGTTCATGAGATGAACATGGTTCCTACCATTGAGCGTCCAATAACTGTTATTGTGACTACAACGGAGTTATGGCTTTAGCCTAGGAACGAAGGTCCCATCAGTGTTCCAGACATATTCTGAGGCAAGTATCACCTGCTCAGGGAGATGGTTGATCTCTCAGGGATCGAGGTCAGGAGAGTATACACGAAGGATAACACTGCGGATCCACTCACAAAGGCCTTACCCCTAGAGAGACTTCTATGGGATGGTTGAGTATGGGATACTACAACCACAGCTATATTGTTGGGTATTGGATACTACAACAGATGGCCTAAGTGAAAGTGGGAGATTGTTAGTTATATGTATGCCTTCGAGGCCATTACTGTACATGTGATGTATATTGTAGTGGATGCTTGGACATATATAGGGAGGACTTTTTTGCTCGACATGATAGT
Source organism: Agapanthus africanus (assembly GCA_030015575.1). Taxonomy (NCBI): domain Eukaryota; kingdom Viridiplantae; phylum Streptophyta; class Magnoliopsida; order Asparagales; family Amaryllidaceae; genus Agapanthus; species Agapanthus africanus. Next base: position 604,128,946 of record JASDDO010000019.1, on the reverse strand, counting down.
ATGCTATCTGGTTGCACTTTATCTTAACATGTACACTTATTGTCTCTCTATTACATGTTGATAAAGCCCTTAGGATGAGTACTCGACTGCCAGGATTATGATGCAGATCATACTAGTGGGGCATAGGTAGTCGGTAAGTACATCCTTCAAATGTTCCTAGTCATGGGAGTATCGAGACAGGGTATCGATACTCCAGAGTAGACTAGCGTATACGCTTCTCGACCCATATGATGGGCGATGGATGATCCCACATCAATTGGTGTTTGACATCAGAGAAGGTATGCGTGTGCTCAGTTGTAACGTTTTAGAAATTTTTATGCGAATTTTTCCGTTTTATGGTAAAATTGTCGGGTTTTCCCCGTTTTGACCCGACTGTGATCAAACGACCATATAGACTTGCCAGCACCTAGTTTAGCTAAAATAAAGCTAGTGCGCAAGCTTTGGGGGTAAATGGGACGTTTTGTTCAATTAGATTTTTTCCCAATTTTAATGTTATTTTAATGCGGTATTCACATTTTGGGAAATTTCTATAAAACGATCTTTTCATCAATTATGTTTGAGTAATTCACCATTCTCTTTATATCTAGATATTTGTTGGGTTTTAGGGATTAAGTTTAAAAGAAAAGAAAAGAAAATGAATAGATGCATGCATGTGTGCATATGTGTATGTGAATGCATTAACTTTGCATTTAATGTTGGTAATTGCTAGGAAATCCCTCACAAACCTTCCCCTTATTCCCCTTGGCCGAAATCTTGTTCATTTTTCTGCTCTTGATCACTTCCTTCTCCAATTTCAAGTCAAATAATCCTCCAAAATTCCAAAATATATCACAAAATACCAAAAGTTCTTGATTTTTGCTCTTGGATCACTTGGAGCTAGGGAAAGCTTGGATCTTGTGAGCAAGATTGTTAGGTATAATCCTACACTGTTAATTAGGAGTTTGTGTAAGTGCACGGCGGCGCCACGACCTCCATCCCGAGGCCAAATGCGGAAGCGATGGTTAACTTTAATTTTCAAACCGGCACCACCACGCACTATAAACCCGGATCGTGCCATTAAACTAGTCCTAGCTAACTACAAGATGGAGAAGAGAGATATACCGAGCGATCCGTGTCCTCCGGTCTTCTCGCCGTCGTCCCGATCTCCCGCGGAATGTCCGGTCTCCACCTCCTCGCCGGAAAGGCACCACGTCGCCGGCTTCTTTTACGGGCTCCCGCCTCTATACCGAGGCAACTCGGGCACGAAGTTGGCGAGCCGACGTACCCAAGGTTTGCTGTAGAATATAGTGTAGAACCATGTCTCATTTTGGGGTTCATGGAGTTTGCCATTTTGTGGAGGAGAATGAACTATACTTTGGAGGTGGAACTATTGGATTTTTTTGAAGCTAAAAGACCAAAAATCCCCCCATGAAATATTGGGACACCCCCCTTTTGGCTTGGCCGGTCATGATGAATGGGGAGAGTGAGAATGAGAGTGAGGTGAATCTATCATGGAGCCACACTCATAATGCAAGAGATAAAAGGTCATGATAAAAAGCAATGATCATCAACAAAGATCCTCACTCAACTAACACTCATCACAAAACAAAGTCCAACCATCATGAACCATCATGAAGTCAAGAAGTCAAGCAAGGTCAATGGATAGTGCACCATCATGATACAATAATAAGAAAAGACCCCCTTCCAACTTGCTTATTCGCACAAATGCAAATAAGCCCTCCTCCACCAATCTTCGGCCAAAGAAGGATACAAAGAAATATGGCCGAAACGGAAAGTAAACTGGCAACTCCAGAAAAACTGGTCCCGTAATAAATTACAGGAAAACCCCGATACTGTGTATACACACCCGCATCTGTATTCCGACCGAAATACAAATGCAATGAGACAAAATCTATACTGCACTATTCTAGGATCCGACTTAAACCAAAGCCGGCTAGTATTATCCGTCCGATCCTGATCCGTGCAATACCGCGCGTATATGATCGAACCCTGCCTTATCTCAATACGGCCTCTACAGCGTTTCACCCGAAAACTTGAGCAACAGAATGTGTGGTGGACTCTAAAGACTCGTCAATACTATGGCTGTGGATTTAACCACTAGCACGTCAGAGGTATTAGCCATACGTGACGGGCCACCAGCTATTGACCAAAAAGGATGTCTGTGAGCGAACTCAGCCTGACACCCTACTGAGCCTGTCAGTGACAATATCCGTATAGTCCGGTCCGTTCGTCTATGAGCATCGTATGGCGGGCCTAGGGGGTTGGTGAAAGTCAGACCCCCAAAAGCGGTACAAGTCGTGTCAGAGATCAGCCCAGAACACCCTGAGATACTACTGGAATACCTACCAGTAAATCTCCTGCCTTGGCCAAGGACTTTTCATGTTCTGGCTCTCCTAGACACAGCGCGACCTTACCCCCAATACCGGGAGAGACGAACCCCCGAAGATCCGCTCACTGCCTCCATGTGGCTCGGGACTGTACCCAACTAAAACCTGTTTGCACGTCTCCTTTGAGCGTGGTAGGGTAGTAATCAAAGTACAGTGGGAACTCACAAGAGACAAATGATGATCCCCAGATCGATGAACTAACATGTACACATGTCACCAGGGAACTGCTATCTGACATCAGGTATAAGACCAACTAGCATGTTCCCGGCGAGTCCTGTCCGGTGTACTCATAACCCAATGAGCACCTGTATACATCTTAGGTGAACCAACTGACACCAGTGGCTTGTGAGACCGGCCACCGCCCCTCGTCGAGGTCTCGACTGTATACACTAGTCTACTCTGGAGTATCGATGCCCTGTCTCGAAACTCCGACGACTAGGGACCTTTTAAGGATGTGCTTATAGACCACCAGCTCCCACGTATATGATCGCCCTCATACTGCTGGCAGTCAAGAAAGAATCCTAGGGGCTCTATCAACGTGTAATAGCGACCTGTCAGGTCACCTAAAGCAGTACACGATGATAAAGATAAACCAAATAGCATACTATCATCTCGAGTAAGACTGTCCTACCGGGATAGGTCCTCCCTCAATCATTGCAATCACGTGCCTGTGATCCAATAATTGACTCTGAGGGCACTATCTCCAACAATCTCCCACTTGCACTCAAGGCTAATTATTGCGATGTCGCATACTCACAGCCCGTGTGATACCGAACATCCAACTCCTCTACTAGTCAGTCTCACAAAGCTCGTTTGCGAAACTATTGCGTTCGAGGAATAGCCTCAATGAGTGGATCCGCTTTGATGTTTCTTTCTATGTCTCTCTATAATCTCAAGTTCGCGGAGAAACCCATCTCCCGAAATGAGCAATACCTGTCTTAGAATGTGTCTGGATGTCTGATGGGACCTAGCTCATAAATGAACTCCAAATCCAAACTTCTTAGACTGTATCGTCAACTGAACTCAATCAGTATCCTGCGCCATGCCTCCCTCAGTATTGCCTTGGACCACCTGTCCAAAATACTGCCCCTCGTCAGAAGGAAAAACTATAACTCTGACAACCTCCTTGTCGTCCAGGTCACCTTGGAAGCTTGGAATGATAACTGTCTCCCGAATGAGGCTGTCGTTATCATATCCCTAGAACATCCACTTTTGTTCTAAAACTGCTTCCGACTGTTTCTCCAGGATTGGATCAACATCAACTTATTGCATCTAGTGCAAGAACAACATCTGGTGTGGTACTTGACATCTCATGATTGACTCAATTGCCTGAGCAAGTGATCTGCCAATCATGCACATCCCTCTCCCCATTAGTCTATAAGACACCTTTAGAGAGGGTGACTCCATTACCTGCAGGAACACTACCGTGCCAGGAGTCGTCCATTCTAAATACTCTTAGAATGCTGTCTAAGTACCCTTAATTGGGAAACCACCCAAATCTAGATCTAAAACCATAAATCTAGTAACCAGTATGTCTGATATAATGTCCAAGTCCCATGTGGAGAAACCACTGTGTGACGACCAAAGTATAACCGATTGTAGTATAGGAGTTTCTTTTCCTACTCTGTGTATGTTATCCAAATACCAGGACATCACACCCTACTACCTTCTTAACAGATCCATCCCCTATTCTGATGAAGTCAAACCTATGACTGTCACATCAGAAATAGATGATCTATCTCCGCTATGTCTGCTTTTGTCTATAAATAGACATAAGCTACCTGTCCACCAATGCTTCCGCTGCTCCCACTGACTACGATAACCCTCTGGCAGAGTCATATAGACGTACACTTCTAAAACCAGTTCAGAACGACGCTATACTCATCCTCCTGCCGGGTCTCACAGTCTGGAACAACAGCAATGGCAAGTCTGGATAAACAAGAACCTCCCTATCACCGTCCTTGAGGCTACAGTAGTACCTCTCGGGTGTCTGAGGTTACCCACCTTATCTACGGAGTGGCTAATGGAATGTCAAACCAGATTGAATCTTTAGGTTCCTGTCAAATCTTCAGTAATCGTTTGTGGTTCTGGAATCACTTCCAGTTCTACCATACTCCCACTACTGTTTTCTGAAAAAAAATCCATTTTTATTAAAACTGTGGCGAGTTTAGAACAATGTCACTATTGATCTTCCAGATGGTAGAAAGTCAACCCTCGTCATAGCCTGGGTCAACCCACAAACAGCCATTACAGAAACGTGCCTTGAGTTGTCCAGTGTCTGGTTTTAATCATAAGCCGGACAACTCCCCGTACCTTAACATCGTTAAGATATGAACTGTTCTATATCCAATATAGAACTAGAGGCACTGATTTAATTGAACCAGATTCAAATCATGCAGCTATATCCACTGCATGTTAACTAAATGGAAGGAGGCCGATAAGCGTTACTCAACTTAGGAATGCTTCCAATTATGAGTAACCTGAAAAAGAAGCAAGTTCTCTTTATCATTACTATCAACTGAATACCATACACAAGTATCTACATCTTCGATCACTTTGAAGAATCCCGATACTTGCTTCACCTGGTTCTCTACTCTATTCAAATACCTATAACTTCTCAAAATTCGGACCCTGTGTTTCCACGAAACACCTGTCTAAAAACTAGAGAAGTCATAAGTAAACCGAATATAGTACGAGGACCAACCCCTCCGTCTTAATGGACACTGGACAACATACAATACTCTGTATAAGTCCCTTGAGTCTGATAACTCATTCCCTGTGTGTCGTAGGTTGAAAACTGTACTTATGGTTAAGAAAAATTACACCGCTGTTTAATGCTCCTTACCTAACCATCCACTGATATAGGTAAATGTTATAGACATAATTTCAAAAAGGTATATCTCACTCTATGAAAATAGACGTACAAATATATCAATTTGAAATTGGTGCACAACAGCGGATATTCAAAACCAAATATTTGCCGACCGGCAAACAACCCAGGTGACTTCCTCAAACATCACCGATTACAACGAATCCCGATATAATGAGGATGATCACCTAATTCCCAATAACTTACTCCCACTCACCATTTGTAAAACCATACAGATGTGAGAATCATACCTGGTAAATACATACCCTGGAGTAAGTATCTAATCGGGAAATCTGTTTTCGTTTAACAGTACACAGTGAAACTGAAACATTGAAATGTTTCGATGGGGTATCCCGGTATTCCTAGTAATGCCTCTTCCAGATTCACGACTGTAACCGTATAATTCTTTGCCACCTCTCCAAATCCCTTTATATGTCTTTAGTCATTACCTTCTGCACACCCCTTAGGCCAAATGGTTTTCTTCCTTCCCTACCGTTCGGCACCAGCCTATGGTTTGGAAGAAGACTATCCAATAAGCATAATGGGTGTACTGTCCTAAACCTAGTAGCACTCGCAATGCGAGAGAAGGTGAAGATAAAAGACAACCGAATAAACCTTATTCCTATTTCTCCTGAACCAGAATCCATCCCCGAACTGGAACGAGTTCCTTTCGAGTTCGTATATAACCATACGATGGAGTATCCAATATACTGTGGATCTTCGTAGTGATACGGAGTGTTCTGGAGAAATACAAAGGTGATTTAAGGATTGGCGAAGAAATACTTGGTTTGGTCGTGAATATCAGTCGCAATTTACTTTGCCCTCTTACTAATCTCTTGCTTTGTCTTAACTTAATACCTTATGCACACCATCGTTATGCTAATTGGTTTTCTTCATTCCCCACCGTTCGGCACCAGCCTAAGGTTTGGAAGAAGACTATCCAATTTGCTTAATAGGTGTACTATCCCCTAATCTAAGGGGTACTCACAACCTGAGAGAAGGTAAAAGGAAAAGACAACTGAATAGTCCTATTCGTTTTCTCTAGAACCGGAAACCATCCTCGAATAAATCCCTTCGAGTTCGTATATAACCATACGATGGTTTTGTCCAATGGAAGTGGACGTTCGTAGTAATACGGGGTGTCCTGGAGAAAAGGGTAAAAGTAGGAGTGGCAATGAGGTTTGCAATTCTGACAATCCAAAAGCCAGTGTTTAAGAAGGTTCGGTTAACTTGGTCACTGAGTCATAGTCTTAGGGTCGGGTCAATGGTCGCTTCCAGAGAGAGAGAAAAGAAACACTCAGCGTGCACTCTAACCTAGATCAGAATGGTTACCAATTTATCTAATCTGGAAACCTCCCACTGTAACATCAAATTCTCCTCCAAACCTGAAAGAAGAATTAGTCGGGATCACCCGAGGAGTAAACCAACTCATCAGTGGGAATCGGGATCCAACTATCATCGCATGATAACGTGACGGAATCCGCTCACGCTATCATACTCCAGAAGGTATGCGCATATCTGGCAAGTTTCAGTTTCTTTAGAAACTCCCGATGTGATTTTGCCCCATGCTCTTATGACCTTGACGAAGGCCAACAAATCATAAATCACATGTCAAGTTCTACCCGTCATTGTCCAGCTTAATTTGAACCCACCCGTACAAGCCCTTGACGAAGGCCAACAAGGCTATACGACTGTCCCAAACCAACGCATCTATCTATGCAGCAGAAATTTAACAAGAAGCTACCATATACTATGCCTTGACGAAGGCCAACAAACATAGCATGAATACTACGTGCTACCCGTCTGAAACGACGGAGGGCTACGAATGGTTTCTGGCGAAAACCTTTAACGTAAAGAACTTGATATCGTTGAAGGAACGGATAGCTTTTATAAAAATATAGTGACGAAAACCTTTGCTAAAGAGGTCACTCCCGGTGAAGGGATCTCGGCTCTTTCCCCGTAGAATGAGGTGCAGGATATTCCAACTGAATACCACGGTGCAAAGCAAAAGTAATCGGCTATAGAGAAGTTAATGCCCTGACGCAAACTTTTGTCCAAGGGGTCACTCCCGGTAAAGGGATCTCGGCCCTTGCCTCGTCGACTGAGGAGCAGGATATTCCAACTGAATACCACGATGCAAAACAAAAGAGAACGTCCTTGCAATAACAGCTTTTTGAAAAGTGTTCCAACAACATCAGATTAGGTTTGTTTTTAACTTGCATTGATCCGAATCAACGCAGTCCCATCAATTGATCACACCACAAAGAACGAAAATATACTGATGTACGTATATGCCATCCGCATTCGCCACTGGGTCCCGTCATTACCCGTTAGGTTAGCTAACTAACGACAGAGCGGGGACTGGACTAGCGCGGATGCAAAACATATACAACATCTATTAATATATATACCAATATATAATATTTCGCTCAAGGCGTGATAAAATGCTACATCACAGAAATGTACAGCATCACAGAACAATACAGATATCTGGGATCCCCGGGTTTCATAGAGCCACTACTGAAACCCGACGTTCCCCTGGTCGTGTGGATAGCCTGTGCAATGAAATCCTAGACCCCTACGGGCGCGGCAAGTTACCCGCCAAAACCTGAAGCGAGGCAGCCCCCTTCAGCAACGTGAATGGACCACCCAGCACTTCACGGAATCCGGTAACTTGGGCACCCCTCCTGGGTCAACCTGTACCCCCTACGAGTGCGGCGAACAGCCTGCCAATTCTAGAGTGAAGCCCCCTCCGTCCCAATGCCATGAGATGCGGGCTTGTTGCCTTCTAGAATACGGCTATCTGTGCACCCCTCCGCGGGGCAATCCTAGTACAGAAAGTAAAATATACATACAACGGGTACATCGACCGCAACCTGGCCGTGCCCCAAAATAATAATACAAACAAGCAGTGACGGCAGTCCACATGTCGGACGCTCGCCCCACAATATCAAATGTACATAATACAACAAAACTGTACTACCACTACAACTAGGCCATCCCCCACGACCAATCCGCAACATCACAGCAATACACAGAACATCAACGTGAAAGACACGTTCGCAAATCCGTCTAACCGGGCTATAGCAGTTAGACAGGATTTACCGATCAAGTGACATTCACGGTCGCAGATATAATGTAAATACTATGAAATAATGTGTTTAAAATATCCGATCGATCAAAATTTACCAAGTGGGCCCCTATAGTACTACTGTAGCACATCAAGAAATTCTTGGCCCAAAAAGAATGTTCCAAAAGCCCTATTTTCAAGTCAGGAGGCCTCTGTAAAAAATTGGTGCACTGATCAGTGAAAACAGCGATGGAACCGCGGCCCAAGCATGGGTTTGGCCGCGGTTCCGCGGTCGAATAATGAGATCTCGCGACCAAATTTTTACAGTAGGCTTATGCTTCCCTGCACAGTATTTTGAGACTACCTGAAAAAAATTTCGAGACAAAAAAATTTCGACAGAAAACTGTTGTTTTGAAAAACACGGTTTTGGAACATTTGTTCGATCGGAAATGAAAAACACATTAGACAAAGCTAGACTATGTTAATGGCGAGGCTTTGATACCACTGTAAGTGCACGGCGGCGCCCCGGCCTCCATCCCGAGGCCAAATGCGGAATCGATGGTTAACTTTAATTTTCAAACCGGCACCACCGCGCGCTATAAACCCGGATCGTGCCATTAAACTAGTCCTAGCTAACTACAAGATGGGGAAGAGAGATATACCGAGCGATCCGTGTCCTCCGGTCTTCTCGCCGTCGTCCCGACCTCCCGCGGAATGTCCGGTCTCCACCTCCTCGCCGGAAAGGCACCACGTCGCCGGCTTCTTTTACGGGCTCCCGCCTTTATACCGAGGCAACTCGGGCACGAAGTTGGCGAGCCGACGTACCCAAGGTTTGCTGTAGAATATAGTGTAGAACCATGTCTCATTTTGGGGTTCATGGAGTTTGCCATTTTGTGGAGGAGAATGAACTATACTTTGGAGGTAGAACTATGGGATTTTTTTGAAGCTAAAAGACCAAAAATCCCCCCATGAAATATTGGGACAGCCCCCTTTTTGGCTTGGCCGACCATGGTGAATGGGGAGAGTGAGAATGAGAGTGAGGTGAATCTATCATAGAGTCACACTCATAATGCAAGAGATAAAAGGTCATGATAAAAAGCAATGATCATCAACAAAGATCCTCACTCAACTAACACTCATCACAAAACAAAGTCCAACCATCATGAACCATCATGAAGTCAAGAAGTCAAGCAAGGTCAATGGATGGTGCACCATCATGATACAATAATAAGAAAAGACCCCCTTCCAACTTGCTTATTTGCACAAATGCAAATAAGCCCTCCTCCACCAATCTTCGGCCAATGAAGGATACAAAGAAATATGGCCGAAACAGAAAGCAAACTGGCAACTCCAGAAAAACTGGTCCCGTAATAAATTACAGGAAAACCCCGATACTGTGTATACACACCCTCATCTGTATTCCGACCGAAATACAAAAGCAATGAGACAAAATCTATACTGTACTATACTAGGATCCGACTTAAACCAAAGCCGGCTAGTATTATCCGTCCGATCCTGATCCGTGCAATACCGCACGTATCTGATCGAACCCTGCCATATCTCCATACGGCCTCTACAGCGTTTCGCCCGAAAACTTAAGCAACAGAATGTGTGGTGGACTCTAAAGACTCGTCAATACTATGGCTGTGGATTTAACCACTAGCACATCAGAGGTATTAGCCATACGTGATGGGCCACCAGCTATTGACCAAAAGGGACGTCTGTGAGCGAACTCAGCCTGACACCCTACTGGCCTGTCAGTGACAATATCCGTACAGTCCGGTCCGTTCGTCTATGAGCATCGCATGGCGGGCCTAGGGGGTTGGTGAAAGTCAGACCCCCAAAAGTGGTACAAGTCGTGTCAGAGTGTAGCCCAGAACACCCTGAGATACTACTGGAATACCTACCAGTAAATCTCCTGCCTTGGCCAAGGACTTTTCATGTTCTGGCTCTCCTAGACACAGCGCGACCTCACCCCCAATACCGGGAGAGACGAACCCCCGAAGATCCGCTCACTGCCTCCATGTGGCTCGGGACTGTACCTAACTAAAACCTGTTTGCACGTCTCCTTTGAGCGTGGTAGGGTAGTAATCAAAGTACAGTGGGAACTCATACGAGACAAATGACGATCCCCAGGTCGATGAACTAACCTGTACACATGTCACCAGGGAACTGCTATCTGACATCAGGTATAAGACCAACTAGCATGTTCCCGACGAGTCCTACCCGGTGTACTCATAACCCAATGAGCACCTGTATACATCTTAGGGGAACCAACTGACACCAGTGGCTTGTGAGACCGGCCACCGCCCCTCGTCGGGGTCTCGACTGTATACACTAGTCTACTCTGGAGTATCGATGCCCTGTCTCGAAACTCCCACGACTAGGGACCTTTTAAGGATGTGCTTATAGACCGCCAGCTCCCACGTATATGATCGCCCTCATACTGCTGGCAGTCAAGCAAGAATCCTAGGGGCTCTATCAACGTATAATAGCGACCTGTCAGGTCACCTAAAGCAGTACACGATGATAAAGATAAACCAGATAGCATACTATCATCTCGAGTAAGACTGTCCTACCGGGATAGGTCCTCCCTTAATCATTGCAATCACGTGCCTGTGATCCAATAATTGACTCTGAGGGCAATATCTCCAACAGTTTGTATGCTGTTTTTCTCGTTGGTTGTAGCGTAGAACGCTTTTTATATCGATTAGTGCGATATCGGGTTTTTAAAGTCTTTTTAGAACTTTTATATCTGCTGTGATCTAGAGAATTTAGTGTTTGACCAAACAAAATTATAGAGATGTACTAGTGAACCTGAGACACCACCTGAGAGACGGGGACCACCCCACCGGCCGGGGCCGGCGACCCTAAGGCGAAATCCGGCGACGCCGGTTTAATAGGAGGGGGATGGGGTTGGTCTTCTGTGGGTAGTTGTCTGCTGTTGGTTAGGTGTGTTTGGTACAGTTTACTTTTTTAGTAATTGCAGTATACAAAATCTGGGGTCGATTACCTATAATCTAGTATTTTGAGTCCGCGTGTTACGTGTTGCGACACGAATCGTGATCTGTTGCAGCTGCTGTGCTTGAGTAGGTTTTGTGGTATCATGACGCACGTTAGCCACTAGACGTACACTCGCGAGTTAGTTTAGTGTTGGTGCGTTATTTAATACGTAGTTTTACGTTATATTGATCGATTTGAGATGTTCTCATTATTTCTTGTGTTTGTGGAAATATAGCGTCGCAAGCGGGGACTTCGGACGCTGCGAACAAGGGGAAGCAGGTGGTCGGATTTTCATAGCTGGAGAGCATTGATGAGTAGATTTAACATCTACGGGGAAATCGCCCGTATGGCGTTATGCGTCGGGGCGAATATGATATGATAGCTGCATGTATTTGCATATTAGTTACTTTCATATTTATATCATCGCATAGCATTATCTTTTGTACTTGACTCGTACCTTTAGATATAACACATTACTGACGGTTCATGTTGCACGAGCACTAGATTGTATGCTACACCAACATCGTCAGTAATTGCTATGACACGCACAAACTCCTACATACGTGATATGGTAGTGGATAGGAATGATTGGAGTAGTAACTCTTATTCCATTGTGCATATGAAATATTGTGGGCACATACATACGTGATATTACATTGGGCAGGAATAATTGAGGTAGTGACCCTTATTCCACTTCACGTATATCTTACTATAACTACTTGTACATCATGCATACATATTGACATGTACACCACATACTCGATTTCAGTTACTTGTACATCATGCATACATAATGACATGTACACCACATACTCGATTTCAGTCACTTGTACATCATGCATACATATTGATATGTATACCCACATAGTCTATTACAGCTATATATACATCACGCACACATACTGACATGTATACCGCATATGATTGCTATAGTTGTATATACCCTAAGAGGTATTGTTTTTATATGTGATATTGAGTTGTTGATCATTGCGCTTATAAAATGCTTCATACCCACTTGCTTACATGTAGATACTTAAACCTTGCTACAATTACATGTACACATTATATGATGCTGCATTTGTTTTCGGAGGATTTGGGAACCGCATGATATGTTTTAAAGCTAGATTCAATTTAAAGAGCGGTTTTCCCTTGATACGCTCATATTGTTGTCTTATGTTGCATATATCGGTTTTCATGATTTTACGCATTGAGATATGGATTTCATATGATTTATGGATTTGAGAACCGTGGGGGTATTTCAAGAAAACTATGTATTGTTTGAAAACCCGGTTTCTCTTGGTATGATATTTCAGTGCGTCCACCATGTGATTTCTCGGTTATGAGATTTGGCTTGTGATACCCGATTCGAGGAGCGGGAGGCACCGTCTGCGGATACATGGTGGACCCGGTATGGTACCCAGGGCGAGTGGTGATTTCGTGGTGTAGACGATATGCCTGGCGGTGGGACCACTACCTACCGGTGATTGTATTTGGACTCGGCGGTTATCGTGGGGATACCGACCGGAGTGAGGTATGACATATCGTCAGGGCCAGTCATGGTGACAGCGCCTGAGTTATGAGGATTTACGTGTCGATGTTAGACACGGGTTTCATGATGTTTCGAGTATCGGTGTTAGACACTCAAGTTTTCATGATTTTTACGTATCGTCGGTGGACTTACGGGATTGATATTCTTATATATATACTTACAGGTATATGTTTTCATGATGTTTCGGCTGGATGATAGACACTCAGGTTCAATGAGACTTACAGGATGTGAGGGCCGATCTGAGGATGCGGTGCCTGAGGATTTGGGATTTTATGTGTCAGTTGTTAGTTATATGTATGCCCTAGAGGCCATTGCTGTACATAGGATGTATATTGTAGTGGATGCTGGGACATATATAGGGATGACTTTCTTGCTCGACATGATAGTATGCTATCTGGTTGAACTTTACCTTAACGTGTATACTGATTGTCTCTCTGTTACATGTTGGTAAAGCCCTTAGGATGTGTGCTTGACTACCTGGACTATGATGCGGATCATACTAGTGGGGACATGGTAGTCTATAAGTATATCCTTCAAAGTCCCTAGTCGTGGGTGTATCGAGACGGGGCATCGATATACCAGAGTAGACTAGCGTATACCTTCTCGACCCATACAGATGGGCGATGGATGATCCCATATCCATTGGTGTTTGACATCAGAGATGATGTACGGGTGCTCAGTAGAGACTGGGTACACTGGACGGACTCGCCGAGAACTCCCAGATGGTATTATACCTCACGTCAGATGGCAGTTCTCTGGTGACACTGGTACAGAGTAGTCTGTTGACCCGAGATCGTCATAGAGTCTTGTGTGGTTCCCACTGTGCTTTGATTTCCATCTTACCACGTCCAAGAGGGCGTGCAATACGGTGGTTTTTGGGTACAGTCCCGAGTCACATGGAGGCAATGAGCGATAGGAGGGGATTCGTCTCTCCCGGTATAGGGGGTTGATGTTGCGCTGTGTTCGATTGGCTATAACAGGAAATCCCTGGCCAGGGTTGCTGAGATTTACTGGTAAGTGTTACCAGTAGTTTCTCGAATAGTTATAGACCTCATATCGACACGACTTATCGAGCTATTGGGGTCTGACGTTTACCACCCCTAGGCGAGATATGCGACATATCAGACGATCAGACCGGACTGTACGGTAGTGTTACTGGTCGGATTCACTGGAGTGAGAGCGGGCTTGCTCGTCGATCTTCAGATCGCTCAATACCCGGGTGGCCGTTACGTTTAGCAGACCGCTTGCGGCTTGTGGATGTTTGATATGATCATCATCCGCTGCCGGCGTATTGACGAGTCTTTAGAGTCCTACACAGAGGTTTCCTGGCTCAAGCGAAACGAAATAGGAGCGCATATGAGATATGTGCGGGACCGAGAATGATACCAGTATGTGATACTGTATTCGATTCTCGCGATTTGTGACATTGATCGGTTATATGCGATATAGCCGGGTTATCGGATCAAGCGTTGATTCGATAAGTTGTTACTGTTGATATTAGTCGGTTATATGCGATATGACCGGATCGTTAAATCAAGTGTTGATTTAATGATTTAATGCATAATAATATATTTGATATATTACTTTGCATTAACTAGTATCGGTTCACTTTAAAATGGATTTTCTCACTCGGGTGTGCACATTGTATATTCGATATAGTTTTGTGCACTTGCTTGTATCATGTTTGATGATACATGCATTATGGTTAAGTGTTAAGAATTAAACTATAGTTAAGTGGGTGATTAGGGTTTTTGATTTCATTTTATTCATTTAACTTTTTGGAAAAAGAAAAGGCAAAAAGAGGAAAATGGTTGCTTTCTTTTGTTCATTCATGAACCTTCATGAAGACTTTGACCAAATGACCATTTTGTCTCATGCTTAACCCTAACCACTCACTTAAACCTTAGTTAACTCTCTACATCTAACCATGGTTCATTATATGATAAGGATTGGTTTTTCTTTTCTTTTCTAATTAATCTTATCATATTATTCTTCTTCTTCTTCCTTGCTTCAAGTGAAGAAAGCTCTCCTCATCAATGGTGATTGATGTTTTTGAGTGAGAAATCCAATTCTAAAGTCTACCCACTTCCTATTTCTTCATCCTCTACCTCTTGCCAAGTAGTAGAGTGTATTTCCTTCACAAGTTTTCATGACTTAGTGAAGGTGGAGCTTGATTTAGCGATGCCTCGACGTAGATCATCTTCGGCATGGACATCGACGACCTAGCTTGCCCATTCTCCGACGAAGCCGACGCTAGAGCCCGGGAATTCATTTGGACAGCAAAGGGACTTTGTTGCGGAGCTATGGAGGTGGAGCACCGGATCTACAAAGGTTGTACTTCCGATTACCCATTAGTTAAGTGTTAACTAGTTTACTTTTCGCCTAGTTTTCTAGCAAACGATCCGTAGTTTAGGGTTTCTCGGCACGTTAAAATTTGAAATCGGCATGTTCGATGCCTTGTGAGACCTCACTAGTGTGCCTCGGAACCCTACAGTGGTATCAGAGCCTAGCTAGAGGCTTAGGCGAAGTCTAGACGGAATTTGAAGTCCGAACGACCCGAAAACCCAAACCGGAATATGCTCTCTGGACTTTTTCCGAAAATGCGGATTTTTGTGTATTAAAAATGCCTAAAAAATTCAATAAATAATTATAAGAATTACTGTGCAAACTCAGGCGAAAGATTCATCTAACAGAGCGCGGAACCGCGGCAGAAGCACTGTTTCTGCGGCGGTTCCGCGGCTAGGTGATGACATCACCTTCCACTTGCTGCACAGTAATTCCTATTTAATTATTCTGGATTTTATGGGAATATTTAAAATTTATTCCAGAGTTGAATGTTCTGGGTTGTTTTGGGGATTCGGTGTTTCGATCGGAGTATCAAATTTTGTCTGTGTGGCATTCCGGATAATTTTTAGAATATGTTAAAAAGTTCGACAGGATATAAATACCCAATTTTTCCCCTGTCGGGAAATTTCCAAGTGTTGGATTTTTCCGTAGTTTAACGACGTTCTAAGTAGTGCAAGTAACGCGATGGTCCCTCTAGAAGACAATAAACCTTAACTCGATTATGTGACTGTCTTGAACTGCCCTTTGAACCTTCGGGTTTGGGGCAGTACGGCGTGCCACATGTGAGGCGTTGGCTTGACCCTTCTACGGCTGGACCGTCGGTACTGAGGCACGAACTGAGTGTTGTTAGACTTATTTCATGTGTTGATCTGTATCGGGAAAACTTGGGTGTTCGAATGTTCAATCGGAAAGTTTAACATTTTCTATTTATCTGGAATGTGATACAATAATTGGAATTCACAATGAGTTATGAGATAACTAAATGAATGTTATAAACATAGCAGTTTAGTCTCACTTGATCGGTTGCCATGGAATTTTGATGTGATCAAAAGTCCGTCGCAATCACGTAGCGTACGCGGATACTCGCCGGGTAAACTTAATAGACAGCTACACCCCATAGCCCCGACAAGTGACTGTAGGAGAACCCCGTCGCCGAAAGCATCCGTCCGGGTGCTCGCGGTAGCGGTGTTCCGCCTTGGTGCACTTCGTCGACGGTATCGGGGGTGCGGCCGCCTACTAAAGTTTGCGACGAGAATTCGATCAGGATGTCGGGAATCCTGTTGAATTGCCCGACTTGGTATTGAAAAGTGTTTTCGATTTTGAGACTAAAATGCGGGGTTTATAATTGTTAGGCATGCGATGTCTAAGTAATTCATTTGGTCAGGCATGCGATGTCTGAGGTGGTTGCGGATTCCAACTGTTGTAGTTTTACACTTTCTTTTCTGTGACCGTAAGTGTAATATGTGATGTCGCCGGTTTCGTTGCTATATGCCAACGACAATTGGGATGCGCATATTTACTTACGTTGATGACATGTGATGTTATGTGTTGCTGGATATGTTATATTGGATCGTCGTGTACGAATAGCCGGGGGTTTTTATGTGAGATGAGTGTTTTTCATTTTCATTCATGTAAAAACTTGTATGTAATATTCTTTTATTGGGGCGCTTCCAGGTTGCGGAAGTAGTCAACGTTTGTATATTATTTACTTTTCTGCACTAGGATAGACCCAAGGAGGAGGGCACAAGTAACCGGGTTCTGGAGTCCAGTGGGAGACCAACTCGAGGAGTCGAGTCTGGGTCTCCTAACTCCAGAATTGGTAGGGTTGCTTGCCGCTCTCGTAGGGGTCTAGGGGTGTGGGTTTGGCTATTCATCACGACCGTGGAATCCGTGTTTTATACTGGCTCGCATTGAAAACACGGACGTCCTAGTATATCCAATATTTCATATGATTCTTCTGCTGCGATATCTGTGATGTGATCATGTGAGTTTCTGTGATGGATATAGTATATAGTATATATGATATATTATATAGACGTTACTTATGTTTTACACCCGCGCTAGCCTTGCCCTGCTCTGTCGTTAGTCACCTAACCTAACGGTGCACGAGGGGACATCGAGGCGAATGCGGATGGCATAAGTGTACGTCGTATTTATCTGTGATGTTTAGGTACTTAATTGATGGGACTTCATTAATGTGATTAATGAAATAAAAGAAACCTAAGATGTTGTAGAATCGAATTTCAAAATAAAACAGGTAGCTACAGTTCTTGCTTTGCACAGCGGTATATGTGATATATCCTGCACCTTATTCGATGAGGAAAGGACCGAGATCCCTTCACCGGGAGTGACTCCTTTAGCAATAACTGGCAGATGCTACACACTCGGTTTGTCTTTTGATTGCTTTTAAGTGTTTTTGCTTTGCACAGCGATATATATGATATATCCCGCACCTCATTCGACGAGGAAAGGACCGACGATCCCTTCACCGGGAGTGACTCCTTTAGCAAAACTAGAAAAGCCTCAAAAACACTCCATTTCAAAATTCATTTGATTCTACAACGATATCAAGTTCATTACGCAATAGGTTTTCAGAAAAACCTGTCGTAGCCCTCCGTCATTTCAGATAAGTAGTAGTTAGTATTCGTACTACGTTTGTTGGCCTGCGTCAAGGCGTAGTGTGCGGTAGCTAACTGGTGCTTATCTGCATAAGCATATGATGTGATTGGATTAGGGTAGTCGTGCGACTTTGTTGGCCTGCGTCAAGGGTCGTGCGGGTGGGTTTAATTCAATCAGGAAATGACGGGTTGAACTTGACTAGCGGACTATGGTTTGTTGGCCTGCGTCAAGGTCATAGGACGCTAGGGGCAAAATATTATCGGGAATTTCAAGTGTTGGAATTTGCAATGAGATTGCATACCTTCTATGAGATAGTTGGATCCCGATACCCGCTGCGAGTAAGAGTTACTCCTGGGAGAGTTTTATACATTACAATTAGCCGATCAAGTAGGTGTCTAGAAAGGTGTCAACGGGGTTACGCCTCTGGGAAAACGAGATTTACATTAATTAGGTTCGTGCGAAAGCACGGGGGACCTCCCTCAAAGTACCGACACTGGCCTGGCTGAAAGATTGGCGAACTTGTAGTGTGTAATTAATCCCGGCTAGTCTTTCCTTTTAGGGTTTGAAGGAAGATTTGATAAAAAGCAGTGGGAGCCATCCTGATTAGATAAAATAATAACCAATATATTCTTGCAAGAGCGCACGCTGAGTGTTTTCTTCTCTCTCTCTCCAGGTAGCGACCATATCACGCCTTAATCAAGATAATAATACGGATTTTTGACCGAACCCGCTTGTTATACTGAGCTGGGGAACGTTGGTCCCGCTCCAACTTATAATAGTTATAAGACAGAGCAGGAAATTGGGGATTACCAGAATTCCCGTGCCGCCCAAACGAAGAGAGTGCATGCTAATGCATCATCTTCGGGTGTGTTCATTATACAGAACTGTTTCTCAGTATCCTTTACGTCCTGGGTATGTGATACCGGATCAGGATCCCACATATGTAATCAGTTACATAGGGCTACAGAAGGGTAGAGAACTGAGAACGGGTGATAAGTTTCATGAGACAGAAAACGGGGCAAGTGTTGCAGCCAAGTCTGTTGGTCACTGTCACCCTGTATTACCAATACATTGATTCTGAACGAATGTTGTTAGATACCGAACCTGATATACAAAATCATATCAGTCTCTTTATTAGTAAAGAAATGATAAAATTTTGTATTGATGGATAATGTTTTGAACATTTCCTATATCAAAAGTTGATCGGTTCAGGCAGGTTATCTAAAAGCATTGATGTTCTAAATCAAACTACAGTTCTTAGTATACGGAACACACGCAAGAGGATGAGTTCAGAAATGAACAAATTCTTCTTGAGGCATTGTAGACTAGGTCATATCAATGCGACCCGACTAGCTGGAGTTACATAAAGATGCATATTTAAATTAGTTTGAATTTACATCTTGTGAAACTCGCCAGTCATGTCACAAAGATAAGATGACCACAGCTCTGTTTATTGGAAACAGAGAAAGAGTTAGTAAACTCTTGGGATGATACATGTTGATGTATGTAGGTCCCCTGTCTACACATGCCAAGACCGGTTCTTTTACTTCATTACATTCTCTGATAATCTCTCAAGATTCAGACATACGTTCCTGTTGAAACATAAGTCCGAACCTTTTGAGATATTCACAGAATATAAGTTAGAAGTAGAGAACCAATAAGGGTATAAGTATTATGTCCTTTGATGTGATCAAGGAGGAGAATACTTGAGAACGGAATTCCTGGACCATTCTAAATGAGAATGAGATTCTCTCTCAGCATTACTCCTCCGTATACACCATAGCACGATGGTATATCGGGGCGGAGCAATCACACCCTATATGATAAGATGTGCTCTATGATGAGTACTACTGAGTTATCATTTTTCCTTTTGGGAGTTGTGCGCTTGAGAAGCTGCATACCTATTGAATAGGACTCGAATCAAATCAGTTGCCTACCACTCCATATGAGATATGGTATGGGAAGAGCCCATGTCTTAAGTCAATTATGATTTGGGGTTGTCCGGCCTATGTCTAAAAGCAAAATCTGGACAAGCTCGAGGCAAAATCTGTAATGTAGAACTGGAAATGTTCCAGCTATACAGACTGTAGCTGATGATTTGATAGAACCAAAGGATTCAGTAGATTCCAACGAACCTCAGCCTCTCCGCCGATCTAGTAGGGTTCCTCACCCACCTGAGAGATACTTCGGTTTCTCTATGACAGTGGGAGCGAGGATTACATCATGAGATGATGACCCAACTAGCTTCGAGCAGGCCATCAGGAGTAAGACTCTGTAAGAATGGCTGGATGCTTAGCGATCTGAGATGGAATCCTTATACACCAACAAAGTATGGACTTTGGTTGCAATATCTGAAGGGTTAAATCCCCATCAGGAGCAAGTATATCTTGAGAAGATTGCTTGGTGTAGATGGAAAAGTTGAGACTTTCAAAGCTAGACTTGTTAAAGGTTTGCATCATTGACCAAATATGGATCATAATGTTAAAACCTTTTCAAGTAGCTATGCTTAAGTCCATCCAGATCCTACTTGTCACGGCTACATACCATGACTATGATATCTGGTGGTTGGGTGTCATGACTGCTTTTCTAAATGATGTTTTAGAAGAGTGCGTCTATAAGTACACAGCCAGAGGGCTTCGTAGACAGTGGGAGCAGCGGAAACGTGTGCAAGATGCTTTATAGGATTAAAGCAGGCATCGCGGAGTTGGAACGTCTGTTTTGATGTATTAGTCAAAGAGTTTGACATCATCAAAATGGTGGACGAACCTTGTATATACAAAAAGGTAGTAGGGAGTATGGTGACGATCCTCGTAGAGTACGTGGATGACATACTCTTGATAAGAAAGGAGTTTCTTATGCTACGCTTGATCAATCTCCACTTATCACAAAGATTCTCCATATAGGATTAAAGTGATACCTACTAAATCCTAGATTTTGGATCTATGAGATAGATCTAAATGGATGTTAGGAAACTCACTAGATGTAGTGAGGTGGTGTCAATCGATCCTGAGGAGAATCACTGGAAGGGTTCCAGGGTGATAAAGACGACTGAATGTCAGTCACAGGCATTGTCTTTACCCTCTGTAGAGGGACGGTATGTTGGAAGAGTTCCAAGATAGATACCGTGGCATACTAGACGATAAAGGCACGATACATCGCTACTTAAGATGCTACCAAAGAAGCTGTTTTGGTGAATAATGGTTCATAAGATGAACTACGTTCCTACCATTGTGTGACAATGGAGTTGTGGCTTATGCCAAAGAACGCCCGTCCCATCAGTGATCCAGACATATTCTAAGGCAGTATCACTTGATCATGGAGATGGTTGATCTCCAGGGTGATCGAGGTTTGGAGAATAGACTCAGAGGACAACACAGCGGATCCACTCACAAAGGCCTGTTCCCAGAGAGAGACTTTTATGGGATGGTTGAGTATGAGATACTGCAACCACTGCTACAGATGGCCCTAGTGCAAGTGGGAGATTGTTAGATATATGTATGCCCTAGAGGCCATTGCTGTATATAGGATGTATATTGTAGTGGATGCTGGGACATATATAGGGATGACTTTCTTGCTCGACATGATAGTATGCTATCTGGTTGAACTTTACCTTAACGTGTATACTGATTGTCTCTCTGTTACATGTTGGTAAAGCCCTTAGGATGTGTGCTTGACTACCTGGACTATGATGCGGATCATACTAGTGGGGACATGGTAGTCTATAAGTACATCCTTCAAAGTCCCTAGTCGTGGGTGTATCGAGACGGGGCATCGATATACCAGAGTAGACTAGCGTATACCTTCTCGACCCATACAGATGGGCGATGGATGATCCCATATCCATTGGTGTTTGACATCAGAGATGATGTACGGGTGCTCAGTAGAGACTGGGTACACTGGACGGACTCGCCGAGAACTCCCAGATGGTATTATACCTCACGTCAGATGGCAGTTCTCTGGTGACACTGGTACAGAGTAGTCTGTTGACCCGAGATCGTCATAGAGTCTTGTGTGGTTCCCACTGTGCTTTGATTTCCATCTTACCACGTCCAAGAGGGCGTGCAATACGGTGGTTTTTGGGTACAGTCCCGAGTCACATGGAGGCAATGAGCGATAGGAGGGGATTCGTCTCTCCCGGTATAGGGGGTTGATGTTGCGCTGTGTTCGATTGGCTATAACAGGAAATCCCTGGCCAGGGTTGTTGAGATTTACTGGTAAGTGTTACCAGTAGTTTCTCGAATAGTTATAGACCTCATATCGACACGACTTATCGAGCTATTGGGGTCTGACGTTTACCACCCCTAGGCGAGATATGCGACATATCAGACGATCAGACTGGACTGTACGGTAGTGTTACTGGTCGGATTCACTGGAGTGAGAGCGGGCTTGCTCGTCGATCTTCAGATCGCTCAATACCCGGGTGGCCGTTACGTTTAGCAGACCGCTTGCGGCTTGTGGATGTTTGATATGATCATCATCCGCTGCGGCGTATTGACGAGTCTTTAGAGTCCTACACAGAGGTTTCCTGGCTCAAGCGAAACGAAATAGGAGCGCATTTGAGATATGTGCTGGACCGAGAATGATACCAGTATGTGATACTGTATTCGATTCTCGCGATTTGTGACATTGATCGGTTATATGCGATATAGCCGGGTTATCGGATCAAGTGTTGATTCGATAAGTTGTTACTGTTGATATTAGTCGGTTATATGCGATATGACCGGATCGTTAAATCAAGTGTTGATTTAATGATTTAATGCATAATAATATATTTGATATATTACTTTGCATTAACTAGTATCGGTTCACTTTAAAATGGATTTTCTCACTCGGGTGTGCACATTGTATATTCGATATAGTTTTGTGCACTTGCTTGTATCATGTTTGATGATACATGCATTATGGTTAAGTGTTAAGAATTAAACTATAGTTAAGTGGGTGATTAGGGTTTTTGATTTCATTTTATTCATTTAACTTTTTGGAAAAAGAAAAGGCAAAAAGAGGAAAATGGTTGCTTTCTTTTGTTCATTCATGAACCTTCATGAAGACTTTGACCAAATGACCATTTTGTCTCATGCTTAACCCTAACCACTCACTTAAACCTTAGTTAACTCTCTACATCTAACCATGGTTCATTATATGATAAGGATTGGTTTTTCTTTTCTTTTCTAATTAATCTTATCATATTATTCTTCTTCTTCTTCCTTGCTTCAAGTGAAGAAAGCTCTCCTCATCAATGGTGATTGATGTTTTTGAGTGAGAAATCCAATTCTAAAGTCTACCCACTTCCTATTTCTTCATCCTCTACCTCTTGCCAAGTAGTAGAGTGTGTTTCCTTCACAAGTTTTCATGACTTAGTGAAGGTGGAGCTTGATTTAGCGATGCCTCGACGTAGATCATCTTCGGCATGGACATCGATGACCTAGCTTGCCCATTCTCCGACGAAGCCGACGCTAGAGCCCGGGAATTCATTTGGACAGCAAAGGGACTTCGTTGCGGAGCTATAGAGGTGGAGCACCGGATCTACAAAGGTTGTATTTCCGATTACCCATTAGTTAAGTGTTAACTAGTTTACTTTTCGCCTAGTTTTCTAGCAAACGATCCGTAGTTTAGGGTTTCTCGGCACGTTAAAATTTGAAATCGGCATGTTCGATGCCTTGTGAGACCTCACTAGTGTGCCTAGGAACCCTACATCAGTGAGGGACACTGGTGTTTTTCCTTGCTGATGATTTTGCATGAGATTTTATTGTATCATCCCACACACTCAGGATTATTGTTGATATGCATTGCTTCATGTAGTTGTAGAGTCCTGATGTATACCTTTACATGATTGTTGGATATTCACTCATCATACTTATGCTATCGGATTTCATGTGATAGATAGATCGCTGTTCGTGCATACCTACGATTACAGTATGATGTTAATTACTATTCACGAGTTGGAAACTCACCCCCGTTGTGCCACAGTGTTTTGCAGGACTTTCCCTCAGAGTAGTTGCGGCAGGGTGTCTTATCATCACTACTTTTGCGGATACCGCTACGTTAGGCACTGAGGCCTTTGCTTTTAGGTGGGTTTGCAGTTATCTGCCTGTACATTGTTTATCTTTTTGTTGGATCTAGTATTCTCCATCTACCACTTTTTGTATATGACTTAGAGACGACTTGTGAGGATTCAGTGTTGTATTATTTTGAGGACTTTCGGTACCGTGCTCGTGGGAGCCGGTTATGTTGGAAAGTTACTTCTTATTACTGTTTCCTTTTATATTCTTCGCTTCGGCGTCGTATACTTGTTGTGGTGATTGTCTCCGCCGTTGGGCGTGATTTTGCTCCCATTTGGGATGCTTTATATATTATCCGTGTTGTACCCTTTTTCGGGGCTAGTTTTTACAAAGGAGGTGCTGCCGAAATTTTCAAGAAAGAAAACTAGAGTTAGAGATTTTAGTTGTGATTTTCCAAATGTTAAAAACTATGTTTATTTTTTCTCCGTTGATCCAGATTTTGGTGGTTTAGATTTCTGGGTTTCGGCTTACTTGAGTTGCGTACGCCTGTAGACATTACGTAATTTAAGTGCCGGTTACGGGCCAAATTTCGGGTCGTGACAAAGTTGGTATCAGAGCGTTAGGTTTTACCTTTTGGAGTGTAGGATGACCTTAGTATGATGGAGTAGGTAGCTTTAGCAGAGTGACGTAGCGTGTATATGTTCCGCAGTATACTTACGACACGGTACTCTGCCTAAGTGACCTTAGGACTTATTGATTGATATTCTTCCGTGATGATATACATCCTTGTGATTCGATTCCTGTTCCTTATCGAATCTTGTTTCAATTTCCAGCCTATATGTCGCCGAAGACTACGAGGGCATAGAGAGCGGCCGCGAGGGCCGAGGTCAGGGTTGACTCGTCTTAAGCGAGGACTGACCAGGACGGTACGCCTGTCGTACCGGAGCACATTGCTATGTTTGGGACTGGTATGCAGGACCTGTGCCAGATGAGGGGACCTTGGTAGAGGCCATTCGAGCGCAGGGGTCGGCAGTTGTTCCACCCGTTGCAGGGACCACGATGGTACCTACTGTTCCGGCAGTTGCAGTTACAGCTCCGGAGGTTATTACTGTGTCGCTGACAGATTTTATGAGGCTGAAGCCTCCGGTGTTTATGGGCACAGATGTTACTGAGGATCCGCAGTAGTTCATCGACCGGATGGCCAGGATTTGTCGCTCACTCCGATGCTCCGACGAGAGATGGGTAGAGTTTGCGAGTTTCCGGCTGGAGGGTCTGGCCCAGAAGTGGTGTGAGTCGTTGGAGAAGGGCAGAGCCATTGGTCTTGCTCCTATGACCTGGGCTGAGTTTATGACGTCGTTTCTTTCCCGTTTTCTTCCACCGAGTGTCAGGGATGCGCGAGCGCGCAAATTTGAGTCGTTACGTCAGACTCCGGGGATGACGGTGTCTGAGTATGATGTACGGTTTACCGAGCTGTCGGTGTATGCTCCCTACCTGGTGGCGACTGAGGAGATGAGGGTGAAGAGGTTTGTTCAAGGCCTACTTACCCAGTTGTTCCTAGCCATCAGTATTCAGCATTGAGACACGTATGCGGCAGCTGTCGATGCAGCTCTATTAGTGGAGGAGTGTCTAGCTGAGTCATCGGTTGTTCCGGAACCGAAGAGGACTCGTACGGATGTACCAGGATGGAAACAAAGGTTTGCACGCCGAGGCAGAGTTCCTTCAGACTCGGGGAGTAGCAGAGACGGGGGACGTGGCCAATTATACAGTTCTTATTCCCAGGAGGGCCAGCGACCGTCTTATGGATGCTTCGGGTGTGGCAGTTTACAGCACCTAGTGAGAGATTGTACCGTGGTGCGTCAGAGAGGGCCAGCAGTACCCCAGGTTACCTTACCACCTTCTCCGCCTCAGAGAGCGTTGCCTCTTACTCCTGTAGTTGCGCCGCGTCAGACTCCTGCTCAGAGAGGTCGTGGTCGTGGTGGTTTTGTGCCGAGAGGACGAGGTGGCAGAGGCAGGGGACAGCCAGTAGCCGGTAGAGGACAGGCTCGGGTTTTTGCCTTGACTCACCAGGATGCTCAGGCGTCCAATGTTGTCGTTTCAGGTACCCTTTCTGTATGTTCTTATGATGCACATGTTCTTTTTTATCCGGGATCTACGCATTCGTATGTTTCTACGCACTTCGTGCCAAGGTTAGGCTGAGAGTCGTGTTTGCTAGATCAGCTGCTTGTCGTGACTACTCCTGTGGGCGAGTTGTTTGTTGCGCGACATGTGTTCCAGTCGTGTGCTGTCCGTATAGGGGACATAGATCTGTCCGTCGACTTGATCCTTCTTGAGATGTTGGACTTCAACGTTCTGTTGGGCATGGATTGGATAGCTACTAGCTATGCGTCCGTGGACTGCCGCGAGAAGACAGTTAGATTTTGTTTTCCCGGCGAGTCAGTGTTTGTTGTGCAGGGAGACCGTAGTGCCGCCCCTCACAGTTTGATTTATGTTCTGTGCGCTAGTCTACTTTTGAGGAGGGGATGTCGGGGATTCTTGGCTTTCATTCATGATGCTGGAGCCACAGTAGAGTCGTTGGACCAGGTTTCTACCGTGCGAGAGTTTCCCGATGTCTTTTCCGATGACTTTCCCGGGTTGCCGCCAGAGCACGATATTGAGTTCTGCATTGATCTGATTCCTGGCACGGAGCCTATTTCCATACCGCCTTATCGGATGGCTCCGGCAGAGCTTAGAGAGCTTAAAGATCAATTGCAAGAGTTGCTTGATTTGGGACTTGTGCGTCCGAGTGTTTCACCGTGGGGAGCTCATGTTCTATTCATCAAGAAGAAGGACGGCAGTTTGAGGCTATGTGTGGATTATCCTCAGTTGAACCGAGTTACGGTGCGAAATAGGTATCCTTTACCTCGCATTGACGATTTATTTGATCAGCTCCAGGGTGCGAAACATTTCTCAAAGATTGATTTGCGTTAGGGTTATCATCAGTTGCGGGTTCGGAATGATGACATTCCGAAGACTGCTTTTCGTACGCGCTATGGGCATTATGAGATTTTGGTGATGTCGTTCGGACTCACCAATGCGCCAGCAACGTTCATGGATCTGATGAACCGGATTTTCACGCCGTTCCTCGACCAGTTTATTATAGTGTTTATTGATGACATACTGGTCTACTCTAGGAGTCGTAAGGAGCATGAGCAGCACTTGAGGATTGCTTTGCAGGTTTTGAGAGAGCACCAGCTGTATGCCAAATTCTCAAAGTGCATATTCTGGCTTGATAGAGTTGACTTCCTGGGTCATGTGGTGACTGGTGATGGTATTCTAGTGGACCCGAGGAAGATTGAGGCTGTACAGCTTTGGCCCAGACCTGTATCGGTGACTGAGGTCCGCAGCTTTTTAGGCTTAGCTGGTTATTATCGCCGTTTTGTGCAGGATTTCTCGAGTATCGCTACACCGCTAACGGGACTGACCCAGAAGGGAGTTCCTTTTCTTTGGACTGATGCGTGCGAGCAGAGTTTTCAGCAGTTGAAGACTCGGTTGACGACAGCACCAATTCTTTCTTTACCTTCTGAATCGGGCGGCTATGTTGTTTATTGTGATGCTTCTCGAGTAGGGATCGGCTATGTTTTGATGCGGCTTGATAGGGTGATTGCGTATGCTTCTAGGCAGCTGAAGAAGCACGAGCAGAATTACCCCACTCACGATCTTGAGATGGCCGTAGTGGACTTTGCGTTGAAGATTTGGAGACACTACTTGTACGGAGAGTCGTGTCCAATCTTCACAGATCATAAGAGCTTGAAGTATATCTTCCAGCAGCGGGATCTGAACCTGAGACAGTGCCGATGGATGGAGCTAGTAAAGGATTATGATTGTGAGATCCTTTATCACCCGGGTAAGGCGAATGTGGTAGCTGATGCTTTGAGTCGTAAGCCCGGGGGTAGCTTGTCCCAGTTGAGCGCAGTTCAGCGTCAGTCTTCTGCAGATTGGCAGCTCTTGTGTGATAGTAGAGTGCAGTACGAGTTTTCTTCCACTGGGGGACAATTTGCTCATGTCCGCGCCAGTCCACTATTATTTGATCGTATCCATGAGGCACAACCCAGTGATGCTCGTTTGTCCGAGATTCTTGAGCTTGTTCGACAGGGTACAGTTTCGGAGTTCATAATTGATGACTAAGGTGTGCTACGATGCGGGACTCGCTTGTGTGTACCAGATGCTGATGGGTTGAGATGCGAGATCCTAGAGCAGGCATATCAGTCGGCCTTTAGCGGTCATCCAGGTTCCACCAAGATGTACCGTGACTTGAGAGACTTTTACTAGTGGGAAGGGATGAAACGCGATATTTCAGACTTCGTTTCGAGGTGCCTGACTTGTCAGCAAGTCAAGGCTGAGCATCAGAGACCGGCTGGAGAGTTGCAGCCTTTACCCATTCCGGAGTGGAAATGGGAGCAGATTTCAATGGACTTCATTGTAGGTCTACCCAGGACCAGTAGAGGGTATGACTCCATTTGGGTGATTGTTGACCGGTTGACGAAAGCGGGTCACTTCCTTCAAGTGAAGACCACTTTCGGTTATGTTCAGTATTCTCAGCTGTATATAGATGAGATTGTGCGTTTGCACGGTGTTCCCACAAGCAAAGTATCCGACAGAGGCACCCAGTTTACTAGCCGTCCTTAGCAGAAGCTTCAGGAAGATTTGGGTACCCGGTTGAGTTTTAGCAGAGCTTTTCATCCGCAGACCGATGGTCAGTCGGAGCAGACTATTCAGACTCTGGAGGATATGCTCCGTGCATGTGTGCTTGATTTTGGTGGCAGTTGGGATCGTCACTTTCCGTTGATTGAGTTCTCCTACAATAACAGCTTTCATGAGACTATTCAGATGGCACCTTTTGGGGCTTTATATGGTAGGAAGTGTCGATCGCCGGTCTGTTGGACCGAGTTTAGTGAGAGTCTGGTTTTAGGACCCCAGCTAGTTCAGGATACTACGGAGAAGATCCAGCTGATTCAGGACAGGATGAGAGCAGCCCAGTGCAGGCAGAAGTCTTATGCCGACCGTCATCGTCGCAGACTTGAGTTCGCGGTGGGGGATCATGTATTCCTGAGGATTTCTCCGATGAAGGGCGTTATGCGATTTGGGAAAAGGGGGAAGCTCAGTCCCAGATTTGTAGGCCTTTCGAGATCCTTGAGCGAGTGGGTTCTGTTGCTTATTGTTTGGCGCTCCCGCCCAGTTTTCCGGATGTTCACCCTATTTTCCATGTGTTGATGCTTCTTAGATACCTTCATGATCCTTCTCACATGATTCAGCACGAGACCGTTCAGGTTGAGCGCGATCTTTCGTTCACCGAGCAGCCGGTAGTTATTTTGGATCGGCAGGTGAAGAAACTTCGGTCAAGGGTCTTTCTATCTGTGAAGGTTTTATGGCGTAGCCCTACTAGTAAGGAGATCACTTGGGAGGACAAGAGCAAGATGCGGAAGAAATTCCCTCATCTCTTTGAAGGTACGCTTACTATGAAATTTTAATTCGGGGACCGAATTTCTATAAGGGGGGAGATTGTAACGTTTTAGAAATCGTTATGCGAATTTTTCCGTTTTAGGGTAAAATTGTCGGTTTTTCCCGTTTTGACCCGACTGTGATCAAACGACCATATAGACTTGCCAGCACCTAGTTTAGCTAAAATAAAGCTAGTGCGCAAGCTTTGGAGGTAAATGGGACGTTTTGGTTCAATTAGAATTTTTTCCAATTTTAATGTTATTTTAATGCGGTATTCACATTTTGGGAAATTTCTATAAAACGATCTTTTCATCAATTATGTTTGAGTAATTCATCCTTCTCTTCATATCTAGATATTTGTTGGGTTTTAGGGATTAAGTTTAAAAGAAAAGAAAAGAAAATGAATAGATGCATGCATGTATGCATATGTGTATGTGAATGCATTAACTTTGCATTTAATGTTGGTAATTGCTAGGAAATCCCTCACAAACCTTCCCTTTATTCCCCTTGGCCGAAATCTTCTTCCTTTTTCTGCTCTTGATCACTTCCTTCTCCAATTTCAAGTCAAATAATCCTCCAAAATCCCAAAATATATCACAAAATACCAAAAGTTTTTGATTTTTGCTCTTGGATCACTTGGAGCTAAGGAAAGGTTGGATCTTGTGAGCAAGATTGTTAGGTATAATTCCTACACTGTTAATTAGGAGTTTGTATGTTGTTTTGCTCGTTGGTTGTAGCGTAGAATGCTTTTTATATCGATTAGTGCGATATCGGGTTTTTAAAGTCTTTTTAGAACTTTTATATCTGTTGTGATCTAGAGAATTTAGTCTTTGACCAAACAAAATTATAGAGATATACTAGTGAACCTGAGACACCACCTGAGAGACGGGGACCACCCCACCGGCCAGGACCGGCGACCCAAGGCGAAATCCGGCGATGCCGGTTTAGTAGGAGGGGGATGGGGTTGGTCTTCTGTGGGTAGTTGTCTGCTGTTGGTTAGGGGTGTTTGGTACTGTTTACATTTTTAGTAATTACAGTATACAAAATCTGGGATCGATTACCTATAATCTAGTGTTTTGAGTCCGCGTGTTACGTGTTGCGACACGAATCGTGATCTTGTGCAGCTGCTGTGCTTGGGTAAGTTTTGTGGTATCGTGACGCACGTTAGCCACTAGACGCACACTCGCGAGTTAGTTTAGTGTTGGTGCGTTATTTAATACGTAGTTTTATGTTATATTGATCGATTTTGAGATGTTCGCATTATTTCTTGTGTTTGTGGAAATATAGCGTCGCAAGCGGGGACTTCGGATGCTGCGAACAAGGGGAAGCAGGTGGTCGGATTTTCATAGCTGGAGACCATTGGTGAGTAGATTTAACATCTACAGGGAAATCGCCCGTATGGCGTTATGCGTCGGGGCGAATATGATATGATATCTGCATGTATTTGCATATTATTTACTTTCATATGAATGTCATTACATAGTATTATCTGTTGTACTTGACTCGTACCTTTAGATATAACACATTACTGACGGTTCATGTTGCACGAGCACTAGATTGTATGCTACACCCACATCGTTAGTAATTTCCATGACACGCACAAACACCTACATACGTGATATGGAAGTAGATAGGAATGATTAGAGTAGTAAATCTTATTCCATTGTGCATATGAAATATTGTAGGCACATACATACGTGATATTCCATTGGGCAGGAATAGTTGAGGTAGTAACCCTTATTCCACTTCACGTATATCTTACTGTAACTACTTGTACATCATGCATCCATATTGACATGTACACCACATACTCGATTTCAGTTACTTGTACATCATGCATACATATTGACATGTACAACACATACTCGATTTCATTTACTTATACATCATGCATACATATTGATATGTACACCCACATAGTCTATTACAGCTACATGTACATCATGCACACATACTGACATGTATACCGCATATGCTTGCTATAGTTGTATATACCCTAAGAGGTATTGTTTTTATATGTGATATTGAGTTGTTGATCATTGCGCTTATGAAATGCATCATACCCACTTGCTTACATGTAGATACTTAAACATTGCTACAATTACATGTACACATTATATGATGCTGCATTTGTTTTCGGAGGATTTGGGAACCGCATGATATGTTTTAAATCTAGATTCAATTTAAAGAGCGGTTTTCCCTTGATATGTTCATATTGTTGTCTTATGTTGCATATATCGGTTTTCATGGTCTTACGCATTGAGATATGGATTTCATATGATTTATGGATTTGAGAACCGTGGGGGTATTTCAAGAAAACTATGTATTGTTTGAAAAACCGGTTTCTATTGATAAGATATTTCAGTGCGTCCACCATTTGATTTCTCGGTTCTGAGATTTGGCTTGTGATACCCGATTCGAAGAGCGGGAGTCACCATCTGCGGGTACATGATGGACCCGGTATGGTACCCTGGGGCGAGTGGTGATTTCGTGGTGTAGTCGATAAGCCTGGCGGTGGGACCACTACCTACCGGTGATTGTATTTGGACTCGGCGGTTATCGTGGGGATACCGACCAGAGTGAGGTATGACATATCGTCGGGGCCAGTCATGGTGGCAACGCCTGAGTTATAAGGATTTACGTGTCGATGTTAGACACGGGTTTCATGATGTTTCGAGTGTCGGTGTTAGACACTCAGGTTTTCATGGTTTTTACGTATCGTCGGTGGACATACGGGGTTGATATCCTTATATATATATATATATATACTTACAGGTATATGTTTTCATGATGTTTCGGGTGGATGATAGACACTCAGGTTCAATGAGACTTACAGGATGTGAGGGCCGATCTGAGGATGCGGTGCCTGAGGATTTGGGATTTGATGTGTCAGCGTGGGACACTGGTGTTTTTCCATGCTTATGATTTTGCATGAGATTTTATTGTATCATCCTACACACTCAGGATTATTGTTGATAAGCATTGCTTCATGTAGTTGTAGTACCCTGATGATGTACCTTTACATGATTGTTGCATATTCACTTATCATACATATGCTATCGGATTTCATGTGATAGATAGATCGCTGTTCGTGCATACCTGCGATTACAGTATGATGTTAATTACAATTCACGAGTTGGCAACTCACCCCCGTTGTGCCATAGTGTTTTGCAGGACTTTCCCTCAGAGTAGTCGCGACAGGGTGTCTTATCATCACTAGTTTTGCGGATACCGCTACGTTAGGCGCTGAGGCCTTTGCTTTTAGGTGGGTTTGCGGTTATTTCCTGTACATTGTATATCTTTTTGTTGGATCTAGTATTCTCCATCTACCACTGTTTGTATATGACTTAGAGACGACTTGTGAGGATTCAGTGTTGTATTATTTTGAGGACTTTGGGTACCGTGTTCGTAGGAGCCGGTTATGTTGGAAAGTTTCTTCTTATTACTGTTTCCTTTTATATTCTTCGCTTCGGCGTCGTATACTTGTTGTGCTGATTGTCTCCACCGTTGGGCGTGATTTTGCTCCCATTTAGGATGCTTTATATATTATCTGTGTTGTACCCGTTTTCGTGGCTAGTTTTTATAAAGGAGGTGCTGCCGAAATTTTAAAGAAAGAAATCTAGAGTTAGAGATTTTACTTGTGATTTTCCAAATTTTAAAAACTATGTTTTTTTTTTCTCCGTTGATCCAGATTTGGGTGTTTTAGATTTTTGGGTTTTGGCTTATTTGAGTTGCGTACGCCTGTAGACGTTACGTAGTTTAAGTGCCGGTTACGGGCCAAATTTCGGGTCGTGACATCAGTGGAGACTGGGTACACTGAACGGACTCACCGAGAACTCCTAGATGGTATTATACCTATCGTCGGATAGCAGTTCTCTGGTGACCCTGGTACAGGTTTGTCTGTAGACCCAGGATCGTCATAGAGTCTTGTGTGATTCACACTGTGTTTTGATTTCCACCATACCATGGTCAAGAGATCGTGCAAAAAGGTGGTTTTTGGGTACAGTCCCGAGTCACATGGACGAAATGAGAGATAGGAGGGGTTTCGTCTCTCCCGGTAATAGGAGTTGATGTTGCGCTATGCTCGATTGGCCATAACAGGAAATCCCTGGCTAAGGTTGCTGAGATTTACCGGTAAGTGTTATTAGTAGTTTCTCGAACCGTTATGGACCTTGCATTGGCATGACTTATCAGGCTATTGGGGTCTGACATTATACCACCCCCATGCTGTGATATGCGACATATCAGACGAAGAGACCGGACTGTACGGTAGTGTTACTGATTGGATTCGCAGGAGTACGAACAGGCTTGCTTGTTGATCTTCTGATCGCTCAATACCCGGGTGGTCGTTACATTTAGCAGACCGCTTGTAGCTTGTGGGTGTTTGATATGATCATCACCTATTGCCGGCGTATTAATGAGTCTTTAGAGTCCTACACAGAGGTTTCCTGGTTCATGCGAAATGGAGTAGGAGCACATATGTGATATGTGCGGGACCGAGATTAATGCGTGTATGTGATACCGCATTCTATTCTCGAGTTTTGTGACATCGTAGGTTATATGTGATATAGACAAGTTATCGAATCAAGTGTTGATTCGATAAGTTGTTACATTTGATATTAGTCGGTTATCTGTGATATAGCCGGATTATTAAATCAAGTGTTGATTTAATAATTTAATGTATAATTATATATTTGATATATTACATTACATTAACTAATATTAGCTCACTTAAGTATTCATTTTTCTCACTTATGATACATTGATATATATGTGATATATGTTAAATGTATTATTTTCTTTTTTGCACACAAATTAAATATGTGATATATATTAGTGTGTCATGCTAGGTTACACATGCAACATGTATGTTTAAGACTCACACCATGATAGGTTAGTGTTAGGGTTTTTATTTGTTTTAAGTAATTCAAACATTTAGAATTTGTCATGGTTGATTTTTGTGGAGACTTGATAACCATTGACTAAGTCCACTTGTTTGTCTTGCTTAAGATATTTGTTAACACAACATTAACCCATGACCATGGTTTATTCTCTACATAGGTTAGTGTATGAGATATACTCACCTTGGGTTGCATTTCTAACCACACATGAATTATTCATTCATCACTTCATCATCTTCTTCTTCCAAATGAAAAGAGTTTTCTAGGGTTTGAAAAAGTGATGAAACCTTATGAGAAAAATAAATCTAAAGTGAGCCCACTTCCTACTTCATCGTCCTCTACTATTAGCCATTTAGTTTAGGGTGTTTGCTTCACTAATCTCACCATTAGTGAAGAGATAGCATGAGCTAGTATCTCCTCGACGTAGATCATCTTCGGCCTCAAAGACTTCGATGCAAGCTTGTTCATTTCTTCATGGGAGACTCTCTAGAGTCCGGGAGTTCATGATCGCAGCGAAGGGACTACTACACAGAGCTAATGAAGTGAAGGACCGGTCTACAAAGATTGTATTCCTTGTTCACTTTAGATGTAAAGTATTTGCATATTGTTTCCTCGGATTTTCTAGTATATGATTCTAGGTTAGGGTTAGCTAGAACGACAAATTTTTGAAATTGGCATGGACGGTGACTACCGAAACCTTGTAGTTCGTAGGGACCCTTGACCCACAAGCGACTATATCCCAGTTAATGATGTTTTTCAAGCCGACCACTTTTCATGCCTTGATCGACAAGCTGGCCCAAATGGACCGGATGAGCCATAGACCGCCCTCCTCGAAAACGGATCTTTGAAATGAAAAAGGCAAAGGAAAAGCGACCTTCATCGCCAACGCTCAGTAATAGCCGAGTGATCCAAAACCAGCTGCTCGCCAAGGCAACAAACCGCGATTCCTCGACAAGAAGTTGAGACATCCTTACTCGTTTTCCCGGGATAAAACGAGGAGACTGATCGAACTAGTGGTGCGCAATAGGCTCATCACCCTGCCGGATCCGAAACGCCCACTACAACCAGGCGACGTTAACAATCCCAATTACTTCCCCTACCACCGAATATTGGGCCATCCAATCGAAGATTGCTTCGTCTTCAAAAATTGGATCGAGGACCAGTACCGGCAAGGAAAATTCGCGTTGTCTGAAAAATGGAGGATAAACCTGCCACAACCGCACGCTCCAAAAAAGATGGACAAGCCGGGGGCATCATGCTCATTTATAGAGGAAGCTCTATGGGAAGTTGTTCTTTCGGCAAAAACTGAAAGAATACTGAAGGATCTTCAAGCATGCCCGGCAATCAGGTGGAAAAGCCTGCTAGAGCCAGAAATCATTGAGGGGATGCTGAAATCGCGCCCAACACCGAGAATTGGTAACGATGGGCAAAACACCGAGGCCCGGCCGTCAAAGTCTTCGAAGAAAAAGAAGAAGACCAAGAAACCCATGCAGCCTGACGACAAGCGCACGGATATGCTAAAGCATATTAACGCGCTGGAGGAATACAACCAGAACACGCGAACCCCAATCACGCTCCAAGATTTTCTTAACCATATCCTTAAAAGTGGAGATAACAACAATGATGAGGGAGACGACTCGTCAGAGGAACCCGATGGTTATGTGGCAAGTTACCACATGATCTCTCATTCATCGCTAAATAACGAAGAAGCTCACTCAGTATCAGAAGATAATGTAGAGGAGTTAGGGCAGGATCAATGCCAAAATCCTTGGGATCGTCAGACGAGATGATCGACATGCTACTGAACGAAGCCCGTCAGAAGAGCAAAGCTAATCAAGAGCGTGAAATGGACATATTCGAAAGAGCCAGGCATCGACATCAAGCTAAAGAAGTCATAGTGGGGATGAGTCGCAAAGCACTCTAACCAGATCGAAACACGCCCGCGGCAGACAAAAGCAAGCTTAAGGCAAGGAAACGGTTCGCTAAAGCCCTGTCAATGGGAATGAAGCTACCATCTCCCAAAGGAAATACTCCTAGCGGTATACACCTTGACGAAGGGGATGTACATCCTAACTACTGCTTGTACAATCGGAGGGTCATACACCCTACCGAAGAGTGCAATGCCTTTAAAAACTGGTGGCAGGGATACATTGCCCACCGACAACACTTCAAGCGATTGAAGCGCAAAACTCGTCGGGAGCAGAGAAACACGACAGATGGGCACAAAAGAGCTGCCGGCAACTGTCGCGTGGTTGATACCAGAGGATCGTAAGTTCTCACATTTGGAAGCGACTCTGATGAAGAAGTAGCCCTCCACCCTCTCTTCAAAGAATCCACCTCAGGAAAAGAGGAAGAGATGAAGAACTGTGAGAATATTCAGCTGCGCAACCGTATGTTGCCCGAAAAGAATCTCGGACCTACAAATTAGGGATCGAACAAAAAAGATAAGGAGAAGGAAAAAGTCCCTGAGGATATCGCCCTCGATGATCGAGTCGTCGAAGAGCTTACAGCCAAGGACCCACTCAAGAAGAACAAGGTGGATTACAATATCCTGTCACATCTGAGAAAGATACCCTCACAATTGAGTATCTTGGATACCCTTCTGTTGTCTAAAGAGGCACGAGATTCTCTGATCAAGGTATTACAAGAGCACGAGCAGTTCCAAGCTTTCTTTGCCGAAGAAAAGAAGAAGGATGAGCTGGAAGAAGTGCACACAACTGACATCACTTTCGGCGAGGAAGATCTCCTCCTCGGAACGTGCGAGCACAACCGTCCCCTGTATGTCACTGGGTACTGTTGGATATATGTATGCCCTAGAGGCCATTATTGTTGGATATAGTGCCCTCAGAGTCAATTATTGGATCACAGGCACGTGATTGCAATGATTGAGGGAGGACTTATATCAGTAGGACAGTCTTACTCGAGAGGTTTGTATACTATCTGGTTTATCTTTATCATCGTGTACATGCTTTAGGTGACATTGTAGTTCACTATTACACGTTGATAGAGAATAGTATGCTACCATGGTTTATCTTTATCATCGTGTACCTTTAGGTGACCTAACAGGTCGCTATTACACGTTGATAGAGCCCTTAAGATTCTTGATTGACTACCAGCAGTATGATGGCGATCATATACGTGAGAGTTGGGTAGTCTATAAGCACATCCTTAAACTGGTCCCTAGTCGTGGGAGTTTCGAGACTGGGCATCGATACTCCATAAGTAGACTAGTGTATACAGTCAAGACCCCGACGAGGGGCGGTGGCCGGTCACACAAGCCATTGGTGTCAGTTGGATCACCTAAGATGTATACAGGTGCTCATTGGGTTATGAGTACACCGGACAGGACTCGCCGGGAACATGCTAGTTGGTATTACACCTAGCGTCAGATAGCAGTTCCCTGGTGACATGTGTACAGGTTAGTTCATCGACCTGAGATCGTCATTTGTCTCGTGTGAGTTCCCACTGTGCTTTGATTACTACCCTACCACGGCTCAAAGGAGTCGTGCAAACAGGGTTTAGTTGGGTACAGTCCCGAGCCGCATGGAGGCAGTGAGCGGATCAGCAGGGGTTTTGTCTCTCCCGGTATTGGGGTGAGATCGCGTTGTGTCTAGGAGAGCCATTACACGAAGTCCTTGGCCATGGCAGGAGATTTACTGGTAGGTATTCCAGTAGTATCTCAGGGTGTTCTGGGCTACACTCTGACACGACTTGTACCGCTTTTGGGGGTCTGACTTTTACCAACCCCCTAGGCCCGCCATGCGATGTTCATAGACGAATGGACCGGACTGTAAGGATATTGTTACTGACAGGCTCAGTAGGGTGTCAGGATGAGTTCGCTCATCGACCTCCCTTTTGGTCAATACCTGGTAGCCCGTTACGTACAGCTAGTATCTCTGACGTGCTAGTGGTTAAATCCACAGCCAAAGTATTGACAAGTCTTTAGAGTCCCCCACAGACAGTTTCTCAAGTTTCGGGCGAAACGTTGTAGAGGCCGTATGATATATGGAAGGGTTCGATCATATGCGTGCGGTATTGCACGGATTATGATCGAGCGGATCATACTAGTGGGCTTTGGTTTAAGCCGGATCCTAGTACTAGATTTGTTGGATTACTTTAGTCTCATCGCATTCGCATTCAGTCGGAATGCGGATGCAGGTATGTCTATACAGGTGAGGGGTATCCTTGTGATCCGTCACGAGTTTACTTTAGATGTTGCCGTATCTTTTTTGTGTTGTACACATTTGGGTTAATGTTTACAAATGGAAATTGTGAGCTTAAGCCATTATTTTTGTGCATTTATTGTGACACATGCAAACCTAGTGACTCATGATCTCTTTTATTGTGCATATGTCACATTTGGTGTTTGATTTATGCTTGATATGATAAGGAGAGAGAGGGGGGCTGCCAGATAGAGTTTTGGCTCTTGTATTATTCTCATACTCTCTCGCTCTCATTATCATTCCATCACAAAAGAAAAGAAAGAGAAAAACTTCTTCTTCTTCCCCTTTCTTCTCTAGCTCATAATCTCCATCAATGGCAACACCTTCAACCTCCATCCATCTCATGGATGCAAGAGACAAAGTGATCACAAATATTCTCTACATCACCTTGGACACGTCGACTAGCACACTTCGTGCCCGAGTTGCTTCGGATGAAGCGGGAGCCCGTAAAAAGAATCGATGATGTGGAGCCCTTTCCGACGAGGAGATCGAGACCGGAGATGCCGCGAGGAGCTTGGGATGGTGGCCAAAGACCGAAGGACACGGATCGATCGGTATAGCTTTCCAACTCTCTCTCTAGATAGCTAGTTGTAGGTTAATGGTTCGATCCGGGTTTAAGCATACGATAGCGCCGGTTTCTAGTTTGAAAAAGTTTTGTTTCCGGATTTTGGCCTCGGACAGATGGCCGGGGCGCTACCGTAGACTTACATGGTATCAGAGCCACGCCATTAACCTTTACTAGCTTGCTCTAACGTATTTAAAACCTCGATCGGACGAAAATTCCGAAACCGCGATTCCAAGTCATCAAGTTTTTGTCGAATTTTTTTGTGCTCTAAAAATTTTTTTGGGTACTGCAGAAAATCAGGCAGGGTTTTTTAGGAGCACTGTAGAAAATTGGTTGCCTGAACCCACTGTAGAGCCGCGGAACCGTGGCATGAACCTTGTATTGGCCGCGGTTCCTCCGCAACACTATAGCTTTAGGGCACCAAAATTTCTACAGTGCTCTCTGACATGGAATTGGGGTTTCTGGAATTTTATGTTTGGGCCCAGATTTGTTTGAGTACTGGGAATTGTGCTTGGGGCCCACTTCGGGAAATTTCGTCGATCGAAAATTTAAATATGTTAGTTCACAGTATTTACATTATATCTGCGACCGTGAATGTCATTCGAGCGGTAAATCTTGTCTAACTGCTATAATTCTTTTAGACGGATTTGCGGACGTGACATTCACGTTGATGTTCTGTGTTGTGCTGTGATGTTGCGGATTTATCGTGGTGGATAGCCTGGTGCAATGGTAGTACAGTTTGGTTGTATTTGTACATTTGATATTGGGCGAGCGTCCGACATGTGGACTGCCGTCACTGCCTGTTTGTATATTATTCTCTTGGGGCACGACCGGGCTGAGGT
Organism: Agapanthus africanus; assembly: GCA_030015575.1. Taxonomy (NCBI): domain Eukaryota; kingdom Viridiplantae; phylum Streptophyta; class Magnoliopsida; order Asparagales; family Amaryllidaceae; genus Agapanthus; species Agapanthus africanus. Next base: position 604,089,095 of record JASDDO010000019.1, on the reverse strand, counting down.
CGATGTACCCATTGTATATTTTACTTTCTGTACTAGGATTACCCCAAGGTGGGGTGCACGGATAGCCGGGTTCTAGAGGGCAACGGGCCTGCATCTCATGGCTTTGAGACGGAGGGGGCTTCACTCTAGAATTGGCGGGCTATTCGCCGCACTCGTAGGGGGTACAGGTTGACCCAAGGAGGGGTGCTCAAGTTACCGGATTCCGTGAAGTGCTGGGTGGTCCATTCACGTTGTTGAAGGGGGTTGCCTCGCTTCAGGTTTTGGCGGGTAACTTGCCGCGCCCGTAGGAGTCTAGGATTTCATTGCACAGGCTATCCACACGACCAGGGGAACGTCGGGTTTCAGTAGCGGCTCTATGAAATCCGGGGATCCCAGATTATCTATATTGTTCTGTGATTCTTATTACATTTATGTGATGTTGCATTTTATCACGCCTTGAGCAAATATTATATATTGATATATATACTAGTAGATTTTGTATATGTTTTACACCCGCGCTAGTCCAGTCCCCGCTCTGTCGTTAGTTAAGTAACCTAACGGGTGATGACGGGACCCAGTGGCGAATGTGGATGGCATATACGTACATCATATTTTCATTCTTTTGTGGTGTGATTAATTGATGGGACTGCATTGATTCGGATCAATGCAAGCTAAACAAACCTATTCTGATGTTGTTGGAACATTTTTCAAAAAAAGCTGTTATTGCAAGGACGTTTTCTTTTGTTTTGCACAGTGGTATTCGGTTTTGAATATCCAGCACCTCAGTCGACGAGGCAAGGGCCGAGATCCCTTCACCGGGAGTGACCCCTTGGACAGAAGTTTGCGTCAGGATAATAACTTCACTATAGCCGATTACTTTTTGCTTTGCATCGTGGTATTCAGTTGGAATATCCTGCACCTCATTCTACGGGGAAAGAGCTGAGATCCCTTCACCGGGATTGACCTCTTTAGCAAAGGTTTTCGCCACTATATTTTTATAAAAAGCTATCCGGTTCCATCAACGATATCAAGTTTATTACGTTAAAGGTTTTTCACCAAAAACCATTCGTAGCCCTCCGTCATTTCAGAAAGGTAGCACTTTGTATTCATGCTATATATGTTGGCCTTCGTCAAGGCATAGTGTATGGTATCTATTTGTTACTTTTCTGCTGCATAGATAGATGCGTTGGTTTGGGACAGTCATACTACTATTTTGGCCTTCATCAAGGGTATGTACGGGTGGGTTCAAATTAACCTGGATAATGACGGGTAGACCTTGACATGCGACTAATGATATGTTGGCCTTCGTCATGGTCATAAGAGCATGGGGTAAAAATCGCATCGGGAGTTTCTAAAGAAACTGAAACTTGCTAGATATGCACATACCTTCTGGAGTGTGATAACGCGAGTGGATTCCATCACGCTATCATGCGATGATAGTTGGATCCCGATTCCCACTGATGAGTTGGTTTACTCCTCGGGTAATCCCGACTAATTCTTCTTTTAGGTTTGGAGGAGAATTTGACAATACAGTGGGAGGTTTCCTGATTGGATAAATTGATAACCATTTTGATCTAGGTTAGAGTGCACGCTGAGTGTTACTTTTGTCTCTCTCTTTGGCAGCGACCATGGCCCGACCCTTGACTATGACTCAGTGACCAAGTTAACCGAACTTTCTTAAAACACTGGCTTTTGGATTGTCTGAGTTGCATACCTCATTGCCACTCCTACTTTTACCCTTTTCTCCAGAACACCCCGTATTACTACGAACGTCCACTTCCATTGGATAAAACCATCGTATGGTTATATACGAACTCGAAGGAATTTATTCGAGGATGGTTTCCGGTTCTGGAGAAAACGAATAGGACTATTCAGTTGTCTCTTCCTTTTACCTTCTCTCAGGTTGCGAGTGTTCCTTGGATTAGGACGGTACACCTATTACGCTAATTGGATAGTCTTCTTCCAAACCATAGGCTGGTGCCGAACGGTGGGGAATGATGAAAACCAATTAGCCTAATGAAGGTGTATAGAAGGTATTAAGTAAAGACAAATAAAGGGATTAGTAAGAGGGCAAAGTAAACTGCGACTTCTATTCACGACCAAACCAAGTATTTATTCATCAATCCTACATCACCTTTGTATTTCTCTAGAACACTCCGTATCACTACGAAGATCCACAGTTTATTTGGATACTCCATCGTATGGTTATATACGAACTCGAAGGGGCTTGTTCCAGTTCGGGGATGGATTCTGGTTCAGGAGAAATAGGAATAAGGTTTATTCAGTTGTCTTTTATCCTCACCTTCTCTCAGGTTGCGAGTGCTCCTAGGATTAGGACAGTACACCTATTATGCTTATTGGATAGTCTTCTTCCAAACCATAGGCTGGTGCCGAACGGAAGGGAAGGAAGAAAACCATTTAGCCTAAATGGGTGTACAGAAGGTAATGACTAAAGACATATAAAGGGATTTGGAGAGATAGCAAAGAAATACACGGTTACAGTTGTGAATCTGATAATGGAAGAGGCATTGCTAAGAATACCCGGATACCCCTTCGAACATTTATATGTTTCAGTTTCACTGTGTACTGTTAAAAGAAAACTGATTTCCCAATCAGTCCTTGCTCCAGGGTATGTATTTACCAGGTATAATTCTCACATCTGTATGGTTTTACAGATGATGAGTGGGAGTAAGTTATTGGGAATTGGGTGATCATCCTCATTATATCGGGATTCGTTATAATTGGTGATATTTGAGGAAATCGCCTGGGTTGTTTGCCGGACGACAAATATTTGGTTTTGAATATCCGTTGTAATGCACCAATTTCAAATTGATATATCTGTACGTTTATTTTTATAAAGTGAGATATAACCTTTTGAAATTATGTCTATGACATTTACCTACATCAGTGGATGGTTAGGTAAGGAGCATTAAACAGCGGTGTAATTCTTCTTAACCATAAGTACAGTTTTCAACCTACGACACACAGCAAATGAGTTATTAAACTCAGGGGACTCATACAGAGTATTGTATGTTGTCCATTGTCCATTAAGGACAGAGGGGTTGGTACTCGTACTATATTCTATTTACTTGTGACTTCTCTAGTTCTTCGACATGTGTTTCGTAGAAACACAAGGTCATAGTTTTGATAAGTTATAGGTATAAGAGGAAAGTAGAGAACCACGTGTTGCAAGTATCGGGATTCTTCAAAGAGATCGAAGATGTAAATACTTGTGTATGGTATTCAGTTAATAGTAATGATTAAGAGAACTTACTTCTCTTTCAGGTTACTCATAATTGGAAGCACTCCTAAGTTGAGTAATGTTGATCGGCCTCTCTCCATTTAGTTGACATGCACTGGAGACAGCCGCATGATTTGAATCTGGTTCCAATTAAATCAGTGCCTCTGTTTCTATATTGGATATAGAATAGTTCATATCTTAACAATATTAAGGTACGGGGAGTTGTCCGGCTTATGCTTAAAACCAGACTCTGGACAACTCTAGGCACGTTTCTGTAATGGCTGTTTGTGGGTTGACCCGGGCAATGACGAGGGTTGACTTTCTACCATCTGGAAGATCAATAGTGATATTGTTCTTGACTCGCCACAGTTTTAATAAAAATGAATTTTTTCAGAAAACAGTAGTGGGAGTATGGTAGAACTGGAAGTGATTCCAGAACCGCAAACGATTACTGAAAATTTAATAGGACCTAAAGATTCAATCTGATTTGACATTCCATTGGCCACTCCGCAGATATGGTGGGTAACCTCAGACACCCGAGAGGTACTTCGGTAGCCTCAAGGACGTTAACAGGGAGGTTCTTGTTTACCCAGACTTGCCATTGCTGTTGTTCCAGACTGTGAGACCCGGCAGGAGGATGAGTATAGCGTCGTTCTAAACTGGCTTTAGAAGTGCACGTGTATATGACTCTGCCAGAGGGTTGTCGTAGTCAGTGGGAGCAGCGGAAGCATAGTGGACAAGTAGCTTATGTCTATTTATAGACTAAAGCAGATATAGCGGAGATAGATCATCTATTTCTGATGTGACAGTCATAGGTTTGACTTCATCAGAATAGGGGATGGATCTGTTAAGAAGGTAGTAGGGTGTAATGTCCTGGTATTTGGATGACATACACAGAGTAGGAAGTGAAAATCCAATACTACGATCGGTTATACTTTGGTTGTCACACAGTGGTTTCTCCATAAAGGATATAAACATAATATCAGACATTCTGGTTACTAGATCTATGGTTTTAGATTTAGATTTGGGAAGTGTCCCAATCTGGGTACTTAGACAGCATTCTAAAGGTGTTTTAGAATGGACGACTCCTAGCATGGTGGTGTACCTGCAGGTGATGGAGTCACCCTCTCTAAAGATGTCTTGCAGACTAAAGGGGATAGGGATATGCATGATTGGCAGATCACTTGCTTAGGCAATTGAGTCAATCATGAGATGTCAAGTACCACACCAGATATTGTTTTTCCACGAGATGCAATAAGTTGATATTGATCCAATCCTGGAGAAACATCCGGAAGCAGTTTTAGAACATAAGTGGATGTTCTAGGGATATGATAACGACAGCCTCATTCGGGAGACGGTTATCATTCCAGGCTTCCAAGGTGACCTGGATGACAGAGTGACTGTCAGAGTTATAGTTTTCTCTCTGACGAGGGGCAGTATTTTGGACAGATGGTCCAAGGGGATACTGAGGGAGGCATGGCGCAGGATACTGATTAAGTTCAGTTGTTGATACAGTCTAAGAAGTTTGGATTTGAAGTTCATTTATGAGATAAATCCCATCAGATATCCAGACATGTTCTAAAACAGGTATTGCTCATTTTGGGAGATGGCTTTCTCCGCGAACTTGAGATAAAGAGAGACATAGAAAGAAACATCAGAGCGGATCCACTAACTGAGGCTATTCCTCGAACGCAAAAGTTTCACAAACGGGCTTTGTGAGACTGATCAGTAAAGGAGTTGGGTGTTCGGTATCACACGGGCTGTGAGTATGCGACATCGCAATAATTAGCCTTGAGTGCAAGTGGGAGATTGTTGGATATAGTGCCCTCAGAGTCAATTATTGGATCACAGGCACGTGATTGCAATGATTGAGGGAGGACCTATACCGGAAGGACAGTCTTACTCGAGAGGTTTGTATACTATCTGGTTTATTTTTATCATCGTGTACATGCTTTAGGTGACATTGTAGTTCACTATTACACGTTGATAGAGAATAGTATGCTACCATGGTTTATCTTTATCATCGTGTACAGCTTTAGGTGACCTAACAGGTCGCTATTACACGTTGATAGAGCCCTTAGGATTCTTGCTTGACTACCAGCAGTATGATGGCGATCATATACATGAGAGTTGGGTAGTCTATAAGCACATCCTTAAACTGGTCCCTAGTCGTGGGAGTTTCGAGACTGGGCTTCGATACTCTATTAGTAGACTACTGTATACAGTCGAGACCATGACGAGGGGCGGTGGACGGTATCACAAGCCATTGGTGTCAGTTGGATCACCTAAGATGTATACAGGTGCTCATTGGGTTATGAGTACACCGGACAGGACTCGCCGGGAACATGCTAGTTGGTATTATACCTAGCGTCAGATAGCAGTTCCCTGGTGACATGTGTACAGGTTAGTTCATCGACCTGAGATCTTCATTTTTCTCGTGTGAGTTCCCACTGTGCTTTGATTACTACCCTACCACGGCTCAAAGGAGTCGTGCAAACAGGTTTTAGTTGGGTACAATCCCGAGCCACATGGAGGCAGTGAGCAGATCGGCAGGGGTTTCGTCTCTCCCAGTATTGGGGGTGAGATCGCGCTGTGTCTAGGAGAGCCATTACACGAAGTCCTTGGCCAAGGCAGGAGATTTACTGGTAGGTATTCCAATAGTATCTCAGGGTGTTCTGGGATACACTCCGACACGACTTGTACTGCTTTTAGGGGTCTGACTTTTACCAACCACCTAGGCCCGCCATGCGATGCTCATAGACGAATGAACCGGACTGTACGGATATTGTCACTGACAGGCTCAGTAGGGTGTCAGGATGAGTTCCCTCATCGACCTCCTTTTTGGTCAATACCTGGTAGCCCGGTACGTACAGCTAGTACCTCTGACGTGCTAGTGGTTAAATCCACAACCAAAGTATTGACGAGTCTTTAGAGTCCCCCACAGACAGTTTCTCAAGTTTCTTGCAAAACGTTGTAGAGGCCGTATGATATATGGCAAGGTTCGATCATATGCGTACGGTATTATATAGATTATGATCGGGCGGATCTTACTAGTGGGCTTTGGTTTAAGCCGGATACTAGTATTAGATTTGTTGGATTACTTTAGTCTCATCGCATTCGTATTCAGTCGGAATGCGGATGCAGGTATGTATATACAAGTGAGGGGTATCCTTGTGATCCGTCACGAGTTTACTTTAGATATTGCCGTATCTTTTTATTATTGAAAACATTTGGGTTAATGTTTACAAATGGAAATTGTGAGCTTAAGCCATTATTTTTGTGAATTTATTGTGACACATGCAAACCTAGTGACTCATGGTCTCTTTTATTGTGCATATGTCACATTTGGTGTTTGATTTATGCTTGATATGATAAGGAGAGAGAGGGGGCTGCCAGATAGAGTTTTGGCACTTGTATTATTCTCATACTCTCTCACTCTCATTATCATTCCATCATAAAAGAAACGAAAGAGAAAAACTTCTTCTTCTTCCTCTTTCTTCTCTAGCTCATAATCTCTATCAATGGCAACACCTTCAACCTCCATTCATCTCATGGATGCAAGAGACAAAGTGATCACAAACATTCTCTACATCACCTTGGACACGTCGTCTAGCACACTTCGTGCCCGAGTTGCTTCGGATGAAGCGGGAGCCCATAAACAGAATCGATGATGTGGTGCCCTTTCCGACGAGGAGATCGAGACCGGAGATGCCGTGAGGAGCTTGGGATGATGGCCAAAGACCGAAGGACACGGATCGATCGGTATAGCTTTCCAACCCTCTCTCTAGATAGCTAGTTGTAGGTTAATGGTTCGATCCGGGTTTAAGCATACGATAGCGTAGGTTTCTAGTTGGAAAAAGTTTTGTTTCCGCATTTTGGCCTCGGACAGACGGCTGGGGCGCTACCGTAGACTTACAATTATATGTATAGTGGATGCTTGGACGTGCATATATATATATATATATATATATATATATATATATTTGATATATGACTTTCTTACTCGACATTGGTGTTGTGACATCAAAGATTGTATACGAGTGCTCAGTAGAGACTGAGTACACTGAACGAAGAATTCCTATATGGTATTATATCTATCGTCGGATAGCAGTTATCTGGTAACACTGGTACAGGTTAGTCTGTAGACCCGAGATCGCCATAGAGTCTTGTGTGTTCTCCAACTGTACTTTGATTTCCACCCTCCCACGGCTTTACTGAGTCGTGCAAACAGGTGGCTTTTGGGTATAGTCCTGAGACACATGGAGACAATGAGCGATAGGAGGGGTTTCGTCTCTCCCGGTATTAGGAGTTGATGATGTGCGATGATGTGCAATGTGTGATTGGCACTGACTTGAAGTCCCTGGCCAAAGCTGATGAGATTTACTGATAAGTGTTATCAGTAGTTTCTCGACCGGTCATAGACCAAATTGACATGACTTATTGAGTTATTAGGGCTCAGCGATTCCATCCCTAGACTTGATATGCAACATATCAGATGAAGAGACCGGACTGTACGGTAAGTGTTGCCAATGGCTCGACGGGAGTTTTGACGGGTTCGCTTGTTTTTCTTCTAATCGCTCAATACCCGGGTGGACGTTACGTTTAGCTGACCGCTTGCGGCTTGTAGGTGTTTTGATATGATCATCACATACTGCCGGCGTATTGACGAGTCTTAGAGTCCCACACAGGATTTTTCTAGCTCAGGCGAAATGATGTGGTGTGCATATGTGATATGCGCAGGAGCTCGATTAAATACGAATATGTGATACCGTATTTTAATCGGACGTTCGATATTGGTCGGGTCGCATTTGATGTGACCGATTTATTAAATCAAGTGTTGATTTAATATTATCTTTTAGCTCACTTTTAATTAACCGTTTTTCTTTTGGATGTATGCATATATGTTCACACATACATGTGCATGCACACATACACACGATGATGTGCATGCACACATACACACATACATATGTGTCATGGTTGATGATACAAAGGAGATGGCAATGCAAGACTTACATGGTTGATAAATATCTAGATTTTTATTAATGATTTAAAGGAAAAAGAAAATTAGCATAATGACTCATTTTCTACACACTTCTTTTTTTACCATTGACATTAACCATGGTTTAATTTCCTTTGTTCTTTAACCCATCTACAAAATATCTAGATATTTAGTTAACTTTAGTTATATTTGAGAATGTCTCATATATATTCTTTTCTTTTTATTTTTAGAAATAAGTTTTCAATATTATTGACAAAAGCTTTTGCCATCCTCACCTTCCTCCTTCTCCAAGCTCTCTTGAGTTTTTTTTTGAGTGAGGAACCTTAAAAGAAAGGGATTTTAAGTGAGTTTACAAACCACACAACCATTCTACACTACCCTAGCCTTTTAGTTTAGAGTATTTGCTTCATTTTGTGAAGCTAAGAGCTTGATCTAGGAATCTCCGGATGGATCATCGTAGACGACGAAGGACCTCGATCGGAGTCGTTCCAAACCTTGTGCAAAGCCGTAGGAGTCCTAAAGACCGAAGGAGTTTGCTACAATGGTTGTATTTCCTTACCCTAATCTCTAGTTACGACTCGTAGTTCGTTTGTAATAGCCCTCTTTAAAATGAAAGTTCACTACTTTCTGATGTTGCAACCTTACTAGAGGCGCTACTACACACCAACATGGTATCAGAGCCTGGTTAGAGCTTTAGGGTAAACCGGATGACGTTTAAAAACTCAATCGAACATAAAAAAAATATGATTTTTACATGCTCACTGGAAAAATTTTCAAAAGCTGGAATTTTTGTAATTAAAAATATTCAAAAAATATAGCAGGGTTTTCTATGGATCCCCAAGAAAAACGAGCGCCTAACTCGATATAACGACCGCGGAACCGCGGCCAAATAGGTGTATTTGCGGCGGTTCCGCGGCGCCGTTGGTGAGGCTTGGACCGTGCGCTCTTGCGTTGATCCGTAGGTACTTTATATGCTCTCTGGGAATTTTTTTTATACAGGTTCAAGTGTTGAGATCTATTACAACAGTGGGTATGTTGATGTGTTGATTGATATATTTTAACGTCATCTATGCTTTTCAATTGTTGATGTGATATGATGTATAGGATCGTCGTGATCGAATGGCCGGGGTTTTATGTGAGACGAGAGTTTATCTTTTCATTCATGTAAAATTCATTGTATATATTATTCTTTTATTGGGGCACATCTGGGTTGAGGATGATGTCTCCATTGATGTATATTTTACTTTTCCGCATTAGGACAGACCCAAGGAGGGGAGCATGAGTGACCAGGTTCTGGAGTTCAGTGGGAGGCCATCTCGAGGAGTCGAGACCGGTTTCCTAAACTCCAGAATTGGAAGGGTCACTTGCCGCTCTCGTAGGGGTCTAAGGGTGTGGGCTTGGCTATTCATCACGACCTTGGAATCCGTATTTTCTATCGTAGGCTAAATAGAAAATACAGAGTTCCTAGTATATCCTATATTTTCATATATGTGTTTCTGCTGCTAATTATTCCGTGATGTGATTGCTTAATATCTGAGACAAATGTGATATTGTTATATATGCGATATGTAATACTGTTTTTCGTTTCTTTCTGTAATGGCTTAGGAACATAAATGATGGGAATACATTAATGAGATTAATGTAAAAGAAAAGAAACCTAAAGTTGTTGTAGAATCGGATTTGAAACCCACTCGGCTCTTTTATGAAAAAGAAAGTTTGAAAAAATGCGGAGCTTAAGCCACTCCTTTTCTAAAGACAATTTAGATTCTACAACGAAATCAAGTTCAAAGCGTTAAAGGTTTTCATAAAAACCATCCGCAACCCTCCGACATTTTAGGAAGCAGAGTACTTAGTATTCGTGCTACGTATGTTGATTATAGTCAAGGCGTAGTGTACGGTAGCTAAGTGATGTCTTCCTACAAGCATATGATGCGATCAGTTAAGACATTCATGTGATTGTTGGATATAGTGCCCTCAGAGTCAATTATTGGATCACAGGCACGTGATTGCAATGACTGAGGGAGGACCTATAGGACAGTCTTACTCAAGATGATAGTATACTATCCGGTTTATCTTTATCATCGTGTACTGCTTTAGGTGACATTATAGATCACTATTGCACGTTGGTAGAGCCCTTAGGATTCTTGCTTGACGGCCAGCAGTATGATGGCGATCATATACGTGGGAGCTGGGGTCTATAAGCACATCCTTAAAGTAGTCCCTAGTCGTGGGAGTTTTCGAGACAGGGCATCGATACTCCGGAATAGACTAGTGTATACAGTCGAGACCCCGACGAGGGGCGGTGGCCGGTCTTACAAGACACTGGTGTCAGTTGGTTCACCTAAGATGTATACAGGTGCTCATTCAGTTATGAGTATAGCAGACATGACTCGCCGGGAACATGCTAGTTGGTATTATACCTGACGTCAGATAGCAGTTCCCTGGTGACATGTGTACAGGTTAGTTCATCGACCTGAGATCGTCATTTGTCTCATGTGAGTTCCCACTGTGCTTTGATTACTACCCTACCACGGCTCAAAGGAGTCGTGCAAACAGGTTTTAGTTGAGTACAGTCCCGAGCCACATGGAGGCAGTGAGCGGATCTGCAGGGGTTTTGGGGGTGGCTCTCCCGGTATTGGGGGTGAGATCACGCTGTGTCTAGGAGAGCCATTACACGAAGTCCTTGGCCAAGGCAGGAGATTTACTGGTAAGTATTCCAGTAGTATCTCAGGGTGTTCTGGTCTATACTCCGACACGACTTGTACCGCTTTTGGCGGTCTCACTTTTACCAACCCCTAGACCCGCCATGCGATGCTCATAGACGAACGGACCGAACTGTACGGATATTGTCACTGACTGGCTCAGTAGGGTGTCACGATGAGTTCGCTCATCGACCTCCCTTTTGTTCAATACCTGGTAGCCCGTTACGTATAGCTAGTACCTCTGACGTGCTAGTGGTTAAATCCACAGCCAAAGTATTGAAGAGTCTTTAGAGTCCCCCATAAACAGTTTCTCATGTTTCGGGCGAAACGTTGTAGAGGCCGTATGATATATGGAAGGGTTCGATCATATACGTGCGGTATTGCACGGATCATGATCGGACGGATCATACTAGTGGGCTTTGGTTTAAGCCGGATCCCAGTATTAGATTTGTTGGATTACTTTGTGTCATCGCATTCGCATTTAGTCGGAATGCGGATGCAGGTATGTATATACAGGTGATGGGTATCCTTGTGATCCGTCACGAGTTTACTTTAGATATTGCCGGATCTTTTTTGTTGGACCAAACATTTGGATTAATGTTTGGATAATGGAATTAGTGAGCTAGAAATCATCATTAGATGCATTAATGTGACATAGACATATACTATGAGTCATGGTCTCTTTTTTAGCAAATATGTCACATTAATGGATTAATTTGTGTCATGAAATGAGAAAGAGAGAGAGAGGGGCTGCCATATGGTTGAGGATTCTTTGGTCTTGTATTTTTTCCTTGAACTCACTCTCTCTCACTCTTATTCCATCACAAGAAAAGAAAAGAAAAGAAAAAGACTTTCTCTTCTTCTTCTTCTTCCTCTAGCTTGCTTTCTCCATTAATGGCAATATCTCTAACCTCCATCCATGCTATGGATGCAAGAGGCAAAGTGATCACAAACATTCTCTATAACACCTTGGACGCGTAGGCTAGCACATTTCGCGCCCGAGTTGCTTCGGACGAAGCGGGAGCCCATAAAAAGACTTCTCAATGTGGTGCCCTTTCCGACGAGGAGATGAAGACCGGAGTTTCCGCGGGGAGATCGGGATGGTGGCCGAAGACCGAAGGACACGGATCGCTCGGTATAGCACTCTACCCTTTCTCTAGTTAGCTAGTATTAGGTTAATGGTTACGATCCGGATTCAAGTATGCGGTAGCGCCTGTTTTAAAGTTAAAGAAAAAGTTTCGTTTCCGCATTTTGGCCTCGGAATGACGGCCAGGGCGCTGCCGTGCACTTACATGGTATCAGAGCCACGCCATTTACCTAGTCTAGCTTGCTCTAACGCATTTACAAGTTCGATCGAACGGATTTTCCAACAAAAGAAAAGAGAAGAAAAAGAAAAGCTCATTGCTTCCATCTCATGGCGTTGAGACGGAGGGGGATTCACTCTAGAATTGGCGGGCTATTCGTCGCACTCGTAGGGGGTACAGATTGACCCAGGGAGGGGTGCCCAAGTTACCGGATTCCTTGAAGTGCTGGGTGGTCCATTCACCTTGCTGAAGGGGGCTACCTCGCTTCAGGTTTTGGCGGGTAACGTGCCGCGCCCGTAGGGGTCTAGGATTTAATTGCACAGGCTATCCACACGACCAGAGAAACGTCGGGTTTCAGTAGCGGCTCTATGAAACCCGGGGATCCCAGATATCTGTATTGTTCTGTGATGCTTATTACATTTCTGTGATGTTGCATTTTATCACGCCTTGAGCGAATATTATATATTGATATATATACTAGTAGATGTTGTATATGTTTTGCATCCGCGCTAGTCCAGTCCCCGCTCTATTGTTAGTTAAGTAACCTAACGGGTGATGACGGGACCTAGTGGCGAATGTGACTGGCATATACGTAAATCATTATTTTCGTTCTGTATTGGTGTAATCAATGATGGGACTGCATTGATTCGGATCAATGCAAGCTAAAAAAACCTATTCTGATGTTGTTGGAACAATTTTCAAAAAGCTGTTATTGCAAGGGCGTTCTCTTTTGTTTTGCACAGTGGTATTCAGTTGGAATATCTTGCACCTCAGTCGACGAGGCAAGGGCCGAGATCCCTTCACCGGGAGTGACCCCTTGGACAGAAGTTTGCGTCAAGGTAATAACTTCACTATAGCCGATTGCCTTTTGCTTTGCATCGCGGTATTCATTTGGAATATCCTGCACCTCATTCTACGGAGAAAGAGCCGAGATCCCTTCACCGGAAGTGACCTCTTTAGCAAAGGTTTTTGTCACTATATTTTTATAAAAAGCTATCCGGTTCCTTCAACGATATCAAGTTCATTACTTTAAAGGTTTTTCGCCAAAAACCATTCGTAGCCCTCCGTCATTTCAGACGGGTAGTACTTAGTATTCATGCTTTGTTTGTTGGCCAAACTCAAGGCATAGTGTATGGTAGCTATTTGTTACTTTTCTGCAGCATAGATAGATGCGTTGGTTTGGGACAGTCATACTGCCTTGTTGGCCAAAGTCAAGGGTAGGTACGGGTGGGTTCAAATTAACCTGAAAAATGACGGGTAGAACTTGACATGTGACTTATGATTTGTTGGCCAAAGTCAAGGTCATAAGAGCTTGGGGTAAAAATCACATCGAGAGTTTCTAAAGAAACTGAAACTTGCCAGATATGCGCATACCTCCTGGAGTGTGATAACGTGAGTGGATTCCATCACGTTATCATGCGATGATAGTTGGATCCCGATTCCCACAGATGAGTTGGTTTAATTCTCGGGTGATCCCGACTAATTCTTCTTTCAGGTTTGGAGGAGAATTTGAGGTTACGGTGGGAGGTTTCCGGATTACATAAAGTGATAACCATTCTGATCTAGGTTAGAGTGCACGCTGAGTGTTTCTTTTCTCTCTCTCTTTGGCAGCGACCATGACCCGACCCTTGACTATGACTCAGTGACCAAGTTGATCGAACTTTCTTAATACACTGGCTTTTGGATTGTCAGAGTTGCATACCTCATTGCCACTCCTACTTCTACCCTTTTCTCCAGGACACCCCGTATTACTACGAACATCCACTTCCATTGGATAAAACCATCGTATGGTTATATACGAACTCGAAAGAACTTATTCGAGGATGGTTTCCGGTTCTGGAGAAAACGAATAGGACTATTCAGTTGTCTTTTCCTTTTACCTTCTCTCAAGTTGTGAGTGCTCCTTGGATTAAGACAGTACACCTATTACGCTTATTGGATAGTCTTCTTCCAAAACATAGGCAGGTGCCGAATGGTAGGGAATGAAGAAAACCAATTAGCCTAACGATGGTGCACAGAAGGTAATAAGTTAAGACAAATAAAGGGATTAGTAAGAGAACAAAGTAAATTGCGACTGCTATTCACGACCAAACCAAGTATTTTTCCGCCAATCCTACATCACCTTTGTATTTCTCCAGGACACTCCGTATCACTATAAAGATCCACAGTTTATTGGATACCCCATCGTATGGTTATATACGAACTCGAAGGAACTTGTTCCAGTTCGGGGATGGATTCTGGTTCAGGAGAAATAGGAATAAGGTTTATTCGGTTGTCTTTTATCTTCACCTTCTGTCGCATTGCGAGTACTCCTAGGATTAGGACAGTACACCCATTATGCTTATTGGATAGTCTTCTTCCAAACCATAGGCTGGTGCCGAACGGTAGGGAAGGAAGAAAACCATTTGGCCTAAAGGGGTATACAGAAGGTAATGACTAAAGACATATAAAGGGATTTGGAGAGATGGAAAAAAAATATACGGTTACAGTTGTGAATCTGATAATGGAAGAGGCATTACTTAGAATACCCGGATACCCTTTCGAAACATTTACATGTTTCAGTTTCACTGTGTACTGTTAAAAGAAAACTGATTTCCTAAATTAGTCTTTGCTCCAGGGTATATATTTACCAGGTTTGATTCTCACATCTGTATGGTTTTACAGACGATGAGTGGGAGTAAGTTATTGGGAATTAGGTGATCATCCTCATTATAACGGAATTCGTTGTAATTGGTGATATTTGAGGAAATCGCCTAGGCTGTTTGCCGGACGGCAAATATTTGGTTTCGAATATCCGTTGTTATGCACCAATTTCAAATTGATATATCTGTACGTCTATTTTTATAGAGTGAGATATACCTTTTTGAAATTATGTCCATGATATTTACCTATATCAGTTAATGGTTAGGTAAGGAGCATTAAACAGCGGTGTAATTCTTCTTAACCATAAGTACAGTTTTCAACCTACGACACACAGGGAATGAGTTATTAGACTCAGGGGACTTATACAGAGTATTGTATATTGTCCAGTGTCCATGAGGACAGAGGGGTTGGTTCCCGTACTATATTCGGTTTACTTATGACTTCTCTAGTTTTTAGACAAGTGTTTCGTAGAAACATAAGGTCCAAGTTTTGAGAAGTTATAGGTATATGAATAAAGTAGAGAACCAGGTGTTGCAAGTATTGGGATTCTTCAAGGTGATCGAAAATGTAGATACTTGTGTATGGTATTCAGTTGATAGTAATGGTTTTGAGAGAACTTGCTTCTCTTTCAGATTACTCATAATTGGAAGCACTCCTTAGTTGAGTAATGCTAATCGGCCTCCTTCCATTTAGTTGACATGCACTGGAGACAGTTGCATGATTTGAATCTGGTTAAATTAAATCAGTGCCTCTGTTTCTGTATTGGATATAGAACAGTTCATATCTTAACGATGTTAAGGTACGGGGAGTTGTCCGGCTTATGCTTAAAACCAGACTCTGGATAACTCCAGGCACGTTTCTGTAATGGCTGTTTGTGGGTTAACCCAGGCTATGACGAGGGTTGACTTTCTACCATCTGGAAGATCAATAGTGATATTGTTCTTGACTCGCCACGGTTTTAGTAAAATGGATTTTTTCAGAAAACAGTAGTGGGAGTATGGTAGAGCTGGAAGTGATTCCAGAACCGCAAACGATTACTGAAAATTTGATAAGAACCTAAAGATTCAATCTGGATTGACATTCCATTGGCCACTCCGCATATATGGTGGGTAACCTCAGGCACTCGAGAGGTACTTCAGTATGCTCAAAGACGGTGACAGGGAGTTTCTAGTTTACCCAGACTTGCCATTGCTGTTGTTCCAGACTGTGAGACCCGGCAGGAGGATGAGTATAGCGTCGTTCTAAACTAGCTTTAGAAGTGCACGTGTATATGACTCTTCCAGAGGGTTGTTGTAGTCAGTGGGAGCAGCGGAAGCATAGTGGACAAGTAGCTTATGTCTATTTATGGACTAAAGCAGATATAGCGGAGATAGATCATCTATTTCTGATGTGACAGTCATAGGTTTGACTTCATCAGAATAGGGATGGATCTGTTAAGAAGGTAGTAGGTGTGATGTCCTGGTATTTGGATGACATGCACAGAGTAGGAAGTGATATTCCTATACTATGATCCGTTATACTTTGGTTGTCACACAGTGGTTTCTCCACATAGGAATTGGATATTATATCAGATATTCTGGTTACTATATCTATGGTTTTAGATCTAGATTTGGGAAGTGTCCCAATCAGGGTACTTAGACAGCATTCTAAAGGTGTTTTAGAATGGACGACTCCTGGCACGGTAGTGTTGTCTCCACCCGAAATTGGCACGTGACGGCCCAAATACTACGCAACGCCTAAAGACGTAACACGGTAAAAGAAAGCCAAAACCCAGAAATCTAAACCAAATAAAGACAAGAAAAGATAATAGCAGTTTTGAAACATTTGAAATCACAACCCAAATTTTTTAAAAAGTTCAACTGGCTTTCTTAAAAATTTTGGCAGCACCCCCTTTATAAAAACTAACCCCGAAACGGGTACAACAATTAAAGATAAATAAAGCATCCCCAAACAGGAGCAAATACACGCCCAAAGGCGGAAAACAATCACCACCACAAATATACGACGCCGTAGCGAAGAAATAAAGACAACAGAGAGAAAGCTGTAGAAAAGAAAACAAATCCACAATTTATACAATATCGTCCTCACCAATTCTCTAAGTCAACAACATAATAGTAGATAGAGAGTACAAGATACAATGAATATACAATACAAATACAGATAACCACCAAAACCCACCTGAACAAAACAGCACACTGTGAGCCGATGCGGTATCTGTAGCGAAAGATGATAGATGAATAGCCAGCCTCGACTGCTCTGGGGAACACTCTGTAACACCTGTGGCACAACGAGGGTGAGTTGCCAACTCGTGAATAGTAAATAACATATGCAGGTAATCGAAAGAATGCACGTAAAGCGTGAATCTAAGATATGCAATTAACAGCAATAACATGTCATATGAATGCAGAATAATGAAAAGTACTCTAGCAGGTACAACCAATATATGAAGCAATAATAATATGACAATAGTATACAATAATCATGCAATAAGGGTGTGTGAATATAAATATGCAACAATCATGAAAGGTACACTAACAGGTACTACTAATACATGAAACAGTGCACAAACAGATAAAGGTGAGGTATGGAGTGAAATATGTCATTTCCACGGAATCGTGACATCGTGGTAGGATCACAATCCATCAAGATACTCAAAATCCAAATTCCTCAATCAGCCCCCAATTGGCTCGCATAACATATAAGTCTCACATCTCCTCAATGTACAATATCAAGTATATCTCGCATATCCCGACTGTACAACATCAAGTAGATCTCGCATATCTATCCAGTATCCAATCTCAATGAATCACTTATATCCCAAATCAAATCTCAAGTAACATTCTAACATCCTAAATATATTTGCATAAATAAATATGATGGGGTCAATACACATATATTAGCGTCCCATTCCACTAACAATGGTGTAAGGGTATATATAACAGCAGCTAAATCCCCTGTTATATATACAAGGAGTAATTAGAAATATCATGAAACCAATGTGCCGAGCATCGACACAAAAATACTAATCTATCAGATGCTGCCACCAAGACTTGCATCCTGATAGGTACGTATCGTACGCTATCCCGAAAGCACGAGTGCCTAGCTCTGACCCTCGCCTTTCGACGTATCAATACGTACATGACTCACGTCGGTATCCATATGATAGCCACTGAGTCATAAGTACTGTCACCGGTAGATACTTGCCCACCTCCAGGCTCAATCGGCAAAGTCCATCGATCATCTTGCTGAGGG
This sequence comes from Agapanthus africanus, assembly GCA_030015575.1. Classification (NCBI taxonomy): domain Eukaryota; kingdom Viridiplantae; phylum Streptophyta; class Magnoliopsida; order Asparagales; family Amaryllidaceae; genus Agapanthus; species Agapanthus africanus. The sequence goes on along the minus strand of JASDDO010000019.1, from coordinate 604,070,972 downwards.
GAACCGTACCGGGCCCCACCATGTACCCTCATACGGCAGCCACTCCTCGTATGGAGTATATAATCAGAACCGATAAATCTCATGGTGGATGCGCAAATATCATATTAAGGAAACCGGGCCTTTCATATAATGCATAATTTTATGAACTCCCGCGGTTCCCAAATCCAGAAAATATCATGAAAAATCCATATAACAATGCGAAAATCCATGAATATAATATGTCGCCATATCTGAAATGCAAGCATATGAAGGAAAAACCGCTAATTAACTGGATCAAGTTAATACAAATATCATGCGGTTTCTATTTATCCACTTCTAAATAATATCAAGTGAAGGTAAACATGTTGCAAAAACCAGATGTATGTGAAATCTATAAGGTATAGCAAGATAATGTGTCTACCTATAAGCAATGATATAGTATACCCCCTGGGTATAAGAACAGTATGTGAAAGGTATACCTGTAGCTATGTTAGGGAGTGTGTATGTACCTATCACTAATGATACAATACTCTATAGGAATACAGGTATGCTAAATGCCATATATGATAAGAAATATGAATCAATGTCACAATGTCCCTAACCAAGCAATATAACATCTATAAGTGGTTTGTGTGTGACATGGCAATTATTGACGGTGTGTGTAGCATACAATCAGTGCTCGTGTAACTTGAATCGTCAATAATATGTGCAGTGCCCTACAACTACTAGTCCAGGCACAACTACATCTAAGTAATAGGGTAAAGGCGCAATTCTAACAATAACGTAGAATATGTGACAAGTAATAAAATCTCTAGCCCTGACGCATAACGCCATGCGGGCGATTCCCATGTAGATGTTAAATCTACTCACCGATGGTCTCGAGCTATGAAAATCCGACCACCAGTTTCCCCTTGTCCGCGGCACCCGAAGTCCCTGCTTGCAAACCTCCCAAAGAACACAAAATGAAATTTAATCCAACATCTTAGCATGAAAAACCAAGCTTTATTGAAGATCCATGAAGGATTAGTAAAGGAAAAATGGTTTAATTTTTATATAGGAATTTTTGGAATTCTTTGTGTTTTTGAGTGAAAATGAGTGAGAAATGAGCTTGGAAAATGAAATGGGCAGAAATGGGGATGAGGATCGGCCAAGGAGGAATGGGGGGTATTTTTGTGAATATTTTGTGAAGATATAGCTAGGAAAGAGAGTAATAAATGCTAATTAAAGCTATTTGCCACCTTTCACTCTTTTCTTTTCTTTCTTTAAACCAAATCCTTTTGCAAAAAAGAAAAATCTAGATATTTGAAAAGAAGCTTCTAAAATAATTCTAGTGACAAAAATAAATTTATTCATAAGAGAATTTTTTTTCCGATTTACGTGCACAAATACCACTTAAAATAATATTTTATTTGGGAAAAATTCTATCTGAACCAAAACCTCCCAAATACTCCAAAAGTTCGCGCACATGCTTTATTTTATCTAAACTAGGTGTCGGCAAGCTTATACGGACGTTTGATCGAAATCGGGTTAAAACGGGAAAAACCGACAATTTTGCCCTAAAACGGGAAAATTCACAAAACGATTTCTAAAACGTTATAATCTCCCCCCTTATAAAAATTCGTCTCCTAATTTAAATTTTCACTAAGCGTACCTTCAAAAAGAAGAGTACAAAACTCCCAATTCTCGCTCGCAGCCTCCTGAGTGATCATCTCACTATACGGCTACGTCCAAGAAAACTCTCCACAGCTAGCAAGACACTTGACCGAAGTTTCTTCATCTGCTGGGCCATTAACACCAATGGCTGCCGGTGAGCGAAAAGATGGCGTCAAAGCAAATGGTCTAATACTGAATCATGTGAAAAAAAAGTCATGAAGGTAATTGCAAAGTATCAACACAAAGAATGCGGGGTGAAAACTTAATAATCTGGGCGGAAGTGCCAAATTAAAGGCAACGAACTAACTCGCTTAAAGGATCTCAAAAGGACCTACAATCCTGGGATAAGATTCCCAAAACTCCACACGTCATTTATCGGAAAACCCTTAGGAATACATGATCTCTCACTGCAAACTCAGGCCTGCGACCATCCTGGTCGGCATAAGATCTCTGTCCGCACAGGACTGTCATCATCCTGACCTGAACAACTGGATCATCTCCGAAGTCTCTAGACTAGCTGGGGTCCAAAAATCCCACAACGCCGAGTCAGAAAAATAGATTGGTGATCGACACGACCTAACCCCTAAACCTAAAGGTTGCCAATTAGAGTGTCTCCTGATAACAACTATCGAAGGAGAATCCTAACAATGGCGAGTGACGATCCCCAACTGCCAACAACAACAACACGAACGCACAAACATATCCTCCAGAGTCGGTATAGCCCGCTCTCATAAACCCATCATCCTGCGGATGGAAAAATGGAGCTAAAGCTTAACCAGTACCCAAGGCTTCCTGAAGCTTCTGCCCAAGACGGCAAGCGAACAGGGTGCCTTCATTGGATACGACCCTCGAAGGAACTCCGTGCAATACACAACTTAACAAATAACAACTGAGCAAACCGAGTAAAACCGGACAACAAGCATCCGAATGGAGTCACACCCTGACTAAACCCGGTTAGACCCATAACGAAATTCATGGAAATATGCCCCCATTCCCACTTCGGAACGGTTAAAGGTTGCAACTCTCTAGCCGGTCTCAGATGCTCAACCCAAAACACACAACGACAAACACCTTGAAACGAAACCTGAAATTTCTCTTTACATTCCTGCCCACCCGTAACTATCTCACAAGTCACATCAATGTTGGTGGAACTTGAATGAATACAGAGAATTGACAGATGTGCCAGCTCTAGGATTTCACGTCTCTACCCGATAATATCAGGTACACAAACGCGTCCCTAACTTAGCACACTATTGTCACAAATCAAGGACTCCGAATCATTACCCAGCCGAGTATGCTCAAGTATCTCTAATGAACGAGCGTCGGTAGGCAGTGTCTCACGAAAGAGATTGAAGACAAGTGGTCGGGTGCGGACATGAGCAAGTTGTCCCCTCCGTAGAGACGAACTTAAGCTGTACTCAACGATCACACAAGAACTATAAATCTGTGGAGGACTATCACAACAATCAAATTCGCTGCAGGAAGATGCACATTAATCTTTGGTGGTCCGTGAAAAATCTAACACGACTCTCAAACCAGTAGTGTCTCCAAATCTCCAACGCAAAACCACCACGGCCATCTCCAAATCATGAGTGGAATATCCTGCTAGTACTTCCTCCAACTGTTGGGAAGCAAAAGCGATAACTCTATAGTGCTACCTCAGCAAACAATCGAGCCCACTCAAGAAACATTACAGTTAAACCACAAAGTCGCCCGAACCAAAAGCAAAGAAAGAACTGATGCAATTGTTAACCGAATCTTCGACTACCGAAACTCCGCACACATGCCTCGGTCCAAAGAAAGAAACCTCCACTCCAGTCAATTCAGTCGACGGTGCAGCACTGCACTAACGATCCTGCACGAAACGGCGGTAGAAACCTGCTAAGCCCAAAATCTGCGGACCTCCTTCCTGCACACAAGTCTGGGCCTAAGCTGTATGGCCACGATATCCCTCGGAACCATACAAAACCGTCTCCCGTGACTACAAGACCTAGGAGTCAACACAAACAAGCCTGAAAGAACACTCCGAGAATCTAAGAAACAGCTAGCACTCTCCCAGCATCTGCATAACAAATCCTCAAGTGCTACTCCTGTCCCTCAAGACACATTAAAATAGACCAGAATGTCGTGAATAACACAACAATAACTGGTCGAGGAACGACCTGAAGAAATCCGGTTCATCACATCTACTAATGCTGCTAGGGCATTGGTGAGTCCAATGACACACCAAAACAAATAAAGCCCGTAGCACGCACAAGGCAGCCTTCGGAATGTCCTCACTCTGAACCCGCAACAATGATGACCTGATCCCAAACAACTTAGAAAATGTCTCGCAATGTGGAGCCGATCGAAGAAATCATCAAGGCGAGGTAAAGGATACCTAACGGCACCGTAAGCCGGTTCAACTGACGATCTATCAATCCACAACCGCAATCTGTCGTCTTTCTCCTTGACGAACAGAAATAGGAGCTTCCAAAAGCGAAACGCTCAGACGCACAAAACTCCCCAACAAACAACTCTGCAGCTGATCCTTAAGCTCCCTAAGCTTCGCCAGCTCCTCTGGAACATCGTCGGAAAACTCTTGCACGAAAGAAAATCGATCTAACAACCCTCTGTGGCTACGGTATCACGAATGAACGCCAAGAATCCACGACATCTCCTCAAAAGCCGAATAGCGAAAAAGGCTGAATTCAAGCTGTGAGAGGCGACACAAGTATCTACCTGCACAACAAGAATTGACTCGTCGGGAAAACAAAACCCAGCTGTTTTCTCACGGTAGTCCACAGACGCCTAGCACGTAACTAACCAGTCCGTGCCCAGGAGAACATCAAATCCAACATCTCTAGAAGGATCAAAGTGATGGACAAATCTCCTAACCAATTGGTATACGACTGAATTACATGTTGCACAACAAAAGAATCGCTGACAGAAGTTAACACAACAAACGACTGATCTAGCTAACACGATCCTCGTCCCAACCACGGCACAAAGTGTGAAAAACAAGCCAATACATCAAAAGAACATACGAATTAAGGATACCCGAAAACTCTGCATTGGACGCCCGCGCGTCCCGATGAGTAGAAGCAAACTCCTGTGTCTGCCCTCTACCCGCAACTAGCTGAAATCTTCCTCTTCTAGACTGTCCCCTCTGAGCAAACCTTCCACGTCCATGACCTCTCTGAATACGATCCTGACGCAGTGCTAAAGAACAATCCCTGACGAAGTGCTGAAGGTTTCCGCATCGAAAACATCCATACAATGGCTGCTGACCCTCCTGGGGATAAGAGCTGAACGACTGTCCTCGTCCAAAGCCTCTGCTACTCCCACGGCGGCCACGAAATCTGTCTCGACGACTAAGCCTCTGTCTCTGGGCTGGTACACTGGTACGAGTCCTCCACAGTCCTGGAACTCTCAGAGTCTCTGGAATATGTACCTCGTCAATTGGGGCTGCATCCACTGGTGCTAAGTAGGTGACGGACTGCTGCATGCTGATCCCAAGGAACATCTGTGTAACAGGGGTGACAACCTCCTGTCGCTGCGCTCGAACGGCATCAACTAATGATCTCATCATCTGGCGCAAGTCCTGCATCTCTGCCACAAGCCAAGCGAGCTGCTCTGTCGAAGGCTGATCCATCTGCACCTGTGCAACTAGCATGCCATCCTGGTCAGTGCTCGTCTCACCCGAGGCAACTCTGACCTCGGCCCTCGCTGCATCACTCTGAGTCCCCATAGTCATCGACGGCAAGGCTATAAATAGAAATGAGATTCGATAAGGACACGGAAATCGAATCACAAGGATATGAATCATCAAGGAAGGAATTTCAAGCAATTTGTACTTAGGTCACTTTAGGCGAAGTACCGCATCGTGAGCATGCTGCAGACAAACACACACTACATTACTCTGCTTAAGCTACCTACTCCATCATACCAATGTCATCCTACTCTCTGAAAGGTAAAACCTAGCTCTCTGATACCAACTTTATCACGACCCGAAATTGGCACGTGACGACCCTAATACTACGCAACGCCTAAAGACGTAACGCAGTAAAAGAAAGACAAAACCCAGAAATCTAAACCAAATAAAGACAAGAAAAGATAATAGCAGTTTTGAAACATTTAAAATCACAACCCAAATTCTTTAAAAAGTTCAACTGGCTTTCTTAAAAAATTTGGCAGCACCCCCTTTATAAAAACTAACCCCGAAACGGGTACAACAATTAAAGATAAATAAAGCATCCCCAAATGGGATCAAATACACGCCCAAAGGCGGAAAACAATCACCACCACAAATATACGATGCCGTAGTGAAGAAATAAAGACAATAGAAAGAAAGCTGTATAAAAGACAACAAATCAACAATTTATAAAATATCGTCCTCACCAAGTCTCTGAATCAACAACATAATAATAGATGGAGAGTACAAGATACAACGAATATACAATACAAATACAGATAACCACCAAAACCCACCTGAACAAAACAGCACACTGTAAGCCGATGCGGTATCTGTAGCAAAAGATGATAGATGAATAGCCAGCCTCGACTACTCTGGGGAACACTCTGTAACACCTGTGGCACAACGGGGGTGAGTTGCAAACTCGTGAATAGTAAATAACATATGCAGGTAATCGCAAGAATGCACGTAAAGCGTGAATCTAAGATATGCAATTAACAGCAATAACATGTCATATGAATGCAGAATAATGGAAAGTACTCTAGCAGGTACAACCAATATATGAAGCAATAATAATATGACGATAATGTACAATAACCATGCAATAAGGGTGTGAGAATATAAATATGCAACAATCATGAAAGGTACACTAACAGGTACTACTAATACATGAAACAGTGCACAAACAGATAAAGGTGAGGTATGGAGTGAAATATGTCATTTCCACGGAATCCTGACATCGTGGTAGGATCACAATCCATCAAGATACTCAAAATCCAAATTCCTCAATCATCCCCCAATTGTCTCTAATAACATATAAGTCTCACATCTCCTCAATGTACAATATCAAGTATATCTCGCATATCCCGACTGTACAACATCAAGTAGATCTCACATATCTATCCAGTATCCAATCTCAATGAATCACGTATATCCCAAATCAAATCTCAAGTAGCATTCTAACATCCTAAACATATTTGCATAAATAAATATGATGAGGTCAATACACATATATTAGCGTCCCATTCCACTAACAATGGTGTAAGGGTATATATAACAGCAGCTAAATCCCCTGTTATATATACAAGGAGTAATTAGAAATATCATGAAACCAATGTGCCGAGCATCCGCACAAAAATACTAATCTATCAGATGCTGCCACCAAGACTAGCATCCTGATAGGTACGTATCGTACGCTATCCCGAAAGCACGAGTGCCTAGCTCTGACCCTTGCCTTTCGACGTATCAATACGTACATGACTCACGTCGGTATCCACATGATAGCCGCTGAGTCATAAGTACGGTCACCGATAGGTACTTGCCCACTTCCAGGCTCAATCGGCAAAGTTCATCGATCATCTTGCTGAGGGGAACCGTACCGGGCCCCACCATGTACCCTCATACGGCAGCCACTCCTCGTATGGAGTATATAATCAGAACCGATAAATCTCATGGTGGATGCGCAAATATCATATTAAGGAAACTGGGCCTTTCATATAATGCATAATTTTATGAACTCCCGCGGTTCCCAAATCCAGAAAATATCATGAAAAATCCATATAACAATGCGAAAATCCATGAATATAATATGTGCGCCTTATCTGAAATGCAAGCATATAAAGGAAAAACCGCTAATTAACTGCATCAAGTTAATACAAATATCGTGCGGTTCCTATTTATCCACTTCTAAATAACATCAAGTGAAGGTAAACATGTAGCTAAAACCATATGTATGTGAAATCAATAAGGTATAGCAAGATAATGTGTCTACCTATAAGCAATGATATAGTATACCCCCTGGATATAAGAACAGTATGTGCAAGGTATACCTGTAGCTATGTTAGGGAGTGTGTATGCACCTATCACTAAAGGTACAATACTCTATAGGAATACAGGTATGCTAAATGCCATATATGATAAGAAGTATGAATCAATGTCACAATGTCCCTAACCAAGCAATATAACATCTATAAGTGGTTTGTGTATGACATGGCAATTATTGACGGTGTGTGTAGCATACAATCAGTGCTCGTGCAACATGAATCATCAATAATATGTGCAGTGCCCTACTACTACTAGTCCAGGCACAACTACATCTAAGTAATAGGGTAAAGGCGCAATTCTAACAATAACGTAGAATATGCGACAAGTAATAAAATCTCTAGCCCTGACGCATAACGTCATGCGGGCGATTCCCCTGTAGATGTTTAATCTATTCACCGATGGTCTCGAGCTATGAAAATCCGACCACCAGTTTCCCCTTGTCCCCGGCACCCGAAGTCCCTGCTTGCGAACCTCCCAAAGAACACAAAATGAAACTTAATCCAATATCTTAGTATCAAAAACCAAGCTTTATTGAAGATCCATGAAAGATTAGTAAAGGAAAAATGGTTTAATTTTTATATAAGAATTTTTGGAATTCTTTTGTGTTTTTGAGTGAAAAAGAGTGAGAAATGAGCTTGGAAAATGAAATGGCCAGAAATGGGGATGAGGATCGGCCAAGGAGGAATGCGGGGTATTTTTGTGAATATTTTGTGAAGAAATAGCTAGGAAAGAGGGTAATAAATGCTAATTAAAGCTATTTGCCACTTTTCACTCTTTTCTTTTCTTTTTTTAAACCAAATCCTTTTGCACAAAAGAAAAATCTAGATATTTGAAAAGAAGCTTCTAAAATAATTCTAGTGACAAAATTAAATTTATTCACAAGAGATTTTTATTCCGATTTACGTGCACAAAATACCACTTAAAATAGAATTTTATTTGGGAAAAATTCTATCTGAACCAAAACCTCCCAAATACTCCCAAAGTTCACGCATAAGCTTTATTTTAGCTAAACTAGTTGCCGGAAAGCTTATACGGACGTTTGATCGAAATCGGGTTAAAACGGGAAAAACCGACAATTTTGCCCTAAAACGGGAAAATTCACAAAACGATTTCTAAAACGTTACAAGTGTACCTGCAGGTGATGGAGTCATCCTCTCTGAAGGTGTCTTACAGACTAAAGGGGAGAAGGATGTGCATGATTGGCAGATCACTTGCTTAGGCAATTGATTCAATCATGAGATGTCAAGTACCACACCAGATGTTGTTTTTTGCACAAGATGCAGTAAGTTAATATTGATCCAATCCTGGAGAAACATTCGGAAGAAGTTTTTTGAACATAAGTGGATGTTCTAGGGATATGATAACGACAGCATCATTCAGGAGACAGTTATCATTCCAGGCTTGCAAGGTGACCTGGATGACAGAGTGACTGTCAGAGTTATAGTTTTCCCTCTAACGAGGGGCAGTATTTTGGACAGGTGGTCCAAGCGGATATTGAGGGAGGCATGACGTGGGATACTGATTAAGTTATGTTGACGATACAGTCTAAGAAGTTTGGATTTGGAGTTCATTTATGAACTAGGTCCCATCAGATATCCAGACATATTCTAAGACGGGTATTACTCAATTCGGGAGATGGCTTTCTCCGCGAACTTGAGATAAAGAGCGACATAGAAAGAAACATCAGGACGGATCCACTCACTGAGTCTATTCCTCGAACATAATAGTTTCGCAAACGGACTTTGTGAGACTGATTAGTATAGGAGTTGGGTGTTCGGTATCACACGGGCTGTGAGTATGCGACATCGCAATAATTAGCCTTGAGTGCAAGTGGGAGATTGTTGGATATAGTGCCCTCAGAGTCAATTATTGGATCACAGGCACATGATGGCAATGATTGAGGGAGGACCTATGCCGGTAGGACAGTCTTACTCAAGATGATAGTATGCTATTCGGTTTATCTTTATCATTGTGTACTGCTTTATGTGACATTACAGATCACTATTGCATGTTGGTAGAGCCCTTAGGATTCTTGCTTGACGGCCAGCAGTATGATGGCGATCATATACGTGGGAACTGGGGTCTATAAGCACATCCTTAAAGTGGTCCCTAGTCGTAGGAGTTTTCGAGACAAGGCATCGATACTCCGGAATAGACTAGTGTATACAGTCGAAACCCCAACGAGGGGCAGTGGCCGGTCTCACAAGCCACTGGTGTCAGTTGGTTCACCTAAGATGTATACAGGTGCTCATTCGGTTATGAGTACACCGGACAGGACTCGCCGGGAACATGCTAGTTGGTATTATACCTGACGTCAGATAGCAGTTCCCTGGTGACATGTGTATAGGTTAGTTCATCGACCTGAGATCGTCATTTGTCTCGTGTAAGTTCCCACTGTGCTTTGATTACTACCCTACCACGGCTCAAAGGAGTCGTGCAAACAAGTTTTAGTTGGGTACAGTCCCGAGCCACATGGAGGCAGTGAGCGGATCTGCAGGGGTTTCGTCTCTCCCGGTATTGGGGTGAGATCGCGCTGTGTCTAGGAGAGCCATTACACGAAGTCCTTGGCCAAGGCAGGAGATTTACTGGTAGGTATTCCAGTAGTATCTCAGGGTGTTATGGACTACACTCCGACACGACTTGTATCGCTTTTGGGGGTCTGACTTTTACCAATCCCTAGGCCCGCCATGCGATGCTCATAGACGAATGGATCAGACTGTACGGATATTGTCACTGATAGACTCAGTAGGGTGTCAGGATGAGTTCGCTCATCGACCTCCCTTTTGGTCAATACTTGGTAGCCCATTACGTATAGCTAGTACCTCTGACGTGCTAGTGGTTAAATCCACAGCCAAAGTATTGACGAGTCTTTAGAGTCCCCCACAGACAGTTTCTCAAGTTTCGGGCGAAACGTTGTAGAGGCCGTATGATATATGGCAGGGTTCGATCATATACGTGCGGTATTGCACAGATCATGATCGGACGGATCATACTAGTGGGCTTTGGTTTAAGCTGGATCCTAGTATTAGATTTGTTGGATTACTTTAGTCTCATCCCATTCGCATTCAGTCGGAATGCGGATGCAGGTATGTATATACAGGTGAGGGGTATCCTTGTGATCCGTCACGAGTTTACTTTAGATATTGCCGGATCTTTTTTGTTTGACCAAACATTTGGTTTAATGTTTGGATAATGGAATTAGTGAGCTAGAAATCATCATTAGATGCATTAATGTGACATAGACATATACTATGAGTCATGGTCTCTTTTTTAGCAAATATGTCACATTAATGGATTGATTTGTGTCATGAAATGAGAAGGAGAGAGAGAGGGGCTGCCATATGGGTGAAGATTCTTTGGTCTTGTATTTTTTCCTTGAACTCACTCTCTCTCACTCTTATTCCATCACAAGAAAAGAAAAGAAAAGAAAACACCTTTCTCTTCTTCTTCCTATAGCTTGCTTTCTCCATTAATGGCAATATCTCTAACCTCCATCCATGCCATGGATGCAAGAGGCAAAGTGATCACAAACATTCTCTACAACACCTTGGACACGTCGGCTAGCACACTTCGCGCCCGAGTTGCTTCGGACGAAGCGGGAGCCCGTAAAAAGGCTTCTTAATGTGGTGCCCTTTCCGACGAGGAGATGAAGACCGGAGTTGCCGCGGGGAGATCGGGATTGTGGCCGAAGACCGAAGGATACAGATCGCTCGGTATAGCTCTCTACCCTTTCTCTAGTTAGCTAACATTAGGTTAATGGTTACGATCCGGATTCAAGTACGCGGTAGCGCCGGTTTTACAGTTAATGAAAAAGTTTCGTTTCCGCATTTTGGCCTCGGAATGACGGCCGGGGCGCTGCCGGGCACTTACAGTGATTATGTTGATCATAGTCAAGGGTCATATGGGTGGGTCTAGTTAATCTCGAAATGACGGGTAGAACTTGACTAGTGCTTATGATATGTTGACCATAGCCAAGGTCATAAGCATCTAGGGGTAAAAACCAAATCGGGAGTTTCAAGAGTTGAAATTTGCAATGAGATTGCATAACATCTATTTGATAGTTGGATCCCGATCCCACTGTGAGTAAGAGTTACTCCCAGGAGAATTTTACACTTTACAATTAGCTAATCCAGTAGGTGTCTAGAAAGGTGTTAACGGGGTTTTGACCTCTGGGAAAACGAGATTTATTTTAATTAGGTCCGTGTGCAAGCACGGGGAACCTCCCTCAAGTACCGACACTGGCCTGGCTAACCGATTAGCGAAACTGTAGGATGTAACTAATCCTGGCTAGTTTTCTTTTCAGGTTTGAAAGAAAATTTGATAAAAGCAGTGGGAGACATTGATTAGATAAGATAATAACCAATCTGATGTTTGCAAGAGCATTTCGCTGAGTCTCCTAATGGCAGATACCAATGATGGGACTTAAGCTTCTTTTAGAGAAAAACTAACTGACTGGACCAAATTATAAAGAATGGTTGAGAAACTTGAACATTGCACTCACATATGATAAAGTATCATATGTCCTCACTACCAAAGCCCCACCCGTCCTAGGACCTGAATCATCTGTTTCGGATAAGGAGATCCGAAAAACATGGGAAATTGATTGCAACATGGCCACGTGCCTCGCGCTTGCTTCTATGGACAGTATCTATCAGAAACAGCACGAGAAAATGGATATACAATCCATCTTTCTTCATACAAAGGAGTTGTATGAAGAGCAATCTCGTACTTTACGCTACGACGCATTTCAAAAGCTGTTTCAGATGCGGTTGGCCCCTGGTGCATCAGTAGGAGACTATGTCCTGTAGATGATTGGTCTTATAAAAGAACTTGAGGAACTGGGATGGACTATGGATAATGAGCAATATACAGATATTGTTCTACAGTCTCTCTCCCCCGCCTTTGCTCCGTTCATAGTGAATTTCAATATGAACGATTTGGAGAAATCATTGCCTGAACTTCTCAATATGTTGAGAAATACAGAGAGCACGCTTAAGACAGTGAAAACTCCCGCTCTGCTTTATGGTCCATCTTCCTCTTCAGTCCCGAAAGCCAAGGCCAAGGGAAAGAAGAAGAATCCCACCAAGCCGAGAGGTGGAGTTGAAAAGGCGAAGGAGAAAGACAAGTCTGGGACCGCGGGAAGTGAAAAAGGAGAATGTTTTTACTGTCACAAGTCGGGACACTGGAAACGCAATTGTGCTTTGTACCTTGCAGATCTCAAGAAGAAGAAGAATGTTGATGCTTCCACTTCAGGTGTGTTTGTAACTGAAAACTGTTTTTCATTAAACTCTACATCTTGGGTATTAGATACCGGTTCTGGTTCTCACATCTGTAATTGTATACAGAGATTGAGAAACAGTAGAGTTTTAAAGACTGGGGGCCACACTCTACGGGTTGGAAATGGTTCCAATGTACATGCTATATCCGTAGGAAAGTATCATCTAGGGTTGCTTTCATGATGTATTTTGGTTTTTAACCCTTGTTATTTTGTACCTGGTATACTATGTAATATAATATCCGTATCTTTGTTGGACAATGAAGGATATCATTTTGTGTTGCAAAATAATGTTATGAACATTAACTTGAATCAACAGTTGATTGGGTATGGTGTAAGTGCACGGCGGCGCCCCGGCCGTCAAACCGACGGCCAAATGCGGAAACGGTGATAAACTTTAATTTTGCGAACTTTGCAAACCGGCAACACCGCGCACTAAACTCCGGATCGGGCTATTAAACTAGGTCTAGCTAAAAACAAGACGGGTTAGAGATATACCGAGTGATCCGAGTCCTCCGGTCTTCTTGTCATCGTCCCGATCTCTTGCGGAAACTCCGGTCGTCGCCTCCTCGCCGGAAGGGCACCACATCGCCTGCATCTTTTACGGGCTCCCGCCTCTATACCGAGGCAACTCGGGCATGAAGCCGGCAAGTCGACATGCCCAAGATGTGCTGTAGAATGTGTAGTGGCTAATGTCTCTTTGGGGTATTGGAGTTGCCTTGATGGAGGAATCAAGATGATATGAACTTGGGGATTTTTCTGGCAATGGAAAATGATATGAATGATTAATTTTCCCACACCAAATGAAAACCTTCTCATTTCCTCCTCCTCACAAATTGTGGCCGGCCCTTAAGGATATGAGAATGGTGGAGGGATTAATCAAGCATGAAGGGAGGTGATTGTAGGATAAAGAGAAGAGGTGACCACATCATAACATACACCATGCTTAAAACCCATACCCACTCAAATCACATTAAAGCACCATTATGGATGAAAAACAAAAATGCTTATCATAATGAAAACAATTGCAAGAAACCCCCTCCACAAATGTTATCTGCAAACTTGCAAATAACCCCCTCCATCGGAAAAGTCCGGCCGGGAAAGAACAAAGAAAAACCGGCCGGAACGGAATGCAAACTGGCAACTCCAGAAAACTGGTCCCGTAATAAATTACAGGAAAACCCCGATACTGTGCATACACACCCGCATCTGTATTCCGACCGGATACAAAAGCAATGAGACAAAATCTACACTGTACTAAACTAGGATCCGGCTTAAACCAAAGCCGGCTAGTTCTGTTCGTCCGATCCTGATCCGTGCAATACCGCACGTATCTGATCGAACCCTGCCATATATCTATACGGCCTCTAGTACAAACCGTCCGATCCTGATCCGTGCAATACCGCACGTATCTGATCGGACCCTGCCATATCTCCATACGGCCTCTACAGCGTTTCGCCCGAAAGCTGAGTAACAGAATGAGTGGTGGACTCTAAAGACTCGTCAATACTCTGGCTGTGGATTTAACCACTAGCACGTCAGAGGTATAAGCCAATACGTGACGGGCCACCAGCTATTGACTAAAAGGGACGTCGATGAGCGAACTCATCCTGACACCCTACTGAGCCTGTCAGTGACAATATCCGTACAGTCCGGTCCGTTCGTCTACGAGCATCGCATGTCAGGCCTAGGGGGTGGGTAAAAGTCAGACCCCCAAAAGCGGTACAAGTCGTGTCGGAGTGTAGCCCAGAACACCCTGAGATACTACTGGAATACCTACCAGTAAATCTCCTGCCTTGGCCAAGGACTTCGTGTAATGGCTCTCCTAGACACAGCGCGACCTCACCCCCAATACCAGGAGAGACGAACCCCTGAAGATCCGCTCACTGCCTCCATGTGGCTCGGGACTGTACCCAACTAAAACCTGTTTGCACGACTCCTTTGAGCCGTGGTAGGGTAGTAATCAAAGCACAGTGGGAACTCACACGAGACAAATGACGATCCCCAGGTCGATGAACTAACCTGTACACATGTCACCTGGGAACTGCTATCTGACGTCAGGTATAAGACCAACTAGCATGTTCCCGGCGAGTCCTGTCCGGTGTACTCATAACCCAATGAGCACCTGTATACATCTTAGGTGAACCAACTGACACCAGTGGCCTGTGAGACCGGCCACCGCCCCTCGTCGGGGTCTCGACTGTATACACTAGTCTACTCTGGAGAATCGATGCCCTGTCTCGAAACTCCCACAACTAGGGACCTTTTAAGGATATGCTTATAGACTCCAGCTCTCACTTACATGATCGCCCTCATACTGCTGGCAGTCAAGCAAGAATCCTAGGGGCTCTATCAACGTGCAATAGTGACCTGTCAGGTCACCTAAAGCAGTACACGATGATAAAGGTAAACCAGATAGCATACTATCATCTCGAGTAAGACTGTCGTACCGGGATAGGTCCTCCCTCAATCATTGCAATCACGTGCCTGTGATCCAATAATTGACTCTGAGGGCACTATCTCCAACAATCTCCCACTTGCACTCAAGGCTAATTATTGCGATGTCGCATACTCACAGCCCGTGTGATACCGAACACCCAACTCCTCTACAAGTCAGTCTCACAAAGCTCGTTTGCGAGACTATTGCGTTCGAGGAATAGCCTCAGCGAGTGGATCCGCTCTGATGTTTCTTTCAATGTCTCTCTATATCTCAAGTTCGCGGAGAAAACCATCTCCCGAAATGAGCAATACCTGTCTTAGAATGTCTGGATGTCTGATGGGACCGAGCTCATAAATGAACTCCAAATCCAAACTTCTTAGACTGTATCGTCAACTGAACTTAATCAGTATCCTGCGCCATGCCACCCTCAGTATTTCCTTGGACCACCTGTCCAAAATACTGCCCCTCGTCAGAAGGAAAACTACAACTCTGATGACTTCCTTGTCGTCCATGTCACCTTGGAAGCCTGGAATGATAATTGTCTCCTAAATGAGGCTGTCGTTATCATATCCCTAGAACATCCACTTATGTTCTAAAACTGCTTCCGACTGTTTCTCCAGGATTGGATCAATGTCAACTTATTGCATCTAGTGCAAGAACAACATCTGGTGTGGTACTTGACATCTCATGATTGACTCAATTGCCTAAGCAAGTGATCTGCCAATCATGCACATCCCTCTCTACTTTAGTCTATAAGACACCTTTAGAGAGGGTGACTCCATTACCTGCAGGTACACTACCGTGCCAGGAGTCGTCCATTCTAAATACTCTTAGAATGCTGTCAAAGTACCCTGATTGGGAAACCACCCAAATCTAGATCTAAAACCATAGATCTAGTAACCAGTATGTCTGATATTGTATCCAAGTCCCTTGTGGAGAAACCACTGTGTGACGACCAAAGTATAACCGATCGTAGTATAGGAATTTCCTTTCCTACTCTGTGTATGTCATCCAATACCAGGACATCACACCCTACTACCTTCTCAATAGATCCATCCCCTATTCTGATGAAGTCAAACCTATGACTGTCACATCAGAAATAGATGATCTATCTCCGCTACATCTGCTTTAGTCTACAAATAGACATAAGCCTGATGTCCACCAATGCTTCCGCTGCTCCCACTGACTACGACAACCCTCTGGCAGAGTCATATAGACGTGCACTTCTAAAGCTAGTTTAGAACGACGCTATACTCATCCTCCTGCCGGGTCTCGCAGCCTGGAACAACAACAATGGCAAGTGTGGGTAAACAAGAACTTCCCTGTCACCGTCCTTGAGGCTACCAGAGTACCTCTCGGGTGCCTGAAGTTACCCACCTTATCTGCGGAGTGGCTAATGGAATGTCAAAACAGATTGAATCTTTAGGTTCCTTATCAAATCTTCAGTAATCGTTTGCGGTTCTGGAATCACTTCCAGTTCTACCATACTCCCACTACTGTTTTTGAAAAATAACCATTTCTTTTAAAATGTGGCGAGTTAAGAACAATATCACTATTGATCTTCCAGATGGTAGAAAGTCAACCCTCGTCATAGCCTGGGTCAACCCACAAACAGCCATTACAGAAACGTGCCTTTGAGTTATCCAGAGTCTGGTTTTAAGCATAATCCGGACAACTCCCCGTACCTTAACAACGTTAAGATATGAACTGTTCTATATCCAATATAGAACCAGAGGCACTGATTTAATTTAACCAGATTCAAATCATGCAGCTATCTCCAGTGCATGTCAACTAAATGGAGAAAGGCCGATCAGCGTTACTCAACTTAGGAATGCTTCCAATTATGAGTGACCTGAAAGCGAATCAATTTCTTTTTATCATTACTATCAACTGAATACCATACACAAGTATCTACATCTTCGATTACTTTGAAGAATCCCGATACTTGCTACACCTGGTTCTCTACTCTATTCAAATACCTATAACTCCTCAAAACTTAGACCCTGTGTTTCTACGAAACACATGTCTAAGAACTAGAGAAGTCATAAGTAAATCGAATATAGTATGAGGACCAACCCCTCTGTCCTAATGGACACTGGACAACATACAATACTCTGTATAAGTCCGCTGAGTCTAACAACTCTTTCACTGTGTGTCGTAAGTTGAAAACTGTACTTATGGTTAAGAAGAATTACACCGCTGTTTAATGCTCCTTACCTAACCATCCACTGATATAGGTAAATATCATCGACATAATATCAAAAGGTATATCTCCCTCTATGAAAATAGACGTACAGATATATCAATTTGAAATTGGTGCACAACAGCGGATATTCAAAACCAAATATTTGCCGACCGGCAAACAGCCCAGGTGATCTCCTCAAATATCACCGATTACAACGAATCCCGATATAATGAGGATGATCACCCAATTCCCAATAACTTACTCCCACTCATCATCTGTAAAACCATACAGATGTGAGAATCAAACCTGGTAAATACATACCCTGGAGCAAGTGTCTAATCGGGAAATCAGTTTTCTTTTAACGGTACACAGTTGAACTGAAACATTGAAATGTTTCGATGGGGTATCCTGGTATTCCTAGTAATGCCTCTACCATTATCCAGATTCACAACTATAACCGTATAATTCTTTGCCACCTCTCCAAATCCCTTTATATGTCTTTAGTCGTTACCTTCTGCACACCCCTTTAGGCCAATTGGTTTTCTTCCTTCCCTACCGTTCGGCTCCAGCCTATGGTTTGGAAGAAGACTATCCAATAAGCATAATGGGTGTACTGTCCTAGTCCTAGGAGCACTCGCAATGCGAGAGAAGGTGAAGATAAAAGACAACTGAATAAACCTTATTCCTATTTCTCCTGGACCAGAATCCATCCCCGAACTGGAACAAGTTCCTTTCGAGTTCGTATATAACCATACGATGGAGTATCCAATAAACCGTGGATCTTCGTAGTGATACGGAGTGTCCTGGAAAAATACAAAGGTGATTTTAGGATTGGCGAAGAAATACTTGGTTTGGTTGTGAATATCAGTCGCAATTTACTTTGCCCTCTTACTAATCCCTTGCTTTGTCTTAATCTTAATACCTTCTGCACACCATCGTTATGCTAATTGGTTTTCTTAATTCCCTACCGGTCGGCACCAGCCTAAGGTTTGGAAGAAGACTATCCAATTTGCGTAATAGGTGTACTATCTCCTAAACTAAGGAGTACTCGCAACTTGAGAGAAGGCAAAAAGGAAAAGACAACTGAATAAACCTTATCCGTTTTCTCCAGAACCGGAAACCATCCTCGAATTCCTTCGAGTTCGTATCTAACCATACGATGGCTTTGTCCAATGGAATTGGACGTTCGTAGTAATACGGGGTGTCCTGGAGAAAAGGGGTAAAAGTAGGAGTGGCAATGAGGTCTGCAACTCTAACAATCCAAAAGCCAGTGTTAAGAAGGTTCGGTCAACTTGGTCACTGAGTCATAGTCTTAGGGTCGGGTCAATGGTCGCTGCCAGAGAGATAGAGAGAAAAAAGAAACACTCAGCGTGCACTCTAACCTAGATCAGAATGGTTACCAATTTATCTAATCTGGAAACCTCCCACTGTACCTCAAATTCTCCTCCAAACCTGAAAGAAGAATTAGTCGGGGTCACCCGAGGAGTAAACTAACTCATCAGTGGGAATCGGGATCCAACTCTCATCGCATGATAACGTGACGGAATCCGCTCACGGTATCACACTCCAGAAGGTATGCGCATATCTGGCAAGTTTCAGTTCTTTTGAAACTCCCGATGTGATTTCTACCCCATGCTCTTATGACCTTGACTTTGGCCAACAAATCATAAGTCACATGTCAAGTTCTGCCCGTCATTCTCCAGGTTAATTTGAGCCCATCCGTACAAGCCCTTGACTTTGGCCAACAAGGCTATACGACTGCCCCAAACCAACGCATCTATCTATGCTGCATATGAATAACCAACAGCTACCAAACACTGTGCCTTGACTTTGGCCAACAAACACAGCTTGAATACTATTGACTACCCATATGAAACGACGGAGGGCTACGAATGGTTTCTGGCGAAAACCTTTAACGTAATGAACTTGATATCGTTGAAGGAACGGATAGCTTTTTAGAAAATATAGTGACGAAAACCTTTACTAAAGAGGTCACTCCCGGTGAAGGGATCTCGGCTCTTTCCCCGTAGAATGGGGTGCTGGATATTCATAACCGAATATCACTGTGCAAAGCAAAAGTAATCGGCTATAGTGAAGTTAATGCCCTGACGCAAACTTCTGTCCAAGGGGTCACTCCCGGTGAAGGGATCTCGGCCCTTGCCTCGTCGACTGAGGAGCAGGATATTCCAAATGAATACCACGATGCAAAACAAAAGTGAACGTCCTTGCAATAACAGCTTTTTGAAAAAGTGTTCCAACAACATCAGATTAGGTTTGTTTAACTTGTATTGATCCGAATCAACGCAGTCCCATCAATTGATCACACCACAAAGAACGAAAATATACTGACGTACGTATATGCCATCTGCATTCGCCTCTGGGTCCCGTCATCACCCGTTAGGTTAGCTAACTAACGGCAGAGCGGGGACTGGACTAGCGCGGATGAAAAACATATACAACATCTACTAATATATATACCAATATATAGTATTTTGCACAAGGCGTGAATAAAATGCAACATCACAGAAATGTACAGCATCACAGAACAATACAGATACCTGGGATCCCCGGGTTTCACAGAGCCACTACTGAAACCCGACGTTCCCCTGGTCGTGTGGATAGCCTGTGCAATGAAAACCTAGACCCCTACAGGCGCGGCAAGTCACCCGCCAAAACCTGAAGCGAGGAAGCCCGCTTCAGCACGGTGAATGGACCACCCAGCACTTCACGGAATCCGGTAACTTGGGCACCCCTCCTGGGTCAACCTGTACCCCCTACGAGTGCGGCGAATAGCCCGCCAATTCCAGACTGAAGCCCCCTCCGTCTCAATGCCCTGAGATGCGGGCCCGTTGCCCTCTAGAACCCGGCTATCCGTGCACCCCTCCGCGGGGTAACCCTAGTACAGAAAGTAAAATATACATACAACGGGTACATCGACCGCAACCAGGTCGTGCCCCAAAAGAATAATACAATCAGGCAGTGATGGCAGTCCACATGTCGGACGCTCGCCCCGCAAAAACAAATGTACATAATATAACAGAACCTGTACTAGCATTGCATCCAGGCTATCCCCACGACCGATCCGCAACATCACAGCAAAACACAGAACATCAACGGAAAGTCACGTTCGCAAATCCGTCTAACCGGGCTATAGCAGTTAGACCGGATTTACCGATCAAGTGACATTCACGGTCGCAGATATAATGTAAATACTGTGAAATAATGTGTTTAAAATATCCGATCGATCAAAAATTAACAAGTGGGCCCCCAAGCAATACTGTAGCACTCACAGAAAATCTGGGCCCAATTTTAATATTCCAAAACCCCTAAAATAAGCCCAGAAGCCCACTGGAGAAATTGGAAGCAATGATCCCACCAACCTGCGGCGGAACCGCGGCAACAAGGGGGGTTTTGCCGCGGTTCCGCGCTCTACTTGAAGGATCACTGTCTCGAATTTTCCCAGAGTTCTTAGAACTCCCTGCACATCATTCTGAGACCACCTGAAAAATTTTTGGACACCAAAAAATTTCAACAGAAAACTGATGTGAACTAAATTGTAGATTTTGGAATTTTGGTCGATCGGAAATGCAAAACACATCAAACGAAGCTAGACGAAGTTAATGGCGAGGCTCTGATACCACTGTAAGTGCACGGCGGCGCCCCGGCCGTTAAACCGACGGCCAAATGCGGAAACGGTGATAAACTTTAATTTTGCGAACTTTGCAAACCGGCACCACCGCGCACTAAACTCCGGATCGGGCCATTAAACTAGGTCTAGCTAAAAACAAGACGGGTTAGAGATATACCGAGTGATCCGAGTCCTCCGGTCTTCTTGTCATCGTCCCGATCTCTTGCGGAAACTCCGGTCGTCGCCTCCTCGCCGGAAGGGCACCACATCGCCTGCATCTTTTACGGGCTCCCGTCTCTATACCGAGGCAACTGGGGCATGAAGCCGGCAAGTCGACATGCCCAAGATGTGCTGTAGAATGTGTAGTGGCTAATGTCTCTTTGGGGTATTGGAGTTGCCTTGATGGAGGAATCAAGATGATATGAACTTGGGGATTTTTCTGGCAATGGAAAATGATATGAATGATTAATTTTCCCACACCAAATGAAAACCTTCTCATTTCCTCCTCCTCACAAATTGTGGCCGGCCCTTAAGGATATGAGAATGGTGGAGGGATTAATCAAGCATGAAGGGAGGTGATTGTAGGATAAAGAGAAGAGGTGACCACATCATAAACATACACCATGCTTAAAACCCATACCCACTCAAATCACATTAAAGCACCATTATGGATGAAAAACAAAAATGCTTATCATAATGAAAACAATTGCAAGAAACCCCCTCCACAAATGTTATCTGCAAACTTGCAAATAACCCCCTCCATCGGAAAAGTCCGGCCGGGAAAGAACAAAGAAAAACCGGCCGGAACGGAATGCAAACTGGCAACTCCAGAAAACTGGTCCCGTAATAAATTACAGGAAAACCCCGATACTGTGCATACACACCCGCATCTGTATTCCGACCGGATATAAAAGCAATGAGACAAAATCTACACTGTACTAAACTAGGATCCGGCTTAAACCAAAGCCGGCTAGTTCTGTTCGTCCGATCCTGATCCGTGCAATACCGCACGTATCTGATCGAACCCTGCCATATATCTATACAGCCTCTAGTACAAACCGTCCGATCCTGATCCGTGCAATACCGCACGTATCTGATCGGACCCTGCCATATCTCCATACGGCCTCTACAGCGTTTCGCCCGAAAGCTGAGTAACAGAATGAGTGGTGGACTCTAAAGACTCGTCAATACTCTGGCTGTGGATTTAACCACTAGCACGTCAGAGGTATAAGCCAATACGTGACGGGCCACCAGCTATTGACTAAAAGGGACGTCGATGAGCGAACTCATCCTGACACCCTACTGAGCCTGTCAGTGACAATATCCGTACAGTCCGGTCCGTTCGTCTACGAGCATCGCATGTCGGGCCTAGGGGGTGGGTAAAAGTCAGACCCCCAAAAGCGGTACAAGTCGTGTCGGAGTGTAGCCCAGAACACCCTGAGATACTACTGGAATACCTACCAGTAAATCTCCTGCCTTGGCCAAGGACTTCGTGTAATGGCTCTCCTAGACACAGCGCGACCTCACCCCCAATACCGGGAGAGACGAACCCCTGAAGATCCGCTCACTGCCTCCTTGTGGCTCGGGACTGTACCCAACTAAAACCTGTTTGCACGACTCCTTTGAGCCGTGGTAGGGTAATAATCAAAGCACAGTGGGAACTCACACGAGACAAATGACGATCCCCAGGTCGATGAACTAACCTGTACACATGTCACCTGGGAACTGCTATCTGACGTCAGGTATAAGACCAACTAGCATGTTCCCGGCGAGTCCTGTCCGGTGTACTCATAACCCAATGAGCACCTGTATACATCTTAGGTGAACCAACTGACACCAGTGGCCTGTGAGACCGGCCACCGCCCCTCGTCGGGGTCTCGACTGTATACACTAGTCTACTCTGGAGAATCGATGCCCTGTCTCGAAACTCCCACGACTAGGGACCTTTTAAGGATATGCTTATAGACTCCAGCTCTCACTTACATGATCGCCCTCATACTGCTGGCAGTCAAGCAAGAATCCTAGGGGCTCTATCAACGTGCAATAGTGACCTGTCAGGTCACCTAAAGCAGTACACGATGATAAAGGTAAACCAGATAGCATACTATCATCTCGAGTAAGACTGTCGTACCGGGATAGGTCCTCCCTCAATCATTGCAATCACGTGCCTGTGATCCAATAATTGACTCTGAGGGCACTATCTCCAACATATGGTACATTAAGTAATGGAATTTACGTCCTAAACCAACACACAATATTCAATATACAACATACAAATAAAAGAAATATTTCAGATATAAATGAATCTTTTCTTTGGCATTGTAGACTTGGTCATATTAATGAAACAAGACTAAACAAGCAACATAGAGATGGATATTTAAAACCTTTTGAATATAAATCTTATGCGACTTGTCAGTCTTGTATCAAAGGTAAAATGACCAAAACTCCGTTTACAGGACACGAAGAAAGAGCTACTGAACTCTTAAGCCTCATACATAGTGATGTATGCGGACCAATGTCTACACATGCTAGAGGCGGTTTTTCATACTTCATCACTTTTACTGATGATTTCTCAAGATTCGGACATGTGTTTTTATTGAAGCATAAATCCGAAGCTTTCGAGAAATTCAAGGAGTACAAACTTGAAGTAGAAAAACAAACTGGCTCGAGTATCAAGAAACTTCGATCAGATCGAGGTGGAGAGTATTTAAGCACTGAGTTTTCAAACTTCTTAAAAGAGAATGGGATTCTCTCTCCGCTCACTCCTCCGTACACACCACAGCACAACGGTGTGTCAGAACGGAGAATCGTACCCTATTAGATATGGTACGGTCCATGATGAGTGATGCTGAGTTACCACTTTCCTTTTGGGGACATGCATTAGAGACAGCAATTTATCTATTGAACAGGGTTCCATCAAACACCGTGTCTACCACTCCATATGAGATGTGGTGTGGAAAGAGACCATCTCTTAAAAGAGTTAGGATATAGGGTTATCCGGCTTATGTTAAAAAGCAGAATCCGGATAAACTCGAGACACGATCGATCATGTGTACATTTGTGGGATATCCAAAACATTCATATGGATATCTTTTCTACCACAAGGAGGAGCAAAAGGTGTTTGTTTCTCAACATGCCACATTTTTGGAAAATAAATTTTTTACAAATAGTACTGATGGCAATGCGGTAGAACTAGATGAGGTTCTAGAGACACAAATTACTTATGAAGAATTGGTTGAATCTGATGTTGCAGTAGAACATCAAGAACTTCAGCCGCTCTGGAGATCTAGTAGAACTTCTCGACCACTAGAGAGATACTATGGTTTTCTCATTGATAGTGATAGAGAAGATTGCATCATGGATGATGATGACCCTACTAGTTTTCAGCAAGCTATCACGACTGGTGACTCAGTGAAGTGGCTGGATGCCATGAGATCCGAAATGGAGTCCATGTACACCAACAAAGTATGGACTTTGGACATTGCACCTCCTGGGATAAAACCCGTTGGGTGCAAATGGATCTTTAAGAGAAAGATTGGTGTTGATGGACAGGTAGAGACCTATAAAGCAAGGCTTGTAGAGAAAGGTTTTGTTAAAGACCAGGACTGGACTATGATGAAACTTTCTCTCCAGTAGCAATGCTTAAATCCATTCAGATCCTACTTGCTATTGCCACTCACTACGACTGTGAAATCTGGCAGATGGACGTTAAGACTGCATTTCTAAATGGTGATTTAGAGGAATGCATTTATATGGATCAGCCAGAGGGCTTCATTGACAGTGGGAGCAGCGGGAAAGCATGTAGATTGCTAAAATCCATTTATAGATTAAAGCAGGCCTCACGGAGCTGGAACATCTGTTTTGATGATACAATCAAAGAGTTTGATTTTATCAAAAATATAGATGAACCATGTATTTATAAGAAGATTGTATGGAGTACTGTCACATTCCTCGTATTGTACGTAAATGATATTCTCTTGATAGGAAATGATATTCCTATGCTACAATCGGTCAAATTATTCTTATCACAAAGGTTCTCCATGAAGGACCTGGGTGATGCCTCGTACATTTTGGGCATAAGAATCTATAGAGATAGATCCAAGAGATTATTGGGATTGTCCCAATCAAAGTACATTGATACCATCCTAAAAAGGTTTAGTATGGAAGATTCCAAGTGTGGTACCTTGCCCGCTTGCCATGGAATCACTCTCTCTAAGGACTTCTGTCCGAAGACTGATGAAGAGGGAGCTCGCATGAGCATTATACCCTACGCCTCAGCCGTAGGATCTATAATGTATGCAATGATATGTACTCCTGATGTAGCTTATGCACTAGCTGTAGTGAGCAGGTATCAATCCAACCCAGGGGAGCAACACTGGATAGCCGTAAAGAACATTCTTAAGTACTTACGAAGGACTAAAGAAATGTTCTTGGTGTATGGTAATGGGGATCTCCAAATGGAGGCCTTTACCAATTCCAGCTTCCAAAGTGATAAGGATGACGGTAAATCTATCTCAGGGTTTGTATTTACCCTCAATGGAGGGGCGGTATGTTGGAAGAGTTCCAAACAGGATACCGTTGCAGACTCCACGATGGAAACTGAGTATATTTCTGCAAATGATGCTGCCAAGGAAGCCGTCTGGATGAGGAAGTTCGTTGCGGAGCTAGGAGTAGTTCCAACCATTATTGATCCAATACCATTGTATTGTGATAATAATGAGCTATGGCGTTGGCCAAAGAACCCAGATCCCATCAAAAGTCCAGAAATATCCTCAGGCGATATCATTTGATCCGGGAGATAGTTGATCGCCATGAGATCGAGATTCGGAGAGTAGATACAAAGGATAACACCACAGATCCATTCACCAAGGCACTTCCACAGCCGCAACAAGAGCGAGTTTAAGAGATGTTGGGTATGAGATACGCCAATAAGTGGCCTTAGTGCAAGTGGGAGATTGTTGGATATATGTATGCCCTAGAGGCCATTATATGTATAGTGGATGCTTGGACGTGCATATATATATATATATATATATATATATATATATATTTGATATATGACTTTCTTGATCGACATGTTAGTATGCTATCTGGTTTTACTTTATCTGACATGTTTACTTGATACTGTTCATTTGATACATGTTGATAAAGCCCTAAGGATATTAGCTTGACTTCTATGGCTATGATAGAGATCATACTAGTGGGGCATGTATAATCTATAATC
Organism: Agapanthus africanus; assembly: GCA_030015575.1. Classification (NCBI taxonomy): domain Eukaryota; kingdom Viridiplantae; phylum Streptophyta; class Magnoliopsida; order Asparagales; family Amaryllidaceae; genus Agapanthus; species Agapanthus africanus. The sequence continues at coordinate 604,044,590 of JASDDO010000019.1, read as the reverse complement.
ATATCCTTAAATGTTCCTAGTCGAAGGTATATCGAGATAGGGCATCGATATTCCAGAGTATACTAACGTGTACATTTCTTGACCCATATGATGGGCGATGGATGATCCCATATCCATTGGTGTTGTGATATCAAAGATTGTATACGGGTGCTCAGTGGAGACTGGGTACACTGAACGGACTCACAGAGAATTCCTATATGGTATTATATCTATCGTCGGATAGCAGTTATCTGGTAACACTGGTATAGGTTAGTCTGTAGACCCGAGATCGTCATAGAGTCTTGTGGGTTCTCCAACTGTACTTTGATTTCCACCCTACCACGGCTCTACTGAGTCGAGCAAACAGGTGGCTTTTGGGTATAGTCCCGAGACACATGGAGACAATGAGCGATAGGAGGGGTTTCATCTCTCCCGGTATTGGGAGTTGATGTTGTGCAATGTACGATTGGCTCTGGCTTGAAGTCCCTGGCCAGGGGTGATGAGATTTACTGATAAGTGTTATCAGTAGTTTCTCGACCGGTCATAGACCAAATCAACATGACTTATTGAGTTATTAGGGCTCGGCGATTCCATCCTTAGACTTGATATGCAACATATCAGACGAAGAGACCGGACTGTACGGTAAGTGTTGCCAATGGCTCGACGGGAGTTTTGACGGGTTCGCTTGTTTTTCTTCTAATCGCTCAACACCCGGGTGGCCGTTACGTTTAGCTGACCGCTTGCGGCTTGTAGGTGTTTTGATATGATCATCACCTACTGCCGGCGTATTGACGAGTCTTAAAGTCCCACACAGGATTTTTCTAGCTCAGGCGAAATGATGTGGTGTGCATATGTGATATGCGCAGGAGCTCGATTAAATACGAATATGTGATACCGTATTTTAATCGGACGTTCGATATTGGTCGGGTCGCATTTGATGTGACCGATTTATTAAATCAAGTGTTGATTTAATATTATCTTTTAGCTCACTTTTAATTAACCCTTATTCTTTTGGATGTATGCATGTATGTTCACACATACACATGATGATGTGCATGCACACATACACACATACATATGTGTCATGGTTGATGATACAAAGGAGATGGCAATGCAAGACTTACATGGTTGATAAATATCTAGATTTTTGGTAATGGTTTAAAGGAAAAAGGAAATTAGCATAATGACTCATTTTCTACACACTTCTTCTTTGACCATTGACTTTAACCATGTTTTAATTTCCTTTGTTCTTTAACCCATCTACAAAATATCTAGATATTTAGTTAACTATAGTTATATTTGAGAATGTCTCATATATATTCTTTTCTTTTTCTTTTTAGAAATAAGTTTTCATTATTATTCACAAAAGATTTTGCCATCTTCACCTTCCTCCTTCTCCAAGCACTCTTGAGTTTTGTTTTGAGTGAGGAACCTTAAAAGAAAGGGTTTTTAAGTGAGTTTACAAATCACACAACCATTCTACACTACCCTAGCCCTTTAGTGTAGAGTGTTTGCTTCATTTTGTGAAGCTAAGAGCTTGATCTTGGAATCTCCGGGTGGATCATCGTAGACGACGAAGGACCTCGAGCGGAGTCGTTCCAAACCTTGTGCAAAGCCGTCGGGGTCCTAAAGACCGAAGGAGTTGGCTACAATGGTTGTATTTCCTTTTCCTTTAGTTTATACTTCACATAATGATGTTATTACCCTAATCTCTAGTTACGATTCGTAGTTCGTTTATAATAGCCCTCTTTAAAATGAAAGTTCACTACTTTATGATGTTGCAACCTTACTAGAGGCGCTACTACACACCAACAGGTACTGCCATGACATCAAGATATGGAAAATCTTAGTTGACAACGGGTCCTCTGTCAACCTCCTAAATGTGAGGGTACTAAAAGAAATCTGCATGAGCGTTCAGCACCTCGCTCGGGATAAAATCACCATCTCCGGGTTCGATTCCCAGTCATCACGGACGCTCGGGTCTGTAATATTGACGTTACGCTTTGGGCTGCTCGTCACTGACATCAAGTTTCATGTCATTGACGCCAAGACCTGCTACAACGCTTTGCTCGGCAGGACTTGGTTACACGAATACAACATCATCCCTTCTACACAACATCAGTGTATGAAGTATTTCAAATATGGTCTCGAGTATACCGTGATGGGGGAACTGAACCCATTTTCTATAAATGAAGTCCGAAAGTACGAGGATGCAAAGTATTTTCTGCCAGACTTTGAAGACACGGAAAGATGCCATAAACCGGAGAATAAGCAAAAAGCTATCACCACTATTCCGGTCTTCAGGATCGATACCGAGGAGGAAGAAGAGATAGTCTATTCGGGGCCTCCCCAATGCAATAGGCCGAGACCATCTACCTCTATTCTGATCTTTGGCAGTGACTCTGAAGACAAAGTCAACGCAGTGTTCTCGGTCTATCCATCAATGCAAGCCCTCACTGGAGATGATCAAAGTTTGCAGATCGCCATAGTTCCGCGGCAGCACTACACAGAGCTTGATGCGCTTGAGACATATAGTGTGCAAGAGCTACAGACATTCTACGTCCCTCCCAGGCGAAGAGGTGAAAAGGCGATCCTATTCTATCAATCCGGGGAATCCAAAGTCGATAGAGAAGTCTGGCGTGTTGCCGAACCTACGCTTGACAGGCTCCAACCAATCCGTCTATCTAGATACTACACAGAGGGATTGAAAAGGTTACTGAGATGCCAAGGCATACCCTTTAAGAAAAACGCGCGACAGGCCCAATTCTATAACAGGATCTGGAACATCCCCGGAACTCAGCGAAAATTGCCCAACGGAAATATGGAAACGATCGGGCTTGGATATGTCCAGTCCAAGAAACGGGAGCAGTTCCATAGCTGTCATGTCATAAAGGACCTTGATGAAGAAGAGGATGCTCTTTTAAAGGACGCTGACATTGAACCAGAATGAAATCCTGCCATAAAAGTGCCAAGTCTGTCGTTTGAAGTGTAAGTCTACGCTAGCGCCCCGGCCGTCTACAGACGCCAAATGCGGAACAAAAACTTTTTAACTGGCGCTATCGTATACTTTAATCCGGATCTTCCATTATTGCTAAACTAACAAACTGTAAAGAGTGTAGAAAGGTTATACCGAACGATCCGAGTCCTTCGTTCTTTAACCATCATCCCACGCTCCGTTGCGGCTGCTCCGATCTCTTCGATCTCCGATCTGCTCGTCCAGGTGGCACCACATCACTGATTCTTTAAACGGGCTCCCGCCTCTGACTCGAGGCAACTCGGTCGTCAAGTTTGCTAAAAGAGACGACCAAGAATGATGTAGAGAATGAGTAGATGACTTTGTCTCGTTCCGTCCAAAGCTATGGACGGACGGTTAATGAAGTTGCCGTGGGAATTGGGTGATGGAATGAAATGAACTGTGAAATTCCATACACCCCAAAATCTATCATATCTTTTTCACAAATGAAAACTCTAGTGAGAGAGAGAGAGGGGAGGGGCCGGCCATATATATAGCAAAGAGGAAGGTGAGTGTAGGAGAGGGGAGAGTAACCTTAAGCAAATATCATGTGTGAACACAAAGTAAAATATCTTAAGGAAAACAAAACCTCATTGAAATCAAAGCATGAGTCATTAACCTTGTCATCAAATTCTAGAACCTTCTAGAACTTTCTAGAAGCATGACTCACCCTCATCCAAGAAAAGATAAATCCGTCTTTAACCGAATGTCAAAAGACGGCTGATAGAATACTGGAAACTGGCAACTTCCAAAAGTGATCCTGAAACGACTTTCAGGATAACCCCGAAACTGTATAAATATACCCGCATTTGTATTACGACCGAATACAAATGCAACTGAGACAAAGATATTATACCTACTCAATATAATACTCGGATCCGGCTTAAACCAAAGCCGACCAGTATCATCTGCCCGAAAAATAACACGTGCGTAAACGCACGTGCATTTTCCGAAGCCTTCCATAAAACCATACGGCCCCTACAACATTTCGCCCGAACTTAGGAAACTGTCTGTGGGGGACTCTAATGACTCGTCAGTACCCTGGCAGTGGGTTTAACCACAAACCGTCAGCGGCACTAGCTATGCGTAACGGCTGCCCATGGACTGACCTCAAGGGAGGCCGATGAGCGAACTAAAGGGAGGCCGATGAGCGAACTCATCCGGAAACCCTACTGAGCCTAACAGTGACAATGTATATACAGTCCGGTCCGTTCGTCAATGAGTATCGCATATCCGCCTAGGGGGCTAGTAACGTCAGACCCCCAGAAGCAGTATAAGTCGTGTCGGAGTGTAGCCCAATAACACCCTGAGATACTACTGGAGTACCTACCAGTAAATCTCCTGCCATGGCCATGGACTATGTGTAATGGCTCTCCTAGACACAGCATGACCTCGCCCCCAATACCGGGAGAGACGAATCCCCTGCCGATCCGCTCACGTGCCTCCATATGGCTCGGGACTGTACCCAAAAGCTACCTGTTTGCACGACTCCTTTGAGCCATGGTAGGGTAGAAATCAAAGCACAGTGGGAACTCACACGAGACAAATGACGACCTCAGGTCGATGAACTAACCTGTACACATGTCACCAGGGAACTGCTATCTGACGATAGGTATAGTACTAACTAGCAGATTCCCGGCGAGTCCTGTCCGGTGTACTCATAACCCAATGAGCACCAGTATACATCTTAGGTGATCCAACTGACACCAGTGGCTTGTGAGACCGGCCACCGCCCCTCGTCGGGGTCTCGACTGTATACACTAGTCTACTCCGGAGTATCGATGCCCTGTCTCGAAACTCCCACGACTAGGGACCACAATTAAGGATATGCGTATAAACTACCCAACTCTCACGTATATGATCGCCATCATACAGTTGGTAGTAAAGCAAGATCCTAAGGGCTCTATCAAAGTGGAACATGTAATCAGTCACCTGAACATGCACACAACTGATAAAGGCAAACCAGATAGCATACTATCATCTCGAGTAAGACTGTTCTACCGGTATAGGTCCTCCGCAATCATTGCAATCACGTACCTGCGATCCAATAATTGACTATGAGGGCACTATCTCCAACAATCTCCCACTTGCACTCAAGGCTAATTATTGCGATGTCGACTACTCACAGCCCGTGTGAAACCGAACATCCAACTCCTCTACTAATCAGTTTCACAAAGCCCGTTTGTAAAACTATTGTGTTCGAGAAATAGCCTCAGTGAGTGGATCCGCCTAGATGTTTCTTTCTATATCTCTCTTAAACTCAAGTTCGCGGAGAAAGCCATCTCCCGAATCGAGTAATACCTGTCTTAGAATATGTCTGGATATCTGATGGGACCTAGTTCATAAATGAACTCCAAATCCAAACTTCTTAGACTGTATCGATCACTGAACCTAATCAGTATCCGGCACCATGCCACCCACAGTATCCTCTTGGACTACCTATCCATAATACTGTCCCTCTTCGTCAGAGGGAAAACTATAACTCTGACAATCACTCTGTCATCCATGTCACCTTTGAAGCCTGGAATGATAATCGTCTCCCGAAGGAGGCTGCCGTCATCAAATCCGTAGAACATGTACTTATGTTCTAAAACTGCTTCCTTATGTTTCTCCAGGATTGGATTAATACAAACTCATTGCATCTAGTGCAAAAACAACATCTGGTGTGGTACTTGACATCTCATGATTGACTCAATTGCCTAAGCAAGTGATCTGCCAATCATGCACTTCCCTCTCCCCTTTAGTCTATACGACACCTTTAGAGAAGGTGACTCCATCACCTGCAGGTACACCACCATGCTAGGAGTCAACTATTCTAAAAACCATTAGAATATCTGTCAAAGTACCCACATTGGGAAACTACCCAAATCCATATCTAAAACCATAGATCTAGAAACCATAATGTCTGATATTATATCCATATCCTGTCTGGAGAAACAACTGTGTGACGACCACAGTACAACCGATCGTAGTATTGGAATTTTACTTCCTACTCTGTGTATATCATCCAAATACCATGACATCACACCCTACTACCTTCTTAACAGATCCATCCCCTATTCTGATTGAAGTCAAACCCATAACTGTCACATCAAAATTAGATGATCTATCTCCGCTATAACTGCTCTAGTCTATAAATAGACATAAGCTACTTGCCCACTATTCTTCCGATGCTCCCACTAACTACGACAACCCTCCTACCGGGTCTCATAGCCTGGAACAACAGTAGTATCAAGTCTGGGTAGATAAGAACCTCCCTGTCAACGTCCTTGAGGCTACCGAAGTACCTCTCGGGTGTCTGAGGTTACCCACCATATCTGCGGAGTGGCAATTGGAATGTCAAACCTGATTGAATATATAGGTCCTATTAAATTTTCCGTAATCGTTCGCGGTTCTGGAATCACTTCCAGTTCTACCATACTCCCACTACTGTTTTCTGAAAAAGATCCATTTTACTAAAACTGTGGCGAGTCAAGAACAATATCACTATTGATCTTCCAAATGGTAGAATATCAACCCTCGTCGTAGCCAGGGTCAACCCACAAACAGCCATTACAGAAACGTGCCTTGAGTTATCCAGTGTCTGGTTTTAAGCATAAGCTGGACAACTCCCCGTACCTTAACATCTTTTAAGGTACGAACTATTCTATATCCAATATAGAAACTTTGGCACTTATTTAATTGGAACCATATTCAAATCATGCAGCTGTCTCCAGTGCATATCACTTTAATGGAAAGAGGCTAATCAGCATTACTCAACTTAGGAATCCATCCAATTATGAGTAACCTGAACGAGAAACACGTTTCTCAAAACCATCACTATCATCTGAATACCAATCACAAGAATCTACATCTTCGATCTCTTTGAAGAATCCCGATACTTGTGATACCTGGTTCTCTACTTTATTCTTATACCCACAACTTCTCAAAACTTAGACCTTGTATTTCTACGAAACACTTGTCTAAAAACTAGAGAAGTTATAAGTAAACAGAACATAGTACGAGGACCTACCCCTTTGTCCTGATGGACACTGGACAACATACAATACTCTGTATAAGTCCGCTGAGTTAAACAACTCAAAGCCTGTGCGTCGTAGGTTGAAAACTGTACCCTGGCGATTTCCTCAAATATCACCAATTACAACGAATTCCGATATAATGAGGATAATCACCTAATTCCCAATAACTTACTCCCACTCATCATCTGTAAAACCATACAGATATGAGAATGAAACCTGGTAAATACATACCCTTGGAGTAAGTGTCTAATCGGGAAAACAGTTTTTCTTTAACAATGCATTGAAACATGAAAATGTTTCGTAGGGGTATCCTGGTATTCATAGCAATGCCTCTTCCATAATCCAATTCATGACTTCAACCGTATATCTCTTTGCCATCTCTCCAAATCCCTTTATTTGTCTTTAGTCGTTACCTTCTGTACACCATCGTTAGGCTAAATGGTTTTCTTCCTTCCCTACCGTTCGGCACCAGCCTATGGTTTGGAAGAAGACTATCCAGTAAGCATAATAGGTGTACCCTCCTAAATCAAGGAGTACTCGCATCTCGAGAGAAGGTGATGATAAAAGACAACTGAATAATACCTTATTCATTTAAAAGTGAAATAGGAGTGGCGATGAAGTACGCGGTTTTGGTCGTGAATGATATCAGTCGCAATTTACTTTGCCCTCTTTCTAATCCCTTTATTTTGTCTTTACATATTACCTTCTGCACACCCTACTTAGGCTAATTGGTTTTCTTCATTCCCTACCTTTCGGCACCTGCCTATGGTTTGGAAGAAGACTATCCAATATGCATAATAGGTGTACTCTCCTAAACCAAGGAGCCCTCGCAACCTGAGAGAAGGTGATAATAAAAGACAACTGAATAAACCAATTCTATTTCTCCTGAACCTGGATCCATCCTCGAAGAAGTCCCTTCGAGTTCGTATATAACCATACGATGGATCTATCCAATGGAAGTGGATATCCGTAGTAATACGGGTGTTCTGAGAAATGCAAAGGGTAGAAGAAAGAGTGGCAATGACTTATGCAACATAGACAATCAAAAAGCCAGTATTTTAAGAAAGTTTGGTCAACTTGGTCACTGAGTCATAGTCTAGGGTCGGTCAAAGGTCGCTGCCAAAGAGAGAGAGAAAAGAAACACTCTGCGTGCACTCTAACCTAGATCAGAATGGTTATCACTTTATCTAATCCGGAAACCTCCCACTGTCCTGTCAAATTCTCCTCCAAACCTAAAGAAGAATCAATCGGGATCACCCGAAGAGTAAACCAACTCATCAGTGGGAATCGGGATCCAACTCTCATCGCATGATAACGTGACGGAATCCACTCGCGTTATCACACTCCAGAAGGTATGCGCATGCCTGGCAAGTTTCAGTTTCTTTAGAAACTCCCGATCTGATTTTTACCCCATGTTCTTATGACCTTGGCGAAAGTCAACAAATCATAAGTCACATGTCAAGTTCTGCCCGTCATTATCTTGTTAATTTGAACCCACCAGTACATACCCTTGACAAAAGCCAACAAGGTAATACGACTGTCCCAAACCAACACATCTATCTATGCAACAAATGAATACCCCAGCAACTACCAAACACTATGCCTTGACGAAAGCCAACAAACATAGCTTGAATATTACTGACCATCCATAAGAAACGACGGAGGGCTACGGCTGGTTTTTGGCGAAAAACCTTTAGCGTAATGAACTTGATTTCGTTGAAGGAACCTGATAGCTTTTTAAAATATAGTGGCGAAAACCTTTGCTAAAGAGGTCACTCCCGGTGAAGGGATCTCGGCTCTTTCCTCGTGGAATGAGGTGCAGGATATTCCACTGAATACCGCTATGCAAAGCAACTTGTAATCGACTATAGTGAAGTTATTACCCTGACGCAAACTTCTGCCCAAGGGGTCAGTCCCGGTGAAGGGATATCGGCCCTTGCCCCGTCGAATGAGGTGCAGGATATTCCACTGAATACCGCTATGCAAAACAAAAGGAAACGTCTTTGCAATAACACTTTTTAAATTGTTCCAACAACATCAAACAGGTTTGTTTTTCTTTGCATTGATCAGAATCAACGCAGTCCCATCAATCAATCACACCAGAAAAGAACGAAAATAAAATGTACGTATATGCCATCCGCATTCGTCACTGGGTCCCGTCATCACCCGTTAGGTTACTTAACTAACGACAGAGCGGGGACTGGACTAGCGCGGGTGTAAAACATATACAACATCTAATAGTATATAAACCAATATACATAATCGCTCCAGGCGTGATAATATGCAACATTACAGAAAAGTAATAAGCATCACAGAACAATACAGATAATCTGGGATCCCCGAGTTTCACAGAGCCGCTGCTGAAACCCGACGTTCCCCTGTCGTGTGGATAGCCTGTGCAATGAAACCTAGACCCCTACGGGTGCGGCAAGTTACCCGCCAAAACCTGAAGCGAGGTAGTCCCCACAGCATAGTGAATGGAACACCCGGCATTTCACGGAATCCGGTAATCTTGGGCACCCCTCCTTGGGTCAACCTGTACCCCCTACGAGTGCGGCGAATAGTCTGCCAATTCTAGAGTGGGACCCCTCTGCCTCTCAAAGCCATGAGATGCGGACCCGTTGCCCTCCAGAACCCGGCTATCCGTGCACTCCGTCACGGGGTAAAACCTAGTACAGTAATGAAAAATAGTACAACAGGTACATCGACCGCAACCTGGTCGTGCCCCAAAAGAATATTATACAACAGGCAGTGACGGCAGTCCACATGTTGGACGCTCGCCCCGCAATATCAAATGTACAAATAAACTCAAACTGTACTAGCATTGCACACTGCTATCCACCACGACAAATCCGCAACATCACAGCACAACGCAGAACATCAACGCGAATGTCACGTTCGCAAACCCGTCTAAAAGAACTATAGCAATCAGACGCGGTTTACCGATCAAATGACATTCCCGGTCGGAGATATAATGTAAGGACTGTAAACTAACATGTTTAAATTTCGATCGACTAAATATCATAAAGTGGGCCCCACGCAAATCTGGAGAATAGTAACAAAATCTGGGCCCAAAAGATATATACCAAAAATCCCAATTTCCAACATAGAATCCACTGTAGAAAATTGAGTGAGTGATCCCACTTTCCTGCGGCGGATCCGCGGCAAAACCCTAGCTGGGGCCGCGGATCCGCGGCGGAACAGTGGAATCACTTCCTCGAATTTCTACAGTATTCCTCAAAAACCCTGCTTGATTTTCTGGTATGGTCAAAATGACATTTGGACCAGTTTGAAAATTAACAGAAACTTTAATACTAGAAATTGCGATTTTCGAAAAATCCGTTCGATCGATCTTTTAAACGTGTTAGCACAAGTTAGTATAGCAAAATGGTGAGGCTCTGATACCACTGTAAGTCTACGCTAGCGCCCCGGCCGTCTACAGACGCCAAATGCGGAACAAAAACTTTTTAACTGGCGCTATCGTATACTTTAACCCGGATCTGCCATTATTGCTAAACTAACAAACTGTAAAGAGTGTAGAAAGGTTATACCGAACGATCCGAGTCCTTCGTTCTTTAACCATCATCCCACGCTCCGTTGCGAATGCTCCGATCTCTTCGATCTCCGATCTGCTCGTCCAGGTGGCACCACATCACTGATTCTTTAAACGGGCTCCCGCCTCTGACTCGAGGCAACTCGGTCGTCAAGTTTGTTAAAAGAGATGACCAAGAATGATGTAGAGAATGAGTAGATGACTTTGTCTCGTTCCGTCCAAAGCTATGGACGGACGGTTAATGAAGTTGCCGTGGGAATTGGGTGATGGAATGAAATGAACTGTGAAATTCCATACACCCCAAAATCTATCATATCTTTTTCACAAATGAAAACTCTAGTGAGAGAGAGAGGGGAGGGGCCGGCCATATATATAGCAAAGAGGGAGGTGAGTGTAGGAGAGGGGAGAGTAACCTTAAGCAAATATCATGTGTGAACACAAAGTAAAATATCTTAAGGAAAACAAAACCTCATTGAAATCAAAGCATGAGTCATTAACCTTGTCATCAAATTCTAGAACCTTCTAGAACCTTCTAGAAGCATGACTCACCCTCATCCAAGAAAAGATAAATCCGTCTTTAACCGAATGTTAAAAGACGGTTGATAGAATACTGGAAACTGGCAACTTCCAAAAGTGATCCTGAAACGACTTTCAGGATAACCCCGAAACTGTATAAATATACCCGCATTTGTATTACGACCGAATACAAATGCAACTGAGACAAAGATATTATACCTACTCAATATAATACTCGGATCCGGCTTAAACCAAAGCCGACCAGTATCATCTGCCCGAAAAATAACACGTGCGTAAACGCACGTGCATTTTCCGAAGCCTGCCATAAAACCATACGGCCTCTACAACGTTTCGCCCGAACTTGGGAAACTGTCTGTGGGGGACTCTAATGACTCGTCAGTACTCTGGCAGTGGGTTTAACCACAAACCGTCAGCGGCACTAGCTATGCGTAACGGCTGCCCATGGACTGACCTCAAGGGAGGCCGATGAGCGAACTCAAGGGAGGCCGATGAGCGAACTCATCCGGAAACCCTACTGAGCCTAACAGTGACAATGTATATACAGTCCGGTCCGTTCGTCAATGAGTATCGCAAATCCGCCTAGGGGGCTAGTAATGTCAGACCCCCAGAAGCAGTATAAGTCGTGTCGGAGTGTAGCCCAATAACACCCTGAGATACTACTGGAGTACCTACCAGTAAATCTCCTGCCATGGCCATGGACTATGTGTAATGGCTCTCCTAGACACAGCACGACCTCGCCCCCAATACCGGGAGAGACGAATCCCCTGCCGATCCGCACACGTGCCTCCATATGGCTCGGGACTGTACCCAAAAGCTACCTGTTTGCACGACTCCTTTGAGCCGTGGTAGGGTAGAAATCAAAGCACAGTGGGAACTCACACGAGACAAATGACGACCTCAGGTCGATGAACTAACCTGTACACATGTCACCAGGGAACTGCTATCTGACGATAGGTATAGTACTAACTAGCAGATTCCCGGCGAGTCCTGTCCGGTGTACTCATAACCCAATGAGCACCTGTATACATCTTAGGTGATCCAACTGACACCAGTGGCTTGTGAGACCGGCCACCGCCCCTCGTCGGGGTCTCGACTGTATACACTAGTCTACTCCGGAGTATCGATGCCCTGTCTCGAAACTCCCACGACTAGGGACCACAATTAAGGATATGCGTATAAACTACCCAACTCTCACGTATATGATCGCCATCATACAGTTGGTAGTAAAGCAAGATCCTAAGGGCTCTATCAAAGTGGAACATGTAATCAGTCACCTGAACATGCACACAACTGATAAAGGCAAACCGGATAGCATACTATCATCTCGAGTAAGACTGTTCTACCGGTATAGGTCCTCCGCAATCATTGCAATCACGTACCTGCGATCCAATAATTGACTATGAGGGCACTATCTCCAACATGAAGAACAGATGGACAAGCTAATAAGGGAAGCGAGTCAAAATGTTCGGAACGACCACGGCCGCGAAATGGCCATTTACGAGAAAGCCAAGACGCAGCGCCTCCTTCAGCAGGCTACGGATGTTGACAATGCCCTCCACCGTCAGCCCGCCATGCATAACCAAGATAAGAAAAAGGCCCGACGCAGAGGAAAAAACAAGTTAAAGAACGGAAAAAACGTTCGACAGCAGTAAAACGGATCCAAAAGGCCACGCGATCGAGAAAAGGTCAGATGGAACCCGTCGCTTATGAAAAAGGTGGATCGAGCATATTCTTTCCCTCGAGACAAGATAAGGAGAATTTTTGACCTTGTCATGAAACATCAGATGATGACACTCCCAGAGCACCCTGATCAGGCAAACGAGGTTCATCACCCGGATTATTGCTCCTATCACCGAGCAATAGGAAATCCTCTTGAAGACTGGTTCACTTTCAAAAACTGGGTCGAAGACCAATATCAACTTAACAGGTTCGCTCTATCCAACAGTTGGAGGGTAGCCCCACCACAAAGGCATGTGCCAAAAGCAATGTATATGGCGAGAGTAGAACCAGATCAATATCGGTCTTGGAAACGATTTCGTACCTGTCACGTGATAACACTGTCAGAAGAAGGAGTGCCCGAGAATATGGATGACCTCTCCTGGTGTTTCGAAAATGAGGATGAAGATGAGTTGATCTCAGAGTTTCCACCGGTGCCAAAAGAGTTGGAAGATGGAATACATACTACTGCGGACAACATAAGGAAAATCGACTTAGGGACGGCAAAGGACCCGCGGCCAACGTTCGTCAGTAAGCTGCTGTTTAAAGAACAGGTGGCTACGCTAAAAGACGTGCTCATGCAGTATAAAGATTGCTTCGCATGGAACTATTCCGAGATGCCGGGACTAGATCTGGAAATAGTTGTGCATAAATTAGCGATATCTTCGGACGTCAAGCCAGTCAAACAAGCACCAAGAAGAATGCGGCTCGAACTTGAAATGAGTATTAACGCCGAAGTCAAGAAGATGATCGACTCCGGCTTCATCCAAGAAGTTCAATACCCCGACTGGATCGCCAACATAGTCCCAGTGATGAAGAAAAATGGGATGGTACGCATCTGCGTGGACTTTCGGGACCTCAACAAAACCTGTCCGAAGGTTGACTTTCCCGTATCGGTTACCGAATTGATGATAGATAACATATCCACTCATGAAGTCTTCTCCTTTATGGACGGGTCATCGGGGTACAATCAAATAAAGATGGATCCTGAAGACCAGAAGCATACCGCTTTCCGGACACTTCTGGGCATATTCTGCTACAAAGTGATGCCTTTCGGTCTGAAGAACGCCGGCGCTACCTATCAGAAGGCCATGACGAAGATTTTCGATGACCTCATATATGAAATCGCCGAATGCTATATTGACGACCTTGTGGTGAAAAGTAAATAGCACGAGGAGCATTGGGAGCATCTGAAGATAGTGTTTCAACGCCTTCGGAAATATAACCTGAAGATGAACCCTCTGAAATGCGCGTTCAGAGTTTACTCAGGCAAATTCCTAGGATTCATCGTACGACAGCGAGGCATCGAAATAGACCCGTCAAAGATCAAGGCGATTATGGAAATGCTTTCGCCAAGAACTTTAAAACAATTGCGGTATCTACAAGGGAAGCTCGCATATATTCAGCGGTTCGTAGCTAACCTCTCCGAAAAATGCCGTCCCTATAGTCACTTGATGAAGAAGGGAACTCCGCTCGTCTGGGATCGCAAATGCCAAAGCGCACTGGATGAAATCAAGCAATATCTACAGAATCCGCCGGTACTAACCGCTCCAGTCGAGGGAAAGCCCCTCATCCTGTACACAACCGCCCTTGAAGGTTCTTTAGGCGCGCTATGGGCATAGGAGAACGACCAAGGGAAGGAGAGAGCCCTCTACTATTTGAGTCGAGTTCTCCTGGGGGAAGAAAACAACTACTCCCCTATCAAAAAACACTGCCTAGCATTAATCTTCGCGATAACGAAACTTCGGCATTATGCTTTGGCGCATGAAGTCCATCTCATATCAAAAGTGGATCCTCTCAAATATTTGATGTCAAGAGCCATACTAACTGGACGGCTCGCTAAATGGGCCCTACTCTTAATGGAATTCTCGATAACATACCGACCGCTCAAGGCAGTGAAATGCCAGGCCATCGCCGACTTCCTCGCTGAGCATCCGATACCTGCCGATTCACCCCTAAATTGCGAATTGCAAGACGAAAACGCGTTTGACATGATCGACAGGGAAAGAGGAGGGAGTGATACCTGATGGGAACTCTACTTCGATGGGGTATCTTCCATGAAGAAGCGAAAGCACAGCCCCCCCATAATTAAATCTGGGGTAGGCCTCATCTTCGTGACTCCACAAGGAAGGATAATGCGCTTTGCCTTTTCCTTAACAGAGCTGATGACAAATAATGAAGCGGAATATGAGGCTTTGATAGCAGGTCTTGAGATCGTTGTCGACATGGGAATCGAAAACCTCCTCATATACAGAGACTCTCAGCTGGTCGTTAGTCAAGTAAACGGAGACTATCAAACGTGCAAACCAGAGTTGGTGAAGTACGGCGACAGAGTGCAATAATTGCTCACTCAAATCCCTTCCTATGCCCTGGAAAGCATACCGTGTGCGGAAAATAGCAAAGCGGATGTATTAGCCAAACTCGCTAAAGAACTGGCTGACGAAAACCTCGATGACGTAAGGATCGTTGTGCAAAGCCGTCGGGTTCTTACACCAGCAGAAATATCTCCGGAGTCGTCTGAAGAAAAGGAAGCGACCAAGCAAACGGCCTTACAAATAGAGGACCGGTTAAAGGCTAAGGATTGGAGAGAAGTCTTTATAGACTACTTCAAATCTCATCGAACACCTGAAGATGCATCCTCAAGACATCAGCTCATGAAAAGAGCTCTGTCTTTCGCCTTCGTCAATGATACTTTATATAAGAGATCGTTCGACTCTCTGTGGTTGAGATGCCTGGGACCGGAAGAAGCAAGGAAAGTCGTTCAAGAAACTCACGACAGACTCTGCGGTTCTCATCAAGCCGGGCTAAAGATGAAGCTGAAGATCAAAAGAATGGGCTACTATTGGCCCGCGATGATTCAGGACTACCTCGAATACGCGAAGCAGTGCCACTCGTGTTAAATTCATGGAGACTTCATCCACCAACATCCAAACCAACTACACCCAACAGTGGCCAGCTGACTATTCGAAATATGGGGAACCGACATAATTGGGCCCATCGAACCAGCGTCATCCAAAGGACATCGGTTCATATTGGTGACAACTAATTACTTCTCCAAGTGGGCAGAAGCCATACCGCTAAGAGAAGTGAAGACAGAGAACATCCTCCATTTCTTCAAGACACACGTCATCTATCGATTCGGCACTCCGCGACGGATTATCTCCGATAATGGGTCGGCTTATAGAAGTCATAAAATCAGCCGCTTCGCACAGCAGCATAATATAGACTAGAGATACTCTTCGGTCTATAATCCCCGAGCTAACGGTCTGACCGAGGCTTTCAACAAAACCTTGACAAAGATCATAAAGAAGACAGTGTCCAAAAATAAAATGGACCGGCACGAGAGACTGCATGAAGCTCTCTAGGTGTATCGGACTACGTTCAAAATGGCTACGAATACAACTCCGTATGCATTGGTATTCGGCACGGAAGCAGTACTCCCCTTGGAGATAGAGCTACCCTCTCTACGAGTGGCGGTTCATTACGAGCTAACAGATAAACAGAATGCTCATCTTCGGCTTGAGGAGCTCGACGCCCTCGATGAAACTTGTCTCATGGCGCAGCAAAACCTAGAAGCATACAAAGCAAGGATGACGCGCTCATACGAAAGACTGACTAGGATGAAAACATTCCGCCAAGGCGAACTCGTGCTAGTCGTCAAAAGACCTATGATCCCTAATCGTGCCAAACTGGGGATATTCGAGCCAAACTATGAGGGCCCGTACATTATAGACAAAGTCTACCAAGGTGGGGCTTACTTGCTCATGGATATGCATGGCGAAATACCCTTCCGGCCAATAAACGGCCGATTCCTTAAGAAGTACTATGCCTGACGAGTCATGAACCAGGTTAACGTTAGATGACGATGCCTATGTCCACTCGCTATTTTCTTGAGTCAAGACTCTAAAAATAGTATCCAACGATACCCCGTCCCAAACACGAAAAACAATGGACCGAAACGTCCTGAAACTAGCTACGGACTGAAACGTCCCTAAACTAAAAATGGAACGCAATGTCCTGAAACTAGCTACGGACCGAAACATCTTTAAACTACTACAAACCGTAGCATCCTTGGGTTAACGCAAAAAAAAAACGGTACGTCCATAAGTAAGATGGGCACGGATGAAAACCCGAAAGGCTCCGTGAGTAAAAACAGTAAGGCTACCGGCGATGTTTGTGAAAACCCGAAAGGGCGTAGACTCGTAAAAAAATTCATGCACACTTGCAGGGTCCTCCCGACCTTGTAAGGAGAAAATACCTGGGTGAGATCCTTACGACTCACAAGGGAGCTACACACTTAGGGATCCCCACGATTCCTAAGGAGAAATTACACTTACGAGATCCTCTCGACTCGTAAGGAGAACCCTCTTATGAGACCCTCACGACTCATAAGATTCAAAAGCCTTAAGCTATAGGGACCTGAACCTGTTCTTAAGCCATTACATTTCCCAGAATACCCTATAAATGGTTCAATGTTGACCCTTATATACAATCCACGGGCACAAATAAACGTCTCCCCCACCAAGTTCCACCGATGCGCGAAATGTCCTCATGTGGTGAACGACACTTGTAAGTCCTCTCGACTTATAAGGAGAAAACACTCTTGCAAGATCCTTATGACTTATAAGAGAACATGCACTTAAGAATCCTCACAATTCCTAAAGAGAAATCGCACCTATGAGATCCTCACGACTCGTAGGGAGAAACACCTTCATGAGACCCTTATGGCTCATGAAGTCAAAAGACTTAGTCGAAAGGATCCTAACCCTGTTTGCTAAGCCACCTTTGTTCGAATCGACAGAGGCAAATGATGATTCTCTCCTGGCAATGTCCCAGTGGTAGCGATGCTGATGCCTAAATCGATATCAAATTCCAAGTCCTTTCACAGCAAATGATGATTCCCTCCTGGCAATATTCCAGTCGCAGCAATGTTGATGCTAAGATTGGCATCAGATTCCAAGTTTCATAATCGCAGCAAAAAGTCAGCAAGCTATAAATGCATATGAAATAGCCAAAATGATAGGGCAACTTGCAACAAAATCAGCAAGTAAAAGATATGCATACAAAAATAGCCGAAATGATTAGGCAACTCGCAATAAAAAGCAGCGAGTAAAAAGAAAAATAGCCGAAATGATTGGGTACCGTGAAAAATAGCCGAAATGATTGGACAATCATGACTTTCACGATATAAAAAACTTAAATGATAGAGCATCGCGGAAGGAAATTAAAAAAATGAAAACGATGAAAGAATGAAACTTCTGCCCTACAGGCGAGTCCATACTGACCCCTGTATACAATCCATGGGCATAAACGAAAAGGGAACCACAATTCCCGACAGACTCTTTCAAAAAGAGAGTCAAATCTCAACGACAATATCTGCATCCCAGGATATCAGCAACGGCGTTCATCCTCGTTCCAGCGGGATACGAATGTGACACCACCAGTCGGAGCCATGGCAAAGTCCCTAGTTTTAAGACTCCATGGTTCACAGACAACCTAGAGTCGACCCTGACACCACAGAAAGCGTAGAAAGTCAACCACGACACAGCAGAAAGCGGAGCAAGTCAACCCGGACACCGCAGAAAGCGAAGCAAGTTAAACCCCGACACCACAGAAAGCGGTGCAAGTCAACCCCGACACCATAGAAAGCGGAGAAAGTCAACCCCGACACCGCAGAAAGCGGAAACAAGTCAACCAATAATCCCTCGATTCGTCTCAACTCGTAGGGGAAAGCCTTAGGAAATTGGGATAAGGATCTGTTTCCTGATCATTGGGACCCTGCAAGTCGGTTCAAGATGGGCCATTGTAAACTATTCACGGGTCACACTCTTCAAAGTCGAATCTCGACAAGGAGGGAAACAACCACTTACGAGTCCTCTCGACTTGTAAAAAGGAAAAATTCTCTTGTGAAATCCTTACGACTCTCGAGAGAAAATGCACTTAGGAGTCCTCTCGACCCCTAAGGAGAAACTACACCTACGAGATCCTTTCGACTCGTAGGGAGAAAAGTCTTTATGAGACCCTCACGGCTCATAATGTTGAAAAGTCTTAGGCAGCAGACCTGGACATATTTCCTACGCCATTGATACCCTACAAGGAGATTAAGATGGAATGCTATCTACTATCTACAGACCACATTTGCTAAAGTAACATGCCAATGACACAGCAAAGAAAAGAAAGCGATAGTACAAGATAAAAAAAATGTGTCTTTTATTCATGAATTCAATTGAGTACAAAATACATCATATAAAAGAATAAAAAATAAATGAATGCATGTTATTCATAGATTACAAATTTTTAGTCGATACAAAGATGGCTACTGAGAAGGATGCATTTTCAACAAATCAGCCAGTTGCTCACGCGCTCTTCTCAATCCTTTCCCGCAATCGGCTGCCTCGGCCAACTCCGCTTCGACTCGAGCCCGCTGTCGCAAACAAGACGAAATCTTTTCATCGATTCCCAGCATGCCAGCTTCGCAGTCCTGCATGGCCCGCTCCGTAGAGTCAAGCGCCCGTCTCAGCGTCAACCCATCCGAAATGCATCGCTGGAGATTGTCAAAGACAACATTCAACTGCGCAGCATTCACTTCTAGCTGGGCGCGCAACCGGGCAGATTCGCTTGAAGCTACTTAGTGTTCTTTTCACTACAGGGTCATCTCTTGTTCAAAATGGCGAAGGAAAGGAACACTCTGCTCAACCCATGCAGCCCGCTGGGAGTTCAAAGCTAATACTTCAGGAGCGAGACGCTTGAGCTCAATCTCATGCAGGCAAGCTTCGATCTTTCTGCAGTAATTAACCTAAGACTCGACGACGCCTTCGCCATGGAAGTTCACGAGCATCGCCAATATAGGATTAACCTCAGCAGCAAAATTTGCAGCGAATGCGAAGGCCTCGGCGTCAAGATCCTCGACGATCGCTCAACATTCGCAGGCTAGTCACAGCGCCCTTAGAAGATGGGCATTTAACAAAAGGCCCTGCCGGCATTAGGATCCGAGACTCGAAAGGAGTTGGAGCCGGTGCGATTGCTGCAAAAAAAATTATGGTCAAATGTCGACTCAGGAGGTAAAGAAAAATACACAAGTAACATAGTCTACTATACCGGCTGTGGAAGATGGAAAGATTGGGAGTACCGAAGGCGCGACTATTCTTTCGTCCCCTCCATCCGTGACGCTGCGACCAATACAAGGAAGACTTAGAAACAGTATGTCTAGATACAATGTGAAATAGTAAATACAAGAGTGGGTACGATACAAATGTCCCACCTACCAAGCAAACCACCCAAAAGTAGCTATGTGCCGGCGAAGCCGCTACTGATCCGTGCGGTCAACCTGCAAGAACTGTGGCACAACCGGGGTGAGTTGCCAATTCGTGAGTAGAAAAACATCAACAGATAGAAATCGAATAAACAACGACTCCTAGGTCAACTATATCATGAAGGTAATACTATGATATCTAGGGTGACCGTATCTGTATATGAGCCAACACTAATATCAATGTCAATCAGCATGTGGATATCATCCAACAATATGATCAATGTATGTATGCATGTGGATCTCGTCCAACCATATAATCAATGTATGTATGCATGTGGATCTCGTCCACGTGTCAACCAATGACACAACATCATGCATGTAAATATCATAAAAGCATATGTATGAAAGTATGAGGATATAAATCAACGTGTGTCCCTCACGACACATCAAAATCATGGAACCCGAGTGTCCAGCATCGACACTCGAAACATCATGAAAACCCGTGTCCAGCATCGACACATAAATCCTCATTTCTCAGGCACCGCATCATCAGATCGGCCCTCAATATCTCGTCTCAGGCGTCGCCTACTCTGGTCAGCCCTCATATCCATCTCATGACTCCGATCGGTATCCTCCGGATAACCGACGGGTCCAAATACTATCACCGGTAGGTATTGCTCCCCTGCGAGGCTCACCGTCTAACAATACGAGTCTTCTTGCCCTGGGGTACCTCACCGGGTCCACCATGTACCCACAGACAGTGCCTATCGCTTCTCGAATCGGGTTTCACATGCCACTCTCAGAACCAAGAAAACAAATGGTGGACGCACTGAAATATCATATCAAGAGAAAGCGGGTTTTTAAAACAATACATACTTTCTTTTGAAATCACCACGGTTCTCATATCCAGAAATCCTATGAAAGCAGTATATCTCAATGTGTGTAATCATAAAGCATGATGTATGCGATATATAACAGAAATGTAAGTATATCCGTATATCATGCAACATGGAACAGTAATATGTACATATCGAGGGAAAACCGCTCTTTTAAATGAATCCAGTTTTTAAAATATATCATGCGGTTCCCAAATCTCCAAAATCAAATGCAATATCGTATAAAGGTGCATATGTGAATATACGCAAGTATGGACGTACAAATGTGTATGTCCACAAGTATGGTGTACAATATGTATGTACGCAAGTATGGTGTACAATATGTATGTACGCAAGTAAGGTGTACAATATGTATGTGCGCCAATATGGATGTACAAGTGGTATATACGCAAGCATGAGTGTACAATATGTATGTGTGTCAATATGGATGTACAGGTGGTATATACGCAAGCATGAGTGTACAATATGTATGTGTGCCAATATGGATGTACAAGTGGTATATACGCAAGCATGTGTGTACAATATGTATATCATGATGCAGCAACCCTACGGTGTAGTGACATGGCAATTATCGATGATGAAGTGTGTGAGCCGGCAAATCTATGTACATGTAACATACGCATTATCGATAATGGTGTAAGTGTACTAGCACAGGTATAAGTAATGCAATGCGAATAACATGAATGCATCAAAAGGTAAATCGTTAGCTAAAAGCTATAAGGTATACATATCTAACATGATCGAGTCAGTGAATCTATCAATCGGCATCCATCCTCACAACATCGCGTACGGTATAATCCGTCGTACGACATCCTCTAGTCAAGGGTATGGATCAAACATCAAGTCAAACTCATCAGGTACGAAAAATCATCGTACGGCGGCATTAAGATATCGGGATCATATCAACCTATAAGAGGGGGAGGTACGGACCTAACGTCTCGTACGGCTATCACTCACGATTCACAGCATATATAAATATTTCTATATACCTATGTCCCAGGTCACATCCGCAACAATCTCATATCAGGGGACCGGCAGGGTATAAATCATCTCAATCGACTCGCATCCGTATACCAACATATCATCAATTATCATGCCACGTCATGTATTCTTTTCATCACATTTATGTCTCACATCAAGTCAAATTTACAAATACATTCTACCTTTACTATAAGCATACGTATCTAATCTAACATACACACCCGAACCATACAAACAGTTTTTGAAAGATGCGAACCGTAGTTTTGAAAGTAGAGACTACGGTGTTTTTAAAGAAAAGATATCATTTGAAAATCCGTACCGTCCCTCAAGGTATCTGTTTAAAAGATGCATATGATTCTTCAGTTTGGAAAAAGGTATGGTTCGGATGACACATCTACGTCGACTATCTAGTCCTATAGTACCATAAACGACAATATCATCAAATATCATCCTCAAGTCCCGTCATCACATACTAGTCGTATCATATCACTTCTAATTATCCTTTAGTTTCTAATATAGTTTCTCTAACTATCTTTTAACACTATCTATATTTTTCTATTAGTGGTTCCCTTAACCATATTCTATACATAAATCGGTTTCCATCAAAGTTTGCGGGGTGCTATACGCCATCCACCCGATTTCTCTCGTGGATATAGATCCACTCACCTTGCTTCTTGCTTGCCGAAGTCGATGACGCCACGCTCCGTCTCCTCGGAATCCACGCGAAGGTACCTACAATAACAACACATATGGCAACGCTATTAAAATCGAATCCGGAAACCAAAAAGGCACACGGATCGTCTATTGGTTAGAACCTATAGGCCACGCATGCAAAACCAACCAACTAACCCTTGTCGTTGATGTACAAACATCCAACAACCAAAAACAAATCCAAATATCAAAACTAAACATTTCAAAATATGTAAAATATAGCCAAAATCACACTAATGTGCTCCCAGATTTTGACTCAGGCCAAAAGGAGTTGCATAAACAAGTCTAGGGTGCTGTACATGAAGTATATGACATACTGGACCAACCCCGACACCAATTTACTCCATGTGGCCGGCCACAAGGCCTAAAATTCCGGCATCCTCGGCCAATAGGTCTCCATTTAGGTTCGTATGGTTAGGGTGGTCTCCTATTGGTCAAATTTGGTCCCTGGTATTGTTTGCTTGTCTCAGAAATCCCCCGAGTCATCCCAGATTCCCTGTAGGTACGCTAAATGTCGCAAAACCGACATGGATCAATTCCTAAATCCGTATTTTGGTTTCTATACTAAATCCCAGGTCTTGAATTCAATCCTTAATGTCTTTAAACACTCACTACAGGTCATGGTTCCACAAAAACACCCAAACCCTTTATAGAATTTTCCAACTTCACAAATCACCACTAAACCAATTCTAAACTAAAACTAGAATGTAAAGGAACTTAACACTATCTAAATAGTAGAAATTATACCTCATTTTGCCAACTCAAGAAAAACCCTAGCTTCTCTAAGTCATCAAAATCTAACTTTTCTTGGTCCAAAGTGATGAGGGTGAGGTGGGGATCAATTTTTGTGAAGGAAGCCATGGGTTTTGATTAGGTTTTAGAGATGATTCCCATGGGTAGTGGGGTGGAGGAAGAAGGAGATGAAGAAGGATGAGGGATTTGAAGAAATGAAATGAAATGGAGAATGAAAGATGAGGTGGGGTGGAGCCTTACCTCTCTCTCTCTCTCTCCCTCTCCCTCTCTCCCCTCAAGCATGCTTACCTCTCATCATGATGTCCCCTCTCTCTCCTCAAGTCATCATAACACCTTTTCCCTTTCATTTCTTTTCTCACCACAATAAAACCATAACATAAAACAACACAAATGAACATGTAACCAAATGAAATATGTCATGGTGCACTAACCATGAAAACTGTAAAAACACGGATTTGGCTTAATCGCGATTAGCAGTGCACTAATCGGGTTTTTATCCAAACTGCATATAATAAATTTTAAAAGTGCCAAATCCTTTAAATATATTTTTAAATGAATAAATCATTTTAAATTTCCATTTATTTCACAATTATCGATATATATTTATACCCTTTTCGAAAACCCCAATTTCGCAAATCGGGTTGTTTTCAGGAAAATATATTATTTTAATATTAAATTCTAAAAATAATATTTTATATTTTCTGAAATGTTACACAATTGCTCAGCACTCATATGGAAAAGAAATATATCCAAAAGGAGCGCTCACATTTTAAAGGCGCCTCACGTGTTCGCACGTGAGCACCACAAGAAGCTAAATGTTTAACACTTAAATATATAAAAGGGGAATAGAACCCAATGAACAGCGTCAATTTTCAGGCGCCTCCCGTGCCACACGTGAGCGCCCCCAAAATTTCAGTGTTTAACACTGCTTTAAAGCCGCACGTGAGAGCATGTGAGCGCTGAGCATATACTAGTGTTTAACACTATGAGAGGGCAATATTAGCCAAACTTAGACCAAATCTCCCGAGGACAATCAATTGAGCCCCTCATACTCAGGGTCCCCCAAACTGATCTCAGTCCCAAAGATAGCTAATGAGCTCCTAATAGATGGCATCTAAAATGATGTTCATCCCGTCCCCCCTCAGTCGGGACATTGGTTCAAGGGTACATCTCTCCACATCTCTAATACATGTCGTTATAATTCCTCAACGTTTTCAAGGAGGTGGCGGGTCCCGACAACCAACAACTTTTTGGTATATTTCCAAACCCATGGATACACCCCAATAGACCATAATGTCCTTACACTAACTATGGACCGTAATGTCCTTAAACTAATCTTTATGGACTATGATGTCCTTAAACCCAATAGACCGCAACGTCCTTAAACTAATGATGGACCGCAGCGTCCCTAAACTAAACTCTATGGACTATGATGTCCTTAAACTCCATGGACTATGATGTCCTTAAACCCAGTGGACCGTAACATCCCTAAACTAAAACGATAGGGCCTAAATGCTCTTTCGTTGGATCTAAATGATCCTAAAACCTTGTTAAGTAGATCTTAGTCTAAAACTTGGACTAACGTATCCTTAACAAACATTTAAGTTGATTTTAATCTCAAACGAGATTAACGATCCTTAAATCAAACCAAACCCAAATCTAAGAAAATACGGATTTGGACTAATCCCCGCCCTACGGGCGACAACATAAATTAGTCACCGTATACAATCCACGGGCAGCCTAAAACAAATCAAACATACATGACACGAAGTGAACATCTGGAGAAAGAGAAAGTGGTTATCGCTACGCGGTAACGTAATTAACTGCAGAGGCTTGCGCCTGCAGAAAAGAGGATCCCCATAATCAAAAGCCCCTCACAATGAGGGGGAATCTGACAAAGTCCGCTACAACGGCCGCATCCATCTAAACCTTCGATACACTGTGCCATAAATCAACTTGGCATCTTCAGAGAGGTGGACGGATAAAACCAAATAGAATCTGCCCCAAAATTCAGGCCAGACGTCCTAACTTCCCGGTTGCGTCTTTCGGCGGCGAACATCAGAGAAAGAATGCGCATAGCCCAAGGTCGACAGAAGCACTGGGCTGATGCAAAGCGCCGTCATTTGGAGTTCCAGCCGGGAGATCATGTATTTCTGAAGATATCTCCAAACCGTAGAGTGATTCGATTTGGAAGACGGGGTAAGCTAAGTCCAAGGTACATTGGATCGTTCGACATACTCGAACGAGTCGGTGAAGTGGCTTATCGCTTGGCACTTACACCTTCATTGGAAGGAGTGCACAATGTGTTCCACATATCCCAACTCAGAAGGTATGTGAGTGACCCCAGCCATATTCTCGATCATTCCGAGCTCACTGTACAGCCCGACTTATCTTGTGAGCAGCAACCTGTTGAGATCCTGGATAGAAAAGTGAAGTCACTTCGGAACAAGGAAGTCAACTTGGTTCGAGTGATGTGGAGAAAAGACACTCCAGAAGAATCGACATGGGAAAGGAAAGATAATATGCGTGCAAGATATCCTCACTTATTTGTAAACTAGTCCTTAAAATAAATTGTAAATTTCGAGGAAGAAATTCTTATAAGGAGGGTAGACTGTAAAAACTCTAATTCTTGTGTACATAAATTTGATTAAAAGTTAATGTATACTTGGGGTATTTACATTTCTTGTGAGTACTATAAGTATTTGATTCAATTTTGAACAGCAAAAAGGAGCTTGTAGCTTATTGGTAAGACCTTGCACTGCTGAACCAAAGCACCAGAGTTCAGATCCCATCAGCCACAATATCTTTTTATTTAAAATTCTTTTAATCTTTTAGAAGACCAAGAGTCTACACGAGCACAACACGTAAACTGAAGAGTCACACATAAAACAAACGAGTGCACTGCAGTATACCAACCGACCCCGACACGTGGCACCAATACGAGCACCCAACTCCTGACTCGGGCCGGCGAGACGATGACTCGGGCCGGTGCCGCCGGTCCAAATCAGTCCAAACCCAAATTTTCTTCAACCCTGGAGACTCTTGGACTCCCCCCATAACTCCAGTATTATTTGTTTTTCCTGCACATTTACAGAGCACAATAAAACTTACATTTAATCCATTTTATTATAAATTTTAATACACCCTTTCACTACCCTAAACCATAGATTTTTCCTATAAATACCACCCCTCAAATCACCCCCCTCACTCATAAATCCCTTCCCAAACTCTCAAGAAAATTCCAAGATCCTTTTGTGTGCAAGTGGAGTTAGCAAAGAGCGAAGCTCCGACGAACTTCCGGCGACAACTCAAAGAGTTTCCGACAACGAAACGACGCACCGGCAACTCCCACCTCTTACTATTTCTCTCATCTATCCAATCATCCAGTAAGACCCTACTTCTCCTTCTTTTCTCTATTCTAAAAACATTCAAAACTAAAACCCGACAGAAGCGGAGTTAGTTCGACTTCCGATTCGGTTTTCTTTAAAAACCACAATTTTTCTTAATCAAGATAACTTCATATCATCACATATTTTTCAATAAATATTTTTAATAAGTTTCATCACAAAAAATTGTTATATGCATCTTTTATCGCAATTTTATATTAAAATACCACAAACTTTAGTTTCCGACATAAACTCTATAATACATTTATACCTTTAGATAACTCACGAGGTAATGACCTGGCTCCTCACAACAAACATATCTAATATAGCACAATGGAATTTGGGAACATAGATTTGGGAAAATACGACTTTACATATAACCACCTTCAACTATTAAAACATTTTTCTATAAGAAGTGTATTTGACAAATCTTTGCAATTGCGCCTCAACAACCTATTTTGGGGAACCTGTTCAGTATGGTGCGGATTATCGCACATCCTCGGGCCTAGTAGAGTGAGATGCAGACCTCCGCAAGGAGCATACGATCTCGAAAGAATTTTTATACATTTTTTCTTTAGAAAATGTGATTTCTATTATAAATAAAACTTATATTTTTAATAAATAAATATATATGTAATTAATATCAAAATATCTATTTTTAATATTTATAATACTCCACATTTCCAAAATTCAAGAAAAACATCCCATTTACAAAAAAATAGCATACAATTCCAATATTTCAAATAAATACATTATACTTTAAAACTAGGTCATATTCACTAGAAATTTCACATTTATTAAAAGAAACATCTATAAAAACTCTAAGACGATAATTAAATACTTGAGGTATATTTTGTAACTATGCCAAAATTATTTAACATAAAACCCCCTCAAGTTCTACTAAATTACAATAAGGACCCTAGTAAACATAGGTTTAAGCAGGACCAGTCTCTTGAGTCTCAGGGAGCTGGAGATATGGGTGCTTTCCTATTTAAGGTAGACAACTTAACAAACGGTGTTATCAACACGGTAATTGTTTTTGAAAAAAACACAAATCCTGCCGTCCATGTGCAGCAGTTACCGATAACACCAAAACCTAATTCAGGATTCAATTTCTTTTCTAATTGTCTGACTCAGACTGAGTCTCAATATAATCAGTATAACTTGAATATTATTCAAGTATGAAATTACAAAACTACAAATTCAATATGAATCAATCTGTTCAATCTATTCAATCTATATTGACTGAACCGAACTATGGATATACATTCATCTACATGATTCTCCAGTTACATCCATTTACAGATATCATGGTTCTGGAAAGTCATCCATCTATATAAATCAAGACAATACAATACAAATAATACAATCAAGACATCGCCGGGTTTATAAGGGGTAGATTGGTACGGAAGGTGTTAGAAGTGGCAGGAGACAGCAACCATAAAGACGCCTAACCTGAATTCAATTATCGTTGTACCGTGGCTGAACGGTTCCTTGTACTCCATATACCGTAGTTTCTGGTCTAGTGAGACTCCTCTCGTATACACTGGCCCCTTCTGTACCAAGCTACAAACAACAGCGTTAACACTAAATACAACATTATAACAATATACTCTCTATTCTGTCTATTCCATTCTTGTCTATTTACGGGACTTACCGAGCGATTTGTTCGCTGACGACATTCTCTTTCTTCTTCTTTGGAATTTCATCAGGAGATTCGGACTCACTGGAGATCGAGCCCACCAGCGAGGATTTGGACCAGCTAGCTTTCGACCCATAGGTTTAGATTCCTTATACACATTTACATTCTGTATTTTCCATTTCTGTTAGGCCACTGTTTAGGCATTGCTTTCCATTCCATGTATTTACTTTTCAGATGCATTGTAAAAAGAATGTTAATAAATAAAGTTGATGTTCATTTATATCTTGTCTCTTGTGTACATTACATTTTATATTGCTTAGATACGCTTAGCGTGTTTACATCTGAGTAAATATGTCGCGTGACCCGTCGCGTCCTCTGCCCGTATACTGGGAAGCGGGTCGTGACAAAAATAGTGAGACTATAGCTCCTTTGAAAACTTCTTTAGAATACATCAATGTATGAAAATAATATTCAGGTATTGTCTCGTGGACCAGTTCTGTCCGGCTACTATACATAGCATAATATATCTCATTAGTGCAAAGCATCTATATCGATCCCTCACATATATATAATATCCATCTTAGTGTAAGGCATCTATATCGATCCTTCACATATATATAATATCTGTTGGATATATATGCCCTAGAGGCCTTCATTGTATAGGATGTTAGGGATATATATGTACAGGACAATCTTGCTCGATATAATAGTACGCTATTTGGTTTTTTTATATTAACATGTGATGTGTTTTACTTTGTATTTCATATCTTATATACATGTTAATAAAGCCCGTAGGATTTTTGCCTGACTACCAGCGTTGTGATGGCAATTATACTTATGGGAGCTGGGTAGTGAATAGGCACATCCTTAAAATGTCCCTAGTCGAGGGAGTATCGAGACTGGGCATCGATACTCTAGAATAGACTAGTGTATACATATCTAGACCCTGACGAGAGGCGATGGACTGGTCCCGTAACCATTGGTGAGGTGCACCTAAGATTGTATACAGATGCTCATTGTGGGCGAGTACATCTGACAGGACTCGTCGAGGACTGACTAGATGGTATTATACCTAGCGTCAGATAGCAGTTCTCTGGTGACATGTGTGCAGATAGTCTGTCGACCTGATGTCATCATTTGTCTCGTGTGAGTTCCCACTGTACTTTGATTACTACCCTACTAGTCGTGCAAACAGGTTTTAGTTAGGTACAATCCAGAGCCACATGGAGGCTGTGAGCGACTGTTGGGGATTCGTCACACCCGGTATAGGGAGTCGATATCGTGCTGTGATCGGTTGGTCAACACTATAAGTCCCTAGCCAGAGCGGATTGAGAATTACTGGTGGGCGGACCAGTAGATTCTCGGATGGTCTTGAGCCACCCTGACACAACTTGTTTAGTTAACAGGGGTCTAACGTTTTCCACCCCCTAGACATTATATGCTATACTCTCAGACGAACAGACCGAAAACACGGATATTTTCACGGACAGGCTCAGTAGGGGTTTGGATGAGTTCGCTCGTCGGCCTTCTTTTTCGACAGATACCTGGGTTGCCGTTACGTGCAGCTAGTACCGCTGACGTGCTTGTGGTTAAAACCACTGCCAATGTACTGTTGAGTCTTTAGAGTCTAACACAGAGGGTTTCTCTGCTTCGAGCGAAACGATGTAGATGCCGTATGGTTTTACGGTAGGGTTCGATCACATACGGATGATGATCAGGCGGATAATACTAATGGGCTTTGTTTAAGCCAGATTCTAGTATTAGATTATTAGATTGTTTTTCGTCTCTTTGTATTCTTATTTTCGAAATACGGATACAAATATGTATATACGGTGGGGGATATTCTTGTAATTTTGGTAAGTGTACATCTAGAAGAATACACCTCATTTATGTTTATAACCATTTATTTTTAATGGAGTGGAGGATAAGATGACTCATGGTTTACTATTGAAGTAAGATGACTCATGGTGTACTATTGAAGTAAGATGACTCATGGTTTACTATTGTAATAAAGTGACTCACTTAATGACTCATGGTTTACTATTAAGGTAAGGTGGCATAAAGATTTTTTTTTGGTTGAAAATATATTTGCTATATAAGTTATCTAAGTGAGCCATCTTCATTGAGAAATTCTAAGAGTAAAAACTATCTCTCCTCCAAGCTATCTTCTTCTTCCTCAAACCATTAAGTGTCTCATGAGTTGAGAAACCAAGGGTTTTAGAGACTAAACAATCCATAATCAATCTCTACTACATCTAGGTTACTTAGATTAGCACACTAGGTATCCTAGTTACCTCAATTTAGAGGTTGAAGCTCAAAGTTGACACTCTCGGGTGGATCATCTTTGGCGTGAAGAGGCCGTCTATCGAGCACGATCCGTTCACTCTTCGAGGAACTTAAGAAGAGGAGGAGGACAACAAGAACCTAAGGACTTGATACTATGAAGTATAACTTTCTTCAGAGTAGTTAAAACCTCATAGTTGTTTAGCTAGTAAAGGTTTAATATCGATTCTGTGGTATAGTCGGTGTTGCGAAGCCCATAAAAAATTATTTTTTGCGTATTCTGCCTCCCCGCGATCACGCAGGGTTCGCGACATCGACTTACAGTGGTATCAGAGCCTAATAAACCTTAACTAGCTTTTTAGCAAGAAGTTAGAACTGCGATCATCGGAAAAACCTGATATCACAATTTCAAAACCCATGCTTGCTGTCAATTTGTCAATCTTGGCTAAAAACTATTTCAGTATCCTTAAAAATACGAGAAGGGAATTCTAAGAACACAAAAGAAAAACGAGTTGCTAACTCGCCAAGACCACCGTGGAAGCGCGGCGAATCGGTGTGATTCACCGCGGTTCCGCGGCCGAGTCGTGGCCGAGTTGGACCGAGTTTCTTCTGTATGTCTTGTTTTAAAAGTTGTGATGTTTGGTATATTTTGTTTCTACCCAGTATTGTTTGTGTGCTGATTTGCACATGGAGTAGACATGGAAAATATGTTTCGATCGAAATTCTAAAGTTCTTGGATAAGTTTTGTTCTGTGTTTGTATATGATTCTTAACGTCTGCTAATTGCTATATGACGATTAGTGGGGGTTGCACATATCTGTGTTGCTCTTATTGTGGTTTGTGGATATAGAATATTGGATCGTCGATGATGAATAGCCGGGGATGTGAGAAGAGAGTTTTTTCTTTGATTCAATGTAAAGTTGTAATATTGATGTAATATTATTTTGCGGGGCACATCCGGGTTGAGCTTGTAGCCACCGTTGTATTATTTCATTTACTGTTTTTTGCTCCTAGAATAGACCCAAGGTGGGGTGCACAAACTATCGGGTTCTTGAAGTACCGAGTGGCCTACTCATTTTACTGAGGGAGGTTTCTTCACTTCGGGAATTTGGCGGGTAGTTTGCCGCACCCGTAGGGGTCTAGGGTGGGTTTTGGCTATTCATCACGACCGTAGAATCCGTCTTTCCTTATGGGCTTAAATAAAACGCGAAATTCCTAGTATATCCAATATATTCATCTGTGATCTGGAATGCCTATTATTGCATGAGACGAATGGATATATATATGGTATATAGTAGACGTTGCTTATGTTTTGCACCCGCACTAATCCAACCCCCGCTCTGTCATTAGTTAAGTAACCTAACGGTGTATGACGGGCCCCGTGGCGAATTCGGATGGCACAAGTGTACGTTGTATTTTCGTTTCTTTCTGCAATGGTAGGATTAAATGATGGGACATCATTAATTCATTAATGCAAAGAAAACAAACCTAAACTAAATCGTTGGAATAGTTTTTAAACCACTCGGTTTTCTTCAAAAAGCAACTTTTAAATGCGGAGCCTAAACCACTCCTTTAAAAGATATCAAGGTTCCTTCGATTATATCAAGTTCATTACGTTCACAGTTTCGCAAAAAAACAGTCGTAGCCCTCCGTCGTTTCAAATGAACAACACATCGTATTCATGCTATGTTTGTTGGCCTTCATCAAGGCATAGTGAATGGTAGCAGTGTCTTGCTTATTAGTTGCATAGATGGATGCATTAGTTTAGGACACTCGTACAGCCTTGTTGGCCTTCGTCAAGGGCGAGTACGGATGGGTCTAAATTTATCAGGACAACGATGGGAAGAACTTGACTTGCATCTTATGATTTGTTGGCCTTCGTCAAGGTCATAAGAGCTTGGGGCAAAAATCACATCGGAAGTTTCAAATATAAAGGAAACTTGCAGATTGAGCATACCTTCTGGAGTGTGGTGAATAGAGTGGCTTCCATCTAGGCCATCACACAATGATAGTTGGATCCCGATCTCACTGATGAGTAGGACTACTCTCGGTATAATTTTTCACTTAACAATCAATGCTATAAACCAAGTAGGTGTCTAGAACGGTGTTAGCGAGGTTACGCCTCCAGGGAAAAGAGGTTATTTAATTAAGGAACTTCGCTAAAGCGTTGTAAAACCTTTCTCGAAGTACCGACACCAGCATGGCCAAAAGTTTAAGCAAGTATTGTGACGTGCGATTAATCCTGACTAGTTCTTCTTTTAGGGTTTGAAGAAGAATTCGAGGAAACAGTGGGAGCCATCCTGTTTATATAAACTAATGACCAATCTAAACTTGCAAGAGCATACGCTGAGTGTTTCTTTTCTCTCTCTCTCTCTCTCTCTCTCTCTGGCAGGTACCATGACGAGGCTCAAACTATTACTAGAAAAAAATACATTGACTGGGCCAAACTATAAAGATTGGCTGAGGAACGTCAACATTGCACTTACTTATGACAAAGTAGCATACGTCACTACCAGTACTGCTCCCCCTATCCCAGGACCAGATTCCTCAGTTGCGGACAAAGAGGTCCGCAAAACTTAGGATATGGATTGCGAGAAAGCTAAGTGTATCGTGCTGGCGTCCATGAATAATGAACTCCAGAAGCAGCACGAGGATATGGATATCAAATCCATTTTTCTCCATTTCAAGGATTTGTATGGAGAGCACTCTCGTATCGCAAGGTACGAGACCTCAAGGAAGTTATTCTAGATGAGGTTAGCTCCAGGATCACCTGTAGGAGAGCACGCCCTAAAGATGATCCGTCTCATTGAGGAACTCGCAAACCACGGATGCGTGATAGAAAATGAGTTATACATTGACTTGATTTTAGAGTCCGTTCCTCACACCTTCTCTCAGTTCATACTGAACTTCAACATGTACGATATGGAAGCTGATCTTCCAAAGCTCCTCAACATGTTGAGGGTATCAGAGAGCTCCTTGAAAAAGGAGAAAACACCTGTTCTGTATGTTGGTCAATCATCCTCCTCTAAATCCAAAGCGAAAGCTAAGGGGAAGAAGAAGATGATCACCACCAAACCGAAAGGAGGTGTTAAAAAGGTGCAAGGAACAAACAAACCGGGCCGAGTAAAAGAGGACAAGCATGAGTGCTCCTACTGTCACAAAATGGGGCACTGGAAAAAGGATTGTATGGCTTTCAAAACCAAGGGCAAGGACACAAAGCAAGCTGATGCTTCTATTTCAGGTGTGTTCGTAATTGAAAACTGTTTTTCAGTGAACTCTACATCATGGGAACTTGATACTGGTTCTGGTTCTCACATCTGTAATTCTTTGCAGGCTCTAAGAAACCATAGAGCACTGAAGGCAGGTGATATGACCCTCAGGGTTGGCAACGGAATAAGCGTTGATGCTGTTGCAGTAGGCGATTATCACCTGGGGTTGACTAGTGGGCACATTTTGGTGTTATATAGCTGTTTCTGTATTCCCGGTATGCTATTGTCACGACCCAAAGGTACGGAACGTGAACGGCACTTAAATTACGAAACGTCTAAAGGCGTAACGTAATCTAAGTAAGCTGAAGCCCAGAAATCTAAACAATTAAAAGGAGAAGTAAAGAAAAACATGTTTAACAGCAGCATCAAATTTTCTCAAAAATTTCGGCAGAGTCTCCTTTGTAAAAACTGGCCCCAAACGGGTACAAACAAGAATAATGTATACAAGCAATAAAAAGGCATCCCCAAGTGGGAGCTAGCTCTATGCCAAATGGCGGATACAACCACACAATGCACTATAATATACAACGCCGAAGAGCGAGGATCAAACTCAAAGAAAACCATCAAAACCACCAGAAAACCATAATAATACAAGAGCGACTCTAAGGTCGAAAGAATAAACAACTGGTCTTCTAAATCTATTAAGTAATACAAGTCTGGTTGATGGAGCTTACTAGATACAACTGAAATAAATAAATGTACAACGGCGGTCACGATACAAGTGAACCAACCTACCAAGCAATCACCCTGAATGAAGTGGTATGCCAACAAGCCGCTAAGGAAACCTGTACATCTGAACCTGAAAGAAAATTTGGCACAACGGGGGTGAGTTGCCAACTCGTGAGTAGAAGACATCTGCGAGTAGAAATCGCATGCACGACGCTCTCCTAGGTCATATTATGTACTTAACATAACACTAGACAACTAGTAGTGATAGGGTAATAGGCTACGCCTAAGTGTAATACTCAGTGCTCGTGTCAGTGTCACTAAGTGGCAATGTATCATGTATGTATGTGATGTATGAATGCATCATGAATGAAACAATCAACCATGAAATCTGGATAATCTGATATAAGAAAATATGTATTTTAATCTCAGTAAAATTCTTCTGAAATAACTGAAGTATCATCAATGAAATCCATGGAAATCCGTGTCAAGCATCGACACAAAGCATGTAAATCTCAAAGTCTCGATATCTCATATCTCTGTATCTCAATCTCGTATCTCTATATCTCAAATCTCAATATCTCGGGCTCCGGCCCTCCGGATCGACCCCTATCATCAAATCCCACGACTATGGTCGGTATCCTCCGGATATCCGCCGCGTCACAAATAACCGGTAGGTAGTGCTCCCCTACCGGGCGCAACGCCATCATCTACGATCTTCTTGCCCGGGGGTACCATACCGGCCCACCATGTACCCGTAGACGTGTTGGATATAGTGCCCTCAGAGTCAATTATTGGATCACAGACACGTGATTGCAATGATTGAGGGAGGACCTATACCGGTAGGACAGTCTTACTCAAGATGATAGTATGCTATCTGTTTTATCTTTATCATCGTGTACTGCTTTAGGTGATCTTATAGGTCGCTATTACACATTGATAGAGCCCATAAGATTCTTGCTTGACGGCCCGCAATATGATGGTGATCATATACGTGGGAGCTGGGGTCTATAAGCACATCCTTAAAAGGTCCCTAGTCGTGGGAGTTTTCGAAACAGGGCATCGATACTCCAGAGTAGACTAGTGTATACAGTCGAGACCCCGACGAGGGGTGGTGGCCGGTCTCACAAGCTACTGGTGTCAGATGGTTCACCTAAGATGAATACAGGTGCTCATTGGGTTATGAGTACACCGGACAGGACTCGCCGGGAACATGCTAGTTGGTATTATACCTATTGTTAGATAGCAGTTCCCAGGTGACATGTGTACATGTTAGTCTATAACCCTGAGATCGTCATTTGTCTCGTGTGAGTTACCACTGTACTTTGATTACTACCCTACCACGGCTCAAAGGAGTCGTGCAAACAGGTTTTAGTTGGGTATAGTCCCGAGCCACATGGAGGCAGTGAGAGGATCGGCAGGGGTTTCGTCTCTCCCGGTATTAGGGGTGAGATCGCGCTGTGTCTAGAAGAGCCATTACACGAAGCTCTCGGCCGAGGCAGGGGATTTACTGGTAGGTATTCCAATAGTATCTCAGGGTGTTCTGGGCTACACTCCGACACGACTTGTACCGCTTTTGGGGGTCTGACTTTTACCAACCCCCTAGGCCCGCCATGCGATGCTCATAGACGAACGAACCGGACTGTACGGATATTGTCACTGACAGGCTCAGTAGGGTGTCAGGATGAGTTCGCTCATCGACCTCCCTTTTGGTCAATACCCGGAAGCCCGTTACGTACGGCTAATACCACTGACGTGCTAGTGGTTAAATCCACAGCCAAAGTATTGACGAGTCTTTAGAGTCCCCCACAAACAGTTTCTCAAGTTTCGGGCGAAACGCTGTAGAGGCCGTATGGATTTATGGCAGGGTTCGAACGTACGCGTGCACTTGTGCACGTGTTATCGTTCGGACGGATAATACTTGCGGGCTTTGGTTTAAGCCGGATCCTAGTATTTTTACTGTGTAGATTTTGTCTCATTGCATTTGTATTCGGTCGAAAAACAAATGCGGGTATGTATATACAGTCGAGGGTTTTTCCTGTAATTTATTACGGGATCGCTTTTTGAAGTTTCCAGCTTGCTTTCCGTTTCAGCATTTTCCTTTCTTTCTTTCTTTGGCTGAAAATTGATGGGAGGGGTTTATTTGTAAAAGTGGCTTTTACAAAATGGAGGGTGGGTTTTGTGGCACATGGTTGCTTCATGATGGTTCATCATTACTTGCTTTTTGAGATGGGATTGGTAATGGGTTTTTGATTAGACTTTGTAGTGACTCATTTTCATGGTGATCATCCATTTCTTTTGCTCATGATCACTTTTTCTCCCTCCTCTATTATCATGTCCGGCCACATGATTTGGGAGCCCCATTTCATTGTGTGATAAATGATCATCTCATTTTTGCACCAAAAATTCATTAGCTCATCTCCAAAGATTTCTTCTCCACTCCAAAATGGCAACTTCATAAACCATAGAGACAAAGTGATCTACAGATATTCTACAGCAATCTTGGACACGTCGGCTAGCCAACTTCGTGTCCGAGTTGCCTCGGTTCAGAGGTGGGAGCCCGTAAAAAGGCTTCTCGATGTGGTGCCCTTCCGACGAGGAGACCGGACATCAGTGATGCCGCGAGGAGCTTGGGAAGGTGGCCGAAGACCGAAGGACACGGATCGCACGGTAAAGCTCTCTACCCTTTCTCCAGTTAGCTAGTAGTAGGTTAATGGTCCGATCCGGGTTTATAGTCCGCGGTAGCGCCGGTTTCTAGTTAAAGAAAAGTTTTTGTTTCCGTATTTTGGCCTCGGACAGACGGCCGGAGCGCTGCCATGCACTTACATGGTATTAGAGCCACGCCATTAACCTTTACTAGCTTGCTCTAACGTGTTTAGAATTTCGATCGAACAAAAATTCCAAAAACCATAATTTCAAAGATGCAGTTTCTGTCGATTTTCATTTGTGCTCGAAAAATTATTTGGTATATTTCAGAAATATGTGCAGGCTTTTTTAAGAGAACTGAGAAAATTTAGTGGGCTGTTTTCACTGTAGCGCGGCGGATCCGCGGCCGTAACCACGTTTTGGCCGCAGATCCACGGTCGTACTGTAGAGACAGTGCATCAAATTTCTTCAGTAGGTCTGTGTTGGAACTGTGGTTTTTGGTATATTCTGTTTAGGCCCAGATTTATTTTGAGTGCTACAGTTGTGCTTGGGGCCCACTTCGGGAATTTTTGTCGATCGAAAATTTTTAAACATGTTAGTTCACAGTATTTACATTATATCTGCGACCGTGAATGTCATTTGA
Source organism: Agapanthus africanus (assembly GCA_030015575.1). Classification (NCBI taxonomy): domain Eukaryota; kingdom Viridiplantae; phylum Streptophyta; class Magnoliopsida; order Asparagales; family Amaryllidaceae; genus Agapanthus; species Agapanthus africanus. The sequence goes on along the minus strand of JASDDO010000019.1, from coordinate 604,006,646 downwards.
TCGGTAAATCCTGTCTAATTGCTATAGTCCTTTTAGACGGATTTGCGAACGTGACATTCACGTTGATGTTCTGTGTTGTGCTGTGATATTGCGGATTTGTCATGGTGGATAACCTGGATGCAATGGTAGTACAGTTTGGTATTATTATGTACATTTGATATTGCGGGGCGAGCGTCCGACATGTGGACTGCCATCACTGTCTGTTTGTATATTATTCTTTTGGGGCACGACCGGGCTGAGGTCGATGTACCCGTTGTATGTATATTTTACTTTTTGTACTAGGATTACCCCGCGGAGGGGTGCACGGATAGCCGGGTTCTAGAGGGCAATGGGCCCGCATCTCATGGCGTTGAGATAGAGGGGGCTTTACTCTAGAATTGGCAGGCTATTCGCCGCACTCGTAGGGGGCACAGGTTGACCCAAGGAGGGGTGCTCAAGTTACCGGATTCTGTGAAGTGCTGGGTGGTCCATTCACGTTGTTGAAGGGGGCTGCCTCGCTTCAGGTTTTTGCGGGTAACTTGCCGCACCCGTAGGGGTCGAGGATTTCATTGCGCAGGCTATCCGCACGAACAGGGGAACGTCGGGTTTCAGTAGCGGCTCTATGAAACTCGGGGATCCCAGATTATCTATATTGTTCTGTGATGCTTATTACATTTCTGTGATGTTGCATTTTATCATGCCTTGAGCGAATATTATATATTGATATATATACTAGTATATGTTGTATATGTTTTACACCCGCGCTAGTCCATTCCCCGCTCTGTCATTAGTTAAGTAACCTAACGGGTGATGACGGGACCCAGTGGCGAATGCGGATGGCATATACGTACATCATTATTTTCGTTCTTTATTGGTGTGATCAATTGATGGGACTGCATTGATTCGGATCAATGCAAGCTAAACAAACCTATTCTGATGTTGTTGGAACATTTTTCAAAAAGCTGTTATTGCAAGGATGTTCTCTTTTGTTTTGCACAGTGGTATTCAGTTGGAATATCCTGCACCTCAGTCGACGAAGCAAGGGCCGAGATCCCTTCACCGGGAGTGACCCCTTGGACAGAAGTTTGCGTCAGGGTAATAACTTCACTATAGCCGATTGCCTTTTGCTTTGCATCGCGGTATTCAGTTGGAATATCCTGCACCTCATTCTACGGGGAAAGAGCCGAGATCCCTTCACCGGGAGTGACCTCTTTAGCAAAGGTTTTCGTCACAATATTTTTATAAAAAGCTATCCGGTTCCTTCAACGATATCAAGTTCATTACGTTAAAGGTTATTCGCCAAAAAACCATTCGTAGCCCTCCGTCATTTCAGACGGGTAGCACTTAGTATTCATGCTATGTTTGTTGGCCAAAGTCAAGGCATAGTGTATGGTAGCTATTTGTTACTTTTCTGTTGCATAGATAGATGCGTTGGTTTGGGACAGTCGTGCTGCCTTGTTGGCCAAAGTCAAGGGTAGGTATGGGTGGGTTCAAATTAACCTGGATAATGACGGGTAGAACTTGACATGTGACTTATGATTTGTTGGCCAAAGTCAAGGTCATAAGAGCATGGGGTAAAAATCACATCGGGAGTTTCTAAAGAAGCTGAAACTTGCCAGGCATGCGCATACCTTCTGGAGTGTGATAACGTGAGTGGATTCCATCACATTATCATGCGATGATAGTTGGATCCCTATTCCCACTGATGAGTTGGTTTACTCCTCGGGTGATCCCGACTAATTCTTCTTTCAGGTTTGGAGGAGAATTTGAGGTTACAGTGGGAGGTTTCCTGATTAGATAAAGTGATAACCATTCTGATCTAGGTTAGAGTGCACGCTGAGTGTTTCTTTTCTCTCTCTCTTTGGCAGCGACCATGACCCGACCCTTGACTATTACTCAGTGACCAAGATTAACCGAACCTTCTTAAACACTGGCTTTTGGATTGTCCGAGTTGCATACCTCATTGCCACTCCTACTCTAACCCTTTTCTCCAGAACACCCCGTATTACTACGAACGTCCACTTCCATTGGATAAAACCATCGTATGGTTATATACGAACTCGAAGGAACTTCTTCCACATTCGAGGATAGTTTCTGGTTTTGGAGAAAACGAATAGGACTATTCAGTTGTCTTTTCCTTTTACCTTCTCTCGGGTTGCGAGTGCTCCTTGGATTAGGGGATAGTACACCTATTACGCTTATTGGATAGTCTTCTTCCAAACCTTTGGCTGGTGCTGAACGGTAGGGAATGAAGAAAGCCGATTAGCCTAAGTGTGGTGTACAGAAGGTAATAAGTTAAGACAAATAAAGGGATTAGAAAGAGGGCAAAGTAAACTGCTACTGCTATTCGCGACCAAACCAAGTATTTCATCGCCACTCCTACTTCACCTTTGTATTTCTCCAGGACACCCCGTATCACTACGAAGATCCACAATTATTTGGATACTCTATCGTATGGTTATATACGAACTCGAAATGAACTGCTTCCAGTTCGGGGATGGATTCTGGTTCAGGAGAAATACGAATAAGGTTTATTCAATTGTCTTTAATCTTCACCTTCTCTCAGGTTGCGAGTGCTCCTAGGATTAGGACAGTACACCTATTACGCTTATTGGATAGTCTTCTTCCAAACCATAGGCTGGTGCCGAACGGTAGGGAAGGAAGAAAAACATTTAGCCTAACGATGGTGTACAGAAGGTAATGGCTAAAGACATATAAAGGGATTTGGAGAGATGACAAAGAAATATACGGTTACAAGTTGTGAATCTGATAATGGAAGAGACATTACTAGGAATACCCGGATACCCCTTCGAGACATTTACATGTTTCAGTTTCACTGTACATTGTTAAAAGAAAACTGATTTCCCAATTAGTCCTTACTCCAGGGTATGTATTTACCAGGTTTGATTCTCACATCTGTATGGTTTTACAGATGATGAGTGGGAGTAAGTCATTGAGAATTAGGTGATTGTCCTCATTATATCGGGATTCGTTGTAATTGGTGATATTTGAGGAAATCGCATGGGCTGTTTGCCGGACGGCAGATATTTGGTTTTAAATATCCATTTTTATGCACCAATTTCAAATTGATATATCTGTACGTCTATTTTAATAGAGTGAGATATAACTTTTTGAAATTATGTCCATGACATTTACCTATATCAGTGGATGATTAAGTAAGGAGCATTAAACAGCGGTGTAATTCTTCTTAACCATAAATACAGTTTTCAACCTACGACATACAGGGATTGAGTTATTAGACTCAGGGGACTTATACAGAGTATTGTATGTTGTCCAGTGTCCATTACGACAGAGGGGTTGGTACTCGTGCTGTATTCTGTTTACTTGTGACTTCTCTAGTTCTTAGACATGTGTTTCGTAGAAACACAAGGTCCAAGTTTTGAGAAGTTATAGGTATAAGAGTAAAGTAGAGAACCAAATGTTGCAAGTATCGGGATTCTTCAAGGTGATCGAAGATGTAGATACTTGTGTATGGTATTCAGTTAATAGTAATGATTAAGAGAACTTGCTTCTCTTTCAGGTTACTCATAATTGGAAGCATTCCTAAGTTGAGTAACGCTGATTGGCCTCTCTCCATTTAGTTAACATGCACTGGAAATAGCTGCATGATTTGAATCTGGTTCTAATTAAATCAGTGCCTCTGCTTCTATATTGGATATAGAATAGTTCATATCTTAACGATGTTAAGGTACGGGGAGTTGTCCAGCCTATGCTTAAAACCAGACTCTGGATAACTCAAGGCACGTTTCTGTAATGGCTGTTTGTGGGTTGACCCAGGCTATGACGAGGGTTGATTTTCTACCATCTGGAAGATCAATAGTGATATTGTTCTTGACTCGCCACAGTTTTAGTAAAATGGATTTTTTCAGAAAACAGTAGTGGGAGTATGGTACAACTGAAAATGATTCAAGAACCGCAAACGATTACTGAAAATTTGATAAGAACCTAAAAATTCAATCTGGATTGACATTCCATTGGCCACTCCGCAGATATGGTGGGCAACCTCAGGCTCTCGAGAGGTACTTCGGTATGCTCAAAGACGGTGACAGGGAGGTTCTTGTTTACCTAGACTTGCCATTGTTGTTGTTCCAGACTTTGAGACCCGGCAGGAGGATGAATATAGCGTCGTTCTAAATTAGCTTTAGAAGTGTACGTGTATATGACTCTGCAAGAGGGTTGTCGTAGTCAGTGGGAGCAGCGGAAGTATAGTGGACAGGTAGCTTATGTCTATTTATGGACTAAAGAAAATATAGCGGAGATAGATCATCTATTTCTGATGTGACAGTCATAGGTTTGACTTCATCAGAATAGGGGATGGATCTGTTAAGAAGGTAGTAGGGTGTGATGTCCTGGTATTTGGATGACATACACATAGTAGGAAGTGAAATTCCTATACTACGGTCGGTTATGCTTTGGTTGTCACACAGTGGTTTCTCCACAGAGGACTTGGATATTATATCATAAATTCTGGTTACTAGATCTATGGTTTTAGATCTAGATTTGGGTAGTTTCCCAATCTGGGTACTTAGACAGCATTCTGAAGGTGTTTTAGAATGGACGACTCCTGGCACGGTAATTTACCTGCAGTTAATAGAGTCACCCTCTCTAAAGGTGTCTTACAAACTAAAGGGGAGAGGGATGTGCATGATTGGCAGATCGCTTGCTTAGGCAATTAAGTCAATCATGAGATGTCAAGTACCACACCAGATGTTTTTTGCACAAGATGCAATAAGTTGTGATATTAATCCTATCCTGGAGAAACGTTCGGAAGCAGTTTTAGAACATAAGTGGATGTTCTATGGATATGATAACAACAGACTCATTCAGGAGATAGTTATAATTCCAGGCTTCCAAGGTGACCTGGATGACAGAGTGAGTGTCAGAGTTATAGTTTTCCCTCTGACGAGGGGCGGTATTTTGGACAGGTGGTCCAAGCGGATACTGAGGGAGGCATGGCGCAGGATGCTGATTGATTTCAGTTGACGATACAGTCTAAGAAGTTTGGATTTGGAGTTCATTTATGAGCTAGGTCCCATCAGATATCCAGACATATTCTAAGACAGGTATTGCTCATTTCGGGAGATGGCTTTCTCCGCGAACTTGAGATAAAGAGAGACATAGAAAGAAACATCAGGGCGGATCCACTCACTGAGGCTATTCCTCGAACGCAATAGTTTCGTAAACGGGTTTTGTGAAACTGATTAGTAGAGGAGTTGGGTGTTCGGTATCACACGGGCTATGAGTATGCGACATCGCAATAATTAGCCTTGAGTGCAAGTAGGAGATTGTTGGATATAGTGCCCTCAGAGTCAATTATTGGATCACAGGCACGTGATTGCAATGATTGAGGGAGAACCTATACCGGTAGGAGAGTCTTACTCAAGTTGATAGTATGCTATCTGGTTTATCTTTATCATCGTGTACTGCTTTAGGTGACCTTATAGGTCGCTATTACACATTGATAGAGCCCATAGGATTCTTGCTTGACGGCCAGCAATATGATGGCGATCATATACGTGGGAGCTGGGGTCTATAAGCACATCCTTAAAAGGTCCCTAGTCGTTGGAGTTTTCGAGACAGGGCATCGATACTCCAGAGTAGACTGGTGTATACAGTCGAGACCCCGACGAGGGGCGGTGGCCGGCCTCACAAGCCACCGGTGTCAGATGGTTCACCTAAGATGTATACAGGTGCTCATTGGGTTATGAGTACACCGGACAGGACTCGCCGGGAACATGCTAGTTGGTATTATACCTGACGTCAGATAGCAGTTCCCTGGTGACATGTGTACAGGTTAGTTCATCGACCTGAGATCGTCATTTGTCTCGCGTGAGTTCCTACTGTACTTTGATTAGTACCCTACCACGGCTCAAAGGAGTCATGCAAACAGGTTTTAGTTGGGTACAGTCCCGAGCCACATGGCGGCAATGAGCGGATCGGCAGGGGTTTCGTCTCTCCCGGTATTGGGGATGAGATCGCGCTGTGTCTAGGAGAGCCATTACACTAAGCCCTCGGCTGAGGCAGGGAATTTACTGGTAGGTATTCCAGTAGTATCTCAGGGTGTTCTGGGCTACACTCCGACACGACTTGTACCGCTTTTGGGGTCTGACTTTTACCAACCCCCTAGGCCCGCCATGCGATGCTCATAGACGAACGGACCGGACTGTACGGATATTGTCACTGACAGGCTCGGTAGGGTGTCAGAATGAGTTCGCTCATCGACCTCCCTTTTGGTCAATACCTGGTAGACCGTTACGTACGGCTAATACCTCTGACGTGCTAGTGATTAAATCCACAGCCAAAGTATTGACGAGTCTTTAGAGTCCCCCACAGACAGTTTCTCAAGTTTCGGGCGAAACGCTGTAGAAGCCGTATGGATTTATGGCAGGGTTCGAACGTACGCGTGAACTTGTGCACTTGTTATCGTTCGGACGGATAATACTAGCGGGCTTTGGGCTTAAGACGGATCCTAGTATTTTTACTGTGTAGATTTTGTCTCATTGCATTTGTATTCGGTCGGAATACAAATGCGGGTATGTATATACAGTCGCGGGGTTTTCCTGTAATTTATTACGGGATCGCTTTTTGAAGTTGCTAGCTTGCTTTCCATTTTGGCCATTTTCCTTTCTTTCTTTCTTTCGCTGAAAATTGATGGGAGGGGCTTATTTGTAAAAGTGGCTTTTACAAAATGGAGGGTAGTTTTTGTGGCACATGGTTGCTTCATGTTGGTTCATCATTACTTGCTTTTTGAGATGGGATTGGTGATGGGTTTTTTATTAGACTTTGTAGTGACTCATTTTCATGGTGATCATCCATTTCTTTTACTCATGATCACTTTTTCTCCCTCCTCTATTATCATCGCCGGCCACATGATTTGGGAGCCCTATTTCATTGTGTGAAAAATGATCATCTCATTTTTGCACCAAAAATTCTTTAGCTCATCTCCAAAGATTTCTTCTCCACTCCAAAATGGCAACTTCATAAACCATAGAGACAAAGTGATCTACAGATATTCTACAGCAATCTTGGACACGTCGGCTAGCCAACTTCGTGTCCGAGTTGCCTCAGTTCAGAGGTGGGAGCCCGTAAAAAGTCTTCTCGATGTGGTGCCCTTTCGACGAGGAGACCGGAGATCAGTGATGCCGCGAGGAGCTTGGGAATGTGGCCGAAGACCGAAGGACACGGATCGCTCGGTAAAGCTCTCTACCCTTTCTCCAGTTAGCTAGTAGTAGGTTAATGGTCCGATCCGGGTTTATAGTCTGCGGTAGCGCCGGTTTCTAGTTAAAGAAAAGTTTTTGTTTCCGCGTTTTGGCCTCGGACAGACGGCCGGGGCGCTGCCGTACACTTACAAGACGGTGCATCCCCCTCCTCGAATCGGGTATGTGATACTACTCAAGAACCGAGAAAACTCATGGTGGACAACACACACATCACATCATGAGAAAACCGCAGTTTTGCTTTTTAAAATAATAATAAGTTATGAAATTGTTATGGCTTTCCCCAAAATCCAGAAATCTCACTGAAAATCCGAAATCCAAAGAATCATGAGTAAAATAAATAATAAGTATCGGAATAAGCCTCACAATATTGCATGATAGTATGAATACATGAATGCATGAAGTATCTATGTAAAGAATGCAATCTCTAAGTTAACACATGAGAGCAATTACGCAATTATTATGCAGTAACTAGCGTTTAGCTGATTATACCAATGAGATAATATGTTCTAAAGTATACGTGACATGGCAATTATCGATGATGATGTGTGTGAGCCGGCAAATAAGTATACGTGGAACATGCGCATCATCGGTAATGGTGCTGGTGTCCAAACAGGCAGAGTTTCATATTAGCTAAAGAAACATATGTATGAACATGCAATGCGATGAATACAACATGAACATAACGGTGAATATGTAGTAAACACACGACTAGAGGAGAAGAATTCCTCCCATTTCAAGAAGCACGAATTGTGGTTGTTTGAAATTACTAATTACGAGTCATATAATTTATTGTTTGAAAAAGCACGAATCGTGGTTTTAGAAAATTAGGGGCTACGGGGATTTTAAGAAAAGATATGTCCTTTGAAAAATCCGTAGTATCCCTCAGGTTGTCTTTAAAAATGCGCACGACTCGTTGGTTTCGAAAATAAGTATGACTCGAGCCTAAACTAATATCTACCTAACCAGCTAAGAGACTAACTAAAGAAACTAGTCGAAAGTTAAGAAAAATCCTCCTACAATCTTAGTCGATATCTCTAGTAGTCGGCGATCCAGCCTCAATAGCGTCACGTACAAAGTACGACTTCCTCAAGTCAAGAGTGCGGATCAATCATCATATCTATACCTCGTACGGTAAAAACCATCGTACGGCATCCCAAAATCGGGGTACGGGTCAACTATCATATATATATACATCATCGTTCGTATAGTATCATCATCAACAATATCATGATCAAGGGTACTGTACTATAATCGCATACATCCCAATATCATCAATCAGATATCATCGTCTGGGTAAATATACATCGTCAAATGATCCACTAAAATATCATGTCATATATCATATCATGATTAAGTCACATATTACAATCCGGGTTCTATTCTAGAGTCTCATACATTTCAGTGTCAACATCACCTATTATCGTTTATGTATAAATATACACTTTCTCATTTTCCAACGATCCGCTAATATCATAATACATCTCATATCATAATTTGATCATATATCTAATATCTCACGGCATCAAGCCCAGTCATACCGACTCATCCCCAGGTATCATATAACATCCTCATATCACGTGTATATGTTATATATATATATATATATATATATATATATATATATACATATAGAAACCTACACACATTCATACACACACACACACACACCAAGTCAAATGTATGTGTGTGTCTATATGAAACTTACGAATTCCCTCCAAGGCAATCATCCTCTGTTTAAGTCTTTCTAAATCAGTCTAATCCAACTTAAAGTCTTCAATAGTACCCTACTCGCTAAGAATCTAAGGTCACGTCCGACTTCCTAATAATAATATGCAATATCTTTATTCTACGTTTGCGGGGGTGCTATACGCCATCCACCCGACTTCCCCCGTAGATATACATCTACTCACCTGGTCCTTGTCTGCCGAAGTCGATACCGCCATCTTCTTCTTCATCGTTCGAAGTCCACTTGAGGGGTAACTATACGCAAACATATATAATATCGTAAACCGAAATCGTGGACAAAACTAAGACGGCGCACGAAACGCGCATAGGTTAAAACTTATGACCCGCTCATGCAAAATAACCAAATAACCCTCAACATCGGCGTACAAACGCCGATTAATCGAGAGAAACCCAAACACACAAATCGTGGTTTCACTAATCACTAATTATAATATGAAATAGATTGCAACTCATTAAAACCTCAAAATAAATCAAATCGATTTATTTCCGAAAACCTAGAAAGCACTTAATTTTTGTTTTAATTCGAAACTTGATGTTTTTACAAAACTAATGGCCATAATATTCACTAAATATTATAACTAAGTCATACAAACCATCACCATAATTTAATCTCATCAATTTGTATTAAATATAAAATTCTAGTTTGCAAAAATATCATATTTAAACACTTTTTAAAACAAGATTCACAATTAAACAACTAAGCTTGGTTTTGCATGAACTAAAGTATTAAACTAAAATTTATAATGTTAATAATGTCATGAAACCCTAATTAGATTTTTATCTCAATTATTTAATCAATTTCTAAAAACCTAGTTAGCAAAATTAGCATAATTAGCAAAATTTTAAAGTAAACATTTGCAACTAGTAACTAGATTAGGTTTTGCATTCCATTAACATGTTAATTTACTCACTAAAACCATAATCTAATGATAAAAACTCTCACTAGAATTTTATCTCACATATATATATATATATATATATATATATATATATATATATATTACAAAAACCTAGTTTGCAACAATTAAGCAATTTGGACAAATTAATTGTAACAATTTACAATTTAGCTTCTAAATTAGATTTAGCATTACCTAACATGTTAAACTACACATTAAGATCAATATCAAATGATAAAAACCCTAATTTGATTTAAAAACACTTTCTTGAATTTTTTATTTAGCAACTAGAACCCTAATTAAATACCGAAATCCATTCAATTTAAGTAATTAACTTACAATTAACACTAAGGTTAGAATTATACCTCACTAAACATGAGATCAAACATGAAAATCATAGCCTCCAAAGTGCTAACTTTTCTCCAAGATCCATACTAGATAGGCCAAAGAATAATGAGTAGATATTGGATTTGGATTTTGAGGTTTTATTTTGGATTTTTGATGGATTTTTGAACATTTTTGCAATGGAAATGAGATGGGAAATTTTTTTGGGCAGACAAGGGAATTTCGGCCAGAGCTAGGTGAGAGGGAAGAGAGAAAAAGAAGTGTGTGGGGTGTATAGAGACTTCTCAAATTATTACCTCACTTAAGTCTTTTCATAAATTAATTAATTTTATTTATTTTCTTCATTTTATTTGACCTAGAAAAGTCTAGAAATTTGAAGACAAATCAAGAAGAGAAGAGTATGCTACAAACTAAATTCTAGTATGTCATGGCTCACTTTTGTAAAATTAACCCATTGCAATTTGTAATTTGCACCAATTTAATGTATAATTAAAAGCTTATATTAATATTTGAAATAATTAATTAAGGAAAAATAATTAGGTAAACTAAAAATTTATAAGTGACTAAATAAATACCAAATACTAGCAATTACATAGTTAAAATAGGCGTATTTAAATCTATATTGAAAAATAATTGTAGTTGAGTTTTACGGAAAATACAGTTTATTTTACCGATTATCAAAAAATTCACCTAAAGGATTTTATTTACCTAATTATTTATTTATTTATTTTTAAAACGTTACAATCTTCCCCCCTTAAAGAAATTCGGTCCCCGAATTTAAATTAAAACTCCCCCCACTTACTAAAATATTTAGCAAAACACTCAAATCGTCGGGGCTCCGAAATCATCAATACATAAAACATATCTTAGCGCAATGCATGCGCATGAAATCAAGTACATAACTCAAAATCAAAACTCCGGCAAGCATAACGCAATCATGAGAGTTATGGTGAGAATACAATGTCAAGGTCCAATACGAAAACCTACATGATATCCATCAAAACTATAACTTGTATAAAATATGCATCGTTATAAAATCATTCAACATCGGAAAAGAAATGCATGCAAAACACCTAGGTACTATTCTCAGAACAGTCCTGCTCGGTTACTACACCAAAGTAAATATCATAAAATCGTACTGCTCAAGATGAAATCATCCTCAAATACGGCATACAAAAACACCACGTGCGTCCGGTGCGCCCGAAAATCGAAATCAAATACGGATGCTATGACTATGCACAAAAACGAAACTGAGTGCAACGGGTGTGCACCAAAAACATCTGTCAAGTGCAACGGGCATGCACGACAACAATATCAGGTGCATCTAATCTGCATAAAATCCCGATTTAGTGCATCAGGTGTACACAAAATCCCATCAAGTGCGCCAAGTGTGCGCAAGAATCTCAATCAAGTGCACATGGTGCACGAAAACATAAATCGAATATCCAAAATCGAAATCAGCGGTATACGACATACACCGAATCAAAATCAAGTATACCGCGATAGATAAACTTACAACCAGATGCATCAATGTGCACAAAACCAAATAAAAGTACGAAAAGTGCATGAAAACTATACCGAAAGCATAAGTCCAAAATCATGTGCAACCCATGTACAAGAAATTAAATCAATTAAATCCAGGTGTATGAAATCAAAATCAAACATCTCATAATGTATATAAGAATCAAATCAGGTACAATGGGTATGCACAAAATGAACATGAAAATAACTGATACATGGAACACTAATCGAGTGCAATGAATGTGCACGTAGGAAATACCAATCCTAAAACGAAATCCTCAAAATACCAAAATACAAACAACGGAAATGTGATATTCGAATCACCAATCATAAATCATAACGCTGACGTTGATGTGCTCCTCTTCCCTCTGGTGTCGACTGATTCGAACTCGTATCTTCGTAGCTGTATGAACTGTGCTACAAACGGATATACTCATATCTTGAGTCTCCTGAGTAATATATCCCATCACATGATATCCGGACTACGTTAAACTTTTCGATCGATTTATCAAAGTCCCATAATTCCCCGAGAGCTCAACACTCAAGTACAATTTAAAAATATCCAGTACATGCCCCAGCATCTGCGGACCAGCCGTAGAAGGGCAAACCCAAGCCTCACTAATGGCACCGTGGAACTGCCGTAAACCATAAGGTTCAAAGGCGTTCTCATGGTCATTATGTCGAGTTGGGGTTTCATTCTTCTAGAGGGTCCATAGAAATACCTGCATGTTCTTCTGAATACCTTAAACTTGGGAAAATGGGTTTCTGACATTCGTTCGAACCTTTTAACTTCATCTGGACGACATGTGAATACCCTACGTCCGCAGGCTAAACAATGCTTCAACCCTACAGAATAGACAATACCCTAACGGTCATCGCATTCTAGCCTTAGCTCTCTCTGCCCGTGCGACCGTGGTAGCAGAAACCACCATCCGATATCGACGAAGATAGATCAAAGGAACGAATAGAATATGGTGCAAAGAAATGTACATCCTAAGGCTTCTTAAACAGAGTAGCATATCGTAAGTATGCCGCAGATCATACACACGGTACGTCACTCTACCTATGTCCCCTACTCCATCAACCAAGGTCAACCTAGACTTAGACAAGGGATAAACCTAGCACTCTGATACCAACTTTGTCACGACCCGAAGGTACGGAACGTGACTGGCACTTAAATTACGAAACGTCTAAAGGTGTGAAGTAATCTAAGTAAGCCGAAGCCCAGAAATCTAAACCATTAAAAGGAGACGTAAAGAAAAACATGTTTAAAAGCAACATCAAATTTTCTCAAAAATTTCGGCAGAGTCTCCTTTGTAAAAACTGTCCCCAAACGGGTACAAACAAGAATAATGTATACAAGCAATAAAAAGGCATCCCCAAGCGGGAGCTAGCTCTACGCCAAATGGCGGATACAACCACACAATGCACTAAAATATAAACCGTCGAAGGGCGAGGATCAAACTCAAAGAAAACCATCAAAACCACCAAAAAACCATAATAATACAAGCGCGACTCTAAGGTCGAAAGAATAAACAACTGGCATTCTAAATCTATCAAGTAATACAAGTCTGGTTGATGGAGCTTACTAGATACAACTGAAATAAATAAATGTACAACGGCGGTCACGATACAAGTGAACCAACCTACCAAGCAATCACCCTGAATGAAGTGGTGTACCAACAAGCCGCCAAGGAAACATGTACATCTGAACCTGAAAGAAAGTTTGGCACAACGGGGGTGAGTTGCCAACTCGTGAGTAGAAGACATCTGCGAGTAGAAATCGCATGCACGATACTCTCCTAGGTCATATTATGTACTTATCATAACACTAGACAACTAGTAGTGATAGGGTAATAGGCTACGCCTAAGTGTAATACTCAGTGCCCGTGTCAGTGTCACTAAGTGGCAACGTATCATGTATGTATGTGATGTATGAATGAATCATAAATGAAACAATCAACCATGAAATCTAGATAATCTGATATAAGAAAATATGTATTTTTATCTCAGTAAAATTCTTCTGAAATAACTGAAGTATCATCAATGAAATCCATGGAAATCCATGTCAAGCATTGACACAAAGCATGTAAATCTCAAAGTCTCGATATCTCATATCTCTGTATCTCAATCTCGTATCTCTATATCTCAAATCTCAATATCTCGGGCTCCGGCCGTCCGGATCGACCCCCATCATCAAATCCCACGACTACGATCGGTATCCTCCGGATATCCGCCGCGTCATAAATAACCGGTAGGTAGTGCTCCTCTGCCGGGCTTAACGCCATCATCTGCGATCTTCTTGCCCCGGGATACCATACCGGGCCCACCATGTACCCGCAGACGGTGCATCCCCCTCCTCGAATCGGGTATATGATACTACTCAAGAACCAAGAAAACTCATGGTGGACAACATACACATCACATCATGAGAAAACCGCAGTTTTGCTTTTTAAAATAATAATAAGTTATGAAATTGTTGCGGTTTTCCCCAAAATCCAGAAATCTCACTGAAAATCCGAAATCCCAAGAATCATGAGTAAATAAATAATAAGTATCCGAAATCCCAAGAATCATGAGTAAATAAATAATAAGTATCGGCATAAGCCTCACAATACTGCGTGATAGTATGAATACATGAATGCATAAAGTATCTATGTAAAGAATGCAATCTCTAAATTAACACATGAGAGCAATTACGCAATTATTATGCAGTAACTAGCGTTTAGCTGATTATACCAATGAGATAATATGTTCTAAAGTGTACGTAACATGGCAATTACTGATGATGATGTGTGTGAGCCGGCAAATAAGTGTACGTGGAACTTGCGCATCATCGGTAATGGTGCTGGTGTCCTAACAGGCAGAGTTTCATATTAGCTAAAGAAACATATGTATGAACATGCAATGCGATGAATACAACATGAACATAACGGTGAATGTGTAGTAAACGCACAACTAGAGAATATATACTAATTACGAGTCATATAGTTTGTTGTTTGAAAAAGCACGAATCGTGGATTTAGAAAATTAGGGGCTACGGGGATTTTAAGAAAAGATATGTCCTTTGAAAAATCCGTAGTATCTCTCAGGCTGTCTTTAAAAATGCGCATGATTCGTTAGTTTTGAAAATAAGTATGACTCGAGCCTAAACTAATATCTACCTAACCAGCTAAGGGACTTACTAAAGAAACTAGTCGAAAGGTAAGAAGAATCCTCCTAAAGTCTTAATCGATATCTCTAGTAGTCGGCGATCCAGCCTCAATAGCGTCACGTACAAAGTACGACTTCCTCAAGTCAAGAGTGCGGATCAATCATCATATCTATACCTCGTACGGTAAAAACCATCGTACGGCATCCCAAAATCGGGGTACAGGTCAACTATCACATATATGTACATCATCGTTCGTATAGTATCATCATCAACAATATCATGATCAAGAGTACTGTACTATAATCGCATACATCCCAATATCATCAATCAGATATCATCGCCTGTGTAAATATATATCATCAAATGATCCACTAAAATATCATGTCATATATCATATCGTAATTAAGTCACATATTACAATCCGGGTTCTATTCTAGAGTCTCGTACATTTCAGTGTCATCATCACCTATTATCATTTATGTATAAATATACACTTTCTCATTTCCCAACGATCCGCTAATATCATAATACATCTCATATCATAATTCGATCGTATATCTAATATCTCACGGTATCATGCCCAGTCATACCGACTCATCCCCAGGTATCATATAACATCCCCATATCACGTGTATATGTTATACACACACACACACACACACACACACACATATATATATACATATATACATACATATAGAAACCTACACACATTCATACACACACACACACACACACACCAAGTCAATTGTATGTATGTGTGCATGTGTGTGTGTCTACATGAAACCTGCGAATTCCCTCCAAGGCAATCATCCTCTGTTTAAGTCTTTCTAAATCAGTCTAATCCAACTTAAAGTCTTCAATAGTACCCTACTCACCAAGAATCTAAGGTCACGTCCTACTTCCTAATAATAATATGCAATATCTTTATTCTACGTTTGCGGAGGTGCTATACGCTATCCACTCGACTTCCCCCGTAGATATACATCTACTCACCTGGTCCTTGTCTGTCGAAGTCAATGCCACCATCCTCTTCTTGATCGTCCAAAGTCCACTTGAGGGGTACCTATACGCAAACATATATAATATCGTAAACTGAAATCGCGGACAAAACCAAAAAGGTTTACGAAACGCGCATAGGTTAAAACCTATGACCCGCTCATGCAAAATAACCAAATAACCCTCGACATCAGCGTACAAACACCGATTGATAGAGAAAAACCCAAACACACCAATCGTGGTTTGACAAATCCCTAATTATAATATGAAATAGATTGCAACTCATTAAAACCTCAAAATAAATCAAATCGATTTATTTCCGAAAACCTAGAAAGCACTTAATTTTCGTTTTAATTCGAAACTTGATGTTTTAACAAGCTAATGGCCATAATATTCACTAAATATTATAACTAATTCATATAAACCATCACCATAATTTAATCTCATCAATTTGTATTAAATATAAAATTCTAGTTTGCAAAAATATCAAATTTAAACACTTTTTAAATCAAGATTCACAATTCAACAACTAAGCTTGGTTTTGCATGAACTAAAGTATTAAACTACAATTTATAATGTTAATAATGTCATAAAACCCTAATTAGATTTTTATCTCAATTATTTAATCAGTTTATAAAAACCTAGTTAGCAAAATTAGCATAATTAGCAAAATTTTAATGTAAAAATTTGCAACTAGTAACTAGATTAGGTTTTGCATTCCATTAACATGTTAATCTACTCACTAAAACCATAATCTAATGATAAAAACTCTCACTAGAATTTTATCTCATATATATATATATATATATATATATATATATATATATATATATATATATATATATATTACAAAAACCTAGTTTGCAACAATTAAGCAATTTGGACAAATTAATTGTAACAATTTACAATGTAGCTTCTAGATTAGGTTTAGCATTACCTAACATGTTAAACTACACATTAAGATCAATATCTGATGATAAAAACCCTAATTTGATTTTAAAACCCTTTCTTGAATTTTTTATTTAGGAACTAGAACCCTAATTAAATACTGAAATCCATTCAATTTAAGTAATTAACTTACAATTAACACTAAGGTTAGAATTATACCTCACTAAACATGAGATCAAACATGAAAATCATAGCCTCCAAAGTGCTAACTTTGCTCCAAGATCCATGCTAGATAGGCCAAAGAATAATGGGTAGAGATTGAATTTGGATTTTGAGGTTTTATTTTGGATTTTTGATGGATTTTTGAACATTTTTGCAATGGAAATGAGATGGGAAATTTTTTTGGGCAGCCAAGGGAATTTCGGCCAGAGCTAGGTGAGAGGGAAGAGAGAAAAAGAAGTGTGGGGGGGCGTGTAGAGACTTCTTAAATTATTACCTCACTTAAGTCTTTTCATAAATTAATTAATTTTATTTATTTTCTTAATTCTATTTGACCTAGAAAAGTCTAGAAATTTGAAGACAATTCTAGAAGAGAAGAGTATGCTACAAACTAAATTCTAGTATGTCATGGCTCACTTTTGTAAAATTAACCCATTGCAATTTGTAATTTGCAACAATTTATTGTATAATTAAAAGCTTATATCAATATTTGAAATAATTAATTAAGGAAAAATAATTAGGTAAACTAAAAATTTATAAGTGACTAAATAAATACCAAATATTAGCAATTACATAGTTAAAATAGGTGTATTTAAATCTATATTGAAAAATAATTGTAGTTGAGTTTTACGGAAAAAAAGGTTTATTTTACCGATTATCAGAAAATTCACCTAAAGGATTTTATTTATCTAATTATTTATTTTTTTTATTTTTAAAACGTTACAGCTATGTAATATTATATCAGTGTCTTTATTATCTAATAAAGGATATAATTTTGCACTTGAAAGAAATGTCATGAATATTCACCTAAATCAAGAACCGATTGGGTTTGGCACACTGGAAAACGGCATATACGTACTCAATCAACATCAAGTTTTCAATATCCAAAACACACTCAAAAGAAAGGCTCCAGATTCAAACCAAGCCTTCTTATGGAATTGTAGACTTGGTCATATAAATGAAACATGGTTGACTAAGTTGTATAAAGATGGATATTTAGATCCATTTGAATATACATCATATGCAACTTGTCAATCATGTATCAAAGGAAAGATGACCAAATCTCCGTTCACAGGACACAGAGAAAGAGCCACTGAGCTCTTAGGACTTATACACAGCGATGTATGCGGTCCAATGTCTACACATGCACGAAGCGGTTACTCCTACTTCATCACTTTTACTGATGATTTCTCAAGGTATGAACATGTGTTCTTAATGAAGCATAAATCCGAGGTCTTTGAGAAATTCAAGGAGTATAAGAATGAAGTGGAGAAACAAACAGGTAAAAGTATCAAGACACTTCGATCTGATCGAGATGGAGAATACTTAAGTACGAGTTTCCTTGAATACTTAAATGAGAATGGAATTCTCTCTCAGCTTACTCCTACATATACACCTCAGCATAATGGTGTATCGGAGAGAAGGAATCGCACGCTACTCGATATGGTGTGTTCAATGATGAGTAGTGCTGAGTTGCCACTTTTCTTCTGGGGTTTTGCGTTAGAATCAGCACCATGCCTATTGAATAGAGTTCCAACCAAGTCTGTGCCTACCACTCCATATGAAATGTGGAATGAAAAGAGACCATATCTTAAGTATCTTAAGATATGTGGGTATCCAACTTTTGTCAAAAAGCAGAATCTGGACAAGCTCAAGGCACGATCGGTTTTGTGCAAGTTTGTGGGATACCCCAAGAATTCAAGGAGGTATCCAGTCTACCACACTGAAGAACAAAAGGTGTTTGTCGCTCGCCACACAGTCATTTTAGAGAGAGAATTTCTTGCAAAAGAAATTAGTGGGAGCGCGGTAGAACTGGAAGAAATTCCAGAACCCCAAACTACTGCCGAGGACTTAGTAGAACCTCAGGTTTCAATAAAGCCCGACGAACCAATACCACTCCGCAAATCTAGTAGGCTTTCTCATCCGCCTGAGAGATACTATGGGTTTCTCATAGATGGGGATCGAGAGGATTGCATTATCGATGATGCTGAACCTACTAATTTTCAGCAGGCCATCACGAATAAAGACTCGGTGAAGTGGCTGGATGCTATGAGATTTGAAATGGAATCCATGTACACCAACAAAATATGGACTTTGGAAGTTGCTCCTCCTGGGGTAAAACCAGTTGGATGCAAATGGATTTTCAAAAAGAAGATTGGTGCAGATGGACAAGTGGAAACCTACAAAGCTAGACTTGTTGCTAAAGGTTTTCGTCAAAGACCAGGATTGGACTATGATGAAACCTTTTCTCCAGTGGCCATGATTAAATCCATTCGGATCCTGCTTGCCATTGCTGCCTTCCATGACTATGAAATCTGTCAGATGGACGTAAAAACAGCTTTTCTAAATAGATATTTAGAAGAAAATGTTTACATGGATCAGCCAGAGAGTTTCTTAGACGGTGGGAGCAGTGGGAAGGTGTGCAAGTTGCTTAAATACATTTATGGATTAAAGCAAGTATCGCGGAGTTGGAACATCTGCTTTGATGAGACGGTCAAGGAATTTGACTTTATCAGAAATGTAGATGAACCATGCATTTATAGGCAGATTGTAGAAAGAGCGGTAGTCTTCCTCATACTGTACGTTGACGACATACTCCTGATAGGGAATGCCATCCCCATGCTACAATCATTCAAGCTCTTCTTGTCATAGAAGTTCTCCATGAAAGACTTAGATGATGCCTTCTACATTCTGGGATTAAGATCTAACGTGATAGGTCTAAAAGAATGTTGGGACTTTCACAGTCCAGATACATTGGCACCATACTAAAGAGGTTTAGTATATAAGATTCCAAACGTGGTAATTTACCCGCTTGTCACGGGATTGCCTTCTCCAAAGGGATATCTCCTAAGACTGATGAAGAGAGGGCTCACATGAGCATTATCCCCTACGCTTCGGCGGTAGGATCTATAATGTATGTGATGTTATGTACCAGACCAGATGTAGCTTATGCACTTAGTGTGGTAAGCAGGTATCAGCCTAACCCAGGTGAGAAGCATTGGATAGCAGTAAAGAACATTCTTAAGTACCTGGACTAAGGAGATGTTCTTGGTATACGGTAATGGGGACCTCCAGATCGAGGCTTTTACCAACTCCAGCTTCCAAAGTGACAAGAATGATTCTAAATCTGTCTCGGGTTATTTTTTTTTTTCTCAATGGAGGGGCAGTATGTTGGAAGAGTTCCAAACAAGACACCATCATAGACTCAATGATGGAAGCTGAGTACATAGCTGCTAACGATGCCGCAAAAGAGGCTGTCTGGATGAAGAAGTTCATATCTGAACTTCGGGTTGTTCCGTCCATTGCCAATCCAATACACTTGTATTACGATAACAATAGGGCTGTAGCATTAGCGAAGGAACCAAGGTCCCATCAGAAATCCAGACATATCTTAAAGCGGTATCACCTGATCAGGAAGATCATGGATCGCCGGGAGATCGAGGTGCAGAGAGTGGATACAAAAGACAACACGGCAGATCCATTCACCGAGGCCATCCTTCAAGTCCTGTTTTAGAGAATGTTTGAGATATTGGGCATGCGGTACGCCAACAACTGGTTCTAGTGCAGACAGTGGGTACTAATTGCACCAATTACAGGCCTTAGTGCAAGCGGGAGATTGTTGGATATATATGCCCTAGAGGCCTTCATTGTATAGGATGCTAGGGATATGTATGTACAAGACAATCTTGCTCGATATAATAGTACGCTATTTGGTTTTTCTTTATCATAACATGTGATATGTTTTACTTTATATTTCATATCTTATATACATATTGATAAAGCCCGTAGGATTTTTTCCTGACTACCAGCGTTGTGATGGCAATCATACTTATAGGGGCTGGATAATCAATAGGAACATCCTTAAAATGTCCCTAGTCGAGGGAGTATCGAGTATGGGCATCAATACTCTAGAGTAAACTAGTGTATACATATTTAGACCCTAACGAGAGGCGATGGATTGGTCCTGCAACCATTGGTGAGGTGCACCTAATATTGTATACAGATGCTCACTGGGGTTGAGTACATCGGATAGGACTCGCCAAGGAATGACTTGATGGTATTATACCTAGCATCAGATAGCAGTTCTCTTGTGACATGTGTGCAGATAGTCTGTCGACCTGAGGTCGTCATTTGTCTCGTGTGAGTTTCCACTGTACTTTGATTACTACCCTACTAGTCGTGCAAACAGGTTTTAGTTGGGTACAGTCCTGAGCCACATGAAGGCTATGAGCGACTGTTGGGGATTCGTCACTCCCGGTATAAGGAGTCGATATCGCGCTGTGATCGGTTGGTCAACACCATAAGTCCCTGGCCATGGCGGATTGAGAATTACTGGTGGACGGACCAGTAGATTCTCGGATGGTCTTGAGCCACACTAACACGACTTGTTTGGTTATTAGGGGTCTGACGTTTTCCACCACCTAGACCTTACATGCGATACTCTAAGATGAACAGACCGAAAACATGGATATTGTCACGGACAGGCTCAGTAGGGGTTCGGATGAGTTCGCTCGTCGGCCTTCTTTTTCGACAGATAGCTGGGTAGTCGTTACGTGCAGCTAGTACCGCTGACGTGCTTGTGGTTAAAACCACTGCCAATATACTATTGAGTCTTTAGAGTCCCACACAGAGAGTTTCTCTGCTTCGAGCGAAAGGATGTAGAGGCCGTATGGTTTTACGGCAGGGTTCGTGTTGGATATATGTATGCCCTAGAGGCCATTATAAGATAGTGTATGTACTGATGTGTATAAATATATATATATATATATATATATATATATATATATTCAGAGGACAGTCTTGCTCGACATGATAGTATGCTATCTGGTTTTACTTTATTATATGTTCACTTGATCATGTTTATATTCATTTAGTGCATGTTGATAAAGCCCTAAGGATATTGGCTTGACTACTAGGATTATGATGCGGATCATACTAGTGGGACATCTGTAGTTTATAAGCATATCCTTGAAATGTTCCTAGTCGTGGGTATATCGAGATAGGGCATCGATATTCCAGTTTAGACTAGCGTATACCATTCTTGTTCCATATGATGGGCGATGGATGATCCCATATCCATCTGGTGTGTTGACACCGAAGATAGTATACGGGTGCTCAGTGAGACTGGGTACACTGAACGGACTCACCGAGAACTCCTATATGGTATTATATCATACGTCGGATAGCAGTTCTCAGGTGACACTGGTACAAGTTAGTCTGTAGACCCGAGATCGTCATAGAGTCTTGTGTGTCCTCCCACTGTACTTTGATCTCCACCCTACTGCGGCTCTACTGAGTCGTACAAACAGGTGGATTTTGGGTATAGTCTCGAGGCATATGGAGGCAGTGAGCGATAGGAGGGGTTTCGTCTCTCCCGGTATTGGGGGTTGATGCTGTGCTGTGCACGATTGGCTATAACGGGAAGTCCCTGGCCAGGGCTGCTGAGATATTACTGATAAGTGTTATCAGTAAGTTTCTCGATCTATTATAGACCATATACCGGCATGACTTATTGAGTTATTGGGGTCGACGATTCCATCCCTAGACTCGATATGCAGCATATCTGACGAAGAGACCGGACTGTACGGTAAGTGTTGCCGGATGGATTGACAGGAGTTTTGACAGGTTCGCTTGTGCTTATTCTGATCGCTCAATACCCGGGTAGCCGTTACGTTTAGCTGACCGCTTGCGGCTTGTGGGTGTTTGATATGATCATCATCTACTGCTGGCGTATTGACGAGTCTTAGAGTCCCACATAGAAGTTTCTCGGCTCAGGCGAAACGAAGTGGTGCACATATGAGATATGTGCCGAGGCTCGATTAAATACGAGTATGTGATACTCTATTTTAATCGGACATTTAATATTAGTCGGGTCGTATAAGATATGACCGATTTATTAAATCAAGTGTTGATTTAATATTGACTTTTATATTATTTATTTAATCATTTTCTTCTTATGGATACATGCATGTATATGTACATGATGATGTGCATACACACATACATACATGAAATGTATCATGGTTGATGATACAAAGAGGATGGCAATATAAGAATCATATTGTAGATAAATACATATATGGATATTTTCATTAAAGTTAAAGGTAAAAGAAATAGATTTATGAGTCATTCCTTCTACACATTTCTACACATTTCCATCGTTGAATTTAACTCAACAATGGTTCTTTTTCCTTTTGCCTTTAACCCTAAATAAAAATATCTAGATATGATTTAACTATAGTTATGGTTATGATATGATATATATCTCTCTCTCTCTCATTTTCTTATTCATTATTATCATTATTCACTCCAAAAGAAAAATAGAGAGCCATCTTCTTCCTCCTCACTCTAGCTCTCTTTTAATTGTTAAAATAGAGTTCGAGAAATAAAAAAGAAAATGTATTAAATAAGAATAGCAACCACTTCATCATCCTACACAACCTTTGCTATCTTGTGTAGGGTGTTGTGCTTCAAGATTTTCAAAGATCGAAGGAAGCATCAAGCTTAGGGCAAAGTGCTTCGGGTGGATCGTCGTGGACGAGGAGTTGATCAAGCGAATCCTTCCAAAAAAAAGGAGTCTTCCAAAGAGGTCTACAAAGGTTGTAGTCTCATCACTTAGTATAACTTAAGTTTTAAAATTTGATACTATTAATAGTTAATTCATAAATTCTAGTTCGATTCATAGTATAGTTTACTTAGCACCTCATAATTTTATTGTTATGGCATGTGTGATGCTTCAAAACCCTAATAGAGGTGTTAAGGAAACCCTACATTGGTATCAAAGCCAAGCTAGAGCTTTGTAGTAACCTAGACGACGTTGAAAACATCGAACGGACGAAAAACGACACCCGGGGGGTGCTCTCTGGAAATTTTTTAAAATCCTGGATTTTTTCAAATTAAAAATATGTAAAAATTTAAGCAGGGAAATATATGGGCCCACCAGAAATACGATGCCCTAAATCGACCGTACGACCACGGAACCGCGGCCAGAGTGGCCTTGTTGCGGCGGTTCCGCGGCGCCGTAGGTGATTCCCGGGCCGTAGTTTCTTGTGCAGGCCCGTATGTGTTTGCTGCTGTTTATGGAATTTTTAAAAACTGCTCAAGTGTTGAGTTTTCATAGCAGTCTGTGGTTGTTTAAATCGTTCGATCAAATGTTTTAACTGCGCCTAGTTTAATAGTATGTGATACAATAATTGGAATCTACAAATTTGTTTGTTGCGTGTAAATCTAGCAGTTCGGTCTCGGGATAAACGGAAATCTTGTTGAATTATCCGGTTTGGTTTGAAAAAGTGTTTTCTTGAATGAGACCCAAATGTGAGCTTTACATTTTTTAGGCATGAAATCTTGTATATGTGATATTCCGGGTTTGTGTTGTCTAAAGGCAGTTAAAGATTCCAATTGTTGTATTTTTTTCATTTTATTTCTCTGTGACCGTAAGTGTAGTATGTATTACCGGTTTTCGTTGCTATACATCAACGATGATCGGTGTATGCATACTTACTTACGTTGATGATATTTGATATTATGTGTCGATGAGATTTGATGTGCAGGATTGTCGCAATGAATAGCCGGGGGGTTTTATGTGAGACGAGAGTTTTCTTTACATTCATGTAAAATTAAATTGTATGTAATATTCTTTTATTTGGGAAACATCCGGGTTGAGGTTGTTGTCACCAGTGTTGTATATTATTTACTTTTCCGCATTAGGATAGACCCAAGGAGGAGGGCACAAGTGACCGGGTTCTAGGGTTCAGTGGGAGGCCATCTCGAGGAGTCGAGACCGGGTTTCCTAAACTCCAGAATTGGTAGGGTCGCTTGCCGCTCTCATAGGGGTCTAGGGGTGTGGTCTTAGCTATTCATCGCGACCGTGGAATCCGTATTTTTTATTGCTGGCTAAATACAAAATACGGACCTCCTAGATATCCTATATGTGCTTCTGCTGCTTTTATTATCTGATGTGATCATTTAATAGATATCTGAGACGAATGCAATATTTTATATATATGATATATATTAGACGTTACTTATGTTTTGCACCCGCACTAGCCCCGTCCCGGTATGCCGTTAGTGAAGTAACCTAACGGTGCATATCAGGACACTGTGACGAATGCGAGTGGCATAAGTGTACGTTATATTTTCGTTTCTTTCTGTAATGGCTTAGGATTTAAATGATGGGACTACATTAATGAGATTAATGTAAAAGATAAATGAACCTAAAAAGATGCTGTGGAATCAGATTTTAAACATGCTCGGCCTTTTATGAAAAAGTGTAGCGTTTTGAAAATCGTTTCGGTGAAATTTCGGAAAATCGGTAAAATAAGAGGGTTTTCTGTAAAAACTCAAAATACAAATATCTTATTATAAAAATTAAATATACATATTCTAGCTATGTAATTGCTAGTATTTGGTGTTTATTGAGCCACTGGTGAAATTTCAAATTTTCTGAAAAAAAATTATTTTATTATTATTTTAAGCCGTCACTAATACATTTAATTAGGGAAAATTATAAATTGGAATGAGTTGAAACAAATTTTGTGCATCATAAAACTTTAAATAAAATTTTATCATATGGTTTTTGACACGAAATCGTTTGCCAAAACGGTTTAGAAGATATCGAATAAAAAGACTTTTTTCGGTGAAATTAGTGTTAATGGGAATTGGGGTATAACATTTATCATTTTTCCTCATCCACACTCACCCACACCCTCTCTCCTCTCCCCAAATCAGCAGCCCAAGCTGCCCCCACTCCCTTTTTCCCCACTTGATGTTTTGAAAAGAAAAGAAAAGAAAACAAAGGAAATGAAAGGAAATTGTTAAATGAGGTATGGGCTTTGACTTTATTCCTTGACTTGGACTATTTTCCTCACCTCACACTCTCTCCTCTCCACACACACCTGGCCGAACCCTCCCCCTCCTCCTACAGCAGCAGCCCCCCTATTTTCCCTTCTCTTTTCTCTTCAAAACTTCATCAAAAATTGCCTCAAAATCCATCAAAAAAATCCCAAAACCCAAATCCAACTCTTACCCATTTTAGTTTAGCCTATTATGCATGGATTGTGGGGATAAGAGAGTATTTTGAGAGTCTAGATTGCAAGTTTGATCCATGGTTCATGAGGTATAAATCTTGACCTTTTGTTAAATTGTTGCTAAATACTTTAGTCTAGCTTAATTATAAGTTTATTTATGGTTTAATTGTGTGTTTGAAGATTCAAGAGAGTGGGTTGTGATCAAGTTAGGGTTTGTAGTGTTTGATCATGGTTTTAGTGGGTAGATTAGCATATTAATTGAATGCAAAACCCAAATTGGTTACTAGTTGCTATTTGTTAGTCTAAAATTTTGCTAATTGTGTTAATTTGGTTAACTAGGTTTTGGGAATTTAATTAATCAATTGGGATAAAAATCTAATTAGGGTATCCTTGGTATTATTAACATTTTAAATTGTATTTTAATATTTTAGATCATGCAAATCCAAACTAAATTGTTGTTTATGCATTTTTGCTAAAATGGTTGAAATTTGGGTAAAATTGCAAACTAGTTTTTTTGAACGTATATAGTTTGATGAGATTAAATTGTGGTTATGGGTTATATGACTTATTTAAGTTATTTAATAAGTATTATGGCTGCTAGAATTGTTTAAACGTCAAGTTTTGTACCAAAACGGGTAATTTTGCTTGCTAGTTTTTCCGAAAAACGGCTTTTAAAGTGAATTTGGGGTTTTTATGAGCTTTAATATATTTTATATTAAAATTAGTGTTCGTGAATGTGCAAATGAGTGTATTTGGGTTTTTCTCGATGGTCTGGCATTTGTACGCCGACGTCGAGGGTTTTTGGGTTGATTTGTAGAAGCAACCATAGGTTTTGACCTATGTGGAATTCGTGTGTCGTTTTGGTCATGAGTCGGATTTTAATGCGATACGATGCGTTGTGATATGTAGGTACCCCCATGTGGACTTCGAGACGGCAAGCAAGCGCGTGGCGACGTCGGCACCGGCGAGCGAGGACCAGGTGAGTAGATTTATATCTACGGGGAGAAGTCGGGTGGATGGCGTATAGCACCCCCACAGTCCGTGGTGGTGTATAGGGATGCGTATACACACCAACAATTATTATATGTTATTTGGGATTAATAACGATGTTTAGGATGGATATTGGTGTGTTGGATTATTTTAGTGTCGCGAACCCTAGGGTAGTGTTGCACTATACATACACACATACATACTTGCATACATTCCTATTTATATATGCTCATGCGATTCTTTATAGCTATGTGTTCACATGGGTATGGGACTATGTGTTCACATACGGATTTGAGGATGATAATTGGGATTGAGCTGAGTCGATGAGATTTGTTTGTGGTTGTGATGTCGGTGATATGGCAGGATTCGTACTTGAGGTACGTCCTGGTGTTATAGCGGATCTTGGGGCGGCGATACGGGTGAATAGTGTTATAAATAAAATGGTCGACATGTGATCGTGATATGAGGCATGATATGCTAGGATATTGATATTAGGCCGTATCGGGCGATGTATACCCCTTGATGATGATATGTGCTGACGATATCGGTTTGTACGAGATTGTCGATCAGTAGTCAGATCATGAGGATATTGAGGATATTAGTATTGTACTAGACATAGGTCAGTACCCTAGACTATGATCTTGGATAAAGAGGATGGCAGAGGAATAGTGTGAGGAATATGATATTGACCCGTACCCAGATTTAGGGATGCCGTACGACGGATTTACGTACGAGCTATATCTTGATGATTGATCCGCACTCTTGACTTGGGATGTCTGATTATAGATATGGTATCGGATATGATATTATTGAGACGGGATCACCGACTAATATGTATACAGGTACGTATATGTATCGACTCAGATTTTAGGCGGTTTCCTTACCTGTAGTCTAGCTTGTAGCTTAGCCCTTTAGTTTAGTTAGTTGTTAGATTAGATTCGGTTCCTACCTATTTCAAAGCTTACGAATCGTGCGTATTTTAAAAGACAAGTCATGGGATTCTACGGATATTTCAAAAAAAAACGTATCTTTTCTTAAAAACACCGTAGCCTCTATTTTCAAAACCCCACGATTCGTGTTATTTCAAAAGGCACCATTGTAGGACTTATATTAGGTTAAAGCAGATTAGTTATCGTTGCGTCTAGTATTCAGCTCCCGCTCATTATTGTTGTTTGCTCCGCATTATATGCTTATATTATGCTTCATATTCTACTGTTGATATCTTGTGGTTAGGACACCAGCACCATTACCGATGATGCTTATGTACCACGTACACTTACTTGCCGGCTCACACACATCTTCATCGGTAATTGCCATGTCACGTACACCTTAGAAAATATTATTGCTTGACATAGCCTGTTAGCTAATAGTTTAGACATGATATTAGTGTACTTGCCTTATATATTAGTTTAGACATTGTAGTTATTACCTGCTACTTCATGCATATTGTTATTCATTGTTATGCCACATTCATGGATTCTCATGCATATATTCACTTTTTACGTGCTATTGAGGTTTTGGATTCGGATTTCCATGAGATTTTCTGGATTTGGGGAAAACCGCAAAACATATACAAACTTCTTCTTTCTCTTTTTAAATAAAAAGCGCGGTTTTTCCCATGATGTATGAGTCGTCCACCATGAGTTTGCTGATGGATTTCGAGACCCGATTCGAGGAGTTGGATGAACCGTTTCGGGTACATGGTGGACCCGGTAAGGTACCCCGGGGCAAAAAACTCGTGGTGATGACGATGAGCCTGGCAGGGGGATACTACCTACCGGTGATTTTACCCGACGCGTCGGATATCCGGAGGATACCGTCGTGGTCTTGAGATGGATGGTAGGGGCCGGTCTGGACTGACGGCGCCCTAGATATTGAGATTGAGACATTGAGATTTCGAGATATTGAGGTACTGAGATTTGATGATACAGGCCAGTCCGGATAGCCGGACCCTGAGATTTTGAGACATTGAGATTTATGTTTTGTGTCGATGCTAGACACTATTGATGCTGATTTCATTTATGATACCTCATTTTAAAAATACAAAGGAAATCTCACTAATTTATGAAAACAGTTTCTTCATTTACATGTTTTCTATTTTCATGCATTCATACCTCATTCATATGATATATTGCTACCTGAGGCACTGACACGGGCACATGAGATCACACTCGGGTTAGATATTACCCTAGCCATTGTTATAGGCTGCATGTTATTCATATATTTGAGGATATATTATGATCTTTGACCTAGGTTGCGTTATTTATGCGATTTCTGTGCGTAGATGTTTTTCTATTCACGAGTTGGCAACTCACCCCCGTTGTGCCCCAGTTTCTTGCAGGTTTGCCGTACAGGTTTCATTACGGCTTGCGGGCATAGTTTCCTTCGGGTGATTTGCTAGTAGGTGGGTTTACTTGTATCGTACCCCCCATTATATAACTTGTATATTATTACTCTGTTGTATCTAGAAGTTCCATCAACCAAACATGTATTTATTTCAGAGATAGAGACCAGTGATGTTATTCTTTCGACCTTAGAGTCGCGCATTTTATTTCTGTGGTTTTCTTGTGGTTTTGAGTTTTGATCCTCGCCGTTGGCGTTATATATTATATTGCTTGTGTGGTTGTGACCGTTAATTGACGAAGAGCTAGCTCCCGCTTGGGGATGCCTTTTATTGATTTCGTATACTATTCATGTTGTATCCCGTTTGGGAGCCAGTATTTACAAAGGAGACTCTGCCGAAATTTTTGGGAAATATTGATGTTTTTTTTAAAAAATCGCATAATTCGGCTTATGCTTTTAAAACTACTTGTTTAAATTGGTTTTCCTTCACTCTACTACTTTTCTTGGTTTGCATTTCTGGGTTTTCGGCTTACTTGGATTACGTACGCCTCGAGACGTTTCGTAGTTTAAGTGCCGGTCATGTTCCGTACTTTCGGGACGTGACAAAGTTGGTATCAGAGCGTTAGGTTTTACCTTCACAGCGTAGGATGACCCTTGGTTGATGGAATAGGTGACTAAAGTAGAGTGACGTACCGTAGGTATGTTCCGCGGCATATTTACGATACGATACTCCACTTATGAAGCCTTAGGATGTACATTTCTTTGCTCAGTATTATATTCATTCCGATCTAGCCTCATCAGTACCAGTTATGGTTCTGCTGCCATGATTACGGGCAGGGAGAGCTACAGCTAGAGTTGCAGTCAGCACGAGCTCGTCACGAACGAGGACTGACCAAGGAGAAATTCCGGCGACACACGATTGCGGAGATGTGTCTTTTTATTGTGTTTCACGCCCCGAGCGTTTGATGGATCGCTGTATGAGATTACTTGGACGTGCCGATCAGCACTAGAGGATTGAGCCACTGACAGACGCCAGCCAGATTTTGATAACCGCTGGTGTATTGCTTACTCATGATGATTGAGGCACTGTTCAGCGTGCAGACGAGTGAGCCAGTTGTTGCTGCGAGTGACGAGATATCGCCCCATATGTTGGAGCTATTGCGGGACGAGTTGTACTAATAGATGCTAGAAGGTCGCTAGTCACCCGATGATGAATGACTAGGACAGGTGGTTCGTTCGCCTACCCCGATGCGAGGTCATCAGATAGATTGATTCCAGCTAGAGACGACTTCACGCGGAGACGTTGAGAGTCGACAGAGACGATCGAATGTCAGAAACCTATTATTCCAAGTTTAAAGTAGTCGGAAAGACATGCAGGCAATTCTATGGTCCCTCTAGAAGAATGAAACCCTAACTCGACTTAATGACCGTGTGAAAGCCTTGGAACCTTCGGGTTTGCGACAGTTCTACGGCGCCATTAGTGAGGCTTGGGTTTGCCCTTCTACGGCTGGACCACCGATGTTGTGGTATGTACTCGATACTATTAAACTGTGCCCAAGATGTTGAGCTCTTAGGGGATTATGAGGTTTTGACGACTCGATCGGATGGCTCGACTTAATTCGGATGCTAGGTGGTGAGATGGATTCTTGGGAGACTCCAGATACGAGGATAGTCGTTGGAGCTCAGTCCATGCAGCCACGACGAGACGAGTCCAGAGCAGTCGACATTAGAAAAGTGGAGTAAGAGGTTCATACGAGATCTTGATGAAACGACGTTCCACTCCGCCGACATCAGAGATGCGTTACGCATGCCGAGGCATTATGCATGGATATACCTTCCAGAAGGAGTCGCGATGAGTATGCAGCCGTTCCGGAATAAGAAACAGATATAGTAAAGGACGATGTCTTCCGGACGGTTCGGCAGAGACGAAATTTGGGAGAGATCTCGACAGGACCTTTCTGGAATGAATTACGAGAAGACTAGGACCCAGGAGTGGTCATGTTGCGCACACCGGCAGGCCAGAGTTCAGGATCGTCGACAAGATATGCTATGAGTGACCGCGACAGTTGGCCAGAGATTCTTGGAGGATGTTCTTGAGTGGGACTATTCCGCCATACTTGATTTTGGTATTTTGAGCGATATATTCACATGATTTGGTTTTGATGATTGAGTTTCATGATATCATTTTCATGCGCCATGGTTGCACCTACTGCGTATTTATGATTTCTGCACAGTGTTGCACTTGATATCGTTTTCGTGCCTTGGTTTCTCATGTTTATGATTTTATGGGTTTCATACAGTTGAGTTGATTTTGTGCGCATGTACGCACACGATTTGGTTTTTGCACTCGGTATAGTTCATATATGCTTGCAGTGCAGTGATACGCATTTCGTGCACTTAGATGCACTGGACTTCGATTTCGATTGTGATGTTCGATATTTGTTTTGTGCACCTTATGCACTTGATTGGATTTTGCGCATGTTCGGTGCTTGATATTGGATTTCATGATTTCGTGCATGATGGATTCACCTGATTTGGGGTTTTTTCGCGCATGTTGGGCGCATGTTATGAGATACGATTTTGGTGCACACCAGATGCACTAAATCGAGATTCTTCGTGCGTGTCAGACGCACCTGTCCTTGCTGTCAGGCACACACGTTGCCTATGACAGATATTGTGTGCACAACCGATGCACTTAGATGTTGTTTCTGTGCGCTTGTATGGCACGTATATGGATTTTGATTTCCGTGCGCACCAGACGCACGTAGTATTCATACGCGTATTTTGGGATTGATTTAACCTATAGAGCAGTACGTTTTTATGATATTTGCTATGTATTTTCGTACTGGGCAGGACTAGCCAGAGGACAGTACCTGAATATATTTGGCATTCATTTCCTTCAGATATTTACATATATAGATTCGATATTTACATGTATAGTTCGAGTTATATCATATTGGTTTTGCTTTGGATTTGGCATTGATGTCTTCCCCATGACTCTGATGATTGCGGGATGCTTGACGGAGTTTTGATTTGAGTTATATGCTCATTTTTCATGCGCATGCGCTGCGCTACGATTTGTTTTATGTATTTACAATTTCGCAGCCCCGACGACTTGATGGTTTTGGTTTAGATGTTTTAGTATTTGGGGGGAGTTTTACTTTAAATTCGGGGACCGAATTTTTTTAAGGGGGAAAGATTGTAGCGTTTTGAAAATCGTTTCGGTGAAATTTTGGAAAATCGGTAAAGTAAGGGGGTTTTCTGTAAAAAGTCAAAATGCAAATATCTTATTATAAAAATTAAATATACATATTCTAGCTATGTAATTGCTAGTATTTGGTGTTTATTGAGCCACTGGTGAAATTTCAAATTTTCTGAAAAAAAATTATTTTATTATTATTTTAAGCCGTCACTAATACATTTAATTAGGGAAAATTACAAATTGGGATGAGTTGAAACAAATTTTGTGCATCATAAAACTTTAAATAAAATTTTATCATGTGGTTTTTGAAACGAAATCGTTTGCCAAAACGGTTTAGAAAATATCGAAGAAAAAGGCTTTTTTCGGTGAAATTAGTGTTAATGGGAATTGGGGTATAACATTTATCATTTTTCCTCACCCACACTCACCCACACCCTCTCTCCTCTCCCCAAATCAGCAGCCCAAGCTGCCCCCACTCCCTTTTTCCCCACTTGATGTTTTGAAAAGAAAAGAAAAGAAAACAAAGGAAATGAAAGGAAATTGTTAAATGAGGTATGGGCTTTGACTTTATTCCTTGACTTGGACTATTTTTCTCACCTCACACTCTCTCCTCTCCACAACACCTGGCCGAACCCTCCCCCTCCTCCTACAGCAGCAGCCCCCCCATTTTCCCTTCTCTTTTCTCTTCAAAACTTCATCAAAAATTGCCTCAAAATCCATCAAAAAAATCCCAAAACCCAAATCCAACTCTTACCCATTTTAGTTTAGCCTATTATGCATGGATTGTGGGGATAAGAGAGCATTTTGAGAGTCTAGATTGCAAGTTTGATCCATGGTTCATGAGGTATAAATCTTGACCTTTTGTTAAATTGTTGCTAAATACTTTAGTCTAGCTTAATTATAAGTTTATTTATGGTTTAATTGTGTGTTTGAAGATTCAAGAGAGTGGGTTGTGATCAAGTTAGGGTTTGTAGTGTTTGATCATGGTTTTAATGGGTAGATTAGCATATTAATTGAACGCAAAACCCAAATTGGTTACTAGTTGCTATTTGTTAGTCTAAAATTTTGCTAATTGTGTTAATTTGGTTAACTAGGTTTTGGGAATTTAATTAATCAATTGGGATAAAAATCTAATTAGGGTATCCATGGTATTATTAACATTTTAAATTGTATTTTAATATTTTAGATCATGCAAATCCAAACTAAATTGTTGTTTATGCATTTTTGCTAAAATGGTTGAAATTTGGGTAAAATTGCAATCTAGTTTTTTTGAACGTATATAGTTTGATGAGATTAAATTGTGGTTATGGGTTATATGACTTATTTAAGTTATTTAATAAGTATTATGGCCGCTAGAATTGTTTAAACGTCGAGTTTGTTACTAAAACGGGTAATTTTGCTTGCTAGTTTTTCGGAAAAACGGCTTTTAAAGTGAATTTGGGGTTTTTGTGAGATTTAACCTATTTTATATTAAAATTAGTGTTCGTGAATGTGCAAATGAGTATATTTGGGTTTTTCTCGATGGTCTGGCGTTTGTACGCCGACGTCGAGGGTTTTTGGGTTGATTTATGGAAGCAACCATAGGTTTTGACCTATGTGGGATTCGTGTGTCGTTTTGGTCATGAGTCGGATTTTAATGCGATACGATGCGTTGTGATATGTAGGTACCCCCATGTGGAGTTCGAGATGGCAAGCAAGCGCGTGGCGACGTCGGCACCGGCGAGCGAGGACCAGGTGAGTAGATTTATATCTACGGGTAGAAGTCGGGTGGATGGCGTATAGCACCCCCGCAGTCCGTGGTGGTGTATAGGGATGCGTATACACACCAACAATTATTATATGTTATTTAGGATTAAAAACGATGTTTAGGATGGATATTGGTGTGTTGGATTATTTTAGTGTCGCGAACCTTAGGGTAGTGTTGCACTACACATACAAACATACATACTTGCATACATTCCTATTTATATGTGCTCATGCGATTCTTTATAGTTATGTGTTCACATGGGTATGGGACTATGTGTTCACATACGGATTTAAGGATGATACTTGGGATTGAGCTGAGTCGATGAGATTTGTTTGTGGTTGTAATGTCGATGATATGGCAGGATTCGTACTTGAGGTACGTCCTGGTGTTATAGCGGATCTTGGGGCGGCGATACGGGTGAATAGTGTTATAAATAAAATGGTCGACATGTGATCGTGATATGAGGCATGATATGCTAGGATATTGATATTAGGCCGTATCGGGCGATGTATACCCCTTGATGATGATATGTGCTGACGATATCGGTTTATACGAGATTGTCGATCAGTAGTCAGATCATGAGTATATTGAGGATATTAGTATTGTACTAGACATAGGTCAGTACCCTAGACTATGATCTTGGATAAAGAGGATAGCAGAGGAATAGTGTGAGGAATATGATATTGACCCGTACCCAGATTTGGGGATGCCGTACGACGGATTTACGTACAAGCTATATCTTGATGATTGATCCGCACTCTTGACTTGGGATGTCTGATTATAGATATGGTATCGGATATGATATTATTGAGACGGGATCATCGACTAATATGTATACAGGTACGTATATGTATCGACTCAGATGTTAGGCGGTTTCCTTACCTGTAGTCTAGCTTGTAGCTTAGCCCTTTAGTTTAGTTAGTTGTTAGATTAGATTCGGTTCCTACCTATTTCAAAGCTTACGAATCGTGCGTATTTTAAAAGACAAGTCAAGGGATTCTACGGATATTTCAAAAAAAAACGTATCTTTTCTTAAAAACACCGTAGCCCCTATTTTCAAAACCCCACGATTCGTGTTATTTCAAAAGGCACCATTATAGGACTTATATTAGGTTAAAGCAGATTAGTTATTGTTGCGTTTAGTATTCAGCTCCCGCTCATTATTGTTGTTTGCTCCGCATCATATGCTTATATTATGCTTCATATTCTACTGTTGATATCTTGTGGTTAGGACACCAGCACCATTACCGATGATGCGTATGTACCACGTACACTTACCTTCCAGCTCACACACATCTTCATCGGCAATTGCCATGTCACGTACACCTTAGAAAATATTATTGCTTGACATAGCCTGTTAGCTAATAGTTTAGACATGATATTAGTGTACTTGCCTTATATGTTAGTTTAGACATTGTAGTTATTACCTGCTACTTCATGCATACTGTTATTCATTGTTATGCCACATTCATGGATTCTCATGCATATATTCACTTTTTACGTGCTATTGAGGTTTTGGATTCGGATTTCCATGAGATTTTCTGGATTTGGGGAAAACCGCAAAACATATACAAACTTCTTCTTTCTCTTTTTAAATAAAAAGCGCTGTTTTTCCCATGATGTATGAGTCGTCCACCATGAGTTTGCTGATGGATATCGAGACCCGATTCGAGGAGTTGGATGAACCGTTTCGGGTACATGGTGGACCCGGTAAGGTACCCCGGGGCAAGAAGCTCGTGGTGGTGACGATGAGCCTGGCAAGGGGATACTACCTACCGGTGATTTTACCCGACGCGTCGGATATCCGGAGGATACCGTCGTGGTCTTGAGATGGATGGTAGGGGCCGGTCTGGACTGACGGCGCCCTAGATATTGAGATTGAGACATTGAGATTTTGAGATACTGAGGTACTGAGATTTGATGATACAGGCCAGTCCGGATAGCCGGACCCTGAGATTTTGAGACATTGAGATTTATGTTTTGTGTCGATGCTAGACACTATTGATGCTGATTTCATTTATGATACCTCATTTGAAAAATACAAAGGGAATCTCACTAATTTATGAAAACAGTTTCTTCATTTACATGTATTCTATTTTCATGCATTCATACCTCATTCATATGATATATTGCTACCTGAGGCACTGACACGGGCACATGAGCTCACACTCGGGTTAGATATTACCCTAGCCATTGTTATAGGCTGCATGTTATTCATATATTTGAGGATATATTATGATCTTTGACCTAGGTTGCGTTATTTATGCGATTTCTGTGCGTAGATATTTTTCTATTCACGAGTTGGCAACTCATCCCCGTTGTGCCCCAGTTTCTTGTAGGTTTGCCGTACAGGTTTCATTACGGCTTGCGGGCATAGTTTCCTTCGGGTGATTTGCTAGTAGGTGGGTTTACTTGTATCGTACCCCCCATTATATAACTTGTATATTATTACTCTGTTGTATCTAGAAGTTCCATCAACCAAACATGTATTTATTTCAGAGATAGAGACCAGTGATGTTATTCTTTCGACCTTAGAGTCGCGCGTTTTATTTCTGTGATTTTCTTGTGGTTTTGAGTTTTGATCCTCGCCGTTGGCGTTGTATATTATATTGCTTGTGTGGTTGTGACCGTCAATTGACGAAGAGCTAGCTCCCGCTTGGGGATGCCTTTTATTGATTTCGTATACTATTCATGTTGTATCCCGTTTGGGAGCCAGTATTTACAAAGGAGACTCTGCCGAAATTTTTGGGAAATATTGATGTTTTTTTTAAAAACCGCATAATTCGGCTTATGCTATTAAAACTACTTGTTTTTCCTTCACTCTACTACTTTTCTTGGTTTGCATTTCTGGGTTTTCGGCTTACTTGGATTACGTACGCCTCGAGACGTTTCGTAGTTTAAGTGCCGGTCATGTTCCGTACTTTCGGGACGTGACAAAAAGCAAGTTTCAAAATGCGGAGCTTAAGCCACTCGTTTTAAACCCATTAGATTCTACAACGATATCAAGTTCAAAGCGTCAAAGGTTTTCTTAAAAACTATCTGCAACCCTCCGTCATTTTAGGAAGTAGAGTACTTAGTATTCGTGCTGCGTATTTTGACTTTAGTTAAGGCGCAGTGTATGGTAGCTGAGTGATGTCTTCCTACACTGCATATGATGCAGATTAGTTAGGACATTCATATGATTATGTTGACTTTAGTTAAGGGTCATATGGGTGGGTCTAGTTAATCACGAAATGACGGGAAGAACTTGACTAGTACTTATGATATGTTGACTTTAGTTAAGGTAATAAGTACTAGGGGTAAAAATAATATCGGGAATTTCAAGAGTTGAAAATTACAATGAGATTGTATACCTTCTATATGATAGTAGGATCCCGATCCCACTGCGAGCAAATGTTGCTCCCGGGAGAATTTTGCACTTTACAATTAGCTGACTCGGTAGGTGTCTAGAAAGGTGCCAAACGGGGCTACGCCTATGGGAAGACGAGGTTTATTTTAATTAGGTCCGTGCGAAAGCACGGGGAACCTTCCTCAAGTACCGGCACTGGCCTGGCTGAGAGGTTAGCGAAGTTGTAGAATGTAATTAATCCCGGCTAGTTTTCTTTTTAAAGGTTTTAAAGAAAATTTGATAAAAACAGTGGGAGACATCGGTTAGACAAGATAATAACCAATCTGATCTTTGCAAGAGTTTTCGCTGAGTGTATTCTTTTCTCTCTCTTAATGGCAGATACCCATGACAGGACTTAAGCTTTTATTAGATAAAAACAAGCTGAATGGGACCAACTATAAAGACTGGCTGAGGAATTTAAACATAGCCTTGACTTATGATAAAGTATCATATGTCCTTACAGCTCCAGCCTTGCCCCCCTAGGTCCTAAATCTTTAGTTGCGGATAGGGAAATCCGCAAGACATGGGACGCTGACTTTGCCACGGCAAAATGCCTCGCGCTTGCATCGATGGATAACACACATCAGAAGCAGCACGAGAATATGGACGTAAAAGCCATATTCCTCCATACAAAAGAGTTGTATGGAGAGCAATCCCGCGTATTACGATACGAAGCATCTAAGAAACTGTTTCAGATGCGCATGACCGCTGGCACAGCAGTAGGAGACCATGTTCTGAAAATGATAGCTCTCATAGAAGAGCTTGAGGACCTTGGGTGGACAATGGACAATGAACAGTATACAGATATTATTCTGCAGTCTCTCCCCTCCACCTTTGCTCAGTTCATTGTTAACTTCAACATGCACAACATGGAGAAGGAACTGCCTGAACTCCTTAATATGTTAAGGAGTGCAGAGAGCACACTGAAGTCAGTGAAGACTCCCGTTATAAGTGTTGGGCAATCCTCCTCCTCTTACCCGAAGGCTAAGGCCAAGGGAAAGATGAAGAAAAACCCACCAAATCTAAGGGTGGAGTCAAAAAGGTGAAGAGAAAAGGCAAGTCCAAGGTTGGGGAATCGGGTAAAGGTGAATGTTTCCATTGCAAGAAGACGGGACACTGGAAGAGGAACTGTATTGAGTACCTAGCACTCAAGAAGAAGCATGGTGATGCTTCTGCTTCAGGTGTGTTCGTAATTGGAAACTGTTTTTCTATTAACTCTGCTTCCTGGGTATTGGATACCGGTTCGGGTTCTCATATTTGCAATTCTGTGCAGGCGTTGAGAAATAGCAGAGTTTTGAAGACAGGTGATCATACTCTCCAAGTTGGAAATGGTTCCAATGTAAATGCAGTTTCAGTAGGAGAGTATCACCTAGGTTTGCCTTCGGGTTGTATATTGGTTTTGAACCCGTGTTATTTTGTACCAAATATGCTTTGTAATATTATATCTATTTCCTTGTTAGACAATGAAGGGTATCATTTTGCTGTGCAACACAATGTTATGAACATTAGACTTAATCAAGAGTTGATTGGTTGTGGTACATTAAATAACGGGATATACGTCCTTAATCAACACACAGTTTTCAACATACAACACAAAAATAAAAGAAAATTTTCAGATATAAATGAAGCTTTTCTTTAGCATTGTAGACTTGGTCATATTAATGAAACAAGACTAAACAAGCTTCATAAAGATGGATATTTAAATTCATTTGAGTATAAATCTTATGCAACTTTCCAGTCTTGTATCAAAGGTAAAATGACCAAAACCCCGTTTACAGGACACGGAGAAAGAGCTACTGAGCTCCTAGACCTCATACATAGTGATGTATGCGGACCAATGTCTACACATGCAAGAGGCGGTTTTTCTTACTTCATAACTTTTACTGATGATTTCTCAAGATTTGGTCATGTGTATTTGATAAAGCATAAGTCTGAAGCTTTCGAGAAATTCAAGGAGTATAAACATGAAGTAGAAAACCAAACAGGAAAGAGTATCAAGATACTTCGATCAGATCGAGGTGGAGAGTACTTAAGTACTGAGTTCTTAGACTTCCTAAAAGAGAATGGGATTCTCTCTCAGCTCACTCCACCTTACACACCACAGCACAACGGTGTGTCAGAACGTAGGAACCGTACCCTATTAGATATGGTACGATCCATGATGAGTGATTCTGAGTTACCTCTCTCGTTTTGGGGGCATGCATTGGAAACAACAGCTTTTCTGTTAAACAAAGTTCCAACCAAGACCGTGTCTACCACTCCATATGAGATATGGCATGGGAAGAAACCATCTCTTAAAAGAGTTAAGATTTGGGGTTGTCCGGCTTTTGTTAAAAAGCAGAATCCAGACAAACTCGAGACACGATCAGTCAAATGTATATTTGTACGATATCCTAAACATTCGTTTGGGTATCTATTCTACCATAAGGAGGAACAAAAAGTGTTTGTTGCTCAGTATGCCACCTTTTTAGAAGATAAGATTTTTTCAAATAATACAAATGGCAATGTGGTAGATCTAGAAGAGGTTCTAGAGACACAAGTTACAAATGACGACTTGCCTGAACCTGAAGTTATAACAGAATCTAATGAACCTCAGCCACTCCGTAGATCTGGTAGGACTTCTCGCCCACCAGAGAGATACTATGGTTTTCTCATTGATGGTGATAGAGAAGATTGCATCATGGATGATGATGATCCTGCCAGTTTTCATCAGGCTATCACGAGTGGTGACTCTATGAAATGGCTGGATGCCATGAGATCCGAAATGGAGTCCATGTACACCAACAAAGTATGGACTTTGGAAAATGTACCCTCCGGGATAAAACCTGTGGGTTGCAAATGGATCTTTAAAAGAAAGATCGGTGTAGATGGACAGGTAGAGACCTATAAGGCAAGGTTGGTAGCGAAAGGTTTTCGTCAAAGACCAGGTTTGGACTATGACGAGACTTTCTCTCCGGTAGACATGCTTAAATCCATTCGGATCCTACTTGCTATTGCTGCTCACTATGACTATGAAATCTGGCAGATGGACGTTAAAACTGCATTCCTAAATGATGATTTAGATGAATACGTTTTTATGGATCAGCCAGAAGGCTTCATTGACAGTGGGAGCAGCGGTAAAGCATGTAAGTTGCTTAAATCCATTTATGGATTAAAGCAGGCATCACGGAGTTGGAACATCTGTTTTGATGATATTATCAAAGAGTTTGATTTCATCAAAAATCCAGATGAACCTTGTGTTTATAAGAAGACTGTAGGGAGAAATGTCGCATTCCTCGTATTGTACGTGGATGACATACTTCTGATAGGGAATGACATTCCTATGCTACAGTCGGTCAAATCATTCTTATCACAAAGGTTCTCCATGAAGGACCTGGGTGATGCCACATACATATTAGGTATACGGATCTATAGGGATAGATCCAAACGGTTATTGGGATTGTCCCAAACCAAGTACATTAACACCATCCTAAAGAAGTTTAGTATGGAAGACTCCAAGCGAGGTGCCTTACCCGCTTGCTACGGAGTCACTCTCTCAAAGGACGATTGCCCAAAGACTAATAAAGAGAGAGCTTGCATGAGCATTATCCCCTATGCTTCGGCAGTAGGATCGATAATGTATGCGATGTTATATACACGCCCTGATGTTGCTTATGCACTTAGTGTAGTAAGCAGGTATCAGTCAAACCCAGGGGAGAATCACTGGATTGATGTGAAGAACATTATTAAGTACTTGCGAAGGACTAAAGAATTGTTCTTGGTGTATGGTAACGGGGATCTCCAAATGGAGGCCTTTACCGATTCGAGCTTCCAGAGTGACAAGGATGACAGCAAGTCTATCTCAGGGTTTGCATTTACCCTCAATGGAGCGACGGTGAGTTGGAAGAGTTCCAAACAGGATACCGTTGACGACTCAACGATGGAAGCTGAATATATTGTTGCAAATGATGCTGCCAAGGAAGCCGTCTGGATAAGGAAATTCATCGCGGAGCTAGAAGTAGTTCCAACCATTATTGATCCAATACCTTTGTATTGTGACAATAATGGGGCTATGGCGTTGGCCAAAGAGCCCAGGTCCCATCAGAAGTCCAGAGACATCCTGAGGCGATATCATGTGATCCGGGAGATAGTTGATCACCGCGAGATCGAGATTAAGAGAGTAGACACAAAGAACAACGCTGCGGATCCATTCACCATGGCCCTCCCTCAGCCGCAGCATGAGCGACTTTTTGAGATGTTGGGTATGAGATACGCCAATAACTGGCCATAGTGCAAGTGGAAGATTGTTGGATATAAGTATGCCCTGGAGGACATTATGAGATAGTGTATGTACTGATGTGTATAAATATATATATATATATATATATATATATATATAT
This sequence comes from Agapanthus africanus, assembly GCA_030015575.1. Classification (NCBI taxonomy): domain Eukaryota; kingdom Viridiplantae; phylum Streptophyta; class Magnoliopsida; order Asparagales; family Amaryllidaceae; genus Agapanthus; species Agapanthus africanus. The sequence continues at coordinate 603,964,583 of JASDDO010000019.1, read as the reverse complement.
ATTCAGAGGACAGTCTTGCTTGACATGATAGTATGCTATCTGGTTTTACTTTATCATATGTTCACTTGATCATGTTTATATTCATTTAGTGCATGTTGATAAAGCCCTAAGGATATTGGCTTGACTACTGGGATTATGATGCGGATCATACTAGTGGGACATCTGTAGTTTATAAGCATATCCTTGAAATGTTCCTAGTCGTAGGTATATCGAGATAGGGCATCGATATTCCAATTTAGACTAGCATATACCATTCTTGTTCCATATGATGAGCGATGGATGATCCCATATCCGTCTGGTGTGCTGACACCGAAGATAGTATACGGGTGCTCAGTGAGACTGGGTACACTGAACGGACTCACCAAGAACTCCTATATGGTATTATATCATACGTCGGATAGAAGTTCTCAGGTGACACTGGTACAAGTTAGTCTATAGACCCGAGATCGTCATAGAGTCTTGTGTGTCCTCCCACTGTACTTTGATCTCCACCCTACTGCGGCTCTACTGAGTCGTACAAACAGGTGGATTTTGGGTATAGTCTCGAGGCATATGGAGGCAGTGAGCGATAGGAGGGGTTTCGTCTCTCCCGGTACTGGGGGTTGATGCTGTGCTGTGCACGATTGGCTATAACGGGAAGTCCCTGGCCAGGGCTGCTGAGATATTACTGATAAGTGTTATCAGTAAGTTTCTCGATCTGTTATAGACCATATACCGGCATGACTTATTGAGTTATTGGGGTCGACGATTCCATCCCTAGACTCGATATGCAGCATATCTGACGAAGAGACCATACTGTACGGTAAGTGTTGCCGGATGGATTGACAGGAGTTTTGACAGGTTCGCTTGTTCTTATTCTGATCGCTCAATACCCGGGTAGCCGTTACGTTTAGCTGACCGCTTGCGGCTTGTGGGTGTTTGATATGATCGTCATCTACTGCTGGCGTATTGACGAGTCTTAGAGTCCCACATAGAAGTTTCTCGGCTCAGGCGAAACGAAGTGGTGCACATATGAGATATGTGCCGAGGCTCGATTAAATACGAGTATGTGATACTCTATTTTAATCGGACATTTAATATTAGTCGGGTCGTATAAGATATGACCGATTTATTAAATCAAGTGTTGATTTAATATTGACTTTTATATTATTTATTTAAATCATTTTCTTCTTATGGATACATGCATGTATATGTACATGATGATGTGCATACACACATACATACATGAAATGTATCATGGTTGATGATACAAAGAGGATGGCAATATAAGAATCATATTGTAGATAAATACATAACCCTAAATAAAAATATCTAGATATGATTTAACTATAGTTATGGTTATGATATGATATATATCTCTCTCTCTCATTTTCTTATTCATTATTATCATTATTCACTCCAAAAGAAAAAGAGAGAGCCATCTTCTTCCTCCTCACTCTAGCTCTCTTTTAATAATTAAAATAGAGTTAGAGAAATAAAAAGAAAAGGTATTAAATAAGAATAGCAACCACTTCATCATCCTACACAACCTTTGCTATCTTGTGTAGGGTGTTGTGCTTCAAGATTTTCAAAGATCGAAGGAAGCATCAAGCTTATGGAAAAGTGCTTCGGGTGGATCGTCGTGGACGAGGAGTTGATCAAGCGAATCCTTCCAAAGCAAAGGAGTCTTCCAAAGAGGTCTACAAAGGTTGTAGTCTCATCACTTAGTATAACTTAAGTCTTAAAATTTGATACTATTAATAGTTACTTCATAAATTCTAGTTCGATTCATAGTATAGTTTACTTAGCACCTCATAATTTTATTGTTATGGCATGTGTGATGCTTCAAAACCCTAATAGAGGTGTTATGGAAACCCTACAGTTCGATCACATACGGATGATGATCGGGCGGATAATACTAATGGGATTTGGTTTAAGCCAGATTCTAGTATTAGATTATTGGATTGTTTTTCGTCTCTTTGTATTCGTATTTTCAAAATACGGATACGGGTATGTATATACTGTGAGGGGTATTCTTGTAATTTTGGCAAGAGTACTTCTAGAAGAAGACACCTCATTTATTTTTATAACCATTTATGTTTAATGGAGTGGAGGATAAGATGACTCATTTAAATGACTCATGGTTTACTATTGAAGTAAGATGACTCATTTAAATGACTCATGGTTTACTATTGTAATAAGGTGACTCACTTAATGACTCATGGTTTACTATTGAGGTAAGGTGGCATAGAGATATTTTTTTGGTTGAAAATATCTTTGCTATATAAGTTATCTAAGTAAGCCATCTTCATTGAGAAATTCTAAGAGTAAAAACTATCTCTCCTCCAAGCTATCTTCTTCTTCCTCAAACCTTTAAGTGTCTCATCAGTTGAGCAACCAAGGGTTTTAGAGACTAAACAATCCATAATCAATCTATACTTCATCTAGGTTACTTAGATTAGCATACTAGGTATCCTAGTTACCTCAATTTAGAGGTAGAAGCTCAAAGTTGACACTCTCGGGTGGATCATCTTTGACGTGAGGAAGCCGTCGATCGAGCACGATCCGTTCACTCTTCGAGAAGCTTAAGAAGAGGATGAGGACAGCAAGAACCGAAGGACTTGATACTACGAAGTATAACTTTCTTCAGATTAGTTACAACCTCATAGTTGTTTAGCTAGTAAAGGTTTAATATCGATTTTGTGGTATAGTCGGTGTTGCGAAGCCCGTAAAAAATTTTTTTTGCGTATTCCGCATCCCCGCGATCACGCGGGGTGCGCGACATCGACTTACAATATCCATCTCAGTGCATGGCATCTATATCGATCCCTTACATATATAATATCCGTAAAGACATCATGGGTCAATTACCCTCAATTACTTATTGATTGATCACACATATAACAACGGGCGACATCGTGTCTCTCCCTGCCTCAATCTCTCATGGATTGATCTCTCTCCCACACACACACATACACACATACACACACGTATATATATATATCTCATGGATCCTCGGTTATATCCATCGTATCCAAATCATCTTTATCTTCTTTTATTCCTTTATATATATATATATATATATATATATTCAATCTCTTAGGATTGATATCATATCACATCATATCCACAGTAATATAAATTCCGTCAAACTCTTACCATTTTAGTCTGTGTGAACTAGGTATAGCATAGACGAGTAATATATCATAGCATAAGTAGTAATATAAGTGTAGCGATATACATACATACATACACACATACATACATACATACATATATATCAGTGTCCCTTGCCACCGAGGTGTAACATCAACAATACGACGCGTAGCGATAATGATAAAGCGTAACATGACTAAATAAACAAATAAAGCGCGAGCGAATGACATGTAAAGTAAGTGTAGCGTAAAAGAATAGTGAATAGGTAATTCATTCTAATATTCCTACTTATATGTTTTTAAATTAGAATGAAACATTGTTTGAAAATAAGGAGGCTACGATATTTTTAAAACACATATATATACCCCTTTGAAATCCAAGTATCGCATCCTTTCATTATCGCTTTTTAAAAATATGAAACGAATTGTTATTTTTAGAAAGTGGGTAATACCGACATATCAGTAAAATCTCCCAAACGGATAAAATAGTAAGACTCCACGAATCAAGTAAAAAAATAGGGCCATATCCAGCTAATCATCATCATCTATCCTCATCATATCATTCCGTACGGAATCTCACCTCGTATGATAACCATAAAATATTCCATTATCCCATATCATAATAATAATCGGTACTGATATCTAATCTACGTACCCAAACACATAGTATAACTGGTACGGATATCAAGTCTACGTACACACATAGCAATAGAATATCAACAGTACAGACATCCAGTCATGTACAAACATAGCACCGGTGCAGATATCTTGTTCATGCACCCGCCCCACGGTCGGTATGGATACCTCGTGTCACATATACGCACGGCGACTAGTACAGACTCCAAGTCTCTTACGCGCATCCAATATGAATCGTATATACATCGTCCTACTATAACATCGATCTTACTACAATACGTAAGCATAGCAAGTTCAACGTTACATGGCAGTACTAATGATGTGTTGTGTACATGCGAGTCTGTGATCGTGCAACATGGCAATCATTAGTATTTGTGCTTGTGTTCTACCAAGTGTATCTACAATACGCCTACTGAGTGATACTGATATAATTTGCTAATTTACGAACAAGTCTAATGTACATGGCATGAATCCTGTAACATTTTGAAATATTTTAGATAATTAATTAGATTATTTATTTAAATAGATAATATTATTTAATTTTTATTGTAGTAAAGATGGCTTTTTAAATTGAAGTGGAAATAAATTAGTAAAGAAAATAGTGTTTATATAATAACATGTGTAATGAGGGGTTTATGTGAGAAGGTTAGTTCCTTTTGCTAATTAAAGTTGTATGAGGGTTTCTATGCAAAGAGGGTTAGATAATAGTTAAGGTTAGAATATACCTCCTAGACACCACACCCTAGGTGTAACCACACACACACACCACCTCCTTGCATGAACCACCACCATCTTGCATGGTGACACCACCTACTACCTTATCACTTCTTATCCTTTAATTGTAACAATTGATTCAGTTGATATATATTAAATTAGGGCAAATAAACTGGTTTGGAAAAAGAAATATTTTTAGAACACACAAAAGAAAAGAAAAGAGAGAAGAGAAGTAGAACTAGGTGCTAAGGACTTTCACCACTACCATCAAGCTAGGAACTTTGAGTTTGTGCATCTTAGAGAAAGCCTTTTCAGTAATCTTCTGTAAGTATAATCTCTAAACTCTATAGAATTTTAGTTCAGTACTGGTATAGTGTAGAAATCGGATATCGGATATATCGTATTTTGATTAATATAGACTCGGTGTTAAATCTGCTATAGTTAAGATGATAGTTAACATAATCAATGCCTTCATCTTATAAATTGGACTTAGAATAACCCCTAGGAAGACGACCCCATTCCCTCGGATTTTGGCCGGCGACAATTGCCAAAAATCCGAGCTCGTCGGGTTTTTTTGGAGTTGGGTGTTGGGGTTTTTAGGGTAGCTCTCTGTATATGTATTAGGATGTTTGGAAATGCTAGTTTAAGTTATTTTATCAGTATATGAAATCTGGAAGCTAATATCTGTAATGGGGTTCAAATTCTAAAATACGACACGGTTTTTTAGTGACACGTCTCTGTTTTCTGTTACGAACAGCGAATGGTTAAAATCCAGTTAGTATAAGTATTAGATAGTTTACAATAGTCGTACGTAATATAGTTAGTATGTAAAACTTGTATTTTCATGTTTTCGCCGTATCGGAATTTAGCCATTTCTTATACGAAGCTAATTTCAATATTAGATTCGAATACGGAAACTTCGGAGATCGCAAGGAAAGGAAAGGGATTGAGGATATCTAAGTAGATTCGACGTATTCCGGTGAGTAGACTAAACATCTACCGGGGGATTTTGTATGGATGGCATGCTACGCCCGTAATTTTAAGTTTAAATTATAATTGTTCCTTTGTATATAAGGTTTGATTGTATGCATTCATATATAACCATCGTCATGTTAATAATTGTTAGAACACTACACAAATTATCGACGAGTCATGCTGCACGTGCACATATCTACATGTTACACTACACCTCATCGATATTAAAATGTCACATACACACTTAGTACTTATTATGTTAAATATGATTCATATCACACCTTAAGCATCAACAATGATAGTTATTTAGCATAGATGTTAGCATGTTTCATATTCAAGTATTAGTAATATTGATATAAGATGAAATGGATTATTTTAGATTTATGGTTTTGAGTTTTTATACACTATTGAATAAATTCAGTGAATCTTCATGTTGATGTAAGATGTCCACCATGAGATGTTGTTTTTATGATTTGATTTTATTCCGGAATGAGTGGGGGAGCTATACGGTTGCGGATTTTTACATTATCCGGACTGGGTGGGGGATATACAGTCGGATTCAAGGTGGACCCGGTCGAGACCGAGGGGCAGGAAAGCCGCATTTGAGGCGGGGAGCCAAGCAAGGATACTCGATACCGGAGACAGTTGTGAAACACGGCGGATATCTAGGTGATACCGACCGGTGTTATTGGATGACAGGATCGTTCGAGGAATAATGCCTGATGGAAATAGAAGATTTGTGTCGATATTAGGCACGGGAAAATGAACCATATTTGGAAATAATTGATGAGATTTCAGTTTTGTTTTATATATATAGTAGTACATGTTCATGCTTACACATATTATCATGCATTATATTCCTCCTTGTTGATATTAGCTCTAGTTCGTCATACTTACATTATCAGCCGATAAATGTTAGTTTTATTCACTGAGTTGGAAACTCACCCCCGTTGTTCCAAAGTTCCTTGCAGGAGTCGTGTGGACGCGTAGTAGCAGTGCGGATCCACTTATCAGATTTTATCGCTCTTTTTGCTATGTGGGTTACCTATGCAGTAACCTCCTATTTTTGTTTATGTATATTGGATCTAGTATTACTCCATCAGACCTTGTAAAATTGACTTAGAACGAGATGTGGTTGTATGTATTTTATTTTGACTGATGAGATCGTTTAGTGGTGTTAATTTATGCTTCCTTTACTTATGCATGAGATTCTCCATTAGAATGTCGTATTATTATTGCGTATTGATTTCCGCTGTTTGGCATTATTTTGCTCCCAACTAGGGATGCAACCTATTTACACACCCTATAACTGCTTTTTATTAATAATTAAAAAGGAAGTACTGTCGAAATTTTTAAATCAGTTGTTTAAATATCAATTATTAAAAACCATTCGGCATGCTATTTCATTCTTTTACTTAAAAACTAAAATTTTATAAATTCCGAAAAAGGGTTTTGATCTTGGTTTTTGGCTTACTCAGATTGTGTCGACATCTTTAGATATCATACAATCTAAGTGCCGGTCACATCCAAAATTCGGGTCGTGACAAACTTGGTATCAGAGCTTAGAATTAACCTTACGGAACCGAGTAGTGATTTGGAGTTAGTAGACTTAAGTTTCGTTACGTAGGATGACCTTTGGTTTGATAGAGTAGGTGATTTAGGATGAGTAGAGTACCGTACATATGTTCCGCGGCATATTTACGCTACGATACTCAGCCTAAGTAACCTTAGGATGTATATCTTGCTTAATCCTTCCTTTGACTTCCTATTATTGCTGCTCCTATTCGTACACCTTATCAACTCTTGTTTCTTATTCATGTTGCTATGGCTACGCGAGCTAGATGAACCGAAGCCAGAGATGCAGCTAGGGCGAATCCGCCTGTGACGGCGACTGACGCACCAGATATTCCGGCGGAATCTGAGCATGTTGATCCTCCTCCTCCAGACAGACTGACTAGGATAGAGGAGGGCATGTTGGGCCTACAGCAAATGGTGGGACAATTGACTAAGGCCGCCCGTGTTCAGAGGCATGATCAGGTACCGACGATGGTAGAACCCGATGAACCTCCTATGCAGACTATCGCACTGGTAGAACCGAGAGTGATAGAGGTAGCTCTTCCAGAGTTCATGAGGTTGAGGCCTCCGGTGTTTACAGGGACCGATGCAGCAGAGGATCATCAGTCCTTTCTTGTTAGGATGGCCGGGATTGGAAGGTCATTGCGTTGTTCTGATGCGAAGTCGGTGGAGCTGACCAGTTTCCGATTAGAGGGATTTGCACAGACATGATGTGAGTCGATGGAGAGAGGGCGAGCTGCAGGTCTTCCTCCGATGTCATGGACAGAGTTTTCTGATATCTTTCTTACCAGATTTCTTCCACAGAGCGTGAGGGATGCTAGAGCCAGCAGTTTTGAAATGTTACGAGAAATTGCGAGTGTGTCGGTAGCGGAGTATGATTTACAGTTCACCCAGTTGTCATGCTATGCTCCGTACTTAATTCCCACGGAGGAACACCGGGTGAAGAGATTTGTGAGGAGCCTGGATACCCAGCTATTTCTTGCTATAGGCTCCCACAATTTCGATACTTATGTGCAGGCCATGGACGCAGCTATGCGAGTGGAAGAGTGTCTGAACGAGGCAGTGATTGTTTTGGAGCCAAAGAGGACCAGACCTATTAGGTCAGTTACCATGCAGTTTGGAAGAGGTATAGGCAGACACATTCCAGGCCACAGTATTGGGTGAGGTTGGACCCAGGGCCAGATGTTCAGTTCATACCCCGATGATCAGAGGCCCCCATCTACATGTTTTAGTTGCGGACTTCCAAGGCATTACGCGAGGGATTGTAGACCCCAGGGAGGGACTGTTTTTCCACGGGCTGCTTTACCCCCTCCACCTTCTACTTCGATGGCCTTACTTCCTCCCCCAGTTGGCACTATGCACCAGGCTGTTACACCGTGAGGTCGGGGCTTTGCAGGATGCTTTCAGAGAGGACGAGGAGACCAAGGGAGAGGAAGACAGGATGCAGGTAGGGGCCAGGCATGAGTTTTTGCTCTGACTCCACAGGATGCCCAGGCATCCAATGCCGTTGTGACAGGTACTCTTGTAGTATGTTCCTTAGATGCACATATTTTAATTGATCCTGGTTCTACGCATTCTTTTGTATCTGCACACTTTGCACTTTCTCTGGGGAGAGAGTCTTCGTTGTTAGAGTTACTGCTAGTTGTGATTACTCCTGTGGGAGATTCTTTTGCAGCTCGACACGTATTCAGGTCTTGTTCAGTACGTATTGGTGATAGGGATTCATTGGTTGATTTGATTCTCCTGGATATGCTAGATTTTGATATACTTCTTGATATAGATTGGCTGGCCGCTTGTCATGCTTTTGTAGATTGTCGGGGGAAAGCGGTCAGATTCTGTTTTCTAGGCTAACCGATTTTTGTTGTGCAGGAAGACTGTAGTATAACTCCTGCCAACATAATTTCTGCTCTTTGTATGGGACGGCTCTTGAAGAACGGTTGTCGTGGGTTTTTAGCGTTTTTTTAAGATGTAGGAGCCGCTGAAGTCCCGTTGGACCAGGTTCCGATCGTGCGAGAATTTCAGAATGTGTTTCCTGCTGAATTACCAGGATTACCACCTGATCGCGATATCGAATTTTTCATTGACTTGATTCCGGGTGCGGGGCCTATTTCTATACCACCTTATAGGATGGCCCCGATGGAGTTGAAGGAACTCAAAACTCAATTGCAAGAGTTGTTGGATAGATGACTCGTTCGTCCGAGTGTATCGCCGTGGGGAGCTCCTGTCTTGTTCATTAAAAAGAAGGACGACAGCATGAGACTGTGCATCGACTACAGGCAGCTGAATCGTATCGATGACTTATCCACTACCTCGTATCGATGACTTATCCGATCAGCTGCAGGGAGCTGGCTATTTCTCGAAGATTGATTTGCGGTCAAGGTATCACCAGTTGAGATTTCGGAAGGATGACATTCCGAAGACTACTTTTCGCACACGATACGGGCATTACGTGTTTTTGGTGATGTCGTTCGGGCTCACCAATGCCCCAGCAGCTTTCATGGATTTGATGAATCGTATTTTCAGGCCATTTCTTGATCAATTCATTATTGTATTCATTGATGATATTCTTGTTTATTCTCGAAGCCGGGAGGAGCACGAGCATCACTTGCGTATCACATTGGAGACCATGAAAGAGCATCAGTCGTTCGCTATATTCTCCAAGTATGCTTTCTGGCTGGATAGTGTGAATTCTTAAGTCATGTAGTTACGAGAGATGGTATACGTGTGGACCCAAAGAAGATTGAAGCAGTACAGCACTGTCCCAGACCTGTATCAATTACAGAGGTTCGCAGCTTCTTGGGTCTGGCCAGTTATTACCGACGTTTTGTGCAGGATTTTTCTCGGATCGCTGCACCACTAACCGGGTTGACCAGGAAGGAGGTTCCATTTCTTTGGACAGAGGCGTGTGAGCAGAGTTTCCAGCAGTTGAAGACTCGCTTGACAACTGCACCAGTATTATCTTTAACTTCTGGGTCAGGTGGTTTTGTTGTTTATTGTGATGCCTCTCGAGTGGGTTTAGGCTGTGTGTTGATGCAACACGGCAGGGACGTCGCTTATGCTTCTCGGTAACTGAAGAGGCACGATCAGAACTACCCCACTCATGACTTATAGATGGCTGCTGTGGTATTCGCACTGAAGATTTGGACGCATTACTTATACGGTGAGTCGTGCCAGATATTTACAGATCATAACGGTTTGAAATATATTTTTTGTTAGTGTATATGCCCTAGAGGCCATTACTGTATCATACTAGTTTGTATATTACTTAATGGAAGCTTGGGATATTCACCTTGTATAAACAATCTTGCTCAATATAGTAGTATGCTACTTGGTTTGTTTCTACTTCAATGTGTACATGTGTTTATTTTGCGATATCACCTATACGCATTAGTGGAGCCCTTAGGATCTTTACTTGATTACCAGCGTTGTGATGGCAGTCACACTAGTGGGGGCTGGGTAATCTGTAAGCACATCCTTATACAGGTCCCTAGTCGCAGGACTATCGAGACAGGGCATCGATACTCCGGAGTAGACTAGCGTATGCGCTTCTCATCCCAGTGTGGGAGATGGTCTGTCCCACAGCCATCAGTACGTCGTACTAGAGATAGTATACGGGTGCTCGTTGGGTTACGAGTACACTGGACAGGACTCGTCGGGGACTGAGAGGTTGGTATTATACCTATCGTCAGTTATCAGTTCCCAGGTGACATGAGTACAGCTTAGTCCGCTGACTTGACACTGGCACTTCGCCTCGAGTGTGTTCCCACTGTACTTTGACTACTACCCTACCACGGCTCAAAGGAGTCGTGCAAACAGGTGGTAGTTGGGTGCAGTCCCGAAGCACTTGGAGGCAGTGCCAGTTAGACAGGATTCGTCTCTCCCGGTATTGGGAGTTGACATCGCGCTGTGTCTAGGAGAGCCATTACACGAGTAGTCCCTGGCCAGGGCAAGCGAGATATACTGGTAGGCTTCCAGTGTTATCTCAGGGTGTTTTGGGCTTCGCTCCGACACGACTTGTACCGCTATTGGGGGACTGACGTTTTACCGCCCCCTAGGCCTGACATGCGATGTATCAGACGAACAGACCGGACTGTACGGAGAATGTCACATTCAGACTCAGTAGGAGTTCAGATGGGGTTCACCTCGTCAGCCTTCTTGTCGGCATCTACCTGGGGACCGTTACGCACAGCTAGTGCCGCTTGCGGTCTGTGGTTAAACCCACTGCCAGCGTAGTGTCGAGTCTTTAGAGTCCCACACAGAGGGTATTCGCCTCTGGGCAAAACAGAGTAGAGGTCGCATGGTTTTGCGATAGGGTTCGTTCTCATCCGCGCACTTGTGCACGTTTGGAGTCTGGACGGATATTGCCAGCGGGCTCTGGTTTGAGCCGGATACTGGTATATGTTTTGGGGTTGCTTTTATCTCTCAGTATTCTTGTTCCTCGGAACGAGAATGCAGGTGTGTATGCACAGTTGTTTGAGGCGGAAGAAGAGGTTTTTCATTAGGGTTTCGGAACGGGTGCGCATGCACAGTTGACAGTCGTCTTTTTTCCAAACCCTAATGAATTAGTGAGATATCTATTAATAATTGTAATTAAATGAAATTATGTTATGGTTGGTTTTGTTGACTTGTTGACCATGGTTGACTTGTTGACCATGGTTGAATGTTTGACCATCATCATTATTTTGCAAGGATGCTCCTTGATTCTTGCCAACATTCATTTAATGAAGTATGATAGTGGTCATTCCAAAACAACCATCAACTATTCTCATTTGAATTATTATTACTAATTAGATAATTCTTTTTCTTTTGATATGGTTGCAAAAAGGAAAAAGAGAGCTCATTCTATCATAACCATTCTCTCTCCTCACTTCATCTTCTTCTTCCTCAAGCTCAAGGAGAATCCTTCTCATGTGTTGAGAATCCCTCTCCTTGAAAAGAAAACAACCCCTAGACACTCTCTACTCACTCTAGGATCAAGGGTTTGGCAAGCCGGAGATTCTAGTTCACTCAAAGTTCGAGAAAGAGCCCGAAGGTTGAACCCTCAGGTGGATCCATCTTCGACGGAAGAAGGCGACGAGGAAAGAACCATCAACCTCTACAAAGTTTGAAGAAGAAGGAGTTCAAGTTTAGGTATAACCATCTTTCCAAGTAGCTAACTCTCTTTAGCATGTTTGCTAGTTTTAGTTTAGGAAAAGATCCCGACTTTGTTAGTCCATGTTGCCCCATGCGCTAAAAATTTGATTTTTATACCGTTTCCGCCTCCCCGTAAGAACCGGGGGTCGCAACGTGGACTTACAGTGGTATCAGAGCTTAACTAAACTTAAACTAGCTTGGTAGCGAAGTGTATGGAAGTTCGAAACCGAAAAATCACAAAAACCGGAAATCTAAAACCCTAAGTTTCTGTTGAAATTTTTTGTGCTCTAAAAGTAAAACTTTTTACTCCTAAAATCGTCTCAGGGTTTTGTGAGAACACCCACGAAAAACGATCCCATGATTCATTCAAACCGCCGCGGATCCGCGGCCTCAGCTATTCTCTTAGCCGCGGATCCGCCGCCGTTTAGCCTCTTCATGCGATCCTGTTTTGTGCAGTGTTCTTCTGGTAGGGTTTTGGGATTTTTCAAATATGTTATATGTGCCCAGATTTTCCAGAAAAGAAATTTACTTTTGGGGTCCTATAAATCCGTATTTTTTTTCGAACTTCGCTACACTTTGGCTATGATGGTTATATCTGTGATGTTTGCATGTATTGAACGTCGGCTAATCGCTAAAAGTCGATTAGTCGGGGTTATACATCTCTGTTATCTGTGTTTGATATTGGAATGTGTATATGAATGTGTTGGACTGTCGCGGGTGAATAGCCGGGGTGGATGTGAGATGAGCTTTTGTTTTTCTTTCATTCATTTGTAAATGTAAATTGATGTAATAATATTATTTGTATGGCCGCACAACCGGGTCGGGGTTGTAGCCGTCATTGTATAATTCTTTTTACTGTTTTTGCTCCTAGGATAGACCCATGGAGGGGTGCACAAACTACCGGGTACTTGGCGGGTAGTTTGCCGCACCCGTAGGGGTCTTGGGTGGGGTATTTGCTATTCACCGCGACCGTGTAATCCGCTTTTTGTTGCAGGCTCGAACGGATTGCGGATTGCTAGTATATCCAATGTATTCATCTGTGATCTGTAATGTCTATCATTGCTTTATATTTAGGCGTTGCTTATGTTTTACAGCCGTGCTAGCCCAGCCCCCGCTCTGTCGTTAGTTAAGTAACCTAACGGGTGATGACGGGACCCCGTGGCGAATGCGAATGGCATAAGCGTACGTCATATTTTGGTTGTTTTCTGCAATGGTAGGATTAAATGATGGGACGCATTAAAAGAACTAATGCAAGAATATCACGCATTAAAAGAACTAATGCAAGATAATAAACCAAGCTAAAGTCGTTGGAACACTTTCGAAAAACCACTCGGTTCTTTTCAAAACTAACTTTTAAATGCGGAGCTTGAGCCACTCCTTCTAAAAGCTATCTCGTTCCATCGATTATATCAAGTTCACTACGTTCACGGTTTCGCCAAAACCATTCGTAGCCCTCCATCATTTCAGTTAAATATACGGTAGTATTCAAGCTATGTATTTTGACCTCACGCCAAGGCATAGTGATTGGTAGCTGCCGGATATTTATCTGTTGCATAGATAGAATGCGTTGGTTTGAGACAGTCGTACTGCCATTTTGGCCTACGTCAAGGGTAGGTACGGGTGGGTTCAAATCAACCGGGATAATGATGGGAAGAACTTGACATGTGACTTATGACATTTTGACCTCACGCCAAGGTCATAAGAGCATGGGGCAAAAATCCACATCGGGAGTTTCATAAGTAGTGAAACTTGCTAGATTTGCATACCATTTGGAGTGTGATGATTCTGGTAGGATTCCTTCAGTTTCGTCACGCGATGATATTTGGATCCCGATCCTACTGTGAGTATATGCTACTCCTCGGGAAATTTCTCACTAAACGATCAATGCTATAAACCTAGTAGGTGCCTAGAAAGGTGTCAGCGGGGCTACGCCCCCAGGGAAAAGAGGTTCTTAAATAAAGGAACTTCGTGAAAGCGTTGGAAAACCTCCCTCGATGTACCGACACTGGCCTGGCTGAACGGTTAAGCAAGTATTGTGCGGTGGGATTGATCCCGACTAATTCTTCCTTTGTGGTTTGAGGAGGGATTCGAGAGACAGTGGGAGCCATCCTGTTTAGATAAATTAAAAACCATTCTAAACTTGCAAGAGCATCGTGCTAAAGTGTTTCTTCTCTCCCCCCTGCAGCGACCAAATCGAAATGACTGGACTTAAGTTACTTCTAGATAAAAACATACTGACAGGGCCAAACTACAAAGATTGGCTCAGGAATGTAAAATTGGCAATCACTTACGACAAGCTGGGGTATCTTCTTACCACCAAAGCTCCCCCCGTCCCAGGTCCCACCTCCAGCGTCGCGGATAAGGAAATCCGTAAGACTTGGGAGATTGATTGCGCGAAGGCCAGGTGCCTCGTGCTTGCCTCTATGGACAACGAACATCAGAGGAGGCATGAGAATATGGACCTCGAGTCCATATTTCTCCATACAAAAGAACTGTATGGAGAGCAGTCTCGTATCGCAAGATACGAAGTGTCGAAGAAGTTATTTTCGACAAAATTGGCCGTCGGATCATCGGTAGCGGACCACGTGCTTAAGATGATTGGCTACACTGAGGAGCTCGCGGAACTTGGGACCACGTTGGACAGTGAACATAAACGGATTTAATTCTCCAGTCCCTTCCATCCACTTACGCCCAGTTTATACTGAACTTCAACTTACAAGAAAAGGAAGTTGAACTTTCAGAACTCCTCAACATGCTGAGGAGCGCAGAGGGCACCCTACAGAAGGGTAGGGAAACACCCGCTTTGTTTGTAGGAGGATCTTCTTCCTCTAGGTCCAAGGCGAAAGCCAAGGGAAAGAGGAAGAAAGCCCCCGCCAAACCAAGAGGCGGTGTTAGTAAAGTGGGTACGAAGGGAAAGGAAAAGGCAACAAAGATAGCGGGGAAGCTTGTGGGTAAAGAGGAATGCTTCTATTGTCACAAGAGTGGACACTGGAAGAAAGATTGCAGGGCTTGGAAAGCCAGGACACAGGAACTGAAGCAGGTTGCGGCTTCAGCTTCAGGTGTGTATGTTATTGAAAACTGTCTTTCTATAAACTCTACTTCCTGGGTATTGGATACCGGATCAGGATCTCATATCTGTAATTCATTGCAGGCGTTGAGAAACCGTAGGGTTTTGAAGGCAGGTGACATGACCCTCAGAGTTGCGAACGGAGCTAGCATGGATGCTAAAGCCGTGGGGGACTATCACCTGGGAATGTCAGATGGGCATGTTTTGGTTTTGCGTAATTGCTTTTTTGTACCCAACGCAACTTGAAATATCATTTCTGTATCTTTGGTTTCAAAAGAAGGTTATGAATTTGCGTTTGTAAGTAATTTGTAAACATTCACCTTAATCAAGTTCTGATTGGGTCAGGTACATTGAGCAATGGTATATACGTATTGAACCAACCACAGATTTTTAATGTCCAGAATACACACAAAAGAAAGTCTCCAGATATCAATCAGACTTTCTTATGGCATTGTAGACTGGGTCACATCAATGAGAGAAGGTTGACTAAGTTACATACAGAAGGATATTTGGATCCGTTCGAATATCAATCGTATGCCACTTGTCAATCCTGTCTCAAATGAAAGATGACAAAGACTCCGTTCACTGGACACGGAGTAAGAGCGAGCGAGCTCTTGGGACTCGTACACAGCGACGTGTGCGGTCCAATGTCTACACATGCGCGAAGCGGTTATTCTTACTTCATTACCTTTACGGATGATTTTTCAAGATACGGTTATGTCTTCTTAATGAAACATAAGTCCGAAGCTTTTCAAAAGTTCCAGGAATATAAGAATGAAGTAGAAAAACAAACCGGCAAAAGTATCAAGATTCTAAGATCGGATCGAGGTGGAGAATACTTAAGTGCCGAGTTCCTGAATTACTTAAAAGAGAATGGGATTCTCTCTCAGCTTACTCCTCCATACACTCCGCAACATAACGGTGTATCGGAGAGACGGAACCGGACCCTATTGGATATGGTACGGTCCATGATGAGTAACGCTGAGTTACCGCGATCATTCTGGGGGTATGCGCTAGAAACAGCTTCATACCTTTTGAACCGAGTTCCTACTAAGACTGTGCCTACCACACCATATGAGTTATGGAGTGGGAAGAAACCCTATCTTCAGTACCTGAAGATTTGGGGATGTCCAGCTTATGTCAAAAAGCAGCATACGGACAAGCTCGAGGCACGCTCAGTACTGTGCAAGTTTGTGGGATACCCAAAGAACTCCAGGGGGTATCTTTTCTATTACGCAGAGGAACAAAAAGTCCTTGTTTCTCGTAATGCCCATTTTCTGGAACATCAGTTCTTGGAAAAAGAAGTAAGTGGGAGCGCAATAAAACTGGAAGAAATTCCAGAACCTCAGACTATTACTGAAAGCTTAGTGGAACCAGAGGGTTCGAAAGAACAGGACATTCCTACGCCGCTCCGCAGGAGTAGTAGGCAGTCTCATCCGCCCGAGAGATACTACGGTTTTCTCATAGACGGGGATAGAGAGGATTGCATCATAGATTATGATGAGCCTACTAGCTTCCAGCAGGCCGTTCAGAGCGTTGACTCGGTAAAATGGCTGGATGCAATGCGGACCGAAATGGAGTCCATGTACACCAACAAAGTATGGACGTTGGACATTGCTCCAGACGGGGTAAAACCCGTAGGATGCAAGTGGATCTTCAAAAGGAAGATTGGTGTAGATGGACAGGTTGAGACCTATAAAGCTAGACTTGTAGCAAAGGGTTTCCGTCAAAGACCTGGCTTGGACTATGACGAAACCTTTTCTCCAGTAGCTATGCTGAAATCCATTCGGATCCTTCTTGCCATTGCTGCCTTCCACGATTATGAGATTTGGCAGATGGACGTAAAAACCGATTTTCTAAATGGAAATTTAGAGGAGTGTGTCTATATGGATCAGCCAGAGGGTTTCATTCAGAGTGGGAGCAGCGGAAAGGTGTGCAAGTTGCTTAAGTCCATCTATGGACTAAAGCAGGCATCGCGGAGTTGGAACATCTGTTTTGATGAGACGGTCAAGGAATTTGACTTTATCAAAAATCCAGATGAACCATGCATCTATAGTAGATTTGTAGCGAGAACTGTAGTATTCCTTGTTTTATACGTGGATGACATTCTCTTAATAGGAAATGACATTCCTATGCTACAATCTGTCAAGGGTTTCTTGTCACACAGGTTCTCCATGAAAGACCTGGGTGATGCCTCTTACATCCTGGGGATCCGGATCCATCGTGATAGATCCAAGAGGATATTAGGACTTTCACAGTCCAGGTACATCGACACCGTACTGAAAAGATTCAGTATGGAAGATTCCAAGCGCGGTAACCTACCGACTTGTCACGGGATCACCCTCTCTAAAGAGATGTCTCCCAAGACTGATTTGGAGAGGGATCGCATGTCTATTATACCCTACGCTTCTGCGGTAGGCTCTATAATGTATGTGATGTTGTGTACCAGACCGGATGTAGCTTATGCACTGAGTGTAGTAAGCCGGTATCAGTCAAACCCTGGGGAAAAACACTGGATAGCAGTAAAGAACATTCTCAAGTACCTGAGAAGGACTAAGGAGATGTTCTTGGTGTATGGCGGAAAAGACCTCCAGATCGAGGCCTTTGCTGACTCTAGCTTCCAGAGTGACAAGGATGATTCCAAGTCCATGTCGGGGTTTGTCTTTACCCTCAATGGAGGGGCGGTGTGTTGGAAGAGTTCCAAACAGGAAACCGTTGCAGACTCGACTATGGAAGCGGAATACATCGCTGCATCTGATGCCGCAAAAGAAGCTGTCTGGATGAGGAAGTTCTTGAAAGAACTTCAGGTGGTTCCGTCCATTGTTGACCCAATACCTCTGTATTGCGACAACAACGGGGCTATAGCTTTAGCGAAGGAACCCAGGTCCCATCAGAGATCCAGGCACATCTTGAGGCGGTATCACCTGATCAGGGAGATCGTGGATCGCAAGGAGATCGAGGTTCGGAGGGTTGCTACAGAAGAAAACACTGCAGATCCATTCACCAAGGCCCTACCCCAGACTCAGTTCGAGCGGCTGATCGAGATGATAGGTCTTCGATACGCCAGTACATGGCCTTAGTGCAAGTGGGAGATTGTTAGTGTATATGCCCTAGAGGCCATTACTGTATCATACTAGTTTGTATATTACTTAATGGAAGCTTGGGATATTCACCTTGTATAAACAATCTTGCTCAATATAGTAGTATGCTACTTGGTTTGTTTCTACTTCAATGTGTACATGTGTTTATTTTGCGATATCACCTATACGCATTAGTGGAGCCCTTAGGATCTTTGCTTGATTACCAGCGTTGTGATGGCAGTCACACTAGTGGGGGCTGGGTAATCTGTAAGCACATCCTTATACAGGTCCCTAGTCGCAGGACTATCGAGACAGGGCATCGATACTCCGGAGTAGACTAGCGTATGCGCTTCTCATCTCAGTGTGGGAGATGGTCTGTCCCACAGCCATCAGTACGTCGTACTGGAGATAGTATACGGGTGCTCGTTGGGTTACGAGTACACTGGACAGGACTCGTCGGGGACTGAGAGGTTGGTATTATACCTATCGTCAGTTATCAGTTCCCTGGTGACATGAGTACAGCTTAGTCCGCTGACTTGACACTGGCACTTCGCCTCGAGTGTGTTCCCACTGTACTTTGTGTTAGTGTATATGCCCTAGAGGCCATTACTGTATCATACTAGTTTGTATATTACTTAATGGAAGCTTGGGATATTCACCTTGTATAAACAATCGTGCTCAATATAGTAGTATGCTACTTGGTTTGTTTCTACTTCAATGTGTACATGTGTTTATTTTGCGATATCACCTATACGCATTAGTGGAGCCCTTAGGATCTTTGCTTGATTACCAGCGTTGTGATGGCAGTCACACTAGTGGGGGCTGGGTAATCTATAAGCACATCCTTATACAGGTCCCTAGTCGCAGGACTATCGAGACAGGGCATCGATACTCCGGAGTAGACTAGCGTATGCGCTTCTCATCCCAGTGTGGGAGATGGTCTGTCCCACAGCCATCAGTACGTCATACTGGAGATAGTATACGGGTGCTCGTTAGGTTACGAGTACACTGGACAGGACTCGTCGGGAACTGACAGGTTGGTATTATACCTATCGTCAGTTATCAGTTCCCAGGTGACATGAGTACAGCTTAGTCCGCTGACTTGACACTGGCACTTCGCCTCGAGTGTGTTCCCACTGCACTTTGATCACTACCCTACCACGGCTCAAAGGAGTCGTGCAAACAGGTAGTGGTTGGGTGCAGTCCCGAAGCACTTGGAGGCAGTGACGGTTAGACAGGATTCGTCTCTCCCGGTATCGGGGGTTGACATCGCGCTGTGTCTAGGAGAGCCATTACACGAGTAGTCCCTGGCCAGGGCAAGCGAGATATACTGGTAGGCTTCCAGTATTATCTCAGGGTGTTTTGGGCTTCACTCCGACACGACTTGTACCGCTATTAGGGGACTGACGTTTTACCGCCCCCTAGGCCCGACATGCGATGTATTAGACGAACAGACCGGACTGCACGGAGACTGTCACATTCAGACTCAGTAGGAGTTTAGATGGGGTTCACCTCGTCAGCCTTTTTGTCGGCATCTACCTGGGGACCGTTACGCACAGCTAGTGCCGCTTGCGGTCTGTGGTTAAACCCACTGCCAGCGTAGTGTCGAGTCTGTAGAGTCCCACACAGAGGGTATTCGCCTCTGGGCAAAACAGAGTAGAGGTCGCATGGTTTTGCGACAGGGTTCGCTCTCATCTGCGCACTTATGCACGTTTGGAGTCCGGACGGATATTACTGGCTGGCTCTGGTTTGAGTCAGATACCGGTATATGTTTTGGGGTTGCTTTTATCTCTTGGTATTCATGTTCCTCGGAACAAGAATGCGGGTGTGTATGCACAGTTGATTGAGGCGGAGGAAGAGGTTTTTCATTAGGGTTTCGGAACGGGTGCGTATGCACAGTTGACAGTCTTCTTTTTCCAAACCCTAATGGAATTATGATATATCAATTAATAATATTAATAAAATGAAATTGTGTCATGGTTGGTTTTTTTGTTGACTTGTTGACCATGGTTGACTTGTTGACCATGGTTGAAGTTTTGACCATCATCATTACAAAAGAAAGATGCTCTTTGATTCTAGCAAATTCATTTAATGTTTGAAATGATAATGGTCATTCCTAAACCTTCCATCAACTATTCCATTTTCATTATTATTATTAATTTGATAATTCTTTTTGCTTTATGTTCTGGTTGCAAAAAGAAAAGAGCTCATTCTATCATTTAGCTTCTCTCTCCTCATTTCATCTTCTTCTTCCTCTAGCTCAAGGAGAACCCCTCTCATGAGTTGAGAATCTCTCTCCTTGAAAAGATAAAACCCCAAAAGAAACTCTCTACTCTCTCTAGGATCAAGGTTTAGCAAGCCGGAGATTCTAGTTCTCTCAAAGTTCGAGAAAGAGCCCGAAGGTTGAACCCTCAGGTGGATCCATCTTCGACGGAAGAAGGCAACGAGGAAAGAACCATCAACCTCTACAAGGATTCAAGAAGAAGGAGTTCAAGTTAGGTATAACCATCTATCCTAACTCTCCTTAGCATGTTAGCTAGTTTAGTTTAGAAAAGATCCCGACTTTGTTAGTCCATGTTGCCCCATGCGCTAAAAATTTGATTTTTATAACGTTTCCGCCTCCCCGTAAGAACCGGGGGTCGCAAAGTGGACTTACACTTTGACTACTACCCTACCACGGCTCAAAGGAGTCGTGCAAACAGGTGGTAGTTGGGTGCAGTCCCGAAGCACTTGGAGGCAGTGCCGGTTAGACAGGATTCGTCTCTCCCGGTATTGGGAGTTGACATCGCGCTGTGTCTAGGAGAGCCATTACACGAGTAGTCCCTGGCCAGTGCAAGCGAGATATACTGGTAGGCTTCCAGTGTTATCTCAGGGTGTTTTGGGCTTCGCTCCGACACGACTTGTACCGCTATTGGGGGACTGACGTTTTACCGCCCCCTAGGCCCGACATGCGATGTATCAGACGAACAGACCGGACTGTACGGAGAATGTCACATTCAGACTCAGTAGGAGTTCAGATGGGGTTCACCTCGTCAGCCTTCTTGTCGGCATCTACCTGGGGACCGTTACGCACAGCTAGTGCCGCTTGCGGTCTATGGTTAAACCCACTGCCAGCGTAGTGTCGAGTCTTTAGAGTCCCACACAGAGGGTATTCGCCTCTGGGCAAAACAGAGTAGAGGTCGCATGGTTTTGCGACAGGGTTCGTTCTCATCCGCGCACTTGTGCACGTTTGGAGTCCGGACGGATATTGCCAGCGGGCTCTGGTTTGAGCCGGATACTGGTATATGTTTTGGGGTTGCTTTTATCTCTCAGTATTCTTGTTCCTCGGAACGAGAATGCAGGTGTGTATGCACAGTTGTTTGAGGCGGAAGAAGAGGTTTTTCATTAGTGTTTCGGAACGGGTGCGCATGCACAGTTGACAGTCGTCTTTTTTCCAAACCCTAATGAATTAGTGAGATATCTATTAATAATTGTAATTAAATGAAATTATGTTATGGTTGGTTTTGTTGACTTGTTGACCATGGTTGACTTGTTGACCATGGTTGAATGTTTGACCATCATCATTATTTTGCAAGGATGCTCCTTGATTCTTGCCAACATTCATTTAATGAAGTATGATAGTGGTCATTCCAAAACAACCATCAACTATTCTCATTTGAATTATTATTACTAATTAGATAATTCTTTTTCTTTTGATATGGTTGCAAAAAGGAAAAAGAGAGCTCATTCTATCATAACCATTCTCTCTCCTCACTTCATCTTCTTCTTCCTCAAGCTCAAGGAGAATCCTTCTCATGTGTTGAGAATCCCTCTCCTTGAAAAGAAAACAACCCCTAGACACTCTCTACTCACTCTAGGATCAAGGGTTTGGCAAGCCGGAGATTCTAGTTCACTCAAAGTTCGAGAAAGAGCCCGAAGGTTGAACCCTCAGGTGGATCCATCTTCGACGGAAGAAGGCGACGAGGAAAGAACCATCAACCTCTACAAAGTTTGAAGAAGAAGGAGTTCAAGTTTAGGTATAACCATCTTTCCGAGTAGCTAACTCTCTTTAGCATGTTTGCTAGTTTTAGTTTAGGAAAAGATCCCGACTTTGTTAGTCCATGTTGCCCCATGCGCTAAAAATTTTATTTTTATACCGTTTCCGCCTCCCCTTAAGAACCGGGGGTCGCAACGTGGACTTACATTTTTCAGCAGTGGGATTTGAATCTGAGGCAGCGTCGATGGATGGAACTCGTGAAGGATTATGATTGCGAGATTCTTTATCATCCGGGCAAAGCGAATGTTGTAGCAGATGCTTTGAGTCGGAGGCCTGAAGGTATCTTATCTCATTTGTATACTATGCAGAGACAGTCTTCTGCAGACTGGCAGATTCTATGTGATAGCCGTGTACAGTTTGAGTTCACATTGACAGGAGGACAGTTAGCTCATGTTCGCACCCGTCCTCAGTTATTGGATCGTATCCGAGAGATACAGCCCGCAGATGCTCGCTTGTCGGAGATCATGGATCAGGTTAGATAGGGTAGAGATTCTGAGTTCGTGATAGATGACCATGGAGTATTACGAATTGGGACTCATCTTTGTGTGCCGGATTCGAAGGGACTGAGACGTGAGATCTTAGTGGAGGGCCATCGGTCAGCATATAGTATTCATCCTGGTTCTACCAAGATGTGTCATGACTTGAAGGATGTCTATTGGTGGGAAGGAATGAAGAGAGATGTCGCGGAGTTTATTTTGAGATGCTTGACTTGTCAGCAAGTCAAGGCCGAGCACCAGAGGCCGGCAAGAGAGTTGCAGCCCTTATCTATTACGGAGTGGAAATGAGAGCAGATCTTCATGGATTTCATTGTGGATCTACCCAGGACTAGCAGAGGGTATGATTCTATCTGGGTGATTGTAGATAGATTGACAAAGACAGCTCACTTTCTTCCGGTTAAGACAATGTTTGGTTATGCGCAGTATGCTCAGATCTATATTGATGAGATTGTGCGATTGCATGGAGTTCCGACGTGCATAGTGTCCGATAGGGGTACGTAGTTTACCAACCGACTATGACAGAAACTACAAGAGGCTCTAGGTACCCGATTGAGTTTTAGTACAGCTTTTCACCCACAGACAGAAGGTCAGTCAGAGCGGACCATACAGACTCTAGAGGATATGCTTCGAGCCTGTAGTCTTGATTTCGGTGGCAGTTGGGATCGTCACTTATCTTTGATAGAATTATCTTACAACAACAGTTTTCAGGAGACGATCTTGATGGCACCCTTCGAAGCTTTGTATAGGAGAAAGTGTCGATCACCCGTTTGCTGGACAGAACTCAGCGAGAGTAGCATTTTAGGACCGCAGATAGTACATGAGACAACAGAAAAGATCCAGTTGATACGGGACAGGATGAGAGCGGCCTGGTGCAGACAAAAATCATATGCCGATCGACGCCGTCGTAGACTCGAGTTTGATGTGGGAGACCATGTGTTCCTTCGTGTATCTCCGATGAAGGATGTGATGCATTTCGCGAAAAAGGGGAAGCTCAGCCCCAGATATGTCGGACCCTATGAGATTCTGGAGAGAGTGGGTGCTGTAGCTTATCGTTTAGCACTTCCACCGAGTTTTCCCGATGTGCGTCCGATGTTTCATGTGTCTATGCTTCGGAAGTATCTTCACGATCCCTCTCACACGATCCACCATCAGACCTTACAACTTGAGCAGGATTTATCCTACACAGTGTAGCCAGTAGCTATTCTAGACCGACAGGCTAAGAAACTGAGATCATGGGTACTTCCATCTGTAAAGGTTCTTTGGCGAGGAACGAATCGCGAGGAGATCACTTGGGAGGCCGAGGATGCGATGCGGAAGAAATTTCCACATCTTTTTGAAGGTACGTGTAGTTAAGTTTTAAATTCGGGGACCGAATTTTCTTAAGGGGGGATATTGTAACATTTTGAAATATTTTAGATAATTAATGGATTATTTATTTAAATAGATAATGTTATTTAATTTTTATTGTAGTAAAGAGGGCTTTTTAAATTAAAGTGGAAATAAATTAGTAAAGAAAATAGTGTTTATATAATAACATATGTAATGAGGGGTTTATGTGAGAAGGTTAGTTCCTTTTTCTAATTAGAGTTGTATGAGGGTTTTTATGCAAAGAGGGTTAGATAATGGTTAAGGTTAGAATATACCTTCTAGACACCACACCCTAGGTGTAACCACACACACACACCTCCTCCTTGCATGAAACCACCACCATCTTGCATGTTGACACCACCTACTACCTTATCACTTCTTATCCTTTAATTGTAACAATTGATTCAGTTGATATATATTAAGTTAGGGCAAATAAACTGGTTTGGAAAAAGAAATATTTTTAGAACACACAAAAGAAAAGAAAAAAGAGAGGAGAAGAAGAACTAGGTGTTAAGGACTTTCACCACTACCATCAAGCTAGGATCTTTGAGTTTTTGCACCTTAGAGGAAGCCTTTCAGTAATCTTCTGTAGGTATAATCTCTAAACTCTATAGAATTTTAGTTCAGTACTGGTTTAATGTAGAAATCGAATATCGGATATATCTTATTTTGATTAATATAGGCTCTGTGTTAAATCTGCTATAGTTAAGATGATAACTAACATAATCAAACAGTGCCTTCTTCTTATAAATTGGACTTAGAATAACCCCTAGGAAGACGACCCCATTCCCTCGGATTTTGGCCGGCGACAATTGCCAAAAATCCGAGCTCGTCGGGTTTTTTGGGAGTTCGGTGTTGGGGTTTTTAGGGTAGCTCTCTGTATATGTATTAGGATGTTTGGTATTGCTAGTTTAAATTATTTTATCAGTATATGAAATCTGGAAGCTAATATCTGTAATGGGGTTCAAATTCTAAAATACGACACGGATGTTTCGTGACACGTCTCTATTTTCTGTTACGAACAGCGAATGGTTAAAATCCAGTTAGTATAAGTATTAGATAATTTACAATAGTCGTGCGTAGTATAGTTAGTACGTAAAACTTGTATTTTCATGTTTTCACCGTATCGGAATTTGACCGTTTCTTATACGAAGTTAATTTCAATATTAGATTCGAATACGGAAACTTCGGAGGCCGCAAGGAAAGGAAAGGGATTAAGGATATCTAAGTAGATTCGACGTATTCCGGTGAGTAGACTAAACATCTACCGGGGGATTTTGTATGGATGACATGCTACGCCCGTAATTTTAAGTTTAAATTATAATTGTTCCTTTGTATATAAGGTTTAATCGTATGCATTCATATATAACCATCGTCATGTTAATAATTGTTAGAACACTGCACAAATTATCGACGAGTCATGCTGCACGTACACATATCTACATGTTACACTACACCTCGTCGATATTAAAATGTCACATACGCACTTAGTACTTATTATGGTAAATATGATTCATATCATACCTTAAGCATCAATAATGATAGTTATTTTGCATAGATGTTAGCATGTTTCATATTCAAGTATTAGTAATATTGATATAAGATGAAATGGATTATTTCGGATTTATGATTTTGAGTTTTTATACACTATTGAATAGATTCAGTGATTCTTCATGTTGATGTGAGATGTCCACCATGAGATATTGTTTTTATGATTTGATTTTATTATGGACCGAGTGGGGGAGCTATACGGTCGCGAATTTTTACTTTATCCGGACAGAGTGGGGGAGCTATACAGTCGGATTCATGGTGGACCCGATCGAGACCGAGGGCCGGGAAAGTCGCATTTGAGGCGAGGTGCCTAGCGAGGATACTCGATACCGAAGACAGTTGTGAAGCACTGCGGATATCTAGGTGATACCGACCGGTGTTATTGGATGACAGGATCGTTCGAGGAACAATGCCTAATGGAAATAGAAGATTTGTGTCGATGTTAGGCATGGGAAAATGAACCATATTTGGAAATAATTGATGAGATTTCAGTTTTGTTTTAAATATATAGTAGTACATGTTCATGCTTCCACATATTATCATGTATTATATTCCTCCTTGTTGATATTAGCTCTAATTCGTCATGCTTACATTATCAGCCGATATATGTTAGTTTTATTCACTGAGTTGGCAACTCACCCCTGTTGTGCCATAGTTCCTTGCATGAGTCGTGTGGACGCGTAGTAGCAGTGCGGATCCACTTATCGGCTTTTATCACTCTTTTTGCTAGGTGTGTTACCTATGCAGTAACCTCCTATTTTGGTTTATGTATATTGGATCTAGTATTACTCCATCAGACCCTGTAAAATTGACTTAGAACAAGATGTGGTTGTATGTATTTTATTTCGACTGATGAGATCGTTAAGTGGTGTTAATTTATGCTTCCTTTACTTATGCATGAGATTCTCCATTCGAATGTCGTATTATTATTGCGTATTGATTTCCGCTGTTTGGCATTGTTTTGCTCCCAATTAGGGATGCAACCTATTTTTACACCCTATAACTGCTTTTTATTAATAATTAAAAAGGAAGTACTGTCAAAATTTTAAAATCAGTTGTTTAAATATCAATTATTAAAAACCATTCGGCATGCTACTTCATTCTTTTACTTAAAAACTAAAATTTTATAAATTCCGCAAAAAGGGTTTTGATCTTGGTTTTTGGCTTACTCAGATTATGTTGACATCTTTAGATATCATACAATCTAAGTGCCGGTCACATCCAAAATTTGGGTCATGACAAATCCTAAGTAATTTCAATGATACAATAAAAGATATGTTTCACGATGGTGATATACGCCATCCACCCGATTCCTCACTCGCAGATATAATCTACTCACAGTTTGCGATCAAGCTAGTCGTATCCTAAGACTGCCTTGCCCTTCATCGCCTCCTTGGAGGTCTCTGCAATCAAACCTAGCATTCACATAATCACATACACATATAAGAATTCAAATCGATACCGATATAACGAATAACCACCCATAGGTTAAAACCTATGACTGACGTGAGTCATCTGTGTACTAACTGTTAGTTATATGTATGCCCTAGAGGCCATTACTGTACATATTATGTATATTATAGTAGATGCTTGGACATATATAAGGAGGACTTTCTTGCTCGACATGATAGTATGCTATCTGGTTGCACTTTATCTTAACATGTACACTTATTGTCTCTCTATTACATGTTGATAAAGCCCTCAGGATGAGTACTTGTCTACCAGGATTATGATACAGATCATACTAGTGGGGACTTGGTAGTCGGTAAGTACATCCTTCAAATGTTCCTAGTCGTGGGAGTATCGAGATAGGGCATCGATACTCCAGAGTAGACTAGCGTATACACTTCTTGACCCATGTGATGGGCGATGGATGATCCCATATCCATTGGTGTTTAACATCAGAGAAGGTATACGGGGGCTCAGTGGAGACTGGGTACACTGAACGGACTTGCCGAGAACTCCTAGATGGTATTATACCTATCGTCGGATAGCAGTTCTCTGGTGACACTGGTACAGGTTAGTCTGTAGACCCGAGATCTTCATAAAGTCTTGTGTGATTCCCACTGTGGTTTGATTTCCACCATACAATGGTCAAGAGATCGTGAAAAAAATTGGTTTTTAGGTACAGTCCCGAGTCACATGGAGGCAATGAGCGATAGGAGGAGTTTCGTCTCTCCCGGTATTATGAGTTGATATTGCGCTATGCTTGATTGGCCATAACAGGAAACCCCTGGCCAGGGTTGCTGAGATTTACTGGTAAGTGTTACCAGTAGTTTCTCAAACCGTTATGGACCTTATATCGGCATGACTTATCAGGGTATTGGGGTCTGACGTTATACCGCCCCCAGGCTGTGATATGTGACATATCAGACGAAGAGAACGGACTGTATGGTAGTGTTACTGATTGGATTCGCAGGAGTACTAGCAGGTTGCTTGTTGATCTTCTGATCGCTCAATACTCGGGTGGCCGTTACGTTTAGCAGACCGCTTGCGGCCTGTGGGTGTTTGATATGATCATCACCTACCGCCGGCGTATTGACGAGTCTTCAGAGTTCTACATAGAGGTTTCCTGGTTCATGCGAAACGGAGTAGGAGAACATATATGATATGTGCGGGACCGAGATCAATGCGAGTATGTGATACCGCATTCTATTCTCGCGACTTGTGACATTGGTCGGGTATATGTAATATAGGCGAGTTATCGGATCAAGTGTTGACTCGATAAGTTGTTGCATTTGATATTAGTCGGCTATACAGGATATAGCCGGATTATTAAATCAAGTGTTGGTTTAATAATCTAATGTATAATTATATATTTGATATATTATATTACATTAACTAATATTAGCTCACTTAAGTATTACTTTTTCTCACTTGATGATACATTGATATATATTAATTGTATTGTTTTCTTTTTGTACACAAAATATATATGTGATATATATTGTTGTGTCATGCTAGGTTACACTTGCAACATGTATGTATGAGACTCACACCATTCTAGCGTTAAGTTAGGGTTTATATTTATTTCAAGAAAATTAAAAATTGTGGAGATATTTGTCATGGTTCAAAACTTGTCGAAGCTTGTGGTCTTCATTGACTTAGTCCACTCCTTTGTCTTGCTTAAGATATTTGTTAACCCAACCCTTATCCTTAGACTATGGTTTATTCTCTACATGAGTTAGGCATGACACTAACTCACCATGGTTGCAATTCTAACCTCACTCTCTCATTCATTTTCTTCATCGCTTCTTCTTCTTCCTCAAGAGAAAAAGCTTACTAGCTTTTTCTAAGTGATGATTTATTGTGAGAAAAATAAAACTAAAGTGAGCCCACTTCCTACTTTATCATCCTCTACTACTTACCATTTAGTTTAGGGTGTTTGCTTCACTAATCTTACCATTACTGAAGAGATAGCATGAGCTAGTGTCTCCTCGACGTAGATCATCTTTGGCCTCGAAGACTTCGATGCAAGCTTGTTCCGTACATCTTGTGGAGAATCTCTAGAGTCCGGGAGTTCGTGATCGAAGCGAAGGGACTACTACACAGAGCTATTGAAGTGAAGGACCGGTCTACAAAGGTTGTATTCCTTGTTCACTTTAGATGTAAAGTGTTTGCATAATGTTTCGTCGGATTTTCTAGTATCGATTCTAGGGTTAGGGTTTACTAGAACGACAAATTTTTAAAATTGGCATGGACGATGCCTCCCGAAAACTTGATGTTCCAGTCTTTGGGTTTTAGGGTTTCAAGTGTTGTTTGTTTTTGCTAAATTTTCATGTGATGTTAACTTTCTGCAAAAGCAACTCGGAGTGTTTCGTAATCGTAATTATAACATGTATTCTGGTTTTTAGATGATGTTAAAAAGTTTGAACGGATATCAATAGCCCAATTTTTCCCCGCTGGAAATTTTTTCAAGAGTTGGATTTTTTCCGAGTTTAAAAATTTCAGAAAATCATGCAAGCGATTCTGTGGACCCTCTAGAAGAACGAAACCTTAACTCAATTATATGACCGTCAGAACCGCCATCAAACCCTAGGGTTTGTGGTAGTTTAGCGGTGCCACATGTGAGGCATTGGTTGACCCTTCTACGGCTGGTTCATAGGAGCTGTGGCAGTTTCTGGGTACTTTTTGAACTCCGCTCAAGTGTTGAGCTTCACGGGAAATTTTGGGTATTTGTTTATTCGATCGAAAATTTTAACTTCGTCTAACTATCTATGATTGTGATACAATATTTGGAATCCACAAATAGTTATGAGATAACTAGTTTGAATTTTATAAATCTAGCAGTTTAGTCTCATTTGATCGGTTGCAACGGAATTTTGATGTGGATCAAAAGTCCATCGCAATTACGTAGTGTACGCGGATACTCGCCGGGTAACCTTACTATATAGCCACACCCCATAGCCCCGACCAAGTGACTGTAGGAGAACCATGTCGCCAAAAGCATCCGTTTGGGTGCTCACGGCTACGGTGTTCCGCCTTAATGCACTTCGTCGACGGCATCAGGGGGTGCGGCCGTCTGCTAAAGTTTCCGACGAGCATTCAATCAGGTTATCGGGAATCTTGTTGAATTACCCGACAGGTTATTGGAAAGTGTTTTCAATATCGAGACTAAAATGCGGGGTTTATAATTGTTAGGCATGCGATGTCTAAGGAATTCATTTGGTTAGGCATGAAATCCAATGTGTGTGATATATTGGGTTTATGATGCCTAAGGTGGTTGCGGATTCCAACTGTTGTAGTTTTTCACTTTCTTTTCTGCGACCGTAAGTGTAATATGTTGTGTATCGCTGGTTTCGGTGCTATACGTCAACGACAATTGGTATATGCATATTTACTTACATTGGTGACATGTGATGTTATGTGTTGCTGTGATATGTTATATTGGATCGTCGTGTTTTGAATAGCCGGAGTTTTTATGTGAGATGAGGGTTTTTATTTTCATTCATGTAAAATTCAATGTATGTAATATTCTTTTATTGGGGCACTTCCGGGTTGAGGATTATATCGCCATTGATGTATATTATTTACTTTTCCGCATTAGGATAGACCCAAGACGGGGAGCACAAGTAACCGGATTCTGGAGTCCAGTAGGAGACCACCTCGAGGAGTCGAGACTGGGTCTCCTAACTCTAGAATTTGTAGGGTTGCTTGCCGCTCTCGTAGGGGTCTAGGATGTGGGTTTGGCTATTCATCACGACCGTAGAATCCGCGTTTTTACTGGCTTAAATAAAACACGGAATTTCTAGTATATCCAATATTTCATATGTGATTCTTCTGCTGCTGATATTCTGTGGTATGATCACTTGATATGTTCTGAGACGAATCTGTAGGGTGTTTTTCGTCACCCTATTGAGATGTGAATACGCGCACGCTTGTCAGGCGTACTACAGATTCCCCCTGCCTAGGGTAGGCTGGGGTTTATTGATTATGGGGCTCCGAATCTCCGGCAGCCGCGGACTAAGTTGCCGTTAATTACGCCTCACCTTTGGGGCGAGGGAACCTCCGATTAACGGGTTAAACTGGTCATGCGAACTCAATGTGCAGTGTACGTGTGTTTTGTTTGGGAGGGGGGTTTGGATATATCGGGAGCCACGCAGAGTTTTTACGGGGGACAGTGTCATAGAGTATGTGTGTGTGTACATATGTATACGTATGTATATATATGTATGTATATATATAAAAAGGTGGAAAAGACATCCAAAGGATGCGTGAGGCCAGCGCCTGGACGCTTGAGCACGAGCGCGCCACGTGTCAGCACGTGGGCGCTCTGCGCTCGAGCGCAGAGTGCTGAGCGCAAGCGCGCCACATGTCGGCACGTGGGCGCTCTGCGCTTGAGCGCAGAGTGCTGAGCGCAAGCGCGCCACATGTCGGCACGTGGGCGCTTTGCACTCGGGCGTTGGGCGCTTGAGCGCAAGCGTGCCACGTGTCGGCACGTGGGTGCTTTGCGCTCGAACACAGAGTGTTGGAGCGCAGGCACGCCACGTGCCGGCACGTGGGCGCAGCGCAGGCGCGCCACGTGGGCGCTTTGCGCTCGAGCGCAGGGTGCTGGAGCGCAAGCGCGCCACGTGTCGGCACGTGGGCGCTTTGCGCTCGGGCGCAGGGTGCTGGAGCGCAAGCGCGCCACGTGTCGGCACATGGGCGCTTTGCGCTCGAGCGCTAGCGCACCGGCGAGGAAAAGGGGGCTTTTAGCCCCGGAAATTCTCTAAAGAGAAAATAGGGTGGAGTTAAACTCCTAAAAATGTTTTGGTTGAGGAAATGGGTTCTTCTTCCTCCTCCTCTGTCGCTGGATCAAGAGATGTGAGATCTAAAAATCTCTTCTTTTTATGATCTAGTGACCGATCCAAGTTCCCCTTTATGGGTTTTGTGGTGAAAAACTATTTAGTTTTTTAGAATGAAGAGTAAAACTCTTGATTTAATTTAAAAGAAAGAAGAAGGTTTTGGAACCTTGAAGAAGAAGGAAAGATCTCAGATCTAAAACTTTTTTTTTTTGAGAGAGAAAAAAGTTCTGCGATATTTCATTATCTTTACCTTTATAGGCCATACACTTTACACATAGCCCCTTGGGCTTCACAAAATGGCATTTTGTCTATCTCATGGCTCATGTGCCATTTCTTTTTGCACATAAGCCATGGGCTTTACAAAAATTTGTCTTTATGCCTATTTTTCTTACATTTATCCATAAAATAAAATAAAAGAAATACAACAAAATTATTTATTACAAAATTTTTATCTTGGCATGGGGGGAGGTCGGCCGCTTCATGTTCGGGCTCGACCCGGGCATGGGCCCACTGGATCTGGGCTTGGGCCCAGGCCCATTTGGCTTGGTGTTGACTTTGATTTTGACTTGGTCAACCGGAGTGTAAATTTTTACCCCAACAGAATGCCTATATTATATATATGAGATATAATAAATATTGTTGGTTTCGTTTCTTCTGTGATGCTTAGGAAGCTTAATTGATGGGAATTCATTAATGATATTAATGAAATAAAAGAAACCTAATGATGTTGCAGAAACTTGTTTTAAAAACTGGTAGCTCTAGTTCTTGCTTTACATAGTGGTATTCCTTGTAGAATATCTAGCACCTTATTCGATAAGGAAAGAGCCGAGATCCTTCACTGGGAGTGACTTCTTTAGCGAAACTAGCAGATGCTACAAACTCGGTTTGTCTTTTGATTGCTTTTATAGTTTCTGCTTTGCATAGTCGTATTTGTGAAATATCCTACACCTTATTCGATAAGGAAAGAGCCGAGATCCCTTCACCGGGAGTGGCCTCTTTAGCAAAACTAGTAAAGGCCTCAAAAACACTCCTTTACAAAATCACTCGATTCTACGACGAGATCAAGTTCATTACGAAAGGGTTTTCTTAAAAACCTATCGTAGCCCTCCGTCATTTTAGGAAGTAGAGTACTTAGTATTCATGCTACGTTTGTTGACCATAGTTAAGGCGTAGTGTGCGGTAGCTAAGTGATGTCTTCCTACACAGCATATGATGCGATTAATTAGGACAGTCGTATGACTTTGTTGATCATAGTTAAGGGTCATGTGGGTGGGTCTAATTAATCAGGAAATAACGGGTAGAACTTGGCTAGTGCTTATGATTTGTTGACCATAGTTAAGGTCATAAGTCACTGGGGGCAAAATATTATCGGGAATTTTAAGTGTTGAAATTTGCAATGAGATTGCATACCTTCTATGAGACAGTTGGATCCCG
This sequence comes from Agapanthus africanus, assembly GCA_030015575.1. NCBI lineage: Eukaryota > Viridiplantae > Streptophyta > Magnoliopsida > Asparagales > Amaryllidaceae > Agapanthus > Agapanthus africanus. The sequence goes on along the minus strand of JASDDO010000019.1, from coordinate 603,931,099 downwards.
ATACCCACTGCGAGTAAGAGTTACTCCTGTGAGTGTTTTACACATTACAAATAGCCGATCAAGTAGGTGTCTAGAAAGGTGTTAATGGGGTTACGCCCCTGGGAAAACGAGGTTTATTTTAATTAGGTCCGTGCAAAAGCACGGGGAACCTCCCTCAAAGTACCGACACTCGCCTGGCCGAAAGATTGGCGAACCTGTAGGGTGTAATTAATCCCGGCTAGTCTTACCTTTTAGGGTTTGAACGTAGATTTGACTGAAACAGTGGGAACCATCCTGATTAGATAATAATAACCAATCTAATCTTGCAAGAGCGCACGCAGAGTGTTTTCTTATCTTTCTCTCCTGGTAGCGACTATGTCACGCCTTAATCAAGATAATAATATGGATGCATTGACCGAACCTTCTTATTATACTGAGCTAGGGAACGTTGGTTCCGCTCTATCTTATAACTGTTATAAGTCCGAGCAGGAAATAGGAAAATACCCGGATTCCCATGCCACCCATTCGAGGAATGAGCATGTTGATGCGTATTCTTCGGGTGTGCTCATTACCGAGAACTGTTTCTCAGTATCTTCTACGTTCTGAGTATGTAATACCGGAGCAGGATCTCGCAAATGTAATATGTTACATGGGCTACAGAAAGGTAGAGAATTGAGAATGGGTGATATGTCTCCAAGTGTTAGAGAATGGTGCAATTGTTGCAGCCAAGTCTGTTGGCAGATATCACCTTGTATTAATACATTGATTCTGAACAAATGTTATTACATACCGAACCAGATATACAACATTACATCATGTTCTTTACTGAGTTAAACAAGGATATAATTCTGTATTGGAGGATAATGTTGTGAACATTTTCTAGAATCAAGAGTTGATTCGATCAGGCACGTTAGATAATTGTCACGACCCAATATTTGGCCCGTAACCGGCACTTAAACTACGTAATGTCTACAGGCGTACGCAACTTAAGTAAGCCGAAATCTAGAAATCTAAACCACCCAACACTGGATCAACGGAGAAAAACATAGTTTTAAACATTCGGAAAATCACAAGTAAAATCTCTAACTCTAGTTTTCTTTCTTGAAAATTTCGGCAGCACCTCCTTTGTAAAAACTAGCCCCGAAAACGGGTACAACATAGATAATATATAAAGAATCCCAACAGGAGAAAATCACGCCCAACGGCGGAGACAACCACCACAAACATATATATACGACGCCGAAGCGAAGAAATATAAAAGGAAACTGCATAAAGAAGTGAAACTTTTCAACAAAACCGGCTTCCACGAGCACGGCATCCAAAGTCACTAAATAATAATACAACACCGAATCCTCACAACACGTCTCTAAGTCAAATACAAGAAGTGGTAGATGGAGAATACTAGATCCAACAAAAAAGATAATACGCTGTACAAACAGATAACCGCAAACCCACCTAAAAGCAAAGGCCTCACAGCTAAACGTAGCGGTATCCGCAAAAGTAGAGATGATAAGACGCCCTGCCGCGACTACTCAGAGGGTAAGTCCTGCAAAACACTGTGGAACAACGAGGGTGAGTTGCCATCTCGTGAATAGTAAATAACATCATACTGAAATCGCAAGTATGCACTAATAGCAATGATCAATAACATGTAAGCTGGTAGCATGAGTATGACAATATGAATATGCAACTATCATGATTTAGGTACACCACCAGGGTACTATATCTACATGAATCAAATGCATATCACTGAATACTGAGTGCGGAATAATACATAATCTCATGCACAAATCATAAGCATGGAAAAACCCGGTGTAAATCAACAACACCCCCAAATCCCAAAATACTCAGATCGGCCATCGGATCGGCCCTCAAATCCTGGAAGTCTCATGGAACCTGAGTGTTAAACATCAACACTCTAAAACATCATGAAAACCAGTGCATAACATCGACACGTAAATACCCGTATCCATACGTTTCTCGAAACCCAAGTATCCCACTTCGACACTTGTGTTCCATGTATCAGTCTTTCTGATATCCATTCGTTCCTCGAAACCCAAGTATCCCACCTCGACACTTGTGTTCCACGTATCGGTCTCCAAAATCCATATATCTCTCGGAATATAAGTGCCTAACATCGACACTTGAAATTCCCATATCGTATGAAAACATATCTCAAATGCTTAAATCCATGTAAAATAACATATGCAATATAAAACATCAATATGAGCACATCACGGGAAAAGTCCGCTATTTAACAGCATCAAGTCATTAAATATATCTCGCGGTTCCCAAATATCCAAATCCAAATTACATATATATATACAGCGTCCCATTCCACCGATATATATATATATTATAAAAAAAACTGATCATGTAACAATAGCAAAGTACATGTGCGAGCATGTAGGTATAGTATGGCATATGTATAGGCATGTAGGTATACAGGTATACTATATGTCATATGCGCTATCACACAAGAATAATTGTTTCTATGTCGCTAGCCAATAGCAAGGTATATCAATGAATATTTGTGTTGTGCGTATCATGGCAATTACCGACAGTGTGTGTGTAGCATATCATTGGTGCTCGTACAACATGGACTGTCAATAATAGTGCAGTGTACAAAGAATACAGGTTCAGGCACAACAAGTAACTATATGCAATGGAACTCATGCATCATCTCTATATGAGCATATAAACATGCGGCTAATATCATATCATATCTAGCCCTGACACTTAACGCCATACGGGTGATTTCCCCGTAGATGTTAAATCTACTCACTGATGGTCTCGAGCTATGAAAATCCGACCACCTGCATCCCCTTGTTCGCAGCGTCTGAAGTCCCCGCTTGCGACGCTATAAATTCACAAACACATAAACAGAGCAAAATCTCAGAAATCGACCAATATAATGTAAAACTACATTTTAAACAACGCACCAATACTAAACTAACTCACGAGTGTCCGTCTAGTGGCTAACGTGCGCAACGATACCACGAAACCTACCCAAGTGCAGCAGCTGCACAAGATCACGATTCGTGTCGGATAACGTAACACGCGGACACAAAACACTAGATTATAGGAAAACGATCCCATATTTTGCATACTGTAATTACCCAAAAATTAAACAGTACCAAACACCCTTAAACCACAGCAGACAGCTACCCACAAAAAAACCAACATCCATCTCCCCTCCAAAACCGGTGTCGCTGGAATTTGCCAAAAGGTCATCGGCCAAAGCCGGTGGGGTGGGTCTCGTGTCTCAGGTGGGATCTTAGGTTCACTAGTACATCACTACAATCTTGTTTGGTCACTCAGTACACAGCAAATCACAAAGGTTCTAAAAAGACACTACAAACACAATATTACACTAATCGATACTTAAAGTGTTCTATGCAACAACCAACGAGCTATACATCATAAAAACTCCTATTTAAAAGATTATGGATTTTACCTATCAATACTTGCTCCCAAGATCCAAGCTTTCCTAGCTCCAAGTGATCCAAGAAGCAAAAGCAAGACTTGAAGTGTTTTGTGAGATTATTTTGGGAATTTTGGAGATTTATTAAGCTTGAATTGATGCAAATGGTGAAAGAAAAAGTCAAGGGCAGATGAAGGAAGAGGAGCTCGACCAATTGAGGGAAGGTGAGGAAATTGTATGGAGTTTTCTAGCCAATTCTTGCAATAAATGCACATTAATGCATATGCATGGACATGCCACCTCTTTCATTCTTTTCTTTTCTTTAAACTTTAATTCCAATACACAAACAAGTATCTAGATATTATGTGAAGGTTTTATTAACTCAAACTTGATTTATTTGCAATAATTTCAAAGAAGGAAATTTCCCAATTTCCAATATTTAAATACCACATTAAAATAGGGAAAAATTCTATTTGAACCAAAACGTCCCATATACTCCCAAAGCATGCGCACTAGCTTTATTTTAGCTAAACTAGGTGCTAGCAAGTCTATATGGATGTTTGATCACAGCCCGTTTAAAACGGAAAATACCGACAATTTTACCCTAAAACGGAAAAATTCGCATAATGATTTCTAAAACGTTACAATCTCCCCCCTTATAGAAATTCGGTCCCCGAATTAAAATTAACTACTAAGCGTACCTTCAAAGAGATGAGGGAATTTCTTCCGCATCTCGCTCTCGGCCTCCCAAGTGATCTCCTCACTAGTAGGACTATGCCAAAGAACCTTCACAGATGGCAAGACCTTTGACCGAAGTTTCTTCACCTGCCGATCCAAAATAACTACCGGCTGCTCAGTGAACAAAAGACCGAGCTCAAGCTGAACGGTCTCATGCTGAATCATGTGAGAAGGATCATGAAGGTATCTACGAAGCATCGACACATGGAAAACGGGGTGAACATCCGGAAAACTAGGCGGGAGCACCAAACGATAAGCAACAGAACCCACTCACTCAAGGATCTCGAAAGGACCTATAAATCTAGGACTGAGCTTCCCCTTCTTCCCAAATCGCATAACGCCCTTCATCGGAGAAATCCTCAGGAATACATGATCCCCCACTGCGAACTCAAGTCTGTGACGACGACGGTCGGCATAAGACTTCTGTCTGCACTGGGTTGCCCTCATCCTGTCCTGAATCAGCTCGATCTTCTCCGTAGTCTCCTGAACTAGCTGGGGTCCCAAAACTCTACTCTCGCTGAGTTCGGTCTAACAGACTGGCGATCGACACTTCCGACCATATAAAGCCTCAAAAGGTACCTTCTGAATAGTCTTATGAAAGCTGTTGTTGTAAGAGAACTCAATCAACGGCAAGTGACGATCCCAACTGCCACCAAAATCAAGCACACATGCACGGAGCATATCCTCCAGAGTCTGTATAGTCCGCTTCGACTGACCATCGGTCTGTGGATGAAAAGCGGTGCTAAAACTCAACCGGGTACCCAAAGCTTCCTGGAGCTTCTCCCAAAGACGGCTAGTAAACTGGGTGCCTCTGTCGGATACTATGCATGTGGGAACACCGTGCAAACGCACAATCTCATCTATATACAACTGAGCATACTGAGCATAACCGAAAGTGGTCTTCACTGGAAGGAAGTGAGCCGCTTTCATCAACCGGTCAACAATCACCCAAATGGAGTCATACCCTCTACTGGTCCTGGGTAGACCCACAATGAAGTCCATGGAAATATGCTCCCATTTCCACTCCGGAATGGATAAAGGTTGCAACTCTCCAGCCGGTCTCTGATGCTCAGCCTTGACTTGCTGACAAGTCAGGCACCTCGAAACGAAGTCCGAAATATCGCGTTTCATCCCTTACCACCAGTAAAAGTCTCTCAAGTCACAGTACATCATGGTGGAACCTGGATGAACGCTAAAGGCCGACTGATGTGCCTGCTCTAGGATCTCGCATCTCAACCCATCAGCATGTTAGAAATAGTGCCCTCAGAGTCAATTATTGGATCACAGGCACGTGATTGAAATGATTGAGGGAGGACCTATACCGGTAGGACAGTCTTACTCAAGATGATAGTATGCTATCTGGTTTATCTTTATCATCGTGTACTGCTTTAGGTGACCTTACGAGTCGCTATTACACGTTGATAGAGCCCCTAGGATTCTTGCTTGACTACCAGCAGTATGAGGGCGATCATATAAGTGGGAGCTGGGGTCTATAAGCACATCCTTAAAAGGTCCCTAGTCGTGGGAGTTTCGAGACAGGGCATCGATACTCCAGAGTAGACTAGTGTATACAGTCGAGACCCGACGAGGGGCGGTGGCCGGTCTCACAACCCACTGGTGTCAGTTGGTTCACCTAAGATGTATACAGGTGCTCATTGGGTTATGAGTACACCGGACAGGACTCGCCGGGAATCTGCTAGTTGGTATTATACCTGACGTCAGATAGCAGTTCCCTGGTGACATGTGTACAGGTTAGTTCATCGACCTGAGATCATCATTTGTCTCGTGTGAGTTCCCACTGTGCTTTGATTACTACCCTACCACGCTCAAAGGAGACGTGCAAACAGGTTTTAGTTGGGTACAGTCCCGAGCCACATGGAGGCAGTGAGCGGATCTGCTGGGGTTCGTCTCTCCCGGTATTGGGAGTGAGGTCGCGTTGTGTCTAGGAGAGCCAGTACATGAAAAGTCCTTGGCCAAGGCAGGAGATTTACTGGTAGGTATTCCAGTAGTATCTCAGGGTGTTCTGGGCTACACTCTGACACGACTTGTACTGCTTTTGGGGGTCTAACTTTCACCAACCCCCTAGGCCCACCATGCGATGCTTATAGACGAACGGACCGGACTGTACGGATATTGTCACTGACAGGCCAGTAGGGTGTCAGGATGAGTTCGCTCACAGACGTCCCTTTTGGTCAATAGCTGGTGGCCCATCACGTATGGCTAATATCTCTGATATGCTAGTGGTTAAATCCACAGCCATAGTATTGATGAGTTTTTAGAGTCCACCACACACAGTTACTCAAGTTTCGGGAGAAATGATGTAGAGGCCGTATGGAGATATGGCAGGGTTCGATCAGATACGTGCGGTATTGCACGGATCGTGATCGGACGGTTTTTACTAGTGGGCTTTGGTTAAGCCGGATCCTAGTATTAGACAGTGTAGATTTTGTCTCTTTGCATTTGTATTCAGTGGGAATACAAATGCGGGTATGTATATACAGTCGCGGGGTTTTCCTGTAATTTATTACGGGATCAGTTTTCTGAAGTTGCCAGTTTGCATTACGTTCCGGCCCGTTTTCCTTTGTTCCTTCGCGGCCGGACTTTCCGATGGAAGGGGTTATTTGGAATTGTGCAAATTACCTTTTGTGGAGGGAGTTTCTTGCATTTGTTGCTTCATGATGGTTCTACCATCATGAGATTCTTTTTAAGTCTTTTCCTTTGCTTTTATGAGATTGGATTTGGATGAGGATTGATTAGAAATTGGGGTGAACATTTTATTCTTATATTCATTCATTTTCTTCTCTTGAAAAAATCATTCTTTTTCCTCCACCATGGAATGAGGGGCCGACCACTTTTGAGGGGAGAGGGGATGAAGTTTCATATAATGTGGGGAAAATTATCATTCATCTTATTTTTTAGCTTGCCACCAAAAATTCCCAAGTTCATCTCTTTTCTTCACCTCCATCCTTCAAAGGCAACTTCACTACCCCATTGAGACAATGTTTTCTACACTAGCCTATAGCATTCTTGGGCACGTCGGCTCGCCAACTTCGTGCCCGAGTTTCCTCGGTCCAGAGGTGGGAGCCCGTAAAAGAACCCGGCGATGTGGTGCCCGTTTCGACGAGGAGCCGACGACCGGAGGTTCCGCGAGGAGATCGGAGTGGAGACGAAGACCGAAGGACACGAGTCGCTCGGTATATCTCTCTACCTATCTTTTAGTTTGCTTGTAGTTTAGTTAATGGCCCGATCCGGGTTTTTAGTGCGCGGTGGTGCCGGTTTTCTAGTTTGAAAAGTTTTTCGTTTCCGTATTCCGGCGTCGGATTGACGGCCGGGGCGCCGCCGTGCACTTACAATGGTATCAGAGCCACGCCATTAACCTAGTCTAGCTTGCTCTAATGTGTTTACAAGTTCGATCGAACAAATTTCCGAAAACCCGATTTCCATTGCGCAAGTTTCTGTCGAAATTTTTTTGGGCTCTAAAAATTTTTCATGTTGTTGCAGAATCACGTGCAGGTAATTATAAGCAATCTGAGAAAATTTGGTCGCGTGATGTCACCTTTCCACCGCGGAACCGTGGCCAAACCCACGCATTGGCCGCGGTTCCGCCGCAAGGTAGACTGTTCATTTCACCAAATTTTTCCAGTGGGCTTTTGGGTTGAAAATAGGGTTTTTGGAATATTCTTTTTGGGCCCAGATTTTCTGTGAGTGCTACAGTTGTGCTTGGGGCCCACTTCGAAAAATTCAGTCGATCGAAAATTTTAAACATGTTAGTTCTCAGTATTTACATTATATCTGCGACCGTGAATGTCACTCGATCGGTAAATCCAGTCTATCTGCTATAGCCCTTTTAGACGGATTTGCGAATGTGACATTCACGTTGATGTTCTGTGTGGTGCTGTGATGTTGCGGATTGGTCGTGGGGGATAGCCTGGATGCAATGTTAGTACAGTTTCGTTTTATATGTACATTTGATATTGCGGGGCGAGTGTCCGACATGTGGACTGCTGTCACTGCTTGTTTGTATTATTCTTTTGGGGCACGACCGGGTCGAGGTCGATGTACCCGTTGTATGTATATTTTACTTTCTGTACTAGGTTTACCCCGCGGAGGGGTGCACGGATAGCCGGGTTCTAGAGGGCAACGAGCCCGCATCTCATGGCTTTGAGACGGAGGGGGCTTCACTCTAGAATTGGCGGGCTATTCGCCGCACTCGTAGGGGGTACAGGTTGATCCAAGGAGGGGTGCTCAAGTTACCGGATTCCGTGAAGTGCTGGGTGGTCCATTCACGTTGTTGAAGGGGGCTGCCTCGCTTCAGATTTTGGTGGGTAACTTGCCGCGCCCGTAGGGGTCTAGGATCTCATTGCACAGGCTATCCACACGACCAGGGGAACGTCGGGTTTCAGTAGCGGCTCTATGAAACCCGGGGATCCCAGATATCTGTATTGTTCTGTGATGCTGTACATTTCTGTGATGTTGCATTTTATCACGCCTTGAGCGAAATATTATATATTGATATATATACTAGTAGATGTTGTATATGTTTTGCACCCGCGCTAGTCCATTCCCCGCTCTGTCGTTAGTTAAGAAACCTAACGGGTGATGACGGGACCCAGTGGCGAATGCGGATGGCATATACGTACATCATTATTTTCGTTCTTTTGTGGTGTGATCAATTGATGGGACTGCGTTGATTCGGATCAATGCAAGCTAAACAAACCTATTCTGATGTTGTTGGAACACTTTTCAAAAAGCTGTTATTGCAAGGATGTTCACTTTTGTTTTGCACAATGGTAGTCAGTTGGAATATCCTGCTCCTCAGTCGACGAGGCAAGGGCCGAGATCCCTTCACCGGGAGTGACCCCTTGGACAGAAGTTTGCGTCAGGGCAATAACTTCACTATATCCGATTACTTTTGCTTTGCATCGTGGTATTCAGTTGGAATATCCTGCACCTCATTCTACGGGGAAAGAGCCGAGATCCCTTCACCGGGAGTGACCTCTTTAGCAATGGTTTTCGTCACTATATTTTATAAAAAGCTATCCAGTTCCTTCAACGATATCAAGTTCATTACGTTAAAGGTTTTCGCCAGAAACCATTCGTAGCCCTCCGTCGTTTCATATGGATGGTCAATAGTATTCAAGCTGTGTTTGTTGGCCAAAGTCAAGGCACAGTGATTAGTAGCTGTTGGGTATTCATATGCAGCATAGATAGATGCGTTGGTTTGGGACAGTCATACTGCCTTGTTGTCCAAAGTCAAGGGTAGGTACGGGTGGGTTCAAATTAACCTGGACAATGACGGGTAGAACTTGACATGTGACTTATGATTTGTTGGCCAAAGTCAAGGTCATAAGAGCATGGGGTAAAAATCACATCGGGAGTTTCTAAAGAAACTGAAACTTGCCAGATATGCGCATACCTTCTGGAGTGTGATAACGTGAGTGGATTCCGTCACGTTATCATGCGATGATAGTTGGATCCCGATTCCCACTGATGAGTTGGTTTACTCCTTGGGTGATCCCGACTAATTCTTCTTTCGGGTTTGGAGAAGAATTTGAGGTTACAGTGGGAGGTTTCCTGATTAGATAAATTGATAACCATTCTGATCTAGGTTAGAGTGCATGCTGAGTGTTTCTTTTCTCTCTCTCTTTGGCAGCAACCATGACCCGACCCTTGACTATGCCTCAGTGACCAAAATTGACCGAACCTTCTTAAACACTGGCTTTTGGATTGTCAGAGTTGCAAACCTCATTGCCACTCCTACTTTTACCCTTTTCTTCAGGACACCCCGTATTACTATGAACGTCCACTTCCATTGGACAAAACCATCGTATGGTTATATACGAACTCGAAGGAATTTATTCGAGGATGGTTTCCGGTTCTGGAGAAAACGAATAGGACTATTTAGTTGTCTTTTCCTTTTACCTTCTCTCAGGTTGCGAGTACTCCTTGGTTTAGGAGATAGTACACCTATTACGCAAATTGGATAGTCTTCTTCCAAACCATAGGCAGGTGTCGAACGGTAGGGAATGAAGAAAACCAATTAGCATAACGATGGTGTACAAAAGGTATTAAGTAAAGACATATCAAGGGATTAGTAAGAAGGCAAAGTAAATTGCGACTGCTATTCACGACCAAACCAAGTGTTTCTTTGCCAATCCTAAATCACCTTTGTATTTCTCCAGGACACTCCGTATCACTACGAAGATCCACAGTTTATTGGATACTCCATCATATGGTTATATACGAACTCGAAAGGAACTTGTTCCAGTTCGGGGATGGATTCTGGTTCAGGAGAAATAGGAATAAGGTTTATTCAGGTGTCTTTTATCATTACCTTCTCTCGCGTTGCAAGTGCTCCTAGGATTAGGACAGTACACCCATTATGCATATTGGATAGTCTTCTTCCAAACCATAGGCTGGTGCCGAACGGTAGGGAAGGAAGAAAACCATTTAGCCTAAGAGGGTGTACAGAAGGTAATGACTAAAGACATATAAAGGGATTTGGAGAGATGGCAAAGAAATATACGGTTACAGTTGTGAATCTGGATAATGGAAGAGACATTACTGGGAATACCCGGATACCCCTACGAAACATTTCAATGTTTCAGTTTCACTGTGTACTGTTAAAAGAAACTGATTTCCCAATTAGACACTTGCTCCAGGGTATGTATTTACCAGGTTAGATTCTCACATCTGTATGGTTTTACAGATGATGAGTGGGAGTAAGTTATTGGGAATTAGGTGATCATCCTCATTATATCGGGATTCGTTGTAATTGGTGATATTTGAGGAAGTCACCTGGGTTGTTTGCCGGACGGCAAATATTTGGTTTTGAATATCCGTTGTTATGCACCAATTTCAAATTAATATATCTATACGTTTATTTTTATAGAGTGAGATATACCTTTTTGAAATTATGTCTATGACATTTACCTATACCAGTGGATGGTTAAGTAAGGAGTATTGAACAGCGGTGTAATTCTTCTTAACCATAAGTACAGTTTTCAACCTACGACACACAGGATTTGAGTTATTAGATTCAGGGGACTTATACAGAGTATTGTATATTGTCCAGTGTCCATTAGGACAGAGGGGTTGGTCCTCGTACTATAATCGGTTTACTTATAACTTCTCTAGTTCTTAGACAGGTGTTTCGTAGAAACACAAGGTCGAAGTTTTGAGAAGTTATAGGTATAAGAATAGAGTAGAGAACCAGGTGTTGCGAGTATCAGGATTCTTCAAGGAGATCGAAGATGTAGATACTTGTGAATGGTATTCAGTTGATAGTAATAATTAAGAGAACTTGCTTCTCTTTCAGGTTACTCATAATTGGAAGCATTCCTAAGTTGAGTAACGCTGATCGACCTCCTTCCATTTAGTTGACATGCACTGGGGACAGCTGCATGATTTGAATCTGGTTCAATTAAATCAGTGCCTCTGTTTCTATATTGGATATAGAACAGTTCATATCTTGACATTGTTAAGGTACGGGGAGTTGTCCGGTTTATGCTTAAAACCAGATACTGGACAACTCAAGGCACGTTTCTGTAATGGCTGTTTGTGGGTTGACCCGGGCTATGACGAGGGTTGACTTTCTACCATCTGGAAGATCAATAGTGATATTGTTCTAGACTCACCACAGTTTTAACAAAAATGGATTTTTTCAGAAAACAGTAGTGGGAGTATGGTAGAACTGGAAGTGATTCCAGCACCGCAAACGATTACTGAAGATTTGATAAGAACCTAAAGATTCAATCTGGTTTGACATTCCATTGGCCACTCCGCAGATATGGTGGGTAACCTCAGGCACTCGAGAGGTACTTCGGTATGCTCAAGGACGGTAGCAGGGAGGTTCTTGTTTACCCAGACTTGACATTGTTGTTGTTCCAGACTGTGAGACCCGGCAGGAGGATGAGTATAGCGTCGTTCTAAACTGTATTTAGAAGTGTACGTCTATATAACTCTGCCAGAGGGTTGTCATAGTCGGTGGGAGCAGCGGAAGCATAGTGGACAAGTAGCTTATGTCTATTTATAGACTAAAGCAGATATAGCGGAGATAGATCATCTATTTCTGATGTGACAGTCATAGGTTTGACTTCATCAGAATAGGGGATGGATCTGTTAAGAAGGCAGTAGGGTGTGATGTCCTGGTATTTGATGACATACACAGAGTAGGAAGTGATATTCCTATACTACGATCGGTTATACTTTGGTTGTCACACGGTAGTTTCTCCACATAGGAATTGGATCTTATATCGTACATTCTGGTTACTAGATCTATGGTTTTAGATCTAGATTTGGGAAGTGTCCCAATCAGGGTACTTAGACAGCATTCTAAGAGTATTTAGAATGGACGACTCCTGGCATGGTGGTGTACCTTCAGGTAAAGGAGGTGTAGGGTTCCTAGGCACTCTCAAGAGGTCTCACAAGGCATCAACCATGCCAATTTCAAATTTTACGGTGCCGAGAAACCCTAGACTAGATCGTTAACTAGATATTTAGGCGAAACAAAGAAACTAGTTTACAACTAAACTAAAAGAACGGAAATACAACCTTTGTAGATCCGTTTCTCCACCTCCATAGCTCCATGATGAAGTCCTCTCCGCTGTCCAAATCGAACCATGACTCTAGCATCGGCTTCATCGGAGAAAAAGCGGGCTAGGTCATCGATGACGATGCCGAAGATGATCTACGTCGAGGCATCACTAGATCAAGCTCCACCTTCACCAAGCCATGAAAACTTGTGAAGGAAACACCCTATACTTCTTGGCAAGAGATAGAGGATGAAGAAATAGGAAGTGGGTTCACTTTAGAATTGGATTTCTCACTCAATTTCCCAAGTTGCCATTGATGGAGGCAAGCTTCTTCTTGAAGAAGAAGAAGAAGAAGATGAAGTATATTATGATAAGTTAATTAGAATAGAAAAGAAAAAGAATACTTATCATAACATAAACTATAGTTAGGTGTAGAGAAAAGACTAAGGTTAAAAGAATGGTTAGGGTTAAGCTTGAAGACAAAATGGTCATATGGTCAAAGCTTCATGAAGCTTCATCAAGCTTCATGAAAGAAAGAAAGAAAGAATGAAACCATTTTGTTTTCTTTTGTCATTTCATTTTAATCCAAAATAAAAAGATAAATGAATGGACAAATAAATAGAAACCTTAACCATTTACTTAACCTAGGTTTAATTCTTTACACAAACCAATTTTGCATGCACCATCAAACATGATACAATCAAGTGCACAAAAATATATCGCATATACAATGCGCACATCCGAGTGAGAAAATCCATCTTAAGTGAACCGATACTAGTTAATGCAAAGTGATATATCAAATATATAATTATACATTAAATCATTAAATCAACACTTCATTTAACGATCCGGTCATATCGCTTATAACCGACTAGTATCCAATGTATCGTTTTATCGAATCAATCCTTGATTCGATAACTAGGTTATATCGCATACAACCATTCGACACATTCATCACGAGAATGAAATACGGTATCACATACAAGCATTATTCTCGGTCCCGCACATATCTCATATGCGCTCCTATTTCGTTTTGCTTGAGCCAGGAAACCTCTGTGTAGGACTCTAAAGACTCGTCAATACGCCGGCAGCGGATGATGATCATATCAAACATCCACAAGCCGCAAGCGGTCTGCTAAACGTAACGGCCACCCGGGTATTGAGCGATCAGAAGATCGATGAGCAAGCCCGCTCACACTCCTGTGAATCCAACCAGTAACACTTACCGTATAGTCCGGTCTGATCGTCTGATATGTCGCATATCTCGCCTAGGGGTGGTAAACGTCAGACCCTAATAGCTCGATAAGTCGTGTCGATATGAGGTCTATAACGGTTCGAGAAACTACTGGTAACACTTACCAGTAAATCTCAGCAACCCTGGCCAGGGATTTCCGGTTATAGCCAATCGAACACAGCGCAACATCAACCCCCTATACCGGGAGAGACGAATCCCCTCCTATCGCTCATTGCCTCCATGCGACTCGGGACTGTACCCAAAAACCACCGTTTTGCACGCCCTCTTGGACGTGGTAAGATGGAAATCAAAGCACAGTGGGAACCACACAAGACTCTTTGACGATCTCGGGTCTACAGACTACTCTGTACCAGTGTCACCAGAGAACTGCCATCTGACCTAAGGTATAATACCATCTGGGAGTTCTCGGCGAGTCCGTCCAGTGTACCCAGTCTCCACTGAGCACCCGTATATCATCTCTGATGTCAAACACCAATGGATATGGGATCATCCATCGCCCATCTGTATGGGTCGAGAAGGTATACGCTAGTCTACTCTGGTATATCGATACCCTGTCTCGATACACCCACGACTAGGGACCTTGAAGGATGTACTTATGGACTACCCTGTCCCCACTAGTATGATCTGCATCATAGTCCAGGTAGTCAAGTACACATCCTAAGGGCTTTACCAACATGTAACAGAGAGACAATCAATGTACACGTTTAAGGTAAAGAGTAACCAGATAGCATACTATCATGTCGAGCAAGAAAGTCCTCCCTATATATGTCCAAGCATCCACTACAATATACATCCTATGTATAGTAATGGCCTCTAGGGCATACATATAACTAACAATCTCCCACTTGCACTAGGGCCATCTGATAGCAGTGGTTGTAGTATCTCATACTCAACCATCCCATAAAAGTCTCTCTCTGGGAAAAGGCCTTTGTGAGTGGATCCGCCGTGTTGTCCTCAGAGTCTACTCTCCTTACCTCGATCGCCCTGGAGATCAACTATCTCCATGATCAGGTGATACTGCCTTAGAATATGTCTGGATCACTGATGGGACCTTCGTTCCTTGGCATAAGCCACAACTTCATTGTCTCACAATGGTTGGAACGTAGTTCATCTCATGAACCAATATACACCCAAACATCCTCCTTGGTAGCATCTTAAGTAGCGATGTATCCAGCCTTAATCGTCTAGTATGCCACGGTATCTAGCTTGGAACTCTTCCAACATACCGTCCCTTTACTCAGGGTAAAGACAATGCCTGCGACTGACATTCAGTCGTCTTTATCATCCTGGAACCCTTCCAGTGATTCTCCCCAGGATCGGTTGATACCATCTCACTACAACTAGTGAGAATCCTAACATCCAATTAGGTCTATCTCATAGATCCAAAACACAGGATTTAGGAGGTATCATTTTTATCCTATATGGAGAATCTTTGTGATAAGCGGAGATTGACAGAGCGTAGCATAGGAAACTCCTTCCCTATCAAGAGTATGTCATCCACGTACACTACGAGAATCACTACCATACTCCCTACTACCTTCTTGTATATACAAGGTTCATCTACCATTTTGATGAAGTCAAACTCTTTGACTATCACATCAAAACAGATGTTCCAACTCCGCGATGCCTGCTTTATCCTATAAAGCATCTTGTACACGTTTCCGCTGCTCCCACTGTCTACGAAGCCCTCTGGCTGTGTACTTATAGACTTTCTCTTCTAAAACATCATTTAGAAAAGCAGTCATGACACCCAACCGCCAGATATCGTAGTCATGGTATGTAGCCGTGGCAAGTAGGATCTGGATGGACTTAAGCATAGCCACTTGAAAAGGTTTCATCATTATCCGCGCCTCTTCGATGACGAAAACCTTTAACAAGTCTAGCTTTGAAAGTCTCAACTTTTCCATCTATACCAAGTAATCTTCTCAAGATATACTTGCTCCTGATGGGGATTTAACCCTTCAGATATAGCAACCAAAGTCCATACTTTGTTGGTGTATATGGATTCCATCTCAGATCGCTAAGCATCCAGCCATTCTTACAGAGTCCTACTCCTGATGGCCAGCTCGAAACTAGTTGGGTCATCATCTCATGATGCAATCCTCGCTCCCACTGTCATAGAGAAACCGAAGTATCTCTCAGGTGGGTGAGGAACCCTACTAGATCGGCGGAGAGGCTGAGGTTCGTTGGTAACTATTGAATCCTTTAGTTCTTTCAAATCATCAGTCGTAGTTTGTATAGCTGGAACATTTCCAGTTCTACATAACTGACCTTGCCTTGAGCTTGTCCGGATTTTGCTTTTAGACATAGGCCGGACAACCCCAAATCTTAACTAGCTTAAGAGATAGGCTCTACCCTTTCCATATCACAAATGAAGTGGTAGGCAACTGATTTGGTTTGAACCCTATTCAATAGGTATGCAGCTTCTCAAGTGCATAACTCCCAAAAGGAAATGGGTAACTCAGTAGTACTCATCATAGAGCACACCTTATCACATAGGGTGCTACTGCTCCGCCCCGATATACCATCGTGCTATGGTGTATTCGGAGGAGTAATGCTGAGAGAGAATCTCATTCTCCTTTAGAAAAGTCCAGGAATTCCGTGCTCAAGTATTCTCCTCCTTGATCACATCAAAGATCATAATACTTATACCCGTATTTTGGTTCTCTACTTCTAACTTATATTCTGTGAATATCTCAAAAGGTTCGGACTTGTGTTTCAACAGGAACATAGGTCTGAATCTCAAAAGATCATCAGAGAATTTAATGAAGTACAAAGAACCGGTCTTGGCATGTGTAGACAGGGGACCTTACATACATCAACATGTATCATCCCAAGAGTTCATAAACTCTTTCTCTATTTTCATTAGACAAAGCTATGGTCATCTTATCTTTGTGACATGACTGGCGAGTTTCACAAGATGTAAATTCAAACTAATTTAAATATGCATCTTAATGTAACTCTAGCTAGTCAGGTCACATTGATCTGACCTAGTCTACAATACCTCAAGAAGGAATCGTTCATTTCTGAACTCTTCCTCTTGTGTGTGTTCTGTATACTGAGAACTGTAGTTTGATTTAGAACATCAATGCTTTTAGATAACGTGCCTGAACCGATCAACTTTTGATATAGGAAATGTTCAAAACATTATCCAACAATACAAAATTTTATCATTTCTTTACTGATAAAGAGACAGATATGATTTTGTATATCAGGTTCGGTATCTAATAACATTCGTTCAGAATCAATGTATTGGTAATACAGGGTGACAGTGACCAACAGACTTGGCTGCAACTCTTGCCCCGTTTTCTGCCTCATGAAACTTATCACCCGTTCTCAGTCCTCCACCTTTCTGTAGCCCTATATAACAGATTACATATCTGGGATCCTGATCTGGTATCACATACCCAGGATGCGGAGGATACTGAGAAATAGTTCTTTGTAACGAACACACCCGAAGATGATGCATCAGCATGCACTCTCTTCGTTTGGGCGGCACGGGAATTCTGGTAATCCCCAATTTCCTGCTCTGTCTTATAACAATTATAAGTTGGAGCGGGACCAACGTTCCCCAGCTCAGTATAACAAGCGGGTTCGGTCAATATTCCGTATTATTATCTTGATTAAGGCGTGATATGGTCGCTACCTGGAGAGAGAGAGAAGAAAACACTCAGCGTACGCTCTTGCAAGAATAGATTGGTTATAATTTTATCTAATCAGGATGGCTCCCACTGCTTTTTATCAAATCTTCCTTCAAACCCTAAAAGAAAAGACTAGCCGGGATTAATTACACACTACAAGTTTGCCAATCTTTCAGCCAGGCCAGTGTCGGTATTTTGAGGGAGGTCCCCCGTGCTTTCGCACGAACCTAATTAATGTAAACCTCGTTTTCCCAGAGGCGTAACCCCGTTGACACCTTTCTAGACACCTACTAGATCGGCTAATTTTAATGTGTAAAACTCTCCCAGGAGTAACAATTACTCGCAGCGGGTATCGGGATCCAACTATCTCATAGAAGGTATGCAATCTCATTGCAAATTTCAACACTTGAAATTCCCGATAATATTTTTCCCCTAACGTGCTATGACCTTGACGAAAGCCAACAAACCATAACCCGCTAGTCAAGTTCAACCCGTACATTTCTTGATTGAATTAAACCCACCCGCACGACCCTTGACGAAAGCCAACAAAGCCGCACGACTACCCTAATCCAATCGCATCGTATGCAGCAGATAAGCAGCATATAGCTACCGCACACTGCACCTTGACGAAAGCCAACAAATGTAGCACGAATACTATATATAACTTATCTGAAATGACGGAGGGCTACGACAGGTTTTTCTGAAAACCTATTGCGTAATGAACTTGATATCGTTGTAGAATCAAATGATTTTAAAATGGAATGTTTTTTAGGCTTTTCTAGTTTTGCTAAAGGGGTCACTCCCGGTGAAGGGATCGTCGGCCATTTCCTCGTCGAATGAGGTGCGGGATATATCATATATATCACTGTGCAAAGCAAAAACTCTTAAAAGCAATCAAAAAGACAAACCGAGTGTGTAGCATCTGCCAGTTATTGCTAAAGGAGTCACTCCCGGTGAAGGGATCTCGGTCCTTTCCTCATCGAATAAGGTGCAGGATATATCATATATACCGCTGTGCAAAGCAAGAACTGTAGCTACTTGTTTTATTTTTAGAAATTCGATTCTACAACATCTTTAGGTTTCTTTTATTTCATTAATCACATTAATGAAGTCCCATCATTTAAATACCTAAACATCACAGATAAATACGACGTACACTTATGCCATCCGCATTCGCCTCGATGTCCCCTCGTGCACCGTTAGGTTAGGTAACTAATGGCAGAGCAGGGCAGGGCTAGTGCGGGTGCAAAACATAAGTAACGTCTATATAATATATCATATATACTATATACTGTATCTATCACAGAACATCACATGATCACATCACAGATATCGCAGCAGAAGAAACATATGAAACATTGGATATGCTAGGACGTCCGTGTTTTCAATACGAGCCAGTATAAAACACGGATTCCACAGTCGTGATGAATAGCCAATCCCACACCCCTAGACCCCGACGAGAGCGGCAAGCAACCCTACCAATTCTAGAGTTAAGAGACCCGGACTCGACTCCTCGAGTTGGTCTCCCACAGGACTCCAGAACCCGGTTACTTGTGCTCCCCTCCTTGGGTCTATCCTAGTGCGGAAAAGTAAATAATATACAAAGGGTGACAACTTCCGCAACCTGGAAGTGCCCCAATAAAAGAATATTACATACAAGTTTTTACATGAATGAAAAAGAAAAACACTCATTTTACATAAAAAAAACCCCGGCTATTCAAACACGACGATCCAATATAACATATCCAGCAACACATAACATCACATGTCATCAACGTAAGTAAACATGCATATCCCAATTGTCGTTGACATATAGCAACGAAACCGGCGATATCACATATTACACTTACGGTCACAGAAAAGAAAGTGTAAAACTACAGCAGTTGGAATCCGCAACATCCTCAGACATCGCATGCCTAATCAAATGAATTCCTTAGACATCGCATTCCTAACAATTATAAACCCCGCATTTTAGTCTCATTATCGAAAACACTTTTCAATATCAAGTCGGGCAATTCAACAAGATTCCCGACATCCTGATCGAATGCTCGTCGCAAACTTTAGTAGGCGGCCGCACCCCCGACGCCGTCGACGAAGTGCACCAAGGCGGAACACCGCTGCCGCGAGCACCCGGACGGATGCTTTCGGCGACGGGGTTCTCCTACAGTCACTTGGTCGGGGCTATGGAGTGAGGCTGTCTATTAAGTTTACCCGGCGAGTATCCGCGTACGCTACGTGATTGCGACGGACTTTTGATCACATCAAAATTCCGTGGCAACCGATCAAGTGAGACTAAACTGCTATGTTTATAACATTCATTCAGTTATCTCATAACTACTTGTGAATTCCAATTGTTGTATCCCATTCCGGATAAATAGAAAATATTAAACTTTCCGATCGAACATTCGAACACCCAAGTTTTCCCGAAACCGTTCAACACATGAAATAGGTTCAAAGACATTCACTTCATGCCTCAGTACCAACGGTCCAGCCGTAGAAGGGTCAAGCCAACGCCTCACATGTGGTACGCCGTACTGTCCCAAACCCGAAGGTTCAAAGGGCAGTTCTAGACGGTCACATAATCGAGTTAAGGTTTGTTGTCTTCTAGAGGGACCATCGCGTTACTTGCACTACTCAGAACGTCCTTAAACTACAGAAAAATCCAACACTTGGATATTTTCCGGCAGGGGAAAGATTGGGTATTTACATCCGGTCGAACTTTTTAACATATTCCAAAATATCCGGAAAGCCACATAGACAAAGTCTGATAATCCGATCGAATCTGCGAACTCCCAAAACACCCCAGAAAATTCAACTCTTGAATAAATATTAAAAATTCCCATAAAACTCAGCATTTAAATAAAGAAGTTACTGTGCAAAAATGGTTGACTGAAGAGACAAATGGGCGCGGCACCGCCGCAATAGGCGGCTAATGCCGCGGATCCGCCGCGCTTTAGACAGATCATTAGGTAATTTTTGCACCGTAATTCTTAGAATTTCCTGCTGAATTTTTTAAGCATTTTTAATTTGGAAAAAACCCCGTTTTTGAAAAAAGTCCAGAGAGCATTTTCGGGTTAGGGTTTTGGTTCGATCGGACTTCAAACTCCGTCAACGCCTTGCCTAAGGCTCTAGCTAGGCTCTGATACCACTGTAGGGTTCCTAGGCACTCTCAAGAGGTCTCACAAGGCATCAACCATGCCAATTTCAAATTTTACGGTGCCGAGAAACCCTAGACTAGATCGTTAACTAGATATTTAGGCGAAACAAAGAAACTAGTTTACAACTAAACTAAAAGAACGGAAATACAACCTTTGTAGATCCGTTTCTCCACCTCCATAGCTCCATGATGAAGTCCTCTCCGCTGTCCAAATCGAACCATGACTCTAGCATCGGCTTCATCGGAGAAAAAGCGGGCTAGGTCATCGACGACGATGCCGAAGATGATCTACGTCGAGGCATCACTAGATCAAGCTCCACCTTCACCAAGCCATGAAAACTTGTGAAGGAAACACCCTATACTTCTTGGCAAGAGATAGAGGATGAAGAAATAGGAAGTGGGTTCACTTTAGAATTGGATTTCTCACTCAATTTCCCAAGTTGCCATTGATGGAGGCAAGCTTCTTCTTGAAGAAGAAGAAGAAGAAGATGAAGTATATTATGATAAGTTAATTAGAATAGAAAAGAAAAAGAATACTTATCATAACATAAACTATAGTTAGGTGTAGAGAAAAGACTAAGGTTAAAAGAATGGTTAGGGTTAAGCTTGAAGACAAAATGGTCATATGGTCAAAGCTTCATGAAGCTTCATCAATCTTCATGAAAGAAAGAAAGAAAGAATGAAATCATTTTGTTTTCTTTTGTCATTTCATTTTAATCCAAAATAAAAAGATAAATGAATGGACAAATAAATAGAAACCTTAACCATTTACTTAACCTAGGTTTAATTCTTTACACAAACCAATTTTGCATGCACCATCAAACATGATACAATCAAGTGCACAAAAATATATCGCATATACAATGCGCACATCCGAGTGAGAAAATCCATCTTAAGTGAACCGATACTAGTTAATGCAAAGTGATATATCAAATATATAATTATACATTAAATCATTAAATCAACACTTGATTTAACGATCCGGTCATATCGCATATAACCGACTAGTATCCAATGTATCGTTTTATCGAATCAATCCTTGATTCAATAACTAGGTTATATCGCATACAACCATTCGACACATTCATCATGAGAATGAAATACGGTATCACATACACGCATTATTCTCGGTCCCGCACATATCTCATATGCGCTCCTATTTCGTTTCGCTTGAGCCAGGAAACCTCTTTGTAGGACTCTAAAGACTCGTCAATACGCCGGCAGCGGATGATGATCATATCAAACATCCACAAGCCGCAAGCGGTCTGCTAAACGTAACGGCCACCCGGGTATTGAGCGATCAGAAGATCGACGAGCAAGCCCGCTCACACTCCTGTGAATCCAACCAGTAACACTTACCGTACAGTCCGGTCTGATCGTCTGATATGTCGCATATCTCGCCTAGGGGTGGTAAAATTAGACCCCAATAGCTCGATAAGTCATGTCAATATGAGGTCTATAACAGTTTGAGAAACTACTGGTAACACTTACCAGTAAATCTCAGCAACCCTGGCCAGGGATTTCCGATTATAGCCAATCGAACACAGCGCAACATCAACCCCCTATACCGGGAGAGACGAATCCCCTCCTATCGCTCATTGCCTCCATGGGACTCGGGACTGTATCCAAAAACCACCGTTTTGAACGCCCTCTTGGATGTGGTAAGATGGAAATCAAAGCACAGTGGGAACCACACAAGACTCTATGACGATCTCGGGTCTACAGACTACTCTGTACCAGTGTCACCAGAGAACTGCCATCTGACGTAAGGTATAATACCATCTGGGAGTTCTCGGCGAGTCCGTCCAGTGTACCCAGTCTCCACTGAGCACCCGTATATCATCTCTGATGTCAAACACCAATGGATATGGGATCATCCATCGCCCATCTGTATGGGTCGAGAAGGTATACGCTAGTCTACTCTGGTATATCGATGCCCTGTCTCGATACACCCACGACTAGGGACCTTGAAGGATGTACTTATGGACTACCCTGTCCCCACTAGTATGATCCGCATCATAGTCCAGGTAGTCAAGTACACATCCTAAGGACTTTACCAACATGTAACAGAGAGACAATCAATGTACACGTTTAAGGTAAAGAGTAACCAGATAGCATACTATCATGTCGAGCAAGAAAGTCCTCCCTATATATGTCCAAGCATCCACTACAATATACATCCTATGTATAGTAATGGCCTCTAGGGCATACATATAACTAACAGGAGGCACCCTCTCTAAAGGTGTCTTACTGACTAAAGGGGAGAGGGATGTGCATGATTGGCAGATCACTTGCTTAAGCAATTGAATCAATCATGAGTTGTCAAGTACCACACCAGATGTTGTTTTTGCAGTAGGTGCAATAAGTTGATATTGATCTAATCCTGGAGAAACATTCGGAAGCAGTTCTAGAACATAAGTGAATGTTCTAGGGATATGATAACGGCAGCCTCCTTTAGGAGACGGTTATCATTCCAGGCTTCCAAGCTGACCTGGATGACAGAGTGGCTGTCAGAGTTATAGTTTTCCCTCTGACAAGGGGCAGTATTTTGGACAGGTGGATACTGAGGGAAGGCATGGCGCAGGATACTTATTAAGTTCAGTTGACGATACAGTCTAAGAAGTTCGGATTTGGAGTTCATTTATGAACTAGGTCCTATCAGATATCCAGACACATTCTAAGACAGGTATTGCTCATTTCGGGATATGGCTTTCTCCGCGAACTTGAGATATAGAGAGACATAGAAAGAAACACCACAGCGGATCCACTCACTAAGGCTATTCCTCAAACGCAATAGTTTCGCAAACGAGCTTTGTGAGACTGACTAGTAGAGGAGTTGGGTGTTCGGTATCACACGGGCTGTGAGTATGCGACATCGCAATAATTAGCCTTGAGTGCAAGTGGGAGATTGTTGGAAATAGTGCCCTCAGAGTCAATTATTGGATCACAGGCACGTGATTGCAATGATTGAGGGGGAACCTATACCGGTAGGACAGTCTTACTCAAGATGATAGTATGCTATCTGGTTTATCTTTATCATCGTATACTGCTTTAGGTGACTTTACGAGTCGCTATTACACGTTGATAGAGCCCCTAGGATTCTTGCTTGACTACCAGCAGTATGAGGGCGATCATATACGTGGGAGCTGGGGTCTATAAGCACATCCTTAAAAGGTCCCTAGTCGTGGGAGTTTCGAGACAGGGCATCGATACTCCAGAGTAGACTAGTGTATACAGTCAAGACCCCGACGAGGGGCGGTGGCCGGTCTCACAAGCCACTGGTGTCAGTTGATTCACCTAAGATGTATACAGGTGCTCATTGGGTTATGAGTACACCGGACAGGACTCGCCGGGAACCTGCTAGTTGGTATTATACCTGACGTCAGATAGCAGTTCCCTGGTGACATGTGTACATTTTAGTTCATCGACCTGAGATCATCATTTGTCTCGTGTGAGTTCCCACTGTGCTTTGATTACTACCCTACCACGCTCAAAGGAGACATGCAAACAGGTTTTAGTTGGGTACAGTCCCGAGCCACATGGAGGCAGTGAACGGATCTGCTGGGGTTCGTCTCTCCCGGTATTGGGGGTAAGGCCGCGCTGTGTCTAGGAGAGCCAGTACATGAAAAGTCCTTGGCCAAGGCAGGAGATTTACTGGTAGGTATTCCAGTAGTATTTCAGGGTGTTCTGGGCTACACTCCGACATGACGTGTACTGCTTTTGGGGGTCTGACTTTTACCAACCCCCTAGACCCGCCATGCGATGCTCATAGACGAACGGACCGGACTGTACGGATATTGTCACTGACAGGCTCAGTAGGGTGTCAGGATGAGTTCGCTCATCGACGTCCCTTTTGGTCAATAGCTGCTAGCCCGTCACGTATGGCTAATACCTCTGACGTGCTAGTGGTTAAATCCACAGCCATAGTATTGACGAGTCTTTAGAGTCCACTACACACAGTTACTCAAGTTTCGGGCGAAACGCTGTAGAGGCCGTATGGAGATATGGCAGGGTTCGATCAGATACGTGCGGTATTGCACGGATCGTGATCGGACGGTTTTTACTAGTGGGCTTTGGTTTAAACCGGATCCTTGTATTAGTGTAGGGTTACTAGGCATACTAAGGAGGTTCCACAAGGCATCAACCATGCCAAACAAAAATTTTCCGGTGCCGAGAAACCCTAATATAGATCGTTAACTAGATGTTAAGGTGAAAAGCAAGCAAGTAAACAACTTTATTGCTAAGTGAAAGGGACTACAACCTTTGTAGATCCGCTCCACCATTTCTTTAGCTCCGTGTTGATGTCCCTCCGCTGCGATCATCGGATCCTGTACTCTAGCGATGGTTTCGTCGGAGAAATGATCGGGCTAGGTCGTTGACTTCGAGGCCGAAGATGATCTACGTCGGGGAGACTCAAACTCAAGCTATTCCTTCACTTGGTCGAAAAACTTTGTGAAGAGAACACCCTATACTACATGGCAAGTGGTAGAGGATGAAGAAATAGGAAGTGGGTTCACTTTAGAATTGGATTTCTCACTCTTTTACTCATGGCACCATTAGAGCTCTCAAGCTTTTGTGAGCTTGATGAAGATGAAGAAGAAGAAAGAATGATATCAATTGAAAGAATAATATGAATACTTATCCTTTTAATCATGGCACCATGGTTGAGTTAAGCCCTCATGCTTAACTCATGTAGAGAATTAACCATAGCATAAGGTTAAGGGTTGGGTTAGCTAATATCTTAAGCAAATGACAAAAGAGTTGACTTTGTCAATGTTAATCAAGTTTCATGAAGCTTGATAACTTTGACCAAAGTCACACTCTTTTGTTATATGCTAAGGAAAATAGTAAACCCTAATCTAACCTTGATATGGTTCAAGTCTCATACACACAACTTGTTTGTATCATCAAGCATGATACAAACATGTACACTTGCATATATCACATATAAACAATGTGCACATTCAAGTGAGAAAATCAATCTTAAGTGAACCAATACTAGTTAATGCAAAGTAACATATCAAATATATAATTATACATTAAATCATTAAATCAACACTTGATTTAACGATCCGGTCATATCGTATATAACCGACTAATATCATGTGTATCAATGTATCGAATCAACACTCGATTCGGTAACCCTGCTATATCACATATAACCGACCGATGATACAAATCGCGAGAATAGAATACAGTATCACATACTGGTAATATTCTCGGTCCCGCACATATCTCATATGCGCTCCTATTTCGTTTCGCTTGAGCCAGGAAACCCCTGTGTAGGACTTTAAAGACTCGTCAATACGCCGGCAGCAGATGATGATCATATCAAACACCCACAAGCCGCAAGCGGTCTGCTAAACGTAACGGCCACCCGGGTATTAAGCAATCAGAAGATCAACGAGCAAGCCTGCTCACACTCCTGTGAATCCAACGAGTAACACTCCCGTATAGTCCGGTCTGTTCGTCTGATATGTCCCATATCTCGTCTAGGGGTGGTAAACGTCAGACCCCAATAACTCGATAATTCGTGTCGATATGAGGCTCATAACGGGTCGAGAAACTACTGGTAACACTTACCAGTAAATCCCAAAAGAAGCCTTGGCCAAGGACTTCCTGTTATAGCCAATCGAACACTGCGCAACATCAACTCCCTATACCGGGAGAGACGAAACCCCTCCTATCGCTCATTGCCTCCATGTGATTCGGGACTGTACTCAAAAACCACCGTTTTGCACGCCCTTATGGACGTGGTAAGGTGGAAATCAAAGTACAGTGGGAATCATACAAGACTCTATGACGATCTCGGGTCTACAGACTAACCTGCACCAGTGTCACCAGAGAACTGCCATCTGACGTAAGGTATAATACCATCTGGGAGTTCTCGGCGAGTCCGTCCAGTGTACCCAGTCTCCACTGAGCACCCGTATATCATCTCTGATGTCAAACACCAATGGATATGGGATCATCCATCGCCCATCTGTATGGGTCGAGAAGCTACACGCTAGTCTACTCTGGTATATCGATGCGCCATCTCGATACACCCACGACTAGGGACTTTGAAGGATGTACATATGGACTACCATGTCCCCACTAGTATGATCCACATCATAGTCCAGGTAGTCAAGTACACATCCTAAGGGCTTTACCAACATATAACAGAGAGACAATCAGTGTACACGTTAAGGTAAAAAGTAACCAGATAGCATACTATCATATCGAGCAAGAAAGTCATCCCTATATATGTCCAAGCATCCACTACAATATACATCCTATGTATAGTAATGGCCTCTAGGGCATACATATAACTAACAATCTCCCACTTGCACTAGGGCCATCTGATAGCAGTGGTTGTAGTATCTCATACTCAACCATCCCATAAAAGTCTCTCTCTGGGAAAAGGCCTTTCGTGAGTGGATCCGCCGTGTTGTCCTCTGAGTCTACTCTCCTAACCTCGATCCCCTGGAGATCAACCATCTCCATGATCAGGTGATACTGCCTTAGAATATGTCTGGATCACTGATAGGATGGGCGTTCCTTGGCATAAGCCACAACTCCATTATCACACAATGGAAGGAACGAAGTTCATCTCATGAACAAATATACATCCAGACTTCCTCTTTGGTAGCATCTTTGGTAGCGATGTATCCAGCCTTTATCGTCTAGTATGCCACGGTATCTAGCTTGGAACTTTTCCAACATACCGTCCCTTTACTGAGGGTAAAGACAATTCCTGCGACTGACGTTCAGTCGTCCTTATCACTCTGGAACCTTTCCAGTGATTCTCCCCAGGATCAATTGATACCATCTCACTACAACTAGTAAGTATCCTAACATCCAATTAGATCTATCTCATAGATCCAAAACCCAGGATTTAGTAGGTATCACTTTGATCCTATATGGAGAATCCTTGTGATAAGCGGAGATTGACCGAGCGTAGCATAGGAAACTCCTTCCCCATCAAGAGTATGTCATCCACGTACTCTACGAGGATCACCACCATACTCCCTACTACCTTTTTGTATATACAAGGTTCATCTACCATTTTGATGATGTCAAACTCTTTGACTAACACATCAAAACAGATGTTCCAACTCCACGATGCCTGCTTTATCACATAAAACATCTTGCACACGTTTCCGCTGCTCCCACTGTCTACGAAGCCCTCTGACTGTGTACTTATAGACTATCTCTTCTAAATATCATTTAGAAAAGCAGTCATGACACCCAACCGCCAGATATCATAGTCATGGTATGTAGCCGTAGCAAGTAGGATCTGGATGGACTTAAGCATAGCTACTTAGAAAAGGTTTCATCACAATCCATAGCTGGTCAATGATGCAAACCTTTAACAAGTCTAGCTTTGAAAGTCTCAACTTTTCCATGTACACCATGTAATCTTCTCAAGATATACTTGCTCCTGATGAGGATTTAACCTTCAGATAAAGCAACCAAAGTCCATACTTTGTTGGTGTATAAGGATTCCATCTCAGATCGATAAGCATCCAGCCATTCTTACAGAGTCACACTCCTGGTGGCCAGCTCGAAACTAGTTGGGTCATCATCTCATGATGCATTCCTCGCTCCCACTTTCATAGAGAAACCGAAGTATCTCTCAGGTGGGTGAGGAACCCTACTAGATCGGCGGAGAGGCTGAGGTTCGTTGGTTGCTATTGAATCCTTTGGTTCTACCAAATCAGCAGCTGCAGTTTGTATAGCTGGAACTCTTTCCAGTTCTACCTCATGACCAATAATTTCTTCACAAGAAATTCCCTTTCACAAAGGTGGCATGCTGAGAAACAAAACATTTTTGTTCCTCGGTTAGGTAGAAGATATTCCCTTGCGTATGCTTGGGATATCCAACAAACTTCTACAGATCTGACTTTGCCTCGAGCTTGTCCGGATTTTGCTTTTTAGACATAGGCCGGACAACCCCAAATCTTAACTGACTTAAGAGATGGGCTCTTCCCTTTCCATATCTCATATGAAATGGTAGGCATCTGATTTGATCGGAACCCTATTCAATAGGTATGCAACTTCATAAGTGCATAACTCCCTATAAGGAAATAGGAAACTCAGTAGTACTCATCATAGAGCACACCAAATCACATAGGGTGCTATTGCTCCGCCCCGATATATCATCGTGCTATAGTGTATACGGAGGAGTAATGCTGAGAGAGAATCTCATTCTCCTTTGGAATAATCCAGGAATTCCGTGCTCTTGTATTCTCCTCCTTGATCACATCAAAGGACATAATACTTTTACCCGTATTTTGGTTCTCTACTTCTAACTTATATTCTGTGAATATCTCAAAAGGTTCGGACTTGTGTTTCAACGGGAACATATGTCTGAATCTTGGGAGATTATCAGAGAATGTAATGAAGTACAAAGAACCGGTCTTTGCATGTGTAGACAGGGGACCTTACATACATCACTATGTATCAATCCCAAGAGTTCACTAACTCTTTCTCTGTATCCAATAAACAGAGCTATGGTCATCTTATCTCTGTGACATGACTGGCAAGTTTCACAAGATGTAAATTCAAACTAATTTAAATATGCATCTAAAATGTAACTTCAGCCAGTCGGGTCGCATTGATATGACCTAGTCTATAATGCCTCAAGAAGAATTTGTTCATTTCTGAACTCTTCCTCTTGTGTGTGTTCTATATACTAAGAACTGTAGTTTGATTTAGAACGTTAATGCTTTTAGATAACGTGCCTGAACCGATCAACTTTTGATATAGGAAATGTTCAAAACATTATCCATCAATACAAAATTATATCCTTCTTTACTTATAAAGAGACTGATATGATTTTGTATATCAGGTTCGGTATCTAATAACATTTGTTCAGAATCAATGTATTCTGGTAATACAGGGTGACAGTGACCAACATACTTGGTTGCAACACTTGCACCGTTTTCTGCCTCATGAAACTTATCACCCGTTCTCAGTTCTTTACCATTCTGTAGCCCATGTAATATATTACATATGTGGGATCCTGATCCGGTATCATATACCCAGGACGTAAAGGACATTTGAGAAACAATTCTGTGAAATGAACACACCCGAAGATGATGCATCAACATACACTCTCTTCGTTTGGGCAGCACGGGAATTCTGGTAATCCCCTAATTCCTGCTCTGTCTTATAACTTTTATAAGTTGGAGCGGGACCAACGTTCCCCAGCTCAGTATAACAAGCGGGTTCGGTCAATATATCCGTTTTATTATCTTGATTAAGGCGTGACATGGTCGCTACCTGGAGAGAGAGAGAAGAAAACACTCTGCGTGCGCTCTTGCAAGAATAGATTGGTTATTATTTTATCTAATCGGGATGGCTCCCACTGTTTTTATCAAATCTTCCTTCAAACCCTAAAAGGAAAGACTAGCCGGGATTAATTACACGCTACAAGTTCGCCAATCTTTCAGCCAGGCCAGTGTCGGTACTTTGAGGGAGGTTCCCCGTGCTTTCGCACGGACCTAATTAATGTAAACCTCGTTTTCCCAGAGGCGTAACCTCGTTGACACCTTTCTAGACACCTACTTGATCGGCTAATTGTAATGTGTAAAACTCTCCTAGGAGTAACAATTACTTGCAGTGGGTATCGGGATCCAACTATCTCATAGAAGGTATGCAATCTCATTGCAAATTTCAACACTTGAAATTCCCGATAATATTTTGCCCCTAACCTCCTATGACCTTGACAAAGGCCAACAAACCATAGGATGCTAGTCAAGTTCAACCCGTCATTTCCAGATTGAATTAAACCCACCCGCACGACCTTTGACAAAGGCCAACAAGGTCTCACGACTACCCTAACCCAATCTGCATCATATGCATAAGCAGATAAGCACCAGTTAGCTACCGCACACTACGCCTTGACAAAGGCCAACAAACGCAGCACGAATACTAACTACTACTTATCTGAAATGACGGAGGGCTACGACAGGTTTTTCTGAAAACCTATTGCGTAATGAACTTGATATCGTTGTAGAATCAAATGATTTTAAAATGGAGTGTTTTTTAGGCTTTTCTAGTTTTGCTAAAGGGGTCACTCCCGGTGAAGGGATCGTCGGCCCTTTCCTCATCGAATAAGGTGCAGGATATATCATATATACCGCTGTGCAAAGCAAGAACTATAGGAGCAATCAAAAGACAAACCGAGGGTTGTAGCATCTGCCAGTTATTGCTAAAGGAGTCACTCCCGGTGAAGGGATCTCGGTCATTTCCTTATCGAATAAGGTGCAGGATGTTCTACAAGGAACACCGCGATGCAAAGCAAGAACTGTAGCTACCTGTTTTTGAAAATTCGATTCCACAACATCTTTAGGTTTCTTTTTCTTTCATTAATCATATTAATGAAGTCCCATCATTTAAGTTACCTAAACATCACAGATAAATACGACGTACACTTATGCCATCTGCATTCGCCTCGATGTCCCCTCGTGCACCGTTAGGTTAGGTAACTGACGGCAGAGCAGGGCAGGGCTAGCGCGGGTGTAAAACATAAGTAACGCCTATATAATATATCATATATACTATATACAGTATTTATCACAGAACATCAAATGATCACATCACAGATATCGCAGCAGAAGAAACATATGAAATATTGGATATACTAGGACGTCCGTGTTTTCAATACGAGCCTGTATAAAACACGGATTCTACGGTCGTGATGAATAGCCAAACCCACACCCCTAGACCCCTACGAGAGCGGCAAGCAACCCTACAATTCTAGAGTTAGGAGACCCGGACTCGACTACTCGAGTTGGTCTCCCACTGGACTCCAGAACCCGGTTACTTGTGCTCTCCTCCTTGGGTCTATCCTAGTGCGGAAAAGTAAATAATATACAGAGGTGACATCTTCCGCAACCTGGAAGTGCCCCAATAAAAGAATATTACATACAAGTTAATTTTACATGAATGAAAATGAAAAACACTCATCTCACATAAAAAAACCCGGCTATTCAAACACGACGATCCAATATAACATATCCAGCAACACATAACATCACATGTCATCAACGTAAGTAAACATGCGTATCCCAATTGTCGTTGACATATAGCAATGAAACCGGCGATATCACATATTACACTTACGGTCACAGAAATGAAAGTGTAAAACTACAACAGTTGGAATCCGCAACCTCCTTAGACATCGCATGCCTAATCAAATGAATTCCTTAGACATCACATGCCTAAAAATTATAAACCCCTCATTTTAGTCTCTATATCGAAAACACTTTTCAATATCTAGTCGGGCAATTCAACAAAATTCCCGACATTTTGATCGAATGCTCGTCGCAAACTTTAGTAGACGGCCGCACCCCGATACCGTCGACGAAGTGCACTAAGGCGGAACACCGCTACCGCGAGCACCCGAATGGATGCTTTCGGCGACGGGGTTCTCCTACAGTCACTTGGTCGGGGCTAAGGGGTGTAGCTATCTATTAAGTTTATCCGGTGAGTATCCGCGTACGCTACGTGATTGCGACGGACTTTTGATCGCATCAAAATTCCGTGGCAACCGATCAAGTGAGACTAAACTGCTATGTTTATAACATTCATTTTAGTTATCTCATAACTACTTGTGGATTCCAAATATTGTATCATATTCCAGATAAACAGAAAATGTTAAACTTTCCGATCGAACAGTCAAACACCTAAGTTTTCCCGAAACAGCTCAACACATGAAATAGGTTTAAAAACATTCATTTCATGCCACAGTACCAACGGTCCAGTCGTAGAAGGGTCAAGCCAACGCCTCACAAGTGGCACGCCGTACTGCCCCAAACCCTAAGGTTCAAAGGGCAGTTCAAGACGGTCACATAATCGAATTAAGGTTTGTTGTCTTCTAGAGGGTCCATCGCGTTACTTGCACTACATAGAACGTTTTCAAACTACGGAAAAATCCAACACTTGGAAATTTCCCGGCAGGGGAAAAATTGGGTATTTATATCCGGTCGAACTTTTTAACATATTCAAAATTATCCGGAAAAAAACACAGACAAAGTTAAAGATTCCGATCGAATCATCGAACTCCCAATACAACCCAGAAAAGCTCAACTGTTGAGTATGAAATAAAAATACCCATAAAAAACGGCAAGTACAGAGAGATGTTACTGTGCAAATAGAAATGAACAAGGTGGTAGTACGGCAGCGGAACCGCCGCATGAGGCATGCTCATGCCGCGGTTCCGCGGTGATCTAGATGAATCATGCTCACGTGCTGCACAGTAATCCTTAGAAACACCTGCTGAATTTTCTGCATATTTTTAATTTGGAAAAATCCACTGTTTGAAAAAATGTACAGAGAAGGGTATTGGATTAGGGTTTCGGGTTCGATCGGGTTTCTAACTTCGTCTACACATCGCCTAAAGATCTAGCTAGGCTCTGATACCACTGTAGGGTTACTAGGCACACTAAGGAGGTTCCACAAAGCATCAACCATGCCAAACAAAAATTTTCCGGTGCCGAGAAACCCTAATATAGATCGTTAACTAGATGTTAAGGCGAAAAGCAAGCAAGTAAACAACTTTATTGCTAAGTGAAAGGGACTACAACCTTTGTAAATCCGCTCCACCATTTCTTTAGCTCCGTATTGATGTCCCTCCGCTGCGATCATCGGATCCTGTACTCTAGCGATGGTTTCGTCGGAGAAATTATCGGGCTAGGTCGTTGACTTAGAGGCCGAAGATGATCTATGTCGGGGAGACTCAAACTCAAGCTATTCCTTCACTTGGTCGAAAAACTTTGTGAAGAGAACACCCTATACTACATGGCAAGTGGTAGAGGATGAAGAAATAGGAAGTGGGTTCACTTTAGAATTGGATTTCTCACTCTTTTACTCATGGCACCATTGGAGCTCTCAAGCTTTTGTGAGCTTGATGAAGATGAAGAAGAAGAAAGAATGATATCAATTGAAAGAATAATATGAATACTTATCCTTTTAATCATGGCACCATGGTTGAGTTAAGCCATCATGCTTAACTCATGTAGAGAATTAACCATAGCATAAGGTTAAGGGTTGGGTTAGCTAATATCTTAAGCAAATGACAAAAGAGTTGACTTTGTCAATGTTCATCAAGCTTCATGAAACTTGATAACTTTGACCAAAGTCACACTCTTTTGTTATATGCTAAGGAAAATAGTAAACCCTAATCTAACCATGATATGGTTCAAGTCTCATACACACAACTTGTTTGTATCATCAAGCATGATACAAACATGTACACTTGCATATATCACATATAAACAATGTGCACATTCAAGTGAGAAAATCAATCTTAAGTGAACCAATACTAGTTAATGCAAAGTAATATATCAAATATATAATTATACATTAAATCATTAAATCAACACTTGATTTAACGATCCGGTCATATCGCATATAACCGACTAATATCATGTGTATCAATATATCGAATCAACACTTGATTCGGTAACCCGGCTATATCACATATAACCGACCGATGATACAAATTGCGAGAATAGAATACAGTATCACATACTGGTATTATTCTCGGTCCCGCACATATCTCATATGCGCTCCTATTTCGTTTCGCTTGAGCCAGGAAACCCCTGTGTAGGACTCTAAAGACTCGTCAATACGCCGGCAGCAGGTGATGATCATATCAAACACCCACAAGCCGCAAGCGGTCTGCTAAATGTAACGGCCACCCGGGTATTGAGCAATCAGAAGATCAACGAGCAAGCCTGCTCATACTCCTGTGAATCCAACGAGTAACACTACCGTACAGTCCGGTCTGTTCGTCTGATATGTCGCATATCTCGTGTAGGGGTGGTAAACGTCAGACCCCAATAACTCGATAAGTCATGTCGATATGAGGCTCATAACGGGTCGAGAAACTACTGGTAACACTTACCAGTAAATCCTAAAAGCAGCCTTGGCCAAGGACTTCCTATTATAGCCAATCGAACACTGCACAACATCAACTCCCTATACCGGGAGAGACGAAACCCCTCCTATCGCTCATTGCCTCCATGTGATTCGGGACTGTACCCAAAAACCACCGTTTTGCACGCCCTCTTGGACGTGGTAAGGTGGAAATCAAAGCACAGTGGGAATCACACAAGACTCTATGACGATCTCGGGTCTACAGACTAACCTACACCAGTGTCACCAGAGAACTGCCATCTGACGTAAGGTATAATACCATCTGGGAGTTCTCGGTGAGTCCGTCCAGTGTACCGAGTCTCCACTGAGCACCCGTATATCATCTCTGATGTCAAACACCAATGGATATGGGATCATCCATCGCCCATCTATATGGGTCGAGAAGCTACACTCTAGTCTACTCTGGTATATCGATGCCCCGTCTCGATACACCCACGACTAGGGACTTTGAAGGATGTACTTATGGACTACCACGTCCCCACTAGTATGATCCGCATCATAGTCCAGGTAGTCAAGTACACATCCTAAGGGCTTTACCAACATATAACAGAGAGACAATCAGTGTACATGTTAAGGTAAAGAGTAACCAGATAGCATACTATCATATCGAGCTAGAAAGTCATCCCTATATATGTCCAAGCATCCACTACAATATACATCCTATGTATAGTAGTGGCCTCTAGGGCATACATATAACTAACAATTAGGCAGTGTAAATTTTGTCTCTTTGCATTTGTATTCAGTGGGAATACAAATGCGGGTATGTATATACAGTCGCGGGGTTTTCCTGTAATTTATTGCGGGATCAGTTTTCTAAAGTTGCCAGTTTGTATTCCATTCCGGCCCGTTTTCCTTTGTTCCTTCGCGACCGGACTTTCCGATGGGGGGGTTATTTGCAGTTGTGCAAATTACCTTTTGTAGAGGGGGTTTCTTGCATTTGTGGCTTCATGATGGTTCTACCATCATGAGATTCTTTTTAAGTCTTTTCCTTTGCTTTTATGAGATTGGATTTGGATGAGGATTGATTAGAAATTGGGGTGACCATTTTATTCTTGTATTCATTCATTTTCTTCTCTTGAAAAAATCATTCTTTTTCCTCCACCATGGAATGAGGGGCCGGCCACTTTTGAGAGGAGAGGGGATGAAGTTTCATATGATGTGGGAAAAATTATCATTCATCTCATTTTTTAGCTTGCCACCAAAAATTCCCCAGTTCATCTCTTTTCTTCACCTCCATCCTTCAAAGGCAACTTCACCACCCCATTAAGACAATGTTTTCTACACTAGCCTACAGCATTCTTGGGAACGTCGGCTCGCCAACTTCGTGCCCGAGTTGCCTCGGTCAAGAGGTGGGAGCCCATAAAAGAACCCGGCGATGTGGTGCCCGTTTCGACGAGGAGCTGACGACCGGAGGTTCCGCGAGGAGATCGGAGTGGAGACGAAGACCGAAGGACACGGATCGCTTGGTATATCTCTCTACCTATCTTTTAGTTTGCTTGTAGTTAGGTTAATGGCTCGATCCGGGTTTTTAGTGCGCGGTGGTGCCGGTTTTCTAGTTTGAAAAGTTTTTCGTTTCCGCATTCCGGCGTCGGATTGACGGCCGGGGCGCCGCCGTGCACTTACACAGCATCTGATACACACAAGCGAGTCCCGCATCGTAGCACACCCTGGTCATCA
Source organism: Agapanthus africanus (assembly GCA_030015575.1). Classification (NCBI taxonomy): domain Eukaryota; kingdom Viridiplantae; phylum Streptophyta; class Magnoliopsida; order Asparagales; family Amaryllidaceae; genus Agapanthus; species Agapanthus africanus. Next base: position 603,894,765 of record JASDDO010000019.1, on the reverse strand, counting down.
ATCATGAACTCTGAAATTGTACCCTGTCGAACAAGCTCAAGAATCTCAGACAAACGGGCATCACTGGGTTGCGCCTCACGAATACGATCAAGTAGTAGTGGATGGGCGTGGACATGAGCAAACTGTCCCCCAGCGGAAGTGAACTCGAACTGCACTCTACCATCACACAAGAGCTTCCAATCTGCAGAATACTGACGCTCAACTGGGACAAGCTATCCCCGGGCCCACGACTCAAAGCATCAGCTACCACATTCGCCTTGCCCGGGTGATAAAGGATCTCACAATCATAATTCTTCACTAGCTCCATCCAATGGCGCTGTCTAAGATTCAGATCCCACTGCTGGAAGATGTACTTCAAGCTTTTGTGATCCATGAAGATCTGACACGACTCCTCGTACAAGTAGTGTCTCCAAATCTTCAACGCAAAGACCGCCGCGGCCATCTCAAGATCGTGAGTGGGGTAATTCTGCTCGTGCTTCTTCAGCTGCCTAGAAGTGTAAGCAATCACTCTATCGTGCTGCATCAATACACAACCGAGCCCCACTCGAGAAGCATCACAGTAAACAACATAGCTGCCCGATTCAGAGGGTAAAGATAGAACTGGTGCTGTCGTCAACCGTGTCTTCAACTGCTGAAAACTCTACTCGTACGCATCAGTCCAAAGAAAAAGAACTCCCTTCCGGGTCAGTCCAGTCAGCGGTGCAGTGATACTCGAGAAATTCTGCACAAAATGGCAATAATAACCAGCTAAGCCCAAAAAGCTGTGGACCTCAGTCACCGATACAGGTATGGGCCAAAGCTGCACAGCCTCGATATTCCTCGGGTCCACAAGAATAGCATCACCAGTCACCACATGACCCAGGAAGTCAACTCTATCAAGCCAAAATGCGCACTTTAAGAATTTAGCATACAGCTGGTGCTCTCTCAATATCTGCAAAGTAATCCTCAAGTGCTACTCATGCTCCTCACGACTCCTAGAGTAGACCAGTATGTCATCAATAAACACAATAATAAACTGGTCAAGGAACGGCCTGAAAATCCGATTCATCATATCCATGAACGCTGCTGGCGCATTGGTAAGTCCGAACGACATCACCAAAAACTCATAATGCCCATAGCGCGTACGAAAAGCGGTCTTCGGAATGTCATCATTCCGAACCCGCAACTGATGATAACTCGAACACAAATCAATCTTAGAAAAATGTTTCGCACCCTGGAGCTGTTCAAATAAATCGTCAATGCGAGGTAAAGGATACATATTCCGCACCGTAACTCGGTTCAATTGACGATAATCCAAACACAGCCTCAAACTGTCGTCTTTCTTCTTGACGAACAGAACAGGAGCTTCCCACGGTGAAACACTCGGACGCACAAGTACCATATCAAGCAACTCTTACAATTGATCTTTAAGCTCTCTATGCTCTTCCAGAGCCATCCGATAAGGCGATATAGAAATAGGCTCCGTGCCAGGAATCAGATCAATGCAGAACTCAATATCGCGCTCTGGCGGCAACCGAGGTAACTCATCGGGAAAGACGTCGGGAAACTCTCGCACGGTAGGAGCCTGGTCCAAGGACTCCACTGTGGTTCCAGTATCATGAATGAAAGCCAAGAATCCCCGACATCCCCTCCTCAAAAGCCGACTAGCGCAAAAGACAGAAATCAAACTGTGAGGGGCGGCACCACGGTCCCCCTGCACAACAAACACTGACTCGCCGGGAAAACAAAACCTAACTGTCTTCTCGCGGCAGTCCACGGACGCGTAGCAAGTAGCTAACCAGTCCATGCCCAGAAGAACATCGAAATCCAACATCTCAAGAAGGATCAAGTCGATAGACAGATCTCTGTCTCCTATACGGAAAGCACATGACCGGAACACGTGTCGCACAACAAACGACTCTCCAACAGGAGTAGTCACGACAAGCGGCTGATCTAGCAAACACGACTCTTGGCCTAACTCAGCACGAAGTGCGTAGAAATATACGAATGCATAGATCCCGGATCAAAAAGAACATGTGCATCATAAGAACATACAGAAAAGGTACCTGAAACCACAACATTGGATGCCTGAGCGTCCTGGTGAGTCGAGGCAAACACCCGAGCATGCCCTCTACCGGCAACTGGCTGACCTCCGCCTCTACCACCCTGCCCTCTAGGTACAAAACCACCGCGACCCCGACCTCTCTGCATAAGAGTCTGACACAGAGCAACAACCGGCATAAGGGGAAACGCCCTTTGAGGTGGAGAAGGTGGTAAGGTAACCTGTGGTACAGCTGCCTCGCTCACATGTGGCTCAGCACAATCTCGAACCCGATGACTCATACTCCCGCACCGGTAACATCCAGATGCAAATTGCTGACCCTCCTGAGGGTAAGAGCTAAAAAGCCGACCTCGTCCCGAACCTCCACTATCTGAACGGGAACTGTCACGATGTCTAAACGCCCGCCTCCCCACCTGATCACCAGTACGAACCCTCTTCGGTTCCGGAGCAACTGACGACTCAGAAAGACGCTCCTCCACCAATAGGGCTGCATCCACCACTGCCGCATATGTGTCGCAATGCTGAATGCTGATGGCTAGGAACAACTAGGTAAGCAGGCTACAAACAAACCTCTTCACCCTCATCTCCTCAGTCGCCACCAAGTACGGAGCATACACTGACAGCTCGGTAAACAGTACATCATACTCAGACACCATCATCCCCGGAGTCTGGCGTAACGACTAAAATCTACGCGCTCACGCATCCCTGACGCTCGGTGGAAGAAAACGGGCGAGAAATACCGTCACAAACTCAGCCCAGGTCATAGGAGCAAGACCCGCGGCTCTGCCCCTCTCCAACGACTCACACCACTTCTGGGCCAGACCCTCCAGACGAAAGTTCGCAAATCTCTCATCGGAGCATCGGAGCGAACGACAAATCCTGGCCATCCGGTCGATAAACGACTGCGGATCGTCGGTAGTATCTGTGCCAGTGAACACCGGAGGCCTCAGCCTCATAAACTCTGTCAGTGACACGGTAATAACCTCCGGAGCTGTAACTGCGACTGCAGAACTGTAGGTACCATCGAGGTCCCTACAACGGGTGGAACAACTGCCTGCCCCTACGCTCGAACGGCCTCTACTAAAGTCCCCATCATCTGGCGCAGGTCCTGGTTACCAAACCCAAACATAGCAATATGCTCCGGTACAACAGGCGTACTGCCCTGGTCAGTCCTCGCCTCAGGCGAGTCAACTCTGACCTCGGCCCTCGCGGCCGCTCTCTGTGCCCTTGTAGTCTTCGGCGGCATATGGGCTGGAAATTAAAACAAGATTCGATAAGGACACAGAAATCGAATCACAAAGATGTATATCATCACGGAGGAAATTTCAATCAATAAGTCCTAAGGTCACTTAGGCGGAGTACCGTGTCGTAAGTATGCCGCGGAACATACACACGCTACGTTACTCTGCTTAAGCTACCTACTCTATCATACCAAGGTCATCCTACACTCTGAAAGGTAAAACCTAGCGCTCTGATACCAACATTGTCACGACCCAATATTTGGCCCGTAACCGGCACTTAAACTACGTAACGTCTACAGGCATACGCAACTTAAGTAAGCCGAAACCCAGAAATCTAAACCACCCAACACAGGATCAACAGAGAAAAACATAGTTTTAAACATTCGGAAAATCACAAGTAAAATCTCTAACTCTAGATTTCTTTCTTGAAAATTTCGGCAGCACCTCCTTTGTAAAAATTAGCCCCGAAAACGGGTACAACATAGATAATATATAAAGCATCCCAACGGGAGCAAATCACGCCCAATGGCAGAGACAACCTCCACAAACATATATATACGACGCCGAAGCAAAGAAATATAAAAGGAAACTGCATAAAGAAGTGAAACTTTTCAACAAAACCGGCTTCCATGAACACGACATCCAAAGTCACCAAATAATAATACAACACCGAATCCTCACAACACGTCTCTAAGACAAATACAAGAAGTGATAGATGGAGAATACTAGATCCAACAAAAAATATAATACGTTGTAAAAACAGATAACCGGAAACCCACCTAAAAGCAAAGGCCTCACAGCCAAACATAGCGGTATCCGCAAAAGTAAAGATGATAAGACGCCCAGCCACGACTACTCAGAGGGTAAGTCCTGCAAAACACTGTGGCACAACGGGGGTGAGTTGCCAACTCGTGAATAGTAAATAACATCATACTGAAATCGCAAGTATGCACTAACAACAATGATCAATAACATGTAAGCTGGTAGCATGAGTATGACAATATGAATATGCAACTATCATGATTTAGGTACACAGCCAGGGTACTATATCTACATGAATCAAATGCATATCACTGAATACTGAGTGCGGAATAATACATAATCTCATGCACAAATCATAAGCATGGAAAAACCCGGTGTAAATCAACAACACCCCAAATCCTAAAATACTCAGATCGGCCCTCGGATCGGCCCTCAAATCCTGGAAGTCTCATGGAACCTAAGTGTCAAACATCGACACTCTAAAACATCATGAAAACCAGTGCCTAACATCGACACGTAAATACTCGTATCCATACGTTCCTCAAAACCCAAGTATCCCACTTCGACACTTGTGTTCCACGTATCGGTCTTTCTGATATCCATACGTTCCTCGAAACCCAAGTATCCCACCTCGACACTTGTGTTCCACGTATCGGTCTTTCTGATATCCATTCGTTCCTCGAAACCCAAGTATCCCACCTCGACACTTGTGTTCCACGTATCGGTCTCCAAAATCCATATATCTCTCGGAATATAAGTGCCTAACATCGACACTTGAAATTCCCATATCGCATGAAAACATATCTCAAATGCGTAAATCCATGTAAAATAACATATTCAACATAAAACATCAATATGAGCATATCACGGGAAAAGTCCGTTATTTAACTGCATCAAGTCATTAAATAGATCTCGCGGTACCCAAATATCCAAATCCAAATTACATATATATATATACAGCGTCCCATTCCACCGATATATATATTATAAAAAAAACCGATCATGTAACAATAGCAAAGTACATGTGCGAGCATGTAGGTATAGTATGGCATATGTATAGGCATGTAGGTATACAGGTATGCTATATGTCATATGCGCTGTCGCACAAGAATAATTGTTTTTATGTCGCTAGCCAATAGCAAGGTATATCAATGAAAATTTGTGTTGTGTGTATCATGGAAATTACCGATAGTGTGTGTGTGTAGCATATCATTGGTGCTCGTGCAACATGGACTGTCAATAATAGTGCAGTGTACAAAGAATACAGGTTCAGGCACAACAAGTAACTATATGCAATGGAACTCATGCATCATCTCTATATGAGCATATAAACATGTGGCTAATATCATATCATATCTAGCCTCAACGCTTAACGCCATACGGAAGATTTCCCCGTAGATGTTAAATCTACTCACTGATGGTCTCGAGCTATGAAAATCTGACCACCTGCTTCACCTTGTTCGCAGCGTCCGAAGTCCCCGCTTGCGACGCTATAAATTCACAACACATAAATAGAGAAAAATCTCAGAAATCGACCAATATAACGTAAAACTACGTTTTAAATAACACGGCAACACTAAACTAACTCACGAGTGTCCGTCTAGTGGCTAACGTGCGTAACGATACCACGAAACCTACCCAAGCGCAGCAGCCGCACAAGATCACGATTCATGTTGGATAACGTAACACGCGGACACAAAACACTAGATTATAGAAAAACGATCCCAGATTTTGCATACTGTAATTACCCAAAAATTAAACAGTACCAAACACCCTTAAACCACAGCAGACAGCTACCCACAAAAAAACCAACATCCATCTCCCCACCAAAATCGGTGTCGCCGGAATTTGCCAAAAGGTCGCCAGCCAAAGCCAGTGGGGTGGGTCTTGTGTCTCAGGTGGGATCTTAAGTTCACTAGTACACCACTACAATCTTGTTTGGTCACTCAATAAAAATCCCAGGTCACAGCAGATCACAGAGGTTCTAAAAAGACACTAAAAACACGATATTACACTAATCGATACTTAAAGTGTTCTACGCAACAACCAACGAGCTATACATCATAAAAACTCCTATTTAACAGGTTAGGGATTTTACCTATCAATACTTGCTCCTAAGATCCAAGCTTTCCTAGCTCCAAATGATCCAAGAAGCAAAAGCAAGACTTGAAGTGTTTTGTGAGATTATTTTGGGAATTTTGAAGATTTATTAAGCTTGAATTGATGCAAATGGTGAAAGAAAAAGTCAAGGGCAGATGAAGGAAGAGGAGCTCGGCCAATTGAGGGAAGGTGAGGAAATTGTGTGGAGTTTTCTAGCCAATTCTTGCAATAAATGCACATTAATGCATATGCATGCACATGCCACCTCTTTCATTCTTTTCTTTTCTTTATACTTTAACTCTAATACACAAACAAATATCTAGATATTATGTGAAGGTTTTATTAACTCAAACTTGATTTATTTGCAATAATTTCAAAGAAGGAAATTTCCCAATTTCCAATATGTAAATACCACATTAAAATAATATTAAAATAGGGAAAAATTCTATTTGAACCAAAACGTCAGGAATCCAGTAGTAGCTTAGGCTAGTCGACAAGGGACCTTAGGGAGTAAGAAGATGATACCAATAGCAATAGTAGTTGCACTTTTTCAGTTGATGGATAACCAGCTTTAATCTAGAAAAAATACCCCCAAAGTTTGCGCACTAGCTTTATTTTAGCTAAACTAGGTGTTGTCAAGTCTATATGGACGTTTGATCACAGTCGGTTTAAAACGGAAAATACCGACAATTTTACCCTAAAACGGAAAAATTCGCATAACGATTTCTAAAACGTTAAAATAATATGTTCTAAATCAAACCACGGTTCAAAGTATCTAGAACAGACACATGAGGAGTAGTTCAGAAATGAACGAATCCTTCATGAGGCATTGTAGACAAGGTCATATCAATGTGACACGACCAGCTAAGTTACATAAGAATGAATATGAGAATCTATTCGAATTTTCATCTTATGATACTTGCCAGTCTTGTCTCAAAGGTAGAATGACCGATACTCCGTTTACTGGAAACAGAGAAAGAGTTAGTGAACTCTTGGGACGCATACATGATGATGTATACGGTCCTATGTCTACAAATTCCAAGGTTGGTTCTTGGTACTTCATTACATTCATCGACTATCTCTCAAGATTTGTACATGTGTTCCTGTTGAGACATGAGTCTGAAACTTTTGAGAAATTCAAGGAATATAAGCTTGAAGTTGAGAACCAGATGGGTGGTAGTATTAAAGTCCTTTGATGTAATCGAGGAGGAGAATACTTAGCATGGAGTTCCTGGATTATTTAAAGGAGAATGTGATTCTCTCTCAGCTTACTCCTTTGAGTACACCACAGCACAATGGTGTATCGGGGCGAATGTATCGCACCCTATGAGATATACCGCGCTCTATGATGAATACTGTTGACTTACCTATTTCCTTTTGGTGTTATGCACTTGAGAAGCTGCATACCTATTGAATGGGGTTCCGTCCAAATCATTGCCTACCACTACATATGAGATATGGTGTGGGAAGAGACCATGTCTTAAACGAGTTAAGATATGGGGTTGTCCGGTCTATTGAAAGGCAGAATCTCGACAAGCTCGAGGCAAGGTCAGTTCTGTATAAGTTTGTTAGGATATCCCAAACATTAGTAAGGGAATATCTTCTACCACTCTGAGGAGCAAAAGGTGTTTTATTTCTCAGCATGCCACCTTTTTAGAAAGGAATTTCTTGTGAAGAAATTAGTGGACATGAGGTAGAACTGGAAGCAGTTCTAGCTAGACAAACTAACAGCTGATGATTTGGTAGAACCAAAGGATTCAATAGTCTCCAACGAACCTCGGCCTCTCTGCGAATCTGGTAGGGTTCCTCATCCACTTGAGAGATACAATGGTATTCTTGGTGACAGTTGGAGCGAGGATTACATCATGGTAGATGATTGCCCAACTAGGTTCAGGCAGGCCATCACGAGTTGGGACTCTGTGTAATGGCTGGATGCTATGCGATCAAAGATGGAATCCATGTACACCAACAAAGTATGACTTTGAATATTGCACCTGAAGGGGTAAAACCCATTAGGAGCAGATGGATCTTGAGAAGATTCTTGGTGTAAATAGAAAATTTGAGACTTTCAAAGCTATGCTTAAGTCCATCAGGATCAATGCGCGCATCGCGCAGTTGGAACATCTGTTTTGATATGGCAGTTAAAGAGTTTGACTTCATCAAAATGGTAGATAAACCTTGTATATACAAGAAGGTTGTAGAGAGTAAGGTTGTCTTCCTCGTATTGTACGTAGATAACATACTCTTGATAGGAAATGGTTTCCTATGCTACACTCGGTCAAGCTCCTCTTATCATGAGGATTCTCAATAGAAGATCTGGATGATACCTACTACATCTTATGGATTATGATCTATGGTGATAGATCTATGTGGATATTGGGAGTGTCCCAAATCCAGGTACATTAACACCGTACTAAAGGGGTTTAGTATGGAAGATTCTAAGCGTGGTGGTTCGTCCACTTACTCAGGATCACTCACTCCAAAAGGAAGTCTTCCATGACTGATTTGGAGAGAGCTCGCGTACAAGGGATATCATATGCTTCGGCAGTAGGCTCTATCAGAGTATGCGATGTTATGTACCAGACCAAATGTAGATGACTCACTAGACGTAGTGATTAAGAATCAATCGGATGTTGGGAGAATCACTGGACAGCTGTGGAGGACATTCTTAAGTACTTGAGAAGCACTAAAAGAAGTTCTTGGTTCGAGCTCCCAGAGTGATAAGGACGACTGAGAGTCAGTCACAGGCATTTTCTTTACCCTCAGTGGAAAAACGGTATGTTGGAAGAGTTCCAAGCTAGATACCGTGACATACTAGACGATAAAGGCTGAATATATTGCTACCAATGATGCTGCCAAAGTGGTTGTCTGGGCATTTATTGTTCATGAGATGAACATGGTTCCTACCATTGAGCGTCCAATAATTGTTATTGTGACAACAATGGAGTTGTGGCTTTGGCCTAGGAACGCAGGTCCCATCAGCATTCCAGACATATTCTGAGGCAAGTATCACCTGATCAGGGAGATGGTTGATCTCCAAGGGATCGAGGTAAGGAGAGTAGACACGAAGGATAACACTGCGGATCCACTCACAAAGGCCTTACCCCTAGAGAGACTTCTATGGGATGGTTGAGTATGTGATACTACAACCACTGCTATATTATTGGGTATTGGATGCTACAACAGATGGCCTTAGTGCAAGTGGGAGATTGTTAGTTATATGTATGCCCTAGAGGCCATTACTGTACATAGGATGTATATTGTAGTGGATGCTGTAAGTCCATGCTACCTCTCCCGGTACTTGCGGGCTTGCGAAATTTGGTGAAAAACGATTTTCTTAGAGGTGGTAACATGGACTCAAAACCTGGATCTTTGTTAAACTGCTAACTAACAACCTAACAAGAGTTTGCCTACTCGGTTAGGGGGCTATACCTTTCTTGAACTCCTTCGTCTTCAACTCGTCCCGGAGTTCGGATCGGCCTCACCTCGTCGTCTCCTTGCGTCGAAGATGGATCCACCCGAAAGCTTCTACCTTTGGCTTGTTCTTCGGACTTTGAAGAAACTAGATCACTTAGCTTGCTAGGCCTTGTGAGCTAGAATGAGTAGAGAAGAGTATGTTGGGATTTTGCTCTATGGTTCTTGCTTCTCAACACATGAGACAAGTGAACCATAGACTAAAGAGAGAGAGCAAGAGGAAGAGGGTGAGAGCAAGAGCATGAGAGCTCAAAACCAAGAGAGAGAAAGGTCAAGCAAGAATAAGCCTCTCTTTTGTCTTTCACCCTCTCATAATCCAAAAGCATCATTAGCCATAATGTCAACCAAGTATTATGTGATGGTTCATATCATGACAAAGGCAATATCATTTCCATGCACTCATTTTGCAAACTACAACAAGCAAGCAAAAGTCTTTGCATGAAAATGACAACCATTGTGATGATGATGGTCAACTAGTCCAACCTAGTCAACCGGTCAACAAAGTCAACAAGTCAACAAAGTCAACCCTCCAACAACCATGTCACTATAATACTTAATTAATATTATTGCTAAATATATATATATATATCATATTCTCATTAGGGTTGAGCAAAAAGTCAATAGTCAACAGTCAACGATCAACAACCCTAATGAGAATCCTCTGCCTCTGTCTCTCCGTCAACTGTGCATACACACCCGCATCCGCGTTCCGAGGAACACGGATGCAAACTGGATAAAACCAATCCCAATACGTACACTAGGATCTGGCTTAAACCAAAGCCTGCTAGTGTAAACTGTCCGGACACTAAACGTGCATAAGTGCACGGATGTGACTGAACCCTGTCGCAAAACCATGCGACCTGTCGCAAAACCATGCGACATCTACTTTTTTGCCTAAAGGCGAATAGCTTTCTGTGTGGGACTCTAAAGACTCGACACTACGCTGGCAGTGGGTTTAACCACATACCGCAAGCGGCACTAGCTGTGCGTAACGGTCCCCAGGTAGATGCCGACAAGAAGACTGATGAGGTGAAAACCATCTGAACTCCTACTGAGCCTGAATGTGACAATCTCCGTACAGTCCGGTCTGTTCGTCTGATACATCGCATGGCGGGCCTAGGGGGCGGTAAACGTCAGTCCCCCAATAGCGGTACAAGTCGTGTCGGAGTGAAGCCCAAAACACCCTAAGATAACACTGGAAGCCTACCAGTATATCTCGTTTGCCCTGGCCAGGGACTACTCGTGTAATGGCTCTCCTAGACACAGCGCGATGTCAACCCCCAATACCGGGAGAGACGAATCCTGTCTAACCGTCACTGCCTCCAAGTGCTTCGGGACTGCACCCAACTACCACCTGTTTGCACGACTCCTTTGAGCCGTGGTAGGGTAGTAATCAAAGTACAGTGGGAACACACTTGAGGCGAAGTGACAGTGTCAAGTCAGCGGACTAAGCTGTACTCATGTCACCTGGGAACTGATAACTGACGATAGGCATAATACCAACTAGTCAGTTCCCGACGAGTCCTGTCCAGTGTACTCGTAACCCAATGAGCACCCGCATACTATCTCAAGTACGACGTACCGACGGCTGTGGGACAGACCGTCTCCCACACTGGGATGAGAAGCGCATGTGCTAGTCTACTCCGGAGTACCGATGCCCTGTCTCGATAGTCCTGCGACCAGGGACCTGCATAAGGATGTGCTTATAGATTACCCAGCCCCACTAGTGTGACTGCCATCACAACGCTGGTAATCAAGCAAAGATCCTAAGGGCTCCACTAATGTGTATAGGCGATATACTAAAATAAACACATGTACACATTAAAGTAGAAACAAACCAAGTAGCATACTACTATTTTGAGCAAGATTGTCAATACAAGGTGAATATCCCAAGCTTCCATTAAGTAATATACATACTAGTATGATACAGTAATGGCCTCTAGGGCATATACACTAACAATCTCCCACTTGCACTAAGGCCATGTACTGGCGTATCGAAGACCTATCATCTCGATCAGCCGCTCGAACTGAGTCTGGGGTAAGGCCTTCGTGAGTGGATCAGCAGTGTTATCTTCCGTATTTACTCTCTTCACCTCGATCTCCCGGCGATCAACGATCTCCCTGATCAGGTGGTACCGCCTCAAAATATGCCTGTACTTCTGATGGGACCTGGGTTCCTTCGCTAAAGCTATAGCGCCGTTGTTGTCACAATACAGCGGTATTGGATCAACACTGGTAGGAACCACCTGAAGTTCCGTAAGGAACTTCTTCATCCAGACAGCTTCCTTTGCGGCATCGCAAGCAGCTATGTACTCCGCTTCTATAGTTGAGTCAGCAACGGTTTCCTGCTTGGAACTCTTCCAGCAAACCGCCCCTCCATTGAGGGTAAAGACATAACCCGACATGGACTTGGAGTAATCCTTATCACTCTGGAAGCTGGAGTCAGCAAAGGCCTCAATCTGGAGGTCTTTTCCGCCATACACCAAGAACATCTCCTTAGTCCTTCTCAGGTACTTGAGAATGTTCTTTACTGCTATCCAGTGTTTCTCCCCTGGGTTCGACTGATACCGGCTTACAACGCTCAATGCGTATGCTACATCTGGTCTGGTACACAACATCGCATACATAATAGAGCCTACCGAAGATGCGTAGGGTATTGATGACATGCGAGCCCTTTCCAAATCAGTCTTGGGAGACATCTCTTTGGAGAGGGTGGTTCCGTGACAAGCCGGTAGATTACCGCGCTTGGAATCTTCCATACTGAATCGTTTCATTATGGTGTCGATGTACCTTGACTGTGAAAGTCCTAACATCCTCTTAGATCTATCACGATAGATCTGGATCCCCAGAATGTAGTTGGCATCGCCCAGGTCCTTCATAGAGAACCTCTGTGACAAGAATCCTTTGACTGGCTGTAGCATAGGAATATCATTTCCTATTAGGAGAATGTCATCGACGTACAAGACGAGGAATACCACATTTCTCCCTACAATCTTACTATAAATGCATGGTTGTAGGGTTCCTAGGCATACTATAGAGGTCTCACAAGGCATCGAACATGCCAATTTAAATTTTATGGGTGCCGAGAAATCCTAATACGGATCGTCGGCTAGATTTCTAGGCGAAAGTATAAACTAGTTAACACTTTAACTAAAAGTTAGATGCTACAACCTTTGTAGATCCGGTTATCCACTTCCTTAGGTCCACGTGGGTGTCCTCTCGCTGTCCATCATGAATCCCGAACTCAATCGTCGGCTTTATCGGAGAAACGAGCGGAATAGGTCGTCGGCTTCGTGTCAAAGACGATCTACGTCGAGGCATCACAAGTTCAAGCTCCGACTTCACAAAGTTGTGAAACTTGTGAAGAAAACACCCAAAACAACTTGGCAAGAGGTAGAGGGTGAAGAAATAGGAGGTGGGTTCACTTTAGAATTGGATTTCTCTCACTTTAGCTCAAGTTGCCATTGATGGCATCAAGCTTTTTTCTTGAAGATGAAGATGAAGAAGAAGAAAGAATATGATAAGTGTTGAGATAAAATAAAAAATAAATCAATACTTATCATAATGTGAACCATAGTTAAGTGTAGAGAATTAACTAAGGTTAGAAGAATGGTTAGGGTTTAGTGTAAAGACAAAATGGTCACAAAGTCAAAGCTTCATGAAGCTTCAACAATGTTCAAGAATGAAAGCAACCATTTTGTATTTTTATCCCATCCTTTTTCCAAAAATGAATAAATAAAAGAATGGATAAATAAAAACCCTAATCACTTTCTTAACCTAAGTTTAATTCTATACACTTAACCAAATAAGCATGCATCATCAAACATGATACAAACATGTGCACAAAAGTATATCACATATACAATTTGCACATCAAGTGAGAAAATCCATATAAAGTGAACCAATACTAGTTAATGCAATGCAATATATCAAATATATAATTATACATTAAATCATTAAATCAACATTTGATTCAATGATCCGGTCATGTCGCACATAACCGACTAGAATCCAATGTATCGATTTATCGAATCAATGATTCGATAACTAGGTCATATCGAATATAACCAATCGAAACATATATCGCGAGAATGAAATGCGGTATCACATACACGCATCATTCTCGGTCCTGCACATATCTCATATGCGCTCCTATTTCGTTTCTCTTGAGCCAGGAAACCTCTGTGTAGGACTCTAAAGACTCGTCAATACGCCGGTAGCAGATGATGATCATATCAAGCACCCACAAGCCGCAAGCGGTCTGCTAAACATAACGGCCATCCGGGTATTGAGCGATCAGAAGATCGACGAGCTAGCCCGCTCACACTCCTGTGAATCCAACCAGTAACACTTACCGTACAGTCCGGTCTGTTCGTCTGATATGTCGCATATCAAGTCTAGGGGTGGTAAACGTCAGACCCCAATAACCGATAAGTCGTGCCGATGTGAGGCTCATAACGGGTCGAGAAACTACTGGTAACACTTACCAGCAAATCTCTGATCAGCCCGGGCCAGGGACTTCCCTGTTACGGCCAATCGAGCACTGCGCAACATCAACCCCCAATACCGGGAGAGACGAAACCCCTCCTATCGCTCATTGCCTCCATGTGACTCGGGACTGTACCCAAAGACCACCGTTTTGCACACCCTCATGGACGTGGTAAGGTGGAGATCAAAGCACAGTGGGAATCACACAAGACACTATGACGATCTCGGGTCTACAGGCTAACCTGTACAAGTGTCACCTGAGAACTGCCATCTGACGTGAGGTATAATACCATCTGGGAGTTCTCGGCGAGTCCGTCCAGTGTACCCAGTCTCCACTGAGCACCCGTATACCATCTCTGATGTCAAACACCAATGGATATGGGATCATCCATCGCCCATCTCATGGGTCGAGAAGCGTATACGCTAGTATACTCTGGTATATCGATGCCCTGTCTCGATACACCCACAACTAGGGACCTTGAAGAATGTACTTATGGACTACCATGTCCCCACTAGTATGATCTGCATCATAGTCCAGGTAGTCAAGTACACATCCTAAGGGCTTTATCAACATGTAACTATAAGACAGTTTAAAGAGACTAGTGTACATGTTAAGACAAAGAGTAACCAGATAGCATACTATCATATCGAGCATGAAAGTCATCTCTATTTATGTCCAAGCATCCAATATAATATACATCATCTGTATAATACTGGCCTCTAGGGCATACATACAACTAACAATCTCCCACTTGCACTAGGGCCAGCTGCTGTAGTATCGCATACCGAGCATCCCGAAGAGTCTCTCAAACTGTATCTGGGGAATGGCCTTCGTGAGTGGATCCGCCGTGTTGTTCTTCGTGTCAACCCTCCTGACCTCGATCTCCCGGCGATCTACTATCTCCCGGATCAGGTGATACCGCCTCAGAATATGCCTGGATCGCTGATGGGACCTGGGTTCCTTGGCCAAAGCCACCGCTCCATTGTTATCACAATACAAAGGTATTGGATGCTCAATGGATGGAACCACTCCAAGTTCAGTAATGAACTTCTTGACCCAGACAGCCTCGTTGGCAGCGATGTATTCAGCCTCCATCGTCGAGTCTGCCACGGTTTCCTGCTTGGAACTCTTCCAGCTAACCGTCCCTCCGTAAAGGGTAAAGACAAAGCCCGACTGCGACTTAGAGTCGTCCTTATCACTCTGGAAGCTCGAATCGGTAAAGGACTCCACTTGGAGCTCTCCGTTACCATACACCAAGAACATATCTCTAGTCCTTCGCAAATACTTGAGAATGCTCTTCACAGCTGTCCAGTGACTCTCTCCAGGATCAGCTTGATACCTGCTCACTACACTTAGTGAGTATCCTACATCGGGTCTGGTACATAGCATCGCATACATGATAGAGCCTACTGCCGAAGCATAGGGTATCCCTTGCATGCGAGCTCTCTCCAAATCAGTCTTGGGAGACATCTCTTTGGAGAGAGTGACTCCAGAGATCGTGGGCAAGTTCCCACGCTTGGACTCTTCCATACTAAACCTCTTTAGTATGGTGTCAAAGTACCTGGATTGGGACAATCCCAAAATCCTTTTGGATCTATCTCTATAGATCCTGATTCCCAATATGCAGGAGGCATCACCAAGATCTTTCATTGAGAGTCTTTGTGATAAGAAGAGCTTGACCGATTGCAGCATAGGAATATCATTTCCTATCAAGAGTATGTCGTCCACGTACAATACGAAGAAGACAACCTTATTCTCTGCCACCTTCTTGTAGATACAAGGTTCATCTGGATTTTTGACGAAATCAAACTCTTTGATAACGACGTCAAAGCAGATTTTCCAACTCCGCGATGCTTGCTTTAATCCATAAATGGATTTAAGCAGCTTGCACACCTTGCCGCTGCTCCCACTGTCTACGAAGCCCTCTGGCTGAGTCATGTACACGTACTCTTCTAAATCACCATTTAGAAAGGCGATCTTAACATCCATTTTCCAGATTTCGTAATCATGATATGCAGCGATGGCAAGCATGATCCGGATGGATTTAAGCATAGCCACTGGAGAAAAGGTCTCGTCATAGTCCACACCTGGTCTTTGACGAAAACCCTTTGCTACAAGTCTAGCTTTGAAAGTCTCCACTTTCCCATCCACACCAAGTTTCTTCTTGAAGATCCACTTGCTCCCGATGGGTTTTACCCCTTCAGGAGCAACTTCCAAAGTCCATACTTTGTTGGTGTACATGGATTCCATCTCGGACCGCATAGCATCCAGCCATTTCACTGATTCCCTACTCGTGATGGCCTGCTCGAAGCTAGTTGGGTCATCATCCTCCATGATGCAATCCTCGCTCCCTCCATCCATGAGAAAACCGTAGTATCTCTCAGGTTGGCGAGGAACCCTACTAGATCGGCGGAGTGGCTGGGGTTTATCGGGAACTACGGAATCCTCTAGTTCAACCAAATCTTCTGTTGTAGTCTGTGTCGCTGGAACCTCTTCCAGTTCTACCTCAATGCCACTTATCTGTTTCATAAGAAAACTTTTTTCTAAGAAAGTGGCATGTCGAGAAACAAACACCTTTTGTTCCTCGGGGTGGTAGAAGATATACCCTTGTGAATTTTTGGGATATCCTACAAACTTACATAAGACAGATCTTGCCTCGAGTTTGTCCGGATTTTGTCTTTTGACATAGGCTGGACAACCCCATATCTTAATATAATTAAGATGTGGTCTCTTCCCTTTCCATATCTCATATGGAGTGGTAGGCACTGATTTGGTAGGAACTCTATTCAATAGGTCCATGGCTGTCTCAAGCGCATATCCCCAGAAGGAAATAGGTAACTCAGCTGTACTCATCATTGAGCGCACCATATCTAATAGGGTGCGGTTTCTCCATTCAGATACACCGTTGTGCTGTGGTGTATATGGAGGAGTCAGCTGAGAGAGAATCCCATTCTCTTTTAGGAAGTCCAGGAATTCATTGCTCAAGTATTCCCCTCCTCGATCAGATCGTAGGATTTTAATACTTTTTCCGGTTTGGTTCTCGACTTCTTGTTTATATTCTCTAAATTTCTCAAAAGCTTCTGATTTGTGTTTCATTAGGAACACATATCCGAATCTAGAGAGATCGTCAGTGAATGTAATGAAGTACGAAGAACCATCCCTGGCATGTGTAGACATGGGACCGCATACATCACTATGTATCAGTCCCAAGAGTTCGGTAACTCTTTCTCCGTGTCCCGTAAACGGAGCTTTGGTCATCTTGCCTTTGAGACATGACTGGCAAGTGTCATAGGATGAAAATTCAAACGGATTTAAATATCCATCCTTATGCAACTTAGCCAGTCGTGTCGCATTGATGTGACCCAGTCTACAATGCCACAAGAAGGATTCGTTCAGTTCAGAACTCTTCCTCTTGTGTGTGTTTGTTATGCTCAGAACTGTTGATTGGTTTAGAACATAAATGCCATTGCACAACGTGCCTGATCCAACCAACTTTTGGTTACGGAAAATGTTCATAACATTATCCTGTAATACAAAATTATATCCCTCTTTACTCAATAAAGAAACCGATATAATGTTGCATATCAGGTTCGGCATGTAATAGCATTCGTTCAGAACTAATATATTACCAGTTGGTAATGCAAGGTGATATTCCCCGACAGTCTTAGCTGCAACAATTGCACCATTTCCAACTCTAATGTCTTTATCACCTTCTCCAAGTTCTCTACCTTTCCTAAGCCCATGTAACTGATTACATATATAGGATCCTGACCCGGTATCTAATACCCAGGACGTGGAGCAAATGGAGAAACGGTTCTCTGTAACGAACACACCCGAAGAAAATGCATCAACATGTACTTTCTTCATTCGGGTGGCATGGGAATCCTGGTATTCCCCTATTTCCTGTTCATTCCTATAACTCTTATAAGAAGGAACGGAACCAACGTTCCCCAGCACAGTATAACATGCGGGTTCGGTCAATACATCCATATTATTATCTTGATTAAGGCATGAAATGGTCGCTACCTGGAGAGAGAGAGAAGAAAACACTTTAGCGTAAGCTCGTGCAAGATCAGATTGGTTATTATCTTATCTAATCAGGATGGCTCCCACTGATTTTTATCAAATCTTCCATCAAACCCTAAAAGGAAAGACTAGCCGGGATTAATTACACACTACAAGTTCGCCAATCTTTCAGCCAGGCCAGTGTCGGTACTTTGAGGGAGGTCCCCCGTGCTTTCGCACGAACCTAATTAATGTAAACCTCGTTTTCCCAGAGACGTAACCTCGTTAACACCTTTCTAGACACCTACTTGATCGGCTAATTATAATGTGTAAAACTCTCCCAGGAGTAACTCTTACTTGCAGTGGGTATCGGGATCCAACTATCTCATAGAAGGTATGCAATCTCATTGCAAATTTCAACACTTGAAATTCCCGATAATATTTTGCCCCTAGCGTGCTATGATCTTGACGCATGCCAAACAACCCATAGTACGCTAGTCAAGTTCAACCCATACATTTCTTGATTGAATTAAACCCACCCGCACGACCCTTGACGCATGCCAAACAACGCCGTGCGAATACCCTAATCCAATCGCATCGTATGCTAGCAGATAAGCACTAGTTAGCTACCGTACACTACGCCTTGACGCATGCCAAACAACCGCAGCACGAATACTAACTAGTACTTATCTGAAATGACGGAGGGCTACGACAGGTTTTTCTGAAAACCTATTGCGTAATGAACTTGATATCGTTGTAGAATCAAATGAAGTTTTGAAATGGAGTGATTTTGAGGCTTTTCTAGTTTTGCTAAAGGAGTCACTCCCGGTGAAGGGATCTCGGTCCTTTCCTCGTCGAATGAGGTGCGGGATATATCATATATATCACTGTGCAAAGCAAAAACTCTTAAAAGCAATCAAAACCAAACCGAGTGTGTAGCATCTGCCAGTTACTGCTAAAGGAGTCACTCCCGGTGAAGGGATCTCGGTCCTTTCCTCATCGAATAAGGTGCAGGGTATATCATATATACCGCTATGCAAAGCAAGAACTGTAGCTACCTGTTTTATTTTAAAATTCGATTCCACAACATCTTAGGTTTCTTATCTTTCATTAATCACATTAATGAAGTCCCATCATTTAAATACCTAAACATCACAGATAGATATGACGTACACTTATGCCATCCGCATTCGCCTCGATGTCCCCTCGTGCACCGTTAGGTTAGGTAACTAACGACAGAGCAGGGTAGGGCTAACGCGGGTGTAAAACATAAGTAACGTCTATATAATATATCATATATACTATATATAGTATCTATCACAGAACATCACATGATCACATCACAGATATCGCAGCAGAAGAAACATATGAAATATTGGATATACTAGGACGTCCGTGTTTTCAATACGAGCCAGTATAAAACACGGATTCTACGGTCGTGATGAATAGCCAATCCCACACCCCTAGACCCCTACGAGAGCGGCAAGCAACCCTACCAATTCTAGGGTTAGGAGACCCGGACTCGACTCCTCGAGTTGGTCTCCCACTGGACCCCAGAACCCGGTTACTTGTGCTCCCCTCCTTGGGTCTATCCTAATGCGGAAAAGTAAATAATATACAAAAGGTGACAACTTCCGCTACCTGGAAGTGCCCCAAATAAAAGAATATTACATACAAGTTTTTACATGAATGAAAATGAAAAACACTCATCTCACATAAAAAACCCCGGCTATTCAAACACGACGATCCAATATAACATATCCAGCAACACATAACATCACATGTCATCAACATAAGTAAGTACGCATACCCCAATTGTCGTTGACATATAGCAACGAAACCGGCGATATGAACATACTACACTTACGGTCACAGAAAAGAAAGTGTAAAATTACAACAATTGGAATCCGCAACTTCTTTAGACATCGCATGCCTAATCAAATGGAATACTTAGACATCACATGCCTAATAGATATAAATCCCGCATTTTAGTCTCATTATCGAAAACTCTTTTCAATATCATGTGGGACTAAACTGCTTGATTTATAACATTCATTCAGTTATCTCATAACAGTTTGTGAATTCCAATTATTGTATCACATTCCAGATAAACAGAAAATGTTAAACTTTCCGATCGAACATTCGAACACCCAAGTTTTCCCGATACAGTCCAACACATGAAATAAGTCTAGAAACATTCAGTTCGTGCCTCAGTACCAACGGTCCAGCCGTAGAAAGGTCAAGCCAACGCCTCACATGTGGCACGCCGTACTGCCCCAAACCCGAAGGTTCAAAGGGCAGTTCAAGACGGTCACATAATCGAGTTAAGGTTTGTTGTCTTCTAGAGGTTCCATCACGTTACTTGCACTACTTAGAACGTCGTTAAACTACGGAAAAATCCAACACTTGGAAATTTCCCGACAGGGGAAAAATTGGGTATTTATATCCGGTCGAACTTTTTAACATATTCTAAAATTTATCCGGAAAGCCACATAGACAAAATCTGATACTCCGATCAAAACACCGAATCCCCAAAACAATCCCAGAAAATTCAACTCTTGAATAAATATTAAAAATTCCCAGAAAATCCAGCACTGCAAAGTAAGAATTACTGTGTGAAAATTTTTGAATAGTGGGGCCGTACGACCGCGGATCCGCCGCACGAGCCATGCTCGTGCCGCGGAACCGCGGCAGTTTAATTGAATTACACCATCAAATTTCACAGTAAATCTTACAATCTCCTGCTGATTTCTCTGCATATTTTTAATATGGAAAAAACCCCATTTTTGGAAAAAGTCCAGAGAGCTCATGGGTTTTAGGGTTTCGGGTTCGTTCGGACTTCATACTCCGTCTAGACTTCGCCTAAGGCACTAGCTTGGCTCTGATACCACTGTAGGGTTCCTAGGCACACTATAGAGGTCTCACAAGGCATCGAACATGCCAATTTAAAATTTTATGGGTGCCGAGAAACCCTAATACGGATCGTCGGCTAGATTTCTAGGCGAAAGTATAAACTAATTAACACTTTAACTAAAAGTTAGATGCTACAACCTTTGTAGATCCGGTTATCCACTTCCTTAGCTCCACGTGGGTGTCCTCTCGCTGTCCATCATGAATCCCGAACTCAATCGTCGGCTTTATCGGAGAAACGAGCGGAATAGGTCGTCGGCTTCGTGTCAAAGACGATCTACGTCGAAGCATCACAAGTTCAAGCTCCGACTTCACAAAGTTGTGAAACTTGTGAAGAAAACACCCAAAACAACTTGGCAAGAGGTAGAGGGTGAAGAAATAGGAGGTGGGTTCACTTTAGAATTGGATTTCTCTCACTTTAGCTCAAGTTGCCATTGATGGCATCAAGCTTTTTTCTTGAAGATGAAGATGAAGAAGAAGAAAGAATATGATAAGTGTTGAGATAAAATAAAAAATAAATCAATACTTATCATAATGTGAACCATAGTTAAGTGTAGAGAATTATCTAAGGTTAGAAGAATGGTTAGGATTTAGTGTAAAGACAAAATGGTCACAAAGTCAAAGCTTCATGAAGCTTCAACAATGTTCAAGAATGAAAGCAACCATTTTGTATTTTTATCCCATCCTTTTTCCAAAAATGAATAAATAAAAGAATGGATAAATAAAAACCCTAATCACTTTCTTAACCTAAGTTTAATTCTATACACTTAACCAAATAAGCATGCATCATCAAACAAGATACAAACATGTGCACAAAAGTATATCACATATACAATTTGCACATCAAGTGAGAAAATCCATATAAAGTGAACCAATACTAGTTAATGAAATGCAATATATCAAATATATAATTATACATTAAATCATTAAATCAACATTTGATTCAATGATCCGGTCATGTCGCACATAACCGACTAGAATCCAATGTATCGATTTATCGAATCAATGATTCGATAACTAGGTCATATCGAATATAACCAATCGAAACATATATCACGAGAATGAAATGCGGTATCACATACACGCATCATTCTCGGTCCTGCACATATCTCATATGCGCTCCTATTTCGTTTCGCTTGAGCCAGGAAACCTCTGTGTAGGACTCTAAAGACTCGTCAATACGCCGGTAGCAGATGATGATCATATCAAGCACCCACAAGCCGCAAGCGGTCTGCTAAACGTAACGGCCATCCGGGTATTGAGCGATCAGAAGTCGAAGAGCTAGGCCGCTCACACTCCTGTGAATCCAACCAGTAACACTTACCGTACAGTCCGGTCTGTTCGTCTGATATGTCGCATATCAAGTCTAGGGGTGGTAAACGTCAGACCCCAATAACCGATAAGTCGTGCCGATGTGAGGCTCATAACGGGTCGAGAAACTACCGGTAACACTTACCAGCAAATCTCTGATCAGCCCTGGCCAGGGACTTCCCTGTTACGGCCAATCGAGCACTGCGCAACATCAACCCCCAATACCGGGAGAGACGAAACCCCTCCTATCGCTCATTGCCTCCATGTGACTCGGGACTGTACCCAAAGACCACCGTTTTGCACGCCCTCATGGACGTGGTAAGGTGGAGATCAAAGCACAGTGGGAATCACACAAGACTCTATGACGATCTCGGGTCAACAGACTAACTTGTACAAGTGTCACCTGAGAACTGCCATCTGACGTGAGTTATAATACCATCTGGGAGTTCTCGGCGAGTCCGTCCAGTGTACCCAGTCTCCACTGAGCACCCGTATACCATCTCTGATGTCAAACACCAATGGATATGGGATCATCCATCGCCCATCTCATGGGTCGAGAAGCGTATACGCTAGTCTACTCTGGTATATCGATGCCCTGTCTCGATACACCCACGACTAGGGACCTTGAAGGATGTACTTATGGACTACCATGTCCCCACTAGTATGATCTGCATCATAGTCCAGGTAGTCAAGTACACATCCTAAGGGCTTTATCAACATGTAACTATAAGACAGTTTAAAGAGACTAGTGTACATGTTAAGACAAAGAGTAACCAGATAGCATACTATCATATCGAGCAAGAAAGTCATCTCTATATATGTCCAAGCATCCAATATAATATACATCATCTGTACAATACTGGCCTCTAGGGCATACATACAACTAACAATGGTTCATCTGGGTTTTTGACAAAGTCGAATTCTTTGACAGTATCATCAAAGCAGATGTTCCAACTCCGCGATGCCTGCTTGAGTCCATAGATGGACTTGAGCAATTTGCACACTTTACCGCTGCTCCCACTCTGATTGAATCCCTCTGGCTGATCCATATAGACGCACTCTTCCAAATTTCCATTTAGAAAAGCCGTCTTTACGTCCATCTGCCAGATTTCATAATCGTGGAAGGCAGCAATGGCAAGAAGGATCCGAATGGATTTAAGCATGGCTACTGGAGAAAAGGTCTCGTCATAGTCCAAACCAGGTCTTTAACGAAAACCCTTTGCAACGAGCCTAGCTTTATAGGTTTCAACCTGCCCATCTACACCAATCTTCTTTCTGAAGATCCATTTGCAGCCTACGGGTTTTACCCCTTCTGGAGCAAAATCCAAAGTCCAAACTTTGTTGGTGTACATGGACTCCATCTCGGTCCACATTGCATCCAGCCATTTTACCGAGTCACCGCTCTGAATGGCTTGCTGGAAGCTAGTAGGCTCACCATAATCCATGGTGCAATCCTCTCTATCCCCGTCTATGAGAAAACCGTAGTATCTCTCGGGCGGATGAGACTGCCTACTACTCTTGCGGAGTGGCGTAGGAATGTCCGGTTCCCCTGAACCTTCTGGTTCTACTAAGGTTTCAGTAATAGCTTGTGGTTCTGGAATTTCTTCCAGTTCTATTGCGCTCCCACTTATCTGATTTTCTAAAAACTCAGTTTCCAAGAAGCGGGCATGACGAGAGACAAGGACTTTTTGCTCCTCTGCGTAATAGAAAAGATACCCCTTGGAGTTCTTTAGGTATCCCACAAACTTGCACTGTACTGAGCGTGCCTCGAGCTTGTCCGCATGCTGCTTTTTTTACAAAAGCTGGACATCCCCATGTCTTAAAGGATTTAAGACAGGGTTTCTTCCTACTCCACATCTGATATGGTGTGGTAGGCACTGTCTTAGTAGGAACTTGGTTCAAGAGATATGCAGCTGTTTCTAGTGCATAACCCCAGAAAGATCGCGGTAACTCAGTCTTACTCATCATGGAACGAACCAAATCTAATAGGGTTCGATTCCTCCTTTCCGATACACCGTTGTGTTGTGGTGTGTATGGAGAAGTAAGTTGAGAGAGAATTCCATTCTCTTTTAAGTAGCCCAGAAACTCGGCACTCAAGTATTCTCCACCTCGATCCGATCTTAGAATCTTGATACTTTTGCCGGTTTGTTTTTCAACTTCATTCTTGTATTCTTGAAATTTCCCAAAGGCCTCGGATTTGTGCTTCATTAAGAAGACATGTCCATACCTAAAGAAATCATCTGTGAAAGTAATGAAGTATGAATAACCACTTCGCGCATGTGTAGACATTGGACCACACACGTCACTGTGTATGAGTCCTAAGAGCTCGCTCGCTCTTACTCCGTGTCCAGTGAACGGAGTCTTTGTCATCTTTCCCATGAGACAAGATTCACAAGTGGCATAAGACTGGTACTCGAACGGATCCAAGTATCCTTCTTTATGTAACTTAGTCAACCGTGTCTCATTGATGTGACCCAGTCTACAATGCCATAAGAAAGCCTGATTTAATTCTGGAGACTTTCTTTTAAGTGTGTTCTGGACACTGAATATCTGAGCTTGATTCAATACGTATATACCGTTATTTAATGTACCTGACCCAATCAGTACTTGATTTAGGTGGATGTTTACTACATCGCTTACAAAAGCAAAATCATATCCTTCCTTAGAAAGTAAGGATACAGATATGATATTACAAGTCGTACCTGGTACATACAAACAGTTACGCAGAATCAATATCTGCCCAGTTGTCAGTCCTAGGTGATATTCCCCTACGGATACAGCATCCATGCTCATTCCGTTAGCAACCCTGAGAGTCATATCACCTTTCTTGATAACCCTACGGTTTCTCAGAGCCTGTAACGAATTACAGATGTGAGATCCTGATCCGGTATCCAATACCCAGGAAGTAGGGTTAACTGACAAACAGTTCTCTATTACAAACACACTCGAAGCTGAAGCCACAACATGCTTCAAATTCTGGCTACTGGCTTTGCAAGCCCTGCAATCTTTCTGCCATTGTTCATTCCCGTTACAATAGGAACGTCCCTCTTTTACTATATCCAGTCCTGAAACTTTTTCCCTTGCTTTTCCTTTTTCTTCCCTGGTTTCTTTCAGGGTATAAGCAGAGGGCAGGGACTGTAGAATTAAGTCAGTACTTGACCCATTCTTCAACGTGGTCTCCAGGTCCGTGAGCTTAAAATAGCTGGTCTCTGTAAGGACGTTGTCCCTTACAGATGACCCGACAGCCAACCTCGCTTGAAGCAATTCGTTCGAGGTCTCATATCTTGCGATACGAGATTGCTCTCCATATAAATCTTTGTTATGGAGGAAGATAGAAACTGAGTCCATCTTCTCGTGCTGCCCCTGGTTTGCACCATCAACTGAGGCTAACACGAGGCACTTGGCTTTCGCACAATCCTTTTCTGATGTCCTTTGGATGTAAACATCCGTGACAAGGGAACTGGACCTGAGACAGCAGGGGTTTGATTAGTTAAGAGGTGTCCCAGCTTGTCATGGGTAATGGACATCTGGACAGACCTCTGCCAGTCATAACAGTCAGATTCAGTCATTTTTATTATCTAGATGTAACCAAGGTGCGGTCACTTGGTCGCTGCAATTAAGAGAGAGAGAAGAAAACACTCAGCATGATGCTCTTGCAAGTTTAGAGTGGTTTTTAATTTGTCTAAGCAGGATGGCTCCCACCGTCTCTCGAATCCCTCCTCAAAACCAAAAAGGAAGAATTAGTCAGGATCAATCTCACCGTACAATTCTTGCTTAACCGTTCAGCCAGGCCAGTGTCGGTACTTCGAAGGAGGTTTTCCAACGCTTTCGCGAAGTTCCTTAATTCAAGAACCTCTTTTCCCTGGGGGCGTAGCCCCGCTAACACCTTTCTAGGCACCTACTTGGTTTATAGCATTGATCGTTAAGTGAGAAATTTCCTTAGGAGTAGCATATACTCACAGTAGGATCGGGATCCAAATATCATCGTGTGACGAAACTGAAGGAATCCTACCAGGATCATCACACTCCAAATGGTATGCAACACTAGCAAGTTTCAGTACTTTTGAAACTCCCGATGTGGATTTTTGCCCCATGCTCTTATGACCTTAACTAAGGCCAACAAATCATAAGTCACATGTCAAGTTCTACCCGTCGTTGTCCGGGTTGATTTGAACCCACCCGTATATACCCTTGACTATGGCCAACAAAGTAATACGACTGTCCCAAACCAACGCATTCTATCTATGCAACATATGAATACCCACCAGCTACCAAACACTGTGCCTTGACTAAGGCCAACAAACACAGCTTGAATACTGTTGATTATTCATATGAAACGACGGAGGGCTACGGATGGTTTTGGCGAAACCTTGAACGTAGTGAACTTGATATAATCGAAGGAACGAAATAGCTTTTAAAAGGAGTGGCTCAAGCTCCGCATTAAAAAGTTAGTTTTGAAAAGAACCGAGTGGTTTTTCGAAAGTGTTCCAACGACTTTAACTTGGTTTATTTTCTTGCATTAGTTCTTTTAATGCGTGATATTCTTGCATTAATTCTTTTAATGCGTCCCATCATTTAATCCTACCATTGCAGAAAACAACCAAAATATGACGTACGCTTATGCCATTCGCATTCGCCATGGGGCCCCGTCATTACCCGTTAGGTTACTTAACTAACGACAGAGCGGGGGCTGGGCTAGCGCGGCTGTAAAACATAAGCAACGCCTAAATAATATCATATATAGATATATGCTGCAATGATAGCCATTTCAGATCACAGATGAATACATTGGATATACTAGGAATCCGCAATTCGTACGAGCCTGTAACGAAAAGCAAATTACACGGTCGCGGTGAATAGCCAAAACCCCACCCAAGACCCCTACGGGTGCGGCAAACTATCCGCCAAGTACCCGAAGCGAAGCAACCTCCCTCAACTCCGTGAGTAGGCCACTCGGCACTTCGGCATACCCGGTAGTTTGTGCACCCCCTCCATGGGTCTATCCTAGGAGAAAAAACAGTAAAAAGAAATTATACAATGACGGCTACAACCCCGACCCGGTTGTGCGGCCATACAAATAATTATTACATCAATTTACAAATTTACATGAATTGAAAGAAAAGAAAACTCTCGTCTCACAACCCCCGGCTATTCACCCGCGACAATCCAACATATTCATATACACATTCCAATAACATTACAGATCACAGATTTGTATAACCCCCACTAATCGACATATAGAGATTAGCAGACGTTCAATACAAATATCACATCACAGAAAAACCCGTCAGCTTAAGTCTTTTAGAAGTTCGATCAAAAATACGGATTTTCAGGACCCCAAAAATAAAATTTTCGTTCTGGAAAATCTGGGCAGAAAATATATATTCCAAAAATCCCAAAATACCCCTATGAGCAAACTGCAAAGAAGAAACCCCATGACCGAGTCAACTCGGTCGCGGTTCCGCGGCGCTTTGATCGAGTTAGGGGGTTAAATTTTTGCAGTTTCTTCAGAAAACCCTGAGTCGATTTTTGGTGTATCTCAAAAAAAATTTCCAGCACTTTTAAAATCGACAGAAAGTATAAAAAACGGGGTTCGTTTTGCGACTTTTTCTTTGATCGATCTTCTAGCTACTTTGCTAACATGTTAGATAGAGTTTAACCTGGCTCTGATACCACTGTAAGTCCATGCTACCTCTCCCGGTACTTGCGGGCTTGCGGAATTTGGTGAAAAACGATTTTCTTAGAGGTGGTAACATGAACTCAAAACCCGGATCTTTGTTAAACTGCTAACTAACAACCTAACAAGAGTTTGCCTACTCGGTTAGGGGGCTATACCTTTCTTGAACTCCTTCGTCTTCAACTCGTCCCGGAGTTCGGATCGGCCTCACCTCGTCGTCTCCTTGCGTCGAAGATGGATCCACCCGAAAGCTTCTACCTTTGGCTTGTTCTTCGGACTTTGAAGAAACTAGATCACTTAGCTTGCTAGGCCTTGTGAGCTAGAATGAGTAGAGAAGAGTATGTTGGGATTTTGCTCTATGGTTCTTGCTTCTCAACACATGAGACAAGTGAACCATAGACTAAAGAGAGAGAGCAAGAGGAAGAGGGTGAGAGCAAGAGCATGAGAGCTCAAAACCAAGAGAGAGAAAGGTCAAGCAAGAATGAGCCTCTCTTTTGTCTTTCACCCTCTCATAATCCAAAAGCATCATTAGCCATAATGTCAACCAAGTATTATGTGATGGTTCATATCATGACAAAGGCAATATCATTTCCATGCACTCATTTTGCAAACTACAACAAGCAAGCAAAAGTCTTTGCATGAAAATGACAACCATTGTGATGATGATGGTCAACTAGTCCAACATAGTCAACCGGTCAACAAAGTCAACAAGTCAACAAAGTCAACCCTCCAACAACCATGTCACTATAATACTTAATTAATATTATTGCTAAATATATATATATATATATATATCATATTCTCATTAGGGTTGAGCATAAAGTCAATAGTCAACAGTCAACGGTCAACAACCCTAATGAGAATCCTCTGCCTCTGTCTCTCCGTCAACTGTGCATACACACCCGCATCCGCGTTCCGAGGAACACGGCTGCAAACTGGATAAAAACCAATCCCAATACGTACACTAGGATCTGGCTTAAACCAAAGCCCGCTAGTGTAAACTGTCCGGACACTAAACGTGCACAAGTGCACGGATGTGACTGAACCCTGTCGCAAAACCATGCGACCTCTACTCTTTTGCCTAAAGGCGAATAGCTTTCTGTGTGGGACTCTAAAGACTCGACACTACGCTGGCAGTGGGTTTAACCACAGACCGCAAGCGGCACTAGCTGTGCGTAACGGTCCCCAGGTAGATGCCGACAAGAAGACTGACGAGGTGAAACCCATCTGAACTCTTACTGAGCCTGAATGTGAAAATCTCCGTACAGTCCGGTCTATTCGTCTGATACATCGCATGGCGGGCCTAGGGGGCGGTAAACGTCAGTCTCCCAATAGCGGTACAAGTCGTGTCGGAGTGAAGCCCAAAACACCCTGAGATAACACTGGAAGCCTACCAGTATATCTCGTTTGCCCTGGCCAGGGACTACTCGTGTAATGGCTCTCCTAGACACAGCGCGATGTCAACCCCCAATACCGGGAGAGACGAATCCTGTCTAACCGTCACTGCCTCCAAGTGCTTCGGGACTGCACCCAACTACCACCTGTCTGCACGACTCCTTTGAGCCGTGGTAGGGTAGTAATCAAAGTACAGTGGGAACACACTTGAGGCGAAGTGACAGTGTCAAGTCAACGGACTAAGCTGTACTCATGTCACCTGGGAACTGATAACTGACGATAGGCATAATACCAACTAGTCAGTTCCCGACGAGTCCTGTCCAGTGTACTCGTAACCCAACGAGCACCCGCATACTATCTCAAGTACGACGTACCGACGGCTGTGGGACAGACTGTCTTCCACACTGGGATGAGAAGCGCATGCGCTAGTCTACTCCGGAGTATCGATGCCCTGTCTCGATAGTCCTGCGACCAGGGACCTGCATAAGGATGTGCTTATAGATTACCCAGCCCCACTAGTGTGACTGCCATCACAACGCTGGTAATCAAGCAAAGATCCTAAGGGCTCCACTAATGTGTATAGGCGATATACTAAAATAAACACATGTACACATTGAAGTAGAAACAAACCAAGTAACATACTACTATTTTGAGCAAGATTGTCAATACAAGGTGAATATCCCAAACTTCCATTAAGTAATATACATACTAGTATGATACAGTAATGGCCTCTAGGGCATATACACTAACAGATGCTGGGACATATATAGGGAGGACTTTCTTGCTCGACATGATAGTATGCTATCTGGTTGCTCTTTATCTTAACGTGTACACTGATTGTCTCTCTGTTACATGTTGGTAAAGCCCTTAGGATGAGTACTTGACTACCAGGATTATGATGCAAATCATACTAGTGGGGACTTGGTAGTCGGTAAGTACATCCTTTAAATGATCCTAGTCGTGGGAGTATCGAGACAGGGCATCGATATTCCAGAATAGACTAGCGTATACGCTTCTCGACCCATGTGATGGGCGATGGATGATCCTATATCCATTGGTATTTGACATCAGAGAAGGTATATGCGTGCTCAGTGGCTACTGGGTACACTGAACGGACTCGCCGAGAACTCCTAGATGGTATTATTGTTAGATATATGTATGCCCTATAGGCCATTATATGTATAGTGGATGCTTGGATATGTATATATGATTTTAGATGACTTTCTCGCTCAACATGATAGTATGCTATCTGGTTTACTTTCTCTTGACATGTTGATTTGATCATACTTTTATTCATTTGCACATGTTGATAAAGCCCTTAGGATATTTGCTTGACTACTGTGACTATGATGCGGATCATACTAGTGGGGCATGTGTAGTTTATAAGCATATCCTTGAACTGTTCCTAGTCGTGGGTGTATCGAGACGGGGCATCGATATTCCAGAGTAGACTAGCGTATACTATTCTTGTCCCATATGATGGGCGATGGATGATCCCATATCCATCTGGTGAGGTGACACCGAAGATTGTATGCGGGTGCTCAGTGGAGACTGGGTATACTGAACGGACTCACAGAGAACTCCTATGTGGTATTATACCTATCGTCGGATAGCAGTTCTCAGGTGACACTGGTACAGGTTAGTCTGTAGACCCAAGATCGTCATAGAGACTTGTGTGTCCTCCCACTGTATTTTGATATCCACCCTACCACGGCTCTACTGAGTCGTGCAAACAGGTGGACTTTGGGTACAGTCCCGAGGCACATGGAGGCAATGAGCGATAAGAGGGGTTTCTTCTCTCCCGGTATTAGGAGTTGATATTGTGCTATGCTCGATTGGCTATAACAGAAAGTTCCTGGCCAGGGCTACTGAGATTTACTGATAAGCGTTATCAGTAGTTTCTCGATTTGTTATGAGCCATACACCAGCATGACCTATTGAGTTATTGGGGTCGACGATTCCATCCCTAGACTCGATATGCAACATATTTGACGAGGAGACCGGACTGTACAGTAAGTGTTGTCGGTTGGCTCGACGGGAGTTTTGACAGCTTCGCTGGTTTTCTTCTGATCGCTCAATACCCGGGTGGCCGTTACGTTTAGCTGACCGCTTGCGGCTTGTAGGTGTTTGATATGATCATCACCTACTGCCGGCGTATTGACGAGTCTTAGAGTCCCACAATGAAGTTTCCTGGCTCAGGAGAAAAGATGTGGTGTGCATATGAGATATGCGCGGGGACACGATTAAATACGGATATATGATACCGTATATTAATCGGGCATTTTCTATTGGTCGGGTCGTATGTGATATGACCGGTTTGCAAAATCAAGTGTTTATTTAACAAATGACTTTTGGATTAATTCTTTAATTAAACCCTTTTTTCTATTTTTGTATGCATGCATGTATGCACATGATGATGTGCATGGACACATACATACATACATTGTATCATGGTTGTTGATACATATTTGGTGGCAATGCAAGACTCATATTGTAGTAATTATATATATATATATATATATATATATATATATATATATATCATTTTGAGTTAATTGAAAGGATAATTCACTTATGGTTAATGTTTATCATCTTTGACTAAACCTTACCTAACTTTTAACCATGAGTTAATTCTCCTTTGGAAGTTAACTAAATAAGTAAATATCTAAATAATTACTAACCATGGATGAAGTGAGAAGGATTAATATTGATTATTTTTTCTCATCTCAATTATTTTGTTCATATCATTATCTTTTGAGCTCAAGCTTAGCTACCATCTTCTTCTTCCTCTCTTGAAATTTTCTTTGAGTGAAGTTGATAAAAAGAAAGGGTTTTGATTAGAGAATACAAACCACATCATAATACTACACACATCTAGCCCATTTGTGTAGGGTGTTTGCTCTACTTCATTCACATATCAAGTAAAGCAAGGAGCTTTGGGCAAAGGGACTTCGGGTGGATCTTCGTGGACAAGGAAGGCTTCCATCGATCCGTTCCAAACTCTCAAAGTGTCAAGGAGTCACCAAGGGAGGTCTACAAAGGTTGTAATCTCTACTCTTAGTGATAATTTTTCTTTTGCATGTGATGCTTAGTCAAATGAAACCCTAAATTTCTAGTTATGATTCTTGTCTAGTTCACTTAGCACCTTCAAAATTTGATTTTGGCATATGTGATGCTTCTAAACCCTTGATGAGGTGCTAGGTAAACCCAACAATGGTATCAGAGCTAAGCTAGAGCTTTAGGCGATGCGTAGGCGAAGTTAAAACTCCGATCGAACCACGAAATACGATATTAGACCCTTCTCTGGAAATTTTCTAAAAAATTGATTTTTTCTGCATTAAAAATACTCAAAAAAATCAGCAGGAAATTCTAAGAATAACCATGAAACACGAGCCCCCAAGGCTCTCAAAGAGCCGCTGAACCACGGTAAGAACATGCTTGCCGCGGTGGTTCCGTGGCCAAAAGAGTGCTTTGGGGACACGTGTTGGTACAGTAATATTCCTAGCAGTTCCTGCATATTTCTGGGTATTTTTAATCTGACTCGTGTGTTGAGTGTTCTGAGAATTATTTTGAATTCGTTGATTCGATCGGAAAATTTAATTTCGTTCTGTTTTCCGGATAATTTAGAAACTATTAAAATGTTCGAACGGATATCATTAACTCACTTTTTCCCGGCACGAAAAACTTTCAAGTGTTGAATTTTTCTTGAGTTTAAATCTTTCGGAAAAACGTGCAAGTAACGTGGTGGACCCTCTAGAAGAACAGAAACCTTAACTGGATTATGTGACCGTCTGAACCGCCTCTAAAGCTTAGGGTTTGGAGCAGTACGGCGTGCCACATGTGAGGCGTTGGCTTGACCCTTCTACGGCTGGACCACTGCTACTGTGACATGTTCTGGGATTTTTGAACTCTGCTCAAGTGTTGAGCTATTTAGGAAATCTTGGGTATTTGAATATTCAATTGGAAATTTTAATACTGTCTATTTATCTGGAATGTGATACAATATGTGGAATTCATATAGTTAGGCATAAAATGCGAAGTATGTGATATTTTGGATTTACGTTGTCTGAAGAGATTGTGGATTTCAAATGTTGTAGTTTTACACTTTCTTTTCTGTGACCGTAAGCGTAGTATGTGGGGTATCGCCGGCTTCATTGCTATACATCAACGACAATCGGGATACGCATACTTGCTTACGTTGATGATATGAGATATTATGTGTTGTTGAGATATTATGTGCAGGATTTTCGCGATTGAATAGCCGGGGGTTTTATGTGAGATGAGAGTTTTATTTTTATTCATGTATAAATCAATTGTATGTAATATTCTTTTATTTGGGGTACTTCCGGGATGAAGAAGATGTTTCCATCATTGTATATTATTTACTTTTCCGCATTAGGATAGACCCAAGGAGGGGAGCACAAGTGTCCGGGTTCTAGGGTTCAGTGGGAGGCCATCTCGAGGAGTCGAGACCGGGTCTTCTAAACTCTAGAATTGGCAGGATCACTTACCGCTCTCATAGGGGTCTAGGGGTGTGGGCTTGGCTATTCATCGCGACCATGGAATCCGTATTTTCTATTGTTGGCTAAATACAAAATACGGACATCCTTGATATCCTTTTATTTTCATATGTGCTTCTGCTGTTGATATTCTGTAATGTGATTACTTAGTATCTGAGACGAATGGATTATTATTATATATATATGATATATAATAAATGTTGCTTATGTTTTACACCCGCACTAGTCCCGCCCCGCTATGCCGTTAGTTAAGTAACCTAACGGTGCATAACGGGACACTGTGGCGAATGCAGATGGCATAAGTGTACGTTCTATTTTCGTTTCTTTTCTGTGATGGCTTAGGAACTTAAATGATGGGATTACATTAATGAGATTAATGTAAAGTGAAAGAAACCTAAAAGATGTTGTAGAATCAGATTTGAAACCCACTCGGCCTTTTTATGAAAAATGCAAGTTTCAAAAGATGCGGAGCTTAAGCCACTCCTTTTCTAAACTGTTTTGATTCTACAACAAGATCAAGTTCAAAGCGTTAAAGGTTTTCATAAAAACCATCCGCAACCCTCCGTCATTTTAGGAAGCAGAGTACTTAGTATTCGTGCTGCGTATTTTGACCATAGTCAAGGCGTAGTGTACGGTAGCTAAGTGATGTCTTCCTACAAAGCATATGATGCGATCAGTTAGGACATTCATGTGATTATGTTGATCATAGTCAAGGGTCATATGAGTGAGTGTAGTTAATCTCGAAATGACGGGTAGAACTTGACTAGTACTTATGATATTTTCACCATAGCCAAGGTCATAAGTAACTAGGGGTAAAAACAATATCGGGAGTTTCAAGAGTTGAAATTTGCAATGAAATTGCATACCATCTATATGGTAGTTGGATCCCGATCCCACTGTGAGTAAGTGTTACTTCCAGGAGAATTTTACACTTTTCAATTAGCTAATCCAGTAGGTGTCTAGAAAAGTGTTAACGGGGTTTGACCTCTGGGAAAACGAGGTTTATTTTAATTAGGTCAGTGCGAAAGCACGGGGAACCTCCCTCAAAGTACCGACACTGGCCTGGCTGACCGGTTAGAGAAACTGTAGAATGTAATTAATCCTGGCTAGTTTTCTTTTCAGGTTTTGAAAGAAAATTTGATAAAAGCAGTGGGAGACATCGATTAGATAAGATAATAACCAATCTAATTCTTTGCAAGAGCATTTCGCTGAGTGTATTCTTTTCTCTCTCCTAATGGAAGATACCAATGACGGGACTTAAGCTTCTACTAGAGAAAAATAAACTGACTGGACCGAACTATAAAGAATGGATGAGGAACTTGAACATTGCACTTACATATGATAAAGTATCATATGTCCTCACAACCCAAGCCCCACCCGTCCCAGGACCTGAATCATCTGTCTCGGATAGGGAGATCCGAAAAACTTGGGATACTGATTGTAACACGGCCAAGTGCCTCGCGCTTGCTTCTATGGACAATATCCATCAGAAACAACACGAGAATATGGATGTACAATCCATCTTTCTTCACACAAAGGATTTGTATGAAGAGCAATCTCGTACTTTGAGATACGAGGCATCTCGAAAGCTGTTTCAGATGCGAATAGCCCCTGGTACATCAGTAGGAGACCATGTTTTGAAAATGATTGGTCTTATAGAAGAACTTGAGGAACTGGGATGGACCATGGATAATGAGCAATATACGGATATTGTTCTACAGTCTCTCCCCCTGCCTTTGCTCCGTTCATAGTGAACTTCAATATGAACGATTTGGAGAAATCATTGCCTGAACTTCTCAATATGTTGAGGAGTGCAGAGAGCACGTTGAAAACAACGAAAACTCCCGCTCTGTTATATGGGCCATCTTCCTCTTCCGTCCCAAAAGCCAAGGCCAAGGGAAAGAAAAAGAAGAAGTCCATCAAACAGAAAGGTGGAGTTAAAAAGGCAAAGGGGAAAGACAAATCCGGGGCTGCGGGAAGCGGGAAAGGAGAATGTTTTTACTGCCACAAATCAGGACATTGGAAATGCAACTGTGTTGTGTATCTTGCTGATCTCAAGAAGAAGAAGCATGTTGATGCTTCCACTTCAGGTGTGTTTGTAACTGAAAACTGTTTTTCTTTAAACTCTGCATCTTGAGTATTAGATACCGGTTCTGGTTCTCACATCTGCAATTGTATGCAGGGATTGAGAAGTAGTAGAGTTTTGAAGACAGGTGACCATACTCTGCGGGTTGGAAATGGTTCCAATGTACATGTTGTATCCGTAGGAGATTATCATCTTGGGTTGCCTTCGGGTTGTATTTTGGTTTTGAACCCGTGTTATTTTGTACCTAGTATGCTATGTAATATAATATCCGTTTCTTTGTTGGACAATGAAGGATATCATTTTGTATTGCAAAATAATGTTATGAACATTAACTTGAATCAAGAGTTGATTGGGTATGGTACATTAAATAACGGTATTTACGTCCTGAACCAACACACGGTTTTCAATATACAACATACTAATAAAAGAAAGTTTTCAGATATAAATGAAGCTTTTCTTTGGCATTGTAGACTTGGTCATATTAATGAAACAAGACTAAACAAACTATATAAAGATGGATATTTAAATCCTTTTGAATATAAATCTTATGCGACTTGCCAGTCTTGTATCAAAGGTAAAATGACCATAAATCCGTTTACTGGACACGGAGAAAGAGCTGTG
This sequence comes from Agapanthus africanus, assembly GCA_030015575.1. Classification (NCBI taxonomy): domain Eukaryota; kingdom Viridiplantae; phylum Streptophyta; class Magnoliopsida; order Asparagales; family Amaryllidaceae; genus Agapanthus; species Agapanthus africanus. Next base: position 603,858,133 of record JASDDO010000019.1, on the reverse strand, counting down.
GAACTCTTAAACCTCATACATAGTGATGTATGCGGACCAATGTCTACACATGCTAGAGGTGGTTTTTCATACTTCATTACTTTTACTGATGATTTCTCAAGATTCGGACACGTGTTTTTGATAAAGCACAAATCCGAAGCTTTCGAGAAATTCAAGGAGTACAAACTTGAAGTACAAAAACAAACAGGCTTGAGCATCAAGAAACATCGATCAGATCGAGGTGGAGAATATTTAAGTACAGAGTTTTTAGACTTCTTATTAGAGAATGGGATTCTCTCTCAGCTCACTCCTCCTTACACACCACAGCACAATGGTGTGTCAGAACGGAGGAATCGTACCCTATTAGATATGGTACAATCCATGATGTGTGATGCTGAGTTACCGCTTTCCTTTTGGGGGCATGCATTAGAGACAGCGATGTATCTGTTAAACAGGGTTCCAACCAAGACCGTGTCTACCACTCCATATGAGATATGGAGTGGAAAGAGACCATCTCTTAAAAGAGTTAGGATTTGGGGTTGTCCGGCTTTTGTTAAAAAACAGAATCCAGACAAACTCGAGACACGATCGGTCATGTGTAAATTTGTGGGGTATCCAAAACATTCGTATGGATATCTATTCTACCACAAGGAGGAACAAAAGGTGTTTGTTGCTCAGCATGCCACATTTTTGGAAATGAAATCTTTACAGACAGTACTGATGGCAATGCGGTAGAACTAGAAGAAGTTCTAGAGACATAAATTACTCAGGACGAATTGGTTGAAACTGATGTTGCAGTAGAACTTCAAGAACCTCAGCCGCTCCGGAGATCTAGTAGAACTTCTCGCTCACCAGAGAGATACTATGGGTTTCTCATTGATGATGATAGAGAAGATTGTATCATGGATGATGATGACCCTACTAGTTTTCAGCAAGCTATCATGAGTGGTGACTCAGTGAAGTGGCTGGAAGCCATGAGATCCGAAATGGAGTCCGTGTATACCAACAAAGTATAGACTTTGGACGTTGCACCTCCTGGGTGCAAATGGATCTTTAAAAGAAAGATTGGTATAGATGGACAGGTAGAGACCTTTAAAGCAAGGCTAGTAGCGAAAGGTTTTCGTCAAAGACCAGGATTGGACTATGATGAAACTTTCTCTCCAGTAGCAATGCTTAAATCCATTAGGATCCTACTTGCTATTGCTGCTCACTATGATTATGAAATCTGGCAGATGGACGTTAAAACTGCATTTCTAAATGGTGATTTAGAAAAATGCGTTTTTATGGATCATCCAGAGGGCTTCATTAACAGTGGGAGCAGCGGGAAAGCATGTAGATTGCTTAAATCCATTTATGGATTAAAGCAGGCCTCACAGAGCTGGAACATCTTCTTTGATGATACAATCAAAGAGTTTGATTTTATCAAAAATATAGATGAACCATGAATTTATAAGAAGATTGTAGGGAGTACTGTCACATTTCTCGTATTGTACGTAGATGACATTCTCTTGATAGGAAATGATATTCTTATGCTACAATCGGTCAAACTATTCTTATCACAAAGGTTCTCCATGAAGGACCTGGGTGATGCCTCATGCATTTTGGGCATAAGGATCAATAGAGATAGATCTAAGAGGTTATTGGGATTGTCCCAATCAAAGTACATAGACACCATCCTAAAAAGGTTTAGTATGGAAGATTCCAGGCATGGTGCCTTGCCTGCTTGTCATGGAATCACTCTCTCCAAGGACTTCTGTCCGAAAACTGATGAAGAGAGAGCTCGCATGAGCGTTATACCCTACGCTTTAGCCGTAGGATCTATAATGTATGTGATGTTATGTACTCGCCCTGATGTTGCTTATGCACTATCTGTAGTAAGCAGGTATCAATCCAACCTAGGGGAGAAATATTGGATAGCAGTGAAGAACATTCTTAAATACTTGCGAAGGACTAAAGAACTGTTCTTGGTGTATGGTAATGGGAATCTCCAGATGGAGGCCTTTACCGATTCCAGCTTCCAAAGTGATAAGGATGATAGCAAATCTATCTCAGGGTTTGTATTTACCCTCAATAGAGGGGCGGTTAGTTAGAAGAGTTCCAAACAAGATACCGTTGCAGACTCTACGATGGAAGCTGAGTATATTGCTGCAAATGATGCTGCCAAGGAAGCCGTCTGGATGAGGAAGTTCATCGCGGAACTAGGAGTAGTTCCAACCATTGTTGATCCAATACCATTGTATTGTGATAATAATGGAGCTATGGAGTTAACCAAAGAACCAAGGTCCCATCAGAAATCCAGACACATCCTGAGGCGATATCATTTGATCCGGGAGATAGTAGATCGCCAGGAGAAAGAGATTCGGAGAGTAGATACAAAGGATAACACAGCGGATCCACTCACCAAGGCCCTTTCACTGCCGCAGCATGAGCGACTTTTTGAGATGTTGGGCATGAGATACGCCAATAATTGGCCTTAGTGCAAGTGGGAGATTGTTAGATATATGTATGCCCTAGAAGCCATTATATGTATAGTGGATGCTTAGACATGTATATATGATTTTAGATGACTTTCTCGCTCAACATGATAGTATGCTATCTAGTTTACTTTATCTTGACATGTTGACTTGATCATGGATTTATTCATTTGCACATGTTGATAAAGCCCTTAGGATATTTGCTTGACTACTGTGACTATGATGTGGATCATACTAGTGGGGCATGTGTGTTTTATAAGCATATCCTTGAACTGTTCCTAGTCGTGGGTGTATCGATACGGGGCATCGATATTCCAGAGTAGACTAGCGTATACTATTCTTGTCCCATATGATGGGCGATGGATGATCCCATATCCATCTGGTGAGGTGACACCGAAGATTGTATGCGGGTGCTCAGTGGAGACTGGGTACACTGAACGGACTCACAGAGAACTCCTATGTGGTATTATATCTATCGTCGGATAGCAGTTCTTTGGTGACACTGGTACAGGTTAGTCTATAGACCCAAGATCGTCATAAAGTCTTGTGTGTCCTCCCACTGTATTTTGATATCCACCCTACCACGGCTCTACTGAGTCATGCAAACAGGTGGACTTTGGGTACAGTCCCGAGGCACATGGAGGCGATGAGCAATAGGAGGGGTTTCGTCTCTCCCGGTATTGGGAGTTGATGTTGTGCTATGCTAGATTGGCTATAACAGGAAGTTCCTGGCCAGGGCTACTGAGATTTACTGATAAGCGTTATCAGTAGTTTCTCGATCTGTTATGAGCCATACACCAGCATGACTTATTGAGTTATTGGGGTCGACGATTCCATCCCTAGACTCGATATGCAACATATTTGACGAGGAGACCGGACTGTACAGTAAGTGTTGCCGGTTGGCTCGACGGGAGTTTTGACAGCTTCGCTGGTTTTCTTCTGATCGCTCAATACCCGGGTGGCCGTTACGTTTAGCTGACCGCTTGCGGCTTGTAGGTGTTTGATATGATCATCACCTACTGCCGGCGTATTGACGCGTCTTAGAGTCCCACAATGAAGTTTCCTGGCTCAGGAGAAAAGATGTGGTGTGCATATGAGATATGCGCGGGGACCCGATTAAATACGGATATGTGATACCGTATATTAATCGGGCATTTTCTATTGGTCGGGTCGTATGTGATATGACCGGTTTGAAAAATCAAGTGTTGATTTAACAAATGACTTTTGGATTAATTCTTTAATTAAACCCTTTTTCTATTTTTGTATGCATGCATGTATGCACATGATGATGTACATGGACACATACATACATACATTGTATCATGGTTGTTGATACATATTTGGTGGCAATGCAAGACTCATATTGTAGTAATTAAATATATATTTATCATTTTGAGTTAATTGAAAGGATAATTCACTCATAGTTAATGTTTATCATCTTTGACTAAACCTTACCTAACTTTTAACCATGAGTTAATTCTCCGTTGGAAGTTAACTAAATAAGTAAATATCTCAATAATTACTAACCATGGTTGAAGTGAGAAGGATTAATATTGATTATTTTTTCTCATCTCAATTATTTTTTTCATACCATTATCTTTTGAGCTCAAGCTTAGCTACCATCTTCTTCTTCCTCTCTTGAAATTTTCTTTGAGTGAAGTTGATAAAAATAAAGGGTTTTGATTATAGAATAAAAACTACATATCATACTACATACATCTAGCCCATTTGTGTAGGGTGTTTGATCTACTTCATTCACATATCAAATAAAGCAAGGAGCTTTGTGCAAAGGGACTTCGGGTGGATCTTCGTGGACAAGGAAGGCTTTCATCGATCCGTTCCAAACTCTCAAAGTGCCAAGGAGTCACCAAGGAAGTCTACAAAGGTTGTAATCTCCACCCTTAGTCATAATTTTTCTTTTGCATGTGATGCTTAGTCAAATGAACCCTAAATTTCTAGTTATGATTCTTGTCTAGTTCACTTAGCACCTTCAAAATTTGATTTTGGCATATGTGATGCTTCTAAACCCTTGATGAAGTGCTAGGTAAACCCAACAATTATACATATCGTCGGATAGCAGTTCTTTGGTGACACTGGTACAGGTTAGTCTGTGGATCAGAGATCTTCATAGAGTCTTGTGTGATTCCCACTGTGCTTTGATTTCCACCATACCACGGTCAAGAGATCGTGCAAAAAGGTGGTTTTTAGGTACAGTCCTGAGTCACATGGAGGCAATGAGCGATAGGAGGGGTTTCATCTCTCCCGGTATTCGGAGTTGATGTTGCGCTATGCTCGATTGGCCATAACAGGAAATCCCTGGCCAGGGTTGCTGAGATTTACTGGTAAGTGTTATCAGTTTTTTCTCGAACCGTTATGGACCTTGTATCGGTATGACTTATCAGGCTATTGGGGTCAGACGTTATACCGCCCCTAGGCTGTGATATGCGACATATCAGACGAAGAGACCGGACTGTACGGTAGTGTTACTGATTGGATTCGCAGGAGTACCAGCAGGCTTGCTTGTTGATCTTCTGATCGCTCAATACCCGGGTGGCCGTTACGTTTAGCAGACCGCTTGCGGGTATTTGATATGATCATCACCTACCGCCGGCGTATTGACGAGTCTTTATAGTCCTACACAGAGGTTTCCTGGTTCATGCGAAACGGAGTAGGAGCACATATGTGATATGTGCGGGACCGAGATCAATGCGAGTATATGATACCAAATTCTATTCTCGTGACTTGTGACATTGTTCAGGTATATGTGATATAGCCGGGTTATCGGATCAAGTGTTGATTCAATAAGTTGTTGCATTTTATATTAGTCGGTTATACAGGATATAGCCGGATTATTAAATCAAGTGTTGGTTTAATAATCTAATGTATAATTATATATTTGATATATTACATTACATTAAATAATATTAGCTCACTTAAGTATTACTTTTTCTCACTTGATGATACATTGATATATGTTAACTGTATTATTTTCTTTTTGTACACAAAATATATATGTGATATATATTGTTGTGTCATGCTAAGTTACACTTGCAACATGTATGTATGAGACTCACACCATGCTAGGTTTAAGTTAGGGTTTATATTTATTTCAAGCAAATTCAAAATTGTGGAGATATTTGTCATGGTTCAAAGCTTGTAGAAGCTTGTGGTCTTCATTAACTTAGTCCACTCCTTTGTCTTGCTTAAGATATTTGTTAACCCAACCCTTAACCTTAGACTATAGTTTATTCTCTACATGAGTTTGGCATGACAGTAACTCACCATGGTTGCAATTCTAATCCCACTCTCTCATTCATTTTCTTCATCTCTTCTTCTTCTTCCTCAAGAGAAAAATCTTGCTAGCATTTTCTAAGTGATGATTTATTGTGAGAAAAATAAAACTAAAGTGAGCCCACTTCCTACTTCATCATCCTATACTACTTGCCATTTAGTTTAGGGTGTTTGCTTCACCAATCTCACCATTAGTGAAGAGATAGCATGAGCTAGTGTCTCCTCGACGTAGATCATCTTCGGCCTCGAAGACTTCCATGCAAGCTTATTCCGTACATCTTGTGGAGCCTCTCTAGAGTCCGGGAGTTCGTGATCGCAGCGAAGGGACTACTACACGGAGCTATTGAAGTGAAGGACTGGTCTACAAAGGTTGTATTTCTTGTTCACTTTAGATGTAAAGTTTTTGCATAATGTTTCGTCGGATTTTCTAGTATCGATTCTAGGGTTAGGGTTTACTAGAACGACAAATTTTTAAAATTGGTATGGACGATGCCTCCCGAAAACTTGCTGCCGCGCTAGACAACCCAACACTAACTACCACGAACTAACCCCGGACTCTCTGTTCTACCATAAAAGAACGCATCAAGAATACAAAATACGGATTATTGATTAGTATGAAAACTTGTATTTACCGCAATCAGAAACGGCGTCGCTTTGCAGCTAGCCGGTGAGTACGGGTCGATCCACAGAGATGGGTAGATTTCTTATTGTGTCTTTACGAGTTGATTCCAGATGTTGTTTGGATTGATTTAATCTAAAATACTAGATTTATCACTAAACTAAATTAATCTAAATTAAAGTCTTGCTAGGGTTAGGTTTAGGGGAAGTTTGGAGATTAAAGGTTTCCTTACCGCTTTCATTGCCCTATTTTAGATCTGTTAGATGTTACGGTAATTATCAATAAAGTGGATCCGAATCTTTTGGGAAGATGTTTCTTCCTCTAGATTCGTATCCTTCCTTTGTTGATAATTACCCTAACCCCCAAGGAAAACACGCGCAACCGGCCCTTTATACTACGGTTCATCGTTACCTCTAGGGGTAGGATGCCATAGGGAGCGGTTGTGCGTGCATGCATGGAGTTCTAACTCTTAGGTGTGGATGGCATGAAAGGGGTGAGAGATCTCATCTCTCAAACATTTCCCTAAGGCTAACCCTAACAAGCGAGGAGATTACTCGCTCATTAGGGGATGATAGAACATACTAATTAAAAGAGAATAAAAACACAGAAATTAACTTACTAGGTTGACGGCTCCCTCCAAGCAATATAGAACAGATCTGAATAAACTCCCAGCAATTCTGAATTTTATTGATTGAAAAGAGGCATAGGTTTTACAATTTTTGATTACAATTTATAAGCAAACAAGGAAACTAGGGTTACAGACTCTCGCACATGTGCAATTACAGATTTGCCCACGGAAAATCCAAACACCCGCACCGACGCACCGACACGCCAAAAATCCACCGACGTGCGCTCTATATGGCCGCGGAACCGCGGCGCCAGGCTGGGTTTGGCCGCGGTTCCGCGGCCAAGTTGAGGATCTGGGACTCTGTAATTTTTGGACTTTTTCTTGGCTTCTTGGGCTTCCTATTTCCATATGTATTTTTCTCTGTTAGGCTTTTTATTCTCCTCCAGATGTTTCAGTGAATACTTGTAGCGATCTTTTAACCGTTCACTTGACATTTTGGACCTTGCACTGTTCTTCGACTAGGCTTGACTAGGATCCGTCTACTTGTTGGTCAAAAGTCTCTTTTCTGTATCAGCTTTCGTCTTTTTCACTGTATTCGCTTTCAAGCCCTGTATCCTGTAACATGTAACAAACGTGCGTTAAAAGTACCTGTTTACTTATAAAACGGATAAGAATAGGGGAATGAAAAATGCAATATTATGGTCTGAACAAATACCCCCAAACTTACCTTTTGCTCGTCCTCGAGCAAACTTATTATTTTATTCACTAAAATCCTAACCGCACTTTCGCAGGGAAACGCGATTGCACTGAGCACGTGCAACAAGCCGTTAAACCTCTAGGTGTCCCTAGTAGGAGGAATGTTGTCTCCTGAGGGTTTTCAGCGGATACTACCCACAAAATCCTATCAACTTGGCCCATTTACTTTTGTTCTCCATTTAGGTTTTCTAACAAGGAATTCTATTATCATCGACCTGCAAATTATCCACCCATATTCTTCACACTTCCTCATCATCTAACTTAAGATTATATATGTTCTATAGATTTACTTAGCTTTCGGGATCTCTTAAGTCTTCCTTCTAGGGTTTCATCTCCACTTAGGAATTTCTATCAACTCTATTAAAGATACAAGTTTTATCTTTCATTCTTTTCTCTCATCTAAACTCTAATCACATATCCCCACGTGTGTGTAAATATCACCCCTACACTTGGAAATTCAAATCAAGCAATCGTACTCTCGTCCATTGTCCAAAGCACTTATTAATTCGTTAATTTTGAATTTCGCTTACACATCGTTCATGCGACTGTTAATACTTCTTGAGGTACCAACAACCGATTACAAGATGCGTTAGAACTTTAAAGCGTACTTCCTAGTTTTTGCAATACCCAAGGCTTTTAGCAATGACTCCCAAACCAGTTGGTCTAAGGCACTAGTTGATGAAGCACCCTCGCTAAAGATTTTTCTATTTTTGCAGCCTTAAGTAGTCACAAAAACCAGTGTCCATTTTTTTTATTCACTTTTTTTTTCTTCTTTATTTTCATTGTACTAAGGACTTTAGACAAGAGAAATTCAAGGTCTCTTCTACTATTCCAAGTTTCAAGGTGCGTGATTGTGCAAGTTGTAGGGTATACATTTTCAGAATCTAGACTTAAGCTAGGAACTATTTTTCAAACTTATACTCTAATAAGAACATCAATACTCTTCCCTTGTTTAGACTTAGTCCAAGAAGTGAACCCAAAATTTGCCTATTTCTAAATAAACTACAAGGCATATACTTTCTACCGTTAAACTTTAAGGAATGTTATTTTTTAGGGTTTTTAATTCACTAAGTCTAAGATCTAGTTGTTCCTAGCCAGTTAACCTATCTGTCAAACTCAAATCAAATATGGCCAAAATTGAATACACTATTTTTATAATTTTTGAAATTTTTCAAATTTTTATGTGTTTTCAAATAAATATGCAAATGCAAAAATATGTACAAATGAATACGAAGGAAGAAAACGTACCGAGCATACCCCCAAACTTGAACTTGACAGTGTCCTCACAGTCATGCTAAACCAAGAGGGTCAAAATACCGGCACTTCCCTGTTTATTTATTTATAATTTTTTATTGTTAAGGAAAACAAAAATATATACAGAAAGGCCCTCCCCCAAACTTCATTTAAACTATGTTAGACATTACTGCCAAACTTTGCATAGACCATAAGTCAATACCAACCAGTTGAAAATTTTATCAGTAAAGAGTATTGGTTGGTGGAAGAATAAGTTGTGGCGGTCCAAAAAGAATTGGGGAAGATAGAAGTGGTGGTATGGAAGGTATGGAGGTGAATAGACAGGAGGTGGTGATGAATCAAAACGAGAATGCGATTGATCAGCAATCAGTGGAATATTGGCATTCTCGTAGCTTCTTAAAAGAAATGGGGGTGGTTCAACTTCTAAAGGAGGAGGTTGACTAACCACAATATCCCCAAGATGTTCCTGTGGGTCCTCTATTGATTTGGCATCATCCACCAATTTCATATGATATTCAATTATAAGGGAACTGATCTCCTCGATGTCCGCCATAGTCCAACCGAAAACTTGCCGCCTCTCTTGTAAGACTTTTAAAATAGCGTTCTCTTGCTCGAAGGCTAGAGAGGCTGATATTATAATGGGAAAAGTCTCATTCTCACCTATGTAAGCATATTTAAGGTGATGCGGTAAGGACATGAGTTCAAGTTTCGGAGGCGAAAGAATCATTGCGGAATCTACCTCGAACTCAAAGGACTCCAACACAGGTTCGAAATCACTGCAAACAACCGATTCGGATGGTTTGACTGACTCATCCAAAAATTCAAACGACTCATATTCGGGCTGTGAGTCGTCATCATCCAAAAAAGTGAAACATTCATAATCAACATCGGTTGTGTCAACGGTGGTAGGCTCAAGGAAGGACGCACTAGTGGCGTCAGAACTGTCTTCATCAAATAGAAATCTTTCAAGCTCGCAGTCCTCCTGCGTGATTTCGTGAATAGAGCAAACTTCTCGTGTACTAGTTTTTGGTACGGGGGGCAGACTTCCCATCTTATAAATATTGAACTCACTAGACATTTTCCCAAAGGATAGAGTCATGGAGCCATTGCGACAGTTTATTACAGCATTGGAAGTGGCCAAAAATAATCGACCGAGAATCACTGGAATTTGGTTTCTTGGGTTAGCAACAGGTTGTGTATCCATGACAATAAAATCAACGGGGAATATGAACTCCCCGACTTTGATCAACACATCCTCTAGCTAACCCCGTGGATAGGTGATTGATCGATCAGCCATTTGGACAGCACAATGAGTGGGTTTCAACTCTCCAACCCCTAATTGTTCGTACACGGAGTAGGGAATCAGGTTAACACTAGACCTAAGATCTAAAAGTGCTCGATTAATTTTCTTATCCCCAATTGTGATTGAAATCGTAGGACAGCCGGGGTCCTTTCGTTTTTGGGGTAAGGTTTGATGGTGGTTAATAGCATTGCTCACTGCACTAGCCACTAGCACTTTCTTGGGTACTTGAGATGCCTTTCTCTTCGTGGTGCATAAGCCCTTTAAGATTTTCGCGTATGAAGGGACTTGTTGGATGGCATCCAAGAGAGGTATATTTATGCTAACCTGCTTAAACAACTCCACAATCTTCTCCACTTGTGCAGTTGGTTTATTGGGACTCAACCTGTTTGGAAATGGTGCATTTTGAAAATTTGTTGAGTCACATGTCTGTGGAGTAGGAACGGATCCCGGTGTAGATGTGTTCATGTTGTGAGAATTGGGTCCGTTCGAGCTAGAAGAAGTAGAGCCGTGTGAAGGGTGGAGAATAGGCTCTAAAGAAAAAGGTGAAGAAGAAAGTGAAGAAAATGAAGAAGGGGAAGGTGACGATGGAGAGGAAGAAGAAGAAGAAGAAGAAGAACCACCGGCGGGGATGTCATCACTAGTTCCCACATTATTTTGCAACACTCTTCCGGATCTCAACGTGGTCACCGCATTAACATTGTGATTATGATATGCGTTTTGTGGGTGACCGGGATTTGGCAATGGTTGAGATGGAAGCTTTCCCTTTTCTCTCTCGCTCAACGCAGCAGTTAATTGTGCAATTTGTGCCTCAATAGATTTGATATTTTGATCATGTGAGGCATTGTTATGCATTAAAGATTGAACATAACTTTCAAATCTTGCTGCGGATTCTATAGATTGCTTGAGAAATGCATCTAGACTTTTCTCGAGCGAGCTAACCTTATCATCATTTGGTTGAACTAAATTGTTCGTTTGATTTGTATAAGGTTGTTGTTGGAAAGGTTGCTGGTTTTGAGTTTGTAAGGGTGCTTGTTGTTGTTGTGGAGGAGGTCTTTGAAAATTATTATTTCCTTGGACTTGTTGATTTTGGTTCCAAGCGAAATTTGGGTGACTCCTCCACCCCTGATTGTATGTCAAAGAGTACGGATCGTTTCTTTGTCGTTGCTGAAATGCAGCATTGACTTGATCCTGTCCTTGAATAGGTGCATTATAAGGACACTCTTCGGTTAGATGCGATGGATTCGCACAACAAGCACAAACAGCTCGTGTGGGTAGAGTAGGGGCAGGAGAAGACGATGAGATTTTGGTCTCAATGGCTTCTAGCTTTTTCATAAGTGAGGCCATCTAGCAATCGACATATCTATTTGATGTATGCCTGCCCTAGATTGACCACTAGAAGAAGATGATGTGGTCTTGGTACTCTCCCACTGAATTGTTTGCTCACTAAGATCCTCAAGAAACTACCACGCTTCGTCGCTAGACTTGGAGAGAAAATGACCTTGACATATGGTTTCTAGCAACTGCTTCGTTGCCGAGTTCAGTCCCTCGTATAATGTTTGGCAAAGTTGCCAACTTTCGATCCCATGATGAGGGCATTGAACAAGTAGGTCTTTAAATCTCTCGAAACACTTCCAAAATGGTTCGGAAGGAAGCTGTGAAAATTGTATTATCTCGTTACGGATTCTAGCAGTTTTGTGATGAGGATAGAACTTTTTCAGAAAAGCTCTCACAAACTCGTCCCAATTTCTAATGGAATGTGATGCGGTGCTGTATAGCCACTTCTCGGCTAGGTCACATAAGGTAAAAGGAATGACCCTTAGCCTTATAGCGTCATCACTTAATTGGGTAGTTTTCATCATGGCACAAACGTTTTGGAATTTATTAATAAAAATATATGCATCTTCAGATTCCAAACCATGAAATTTTGGCAGCATATTAATGAAATGTGGTTTTATTTCAAAATTATCCCCATTTGCCAGTGGGGGTGAAAGACATGTGGGTAAAGAAGTGTGGACGGAGTAGAAGAGATCCTGGAGCGCAACTCGTGCGGGCGCTACAACAGGCGGAAGATTCGGGTTATTCGCACCTGGCGGAGGTGGAATCATTCCCGTCGGTAAGGTATCGTTGGGGTTGAATCCCGACATACCTTCGAAAGAAGAATTTGAAGGTGGAGGTAAGGAAATGGACGGAATGTCGACGAAGGGTTCGTCGAAGGGTTCGTCGGTCGGTACCAACGAAACACGGACTAATCGGGCATTAGTATCCCTAGTCCAAAGTGACATACACTAAAGGAGTAGTGTAGTCAGAAAGAATAGAAAAACAGAATGTGGGGGTAAGATAACGTCAATGAGAAGAAGTGAGTGAAAGTGAGTTGCAAGTTTTTTAGCGGCAAGTTGCAAGTTTTTGAAAAGAATTATATTTTTTTTGTGTGTGAGTTTTGCAAAGAGGTTTTTGAAATGGGACTCGTGACACAAATGTATCAACCACACCTGCACAATCAGGCCTAGATCTAGGGTCGCCTAGGTCTGCTAGACAGCTCCTAACTAGGGCTAGAAATAAGACCTCAAACCGCCTCTTCACGGACAAATACGGCCAGGTAAGTGGGAAGGAACCACCACTACAGTGGGCCTAATTAATAACCATTAGCCTAGACACCGCAATGTCGGTTAGGATAAACGGCCGATGCCTATACTAGTCCTTTTCCTATTGAGCTCAATGTCCTTAGGTCTGAGTCTAGTCTTTTTTTATTTAATTGTGGTCGATGCAAAATGCTTTAGGTGTTTTCTGGGGTCCTGGGAAGGGTGATGAAATCCCCACCCAATCTGAGTTTGGTCAATTAGCCCCTTAGAGTCCGCTTAAATTATGCAAAACAGTAAAATTTCACTTGCAATCAATTTTTAGCGCGGCGCAAAGAAACCTGCAGCAAATCTGTTATTTAGAAGGGGGAGAAAGAACTTTTAGCGCAAAGAATTCCTGCAGAAAATTTTTACAGTGGAGATATGGAGGTTGCAGAGGGGCGGAAAAGAGAGCAAACCATATAAAAATGATGCGCTGACGTGGCCAAGGCGCGGCGGAACCGCGGCGTTGGGCCCCCTTATGCGGCGGAAACGGGGCGGAAAGAGGAGATCAGCGTCTGGAAAAAATTGTATGGCTCTGTTGTGATCTTCCCTCTCTGTTCTGATATGATTTGTTTTGTTTTGCCCTCTATAAATTTCCAGATCCTCAATTCTTCGCTGTCCCTGCAAGATTCAAAAGATACACCCTTCAAACAGATCAAAGTTGATAATTTTTGTATTTTTTTTTTTATATTTTCAGATTTTTATAATTTTTAAAATTTATATCAACCCGAAAATTCACAAAAAGAAAAATTACGCCATCCACGGCAACGGCGCCATTTGATTAGTATGAAAACTTGTATTTACCGCAATCAGAAACGGCGTCGCTTTGCAGCTAGCCGGTAAGTACGGGTCGATCCAAAGAGATGGGTAGATTTCTTATTGTGTCTTTACGAGTTGATTCCAGATGTTGTTTGGATTGATTTAATCTAAAATACCAGATCTATCACTAAACTAAATTAATCTAAATTAAAGTCTTGCTAGGGTTAGGTTTAGGGGAAGTTTGGAGATTAAAGGTTTCCTTACCGCTTTCATTGCCCTATTTTAGATCTGTTAGATGTTACGGTAATTATCAATAAAGTGGATCCGAATCATTTAGGAAGATGTTTCTTCCTCTAGATTCGTTCCTTCCTTTGTTGATAATTACCCTAACCCCCATAGAAAACACGCGCAACCGGCCCTTTATACTACGGTTCATCGTTACCTCTAGGGGTAGGATGCCGTAGGGAGCGGTTGTGCGTGCATGCATGGAGTTCTAACTCTTAGGTGTGGATGGTATGAAAGGGGTGAGAGATCTCATCTCTCAAACCTTTCCCTAAGGCTAACCCTAACAAGCGAGGAGATTACTCGCTCATTAGGGGATGATAGAACATACTAATTAAAAGAGAATAAAAACACAGAAATTAACTTACTAGGTTGACGGCTCCCTCCAAGCAATATAGAATAGATCTGAATAAACTCCCAGCAATTCTGAATTTTATTGATTGAAAAGAGGCATAGGTTTTACAATTTTTGATTACAATTTATAAGCAAACAAGGAAACTAGGGTTACAGACTCTCGCACATGTGCAATTACAGATTTGCCCACAGAAAATCCAAACACCCGCACCGACGCACCGACACGCCAAAAATCCACCGACGTGTGCTCTATATGGCCGCGGAACCGCAGCGCCAGGCTGGGTTTGGCCGCGGTTCCGCGGCCAAGTTGAGGATTTGGGACTCTGTAATTTTTGGACTTTTTCTTGGCTTCTTGGGCTTCCTATTTCCATATGTATTTTTCTCTGTTAGGCTTTTTATTCTCCTCCAGATGTTTCAGTGAATACTTGTAGCGATTTTTTAACCGTTCACTTGACATTTTGGACCTTACACTGTTCTTCGACTAGGCTTGACTAGGATCCGTCTACTTGTTGGTCAAAAATCTCTTTTCTGTATCAGCTTTCGTCTTTTTCACTGTATTCGCTTTCAAGCCCTATATCCTGTAACATGTAACAAACGTGCGTCAAAAGTACCTGTTTACTTATAAAACGGATAAGAATAGTGGAATGAAAAATGCAATATTATGGTCTGAACAATTATCAAGTTCAAAAACCTTAAAATATCGTCCAAAAGCTAAGTAAAATAACTCCAGATTTTGACTCGAGAATTCTAGGACAATTTATCATATAAAAGGTGCTTATATATCAAATATAAAATCTGCTGGCCAAACCTCGACATCTAAATCCAAAATTGGGCAGTCAAAATATTTGCCTTTCCCGCAATTTACGGTCTGAAATTGGAATTAGGGTCTCGTTCTCTTGGTGCGGTCTCCTAGTGTTCTAAATAGATCAAATCTATACGCAAAATATTTTTCAGAGATTCCAAACTACACCAGATCTCATTTGAACACTAAAACCCCTTAGTTTTGAAAATTTTTGCTAATATTTGAAACTCTAAACACATGCAAAACTTGATAAAAGAAGGATTTTTACCTAAATGAAGAGATGAAGAAGAAGATCAAGCTCATAGGATGTCACTTGAAGGGTGATGGAGGTCTCCACTTGATCTAGCTTAAATTTGGAGTGGCTTGAGGTGGGTTTGAAGTTTGGATTATTAAGAAAGTTTGTGTTTATGAAAGTGAGAGTGTGAGAGAGGGGAGGTGGCAGCTATGGGAGTGAGAGTGAGAGAGAAAGTTGTATAGAGAATGAGAGGAAATGGGGGGAACAAGGTGGTATGGAAGAGCATGGGTGTGTCAGTAATATATGACCTAGAGGCCATTATTGTATCATACTGGTTTGTATATTACTTAATGGAAGCTTGGAATATTCACAGTTGTATTGACAGTCTTGCTCAAAATGGCAGTATACTACTTGGTTTGTTTCTACCTCAATATGTGCATGTGTTTCTTTTAGCATATCGCTTAAACATATTGGTAGAGCCCTCAGGATCTTTGCTTGATTACCAACGTTGTGATGGTAGTCACACTAGTGGGGGCTAGGTAGTCTATAAGCACATCCTATACAGGTCCCTAGTCGTAGGATTATCGAGACGGGGCATCGATACTCAAAGTAGACTCTTGTATACGCTTCTCATCCCAGCAGGGGAGATGCTCTGTCCCACAGCCATTAGTATGTCGT
This sequence comes from Agapanthus africanus, assembly GCA_030015575.1. Lineage (NCBI taxonomy): Eukaryota > Viridiplantae > Streptophyta > Magnoliopsida > Asparagales > Amaryllidaceae > Agapanthus > Agapanthus africanus. The sequence goes on along the minus strand of JASDDO010000019.1, from coordinate 603,842,161 downwards.
ACTGGAGATAGTATGCAGGTGCTCAGTAGGTTATGAGTACACTGGACATGACTCGTCGAGAACTGTTGGTGGGTATTATACCTATCGCCGGGTAGCAGTTCCTAGGTGACATGAGTACAGCTTAGTCCGTCGACTTGACACTGCTACTTCGCCTCGAGTGTGTTCCCACTGTACTTTGATTACTACCCTACCATGGCTCAAAGGATTCGTGCAAACAGGTAGTAGTTGGGTGCAGTCCCGAAACACTTGGAGGCAGTGGCGGTTAGATATGATTCATCTCTCCCGGTATTAGGGGTTGATATCGCGCTGTGTTTGGAGAGCCATTACACAAAGTCCCTGGCCAGGGCAAGAGAGATTTACTGGTAGGTATTCCAGTAGTTTCTCAGGGTGTTTTAGGCTACACTCCAGCACGACTTATAGCGCTATTAGGGTTCTGACGATTACCGCCCTCAGGCCCGATATGCGATACTCTTAGACGAACAGACCGGACTGTACGGAGATTGTCACATACAGGCTCATTAGGAGTTCGAATGAGTTTGCTCATCGGCCTGATCATCGACAGATACCTGGGTAGCCATTACGTGCAGCTAATACCGCTTGCGGCTTGTGGTTAAACCCACTGCCAGCGTACTGTCGAGTCTTTAGAGTCCTACATAGAGGGTTTTCCTGCATCGGGCGAAAGATGTAGATGTCGTATGGTTTTACGGTGGGTCTTCGATCACGTACGTGTACTTGTGCGCGTATGATGTTCGGGCGGACAATACTATTGTGCTTTGGTTTAAGCCGGATCCTAGTATTGTATTGATGGATTTATTTCGTCTCTTTGTATTCATATTTTTCGGAATGCGGATACGGGTATGTATATACAAATGGGGGGCATTCTCATAATTTGTCGGGAAAGTTTCTAGAAGTAGACACCTATTAGGGTTTGATTTCTTTATTAGATTAAACTTTATTAGGTGAGGAAATGAGGTGGATTATTACATTGATTCTAGCATAGCTACTTGTGACTCATGGTCATGACTCACCACAAGATATTTTGTGAAGCTAATTAGATATTTGTGTGAGATATTTCTCCTCAATTATTGATATGTTTCACATTTGTAACGTTTAAAAAATAAATAAATATACCCTTTAGGTGAATTTTCTGATAATCGGTAAAATAAACCGTATTTTCCGTAAAACTTAACTACAATTATTTTTCAATATAGATTTAAATACGCCTATTTTAACTATGTAATTACTAGTAAATGGTGTTTATTTAGTGACTTATAAATTAATAGTTTATTAAAATATTTTTCCTTAATTAATTAAATTCAAATATTAACATAAGCTTTAATTTTACATTTAATTAGTGTAAATTACAAATTGGAATGGGTTAATTTAGCAAAAGTGAACCATGACATATTGGAATCAAGTGTGTATCATGCAAAATTCTTTTCCAAAACTTTCCATGGTTCTAGACTTTTCTAGGATTGATTTAGAAAAGAAAATAAATAAAATTAAATAAATTATTGAAAAGACTTAATTAGATGTAAATAATTGGAGATGTTTCTACACAATACCACACATTCTCACCTCACTCTTTCTCTCCCCTCTCCATGGCCGAAATCACAATGAGGCAGCCCCAATTTTTCTCCACTTCATTTCCTCTCCAAAAATTCAATAAAAATCCAAAATAAAACCTCAAATTCCAAATCCAATCTCTACCCATTATCCTTTGGCCTATCTAGCATGGATCTTGGAGCAAAGTTAGCATTTTGGAGGCTATGATTTTCATGTTTGATCTCATGTTTAGTGAGGTATAATCCTAACCCTAGTGTTAATTGTAGGTTAATTACTATAATTTAATGAATTTCGGTATTTAATTAGGGTTCTAATTGCTAACTTGAAAATTCAAGAAAAGGGTTTGTAAATAAAGTTAGGGTTTTTATTAATGGAGTAGGGTTATAATAAGTGGTTTAACATTTTAAGAAATGAAAAATCAAGTGTAGTTGTTGTATTGTAAATTGTTGTTTCAAAATTGTTTAAATTAAACAATTTTGAAAACTAGGTTTTTATAACACATATAAATAGGTGAGATAAAATTCAGTGGGGATTTTTATCAATTGTTCATGGTTTTAATGAGCGGATTAACGCATAAAGACATGTAAAATCTAATCTAAATTGTTAAATTACTAATTGTTACATTTTAATTGTTCAAATTAAGCTATTGGTAAACTAGATTTTTATAAATCATGTATATTGGTGAGATAAAATTATGATGAGGGTTGCTATCATTAGATTATGGTGTTAATGAGGAGATTAACATGTTAATTGAATGTAAAACAAAATCTAGTTACCAGTTGCTAGTTTTTACTTTAAAATTGTGATAAATATGCTAATTTTGCCAACTAGGTTTTTAGAAATTGGTTAAATAATTGGGATTAAAATCTAATTAGGGTTTCATGACATTATTAACATTATAAATTGTAGTTTAATACTTTAGTTCATGCAAAACCACTCACATTGGACCCAGTGCCCAAGTGGTTTGGCCTTAGTTGTTGAATTGTGAATTTGGCTTTAAAATGTGTTAAAATTTGATAATTTTGCAAACTAGAATTTAGGATTTAATACAAATTGATGAGAATAAATTATAGAAATGGTTTATATAACCTAGTTATGATATTTAGTGAATATTATAACCATTAGTTTTGTTTAAACATCAAGTTTTAAAATGAAACGGTTAATTGACGCTTTTTAGGTTTTGCGAAATAGAACGATTTGACTGATTTTAAGGTTTTAATGATTTAAACCCTGTTTTATATTATAATTAATGAGTTTTGGAACTACGATTTGTACGTTTGTGTTTTATCTCGATCAATCGGCGTTTGTACGCCGATGTCGAGGGTTATTTGGTCATTTTGCATGAGCGGGTCATAGGTTTTAACCTATGCGCGCCGTTTTGGTTTTATCCGTGATGTCGGTTTACGATATTATATATGTTTGCGTATAGGTACCTCTCACGTGGATTTCAGACGATGAAGTAGAGGATGGCGGCATCGACTTTGGCAGACAAGGACCAGGTGAGTAGATGTATATCTACGGGGTAAGTCGGATGGATGGCGTATAGCACCCCTGCAAACGTAGAATAGGGCTATTACTTATTGTTATTAGGAAGTCAGACGTGACCTTGGATTCTTGACGAGCAGGGTCCTATTGAAGACTTTAGGTTGGACTAGACTGATTTAGAAAGACTTAACCAGAGGTTGACTGCCTTGGAAGGAATTCGTAGGTTTCATGTAGACACACACACGCGCGCGCGCGGACACATACCCTTGGCTTGCTGTATGTATATATGTGTGTGTGTGTGTGTGCGCGCGTGTGTGTGTGTGTCTATATATATATATATGAATGTGTGTAGGTTTAGATATGTATATATGTATATAACATATACACGAGATATGAGGAGGTTATATGATATATACGGTTGAGTCGGTATGACTGGGCATGATGCCGTGAGATATTAGATATACGATCGAGTTATGACATGAGATGTATTATGATATTAGCGGATCATTGGGGAATGAGAAAGTGTATATTTGTATATAAACGATAATAGGTGATGATGATATTGAAATGTACGAGACTCTAGAATAGAACCCGAATTGTAATATGTGACTTAATCACGATATGATATATGACATGATATTTTAGTGGATCATTTGACGATGGATATTTACACAAACAATAATATATGTTTATGATATTGGGATGTATGAGATTATAGTACTGTACCCTTGATCATGATATTGTCGATGACGATACTATACGAATGATGATGTATATATGTGATAGTTGACCCGTATCCGATTTTGGGATGTCGTATGATGGATTTTACCGTACGAGACATAGATGTGATGATTGATCCGCACTCTTGACTCGAGGAAGTCGTACTACGTACGTGACGCTGTTGAGGCTGGATCGCCGACTACCAGAGATATCGACTCAGACTTTAGGTGGATTCTTACTCCCTATCGACTAGTTTCTTTAGTTTAGTTCTTTAGTGGGTTAGATAGATACTAGTTTACGCTCAAGTCATATAGTTTTTAGTTAGATATGTATATTCTAAATGTGCGATTAATACACATTCACCCTTATATTCAGGTTGTAATCATCGCATTGCATGTTCATATATAAGTTTCTTTAGTTAATATGAAACTCTTCCTGTTAGGACATCAGCACCATTACCGATAATGCACATGATCCACGTACACTTATTTACCGGCTCACACACATCATCATCGGTAATTGCCATGCCACGTACACTTTAGAACATATTATCTTTATTGATATAATCAGCTAAATGCTAGACCAATATAATATTGTGTGATTACTCTCATGTGCTAGTTTAGACATTGCATTTATTACTTAGACACTTCATGCATTCACATTTTCATATTATCATGCAATATTGTGGGGCTTATGCCGATACTCATTATTTACTTACTCATGATTTTGGGATTTTGGATTTCTATGAGGTTTCTGGATTTTGGGGAAAACCGCAAGAATATATATAAAAACTTCTCTCTCTCTCCCCATCTCATTTTAAAATACAAGTTGATGTTTTCTCGTGATGTATGTATCGTCCACCATGAGATTTCATGTTTTCTGTTGGATTTCGAGACCTGATTCGAGGAGTGGATGAACCGTCTCGGGTACATGGTGGGCCCGGTATGGTACCCCGGGGCAAGAAGCTCGAGTTGTAGACGATGAGCCTGGCAGGGGAAGACTACCTACCGGTGATGTCTGGCGCGGTGGATATCCGGAGGATACTGACCGTTGTCATGAGATTTGATGATATGGGCCAATCCGAACTGACGGATCCCGAGATATTGAGACTATGAGATATTGAGACTATGAGGTATTGAGACTTTGAGATTTACATATTTTGTGTCGACGTTTGACACGGATTTCCATAGATTTCATTGATGATGTTTCTGATTACCATACAAATTTTACTATGATAAAAGTTAAAGATTTCTTATACAGATATTTCCAGATTTCATGGTTGATTGTTTTGCATTCCTGGTGCATGCATACTCATACACATAACATGTTACTACTTGAGGCACCGACATGAGCACTTAGCATTGCACTTACGCATAAATTATTACCCTGCCACTATTAGATGACTAGTGTTATATTAAGTAATTATTATGACCTAAGAGATCGTCGTGCATGAGATTTCTACTCGCAGATGTCTTCTACTCACGAGTTGGCAACTCGCCCCCGTTGTGCCAAATTTTCTTACAGGTTTCGATGTATAGGTTTCCTTGGCAGCTTGCTGGCACATCATTTCATTCAGGGTGATTTGCTTGGTTGGTTGGTTCACTTGTATCAGGACCGCCGTTGTACTTTTATTATTTCATTTATATCTAGTAAGCTCCATCAACTAGACTTGTATTACTGATAGATTTAGAAGACCAGTTGTTTTATTTCGACCTTAGAGTCGCACTTGTATTATTATGGTTTCTGGTGGATTTGGTTTTCTTTTGAGTTTTGAGCCTCGCCCTTCGGCGTTGTATATTATAGTGCATTGTGTGGTTGTTTCCGCCTTTTGGCGTAAAGCTAGCTCCCGCTTAGGGATGCCTTTTTATTTTTGCTTATGTATATATTCTTATTTGTACCCGTTTGGGGCCAGTTTTTACAGGAGACTCTGCCGAAATTTTTGAGAAATTTGATGTTGTTTTTAAAACATGTTTTCCTTTACTTCCTCTTTTAAATGGTTTAGATTTCTGTGCTTCGGCTTGCTTAGATTACGATACGCCTCTAGACGTTTCGTAATTTAAGTACCGGTCACGTTCCGTACCTTCGGGTCATGACAAAGTTGGTATCAGAGCGCTAGGTTTAACCCTTGTCTAAGTCTAGGTTAACCTTGGTTGATGGAGTAGGTGACTTCGGTAGAGTGACGTACCGTGGGTATGATCCGCGGCATACTTACGATACGCTACTCTGCTTAAGAAGCCTTAGAATGTATATTTCTTTGCACCGTATTCTGTTCGTTCCTTTGATCTATCTTCGTCGATGTCGGATGGTGGTTTCTGTTACCACGGTCGCACGGGCAGAGAGAGCTGCGGCTAGAATGCGATGACCGTTAGGGTATCTTCTATTCTGGAGGATTGAAGCATTGTTTAGCGTGCGGACGAAGGGTATTCACATGTCGTCTAGACGAAATTAAAAAGTTTGAACGATTGTCAGAAACCCATTTTCCCAAGTTTAAGGTATTCGGAAGAACATGCAGGTATTTCTATGGACCCTCTAGAAGAATGAAACTCTAATTCGACATAATGACCATGAGAACGCCTTTGAACCTTAGGGTTTACGGCAGTTCCGCGGTGCCATTAGTGAGGCTTGGGTTTGCCCTTCTACGGCTGGTCCGCGGATGCTGGGGCATGTACTGGATATTTTTAAACTATACTTGAGTGTTGAGCTCTCGGGGGATTTGGGGACTTTGATAAATCGATCGAAAAGTTTAACGTAGTCCAGATATCAGGTGAAGGGATAGATTACGTGGGAGGCTCTAGATATGAGCATAGCCGTTTGTAGCGCAGTCAGCACAGCTATCAGGAGTCTGAATCAGTCGACATTAGAAAAGGCGCACATTGATGATAGTGTTTACGATTGCGATTTGGTGATTTGAATTTCATATTTCCGTTGTTTGGATTTTGGTATTTTGAGAAATTTTTTCTATGATTGGTATTTCCTGTGTGTACATTCATTACACTCTATTCGTGTTTCATATATCAGTGGTATTGATGTTGTTTTGTGCATACCCAGTGCACTCGGTTTGGTTTTATACATTTTAAGATATTGATTTGATTTCGTGCATATGGGTTGCACATGATTTTGACGTATGCTTCGACATAGTTTTCATGCACTTTTCGTACTGTGATTTCGATTTTGATATTCGGTATATGTTATCGTGCACCATGTGCACTTCATTGAGATTCCTGCGCACACTTGGCGCACTTGATGCGATTTTGTGCACACCAGATGCACTAAATCGGGGTTTTGTGCAGATTAGATGCACCTGATATTATTGTCGTGCACGCCCGTTGCACTTGACAGATGTTTTTGGTGCACACCCGTTGCACTCAGTTTTGTTTCTGTGCGTATTCATGGCATCTGTATTTGATTTCAATTTTCGTGCGCACCGGACGCATGTGGTAACTCGTATATTGTATTTGAGATTGATTTCATTTTGAGTAGTACGTTTTTATGATATTTACTATTTGGTTTGATAATCGAGCAGGACTGTCCTGAGACCAGTACCTAGGTGTTTTTGCATGCTCTCTATTTAGATGTTTGGACAATTTTACTACGATGCGCACTATATATAAGTAATGGTTTTGATGTATTTCATGTTGGTTTTCGTGTTGGACTTTGACATTGCATTTTCACCATAAGTTCGATGATTGCGTTATGTTTGACGGAGTTGATTTTTAGTTATGTATTGATGATTTCGGAGCCCCGACGATTTGAGTGCTTTGCTAATTGTTTTAGTATTTGGGGGGAGTTTTAATTTAAATTCGGGGACCGAATTTCTTTAAGGGGGAAGATTGTGACGTTTTAAATAAATAAATAAATAAACCCTTTAGGTGAATTTTCTGATAATCGGTAAAATAAACTGTAGTTTCCGTAAAACATAACTACAATTATTTTTCAATATAGATTTAAATACGCCTATTTTAAATATGTAATTACTAGTAAATGGTGTTTATTTAGTGACTTATAAATTATTAGTTTACTAAAATATTTTTCCTTAATAATTAAATTCAAATATTAACATAAGCTTTAATTTTACGTTTAATTAGTGTAAATTACAAATTGGAATGGGTTAATTTAGCGAAAGTGAACCATGACATATTGGAATCAAGTGTGTATCATGAAAAATTCTTTTCCAAGACTTTCCATGACTCTAGACTTTTCTAGGATTGATTTAGAAAAGAAAATAAATAAAATTAAATAAATTATTGAAAAGACTTAATTAGATGTAAACAATTGGAGATGTTTCTACACAATACCACACATTCTCACCTCACTCTTTCTCTCCCCTCTCCATGGCTGAAATCACCATGAGGCAGCCCCAATTTTTCTCCACTTCATTTCCTCTCCAAAAATCTCCAAAAATTCAATAAAAATCCAAAATAAAACCTCAAATTCCAAATCCAATCTCTACCCATTATCCTTTGGCCATCTAGCATGGATCTTGGAGCAAAGTTAGCATTTTGGAGGCTATGATTTTCATGTTTGATCTCATGTTTAGTGAGGTATAATCCTAACCCTAGTATTAATTGTAGGTTAATTACTATAATTTAATGAATTTCGGTATTTAATTAGGGTTCTAATTGCTAACTTGAAAATTCAAGAAAAGGGTTTGTAAATAAAGTTAGCATTTTTATTAATGGAGTAGGGTTACAATAAGTGGTTTAACATTTTAAGAAATGAAAAATCTAGTGTAGTTGTTGTATTTTAAATTGTTGTTTCAAAATTGTTTAAATTAAACAATTTTGAAAACTAGGTTTTTATAACACATATAAATAGGTGAGATAAAATTCAAGCGGGGCTTTTTATCAATTGTTCATAGTTTTAATGAGTGGATTAACACATAAAGACATGTAAAATCTAATCTAAATTGTTAAATTACTAATTGTTACATTTTAATTGTTCAAATTAAGCTATTGGTAAACTAAATTTTTATAAATCATGTATATTGGTGAGATAAAATTATGATGAGGGTTGCTATCATTCGATTATGGTGTTAATGAGGAGATTAAAATGTTAATTGAATGTAAAACATAATCTAGTTACTAGTTGCTAGTTTTTACTTTAAAATTGTGATAAATATGCTAATTTTGCCAACTAGGTTTTTAGAAATTGGTTAAATAATTGGGATTAAAATCTAATTAGGATTTCATGACATTATTAACATTATAAATCTTAGTTTAATTCTTTAGTTCATGCAAAACCAAGCTTAGTTGTTGAATTGTGAATTTTACTTTAAAATGTGTTAAAATTTGATATTTTTGCAAACTAGAATTTAGGATTTAATACAAATTGATGAGAATAAATTATATAAATGGTTTATATAACCTAGTTATGATATTTAGTGAATATTATGACCATTAGTTTCATTTAAACATCAAGTTTTAAAATGAAACGGTTAATTGACGCTTTCTAGGTTTTGCGAAATAGAACGATTTGATTGATTTTAAGGTAATAATGATTTAAACCCTGTTTTATATTATAATTAATGAGTTTTGGACTACGATTTGTACGTTTGTGTTTTATCTCGATCAATCGGCGTTTGTACGCCGATGTCGAGGGTTATTTGGTCATTTTGCATGAGCGGGTCATAGGTTTTAGCCTATGCGCGTTCGTGCGCCGTTTTGGTTTTGTCCATGATGTCGGTTTACGATATTATATATGTTTGCGTATAGGTACCTCTCACGTGGATTTCGGACGATGAAGAAGAGGATGGCGACATCGACTTCGGCAGACAAGGACCAGGTGAGTAGATGTATATCTAGGGGGAAGTCGGGTGGATGGCGTATAGCACCCCCGCAAACGTAAAATATGGATATTACTTACTGTTATTAGGAAGTCGGACGTGACCTTAGATTCTTGACGAGTAGGGTCCTATTGAACACTTTAGGTTGGACTAGACTGATTTAGAAAGACTTAACCAGAGGATGACTGCCTTGGAGGGAATTCGTAGGTTTCATGCACACACACGCACATACCCTTGACTTGGTGTATATGTATATATATATATATATATATATATGAATGTGTGTAGGTTTAGATATGTATATATATATATATAACATATACACGTGATATAAGGAGGTTATATGATATATGGGGTTAAGCCGGTATGACTGGGCATGATGCCGTGAGATATTAGATATACGATCGAGTTATGACATGAGATGTATTATGATATTAGCGGATCATTGGGGAATGAGAAAGTGTATATTTGTATATAAACGATAATAGGTGTTGATGACATTGAAATGTACGAGACTCTAGAATAGAACCCGGATTGTAATATGTGACTTAATCACGATATGATATATGACATGATATTTTAGTGGATCATTTGACGATGGATATTTACACAGACGATAATATATGTTGATGATATTGGGATGTATGAGATTATAGTACTGTACCCTTGATCATGATATTGTTGATGACGATACTATACGAATGATTATGTATATATATGATGGTTGACCCATACCAGATTTTGGGATGTCGTACGATGGATTTTACCGTACGAGACATAGATGTGATGATTGATCCGCACTCTTGACTCGAGGAAGTCGTACTATGTACGTGACGCTATTGAGGCTGGATCGCCGACTACTAGAGATATTGACTCAGACTTTAGGTGGATTCTTACTCCCTATCGACTAGTTTCTTTAGTTTAGTTCTTTAGTGGGTTAGATAGATACTAGTTTAGGCTCGAGTCATATAGTTTGTAGTTAGATATGTATATTCTAAATATGCGATTAATACACATTCACCCTTATATTCAGGTTGTAATCATCGCATTGCATGTTCATATATAAGTTTCTTTAGTTAATATGAAACTCTTCCTGTTAGGACACTAGCACCATTACCGATGATGCACGTGATCCACGTATACTTATTTGCCGGCTCACACACATCATCATTGGTAATTGCCATGTCACGTACACTTTAGAACATATTGTCTTTATTGATATAATCAGCTAGATGCTAGACCAATATAATATTGTATGATTACTCTCATGTGCTATTTTAGACATTGCATTTATTACTTAGCCACTTCATGCATTCACATTTTCATATTATCATGCAATATTGTGGGGCTTATGCCGATACACATTATTTACTTACTCATAATTTTGGGATTTTGGATTTCTGTGAGGTTTCTGGCTTTTGGGAAAAACCGCAAGAATATATATAAAAACCTTTCTCTCTCTCCTCCTCTCATTTTAAAATACATGTTGCGGTTTGCTCATGATGTATGTGTCGTCCACCATAAGATTTCACGTTTTCTTTTGGATTTCGAAACCCGATTCGAGGAGTGGATGAACCGTCTCGGGTACATGGTGGGCCCGGTATGGTACCCCAGGGCAAGAAGCTCGAGTTGTAGACGATGAGCCTGGAAGGGGAAGACTACCTACCGGTGATATCTGGCGCGGCGGATATCCGGAGGATACTGACCGTTGTCGTGAGATTTGATGATATGAGCCGATCCGGACTGACGGAGCCTGAGATATTGAGACTATGAGATATTTGTAAGTCTATGTCGCTCACCCCGCAAGCTAGCGAGGAGGCGGAACAAGTAAAAAATCAAAACTTTCTTATATAGCAATATAGACTAACGCTAAAGGACCTTTGCCAAACCATATCTAACGAAACTACGGGAGGTTTAATCTACTGTGATAGACAATTATACCTCATTCAACAAGTCCTTCGGGTCTTCTCCGCTGTCCTCCTCGTCTCCGTAGGCTCCATGGGTCGATCCGGATCGTGGCTTTTTCAACGGCCTCCTTAAGTCGAAGATGATCCATCCGAGAGTCTTTAGTCCGAGCTCCACCTCAAGAACCGAGGTAACTAGGGCAACAAGTATGCTAAGCTTGATGTCCTAAGTGATGTAGAGGAAGAAGATGGATTTATTTGTCTATTTAAATCCTAATTTTCTCAACACATGAGAGCTATAGGATTTTCTAGTGAGGATGAAGAAGAAGAAGAGAGTATGAGAGCTCTCTTTTGATGAGAGAGAATGATCAAGAGATAATGATCCATAAGAAAAATAATTACCATTCTTTTGTCATGATAAATTGTGATGGTTATAATTGATTTGACCATTATCATGTCAAGTTAAATCCAAACCATAAGAAGAGTCTAGAGCTCACAAAAAAATATCCAAGTCAACAATGGTCAACTAGGTCAACATGGTCAAATGGTCAAAGCAATTAGCCATAACACAATTATCATTAAAAAGATTAGTAAATACTTTCCTCCACCTCATAATGGTTTTGACCAAGTCAATGGTCAAAACCCTAATGAGGCATCTCCTTCTTTGCTCCTCACAACCGTGCATACACACCCGCATCCGCATTCCGTAGAATACGAATGCACATAAGACAAAACTAATCCATCTATACAATACTAGGATCCGGCTTAAACCAAAGCCCACTAATATTGTCTGCCCGAACATCATACGCACACAAGTGGAAGTAAGTGATCGTAGCCCTGCCGTAAAACCATACGGCCTCAACACATTTTGGCCAGTGCAGGGAAACTCTCTGTGTGGGACTCTAAAGACTCGACACTACGCTGGCAGTGGGTTTAACCACAGACCGCAAGCGGCACTAGCTGTACGTAACGGTCCCCAGGTAGATGTCGATAAGAAGGCCGACGAGGTAAATCCCATCCGAACTCCTACTGAGCCTGAATGTGACAATCTCCGTACAGTCCGGTCTGTTCGTCTATGAGTATCGCATGTCGGGCCTAGGGGCGGCAAACGTCAGACCCCTAATAGCGATACAAGTCGTGCCGGAGTGTAGCCCAGAACACCTGAGAAACTACTGGAAACACTACCAGTAAATCTCGCTTGCCCTGGCCAGGGACTTTGTGTAATGGCTCTCCTAGACACAGCGCGATATCAACCCCCAATACCGGGAGAGACGAATCATGTCTAACCCTTACTGCCTCCAAGTGCTTCGGGACTACACCCAACTACTACCTGTTTGCACGACTCCTTTGAGCCGTGGTAGGGTAGTAATCAAAGTACAGTGGGAACACACTCGAGGCGAAGTAGCAGTGTCAAGTCGATGGACTAAGCTGTACTCCTGTCACCTGGGAACTTCTATCTGACGATAGGTATAGTACCAACCAGCAATTCCCTACGAGACATGTCCGGTGTACTCGTAACCTAATGAGCACCCGCATACTATCTCCAGTACGACGTACTAATGGCTGTGGGATAGACCATTTTCCCTGCTGGGATGAGAAGCGTATACGCTAGTTTACTCCGGAGTATCGATGCCCCGTCTCGATAATCCTACGACTAGGGACCTGTATAAGGATGTGCTTGTAGATTACCCAGCCCCACTAGTGTGACTGCCATCACAACGCTGGTAATCAAGCAAAGATCCTAAGGGCTCTACTAATATGTATAAGCGATATGCTAAAAGAAACACATGCACATATTAAAGTAGAAACAAACCAAGTAGCATACTACCATTTTGAGCAAGACTGTGAATATCCCAAGCTTCCATTAAGTAATATACAAACTAGTATGATACAGTAATGGCCTCTAGGGCATATACACTAACAATCTCCCACTTGCACTAGGGCCATGTACTGGCATATCGAAGACCTATCATCTCGATCAGCCGCTCGAACTGAGTCTGGGGTATGGCCTTCGTGAAAAGATCTGCAGTGTTATTCTCCGAATCTACTCTCTTCACCTCGATCTCCCGGCGATCTACGATCACCCTGATCAGGTGGTACCGCCTCAAAATGTGTCTGGACTTCTGATGGGACCTGGGTTCCTTCGCTAAAGCTATAGCACCGTTGTTGTCGCAATACAGCGGTATTGGATCAATAATGGTTGGAACCACCTGAAGTTCTGTGAAGAACTTCTTCATCTAGACAGCTTCTTTTGCGGCATCGCAAGCAGCTATGTACTCCGCTTCCATCGTCGAGTCAGCAACGGTTTCCTGCTTGGAGCTCTTCCAACAGACCGCCCCTCCATTGAGGGTAAAGAAATAACCCGACATAGACTTGGAGTCATCCTTGTCACTCTGGAAGCTGGAGTCAGCAAAGGCCTCGATCTGGAGGTCTTTTCCGCCATACACCAAGAACATCTCCTTAGTCCTTCTCAGGTACTTGAGAATGTTCTTTACTGCTATCCAGTGTTTCTCCCCTGGGTCAGACTGATACCTGCTTACAACGCTCAGTGCGTATGCTATATTGTTGGATATATGTATGCCCTAGAGGCCATTATGTGATAGTGGATGTATTTATACATGTATATATATATATATATATTCAGTGTACATTCTTGCTCGACATGATAGTATGCTATCTGGTTCTTCTTTATCTGACATGTTGATTTGATCATGCTTTTATTCATTCATACATGCTGATAAAGCCCTGAGGATATCGGCTTGACTACAGTGATTATGATAGAGATCATGCTAGTGGGACGTCTGTAGTTTATAAGCATATCCTGAAATGTCCCTAGTCGCAGGTGTATCGAGACAGGGCATCGATATACCAGAGTAGACTAGCGTATATGATACTAGACCCATGTGATGGGCGATAGATGTTCCCACATTCATCGATGTTTGACATCAAGATCGTATACGGGTGCTCAGTGGTGACTGGGTACACTGGACGGACTCACCGAGAACTCCTATATGGAATTATATCTATCGTCGGATAGCAGTTCTCAGGTGACACTGGTACAGGTTAGTCTGTAGACCCGAGATCGTCATAGAGTCTTGTGTGTTCTCCCACTGTACTTTGATTGCCACCCTACCACGGCTCTACTGAGTTGTGCAAACAGGTGGCCGTTGGGTACAGTCCCGAGACACACGAAGGCAATGAGCGATAGGAGGGGTTTCGTCTCTCCCGGTATTGGGAGTTGATGCTGTGCTGTGCCCGACTGGTTATATCAGCAAGTCCCTGGCCAGGGCTGCTGAGATTTGCTGATAAGTGTTATCAGTAGTTTCTCGATCTGTTATAGACCATTCACCGGCATGACTTATCGAGTTATTGGGGTCGACGTGACCATCCCTAGGCTCGATATGCAGCATATCTGACGAAGAGACCGGACTGTACGGTAGTGTTGCCGGTTGGCTCGACGGGAGTTGTAGCAGGTTCGCTTGTTTTCTTCTGATCGCTCAATACCCGGGTGGCCGTTACGTTTAGCTGACCGCTTGCGGCTTGGGGGTGCTTGATATGATCATCACCCACTGCCGGCGTATTGACGAGTCTTAGAGTCCCACAAAGGAGTTACCTAGTCCAGGCGAAACGTTGTGGTGCGCATATGCGATATGCGCATGGACCCGATTAAAATGCGCGTATAGGATACCGTATATTGATCGGGCGGCTTGCTTTTGGTGGGGTCATATGTGATATGGCCGGATTGATAAATCAAGTGTTGGTTTATCATTTAACCATTAGTTTTCTCACTTGAAACCTTTTCTTGTACATGATGGATGTATGCATGCATGTATGTTTTCTTTCTTTTAGTTTCATGCACATATGGATGTGCATACATACATACATACATCATATATCATGGTTGCTTATACAAAGAAAATGGTGGCAATATAAGACTCACACCATGAGTTTTTAATATGGATTATTATTGTATTTATACTAAAACAAAAAGGAAAGAAAAAGGGTTAATTATTGGATTGTTTCTACACTCTTCTTCATCTTACCATTCTCACCCACTATTTAATCCTTGGTTATTTTTCCTTAGGTGTTTTAAACTATGATACAATAATATCTTTATATTCCAACCATGGTTTGAGATGAGAAGAAATAAATATATATAGATATATTTTCATTTCTTTTCATAAGTTAATATTTTCTCTTCTTCTAAAAGAAAAGCCATCATCTTCTTCCTCCTTCTTCCTATGCTCTCTAGTTTTTTATAGTGAGCAAAACACACATCAAGAAAGGTTTTTGAAGTGAGAATTAGAACCACAACATCATTCTACACAAGTCTAGCCCACTTGTTTAGAGTGTTATCTTCTTTTCTTCTCTTGGAAAGTGAAGTCGATAGCTTGGACGAAGGAGCTTCGGGTGGATCGTCGTGGACACTAGAAGACTTCAAGGGAACCTTCCTCCAACACCCAAGAGGCTAAAGAGTTTAGCGAAGGGAGCTACAAAGGTTGTACTCTCGAAACCCTAGTCTTTGTTGCCTTTAATATTTAGAAACCCTAATTTTCTAGGATCGATCCTTTGTATGCTTGCTTAGCACCATAAAAATTTGAACTTTGTGACATGTAATGTTAGGTTTACCTAGGGTTCAAAGGGCAGTTCAAGACGGTCACATAATCGAGTTAAGGTTTGTTGTCTTCTAGAGGGTCCACCACAAAACTTGCACGTATCTCCAAAAGATTTAAACCCCGTGAAAATTGAGCAAATGATAGTCGTTCGAACATTTCAATACTTTCTAGTTTACCCCGAAAAGAAACGAAATGAAAATTCCGATCGAATCGTCGAGTCCAAAACCATCTCCAAAATCTGACATTTTTCAGAATTAAAAATACTTAAAAAATAGAACATTAAGCGACACTTTTACGAAGTAAAAATCCCGATCGGATCAAAATACGACGTTTCGAGACCTTCTCTGGACAAATTTTAAAATAAGATATGAGATATTATGTGTTGCTGAGATATGATGTGCAGGATTGTCGCGATTGAATAGCCGGGGTTTTTTTATGTGAGATGAGAGTTTTATATTTTCATTCATGTAAATTCAAATGTAATGTAATATTCTTTTATTTGGGGCACTTCCGGGTTGAGGTTGTGTCACCAATGTTGTATATTATTTACTTTTCCGCATTAGGATAGACCCAAGGAGGGGAGCACAAGTGACCGGGTTCTGGGGTTCAGTGGGAGGCCATCTCGAGGAGTCGAGACCGGGTCTCCTAAACTCCAGGATTGGTAGGGTCGCTTGCCGCTCTCGTAGGGGTCTAGGGGTGTGGGCTTGGCTATTCATCGCGACTGTAGAATCCGTATTTTCTATTGTTGGCTAAATACTAAATACGGACGTCCTAGTATATCCCACATTATATATATGTTTCTGCTGCATGTGTTCTGAGATATCTGAGACGAATGACATATTATATATATGATATATAGTGGACGTTGCTTATGTCTTACACCCGCACTAGTCCCGTCCCGGTATGCCGTTAGTTAAGTAACCTAACGGTGCATAACGGAACATTGAGGCGAATGCGGATGGCATAAGCGTACGTGTTATTTTCGTTTCTTTTCTGTGATTGGCTTAAGGACTTAAATGATGGGATTACATTAATATGATTAATGTAAAGCAAATAAACCTAAAAAGATGTTGTAGAATCGGATTTGAAAACCACTCGGCTCTTTATGAAAAAGCTGTATTTCAAAAACTGCGGAGCACAAGCCACTCCTTATCAAAACCATTTGATTCTACGACGATATCAAGTTCAAAGCGTTAAAGATTTTCTTAAAAATCATCCGCAACCCTCCGTCATTTTAGGAAGTAGAGTACTTAGTATTCATGCTACGTTTGTTGACTTTAGTTAAGGCGTAGTGTACGGTAGCTAAGTGATGTCTTCCTACACTGCATATGATGCAGATTAATTAGGACATTAATGCGATTTTGTTGACCATAGTTAAGGGTCATATGGGTGGGTCTAATTGATCAAGAAATGACGGGTAGAACTTGACTGGTACTTATGATTTGTTGACCTTAGTTAAGGTCATAAGTACTAGGGGTAAAAATCACATCGGGAATTTCAAGTGTTGAGATTTGCAATGAGATTGCATACCTTCCATATGATGGTTGGATCCCGATCCCACTGTGGGCAATAGTTGCTCCTATGAGAGTTTTGCAGTTTACAATTAGCTAACACATTAGGTGTTAACGGGGCTACGCCTCTGGGAAAACGAGGTTTACTTTAATTAGGTCCGTGCGAAAGCACGGGGAACCTCCCTCAAGTACCGACACTGGCCTGGCTGAACGGTTAGCGAAGTTGTAGACTGTAATTAATCCTGGCTAGTTTTCTTTTTAAGGTTTGAAAGAAAAACTTGATTAAAGCAGTGGGAGACATCGATTAGACAAGATAATAACCAATCTGATCTATGCAAGAGCTTTCGCTGAGTGTATTCTTTTCTCTCTCTTAATGGAAGATACCAATGACTGGACTCAAGCTTCTACTAGATAAAAACAAACTGAATGGGACCAATTATAAAGACTGGCTGAGGAATCTGAAAATAGCCTTGACTTATGATAAAGTATCATATGTCCTCACGGCTTCAGCCCCGCCCACCCCAGGTCCAAAATCCTCAGTTGCGGACATTGAAGTCCGCAAGACATGGGACGCTGACTGTGCCACGGCCAAATGCCTCGCGCTTGCATCGATGGACAATACACATCAAAAGCAGCACAAGAATATGGACATTCAAACCATATTCCTCCATACAAAGGAGTTGTATGGAGAGCAATCCCGCGTATTACGATACGAAGCATCAAAGAAATTGTTTCAGATGCGAATGGCCCCTGGCACACCAGTAGGAGACCATGTTCTGAAGATGATAGCTCTTATAGAAGAGCTTGAGGACCTAGGATGGACAATGGACAATGAACAATATACAGATATTATTCTGCAGTCCCTCCCCTCCACCTTTGCTCAGTTCATAGTTAACTTCAACATGCACGGCATGGAGAAGGAGCTACCTGAACTTCTTAATATGTTAAGGAGTACAGAGAGCACTATGAAATCAATGAAAACTCCCGTTATGACTATTGGGCAATATTCTTCTTCTCGCCCAAAAGCTAAGGCCAAAGGAAAGAAAAAGAAGAAGCCCACCAATCCTAAGGGAAGAGTTAAAAAGGTGAAGGGAAAGGAAAAGTCCAAAGCTGGAGACTCGGGGAAAGGTGAATGTTTTCATTGCCACAAGACAGGACATTGGAAGCGCAACTGTATAGAGTACTTGAACCTCAAGAAGAAGCATGGGGATGTTTCCGCTTCAGGTGTGTTTGTGACAGAAAACTGTTTTTCAATAAACTCTACTTCCTGGGTATTAGATACCGGTTCAGGTTCTCACATTTGCAATTCTATGCAGGGACTGAGAAATAGCAAAGTTTTGAAGACAGGTGACCATACTCTCCGCATTGGAAATTGTTCCAATGTACATACAGTCGCAGTGGGAGAGTATCACTTGGGGTTGCCATTTGGATGTATTTTGGTTTTGAACCCATGTTATTTTGTACCAAGTATGCTATGTAATATAATATCAAATTCTTTGTTAGACAATGAAAGATATAACTTTATATTGCAGAACAATGTTATGAACATTCACCTGAATCAAATGTTGGTTGGGTATGGTACACTTAATAACGGGATATACGTCCTAAATCAACACACAGTTTTCAGTATACAACACACTAATAAAAGAAAACTTTCAGAATTAAACGAAGCTTTTCTTTGGCACTGTAGACTTGGTCATATTAATGAAACAAGACTAAACAAGTTACACAAAGATGGATATTTAAACTCTTTTGAATATAAATCTTATGCGACTTGACAGTCTTGTATCAAGGGTAAAATGACCAAAACTCCATTTACCGGATACGGAGAAAGAGCTACTGAGCTCCTAGGCCTCATACATAGTGATGTATGCGGGCCAATGTCTACACAGGCTAGAGATGGTTTTTCTTACTTCATTACGTTCACTGACGATTTCTCAAGATTCGGTCATGTATTTTTATTAAAGCACAAGTCCGAAGCTTTCGAGAAATTCATTGAATATAAACAAGAAGTAGAAAAACAAACCGGCTTGAGTATCAAGATGCTTCGATCAGATCGAGGTGGGGAATACCTTAGTACAGAATTTGCAAACTTCCTAAAAGAGAATGGGATTCTCTCTCAGCTCACTCCTCCTTACACACCACAGCACAATGGTGTGTCTGAACGACGGAATAGGACCCTATTAGATATGGTCCGATCCATAATGAGTGATGCTGAGTTACCCGTCTCATTTTGGGGGCATGCATTGGAGACTGCAGTGTTTCTACTGAACAGGGTTCCAACCAAAACCGTGTCTACCACGCCATATGAGATATGGCATGGGAAGAGACCATCTCTTAAGAGAATTAAGATTTGGGGTTGCCCGGCCTATGTTAAAAAGCAGAATCCGGACAAACTCGAGACACGGTCAGTCATGTGTAATTTTGTGGGGGTATCCAAAGAATTCTTATGGATATTTATTCTACCACAAAGAGGAACAAAAGGTGTTTGTTTCTTAGTATGCCACATTCTTGGAAAAAGAGTTTTTCACAGATAAAGATGATGGCAAAGTGGTGGATCTAGAAGAGATTCTAGAGACACAAACTACAAATGACGATTTGGTTGAACCGGCTATTGCAATAGAAACTGAGGAATCTCGACCACTCCGAAGGTCTGGTAGGACTTCTCACCCACCGGAGAGGTACTACGGTTTCCTCATTGATGGTAACGGAGAAGACTGCATCATGGATGATGATGATCCTACCAGTTTTCAGCAACCTATCACGAGTGGAGACTCTGTGAAGTGGCTGGATGCCATGAGATCCGAAATGGAGTCTATGTACACCAACAAAGTATGGACTTTGGATATTGTACCCCCTGGGGTAAAACCTGTAGGATGCAAATGGATCTTTAAAAGAAAGATTGGTGTAGATGGGCAGGTAGAGACCTATAAGGCAAGACTTGTGGCAAAGGGTTTTCGCCAAAGACCAGGTTTGGACTATGACGAAACTTTTTCGCCCGTAGCCATGCTTAAATCCATTCGGATCCTACTTGCTATTGCTGCTCACTACGACTATGAAATCTGGCAGATGGACGTTAAAACAGCATTTCTAAATGGAGATTTAGAAGAATGCGTTTATATGGATCAGCCAGAGGGCTTCATTGACAGTGGGAGCAGCGGGAAAGCATGTAGATTGCTTAAATCCATATATGGGTTAAAGCAGGCATCTCGGAGTTGGAACATCTGTTTCGATGATGTTATCAAAGATTTTGATTTCATCAAAAATCCAGACGAACCTTGTGTTTATAAGAAGGCTGTAGGAAGAGCTGTCACATTCCTCGTATTGTACGTGGATGACATTCTTCTGATAGGAAATGATATTCCTATGCTACAGTCGGTCAAATCTTTCTTATCACTAAGGTTCTCCATAAAGGACCCGGGTGATGCCACATACATCCTGGGCATAAGGATCTATAGGGATAGATCCAAAAAGTTATTGGGATTGTCCCAAACCAGGTACATCAACACCATCCTAAAAAGGTTTAGTATGGAAGACTCCAAGCGGGGTGCCTTACCCGCTTGCCATGGAGTCACTCTCTGCAAGGATTCTTTTCCAAAGACCGATGAAGAGAGAGCTCGCATGAGCATTATACCCTATGCTTCGGCAGTAGGATCTATAATGTATGCGATATTATGTACACGCCAGATGTAGCTTATGCACTTAGTGTTGTAAGCAGGTATCAATCCAACCCAGGGGAGAACCACTGGACAACTGTGAAGAACATTCTTAAGTACTTACGAAGGACTAAAGAATTGTTCCTGGTGTATGGTAATACAGGCCTCCAAATGGAGGCCTTTACCGATTCGAGCTTCCAGAGCGATAAGAACGACAACAAATCTATCTCAGGGTTTGTATTTACCCTCAATGGAGGGGCGGTAAGTTGGAAGAGTTCCAAACAGGATACCGTTGCAGACTCTACGATGGAGGCTGAGTACATTGCTGCAAATGATGCTGCCAAGGAAGCCGTCTGGATGAAGAAGTTCGTCTCGGAGCTAGGAGTAGTTCCAACCATTATTGATCCAATACCCTTGTATTATGATAATAATGGGGCTATGGCGTTAGCCAAGGAGCCCAGGTCCCATCAGCGGTCCAGACACATCCTGAGGCGCTTTCATTTGATCCGGAAGATTGTAGATCGCCGCGAGATCGAGATTAAGAGAGTAGACATAAAGAATAACGCCGCGGATCTACTCACCAAGGCCCTCCCTCAGCCGCAGCATGAGCGACTTTTTGAGATGTTGGGTATGAGATACGCCAATAACTGGCCTTAGTGCAAGTGGGAGATTGTTGAATATATGTATGCCCTAGAGGCCATTATGTGATAGTGGATGTATTTATACATGTATATACATATATATATTCAGTGTACATTCTTGCTCGACATGATAGTATGCTATCTGGTTCTTCTTTATCTGACATGTTGATTTGATCATGATTTTATTCATTCATACATGCTGATAAAGCCCTGAGGATATCGGCTTGACTACAGTGATTATGATAGAGATCATGCTAGTGGGACGTCTGTAGTTTATAAGCATATCCTGAAATGTCCCTGTTCGTAGGTGTATCGAGACAGGGCATCGATATACCAGAGTAGACTAGGGTATATGATACTAGACCCATGTGATGGGCGATAGATGTTCCCACATTCATCGATGTTTGACATCAAGATCGTATATGGGTGCTCAGTGGTGACTGGGTACACTGGACGGACTCACCGAGAACTCCTATATGGAATTATATCTATCGTCGGATAGCAGTTCTCAGGTGACACTGGTACAGGTTAGTCTGTAGACCCGAGATCGTCATAGAGTCTTGTGTGTTCTCCCACTGTACTTTGATTGCCACCCTACCACGGCTCTACTGAGTTGTGCAAACAGGTGGCCGTTGGGTACAGTCCCGAGACACACGAAGGCAATGAGCGATAGGAGGGGTTTCGTCTCTCCCGGTATTGGGAGTTGATGTTGTGCTGTGCCCGACTGGTTATATCAGCAAGTCCCTGGCCAGGGCTGCTGAGATTTGCTGATAAGTGTTATCAGTAGTTTTGTAACATTTCAGAAAAATATAATATTATTTTGGGAAAATTCTGGACAAAAAATTATGGAAATTTAAAAAAAAATGTTATTTAGTGATAATTGTGTTTAATGTAGGGTTTTTGGTAAAAAGTTTACCAAAGCGGCTTTTAAATATTTTATCTGGTTTTATTGATATTTTATCGAAATTTTATCTGGGCTGCACATACATGTGCATGGTAGCTAGGGTTAAGCCTAGGGTTGAACCATGCTAGGATGACCATGGTGGTCTAACCATTTGATTAGGATTATTAAGCTTAATTAATGGTGATTAGGTTGGAGTTGACCTTGTGTAGGAGAGAGAGAGAGAGAGGGAGATGGTTAGGGTGTGCCATGATCCATTCCACTTCACAAACCCCTTGTGCTCTTTTACTCCCTCTCACACATCAGCCCAATATGCAACTTCAGCCACCTAAACTGCTGCAACAGCAGCTGATGTAACACATCAGCCACCATCAGCAGCAGCAAAGGCATCAGCAGCATCAGCTGCTGCACATCAGCTGCATCAGCAGCCACCCCAGCTCCTAACCCCCTTAGCCCAATACCTACACACTCATATCAGCCCCCAATCTTGCATCAGCACACCCCAGCAGCAGCTGCATCAGGTCCCTTCACCAACACATCAGCCCCCTAGCTGCTGCTACAAGCTGTAACATCAGCCACCTACACACTCACATCAGCCCCTACAACAGCTACAGCAGCTGCAGCCACTAGCCCCACACCTATACACCCCTATCAACATTTCAGCCCCATTGCATCAGCATCTGCAGCGACAGCAGTAACTTTATTCAAAACAATACCAACCTTCAGCAACAGCAACAAACTGCTGTTAAGAAAACAGCTTCAGCCCAATTTCTTCACATCAGCTGCTACATCAGCAACCCAACACCATAAACACTACCACAACACCCAAAAACATCAGCAGCATCAGCTGCAGTGGAAACAGCAGCAGCAGCAGCAACCATACACTTGAGGCTGCTACAGTGCATTTCAGCAGCAACACTCCTTCCTCCATCTTCCCTTCTCCTTCATTCTAGGACCCTTAAGGTATAATCTTGCAACCCAAACTCCTATCTTGTTAAGTTATAGTTGTTAAGACTGAAATTTAGTGTTATATTTGTGATCTAGTGCTAGTTTTAGTGAATTTGAGTGAGGTTTGGCCAAGAGATGGTTTTGATGATTGGTATAACCTTATTAGGTGTATTTGAGACCAGTTTAACCAAGATTTCCCCAGATTTCCAGTTAGATACCAGATTTGTTATACTTGGCGTAATTTAGCGATTTTGTCGACTTTTGGACCTTCCTGGAAACTGCTATCAACCCGGACCTCCTAAAATAAAATTGACTTGGCGGTAGGCTGTGCAGGCACCCTGGAACCATCCCATAAAGCCCTAGCCCCCAACACCCATACCAGGCCGCAGATATATCCCTTCTGGCCGCAATTTGCGGCCAGACCAGGGTGAAACTGCATCGTTTTGCGTGCACGGCCCTATTTCATGTAAACTTGACCCCTGGTATGTCTAGTTTTGACTGATTCCAGTTAGGATAGAATCTGAATTGATTTTCATGAGTTGGCGTATGATTTACGACTTGTTTTCGTATGGGATTTTTGTATTCGATGATTCGTGCTGTCGGGTAGCGTTTGGACGTCAACGACAGTGGATATTGGCTGTGTTTGCACGCAAGGTGATAGGTTTTTACTTATTGGCGTAACGTGCACCATTTTGGTTTCCGACATGGTTTTCATGTGTTTTAGCGTGTGATATCCTTGTAGGT
This sequence comes from Agapanthus africanus, assembly GCA_030015575.1. Classification (NCBI taxonomy): domain Eukaryota; kingdom Viridiplantae; phylum Streptophyta; class Magnoliopsida; order Asparagales; family Amaryllidaceae; genus Agapanthus; species Agapanthus africanus. Next base: position 603,817,687 of record JASDDO010000019.1, on the reverse strand, counting down.
ACCTCACGTGGCGTCGAGGCGTTGGAGATGCAAATGGCGACATCGGTACCGGCACGCATAAAGAAAGGTGAGTAGATTTATATCTACGGGGAGAAGTTGGGTGGATGGCGTATAGCACCCCCGCAATTCGTCGTGATGTATACGGATGCGTATACACACTTACATTTAATATATGTTATTTAGGATTAATGATAATGTAAAAATGGATATTTGCATGTTGGATTAGTGAAAGGTTACGAACCCTAGGGTAGTGGGTGCACTACACATACATATTCACACATGCATACTTGCATACATCCTTATTACATATGTGGTTATGGGATTCTTATAGATATGTGTTCACGTGGGTATGGGACCATGTGTTCACATACGGATTTGAGGATGATACTTGGGATTGAGATGAGTCAATGAGAGTTGATTGGAGATTATGATATCGGTGATTGGCAGGATTCGTACTTGATATACGTCCTGATATGATAGCGAGTCTTGGATGATAATACCATAGGAATAGTGATATATATAAAATGATCGACATGTGATTATGATACGAGATAGGATATGATATGATATGAGATGACAAGATATTTATGATAGGCCGCCTTGGGCGTTGTTTACTCCTTGAGATGATTTGTGCTGATGATATCGATTCATACGAGACTGTTGATCAGTAGTCAGATCATGATGATAGTGATGATGTTAGCTTTGTACTAGACGTAGGTCAGTACCCAGATTATGATATGTGATATTGAGAATACTAGATGAATGACATGATGAATATGAGATTGACCCGTACCCAGATTTGGGGATGCCGTACGACGGATTTACGTACGAGCTGTAATTGATGTTCAATCCGCACTCTTGACTTGGGGATAACCGATTATAGCAATACGGTATCGGATGTGATATTATCAAGGCGGGATCACCGACTATATGTATCGACTCAGAGGTTAGGTGGTTTCCCTTACCTACTGTTAGCTTTAGCTCAGCCCTATAGTGGTGTAGCTATATGACTCTTATGACATTGATGCAGTTTAGTTATCCTGGTATTTGGTATTCAGCTTCCGCTTATTATTATTGTTGTTCTGCATCGCATACTTATTGTGATTCATATTCTATTGTTGACATCATGCTGTTAGGACACCAGCACCATTACCGATGATGCGTATGTACCACGTACACTTACTTGCCAGTTCACACACATCTTCATCGGTAATTGCCATGTCACTACACAGTAGTATTATTGCTGCAGGATATGACCCTTGTATGTGCATACTATTATTCCATGTCGCATGATATACTGTTATACTTGCACTTCATTGTTATGTCACATACATCATGTTTTCTGATTATGCGCATTGAGATATGTTGTTCTATGATATTTCTGGATTTGGGAACCGTGGGTATTTCAAAGAGATTATGTAATTGTTTTGAAAACCCGGTTACCCCTGTTATGATATTTCAGTGCGTCCACCATGTGTTTTCTCGGTGCTAAGAGCGACATGTGAAACCCGATTCGAGGAGGCGGATGAGGCCGATTGTGGGTACATGGTGGGCCCGGTGCGGTACCCCGGGGCAAGAAGATCGCAGGAGATGGCGTTGAGCCTGGCAGGGGAGCACTACCGACCGGTGATTTTACCCGACACGTCGGATATCCGGAGGATACCGTCGTGGTCTTGAGATTGATGGTAGGGGCCGGTCTGGATTGACGGCGCCCTAGATGGTGAGACTTATTAGAGATATTGAGATATTGAGATTGAGGCTATGTTTCGTGCCGATGCTGGGCACAGGTTTCATGATGTGTTTTCATGATTTTGACTATATCCTCATATTTACATGCATGATGCTTATTGTCATTGGGTGATACGTGGACGGGATCCACCTATATACAGACATTGGTCACATACAGACTTGATTACATTGATCATACTTTTCATGCATTCATACATCATTCATATGATACATTGCTACCTGAGGCACTGACATTGACACGGGTACATGGGATTACATTTGGGTTAGATAGCTACCCTAGTCATGGTTATAGAATGCCGGTTATATACTTGAGGATTGTATATTATGATAGTATGACCTAGGATTGCATCATACATGCGATTTTCTGTTCGTAGATGTGTTTCTATTCACGAGTTGGCAACTCACCCCCGTTGTGCCCCAGTTTCTTGCAGGTGTTGCCGTACGGGTTTCATTACGGCTTTGCGGGCACAGCTTCTTTCAGGTGACTTGCTAGTATGTGGGTTTATTTGTATCGTACCCATCACTATACATTGTATATTATATTTCAGTTGTATCTAGAAGTTACATCAACCAAACATGTACTTATTTGAGATAAAGACCAGTATTGATCATTCTTTCGACCTTAGAGTCGCGCGTTATATTTCTCTGGGTTTCATGCTGTTGAGTTCCCTTTCTGTTGTGATCCTCGCCTTTAGGCGTTGTATATTTTGTTGCAACTGGTTGAGTTACATATGGTTTTTCCTTCACTCCACTACTTTTCTTGGTTTGGATTTCTGGGCTCGGCTTACTTAGAGCATGTACGCCTTGAGACGTTCGTAGCCTAAGGGCCGGTCATGTTCCGTACTTTCGGGTCGTGACAAGTTTCTCGATCTGTTATAGACCATTCACCGGCACGACTTATTGAGTTATTAGGGTCGACGTGACTATCCCTAGGCTCGATATGCAGCATATCTGACGAATAGACCGGACTGTACGATAGTGTTGCCGGTTGGCTCGACGGGAGTTGTAGCAGGTTCGCTTGTTTTCTTCTGATCGCTCAATACCCGGGTGGCCGTTACGTTTAGCTGACCGCTTGAGGCTTGGGGTGCTTGATATGATCATCACCCACTGCCGGCGTATTGACGAGTCTTAGAGTCCCACAAAGGAGTTACTCAGTCCAGGCGAAACGTTGTGGTGCGCATATGTGATATGCGCATGGACCCGATTAAAATGCGCGTATAGAATACCGTATATTGATCGGGCGGCTTGCTTTTGGTGGGGTCATATATGATATGACCGGATTGATAAATCAAGTGTTGGTTTATCATTTAACCATTAGTTTTCTCACTTGAAACCTTTTCTTGTACTTGATGGATGTATGCATGCATGTATGTTTTCTTTCTTTTAGTTTCATGCACATATGGATGTGCATACATACATACATACATACATCATATATCATGGTTGCTTATACAAAGAAAATGGTGGCAATATAAGACTCACACCATGAGTTTTTAATATGGATTATTATTGTATTTATACTAAAACAAAAAGGAAAGAAAAAGGGTTAATTATTTGATTGTTTCTACACTCTTCTTCATCTTACCATTCTCACCCACTATTTAACCCTTGGTTATTTTTCCTTAGGTGCTTTAAACTATGATACAATAATATCTTTATATTCCAACCATGGTTTGAGATGAGAAGAAATAAATATATATAGATATATTTTCATTTCTTTTCATAAGTTAATATTTTCTCTTCTTCTAAAAGAAAAGCCATCATCTTCTTCCTCCTTCTTCCTATGCTCTCTAGTTTTTTATAGTGAGAAAAACACACATCAAGAAAGGTTTTTGAAGTGAGAATTAGAACCACAACATCATTCTACAAAGGTCTAGCCCACTTGTTTAGAGTGTTATCTTCTTTTCTTCTCTTAGAAAGTGAAGTCGATAGCTTGGACGAAGGAGCTTCGGGTGGATCGTCGTGGACACTAGAAGACTTCAAGGGAACCTTCCTCCAATACCCAAGAGGCCAAAGAGTTTAGAGAAGGGAGCTACAAAGGTTTTACTCTCGAAACCCTAGTCTTTGTTACCTTTAATATTTAGAAACCCTAATTTTCTAGGATCGATCCTTTGTATGCTTGCTTAGCACTATAAAAATTTGAACTTTGTGACATGTGATGCTTCCAAACTCTACATAGGGTGCTAGGTAAACCTAATATACATCTGGTCTGGTACACAACATCACATACATTATAGAGCCTACCGCTGATGCGTAGGGTATAGATGACATGCGAGCCCTTTCCAAATCAGTCTTTGGAGACATCTCTTTAGATATGGTGATTCCGTGACAAGCCGGTAGGTTACTGCTCTTTGAATCTTCCATACTGAATCGTTTCAGTATGGTATCGATGTACCTAGACTGCGAAAGTCCCAACATCCTCTTAGATCTATCACGATAGATCTGGATCCCCAGAATGTAGTTGGCATCGTCCAGGTCCTTCATGGAGAACCTCTGTGACAAGAATCCTTTGACTGATTGTAGCATAGGAATGTCATTTCCTATTAAGAGAATGTCATCCACGTTCAGGACGAGGAATACAACAGTTCTCCCTACAATCTTACTATATATGCATGGTTCATCCGGATTTTTGATAAAGTCGAATTCTTTGACAATATCATCAAAGCAGATGTTCCAACTCCGCGATGCCTGCTTCAGTCCGTAAATGGACTTAAGCAACTTGCACACTTTACCGCTGGTTCCACTCTGCATGGAACCATCCGGCTGATCCATATAGACGCACTCTTCCAAATTTCCATTTAGAAAAGCTGTCTTTACGTCCATCTGCCAGATCTCATAATCGTGGAAGGCAGCAATGGCAAGAAGGATCCAAATGGATTTGAGCATAGCCACTGGAGAAAAGGTTTCGTCATAGTCCAAACTAGGTCTTTGACGAAAACCCTTTGCAACAAGTCTAGCTTTATAGGTTTCAACCTGCCCATCTACACCAATCTTCTTTCTGAAGATCCATTTGCAGCCTACGGGTTTCACCCCTTCTAGAGCAATGTCCAAAGTCCAAACTTTGTTGGTGTACATGGACTCCATATCGGTCCGCATTGCATCCAGCTATTTTACTGAGTCACCGCTCTGAATGGCTTGCTGGAAGCTAGTAGGCTCATCATTTTCAATGATGCAATCCTCTCGATCCCCGTCTATGAGAAAACCATAGTATCTCTCGGGCGGATGAGACTGCCTACTACTCCTGCGGAGTGGCGTTGGGATGTCCGGTTCTCTTGAAACTTCTGGTTCTACCAAGCTTTCAGTAATAGCTTGTGGTTCTGGAATTTCTTCCAGTTCTATTGCGCTCCCACTTATCTGATTTTCTAAAAATTCAGTTTCCAAGAAGTGGGGATGCTGAGAAACAAAAACCTTTTGTTCCTCTGCGGAATAGAAAAGATACCCCCTGGAGTTCTTGGGGTATCCCATAAACTTACACAGTACTGAGCGTGCCTCGAGCTTGTCCGCATGCTGCCTTTTTACAAAAGCTGGACATCCCCATGTCTTAAGATACTTAAGACAGGGTTTCTTCCCACTCCACATCTGATATGGTGTGGTAGGCACAGTCTTGGTTGGAACCTTGTTCAAAAGATATGCAGTTGTTTTTAGTGCATAACCCCAGAAGGATCACGGTAACTCAGCCTTACTCATCATGGAACAAACCATATCCAATAGAGTTCGATTCTGCCTTTCCGATACACCATTGTGTTGCGGTGTGTATAGAGGAGTAAGCTGAGAGAGAATTCCATTCTCTTTTAAGTAGCCCAGGAACTCAGCACTCAAGTATTCACCACCTCGATCAGATCTTAGTGTCTTGATACTTTTGCCTGTTTGTTTTTCCACTTCATTCTTGTATTCCCGGAATTTCTCAAAGGTCTCGGATTTATGCTTCATCAGGAAGACATGTCCATACCTAGAGAAATCATCCATAAAAGTATGAAGTATGAATAACCACTTCGCGCATGTGTGGACATTGGACCACACATGTCACTGTGTATGAGTCCCAAGAGCTCGCTCGCTCTTACTCCGTGTCCAGTGAACGGAGTCTTTGTCATCTTTCCCATGAGACAAAATTCACAAGTAGCATAAGACTGATACTCGAACGGATTCAAATATCCCTCTTTATGTAACTTCATTAACCGTGTCTCATTGATGTGACCCAGTCTACAATGCCATAAGAAAGCCTAATTTGTTTCTGGAGACTTTCTTTTAAGTGTGTTCTGGACACTGAAAACCTGAGCTTGATTTAATACGTATATTCCGTTTTCTAATATACCTGACCCAATCAGAACTTGATTTAGGTGGATGTGTACCACATCGCTTACAAAAGTAAAATCATATCCTTCCTTAGAAAGTAAGGATACAGATATGATATTACAGGCTAGACTAGGTACATATAAACAGTTACGTAGAATCAATATCTGCCTACTTGTCAATCCTAAGTGATATTCCCCTACGGATTCAACGTTCACGCTCATTCCGTTCGCAACTCTGAGAGTCATATCACCCACCCTGATAACTCTACGGTTTCTCAAAGCCTGTAATGAATTACAGATATGAGATCCTGATCCGGTATCTAGTACCCAGGAAGTAGAGTTAATTGACATTCAGTTTTCTATTACAAACACACCCGAAGCCGAAGCCACAACATGCTTCGAATCCTGGCTACTGGCTTTGCTAGCCCTGCAATCTCTCTGCCAATGTCCTTTCCCATAACAATAGGAACGTCCCTCTTTCACCACATCTAGTCCCGAAACTTTTGCCCTTCCCTTTCCATCTACTTCCCTGGTCTCCTTCAGGGTGTAAGTAGAGGGCAGAGACTGTAGAATCAAGTCTGTATTTGACCTGTTCTTCAACGTGGTCTTCAGATCTGTGAGCTCATCAATATAGCTAGTCTCTATAAGGACGTTGTCCCTTATAGATAACCCGACAGCCGACCTCGCTTGAAGCAATTCGTTCGAGGTCTCATATCTTGCGATACGAGATTGCTCTCCATATAAATCTTTGTTATGGAGGAAGACAGAAGTCCATCTTCTCGTGCTGCCTATGGTATGTACCATCAACTGAGGTCAACACGAGGCACTTGGCATTGGCACAGTCTTTTTTCGATGTCTTACGGATATCAGTATCCGTGACGATGGAAACTGGTCCTGAGACGGCAGGGGTTGGATTAGTGAAGAGGTGTCCCAGTTTGTCATGGGTAATGGACATCTGGACAGACCTTTGCCAGTCATTACAGTCAGATTCAGTCATTTTATTATCTAGATGTAACCTATGTCTGGTCACTTGGTCGCTGCAATTAAGAGAGAGAGAAGAAAACACTTAGCATGATGCTCTTGCAAGTTTAGATTGGTTTTTAGTTTATCTAAAAAGGATGGCTCCCACTGTTTCTCGAATCCTTCCTCAAACTATAAAAAAAGAATTAGTCAGGATTAATCTCATCGTACAATACTTGCTTAACCGTTCAGCCAGGCTAGTGTCGGTACTTCGAGGGAGGCTTTACGACGCTTTCGCAAAGTTCCTTAATTAAATAACCTCTTTTCCCTGGAGGCGTAGCCCCGCTAACACTGTTCTAGACACCTACTTGGTTTATAGCATTGATCGTTAAGTGAAAAGGTATCCCGAGGAATAGCGGATATTCACAGTAGGATCGGGATCCAAATATCATTGTGTGATAATGCTGAAGGAATCTTACCAACATTATTAAACTCCAAATGGTATGCGGCACTAGCAAGTTTCAATTTCCTTAGAAACTCCCGATGTGGATTTTTGCCCCATGCTCTTATGACCTTGACGAAGGTCAACAAATCATAAGTCACATGTCAAGTTCTACCCATCATTGTCCAGGTTAATTTGAACCCCCCCGTATATACCCTTGACGAAGGTCAACAAGGTAATACGACTGTCCCAAACCAACGCATCTATCTATGCTACATATGAACATCCAACAGCTACCAATCACCATGCCTTGACGAAGGTCAACAAACATAGATTGAATACTATTGAATATACATATAAAATGACGGAGGGCTACGAATGGTTTTGGCAAAACCGTGAATGTAGTGAACTTGATATAATCGACGGAACCTTATAGCTTTTAAAAGGAGTGGTTTAAGCTCCGCATTTTAAAAAGTTTTGCTGTTTTGAAAAACCGAGTGGGTTTTGAAATTGTTCCAACGATTCAGCTTTGGTTTGTTTTCTTTGCATTAATTTAATGCGTCCCATCAATTAATCCTACCATTGCAGAAAACAACGAAAATATGACGTACGCTTATGCCATCCGTATTCGCCACTAGGCCCCGTCATCACCCGTTAGGTTACTTAACTAACGACAGAGCGGGGGCTGGACTAGCGCGGATGCAAAACATAAGCAACGCCTACTAGATATTATATATAGATATACACATTCGTCAGATGCAATGATAGCCATTCCAGATCACAGATGACAACATTGGATATACTAGGAATCCGCGCTTCGTTTGAGCCTGCAACGAAATACGGATTACACGGTCGCGATGAATAGCCAAAACCCCACTCTAGACCCCTACGGGTGCGGCAAACTACCCGCCAAATACCCGAACTGAAGCAACCACCCTCAACAACGTGAGTAGGCCACTCGGCACTTCAAAGTACCCGGTAGTTTGTGCACCCCACCTTGGGTCTATCCTAGGAGGAAAAAACAGTAAAAGAAATAATATACAATGGTGGCTACAACCTCAACCCGGATGTGCGACCATAAAATAATATTACATAAATTTACAAATATTACATTGAATGAAAGATAAATAAACACTCCTCTCACATCCCCGGCTATTCATCCACGACGATCCAACAAGTTCATATACACAATCCAACAGATGGCGAGACCCTTGACCGAAGTTTCTTCACCTGCCGAGCCATTAACACAATTGGTTGCCGGTGAATGAAAAGATTGCGTCCAAGCTAAATGGTCTGATGCTGAATCATGTGAGAAAAGTCATGAAGGTAATTGCAAAGTATCGACGCAAGGAATACGGGGTGAATACATAATAATCTGGGCGGAAGTGCCAAATTAAAGGTAACGAAACTAACTCGCTTTAAGGATCTCAAAAGGACCTACAATTCTAAGATAAGCTTCCCAAAACTCAACATGTCATTCATCGGAAAACTCCGTAGGAATACATGATCTCCCACTGCGAACTCAAGTCTGCAACCACCACGGTCGACATAAGACCTCTGTCCGCAATGGACTACTCTCGTCCTGACCTAAACCAACTGGATCATCTCCGAAGTCTCTAGACTAGCTGGGGTCCAAAAATCCTATTTACGCAGTGTCAAAAAAACAGAATGGCGATCGACACGACCTAACAAGTAAACCTAAAGGTTGCCAATTGGAGTGCCTCTTGTTAACTGATATCGAAGGAGAACCCTAACAATGGCAAGTGGCGATCCCAACCGCCGACAACAAAGTACGCAAGCACAAGCATATCCTCCAGAGTCGGTATAGCCCGCTCTCACAAAACCATCATCCTGCAGATGGAAAGGCGGAGCTAAAGCTCAACCAGTACCCAAGGCTTCCTGAAGCTCCTGCCCAAGACGGCAAGCGAACAGGGTGCCTTCATTGGATACGACCCATGAAGGAACTCCGTGCAACGCACAAACTTAATAAAGAACAACTGAGCAACCCGAGTATAACCGGACAACAAGCATCCGAATGGAGTCACACCCTGACTAAACCTGGGTAGACACCACAACAAATATTCATGGAGATCTGCTCCCACTCCCACTTCGGAACGGTTAAAGGTTGCAACTCTCCAGCCGGTCTCAGATGCTCAACCAAAGCACACAACAAGACAGACACCTTGAAACGAAACCTGAAACTTCTCTTTACATCCCTGCCCACCCGTAATTATCTCACAAGTCATGTCAAATGTTGGTGGAACTTGAATGAGTACAGAGAGTTGACAGATGTGCCTGCTCTAGAATTTCGCGTCTCTGCCCACCAGCAACAGGTACATGTTCACACCATAATATTGCATTATTATATTCCCCATTCTTATTCGTTTTATAAATAAACAGGTGCTTTTGACGCATGTCTGCTACATATTTCAGGTTATAGGTTCTTGGACAGAAAACAGTGAAAACGATGAAAAGACGATGCAAAAGTGGACTTTAACCAACAAATAGGAGGATCTTAGTCAAGCCTAGACGAAGGAACAGTTCACAATGTACAAGGCAATGCAAGGTCCAAGAATACAAGGCAAACGGTTAAAAAGCCATTGCAAATTGTTCACTGAAGATTTGGAACCAATGCAGAAGCCCAAATGGAGAAAACAATAAAGAAATAAAAAGCCCAAAAGACACTGAAGCAGCCCAGAAGAAATAATCATCTGAACTTACTAAAGGGCCGCGGAACCGCGGCCCAAGCCCACCATTGCCGCGGTTCCGCAGCCAGAAGAAGACAAAAGGAAGATTTTATTTTACCAAAATTCATTTGAGGATTTGACTAGTTGACCTAGGGCTATTTTTGTAAATTTAGACATGCGGATCAAAATGTAACCTAGGGTTTCTATCTCCTATAAATAGAACCCAAATCCTTGTAATTTCTTATGCCTCCTTTTGAATAATAAATTTTAGAACTCTTTTGGAGAGCATCGGTGTTTCTTCTCCATTCAGAAATTCAGATCTGACAAACCTGCATGGATGATTGGAGGGATGCATCTGTAAGTGATTTAATTCCTTGCCTTAGTGTAGATTTAAATTCCTTGCCCTAGGTAGATTTAATTTCATGCCCTAGGAACTTGTTTAGGGTTTAGCTTTTGGGAAGGATTTTGAGAGATGGGATCTCTCATCCCTTTCTTACCCACCAAATATTTACAATAGGACTCCATGCATACATGCACATACCGCTCCCTACGGCACTCTATCCCTCGAGATAGCGGTGATACCGTAGTATAAAGGCCCGGGTGTGATGTTTTCCATGGAGGTTAGGGTAAGGATCTCTAAAGGAAGGACAAGAACCTAGAAGAAGGAACACCTTCCCGAACGGATCTAATCCACTTTATTGATAATTACCATAACTCCTCATAGATCTTCATTCGGGTATTGAAAGTGGTGAGATTTAATTGCATTTCCAAACCATCCCTAAACCTAGCCCTAGCAAGAGTAGATCTAGATAATTGCCCTAGGTTAATAGATTTTTAGATTTAATAACAACTCCGAACACCCTTCGGAATTAACTCGTAAGAACGAATCGGAGATTCACAACATCCCTGTGGACCGACCCGTACTCACCGGCTAGCTGCAAAGCGACGCCGTTCTTGATTGCGGTTACAAATATTTTTGATCTATCTTTTAGAAAGCGCAAGCACGCTAAATCACTCCAATCAAATGGCGCCGTTGCCGGGGATGGCGTAGAATTTTCTTTTCGCGATTTCGGGTTAATCTAAAATTTAAAAATTCATAAAAATCTAAAAAATCCAAAAAAATATAAAAATATATATATTTTGTTATTTTTGGAAGGGATACTTTGTTGTTTTAATTTTGCAGGATTTACAAAGACGATCTTGAAATTTCCAGAAGGCGAAACAGAAATCAGAAGATCGAAACAGAAGGGGAATCAAATAACAGAACAGTGAAAATTTTTTTGGAGACCCAATTCCCCCAACCCGCCGCGATTCCGCGGCCAAAACCCACCTTAGGCCGCAGAACCGCGGCCTTCTAGTGGAATCAGAGCGTCAAAATTTTTTTGGGGATTCGTGCTGATTAGACTGCCGCGAAAACGCGGCAATAATGCGTTTATACCGCGGAACCGCGCTCTTTTGGTGAGATCATCCTACGAAATTTGCATTGTAAGCTCTCTGTTATTTCTCCTCTGCAAATTTTAATATATTTTCTGAATAATGCCTGCAAGATTTTGTGTGCTTTAAAAATATATTCTCTTCCATATAACGAGTCTTGTGCAGGATTTTTGGGCCCCGCTCAAAATTAAAATTGATTGCAAGTAATCTTTTTTGTTGCATATCTTTTCTTGAATATCTTTTTGCAACAATTTTTTCCAAATAAAGATTCTTGTGATATGCTTCAAATAATAACCAATTGCAAGTAATATTTGCTGTTGCATATCTTTTCTATAAAATATTTTGTTGTTGCATATCTTTTCTCTAAAATCTTTTTGCAACAAAATTTTTCCAAATAAAGAGAAAGAAAAAAAATCAATGAAAAATGAAAATAAAAAGGACAAATATTTTATAGAACTTGCAAAAATTTTTAGCCCCAAATAAATCCTTGCACCACCCAACCTTCCTTCTTGTCACCTTTCTTCTTCTAACATGGGTACCCCACACAATAAATCATTAGCCGAACTTTGGTATCCCGAACCTAATTTTGCGTCATATGTCAATGTGTTCGGTCAATTTAAAGACGATCCTTCCATGCCTAAAAAATCTTTGAAAGATCACATAGAGGAGTCTAGGAGAAACGGTTTGACTTTTCAACCCACTTTGTGTCAACCAAGTCAACCTTCACCACTTCCATATGTTGATACCACTCTTTCGAGTCCTTCTGACACTCCTAGGCCGATGTCCATTGCTGAGCACATTGCTCAATCTCGCAGCCGATCTTTCACCCATCTCCACACATCTAGTTCTAGGGATCCACAAGATTATTCACATTTTTATCCACATGTAGACACTACCCCTGTCCTACCACCCACTTCCTACCAGTCCTACCCGACCTTACCACCTTCACTAGACATTGATTCTACACAGCCAATAGGGAGTTTTTCATATCCACACGATTTCGAATCTTTTACCGAAACCCCCTTACCACCAAAGTATAGTTTGGAAGAGGCGTTGGAGGAGTATATCGCAGCAACAAACAAAATGGTTAGGAATGTGGAAGCATCCGTGGCCGCCCTTATGCAACCTAGTGAACCGGTAGCTAGTGTCCCGCTAGCTCCAAATTTTTCAATGTATGAGGCGGCAGTTGGACAAGATGAGAATGAGATAGGATTTTCAAATCAAACCTACCCTTACCCAATTGAAGCCCACAACTCCTGTTTTCCATCGATTGCCCTAAATAGTTCACCTGTTGAAAATAAAAATGAGTTGTGTGATTTTGTAGTGTTTGATTTGCCAAATTGTGAAGAGCCCCTTTCGAGTGAAACCGCACTTAATCCTTTCGATCTTTACACCTCCACTCTAGAACCTAAATCGATAGATATCCATGCTTTTGATGAGGTGTCTAAAGAAATTGATTTTCACTTGATTGAGGATATAGACGCCGGGAATATTTCGGATGATGAACCTATCGATTTGCTTGAAATTTTATGTTCAAATCATCATCCTGAGTTATTAAATATTTCTCCCGAACCTCATATGCGTCTTGATTTTGATGATATTAGCATGGATGAGCAAATTTTTGAGGAAAATATTGAGGAGAATTATGAGGATAGTACTGAGGATAATATTGAGGTTGAACCATTTTCGTTTGATGTGTCGAATTTTCCAATACACCCTCCTAAATCCTTAACTGATACCCTTCCTCACTCACTTCCTTCCATCCTTCCTATTGTTCCGACCGTGCAAGTGACCGTTACGCTTTCATCTCCTATACCAAGTTCGGCGTACCCATGTTTTCTTGCGAATCTTGAAGGATTTGATCCCATTTCTCGACGAGTAGATAGGTTAGTGCAATCGCTTATAACATATCGGTCATCACATATTGCGCTAATTTATTCACTCAATTTACACCCTCAAGATCGTACTCCACTTCCTTCTTCTTTTCGCCATTCTTCTCCCCCACCGAGACCATATTCTACCATTCTTCTTTCCACACAGTCTCGCGTGCTTCTCATTTTCTTGCACCAACTATACCATTTCCACGATAAGATTTTTGAATGGTTGGTGCTAACCTTTGGCTTGTGTAAGGCCAAGCTTAAGTTTGGGGGGAACCTTTTTGTATATATGTATATATATTTTTGTTTTCTTTTTCTATAAAAAAATAAATAAAAAAAATTTCAAAACATTAAAAAATATATAAAAAATTGTAAATAAATAAACAGGGGAGTGCCGACATTTTGACCCTCTTGGTTTAGTATGACAGTGAGGACACTGTCAAGTTCAAGTTTGGGGGTATGCTCGGTACGTCTTTTTCCTTCGCATTCATTTGTACATATTTTTGCATTTGCATACTTATTTAAAAACCCATAAAAATTGAAAAAATTCAAAAATTATAAAAATTATTGTATTCAATTTTGGCTAATTGACTTGAGTTTGATGAATGGGTTAACTGGTTAGGAACAACTAGATCTTAGACTTAGTAAATTAAAAACCCTAAAAATAACCTTCCTTAGAGTTTAACGGTAGAAAGTATATGTCTTTGTAGATTATTTAGAAATAGGCAAATTTTGGGTTCACTTCTTGGGCTAAGTCGAAATGAGGGAAGAGTATTGATGTTCTTATTAGAGTATAAGTTTGAAAAATAATTCCTAGCTTAAGTCTAGATTCTGAAAACGTATACCCTACAAAATGCACAATCACGCACCTTGAAACTTGGATTAGTAGAAGAGACCTTGAAATGCTCTTGTCTAAATTCCTTAGTACGAAGAAAATAAAGAAAAAAGAGTGAATAAAGAAAAGAAAAAAATGAACACTGGTTTTTGTGATTACTTAAGGCTGCAAAAATAGAAAAATATTTAGCGAGGGTGCTTCATCACCTAGTGCCTTAGACCAACTGGTTTGGGAGTCACTGCTAAAGCCTTGGATGTTGCAACACTAGGAATTACGCTTTAAAGTGCAAACGCATCTTGTAATCGGTCGTTGGTACCTCAAGAAGTATTAATGGTCGCATGAAGGATGTGTAAGCAAATTCAATTAAAAATTCACCAACTAATTAGTACTTTGGACAACGGATAAGGGTATGATTGCTTGATTTGAATTTCCAAGTGTAGGGGTGATCTATACACACACGTAGGGATATGTGATTGGAATTTAGATAAGAGAGAGGAATGAAAAATAGAACTTATATCTTTAATAGAGTTGATAGAAATTCCTAAGTCGAGATGGAATCCTAGAAGGAAAATTTAAGAGATGCCGAAAGCTAAGTAAGTCTATAGGATATATATAATCTTAAGTTAAATAATGAGGAAGTGTGAAGAATGTGGGTGGACAATTTACGAGTCAACGATAATAGAATTCCTTGTTAAAAACCCTAATAGGAGAATTAAAGTCGAGAAGCCAAATTGATAGGATTTTGTGGGTGTAATCCGCCGAAAACCCTCAGGAGACAACACTCCTCCTATTAGAGACACCTAGAGGTTTAATGGCTTGTTGCACGAGCTCAGTGCAATCGCGTTTCCCTGCGAAAGTGCGGCTAGGTTAGATTTTTATCGAGAATAAAAAATAAGTTTGCTCGAGGACGAGCAAAAGATAAGTTTGGGGGTATTTGTTCACACCATAATATTGCATTATTATATTCCCTATTCTTATTCGTTTTATAAATAAACAGGTGCTTTTGACGCATGTCTGCTACATATTTCAGGTTACAGGTTCTTGGACAGAAAACAGTGAAAACGATGAAAAGACGATGCAAAAGTGGACTTTAACCAACAAATAGGAGGATCTTAGTCAAGCCTAGACGAAGGAACAGTTCACAATGTACAAGGCAACGCAAGGTCCAAGAATACAAGGCAAACGGTTAAAAAGCCATTGCAAATTGTTCACTGAAGATTTGGAACCAATGCAGAAGCCCAAATGGAGAAAACAATAAAGAAATAAAAAGCCCAAAAGACACTGAAGCAGCCCAGAAGAAATAATCATCTGAACTTACTAAAGGGCCGCGGAACCGCGGCCCAAGCCCACCATTGTCGCGGTTCCGCGGCCAGAAGAAGACAAAAGGAAGATTTTATTTTACCAAAATTCATTTGAGGATTTGACTAGTTGACCTAGGGCTATTTTTGTAAACTTAGACAAGCGGATCAAAATGTAACCTAGGGTTTCTATCTCCTATAAATAGAACCCAAATCCTTGTAATTTCTTATGCCTCCTTTTGAATAATAAATTTTAGAACTCTTTTGGAGTGCATCGGTGTTTCTTCTCCATTCAGAAATTCAGATCTGACAAACCTGCATGGATGATTGGAGGGATGATGTAAGTGATTTAATTCCTTGCCTTAGTGTAGATTTAAATTCCTTGCCCTAGGTAGATTTAATTTCATGCCCTAGGAACTTGTTTAGGGTTTAGCTTTTGGGAAGGATTTTGAGAGATGAGATCTCTCATCCCTTTCTTACCCACCAAATATTTACAATAGGACTCCATGCATACATGCACATACCGCTCCCTACGGTACTCTATCCCTCGAGATAGCGGTGATACCGTAGTATAAAGGCCCGGGTGTGATGTTTTCCATGGAGGTTAGGGTAAGGATCTCTAAAGGAAGGACAAGAACCTAGAGGAAGGAACACCTTCCCGAACGGATCTAATCCACTTTATTGATAATTACCATAACTCCTCATAGATCTTCATTCGGGTATTGAAAGTGGTGAGATTTAATTGCATTTCCAAACCATCCCTAAACCTAGCCCTAGCAAGAGTAGATCTAGATAATTGCCCTAGGTTAATTAGATTTTTAGATTTAATAACAACTCCGAACACCCTTCGGAATTAACTCGTAAGAACGAATCGGAGATTCACAACATCCCTGTGGACCGACCCGTACTCACCGGCTAGCTGCAAAGCGACGCCGTTCTTGATTGCGGTTACAAATATTTTTGATCTACCTTTTAGAAAGCGCAAGCACGCTAAATCACTCCAATCAGTACACACAAACGCGTCCCTAAACGTAGCACATCTGGTCACAAATCAAGGACTCCGAATCATTACCCAGTCGAGTATTTTCAAGAATCTCTGATGAATGAGCATCCGCAGGCAGTGCCTCGCGAAAGCAATTAATGAAAAGTGGACGGGCGCGAACATGAGCAAGTTGTCCCCTCAGTAGAGGAGAACTTAAGCTGTACTCAACGATCGCACAAGAACTGTAAATCTGTAGAAGACTATCTCAACAATCAAAACCCGCTGCAGGAAGATGTACATTAAGCTCTGGTCGTCCGTGAAAATCTGACACGACTCTCAAACAAGTAGTATCTCCAAATCTCCAACGCACGACCACCGCGGCCATCTCCAGATCATGAGTGGGATATCCTGCTCGTACTTCCTCCAAATGTAAGGAAGCAAAAGTGATAACCCTATAGTGTCACCTCAGTACACATCGAGCCCCACTAACGAAACATTACAGTAAAACAACAAAGTCACCCGAACCAGAAAGCAAAGAAAGAACTGATGCAGTTGTTAACCGAGTCTTCAACTACCGAAAACTTCGCACACATGCCTCCGTCCAAAGAAAAGGATCCTCCTTTCTGGTCAGTCCAGTTAATGGTGCAGCACCACATTAGCAATCCTGCACGAAACGGCGGTAAAAACCTACTAAGCCTAAAAATCTGTGGACCTCCGTCCCGTACACAAGTCTGGGCCAAAGCTGTACGGCCTCGATCTTCCTCGGGACCATACGAAAACCGTCTTTTAACTACAAGACCTAGGAGTCAACACAAACAAGCCTGAAGGAACACTCCGAGAATCTAGCAAACAGCTGGCACTCTCCCAATGTCTACACAACAAATCCTCAAGTGCTACTCCTGTTCCTCACGACACATTAGAATAGACCAGAATGTCATCAATGACACAACAATAAACTGGTCGAGGAACGGCATGAAGAATCTGGTTCATCAAATCAGCGAATGCTGCTAGGGCATTGGTGAGTCCAATGACACCACCAAAACACACAAAAGCCCGTAGGACGCACAAGGCAGTCTTCGGAATGTCATCACTTTGAACCCGCAACAATGATGACCTGATCCCAAACAAACTTAGAAAAATGTATCGCACTCTGGAGCTGATCAAGAAATCGTCAACGCGAGGTAAAGGATACCTATCCGCACCATAAGCCGGTTCAATTGACGATCCATCAATACACAACCTCAAACTGCCGTCTCTCTCCTTGACGAACAGAAATAGGAGCTCCCCAATACGAAACACTCAGAGGCATAAGCCCTCCCCAACAAACAACTCTGCAGCTGATCCTTAAGCTCCCAAAGCTTCGCCGGCTCATCTGGAACAACGTCGGAAAACTCTCGCACGAAAGGAAACCGGTCCAACAAACCCACTGTGGCTCCGGTATCACGAATGAACACCAAGAATTCTCGACATCTTCTCTTTAAAAGCCGACTAGCGAAAAGGCTGAATTCAATATGTGAGAGGCAGCACCACTGTCCCCCTACACAACAAGAACTGACTTGCCGGAAAACAAACCTAACTGTTTTCTCGCGGTAGTCCACAGACGCCTAGCACGTAGCTAACCAGTCCGTGCCCAGGAGAACGTCAAATCCAACATCTCTAGAAGGATCAAGTGACGGATGAATCTCTTAACCGATTGGAATACGACTGAAATACGTGCTGCGCAACAAAAGAATCGCTGATAGAAATTAACACAACAAACGACTGATCTAGCTAACACGGCTCTCCTTGTCCCAAACCTCAGCTACTCCCGCGACGGTCACGAAAGCTGTCTCGACGACTAGGCCTCTGTCTCTGGGATGGTACACCGGTACGGGTCCTCCACAGTTTCGGAACTCCCAAAGTCTCTGGAACACGTGTCTCGTCAACTAGGGATGCATCCACTGGTGCTATGTAGGTGACGGAATGTTGTGTGCTGATTACAAGGAAGAACTGGGTAACAGGGGTGAAAACCCCTATCGCTGCGCTCGAATTGCCTCAACCAAAGAACTCATCGTCTGGCGCATGTCCTGTGTAGGGTTCCTAGGCACGCTAGTGAGGTCTCCCAAGCCATCAACCATGGCAATTTCAAAAATTATGGTGCCGAGAAACCCTAAACTACGGATCGATAACTAGATGTCTAGGCAAAAAAGAACTAGTTAACACTTAACTAATGAGAAAACGGAAATACAACCTTTGTAGATCCGGTGCTCCACCTCCATAGCTCCGCAACGAGGTCCTCTCCGCTGTCCAAGTCAAATCCGGGCTCTAGGATCGGCTTCGTCGGAGAATGGGCAAGCTAGGTCGTCGATGTCCATGCCGAAGATGATCTACATCGAGGCATCGCTAAATCAAGCTCCGACTTCACTAAGTCAAGAAACTTGTGAAGTAAACACACTCTACTACTTGGCAAGAGGTAGAGGATGAAGAAATAGGAAGTGGGTTAACTTTAGAATTGGATTTCTCACTCAAAAACATCAATCACCATTGATGAGGTAAGCTTTTCTTCACTTGAAGCAAGGAAGAAGAAGAAGAAATGTTATGATAAGATAATTCTAAAATGAAAAGAATAATACATTCTTATCATCTTAGAACCATGGTTTAGTGTAGAGAATTAATCATGGTTGAGTGGTATGGTTAGGGTTAAGGATGAGATAAGAATAGTGGACTAAGTCAAAGCTTCATGAAGCTTTAACTAAACAACAAAAGAAGCCACCATCCTTTTCTCTTTCTTTTATTCATTTATCAAAAATAAATGGATAACTAAATAAGATAAATGAATAACTAAATGATAAACCCTAACCATTTCATTAACCAAGGTTTAATACTTTACACTTAACCAAAAAGCATGCATCATCAAACATGATACAAGCAAGTGCACAAAATCATATCGCATATGTAATGCGCACACCCGAGTGAGAAAATCCATTTAAAGTGAACCAATACTAGTTAATGCAAATTAATATATCAAATATATAATTATACATTAAATCATTAAATCAACACTTGATTCAATGATCCGGTCATGTCGCACACAACCGACTAGTATAGAATGTATCGGCTTATCGAATCAATCCTTGATTCGATAACTAGGTTATATCGCATACAACCATTCGACACATTCATCGCGAGAATGGAATACGGCATCACATACACGCATTATTCTCGGTCCCGCACATATCTCATATGCGCTCCTATTTCGTTTCGCTTGAGCCAGGAAACCTCTGTGTAGGACTCTAAAGACTCGTCAATACGCCGGCAGCGGATGATGATCATATCAAACATCCACAAGCCGCAAGCGGTCTGCTAAACGTAACGGCCACCTGGGTATTGAGCGATCTGAAGATCGACGAGCAAGCCCGCTCACACTCCAGTGAATCCGACCAGTAACACTACCGTACAGTCCGGTCTGATCGTCTGATATGTCGCATATCTCGCCTAGGGGTGGTAAACGTCAGACCCCAATAGCTCAATAAGTCGTGTCGATATGAGGTCTATAACTATTCGAGAAACTACTGGTAACACTTACCAGTAAATCTCAGCAACCCTGGCCAGGGATTTCCTGTTATAGCCAATCGAACACAGCGCAACATCAACCCCCTATACCGGGAGAGACGAATCCCCTCCTATCGCTCATTGCCTCCATGTGACTCGGGACTGTACCCAAAAACCACCGTTTTGCACGCCCTCTTGGACGTGGTAAGATGGAAATCAAAGCACAGTGGGAACCACACAAGACTCTATGACGATCTCGGGTCAACAGACTACTCTGTACCAGTGTCACCAGAGAACTGCCATCTGACGTGAGGTATAATACCATCTGGGAGTTCTCGGCGAGTCCGTCCAGTGTACCCAGTCTCTACTGAGCACCCGTATATCATCTCTGATGTCAAACACCGATGGATATGGGATCATCCATCGCCCATCTGTATGGGTCGAGAAGGTACACGCTAGTCTACTCTGGTATATCGATGCCCCATCTCGATACACCCACGACTAGGGACTTTGAAGGATGTACTTATGGACTACCATGTCCCCACTAGTATGATCCGCATCATAGTCCAGGTAGTCAAGTACAGATCCTAAGGGCTTTACCAACATGTAACAGAGAGACAATCAGCATACACGTTAAGGTAAAGGTCAACCAGATAGCGTACTATCATGTCGAGCAAGAAAGTCCTCCCTATATATGTCCCAGCATCCACTACAATATACATCCAATGTACAGTAATGGCCTCTAGGGCATACATACAACTAACAATCTCCTACTTGCACTAGGGCCATCTGTAGCAGTGGTTGCAGTATCTCATACTCAACCATCCCATAAAAGTCTCTCTCTGGGAACAGGCCTTTGTGAGTGGATCCGCTGTGTTGTCCTCTGAGTCTACTCTCCTAACCTCGATCCCCTGGAGATAAACTATCTCCATGATCAGGTGATACTGCCTAAGAATATGTCTGGATCACTGATGGGACGGACGTTCCTTGGCATAAGCCACAACTCCATTGTCACACAATGGTAGGAACATAGTTCATCTCATGAACCTATATACACCCAAACAGCCTCTTTGGTAGCATCTTAAGTAGCGATGTATCCTGCCTTTATCGTCTAGTATGTCACGGTATCTAGCTTGGAACTCTTCCAACATACCGTCCCTTTACTGAGGGTAAAGACAATGCCTGCGACTGACATTCAGTCGTCTTTATCACCCTGGAACCCTTCCAGTGATTCTCCCCAGGATCTATTGATACCATCTCACTACATCTAGTGAGAATCCTAACATCCAATTAGATCTATCTCATAGATCCAAAACCCAGGATTTAGGAGGTATCATCTTGATCCTATGTGGAGAATCATTGTGATAAGCGGAGATTGATCGAGCGTAGCATAAGAAACTCCTTTCTTATCAAGAGTATGTCATCCACGTACTCTACGAGGATCGTCACCATACTCCCTACTACCTTTTTGTATATACAAGGTTCATCTACCATTTTGATGATGTCAAACTCTTTGACCGCTTCATCAAAACAGATGTTCCAACTCCGCGATGCCTGCTTTATCCTATAAAGCATCTTGCACACGTTTCCGCTGCTCCCACTGTCTACGAAGCCCTCTGGCTGTGTACTTATAGACGCTCTCTTCTAAATCATCATTTAGAAAAGCTGTCATGACACCCAACCACCAGATATCGTAGTCATGGTATGTAGCCGTGACAAGTAGGATCTGGATGGACTTAAGCATAGCTACTTGAAAAGGTTTCATCATTATCCACACCTGGTCAATGATGCAAACTTTTAACAAGTCTAGCTTTGAAAGTCTCAACTTTTCCATGTACACCAAGTAATCTTCTCAAGATATACTTGCTCCTGATGGGGATTTAACCCTTCAGATGTAGCAGCTAAAGTCCATACTTTGCTGGTGTATAAGGATTCCATCTCAGATCACTAAGCATCCAGCCATTCTTACAGAGTCTTACTCCTGATGGCCAGCTCAAAGCTAGTTGGGTCATCATCTCATGATGCAATCCTCGCTCCCACTGTCATAGAGAAACCGAAGTATCTCTCAGGTGGGTAAGGAACCCTACTAGATCGGCGGAGAGGCTGAGGTTCGTTGGAATCTACTGAATTCTTTGGATCTATCAAATCATCATCTGTAGTTTGCATAGCTGGAACCTTTCCAGTTGTACATAACAGACCTTGCCTCGAGCTTGTCCGGATTTTGCTTTTAGACATAGCCCGGACAACCCCAAATCTTAACTAACTTAAGATATGGGCTCTTCCCTTTCCATATCACATATGAAATGGTAGGCAACTGATTTGATTCGAACCCTATTCAATAGGTATGCAGCTTCTCAAGTGCATAACTCCCAAAAAGAAAAAGGTAACTCAGTAGTACTCATCATAGAGCACACCTTATCATATAGGGTGTGAATGCTCCGCCCCGATATACCATCGTGCTATGGTGTATTCGGAGGAGTAATGCCGAGAGAGAATCTCATTCTCCTTTAGAATAGTCCAGGATTTCCGTGCTCAAGTATTCTCCTCCCTGATCTCATCATAGGACATAATACTTATACCCGTATTTTGGTTCTCTACTTCTAACTTATATTCTGTGAATATCTCAAAAGGTTCAGACTTGTGTTTCAACAGGAACATAGGTCTGAATCTTGAAAGATCATCAGAGAATGTAATGAAGTATAAAGAACCGGTCTTGGCATGTGTAGACAGGGGACCTTACATACATCAACATGTATCATCCCAAGAGTTCACTAACTCTTTCTCTGTTTCCAATAAACAGAGCTAGTGTCATCTTATCTTTGTGACATGACTGGCGAGTTTCACAAGATGTAAGTTCAAACTAATTTAAATATGCATCTTTGTGTAACTCTAGCTAGTCGGGTCACATTGATCTGACCTAGTCTACAATACCTAAAGAAGGATCCGTTCATTTCTGAACTCTTCCTCTTGTGTGTGTTCCGTATACTAAGAATTGTAGTTTGATTTAGAACATCAATGCTTTTAGATAACGTGCCTGAACCGATCAACTTTTGATATAGGAAATGTTCAAAACATTATCCAACAATACAAAATTTTATCATTTCTTTACTAATAAAGAGATAGATATGATTTTGTATATCAGGTTAGGTATCTAACAACATTCGTTCAGAATCAATGTATTGGTATACAGGGTGACAGTGACCAACAGACTTGGCTGCAACTCTTGCCCCGTTTTCTGCCTCATGAAACTTATCACCCGTTCTCAGTTCTCTACCTATCTGTAGCCCTATGTAACAGATTACATATCTGGGATCCTGATCTGGTATCACATACCCAGGACGTAGAGAATACAGAGAAACAGTTCTTTGTAACGAACACACCCGAAGATGATGCATCAGCATGCACTCTCTTCGTTTGGGCGGCACGGGAATTCTGGTAATCCCCAATTTTCTGCTCTATCTTATAACAATTATAAGTTGGAGCGGGACCAACGTTCCCCAGCTCAGTATAACAAGCGGGTTCGGTCAATATTCCGTATTATTATCTTGATTAAGGCGTGATATGGTCGCTACCTAGAGAGAGAGAGAAGAAAACACTCAGCGTGCGCTCTTGCAAGAATAGATTGGTTATTATTTTATCTAATCAGGATGGCTCCCACTGCTTTTTATCAAATCTTCCTTCAAACCCTAAAAGGAAAGACTAGCCGGGATTAATTACACACTACAAGTTCGCCAATCTTTCAGCCAGGCCAGTGTCGGTACTTTGAGGGAGGTCCCCCGTGCTTTCGCACGAACCTAATTAATGTAAACCTCGTTTTCCCAGAGGCGTAACCTCGTTAACATCTTTCTAGACACCTACTTGATCGGCTAATTGTAATGTATAAAACTCTCCCAGGAGTAACTCTTACTCGCAGCGGGTATCGGGATCCAACTATCTCGTAGAAGGTATGCAATCTCATTGCAAATTTCAACACTTGAAATTCCCGATAATATTTTGCCCCTAGCTCGCTATGACCTTGACGGAGGCCAAACAACCCATAGTCTGCTAGTCAAGTTCAACCCGTCATTTCCTGATTGAATTAAACCCACCCGCACGACCCTTGACGGAGGCCAAACAACGCCGTACGAATACCCTAATCCAATCGCATCATATGCTAGCAGATAAGCACTAGTTAGCTACCGTACACTACGCCTTGACGGAGGCCAAACAACCGCAGCACGAATACTAACTAGTACGTATCTGAAATGACGGAGGGCTACGACAGGTTTTTCTGAAAACCTATTGCGTAATGAACTTGATATCGTTGTAGAATCAAATGATTTTGTAATGGAGTGCTTTTGAGGCTTTTCTAGTTTTGCTAAAGGAGTCACTCCCGGTGAAGGGATCGTCGGTCCTTTCCTCATCGAATAAGGTGCAGGATATATCACATATACCGCTGTGCAAAGCAAGAACTGTAGCTACCTGTTTTATTTTGAAATTCGATTCTACAACATCTTAGGTTTCTTTTATTTCATTAATCACATTAATGAAGTCCCATCATTTAAGTACCTAATCATCACAGATAAATACGACGTACACTTATGCCATCCGCATTCGTCTCGATGTCCCCTCGTGCACCGTTAGGTTAGGTAACTAACGGCAGAGCGGGGCAGGGCTAGCGCGGGTGTAAAACATAAGTAACGTCTATATAATATATCATATATACTATATACTGTATCTATCATAGAACATCACATGATCACATCACAGATATCGCAGCAGAAGAATCATATGAAATATTGGATATACTAGGACGTCCGTGTTTTCAATACGAGCCAGTATAAAACACGGATTCCACGGTCGTGATGAATAGCCAAACCCATACCCCTAGACCCCTACGAGAGCGGCAAGCAACCCTACCAATTCTAGAGTTAGGAGACCCGGACTCGACTCCTCGAGTTGGTCTCCCACTGGACTCCAGAACCCGGTTACTTGTGCCCTCCTCCTTGGGTCTATCCTAGTGCGGAAAAGTAAATAATATACAACAGGTGACAACTTCCGCAACCTGGAAGCGCCCCAATAAAAGAATATTACATACAAGTTTTTACATGAATGAAAATGAAAAACACTCATCTCACATAAAAACCCCCGGCTATTCAAACACGACGATCCAATATAACATATCCAGCAACACATAACATCACATGTCATCAACGTAAGTAAATATGCGCATCCCAATTGTCGTTGACATATAGCAACGAAACCGGCGATATCACATATTACACTTACGGTCACAGAAAAGAAAGTGTAAAACTACAACAGTTGGAATCCGCAACCACCTCAGACATCGCATGCCTGACCAAATGAATTCCTTAGACATCGCATGCCTAACAATTATAAACCCCGCATTTTAGTCTCAAAATCGAAAAAACTTTTCAATATTAAGTCGGGCAATTCAACAAGATTCCCGACAGTCTGATCGAATGCTCGTCGCAAACTTCAGTAGACGGCCGCACCCCTGATACCGTCGACGAAGTGCACCAAGGCGGAACACCGCCACCGCGAGCACCCGGACGGATGCTTTCGGCGACGGGGTTCTCCTACAGTCACTTGGTCGGGGCTATGGAGTGAGGCTGTCTATTAAGTTTACCCGGCGAATATCCGCGTACGCTACGTGATTGCGACGGACTTTTGGTCACATCAAAATTCCGTGGCAACCGATCAAGTGAGACTAAACTGCTATGTTTATAACATTCATTCAGTTATCTCATAACTTATTGTGAATTCCAATTATTGTATCCCATTCCAGATAAATAGAAATGTTAAACTTTCCGATCGAACATTCTAACACCCAAGTTTTCCCGATACAGATCAACACATGAAACTAGTCTAACAACATTCAGTTCGTACCTCAGTACCAACGGTCCAGCCGTAGAAGGGTCAAGCCAACGCCTCACATGTGGCACGCCGTACTGCCCCAAACCCGAAGGTTCAAAGGGCAGTTCAAGACGGTCACATAATCGAGTTAAGGTTTGTTGTCTTCTAGAGGGACCATCGCGTTACTTGCACTACTTAGAACGTCGTTAAACTACGGAAAAATCCAACACTTGGAAATTTCCCGACAGGGGAAAAGTTGGGTATTTATATCCGGTCGAACTTTTTAACATATTCTAAGATTTATCCGGAAAGCCACACAGACAAAATTTGATACCCCGATCGAAACACCGAATCCCCAAAACAACTGCAGAAATTCCAACTCTGGAATAAGTTTTAAATATTCCCAGAAAACTCAGCATAAAATAATAGGAATTACTGTGCAGAGCAGGTACGATGACGTCACCAATATAGCGCGGAACCGCCGCATAAGCAGTGCTTATGCCGCGGTTCCGCCGCCGTTCAAACGAATTACTCACCTGAGTTTGCACCGTAATTCTTAGTTTTATTTTATGTATTTTCTAGAAATTTTTAATTCACAAAAATCCGCATTCTCGGAAAAAGTACAGAGAGCATATTTGTTTTGGGGTTCCGGGTTCGTTCGGACTTCGAATTCCGTCTGGACTTCGCCTAAGGCTCTAGCTAGGCTCTGATACCACTGTAGGGTTCCTAGGCACGCTAGTGAGGTCTCCCAAGCCATCAACCATGGCAATTTCAAAAATTATGGTGCCGAGAAACCCTAAACTACGGATCGATAACTAGATGTCTAGGCAAAAAAGAACTAGTTAACACTTAACTAATGAGAAAACGGAAATACAACCTTTGTAGATCCGGTGCTCCACCTCCATAGCTCCGCAACGAGGTCCTCTCCGCTGTCCAAGTCAAATCCGGGCTCTAGGATCGGCTTCGTCGGAGAATGGGCAAGCTAGGTCGTCGATGTCCATGCCGAAGATGATCTACGTCGAGGCATCGCTAAATCAAGCTCCGACTTCACTAAGTCAAGAAACTTGTGAAGTAAACACACTCTACTACTTGGCAAGAGGTAGAGGATGAAGAAATAGGAAGTGGGTTAACTTTAGAATTGGATTTCTCACTCAAAAACATCAATCACCATTGATGAGGTAAGCTTTTCTTCACTTGAAGCAAGGAAGAAGAAGAAGAAATGTTATGATAAGATAATTCTAAAATGAAAAGAATAATACATTCTTATCATCTTAGAACCATGGTTTAGTGTAGAGAATTAATCATGGTTGAGTGGTATGGTTAGGGTTAAGGATGAGATAAGAATAGTGGACTAAGTCAAAGCTTCATGAAGCTTTAACTAAACAACAAAAGAAGCCACCATCCTTTTCTCTTTCTTTTATTCATTTATCAAAAATAAATGGATAACTAAATAAGATAAATGAATAACTAAATGATAAACCCTAACCATTTCATTAATCAAGGTTTAATACTTTACACTTAACCAAAAAGCATGCATCATCAAACATGATACAAGCAAGTGCACAAAATCATATCGCATATGTAATGCGCACACCCGAGTGAGAAAATCCATTTAAAGAGAACCAATACTAGTTAATGCAAACTAATATATCAAATATATAATTATACATTAAATCATTAAATCAACACTTGATTTAACGATCCGGTCATATCGCATATAACCGACTAGTATAGAATGTATCGGCTTATCGAATCAATCCTTGATTCGATAACTAGGTTATATCGCATACAACCATTCGACACATTCATCGCGAGAATGGAATACGGCATCACATACACGCATTATTCTCGGTCCCGCACATATCTCATATGTGCTCCTATTTCGTTTCGCTTGAGCCAGGAAACCTCTGTGTAGGACTCTAAAGACTCGTCAATACGCCGGCATCGGATGATGATCATATCAAACATCCACAAGCCGCAAGCGGTCTGCTAAACGTAACGGCCACCTGGGTATTGAGCGATCTGAAGATCGACAAGCAAGCCCGCTCACACTCCAGTGAATCCGACCAGTAACACTACCGTACAGTCCGGTCTGATCGTCTGATATGTCGCATATCTCGCCTAGGGGTGGTAAACGTCAGACCCCAATAGCTCAATAAGTCGTGTCGATATGAGGTCTATAACTATTCGAGAAACTACTGGTAACACTTACCAGTAAATCTCAGCAACCCTGGCCAGGGATTTCCTGTTATAGCCAATCGAACACAGCGCAACATCAACCCCCTATACCGGGAGAGACGAATCCCCTCCTATCGCTCATTGCCTCCATGTGACTCGGGACTGTACCCAAAAACCACCGTTTTGCACGCCCTCTTGGACGTGGTAAGATGGAAATCAAAGCACAGTGGGAACCACACAAGACTCTATGACGATCTCGGGTCAACAGACTACTCTGTACCAGTGTCACCAGAGAACTGCCATCTAACGTGAGGTATAATACCATCTGGGAGTTCTCGGCGAGTCCGTCCAGTGTACCCAGTCTCTACTGAGCACCCGTATATCATCTCTGATGTCAAACACCGATGGATATGGGATCATCCATCGCCCATCTGTATGGGTCGAGAAGGTACACGCTAGTCTACTCTGGTATATCGATGCCCCATCTCGATACACCCACGACTAGGGACTTTGAAGGATGTACTTATGGACTACCATGTCCCCACTAGTATGATCCGCATCATAGTCCAGGTAGTCAAGTACAGATCCTAAAGGCTTTACCAACATGTAACAGAGAGACAATCAGCATACACGTTAAGGTAAAGGTCAACCAGATAGCGTACTATCATGTCGAGCAAGAAAGTCCTCCCTATATATGTCCCAGCATCCACTACAATATACATCCAATGTACAGTAATGGCCTCTAGGGCATACATACAACTAACATCCTGCATCTCTGCCATAGGCCTAGCAATACTATCTGTCGAAGGAGAATCCGTCTGCTCTTGTGCAACGAGAGTGCCATCCTGGTCAGTCCTTGACCCACCCGAGTCAACTCTGACCTCGGACCTCGCTGCACCTCTCTGAGTCCCCATAGTCGTCGGCGACAAAGGCTATAAATAGAGATAGGATTCGATATGAACACGGAAATCGAATCACAAGGATATGAATCATCAAGGAAGGAATTTCAAGCAATTTGTACTTAGGTCACTTTAGGCGGAGCAC
This sequence comes from Agapanthus africanus, assembly GCA_030015575.1. Lineage (NCBI taxonomy): Eukaryota > Viridiplantae > Streptophyta > Magnoliopsida > Asparagales > Amaryllidaceae > Agapanthus > Agapanthus africanus. Next base: position 603,788,522 of record JASDDO010000019.1, on the reverse strand, counting down.
CGCAACGTGAGTATGCTGCAGACATACACACACTACGTTACTCTGCTTAAGCTACCTACTCCATCATACCAAGGTCATCCTACACTCCGAAAGGTAAAACCTAGCGCTCTGATACCAACTTTGTCACGACCCGAAATTGGCACGTGACGACCCTAATACTACGCAACGTCTACAGGCGTAACGCAGTAAAAGAAAGCCAAAACCCAGAAATCTAAACCATTAAAAAACAAGAAAAGATAAGAAATATTGTTTAAACTTTTGAAATCGCGATCCAAATTCTTTAAAAGTCCAATTTATTTTCATTAAAATTTTGGCAGCACCTCCTTTGTAAAACTAGCCCCAAAAATGGGTACAATATAAATATAAAGTAAAGCATCCCCAACGGGAGCAAATCCACGCCAAAAGACGGAAAACAACCACCACAACAGATATACGACGCCGTAGCGAAGAAATAAAAGACGATATAAAGAAAACTGTATAAAAGATGACCAAGTCACAAAATAATATACAATATCGTTCTCACACCAAGTCTCTAAGTCAACATGAAAGTAGTAGATGGAGAGTACAAGGATACAACGAATATATAATACAACAACGAATAACCACAAAACCCACCTAAGCAAACTGTACGCTGTGAGCTGATGCGGTATCCGCAGCAAAAGATGATAAGATAGATGAATAGCCTGCCTCGACTACTCTGGGGAACAACCTGCAAAACAATTGTGGCACAACGGGGGTGAGTTGACAACTCGTTAATAGTAAATAACATATGCAGGTAATCGCAAGTATGCACGTACAGCGCGAATCTAACATATGCAATTAACAGCAAATAAAGGTCATATGAATGCAATAATCATGAAAAGTACACTAACGGTCACTACAAATACATGAAGCAATAATATGACAATCGGTATGCAATAATCATGCAATAATGATATGAAAAGGTATGTATATGCAACCGTCATGAAAGGTACTCTAGCAGGTACAACTAACACATGAAGTAATGCATATAAATAAAGGTATGTAAATGCAACAGTCATGAAAGGTACACTAACAGGTACTACTAATACATGAAGCAGTGCAAAAACAATAAATGCAGAGTATGGAATGAAATATGTCATTCCCACGGAATCCTGACATCGTGGTAGGATCAAAATCCATCAAGACAATCCAAATCCCAAATTTCCTCAAATCAGCCCCCAAATTGGCTCTCATATCATATAAGTCTCACAAATCCTGAATGTACAATATCGAATAAATCTCATATATCCCGAATGTACAAAATCAAGTGAATCTCATATATCCTTTATATACAATATCAAGTAATCTCAAATGTCCTAAATCTAATATCAAGTGAATCTCTTATATTCTAGGTATATTTGCATGAATAAATATGATGAAGTATATGAATTTATATGTATACATATATATTAGCGTCCCATTCCACTAATATATATATATATATATATATATATATATATATGCATATATAACAGCGTCCCATTTCACTGTTATATATACTTAGAAGTAAAATATCATGAAAACAATGTGTCAAGCATCGATACAGAAAGGCTGATCTATCAGGTGCTGTCACCAAGACTGGCACCCTGATAGGTACGTATCACACGCTATCCGAAAAGTACGAGTGCCTAGCTCTGACCCTCGTCTTTCCACGTATCCATATATACATGACTCCCGTCGGTATCCCCATGATAACCGCCGAGTCATTGGTAATGTCACCGGAGTGTATAGTTCCCCTGCCTGGCTCAATCGGCAAGGTCCATCAATCTTCTTGCCCCGGGATACCTCCGGGCCCCACCATGTACCCTCATACGGCCTCGACGCCTCCTCGCATGGGGTATATATATCAGAACCGATAAATCTCATGGTGGATGCTGAAATATCATGTCAAGGGAAACCGGTTTTTTCAAATAATGCATAATTTCATGAAACTACAACGGTCCCCAAATCCAGAAAACATCATGAAAAATCCATATCTCAATGCGAAAATCCATGAATATAATATATGCAACATAAAACTGAAATGTAAGCATATAAAGAAAAAGCCGCTAATTAACTGCAACAAGTTAATATAAATATCATGCGGTTCCTAATTTCTCCAATTCTAAATAACATCAAGTAAAGGTAAACATGTAGTTATAACCAGATATATGTGTAAACATAAAGGTATAGCAAGGTATATGTATCTACCTATAAGTAATGATGTAATATACCCCTGGGTATAAGTGAAGTATGTATGCAAGGTATACCTGTAGTTATGTCATGAAGTGTGTATGTACCTATCGCTAATGGTACAATACTCTATAGGTATACATGTAACTAGCATGTAAGTATGTCAAGGCATATGTGTAAACATGTAGGTATACAGGTATGCTATAAGTCATATGCATAAAGAAATATGAATCATTGTCTCAGTGTCCATAACCAAACAATATCGTTTCTATGTATGGGTTGTGCGTGACATGGCAATTATTGACGGTGTGTGTGGCATACAATCAGTGCCCGTACAACATGAGCCGTCAATAATAGTGCAGTGTCCTAAGGATACTAGTCCAAGCACAACAATTAACTAAGCAGTAAGGTAAATGCGCAATTCTAAATATGACATAGAATATGCGACAAAATTAACATCTCTAGCCCAGACGCATAACGCCATGCGGGCGATTCCCCTGTAGATGTTAAATCTACCCACCAACGCTCCTGGCTAAGTGAAGCCGACCACCTGTTTTTCCCTTTGTAGCAGTGTCCGAAGTCCCCGCCTGCGAACCTACAACATTAAAACAATAAAGCAAGTACATATTAGTAAAAGACCCAAAACACGTACAGACTACATATGACCGACACAACAACACAAAATATACTCTCAAGTGTTCGTATTGTGGCTAACGTGCTGTTCATATCAGATTTTTGCAATTTTATACCGCCCAATTTTTATCATATTGCTTATCGGTAGGTACTCTTGAGCCGTGTTTGCTAGTCAATTGCAGGATATAGGTTCTCGGCTCTAAACGGTGAAATTCATGGAAAAATACGACAAAACCCGGGTTCCTGCCAACCACAGATAAAATAGGGGTCTCCGCTCTCTATCCGTATGTTGCCACACACCAGTTTAAAAGACAAAATGGCAAATCAATGTCATTTTCATGCACAAGGCTCAATGGCAACCCAAGATCCAAGAAATCTACGCGGAGCTCAAGAAAATCATGGCAAAAAGATCCACATTCATCACCTTTTTGTTCAACAGAAATTCTGGAAAAATCGTGAAGACAATCTGAGAAAAAACATATACCGGAATACGGGGCACACAATACCAGGGAAGCACAAAAAACCGGAGGGCCCAACTCATCTATAAGGCCGCGGAACCGCGGCCAATAGGGGGTATAGGCCGCGGTTCCGCGGCCGTACAGGCGCCGCAGTTGGACAAACTTCAGGGGTATATGTGTCTTTTCATGAAGGGTCAGAATTTTGCCCTAGGTTTCCATCTCCCTGCCTATAAATAGTCCAGAACTTGCCAAAGCCAAGGGTGCTTAATCTTGTATTTTAGGTTTTAGAATACTTGTTGTTCTTCTTCCTCTTCTCATCTCTTCTCCATTGAAAAACTTGTAGTGAGCTTTTGTGAGTGAAGAATGATGAATAAAGAGTTCATTTTGTTATTATACTTGTCTTGCTCTTGTTATGTTAATTGCTTGTAATCTTTAATTGATAATTTAGTTGTTGTTTCTTTCTTTTCTCTTTTCCTTTATCCTTAAACAACCATGATGCGTATGCTTGATCCTTACCAAGGTGAGGTCGCAAATAGCTAGTTGTTATCTTCTAATCTCTTTCTTTCTATCTTCCTCCTTTGTTTTATTTTTCGTTCTTCTTATAATGGGTGAGTAATTTCCATACTTGTTAGGGTAGGATAAGGGAAGTTTGAGAGAAGGAAATCTCTCTCACTCTTTCCTTGCCCAACATCTTAAATCGACTCCCGTTAATTGAACCACAATCCGCTCCTTACGGCACCCTATCCTACATGATAGCGGGGATTCCGTAGTGAGACTGGTTGTGGTTGAATTAACCAGAGGTTATGGCTAAGAGCCAAGAACGGACGGACAAGCACCAAAAGGAAGAACTTAAGCGTTGAAAAGCCTAGCTTATACTCGCAAGTTCCTTCCTAGTCGTGCTAATCCCCGTTGTTGCCGATTACCGTAACACCGATATTAAGAGTGGCAACGAAAGAAGTGAGCGACTCCTAACTCAAACTAACCTAATCCTAACCCTAACAAGCTCTCTTTACATATCATTTTAACACTTTGTTAATCACAAACAAATCTGGAAAATTGGAATTAACTCGTTAAAGCACATAGAAAAAGATTCCCATCTCCCTGCAGACGACCCGTACTCAACCGGCTAGCTACAAGCGAAACCGTTTTGATTGCGGTAATTAACTAAACTTGAACACGCAGAAACTCTACCAATCAAATGGCGCCGTTGCCGGGGAGACGGTAGTTTATTTCTTTGTGTAATTTCGGGTTAACTTGTGAATATAAATCTAACCGAAAAACAAAACAAAAAAAATATACATTGTAAAAACAACTATCTTGTTATTTTTGATTAGTTTTTGTGCAAGTGTGCAGGAACAAAAGACGGTCGAGTTCAGTGCCAAAGACGTGGGAAGTTAGACCCACATCTCGCGGCTACACCGCGACGGATCAAGACGAAGCAAACGGTCTACTGAAAAAAAATCTGGAGCAGATACAGTGAGCAAATCAAGATTCAGCAAATCCAGACAAGCAGAGGACTCCCAGACCAGCATACCCAAAAATTTTGGAAGCCCAATCCCTCTACATAGCCGCGGAACCGCGGCCATATAGTGCCTTCAGGGTGCCAAAATCTCTGGGTAAGTCTCTCTCCTCTCCCCCACTCCTCTGAACTCCACTAAACTGTGTTTTCTGCAGCATTCTTTGCGCAAATTCTCTTCCCCCTTCCAATAAACTGTTCTTGTGAAGGATTCTTTGCGCCACGCTAAAAAGAATAAAAATTGTTTGCAGTTGATTTGTTACCGCTTTACATTCATTAATACGGACTTTAAGGGGCTTGAAACCAATTCAGATTGGGTGGGGATTTCATCACCCTTCCCAGGACCCCAGAAATCACAAAAAGCATATGCATTGACCATTGTTAATTAAAAAATACTAGACTCAGCCCTAAGGACTTCGCGCTCAATAGGACAGAGGACTAGTTACAGGCATCGGCCGTTTATCCTATCCTGACTTTTGCGGTGTCTAGGCAAGTGTGTCGAAGGCAAGTGGTTACTTAATTAGGACCACTACTTACGTAGTGGGGAGCCTCCCACTTACCTGGCACTTACCTGGCCGCAATTGTTGGAAAAGAGGCGGTTTGAGGTCCTATTTCTTGCCCTTTGGAACAGTTAGGAGCTGTCTAGCTGACCTAGGTGACCCTAGATCTAGGTGTGATTGTGCATATCTTGTTTGTGATTGCTTGAAGCCGTAAGTCCGTACATATTTCTGTAAAGCTCTTTCTAAAAAGAAAAAAAAGGAAAAAATCAAAAACTTTTATAAAAACTTGCCCTTTGTCGCCAAAATCCATTTTTCACCCACCACCCATCGTATTTCTCCATTGACGTTTTCTTACCCTCACCTTCTCCGCTTTGACTATACTAAACTCGTTTAGTGTATGTCCGCTTGGACTCGGGACACTAGCGTCCGTCTAGTCCGCGTTACGTTAGTCGCTACCGACTACGCGATCGACTCAGACGTCGAAACTCCGTCCACGCCTCTTTCACAACCTCTTCTTCCGCGATGTCAGGATTTAATCCAAACATCTCTTTGACTCCCCCGGGATTGACTCCACCTCCTATGGAGGCAACTAACCCACCACCACCGCCTGTTGTAGCGCCGCTGCGAATCGCACTCCAGGATCGTTTCTATCCCACCCGTTCTGCACTTCCCACCTGTCTTTCTCTTCTACCGGCCAATGGGGATAATTTTGAAATTAAGCCCCACTTCATCAACATGCTTCCGCGATTTCATGGGCTTGAATCTGAAGATGCCTATATCTTCATCAATAAATTTCAAAACGTTTGTGCCATGATGAAAACCACCCAGCTGTCGGACGATGCTATACGGCTACGGGTCATTCTGTTCACTTTATGCGATCTTGCTGAAAAATGGCTGTATAGCACCGCTTCCCACTCCATAACCAGTTGGGACGAGTTTGTTAAAGCGTTTCTCAAAAAATTCTATCCGAATCATAAAACCGCAAGGATCCGAAACGAAATCAACCAATTCTCTCAGCTTCCTTCTGAACCCTTCTGGAAGTGCTTTGACCGGTATAAAGACCTTCTTGTTCAGTGCCCTCACCATGGTATCGAGAAATGGCAACTTTGCCAAACTTTATACGAGAGCCTGAACCCAGCAACTAAGCAGTTGTTGGAAACCATTTGTCAGGGCCACTTCCTATCGAAATCTGACGAGGAAGCGTGGCAATTCTTCGACAACCTTACGGAACAGACACTGCAATGGGAGAGCACCAGACCGACTTCTTCTTCTTCTACCTCCACTTCTACCGGTCAGTCTAGGGTAGGAATTCACCAACATGATGTCTCTATTGCGATGAAAGCTGAAATGGCTGCAATAACGAGAAAGCTTGAAGCGATAGAGAGCAAATTTTCTTCTCCTGCTCCTACTCCTGTTCTTCCCCTTCGTACCATTTGCGCTTGTTGTTCCGATCCTTCTCACTTAACCGAAGAGTGTCCTTACAATCCACCATCTCAAGGACAGGATCAGGTTAATGCTGCATTTCAGCAAAGACCGAGGAATGATCCATACTCTTCCACCTACAATCCCGGTTGGAGGAACCACGCCAATTTCGCCTGGAATCAGAATCAGAATCAATTCCAAGGCAACAATTTCCAGAGGCCGCCCCCTCCGCAACAACAAGTGCAACAACAAACTCAACACCAGTTTCAGCAGCCCTTCCAACCCCAACCTTTTCAAAATCAGACGAACAACTTTGCACCCAACAATTCTTTTCCCCAAAACAACTTTGTTCCGTCAAACAACGATAAGGTTTCCTCGCTCGAACGAAGTCTGGAGGCATTCGTTAAACAATCAACTCAGTCCACCGCCAACATCCAGTCTTCCATTCAGTCCTTAGTGCAACACACTGCCGCTTACGGGCAAAGCATCAAGACCATCGAGGCCCAGATTGCACAGCTGAATGCGGCCTTAAGCGAGCAAGAGAAGGGGAAGCTCCCGTCCCAGCCACTCCCAAATCCCGGTCACCCACATAATGTACATGTTGCTCTTGAACAACAGAACCATAATGTGAGTGCCGTGACCACATTGAGATCAGGAAGGAGGCTGCAAAACAACATTGGCACACGGATCGACAATGACACCCCGGCCGCTTCTTCTTCTTCTTCTTCTTCTTCTTCTTCTTCTTCTGCTGCTTCTTCGTCTTCTGAGCCTATTCTCCATTCTTCAAAAGGCTCTCCTTCTTCTTCTTCTGCTCTGAACGGACCCACTTCTCACTCCACGAAAACACCAGCTCTGGGATCCGTTCCAGCTCCACAATCTCCTCCACAAGCATTGGACTCAACCACTTTTAAAAACGTTCCATTTCCAAACCGGTTGAGGTCCAATAAACAAAATCCACAAATGGAGAAGATTCTGGAGTTATTTAAGCAGGTTAACATTAACATTCCTCTTTTAGATGCCGTCCAACAAGTCCCGTCCTACGCGAAAATCTTAAAGGACTTGTGCACGAAAAAGAGGAAGTCTCAGGTACCAAAGAAAGTTTTCTTGGCTAGTGCTGTGAGTGATGCTCTTACCCAATCTTTACCACAAAAACGGAAGGACACTGGCTGTCCTACGATTTCTATTACCATTGGGGCTAAGAACATCAACCGCGCACTATTAGATCTTGGTGCCAGTGTTAACCTGCTTCCGTACTCAGTATACGAGCAATTAGGCGTAGGAGAGCTGAAACCCACACACTGTACTCTCCAAATGGCCGACCGATCGATCACCCATCCTAGGGGTGAGCTAGAGGATGTGTTAATCAAAGTCGGGGACTTCATATTCCCTGTTGACTTCATTGTATTAGACACACAGCCTGTAGCTAACCCCGGAATCAAATTCCGGTGATACTCGGTCACCCATTCCTTGCAACCTCAAATGTTGTGATCAATTGTCGCAATGGTTCGATGAACCTATCTTTTGGAAATATGACGATTGAACTCAATATTTTTAGGTTGGGGAATCAGCCCACCGAACCTAATGCTCATATACTGGACGTTTGCTCGATCCAGGAGATCACACCAGAAGAGTGTGAATTCGAGGAGTTTTTGTTCGATCACGATAACCTTAACGCCACTAGTGCGTTCCTCTTCGAACCTGCTGCTGTTTCTGCGCCCGACAATGACTACGAGTGTTTCACTTTCTCGAACGATCTTAGCCACTCACCACCCGAGTTTGAATCCTTCGAATTTCCGGATGAGTTACCTGAACCATCCAACTCGGTCGCTTACACTCGTTTTGAACCTTTGCTGGAGTCCTTTGAGTTCGAGACCTCTTCACCAATCTTGCCTTCCATCGTTTCACCTCCAACGCTCGAACTCAAGCCTTTGCCGTCTCACCTTAAGCACGCTTACTTGGGTGAGAAAGAGACCCTCCCAGTAATCATCTCGGCTTCTCTAGCTCCCGAGCAAGAGAAAGCCCTTCTTGCGGTCTTGCACAGCAATAGCCAAGCTTTTGGCTGGTCCATGGCGGACATCAAGGGGATTAGTCCCCTGATCGTTGAACATCACATTCATCTGATGGATGATGCCAAACCATCCAGGGATCCACAAAGACGTCTCAACCCAGTCATGAAAGAGGCTGTGAAGAAGGTGTCACGACCCGAAAGTACGGAACATGACCAGCACTTAAACTACGAACGTCTCGAGGCGTACGTAATCTAAGTAAACCGAAAACCCAGAAATCCAAACCAAGAAAAGTAGTAGAGTGAAGGAAAACCAATTTAAAATCAAGTAGTTTTAATAGCATAAGCCGAGTTATGCGGTTTTAAAAACATCAAATATTTCCTGAAAATTTCAGCAGAGTCTCCTTTGTAAATACTGGCTCCCAAACGGGATACTACATGAATAGTATACGAAATCAATAAAAAGGCATCCCCAAGCGGGAGCTAGCTCTTCGTCAATCGACGGTCACAACTACACAAGCAATATAATATACAACGCCAACGGCGAGGATTAAAATTCAAAGGAAACTCAAAACCACAAGAAAACCACAGAAATATAACGCGCGACTCTAAGGTCGAAGGAATAACATCACTGGTCTCTATCTCAAAATAAATACATGTTTGGTTGATGGAACTTCTAGATACAACAGAGTAATAATATACAAGTTATATAATGGGGGGTACGATACAAGTAAACCCACCTACTAGCAAATCACCCGAAGGAAACTATGCCCGCAAGCCGTAAAGAAACCTGCAAGGAACTGGGGCACAACGGGGGTGAGTTGCCAACTCGTGAATAGAAAAACATCTACGGAAAGAAATCGCATAAATAACGCAACCTAGGTCAATGATCATAATATAAATCCTCAATTATATATATAACATGCAACCTATAACAAGGCTAGGGTAAATATCTAACCCGAGTGTAATCTCATGTGCCCGTGTCAGTGCCTCAGGTAGCAATATATCATATGAATGAGGTATGAATTCATGAAAACAGAATACATGTAAATGAAGAAACTGTTTTCATAATTTAGTGAGATTTCCTTTGTATTTTTAAATGAGATATCATAAATGAAATCAGCATAAAACAGTGCCTAGCATCGGCACAAAACGTAATCCCAATATCTCGATATCTCTGTATCACAGTCTCTGTACCTCAATATCTCGAAATCTCAATGTCTCAAACACAATATCTAGGGCGCCGTCAGTCCAGACCGGCCCCTACCCTCCATCTCAAGACCACGACGGTATCCTCCGGATATCCGACGCGTCGGGTAATATCACTGGTAGGTAGTGCTCCCCTGCCAGGCTCACATCGTCATCATCACGCGCTTCTTGCCCCGGGGTACCTTACCAGGTCTACCATGTACCCGAAACGGTTCATCCGTCTCCTCGAATCGGGTCTCGAAATCCATCAGCAAACTCATGGTGGACGACTCATACATCATGGGAAAAACCGCACTTTTTATTTAAAAAGAGAGAAATCGGTTTATATAAGTTTTGCGGTTTCCCCCTCCCCCCCCCCCAAATCTAGAAAATCTCATGGAAATCCGAATCCAAATCATCAATAGCATGTAAAACCATGAATATAGGCATAACAATGAATAACAGTATGCATGAAGTGGCAAGTAATAACTACAATGTTAAGCTGGCATATAAGGCAGGTACACTAATATCATGTCAAATTACTAACTAACAAGCTAAGTCAAGCAATAATATTTTCTAAGGTGTACGTGACATGGCAATTACCGATGAAGATGTGTGTGAGCCGGCAAGTAAGTGTACGTGGTACATACGCATCATCGGTAATGGTGCTGATGTCCTAACAATATGATATCAACATTGCAATAAGAAATTATAATATAAGTATGCGATGCGAAGCGAACCACAATAATAAGCGGGAGCTGAATACAAGACGCAACTCTAACTAACCTGCATTAATCTAATATAAGTCCTACAAATGGTGCCTTTTGAAATAACACGAACCATGGGGTTTTGAAAATAGGGGCTACGGTGTTTTTATGAAAAGATACGTCTTTTGAAATATCCGTAGGATCACTTGGGCTGTCTTTTAAAATAACCACGATTCATTGGTTTTTGAAATAGGTAAGAATCGAATCTAATCTAACAACTAAACTAAACTAAAGGGCTAAGCTAACAAGCTGGACTACAGGTAAGGAAACCGCCTAACATCTGAGTCGATCCATATACATGCCTGTATATATATTAGTCGGTGATCCCGCCTCAATAATATCATATCCGATACCATATCTACAATCAGACATCCCAAGTCAAGAGTGCGGATCGATCATCAAGATATAGCTCGTACGTAAATCCGTCGTACGGCATCCCCAAATCTGGGTACGGGTCAATATCATATTCCTCACACCATTCCTCTGGTATCCTCTTTATTCAAGATCATAGTCTAGGGTACTGACCTATGTCTAGTACAATACTAATATCCTCAATATACTCATGATCTGACTACAGATCGACAATCTCGTACAAACCGATACCGTCAGCACATAGCATCATCAAGGGTATACATCGCCCGATACGGCCTAATATCAATATCCTAGCATATCATATCTCATATCACGATCACATGTCGACCATTTTGATTATAGCACTATTCACCCGTATCGTCGTTCAAAGACCCGCTATAATATCAGGACGTATCTCAAATACGAATCCTGCCATATCACCGATATCACAACCTCAACACAAATCTTATCGACTCATCTCAAACCCAAGTATCATCCTCAAATCCGTATGTGAACACATAGTCCCATACCCATGTGAACACATAACTATATAAATATTCCCGTAAACACAAATGGAAGAAGAATGTATGCAAGTATGGGTGGGTGTGTGCATGTATGGTGCGACCACTACTCTAGGGTTTCGCGATACTAAACCATCCATATTTATCATCAATAAAGTCAAACAAAATATAATCAATAAATGTGTGTATACGTATTCGTATACATCACCACGAACTGCGGGGGTGCTATACGCCATCCACCCGACTTCTCCCCGTAGATATAAATCTACTCACCTGGTCCTCGCCCGCCGGTGCCGACGTCGCCATGCGCTTGCTTGTCGTCTCGAAGTCCACATGGGGTACCTACATATCATAACGCACCGTATCGCATTAAAATCCGACTCATGACCAAAACGACGTACGAATCCCACATAGGTCAAAACCTATGGTTGCCTTCACAAATCGACCCAAAAACCCTCGACGTCGGCGTACAAACGCCAAACCATCGAGAAAGCTCCCAACACACTCATTTGTACAATTACAAGCACTAATTATAATATAAAATAGCTTAAAATTCACAAAAACCCCAATTTCACTTAAAAAGTCATTTTCCCGAAAATCTAGCAAGCACAAATCACCGTTTTAGTACAAAACTCGATGTATAAACGAATCTAGCGGCCACAATATTCACTAAATATCTTAAATAAGTCATAAAAATAATTCCCATAATTTAATCTCATTAAATTCCAAAAACCCTAAAATTCTAGTTTACAAAATACCTAAATTTTAACAATTTCATTGCAAAAATGCACAAACTACAATCTAGCTTAGATTTGCATGATCTAAAGCATTAAACTACACTTAATAATGTTAATGAAGTCATGAAAAACCTAATTAGATTTTTAGTCTAACATTTGCAATAAATTTCCAAAACCTAGTTTGCATAAAATTCCAATTTTAACAATTACAAGCATCAATTAGTAAACTAGCAACTAGGTTAGTTTTAGCATCACATTAACATGTTAATCCCCACATCAAGATCAATACCCAATGAAGAAAACCATAATTTGATTTACAAACCCTTTTCTTGAATTTTCCAACCAAGCAATTAAACCTAATTAAACGCCTAATTAGCTTCAAATGAGGTATGATAGCAACAATTAAGTAACTAAGCAACAAACAAACCATGGAACAAGCATTTATACCTCACAAAACTTGAATCAACATCCAACCTAGCCTCACAAACTTGCTTCTTGCTCCAAGATCCACACTAGAATAGGTCAAGGAAAAATGGGTAAGAGTTGGATTTGGGTTTTAGCTTGATTTGTGATGGAATTTTGGAAGTTTTTGATAGGTTTTTGATGAGGGAATGAGAGGAGAAAATTGGGGGGCTGCACTTGGGGAGGGCTCGGCCAGAAATGGGGAAGGATGGGAGTGAAGTGTGTGGGTGTGGGGAGAAAAGTCAAGTCAAAGAAAGTCCAAGTCAACCCAACCAATACTTATATATATTACCCTTTCTTTTCATTTCTTTTCATTTCTTTTCTTTTAGCCATTCAAGTGGGAAAATGAGGGGGCACTTAGGGCTGCTGATTTGGAGAGGGGAGAGAGGGTGTGGGTGAGTGTGGGTGAGGGAAAAAGATAAATGTATTACCCCAATTCCCATTAACACTAATTTCACCGAAAAAAGCCTTTTTCTTCGATATTTTCTAAACCGTTTTGGCAAACCATTTCATTTCAAAAACCATATGATAAAATTTTGTTTAATGTGTTATGATACACAAAATTTTTTTCAACTCATTCCAATTTGTAATTTTCCCTAATTAAATGTATTAGTGACGGCTTAAAATAATATTAAAATAATTAATTTCGGAAAAATTTTCAGAAAATTTGAAATTTCACCAGTGACTCAATAAACACCAAATACTAGAAAATTCATAGCTAGAATATGTATATTTAATTTTATAATAAAGATATTTGTATTTTAATTTTTTACAGAAAACCCCCTTATTTTACCGTTTTTTCGAAATTTCACCGAAACGATTTTCAAAACGTTACAATCTTCCCCCCTTAAAGAAATTCGGTCCCCGAATTTAAATTCAACTCCCCCCAAATACAAAAACATCTAAGCAAAACCATCAAGTCGTCGGGCTCCGAAATCATAAGTACATAAAACGCATCATAGCGCAATACATGCGCATGGGTAATGAGCAGATAACTCAAAATCAAAACTCCGTCAAGCATCCCGCAATCATCGGAGTCACGGTAAAGACACAATGTCAAATCCAATACCAAAACCAATATGATATAACTAGAAACTATACACGTAAATATCAAATCTATATATGTAATTATCTGAAGGAAATGCATGTCAAATCTCTTAAAGTTGTTGTGCAATGCACATAACACTGCACAGTGGCGGACGTCTATCATAAGAAAATAACTATATACATATATACCTTTGTTTGAAATGTACGTTCCGCCGTTTTGGGAAACAATTTAGAAGGGTTTTCCTTGTTTTAAACGTTTCGCGTCATATCAGACACGTAGGTAAATACTGAGACTATAGCTCGCTTTTTTTTTTGAAATTCCCTTCAATAGCTATCAATGCATGCAAAATATATTCAGGTACTGTCCTCTGACTAGTCTTGCTTAGTACGAAAACACTTAGCAAATATCATAAAAACGTACTGCTCTATAAGAAAAATCAATCCCAAAATACGCGTATGAATACTACGTGCGTCTGGTGCGCACGGAAATCAAAATCCATATATGTGCCATACATATGCACAGAAACAACATCTAAGTGCATCGGGTGTGCATGAAACATCTGTCATAGGCAACATGTGTGCCTGACAGCAAAATCAGGTGCATCTGACATGCACGAAAAATCTCGATTTAGTGCATCTGGTGTGCACCAAAATCACATCTCAAAACATGCGCTCAACATGTGCGAAAATCCAAGGAAGGTGCATCCATCATGCACGAAATCATGAAATCCAATATCAAGCGCCGAACATGCGCAAAATCAAATCAGGTGCACAAGGTGCACAAAACAAATATCGAGTATCACAATCGAAATCGAAGTCCAGTGCATCTAAGTGCACAAAATGCGTATCACTGCACTGCAAGCATATGTGAATCATACCGAGTACAAAAACCAAATCGTATGTATATATACGCACAATCAACTCAACTGTATGAAATCCATATAATCACAAACATGAGGAACTAAGGCACGAAAACTATCTCAAGTGCAACAACTGTGCAAAAATCGTGAATACTCAGTAGGTGCAACCATGGTCCATGGAAACAAATATCACGAAACTCCATCATCAAAATCAATCATGCAAATAGATCGCTCAAAATACCAAAATCAAGTATGGCGGAATAGTCCCGCTCAAGCACATCCTCTAAGAATCTCTGGCCAACTGTCGTGGTCACTCATAGCATGTCTTATCGACGAACCTGAGCTCTGGCCTGCCGGTGTGCGTAACATGACCACTCCTGGGTCCAAGTCTTCTTGTAATTCATTCCAGAAAGGTCCTATCGAGATCTCTCCCAAATCTCGTCTCTGCCGAACTGTCCGGAAGTCATCGTCCCTTACTAGATCTGTTCTCGTTCCGGAACGGCTGCATACTCATCGTGACTCCTTCTGGAAGGTATATCCAAGTACAATGCCTTGGCATGCGTATCGCATCTCTGATGTCGGCGGAGTGGAACGTCGTTTCATCTAGATCTGGTACGAACCTCTTACCTCACCTTTCTCTAATGTCGACCGCTTCGGACTCGTCTCGTCGTGGCTGCATGGACTGAGCTCTAACAGCTATCCTTGTATCTGGAGTCTCCCAAGAATGCATCTCACCACCTAGCATCCGAATTAAGTCGAGCCATCCGATCAAGTCGTCAAAACCTCATAATCCCCCAAGAGCTCAACATCTTGGGCACAGTTTAATAGTATCGGGTACATACCACAGTATCGGTGGTCCAGCCGTAGAAGGGCAAACCCAAGCCTCACTAATGGCGCCGTAGAACTGCCGCAAACCCGAAGGTTCAAAGGCTTTCACACGGTCATTAAGTCGAGTTAGGGTTTCATTCTTCTAGAGGGTCCATAGAATTGCCTGCATGCCCTTCCGAATACTTTAAACTTGGAATAATAGGTTTCTGACATTCGATCGTCTCTGTCGACTCCCAACGTCTCCGCGTGAAGTCGTCTCTAGCTGGAAACAATCTATCTGATGACCTCGCATCGGGGTAGGCGAACGATCCACATGTCCTAGCCATTCATCCTCGATGACTGGCGACCTTCTATCATTGGCTCAATCCTCTGGTGCTGATCTGCCCGTCCGAGTAATCTCATACAGCGATCCATCAACGCTCGTGGCGCGAAAACACAATAAAAAGACACATCTCTGCAATCGTGTGTCGCCGGAATCACGCCCTGGTCATTCCTCGTTCGTAACGAGCTCGTGCTGACCGCAACTCTAGCCGTAGCTCTCCCTGCCCGTAATCGTGGCAGCAAAACTATAACTGGTACCGATGAGGCTAGATCAGGAATGAATATAATACAAAACAAAGAAATGTACATCCTAAGGCTTCTTAAGTGGAGTAGCGTATCGTAAGTATGCCACGGAACATACCCACGGTACGTCACTCTACTTTAGTCACCTATTCCATCAACCAAGGGTCATCCTACGCTCCGAAGGTAAAATCTAACGCTCTGATACCAACTTTGTCACGACCCGAAAGTACGGAACATGACCGGCACTTAAACTACGAACGTCTCGAGGCGTACGTAATCTAAGTAAACCGAAAACCCAGAAATCCAAACCAAGAAAAGTAGTAGAGTGAAGGAAAACCAATTTAAAATCAAGTAGTTTTAATAGCATAAGCCGAGTTATGCGGTTTTAAAAACATCAAATATTTCCTGAAAATTTCGGCAGAGTCTCCTTTGTAAATACTGGCTCCCAAACGGGATACAACATGAATAGTATACGAAATCAATAAAAAGGCATCCCCAAGCGGGAGCTAGCTCTTCGTCAATCGACGGTCACAACCACACAAGCAATATAATATACAACGCCAACGGCGAGGATTAAAATTCAAAGGAAACTCAAAACCACAAGAAAACCACAGAAATATAACGCGCGACTCTAAGGTCGAAGGAATAACATCACTGGTCTCTATCTCAAAATAAATACATGTTTGGTTGATGGAACTTCTAGATACAACAGAGTAATAATATACAAGTTATATAATGGGGGGTACGATACAAGTAAACCCACCTACTAGCAAATCACCCGAAGGAAACTATGCCCGCAAGCCGTAAAGAAACCTGCAAGGAACTGGGGCACAACGGGGGTGAGTTGCCAACTCGTGAATAGAAAAACATCTACGGAAAGAAATCGCATAAATAACGCAACCTAGGTCAATGATCATAATATAAATCCTCAATTATATATATAACATGCAACCTATAACAAGGCTAGGGTAAATATCTAACCCGAGTGTAATCTCATGTGCCCGTGTCAGTGCCTCAGGTAGCAATATATCATATGAATGAAGTATGAATGCATGAAAACAGAATACATGTAAATGAAGAAACTGTTTTCATAATTTAGTGAGATTTCCTTTGTATTTTTAAATGAGATATCATAAATGAAATCAGCATAAAACAGTGCCTAGCATCGGCACAAAACGTAATCCCAATATCTCGATATCTCTGTATCACAGTCTCTATACCTCAATATCTCGAAATCTCAATGTCTCAAACACAATATCTAGGGTGCCGTCAGTCCAGACCGGCCCCTACCCTCCATCTCAAGACCATGATGGTATCCTCCGGATATCCGACGCGTCGGGTAATATCACCGGTAGGTAGTGCTCCCCTGCCAGGCTCACATCGTCATCATCACGCGCTTCTTGCCCCAGGGTACCTTACCGGGTCCACCATGTACCCGAAACGGTTCATCCGTCTCCTCGAATCGGGTCTCGAAATCCATCAGCAAACTCATGGTGGACGACTCATACATCATGGGAAAAACCGCACTTTTTATTTAAAGAGAGAGAAATCGGTTTATATAAGTTTTGCGGTTTCCCCCCCCCCCCCAAATCCAGAAAATCTCATGGAAATCCGAATCCAAATCATCAATAGCATGTAAAACCATGAATATAGGCATAACAATGAATAACAGTATGCATGAAGTGGCAAGTAATAACTACAATGTTAAGCTGGCATATAAGGCAGGTACACTAATATCATGTCAAATTACTAACTAACAAGCTAAGTCAAGCAATAATATTTTCTAAGGTGTACGTGACATGGCAATTACCGATGAAGATGTGTGTGAGCCGGCAAGTAAGTGTACGTGGTACATACGCATCATCGGTAATGGTGCTGGTGTCCTAACAATATGATATCAACATTGCAATAAGAAATTATAATATAAGTATGCGATGCGAAGCGAACCACAATAATAAGCGGGAGCTGAATACAAGACGCAACTGTAACTAACCTGCATTAATCTAATATAAGTCCTACAAATGGTGCCTTTTGAAATAACACGAACCATGGGGTTTTGAAAATAGGGGCTACGGTGTTTTTATGAAAAGATACGTCTTTTGAAATATCCGTAGGATCCCTTGGGCTGTCTTTTAAAATAACCACGATTCGTTGGTTTTTGAAATAGGTAAGAATCGAATCTAATCTAACAACTAAACTAAACTAAAGGGCTAAGCTAAAAAGCTGGACTACAGGTAAGGAAACCGCCTAACATCTGAGTCGATCCATATACATACCTGTATATATATTAGTCGGTGATCCCGCCTCAATAATATCATATCCGATACCATATCTACAATCAGACATCCCAAGTCAAGAGTGCGAATCGATCATCAAGATATAGCTCGTACGTAAATCCGTCGTACGGCATCCCCAAATCTGGGTACGGGTCAATATCATATTCCTCACACCATTCCTCTGGTATCCTCTTTATTCAAGATCATAGTCTAGGGTACTGACCTATGTCTAGTACAATACTAATATCCTCAATATACTCATAATCTGACTACAAATAGACAATCTCGTACAAACCGATACCGTCAGCACATAGCATCATCAAGGGTATACATCGCCCGATACGGCCTAATATCAATATCCTAGCATATCATATCTCATATCACGATCACATGTCGACCATTTTGATTATAGCACTATTCACCCGTATCGTCGTTCAAAGACCCGCTATAATATCAGGACGTATCTCAAATACGAATCCTGCCATATCACCGATATCACAACCTCAACACAAATCTTATAGACTCATCTCAAACCCAAGTATCATTCTCAAATCCGTATGTGAACACATAGTCCCATACCCATGTGAACACATAACTATATAAATATTCCCGTAAACACAAATGGAAGAAGAATGTATGCAAGTATGGGTGGGTGTGTGCATGTATGGTGCGACCACTACTCTAGGGTTTCGCGATACTAAACCATCCATATTTATCATCAATAAAGTCAAACAAAATATAATCAATAAATGTGTGTATACGTATTCGTATACATCACCACGAACTGCGGGGGTGCTATACGCCATCCACCCGACTTCTCCCCGTAGATATAAATCTACTCACCTGGTCCTCGCTCGCCGGTGCCGACGTCACCACGCGCTTGCTTGTCGTCTCGAAGTCCACATGGGGTACCTACATATCATAACGCACCGTATCGCATTAAAATCCGACTCATGACCAAAACGACGCACGAATCCCACATAGGTCAAAACCTATGGTTGCCTTCACAAATCGACCCAAAAACCCTCGACGTCGGCGTACAAACGCCAAACCATCGAGAAAGCTCCCAACACACTCATTTGTATAATTACAAGCACTAATTATAATATAAAATAGCTTAAAATTAACAAAAACCCCAATTTCACTTAAAAAGTCATTTTCCCGAAAATCTAGCAAGCACAAATCACCGTTTTAGTACAAAACTCGATGTATAAATGAATCTAGCGGCCACAATATTCACTAAATATCTTAAATATGTCATAAAAACAATTCCCATAATTTAATCTCATTAAATTCCAAAAACCCTAAAATTCTAGTTTACAAAATACCTAAATTTTAACAATTTCATTGCAAAAATGCACAAACTACAATCTAGCTTAGATTTGCATGATCTAAAGCATTAAACTACACTTAATAATGTTAATGAAGTCATGAAAAACCTAATTAGATTTTTAGTTTAACATTTGCAATAAATTTCCAAAACCTAGTTTGCATAAAATTCCAATTTTAACAATTACAAGCATCAATTAGTAAACTAGCAACTAGGTTAGTTTTAGCATCACATTAACATGTTAATCCCCACATCAAGATCAATACCCAATGAAGAAAACCCTAATTTGATTTACAAACCCTTTTCTTGAATTTTCCAACCAAGCAATTAAACCTAATTAAACACCTAATTAGCTTCAAATGAGGTATGATAGCAACAATTAAGTAACTAAGCAACAAACAAACCATGGAACAAGGATTTATACCTCACAAAACTTGAATCAACATCCAACCTAGCCTCACAAATTTTCTTCTTGCTCCAAGATCCACACTAGAATAGGTCAAGGAAAAATGGGTAAGAGTTGGATTTGGGTTTTAGCTTGATTTGTGATGGAATTTTGGAGGTTTTTGATAGGTTTTTGATGAGGGAATGAGAGGAGAAAATTAGGGGGCTACACTTGAGGAGGGCTCGGCCAGAAATGGGGAAGGATGGGAGTGAAGTGTGTGGGTGTGGAGAGAAAAGTCAAGTCAAAGAAAGTCCAAGTCAACCCAACCAATACTTATATATATTACCCTTTCTTCTCATTTCTTTTCATTTCTTTTCTTTTAGCCATTCAAGTGGGAAAATAAGGGGGCACTTGGGGCTGCTGATTTGGAGAGGGGAGAGAGGGTGTGGGTGAGTGTGGGTGAGGGAAAAAGATAAATGTATTACCCAAATTACCATTAACACTAATTTCACCGAAAAAAAGCCTTTTTCTTCGATATTTTCTAAACCGTTTTGGCAAACCATTTCATTTCAAAAACCATATGATAAAATTTTGTTTAATGTGTTATGATACACAAAATTTGTTTCAACTCATTCCAATTTGTAATTTTCCCTAATTAAATGTATTAGTGACGGCTTAAAATAATATTAAAATAATTAATTTCGGAAAAATTTTCAGAAAATTTGAAATTTCACCAGTGACTCAATAAACACCAAATACTAGCAAATTCATAGCTAGAATATGTATATTTAATTTTATAATAAAGATATTTGTATTTTGACTTTTTACAGAAAACCCCCTTATTTTACCGTTTTTTCGAAATTTCACCGAAACGATTTTCAAAACGTTACAGAAGGAGATCGTAAAATGTCTGGATAGTGGTATCATTTACCCTATCTCTGATAGCCAGTGGGTTAGCCCCATTCATGTTGTCCCCAAGAAGTCAGGCATAACGGTCATCACTAACGAGGCGAACGAGTTAATCCCTACTCGCACCCAAACTGGGTGGCGAGTATGCATCGATTACAGAAAACTCAACGCCGCAACGCGGAAGGACCACTTTCCGCTACCATTTATTGACCAAATGCTTGAACGATTGGCCGGACACGAGTACTACTGCTTTCTTGATGGCTACTCCGGCTATAATCAGATTCCCATCGCCGAAAAAGACCAGGACAAGACCACATTCACTTGTCCTTTCAGCATGTTTGCATATCGTCATATGCCCTTTGGGTTATGCAATGCGCCCGCTACCTTCCAGCGGTGTATGATGGGAATCTTCTCAGACATGGTGGAAAATTCTTGGAGATCTTCATGGACGATTTCTCCATTTTCGGCGATTCCTTTGACGAGTGTCTGCTGCATCTCGACGCTGTCCTTACCCGATGTAAGGACAAGAACCTCACTTTGAATTGAGAGAAGTGCCACTTCATGGTGCGCAAAGGTATTGTCTTAGGACATATCATTTCGCAAAATGGTATAGAGGTTGACAAAGCGAAGATTGAGGTCATTTCCAATCTCCCTCCTCCCAGATGCGTCAGAGACATCCGAGCCTTCCTTGGCCATGCCGGTTTCTATAGACGGTTCATCAAGGACTTTAGCAAGATTACTAGGCCCTTGACTCTTTTGCTGGCTAAGGACACGCCATTCGACTTCAACTCGAGCTGTGTGACTGCGTTCGAGTCATTGAAAAGCTCACTCACTTCTGCTCCCGTTCTTTCTTCACCTGACTGGACGCACCCATTCGAGATTATGTGCGATGCATCCAACTTTGCCATTGGTGTTGTCCTTGGACAACACATCAACAAGATGCCGCACGTAATCTATTATGCGAGCCGAACCCTGAACGACGCCCAACTCAATTATACAACAACTGAGAAGGAATTCTTGGCTGTTGTATTTGCTTTAGAAAAGTTCAGGCCCTACCTCATCGGCTCTCCAGTCATTGTCTACACAGACCATTCTGCTCTGCGCCATCTTTTTTCGAAGAAAGATGCAAAATCTCGGCTAATACGTTGGATCCTCTTGCTTCAAGAGTTTGACCTTGTCATTAAGGACAAACGAGGATGTGAAAACGTAGTTGCCGACCATCTCTCACGACTTCCTTCTTCGCCGTCGCTTCAAATCCCGATCAACGACGTTTTCCCGGATGAACAGCTCTTGACAGTATCTTGCGAACCCTGGTTCGCAGATATTGTGAACTATTTGGCCACTGGATTACTACCGACTGAATGGTCAAGTCAGGACAGACTTCGATTCTTATCCCAAGTAAAACACTTTTACTGGGACGAACCCTATCTGTTCAAGTACTGTCCCGACCAGATTATTCGTCGGTGTGTCCCTGACGAGGAATTCAAGAGTGTGTTGTCATTTTGCCACGATCAAGCATGTGGCGGGCATTTTGGCCCCAGGAAGACAGCCGAGAAGATCTTGCAATGTGGTTTCTACTGGCCACAACTCTTCAAAGTCGCTCATGACTATTGCAAGACTTGCTCCCGGTGCCAACACTTGGGCCGGATATCTCGGAGGAACGAGATGCCGCTCCAACCAATCTTGGTTGTGGAGATTTTCGACGTTTGGGGGATAGATTTCATGGGGCCGTTTCCCAGCTCTTTCGGGAACTTGTACATCCTTCTCGCTGTTGATTATGTCTCTAAGTGGGTCGAGGCTGTGCCCAGCCGGACTAACGACAACAAGGTTTTCGTTAGGTTTCTTAAAGAAAACATTTTCTCCCGTTTTGGGCACCCCCGAGCGATCATTAGCGACAATGGAACTCATTTCTGCAATAAGACTTTCGAGGCCTTGATGCGGAAATATTCCATTAATCATAAGCTCTCTACGCCCTACCACCCCCAAACCTGTGGTCAAGACGAAGCTTCAAATCGGCAAATCAAGCAGATACTGGAGAAGACGGTTTCCAAGAACCGAAAAGATTGGTCGCTGAAACTCACTGATGCCCTTTGGGCATTTCGAACCGCTTATAAGACCGATCTTGGCATGTCTCCCTATCGGCTTGTGTACGGAAAGGCTTGCCACCTACCTGTCGAAATAGAGCATCGCGCATTTTGGGCGATAAAGGAGCCGAATCTGTCTCTCGAAGATGCGGGCAGCCATCGGAAGCTGCGGTTGAACGAATTAAGCGAGCTTAGGGATGAGGCTTACGATAACGCGGTTGTCGTTAAGAACCGAACGAAGGTGTTTCACGATAAACACCTTTTGCACAAAACCTTCGTACCTGGTCAGCAGGTACCGCTTTACGACACCCGGCTACACTTCCATCCAGGAAAGCTCAGATCTCGCTGGAAAGGGCCGTATTTTGTGCGGAATGTGTATCCGCATGGCGCTGTGGATTTGGAAAATCAAAAGGACGGTTCATTTTTCAAAGTAAACGGACACCGACTTAAACCGTACCTTAGCGTCGAACCAACAGAGGAGCTCCTGGTCTTACAGGAGCCGGTTTACCCTGCATAGTCTTCCTCTGCCTACCAGCAAACTTCGGTTATCCAGCCAAGAACAGTGGACACAGTTCCAAATAAGTTTGGGGGAATGTATATACCATTTTGTACATTTTTGTGGATATTCTTTTCCATTTTTGCTATTTTTCTTTTCTTTAAAAAAAAATGTGTATAGCTAACCGACAATTTTGACCCTTCAAATGATCTCTTCATGCGAGGACAGTGAGGACACTGTCCAGTTTAAGTTTGGGGGTACGCTCGGTACGCATTTCTAACCTTCGCATTCATATGTATATTTTGCATCCGCATATTAAAATCCTTAAAATCCATAAAAATCTGAAAATTTTCTAAAAACATAAACACTTTTCTGTCAAGTTAGCTAGTGGGAGGACTCTGATTCAACATTTCGATGGTTTTGTTTGATAAAATAAGAATAACTAAATCTTATGTTTAGATTTTGAAAACCTGAAAGATAACTCTCCTTTGAAGTTAACTATAGCTGATATACGTCTTTACATCACACTACACGTGTCGTGAGTTTTGGAAATTAGATGACAAGTCTTCTATGTCTAAAAACTTTTAAATGGATCAATAATTTTCTGAGGATCAAATAGGTTTGTTCTGAAATAAGTAATATCAAGATTAGTTTATGAAGTGAAGTGAATATGAAGGAATGTTATTGATGCCTTGATTGGAACTAAGTCTGAAAAATAACCCATCTGGAACTTGATTGGAATGATTACACACTGAACCCACTAAACACGTCTTTTATCCAAAAAAAAAATAAATTGAACTGCCGGTTATATCTCCGTTCGTATTGAATCATCATGATTTTCACGCCAAATTGTCTTTTGTTTTTTGACCTAGGTAACTTGAGTAATTAAGTCCGCTGGGGTGTTTCTACACCTAATTCCCTAAAGCCAACTGGTTTGGGTGCATTGGCCCAAAGCTCGCTAAGAAGCCTAGAAAGTCAAAAGTAAAACAAAGTCAAGCAAGTGTTCTCTCCGAGTTAAAAGTCCTAACGGTTCTTTGTGTGAGAATAATCTTGATAAAAGACAGGCTTTTATCAAAATTTTAGCGGAGATATGAAGGTTTTATTTTATGATAAAGACTATTGCACGTTCACAGAGGTGTGTATGAAATGAAAACAAGAAAAAGGTGGAGTGAAAAATAAGACCTAGTTTCCTATTAAGGAAGATAGAAATTCTGAAGTTGAAACCTTACTGGAAAACGAAACTTGAAAAATGCTTAACTCTTTATAAAACTTATGTGATCCTTTTAAAAATTTTATCCGGGCTTTTATTGTGTGATGACTTTAATCGATCCTTCTGGAACTTAACGACACTATTTGCACTGCACGTAAAGACATATAAAATCTTAAGTTAAATAAGAAGCGAGGTGTGAAAAATAAGGGTTCGATAGTCTAGACTTAGGATCATAGAATTATTATTTTCTGAAACAAAACTTTAGGGGTTTGAATCATAGTAATTTCGCAAAACTAGCTTGACCGGATTTTGTGGGTAGTATCCACTGAAAACCCTCAGGAGACAACACTCCTCCTACTAGGGACACCTAGAGGTTTAACGGCTTGTTGCACATGCTCAGTGCAATCGCGTTCCCTGCGAAAGTGAGGTTAGGAATTTTTTGTGAATAAATTGGCTTTGCTCGGGACGAGCAAATGATAAGTTTAGGGGTATTCGTTCATATCAGATTTTTGCATTTTTATACCGCCCAATTTTTATCATATTGCTTATCGGTAGGTACTCTTGAGCCGTGTTTGCTAGTCAATTGCAGGATACAGGTTCTCGGCTCTAAACGGTGAAATTCATGGAAAAACACAACAAAACCCGGGTTCCTGCCAACCACAGATAAAACACGGGTCTCCGCTCTCTATCCGTATGTTGCCACACACCAGTTTAAAAGACAAAATGGCAAATCAATGTCATTTTCATGCACAAGGCTCAATGGCAACACAAGATCCAAGAAATCTACGCGGAGCTTAAAAAAATCATGACCAAAAGATCCACATTCATCACCTTTTTGTTCAACAGAAATTCTGGAAAAATCGTGAAGACATTCTGAGAAAAAACATATACCAGAATACAGGGCACACAATACCAGGGAAGCACAAAAAACCGGAGGGCCCAACTCATCTATAAGGCCGAGGAACCGCGGCCAATAGGGGGTATAGGCTGCGGTTCCGCGGCCGTACAGGCGCCGCAGTTGGCCAAACTTCAGGGGTATATGTGTCTTTTCATGAAGGGTCAGAATTTTGCCCTAGGTTTCCATCTCCCTGCCTATAAATAGTCCAGAACTTGCCAAAGCCAAGGGTGCTTAATCTTGTATTTTAGGTTTTAGAATACTTGTTGTTCTTCTTCCTCTTCTCATCTCTTCTCCATTGAAAAACTTGTAGTGAGCTTTTGTGAGTGAAGAATGATGAATAAAGAAGTTCTTTTTGTTATTATACTTGTCTTGCTCTTGTTATGTTAATTGCTTGTAATCTTTAATTGATAATTTAGTTGTTGTTATTTATTGTTGTTTCTTTCTTTTCTCTTTTCCTTTATCCTTAAACAACCATGATGCGTACGCTTGATCCTTGCCAAGGTGAGGTCGCAAATAGCTAGTTGTTATCTTCTAATCTCTTTCTTTCTATCTTCCTCCTTTGTTTTATTTTTCGTTCTTCTTGTAATGGGTGAGTAATTTCCATACTTGTTAGGGTAGGATAAGGGAAGTTTGAGAGAAGGAAATCTCTCTCACTCTTTCCTTGCCCAACATCTTAAATCGACTCCCGTTAATTGAACCACAATCCGCTCCTTACGGCACCCTATCCTACATGATAGCGGTGATTCCGTAGTGAGACCGGTTGTGGTTGAATTAACCGGAGGTTATGGCTAAGAGCCAAGAAGGGACGGACAATCACCAAAAAGAAGAACTTAAGCGTTGGAAAGCCTAGCTTATACTCCCAAGTTCCTTCCTAGTCGTGCTAATCCCCGTTGTTGCCGATTACCGTAACACCGATATTAAGAGTGGCAACGAAAGAAGTGAGCGACTCCTAACTCAAACTAACCTAATCCTAACCCTAACAAGCTCTCTTTACATATCATTTTAACACTTTGTTAATCACAAACAAATCTGGAAAATTGGACTTAACTCGTTAAAGCACATAGAAAAAGATTCCCATCTCTCTGCGGACGACCCGTACTCAACCGGCTAGCTACAAGCGAAACCGTTTTGATTGCGGTAATTAACTAAACTTGAACACGCAGAAACTCTACCAATCACGTGCGTAGCGACACGACGAACTAACCCAAGAGCAAAATCACACAAAGTGCACGATCCGTGTCGTATAACGTATCGCGCTTAAACGAAACACAAGAAACTACCTATGTGATCCCAGATTTTGCATACTGAGAAAACTCAACAACCAAACAAGACCAAAAACACCCAAACCACAGCATAGACCTACCCACAAAAACCCAAACCCCAACTCTACCCAGGGGCCGATGTCGCCGGAATTCTCCTTAGTGTCGCCGGCCGAGTCCGAGCTCTAGGGGTTCGTGCTCCAGGTGATGTCCTATGGTCTCAGGTACAACACAACTATATTGTTTGGTTTTCTAGTAAAAACTCCGGGTCACAGCAGATCACAGATGTCATAAATGACACTAAAAATACGATATTATACACAAAACTTTACTTTAAACATTCTAAACTAAAACTAAAAGTCTACACTGTAAGTCCGCGGCAGCACCCCGGCCGTCTAACAGACGCCGATATGCGAAACAAAACTTTTACGACTGGCGCTATCGCGAACTTTATCCCGGATCGTCCATTAAAGCTAAACTAACAAATTGTAAAGAGGGTAGAATTGTTATACCAAATGATCCGAGTCCTTCGGTCTTTAACCATCATCTCATGCTATGTTGCAACTGATCCGAACTTGCTTGATCTCCGGTCTCGTCGTCCAGGTGACACCACGTCGACGGATCTTTAAACGGGCTCCCGCCTCTGAACCGAGGCAACTCGATCGTCAAGTTTGCTAAAAGAGACGACCAAGATGAAGTAGAGAATGAGTAGAACACTTTGTCTCGTTACGTCCAAGGTCACGGACGAACGGTTATAGAAGTTGCCAATTGGAATCGGGTAAATGGAAATTGGGCTATGAAATTTCCATACACTTGTATCATAATCTTTTACCAATATGAAATGAATCAAAAATCACCCACCCACACAATGAGTGGCCGGCCAAATATATGAGAGGAGGGAGGTGATGGTAGGAGCTTCAAGTGGTGACATTAAGCATTCATCCTTATCAAAACCTAACCACAAAGCATGAATCACTAGAAGCAATAAATGCAAACCAATGACATTAAACTTAGTCACCAAGTCATTAATTGCACCATTAATGACTTAATGACACACTATCCTAGTCACCCTCTCTAGAACCTTCTAGAGCACTGACTCACCTCATCAAGAAAAGATAAATCCGTATTTGACCGACTGTCAAATACGGCTGATAGAAAACTGGGAACTAGCAACTTCCAAAAATCATCCCGAAACGAATTTCAGGATAACCCCGTATCGGTATAAATATACCCGCATTTGTATTACGACCGAATACAAATGCAACTGAGACAAAGATATTATATCTACACAGTATAATACTGGGTTCCGGCTTAAACCAAAGCCTACCAGTATTATCTGCCCGAAAACTGACACGTGCGAAAACGCACGTGCATTTTCCGAACCTTGCCATAAACCCATACGGCATCTACAACGTTTCACCCGAACTTGGGAAAGTGTCGGTGGGGGACTCTAATGACTCATCAGTACACTGGCACTGGGTATAATCCCTAGCACGTCAGAGGTACAAGCTGTACGTAACGTTTTGCCTATGTATTGATTGGAAGGGAAGCTGACGAGCGAACTCATCTATAAACCCTACTGAGCCTGACAGTGACAATATCTGTACAGTCCGGAACATTCGTCTATGAGTATCGCATATTAGGCCTAGGGGGTCGGTAAACGTCAGACACCCAATAGCTGCATAAGTCGTGTCAGAGAGCAGCCCAGAACACCCTGAGATACTACTGGTATACTTACCAGTATATCTCGATTACCCTGGCCAGGGATTTCGTGTAATGGCTCTCCTAAACACAGCGCGATCTCACTCCCAATACCAGGAGAGACGAATCCCGGAAGATCCGCTCACTTGCCTCCAATGTGGCTCGGGACTGTACCCAAAATATACATGTTTGCATGACTCCTTTGACCCATGGTAGGGTATAAATCAAAGCACAGTGGGAACTCACACGAGAAAAATGACGACCTCAGGTCGATGAACTAACCTGTACACATGTCACCAGGGAACTGCTATCTGACGATATGTATAATACCAACTAGCATGTTCCCGGCGAGTCCTGTCCGGTGTACTCATAACCTAATGAGCACCTGTATACATCTTAGGTGATCCAACTGACACCAGTGGCTTGTGAGACCGGCCACCGCGCCTCGTCGGGGTCTCGACTGTATATACTAGTCTACTCTGGAGTATCGATGCCCTGTCTCGAAACTCCCACGACTAGGGACCCTTTAAGGATGTGCTTATAGACCCCAACTCCCACATAAATGATCGCCATCATACTGCTGGTAGTCAAACAAGAATCCTATGGGCTCTATCATAATGATAAAGACAAACCAGATAGCATACTATCATCTCGAGTAAGACTGTTTTATCGGTATAGGTCCTACCTCAATCATTGCAATCGCGTACCTGCGATCCAATAATTGATTTAGAGGGCACTATATCCAACAATCTCCCACTTGCACTTAAGGCTAATTATTGCGATGTCGTGTACTCACAGCTCGTGTGATACCGAGCATCCAACTCCTCTACTAATCAGTTTCACAAAGCTAGTTTGTAAAACTCTTGTGTTCGAGAAATAACCTCAGTGAGTGGATCCGCTTTGGTGTTTCTTTCTGTATCTCTCTATATCTCAACTTCGCGGAGAAAACCATCTCCCGAATTGAGTAATACCTGTCTTAGAATATGTCTGGATATCTTATGGGACCTAGTTCATAAATGAACTCCAAATCCAAACTTCTTAGACTGTATCGATCACTGAAACTAATCAGTGTTGCGCACTATACCTCCCACAGTATCCTCTTGGACCACCTGTCCATAATACTGTCTCTCGTCAGAGGGAAAACTATAACTCTGACAATCACTCTGTCATCCATGTCACCTTTGAAGCCTGGAATAATAACTGTCTCCCGAAGGAGGCTGCCGTCATCAAATCCGTAGAACATGTACTTATGTTCTAAAACTGCTTCCTAATGTTTCTCCAGGATTGGATTAATATAAACTTATTGCATCTAGTGCAATAACAACATCTGGTGTGGTACTTGACATCTCACGATTGACTCAATTGCCTAAGCAAGTGATCTGCCAATCATGTACGTCCCTCTCCCCTTTAGTCTGTAAGACACCTTTAGAGAGGGTGACTCCATCACCTGCAGGTACACCGCCTGCTAGGAGTCAACTATTCTAAAATACAATTAGAATACTGTCCAAGTACCCACATTGGGAAACTACCCAAATCTAGATCTAAAACCATAGATCTTGTATCCAGAATGTCAGATATTACATCCATGTCCTTTGTGGAGAAACAACTGTGTGACGACCAAAGTACAACCTGATCGTAGTATAGGAATTTTACTTCCTACTCTGTGTATGTCATCCAAATACCAGGACATCACACCCTACTGCCTTCTTAACAGATCCATCCCCTATTATGATGAAGTCAAACCCATGACTGTCACATCAAAAATCAGATGATCTATTTCTGCTATATCTGCTCAAGTCTATAAATAGACACTAGCTTCTTGCCCACTATGCTTCCGCTGCTCCCACAGACTACGACAACCTTCTGACAGAATAATATATACGTACACTTCTAAAACTAGTTTAGAACGATGCTATACATTTCCTCCTGCCGTGTCTCATAGTCTGGAACAACAGTAGTGTCAAGTTTGAGTAAACAACAACCTCCTTGTCACCGTCCTTGAGGCTACCGGAGTACCTCTCGGGTGTCTGAGGTTACCCACCATATCTGCGGAGTGGCTATTGGAATGTCAAACCTGATTGAATATATAGGTCCTATTAAACTTTCCGTAATCGTTTGCGGTTCTGGAATCACTTCCAGTTCTACCATACTCCCACTTCTGTTTTTCTGAAAAAATCAATTTTAATAAAACTGTGGAGAGTCAAGAACAATATCACTATTGATCTTCCGGATGGTAGAAAATCAACCCTCGTCGAAGCTAGGGTCAACCCGCAAACTGCCATTACAGAAACGTGCCTTGAGTTATCCAGTGTCTGGTTTTAAGCATAAGCTGGACAACTCCCCTTACCTTAACATCGTTAAGATATGAATCGTTCTATATCCAATATAGAAACTTTGGCACTTATTTAATTGGAACCGGATTCAAATTATTCAGCTGTCTCCAGTGCATAATAACTTAATAGAGAGAGGCTGATCAGTATTATTCAACTTAGGAATCCATCCAATTATGAGTAACCTGAAAAAGAAACAAGTTTCTCAAAAACCATTACTATCAATTGAATACCAACCACAAGAATCTACATCTTCGATTTCTTTGAAGAATCCCGATACTTGTGACACTTGGTTCTCTACTTTATTCCTATACCCACAACTTCTCAAAACTTAGACATTGTATTTCTACGAAACACTTGTCTAAAAACTAGAGAAGTTACAAGTAAACAGAATATAGTTCGAGGACCAACCCCTTTGTCCTGATGGACACTGGACAACATACAATACTCTGTATAAGTCCGCTGAGTTGAATAACTCATAACCTGTACGTCGTAGGTTGAAAACTGTTCCCAAGCGATTTCCTCAAATATCACCAATTACAACGAATTCCGATATAATGAGGATGATCACCTAATTCCCAATAACTCGCTCCAACTCAACATCTGTAAAACCATGCAGATGTGAGAATCGTTCCTGGTAAATACATACCCTGGAGTAAGTATCCAATCGGGAAATCAGTTTTCTATTAACAATGCACAGTGAATATGAAACATAAATATGTTTTGTAGGGGTTTCCTGGTATTCCTAGTAATGCCTCTTCCATAATCCAAATCATGACTTTAACCGTATATTTCCCTGCCATCTTTCCAATTCCCTTTAATTTGTCTTTAGTCGTTACCTTCTGTACACCAACATTATGCTAAATGGTTTTCTTCCTTCCCTAACGTTCGGCACCAGCCTATGGTTAGGAAGTAGACTATCCAGTAAGCATAATAGGTATACTCTTCTAATCCTAGGAGAACTCGCAACTTGAGAGAAGGTGATGATAAAAGACAACTGAATAAACCTTATTCCTATTTCTCCTGAACCAGAATCCATCCTCGAAAAAATATCCTTCGAGTTCGTATATAACCATACGATGGATTTATCCAATGGAATTGGATGTTCATAGTGATACGGGTTGTTCTGGAGAAATCAAAGGTGAAGTAGGAGTGGCGATGAAATACGTGGTTTGGTCGTGAATGTTAATAGTCGCAATTTACTTTGCCCTCTTTCTAATTCCTTTATTTGTCTTTACATATTACCTTTTGCACACCCTACTTAGGCTAATTGGTTTTCTTCATTCCCTACCTTTCGGTACCTGCCTATGGTTTGGAATAAGACTATCCAATAAGCGTAATAGGTGTACTCTCCTAAACTAAGAAGCCCTCGCAACCTGAGAGAAGGTGATAATAAAAGACAACTGAATAAACCAATTCTATTTCTCCTGAACCAGAATCCATCCTCAAAAAAATATCCTTCGAGTTCGTATATAACCATACGATGGATCTATCCAATGGAAGTGGATGTCCGTAGTAATACGGGGTGTTCTGAGAAATCCAAAGGGTAAAAGAAGGAGCGGTAATGACTTATGCAACTATAGACAATCCAAAAGCCAGTATTTTAAGAAGATTCGGTCAACTTTGGTCACTGAGTTATAGTCTAGGGTCGGTCAAAAGTCGCTGCCATAAGAGAGAGAGAAAAGAAACACTCTGCGTGCACTCTAGCCTAATTCAGAATGGTTATCACTTTATCTAATTAGGAAACCTCCCACTGTTTTCTCAAATTCTCCTCCAAACCTAAAAGAAGAATTAGTCGGGGTCACCCGAAGAGTAAACCAACTCATCAGTGAGAATCGGGATCCAACTATCATCGCATGATAACTTGATGGAAGCCACTCAAGTTAATACACTCCAGAAGGTATGCGCAAGTCTGGCAAGTTTCTTGTATGTTTGAAACTCCCGATGTAATTTTTTATCCCATGCTCTTATGACCTTGACGTAGGCCAACAAATCATAAGCAACATGTCAAGTTCTACCCATCGTTGTCCTGATCAACTTAAGTCATCGTACAGGCCCTTGACGTAGGCCAACAAGGTGTACGTCTGACTTAAACTAATGCATCTATCTGTTGGAGATAGTGCCCTCAGAGTCAATTATTAGGTCACAGGTACGTGATTGTAATGATTGAGGGAGGACCTATCCCGGTAGGACAGTCTTACTCGAGATGATAGTATGCTATCTGGCTTACCTTTATCATCGTGTACTGCTTTAGGTGACCTGACACGTCGCTATTACACGTTGATAGAGCCCCTAGGATTCTTGCTTGACCACCAGCAGTATGAGGGCGATCATATAAGTGGGAGCTGGGGTCTATAAGCTTATCCTTAAAAGGTCCCTAGTCGTGGGAGTTTCGAGACTGGGCATCGATACTCCATTAGTAGACTAGTGTATACAGTCGAGACCCCGACGAGGGGCGGTGGCCGGTCTCACAAGCCACTGGTGTCAGTTGGATCACCTAAGATGTATACAGGTGCTCATTGGGTTATGAGTACACCGGACAGGACTCGCCGGGAACATGCTAGTTGGTCATATACCAGACGTCAGATGGCAGTTCCCTGGTGACATGTGTGCAGGTTAGTTCATCGACCTGGGGATCGTCATTTGTCTCGTGTGAGTTCCCACTGTACTTTGATTACTACCCTACCACGGCTCAAAGAAGTCGTGCAAACAGGTTTTAGTTGGGTACAGTCCCGAGCCACATGGAGGCAGTGAGCGTATCTTCAGGGGTTCGTCTCTCCCGGTATTGGGGGTGAGGTCGTGCTGTGTCTAGGAGAGCCATTACACAAAGTCCTTGGCCAAGGCAAGGAGATTTACTGGTAGGTATTCCAGTAGTATCTCAGGGTGTTCTGGGCTACACTCCGACACGACTTGTACCGCTTTTGGGGGTCTGACTTTTACCAACCCCCTAGGCCCGCCATGCGATACTCATAGACGAACGGACCGGACTGTACGGATATTGTCACTGACAGGCTCAGTAGGGTATCAGGTTGAGTTCGCTCACAGATGTCCCTTTTAGTCAATACCTGGTAGCCCGTTACGTATTGGCTTATACCTCTGACGTGCTAGTGGTTAAATCCACAACCAAGGTGTTGACGAGTCTTTAGAGTCCCCCACATTCTGTTACTCAGCTTTCGGGCGAAAGGTTGTAGAGGCCGTATGGAGATATGGCAAGGTCCGATCAGATACGTGCGGTATTGCACGGATCAGGATAGGAGAGTTTGTACTATAGGCCGTATGGTTATATGGCAGGGTTCGATCAGATACGTGCAGTATTGCACGGATCAGGATCGAACGGATTTTACTAGCCGGCTTTGGTTTAAGCCGGATCCTAGTATAGTACAGTGTAGATTTTGTCTCATTGCATTTGTATTTCGGTCGAAATACAGATGCGGGTGTGTATGCACAGTATTGGGGTTTTCCTGTAATTTATTACGGGATCAGTTTTCTGGAGTTGCCAGTTTGCTTTCCGTTTCGGCCAATTTCCTTTGTTCCGTTCATTGGCCGAAGTGTGGTGGAGGAGGGTTTATTTGCATTGTTGCAAATAGGCATTAGTGGAGGGGGTTCTTTGCAATATTTATATCATGATGGTTTCATGATGGAGCCCATCTTTTGACTTCTAGCTTTATGATGATGGCTTGACCATTGTAGGTTATGATTGGCTTTTGGAGTGTTGGGTTTTGTTCTCTCATCATCTCTTTTCATCATTGCTTCCACCCACCCCCTTGACTTTTCTCTTTCTCTCTCCAATCACACTTGAGAAGGGGGGGCCGGCCATTCCTATGGAAGGGAATGGAATGGGGCTCATTTTTTGGAGGTGTGGTATTTTTGCTTCTCATGTTTGCTAGAAAAGTCCTCTAGCTCATTTTCAAAAGTTGTTCTCTTTTCTTCCACCAATGGCAATTCCACAATCCCCAAAAAGTGAGACATGGTTCTTCACACATTCTACAGCAAATCTTGGGCACGTCGAGTAGCCAGCTTCGTGCCCGAGTTGCCTCGGCATTGAGGTGGGAGCCCGTAAAAGAAGTAGGCGATATGGTGCACTTCCGGCGACGAGGAGGAGACGGGACATTCCGCAGGAGATTGGGACGACGACGAGAAGACCGGAGGACTCGGATCTGTCGGTATATCTCTCTTCCCCTTTTTTGTTGGTAGCTAGGACTAATTAATGGTTCGATCCGGGTAGTAGTGCGCGGCGGTTTGCCAGTTTAAGAAAATTTAAAGTTTATCACCGCTTCCGCTTTTGGCCGTCGGATTGACGGCCGGGGCGCCGCCGTGCACTTACAGTGGTATCCCCAGGTGGGTATTGGCCGCGGTTCCGCGCTCTGACTGAAAAGTCAACGGCTCGAATTTTCCCAGAAGTCTTATGTCATCCTGTACAGTACTTTTATACAACCTGAAAAATTTTTGGGGACCAAAAAATTTCAACAAAAAACTGTCGTGAGCAAATACGGGTTTTGGAACTTTTTGATCGATCAGAAATGCAAACACATTTTTCACAGTATTTACATTATATCTGCGACCGTGAATGTCACTTGATCGGTAAATCCGGTCTAACTGCTATAGCCCGGTTAGACGGATTTGCGAACGTGACTTTCACGTTGATGTTTTGTTTTTGCTGTGATGTTGCGGATCGGTCGTGGGGGATAGCCTGGATGCAATGCTAGTACAGTTTTGTTGTATTATGTACATTTGATATTGCGGGACGAGCGTCCGACATGTGGACTGCCGTCACTGCCTGTTTGTATTATTATTTTGGGGCACGACCTGGTTGCGGTCGATGTACCCGTTGTATGTATATTTTACTTTCTGTACTAGGATTGCCCCGCGGAGGGGTGCACGGATAGCCGGGTTCTGGAGGGCAACAAGCCCGCATCTCATGGCATTGAGACGGAGGGGGCTTCACTCTAGGATTGGCGGGCTATTCGCCGCACTCGTAGGGGGTACAGGTTGACCCAGAAGGGGTGCCCAAGTTACCGAATTCCGTGAAGTGCTGGGTGGTCCATTCACATTGCTGAAGGGGGTTGCCTCGCTTCAGGTTTTGGCGGGTAACTTGCCGCGCCCGTAGGGGTCTAGGATTTCATTGCACAGGCTATCCACACGACCAGGGGAACGTCGGGTTTCAGCGGCTCTGTGAAACCCGGGGATCCCAGATATCTGTATTGTTTCTGTGATGCTGTACATTTCTGTGATGTTGCATTTTATTCACGCCTTGAGCGAAATATAATATATTGGTATATATATTAGTAGATGTTGTATATGTTTTGCATCCGCGCTAGTCCAGTCCCCGCTCTGTCGTTAGTAAGCTAACCTAACGGGTAATGACGGGACCCAGTGGTGAATGCGGATGGCATATACGCACATCAGTATATTTTCGTTCTTTTTGGTGTGATCAATTGATGGGACTGCATTGATTCGGATCAATGCAAGTTAAAAACAAACCTAATCTGATGTTGTTGGAACACTTTTCAAAAAGCTGTTATTGCAAGGACGTTCACTTTTGTTTTGCATCGCGGTATTCATTTAGAATATCCTGCTCCTCAGTCGACGAGGCAAGGGCCGAGATCCCTTCACCGGGAGTGACCCCTTGGACAAAAGTTTGCGTCAGGGCAATGACTTCACTATAGCCGATTACTTTTGCTTTGCACCGTGGTATTCAGTTAGAATATCCTGCACCCCATTCTACGGGGAAAGAGCCGAGATCCCTTCACCGGGAGTGACCTCTTTAGCAACGGTTTTCGTCACTATATTTTTAAAAGCTATCCGTTCCTTCAACGATATCAAGTTCATTACGTTAAAGGTTTTCGCCAGAAACCATTCGTAGCCCTCCGTCGTTTCATATGGATAGTCAATAGTATTCAAGCTGTGTTTGTTGGCCAAAGTCAAGGCACAGTGTTTGGTAGCTGTTGGTTATTCATATGCAGCATAGATAGATGCGTTGGTTTGGAACAGTCGTACTGCCTTGTTGGCCAAAGTCAAGGGTATGTACGGGTGGATTCAAAACAACCTGGAGAATGACGGGTAGAACTTGACATGTGACTTATGATTTGTTGGCCAAAGTCAAGGTCATAAGAGCATGGGGCAGAAATCACATTGGGAGTTTCAAAAGAACTGAAACTTGCCAGATATGCGCATACCTTCTGGAGTGTGATACCGTGAGCGGATTCCGTCACGTTGTCATGCGATGATAGTTGGATCCCGATTCCCACTGATGAGTTAGTTTGCTCCTCGGGTAACCTCGACTAATTCTTCTTTCAGGTTTGGAGGAGAATTTGAGGTACAGTGGGAGGTTTCCAGATTAGATAAATTGGTGACCATTCTGATCTAGGTTAGAGTGCACGCTGAGTGTTTCTTTTCTCTCTCTCTTTGGCAGCGACCATTGACCCGACCCTAAGACTTTGACTCAGTGACCAAGTTGACCGAACCTTCTTAAACACCGGCTTTTGGATTGTCAGAGTTGCATACCTCATTGCCACTCCTACTTTTACCCTTTTCTCCAGGACACCCCATTTTACTACGAACGTCCACTTCCATTGGACAAAACCATCGTATGGTTAGATACGAACTCGAAAGAATTTATTCGAGGATGGTTTCCGGTTCTGGAGAAAACGGATAGGATTATTCAGTTGTCTTTTCCTTTTACCCTCTCTCAGGTTACGAGTACTCCTTGGTTTAGGGGTAGTACACCTATTACGCAAATTGGATTGTCTTCTTCCAAACCTTAGGCTGGTGCCGACCGGTAGGGAATGAAGAAAACCAATTAGCATAACGATGGTGTGCAGAAGGTATTAAGTTCAGACAAAGCAAGGGATTAGTAAGAGGGCAAAGTAAATTGCAACAGATATTCACGACCAAACCAAATATTTCGTTACCACTCCCACATCACCTTTGTATTTCTCCAGGACACTCCGTATCACTACGAAGATCCACAGTTTATTTGGATACTCCATCGTATGGTTATATACGAACTCGAATGGAACTGGTTCCAGTTCGGGGATGGATTCTGGTTCAGGAGAAATAGGAATAAGGTTTATTCGGGTGTCTTTTATCTTCACCTTCTCTCGCATTGCGAGTGTTCCTAGGATTAGGACAGTACACCCATTATGCTTATTGGATAGTCTTCTTCCAAACCATAGGCTGGTGCCGAACGGTAGGGAAGGAAGAAAACCATTTGGCCTAAAGGGGTGTGCAGAAGGTAATGACTAAAGACATATGAAGGGATGTGGAGAGATGGCAATGAATTATACGGTTGTAGTTGTGAATCTGGATAATGGAAGAGGCATTACTATGAATACCGGGATACCCCACGAAACATTTCAATGTTTCAGTTTCACTGTGTACAGTTAAAGGAAAACTGATTTCCCGATTAGACACTTGCTCCAGGGTATGTATTTACCAAGTATGATTCTCACATCTGTATGGTTTTACAGATGATGAGTGGGAGTAAGCTATTGGGAATTAGGTGATTGTCCTCATTATATCGGGATTCGTTGTAATCGGTGATATTTGAGGAAGTCGCCTGGGTTATTTGCCGGACGGCAAGTATTTGGTTTTGAATATCCGCCGTTATGCACCAATTTCAAATCGATGTATCTGTACGTCTATTTTCATAGAGTGAGATATACCTTTTTGAAATTATGTCTATGACATTTACCTATATCAGCGGATGGTTAGGTAAGGAGCATTAAACAGCGGTGTAATTCTTCATAACCAAAGGTACAGTTTTCAACCTACAACATACAGGGAATGAGTTGTCAGACTCAAGGGACTTATACAGTGTATTGTATGTTGTCCAGTGTCCATTAGGACAGAGGGTTTAGTTCTCATACTATATTCGGTTTACTTATGACTTCTCTAGTATTTAGACAAGTGTTTCGTGGAAACACAGGGTCCGAATTTTGAGAAGTTATTGGTATTTGAATAAAGTATAGAACCAAGTGTTGCAAGTATCGGGATTCTTCAAGGTGATCGAAGATGTAGATACTTGTGTATGGTATTCAGTTGATAGTAGTGATTAAGAGAAATTGCTTCTCTTTCAGGTTACTCATAAATGGAAGCATTCCTAAGTTGAGTAACGCTGATCGGCCTCCTTCCATTTAGTTGACATGCACTGGAGACAGTTGCATGATTTGAATCTGGTTCAATTAAATCAGTGCCTCTGGTCCTATATGGGATATAGAACAGTTCATATCTTAACGATGTTAAGGTACGGGGAGTTGTCCGGCTTATGCTTAAAACCAGACACTGGACAACTCAAGGCACGTTTCTGTAATGGCTGTTTGTGGGTTGACCCAGGCTATGACGCGGGTTGATTTTCTACCATCTGGATGAACAATAGCAATATTGTTCTAGACTCGCCACAGTTTTAATAAAAATGGATTTTTTCAGAAAAACAGTAGTGGGAGTATGGTAGAACTGGAAGTGATTCCAGAACCACAAACGATTACTGAAGATTTGATAAGGAACCTAAAGATTCAATCTGGATTGACATTCCATTGGC
This sequence comes from Agapanthus africanus, assembly GCA_030015575.1. Taxonomy (NCBI): domain Eukaryota; kingdom Viridiplantae; phylum Streptophyta; class Magnoliopsida; order Asparagales; family Amaryllidaceae; genus Agapanthus; species Agapanthus africanus. The sequence continues at coordinate 603,749,053 of JASDDO010000019.1, read as the reverse complement.
CACTCCGCAGATAAGGTGGGTAACTTCAGGCACCCGAGAGGTACTACGGTAGCCTCAAGGACGGTGACAGGGAAGTTCTTGTTTACCCACAATTACCATTGTTGTTGTTCCAGGCTGCGAGACCCGGCGGGAGGATGAGTATAGCGTCGTTCTAAACTAGTTTTAGAAGTGCACGTCTATATGACTCTGCCAGAGGGTTGTCGTAGTCAGTGGGAGCAGCGGAAGCATTGGTGGATAGGTAGCTTATGTCTATTTACAGACTGAAGCACCAATAGCGGAGATAGATCATCTATTTCTGACGTGACAGTCATAGGTTTGACTTCATCAGAATAGGGGATGGATCTGTTGAGAAGGTAGTAGGGTGTGATATCCTGGTATTTGGATGACATACACAAAGTAGGAAAGGAAACTCCTATACTAAGATCGGTTATACTTTGGTCGTCACACAGTGGTTTCTCCACACAGGACTTGGACATTATATCAGACATACTGGTTACTGGATCTATGGTATTAGATCTAGATTTGGGTGGTTTCCTAATCAGGGTACTTGACAGCATTCTAAGAGTATTTAGGATGGACGACTCCTGGCACGGTAGTGTACTTGCAGGTAATGGAGTCACCCTCTCTAAAGGTGTCTTACAGACTAAAGGGGAGAGGGATGTGCATGATTGGCAGATCACTTGCTTAGGCAATTGAGTCAATCATGAGATGTCAAGTACCACACCAGATATTCTTCTTGCACTAGATGCAATAAGTTGACATTAATCCAATCCTGGAGAAACAGTTGGAAGCAGTTTTAGAACATAAGTGGATGTTCTAGGGAGATGATAACGACAGCCTCATTCAGGAGACAGTTATCATTCCAGGCTTCCAAGGTGACATGGACGACAAGGAGGTTGTCAGAGTTATAGTTTTCCTTCTGATGAGGGGCAGTATTTTGGACAGGTGGTCCAAGGCAATACTGAGGGAGGCATGGCGCGCAGGATACTGATTAAGTTCAGTTGACGATACAGTCTAAGAAGTTTGGATTTGGAGTTCATTTATGAGCTAGGTCCCATCAGACATCCAGACATATTCTGAGACAGGTATTGCTCTTTTCGGGAGATGGCTTTCTCCGCGAACTTGAGATATAGAGAGACATAGAAAGAAACAACTAAGCGGATCCACTCACTGAGGCTATTCCTCGAACGCAATAGTTCCGCAAACGAGCTTTGTGAGACTGACTAGTAGAGGAGTTGGATGTTCGGTATCACACGGGCTGTGAGTATGCGACATCGCAATAATTAGCCTTGAGTGCAAGTGGGAGATTGTTGGAGATAGTGCCCTCAGAGTCAATTATTAGGTCACAGGTACGTGATTGTAATGATTGAGGGAGGACCTATCCCGGTAGGACAGTCTTACTCGAGATGATAGTATGCTATCTGGCTTACCTTTATCATCGTGTACTGCTTTAGGTGACCTGACACGTCGCTATTACACGTTGATAGAGCCCCTAGGATTCTTGCTTGACCACCAGCAGTATGAGGGCGATCATATAAGTGGGAGCTGGGGTCTATAAGCTTATCCTTAAAAGGTCCCTAGTCGTGGGAGTTTCGAGACTGGGCATCGATACTCCATTAGTAGACTAGTGTATACAGTCGAGACCCCGACGAGGGGCGGTGGCCGGTCTCACAAGCCACTGGTGTCAGTTGGATCACCTAAGATGTATACAGGTGCTCATTGGGTTATGAGTACACCGGACAGGACTCGCCGGGAACATGCTAGTTGGTCATATACCAGACGTCAGATGGCAGTTCCCTGGTGACATGTGTGCAGGTTAGTTCATCGACCTGGGGATCGTCATTTGTCTCGTGTGAGTTCCCACTGTACTTTGATTACTACCCTACCACGGCTCAAAGGAGTCGTGCAAACAGGTTTTAGTTGGGTACAGTCCCGAGCCACATGGAGGCAGTGAGCGTATCTTCAGGGGTTCGTCTCTCCCGGTATTGGGGGTGAGGTCGTGCTGTGTCTAGGAGAGCCATTACACAAAGTCCTTGGCCAAGGCAAGGAGATTTACTGGTAGGTATTCCAGTAGTATCTCAGGGTGTTCTGGGCTACACTCCGACACGACTTGTACCGCTTTTGGGGGTCTGACTTTTACCAACCCCCTAGGCCCGCCATGCGATACTCATAGACGAACGGACCGGACTGTACGGATATTGTCACTGACAGGCTCAGTAGGGTGTCAGGTTGAGTTCGCTCACAGATGTCCCTTTTAGTCAATACCTGGTAGCCCGTTACGTATTGGCTTATACCTCTGACGTGCTAGTGGTTAAATCCACAACCAAGGTGTTGACGAGTCTTTAGAGTCCCCCACATTCTGTTACTCAGCTTTCGGGCGAAAGGTTGTAGAGGCCGTATGGAGATATGGCAAGGTCCGATCAGATACGTGCGGTATTGCACGGATCAGGATAGGAAAGTTTGTACTATAGGCCGTATGGTTATATGGCAGGGTTCGATCAGATACGTGCAGTATTGCACGGATCAGGATCGAACGGATTTTACTAGCCGGCTTTGGTTTAAGCCGGATCCTAGTATAGTACAGTGTAGATTTTGTCTCATTGCATTTGTATTTCGGTCGAAATACAGATGCGGGTGTGTATGCACAGTATTGGGGTTTTCCTGTAATTTATTACGGGATCAGTTTTCTGGAGTTGCCAGTTTGCTTTCCGTTTCGGCCAATTTCCTTTGTTCCGTTCATTGGCCGAAGTGTGGTGGAGGAGGGTTTATTTGCATTGTTGCAAATAGGCATTAGTGGAGGGGGTTCTTTGCAATATTTATATCATGATGGTTTCATGATGGAGCCCATCTTTTGACTTCTAGCTTTATGATGATGGCTTGACCATTGTAGGTTATGAATGGCTTTTGGAGTGTTGGGTTTTGTTCTCTCATCATCTCTTTTCATCATTGCTTCCACCCACCCCCTTGACTTTTCTCTTTCTCTCTCCAATCACACTTGAGAAGGGGGGGCCGGCCATTCCTATGGAAGGGAATGGAATGGGGCTCATTTTTTGGAGGTGTGGTATTTTTGCTTCTCATGTTTGCTAGAAAAGTCCTCTAGCTCATTTCCAAAAGTTGTTCTCTTTTCTTCCACCAATGGCAATTCCACAATCCCCAAAAAGTGAGACATGGTTCTTCACACATTCTACAGCAAATCTTGGGCACGTCGAGTAGCCAGCTTCGTGCCCGAGTTGCCTCGGCATTGAGGTGGGAGCCCGTAAAAGAAGTAGGCGATGTGGTGCACTTCCGGCGACGAGGAGGAGACGGGACATTCCGCAGGAGATTGGGACGACGACGAGAAGACCGGAGGACTCGGATCTGTCGGTATATCTCTCTTCCCCTTTTTTGTAGATAGCTAGGACTAATTAATGGTTCGATCCGGGTATTAGTGCGCGGCGGTTTGCTAAGTTCGCAAAATTAAAGTTTATCACCGCTTCCGCATTTGGCCGTCGGTTTGACGGCCGGGGCGCCTCCGTGCACTTACACTATCTATGCAACAAATGAATACACAGCAGCTACCAAACACTATGTCTTGACGTAGGCCAACAAACATAGCTTGAATACTACTGACCATCCATAAGAAACAACGGAGGATTACGGCTGGTTTTTGGCGAAAAACCTTTAACGTAATGAACTTGATCTCGTTGAAGGAACCTGATAGCTTTATAAAAATATATAGTAGCGAAAACCTTTTGTTAAAGAAGTCACTCCCGGTGAAGGGATCTCGGCTCTTTCCTCGTGGAATGAGGTGCAGGATATTCCAACTGAATACCGCTATGCAAAACAAATGGAAACGTCTTTGTAATAATTTTAAAATTTGTTCCAACAACATCAAATATAGGTTTGTTTTATCCTTGCATTAAAAAGAATCAATGCATTCCCATCAATCAATCACACCAGAAAAGAACGAAAATAAAATGTACGTATATGCCATCCGCATTCGTCACTGGGTCCCGTCATCACCCGTTAGGTTACTTAACTAACGACAGAGCGGGGACTGGACTAGCGCGGGTGTAAAACATATACAACATCTAATAGTATATATACTAATATACAATAATCGCTCCAGGCATGATAAATGCAACATTACAGAAAAGTAATAAGCATCACAGAACAATACAGATAATCTGGGATCCCCGGGTTTCATAGAGCCGCTGCTGAAACTCGACGTTCCCCTGGTCGTATGGATAGCCTGTGCAATGAAACCTGGACCCCTACGGGTGCGGCAAGTTACCCACCAAAACCTGAAGCGAGGTAGTCCCCACAACATAGTGAATGGAATACCCGGCACTTCACGGAATCCGGTAAATTGAGCACCCCTCCTTGGGTCAACCTGTACCCCCTACGAGTGCGGCGAATAGTCTGCCAATTCTAGAGTGAGGTCCCTTTGCCTCTCAATGCCATGAGATACGAACCCGTTGCCCTCCAGAACCCGGCTATTCGAGCACCCCACCGCGGGGTAAACCTAGTACAGAAATAAAAATAGTACAACAGGTACATCGACCGCAACCTGGTCATGCCCCAAAAGAATAATATACAAACAGGCAGTGGCGGCAGTCCACAAGTCGGACGCTCGCCCCGCAATATCAAATGTACAAATAAATTTAAACAGCTCTATCATTGCACCCTGCTATCCACCACGACGAATCCGCAACATTACAGTGTTAGTGTATATGCCCTAGAGGATATTACTGTATCATACTAGTTTGTATATTACTTAATGGAAGCTTGGGATATTCACCTTGTATATACAATCTTGCTCAATATAGTAGTATGCTACTTTGTTTGTTTCTACTTCAATGTGTACTTGTGTTTATTTTAGTATATCACCTATACACATTAGTGGAGCCCTTAGGATCTTTGCTTGATTACCAGCGTTGTGATGGCAGTCACACTAGTGGGGGCTGGGTAATCTATAAGCACATCCTTATACAGGTCCCTAGTCGCAGGACTATCGAGACAGGGCATCGATACTCCGGAGTAGACTAGCGTATGCGCTTCTCATCCCAGTGTGGGAGATGGTCTGTCCCACAGCCATCAGTACGTCGTACTGGAGATAGTATACGGGTGCTCGTTAGGTTACGAGTACACTGGACAGGACTCGTCGGGAACTGACAGGTTGGTATTATACCTATCGTCAATTATCAGTTCCCAGGTGACATGAGTACAGCTTAGTCCGCTGACTTGACACTGGCACTTCGCCTCGAGTGTGTTCCCACTGCACTTTGATCACTACCCTACCACGGCTCAAAGGAGTCGTGCAAACAGGTAGTGGTTGGGTGCAGTCCCGAAGCACTTGGAGGCAGTGACGGTTAGACAGGATTCGTCTCTCCCGGTATTGGGGGTTGACATCGCGCTGTGTCTAGGAGAGCCATTACACGAGTAGTCCCTGGCCAGGGCAAGCGAGATATACTGGTAGGCTTACAGTATTATCTCAGGGTGTTTTGGGCTTCACTCCGACACGACTTGTACCGCTATTAGGGGACTGACGTTTTACCGCCCCCTAGGCCCGACATGCGATGTATTAGACGAACAGACCGGACTGTACGGAGACTGTCACATTCAGACTCAGTAGGAGTTCAGATGGGGTTCACCTCGTCAGCCTTCTTATCGGCATCTACCTGGGGACCGTTACGCACAGCTAGTGCCGCTTGCGGTCTGTGGTTAAACCCACTGCCAGCGTAGTGTCGAGTCTTTAGAGTCCCACACAGAGGGTATTCGCCTCTGGGCAAAACAGAGTAGAGGTCGTATGGTTTTGCGACAGGGTTCGTTCTCATTCGCGCACTTGTGCACGTTTGGAGTCCGGACGGATATTACTGGCTGGCTCTGGTTTGAGTCAGATACTGGTATATGTTTTGGGGTTGATTTTATCTCTTGGTATTCATGTTCCTCGGAACAAGAATGCGGGTGTGTATGCACAGTTGATTGAGGCGGAGGAAGAGGTTTTTCATTAGGGTTTCGAAACGGGTGCGTATGCACAGTTGACAGTCGTCTTTTTCCAAACCCTAATGGAATTATGATATATCAATTAATAATATTAATAAAATGAAATTGTGTCATGGTTGGTTTTTGTTGACTTGTTGACCATGGTTGACTTGTTGACCATGGTTGAAGTTTTGACCATCATCATTACAAAAGAAAGATGCTCTTTGATTCTAGCAAAATTCATTTAATATTTGAAATGATAATGGTCATTCATAAACCTTCCATCAACTATTCCATTTTCATTATTATTATTAATTTGATAATTCTTTTTGCTTTATGTTATGGTTGCAAAAGAAAAAGAGCTCATTCTATCATAACCATTCTCTCTCTTCATTTCATCTTCTTCTTCCTCAAGCTCAAGGAGAATCCTTCTCATGTGTTGAGAATCCCTCTCCTTGAAAAGAAAACACCCCCTTGACACTCTCTACTCACTCTAGGATCAAAGGTTTAGCAAGCCGAAGATTCTAGTTCTCTCAAAGTTCGAGAAAGAGCCCGAAGGTTGAACCCTCAGGTGGATCCATCTTTGACGGAAGAAGGCTACGAGGAAAGAACCATCAACCTCTACAAGGTTTCAAGAAGAAGGAGTTCAAGTTAAGGTATAACCACTTTGCCGAGTAGTTAACTCTCCTTTGCATGTTTGCTAGTTTAGTTTAGACACGATCCCGACCTTGTTTAGTCCATGTTGCCCCATGCGCCAAAAATTTGATTTTTATACCGTTTCCGCCTCCCCGTAAGAACCGGGGGTCGCAACGTGGACTTACAGTGGTATCAGAGCCTAACTAAACTTAAACTAGCTTGGTAGCGAAGTGTATGGAAGTTCGAAACGGAAAAATCACAAAAACCGGAAATCAAAAACCCTAAGTTTCTGTTAAAATTTTTTGTGCTCTAAAAGTAAAACTTTTTACTCCTAAAATCGGCTCAGGGTTTTGTGAGAACACCCACCAAAAACGATCCCATGAATCCTTCAAACCGCCGCGGATCCGCGGCCTCAGCTATTCTCTTCGCCGCGGATCCGCCGCCGTTTGGGCTCTTCATGTGATCGTGTTTTGTGCAGTGTTCTTCTGGTAGGGTTTTGGGATTTTTCAACTATGTTATATGTGCCCATATTTTCCAGAAAAGAAATTTACTTTTGGGGTCCTATAAATCCGTATTTTTTTCGAACTTCGCTACACTTTGGCTATATTGGTTATATCTGTGATGTTTGTATGTATTGAACGTCGGCTAATCGCTATAAGTCGATTAGTCGGGGTTATACATCTCTGTGATCTGTGTTTGATATTGGAATGTGTATATGAATGTGTTGGACTGTCGCGGGTGAATAGCCGGGGTGGATGTGAGATGAGCTTTTGTTTTTCTTTCATTCATTTGTAATATGTAAATTGATGTAATAATATTATTTGTATGACCGCACAACCGGGTCGGGGTTGTAGCCGTCATTGTATAATTCTTTTTACTGTTTTTGCTCCTAGGATAGACCCATGGAGGGGTGCACAAACTACCGGGTACTTGGCGGGTAGTTTGCCGCACCCGTAGGGGTCTTGGATGGGGTATTTGCTATTCACCGCGACCGTGTAATCCGCTTTTCGTTGCAGGCTCGAACGGATTGCGGATTGCTAGTATATCCAATGTATTCATCTGTGATCTGTAATGTCTATCATTGCTTTCTATTTAGGCGTTGCTTATGTTTTACAGCCGCGCTAGCCCAGCCCCCGCTCTGTCGTTAGTAAAGTAACCTAACGGGTGATGACGGGACCCCATGGCGAATGCGAATGGCATAAGCGTACGTCATATTTTGGTTGTTTTCTGCAATGGTAGGATTAACTGATGGGACGTATTAAAAGAACTAATGCAAGAATATCACGCATTAAAAGAACTAATGCAAGATAATAAACCAAGTTAAAGTCGTTGGAACACTTTCGAAAAACCACTCGGTTCTTTTCAAAACTAACTTTTAAATGCGGAGCTTGAGCCACTCCTTCTAAAAGCTATCTCGTTCCATCGATTATATCAAGTTCACTATGTTCACGGTTTCGTCAAAACCATTCGTAGCCCTCCGTCGTTTCACATAAATAGTTAATAGTATTCAAGCTATGTTTGTTGGCCAAAGTCAAGGCATAGTGATTGGTAGCTATTGGGTATTCATGTGCAGCATAGATAGATGCGTTGATTTGGAACAGTCGTACTACCTTATTGGCCAAAGTCAAGGGTAGGTACGAATGGATTCAAATTAACCTGGAGAACGACGGGCAGAACTTGACATGTGACTTATGATTTGTTGGCCAAAGTCAAGATCATAAGAGCATGGGGCAAAAATCCACATCGGGGGTTTCATAAGTACTGAAACTTGCTAGATTTGCATACCATTTAGAGTGTGATGATTATGGTAGGATTCCTTCATTTTCGTCACGCGATGATATTTGGATCCCGATCCTACTGTGAGTATATGCTACTCCTCGGGAAATTTCTCACTAAACGATCAATGCTATAAACCTAGTAGGTGCCTAGAAAGGTGTTAGCGGGGCTACGCCCCCAGGGAAAAGAGGTTCTTAAATTAAGGAACTTCGCGAAAGCGTTGGAAAACCTCCCTCGAAGTACCGACACTGGCCTGGCTGAACGGTTAAGCAAGTATTGTGCGGTGGGATTGATCCCGGCTAATTCTTCCTTTATGGTTTGAGGAGGGATTCGAGAGACAGTGGGAGCCATCCTGTTTAGACAAATTAAAAATCATTCTAAACTTGCAAGAGCATCGTGCTAAAGTGTTTCTTCTCTCCCCCCTGCAGCGACCAAATCGAAATGACTGGACTTAAGTTACTTCTAGATAAAAACATACTGACAGGGCCAAACTACAAAGATTGGCTCAGGAATGTCAAAATGGCAATCACTTACGACAAGCTGGGGTATCTTCTTACCACCAAAGCTCCCCCCGTCCCAGGTCCCACCTCCAGCGTCGCGGATAAGGAAATCCGTAAGACTTGGGAGATTGATTGCGCGAAGGCCATGTGCCTCGTGCTTGCCTCTATGGACAACGAACATCAGAGGAGGCATGAGAATATGGACCTCGAGTCCATATTTCTCCATACAAAAGAACTGTATGGAGAGCAGTCTCGTATCGCAAGATACGAAGTGTCGAAGAAGTTATTTTCGGCAAAGTTGGCCGTCGGATCATCGGTAGCGGACCACGTGCTTAAGATGATTGGCTACACTGAGGAGCTCGCGGAACTTGGGACCACGTTGAACAGTGAACTCTATACGGATTTAATTCTCCAGTCCCTTCCATCCACTTACGCCCAGTTTATACTGAACTTCAACTTACAAGAAAAGGAAGTTGAACTTTCAGAACTCCTCAACATGCTGAGGAGCGCAGAGGGCACCCTACAGAAGGGTAGGGAAACACCCGCTTTGTTTGTAGGAGGATCTTCTTCCTCTAGGTCCAAGGCGAAAGCCAAGGGAAAGAGGAAGAAAGCCCCCGCCAAACCAAGAGGCGGTGTTAGTAAAGTGGGTACGAAGGGAAAGGAAAAGGCAACAAAGATTGCGGGGAAGCTTGTTGGAAAGGAAGAATGCTTCTATTGTCATAAGAGTGGACACTGGAAGAAAGATTGCAGGGCTTGGAAGGCCAGGACACAGGAACTGAAGCAGGTTGCGGCTTCAGCTTCAGGTGTGTATGTTATTGAAAACTGTCTTTCTATAAACTCTACTTCCTGGGTATTGGATACCGGATCAGGATCTCATATCTGTAATTCTTTGCAGGCGTTGAGAAACCGTAGGGTTTTGAAGGCAGGTGACATAACCCTCAGAGTTGCGAACGGAACTAGCATGGATGCTAAAGCCGTGGGGGACTATCACCTGGGAATGTCAGATGGGCATGTTTTGGTTTTGCGTAATTGCTTTTTTGTACCCAACGCAACTTGTAATATCATTTCTGTATCTTTGGTTTCTAAAGAAGGTTATGAATTTGCGTTTGTAAGTAATGTTGTAAACATTCACCTTAATCAAGTTCTGATTGGGTCAGGTACACTGAGCAATGGTATATACGTATTAAACCAACCACAGATTTTCAATGTCCAGAATACACACAAAAGAAAGTCTCCAGATATCAATCAGACTTTCTTATGGCATTGTAGACTGGGTCACATCAATGAGAGAAGGTTGACTAAGTTACATACAGAAGGATATTTGGATCCGTTCGAATATCAATCGTATGCCACTTGTCAATCCTGTCTCAAAGGAAAGATGACAAAGACTCCGTTCACTGGACACGGAGTAAGAGCGAGCGAGCTCTTGGGACTCGTACACAGCGATGTGTGCGGTCCAATGTCTACACATGCGCGAAGCGGTTATTCTTACTTCATTACTTTTACGGATGATTTTTCAAGGTACGGTTATGTCTTCTTAATGAAACATAAGTCCGAAGCCTTTGAAAAGTTCCAGGAATATAAGAATGAAGTAGAAAAACAGACCGGCAAAAGTATCAAGATTCTAAGATCGGATCGAGGTGGAGAATACTTAAGTGCCGAGTTCCTGAATTATTTAAAAGAGAACGGAATTCTCTCTCAGCTTACTCCTCCATACACTCCGCAACACAACGGTGTATCGGAGAGACGGAACCGAACCCTATTGGATATGGTACGGTCCATGATGAGTAACGCTGAGTTACCGCGATCATTCTGGGGGTATGCGCTAGAATCAGCTGCGTACCTTTTGAACCGAGTTCCTACTAAGACTGTGCCTACTACACCATATGAGATGTGGTGTGGGAAGAGGCCCCATCTCAGTCACATTAAGACTTGGGGATGTCCAGCTTTTGTTAAAAAGCAGCATGCGGACAAGCTCGAGGCACGCTCAGTACAGTGTAAGTTCGTGGGATATCCAAAGAACTCCAAGGGATATTTCTTCTACTGTGAAGAGGAACAAAAAGTTCTTGTTTCTCGTCATGCCTACTTCTTGGAAACTGAGTTTTTGGAAAACCAGATAAGTGGGAGCACAGTAGAACTGGAAGAAATTCCAGAACCACAGACTATTACTGAAAGCTTAGTGGAACCAGAGGGTTCAAATGAACAGGACATTCCTACGCCGCTCCGCAGGAGTAGTAGGCAGTCTCATCCGCCCGAGAGATACTACGGTTTTCTCATAGACGGGGATAGAGAGGATTGCATCATTGACTATGATGAGCCTACTAGCTTCCAGCAGGCCATTCAGAGCGTTGACTCGGTAAAATGGCTGGATGCAATGCGGACCGAAATGGAGTCCATGTACACCAACAAAGTATGGACGTTGGACATTGCTCCAGACGGGGTAAAACCCGTAGGATGCAAGTGGATCTTCAAAAGGAAGATTGGTGTAGATGGACAGGTTGAGACCTATAAAGCTAGACTTGTAGCAAAGGGTTTCCGTCAAAGACCTGGCTTGGACTATGACGAAACCTTTTCTCCAGTGGCTATGCTGAAATCCATTCGGATCCTTCTTGCCATTGCTGCCTTCCACGATTATGAGATTTGGCAGATGGACGTAAAAACCGCTTTTCTAAATGGAAATTTAGAGGAGTGTGTCTATATGGATCAGCCAGAGGGTTTCATTCAGAGTGGGAGCAGCGGAAAGGTGTGCAAGTTGCTTAAGTCCATCTATGGACTAAAGCAGGCATCGCGGAGTTGGAACATCTGTTTTGATGAGACGGTCAAGGAATTTGGCTTTATCAAAAATCCAGATGAACCATGCATCTATAGTAGATTTGTAGCGAGAACTGTAGTATTCCTCGTTTTATACGTGGATGACATTCTCTTAATAGGAAATGACATTCCTATGCTACAATCTGTCAAAGGTTTCTTGTCACACAGGTTCTCCATGAAAGACCTGGGTGATGCCTCTTACATCCTGGGGATCCGGATCCATCGTGATAGATCCAAGAGGATATTAGGACTTTCACAGTCCAGGTACATCGACACTATACTGAAGAGATTCAGTATGGAAGATTCCAAGCGCGGTAACCTACCGGCTTGTCACGGGATCACCCTCTCTAAAGAGATGTCTCCCAAGACTGATTTGGAGAGGGATCGCATGTCTATTATACCCTACGCTTCTGCGGTAGACTCTATAATGTATGCGATGTTGTGTACCAGACCGGATGTAGCTTATGCACTGAGTGTAGTAAGCCGGTATCAGTCAAACCCTGGGGAGAAACACTGGATAGCAGTAAAGAACATTCTCAAGTACCTGAGAAGGACTAAGGAGATGTTCTTGGTGTATGGCGGAAAAGACCTCCAGATCGAGGCCTTTGCTGACTCCAGCTTCCAGAGTGACAAGGATGATTCCAAGTCCATGTCGGATTTTGTCTTTACCCTCAATGAAGGGGCGGTGTGTTGGAAGAGTTCCAAACAGGAAACCGTTGCAGACTCGACGATGGAAGCGGAATACATCGCTGCATCTGATGCCGCAAAAGAAGCTGTCTGGATGAGGAAGTTCTTGAAAGAACTTCAGGTGGTTCTGTCCATTGTTGACCCAATACCTCTGTATTGCGACAACAACGGGGCTATAGCTTTAGCGAAGGAACCCAGGTCCCATCAGAGATCCAGGCACATCTTGAGGCGGTATCACCTGATCAGGGAGATCGTGGATCGCAAGGAGATCGAGGTTCGGAGGGTTGCTTCAGAAGAAAACACTGCAGATCCATTCACCAAGGCCCTACCCCAGACTCAGTTCGAGCGGCTGATCGAGATGATAGGTCTTCGATACGCCAGTACACGGCCTTAGTGCAAGTGGGAGATTGTTAGTGTATATGCCCTAGAGGCCATTACTGTATCATACTAGTTTGTATATTACTTAATCGAAGCTTGGGATATTCACCTTGTATAAACAATCTTGCTCAATATAGTAGTATGCTACTTGGTTTGTTTCTACTTCAATGTGTACTTGTGTTTATTTTAGTATATCACATATACATATTAGTGGAGCCCTTAGGATCTTTGCTTGATTACCAGCGTTGTGATGGCAGTCACACTAGTGGGGGCTGGTTAATCTATAAGCACATCCTTATACAGGTCCCTAGTCGCAGGACTATCGAGACAGGGCATCGATACTCCGGAGTAGACTAGCGTATGCTCTTCTCATCCCAGTGTGGGAGATGGTCTGTCCCACAGCCATCAGTACGTCGTACTGGAGATAGTATACGGGTGCTCGTTAGGTTACGAGTACACTGGACAGGACTCGTCGGGAACTGACAGGTTGGTATTATACCTATCGTCAGTTATCAGTTCCCAGGTGACATGAGTACAGCTTAGTCCGCTGACTTGACACTGGCACTTCGCCTCGAGTGTGTTCCCACTGCACTTTGATCACTACCCTACCACGGCTCAAAGGAGTCGTGCAAACAGGTAGTGGTTGGGTGCAGTCCCGAAGCACTTGGAGGCAGTGACGGTTAGACAGGATTCGTCTCTCCCGGTATTGGGGGTTGACATCGCGCTGTGTCTAGGAGAGCCATTACACGAGTAGTCCCTGGCCAGGGCAAGCGAGATATACTGGTAGGCTTCCAATATTATCTCAGGGTGTTTTGGGCTTCACTCCGACACGACTTGTACCGCTATTAGGGGACTGACGTTTTACCGCCCCCTAGGCCCGACATGCGATGTATTAGACGAATATACCGGACTGTACGGAGACTGTCACATTCAGACTCAGTAGGAGTTCAGATGGGGTTCACCTCATCAGCCTTCTTATCGGCATCTACCTGGGGACCGTTACGCACAGCTAGTGCCGCTTGCGGTCTGTGGTTAAACCCACTGCCAGCGTAGTGTCGAGTCTTTAGAGTCCCACACAGAGGGTATTCGCCTCCGGGCAAAATAGAGTAGAGGTCGCATGGTTTTGCGACAGGGTTCGTTCTCATTCGCGCACTTGTGCACGTTTGGAGTCCGGACGGATATTACTGGTTGGCTCTGGTTTGAGTCAGATACTGGTATATGTTTTGGGGTTGATTTTATCTCTTGGTATTCATGTTCCTCGGAACGAGAATGCGGGTGTGTATGCACAGTTGATTGAGGCGGAGGAAGAGGTTTTTCATTAGGGTTTCGGAACGGGTGCGTATGCACAGTTGACAGTCGTCTTTTTCCAAACCCTAATGGAATTATGATATATCAATTAATAATATTAATAAAATGAAATTGTGTCATGGTTGGTTTTTGTTGACTTGTTGACCATGGTTGACTTGTTGACCATGGTTGAAGTTTTGACCATCATCATTACAAAAGAAAGATGCTCTTTGATTCTAGAAAAATTCATTTAATGTTTGAAATGATAATGGTCATTCATAAACCTTCCATCAACTATTCCATTTTCATTATTATTATTAACTTGATAATTCTTTTTGCTTTTTGTTATGGTTGCAAAAGAAAAAGAGCTCATTCATTCATAACCATTCTCTCTCTTCATTTCATCTTCTTCTTCCTCAAGCTCAAGGAGAATCCTTCTCATGTGTTGAGAATCCCTCTCCTTGAAAAGAAAACACCCCCTTGACACTCTCTACTCACTCTAGGATCAAAGGTTTAGCAAGCCGAAGATTCTAGTTCTCTCAAAGTTCGAGAAAGAGCCCGAAGGTTGAACCCTCAGGTGGATCCATCTTTGACGGAAGAAGGCTACGAGGAAAGAACCATCAACCTCTACAAGGTTTCAAGAAGAAGGAGTTCAAGTTAAGGTATAACCACTTTGCCGAGTAGTTAACTCTCCTTTGCATGTTTGCTAGTTTTGTTTAGACACGATCCCGACCTTGTTTAGTCCATGTTGCCCCATGCGCCAAAAATTTGATTTTTATACCGTTTCCGCCTCCCCGTAAGAACCGGGGGTCGCAACGTGGACTTACATACAGCACAACACAGAACATCAACGCGAATGTCACGTTCGCAAACCCGTCTAAAAGAACTATATCAATTAGACGCGGTTTACCGATCAAATGACATTCCCGGTCGGAGATATAAAGTAAGTACTGAAAACTAACAAGTTTAAAATTTCGATCGACTAAATATCACGAAGTGGGCCCCACGTACATCTGGTGTACAGTAACAAAATTTTGGCCCAAAAGACATATACCAAAAACCACCATTTCCCATGAAAAACCCACTGGAAAAATTTGGCGCACTGTTCCCACAAAAGCGCGGCGGATCAGCGGCCAAACCATGGTTTGGGCCGCGGATCCGCGGTCGTTTTGTGGGATCACGTGCCCAAATTTCACCAGTATTCTTCAAAAACCCTGCATGATTTTCTGAAATGCTCAAAATGAATTTTAGAACAGTTTAAAAATCGACAGAAACATCATGTACAGAAAATTATGATTTCGGAAATTCCGTTCGATCGATCTTTTAAACGTGTTTGCACAAGTTAGTATAGCTTAATGGTGAGGCTCTGATACCACTGTAAGTCCGCGGCAGCGCCCCGACGGTCTAACAGACGCCGATATGCGGAACAAAACTTTTACGACTGGCGCTATCGCGTACTTTATCCCGGATCGTCCACTAAAGCTAAACTAACAAATTGTAAAGAGGGTAGAATTGTTATACCAAATGATCCGAGTCCTTCGGTCTTCAACCATCATCCCACGCTATGTTGCAACTGATCCGAACTTGCTTGATCTCCGGTCTCGTCGTCCAGGTGACACCACGTCGACGGATCTTTAAACGGGCTCCCGCCTCTGAACCGAGGCAACTCGATCGTCAAGTTTGCTAAAAGAGATGACCAAGATGAAGTAGAGAATGAGTAGAATACTTTGTCTCGTTACGTCCAAGGTCACGGACGAACGGTTATAAAAGTTGCCAATTGGAATCGGGTAAATGGAAATTGGGCTATGAAATTTCCATACACTTGTATCATAATCTTTTACCAATATGAAATGAATCAAAAATCACCCACCCACACAATGAGTGGCCGGCCAAATATATGAGAGGAGGGAGGTGATGGTAGGAGCTTCAAGTGGTGACATTAAGCATTCATCCTTATCAAAACCTAACTACAAAGCATGAATCACTAGAAGCAATAAATGCAAACCAATGACATTAAACTTAGTCACCAAGTCATTAATTGCACCATTAATGACTTAATGACACACTATCCTAGTCACCCTCTCTAGAACCTTCTAGAGCACTGACTCACCTCATCAAGAAAAGATAAATCCGTATTTGACCGTGTAGGGTTCCTAGGCATCCTATTGAAGTCTCACAAGGCATCAACCATGCCAATTTCAAAAAATTATTGGTGCCGAGAAACCCTAACACGGATCGTTTACTAGATGTTTAGGCGAAACGATAATCTAGTTAACAACTAAACTATAAGTTAGATGCTACAACCTTTGTAGATCCGGATATCCAACTCCTTAGCTCCACGTGGTCATGCCCTCGCTGTCCATCTCGAATCCCGAACTCAAGCATCGTCTTCGTCGGAGAAACGGGCGAGCTAGGTCGTCGGCTTCGTGCCGAAGATGATCTACGTCGAGGCATCACTAGTTCAAGCTCCGACTTCACAAACTTGTGAAACTTGTGAAGTAAACACCCAAAACAACTTGGCAAGAGGTAGAGGGTGAAGAAATAGGAGGTGGGTTCACTTTAGAATTGGATTTCTCACTTTGGATCTTAAGATGCCATTAAAGTAGCAAGCTTTTCTATTTCAAGAAGAAGAAGAAGATGAAGCTAGTTATGATAAGTTCTCATTAAAATGAAATAGAAAATCAATACTTATCATAACTTAACCTTGGTTAAGTGTAGAGAATATACCATGGTTAGTTGGGTGGGTTAGGGTTAAGCATGATGACAAGAATGGTAGCAAAAGTCAAGGGTTCATGAAGCATCTTATAAGAAACAAAAATGCCACCATTCTCATTCAAACTTATCCAAATAAATGAATAAACAAATAAATGAACAAATAAATATGCAAAACCCTAATTATCATAATAACCATGGTTTAATTCTATTCACTTAACCATATGATCAAGTATCATCAAACATGATACAAAAATGTGCACAAAAGTATATCACATATACAATGTGCAATCCAAGTGAGAAAAATCCGTTTAAAGTGAACCAATACTAGTCAATGCAAAGTAATATATCAAATATATAATTATACATTAAATCATTAAATCAACACTTGATTCAATGATCCGGTCATGTCACACACGACCGACTAGTATTCAATGTATCGGCTTATCGAATCGATCTTCGATTCGATAACTAGGTTATATCGCATACAACCATTCGAAACATTAATCGCGAGAATTAAATACGGTATCACATACACGCATCATTCTCGGTCCCGCACATATCTCATATGCGCTCCTATTTCGTTTCGCTTGAACCAGGAAACCTCTGTGTAGGACTCTAAAGACTCGTCAATACGCCGGTAACAGATGATGATCATATCAAGCACCCACAAGCCGCAAGCGGTCTGCTAAACGTAACGGCCACCCGGGTATTGAGCGATCAGAAGATCGACGAGCTAGCCCGCTCACACTCCTGCGAATCCGACCAGTAACTGTAGGGTTCCTAGGCACTCTAGTTAGGTCTCACAAGGCATCGAACATGCCAATTTAAAAAAAATGGTGCCGAGAAACCCTAGACTACGGATCTTAGACTAGATATTTAGGCGAAATGATAATCTAGTTAACACTTAACTACTTGGATATGGAAATTACAACCTTTGTAGATCCGGATATCCACCTCCACGGCTCCGCAACGAAGTCTCCTCGCTGTCCATGTCGAACCCCGGGCTCTAGCGTCGGCTTCATCGGAGAATCGGGTGAGCTAGGTCGCCGGCTTCGTGTCAAAGACGATCTACGTCGAGGCATCGCAAGTTCAAGCTCCGACTTCACAAAGTGATGAAACCTGTGAAGAAAACACACTCTACAACTTGGCTAGAGGTAGAGGATGAAGAAATAGGAGGTGGGTTCTCTTTAGAATTGGATTTCTCACTCTCAAGCTCAAGTTGCCATTGATGGACCTTGAGCTTTTGTTGAAGAAGAAGATGAAGATCAAGAAAGAAATATGATAAGTCTTTTTAAAATAAAAAGAAAATGGAATACTTATCATAATTCTTACTAGGGTTAAGTGTAGAGAATCTACCATGGTTAATGGATGGGTTAGGGTTAAGCATGAGTCAAAGCTTCATGAAGCTTCAACAAAAAGACAAAGAAAGCCACCATTCCTTTTTAAACTTATCCAAATAAATGAATAAACAAATAAATGAATAAATAAATATGCAAAACCCTAATTATCATAATAACCATGGTTTAATTCTATTCACTTAACCATATGATCAAGTATCATCAAACATGATACAAAAAGGTGCACAAAAGTATATCACATATACAATGTGCAATCCAAGTGAGAAAAATCCGTTTAAAGTGAACCAATACTAGTTAATGCAAAGTAATATATCAAATATATAATTATACATTAAATCATTAAATCAACATTTGATTCAATGATCCGGTCATGTCGCACATAACCGACTAGTATCCAATGTATCGATTTATCGAATGAACAATTCGATAACTAGGTCATATCGAATATAACCAATCGAAACATTTATCGCGAGAATGAAATGCGGTATCACATACACGCGTTATTCTCGGTCCCGCACATATCTCATATGCGCTCCTATTTCGTTTCGCTTGAGCCAGGAAACCTCTGTGTAGGACTCTAAAGACTCGTCAATATGCCGGTAGCAGATGATGATCATATCAAGCATCCACAAGCCGCAAGCGGTCTGCTAAACGTAACGGCCACCCGGGTATTGAGCGATCAGAAGATCGACGAGCTAGCCCGCTCACACTCCTGCGAATCCGACCAGTAACACTTACCGTACAGTCCGGTCTCTTCATCTGATATGTCGCATATCAAGTCTAGGGGTGGTATACGTCAGACCCCAATAACCCGATAAGTCGTGCCGATATGAGGCTCGTAACGGGTCGAGAAACTACTGGTAACACTTACCAGCAAATCTCTGATCAGCCCTGGCCAGGGACTTCCCTGTTACGGCCAATCGAGCACTGCGCAACATCAACCCCCAATACCGGGAGAGACGAAACCCCTCCTATCGCTCATTGCCTCCATGTGACTCGGGACTGTACCCAAAGACCACCGTTTTGCACGCCCTCATGGACGTGGTAAGGTGGAGATCAAAGCACAGTGGGAATCACACAAGACTCTATGGCGATCTCGGGTCTACAGACTAACCTGTACAAGTGTCACCTGAGAACTGCCATCTGACGTGAGGTATAATACCATCTGGGAGTTCTCGGCGAGTCCGTCCAGTGTACCCAGTCTCCACTGAGCACCCGTATACCATCTCTGATGTCAAACACCAATGGATGTGGGATCATCCATCGCCCATCTCATGGGTCGAGAAGCGTATACGCTAGTCTACTCTGGTATATCGATGCCCCGTCTCGATACACCCACGACTAGGGACCTTGAAGGATGTACTTATGGACTACCATGTCCCCACTAGTACGATCTGCATCACAGTCCAGGTAGTCAAGTACATATCCTAAGGGCTTTACCAACATGTAACTATAAGACAGTATAAAGAGACTAGTGTACATGTTAAGATAAAGAGTAACCAGATAGCATACTATCATATCGAGCAAGAAAGTCATCTCTATATATGTCCAAGCATCCAATATAATATACATCATCTGTACAATACTGGCCTCTAGGGCATACATACAACTAACAATCTCCCACTTGCACTAGGGCCAGCTGCTGTAGTATCTCATACCGAGCATCCCGAAGAGTCTCTCAAACTGTGCCTGGGGAATGGCCTTCGTGAGTGGATCCGCCGTGTTGTTCTTCGTGTCAACTCTCCTGACCTCGATCTCCCGGCGATCAACTATCTCCCGGATCAGGTGATACCGCCTCAGAATATGCCTGGATCGCTGATGGGACCTGGGTTCCTTGGCCAAAGCCACTGCTCCATTGTTATCGCAATACAAAGGTATTGGATGCTCAATGGATGGAACCACACTAAGTTCAGTAATGAACTTCTTGATCCAGACAGCCTCTTTGGCAGCATCGTTGGCAGCGATGTATTCAGCCTCCATCGTCGAGTCTGCCACGGTTTCCTGCTTGGAACTCTTCCAGCTAACCGCCCCTCCGTAAAGGGTAAAGACAAAGCCCGACTGCGACTTAGAGTCGTCCTTATCACTCTGGAAGCTCGAATCGGTAAAGGACTCCACTTGGAGCTCTCCGTTACCATACACCAAGAACATATCTCTAGTCCTTCGCAAGTACTTGAGAATGCTCTTCACAGCTGTCCAGTGACTCTCTCCAGGATCAGCTTGATACCTGCTCACTACACTTAGTGAGTATGCCACATCGGGTCTGGTACATAGCATCGCATACATGATAGAGCCTACTGCCGAAGCATAGGGTATCCCTTGCATGCGAGCTCTCTCCAAATCAGTCTTGGGAGACATCTCTTTGGAGAGAGTGACTCCAGAGATCGTGGGTAAGTTCCCACGCTTGGACTCTTCCATACTAAACCTCTTTAGTATGGTGTCAATGTACCTGGATTGGGACAATCCCAAAATCCTTTTGGATCTATCTCTATAGATCCTAATCCCCAATATGCAGGAGGCATCACCAAGATCTTTCATTGAGAATCTTTATGAAAAGAAGAGCTTGACCGATTGCAGCATAGGAATATCATTTCCTATCAAAAGTATGTCGTCCACGTACAATACGAGGAAGACAACCTTACTCTCTGCCACCTTCTTATAGATACATGGTTCATCTGGATTTTTGACGAAATCAAACTCTTTGATAACGACGTCAAAGCAGATGTTCCAACTCCGCGATGCTTGCTTTAATCCATAAATGGATTTAAGCAGCTTGCACACCTTGCCGCTGCTCCCACTGTCTACAAAGCCCTCTGGCTGAGTCATGTACACGCACTCTTCTAAATCACCATTTAGAAAGGCGGTCTTAACATCCATTTGCCAGATTTCGTAGTCGTGATATGCAGCGATGGCAAGCATGATCCGGATGGATTTAAGCATAGCCACTGGAGAAAAGGTTTCGTCATAGTCCACACCTGGTCTTTGACGAAAACCCTTTGCTACAAGTCTAGCTTTGAAAGTCTCCACTTTCCCATCTACACCAAGTTTCTTCTTGAAGATCCACTTGCTCCCAATGGGTTTTACCCCTTCAGGAGCAACGTCCAAAGTCCATACTTTGTTGGTGTACATGGATTCCATCTCGGACCGCATAGCATCCAGCCATTTCACTGAGTCCCCACTCGTGATGGCCTGCTCGAAGCTAGTTGGGTCATCATCTTCCATGATGCAATCCTCGCTTCCACCATCAATGAGAAAACCGTAGTATCTCTCAGGTGGACGAGAAACCCTACCAGATCGGCGGAGAGGCTGAAGTTCGTCGGGTACTACCGAATCTTCTGGTTCCACTAAATCTTCAGTTATAGTTTGTGTTTCTGGAACTTCTTCCAGTTCTACCTCAGAGCCACTAATCTCTTTTGCAAGAAATTCCTTTTCTAAAAAGGTGGCATGTTGAGCAACAAACACCTTTTGTTGTTCACTGTGGTAGAATAGATATCCATACGAATTGCTTGGATATCCTACAAACTTAAAAAAAACTGATCGTGCCTCGAGTTTGTCCGGGTTTTGCTTTTTAACATAAGCCGGACAACCCCATATCTTAACTCTTTTAAGAGATGGTCTCTTTCCATTCCATATCTCATATGGAGTGGTAGGCACAGATTTAGTTGAAACTCTATTCAATAGGTATATGGCTGTCTCCAGCGCATATCCCCAGAAGGAAATAGGTAACTCAGCTGTGCTCGTCATAGAGCGCACCATATCTAATAGGGTGCGGTTCCTCCGTTCTGATACACCGTTGTGCTGTGGTGTATATGGAGGAGTCAGCTGAGAGAGAATCCCATTCTCTTTTAGTAAGTCCAGGAATTCATTGCTCAAGTATTCACCTCCTCGATCAGATCGTAGGATTTTAATACTTATTCCGGTTTGGTTCTCAACTTCTTGTTTATATTCCCTAAATTTCTCAAAAGCTTCTGATTTGTGTTTCATCAGGAACACATACCCGAACCTAGAGAGATCGTCAGTGAATGTAATGAAGTATGAAGAACCATCCCTGGCATGTGTAGACATGGGACCGCATACATCACTATGAATAAGTCCCAAGAGTTCGGTAACTCTTTCTCCGTGTCCCGTAAACGGAGTTTTGGTCATCTTGCCTTTGAGACATGACTGGCAAGTGTCATAAGATGAAAATTCAAACGGATTTAAATATCCATCCTTATGCAACTTAGCCAGTCGTGTCGCATTGATGTGGCCCAGTCTACAATGCCACAAGAAGGATTCGTTGAGTTCAGAACTCTTCCTCTTGTGTGTGTTTGTTATGCTCAGAACTGTTGATTGATTTAGAACATAAATGCCATTGCATAACGTGCCTGATCCAACCAACTTTTGGTTACGGAAAATGTTCATAACATTGTCCTGTAATACAAAATTATATCCCTCTTTACTTAATAAAGAAACCGATATAATGTTGCATATCAGGTTCGGCATGTAATAGCATTCGTTCAGAACCAATGTATTACCAGTTGGTAATACAAGGTGATATTCCCCGACAGTCTTAGCTGCAACAATTGCACCATTTCCAACTCTAATGTCTTTATCACCTTCTCCAAGTTCTCTACCTTTCTTGAGCCCATGTAACTGATTACATATATGGGATCCTGACCCGGTATCTAATACCCAGGACGTAGAGCAAATGGAGAAACAGTTCTCTGTAACGAACACACCCGAAGAAAATGCATCAACATGTACTTTCTTCATTCGGGTGGCATGGGAATCCTGGTATTCCCCTATATCCTGTTCATTCCTATAACTCTTATAAGAAAGAACGGAACCAACGTTCCCCAGCACAGTATAACATGCGGGTTCGGTCAATACATCCATATTATTATCTTCATTAGGGCATGAAATGGTCGCTACCTGGAGAGAGAGAGAAGAAAACACTTTAGCGTATGCTCGTGCAAGATCAGATTGGTTATTATCTTATCTAATCAGGATGGCTCCCACTGCTTTTTATCAAATCTTCCTTCAAACCCTAAAAGGAAAGACTAGCCGGGATTAATTACACATTACAAGTTCGCCAATCTTTCAGCCAGGCCAGTGTCGGTACTTTGAGGGAGGTCCCCCGTGCTTTCGCACGAACCTAATTATTGTAAACCTCATTTTCCCAGAGGCATAACCTCGTTAACACCTTTCTAGACACCTACTTGATCGGCTAATTGTAATGTGTAAAACTCTCCCAGGGGTAACTCTTACTCGCAGTGGGTATCGGGATCCAACTATCTCATAGAAGGTATGCAATCTCATTGCAAATTTCAACACTTGAAATTCCCGATAATATTTTGCCCCTAGCAACTTATGACCTTGGCTAAGGTCAACAAATCATAAGCGCTAGTCAAGTTCAACCCGTCATTTCCTGATTGAATTAAACCCACCCGTACGACCCTTGGCTAAGGTCAAAAAAGTCGCACGACTACCCTAACTCAATCACATCTCATGTTTTAGCAGATAAATACTAATTAGCTACCGTACACCACGCCTTGGCTAAGGTCAACAAACGCAGCACGAATACTAACTAGTCTTTATCTGAAATGACGGAGGGCTACGCAGGTTTTTCTGAAAACCATGAGCGTAATGAACTTGATATCGTTGTAGAATCAAATGAAGTTTTGAAATGGAGTGATTTTGAGGTTTTTTCTAGTTTTGCTAAAGGAGTCACTCCCGGCGAAGGGATCTCGGTCCTTTCCTCGTCGAATGAGGTGCGGGATATATCATATATATCGCTGTGCAAAGCAAAACTCAAAAACAATCAAAAGAAAACCGAGTATGTAGCATCTGCCAGCTATTGCTAAAGGAGTCACTCCCGGTGAAGGGATCTCGGTCCTTTCCTCATCGAATAAGGTGCGGGGTATATCATATATACCGCTATGCAAAGCAAGAACTGTAGCTACCTGTTTTGTTTAAAATTTGATTCTACAACATCTTAGGTTTCTTTTCTTTCATTAATCACATTAATGAAGTCCCATCATTTAATACCTGAACATTACAGATAGATATGACGTACACTTATGCCATCCGCATTCGCCTCGATGTCCCCTCGTGCACCGTTAGGTTAGGTAACTAACGACAGAGCAGGGCAGGGCTAGCGCGGGTGTAAAACATAAGTAACGTCTATATAATATATCATATATACTATATACTATATCCATCAGGGAACATCACAACACAGATATCGCAGCAGAATAAACATATGAAATATTGGATATACTAGGACGTCCGTGTTTTCAATACGAGCCAGTATAAAACACGGATTCCACGGTCGTGATGAATAGCCAATCCCACACCCCTAGACCCCTACGAGAGCGGCAAGCAACCCTGCCAATTCTAGGGTTAGGAGACACGGACTCGACTCCTCGAGTTGGTCTCCCACTGGACCCCAGAACCCGGTTACTTGTGCTCCCCTCCTTGGGTCTATCCTAATGCGGAAAAGTAAATAATATACAAAGGGTGACATCTTCCGCTACCTGGAAGTGCCCCAAATAAAAGAATATTACATACAAGTTTTTACATGAATGAAAATGGAAAACACTCATCTCACATAAAAACCCCCGGCTATTCAAACACGACGATCCAATATAACATATCCAGCAACACATAACATCACATGTCATCAACGTAAGTAAATATGTCCATCCCAATTGTCGTTGACATATAGCAACGAAACCGGCGATATCACATATTACACTTACGGTCACAGAAAAGAAAGTGTAAAACTACAACAATTGGAATCCGCAACTTCTTTAGACATCGCATGCCTAATCAAATGAAATACTTAGACATCACATGCCTAACAGATATAAATCCCGCATTTTAGTCTCATTATCGAAAACTCTTTTCAATATCAAATGAAACTAAACCGCTAGATTTATATCATTCATTCAGTTATCACATAACTGTTTGTGAATTCCAATTATTGTATCCCATTCCAGATAAATAGAATATATTAAACTTTCCGATCGAACATTCGAATACCCAAGTTTTCCCGAAACCATCCAACACATGAAATAGGTTCAAAGACATTCGTTTCATGCCTCAGTACCGACGGTCCAGCCGTAGAAGGGTCAAGCCAACGCCTCACATGTGGCACGCCGTACTGCCCCAAACCCGAAGGTTCAAAGGGCAGTTCAAGACGGTCACATAATCGAGTTAAGGTTTGTTGTCTTCTAGAGGGACCATCGCGTTACTTGCACTACTCAGAACGTCCTTAAACCACACAATAATCCAACACTTGGATATTTTTGGCAGGGGAAAGATTGGGTATTTATATCCGGTCGAACTTTTTAACATACCCAAAAAATATCCGGAAAACACATAGACAAAGTTCGATAATCCGATTGAATCGACAATTCCCAATACAACCCCAGAATACTCAAACCTGGAGCCAAATTAAAATTTCCAGAAAATTCAGAATAATAAATCAGGTATTACTGTGCAAAGAAGTGGGGCTGACGTCATCATGGAGCCGCGGAACCGCCGCAGAAGCCATGCTTCTGCCACGGTTCCGCCGCAGTATTTACTGTTCACAGGAAACTTTTTACACAGTAATTCTTAGATTTTATTGCTGATTTTTTTAGGCATTTTTAATTGACAAAAAACCACAAATTCGGAAAATTTCCAGAGAGCTATTTTGGGTTTGGGTTTTCGGTTCGTCCGGATTTCAAACTCCGTCTAGACTTCGCCTAAGGCTCTAGCTAGGCTCTGATACCACTGTAGGGTTCCTAGGCACTCTAGTTAGGTCTCACAAGGCATCGAACATGCCAATTTAAAAAAAATGGTGCCGAGAAACCCTAGACTACGGATCTTAGACTAGATATTTAGGCGAAATGATAATCTAGTTAACACTTAACTACTTGGATATGGAAATTACAACCTTTGTAGATCCGGATATCCACCTCCACGGCTCCGCAACGAAGTCTCCTCGCTGTCCATGTCGAACCCCGGGCTCTAGCGTCGGCTTCATCGGAGAATCGGGTGAGCTAGGTCGCCGGCTTCGTGTCAAAGACGATCTACGTCGAGGCATCGCAAGTTCAAGCTCCGACTTCACAAAGTGATGAAACTTGTGAAGAAAACACACTCTACAACTTGGCTAGAGGTAGAGGATGAAGAAATAGGAGGTGGGTTCTCTTTAGAATTGGATTTCTCACTCTCAAGCTCAAGTTGCCATTGATGGACCTTGAGCTTTTGTTGAAGAAGAAGATGAAGATCAAGAAAGAAATATGATAAGTCTTTTTAAAATAAAAAGAAAATGGAATACTTATCATAATTCTTACTAGGGTTAAGTGTAGAGAATCTACCATGGTTAATGGATGGGTTAGGGTTAAGCATGAGTCAAAGCTTCATGAAGCTTCAACAAAAAGACAAAGAAAGCCACCATTCCTTTTTAAACTTATCCAAATAAATGAATAAACAAATAAATGAATAAATAAATATGCAAAACCCTAATTATCATAATAACCATGGTTTAATTCTATTCACTTAACCATATGATCAAGTATCATCAAACATGATACAAAAAGGTGCACAAAAGTATATCACATATACAATGTGCAATCCAAGTGAGAAAAATCCGTTTAAAGTGAACCAATACTAGTTAATGCAAAGTAATATATCAAATATATAATTATACATTAAATCATTAAATCAACATTTGATTCAATGATCCGGTCATGTCGCACATAACCGACTAGTATCCAATGTATCGATTTATCGAATGAACAATTCGATAACTAGGTCATATCGAATATAACCAATCGAAACATTTATCGCGAGAATGAAATGCGGTATCACATACACGCGTTATTCTCGGTCCCGCACATATCTCATATGCGCTCCTATTTCGTTTCGCTTGAGCCAGGAAACCTCTGTGTAGGACTCTAAAGACTCGTCAATACGCCGGTAGCAGATGATGATCATATCAAGCATCCACAAGCCGCAAGCGGTCTGCTAAACGTAACGGCCACCCGGGTATTGAGCGATCAGAAGATCGACGAGCTAGCCCGCTCACACTCCTGCGAATCCGACCAGTAACACTTACCATACAGTCCGGTCTCTTCGTCTGATATATCGCATATCAAGTCTAGGGGTGGTATACGTCAGACCCCAATAACCCGATAAGTCGTGCCGATGTGAGGCTCGTAACGGGTCGAGAAACTACTGGTAACACTTACCAGCAAATTTCTGATCAGCCCTGGCCAGGGACTTCCCTGTTACGGCCAATCGAGCACTGCGCAACATCAACCCCCAATACCGGGAGAGACGAAACCCCTCCTATCGCTCATTGCCTCCATGTGACTCGGGACTGTACCCAAAGACCACCGTTTTGCACGCCCTCATGGACGTGGTAAGGTGGAGATCAAAGCACAGTGGGAATCACACAAGACTCTATGACGATCTCGGGTCTACAGACTAACCTGTACAAGTGTCACCTGAGAACTGCCATCTGACGTGAGGTATAATACCATCTGGGAGTTCTCGGTGAGTCCGTCCAGTGTACCCAGTCTCCACTGAGCACCCGTATACCATCTCTGATGTCAAACACCAATGGATGTGGGATCATCCATCGCCCATCTCATGGGTCGAGAAGCGTATACGCTAGTCTACTCTGGTATATCGATGCCCCGCCTCGATACACCCACGACTAGGGACCTTGAAGGATGTACTTATGGACTACCATGTCCCCACTAGTACGATCTGCATCACAGTCCAGGTAGTCAAGTACATATCCTAAGGGCTTTACCAACATGTAACTATAAGACAGTATAAAGAGACTAGTGTACATGTTAAGATAAAGAGTAACCAGATAGCATACTATCATATCGAGCAAGAAAGTCATCTCTATATATGTCCAAGCATCCAATATAATATACATCATCTGTACAATACTGGCCTCTAGGGCATACATACAACTAACAGTAACACCTAACGTACAGTCCGGTCTCTTCGTCTGATATGTCGCATATCAAGTCTAAGGGTGGTAAACGTCAGACCCCAATAACCCGATAAGTCGTGCCGATCTGAGGCTCGTAACGGGTCGAGAAACTACTGGTAACACTTACCAGCAAATCTCTGATCAGCCCTAGCCAGGGACTTCCCTGTTACGGCCAATCGAGCACAGCGCAACATCAACCCCCAATACCGAGAGAGGCGAAACCCCTCCTATCGCTCATTGCCTCCATGTGACTCGGGACTGTACCCAAAGACCACCGTTTTGCACGCCCTCATGGACGTGGTAAGGTGGAGATCAAAGCACAGTGAGAATCACACAAGACTCTATGACGATCTCGGGTCTACAGACTAACCTGTACAAGTGTCACCTGAGAACTGCCATCTGACATGAGGTATAATACCATCTGGGAGTTCTCGGCGAGTCCGTCCAGTGTACCCAGTCTCCACTGAGCACCCGTACACCATCTCTGATGTCAAACACCAATGGATATGGGATCATCCATCGCCCATCTCATGGGTCGAGAAGCGTATACGCTAGTCTACACTGGTATATCGATGCCCCGTCTCGATACACCCACGACTAGGGACCATGAAGGATGTACTTATGGACTACCATGTCCCCACTAGTATGATCTGCATCACAGTCCAGGTAGTCAAGTACATATCCTAAGGGCTTTACCAACATGTAACTATAAGACAGTATAAAGAGACTAGTGTACATGTTAAGATAAAGAGTAACCAGATAGCATACTATCATATCGAGCAAGAAAGTCCTCTCTATATATGTCCAAGCATCCAAAATAATATACATCATCTGTACAATACTGGCCTCTAGGGCATACATACAACTAACAATCTCCCACTTGCACTAGGGCCAGCTGCTGTAGTATCGCATACCGAGCATCCCGAAGAGTCTCTCAAACTGTATCTGGGGAATGGCCTTCGTGAGTGGATCCGCCGTGTTGTTCTTCGTGTCAACCCTCCTGACCTCGATCTCCCGGCGATCAACTATCTCCCGGATCAGGTGATACCGCCTCAGAATATGCCTGGATCTCTGATGGGACCTGGGTTCCTTGGCCAAAGCCACCGCTCCATTGTTATCGCAATACAAAGGTATTGGATGCTCAATGGATGGAACCACTCCAAGTTCAGAAATGAACTTCTTGATCCAGACAGCTTCTTTAGCAGCATCGTTTGCAGCGATGTATTCAGCCTCCATCGTCGAGTCTGCCACGGTTTCCTGCTTGGAACTCTTCCAGCTAACCGCCCCTCCGTAAAGGGTAAAGACAAAGCCCGACTGCGACTTAGAGTCGTCCTTATCACTCTGGAAGCTCGAATCGGTAAAGGACTCCACTTGGAGCTCTCCGTTACCATACACCAAGAACATATCTCTAGTCCTTCGTAAGTACTTGAGAATGCTCTTCACAGCTGTCCAGTGACTCTCTCCAGGATCAGCTTGATACCTGCTCACTATACTTAGTGAGTATGCTACATCGGGTCTGGTACATAGCATCGCATACATGATAGATCCTACTGCCGAAGCATAGGGTATCCCTTGCATGCGAGCTCTCTCCAAATCAGTCTTGGGAGACATCTCTTTGGAGAGAGTGACTCCAGAAATCGTGGGCAAGTTCCCACGCTTGGACTCTTCCATACTAAACCTCTTTAGTATGGTGTCAATGTACCTGGATTGGGACAATCCCAATATCCTTTTGGATCTATCTCTATAGATCCTGATTCCCAATATGCAGGAGGCATCACTAAGATCTTTCATTGAGAATCTTTGTGATAAGAAGAGCTTGACCGATTGCAACATAGGAATATCATTTCCTATCAAGAGTATGTCGTCCACGTACAATACGAGGAAGATAACCTTACTCTCTGCCACCTTTTTGTAGATACAAGGTTCATCTGGATTTTTGACGAAATCAAACTCTTTGATAACGACGTCAAAGCAGATGTTCCAACTCCGCGATGCTTGCTTTAATCCATAAATGAATTTAAGCAGCTTGCACACCTTCCCGCTGCTCCCACTGTCTACGAAGCCCTCTGGCTGAGTCATGTACACGCACTCTTCTAAATCACCATTTAGAAAGGCGGTCTTAACATCCATTTGCCAGATTTCGTAATCATGATAAGCAGCGATGGCAAGCATGATCCGGATGGATTTAAGCATAGCCACTGGAGAAAAGGTCTCGTCATAGTCCGCACCTGGTCTTTGACGAAAACCCTTTGCTACAAATCTAGCTTTGAAAGTCTCCACTTTCCCATCTACACCAAGTTTCTTCTTGAAGATCCACTTGCTCCCAATGGGTTTTACCCCTTCAGGAGCAACGTCCAAAGTCCATACTTTGTTGGTGTACATGGATTCCATCTCGGACCACATAGCATCCAGCCATTTTACCGAGTCCCTACTCGTGATGGCCTGCTCGAAGCTAGTTGGGTCATTATCCTCAATGATGCAATCCTCGCTCCCACCATCCATGAGAAAACCGTAGTATCTCTCAGGTTGGCGAGGATGTAAGTCCACGTTGCGACCCCCGGTTCTTACGGGGAGGCGGAAACGGTATAAAATCAAAATTTTAACGCAAGAGGCAACATGGACTAGGCTAGGTCGGGATCTTTACCTAAACTAAAACTAGCAAACTAAGCTAAAGATATTTAGCTACTCGGATGAAGATGGTTATACCTAAACTTGAACTCCTTCTCTTCAAGCTCCGATGGTGGTCCGATGGCTCCTTCTCGTCGTCTCCGTACGCCGAAGATAGATCCACTTGAAAGCTCCAACCTTTAGCTCCTTCTTCGTTCTTTGAAGAAACTAGTTCACTTGGTTTGCTAAACCTAGTGAACTAGAATGAGTAGAGAGGAAATAGAATGGGATTTTATCTATGGTTCTTGATTCTCAACTCATGAGACAAGAGAACCATAGATCAAGAGAGGGAGCAAGAGGTTGAGGGTGAGAGCAAGAGGAGAGCTCAAGAACAAGAGAGAGAGTGAGCAAGAAAGAATATGAGCAACTCTTTTGTCTTTCACCCTCTCATAATCCAAAGTGATCATAACTCATCATATCAAAAAAAAAGTCTTATGTGATGGTTAGAAGCAACCATAACCTTATCATGTCATGCACTTATTTTACTCAAATGAGCAAGCAAGAAAAAGTCTTTGGCATGAAATGATAACCATGGTTATCATGATGGTCAACTAGTCAAGCCTAGTCAACCGGTCAACAAGTCAACAAAAGTCAACAAGTCAACAAAGTCAACAAGTCAACAAAAGTCAACAAGTCAACAACCATATCACCATAATACTTAATTAATATAATAGTTAATCACATATCATATTCTCATTAGGGTTGAGCAAAAAGTCAAAAAGTCAACGGTCAACTGTCAACAACCCTAATGAGAATCCGCTGTCTGTGCCTCCCTGTCAACTGTGCATACACACCCGCATCCGCGTTCCGAGGAACACGAATGCAAACTGGATAAATCCAATCCCATAAGGTACACTAGGATCTGGCTCAAACCAAAGCCCGCTAGTGTAAACTGTCCGGACACTGTACGTGCACAAGTGCACGGATGTGACCGAACCCTGTCGCAAAACCATGCGACCTGTCGCAATACCATGCGACCTCTACTCTTTTGCCTAAAGGCGAAAAGCTTTCTGTGTGGGACTCTAAAGACTCGACACTACGCTGGCAGTGGGTTTAACCACAGACCGCAAGCGGCACTAGCTGTGCGTAACGGTCCCCAGGTAATGCCGACAAGAAGACCGACGAGGCGAAACCCATCTGAACTCCTACTGAGCCTGAGTGTGACATTCTCCGTACAGTCCGGTCTGTTCGTCTGATACATCGCATGGCGGGCCTAGGGGGCGGTAAACGTCAGTCCCCCAATAGCGGTACAAGTCGTGCCGGAGTGAAGCCCAATACACCCTGAGATAACACTGGAAACCTACCAGTATATCTCGTTTGCCCTGGCCAGGGACTACTCGTGTAATGGCTCTCCTAGACACAGCGCGATGTCAACCCCCAATACCGGGAGAGACGAATCCTGTCTAACCGTCACTGCCTCCAAGTGCTTCGGGACTGCACCCAACCACCACCTGTTTGCACGACTCCTTTGAGCCGTGGTAGGGTAGTGATCAAAGTACAGTGGGAACACACCCGAGGCGAAGTGACAGTGTCAAGTCAGCGGACTAAGCTGTACTCATGTCACCTGGGAACTGATAACTGACGATAGGTATAATACCAACTAGTCAGTTCCCGACGAGTCCTGTCCAGTGTACCCGTAACCTAACGAGCACCCGCATACTATCTCAAGTACGACGTACTGACGGCTGTGGGACAGACCGTCTCCCACACTGGGATGAGAAGCGCATGCGCTGGTTTACTCTGGAGTATCGATGCCCTGTCTCGATAGTCCTGCGACCAGGGACCTGCATAAGGATGTGCTTATAGATTACCCAGCCCTACTAGTGTGACGGCCATCACATCGCTGGTAATCAAGCAAAGATCCTAAGGGCTCTACTAATGTGTATAGGCGATATACAAAAATAAACACATGTACACATTGAAGTAGAAACAAACCAAGTAGCATACTACTATTTTGAGCAAGATTGTATATACAAGGTGAATATCCCAAGCATCCATTAAGTAATATACAAACTAGTATGATACAGTAATGGCCTCTAGGGCATATACACTAACAGAGGAACCCTACTAGATCGGCGGAGTGGCTGGGGTTCATCGGGAACTACGGAATCCTCTGGTTCCACCAGATCTTCTGTTGTAGCTTCTGCAGCTGGAACCTCTTCCAGTTCTACCTTATGACCACTAATCTCTTTTTCAAGAAATTCCTTTTCTAAAAAGGTGGCATGCCGAGAAACAAACACTCTTTGTTCCTCAAGGTGGTAGAAGATATACCCTTGAGAATTCTTGGGATATCCTACAAATTTGCATAGAACAGACCGTGCCTCGAGTTTGTCCGGATTTTGTCGTTTGACATAGGCTGGACAACCCCATATCTTAACATAGTTAAGACTTGGTCTCTTTCCTTTCCATATCTCATATGGAGTGGTAGGCACAGATTTGGTGGGGACCATATTCAATAGATGTATGGCTGTCTCAAGCGCATACCCCCAGAAGGAAATAGGTAACTCAGCTGTGCTCATTATAGAGCGCACCATATCTAATAAGGTGCGGTTCCTCCGTTCTGATACACCGTTGTGCTGTGGTGTATATGGAGGAGTCAGCTGAGAGAGAATCGCATTCTCTTTTAGGAAGTCCAGGAATTCATTGCTCAAGTATTCACCTCCTCGATCAGATCGAAGGATTTTAATACTTTTTCCGGTTTGGTTTCGACTTCTTGTTTATATTCTCTAAATTTCTCAAAAGCATCAGACTTGTGTCTTATTAAGTACACATGTCCGTATCTTGAGAGATCGTCAGTGAATGTAATGAAGTACGAAGAACCATCCCTGGCATGTGTAGACATGGGACCACATACATCACTATGTATTAGTCCTAAGAGTTCGGTAACTCTTTCTCCGTGTCTTGTAAACGGAGTTTTGGTCATCTTGCCTTTGAGACATGACTGGCAAGTGTCATAAGATAAAAATTCAAACGGATTTAAATATCCATCTTTATGCAACTTAGCTAGTCGTGTCGCATTGATGTGACCCAGTCTACAATGCCACAAGAAGGATTCATTGAGTTCAGAACTCTTCCTCTTATGTGTGTTCGTTATGCTCAGAACTGTTGATTGATTTAGAACATAAATGCCATTGCATAACGTGCCTGATCCAACCAACTTTTGGTTACGGAAAATGTTCATAACATTGTCCTGTAATACAAAATTATATCCTTCTTTGCTTAACAAAGAAACCGATATAATGTTGCATATCAGGTTCGGCATGTAATAGCATTCGTTCAGAACCAATGTATTACCCGTTGGTAATACAAGGTGATATTCTCCGACAGTCTTAGCTGCAACAATTGCACCATTTCCAACTCTTATGTCTTTATCACCTTCTCCAAGTTCTCTACCTTTCCTTAGCCCATGTAACTGATTACATATATGGGATCCTGACCCGGTATCTAATACCCAGGACGTAGAGCAAATGGAGAAACAGTTCTCTGTAACGAACACACCCGAAGAAAATGCATCAACATGTACTTTCTTCATTCGGGTGGCATGGGAATCCTGGTATTCCCCTATATCCTGTTCATTCCTATAACTCTTATAAGAAAGAATGGAACCAACGTTCCCCAGCACAGTATAACATGCGGGTTCGGTCAATACATCCATATTATTATCTTCATTAGGGCATGAAATGGTCGCTACCTGGAGAGAGAGAGAAGAAAACACTTTAGCGTATGCTCGTGCAAGATCAGATTGGTTATTATCTTATCTAATCAGGATGGCTCCCACTGCTTTTTATCAAATCTTCCTTCAAACCCTAAAAGGAAAAACTAGCCGGGATTAATTACACACTACAAGTTCGCCAATCTTTCAGCCAGGCCAGTGTCGGTACTTTGAGGGAGGTCCCCCGTGCTTTCGCACGAACCTAATTACTGTAAACCTCGTTTTCCCAGAGGCGTAACCCCGTTGACACCTTTCTAGACATCTACTTGATCAGCTAATTGCAATGTGTAAAACTCTCCCAGGAGTAACTCTTACTCGCAGTGGGTATCGGGATCCAACTATCTCATAGAAGGTATGCAATCTCATTGCAAATTTCAACACTTGAAATTCCCGATAATATTTTTTCCCCTAGCGTGCTATGACCTTGACGAAAGCCAACAAACCACAGCCCGCTAGTCAAGTTCAACCCGTACATTTCTTGACTGAATTAAACCCACCCGCACGACCCTTGACGAAAGCCAACAAAGCCGTACGACTACCATAATCCAGTCGCATCATATGCAGCAGATAAACAGCACATAGCTACCGCACACTACACCTTGACGAAAGCCAACAAATGTAGCACGAATACTATATGTAACTTATCTGAAATGACGGAGGGCTACGCAGGTTTTCATAAAACCATGAGCGTAATGAACTTGATATCGTTGTAGAATCAAATGAAGTTTTGAAATGGAGTGATTTTGAGGCTTTTCTAGTTTTGCTAAAGGGGTCACTCCCGGTGAAGGGATCGTCGGCCCTTTCCTCGTCGAATGAGGTGCGGGATATATCATATATATCACTGTGCAAAGCATAAACTATAGAAGCAATCAGAAGCAAACCGAGTGTGTAGCATCTGCCAGTTATTGCTAAAGGAGTCACTCCCGGTGAAGGGATCTCGGTCCTTTCCTCATCGAATAAGGTGCGGGGTATATCATATATACCGCTATGCAAAGCAAGAACTGTAGCTACCTGTTTTATTTAAAATTTGATTCTACAACATCTTAGGTTTCTTTTTTTCTTTCATTAATCACATTAATGAAGTCCCATCATTTAAATACCTAAACATCACAGATAGATATGACGTACACTTATGCCATCCGCATTCGCCTTGATGTCCCCTCGTGCACCGTTAGGTTAGGTAACTAACGACAGAGCAGGGCAGGGCTAGCGCGGGTGTAAAACATAAGTAACGTCTACATAATATATCATATATACTATATACTATATCCATCACAGAACATCACATTACAGATAACGCAGCAGAAGAAACATATGAAACATTGGATATACTAGGACGTCCGTGTTTTCAATACGAGCCAGTATAAAACACGGATTCCACGGTCGTGATGAATAGCCAATCCCACACCCCTAGACCCCTACGAGAGCGGCAAGCAACCCTGCCAATTCTAGGGTTAGGAGACCCGGACTCGACTCCTCGAGTTGGTCTCCCACTGGACCCCAGAACCCGGTTACCTATGCTCCCCTCCTTGGGTCTATCCTAATGCGGAAAAGTAAATAATATACAAAGGGCAACAGCTTCCGCTACCTGGAAGTGCCCCGAATAAAAGAATATTACATACAAGTTTTTACATGAATGAAAAGGAAAAACACTCATCTCACATAAAAACCCCCGGCTATTCAAACACGACGATCCAATATAACATATCCAGCAACACATAACATCACATGTCATCAACGTAAGTAAGTATGCATACCCCAATTGTCGTTGACGTATAGCAACGAAACCGGCGATATGAACATACTACACTTACGGTCACAGAAAAGAAAGTGTAAAACTACAACAGTTGGAATCCGCAACCTCTTTAGAAATCACATGCCTAATCAAATGAAATACTTAGACATCACATGCCTAACAGATATAAATCCCGCATTTTAGTCTCATTATCGAAAACTCTTTTCAATATCATGTGGGACTAAACTGCTTGATTTATAACATTCATTCAGTTATCACATAACTGTTTGTGAATTCCAATTATTGTATCACATTCCAGATAAACAGAAAATGTTAAACTTTCCGATCGAACAGTCGAATACCCAAGTTTTCCCGATACAACTCAACATATGAAATAAGTCTAACAACATTCAGTTCGTGCCTCAGTACCAACGGTCCAGCCGTAGAAGGGTCAAGCCAATGCCTCACATGTGGCACGCCGTACTGCCCCAAACCCGAAGGTTCAAAGGGCAGTTCAAGACGGTCACATAATCGAGTTAAGGTTTGTTGTCTTCTAGAGGGTCCATCGCGTTACTTGCACTACTTAGAACGTCGTTAAACTACGGAAAAATCCAACACTTGGAAATCTCCCGACAGGGGAAAAATTTGGGTATTTATATCCGGTCGAACTTTTTAACATATTCTAAAAGTTATCCGGAAAAACACAAAGACGAAATTTGATACCCCGATCGAAACACCGAATCCCCAAAGCATCCCCAGAAAATTCAACTCTTGAATAATTATTAAAAATTCCCATAAAACTCAGCACCAGAAAAGAAGAATTACTGTGCAAACAAAATTGAGCAAAGTGAACAGTCGGCGGCGGAACCGCGGCAGAAGACATGCTTCTGCCGCGTTTCCGCGGCTGTTTGGAGGCCTTATGATCTCGTGTTTCACCAGATTTCTTAGATCTTCCTGCTGAATTTTTTAGGCATTTTTAAACTGGAAAAATCTACGTTTTCAGAAAAAGTCCAGAGAGCGTGTAAAAAATGCGGTTTCGGGTTCGATCGGACTTCAAATTCCGTCTAGACTTCGCCTAAGGCTCTAACCAGGGCTATGATACCACTGTAGGGTTCCTAGGCACTCTAGTGAGGTCTCACAAGGCATCAACCATGCCAAATTCAAAAAATTATTGGTGCCGAGAAACCCTAACACGGATCGTTTCCTAGATGTTTAGGCGAAACGATAATCTAGTTAACAACTAAACTATAAGTTAGATGCTACAACCTTTGTAGATCCGGATATCCAACTCCTTAGCTCCACGTGGTCATGCCCTCGCTGTCCATCTCGAATCCCGAACTCAAGCATCGTCTTCGTCGGAGAAACGGGCGAGCTAGGTCGTCGGCTTCGTGCCGAAGATGATCTACGTCGAGGCATCACTAGTTCAAGCTCCGACTTCACAAACTTGTGAAACTTGTGAAGTAAACACCCAAAACAACTTGGCAAGAGGTAGAGGGTGAAGAAATAGGAGGTGGGTTCACTTTAGAATTGGATTTCTCACTTTGGATCTCAAGATGCCATTAAAGTAGCAAGCTTTTCTATTTCAAGAAGAAGAAGAAGATGAAGCTAGTTATGATAAGTTCTCATTAAAATGAAATAGAAAATCAATACTTATCATAACTTAACCTTGGTTAAGTGTAGAGAATATACCATGGTTAGTTGGGTGGGTTAGGGTTAAGCATGATGACAAGAATGGTAGCAAAAGTCAAGGGTTCATGAAGCATCTTATAAGAAACAAAAATGCCACCATTCTCATTCAAACTTATCCAAATAAATGAATAAACAAATAAATGAACAAATAAATATGCAAAACCCTAATTATCATAATAACCATGGTTTAATTCTATTCACTTAACCATATGATCAAGTATCATCAAACATGATACAAAAATGTGCACAAAAGTATATCACATATACAATGTGCAATCCAAGTGAGAAAAATCCGTTTAAAGTGAACCAATACTAGTCAATGCAAAGTAATATATCAAATATATAATTATACATTAAATCATTAAATCAACACTTGATTCAATGATCCGGTCATGTCACACACGACCGACTAGTATTCAATGTATCGGCTTATCGAATCGATCTTCGATTCGATAACTAGGTTATATCGCATACAACCATTCGAAACATTAATCGCGAGAATTAAATACGGTATCACATACACGCATCATTCTCGGTCCCGCACATATCTCATATGCGCTCCTATTTCGTTTCGCTTGAACCAGGAAACCTCTGTGTAGGACTCTAAAGACTCGTCAATACGCCGGTAGCAGATGATGATCATATCAAGCACCCACAAGCCGCAAGCGGTCTGCTAAACGTAACGGCCACCCGGGTATTGAGCGATCAGAAGATCGACGAGCTAGCCCGCTCACACTCCTGCGAATCCGACCAGTAACACCTAACGTACAGTCCGGTCTCTTCGTCTGATATGTCGCATACCAAGTCTAGGGGTGGTAAACGTCAGACCCCAATAACCCGATAAGTCGTGCCGATGTGAGGCTCGTAACGGGTCGAGAAACTACTGGTAACACTTACCAGCAAATCTCTGATCAACCCTGGCCAGGGACTTCCCTGTTACGGCCAATCGAGCACAGCGCAACATCAACCCCCAATACCGGGAGAGACGAAACCCCTCTTATCGCTCATTGCCTCCATGTGACTCGGGACTGTACCCAAAGACCACCGTTTTGCACGCCCTCATGGACGTGGTAAGGTGGAGATCAAAGCATAGTGGGAATCACACAAGACTCTATAACGATCTCGGGTCTACAGACTAACCTGTACAAGTGTCACCTGAGAACTGCCATCTGACGTGAGGTATAATACCATCTGGGAGTTCTCGGCGAGTCCATCCAGTGTACCCAGTCTCCACTGAGCACCCGTACACCATCTCTGATGTCAAACACCAATGGATATGGGATCATCCATCGCCCATCTCATGGGTCGAGAAGCGTATACGCTAGTCTACACTGGTATATCGATGCCCCGTCTCGATACACCCACGACTAGGGACCATGAAGGATGTACTTATGGACTACCATGTCCCCACTAGTATGATCTGCATCACAGTCCAGGTAGTCAAGTACATATCCTAAGGGCTTTACCAACATGTAACTATAAGACAGTATAAAGAGACTAGTGTACATGTTAAGATAAAGAGTAACCAGATAGCATACTATCATATCGAGCAAGAAAGTCATCTCTATATATGTCCAAGCATCCAATATAATATACATCATCTGTACAATACTGGCCTCTAGGGCATACATACAACTAACAGACCGACTGTCAAATACGGCTGATAGAAAACTGGGAACTGGCAACTTCCAAAAATCATCCCGAAACGAATTTCAGGATAACCCCGTATCGGTATAAATATACCCGCATTTGTATTACGACCGAATACAAATGCAACTGAGACAAAGATATTATATCTACACAGTATAATACTGGGTTCCGGCTTAAACCAAAGCCTACCAGTATTATCTGCCCGAAAACTGACACGTGCGAAAACGCACGTGCATTTTCCGAACCTTGCCATAAACCCATACGGCATCTACAACGTTTCGCCCGAACTTGGGAAAGTGTCGGTGGGGGACTCTAATGACTCATCAGTACACTGGCACTGGGTATAACCCCTAGCACGTCAGAGGTACAAGCTGTACGTAACGTTTTGCCTATGTATTGATTGGAAAGGAAGCTGACGAGCGAACTCATCTATAAACCCTACTGAGCCTGACAGTGACAATATCTGTACAGTCCGGAACATTCGTCTATGAGTATCGCATATTAGGCCTAGGGGGTCGGTAAACGTCAGACACCCAATAGCTGCATAAGTCGTGTCAGAGAGCAGCCCAGAACACCCTGAGATACTACTGGTATACTTACCAGTATATCTCGATTACCCTGGCCAGGGATTTCGTGTAATGGCTCTCCTAAACACAACGCGATCTCAT
This sequence comes from Agapanthus africanus, assembly GCA_030015575.1. Lineage (NCBI taxonomy): Eukaryota > Viridiplantae > Streptophyta > Magnoliopsida > Asparagales > Amaryllidaceae > Agapanthus > Agapanthus africanus. The sequence goes on along the minus strand of JASDDO010000019.1, from coordinate 603,708,841 downwards.
CCCCAATACCGGGAGAGACGAATCCCGGAAGATCCGCTCACTTGCCTCCAATGTGGCTCGGGACTGTACCCAAAATATACATGTTTGCACGACTCCTTTGACCCGTGGTAGGGTATAAATCAAAGCACAGTGGGAACTCACACGAGATAAATGACGACCTCAGGTCGATGAACTAACCTGTACACATGTCACCAGGGAACTGCTATCTGACGATATGTATAATACCAACTAGCATGTTCCCGGCGAGTCCTGTCCGGTGTACTCATAACCTAATGAGCACCTGTATACATCTTAGGTGATCCAACTGACACCAGTGGCTTGTGAGACCGGCCACCGCCCCTCGTCGCGGTCTCGACTGTATACACTAGTCTACTCTGGAGTATCGATGCCCTGTCTCGAAACTCCCACGACTAGGGACCCTTTAAGGATGTGCTTATAGACCCCAGCTCCTACATATATGATCGCCATCATTCTGCTGGTAGTCAAACAAGAATCCTATGGGCTCTATCATAATGATAAAGACAAACCAGATAGCATACTATCATCTCGAGTAAGACTGTTTTATCGGTATAGGTCCTACCTCAATCATTGCAATCACGTACCTGCGATCCAATAATTGACTTAGAGGGCACTATATCCAACATACACAACACAGAAACTAGATAAAGAACAGATAGAGATCATTACCTACACAAAAGAACTCAAAAATCCAAGTTTTGCATGCTCCAAGGCATCCAAGAGGCAAAACCAAGATAAAAATGTGATTTTTGATGAGATTGTGAAATTTTTGAGATGGATTGGTGAAAGAAATGAGAGTGTTCAGTTTGTAATTGTGAGAGAGAATAAAATGAGAAGGGAAATGAGTGTGAGAGAGTGAGAGAGAGTGAGAGAGAGTGTATGAAGAAATGAGAGAGAGAGGTGAGGTTAAGGGTGAGGGGTAAGTGTAACCTTTGCATTAACTCTCCTTTAATGCATTCACACACACCTCATCATATCCATAACAAATATCTCATCTTCTCACTCAAAATATCTAGGAAAAGATTAAGGATTGGATTATCAAAGATTTGGTTAAGTGTCATGGTTGCTAAGAACTAAATTAGCACAAACAAATCCTTACATTAACGTGCACACGTGCGTGCATGTTCATAACAAATAATAATAAATTATTAATTAAATATTATAAAATGTGAGGAACCCGAATTGGTAAACTTTTTACGGCGTCTAAACGAACACTAACCGAAATCTAAGGCGTTACACCCTTCTTCCTTAAGTCCTAACCTTAACCTAAATCCTAGTCCTAGCCTAAACCCTAGCCCTAATCAGTGCCCACATTCCCTACCGGTGACCTCCTCCGGCGTCCCTTATCGGCGCCTCCTCGCAGGAACCCCTACCAGCGCCTCCTCCTCCACCTCGACGCCGACTTTTGCCTCAAATACTTCTCCCCTTTGCCCGTGACATCACCGTCACCGTCCGCCTTCTCCAACTCGACCTCCCCATCGTCGTCGCCGCCGCCGCCCTAGCCACACTCGCCACCTCTCCGTTGACCACCTCGCCACCTATTAATCATCGTCTTCCTCCATAAACCAACCCAAACCCAAACCCAAACCCTAATTCTAACCCTTATCGCCTCTTGTCGCCGCCGCCTCCCCTCCCCGTAGCTGCTCTCCTTTTTCTTTGTCTTCATTATCTTCCTCTTCTTCAGCAACAACCTCATCTTTATATTCTTCATCATCATCATCTTCTCTTTTATTTCTCATCTTTACCCAAATTTCTTCCCAAAGCCTAACCCTGTCTTTTAATATTTTAAAGAAGTTAGTCGACAATGGATTTGATTAGATTTGTTATAGCTGTTGAATTTTTTGTTATAAGTAATAAGATGTTCAAAATTTTTTTATTTAAAAACTATTTTCAACTGTTGTATAATCATTGATTGTAATAAAAAAGTTGATTACTTGGTCTTAAAAGCAAGAACGTTTTCTCTTTTCTGGCGTACAATAACAGAACATATACTGGCCAAAGCCCAATTCTTGATCTTTCTTTTATATTTACAGATGACACCTCGGACGCCAGACCCACTTTTTATTCCGGTTTATTCCCAGCTCGTGCACACACAACTTCCCAAAACCAATACAAGAAAAAAACAAAACAGAAAGAGACACAAACAAGACCTCATCGATCCCATTCTCCCTCTCCTATCAAAACCCTAACCCTAATTCCTCGTCGATTCTTTCTTCGCTCCAACTCAGGTTAGTATACGGAACGCTAATCCCCAATCCCTAACATGTTATCATTTTGTACGTGCATTTCTGATTTTAGATCGAATGATATCGAATCGCCTATACCCTCTTGGTTTCTTTGGGCTCTATGGGTTTTTTGTGATCGCGATTGTGCCGCGATTTTAGGGTTTTTACGGATCGGTTGTTCATTCAGGGGAAATTTGTTGATCTGATGAGATCTATTTGCTCTGTCATGAATTGAAAGCTTAGGGATCTGAATTATTGTTTTTAGCGATTTAAAAATCGCAACTTTTGTTTCGACTTTCATGAAATGCATGTGTTGTCTTGGTCGATTTTGTGCCGTGCGTGTTGTTTGATATTTTTATTGTATTCGATTGTATTTGGACAGGTTTTAATTGTTGATGCTTATAATTATGGTTTGCTGATTGTTGCTTGTTATTTCGTAAGTATTTCTTTAGAACATGGATATGCAAGAAAATGTGTAATGTAAAACTACCTGGGTATTTCCAAATGGTAGACCATTTATTTAGCATGACAGTAAGTGCTTCTCATGCATAATGTGAGGTTCGGTAATAGTAATGACATTTCTACCGTATTTATTCATAAGTACTTGTTATTTATTTATAGGCGTAGCAATTTGTTCTAGCATGGCCCAAATTCGGGAAACCGGTTTCTGTAACGAGCACAAAGGATCCAAATTTCTGAAATTTTGCATTTAGATATTAAAGGTTTGCTAACTTTAAATATTTTTTAATCTTAGAGGGAATTATCCAAGATCAAACTTAAAATTTGAAAAGAATGCAGTGCAAAATAAGCAATCCGTAGTAAGCAAGAACCTTTATCATACCGCCAAAATCAACACTAACTTATATAGTTGGATATAGTTAAACGAAATCTTTGTGATACTCCTGACAAACTTAAAATGTTCATGAATTATCTCTTTAATAGCTTCGCATGCTGTGGTTTTTGCTGGTTACCTGATTGAAATTATAGCTTGTAGCATCTCTGGAAATAGCATTGATGATGGTAGTAAAAAGTAACTAAAAAACACATAAATGTTATCTGGTTAGGTTCATCTTCAAAAAACTGCAAGCGTGAAATTAATTTCAGTATTATATTTTTAGGGAATCATGGTTGGATCGTTAGTCTGTATTGCATTTTGAGAATTGTCCTTATCTTACAGCATACTACAACTTATCTGGTCAGTAGCAATTGGCTTTTTATTCATGTCATATACCTTTGTTTGATTTATTTAGTTTTTAAAGAAAGGTTGCCTTATCCCTTGTTTGGGTGTTATGGAAGGTCTGGTTAGGCATTTGCGAATAGTTCTTACTTACTGTATTTGTTGCGGAATTTGCACTGTCCACATTCTTTATGTATGTTGCAAATTATGCCGCCGATCTAGGGTTTACAGGTTCATGATCTTTTTTGTTTTTTTATTGTTAGTGGTTGACTTTGCAATTGTGCTATCAGTGTGGGTATGTTTTAGCTTGGAAAACTGTAATTGAATTTTCAATTGGCCAATTAAGTTTTGTACAAATTTGTCAGAGATAAAAATAAAATTTAAGCGCATATATCTTCTTTAATAGTAAATCTACATCCATCCAATTAGACTATTTTTTCCAGTAGTGATGGAGGTCCTTTTCAGGTCTCTGTCAGATGTTGTCTTCCGTTGATCTCTCGGTGGATTTTGGAGGTGATCTCCTGTTGTGTGTGGGTCTTAATGAGTTTTGAGGAGATTGGTGGTTTGAGGAGTTTGCGCCGAGTACCTGCAAAGAAATTCCGGGATGGTTTGGTGCCACCGAGGACCCTCCGACGATCAAGTTAGCACGAGATCCGAGCAGAGCAACGGCTAAGTGGGATGAAAAAAGCTTACTTGACCCCTCTGTGATGGGGGTTTATATAGTGGCGGCAGCACGCAGCAGCAGGCGCGAGAATCCCGCCGGCAGTTATGCTCCCAACGTCACGTCCGCGTAACGAGCGGATCGCGCGTTAATGGGGATCGTGATGGCGTGGAACGTAGGATGTTGCCGTCGGAGAATCTGCGCATGGCGAGATTTGCGGAGCGGCGGTTACGCTCGTGAGTGGTGGGGTTGGTCTGTCGAAGGGACCGAGGAAGATGGCCGGGAGAGCTCGGGAACGAGAGGGAGGGCCGAGGCATCTTGGTCCTGTGGCAGCACGGGGCGAGCTGGGAGCCCGAGGAGGCCAATTTGCAGAGGGCTCTGAGGAGGGCTAGGTTGTGCTTGCAGGTCGGGTACAGAGGTAGCCTGGTCGGCCCCCGTGGGTCCTTTCTTCTGAGTTCTGGGACACGTCATCTGCCACGTGTCCTGATCTGAGAGATCGCCAATATAGAGCATCATTATTAGCCCCCCATTCTTGTCCCGACCAGCTGGTGAGTCGGGTCAAGAGTGGACTGCCGGGCCGCCCGGGGTGAGCTTCCTCCTAAGGTTTCGTCGGGACGCGTCCTCGGGCTGTCAGCTGTCTTTTCTGCCAGCGAATTAGGGCAAGATCTCTGCATTTAAGGAAGGTGCGTCGGTTCGTGCATCCTGTCACTGGAGCGACGGTCCACGTGTCAAGCGTCGGTTGGCCGACGCGACGTGTGCTGACCTGCGGCGTCTGAAGGGTGCGGCCCAGTGTGGGAACGACAAGTGGAGCGATCAGAGCCGTTGGACGCGAGGAGGCGTTTTGGCGGAAGATGAAGGGTGCCCTTGGATGAGGGCGATTGCAGTGATAAATAGGGGTGGGGCCCACTCCAGGGCCCCTGCACCTTCATATTTCCTCGCTATAAGTCCTGGTTGCTCGGCGCTCGTCTTTTTTTCTTCTGCTTTCGTTTCCCAAGGATCCCTCTTCTCTAGGTTAGATGTCTTCTTTCGTAGAATCTGTAGATGTCGTAGGAGTAGGTTCTAGGGACCCTTTAGTTGAGCCTGAGTCTTCCCGGAGAGCAGGGATCGGATCCTCTTCCCGGGATCGTGCGGCGGGGGCAGCCCCCAGGGAGGAGGCGGTAGACGCTGCCCCGGCGCCTCGTGTTGGGTGAGGCATGATGACGAGCTTGCCAATGCTCGGGCTCGCTTCCACATCCCCCACGTTATACGCTTCGTCTGGCCAAGGAGGGAGAGGGCAGACCAAGTACGGGTAGGGAGATCGTCCTGTACTTTGAAGCTTTCTGGGGTGCAATGCGCCTGCCCTTCTCTCCCGAGATCGTCGAAGCGCTGAACTTTTTCGGGCTAGCCCCTGGCCAGTTAGTGCCGAACTCATGGAGGATTCTCCTCGGGTTCCTGATCCGCCTGAAGCTACAGGCGGTTCCCTTCAGTCTCTCCATCCTTGATTCTTCCCTTGTTTTCAAAAATCATCCTAGGGGTCGAGCGGGCGACTCGAGGTGGGCCTACCTCTCTTTTAGGAAGCGACAGGGGGGCGCCGTCGGGACAGGAGTTGTATCCCTACCTTCTTTCATTCACGACTGGAAGAAGAAGTTTTTCTTCGTCACGCCGTCCGAGGGCGAGGACTGGCCCATGCCCACTAGGTGGTCGAGGGAAAAATGCTTGCCGGGGAACCAGTCCAATGACTTCGCCGCGGTGAGAGTAGCGTCGTGGAAGCCCGTCCCCCGATTTGACGTGCTGCTGTCTGAAAGGGTCCTGAGTTAGGCCGGGTTCAGCCCCGTTGAGTTCGTTGGTAAGTTAGGCTTGCTTTTTGGCTCTTATATTGCATGTGTCGCTGACTTTTTTGCATTTGGTTTTGTGCAGGACCCATGGATATGGACGGGCTCCGAGCCTCCATGCGCCAGCCGAAGAAAGTCACGAAGGCTGGAGGCGCCAGCTCTTCCCTTTCGAAGCCTGCTCTGGCTTCTTCGGCCTCCATCCCAGTGCCTTCGGTGGCCACATCCCTTGAGCGTTCGGGGGCAGATCCCGCCCCCGGAGCCTAGCAGAGCGCCGGGCCGGAAGCGGGCTCGAATTCTGGAGGACCCGGTCTCGGAGGAGGAGACCAGCTCTCCATCGGAGCCACTCAAGAGGGGTTCCCGGAGGTCTTCTCGGGGCTTGCCCTAGCCGATCATGGTGGAGGAGGGGGCCTCCGGTTCGCGGTGCCCTCGGAGCTATCTGTCGCGGATAGCCTGCTGCACGAAATAGAGAGGTCGGCAGGGGGCAGGGTCTCCGGGGGGACCTTCAGGGCCCAGATGGCGTCCATCGCCCAGGAGTCCGTGCAGGTAAGTGCTCGGTTGTTTTTGGGATTTGGTGCTTCCTTCGTCTTCTTGACCTCTTTCTTATTTTTTCAGGTCTTCTAGCACGTCGCCCTTGCCTTACGCATGGAGGCCGAGGTGATAGCTCCGGCGATGAAGGCCGCTGACCAGCTTGCCTCGCCGGAAGAGAGCTCCAAGCGGGAGCTGGAGGCGGCGATGGCGAGGGTTGCTGCCCTGGAGGGCGAGGTGGAGGCCGGGAAACGGGAGGTTGCCCGGCACCGCGAGGCCGCCTTGGCTGCCGAGTTCAAGCTTGAGGACGCTCAGGCGCTCGTCGGCAACCTGAAGAAGACGGTGAGGACCCTCCGGAAGGAGCTGGGGGCGGCGGCCAAGGCGGCGGAGCGGGCCGACCTCTCGGCGGCTAAGGCGGTGGAGGTCTACAAGAAGCCGAAGGACTTCTACAATGACTTAGCCGTGGCCACCACCCGCATATGGCACGAAGCCCTCGACGCCGTCAAGGCCCGGATGCCGGAGTTCGCCGATGAAGAGCTCCGGGCCGAATACCCCTTCGCGGACGCCGATGAGCAGGGGGAAGAGATTCCTGACGAGGAGTTGGCCAAGGACCCTGCTCGACTCGTGGTAGATATCGAGGATCCCGAGGTCGTGCCTGGCCCCGAGGCCTAAAGCCTCCGTCTTCCTCCTTTTATTTTGCTGCTTCTGGAATTTTTGTAAGCCTCCGGGCAGTCAGTAAGGCTGGGGAGCCCAAAATACCCTTTGTAAAAACTTCGCTTTTGGTAGTAAAACTTTTTTTGTTTCATCTGTTTGCTCTTTGTCTTCTGTTTGTGAAGAATGCTCGTAAAATATCTTTGCTTGCACTGTTGGGCTTCCATGTCAGGTCGGCTATCTGTCTAGCGATATCATGAAACCAATGTATCAAGCATCGACATAGAAATGCTGATTTATCAGGTGCTGTCACCATGACTGGCCTCCTGATAGGTACGTATAATACGCTATCCCGAAAGCTCGAGTGCTTAGCTCTGACCCCCGCCTTTCGATTTCGACGTATCCATACGCACATGACTCCCGTCGGTATCCCCATGATAACCGCCGAGTCATTGGTAATGTCACCGGTAGGTACTTGCCCACCTTCTAGGCTCAATCGGCATGGACCGTCGATCATCTTGCCGAGGGGAACCGTACCGGGCCCCACCATGTACCCTCATACGGCACCACTCCTCGTATGGAGTATATAATCAGAACCGATAAATCTTATGGTGGATGCTGAAATATCATATCAAGGGAAACCGGGTTTTTCAAATAATGCATAATTTCATGAACTTCAACGGTCCCCAAATCCAGAAAACATCATGAAAAATTCATATCTCAATGCGAAAATCCATGAATATAAAGGAAAAGCCGCAATTAACTGTAACATGTTAATATAATACCACGCGGTTCCTAATCTCTCCAATTCTAAAATAATATCAAGTAAAGGTAAACATGTAGCTATAACCAGATATATGTGCAACATAAAGGTATAGCAAGATATATGTATCTACCTATAAATAATGATGTAGTATAACCCCCTGGGTATAAGTGAAGTATGTGTCTAAGGTATACCTGTAGCTATGTCATAAGGTATGTATGTACCTATCACTAATGGTACAATACTCTATAGGTATACAGGTATCTAGCATGTAAGTATGTGAATGCATATGTGTAAGCATGTGGATATACATGTATGCTAAATGTCGTATGCGATAAGAAATATGAATCAATGTCTCAATGTTCCTAACTAAGCAATATCGTATCTATCAGTGGGTTGTGCGTGACATGGCAATTATTGACGGTGTGTGTAGCATACAATCAGTGCTCGTGCAACATGAGCCGTCAATAATATATGCAATGTCCTAAGGGTACTAGTCCAAGCACAACAATAACTAAGCAGTATGGTGAATGCGCAATTCTAAATATGACATATAATACGCGACAGAAATAACATATCTAGCCCAGACGCATAACGCCATGCGGGCGATTCCCCTGTTGATGTTAAATCTACTCACAAACGCTCCTGGCTAAGTGAAGCCAACCACTCGTTTTCCCCTTGTAGATGTGTCCGAAGTCCCCGCCTGTGAACCTACCACATCAAAACAATAAAGCAAGTATATATTAATAATAGACCCAACACACGCACACACTACATTTAACCGACACAACAATACAAAACATACTCTCACGTGTTCGTATTGTGGCTAACATGCGTAGCGACACGACGAAAACAGCTTAAGAGCAAAACCACACAAAGTGCACGATTCGTGTCGTATAACGTATCGCGCGGACACAAAACACTAGATTTTAGTAAAACGATCCCAGATTTTTCATACAGCAAACACTAAAAAAGTAAACAGTACCAAACACCCCTAACCAACAGCAGACAACTACCCACAAAAACCCAACACCCCAACTCCTCTACAAAACCGGTGTCGCCGGAATTTCTATTTTGGTCGCCGGCCCGTGCCGGTGGGGTGGGTCTCGTGTCTCAGGTGGTGCTCCAGGGTCACTAGTACATCACTACAATTTTGTTTGATTTTTCTGTACGAAATCCAGGTCATAGCAGGTCAAAGATATCACAAACCGACACTAAAAATACGATATTGCACACCAATCCTAACTTTACACTATCTAAACTGAAATAAAAAGGCTACACATCACTACCACAACAAAAAGAACAAATAGAGATCATACCTATCCTCAAGAACACAAAGATCCAAGCTTTCCTAGCTCCAAAATGCCAAAATCAAGACCTGGGGTATTTTTGTGAATTATTTTGGAAATTTTGGGGATTTATGAGCTTGGAATGATGCAAGAAATGAAAGGAAATGATTAAGAGCAGAAGGGGGAGGATGGAGCTCGGCCAAGAGAGAAGGAAAGGGTTTTGTGTAGGGTTTTCTAGCTCAAATCAATAATAAATGCACACTTAATGCATTCACACACACATGCATGCATCTCTCTCAATTCCTATTCTTTTCTTTTAAATTAAATCCTTAAACCCAAACAAATATCTAGATATTTAGTGAAGGGTTTTGGGTTCACTCAAAATTAATTGTTGAAAAGATCACTTAAGAGAAATTTCCCAAAATGTGAATACCGCATTAAAATAATATTTAAATTGGAAAAAATTCAAATTGAACCAAAACGTCCCATATACCCCCAAAGCTTGCGCGCTAGCTTTATTTTAGCTAAACTAGGTGCTGGCAAGTCTATATGGTCGTTTGATCATAGTCGGGTTAAAACAGAACATACCGACAATTTTACCTAAAAACGGAAAAATTCACAGAACGATTTTCTAAAACGTTACAATTACAAAGAATTCTGGTATTGAAGATCTAATCACCTAATTCCCAATATTTTACTCATACTCAGCATCTGTAATGCCATACAGATGTGGGAATCTAGTCTGGTAAATACATACCCTGAAGTCAGAATTTAATTAGGAAAGAAGTTTTCAATTAACATCGCACAGTAAAACTGAAACATGAAAATGTTTCGTGGGCTTAGCCGGTTATTCCTAATAATGCCACTTCCACTATCCAAATTTATGACAGTGGTCGCAATTTTCTTGCCCTCACTCCAATCCCTTTATATGTCTTTATTTCTTACATTCTGTACACCATATTTAAGCTAATTGGTTTTCTTCTTCCCTACCTTTCGACACCTGTCTAAGATTTGGAAGAAAACTATCCAATAAGCGTAATAGGCGTACTCTCCTAGTATTAGGATCCCTCGCAACCTGAGAGAAGGTAAAGTGAAAAGACAACCGAATAATCCTATTCAATTTCTTCAGAATCGGAATCCATTCTTGAACTGAAACAAGTTTTTTCGAGTTCGTATGTAACTATATGATGGAATACCCAAGAAATATGGATTTTCGTAGTGATATGGAGTGTTCTAAAGAAATGCAAAGGGGAAGTAGGAGTGGCAGGGATATATGCGGTTTTGTCGTGAATTATGACAATCTAAAATCAAAGTATATAAGAAAATTCGGTTAACTTGGTTTATGAGTTTTAGTTTAAGGTCAGGTCATGGTCGTAACCAAAGAGGGAAAAGAATCACTCAGCGTGCACTCTAACCTATATTAGATTGGTTAATCATTTTATCTAATTAGGATGGCTCTTACCGTTTTCTCGAATTCTCCTTCAAACCCTAAAACGAGAACTAGTCGGGATCATCTGAAAATCACCCAATGAGTAACACTTATTCATCAGTGGGAATCGGGACCCAACTATCATTGCGTGATAACTTTTGATGGAAGCCGACCAAAATTACCACACTTCAGAAGGTATGCGCAAACTCGGCAAGTTTCCTTTATGTTTGAAACTCCCGATATAGTTTTTGCCTCAAACGACTTATGACTTTGACGAGATCAACAAATCATAAGTCGCTAGTCAAGTTCAACCCGTCATTATCCTGGATTAATCTAAACCCACCCGCACTAGCCCTTAACGAGGTCAATAAGACCGTACGATTGCCCTAGATAATCGCATTACCATGCAACAAAAAAGCACTACATAGCTCCTGAACACTAAGCCTTGACGATGTCAACAAACGCAGTATGGATACTAAGCAATACTAATCTGAAATGACGGAGGGCTACGACTGATTTTTGGCGAAAAACCTTTAATGTAATGAACTTGATATCGTTGAAGAAATTCAAGCAGTTTTGAAAATGAGTGGTTTATGCGTATTTTTAAAACGAGTGGTTTTGTAGAAATCCGATGGTTTTGAAGAAAACCGAGTAGTTTATAGTCACATAAACTTTTGCCAAAGAGATCACTCACTGTGAAGAGATCTAGACTCTTTCCTGATCGAATGAGGTGTAATATATTCCTAACTGAATACCTCAACGCAAAACAAAGAAAACACCTATAGTTTTCAAATTTAGTTCCGACGTCATTTAGGTTTGTTTTTCTTGCATTAATCAGAATTAATACAGTCCCATCAATTAAACATATCATGCCAGAAAGAAACAAAATAGGCACACACATATATGCCATCCGCATTCGTCACAGGGTCCCGGGTCTTTATCGTAACGTTACTTAACTTACCACAGGGCGGAGACAGGACTAGCGCGGATGTAAAACATATATAGCGTCTACTAGATTTATATAATATATATGAACATTCGTCTCGTGCATGATAATAAGTAACATCACACAAGTATCCCAGCAGAACACATCTGAAGCAAACACAATATGGAAATACGGATAAACTAGGAAAAATACATTTCAATGGAGCCATATATGAAATGTAATTTTTCCGGTCGTATGGATAGCTCGTAGTATCGTATCCTAGACCCCTACGAGTACGGCAAGCCACCCACCAATCTCAGAAGTGAGACAACCCTAATCAACGAAGTAAGTGGGCCACCCAGCACTTCCAAAACCCGGTGACTTGGGCATCTCTCCGCGGGTTAATCTTATACCCCTACGAGTGCGACGAATAGCTCGCCAATTCTAGAGTAAGGCATCCCGGTCTCAACGCCATGAGATGGAGGCCCGTTGCCCTCTAGAATCCGGCTACTCGAGCACTCCACCGCGGGGTAATCCTAGAGCATGTAATGAAAATATGAAAACACAACGGTGACCACGTCCGCAATCAGGACGTGTCCCAAAGAATAATACAAATCGCGATGACGGCAGTCCACATGTCGGACGCTCGCCACGCAATATGAATATACATTACATCACAGAGAACATCTAATACTACGTACACCGGGCTATCCATCGCGACAAATCCAATATAACCATAATCAACAAAGCAACACAGAACATAAACGCGACTACCATGTTCGTAAACCCGTCTGATTGTACATATAGAACCGGTCGGATTATACCGTACTATGATATTCACGGTCGTAGAAACAAATATATAAAAAACACGAATTTAAAATTTCGATCGATTAAAACTTTCCGCATTGGTCCCAAGTACAAACCAGTACACAAACAAATCTGGACCAAAACCAAATATTCCAAAAATCACATTTCCATGAATTAGAGCTTCAGATAAAATTTGAGGCACCGAAGCCAAAATTGGGCCACGGATCAACGGTCAAATGGCATATTTAGCGGCTGATCAGCGACCGAATTTTGGGCTTAGGTTTCCAATTTTTTCTTAGCTCTAATTTTGCCTGCACATAATTTTAATGCAACTTGAAATTTTTTTTGAGCAACTTTGAAATTCGAACAACAAGCAAGAATTTTGGAAATGTGATTTGGAAAATTCCATCGATCGAAACTCTAAATTAGTGCAAACAAGTCCAGCCTTTAGCGTGGCTTTGATCTTACTGCTGGGAACTTAGCCACACTAGCAAACTATTTTAGAAGATAGCAACATAGATTCCAAAAATTTCTAGTTTGCTAAATTTCTAAAATCATGAATTGAACTAAAGAGCTAGAACTTGTAAACAAAAACCTAGTGAGCAATGCTAATCTACTATGTTAGCAATACTCACATTCTCAAGCTTTCTTCAAGTGCTCCGGATCGCTCTTGCAAGCCAGTCTTCTTTCGTCGAAGATGATCCATCCGAGAGAACTGAACTAAGCTTCCGCTTCACCTAGCGAAGCAACCGACGCTCCAAGCTCGCTAAGAATGGAGAGTGGGGATGTAGGAAATTTTCACTATCTCTCTCATATCTAAAGCTCAAATGAGCAACTAAAGAAGAAGGAGAAGGAGGTGAAGAAATATAGCTATGAGCAAAAATGAGCAAGTGTGAAAGAATGAGAGAGTGAAGAAAAGAATAGAGTGGAATGTCTTTTTAATTTTTTTACAACTATGTAATACAAATCTCATAACATTTTTGAATAAACAGATAAAGATCATTCCTCTCTACTTACCTCCAACCATGCTCAATGTTACCTCACCCTCTATCTCATTTGCAAATGATTTTCTAAAAAGAAATCATATAATGAGGTGTCCATCTTCTAAAAGATATTCCGTATAGATACGGAATACAACACGGTATACGTATCGAAATACACATACGCGTATTCGTATAAAAATACGAATAGCCAAGAGAGGAAATGAATAGTGAATAATAATACTAGAATACATATATAATATATATATAAATTATTAAATAAAAACTTGATTTAATAATCCGGCTTAATCCTAAACAGCTAGTATTATCAACCGTCCGATTAAAATCCATGTAGCCTGTACACATTTAATCAGACACCTGTATGTACCAACATACATCATTTACATCATATCGTCTGAACCGAAAAAACTCTCTGCGTGGGACTCTAAAGACACGTCAATACGCTGACAGCGGGTTTAACCACAAGTATGTCAGTGGCACTGGCTGTACGTACGGCTTCCCAGGTATTGAGAGAAAGAAAGGCCGACGAGCAAACTCATCCGTACCCATACTGAGCCTGTCTGTGACAATCTTTGTACAGCCCGGTTTGTTCGACTAAGAGTATCTCATTTCGGGTCTAGGGGTGGAAAAAATCAGACCTCTAATAACGCGATATTTCATGTCGGCGTAAAGTTCATCACCCATTGAGAAACTAATAATCCAAATCAGTAATTCTCGTCCACTTTGGCCAAGAATTTTTGGTGATGACCATTCGTGCACAGCGCAACATCTACCCCCAATATCAGGAGAGACGAATCCCCGACGATCCGCTCACTGCTTTCATGTGGCTCGGGACTGTACCCAACTAAAATCTATTTGCACGACTCCTTTGAGCCGTGGTAGGGTAGTAATCAAAGCACAGTAGGAACTCACACGAGACAAATGACGATCTCAGGTCGACAGACTTGTTGGGTTATGCCAGCACCCTGGCCATCTACCGCGACCGATTGCGGAACAAAAATATTACAAACTGGCGCTAGAACAACCTCATAATACGGATCTACCATAAACCCTAAACTAGCAAATATAAAGAGGAGTTTAGAAAGGTTATACTAAATGATCCGCGTCCTTCGGTCTTTAACCATCATCCCAAACTCCTAGAGGCCTCCATGATCAAGCTTGATCTCCGGTCTCCCTCTATCGAAGATGATCCATCTGAGGATTTGTATTCCGAGCTCTTACCTTATAGCCGATGTAACTAGGGTACCTAGTTCGTTAAACTAGATAGCTTAGAGGATGTAGAAATTAAGGATTAATTTGTCTCCAAACACCCTAGGTTTCTCAACACATGAGACTTTTAGGGTGGAGGAGAAGAAGCAGCTTGAGAGATGAGAAAGTGTGAAGCAAAGCCAAGTCAAGAAAAATGGCCAAGTGTTGTGAGCTTAAGAAAAGAATGAATCCTCACCTCAAGAAAATATCTCACAACACTAAAATATCAAGCATGCCTCAATAGTGCCACTATGAGTCACCCCATGAGTCATGCTTCATTAATTGCAAATGCACATCTCATCCCTCCACCTCATTTAACCGTTTAAACAAAATGGTTAAAAAACATAATGAGGCGTCTTCTTCTAGAAGCACCTTGTAATAAATTACAAGAATACCCCTCATCCGTATATACATACCCGTATCCGTATTCCGACAAAATACGAATGCAATGAGATGAAAATAATCCAACAATATAATACTAGAATCCGGCTTAAACCAAAGCCCACTAGTATTATCCGTTCGAATCATGATACGTGCACAAGTGCACGTTTATGATCATACCCTGCCGTAAAACCATACGGCCTCTACTATTGCCCTCAAGGCAATTATCGTAGTCGCAGGCAGGTGATTATGATGATTGAGGGATGACCTATACCGGTAGAACAGTCTTATTCGAGCTGATAGTATGCTATCTGGTTTGT
This sequence comes from Agapanthus africanus, assembly GCA_030015575.1. Classification (NCBI taxonomy): domain Eukaryota; kingdom Viridiplantae; phylum Streptophyta; class Magnoliopsida; order Asparagales; family Amaryllidaceae; genus Agapanthus; species Agapanthus africanus. The sequence continues at coordinate 603,693,610 of JASDDO010000019.1, read as the reverse complement.
CTTTATCATCACTATTACATGTTGATGGAGCCCATAGGATTCTTGCTTGACTACCAGCATTATGATTGCGATCGTATACGTAGGAGCTGGTGGTCTATAAGCACATCCTTAAATGTCCCTAGTCGTGGTAGTTTCGAGACTGGGCATCGATACTCCAGAGTAGACTAGCGTATACTGATCGAGACCCCGACGATGGGCGGTGGCCAGGTCTCACAAGCCATTGGTGTTAGTTTGTTCACCTAAGATAGTATACAGGTGCTCATTGGGTTATGAGTACACTGGACAGACTCGTCGGGAACCTGCTAGTTGGTACTATACCTATTGTCAGATAACAGTTCTCAGGTGACATGTGTACAGGTTAGTCTGTCGACCTGAGATCGTCATTTATCTCGTGTGGGTTCCCACTGTGCTTTGATTACTACCCTACCACGGCTCAAAGGAGTCGTGCAAACGGGTTTTAGTTGGGTACAGTCCCGAGCCACATGGAGGCAGTGAGCGGATTGTCGGGGATTCGTCTCTCCCGGTATTGGGGGTTGATGTCGCGCAGTGCACGGGTGGCCATCACCAGAAATCCTTGGCCAAGGTAGTCGAGAATTACTGATTCAGATCAGTAGTTTCTCAGGTGGTGATGGGCTTCATACCGACATGAATTATCGCATTATTAGGGGTTTGACTTTATCCATCCCCTAGACTCGATATGCGATACTCTTAGATGAACAGAACGTACTGTACGGATATTGTCACTGTCAGGCTCTGTAGGGGTTCAGGATGAGTTTGCTCGTCGGCCTCCCTTTCGCTCAATACCTGGATAGCCGCTACGTACAGCTAGTGCCGCTGACGTGCTTGTGGTTAAACCCACTGCCAGCGTATTGATGAGTCTTTAGAGTCCCACAGAGAGGGTTTTCACGGTTCAGGATATGGTGTAGATGACGTATGTTGGTACATACAGGTGTCCGATTAAATATGTGTACACGCTGCACAGACTTTAATCGGACGGTTCATAATACTAGCGGCTTAGGATTAAGCCGGATTATTAAATCAGGTTTTGATTTAATAATTTATATATATGTATTCTATTATTATTGTTCACTATTCATTTTCTTTCTTGGCTATTCGTATTTTGGTACGAATACGCGTATATATATTTCGATACGTATACCAGGTTGAATTCCGTATTTATACGGAATGGTTTCTAGAAGATGTCCACCTCATTAATTGATTTTCTTTTAAGAAAACCAATTTGGAATTGAGGTGGAAGGTGAGTTGGCATGAGCATGGTGAGGCATGTAGAGAGGTATGGGCATTGAAATTGTTTATTGCAAATTGAGATGAGATATTTTTCCATTGCATGAGAGAGAGAGAGAGGGCAGCCACTAGTTTTTGTGTGGGCTTTGGTCATTTCTTTTCTTCACTTGCTTGCTTGCATTCTCTACTCACTTCAACACTTAGCCATTTCTTGAGTTGCTCATGCCACATATTTCCTCACCTCCTTCATCTTCTTGAGTTGCTCTCTTGAGTATTGTGATGAGAGGAAAATTATAGTGACACATTCCTACACCTCCACTCCGAGGCTGAAGCTTGCGCCGTTTCCCTCAGGTGGATTATCGTAGATAGAGGATGACCAGCAACCAAACTCGATCCAGACGACCACTAGGAGCTTAGAAAGATGGTTGAAGACCGAAGGACACGGATCGGCTCGGTATAACCATTCTAATTTCTTTATATATGCTTGCTAGTATAGGGTTTAGGGTAGATCCGGGCATCGGGTAATGGTAGCGCCAGTTTAGAAAATTTTTGTTCCGCATTTGGCCACGGTTTGATGGCCGGGGCGCTGCCGTAACCCAACATGGTATCAGAGCCAACCCGTAAACCCCTTACTAGCAGTTTTAGACAATGTTGAAGTATCAAAATCGAAACAACCCCGAAATGATACCCTGCAGATTCCCGTCTCTGTCAATTTTCAAAGTCTTCAAAAATAATTTTTAGCAACTGCAGAAGACTATTTGTATGACCACAAGAGAACACACCAAATACGAATCCTTTTCACCTGTTTTCACCCGAGCATATTGCTCAAAATTCTGAGCTGGCCGGCCCTGTTGGGGAATTAGGATTTCGTATTTTGTGTGTGGTCTGGTCTTTGGAATATTGGTTCAGTGGAGCTAGTTTTGCCTATTTTGGATATTATGTTATCTGTTATTCAGGGGCAATTCGGGGTGTTTCGAAGTCGATAATTTATCACTGTTTAAATGTTTATCAATACATGCATTACTATCTACGACCGTGAATGTCATTAGTAATTGCTATATATTCTTTTAGACGAGTGTGCGAACGTGATATTCACGTTGATGTTCTGTGTTGTGCTGTGTTGTTGGATCGTCGTGGTGGATAGTTTGGGTGCAATGTTAGTACTGTTTAGTTTCATTTGTACATTTGATATTGCGGGGCGAGCGTCCGACATGTGGACTGCCGTCACTGCCAGTTTGTATATTATTTGTTTGGGGCACGACCGGGTTGAGGTCGATGTCACCCTTATACATATTATTTTCTTTTTTGTAATAGGATTACCCCGCGGTGGAGTGCACGAATTGCCGGGTTCTAGAGGGCAACGGGTCCGCATCTTATGGCGTTGAGACGGAGGGGATCTTACTCTAGAATTGGCGGGTTATTCGCCGCACTCGTAGGGGGTATAGGTTGACCCGCGGAGGGGTGCTCAAGTTACCGGATTCCTTGAATTGCTGGGTGACCCATTCACATTGTTGAAGGGGGTTGCCTCGCTTCTGGTTTTGGAGGGTAATTTGCCGCACTCGTAAGGGTCTAGGTTTTCATTGCACAGGCTATCCACACAACAGGCAACGCCGGGTCTCATATGCGGGTCAAATGAAATCTGGGGCTCCAAGATTATCCACCATTCTGTGTTGCTTCTGTGATGTTGCTTTATATCATGCCTGGGACGATATTTATATATATTTATATATATACTAGTAGATGTTGTATATGTTTTGCACCCGCGCTAGTTCAGTCCCCGCTCTGTCGTTAGTTAAGTAACCTAATGAGTGATGACGTGACCCAGTGGCGAATGCGGATGGCATATACGTACATCATATTTTCGTTCTTTTCTGGTGTGATTAATTGATGTGACCGCGTTGATTCTGATCAATGCAAAGATAAAACAAACATATATATGATGTTGTTGGAACCAAGGTTTTTAAAAACTGACATTACAAACGTTCTCTTTTACTTTGCACAGTGGTATTCAGTTATGAATATCCTGCACCTCATTCGAAGAGGCAAGGGCCTAGATCCCTTCATCGGGTGTGACCCCTTGAGCAAAAGTTTGCGTCAGCGTAATATCTTCACTATAGTCGTTTCTTTTGCTTTGCATCGTGGTTTTCAGTTTGGAATATCTTGCACATCATTCGACGAGGAAAGAGCCGAGATCCCTTCACTGGGAGTGACCTTTTTAGCAAAAGTTTGCGCCACTATATATTTGTAAAACCACTTGGATTTCTTCAATGATATCAAGTTCATTACGTTAAAGGTTTTTCGCCAAAAACCAGCCGTAGCTCTCCGTCATTTTCTACGAGTAGTACTTAATATTCGTGCTGCGTTTGTTGACTCCGTCAAGGCGAAGTGTGCGGTAGCTGAGTGGTGTTTGTTTGTAGCATGGATATGCGATTGGTTAGGACAGTCGTGCGGCCTTGTTGACTCCGTCAAGTGCTCGTGCGGGTGGGTTTAATGCAATCAACATAATGACGGGTTGAACTTGACTAGGACTCTTTGATTTGTTGACTTCGTCAAGGTCACTTGGGTCTTAGGGGTAAAAATCACATCGGGAGTTTCAAACATACAGGAAACTTGCCAGGCTTGCGCATACCTTCTGGAGTGTGGTAACTTGAGTGGATTCCATCAAGTTATCATGCGATGATAGTTGGATCCCGATTCCCACTGATGAGTTGGATTACTCATCGGGTGATTTTAGATGATCTCGATTAATTCTCCTTTTGAGTTTGGAGGAGAATTCGAGGAAACAGTGGGAGCCATCCTGATTGTAAGTGCACGGCGGTGCCCTGGCCGTCAATCCGACGCCGGAATGCGGAAACGAAAAACTTTTCAAACTAGAAAACCGGCACCACCGCGCACTAAAATCCCGGATCGGGCCATTAACCTAACTCTAGCAAACTAGAATAAGAGTAGAGAAGCTATACCAAGGGATCCATATCCTTCGGTCTTCGCCTCCATTCCGATCTCCTCGCGGAATCTCCGGTTGTCGCCTCCTCGTCGAAAACGGGCACCACATCGCCGGGTTCTTTTACGGGCTCCCACCTCTGGACCGAGGCAACTCGGGCGCGAAGTTGGCTAGCTGACGCGTCCAAGAAATGCTGTAGACTAGTGTAGAAACCATTGTCTCATTTGGGGTTTTAGTTGCCATTTGATGGAAAAGAGAATAATCAATAAGAGGAGATGAGCTATTGGAACTTTGGTGTAAAGAAAAATGAGAAGAAGAATTTTCCTCATCAAGAAAATGAACCCCACCCTCTCATTTTGTGTGGCTGGCCCCTTCTTCCTCTTTGTGGAAAAATGAATCAATTAACAAGAGAAGAAAAGCCAAGATCATAATAAGAAATAATGGTCACACCCATTTCTAATCAAAGCCCATCATAATAAATGTAATGGATGAGATAGAAAAAGAATCTCATGATGAATATCTATCATAATCTTTCCAAATGCAAGAAACCCCCTTCCATAATACTAATTTGCACAATTGCAAATTAGTCCCTCCATCAGAAAGTCCGGCCGGGAAGGAACAAAGGAAAACTGGCCGGAACGGAATGCAAACTGGCAACTTCAGAAAACTGATCCCGTAATAAATTACAGGAAAACCCCGTGACTGCATATACATGCCCGCATTTGTATTCCCATTGAATATAAATGCAAAGAGACAAAAATCTACACAGTACAATACTAGGATCCGGCTTAATCCAAAGCCCGCTAGTAAAATCTGTCCGATCACGATCCGTGCAATATCGCACGTATCTGATCGAACCCTGCCATATCTCCATACGGCCTCTACAGCGTTTCGCCCGAAACTTAAGAAACTGGTCTGTGGGGGACTCTAAAGACTCGTCAATACTTTGGTTGTGGATTTAACCACTAGCACGTCAGAGGTATTAGCCTATACGTAACGGGCTACCAGGTATTGACCAAAAAGGACGTCGATGAGCGAACTCATCCTGACACCCTACTGAGCCTGTCAGTGACAATATCCGTACAGTCCGGTCCGTTCGTTTATGAGTATCGCATGGCGGGCCTACGGGGTTGGTAAAAGTCAGACCCCTAAAAGCGGTACAAGTCGTGTCGGAGTGTAGTCCAGAACACCCCGAGATACTACTGGAATACCTACCAGTAAATCTCCTGCCTTGGCCAAGGACTTTCATGTACTGGCTCTCCTAGACCCAACGCGACCTCATCCCCAATACCGGGAGAGACGAACCCCTGCAGATCCGCTCACTGCCTCCATGTGGCTCGGGACTGTACCCAACTAAAACCTGTTTGCACGTCTCCTTTGAGCGTGGTAGGGTAGTAATCAAAGCACAATGGGAACTCACACGAGACAAATGACGATCTCAGGTCGATGAACTAACCTGTACACATGTCACCAGGGAAATACTATCTGACATCAAGTATAATACCAACAAGCATGTTCCCGGCGAGTCCTGTCCGGTGTACTCATAACCCAATAAGCATCTGTATACATCTTAGGTGAACCAACTGACACCAGTGGCTTGTGAGACCGGCCACCGCTCCTCGTCGGGGTCTCTCGACTGTATTCACTAGTCTACTCTGGAGTATCGATGCCCTGTCTCGAAACTCCCACGACTAGGGACCTTTTAAGGATGTGCTTATAGACCCCAGCTCCCACGTATATGATCGCCCTTATACTGTTGGTAGTCAAGCAAGAATTCTAGGGGCTCTATCAACGTGCAATAGCGACTCGTAAGGTCACCTAAAGCAGTACACGATGATAAAGATAAACCAGATAGCATACTATCATCTGGAGTAAGACTGTCCTACCGGTATAGGTCCTTCCTCAATCATTGCAATCACGTCTTCGAGAAATGTCCCGCGTCCTGGAGCTAATCAAATAAATCGTCGATGCGAGGTAGGGGATATCTATTCCGCACAGTAACCCGATTCAATTGACAATAATCAATGCATCAACACAAACTGCCGTCTTTTTTTTCTTGACGAACAGGACAGGAGCTCACCAAGTGACGCGCTCGGACGAACAAGCCCTTATCCAACAAATCATGCAACCGATCCTTCAGTTCTTTACGCTCCGCCAGGTCCATCCGATATGGCGGTATAGAAAAAGGCTCCGTACCGGAAATCAAGTCAAAGCAGAGCTCAATATCGCGCTCTGGCGACAAACAAAGCAACTCGTCGGGAAAACATCCGGAAACTCTCTCACAATCGGGACCTGATCCAACGGGACCTCTGCGGCTCTAACATCACAAACATACGTCAAGAATTTCTAACATCCCTTTCTCAAAAGCTGACTAGCACGAAGAGAAGAATTCAAATCGGGAAGGGTGGCGCTTAGGTCACCCCGAATAACAAACCGTCAGCGGTACTAGCTGGATGTAACGGCTACCCGGGTATTGAGCGATCAGAAGATCAACAAGCAAGCCCGCTCTAGCTCCTGTAAAGCCTGTCAGTAACACTACCGTACAGTCTGGTCTCTTCGTCTAAGATGTCTCATATCAAGTCTAGGGGTGGTAAACGTCAGACCCAAATAACTTGATAAGTCATGCCGATACGAGGCTCATAACGGGTCGAGAAACTACTCGTAACACTTACCAGTAAATCTCTGAATCAGCCATGGTCAGGGACTTCCAGTTATAACCAATCGAGCACAGCACGACATCTACCCACAATGCCGGGAGAGACGAAATCCTCTCCTATCGCTCATTGCCTCCATGTGACTTGGGACTGTACCCAAAATCCACCGTTTTGCACGTCCTCTTGAACGTGGTAAGGTGGAAATCAAAGCACAGTGGGAATCACAGAAGACTCTATGAAGATTTCGGGTCTACAAACTAACCTGTACCAGTGTCACCAGAGAACTGCTATCTGACGTCGGTCCACGGATAGGTTGCAAGGGCTCCTAGCATAAGGAGAGTACACCTATTACGCTTATTGGATAGTCTTCTTCCAAACCTTAGACTGGTGCCGAAGGGTAGGGAAGGAAGAAAACCAATTAGCCTAAAGAAGGTGTATAGAAGGTAATAAGTAAAGACATAATAAAGGGATTGAAGTGATGACAGGTAAGTATATGGTTACTATCATGAATCAGGATAGTGGAAGAAGCATTACTAGGAATACCAGGTTAACCCCTTCGAAACATTTTCATGTTTCAGTCCGACTGTGCGATGTTAATTGAAAACTGTTTTCCCAATTGGAATTTAACTCCAGAGTATGTATTTACCGGATCAGTTTCTTATATCTATATGGTGCTACAGATGGTGAGTGGGAGTAAGATATTGGGAATGATTATATCCTCATTATATCGGAATTCGTCGTAATCGGTGATATTTGAGAAAATCACCTGGATTTGTCGGACGACAAATATTTGGTTTTGAATATCCGTTATTAAGCACCAATTTCAAACAGATATATCTGTACGTTTATTTTATAAAGTGAGATAACTTTTTGAAATTATGTCTGTGACGTTTACTTATATCAGTTGATGGTTAGGTAAGGTGCATTCAACAGCGGTGTAATTCTTCTTAACCATAGTACAGTTTTCAACATACGACGCACAAGGTTTGAGTTATTGAACTCATGGGACTTGTACAAAGTATTGTATGTTGTCCAGTGTCTATTAGGAAAATGGGGTTGGTACTCGTACTATATTCTGTTTACTCATGACTTCTCTAGTTTTAAACAGGTATTTCGTTGAAATACAAGGTCCAGATTTTGAGAAGTTTTAGGTATAAGATTAAAGAAGAGAACCATTTGTTAAAAGTATCAGGATTCTTCGAGATAGTCGAAAATGTAGATACTTGTGTTTGGTATTCCGTTGATAGTAATGGTTTTGAGAATGTAACGTTTTAGAAATCGTTTAGACGAGTTTTCCGATATTCGGTAAAATAATTTGTGTTTTCCGTAAAATCCCAGATATAATTATTTTTCAACATACACTAAATTATACCTATTTTAGATATGTAATTGCTAATATTTGGTATTTATTTAGTCACTTATAAATTGTTAGTTTACTTAAATATTTTTCCTTAATTTGTTTTAAATAATATTTTAAGATTTCATTTATACATTTAATTAGTGCTAATTACAAATCAGAATGAGTTAATTATATTTTAATGAACCATGACAATTTAGAACAAGATTTGTAACATGTTTTCTCTCTCTCACCTTGTCTCCATATTTTTAAAGAATTCTAGGAAAAATGAAATTTGAAAATAAATTAAGTTAGAATTATGAAGAGAGGTGCATTTAATGAGGCAAAAAAGGTTGTCTAAATCTAGAAAATTCCACACATAAGCCCACACACCTTTTTCCCTCACTTGGCCGAGCCAAGCAGTGGCAGCCCCCCTATCTTTTCCATTAATTCTCATCTCATTCTCACTTCAAAAAATTAAAAGAAAAGAAAAATTAAAATGGGGATTAATATATGATATGACGGGCGAAGTTTCCACACACACCCACACACTTTTCACTCTCTCTCTCTCTCTCTTTTTCTTTCCTAGCTCCTGGTCGAGCCTTCCCATCCCCAAACTCCTCATTTCCCCACTTCATTTTCAACTCAAAAACTCTTCAAAAATCCATACAAAATCCCGCAAACTCTAAATCAAAACTTTATCCATTATTCCTTGGCCAATCTAGCATGGATCTTGGCGCAAAGAAGCTAATTTGGGAGGCTAAGTTGCATGTTAGATCTACAAATTTTTGAGGTATAAATCCTAACCCCATGTTTAATTTGTTGCTATATTAACTTTGTATGGTCACATGCATGAAGCTTGTAGAAGCTTGTAGTAGCTTGAGTTAGTGTCTCCTCGACATAAATGGTCACATGCATGAAGCTTGTAGAAGCTTGTGGATGCATTGACTTGGTCCACTAATTTTGTTTTACTTAAGATATTTATTAACCTAACCATTATAATTTAGCCATGGTTATGTCTCTACATGAGTTAGCTATATGATAGAAATTCATCCATAGTTGATTCTCTCACCTCATTAGTTCATTCTCATCTCTTGAGCTCATCTTCTTCTTCCTTGAAAAAGCTTGCTTGGTTTTTCTAAAGAGAGAAAATATTGTGAGAAAAATAAAATTAAAGTGAACTCACTTCCTACTTCATCATCCTCTACTAGATTAGCACTTTAGTATAGGGTGTTAGCTTCATTCATCTCTCATTAGTGAAGTAGTAGTTTGAGTTGGTGTCTCCTCGACGTAGATCATCTTCGGCCCCGAAGACTTCAAGCAAGATCGTTCTTTTCACCTTGAGAAGCCATACAAGAGTCCGGGATATCCAGGATCGCAGCGAAGGGTCCACTACAAGGAGCTATTGAAGTGAAGGACCGGTTCACAAAGGTTGTATTCCTAGTTCACTTAGTTATAAAGTAGTTTACTTTATAGTATCACTCCTAAAACTCTGGCTAGTGAGGTTGTTTGGCACACTTGAAAATTTGAAATTAGCATGTTTGATACCTTGTGAAATCTTGTAATTGTGCCAAAGAACCCTACAGTGGTATCAGAGCCTTGCTAGAGCATTAGGAGTCGTCTAGGCGAAGTTAGAAGTTCGAACAAACTCCGAAAACCCGAAATAACCCACTTTTTGGAAAATTTTCAAAATGTTGGAATTTTTCACATTAAAAATCCTCAGAAAATCGTGCAGGTAAAACTATGGACCCTCTATAAGAACGACACCCTAACTCGACAACATGACCGCGGAACCGGGGCCAAATCATGGGTTTGGCGGCGGTTCCGCGGCGTCATGTGTGAGGCTTGGATCGATACTTCTACGGTTGGTTCGTAGCTACTGGGGCATGCTTTTGGGTATTTTTGATATTGCTCAAGTGTTGAGTTCTCTGGGGAAATTTTGGGAATTCGTTGATTCGATCGAAAGGTTTAACATCTTCTAGCTATTTCATGACATGCGATGTTATGTGTTGCTGTATATGTTATATTGGATCGTCGTGTTTTGAATAGCCGGGGGTTTTATGTGAGATGAGAGTTTTTCATTTCATTCATGTAAAATTAATTGTACGTAATATTCTTTTATTGGGGCACTTCCGGGTTGAGGATGATGTCACCATTGTTGTATATTATTTATTTTTCCTCATTAGGATAGACCCAAGGAGGGGAGCACAAGTAACCGGGTTCTGGAGTCCAGTGGGAGACCAACTCGAGGAGTCGAGTCCAGGTCTCCTAACTCTAGAATTGGTTGGGTTACTTGCCGCTCTCGTAGGGGTCTAGGGATGTGGGTTTGGCTATTCATCGCGACCGTGGAATCCGTGTTTCATATAGGCTCGAAATGAAACATGGACCTCCTAGTATATCCAATATTTCATATGTTTCTTCTGCTGCTCTGTGATGTGATCACTGTGGATTCTGAGGCGAATGGATACATATTATATATGAGATATATAGTAGACATTGCTTATGTTTTGCACCCGCGCTAGTCCTGTCCCGGTATGCCGTTAGTTAAGTAACCTAACGGTGCATAACGGGACACTGAGGAGAATGCGGATGGCATAAGCGTACGTTGTATTTTCGTTTCTTCTGTGATGCTTAGGAAGCTTAAATGATGGGACTTCATTAATATGATTAATGAAAAGAAAGAAACCCAAAAGATGTTGTGGAATCAAATTTTCAAAAAAGGTAGCTATAATATTTGCTTTGCATAGTGATATATGTGATATATCCTTCACCTTATTCGATAAGGAAAAAGCCGATATCCCTTCACCGGGAGTGACCTCTTTAGCAATAACTGGCAGATTCTACAACACACGGTTTGTCTTTTGATTGCTTTTGGAGTATTTGCTTTGCATAGTGATATATGTGATATATCCTGCACCTTATTCGATAAGGAAAGAGCCGAGAACCCTTCACCGGGAGTTACCTCTTTAGCAAAACTAGGAAAAGCCTCAAAAACACTCCTTTTCAAAATCACTTGATTCCACAACGATATCAAGTTCATTACGCAAAAGGTTTTCAGAAAAACCTGCCGTAGCCCTCCGTCATTTCAGATAAGGAGTATCTAGTATTCGTGCTACATTTGTTGGCTTTCGTAAAGGTGTAGTTTACGGTAGCTACTTACTGCTTATTTGCTGCATATGATGCGATTGGATTATGGTAGTCGTACGGCTTTGTTGGATTTCTTCAAGGGTCGTGCGGGTGGGTTTAATTCAATCATGAAATGTACGGGTTGAACTTGACTAGCGCACTATGGTTTGTTGGCTTTCGTTAAGGTCATAGCATGCTAGGGGCAAAATATATCGGGAGTTTCAAGTGTTGAAACTTGCAATGAGATTGCATACCTTCTATGAGATAGTTGGATCCCGGTCTCGCTGCGAGCAAGAGTTGCTCCTAGGAGAGTTTTACTCAAGACAATTAGCCGATCAAGTAGGTGTTTAGAAAGGTGTCAACGGGGTTACGCCCCTGGGAAAACGAGGTTTATTTTAATTAGGTCCGTGCGAAAGCACGGGGAACCTTCCTCAATGTACCGGCACTGGCCTGACTGAAAGATTGGCGAAGTTGTAGGGTGTAATTAATCCCAGCTAGTCTTTCCTTTTATGGTTTGAAGGAAGATTTGATAAAAACAGTGGGAGCCATTCTGATTAGATAAAATAATAACCAATCTGATCTTGCAAGAGCATACGCTAAAGTGTTTTCTTCTCTCTTTCTCCAGGTAGCGACCATGTCACGTCTTAATCAAGATAATAATATGGATGTATTGACCGAACCCGAATGTTATACTGTGCCGGGGAACGTTGGTTCCGTTCTTTTTTATAAAAGTTATAAGACTGAACAGGATATATGGGAATGCCAGGATTCTCATGCCACCCAATTGAAAAAAGTACATGTTGATGCATTTTCTTCGGGTGCGTTCGTTACAGAGAACTGTTTCTCCCTTTTCTTTACGTCCTGAGTATTGGATACCGGGTCAGGATCCTATATATATAATCTGTTACTTGGGCTAAGGAAAGGTAAAAGAACTGGGAGAAGGTGATAAAGACATAAGGGTTGGAAATGGTGCAATTGTTGCAGCTAAATCCGTCGGGGAATATCACCTTGTATTACCAAGTGGTAATAGATTGGTTCTGAACGAATGCTATTACATGTCGAACCTGATATGCAATATTATATCAGTTTCTTTATTAAGTAAAGAGGGATATAATTTTGTATTACAGGATAATGTTATGAACATTTTCCTGAACCAAAAGTTGGTTGGATCAGGCACGTTGTGCAATGACATTTATGTTCTAAATCAATCAACAATTCTGAGCATAACAAACCCACATAAGAGGAAGAGTTCAGAGATGAACGAATCCTTCTTGTGGCATTGTAGACTAGGTCATATCGATGCGACACGACTAGCTAAGTTGCATAAGGATGGATATTTGAATCTGTTCAAATTTTCATCTTATGACACTTGCCAGTCATGTCTCAAAAGCAAGATGACCAAAACTCCGTTTACAGGACACAGAGAAAGAGTTAGTGAACTCTTGGGACTGATACATAGTGATGTATCCGGTCCCATGTCTACACATGCCACAGATGTTTCTTCGTACATCATTACATTCACTGACGATCTCTCAAGATACGGACACGTGTTCCTGATGAAACACAAGTCTGAAGCTTTTGAGAAATTTAGAGAATATAAACAAGAAGTCGAGAACCAAATAGGAAAAAGTATTAAAGTCCTTCGATCTGATCGAGGAGGTGAATACTTGAGCAATGAATTCCTGGACTTCCTAAAAGAGAATGGGATTCTCTCTCAGCCAACTCCTCCATATACACCACAACACAACGGTGTATCGGAACGGAAGAACCACACCCTATTAGATATGGTGCGCTCTATGATGAGCACAGCTGAGTTACCTATTTTCTTCTGGGGGTATGCGCTGGAGACAGCCATACATCTATTGAATATGGTCCCCACCAAATCAGTGCCTACCACTCCATATTAGATATGGAAGGGGAAGAGACCACGTCTTAATTATGTTAAGATATGGGGTTGTCCGGCCTATGTCAAACGGAAAAATCCGGACAAACTCAAGGCACGGTCTGTTCTGTGCAAATTTGTAGGATATCCCAAAAATCCACAAAGGTATATCTTCTACCACACCGAGGAACAAAAGGTGTTTGTTTCTCGCCATGCCACCTTTTTAGAAAAGGAATTTCTTGCAAAAGAGATTAGTGGCGATGAGGTAGAAATGGAAGAGGTTCCAGCTGCAAGAGCTGTAACAGAAGATTTAGTGGAACTAAAGGATTCGGTAGTTCCCAATGAACCCCAGCATCTCCGCCGATCTAGTAGGGTTCCTCATCCACGTAAGAGATACTACGGTTTTCTCATTGATGGTGGAAGCGAGGATTGCATCATGGAGGATGATGACCCAACTAGCTTCGAGCAGGCTATCACGAGTGGGGACTCAGTGAGGTGGCTGGATGCAATGCGGTCCGAGATGGAAGCCATGTACACCAACAAAGTATGGACTTTGGAAGATGCTCCTGAAGGGGTAAAACCCATTGGGAGAAAGTGGATCTTCAAGGAAAAACTTGGTGTAGATGGGAAAGTGTAGACTTTCAAAGCTAGACTTGTTGCAAAGGGTTTTCGTCAACGACCAGGTGTGGATTATGACGAAACCTTTTCTCCTGTGGCTATGCTTAAATCCATCCGGATCATGCTTGCCATTGCTGCATACCATGACTACGAAATCTGGCAAATAGATGTTAAGACCGCCTTTCTAAATGGTGATTTGAAAGAGTGCGTGTACATGACTCAGCCAGAGGGCTTCATAGACAGTGGGAGCAGCGGAAAGGTGTGCAAGCTGCTTAAATCTATCTACGGGTTAAAGCAAGCGTCACAGAGCTGGAACATCTGTTTTGATGTCGTTATCAATAAGTTTGATTTCGTCAAAAACGTAGATGAACCTTGTATATACAAGAAGGTGACAGAGAGTAAGGTTATCTTTCTCGTATTGTACGTGGATGACATACTCTTGATAGTAAATGACATTCTTAGCTGCAATCGGTCAAGCTCTTTATCACATAAATTCTCAATGAAAGATCTAGGTGATACCTCCTACATCTTGGGGATTAAGATCTATAGAGATAGATCTAAACGGATACTGAGATTGTCCCAATCTAGGTACAGTGACACCATACTAAAACGGTTTAGTATGGAAGAATCCAAGAGTGGGTTTTTACCCACGATCTCAGGACTCATTCTTTCCAAAAAGATGTCTTCCAAGACTGATTTGGAGAGAGCTCACATGCAAGGGATACATTATGCTTTGGCAGTAGGCTCTATTATGTACGCGATGCTATGTACCAGACCCGATGTAGTATATTCACTAAGTGTAGTGAGTAGGTATCAAGAAGATCCGGGAGAGAGTTACCGGACAGCTGTGAAGAGCATTCTCAAGTACTTGAGAAGGACTAAAGAGATGCTCTTGGTGTATGGTAACGGAGAACTCCAAGTGGAGTCCTTTACCGATTCGAGCTTCCAGAGTGATAAGGACGACTCTAAGTCGCACTAGGGATTTGTCTTTACCCTCAATGGAGGGGCGGTATGCTGGAAGAGTTCCAAGCAGGAAACCATGGCAGACTCGACGATGGAGGCTGAATACATCGCTGCAAACGATGCTGCCAAAGAGGCTGTCTGGATGAAGATGTTCATAACTGAACTTGGAGTGGTTCCATCCATTGAGTATCCAATACCTTTGTATTGTGATAACAATGGAGAGGTGGCTTTGGGCAAGGAACCCAGGTCCCATCAGCGATCCAGGCATATTCTGAGGCGGTATCACCTGTTCCGGGAGATAGTTGATCGCCGGGAGATCGAGGTTAGGAGAGTTGACACGAAGAACAACACTGCTGATTCACTCACGAAGGCCATTTCCCAGATACAGTTCGAGACTCTTCGGGATGCTGGGTATGCGATACTACAGCAGCTGGCCCTAGTGCAAGTGGGAGATTGTTAGTTGTATGTATGCCCTAGATGCCATTATTGTATATATGATGTATATTATATTAGATGCTTGGACATATATAGAGAGGACTTTCTTGCTCGACATGATAGTATGCTATCTGGTTGCTCTTTATCTTAACATGTATACTTGTCTCTTGATACTGTCTTATGGTTACATGTTGGTAAAGCCCTTAGGATGTGTAATTGACTACCAGGATTATGATGCAGATCATACTAGTGGGGCCATGGTAGTCCATAAGTTCATCCTTTAATATTCCTAGTCGTGGATGTATCGAGACATGACATCGATATACCAGAGTAGACTAGCGTATACGCTTCTCGACCCATGAGATGGGCGATGGATGATCCTATATCTATTGGTGTTTGACATCAGAGATGGTATACGGGTGCTCAGTGGAGACTGGGTACACTGGACGGACTCGCCGAGAACTCCTAGATGATATTATACCTGACGTCAGATAGCAGTTCTATGGTGACACTGGTACAGGTTAGTCTGTAGACCCGAGATCGTCATAGAGTCTTGTGTGATTCCCACTGTGCTTTGATTTCCACCTTACCACGTTCAAGAAGACGTGCAAAACGGTGGATTTTGGGTACAGTCTCGAGTCACATGGAGGCAATGAGAGATAGGAGGGGATTTCGTCTCTCCCGGTATTGGGGGTAGATGTCGTGCTGTGCTCGATTGGCTATAACTGGAAGTCCCTGTCCAGGACTGTAGGATTCCTTGGCACTCATACAAGGGTTAATAAGGCATCAACCATGCCCGAATAAAAATTTAGACGTGCCGAACAACGCAAAGCCGGGATCTTTGCTAGATTATTAGGGTTAAACATGCAAGTAAACAGCTTTACAACTAAGAGTGAGAGATTACAACCTTTGTAGTCCGCTCCTTCTCTTCATAAGCTCCGGGTAGAAGTCCCTTCGCCGCGATCCATGATCTCCCGGACTCAAAAGAGGCTCCACAACCCGAATGATTCATGCTAGCTTGTAGTCTTCCTTTTCTCCGATGATCTACCTTGATGTTTCTATAACTCAAGCTCTCTCTCTCTCTAATGAGGTGAACACCCTAATCTAATTGGCTAGATTAGATGAGGATGATGAGGTAGTATTTATGCTCTCTTTTATTATCAAATTCTCACACTAAATCACCACATAAAGAAAACCTAGAAAGCTTTCTCAAAGCTCAAACAAGAAGAAGAAGAAGGAAATTCCTTTTGTGATGAATAATGAAATTCAAGTGATAATTACAAATGAAACCATAGTTGATAATGGGTAGGCTAATCCATGTAGAGACTTAACCTAGGGTGAAGGGTTTGGGTTGGGTTAACAATGAGTCACTAAAATATTAAGCATAATATTTTAGCTCAAAACAAAAGAAAACCTTCTAGAAGGTTCATAAAAGAACTAACCCAAATCAAACCCTAACTAGGTTTAATCTCCACAAAACATGTTGCATTAGTAATCATATCATGTTACAATAATATATATCACATATATATTATATATTTGTAACAAAAGAAAATAATACAATTAATATATATCTCATATATATCAATGTATTATCCGGTGAGAAAATGAAATAATAAAGTGAGCCAATATTAGATAATGTAATGCAATATATCATATATATTATTATACATTAAATTATCGAATCAACACTTGATCCGACAATTCGGCTATATCGAATATAACCGACTAATATATCAATGTACCGATTCATCGAATCAACACTTGATCCGATGACCCGGCTGATATCAAATATCGCCGGCCGATATCATATATCGCGAGAATAGAATACGGTACCTCATATCGTATTATTCTCGATCATGCACATATCACATATGTGCTCCTACTCCGTTTTGCCTGAGTCAAGAAACCTCTGTGTAGGACTCTAAAGAATCGTCAATACGCCGGTAGCAGGTGATAATCATATCAAACACCCACAAGCTGCAAGCGGTCAGCTAAACGTAACAGCCACTCAGGTATTGAGCAATCAGAAGATCAACAAGCAAGCCTCTACATTCTCCTGTATATCTAATCAGTAACACTCCCGTACAGTCCGGTCTCTTCGTCTGATATGTTGCATATCTAGTCTAGGGATGGTATACGTCAGACCCCAGTAACCGATAAGTCGTGTCGATGTGTGGCTCATAACAGGTCGAGAACCTACTGATAACACTTACCAGTAGTACTCAATATCCGCCCTGGCCAGGGACTTCCAGTTATAGCCAATCGAACACAGCACAACATCAACTCCCTATACCGGGAGAGACGAATCCCCTCCTATCGCACATTGCCTCCATGTGATTCGGGACTGTACCCAAAAGCCACCATTTTGCACGCCCACTTGGATGTGGTAAGGTGGAAATCAAAGCACAGTAGGAATCATACAAGACTCTATGACGATTTCGGGTCTACAGACTAACCTGTACCAGTGTCACCGGAGAACTGCCATCTGACGTGAGGTATAATACCATCTGGGAGTTCTCGGCGAGTCCGTCCAGTGTACCTAGTCTCCACTGAGCACCCGTACACCATCCTTGATGTCAAACACCGATGGATATGGGATCATCCATCGCCCATCATATGGGTCAAGATGCGTATACGCTAGTGTACTCTGGTGTATCGATGCCCTGTGTCGACACACCCTCGACTAGGAACAGTTATAGGATGTACTCATCGACTACCGTGGCCCCACTAGTATGATCTCATCATAGTCCCAGTAGTCGAGTACATATCCTAAGGGCTTTATCAACATGTGAGAGTAAGACAGTAAACTAATATAAGTCAACATGTTAAGATAAAGTGAAACCAAATAGCATATTATCATGACGAGCAAGAAAGTCCTCTCTATATATATCCAAGCATCCATTATAATATACATCATATGTACAACAATGGCCTCTAGGGCATATATATAACTAACAAGGGCCGATTCAGAGATTTAATGGTAAGTGTTACCAGTAGTTTCTAGACCCGTTATGAGCCTCGTATCGGCATGACTTATAGAGTTATTGGGGTCTGACGTTTACCACCCCTAGACTTGATATGCGACATCTTAGACGAAAAGACCGGACTGTACGGTAGTGTTACTGACAGGCTTTACAGGAGCTAGAGCGGGCTTGCTTGTTGATCTTCTAATCGCTCAATACCCGGGTAGCCGTTACGTCCAGCTAGTACCGCTGATAGCTTGTGAGTGTTTGATGTGATCATCACCTGCTGCCGGCGTATTGACGAGTCTTTAGAGTCCTACATAGATTACTGGCTCAGGAAAAACTAAGTAGGAGCACATATGTGATATGTGCGGGACCGAGAATAATACGAGTATGTGATACCGTATTCTATTCTCGCGATATTTGTATCGGTCGGTTATATGTGATATAGCCGGATTATCGAATCAAGTGTTGATTCGATAAGACGGTACATATGATATTCCTCGGTTTTATGTGATATAACCGGATTATTAAATCAAGTGTTGATTTGATAATTTAGTGTATAATTGTATATTTTATATACTAGTTTATATTAACTAATATTAGCTCACTTAAGCATTTATTTTTCTCACATGTGCACACTTAATATATATATGATATATATTAATTGTGTTATTTTTGTGTCATGGTTGTCGATACACACTACATGGGTGTATGAGATTTACACCATACTAGTTATAATGTGGGGTTTAATATTTAAAGTAAATCCAAATTAGTAGATAAATGGTCACATGCATGAAGCTTGTAGAAGCTTGTGGATGCATTTGACTTGGTCCACTAATTTTGTTTTACTTAAGATATTTATTAACCTAACCATTATAATTTAGCCATGGTTATGTCTCTACATGAGTTAGCTATATCATAGAAACTCACCCATGGTTGATTCTCTCACCTCATTAGTTCATTCTCATTCTCATCTCTTGAGCTCATCTTCTTCTTCCTTGAAAAAGCTTGCTTGGTTTTTCTAAAGAGAGAAAATATTGTGAGAAAAATAAAACTAAAGTGAACCCACTTCCTACTTCATCATACTCTACTAGATTAGCACTTTAGTATAGGGTGTTAGCTTCACTCATCTCTCATTAGTGAAGTAGTAGATTGAGTTAGTGTCTCCTTGACGTAGATCATCTTCGGCCTCGAAGACTTCAAGCAAGATCGTTCTTTTCACCTTGAGAAGCCATGCAAGAGTCCGGGAGATCCATGATCGCAGCGAAGGGTCCACTACAAGGATCTATTGAAGTGAAGGACCGTTCCACAAAGGTTGTATTCCTAGTTCACTTAGTTATAAAGTAGTTTACTTTTATAGTATCACTCCTAAAACTCTGGCTAGATCCTAGGTGAGGTTGTTTGGCACAGTTGAAAATTTGAAATTAGCATGTTTGATGCCTTGTGAAATCTTGTGGTTATGCCAAAGAACCTTACAAGTGGAGCCTAGGCAGTAATTGAGGATTTCGTTGCAGACTTTGAGGGAGCGCCAGCTATTCGCTAAATTATCTACGGGTGTTTTCTGGTTGGATAGTGTGGACTTTCGGCCCCATAGTTACAAGAGATGATAAATATGGAACCAAAAAAGATCGAGGCCGTTTCGCACTTGCCTAGACCTGTATCAGCGACGGAGGTTCGCAGCATTTTGGGTTTGGACGGATGCTATTGATATTTCGTACAGGATTTTTCGCGGATAGCTGCAACGTTGACCGGGTTGACCCGGAAGGGAGTTTCTTTTTCTTTGGACCGAAGCATGCGAGCAGAGCTTTCAGCAGTTGAAGAATCGTTTGATTATGCCACCAGTATTATCTTTGCCTTTAGGATCAGGAGGTTTTGTTGGTTATTACGATGCTTCAGAGCATATGAAGAAGCATGAACAGAATTATACCACTCATGACTTAGAGATGGTTGCGGTGATCTTTTCACTTAAGATTGGGAGACACTATTTTTACGGCAAGCGTGCCAGATATTCACGAACCACAAGAGTTTAAAGTACATTTTTTTCAGCAGCGGGATCTAAATTTGAGACAGTGCTGTTGGGCGGAGCTAGTTAAAGATTATGACTCCGAGATTCCTTGTCGTCCGGGTAAGGCAAATGTTGTGGCAGATGCATTGAGTCGGATGCCCGGAGATAGTTTTTCTTATTTGAGCAAAGTTCAGAGACTAACGACGACAAATTAGCAGATTCCTTGTGACAGCCGAGTGCAGTTCGAGTTACGTCGACCAGGGGAAAACTTGTCCGTGTCCGTACACATCCACAGTTAATTGATCGTATCTGTGAGACACAGTCCGATGACGTTCGTTTGTCAGAAATTATTGTAGGAAGAAGAAGATGAATGAATATCATAACTTAATCCTTTTGTGATGAACAATGAATTATTGTAGTGATTACAAATCTAATCAAGGGTTAAGCATGAAAGAGTTAACCCTTGTAGAGAGTTAACTAGAGTTAATGGTTTGGATTGGGTTAACATAATATCTCACAAAAAATATCAAGCAACTGTTAGTGTATATGCCCTAGAGGCCATTACTGTATCATACTAGTTTGTATATTACTTAATGGATGCTTGGGATATTCACCTTGTATATACAATCTTGCTCAAAATAGTAGTATGCTACTTGGTTTGTTTCTACTTCAATGTGTACTTGTGTTTATTTCAGTATATCACTTATACGCATTAGTGGAGCCCTTAGGATCTTTGCTTGATTACCAGCGTTGTGATGGCAGTCACACTAGTGGGGGCTGGGTAATCTATAAGCACATCCTTATACAGGTCCCTAGTCGCAGGACTATCGAGACAGGGCATCGATACTCCGGAGTAGACTAGCGTATGCGCTTCTCATCCCAGTGTGGGAGATGGTCTGTCCCACAGCCATCAGTACGTCGTACTGGAGATAGTATACGGGTGCTCGTTGGGTTACGAGTACACTGGACAGGACTCGTCGGGAACTAACAGGTTGGTATTATACCTATCGTCAGTTATCAGTTCCCAGGTGACATGAGTACAGCTTAGTCCGCTGACTTGACACTGGCACTTCGCCTCAAGTGTGTTCCCACTGCACTTTGATCACTACCCTACCACGGCTCAAAGGAGTCGTGCAAACAGGTGGTGGTTGGGTGCAGTCCCGAAGCACTTGGAGGCAGTGACGGTTAGACAGGATTCGTCTCTCCCGGTATTGGGGTTGACATCGCGCTGTGTCTAGGAGAGCCATTACACGAGTAGTCCCTGGCCAGGGCAAACGAGATATACTGGTAGGTTTCCAGTGTTATCTCAGGGTGTTTTGGGCTTCGCTCCGACACGACTTGTACCGCTATTGGGGGACTGACGTTTACCACCCCCTAGGCCCGCCATGCGATGTATCAGACGAACAGACCGGACTGTACGGAGACTGTCACATTCAGACTCAGTAGGAGTTCAGATGGGGTTTCACCTCGTCAGCCTTCTTGTCGGCATCTACCTGGGGACCGTTACGCACAGCTAGTGCCGCTTGCGGTCTGTGGTTAAACCCACTGCCAGCGTAGTGTCGAGTCTTTAGAGTCCCACACAGAGGGTATTCGCCTCTGGGCAAAACAGAGTAGAGGTCGCATAGTTTTGCGACAGGGTTCGTTCTCATCCGCGCACTTGTGCACGTTTGGAGTCCGGACGGATTATACTGGCAGGCTCTGGTTTGAGCCAGATACTGGTATATGTTTTGGGGTTGCTTTTATATCTTGGTATTCTTGTTCCTCGGAACGAGAATGCAGGTGTGTATGCACAGTTGCTTGAGGCGGAGGATGAGATATTTCATTAGGGTTTCGGAACGGGTGCGTATGCACAGTTGACAGTTATCTTTTTCCAAACCCTAATGGATTTATGGATTATCTATTTATAATAGTAATTAAATGAGAATTTTGTTATGGTTGATTTTGTTGACTTGTTGACCATGGTTGACTTGTTGACCATGGTTGAATGTTGACCACCATCATGCTTTAAAAAGTCTTCCTTGATTTATGCTTACATTTTTAAATGAAGCATGGTAGTGGTCATTCCAAATTACCATCAACTATTCTCATTTTCAATTATTATTATTAGATAATTCTTTTCTTTTGCATTATGGTTGCAAGAAAGAAAAAAGATTGCTCATTCTATCATATTCATTCTCTCTCCTCTCTTCATCTTCTTCTTCCTCTAGCAAAGAGAAACCTTCTCATGAGTTGAGAATCCTTCTCTTTAAAAAGAAAAGCAAACCCTAGTCACTCTCTACTCACTCTAGGATCAAAGGATTAGCAAGCCGGAGATTCTAGTTCACTCCAAGTCCGAGAAAGAGCCCAAGGTCGAACCCTCGAGGTGGATCCATCTTCGACGGAAGAAGGCGACAAAAGAGAACCATCAACCTCTACAAGATTTCAAGAAGAAGGAGTTCAAGTTTAGGTATAACCTTCATCCGAGTAGCTAACTCCTTTTAGCGTATTTGCTAGTTTAGTTTAGACACGATCCCGACCTTGTTTAGTCCATGTTGCCTCTTGCGATAAAAATTCGTTTTTTATACCGTTTCCGCCTCCCCGTAAGCACCGGGGGTCGCAATATGGACTTACAGTGGTATCAGAGCCTAACTAAACTTAAACTAGCTTGGTAGTGAAGTGTAACGAAGTTCGGAACCGAAAAAAATCACAAAACCGGAAAATTACAATACCTGAGTTTCTGTTGAAATTTTTTTGGCTCAAAATGAAAAACTTTATACTTGTAAAATCGTCTCAGGGTTTTGTAAGTGCACCCATGAAAAACGATGACCTAATTCCTTCAAACCGCCGCCCTTCCGCCGCACTAGGTAGGCATGTGCGGCGGAAGCGCCGCGGTTTGTCGCCATCTGTCCATCGATTTTCATGCAGTGTGTTTGTGTGTTGGTTTTGGGATTTTTAAAATATATTATATGTACCCAGATTTTCCAGAACTGAAATTCACTTTTGGGGTCCTATAATTCCGTATTTTTTTTCCGAACTTCACTGCACTTTGACTATGATGGTTATATCTGTGATGCTTGCATGTATTGAACGTCGGCTAATCGCTATAAGACGATTAGTCGGGGTTATACATGATCTGTAATGTGCTGGAATGTGTATATGAATGTGTTGGACTGTCGCGGGTGAATAGCCGGGGTGGATGTGAGATGAGCTTTTGTTTTTCTTTCATTCATTGTAAATGTAAATTGATGTAATAATATTATTTGTTTGGCCGCACAACCGGGTCGGGGTTGTAGCCGTCATTGTATAATTCTTTTTACTGTTTTTGCTTCTAGGATAGACCCATGGAGGGGTGCACAAACTACCGAGGACTTGGCGGGTAGTTTGCCGCACCCGTAGGGGTCTTGGGTGGGGTATTTGGCTATTCACCGCGACCGTGTTATCCGCTTTTCGTTCCAGGCTCGAAAGGATTGCGGATTGCTAGTATATCCAATGTATTCATCTGTGATCTGTAATGTCTATCATTGCTTTCTATTTAGGCGTTGCTTATGTTTTACAGCCGCGCTAGCCCAGCCCCTGCTCTGTCGTTAGTTAAGTAACCTAACGGGTAATGACGGGGCCCCGTGGCGAATGCGAATGGCATAAGCGTACGTCATATTTTGGTTGTTTTCTGCAATGGTAGGATTAAATGATGGGACGCATTAAAAGTACTAATGCAAGAATATCACGCATTAAAAGAACTAATGCAAGATAATAAACCAAGTTAAAGTCGTTGGAACACTTTCGAAAAACCACTCGGTTCTTTTCAAAAACAACTTTTAAATGCGGAGCTTGAGCCACTCCTTTTAAAAGCTATCTCGTTCCATCGACCAAATCAAGTTCACTACGTTCACGGTTTTGCCAAAACCATCCGTAGCCCTCCATCATTTCAGTTAAATATTCGGTAGTATTCAAGCTATGTATTTTGACCTCACGCCAAGGCATAGTGATTGGTAGCTGCCGGATATTTATCTGTTGCATAGATAGAATGCGTTGGTTTGAGACAGTCGTACTGCCATTTTGGCCTACGTCAAGGGTATGTACGGGTGGATTCAAATTAACCTGGATAATGATGGGACGAACTTGACATGTGACTTATGACATTTTGACCTCACGCCAAGGTCATAAGAGCATGGGGCAAAAATCCACATCGGGAGTTTCATAAGTACTGAAACTTGCTAGATTTGCATACCATTTGGAGTGTGGTGATTCTGGTAGGATTCCTTCAGTTTCGTCACGCGATGATATTTGGATCCCGATCCTACTGTGAGTATATGCTACTCCTCGGGAAATTTCTCACTTAACGATCAATGCTATAAACCTAGTAGGTGCCTAGAAAGGTGTTAGCGGGGTTACGCCCCCAGGGAAAAGAGGTTATTTAATTAAGGAACTTCGCGAAAGCGTTGGAAAACCTCCCTCGAAGTACCGACACTGGCCTGGCTGAACGGTTAAGCAAGTATTGTACGGTGGGATTGATCCTGACTAATTCTTCCTTTATGGTTTGAGGAGGGATTCGAGAAACAGTGGGAGCCATCCTGTTTAGACAAACTAAAAACCACTCTAAACTTGCAAGAGCATCATGCTGAGTGTTTCTTCTTCTCTCTCCTAATTGCAGCGACCAATCAACATGACTGGACTTAAGTTACTCCTAGATAAAAACAAACTGACAGGGCCAAACTACAAAGATTGGCTCAGGAATGTCAAGATAACAATCACTTATGACAAGCTGGGGTATCTTCTTACCACCAAAGCTCTCCCTGTCCCTGGTCCAACTTCCAGTGTCGCGGATAAGGAAATCCGCAAGACTTGGGAGATTGATAGCGCGAAGGCCAAGTGCCTCCTGCTTGCCTCGATGGACAACGAACATCAGAGGAGGCATGAGAATATGGACATGGAGTCCATATTGCTCCATACAAAAGAACTGTATGGAGAGCAATCACGTATCGCAAGATACGAAGCGTCGAAAAAGTTGTTTTCGACAAGAATGGCCGTCGGATCATCAGTAGCCGAGCACGTGCTAAAGATGATCGGCTACATTGAGGAGCTCGCTGACCTAGGGATCACATTGGAGAGTGAGCTATATACGGATATAGTTCTCCAGTCCCTTCCTTCCACTTACGCCCAGTTTATACTGAACTTCAACCTACAAGAAAAAGAGGTTGAACTATCAGAGCTCCTCAACATGCTGAGGAGCGCAGAGGGCACCCTACAGAAAAGTAGGGATACATCCACTTTGTTTGTAGGAGGATCATCTTCTTCTAGGTCCAAGGCGAAAGCCAAGGGAAAGAAGAAGAAGGCCCCCGCCAAACCAAGGGGCGGTGTTAGTAAAGTGGATACGAAGGGAAAAGGGAAAGCAACAAAGATAGCGGGGAAGCTTGTGGATAAGGAAGAATGCTTCTTTTGTCATAAGAAAGGACACTGGAAGAATGATTGCAGGGCCTGGAAGGCCAGAACACAGGAATTGAAGCAGGTTGCAGCTTCAGCTTCAGGTGTGTATGTTATTGAAAACTGTCTTTCAATAAACTCTACTTCCTGGGTATTGGATACCGGATCAGGATCTCATATCTGTAATTCTTTGCAGGCGTTGAGAAACCGTAGGGATTTGAAGGCAGGTGACATGACCCTCAGAGTTGCGAACGGAGCTAGCATGGATGCTAAAGCCGTGGGGGACTATCACCTGGGAATGTCAGATGGACATGTTTTGGTTTTGCGTAATTGCTTTTTTGTACCCAACGCAACTTGTAATATCATTTCTGTATCTTTAGTTTCTAAAGAAGGTTATGAATTTGCGTTTGTAAGTAATGTTGTAAACATTCACCTTAATCAAGTTTTGATTGGGTCAGGTACTTTGAGTAATGGTATATACGTGTTAAACCAACCACAGATTTTTAATGTCCAGAATACACACAAAAGAAAGTCTCCAGAAATAAATCAGACTTTCTTATGGCATTGTAGATTGGGTCACATCAATGAGAGAAGGTTGACGAAGTTACATACAGAAGGGTATTTGAATGCGTTCGAATATCAATCGTATGCCACTTGTCAATCCTGTCTCAAGGGAAAGATGACAAAGACTCCGTTTACTGGACATGGAGTAAGAGCGAGCGAGCTCTTGGGACTCGTACACAGTGACGTGTGCGGTCCAATGTCTACACATGCCCGAAGCGGACATTCTTACTTCATTACTTTTACGGATGACTTCTCAAGGTACGGTTATGTCTTCTTAATGAAACATAAGTCCGAGGCCTTTGGAAAATTCCAGGAGTATAAGAATGAAGTAGAGAAACAGACCGGCAAAAGTATTAAGATTCTAAGATCGGATCGAGGTGGAGAATACTTAAGTGCCGAATTCCTGGACTATTTAAAAGAGAACGGAATTCTCTCTCAGCTTACTCCTCCTTACACCCCGCAACATAACGGTGTATCGGAGAGACGGAACCGCACCCTATTGGATATGGTGCGGTCCATGATGAGTAACGCTGAGTTACCGCGATCATTCTGGGGGTATGCGCTAGAATCAGCTGCGTACCTTTTGAACCGAGTTCCGACTAAGACTGTGCCTTCCACACCATATGAAATGTGGAGTGGGAAGAAACCCTATCTTCAATATCTGAAGGTCTGGGGATGTCCGGCTTTTGTCAAAAAGCAGCATGCGGACAAGCTCGAGGCACGCTCAGTACTGTGCAAGTTTGTGGGATACCCAAAGAACACCAGGGGGTATCTTTTCTACTACGCAGAGGAACAAAAAGTCCTTGTTTCTCGTAATGCCCACTTTCTAGAACACCAGTTCTTGGAAAAGGAGATTAGTGGGAGCGCAGTAGAACTGGAAGAAATTCCAGAACCACAGACTATTACTGAAAGGTTAGTGGAACCAGAGGATTCAACAGAACAGGACATTCCTACGCCGCTCCGCAGGAGTAGTAGGCAGTCTCATCCGCCCGAGAGATACTGCGGTTTTCTCATAGACGGGGATAGAGAGGATTGCATCATAGACTATGATGAGCCTACTAGCTTCCAGCAGGCCGTTCAGAGCGTTGACTCGGTAAAATGGCTGGATGCAATGCGGACCGAAATGGAGTCCATGTACACCAACAAAGTATGGACGTTGGACATTGCTCCAGACGGGGTAAAACCCGTAGGATGCAAATGGATCTTCAAAAGGAAGATTGGTGTAGATGGACAGGTTGAGACCTATAAAGCTAGACTTGTAGCAAAGGGTTTCCGTCAAAGACCTGGCTTGGACTATGACGAAACCTTTTCTCCAGTGGCTATGCTGAAATCCATTCGGATCCTTCTTGCCATTGCTGCCTTCCACGATTATGAGATTTGGCAGATGGACGTAAAAACCGCTTTTCTAAATGGAAATTTAGAGGAGTGTGTCTATATGGATCAGCCAGAGGGTTTCAATCAGAGTGGGAGCAGCGGAAAGGTGTGCAAGTTGCTTAAGTCCATTTATGGACTAAAGCAGGCATCGCGGAGTTGGAACATCTGTTTTGATGAGACGGTCAAGGAATTTGACTTTATCAAAAATCCAGATGAACCATGCATCTATAGTAGATTTGTAGCGAGAACTGTAGTATTCCTTGTTTTATACGTGGATGACATTCTCTTAATAGGAAATGACATTCCTATACTACAATCTGTCAAGGGGTTCTTGTCACAAAGGTTCTCCATGAAAGACCTGGGTGATGCCTCATACATCCTGGGGATCCGGATCCATCGTGATAGATCCAAGAGGATATTGGGACTTTCTCAGTCCAGGTACATCGACACCATAGTGAAAAGATTCAGTATGGAAGATTCCAAGCGCGGTAACCTACCGGCTTGTCACGGGATCACCCTCTCTAAAGAGATGTCTCCCAAGACTGATTTGGAGAGGGATCGCATGTCTATTATACCCTACGCTTCTGCGGTAGGCTCTATAATGTATGCGATGTTGTGTACCAGACCGGATGTAGCTTATGCACTGAGTGTGGTAAGCCGGTATCAGTCTAACCCTGGGGAGAAACATTGGATAGCAGTAAAGAACATTCTCAAGTACCTGAGAAGGACTAAGGAGATGTTCTTGGTGTATGGCGGAAAAGACCTCCAGATTGAGGCCTTTGCTGACTCCAGCTTCCAGAGTGACAAGGATGATTCCAAGTCCATGTCGGGTTTTGTCTTTACCCTCAATGGAGGGGCGGTGTGTTGGAAGAGTTCCAAACAGGAAACCGTTGCAGACTCGACTATGGAAGCGGAATACATCGCTGCATCTGATGCCGCAAAAGAAGCTGTCTGGATAAGGAAGTTCTTAAAAGAACTTCAGGTGGTTCCGTCCATTGTTGACCCAGTACCTCTGTATTGCGACAACAACGGGGCTATAGCTTTAGCAAAGGAACCCAGGTCCCATCAGAGATCCAGGCACATCTTGAGGCGGTATCACCTGATCAGGGAGATCGTGGATCGCAAGGAGATCGAGGTTCGGAGGGTTGCTTCAGAAGAGAACACTGCAGATCCATTCACCAAGGCCCTACCCCAGACTCAGTTCGAGCGGCTGATCGAGATGATAGGTCTTCGATACGCCAGTACATGGCCTTAGTGCAAGTGGGAGATTGTTAGTGTATATGCCCTAGAGGCCATTACTGTATCATACTAGTTTGTATATTACTTAATGGATGCTTGGGATATTCACCTTGTATATACAATCTTGCTCAAAATAGTAGTATGCTACTTGGTTTGTTTCTACTTCAATGTGTACTTGTGTTTATTTCAGTATATCACTTATACGCATTAGTGGAGCCCTTAGGATCTTTGCTTGATTACCAGCGTTGTGATGGCAGTCACACTAGTGGGGGCTGGGTAATCTATAAGCACATCCTTATACAGGTCCCTAGTCGCAGGACTATCGAGACAGGGCATCGATACTCCGGAGTAGACTAGCGTATGCGCTTCTCATCCCAGTGTGGGAGATGGTCTGTCCCACAGCCATCAGTACGTCGTACTGGAGATAGTATACGGGTGCTCGTTGGGTTACGAGTACACTGGACAGGACTCGTCGGGAACTAACAGGTTGGTATTATACCTATCGTCAGTTATCAGTTCCCAGGTGACATGAGTACAGCTTAGTCCGCTGACTTGACACTGGCACTTCGCCTCAAGTGTGTTCCCACTGCACTTTGATCACTACCCTACCACGGCTCAAAGGAGTCGTGCAAACAGGTGGTGGTTGGGTGCAGTCCCGAAGCACTTGGAGGCAGTGACGGTTAGACAGGATTCGTCTCTCCCGGTATTGGGGTTGACATCGCGCTGTGTCTAGGAGAGCCATTACACGAGTAGTCCCTGGCCAGGGCAAACGAGATATACTGGTAGGTTTCCAGTGTTATCTCAGGGTGTTTTGGGCTTCGCTCCGGCACGACTTGTACCGCTATTGGGGGACTGACGTTTACCACCCCCTAGGCCCGCCATGCGATGTATCAGACGAACAGACCGGACTGTACGGAGACTGTCACATTCAGACTCAGTAGGAGTTCAGATGGGGTTTCACCTCGTCAGCCTTCTTGTCGGCATCTACCTGGGGACCGTTACGCACAGCTAGTGCCGCTTGCGGTCTGTGGTTAAACCCACTGCCAGCGTAGTGTCGAGTCTTTAGAGTCCCACACAGAGGGTATTCGCCTCTGGGCAAAACAGAGTAGAGGTCGCATAGTTTTGCGACAGGGTTCGTTCTCATCCGCGCACTTGTGCACGTTTGGAGTCCGGACGGATTATACTGGCAGGCTCTGGTTTGAGCCAGATACTGGTATATGTTTTGGGGTTGCTTTTATATCTTGGTATTCTTGTTCCTCGGAACGAGAATGCAGGTGTGTATGCACAGTTGCTTGAGGCGGAGGATGAGATATTTCATTAGGGTTTCGGAACGGGTGCGTATGCACAGTTGACAGTTATCTTTTTCCAAACCCTAATGGATTTATGGATTATCTATTTATAATAGTAATTAAATGAGAATTTTGTTATGGTTGATTTTGTTGACTTGTTGACCATGGTTGACTTGTTGACCATGGTTGAATGTTGACCACCATCATGCTTTAAAAAGTCTTCCTTGATTTATGCTTACATTTTTAAATGAAGCATGGTAGTGGTCATTCCAAATTACCATCAACTATTCTCATTTTCAATTATTATTATTAGATAATTCTTTTCTTTTGCATTATGGTTGTAAGAAAGAAAAAAGATTGCTCATTCTATCATATTCATTCTCTCTCCTCTCTTCATCTTCTTCTTCCTCTAGCAAAGAGAAACCTTCTCATGAGTTGAGAATCCTTCTCTTTAAAAAGAAAAGCAAACCCTAGTCACTCTCTACTCACTCTAGGATCAAAGGATTAGCAAGCCGGAGATTCTAGTTCACTCCAAGTCCGAGAAAGAGCCCAAGGTCGAACCCTCGAGGTGGATCCATCTTCGACGGAAGAAGGCGACAAAAGAGAACCATCAACCTCTACAAGATTTCAAGAAGAAGGAGTTCAAGTTTAGGTATAACCTTCATCCGAGTAGCTAACTCCTTTTAGCGTATTTGCTAGTTTAGTTTAGACACGATCCCGACCTTGTTTAGTCCATGTTGCCTCTTGCGATAAAAATTCGTTTTTTATACCGTTTCCGCCTCCCCGTAAGCACCGGGGGTCGCAATATGGACTTACAGCAACCACAAAGTCAAAGCTTCATGAAGCTTCATGCAAAAGCTAACCCTAATCCAAACCCTAACCAAGTTTAAACCCTAATCCATTGTTAAATTTGTAACCCTAACATGTTACAATATTATATATCACATATACAATATATTTTGTAACAATAGAAAATAATACAATTAACATATATCGTATATATATCAATGTATTATCCTGTTAGAAAATGAATCTTTTAGTGAGCTAATATTAGTTAATGTAATTTAATATATCATATATATTATTATACATTAAATTATCGAATCAACACTTGATCCGATAATCCGGCTATTTCATAAATAATCGACAAATACGATGACCCGGCTATATCACATATACCCGGCCGATATCTCATATCGCGAGAATCCAATACGGTATCACATACCGCATTATCCTCGGTCCCGCACATATCACATATGTGCTCATACTCCGTTTTGCCTGAGCCAAGAAATCTCTGTGTAGGACTCTAAAGAATCGTCAATATGCCGGCAGTAGGTGATGATCATATCAAACACCCACAAGCTGCAAGCGGTCAGCTAAACGTAACAGCCACCCAGGTATTGAGTGCTCAGAAGATCAACAAGCAAGCCTGTATATTCTCCTGTGAATCCAAACAGTAACACTCCCGTACAGTCCGGTCTCGTCGTCTGATATGTCGCATATCTCGCCTAGGGGTGGTAAACGTCAGACCCCAGTAGCTCGATAAGTCGTGTCGATATGAGGTCTATAACAGTTCGAGAAACTACTGATAACACTTACCAGTAAACCTCAGCAACCCTGGCCAGGGATTTCCGGTTATAGCCAATCAAACACAGCGCAACATCAACTCCCTATACCGAGAGAGACGAATCCCCTCCTATCGCTCATTGCCTCCATGTGATTCGGGACTGTACCCAAAAGCCACCCTTTTGCACGCCCTCTTGGACGTGGTATGATCGAAATCAAAGCACAGTGGGAATCACACAAGACTCTATGACGATCTCGGGTCAACAGACTACTCTGTACCAGTGTCACCGGAGAACTGCCATCTGACGTAAGGTATAATACCATCTGAGAGTTTTCGGCGAGTCCGTCCAGTGTACCCAGTCTCCACTGAGCACCCGTACACCATCCTTGATGTCAAACACCGATGGATATGGGATCATCCATTGCCCATCATATGGGTCAAGATGCGTATACGTTAGTCTACTCTGGTGTATCGATGCCCTGTCTCGATACACCCTCGACTAGGAACAGTTATAGGATGTACTCGTCGACTATCGTGGCCCCACTAGTATGATCTCATCATAGTCCCAGTAGTCAAGTACATATCCTAAGGGCTTTATCAACATGTAACATACAGACAATCAGAGTACATGTTAATATAAAGTACAACTAGATAGCATACTATCATGTCGAGCAAGAAAGTCCTCCCTATATATGTCCTAACATCCACTACAATATACATCGTATGTACAGTAATGGCCTCTAGGGCATACATATAACTAACAACCACACCATATGAGATATGGAGTGGGAAGAGACCATGTCTTAAACGAGTTAAGATATGGGGTTGTCCGGCCTATGTCAAAACGCAAAATCCGGACAAACTCGAGGCACGGTCAGTTCTATGCAAGTTTGTGGGATATCCCAAAAATTCACATGGATATCTTTTCTACCATATTGAGGAACAAAAAGTGTTTGTTTCTCGACATGCCGCCTTTTTAGAAAAGGAATTTCTTACAAAAGAAATTAGTGGCGACAAGGTAGAACTGGAAGAAATTCCGGCCACACAAATTCAAACTGAAGATTTAGTGGAACCGGAGGATTCGGTAGTTCCCAACGAATCTCAGCCTCTCCGCCGATCTAGTAGGGTTCCTCACCCACCTAAGAGATACTACGGTTTTCTCATGGATGGTGGAAGCGAGGATTGCATCATGGTTGATGATGACCCAACTAGCTTCGAGCAGGCCATCACGAGTGGGGACTCGGTGAAATGGCTGGATGCAATGCGGTCCGAGATGGAATCCATGTACACCAACAAAGTATGGACTTTGGAATTTGCTCCTGAAGGGGTAAAACCCATTGGGAGCAAGTGGATCTTCAAGAAAAAACTTGGTGTAGATGGGAAAGTGGAGACTTTCAAACCTAGACTTGTTGCAAAGGGTTTTCGTCAAAGACCAGGTGTGGACTATGACGAAACCTTTTCTCCAGTGGCTATGCTTAAATCCATCCGGATCATGCTTGCCATCGCTGCATATCATGACTACGAAATCTGGAAAATGGATGTTAAGACCGTCTTTCTAAACGGTGATTTAGAAGAGTGCGTGTACATGACTCAGCCGGAGGGCTTCGTAGATAGTGGGAGCAGCGGGAAGGTGTGCAAGCTGCTTAAATCCATTTATGGATTAAAGCAAGCATCGCGGAGTTGGAACATCTGCTTTGACGTCGTTATCAAAGAGTTTGATTTCGTCAAAAACGTAGATGAACCTTGTATCTACAAGAAAGTGGCAGAGAGTAAGGTTGTCTTCTTCGTATTGTACGTGGACGACATACTCTTGATAGGAAATGACATTCCTATGCTGCAATCGGTCAAGCTCTTCTTATCACAAAGATTCTCAATGAAAGATCTAGGTGATGCCTCCTGCATATTTAGAATTATGATCTATAGAGATAGATCTAAAAGGATATTGGGATTGTCCCAATCCAGGTACATTGACACCATACTAAAGAGGTTTAGTATGGAAGAGTCCAAACGTGGGTTTTTACCCACGATCTCAGGGCTCACTCTCTCCAAAGAGATGTCTCCCAAGACAGATTTGGAGAGAGCTCGCATGCAAGGGATACCCTATGCTTCGGCTGTAGGCTCTATCATGTACGCGATGCTATGTACCAGACCCGATGTAGCATACTCACTAAGTGTAGTGAGTAGGTATCAAGCTGATCCTGGAGAGAGTCACTGGACAGCTGTGAAGATCATTCTCAAGTACTTGCGAAGGACTAAAGAGATGCTCTTGGTGTATGGTAACAGAGAACTCCAAGTGGAGTCCTTTACCGATTCGAGCTTCCAGAGTGATAAGGACGACTCTAAGTCGCAGTCGGGATTTTTCTTTACCCTTTACGGAGGGGCGGTTAGCTGGAAGAGTTCCAAGAAGGAAACCGTGGCAGACTCGACGATGGAGGCTGAATACATCGCTGCCAACAGTGCTGCCAAAGAGGCTGTCTGGATCAAGAAGTTCATTACTGAACTTGGAGTGGTTCCATCCATTGAGCATCCGATACTTTTGTATTGCGATAACAATGGAGCGGTGGCTTTGGCCAAGGAACCCAGGTCCCATCAGCGATTCAGGCATATTCTGAGGCGGTATCACCTGATCCGGGAGATAGTTGATCGCCGGGAGATCGAGGTCAGGAGGGTTGACAAGAAGAACAACACTGCGGATCCACTCATGAAGGCCATTCCCCAGATACAGTTTGAGAGACTCTTCGGGATGCTTGGTATGCGATACTACAGCAGCTGGCCCTAGTGCAAGTGGGAGATTGTTAGTTGTATGTATGCCCTAGAGGCCAGTATTGTACAGATGATGTATATTATATTGGATGCTTGGACATATATAGAGAGGACTTTCTTGCTCGATATGATAGTATGCTATCTGGTTGCACTTTACTTTAACATGTATACTTGTCTCTTTATACTGTTTTATAGTTACATGTTGGTAAAGCCCTTAGGATGTGTACTTGACTACCTGGACTATGATGCGGATCATACTAGTGGGGACATGGTAGTCCATAAGTACATCCTTCAAGGTCCCTAGTCGTGGGTGTATCGAGACGGGGCATCGATATACCAGTGTAGACTAGCGTATACGCTTCTCGACCCATGAGATGGGCGATAGATGATCCCATATCCATTGGTGTTTGACATCAGAGATGGTATACGGGTGCTCAGTGGAGACTGGGTACACTGGACGGACACGTCGAGAACTTCCAGATGGTATTATACCTCACGTCAGATGGCAGTTCTCTGGTGACACTTGTGCAGGTTAGTCTGTAGACCCGAGATCGTCATAGAGTCTTGTGTGATTCCCACTGTGTTTTGATTTCCACCTTACCATGTCCATGAGGGCGTGCAAAACGGTGGTTTTTGGGTACAGTCCCGAGTCACATGGAGGCAATGAGCGATAGGAGGGGTTTCGTCTCTCCCGGTATTGGGGGTTGATATTGCGCTGTGCTCGATTGGCCGTAACAGGGAAGTCCCTGGCCAGGGATGATTTGGAGATTTACTGGTAAGTGTTACCAGTAGTTTCTCGACCCGTTATGAGCCTCACATCGGCACGACTTATCGGTTATTGGGGTCTGACGTTTACCACCCCTAGAC
Source organism: Agapanthus africanus (assembly GCA_030015575.1). Lineage (NCBI taxonomy): Eukaryota > Viridiplantae > Streptophyta > Magnoliopsida > Asparagales > Amaryllidaceae > Agapanthus > Agapanthus africanus. The sequence goes on along the minus strand of JASDDO010000019.1, from coordinate 603,658,373 downwards.
TTGATATGCGACATATCAGACGAGGAAACCGGACTGTACGGAAAGTGTTACCGGCAGGCTTTTACAGGAGTTGGAGCGGGCTTTCTTGCTGATCTTCTGATCGCTCAATACCCGGGTAGCTGTTACGTCCAGCTAGTACCGCTGACGGCTTGTGGGTTCTTGATGTGATCATCACCTACTGCCGGCGTATTGACGAGTCTTTAGAGTCCTACACAGAGGTTTTACTGGCTCAGGCAAAGCGAAATAGGAGCGTATATGTGATATGTGCGAGACCGAGAATAATGCGTGTATGTGATACCGTATTCTATTCTCGCGACTTTTTGTATCGGTCGGTTATATATGATATAGCCGGGTTATCGAATCAAGTGTTGATTCGATAAGTCGATACATTGGATGTTAGTCGGTTATATGTGATATGACCGGATTATTAAGTCAAGTGTTGATTTAATAATTTATTGTATAATTGTATTTTGATATACTAGTTTACATTAACTAACACTTGTTCACTTTAGGGTTTTTCTCACATGAGCACAACTTTAATGTATATATGATATATATTAAAAATGTGTTTTCTTATTGTATCATGGTTGATGATACACATGACTTGGGTGTATGAGACTTACACCATGCTATCTATTATGTTGGGTTTTTATATTTTAAGTAATTACAAAATTAGTGGAGGATTAGCTAAATGCTTGAAGCTTGTGGAAGCTTATGGAAGCATTGACTAATTCCACTAAATTTGTTTTTACTATGGATATTTCTTAACCCAACCATAAGGGTTAGCCATGGGTTAAGTCTCTACAAGAGTTAGTATATGATACTCACTCACCATGGTTAACTTCTCACTTGATCATTATCCTCATCTCTTTCTTTTGTTCTTCTTCTTCATTGTTAAAAAGAAAAAGCTTGCTAGGGTTTGATCCAAATGTGAGAAAGATTGTGAGAAATAAAATTCTAAAGAGAACCCACTTCCTATTTCTCCATACTCTACTAGACTAGCACTTTAGTTTAGGGTGTTTGCTTCACTAATTCTCAAGTTAGTGAAGTAGAAGCTTGAGTTGGCATCCCCTCGACGTATATCATCTTCGGCCTCGAAGACTTCAAGCAAGGACGCGTCTTTCGCCTCGTGAAGCCATGCAAGGGTCCGGGAGAACCACGATCGCAGCGAAGGGACTTCAACAAGTAGCTATAGAAGTGAAGGACCGATCTACAAAGGTTGTATTTCGTATTCACTTAGTCGTAAACGTAGTTTACTAGCATATGAAACCCTAATTTTCTAGCAACGATCTTGTTTAGGGTTATTCAGCAACGATCGCAACGGGCATGTTTGATGCTTCCTTAACCCCTGTTAGAGTGCCTAGTAACCCTACAATTTATACGTGCAGGGTTCCGATTAAATATGTATAGTAGCTACACGGATTTAATTCGGGCAGGTAATAATAACGGACTTAGGATTAAGCCGAATTATTAAATCAAGTATTGATTTAATAATAATCTTGTACTATGTTTGTAGCATTATTTTATCTCTTGGTTATTCGTATTATTATACGAATATGGGTATGTATAAACATTGATGTATTTTTGTAGCCATACAAAAATATTTCTAGAAGAAGACACCTCATTTGTTTTATTTTTCCATTTATGGAATTAAAAGAATGAGGTGGAGAGATAAGGTGGAAAAAGGATGGTGAAAAGCATGGCTATCTTATTTCTTTATTCATTTGGATTTACTATTGAGCATGGTTGCAATTTTATATTGCAAAAATCAAATGAACAAAAGAAAAATGATAGCTGCTTTTTTATGATGAGTTTTTCATTCTCACCCTCACATTCTATCTCCTCTCTTGCTCTCCTCTTCTTCTTCTTGTAGGGATTCTTTAGAACCATGCCTAGGGTTTGGGTTGCATCACACATGCTATAATAAAAATTTAGGGGGTGCTAAACAATACCAACCATGAATCAAACTAGAAATCTAGGGTAACAAGCAACTAGTATCACATACTAGAAGTATTTTAACACTAAGAGGTGAGTAATACAACATTTGTAGACCTCCCTGCTTGACTCCTTGGATCAACTAGGGTTTGAAACGGTTTGCTTGAATCCTTCTAAGTCCACGACGATCCACCACGGATTCCCTTTGCTCAAGCTCCTAGCTTCACTTGATCTTTGAATAAGTGGAGCAAACAATCTACACAAGTGGGCTAGATTAATATAGATTGGTGATGTGGGTTTGGATCTCATTTAAAAACCTTTCCTTTTTGTTTCCTTCACTCACTTGAAAAGGGTAGAGAGCATGCAGGAGGAAGAAGAAAGAGATAGCTAAGCTTGAGCTATTTTGTTTGTGATAATTCTCAAATAAAAATGAGAAAAGAAAATATATAAATAAGTGTCACACTCACATAGAACCATGATTAATAAATATCTAGATATTTTGTTAATGAGTTAAAAAACAAATAGAAATTAAACCATGGTCATAAATAAGGTTAAGTAAAGAAGAGTGTAGAGAATTTGCAACCATGATTTAATCATTTTCTTTTTCTCAATAACAAATATATATAAATATTTATACTATGTGATTCTTGCATTGCCATCTCTTTTGTATCATCAACCATGACACATGTATGCATGCATGTGTGCATTCATATCAATATATATATACATACACATATTCATGCATACACCATATAGAAAAGGTTTTAAATAAATGAGCTAAAAGTCAATATTAAACCAACGCTTGATTTAATAACCCGGTCATATCACATATGACCCGACCAATAGAAAACGCCCGATTTAAAATACGGTATCAAATACACGCATTTAATCGAGCTCCCGCGCATATTCCATATGCACCTTACATCATTTCGTCTGAGCTAGGAAACCCCTCTGTGGGACTCTAAGACTCGTCAATACGCTAGCAGTAGGTAGTGATCATATCACATACCCACAAACCGTCAGCGGCACTAGCTGTACGTAACGGCTTCCAGGTATTGAGCGATCAGAAGAAAAACAAGCGAACCTGTCAAAACCCCCGTCGAGCCAACTGGCAACACTTACCGTGCAGTCCGGTCTCTTCGTCAGATATGCTGCATATCGAGTCTAAGGATGGTATCGTCGACCCTAATAACTCAATAAGTCATGCCGGTATATGGCTCATAACAGATCGAGAAACTACTGATAACACTTATCAGTAAATCTCATCAGCCCTGGCCAGAGACTTCCTGTCATAGCCATTCGAGCATAGCGCAACATCAACCCCCAATACCGGGAGAGAAGAAACCCCTCCTATCGCTCACTGGCTCCATGTGCTTCGGGACTGTACCCAAAATCCACATGTTTGCAAGACTCGGTAGGTCGTGGTAGGGTGGAGATCAAAGTACAGTGAGAGGACACAGAAGACTCTATGACGATCTCGGGTCTACAGACTAACCTGTACTAGTGTCACCTGAGAACTACTATCCGACGATAGATGTAATACCACATAGGAGTTCTCGGCGAGTCCGTTCAGTGTACCCAGTCTCCACTGAGCACCCGTATACAGTCTTTGGTGTCACCACACCAATGGATATGGGATCATCCATCGCCCATCATATGGGTCAAGAACCGTATACGCTAGTCTACTCTGGAATATCGATGCCCCATCTCAATACTGTAAGTCCACGTTGCCCACCCCGGTGCTTGCGGGGAGGCGGAAACGGTATAAAAAACGGATTTTTAACACACTAGGCAACATGGACTAGCAAAAGGAGGATCTTTGCTAAACATAAACTAACTACAAAGCTAAAAAGTTTAGCTACTCGGAAAAGAGGTTATACCTAGGGCTTCAAGTCCTTCTCTCCTTGCTCCTTGGAGTGAAAGAAAGTGATCTCCTTGTCGCCTTCTCTTGTCGAAGAAAGATCCACCCGAGGGCCTCAACCTTTGGCTTCAACTTCAAACTAGAAGTTAACTAAGATGCTTGGAGTGCTAATCCTAGAACCTTAGAGAGAGTAGGGTGTATCTTAGAAGGGTTTATCTCAAGCTCAAGGGATTCTCAACTCATGAGAGGGGAGAGCTAGAGAGAGAGGAAGAGGAGGAGAGAGAATCTAAATGATAGAATGAAAAGAAATGAACCATTCTTCTCACATATATGTGTGAATTATGAAAATAGATAATTAGTCAAGTTAATTGTCATGGTTAATCAAGAAATGACCATTATCATTTCACATTAAATGCCTTTGCAAGGATCAAAGAGCATCTTTCATATGGAATGATGATGGTCAACTTGTCAATCTAGGTCAACAAGTCAAGAATAGTCAAAAGGTCAACAACCCTAACCATGCACAATTATAATTAACTAATAATTAATAAATCATAATTCACACACAAAACATTAGGGTTAAGAAAATGACAATAGTCATCAACCCTAATCAAAGTCCTCTGCCTCTGTCTCAGTCAACTGTGCATACACACCCGTATCCGTGTTCCGAGGAACACGAATACAATGAGATAAAACCAATCCCAAATCATATACTAGGATCCGGTTTAAACCAAAGCCCGCTAGTATAAGCTGTCCGGACAGCAAACGTGCACAAGTGCGCGGATGTGAACGAACCCTGTCGCAAAACCATGCGACCTCTACTCATTTTGCCTAAAGGCGAATAACCCTCTGTGTGGGACTCTAAAGACTCGACACTACGCTGGCAGTGGGTTTAACCACAGGCCGCAAGCGGCACTAGCTGTACGTAACGGTCCCCAGGTAGATGCCGATAAGAAGACTGACGAGGTGAACCCATCTGAACTCCTACTGAGCCTGAATGTGACAGTCTCCGTACAGTCCGGTCTGTTCGTTTGATACATCGCATGGCGGGCCTAGGGGGCGGTAAACGTCAGTCCCCTAATAGCGGTACAAGTCGTGTCGGAGTGTAGCCCAGAACACCCTGAGATAACACTGGAAACCTACCAATATACCTCGCTTGCCCTAGCCAGGGACTACTTGTGTAATGGCTCTCCTGGACACAGCGCGATGTCAACCCCCAATACCGGGAGAGACGAATCCTGTCTAACCGTCACTGCCTCCAAGTGCTTCGGGACTGCACCTAAAAACTACCTGTTTGCACAACTCCTTTGAGCCGTGGTAGGGTAGTAATCAAAGTGCAGTGGGAACACACTCGAGGCGAAGTGACAGTGTCAAGTCAGCGGACTAAGCTGTACTCATGTCACCTGGGAAGTGATAACCGACGATAGGTATAATACCAACCAACAGTTCCTGACGAGTCCTGTCCAGTGTACTCGTAACCCAACGAGCACTCGCATACTATCTAAAGTACGACGTACAGACGGCTGTGGGACAGACCGTCTCCCGTGCTGGGATGAGAAGCGCATACGCTAGTCTACTCCGGAGTATCGATGTCCTGTCTCGATAATCCCACGACCAGGGACGTGTATATATAAGGATGTGCTTATAGATTACCCAGTCCCCACGAGTGTGACTGCCATCACAACGCTGGTAATCAAGCAAAGATCCTAAGGGCTCCACTAATGCGTATAGGTGATACAATAAAGAAACACATGTACACATTAAAGCAGAGACAAACCAAGTAGCAAACTACCATTTCGAGCAAGATTGTCTATACAACTGTGAATATCCCAAGCTTCCATCAAGTAATATACATACTAGTATGATACAGTAATGGCTTCTAGGGCATATACACTAACAAATACACCCACGACTAGGAATATTTCAAGGATATGCTTATAAACTACACATGTCCCACTAGTATGATCTGTGTCATAATCCCAGTAGTCAAGCAAATATCCTAAGGGCTTTATCAACATGTACCAAATGAGTAATATGCATGATCAAATGAACATGTCAGGATAAAGTACAACCAGATAGCATACTATCATGTCGAGTAAGAATGTCCTCTGAATATATATATACACATACCGATACATCAACTATCATATAATAGCCTCTAGGGCATACATATATCCAACACTTCTTTCCTGACTCTCTCATGAGTTGAGAATCCTAGAGACTAAGAGATAGATTAATCAATCAAACATTTTCTACATCACCAAGTATCCTAGATTAGAAAACTAGGGTACTTAGTTACTGTAAATCGATGTCGCACACCAATTTTAACTCCAGGATCTTTACAGAAACCTTAACTAGCTAAAACTACTAGGAGATTCTAACTACTATGAAAAGTGTTATACCTCCTTATTAACAAGTCCTTCGGGTCGTCTTCTTCTCCTCCTCTTCTTTAGCTCCTCGAAGATCGGATCGAGCTTGCAACGTCGGCCTCCTTGTGTCAAAGATGATCCACCCGAGAGTCTATACCTCAAGCTCCAACCTCTAAACCGAGATAACTAGGGTACTTAGTTTGCTAAGCTAAGTAGCCTAGAAGATGTAGAGTATCTAATGGAGTGTTTTATCTCATAAGATCTTAGGGTTCACAACTCATGTGAGGGTTAAGGTCTTGAGGAAGAAGGAGAGGGAAAATATGGAGAGAGAAAGAGAATATGAAAATGAGCTAGGTTATGGCAAGTGAAGAATGCTCCTCTCTTTTCACTCATTCAAGCATGGATTATTTTCACATAGAAAATATCAACCATGCTTGAATAGTGAGTCCAAACAAATAAACAAATACTAAGATCCATGCTTCACCTTATGCCATGTATGTCTCCAATTTCAACCTCATTAATCTATTTCTCAAAAATAGATAAACCAAATAATGAGTGTCCCCTTCTAGAAGCATGTAATGTAAAATTACAAGAATGCCCTAACCGTATATACATACCCGTATTTGTATTCCGAAAAATATGAATACAATGAGATGATAACAATCCAATAATATAATACTAGGATCCGGCTTAAACCAAAGCCTACTAGTATTATCCACCCGAATATCATCCGTGTAGCCAGTACATGTATGTGATTGAAACCCTGCCGTAAAACCATACGGCCTCTACATCGTTTCGCTCGAAGCAGGGAAACGCTCTGTATGGGACTCTAAAGACTCGACAATACACTGGCAGTGGGTTTAACCACAAGTCCGTCAGCGGTACTAGCTGCACGTAACGGCTACCCAGATATCTGTCGATAAGAAGGCCGATGAGCAAACTCATCCGAACCCCTACTGAGCCTATCTGTGACAATCTCCATACAGTCCGGTATGTTCGTCTAAGATACCCGCATATCGGGCTTAGGGGGTAGAGCCCAAAACACCCTGAGAAACTACTGGAATACCTACCAGTAAATCTCGCTTGCCCTAGCCAGGGACTGTGTAATGGCTTTCCGAACACGGCATGATATCAACCCCCAATAACGGGAGAGATGAATCCTATCTAACCACTACCGCCTCCCAGTGCTTCGGGATTGCACCCAACCACTACCTGTTTGCACGACTCATTTGAGCGGTGGTAGGGTAGTAATCTAAGTACAATGAGAACACACTCAAAACGAATAGTGATGTCAAGTCAACGAACTAAGCTGTACTCATATCACCTAGGAACTGCTAACTGACGATAAGTATAATACCAACCAGCAGTTTCCCGTGAGTCCATCCAGTGTAACTCATAACCCAATGAGCACCTGTATCTATCTCCAGTACGACGTACTAATGGCTGTGGGACAGACTATCTCCCCTACTGGGATGAGAAGCGTATACACTAGTCTACTCTGGAGTATTGATGCCCCGTCTCGATAATCCTACGACTAGGGACCTGTATAAGGATGTGCTTATAGACTACCCAGCCCCTACTAGTGTGACTGTCATCACAACGCTGGTAGTCAAGCAAAGATCCCAAGGGCTCTACCAATATGTATAAGCGATATGCTAAAAGAAACATATGCACATATTGAGATAGAATCAAACCAAGTAGCATACTACTATTTTGAGCATGACTGTTATTATAATTGTGAATATCCTAAGCTTCCAATATCTAATATACAATCCAGTATGATACAATAATGGCCTCTAGGGCATATATCACTAACAATCTTCCACTTGCACTAAGGCCATGTATTGGCATATCATAGACCTATCATCTCGATTAGCCTCTCAACCTGTGTCTGAGGGATGGCCTTTGTAAGTGGATCTGCAATGTTCTTCTCCATATCTACTCTCTGAACCTCGATCTCCCGGCGATCAATGATCTCCCTAATCAGGCGGAACCGCCTCAAGATGTGTCTGGACTTCTGATGGGACCTTGGTTCCTTTGCTAAAGCTATAGCGTCGTCGTTGTCACAATACAGCGGTATTAAATCAACAATGGACGTAACCACCTGAAGTTCTGTCATGAACGTCCTCATCCAGACTGCTTCTTTCACGGCGTCACATGCAGCGATATACTCCACTTCCATCGTTGAGTCAGCAACGGTGTCCTGCTTAAAGCTCTTCCAATAGACCGCCCCTCCATTGAGGGTAAAAACATAACCCGACATGGACTTGGAGTCATTCTTGTCACTCTGGAAGCTGGAGTTGGCGAAGGCCTCGATCTGGAAGACTTTACTGCCGTACACCAAGAATATCTCCTTAGTCCTTCTCAGATACTTGAGAATGTTCTTAACTTCTATCTAGCGCTTCTTCCCTGGGTTTGACTGATACCTGCTTAGAATACTCAGTGCGTAAGCTACATCTGGTCTGGTACACAATATCACATACATTATAGAGCCTACCACTGAAGCGTAGGGTATAATACTCATGCGATCCCTTTCCAAATCAGTCTTGGGAGACATCTTGTAACATTTCAGAAAAATAAAATATTATTTTTGGGAATTTTTATAATTAAATAATGAATATATTGAATATTTTAATAAGGCGGTATAATTAAATACCGATAAATGGGGAAAATTTTGGAAAATTATGTAAATTACTGAAATGGGAGTGCTTTATGTGATTTATGCAAATTATAAGTTTTTCTGATTAATCATACACTATTTTAATGCTAATCGCGATTAAATATCGCTAATCGTACTTTAAGCCGGATTTGTGCACATGACATGCACCGTGTCATTTTTCACACTTGTTACATTTCTTTCATTGTTCTTTCTCTTTTTAATGCATGGTTTTAATTTTTGACAAGAGAAGAGAAAAGAAAACAAAAGAAAAGAAAAAGAAAAGGAAAACATAAAAAAATGGGGTATGGGCATGAGAGAGAGTGTGAGGGGTCTTCTTTGACCAAGGGCCCTTGTAAATCATTCATCATCTTCATCATCTCTCCTCTCCCTCCTCTCAAGGCTGTTGCCCTCTCCTTCATCCCCTCTTCACCTTCTCAAAACACCATGAAAAACTCCTCAAAACTCCATCTCCCTTTCACAAAAAAGATGCACAAGCTCATAAGCAACACTTTGGACCAAGAAAGCAAGGATTTTGGGCCCTTGGGGCAACTCAAGAAATTTCTTGAGTTGCCAAATGAGGTATTCTATTAACCATTAGAGTAGTATTACATTCCTTTAGCTTCCATTGTTAGTTTGGAATCGATATATCGAGGTTTAGTGAACTTTTGATAATTTCAAGTTAGGGTTTGAGAAATCCTTGAGTTGTGAAGTGCAATTGAGTGTAGTAGTGACCTTAAAACCCCTTTAGTGATAACTTTTTGGACTAAAACAGAGACTTAAACCCCTATTAGCGAACTTAGAAATCCCCGATATCCGTATTTTGTGGAATTCTGTAGGGAAATTGAAGTCTGCTAACACTCGGGGACCTAAAACATTATTTAGCAAACACTGAGAGATAAGCAGGCACCCAGGAAGCTAACCCCAAGACCCGAGACCCAACCCCCCACTTCTGGCCGCAAATAAATTCATCCTGGCTGCAAATAGCGGCCAGGCTAGGGCAGTTTGGCCTCGTGCTTGTTCTGTAGTTCCAGTATCTGTTAACTAGATCCTTTATATATGCAAAATTGGCTAATTTCATATAGGGAAAAATCTGGAGCATATTTGTAAGTTTCCGATTCTGTTTTGCGACTTTTAATGAATTTTGGATTTGGTATTTGATATTTTGTTTCCATCGTGTGGTGTTCGAACGTCAACGACCAGGGTTACTGATCGTGTTTTGTATGCGAGGCTATGGGTTTTGACCTATAAACGATACGCGTGCCGATTTGGTTTTCGTGCGCTATTTCCATTTACGATGTCTTGTGGTATGCATGTAGGTACCCTCGAGTGGGTTCGGAGCAACAAGGAGGGGCGTGGCGACATCGACATCGGCAAGCAAGAGCAGGTGAGTAGATTTATATCTACGGGGGAAGTCGGGTAGATGGCGTATAGCACCCCCGCAAAGTTGTAAGAAATGTTGTGATGTGATATAGATATACATATATGGGTTATTTCGAGATATGAACCTTAGCAAGAAAAGCTTTAAGAGATCATGGGTTAGTGTTAGCGAGATTTGAGGAAAGTGGTTTAGGTGGTTTCTTAGTCGCGAACCCTAGAGTAAGATGGTTACACGTACACATGCACGCACGGGATATGGTTATGGGTGTATACGTTTTATGTATGTGGATAGATGTGGATGCGTGGGTTTATATATATACATATACGTATATACGGATGATTGAGGATATTATATGGTATTTGGAGATGAGTCGATGAGATTAGGCATGGTGGCATGAGATCGGTGATGTGTTTTGGTTCGTATTATGAGATACGACATGATATTTGCGGATTGATGGGAGATGTGTATTCACACACATGCGTGCATATATGTTGATGATATTAGTATTGTACTAGACATAGATCAGTACCCCATGTTCACGATATGTGATGATAAAGGTATCAGATGAGTAATGAGATAAACATGATATTTGACCCGTACCCAGATTTGGGATGCCGTACGATAGATTTACCGTACGAGATATAATTATGATGTTAGATCCGCACTCTTAACTCGAGAATGTCATATTATTTATTGTATCGTACGTGATACTATTGAGGCAAGATCACCGACTACTAGATTAATATATAGATCGACTCAGACTTAGGTGGTTTCCCTTACCCTTTTGACTGGGCTCGAGTCATACTCATTTTCAAAAGTGGAGAATCGTGAGTATTTTAAATACCAAACTGTATGACTCGTATACTGGGTAGGTATATTTTCAGGGTTGCTGTTACTACATCACTTTCTGTATATTCATGATGTTTCATCGCATTGCATGCTTGTACATATATTATCTGTAATTATTATGAAACCCTGCTGTCAGGACACCAGCACCATTACCGATGATGCGTATGTTCCACGTACACCTGCTTTCCGGCTTACACACATCATCATTGGTAATTGCCTTGTCACGTACACTTTAGAGAATATTATTTCATTGACATAGCTTGCTAGCTGATAGTTGCAATATGTTATCACTGTTATATGCTAGTTTAACTATTTCACTCATTGTAGGATATCAGAGGCATTCATATATTCATTGGTCATACAGTATTATGGAGTTTTATGCCGATATTCACTGTTTGCTTACTCTGTATTTTTGGACTTCGGATTTTCATGAGATTTTGTGATTTGGGGGAAAACCGCAAGAATATATATATATAAACTTCTCTCTCTCTTTAAAATGCAAGTTGCGGTTTTCTCGTGATGTATGAGTCGCCCACCATGAGTTTTCATGATAGCTGTTGGATTTCAAGACCCGTTTCGAGGAGTAGTATGAACCGTCTCGGGTATATGGTGGAGCTGGTATGGTATCCCGGGGCGAGAGTGATTTCATGGAGGATGATGAGCCCGGCAGGGGCAGACTGCCTACCGGTGATTGTTTGGCGCGGCGGATATCCGGAGGATACCGTTCGTGGTCGTGTGATTGATGATATGGGTCGATCCGGACTGACGGAGCCCAAGGTATTGAGATACTGAGATATTGAGTTTTGAGACATTGAGATACTGAGATATTGAATTTTGAGACATTGAGATACTGAGTTATTGAGATACCGAGATTTCTGTTTTGTGTTGATGCTTGACACTGATTTCTCTGTGGATTTCATGATGTATTCTGTTTTCATTAGTAGTGCATTCATACATCATATATCTGATATGTTGCTATCTGAGGCACTGACACGAGCACGTGGTATTGCACTTATGTGTAGATGGATCAGGATATTTATTTGAGAATTTTATTTGATATGACTTAGGATAGCGTCATATATGTGATTTCTACTCGTAGATATTTTCTACTCACGAGTTGGCAACTCACCCCCGTTGTGCCACAGTTTCTTGCAGGTTTTGCCGTACAGGTATCTTGACGGCTTGCTGGCACACTGCTTTCATTTCGGGTGATTGCTTTGGTAGGTGGGTTCGCTTGTATCATGACCATTATTGTATTTATTTATATTCAGTTGTATCAAGTAAACTCCCTCAACCAGACATGTATATTTTCAGACTTAGAAAACCAGTTGTATATTCTTTCGACCTTAGAGTCGCGCTTGTATTATTATGGTTTTCTGGTGGATATGGGCTTTCTTTTGAGTTTTGATGCTCGTCTTTCGGCGTTGTATATTATATTGCTTGCGTGGTTGTGACCGTCAATGTACGAAGAGCTAGCTCGCGCTCGGGGATGCCTTTATTCATTATATATGCTTTATCAGGCTTGTACCCGTTTGGGGTCAATTTTTACAAAGGAAACTCTGCCGAAACTTTCAAAAAAGACTTGAGATTTTAAAAATGCATACTTCGGCTTATATTGTTAAACTTCTTGCTTTAAAAATTGGTTTTCCTTCACTCTACTTCTTTAGCAGGGATGATATGGAGATTTACTGGTAAGTGTTATCAGTAGTTTCTCGACTCGTTATGAGCCTTACATTCACACGACTTATCGGTTACTGGGGTCTTACGTTTATCACCCTTAGACTAGATATGAAACATATCAGACGAAGAGATCGGACTGTACGGTAGTGTTACTGATTGGATTCACAGGAGAATGTACATGCTTGCTTGTTGATCTTCTGATCCCTCAATACCTGGGTGGCTGTTACGTTTAGCTGACCGCTTGCTGCTTGTGGGTGTTTGATATGATCATCACCTAATGCCGGCGTATTAACGATTCTTCAGAGTTCTACACAGAGGTTTCCTGGCTCAGGCAAAACGGAGTAGGAGCACATATGTGATATGTGCGGGACCGAGAATAATACGATTTGAGATACCGTATTCTATTCTCGCGATATATGATATCGGCCGGGTATATGTGATATAGCCGGATCATCGGATCAAGTGTTGATTCGATGAATCGGTACATGTTATATTAGTCAGTTATATGCAATATAGCCAGATTGTCAGATCAAGTGTTGATTCGATGATTTAATGTATAATTATATATGTGATCTATTACATTACGTTAACTAATATAAGCTCGCTTTATTGATTCATTTTCTCACAGGGTAATACATTGATATATATGCGATATATGTTAATTGTATTATTTTCTTTTGTTAAAAAAATATATTATATATGTGATATATAATATTGTAACAAGTTAGGGTTACAAATGCAACATGATTTGTGGAGATTAAACAAGTTAGGGTTTGATTTGGGTTAGCATTTGGGTTATCTTTTTCATGAAGCTTCTAAAAGCTTTATTTTGTTTTAAGCTTAGATATTTTGTATTGATATTTTGTGTAGATATTTCTTAACCCAACCTAAACCCTTTACACTAGCTTATTCTATACAATGGTTAAGCCTTCATTCTTACCCATGGTTGGTTTTGTAGCCATAACAATAATTCATTATTCATCAAAAAAGCTTTCTTCTTCTTCTTCTTTCTTGAAAAAGCTTTCTAGCTTTTTGTGATTTGATGATTTAAAGTGAGAAATTGAAAACAAAAGAGTGCAAAATTCCTACTTCATCATCCTCATCTATTCTAGCCAATTAGATTAGGGTGTTCACTTCACTGATACTTGATTAGAGAAGTGAAAGCTTGATCTTGAGATTCTTCAAGGTAGATCATCTTCGAAAAGGAAGACTTCAAGCAAGAATGGATCATTCGACTTGTGGAGTCTCTCTTGATTCCGGGAGATCATGGATCGCGGCAAAGAGACTACTACTCGAAGCTTATGAAGCGAAGGAATGGACTTCAAAGGTTGTAATCTCTTTCTCTTAGATGTAAAGTTATTTATATGCATAGTTAACCCTAATTCTCTAGTTAAGATCTTGGTTAAGGTTTGTTTAGCACCCCAAAAATTTCAATATGGCATGTGTGATGCCTTCCTAAACCTTGCTAAGGTGCTATGCTAACCCGACATTCTATAAGTCCAATCATCTTCAATACATGGTCACCTACAGACGTGCCAGCAGCCATCCGCATCTGAAACAACTTTCGAGATGCCTCGTATCAGAAAGTACAAGATTGCTCCCCATACAACTCCTTTTTCAGGAGAAAGATGGATTGTACATCTATCTTCTTGTGCTGCTTCTGATGTTCATTGTTCATAGAAGCAAGCACGGGGCCCTCGGCTGTTGCACAGTCTATATCCCATGTCTTGTGGATTTCTTTATCCGTAACTCAAGAATCAGGGCCTGGGCTAGGAGGGGCTGATGTAGTCAGGACGTATCCGACCTTATCATAGGTCAGGGCAATATTTACGATCCTTAGCCAATCTTTGTAATTCGATCCCGTGAGTTTATTCTTGTCTAATAAAAGCTTAAGTCCCGTCATAGGTATTTGCCATTAGGAGAGAGAAAAGAAGACACTCAGCGATTGCTCTTGCATAATTAGATTGGTTATTAATCTTATCTAATCGATGTCTCCCACTGCTTTTTATCAAATTTTCTTTCAAACCTTAAAAATAAAATTAACCAGGATTAATTGCAATCTAAAAGTTTGCTAACCGGTCGGCCAGGCCAGTGTCGGTACTCCGAGGGAGGTTCCCCGTGCTTTCGCACGGACTTAATTAAAATAAACCTCATTTTCCTAGAGGCGTAACCCCGTTGACACCTTTCTAGACACCTACTGGATTAGCTAATTGTAAAGTGCAAAACTCTTCCGTGATTAATTTTTACTCACAGTGGGATCGGGATCCAACTATCATATAGAAGGTATGCAATCTCATTGCAAATTTCAACCCTTGAAATTCCCGATATGATTTTTACCCCTGGTGTCTTATGACCTTAACTATGGTCAACAAATCATATGCACTAGTCAAGTTCTACCCTCCATTTCATGATTGATTTAGACCCACCCGCTAGACCCTTAACTATGGTCAACAAAGTCATATGAATGTCCTAATCAATCGCATCAAATTCTTTGTAGGAAGACATCACTTACCTACCGTACACCATGCCTTAACTATAGTTAACAAACGTGGCACGAATACTAAGTACCCTGCTTTCTAAAATGGCGGAGGGCAATGGATGGTTTTTATGAAAACCCTTAACGTTTTGAACTTGATATCGTTGTAGAATCTAGTGAAAGGAGTGGTTTAATCTCCAGTTTTAAAAGTCGAATGGTTTTATAGCATCTTTCTAATCTTGCTAAAGAGGTCACTCCCGGTGAAGAGATCTCGGCTCTTTCCTTATCGAATAAGGTGCTGGATATATAAATACCACGATGCAAAGAAAAAATTAGATCAACTATAAAATCAAATCGAGTGCTTTGTAACATTTGCTAGTTTCGTTAAAGGGGTCACTCCCGGTGAAGGGATCTCAGCCCTTTCCTCATCCAATGAGGTGCAGGATATTCAAGAATACTACGATGCAAAGCAAAATCTAGAGTTACCCATTTCAAAAAGTTTGATTCTACAATATCTTTAGGTTTTTTTTCTTAACATTAATCACATTAATGTTGTCCCTTCATTTACGTTTCCTAAACATCACAGAAAAAGAAACGAAAATAGAACGTACGCTTATGCCATCCGCATTCGCCACTGGGCCCCGTCATGCACCGTTAGGTTACATAACTAACGGCAGAGCGGGGGCTGGACTAGCATGGATGCAAAACATAAGCAACGTTTATTATATATGTCATATATAAATATAGCCATTTCAGATCACAGATGAATAAATTGGATATACTAGAAATTCCGTATTTCATTCAAGCCCTTAATGAAAGACGGGTTCCACGGTCGTGATGAATAGCCAAAACCCCACCCTAGACCCCTACGGGTGCGGAAAACTACCTGCCAAATTTCTGAAGTGAAGCAACCTCCCTCAACAAAGTGAGTATGCCACTCGGCACTTCGAGAACCCGGTAGTTTGTGCACCCAACCTTGGGTCTATCCTAGAAGCAAAAACAGTAAAAAGAAATTATACAACGGTGGCTACAACCTCAACCCGGATGTTCCCCGCAAAAATAATATTACATTGCATTTTATAAATTACATTGAATGGAAGAAAAGAAAAACGCTCATCTCACATCCCCCGGCCATTCATCACGACGATCCAACACATTCATATACACATACCATCTCATGATATCAAAACCGATGTGTGCAACCCCGACTAATCGTCGTATAGCAATTTGTCGATGTTTCCAAACACACATCCACATCACAAAGCAAGTAAAGAAGTTGCAACATTAGAATTCCGCACGAGATTTGCAAACTAAACCATTTTCCAACACTTGAAAAAATCCAGTGAGCAAGTTTTCAAAAACCGATCTTTTGAGCCAATCCGGGAGTCGAAAAGAACTCGAAACCTGCCTGAACTTCTCGGAGGTGAAGACCAACATATTAACATTCGAATGGGGGGCCTAGAGGGGGTACCCCACCACCAAGTCCACCACGAGGTGGCCAGGAGGTGAGGCAGACCCGAAACTGCCTATGGTGGGGTAGTTTCGGGTCCCCACCGCCACGACCACCTTGTGGTGGTCTTGGGGAGTGGGCCCAGCCGTTCGGTCCCCCCCGGGTGTCCCCGGGGTGCTCTCTCTCCACTCCGCGCTCTCTCGGTTCAAACCGTGAGCCCGCGGGGTGTGCAAACATCTTAAAACTTCGATTTTCAAAACTGTTTTCGGCAGTTTTTGCACGAAGAAAAACGGTGGAATTCTAACGTTGCTACAAGCTATTTAAGGTTTAATATAGGCTTTGATACCATGTTTGTGAATGTTGCACACCCTCATAACACTTTTGAGGAGGAGGAAGTGGTAAACATTATTTTTTCTTGCATGCAACACCCACATAACCTAAGATTAGTGTTTAAACCTTAACAAGCAAACACATCAAGAGATTTAATCTACTATGAAAGTGTGTTATACCTAAGGAACCGGTCCTTCGGGTCTTTGTTTGATGCAACTCCTTTGCTCCTTCGGATGCTTGCGATGTCCTCGATATACGGCCACCTCAAGACCTAGATGATCCACCCGAGAGCTTTGGTACAAGCTTCAAACTCTTCACAAGAGTTCAACTTAGAGATCAAGTTTGCTAGAAGTGATCACTAAGATAAAGTAGAGATTAAGTATTGGATTATGATTTTGCTCTAGGCTTTTGATTCACAACTCAAGTGAAGGTTAAAGCAAAGAGAAGGAGGAAGGAGAGAATGAAGAGAGAGAGAGAGAATATCAAAGTGATAATGAAAAGTCTAAGCATGGAAAAATATCATACGGCACAAATGAAAATAATTGAAGCATGTAATAAAAAATTGTGCCGTGCTTCAATAGTAACTCCAAATGAATAAAATATGAAAGAAGCCATTCCTTCATCCATGCTTACACATTCCTAAATTCCACCTCATTTATTTATTTTCACAAAATAAATATCTAATAATGAGGTGTCTCCTTCTAGAAGGTATTCATGTATCAATTACAAGAATACCCCTCCACCTATACCGTATAAGCATACCCGTATTCGAATTCCAAAAAATACGAATACAATCAATCCAATAATATATTACCAGTATCCGGCTTAAACCAAAGCCTACCCGTATTATCCTTCTGATCATTATTCCTGTAACAATTACACGAACATGATCGAAACCCTGCCGTAACAACTTACAGCCTCTACATCTTTCGCCTTAACTAGGGAACTATCTGTGTGGGACTCTAAAGATTCGACAGTACACTGGCGGTAGGTTTAACCATAAGCATGTCAGCGGCACCAGCTGTGCGTAACGGCTACCTAGGTACATGACGAAAAAGAGGTGGCCGACGAGCGAACTCATCCTATCACGTCCCGCAATTACAGAATATGACCGGCACTTAAACTACGAACGTCTCGAGGCGTACGTAATCTAAGTAAGCCGAAAACCCAGAAATCCAAACCAAGAAAAGTAGTAGAGTGAAGGAAAACCAATTTAAATCAAGTAGTTTTAATAGCATAAGCCGAATTATGCCTTTTTTAAAAACATTAAATATTTCCTGAAAATTTCGGCAGAGTCTCCTTTGTAAATACTGGCTCCCAAACGGGATACAACATGAATAGTATACGAAATCAATAAAAAGGCTTCCCCAAACGGGAGCTAGCTCTTCGTCAATCGACGGTCACAACCACACAAGCAATATAATATACAACGCCAACGGCGAGAATCAAAATTCAAAAGGAAACTCAAAACCACAAGAAAACCACAGAAATATAACGCGCGACTCTAAGGTCGAAGGAATAACATCACTGGTCTCTATCTCAAAATAAATACATATTTGGTTGATGGAACTTCTAGATACAACAGAGTAATAATATACAAGTTATATAATGGGGGGTACGATACAAGTAAACCCACCAACTAGCAAATCACCCGAAGGAAACTATGCCCGCAAGCCGTAATGAAACCTGTACGGCAAACCTGCAAGAAACAGGGGCACAACGGGGGTGAGTTGCCAACTCGTGAATAAAAAAACATCTACGCACAGAAATCGCATAAATAACGCAACCTAGGTCAATGATCATAATATATCCTCAAATATATGAATAACATGCAGCCTATAACAATGGCTAGGGTAATATCTAACCCGAGTGTGATCTCATGTGCCTGTGTCAGTGCCTCAGGTAGCAATATATCATATGAATGAGGTATGAATGCATGGAACAGAATGCATGTACTGACGAAAACTGCTTTCATAAATCAGTGAGATTTCTGTATTTTAAAAGTGATGTACCATAAATGAAATCAGCATAAAACAGTGCCCAGCATCGACACAAAACAAGTGTCCAAATATCTCGATATCTCTGTATCACAATCTCTGTACCTCAATATCTCAAAATATCAATATCTCAATATCTAGGGCGTCGTCAATCCAGACCGGCCCCTACCATCCATCTCAAGACCACGACGGTATCCTCCGGATATCCGACACGTTGGGTAATATCACCGGTCGGTAGTGCTCCCCTGCCAGGCTCAACGTCAACAACACGATCCTCTTGCCCCGGGGTACCGCACCGGGCCCACCATGTACCTGAAACGGTTCCTCCACTCCTCGAATCGGGTCTCGAAATCCATCAGCAAACTCATGGTGGACGACTCATACATCATGGGAAAACCACACTTTTTATTTTAAAAGAGAAAAGGTTTATTTATGTTTTTGCGGTTTTCCTCCAAATCCAGAAAATCTTATGGAAATCCGAATCCAAAACCTCAATAACACGTAAAATAGTGAATATATGCATGAGAATCCATGAATGCGGCATAACAATGAATAACAGTATGCATGAAGTAGCAGGTAATAACTACAATGTCTAAACTAACATATAAGGCAAGTACGCTAATATCATGTCTAAACTATTAGCTAACAGGCTATGTCAAGCAATAATATTTTCTAAGGTGTACGTGACATGACAATTACCGATGAAGATGTGTGTGAGCCGGCAAGTAAGTGTACGTGGTACATACCCATCATCGGTAATGGTGCTGGTGTCCTAACAGCATGATATCAATAATGGAGTATGAAACATAATATAAGCATGCGATGCGAAGCGAACCACAATAATGAGCGGGAGCTGAATGCTAGACGCAACTATAACTAATCTGCATTAATCTTATATAAGTCCTACAAATGGTGCCTTTTGAAATAACACGAATCATGGGGTTTTGAAAATAGGGGCTACGGTGTTTTTATGAAAAGATACGTCTTTTGAAATATCCGTAGGATCCCTTGGGCTGTCTTTTAAAATACCCACGATTCGTTAGTTTTGAAATAGGTAAGAATCGAATCTAATCTAACAACTAAACTAAACTAAAGGGCTAAGCTATCAAGCTGGACTACAGGTAAGGAAACCGCCTAACATCTGAGTCGATCCATATACATACCTGTATATATATTAGTCGATGATCCCGCCTCAATAATATCATATCCGATACCATATCTATAATCAGACATCCCAAGTCAAGAGTGCGGATCAATCATCAAGATATAGCTCGTACGTAAATCCGTCGTACGGCATCCCCAAATCTGGGTACGGGTCAATATCATATTCCTCACACTATTCCTCTGGTATCCCTTTTATCCAAGATCATAGTCTAGGGTACTGACCTATGTCTAGTACAATACTGATATCATCAATATAGACATGATTTGGCTACTGATCGACAGTCTCGTACAAACTGATATCATCAGCACATATCATCATCAAGGGGTATACATCGCCCAATACAACCTAGGATCAATATCCTAGCATATCATATCTCATATCACGATCATATGACGACCACTTTATTTATAACACTATCACCCGTATCGTCGCCCCAAGATCCGCTATAACACCAGGACGTACCTCAAGTACGAATCCTGCCATATCATCGATATCATAATCTCAACACAAATCTCATCGACTCAGCTCAATCCGTATGTGAACACATAGTCCCATACCCATGTGAACACATAACAATATATTCCCGTAAGCACAAATGAAAGAAGAAGGTATGCAAGTATGGGTGGGTGTGTGCAAGTGTGGTGCGACCGCTACTCTAGGGTTTCACGACACTAACCTCCAAGAACACCAAATATCCATATTTATCATCAATAACTCAACAAAATAAACAATATATATATGTGTGTATACGTATTCGTATACATCATCACGAACTGCGGGGGTGCTATACGCCATCCACCCGACTTCTCCCCGTAGATATAAATCTACTCACCTGGTCCTCGCTCGCCGGTGCCGACGTCGCCACGCGCTTGCTTGTCGTCTCGAAGTCCACATGGGTACTTACATATCATAACGCACCGTATCGCATTAAAATCCGACTCATGATCAAAACGACACACGAATCCCATATAGGTCAATACCTATGGTTTCTTTCACAAATCAACTCAAAAACCCTCGACGTCGGCGTACAAACGCCAAACCATCGAGAAAAAGCCCAAACACACTCATTTACATATTCACAAACACTAATTATAATATGAAATATGTTGCAATTCACAAAAACCTCAAACTCACTTTAAAAGCTATTTTTCCGGAAATCTAGCAAGCATAATTAACCGTTTTAGTACAAAACTCGATGTTTAAATAAATCTAGCGGCCATAATACTTATTAAACATCTTAATTAAATCATCTAAACCATTTCTATAATTTATTCCCAATAAATTTCATTAACCCCAAAATTCTAGTTACAAAATACCTAAATTTTAACAATTTTATAGCAAAAATGCACAAACTACAATCTAGCTTGGATTTTCATGAACTAAAGTATTAAACTACACTTAAAAATGTTAATAATACCATGAATACCCTAATTAGATTTTTATCTCCATTATTTAATCAAATTCCAAAAACCTAGTTTACAATTTATATAATTATCACAATTTAAATCAACAAATATGTAAACTAGCAACTTAAATTGGATTTAGCATAACCTAATATGTCAAATACATCACACAACCCTAAACTCACAACACAAAACCCCAATTTGAATTCAAATCCAACTCTTGAATTTCAAATCATGCACTTAGAACTAAAATAAAAACCTATTTAAACATATAATTAAGCTAACCTAAAGCACTTAACAACAATTTAAGAAAAATGTTAGAATTATACCTCATGATCAAGAGATCAATTATGGAAATCAAAGCCTCTAAAATGCCAACTTGTTCCCTAGATCCATGTAAGTTTGGCTAATGAGAAATGGGTAGGAGTTGGATTTGGATTTTCGGATTTATTTGATGGATTTTGAGGCAATTTTTGAAGCAAAAGAGATGGAAAATGAGGGAAAAAGATGGGGGCTGTTGTAGCAGAATTTCGGCCAGTAGAGGGGCTGGAATGAGGTGAGGAAATTGGGGTGGAAATTCTAAGGTCAAAGCCCCTCCCAATTACCATAATACCCCCACCTACTTTACTATATATAAAACCTTATTTTAACCCATTTCTCACACGATTTAAGGTCAAAAAGAGGGAAATAAAATTCTTGGGCTGGTACAGTAGTGTGGGGCCGGCCAAGGGGAGTGAGGGTGAGTGTGATAGACTTTACAAAAAAATTCTATGCAAAAAGGCCCCCCACAATACCATATTTGCAAGTTTTAGTTCAAAATAACTATATTTTTGTTTTCCATAAAATAAATCAATTAAAACTTGAAATAAAATACTAAAAATTTATATTACAACTAGATTTTAATTAACATGATTTTAAAGATTAAAATTAGCCCATTTAAATTTGTATTTATCGCTAATTTAATGTATTTTCTTACCGGCTTAAAATAATATTAAAATAATTAATTTCGGAAAAAATTTCAGAAAATTTGAAATTTCAGCAGTGGCTCAATAAACACCAAATACTAGCAATTACATAGCTAGAATATGTATATTTAATTTTATAATAAAGATATTTGCATTTTTACTTTTTACAGAAAACCCCCTTATTTTACCGTTTTTTCCAAATTTCACCGAAACGATTTTCATAACGTTACAATCTTCCTCCCTTAAAGAAATTCGGTCCCCGAATTTAAATTAAAACTCCCCCCAAATACTAAAACATCTAAGCAAAACCATCAAGTCGTCGGGGCTCCGAAATCGTAAATACATAAAACAAATCGTAGCGCAGCGCATGCACATGAAAAATGAGCATATAACTCAAATCAAAACTCCGTCAAGCATCCCGCAATCATCGGAGTCATGGGGAAGACATCAATGCCAAATCCAAAGCAAAACCAATATGATATAACTCGAAACTATACATGTAAATATCGAATCTATATATGTAAGTATCTGAAGGAAATGCATGCCAAATCTCTTTAAGGCGCTGTGCAACGCGTATAACACTGCACAGTGGCGGACGTCTATCATAAGAAAATAACTATATACATATATACCTTTGTTTGAAATGTACGTTCCGCCGTTTTGGAAACAATTTAGAAGGGTCTCCTTGTTTTAAACATTTCGTGTAATGTCAGACACGTAGGTAAATACTGAGGCTATAGCTCGCTTTTTGGAAATCCCTTCAATAACTATCAATGCATGCAAAATATATTCAGGTACTGTCCTCTGACTAGTCCTGCTTAGTTCGAAAACACATCGCAATTATAAAAAAAAATGTACTGCTCTATAAGAAATCAATCCCAAAATACGCGTATGAATACTACGTGCGTCTGGTGCGCACGACAATCAAAATCCATATACGTGCCATATAAGTGCACAGAAACAAGATCTAAGTGCATCGGGTGTGCACAAAGCATCTGTCGTAGGCAACGTGTGTGCCTGACAGCAAAATCAGGTGCATCTGACATGCACGAAAAAAATCTCGATTTAGTGCATCTGGTGTGCACCAAAATCGCATCTCAAGACATGCGCTCAACATGCGCGAAAACCCAAAACCAGGGGCATCCATCATGCACGAAATCATGAAATTCAATATCAAGCGCCGAACATGCGCAAAATCAAATCAGGTGCACAAGGTGCACAAAACAAATATCGAGTATCACAATCGAAATCGAAGTCCAGTGCATCTAAGTGCACAAAAGGCGTATCACTGCACTGCAAGCATATATAAACTATACAGAGTGCAGGAACCAAATCGTGTGCGTGCATACGCACAAAATCAACTCAAATGTCTAAAACCGTAAAATCACAAACATGTGAAACCAAAGCACGAAAACGATATCAAGTGCAACGACTGTGCGAAAATCGTAAATCCTCAATCATCAAAATCAAATCATGCGAATAATTCACCCAAAACATCGAAATCTAGTATGGCGGAATAGTCCCGCACAAGCACATACTCAAGAATCTCTGGCCAGCTGTCGTGGTCACTCATAGCATGCCTCGTCGACCATCCTGAACTCTGGCCTGCCGGTATGCATAACATGACCACTACTGGGTCCAACTCTTCTCGTAATTTATTCTAGAAAGGTCCTATAGAGATCTCTCCCAAATCTCGTCTCTGCCGAACTGTCCGGAAGTCATCGTCCCTTACTAGATCTGTTCTCGTTCTGGAACGGCTGCATACTCAACGCGACTCCTTCTGGAAGGTATATCCAAGTACAATGCCTCGGCATACGTATCGCATCTCTGATGTCGGCGGAGTGGAACGTCGTTTCATCTAGATCTGGTACGAACCTCTTACTTCACCTTTTTCTAATGTCGACCGCTTCAGACTCGTCTCGTCGTGGCTGCATGGACTGAGCTCCAACGGCTATCCTCATATCGGGAGTCTCCCAAGAAATGCATCTCGCCACCTAGCATCCGAATCAAGTCGAACCATTCGATCGATTCGTCAGAACCTCATAATCCCCCAAGAGCTCACCATCTTGGGCACAGTTTAATATTATCGAATACATACCACAGCATCGGTGGTCCAGCCGTAGAAAGGCAAACCCAAGCCTCACTAATGGCGCCGCGGAACTGTCGCAAACCCTAAGGTTCAAAGGCTTTCACACGGTCATTAAGTCGGGTTAGGGTTTCATTCTTCTAGAGGGACCATAGAATTGCCTGCATGTCCTTCCGACTACTTTAAACTTGGAATAATAGATTTCTGACATTCGATCGCCTCTGTCGACTCCCAACGTCTCCGCGTGAAGTCGTCTCTAGCTGGAATCAATCTATCTGATGACCTCTCATCGGGTAGGCGAACGAACCACATGTCTCAGTCATTCATCCGTGGGTGACTAGCGACCTTCTATCATTGGCTCAATCCTCTAATGTCGATCAGCACATCCGAGTAACCTCATAAAGGCGATCCGCCAAACGCTCGTGGCGCGGAAACACAGTAAAAAGACACATCTCCGCAATCGTGTGTCACCGGAATTTCGCCCTGGTCAGTCCTCGTTCGTGACGAGCTCGTGCTGACCGTAACTCTAGCTGTAGCTCTTCCTGCCCGTAATCGTGGCAGCAAACCGCAACTGATACCGATGAGGCTAGATCAGGAATGAATATGATACTGAGCAAAGAAATGTATATCCTAAGGCTCCTTAAGTGGAGTAGCGTATCGTAAGTATGTCGCGGAACATACCCACGGTACGTCACTCTACTTTAGTCACCTATTCCATCAACCAAGGGTCATCCTACGCTCTGAAGGTAAAACCTAACGCTCTGATACCAACTTTGTCACGTCCCGCAATTACGAAATATGACCGGCACTTAAACTACGAACGTCTCGAGGCGTACGTAATCTAAGTAAGCCAAAAACCCAGAAATCCAAACCAAGAAAAATAGTAGAGTGAAGGAAAACCAATTTAAATCAAGTAGTTTTAATAGCATAAGCCGAATTATGCCTTTTTTAAAAACATTAAATATTTCCTGAAAATTTCGGCAGAGTCTCCTTTGTAAATACTGGCTCCCAAACGGGATACAACATGAATAGTATACGAAATCAATAAAAAGGCTTCCCCAAGCGGGAGCTAGCTCTTCGTCAATCGACGGTCACAACCACACAAGCAATATAATATACAACGCCAACGGCGAGGATCAAAATTCAAAAGGAAACTCAAAACCACAAGAAAACCACAGAAATATAATGCGCGACTCTAAGGTCGAAGGAATAACATCATTGGTCTCTATCTCAAAATAAATACATGTTTGGTTGATGGAACTTCTAGATACAACAGAGTAATAATATACAAGTTATATAATGGGGGGTACGATACAAGTAAACCCACCTACTAGCAAATCACCCGAAGGAAATTATGCCCGCAAGCCGTAATGAAATCTGTACGGCAAACCTGCAAGAAACTGGGGCACAACGGGGGTGAGTTGCCAACTCGTGAATAGAAAAACATCTATGCACAGAAATCGCATAAATAACGCAACCTAGGTCAATGATCATAATATATCCTCAAATATATGAATAACATGCAGCCTATAACAATGGCTAGGGTAATATCTAACCCGAGTGTGATCTCATGTGCCTGTGTCAGTGCCTCAGGTAGCAATATATCATATGAATGAGGTATGAATGCATGGAACAGAATGCATGTACTGACGAAAACTGCTTTCATAAATCAGTGAGATTTCTGTATTTTAAAAGTGAGGTACCATAAATGAAATCAGCATAAAACAGTGCCCAGCATCGACACAAAACAAGTGTCCAAATATCTCGATATCTCTGTATCACAATCTCTGTACCTCAATATCTCAAAATCTCAATATCTCAATCACAATATCTAGGGCGCCGTCAATCCAGACCGGCCCCTACCATCCATCTCAAGACCACGACGGTATCCTCCGGATATCCGACGCGTCGGGTAATATCACCGGTCGGTAGTGCTCCCCTGCCAGGCTCAACGTCAACAACACGATCCTCTTGCCCCGGGATACCGCACCGGGCCCACCATGTACCCGAAACGGTTCCTCCACTCCTCGAATCGGGTCTCGAAATCCATCAGCAAACTCATGGTGGAAGACTCATACATCATGGGAAAAAACCACACTTTTTATTTTAAAAGAGAGAAAAGGTTTATTTATGTTTTTGCGGTTTTCCTCCAAATCCAGAAAATCTCATGGAAATCCGAATCCAAAACCTCAATAACACGTAAAATAGTGAATATATGCATGAGAATCCATGAATGCGGCATAACAATGAATAACAGTATGCATGAAGTAGTAGGTAATAACTACAATGTCTAAACTAACATATAAGGCAAGTACGCTAATATCATGTCTAAACTATTAGCTAACAGGCTATGTCAAGCAATAATATTTTCTAAGGTGTACGTGACATGGCAATTACCGATGAAGATGTGTGTGAGCCGGCAAGTAAGTGTACGTGGTACATACGCATCATCGGTAATGGTGCCGGTGTCCTAACAGTATGATATCAATAATGGAGTATGAAACATAATATAAGCATGCGATGCGAAGCGAACCACAATAATGAGCGGGAGCTGAATACTAGACGCAACTATAACTAATCTGCATTAATCTAATATAAGTCCTACAAATAGTGCCTTTTGAAATAACACGAATCATGGGGTTTTGAAAATAGGGGCTACCGTGTTTTTATGAAAAGATACGTCTTTTGAAATATTCGTAGGATCCCTTGGGCTGTCTTTTAAAATACCCACGATTCGTTAGTTTTGAAATAGGTAAGAATCGAATCTAATCTAACAACTAAACTAAACTAAAGGGCTAAGCTAACAAGCTGGACTACAGGTAAGAAAACCGCCTAACATCTGAGTCGATCCATATACATACCTGTATATATATTAGTCGGTGATCCCGTCTCAATAATATCATATCCGATACCATATCTATAATCAGACATCCCAAGTCAAGAGTGCGGATCAATCATCAAGATATAGCTCGTACGTAAATCCGTCGTACGGCATCCCCAAATCTGGGTACGGGTCAATATCATATTCCTCACACTATTCCTCTGGTATCCTCTTTATCCAAGATCATAGTCTAGGGTACTGACCTATGTCTAGTACAATACTGATATCATCAATATAGACATGATTTGGCTACTGATCGACAGTCTCGTACAAACTGATATCATCAGCACATATCATCATCAAGGGGTATACATCACCCAATACAACCTAGGATCAATATCCTAGCATATCATATCTCATATCACGATCACATGTCGACCACTTTATTTATAACACTATTCACCCGTATCGTCGCTCTAAGATCCGCTATAACACCAGGACGTACCTCAAGTACGAATCCTGCCATATCACCGATATCACAATCTCAACACAAATCTCATCGACTCAGCTCAATCCGTATGTGAACACATAGTCCCATACCCATGTGAACACATAACAATATATTCCCGTAAGCACAAATGAAAGAAGAAGGTATGCAAGTATGGGTGGGTGTGTGCAAGTGTGGTGCGACCGCTACTCTAGGGTTTCGCGACACTATAACATCCAAGAACACCAAATATCCATATTTATCATCAATAACTCAACAAAATAAACAATATATATATGTGTGTATACGTATTCGTATACATCACCACGAACTGCGGGGGTGCTATACGCCATCCACCCGACTTCTCCCCGTAGATATAAATCTACTCACCTGGTCCTCGCTCGCCGGTGCCGACGTCGCCACGCGCTTGCTTGTCGTCTCGAAGTCCACTTGGGTACCTACATATCATAACGCACCGTATCGCATTAAAATCCGACTCATGATCAAAACGACACACGAATCCCACATAGGTCAATACCTATGGTTTCTTTCACAAATCAACTCAAAAACCCTCGATGTCGGCGTACAAACGCCAAACCATCGAGAAAAAGCCCAAACACACTCAATTACACATTCACAAACACTAATTATAATATGAAATAGGTTACAATTCACAAAAACCTCAAACTCACTTTAAAAACTATTTTTCCGAAAATCTAGCAAGCATAATTAACCGTTTTAGTACAAAACTCGATGTTTAAATAAATCTTGCGGCCATAATACTTATTAAACATCTTAATTAAATCATCTAAACCATTTCTATAATTTATTCCCAATAAATTTTATTAACCCCAAAATTCTAGTTACAAAATACCTAAATTTTAACAATTTTATAGCAAAAATGCACAAACTACAATCTAGCTTGGATTTTCATGAACTAAAGTATTAAACTACACTTGAAAATATTAATAATGCCATGAATACCCTAATTAGATTTTTATCTCCATTATTTAATCAAATTCCAAAAACCTAGTTTACAATTTATATAATTATCACAATTTAAATCAACAAATATGCAAACTAGCAACTTAAATTGGATTTAGCATAACCTAATATGTCAAATACATCACACAACCCTAAACTCACAACACAAAACCCCAATTTGAATTCAAATCCAACTCTTGAATTTCAAATCATGCACTTAGAACTAAAATAAAAACCTATTTAAACATATAATTAAGCTAACCTAAAGCAATTAACAACAATTTAAGAAAAATGTTAGAATTATACCTCATGATCAAGAGATCAATTATGGAAATCAAAGCCTCTAAAATGCCAACTTGTTCCCTAGATCCATGTATGTTTGGCTAATGAGAAATGGGTAGGAGTTGGATTTGGATTTTCGGATTTATTTGATGGATTTTGAGGCAATTTTTGAAGCAAAAGAGATGGAAAATGGGGGAAAAAGATGGGGGCTGTTGTAGCAGAATTTCGGCCAGTAGAGGGGCTGGAATGAGGTGAGGAAATTGGGGTGGAAATTTTAAGGTCAAAGCCCCTCCCAATTACCATAATACCCCCACCTACTTTACTATATATAAAAACCTTATTTTAACCCATTTCTCACATGATTTGAGGTCAAAAAGAGGGAAATAAAATTCTTGGGCTGGTACAATAGTATGGGGCCGGCCAAGGGGAGTGAGGGTGAGTGTGAGAGACTTTACAAAAAAATTCTATGCAAAAAGACCCCCCACAATACCATATTTGCAAGTTTTAGTTCAAAATAACTATATTTTTGTTTTCCATAAAATAAATCAATTAAAACTTGAAATAAAGTACTAAAAAATTATATTACAACTAGATTTTAATTAACATGATTTTAAAGATTAAAATTAGCCCATTTAAATTTGTATTTATCGCTAATTTAATGTATTTTCTTACCGGCTTAAAATAATATTAAAATAATTAATTTCGGAAAAAATTTCAGAAAATTTGAAATTTCAGCAGTGGCTCAATAAACACCAAATACTAGCAATTACATAGCTAGAATTTTTATATTTAATTTTGTAATAAAGATATTTGCATTTTTACTTTTTACAGAAAACCCCCTTATTTTACCGTTTTTTCCAAATTTAACCGATACGATTTTCAAAACGTTACACATCCCAACTCTAACGAGCCTGTAAGAAACACTTACCGTACAGTCCGGTCTCTTCGTCAGATACGTCCCATATGAAGTCTAGGGGTGGTAAATGTCAGACCCCAGTAACTTTATAAGTCATGCTGATTTACGGCCCATAACGGTTCGAGAAACAACTGATAACACTTATCAGTAAATCTCGGGAACCCTGGCCAGGGATTTGCTGTTATGGCCGATCAAGCATAGCGCGACATCAACTCCCTATACCGCGAGAGACGAAACCCCTCCTATCACTCACTGCCTCCATGCGATTCGGGACTGTTCCTAAAGTCCACCTGTTTGCATGACTCAGCAGAGCCTTGGTAGTGTCACGACCCGAAGGTACGGAACATGACCGGCACTTAAATTATGAAGCGTCTAGAGGCGCGGCGTAATCTAAGTAAGCCGAAGCCCAGAAATCTAAACCATTCAAAGAAGTAAAGGAAAACATGTAGGAAAACAAGTTTAAAAGCAACATCAAATTTTCTCAAAAATTTCGGCAGAGTCTCCTTTGTAAAAACTGACCAAAATGGGTACAAACAAGAATAATATATACAAACAATAAAAAGGGCATCCCCAAGCGGGAGCTAGCTCTACGCCAAATGGCGGAACAACCACACAAAGCACTATAATATATAACGCCAAAGGGCGAGGCTCAAAACTCAAAAGAAAACCAAATCCACCAGAAACCATAATAATACAAGCGCGACTCTAAGGTCGAAATTAAAACAACTGGTCTTCTAAACTTTCAAGAATACAAGTATGGTTGATGGATCTTTGTAACGTTTTCAAAATAATAAAATATGATTTTTGGGAATTTTTATAATTTAATATTATTTTAATGAATATTTTAATATTCGGGTATAATTAAATACAAATAAATGGGGAAAAATTATGGAAAATTCTAAAATAGGGTATTTTATGGAATTATGCCATTTTAAAGTTTTTAAGAGTAGTTATATGCTAATTTAGTTCTAATCGCGATTAAAAATCGTTAATTGGATTTTTAGCATTTTTGTGCAAAAGTGTGCACATATCATTTTCCACAGTTGTTACACTTGTGTTACATTTCTTTTGCCATGGTTGTTCATTTGGGTTCACTATTGGAGTGAGAAAAAGGAAAAGAAAAGAAAAGAAAAAGTATGATGATGATGAGAGAGAATGACATGGTCAAACCTCTTTTGACCCATGCCCCCCCCATCATTTTTCCTTCCCATTTTCTCTCCCTTCTCTTCCTGAATTCTGCTGCTGCTGCTCCCTCTCCCTCCCTCTTCACAAAACCCTAGATCCACCATGAAATACACCTCAAAACCCTTTTCCTATTTCACAAAACTTGCTCCCAAGCTCACTAGCTACACATTGAACCTAGCAAGATTGGATTTGGAGGACTTTGAGCAACTCAAGAAAATTCTTGAGTTGCCAAATGAGGTAATTTCTGCACCCCTAGTTTAGTAATTCAATTCTTATTGCCTCAATTCTAGTTTCATATCGATATTGTGTCGTTTTGTGGACTTTGGAGAAATCAAGTTAGGGTTTAGGGTTAGACCTGAAATCAAAGTGAAATTGAGGATTGTGGTGACCCTAGAACCCCTTGTGTAATACTAATTTGGACCCAAACCTGAACTTGAAACCAGAATACGGATTTATGAGACGATGTCGGAGAAAAACTGTAAATCTGGGAGTGTATCGTGTAATCTGCTATCACCCCGAGACCCCAAAAATAAAACTGAGTTGACAGTGAGATGTGCAGGCACCATGGAACCACCACACAAAACCCTAGCTCCCAATTCATTTCCTTGGCCGCAGATTTAATCCCCCTGGCCGCAATTTGCGGCCAGAGCAGGGGTTCTGGTGCTCGTTTTGGTTCTGTAGCCTTTTACCCTGTAGACTTGACCCTGGGTATATCTAGTTTTGACTGATTCCAGTTAGGGTAAAATCTGGGTTGATTTTCTTGAGTTGGCGTATGATTTACGACTTGTTTTAGCATGGATTTTGGTATTTGGTGATTCGTTTCTGTCGGGTGGCGTTTGGACGTCAACGACAAGTGG
Source organism: Agapanthus africanus (assembly GCA_030015575.1). Classification (NCBI taxonomy): domain Eukaryota; kingdom Viridiplantae; phylum Streptophyta; class Magnoliopsida; order Asparagales; family Amaryllidaceae; genus Agapanthus; species Agapanthus africanus. The sequence goes on along the minus strand of JASDDO010000019.1, from coordinate 603,626,238 downwards.
ATATTGAACGTGTTTACATGCGAGACGATAGGTTTTTACCTATGCGAGTAGCGTGTGCTATTTTGGTCTCCGATGTGATTTTCATGTGCTTTAGCGTTGTGATATACTTGTAGGTACCCTACGTGATGTTGAGGCAAAGAAGATGAAGATGGCGACATCGGCACCGACACATGAGAAGCGAGGTGAGTAGATTTATATCTACGGGGAGAAGTCGGGTGGATGGCGTATAGCACCCCCGCAGTCCGTGGTGATGTATACGAATACGTATACACACATATATTTATTGTGTGCTGTTTAGGTTTATTGATGATAATAATGGAATTATTGATGATAAGGATGTATTGGTTTAGTATAGTGCGAACCCTAGAGTAGTGGGTGCACGCAAACATACACATACACATATACTTGCATACATTCTTTCATTTATCTTTGTGCATATAGAGGTGTGTATATCTACACATGGGTATGGGACTATGTGTTCATATACGGGATTTGAGGATGATACGTGGGATTGAGATGAGTCGATGAGATTCGATTGAGGCCGTAAGATTTGGCGAGATGACAGAGTTTGTATTTGAGATGTGCTATGATGGTAGTGATACTTGATATGTGGTGAGATGAATGTGATATTGACCCGTACCCAGCTATTGGGATGCCGTACGACGATTTACTGTACGAGCTTTATATTGATGTTAGATCCGCACTCATGACTCGAGGATGTTATATGATATACTGTATCGTACGTGATACTATTGAGGCGAGATCACCGACTATATATATATATATGTATATCGACTCAGATTTAGGTGGTTTCCATACCCCTCCCGATTGACTTGATAGTTGGGTCCGTAGTTCGCATAGTAGGCATTAGACTTGACCCGAGTCATATCTATTTCAAAACTAACGAATCGGGGATATTTTAAAGATAGGCAAAAAGGGATTCTACGAATATTTTCAAGCGACGCATCTTTTCTTAAAACACCGTAGCCCTTATTTTACCAAAAGCCCTGATCCGTCTTATTTCAAAAGGCAAGGTTGCATGATATATTTATTGAGGCAGGTTCTTTACTGTTGCGTTGATTATTCGATTCCGCATATTCATGCTTTTTGCATTGCATCGCTTGTATTGTATCCAGTCATACTGCTAGGACACCAGCACTATTATCGATGATGTGTATGTTCCACGTACACTTGTTTGCCGGCTCACACACTTCATCATCGATAATTGCCATGTCACTACACTGTAGTACTGTTGCATTCAGTGTATGTTGCTTACATTTCTTTACATGTCGCATACATCATGCTTTCTGATTATACGCATTGAGATATGTTGTTTCCATGATATTTCTGGTTTTTGGGAACCGTGGGTGTTTCAAAAGGAGAATATGTAATTGTTTTAAAAACCCGGTTACCCTTGAGATGATATTTCAGTGCGTCCACCATGTGTTTTCTCGGTGCTGAGAGCGACATGTGAAACCCGATTCGAGGAGGCGGGTGAGGCCGATTACGGGTATATGATGGACCCGGTATGGTTCCCCGGGGCAAGAAATGTTTTTCGTGGAGTAGACGATGAGCCTGGCAGGGTGGCGAGTACCTACCGGTGATTGGTTGGACCTGGCGGTTATCCGGAGGATACTGACCAGAGTCGATAGATGGATATGGGCGTACTGCCGGGGCCGAGAGCCGATACCGCAGATAGAGCCCGTGGGCCGATCCGGACCGACGGAGCCCGATATATGAGGATTTACGTGCCGATGCCGGGTACAGTTTTCATGATGTTTTCGAGTGTCGATGCTGGGCACTCCGGTTCCATGATTTTGACGTGTCGCGAGGGACACAGATGGTTTATATCCTCATATTCTCATGCACATGCTTTATGATATTTACATGCATGATGGTTATTTGTCATTTGGTGACGAGTGGACGGGATCCATGTACATGCAGATTGATTTCATTGATTATACTTCACATTTATGATATGCTGTTACTTGAGGCTCTAGCACGAGCACTTGACACTACACTCATGTTTAGAGATTATATTGCCAGTTTAGCATGCTTCAGACTTATTCATATTGTGGTTTATTTATATCTGATCGTATTGACCTAGGATGGGTCATACATTCGATCTCTGCTTGTAGATATTGTCTATTCACGAGTTGGCAACTCACCCCCGTTGTGCCACAGTTCTTGCAGGTTTTGCCGTACAGATTCCATAGCGGCATTTCTGGCACACTGCTTCCTTATGGGTGACTTGCTTGGGTAGGTGGATTCTCTTGTATCAGAACCGCTATTGTTCATGTATTATTCATTGTATCTAGACATTCCATCAACCAAAACTTGTATATTATTTCGACCTTAGAGTCGCGCTTGTAGTATTACGGTTTTCTGGCTGTTTTGAGTTCTTTTTGGGTTTTGATCCTCGCCCTTTGGCGTTGTATATTATTATTGCTTGCGTGGTTGTGACCGTCGATTGACGAAAAGCTAGCTCCCGCTTGGGGATGCTTTTTATCATTTCATATATATTATTCTTATTGTACCCCGTTCGGGGCCAGTTTTTACAAAGGAAACTCTACCGAAATTTTCAGGAAAGGTTACACATTTTAAAAATGCATATTCGGCTTAGTTATTTAAAAACTTTGATTTTCGAAACATGATTTCTTTACTTCTTAAAACCAGTTTTTCTTATTTACCCTTTAAATGGTTTTAGATTTCTGGGCTTTTGGCTTACTTGGATCAGATGGGGTCCTATAGACTTCATATCGTTCAAGGGCCAGTCACGTGCTCTTTCGGGTCGTGACAAGGTTACTAGATACAAATGAAATAATAAAAGTACAACGGCCGTCCTGATACAAGTGAACCAACCTACCAAGCAAATCACCCCGAATGAAATGATGTGCCACCAAGCTGCCAAGGAAAACCTGTACATCGAAACCTGTAAGAAAAATTTGGCACAACGGGGGTGAGTTGCTAACTCGTGAGTAGAAGACATCTGGGAGAAGAAATCGAATGCACGACGCTGTCCTATGTCATAATAATATACTTAATATATCACTAGGCATCTAGTAGTGGCAGGGTATTAAACTACGCGTAAGTGCAAATGCTCAGTGCTCGCGCCAGTGCCTCAAATAGTAACATGTCATGTGTATGAATATGCATGCACCATGAATGTAAACAATCAACCATGAAATCTGGATATATCTGTACAAGAAATCTTTAACTTTCGTCATAGTAAAATTTGTATAGAAATCTGAAACATCATCGATAAAATCCATGGAAATCCGTGTCAAGCATCGACACAAAACATGTAAATCTCAAGTCTCAATACCTCATAGTCTCAGTATCTCGGGCTCCGTCAGTCCGGATCGGCCCATATCATCAAATCAGACGACAATGGTCGGTATCCTCCGGATATCCACCGCGCCAGATATCACTGGTAGGTAGTCTTCCCCTGCCAGGCTCATCGTCTACAACTCAATCTTCTTGCCCCGGGGTACCATACCGGGCCCATCATGTACCCAAGACGGTTCATCCACTCCTCTAATCGGATCTCAAAATCCAACAGAAAACATGAAATCTCATAGCGGATGACACATACATCACAAGAAAACCGCAACTTATATTTTAAAAAGAGAGGGAGAGAGAGAAGTTTTTAATATATATTCTTGCGGTTTTCCCCAAAATCCAGAAATCTCATAGAAATCCAAATCCCAAAATCATGAGTAAGTAAATAATAAGTATCAGCATAAGCCCACAATACTGCATGATAACATGAAAATGTGAATGCATGAACTGTCTAAGTAATAAATGCAATGTCTAGACTAACACATGAGAGTAATCAAAGTATTATATCGATTTAGCCTTTAGCTGATTATATCAATAAAAGATAATATGTTCTAAAGTGTACGTGACATAGCAATTACCGATGATGATGTGTGTGAGCCGGCAAATATGTGTACGTGGAATATGCGCATCATCGGTAATGGTGCTGGTGTCCTAACTTACAGAATTTCATACCGACTAAAGAATTATATGTTTGAACATGCAACTTGATGATTACAATCTGAATGTAAAGATGAATGTGTATTAACCACTCATTTGGAATATACATATCTAACTACAACTATATGACTCAAGCCGAAACTGGTATCTATCTAACCCACTAAGGAACTAAACTAAAGAAAGTAGTCGATAGGAAATAAGAATCCAGCTAAAGTCTAAGTCGATATCTCTAATAGTCGGTGATCCAGCCTCAATAGCGTCACGTACATAGTACGACTTCCTCGAATCAAGAGTGCGGATCAATCATTACATCTATGCCTCGTACGGTAAAATCCATCGTACGACATCCCAAAATCGGGGTATGGGTCAACTATCACCTATGTACATCATCATCCGTATAATATCATCATCAAATATTATCATGATCAAGGGTACTGTGCTATAATCGCATACATCCCCATATCATCAAACATATATCATTGTCTGTGTGAAAATATATCGTCAATTGGTCCTCAGATATATCATGTCACATATATCATATCATAATTAAGTCACATATTACAGTCCGGGTTCTATTCTAGAGTCTCGTATATCTCCATGTCATCATCACCTATTATCGTTTATGTATACATATCCATTTTCTCATTTCCCAACGATCCGCTAACATCATAGTACATCTCATATCATACTCGATCGTATATCATTAACTCACGGCATCACGCCCAATTATACTGACTCCTTCCTAGAAATCATATAACCTCCCCATATCACATGTATATATATATATATATATATATATATATATATATATATATATATATATATATATATATATATATATACCAAGTCAAATGTATGTGTGTACGTGTGTGTGTCTACCTGAAACCTACGAATTCCCTCCAAGGCAGTCATCCTTATGGTTAAGTCTTTCTAAATCAATCTAGTCCAACCTAAAGTTTGTAATAGGATCCTACTCGCCAAGAACCTAAGTACACGTCTGACTTCCTAATAACAGTAAGTAATATCCCTATTCTACATTTGCGGGGGTGCTAAACGACATCCACCCGACTTCCCTCGTAGATATACATCTACTCACCTGGTCATTGTCTGTCGAAGTCGATGCCGCCCTCCTCTTCTTCATCATCTGAAGTCAACGTAATTGGTACCTATACGCAAACATATATAATATCGTAAACCAAATCACGGACAAAACCAAAACAGCGCACGAACGTGCATAGGTTTAAACCTATGACCCGCTCATGCAAAAGAACCAATTATCGCTCGATGTCGGCGTACAAACGCCGATTGATCGAGATAAAACACCAACAAAAAACTCGTAGTTCCAAAACTTATTGTTTATAACATAAAACATGGTTTAAATCATCGAAACCTTAAAATCGATCTAATCGTCCTATTCCGCAAAAACCTAGAAAACGTCAATTTACCGTTTTACTTCAAAACTTGATGTTTAAATGAAACTAATGGTCATAATATTCGTTAAATAACATAACTAGATTATATAAACCATTACTATATTTTTATCACACTAATTTGTTTTAAATTGAAAATTCTAGTTTGCAATTTTATCCGATTTCAACATCTTTTAAGCAAAAATTCACAATTCCACTACTAAACTTGATTTTTCATATTTTAAATTGTTAAACCACCCAATGAAACCTTAAGTACGTGCTAAATCCTTAACTAGATTTTTAATTCCACATTTTAAATTAATTTCTAAAACCTAGTTTACAAAATAGCATATTTATCACCTTTTATTAACTAACAATTTGAAACTAATAATTAGACTAGGTTTTTCATTTCTTTAACATGTTAATATTCTCATTAACACCATAATCAAATGATGAAAACCTCAATTAGAATTTATCTCACCAATGTATATATATTGTAAAAGCCTAGTTTGCAAAATCTTCAACTTTAACAATTTTAAAGTAACACTTTACAAATTAACAATTAAACTAAAATTTGCATGACTCAAGATATTAAACCACACATTACAACCATGAGCAAATTATAAAAACCCTAATTTTAGTTTTAAACCCCTTCTTGAATTTTTCAAGTTTTCAATTTGAACCTAAATTAAATTCCAAATTCAATTAAATTGAAACAATTAACTAATTAAAACATAGGTAAGAATTTATACCTCACAAATCAAGAGATCAAACTTGAGATCTAGCCTCTCAAAATGGCCTCCATGCTCTAAGATCCAAGCTAGAAAGGTCAAGGAATAAGGGTTAAGGGTTAATTTGGAGCTTGTGAGGTTTTATTAGGATTTTTGATGGACATTTTTCTTTGGACTTGAGATGGAAATCATGTGGAAAATGAAGGGGCTGCCACCATCAAGGTCTCGGCCAGAAATGTGAGGATGAGGGAGAGAAAAAGAAATGTGTATAAGTGTGTAGAAACTTCATGAATGAATGCCCTTTTTTAACCTTTTCTTTAATTATTTTATTTTATAACCTTTTTCCAACCTAGAAAACTCTAGAATTTTGGAAACAATTTAAGAGGAGAGAAGCATGCTACACACTAAATTCTAAGATGTAATGGTTCACTTTGTCAAATTAACCCATTTCTAACTTGTAATTTACACTAATTTAATGTAAAATTAAAGCTTATGTTAATATTTGAATTTAATTAATTACGGAAAATATTTTAATAAACTAATAATTTATAAGTCACTAAACCAACACCAAATACTAATAATTATATAGTTAAAATAGGTCTTTTTAAATTTATGATGAAAAATAATTATGGTTAAGTTTTACGAAAAATACGGTTTATTTTACCGATAATCAGAAAATTCGCCTAAAGTATTTTTATTTATTTATTTTTAAAACGTTACAATCTTCCCCCTTTAAGAAATTCGGTCCCCGAATTTAAATTAAAACCCCCCTCCAAATACTAAAACATTTAGCAAAACACTCAAATCGTCGGGGCTCCGAAATCATCAACACATAAAACACATTTTTAGCGCAATGCATGCGCATGAAAAAGAAGTACATAACTCAAATTCAAAACTCCGTCAAACATAACGCAATCATCGGAATTATGGTGAGAATAGAATATCAAAGCCCAATAAGAAAACCAACATGAAATTCATCAAAACTATAACTTGTATATAGGGCGCATCGTAGTAAAATCGTCTAAACATCTTAATAAGGAAGCATACAACCCCCCTTTTTTTTAAAATCGCCGTGCGATACGCATGTCACGGCATAAATAGCAGACGCTTATTTTTAAAAATAGCTATACATATATATCTTTTATTTAACATATATGTCCCGCCTGGTTACTAAACCAAATAGTAATTATTATAAAAACATATTGCTCAAAATGAAATCAATCCCAATCACATCATAAAAATATCATGTGCGTCCGGTGCGCACTTAAATCGAAACCAAATACAGATGCCACGAATACGCACAGAAACAAAACTGAGTGCAACGAGTGTGAACCAAAAACATCTGTCAAGTGCAAAGGGCGTGCACGACGATAATATCAGGTGCATCTAATCTGCACAAAACCCCGATTTAGTGCATCTGGTATACACAAAATCGCATCAAGTACGCCAAGTGTGCGCAAGAATCTCAATCAAGTGCACATGGTGCACGAAAACATAACCGAACATCAAAATCGAAATCACGGTACGAAAAATGCATGAAAACTAGGTCGAAGCATACGTCAAAATCAAGTGCAGCCCATATGCACGAAATCAAATCAATATCTCAAATGTATAAAACCAAATCGAGTGCACTGGGTATGCACAAAACATCATCAATACCACTGATATATGAAACACGAATAGAGTGTAATGAATGTACACGTAGGAAATACCAATCATAGAACAAAATCCTCAAAATACCAAAATCCAAACAACGGAAATATGAAATTCAAATCACCAAATCACAATTGTAAACACTATCGTCAATGTGTGCCTTTTCTAATGTCGACTGATTCGGACTCGTTTCCTCATCGCTGTGCTAACTGCGCTACAAACGGCTATGCTCATATCGAGAGTCTCCCACGTAATCTATCCCTTCACCTGATATCCGGACTACGTTAAACTTTTCGACCGATTCATCAAAATCCCATAATTCCCCGAGAGTTCAACACTCAAGTACAGTTTAAAAATATCCAGTACATGCCCCAGCATCTGCGGACCAGCCGTAGAAGGGCAAACCCAAGCCTCACTAATGGCACCGCGGAACTTCCGTAAACCTTAAGGTTCAAAGGCGTTCTCATGGTCATTATGTCGAGTTAGGGTTTCATTCTTCTAGAGGGTCCATAGAAATACCTGCATGTTCTTCCGAATACCTTAAACTTGGGAAAATGGGTTTCTGACAATCGTTCGAACCTTTTAACTTCATCTAGATGGCATGTGAATATCCTTCATCCGCACGCTAAACAATGCTTCAATCCTCAAGAATAAACGATACCCTAATGGTCATCACATTCGAGCCGCAGCTCCCTCTGCCCGTGCGATCGTGGTAACAGAAACCACCATCCGACATCGACGAAGATAGATCAAAGGAACGAATAGAATACGGTGCAAAGAAATGTACATCCTAAGGCTTCTAAAGCAGAGTAGCGTATCGTAAGTATGCCGCGGATCATACCCACGGTACGTCACTCTACCAAGTCACCTACTCCATCAACCAAGGTCAACCTAGACTTAGACAAGGGTTAAACCTAGCGCTCTGATACCAACTTTGTCATGATCCGAAGGTACGGAACGTAACCGGCACTTAAATTACGAAGAGTCTCGAGGCGTGACGTAATCTAAGTAAGCCGAAGTCCAGAAATTTAAACCATTCAAAGAAGAAGTAAAGGAAAACATGTAGGAAAACAAGTTTAAAAGCAACATCAAATTTTCTCAAAAATTTCTGCAGAGTCTCCTTTGTAAAAACTAACCCCAAACGGGTATAAACAAAAATAATATATACAAACAATAAAAAGGGCATCCCCAAGCGGGAGCTAGCTCTACGCCAAATGGCGGAACAACCACACAAAGCACTATAATATATAGCGCCAAAGGGCGAGACTCAAAACTCAAAAGAAAACCAAATTCACCAGAAACCATAATAATACAAGTGCGACTCTAAGGTTGAAACAAAAACAACTGGTCTTCTAAACTATCAAGAATACAAGTCTGGTTGATGGAGCTTACTAGATACATATGAAATAATAAAAGTACAACGGCGGTCTTGATACAAGTGAACCAACCTATTAAGCAAATCACCCCGAATGAAATGATGTGCCAGCAAGTTGCCAAGGAAAACCTGTACATCGAAACCTGTAAGAAAAATTTGGCATAACGGGGGTGAGTTGCCAACTCGTGAGTAGAAGACATCTGCGAGAAGAAATCGAATGCACGACGCTGTCCTAGGTCATAATAATATACTTAATATATCACTAGACATCTAGTAGTGGCAGGGTATTAAACTACGCGTAAGTGAAAATGCTCAGTGCTCGCGTTAGTGTCTCAAATAGTAATATGTCATGTGTATGAATATGCATGCACCATGAATATAAACAATCAACCATGAAATCTGGATATATCTGTACAAGAAATCTTTAACTTTCATCATAGTAAAATTTGTATAGAAATCTGAAATATCATCGATGAAATCCATGGAAATCCGTGTCAAGCATCGACACAAAACATGTAAATCTCAAGTCTCAATATCTCGGGCTCCGTCAGTCCGGATCGGACCATATCATCAAATCTCATGACAATGGTCGGTATCCTTCGGATATCCGCCGCGCCAGACATCACCGGTAGGTAGTCTTCCCCTGCCAGGCTCATCATCTACAACTCGATCTTCTTGCCCCGGGGTACCATACCGGGCCCACCATGTACCCGAGACGGTTCATCCACTCCTCGAATCGGGTCTCGAAATCCAACAGAAAACATGAAATCTAATGGTGGACGACACATACATCACGAGAAAACCGCAACTTATATTTTAAAAAGAGAGGGAGAGAGAGAGAGAAGTTTTTAATATATATTCTTGCGGTTTTTCCCAAAATCCAGAAATCTCATAGAAATCCAAATCACAAAATCATGAGTAAGTAAATAATAAGTATCGACATAAGCCCACAATACTGCATGATAACATGAAAATGTGAATGCATGAACTGTCTAAGTAATAAATGCAATGTCTAGACTAACACCTGAGAGTAATCACAATATTATATTAATTTAGCCTTTAGCTGATTCTATCAATAAAAGATAATATGTTCCAAGGTATACGTGACATAGCAATTACCGATGATGATGTGTGTGAGCCGGCAAATATGTGTACGTGGAATATGCGCATCATCGGTAATGGTCCTGTAAGTCGATATACAACACCCCAATACTTGTGGGGAGGCGGAAATATGAAAAACGATCTTGTTCTTTGGTTAAACATCGACTAACCGCATGAATCGTTTGCTAAACAATACTTAACAAAACCTATAGAGTTCTAAACTACTATGTTAAGAGATTATACCAAACGGTTCTAGTCCTTCGTCTTTATGTTATCTACGGCCTCTTTGGATCTCCACGTCCTCCTCGGCTTCCTTCCGTGATAGACGATCCACCCGAGAACCCTAATCCAAGCTATAACCTCTAAACTTGAGGTTACTTAGTTTCTCTAGTTGCTAATTAGAGTAGCTAAGGTGATGTAGAGATAGGTTATGGAGTAATTAGTCTTTCCTAATCCTTGTTCTCAACTCATGAGGGGTAGGATTAAGGTTTGGTGAAGGAGAGAGAGCTTGAAGAGAGAGAGAGTGAGAAGATGATAATGATAATAATAATAATGAAATAGCTTCTCACTTGATATATGAAACATAATGGATTAAAAAGAAATGAATAATATGAGATTATTCATCATGTTTCATAAATGCAAGTGGGTGATTCATTATGTGGGTCATTAAGTATTTAATAATGCATTAATGACATGATGAATCACTCACAATGAGTCACTAAATCATTAAATGATAATGCTACCTCTCCCTCCAAGTCACATCCTTCTAGAAGCTTCTCCGAAAATTACGAGTGTTAGTTGTATGTATGCCCTAGAGGCCAGTATTGTACAGATTATGTATATTATATTGGATGTTTGGACATATATAGAGATGACTTTCTTGCTCGACATGATAGTATGCTATCTGGTTGCTATTTATCTTAACATGTACACTAGTCTCTTTATACTGTCTTATAGTTACATGTTGGTAAAGCCCTTAGGATTTGTACTTGACTACCTAGACTATGATGCAGATCATACTAGTGGGGACATGGTAGTCCATAAGTACATCCTTCAAGGTCCCTAGTCGTAGGTGTATCGAGACGGGGCATCGATATACCAGAGTAGACTAGCGTATACGCTTCTCGACCCATGTGATGGGCGATGGATGATCCCATATCCATTGGTGTTTGACATCAGAGATGGTGTACGGGTGCTCAGTGGAGACTGGGTACACTGGACGGACTCGCCGAGAACTCCCAGATGGTATTATACCTCACGTCAGATGGCAGTTCTCAGGTGACACTTGTACAGATTAGTCTGTAGACCCGAGATCGTCATAGAGTCTTGTGTGATTCCCACTGTGCTTTGATCTCCACCTTACCACGTCCATGAGGGCGTGCAAAACGGTGGTCTTTGGGTACAGTCCCGAATCACATGGAGGCAATGAGCGATAGGAGGGGTTTCGTCTCTCCCGGTATTGGGAGTTGATGTTGCGCAGTGCTCGATTGGCCGTAACAGGGAAGTCCCTGGCCAGGGCTGATCAGAGATTTGCTGGTAAGTGTTACCAGTAGTTTCTCGACCCGTTACGAGCCTCACATCAGCACGACTTATCGGGTTATTGGGGTCTGACGTATACCACCCCTAGACTTGATATGCGACGTATCAGACGAAGAGACTGGACTGTATGGTAAGTGTTACTGGTCGGATTCGCAGGAGTGTGAGCGGGCTAGCTCGTCGATCTTCTGATCGCTCAATACCCGGGTGGCCGTTACGTTTAGCAGACCGCTTGCGGCTTGTGGGTGCTTGATATGATCATCATCTGCTACCGGCGTATTGACGAGTCTTTAGAGTCCTACACAGAGGTTTCCTGGCTCAAGCGAAACGAAATAGGAGCGCATATGAAATATGTGCAGGACCGAGAATAATGCCTGTATGTGATACCGCATTTCATTCTCGCGATATATGTTTCGAATGGTTATATTCGATATGACCTAGTTATCGAATCATTGATTCGATAAATCGATGCATTGAATACTAGTCGGTTATGTGCGACATGACCGGATCATTGAATCAAGTGTTGATTTAATGATTTAATGTATAATTATATATTTGATATATTACTTTACATTAACTAGTATTGGTTCACTTTAAACGGATTTTTCTCACTTGATGCACATTGTATATGTGATATGCTTTCGTGCACTTTTTGTATCATGTTTGATGATACTTGATCATTATGTTAAGTGTATAGAATTAATCCATGGTTAATTTGATAATTAGGGTTTTGCACACTCATTTATTTATTTATTTATTTATTTGAAATGGATTTTGATGAGAATGGTGGCTCTTTTTGTTTTAAGTTGAAGCTTCATGAAGCTTTGACTTTGCTAACCATCCTTATCTTCATGCTTAACCCTAACCCATCTAAGTGACCATGGTTAATTCTCTACACTTAACCCTAGTTCAAGTTATGATAAGTATTTGATTTTAAATTTATTTTTAACACAAGACTTATCATATTCTTTTCTTGAGCTCATCTTCTTCTTCTTCTTCAAGCTTGCTACTCCAATGGCAACTTGAGTTTTAGTGAGAGAAATCCAAATCTAAAGTGAACCCACCTCCTATTTCTTCACCCTCTACCTCTTGCCAAGTTGTTTTGGGTGTTTACTTCACAAGTTTCACAAGTTTGTGAAGTCGGAGCTTGAGTTTGTGCAACCTCGACGTAGATCGTCTTTGACACAAAGCCGACGACCTATTCCGCACGTTTCTCCGATGAAGCCGTCACGAGAGTCCAAGCTTCAAGATGGACAGCGAGAAGACTTCGTTGCGGAGCCGTGGAGGTGGATATCCGGATCTACAAAGGTTGTAATTTCCGTATCCTAGTAGTTAAGTGTTAACTAGCTTTTAGTTTCGCCTAGAATTCTAGCGACGATCCGTAGTCTAGGGTTTCTCGGCACTAAAAATTTTAAATTGGCATGTTCGATGCCTTGTGAGACCTTACTAGAGTGCCTAGGAACCTTTCAACGAGAACGCCCCTCTCATCCGTGAAAACACGGAAAAACTTTAGACTGTATAAATCCAATAACCTGATACTAGAATCTGTCTTAAACCAAAGCCGGCTAGTAAAAACTGTCCGAATGTCGTACGTGCGTTCAAACACGTATGCGTCCGAACCTTTGTCGTAAAACCATACGACCTCTATATCTTTTCGCCTGGGTTTGGGAAATCTCTGTGTGGGACTCTAAAGACTCGACTACTATGCTGGCAGTGGGTTTAACCACAGACCGCAAGCGGCACTAGCTGTATGTAACGGTCCCCAGGTTGTTGTCGATAAGAAAGCCGATGAGGTAACCCATCCGAAATCCTACTGAGCCTGTCCGTGACAATATCCGCGCAGTTCGGTCTGTTCGTCTAAGAGTATCGCATGTATGGTCTAGGGAGGTGGTGGACATTAGACCCCTAATAACCGTACAAGTCGTGTCGGTATGGCTCAAGACCATCCGAGAATCTACTGATCAGTCCATCAGTAATTCTCAATCAGCCCTGGCCAGGGACTTATGGTAATGACCAACCGACCACAGTGCGATATCAACTCCCTTGTAGGGTTGCTAGGCACGCGCACAAGGGTCTACGAGGCATCAACCATGCCCAATTAAAAATTTAGCCGTGCCGAACAACCCGAATACGGAACTTTAAACTAGAGATTAGGCGAAAACATGCATGCTAAACACTTTAACACTAAGTGAGAGGGATTACAACCTTTGTAGATCCGGTCCTTCATATGCTCCGTGTTGTGGTCCCTTCGCTGCGATCATCGGGACCGCGACACAATGATGACGTCATCCTCCAAGATCTGCACAGTAACTCTTATTATTTTATTATGGATTTTCTGGGAATTTTTAATACTGTTTAAAGAGTTGAATTTTCTGCAGTTGTTTTGGGGATTCGGTATTTCGATCGGATTATCAAATTTCGTCTTTTGTGTATTTCCGGATAATTTTTAGAATATGTTAAAAAGTTCGACCGGATATAAATACCCAGGTTTTCCCCTGCCGGAATAATTCCAAGTGTTGGATTTTTCTGTGGTTAAAAGACGTTCTGAGTAGTGCAAGTAACGCGATGGTCCCTCTAGAAGACACAAACCTTAACTCGATTATGTGACCGTCTTGAACTGCCCTTTGAACCTTCGGGTTTAGGGCAGTACGGCGTGCCACATGTGAGGCGTTGGCTTGACCCTTCTACGGCTGGACCGTTGGTACTGAGGCATGAAGTGAATGTCTTTGAACCTATTTTATGTGTTGATCGGTGTCGGGAAAACTTGGGTGTTCGAATGTTCGATCGGAAAGTTTAATATATTCTATTTATCCGGAATTGGATACAATAATTGGAATTCACAAACAGTTATGAGATAACTGGATGAATGTTATAGATCTAGCAGTTTAGTTTCACAAGATATCGAAAAGAGTTTTCGATGATGGGACTAAAATGCGGGGTTTATAACTGTTAGGCATGTGATGTCTAAAGAGGTTGCGGATTCCAATTGTTGTAGTTTTACACTTTCTTTTCTGTGACCGTAAGTGTAATATGTGATATCGCCGGTTTCGTTGCTATATGTCAACGACAATTGGGGTATGCATACTTACTTACGTTGATGACATGTGATGTTATGTGTTGCTGGATATGTTCTATTAGATCGTCGTATTCGAATAGCCGGGGGTTTTTATGTGAGATGAGTGTTTTTCATTTTCATTCATGTAAAAACTTGTATGTAATATTCTTTTATTCGGGGCACTTCCAGGATGCGGGAGTTGTCACCCTTTGTATATTATTTACTTTTCTGCGCTAGGATAGACCCAAGGAGGGGAGCACAAGTAACCGGGTTCTGGGGTCCAGTGGGAGACCAACTCGAGGAGTCGAGTCCAGGTCTCCTAACCCTAGAATTGGCAGGGTTGCTTGCCGCTCTCATAGGGGTCTAAGGGTGTGGGATTGGCTATTCATCACGACCGTGGAATCCGTGTTTTATACTGGCTCGTATTGAAAACACGGACGTCCTAGTATATCCAATATTTCATATGTTTATTCTGCTGCGATATCTGTGATGTGATTCTGTGATGGATATAGTGTATAGTATATATATGATATATTATATAGACGTTACTTATGTTTTACACCCGCGCTAGCCCTGCCCTGCTCTGTCGTTAGTTACCTAACCTAACGGTGCACGAGGGGACATCGAGGCGAATGCGGATGGCATAAGTGTACGTCATATCTATCTGTGATGTTTAGGTATTTAAATGATGGGACTTCATTAATGTGATTAATGAAAGGAAAGAAACCTAAGATATTGTAGAATCAGATTTTAAATAAAACAGGTAGCTACAGTTCTTGCTTTGCATAGCGGTATATATGATATACCCCGCACCTCATTCGACGAGGAAAGGACCGAGATCCCTTCACCGGGAGTGACTCCTTTAGCAATAACTGGCAGATGCTACACACTCGGTTTGCTTTTGACTGCTTTTGCGTTTTTGCTTTGCACAGCGATATATATGATATATCCCGCACCTCATTCGACGAGGAAAGGACCGAGATCCCTTCACCGGGAGTGACTCCTTTAGCAAAACTAGAAAAGCCTCAAAATCACTCCATTTCAAAACTTCATTTGATTCTACAACGATATCAAGTTCATTACGCTCATGGTTTTATGAAAACCTGTGTAGCCCTCCGTCATTTCAGATAAGTACTAATTAGTATTCGTGCTACGGTAGTTTGGCATTCGTCAAGGCGTAGTGTACGGTAGCTAACTAGTATTTATCTGCTTATGCATATGATGCAGATTGGATTAGGGTATTCGTACGGCGTTGTTTGGCATTCGTCAAGGGTCGTGCGGGTGGGTTTAATTCAATCAAGAAATGTACGGGTTGAACTTGACTAGTGGACTATGGGTTGTTTGGCATTCGTCAAGGTCATAGAACACTAGGGGTAAAATATTATCGGGAATTTCAAGTGTTGAAATTTGCAATGAGATTGCATACCTTCTATGAGATAGTTGGATCCCGATACCCGCTGCGAGTAAGAGTTACTCCTGGGAGAGTTTTACACATTGCAATTAGCTGATCAAGTAGGTGTCTAGAAAGGTGTTAACGAGGTTACGCCTCTGGGAAAACGAGGTTTACATTAATTAGGTTCGTGCGAAAGCACGGGGGACCTCCCTTAAAGTACCGACACTGGCCTGGCTGAAAGATTGGCGAACTTGTAGTGTGTAATTAATCCCGGCTAGTCTTTCCTTTTAGGGTTTGGAGGAAGATTTGATAAAAAGCAGTGGGAGCCATCCTGATTAGATAAGATAATAACCAATCTGATCTTGCATGAGCATACGCTAAAGTGTTTTCTTCTCTCTCTCTCCAGGTAGCGACCATTTCATGCCTTAATCAAGATAATAATATGGATATATTGACCGAACCCGCATGTTATACTGTGCAGGGGAACGTTGAACCCGTTCTATCTTATAAGTGTTATAAGAATGAACAGGAAACTGGAGAATATCTGGATTCTCACACCGCCCAAACGGAGAACATGCATGTTGATGCATCATCTTCGGGTGTGTTTGTCATTGAGAACTGTTTCTCAGTTCACCCTACGTCCTGGGTTTTAGATACCGGATCAGGATCCCACATATGTAAGATGTTACATGGGCTGCGAAAAGGTAGAGAACTGGGAAAAGGTGATCATTCCGTTCAAGTAGGGAACGGTGCAAGTGTTGCAGCCAAAGCTGTTGGCGAATATCACCTAGTATTACCAAGTGGTGATACAATAATTCTGAATGAGTGCTATTATATACCGAACATGATGTGCAACATTATATCAGTTTCTTTATTAAGTAAAGAAGGATATAATTTTGTAGTAAAGGATAATGTTATGAACATATTCCTTGATCAAAAGTTGATTGCATCAGGCTCGCTACATAATGGCATGTTCATTCTAAATCAAAATACAGTCCTCAATATACAAAACACACACAAGAGGAAAAATTCAGAAATGAATGAATCCTTCTTGTGGCATTGTAGACTTGGTCATATCAATGCGACACGACTGGCTAAGTTACATAAGGATGGTTATTTGAATCCGTTCGAATTATCATCTTATGATACTTGCCATTCATGTCTCAAAGGAAAAATGACCAAAGCTCCGTTTAGTGGACACGGAGAAAGAGTTACTGAACTCTTAGGACTGATACATAGTGATGTATGCGGTCCTATGTCTACACATGCCAGGGATGGTTCTTCCTACTTCATTACATTCACTGACGATCTCTCTAGATACGGGCATGTGTTCCTGTTGAAACACAAGTCTGAAGCTTTTGAGAAATTCAGAGAATATAAGCACGAAGTAGAGAACCAAACGGGCAAAAGTATTAAGATCCTTCGATCTGATCGAGGAGGAGAATACTTGAGCAATGAGTTCCAAGATTATCTAAAAGAGAATGGGATTCTCTCTCAGCTTACTCCACCTTATACACCACAGCACAACGGTGTATCGGAACGAAGGAATCGCACCCTATTAGATATGGTGCGTTCAATGATGAGCACAGCTGAGTTACCTATTTCCTTCTGGGGGTATGCGCTTGAGACAGCCATACACCTATTGAATATGGTTCCTACCAAATCAGTGCCTACCACTCCATATGAGATATGGAGAGGGAAGAGACCATCTCTTAAGTATGTTAAGATATGGGGTTGTCCAGCCTATGTCAAAAGACAAAATCCGGACAAACTCGAGGCAAGATCTGTCTTATGTAAGTTTGTAGGATATCCCAAAAATTCACAAGGGTATATCTTCTACCGCCCCGAGGAACAAAAGGTGTTTGTTTCTCGACATGCCACTTTCTTAGAAAAAGGTTTTCTTATGAAACAGATTAGTGGCATTGAGGTAGAACTGGAAGAAGTTCCAGCAACACAAACTGTAACAGAAGACTTGGTGGAACCAGAGGATTCAGTAGAACTCAACGAACCCCAGCCTCTCCGCCGATCTAGTAGGGTATCTCGTCCACCTGAGAGATACTACGGTTTTCTCATTGACGGTGGAAGCGAGGATTGCATCATGGAGGATGATGACCCAACTAGCTTCGAGCAGGCCATCACGAGTAGGGACTCAGTGAAATGGCTGGATGCTATGCAGTCCGAGATGGAATCCATGTACACCAACAAAGTATGGACTTTGGAAGTTGCTCCTGAAGGGGTAAAACCCATTGGGAGCAAGTGGATCTTCAAGAAGAAACTTGGTGTAGATGGGAAAGTGGAGACTTTCAAAGCTAGACTTGTAGCAAAGGGTTTTCGTCAAAGACCAGGTGTGGACTATGACAAGACCTTTTCTCCAGTGGCTATGCTTAAATCCATCCGAATCATGCTTGCCATTGCTGCCTTTCATGACTACGAAATCTGGCAAATGGATGTTAAGACCGCCTTTCTAAATGGTGATTTAGAAGAGTGCGTGTACATGACTCAGCCAGAGGGCTTCATAGACAGTGGGAGCAGCGGGAAGGTGTGCAAGCTGCTTAAATCCATTTATGGATTAAAGCAAGCATCGCGGAGTTGGAACATCTGCTTTGACGTCGTTATCAAAGAGTTTGATTTCGTCAAAAATCCAGATGAACCTTGTATCTACAAGAAGGTGGCAGAGAGTAAGGTTGTCTTCCTCGTATTATACGTGGACGACATACTCTTGATAGGAAATGATATTCCTATGCTGCAATCGGTCAAGCTCTTCTTATCATAAAGATTCTCGATGAAAGATCTTGGTGATTCCTCCTGCATATTGGGAATCAGGATCTATAGAGATAGATCCAAACGGATTTTGGGATTGTCCCAATCCAGGTACATTGACACCATACTAAAGAGGTTTAGTATGGAAGAGTCCAAGCGTGGGAATATGCCCACGATCTCTGGAGTCACTCTCTCCAAAGAGATGTCTCCCAAGACTGATTTGGAGAGAGCTCACATGCAAGGGATACCCTATGCTTCGGCGGTAGGCTCTATCATGTATGCGATGCTATGTACCAGACCCGATGTAGCATACTCACTAAGTATAGTGAGCAGGTATCAAGCTGATCCTGGAGAGAATCACTGGACAGCTGTGAAGAGCATTCTCAAGTACTTGCGAAGGACTAGAGATATGTTCTTGGTGTATGGTAACGGAGAACTCCAAGTGGAGTCCTTTACCGATTCGAGCTTCCAGAGTGATAAGGACGACTCTAAGTCGCAGTCGGGCTTTGTCTTTACCCTTTACGGAGGGGCGGTTAGCTGGAAGAGTTCCAAGCAGGAAACCGTGGCAGACTCGACGATGGAGGCTGAATACATCGCTGCCAACGATGCTGCTAAAGAAGCTGTCTGGATCAAGAAGTTCATTTCCGAACTTGGAGTGGTTCCATCCATTGAGCATCCAATACCTTTGTATTGCGATAACAATGGAGCGGTGGCTTTGGCCAAGGAACCCAGGTCCCATCAGCGATCCAGGCATATTCTGAGGCGGTATCACCTGATCCGGGAGATAGTTGATCGCCGGGAGATCGAGGTCAGGAGGGTTGACACGAAGAACAACACAGCGGATCCACTCACGAAGGCCATTCCCCAGATACAGTTTGAGAGACTCTTCGGGATGCTCGGTATGAGATACTACAGCAGCTGGCCCTAGTGCAAGTGGGAGATTGTTAGTTGTATGTATGCCCTAGAGGCCAGTATTGTACAGATTATGTATATTATATTGGATGCTTGGACATATATAGATATGACTTTCTTGCTCGACATGATAGTATGCTATCTGGTTGCTATTTATCTTAACATGTACACTAGTCTCTTTATACTGTCTTATAGTTACATGTTGGTAAAGCCCTTAGGATTTGTACTTGACTACCTAGACTATGATGCAGATCATACTAGTGGGGACATGGTAGTCCATAAGTACATCCTTCAAGGTCCCTAGTCGTAGGTGTATCGAGACGGGGCATCGATATACCAGAGTAGACTAGCGTATACGCTTCTCGACCCATGTGATGGGCGATGGATGATCCCATATCCATTGGTGTTTGACATCAGAGATGGTGTACGGGTGCTCAGTGGAGACTGGGTACACTGGACGGACTCGCCGAGAACTCCCAGATGGTATTATACCTCACGTCAGATGGCAGTTCTCAGGTGACACTTGTACAGATTAGTCTGTAGACCCGAGATCGTCATAGAGTCTTGTGTGATTCCCACTGTGCTTTGATCTCCACCTTACCACGTCCATGAGGGCGTGCAAAACGGTGGTCTTTGGGTACAGTCCCGAATCACATGGAGGCAATGAGCGATAGGAGGGGTTTCGTCTCTCCCGGTATTGGGAGTTGATGTTGCGCAGTGCTCGATTGGCCGTAACAGGGAAGTCCCTGGCCAGGGCTGATCAGAGATTTGCTGGTAAGTGTTACCAGTAGTTTCTCGACCCGTTACGAGCCTCACATCAGCACGACTTATCGGGTTATTGGGGTCTGACGTATACCACCCCTAGACTTGATATGCGACGTATCAGACGAAGAGACCGGACTGTACCGTTAAGTGTTACTGGTCGGATTCGCAGGAGTGTGAGCGGGCTAGCTCGTCGATCTTCTGATCGCTCAATACCCGGGTGGCCGTTACGTTTAGCAGACCGCTTGCGGCTTGTGGGTGCTTGATATGATCATCATCTGCTACCGGCGTATTGACGAGTCTTTAGAGTCCTACACAGAGGTTTCCTGGCTCAAGCGAAACGAAATAGGAGCGCATATGAGATATGTGCAGGACCGAGAATAATGCCTGTATGTGATACCGCATTTCATTCTCGCGATATATGTTTCGAATGGTTATATTCGATATGACCTAGTTATCGAATCATTGATTCGATAAATCGATGCATTGAATACTAGTCGGTTATGTGCGACATGACCGGATCATTGAATCAAGTGTTGATTTAATGATTTAATGTATAATTATATATTTGATATATTACTTTACATTAACTAGTATTGGTTCACTTTAAACGGATTTTTCTCACTTGATGCACATTGTATATGTGATATGCTTTCGTGCACTTTTTGTATCATGTTTGATGATGCTTGATCATTATGTTAAGTGTATAGAATTAATCCATGGTTAATTTGATAATTAGGGTTTTGCACACTCATTTATTTATTTATTTATTTATTTATTTATTTGAAATGGATTTTGATGAGAATGGTGGCTCTTTTTGTTTTAAGTTGAAGCTTCATGAAGCTTTGACTTTGCTAACCATCCTTATCTTCATGCTTAACCCTAACCCATCTAAGTGACCATGGTTAATTCTCTACACTTAACCCTAGTTCAAGTTATGATAAGTATTTGATTTTAAATTTATTTTTAACACAAGACTTATCATATTCTTTTCTTGAGCTCATCTTCTTCTTCTTCTTCAAGCTTGCTACTCCAATGGCAACTTGAGTTTTAGTGAGAGAAATCCAAATCTAAAGTGAACCCACCTCCTATTTCTTCACCCTCTACCTCTTGCCAAGTTGTTTTGGGTGTTTACTTCACAAGTTTCACAAGTTTGTGAAGTCGGAGCTTGAGTTTGTGCAACCTCGACGTAGATCGTCTTTGACACAAAGCCGACGACCTATTCCGCACGTTTCTCCGATGAAGCCGTCATGAGAGTCCAAGCTTCAAGATGGACAGCGAGAAGACTTCGTTGCGGAGCCGTGGAGGTGGATATCCGGATCTACAAAGGTTGTAATTTCCGTATCCTAGTAGTTAAGTGTTAACTAGCTTTTAGTTTCGCCTAGAATTCTAGCGACGATCCGTAGTCTAGGGTTTCTCGGCACTAAAAATTTTAAATTGGCATGTTCGATGCCTTGTGAGACCTTACTAGAGTGCCTAGGAACCTTTCAACGAGAACGCCCCTCTCATCCGTGAAAACACGGAAAAACTTTAGACTGTATAAATCCAATAACCTGATACTAGAATCTGTCTTAAACCAAAGCCGGCTAGTAAAAACTGTCCGAATGTCGTACGTGCGTTCAAACACGTATGCGTCCGAACCTTTGTCGTAAAACCATACGACCTCTATATCTTTTCGCCTGGGTTTGGGAAATCTCTGTGTGGGACTCTAAAGACTCGACTACTATGATGGCAGTGGGTTTAACCACAGACCGCAAGCGGCACTAGCTGTATGTAACGGTCCCCAGGTTGTTGTCGATAAGAAAGCCGATGAGGTAACCCATCCGAAATCCTACTGAGCCTGTCCGTGACAATATCCGCGCAGTTCGGTCTGTTCGTCTAAGAGTATCGCATGTATGGTCTAGGGAGGTGGTGGACATTAGACCCCTAATAACCGTACAAGTCGTGTCGGTATGGCTCAAGACCATCCGAGAATCTACTGATCAGTCCATCAGTAATTCTCAATCAGCCCTGGCCAGGGACTTATGGTAATGACCAACCGACCACAGTGCGATATCAACTCCCTTGTAGGGTTGCTAGGCACGCGCACAAGGGTCTACGAGGCATCAACCATGCCCAATTAAAAATTTAGCCGTGCCGAACAACCCGAATACGGAACTTTAAACTAGAGATTAGGCGAAAACATGCATGCTAAACACTTTAACACTAAGTGAGAGGGATTACAACCTTTGTAGATCCGGTCCTTCATATGCTCCGTGTTGTGGTCCCTTCGCTGCGATCATCGGGTTCCGGACTCTCGAGAGGTTCCACGAAGAGAAAGACGCAACCTTTGCTTCCGATCTTCGATACTAAGATGATCTACCTTGAAGTTTCTTTAACACAAGCTAACACTCATGAAATGATGTGAACACCCTCATCTAAATGGCAAGGGAAGATGAGGATGATGAAGTAGGATTTTTGCTCTCTTTATTTATCTTTTTCTCATATTTATTCATCACTTTGGAAAAATCAAGCAAGCTTTTTCATGAAAGAATGAAGGAAGAAGAAGAATAGTGATCCATTTTCTTTTTGTGATGAATAAGAAAGGATTAATATGAAGAATAATGCAACCATGGTTGACTTAACCATTGTAGAGAATTGACTAGGGTTAGGGTTTGGGTTGGGTTAAAGCATGAGTCACTTGTAAATATCTTTGTCATGACAAAAAGAAAACCTTTTAGAAACATCTAGAAAGCTTAACCCTAATCCAAACCCTAATCATGTTTAAACTCCACTAAACAAGTTGCATTAGTTATCATATCTTGTTACAATATTATATATCACATATATAATATTTATCGTAACCAAATAAAATAATACAATTAACATATATCGCATATATATCAATGTATTACCCTAGTGAGAAAAAGAATCTTTTAGTGAGCAAATATTAGTTAATGTAATTTAATATATCATATATATTATTATACATTAAATTATCGAATCAACACTTGATCCGACAATCCGGCTATATCGCATATAACCGACTAATATTTATCCGTACCGATTCATCGAATCAACACTTGATCCGATGACCCGGCTGATATCAAATATCGCGAGAATAGAATACGGTATCACATATCGCATTATCCTCGGTCCCGCACATATCACATATGTGCCCCTACTCCGTTTTGCCTGAGTCAAGAAACCTCTGTGTAGGACTCTAAAGAATTGTCAATACGCCGGCAGTAGGTGATGATCATATCAAACACCCACAAGCTGCAAGCGGTCAGCTAAACGTAACAGCTACCCAGGTATTGAGCGCTCAGAAGATCAACAAGCAAGCCTGTAACTTCTCCTGTGAATCCAAACAGTAACACTCCCGTACAGTCCGGTCTCGTCATCTGATATGTCGCATATCTCGCCTAGGGGTGGTAAACATCAGACCCCAGTAGCTCGATAAGTCGTGTCGATATGTGGTCTATAACAGTTCGAGAAACTACTGATAACACTTACCAGTAAATCTCAGCAACCCTGGCCAGGGATTTCCGGTTATAGCCAATCGAACACAGCACAACATCAACTTCCTATACCGGGAGAGACGAATCCCCTCCTATCGCTCATTGCCTCCATGTGATTCGGGACTGTACCCAAAAGCCACCTTTTTGCACGCCCTCTTGGACGTAGTATGATGGAAATCAAAGCACAGTGGGAATCACACAAGACTCTATGACGATCTCGGGTCGACAGACTACTCTGTACCAGTGTCACCGGAGAACTGCCATCTGACGTATGGTATAATACCATCTGGGAGTTCTCGGCGAGTCCGTCCAGTGTACCCAGTCTCCACTGCGCACCCGTACACCATCCTTGATGTCAAACACCGATGGATATGGGATCATCCATCGCCCATCATATGGGTCAAGATGCGTATACGCTAGTCTACTCTGGTGTATCGATGCCCTGTCTCGATACACCCTCGACTAGGAACAGTTATAGGATGTACTCGTCGACTACCGTGGCCCTACTAGTATGATCTCATCATAGTCCCAGTAGTCGAGTACATATCCTAAGGGCTTTATCAACATGTAATATAGAGACAATCAGAGTACATGTTAAGAAAAAGTACAACCAGATAGCATACTATCATGTCGAGCAAGAAAGTCCTCCCTATATATGTCCTAGCATCCACTACAATATACATCGTATGTACAGTAATGGCCTCTAGGGCATACATATAACTAACAATCTCCCACTTGCACTAGGGCCATCTGTTATGGTATCGCATACCCAACAATTAGCTGCGGTTGAAGTATCTCATACTGAACCATCCCATAAAAGTCTCTACTGGGAAAAAGGCCTTTGTGAATGGATCCGCGCTGTCGTCCTCTGTGTCTGCTCTCCTAACCTCGATCTCCCTGGAGATCAACCATCTCCATGATCAGGTGATACTGCCTAAGAATTATATCTGGATTTCTGATGGGACGGTAGTTCCTTGGCTGAAGCCACAACTCCATTGTCACACAATGGTAGGAACGAAGTTCATCTTATGAACTTATAAATATCCAGACTGCCTCTTTGGTAGCATCCTTGGTAACGATGTATCTTGCCTTTAATCGTCTAGTATGTCACGGTATCTAGCTTGGAACTCTTCCAACATACCGTCCCTCCACTGAGGGTATAGACAAGCCTGTGACTGACATTCAGTCGTCCTTATCAGCCTGGAACCTTTCCAGTGATTCTCCCCTGGATCGATTTATACCATCTCACTACAACTAGTGAGTATCCTAACATCCAATTAGATCTATCTCATAGATCCAAAACCTAGGATTTAGGAGGTATCACTTTGATCCTATATGGAGAATTCTTGTGATAAGCGGAGATTGACCGAGCGTAGCATATGAAACTCCTTCCTTATCAAGAGTATGTCATCCACGTACTCTACGAGGATCACCACCATACTCTCTACTACCCTTTTTGTATATACAAGGTTCATATACCATTTTGATGAAGTCAAACTCTTTGACTACCACATCAAAACAGATGTTCCAACTCCGCGATGCCTGTTTTATCATATAAAACATCTTGCACACGTTTCCGCTACTCCCACTGTCTACGAAGCCCTCTGGCTGTGTACTTATAGACGCTCTTTTCTAAAACATCATTTAGAAAAGCAGTCATGACACCCAACCACCAGATATCGTAGTCATGGTATGCAGCCGTGGCAAGTAGGATCTGGATGGACTTAAGCATAGATCTTTAGAAAAGGTTTCAACATAATCCAAACCTGGTCTATGATGCAAACCTTTAACAAATCTAGCTTTGAAAGTCTCAACTTTTCCATGTACACCAAGTAATCTTCTCAAGATATACTTGCTCCTGATGGGGATTTAACCCTTCAGATAAAGCAACCAAAGTCCATACTTTGTTGGTGTATAAGGATTCCATCTCAGATCGATAAGCACCCAGCCATTCTTACAGAGTCCCACTCCTGATGGCCAGCTCGAAACTAGTTGGGTCATCATCTCATGATGCAATCCTCGCTCCCACTGTCATAGAGAAACCGAAGTATCTCTCAGGTGGGTGAGGAACCCTACTAGATCGGCGGAGAGGGTGAGGTTCGTTGGAAACTATTGAATCCTTTGGTTCTACCAAATCATCAGCTGCATTTTTGTATAGCTAGGACCATTTCCAGTTCTACATAACAGACCTTGCCTCGAGCTTGTCCGGATTTTGCTTTTAGACATAGGCCGGACAACCCCAAATCTTAACAAACTTAAGATATGGGCTCTTCCCTTTCCATATCACATATGAAGTGGTAGGCAACTGATTTGATTTGAACCCTATTCAATAGATATGCAACTTCACAAGTGCATAACTCCCAAAAGGAAATAGGAAACTCAGCAGTACTCATCATAGAGCACACCATATCACATAGGGTGCTATTGCTCCGCCCCGATATACCATCGTGCTATGGTGTATACGGAGGAGTAATGCTGAGAGAGAATCGCATTCTCCTTTAGAATAGTCCAGGAATTCCGTGCTCAAGTATTCTCCTCCTTGATCTTATCAAAGGACATAATACTTATACCCATACTTTGGTTCTCTACTTCTAATTTATATTCTGTGAATATCTCAAAAGGTTCGGACCTGTGTTTCAACAGAAACATATATCTAAATCTTGAGAGATTATCAGAGAATATAATGAAGTCGAAAGAACCGATCTTGGCATGTGTAGACAGGGGACCTTACATACATCAACATGTATCAATCCCAAGAGTTCACTAACTCTTTCTCTGTTTCCAATAAACAGAGCTGTGGTCATCTTATCATTGTGACATGACCGGCAAGTTTCACAAGATGTAAATTCAAACTAATTTAAATATGCATCTATATGTAACTTAGCTAGTCGGGTCGCATTGATATGACCTAGTCTACAATACCTTAAGAAGGATTCGTTCATTTCTGAACTCTTCCTCTTGTGTGTGTTCCGTATACTAAGAACTGTAGTTTGATTTAGAACGACAATGCTTTTAGATGACGTGCCTGAACCGATCAACTCTTGATATAGGAAATGTTCAAAACATTATCCAACAATACAAAATTATATCCTTTCTTTACTAATAAAGAGACTGATATGATTTTGTATATCAGGTTCGGTATCTAATAACATTTGTTCAGAATCAATGTATTCTGGTAATACAGGGTGATAGTGACCAACAGACTTGGCTGCAACACTTGCACCGTTTTCTGTCTCATGAAACTTATCACCCGTTCTCAGTTCTCTACCTATCTGTAGCCCATGTAACAAATTACATATGCGGGATCCTGATGCGGTATCATATACCCAGGACGTAAAGGATACTGAGAAACAGTTCTCTATAATGAACACACCCGAAGATGATGCATCAGTATGCAATTTCTTCGTTTGGGTGGCACGGGAATTCTGGTAATCCCCAATTTCCTGCTCTGTCCTATAACAATTATAAGTTGGAGCGGGACCAACGTTCCCCAGCTCAGTATAACAAGCGGGTTCGGTCAATATATCCGTTTTATTATCTTGATTAAGACGTGATATGGTCGCTACCTGGAGAGAGAGAGAAGAAAACACTCAGCGTATGCTCTTGCAAGATTAGATTGGTTATATAATATATCTAATCAGGATGTCTCCCACTGTTTTAATCAAATCTTCCTTCAAACCCTAAAAGGAAAGACTAGCCGGGATTAATTACACGCTACAAGTTCGCCAATCTTTCAGCCAGGCCAGTGTCGGTACTTTGAGGGAGGTCCCCCGTGCTTTCGCACGAACCTAATTAAAGTAAACCTCATTTTCCCAGAGGCGTAACCCCGTTAACACCTTTCTAGACACCTACTTGATCGGCTAATTGTAATGTATAAAACTCTCCCAGGAATAACAATTACTCACAGCGGGTATCGGGATCCAACTATCTCATAGAAGGTATGCAATCTCATTGCAAATTTCAACACTTGAAATTCCCGATAATATTTTGCCCCTAACGTCTTATGACCTTGACGGAGGCCAAACAACCCATAGTCCGCTAGTCAAGTTCAACCCGTCATTTCCTGATTGAATTAAACCCACCCGCATGACCCTTGACGGAGGCCAAACAACGCCGTACGAATACCCTAATCCAATCGCATCATATGCAAGCAGATAAGCACTAGTCAGCTACCGTACACTACGCCTTGACGGAGGCCAAACTACTGCAGCACGAATACTAACTACTACTTATCTGAAATGACGGAGGGCTACGACAGGTTTTTAAGAAAACCCTTTGCGTAATGAACTTGATATCGTTTGTAGAATCGAGTGATTTTAAATGGAGTGTTTTTGAGGCTTTTCTAGTTTTGCTAAAAGGGTCACTCCCGGTGAAGGGATCGTCGGCCCTTTCCTCATCGAATAAGGTGCAGGATATATCATATATACCACTATGCAAAGCAGAAACTATAGAAGCAATCAAAAAACAAACCGAGGGTTGTAGCATCTGCCAGTTATTGCTAAAGGAGTCACTCCCGGTGAAGGGATCTCGGTCCTTTCCTTATCGAATAAGGTGCTGGATGTTCTACAAGGAACACCGCTATGCAAAGCAAGAACTGTAGCTACCAGTTTTTATAAACAAGTTTCTACAACATCTTAGGTTTCTTTTAGTTTCATTAATCTCATTAATGAAGTCCCATTTTATTATGCTTCGTAAGCATCACATTTGAAACGAAATCTGCAATATAACATATATCTCATATATATAATATAAACATTCATCTCAGGCAGTAATATGATCTCATCACAGAACATTGCAGCAGAAGAACATATATGAAATATTGGATATACTAGGACGTCTATGTTTTCAATACGAGTCTGTATAAAACACGGATTCCACGGTCGCGATGAATAGCCAAACCCACATCCCTAGACCCCTACGAGAGCGGCAAGTAACACTGCCAATTCTAGGGTTAGGAGACCCGGTCTCAACTCCTCGAGATGGTCTCCCACTGGACCCTAGAACCCGGTTACTTGTGCTCCCCGCCTTGGGTCTACCTAATGCGGAAAAGTAAATAATATACAACGGTGACATCTTCCGCTACCTGGAAGTGCCCCAATAAAAGAATATTACATACAAATGAATTTTACATGAATGAAAAAGAAAAACTCTCATCTCACATAAAACCCCCGGCTATTCAAACGCGACGATCCAATACAACATATCACAGCAACACATAATATCTCATATCATCAACGTAAGCAAGTATGCGTATCCCGATTGTCGTTGATGTATAGCAACGAAGCCGGCGATACACCACATACTACGCTTACGGTCACAGAAAAGAAAGTGTAAAACTACAACAGTTGGAATCCGCAACCTCCTTAGACATCACATGCCTAACCAAATGAATTCCTTATAAACCCCGCATTTTAATCTCATTATCGAAAACTCTTTTCAATATCAAGTCGGGCAATTCAACAAGATTCCCGACGTCCTGATCGAATGCTCGTCGCAAACTTTAGTAGACGGCTGCACCCCCGTTACCGTCGACGAAGTGCACCAAGGCGGAACACCGCTACCGGGAGCACCCGAACGGATGCTTTCGGCGACGGGGTTCTCCTACAGTCACTTGGTCGGGGCTATGGGGCGTGGCTGTCTATTAAGTTTACCCGGCGAGTATCCGCGTACACTACGTGATTGCAACGGACTTTTGATCACATCAAAATTCCGTGGCAACCGATCATCTGAGACTAAAGTGCTATGTTTATAATATTCAAATCAGTTATCTCATAACTACCTGTGGATTCCAAATATTGTATCACATTCCAGATAAATAGAAAAAGTTAAACTTTCCGATCGAATCATCAAACACCCAAGATTTCCCCAATGTATCTCAACACTTGAAATCGGTTTAAAAACATCCATTACATGCCACAGTAGCAATGGTCCAGCCGTAGAAGGGTCAAGCCAACGCCTCACATGTGGCACGCCGTACTGCCCCAAACCCTAAGGTTCAAAGGGCAGTTCAAGACGGTCACATAATCGAGTTAAGGTTTGTTGTCTTCTAGAGGGTCCACCGCGTTACTTGCACGACTTAGAACGTTCTTAAACACAAGGAAAAATCCAACTTTTGAAAAATTTTCCGACAGGGGAAAAAGTGAGTTATTGATATCCGTTCGAACTTTTTAACAGTTTCTATAAATTACCCGGACAGAACACAAAAGACGCAGTTAAAGTTCCCGATCGAATCATTGAATCCCCAATACAACCCAGAATGTTCAACAGTTGAATAAATATTAAAAATTCCCAGAAAATACAACACTAAAAGACAAGAATTACTGTGCAAATTTCAAACAGTACAGTGACAAAAGCGCGGCGGAACCGCGGCACATGCATGGCATGTGCGGCGGTTCCGCGGCTCTTTGGTGGAATCAGGCGCACGTGCTTCACAGTAACTCTTGTATTTCCTTGCTGATTTTTTTGAGCATTTTTAATTTGGAAAAAATCACAGTTCTAAAAAATTTCCAGAAACTAGGTTATATCGGGTTTTCCGGGTTCGATCGGACTTTAAACTTCGTCTAGACTTCGCCTAAAGCTCTAGCTTGGCTCTGATACCACTGTAGGGTTGCTAGGCACGCGCACAAGGGTCTATGAGGTATCAACCATGCCCAATTAAAAATTTAGCCGTGCCGAACAACCCGAATACGGAACTTTAAACTAGAGATTAGGCGAAAACATGCATGCTAAACACTTTAACACTAAGTGAGAGGGATTACAACCTTTGTAGATCCGGTCCTTCACTTCATATGCTCCGTGTTGTGGTCCCTTCGCTGCGATCATCGGGATCCGGACTCTCGAGAGGTTCCACGAAGAGAAAGACGCAACCTTTGCTTCCGATCTTCGATACTAAGATGATCTACCTTGAAGTTTCTTTAACACAAGCTAACACTCATGAAATGATGTGAACACCCTCATCTAAATGGCAAGGGAAGATGAGGATGATGAAGTAGGATTTTTGCTCTCTTTATTTATCTTTTTCTCATATTTATTCATCACTTTGGAAAAATCAAGCAAGCTTTTTCATGAAAGAATGAAGGAAGAAGAAGAATAGTGATCCATTTTCTTTTTGTGATGAATAAGAAAGGATTGATATGAAGAATAATGCAACCATGGTTGACTTAACCATTGTAGAGAATTGACTAGGGTTAGGGTTTGGGTTGGGTTAAAGCATGAGTCACTTGTAAATATCTTTATCATGACAAAAAGAAAACTTTCTAGAAACATCTAGAAAGCTTAACCCTAATCCAAACCCTAATCATGTTTAAACTCCACTAAACAAGTTGCATTAGTTATCATATCATGTTACAATATTATATATCACATATATAATATTTATCGTAACCAAATAAAATAATACAATTAACATATATCGCATATATATCAATGTATTACCCTAGTGAGAAAAAGAATCTTTTAGTGAGCAAATATTAGTTAATGTAATTTAATATATCATATATATTATTATACATTAAATTATCGAATCAACACTTGATCCGACAATCCGGCTATATCGCATATAACCGACTAATATTTATCCGTACCGATTCATCGAATCAACACTTGATCCGATGACCCGGCTGATATCAAATATCGCGAGAATAGAATACGGTATCACATATCGCATTATCCTCGGTCCCGCACATATCACATATGTGCCCCTACTCCGTTTTGCCTGAGTCAAGAAACCTCTGTGTAGGACTCTAAAGAATCGTCAATACGCCGGCAGTAGGTGATGATCATATCAAACACCCACAAGCTGCAAGCGGTCAGCTAAACGTAACAGCTACCCAGGTATTGAGCGCTCAGAAGATCAACAAGCAAGCCTGTAACTTCTCCTGTGAATCCAAACAGTAACACTCCCGTACAGTCCGGTCTCGTCGTCTGATATGTCGCATATCTCGCCTAGGGGTGGTAAACGTCAGACCCCAGTAGCTCGATAAGTCGTGTCGATATGTGGTCTATAACAGTTCGAGAAACTACTGATAACACTTACCAGTAAATCTCAGCAACCCTGGCCAGGGATTTCCGGTTATAGCCAATCGAACACAGCACAACATCAACTCCCTATACCGGGAGAGATGAATCCCCTCCTATCGCTCATTGCCTCCATGTGATTCGGGACTGTACCCAAAAGCCACCTTTTTGCACGCCCTCTTGGATGTGGTATGATGGAAATCAAAGCACAGTGGGAATCACACAAGACACTATGACGATCTCGGGTCGACAGACTACTCTGTACCAGTGTCACCGGAGAACTGCCATCTGACGTATGGTATAATACCATCTGGGAGTTCTCGGCGAGTCCGTCCAGTGTACCCAGTCTCCACTGAGCACCCGTACACCATCCTTGATGTCAAACACCGATGGATATGGGATCATCCATCGCCCATCATATGGGTCAAGATGCGTATACGCTAGTCTACTCTGGTGTATCGATGCCCTGTCTCGATACACCCTCGACTAGGAACAGTTATAGGATGTACTCGTCGACTACCGTGGCCCTACTAGTATGATCTCATCATAGTCCCAGTAGTCGAGTACATATCCTAAGGGCTTTATCAACATGTAATATAGAGACAATCAGAGTACATGTTAAGATAAAGTACAACCAGATAGCATACTATCATGTCGAGCAAGAAAGTCCTCCCTATATATGTCCTAGCATCCACTACAATATACATCGTATGTACAGTAATGGCCTTTAGGGCATACATATAACTAACATCCCTATACCGGGAGAGACGAATCACTAACAGTCGCTCACTGCCTCCACGTGGCTCGGGACTGTGCCCAACTAAAACCTGTTTGCACGACTCCTTTGAGCCGTGGTAGGGTAATAATCAAAGCACAGTGGGAACTCACACGAGACAAATGATGACTTTAAGTCAACAGACTATCTGCACACATGTCACCTGAGAACTGCTATCTGACGTTAGGTATAATACCATCCAGTCAGTTCTCGGCGAGTCCTGTCCGGTGTACTCACACCCAGTGAGCATCTGTATACAATCTTAGGTGCACACCACCAATGGCTGCAGGACCAATCCATCGCCCCTCGTCAGGGTCTAGATATGTATTTACTAGTCTACTCCGGAGTATCGATGCCCAGTCTCGATACTCCTGCGACTAGGGACATCTAAGGATGTGCCTATTGACTATCCAGCTCCCATTAGTATGACTGCCATCACAACGCCGGTAGTCAGGCAAACATCCTATGGGCTTTATCAACATGAATATATAAATGAATACAACACAAAATATATCATATGTTAAGATAAAGACAAACCAAATAGCGCACTATCATATCAAGCAAGACTGTCATGTACATACATATCCCAAGCTTCCTATACAATGTAGGCCTCTAGGGCATATATATCCAACAATCTCCGACTTGCACTAAGGCCTATAATTAGCGCAATGAGTACCCACTATCTGCACTAGATCCAGTTGCTGGCGTACCGCATGCCCAACATCTCAAACTGCCTCTCAAACTGGACTTGAGGGATGGCCTTGGTGAATTGATCTGCCGTGTTGTCTTTTTTATCTACTCTCCGTACCTCGATCTCCCGACGATCCACGATCTCCCTGATCAGGTGAAACCGCCTTAAGATATGCCTGGATTTCTGATAGGACCTTGGTTCCTTCGCTAATGCTACAACCCTATTGTTATCACAATACAAAGGTATTGGATTGGCAATGGACGGAACCACTTGAAGTTCAGAAATGAACTTCTTTATCCAGACAGCCTCTTTTGCAGCTTCACTAGCAGCTATCAGCCTCCATAGTTGAGTCTGCGATGGTATCCTGTTTGGAACTCCTCCAACTTACCGCCCCTCCATTGAGGGTAAACACAAAACCTGAAATGGATTTAGAATCATCTTTGTCACTTTGGAAGCCGGAGTCGGTAAAAGCCTCTACCTGGAGGTCCCCATTACCGTAAATCAAGAACATCTCCTTAGTTCTTCTCAGGTACTTGAGAATGTTCTTTACCGCTATCCAATGTTTCTCACCTGGGTCCGACTGATACCTGCTTACCACACTAAGTGCGTGTTAGTTGTATGTATGCCCTAGAGGCCAGTATTGTACAGATGATGTATATTATATTGGATGCTTGGGCATATATAGAGATGACTTTCTTGCTCGATATGATAGTATGCTATCTGGTTGCTCTTTATCTTAACATGTATACTAGTCTCTTTATACTGTCTTATAGTTACATGTTGGTAAAGCCCTTAGGATGTGTACTTGACTACCTGGACTATGATGCAGATCATACTAGTGGGGATATGGTAGTCCATAAGTACATCCTTCAAGGTCCCTAGTCGTGGGTGTATCGAGACGGGGCATCGATATACCAGTGTAGACTAGCGTATACGCTTCTCGACCCATGTGATGGGCGATGGATGATCCCATATCCATTGGTGTTTGACATCAGAGATGGTATACGGGTGCTCAGTGGAGACTGGGTACACTGGACGGACTCGCTGAGAACTCACAGATGGTATTATACCTCACGTCAGATGGCAGTTCTCAGGTGACACTTGTACAGGTTAGTCTGTAGACCCGAGATCGTCATAGAGTCTTGTGTGATTCCCACTGTGCTTTGATCTCCACCTTACCACGTCCATGAGGGCGTGCAAAACGGTGGTCTTTGGGTACAGTCCCGAGTCACATGGAGGCAATGAGCGATAGGAGGGGTTTCGTCTCTCCCGGTATTGGGAGTTGATGTTACGCTGTGCTCGATTGGCCGTAGCAGGGAAGTCCCTGGCCAGGGCTGATCAGAGATTTGCTGGTAAGTGTTACCAGTAGTTTCTCGACCCGTTGCGAACCTCACATCGGCACGACTTATCGGGTTATTGGGGTCTGACGTTTACCACCCCTAGACTTGATATGCGACATATCAGACGAAGAGACCGGACTGTACCGTTAAGTGTTACTGGTCGGATTCG
Source organism: Agapanthus africanus (assembly GCA_030015575.1). Classification (NCBI taxonomy): domain Eukaryota; kingdom Viridiplantae; phylum Streptophyta; class Magnoliopsida; order Asparagales; family Amaryllidaceae; genus Agapanthus; species Agapanthus africanus. Next base: position 603,591,061 of record JASDDO010000019.1, on the reverse strand, counting down.
CAGGAGTGTGAGCGGGCTAGCTCGTCGATCTTCTGATCGCTCAATACCCGGGTGGCCGTTACGTTTAGCAGACCGCTTGCGGCTTGTGGGTGCTTGATATGATCATCATCTGCTACCGGCGTATTGACGAGTCTTTAGAGTCCTACACAGAGGTTTCCTGGCTCAAGCGAAACGAAATAGGAGCGCATATGAGATATGTGCGGGACCGAGAATGATGCATGTATATGATACCGTATTTGATTCTCGCGATTAATGTTTCGATTGGTTGTATGAGATATGACCTAGTTATCGAATCATTGATTCGATAAATCGATGCATTGAATACTAGTCGGTTATGTGCGACATGACCGGATCATTGAATCAAGTGTTGATTTAATGATTTAATGTATAATTATATATTTGATATATTACTTTGCATTAACTAGTATAGGTTCACTTTAAACGGATTTTCTCACTTGATTTGCACATTGTATATGTGATATGCTTTTGTGCACATATTTGTATCATGTTTGATGATGCATACTTATTTGGTTAAGTGTAAAGGATTAAACCTAGGTTAAGTAAGTAATTAGGGTTTTTATTATCCATTCTTTTCATTTATTTATTTTAGAAAAAGAATGGCATATGAATACAAAATGGTTGCTTTCTTTCTTGAACCTTTGTGAAGCTTCATGAAGCTTTGACCCAAGTGACCAATTTGTCTTCATGCTTAACCCTAACCACTCTTTTAGCCTTGGTCAATTCTCTACACCTAACCATGGTTCCCATTATGATAAGTATTGTTTTATTATTCATATTTACAAGACTTATCATAATTCTAGCTTCATCTTCTTCTTCACTTCAAAAAGGAAAAGCTTGATGCCATCAATGGCAACTTCATTTCTAGAGTGAGAAATCCAAATCTAAAGTGAACCCACCTCCTATTTCTTCATCCTCTACCTCTTGCCAAGTGGTTTTGGGTGTTTTCTTCACAAGTTTCACAACTTGGTGAAGTCGGAGCTTGAACTTGTGCAACCTCGACGTAGATCGTCTTTGACACGAAGCCGACGACCTTGCTTGCCTGTTTTTCCGATGAAGCCGACAAATGAGTCTAGGATTCGTGATGGACAGCGAGAGCATACCCACGTGGAGCTAAGGAAGTGGGGAACCGGATCTACAAAGGTTGTAGCATCTAACTTTTAGTTAAGTAGTTAACTAGATTCTCTTTTCGCCTAAACATCTAGTCAACGATCCATGTTAGGGTTTCTCGGCACCAATAATTTTTGAAATTGGCATGGTTGATGCCTTGTGAGACTTCATTAGGATGCCTAGGAACCCTACAGTGGTATCAGAGCCTAGCTAGAGCCTTAGGCGAAGTCTAGACGCAATTTGAAGCCTGAACGAACCCGAAACCCTAAACCAAACATGCTCTCTGGACTTTTTCTAAAATCTGGAGTTTTTAGATTTTAAAAATATGCAGAAAAATCAGCAGGAAATTCTAAGGTTTACTGTGAAATTCGTGAGCCTAATTCCACTAAGCCGGCGCGGATCCGCGGCATGAGCATGGCTCATGCGGCTGATCCGCGGCCGTACGGCCTCAATATTTAAAGAATTTTACACAGTAATTCTTAGTTTCCAGTGGTGATTTTCCTGGGTATTTTTAATAATTATTCAAGAGTTGAATTTTCTGAGGTTGCTTTGGGGATTTGGTGTTTCGATCGGGGTATCAAATTTCGTCTTTGTGTATTTCCGGATAATTTTTAGAATATGTTAAAAAGTTCGACCGGATATAAATACCCAATTTTTCCCCTGTCGGGAAATTTCCAAGTGTTGGATTTTTCCGTAGTTTAACGACGTTCTAAGTAGTGCAAGTAACGCGATGGACCCTCTAGAAAACAACAAACCTTAACTTGATTATGTGACCGTCTTGAACTGCCCTTTGAACCTTCGGGTTTGGGGCAGTACGGCGTGCCACATGTGAGGCGTTGGCTTGACCCTTCTACGGCTGGACCGTTGGTACTGAGGCACGAACTGAATGTTGTTAGACTTATTTCATGTGTTGAGTTGTATCGGGAAAACTTGGGTATTCGACTGTTCGATCGGAAAGTTTAACATTTTCTGTTTATCTGGAATGTGATACAATAATTGGAATTCACAAACAGTTATGAGATAACTGAATGAATGTTATAAATCTAGCAGTTTAGTCCCACATGATATTGAAAAGAGTTTTCGATAATGAGACTAAAATGCGGGATTTATATCTGTTAGGCATGTGATGTCTAAGTATTTCATTTGATTAGGCATGCGATGTCTAAAGAGGTTGCGGATTCCAACTGTTGTAGTTTTACAGTTTCTTTTCTGTGACCGTAAGTGTAGTATGTTCATATCGCCGGTTTCGTTTCTATACGTCAACGACAATTGGGGTATGCATACTTACTTACGTTGATGACATGAGATGTTATATGTTGCTGGATATGTTATATTGGGTTGTCGTGTTTGAATAGCCGGGGGTTTTTATGTGAGATGAGTGTTTTTCATTTTCATTCATGTAAAAACTTGTATGTAATATTCTTTTTTTCGGGGCACTTCCAGGTTGCGGAAGTTGTCACCCTTTGTATATTATTTACTTTTCTGCACTAGGATAGACCCAAGGAGGGGAGCACAAGTAACCGGGTTCTAGGGTCTAGTGGGAGACCATCTCGAGGAGTCGAGTCCGGGTCTCCTAACCCTAGGATTGGCAGGGTTGCTTGCAGCTCTCATAGGGGTCTAGGGGTGTGGGATTGGCTATTCATCACGACCGTGGAATCCGTGTTTTATACTGGCTCGTATTGAAAACACGGACGTCCTAGTATATCCAATGTTTCATATGTTTCTTCTGCTGCGATATCCGTGATGCGATCATGTGATGTTCTATGATAGATACTTTATATAGTATATATGATATATTATATAGACGTTGCTTATGTTTTGCACCCGCACTAGCCCTGCCCTGCTCTGTCGTTAGTTACCTAACCTAACGGTGCACGAGGGGACATCGAGGCGAATGCGGATGGCATAAGTGTACGTCGTATTTATCTATGATGTTTAGGTACTTAAATGATGGGACTTCATTAATGTGATTAATGAAAGAAAAGAAACCTAAGATGTTGTAGAATTAAATTTTAAAATAAAACAGCTAGCTACAGTTCTTGCTTTGCATAGCGGTATATGTGATATGCCCTGCACCTTATTCGATGAGGAAAGGACCGAGATCCCTTCACCGGGAGTGACTCCTTTAGCAAAACCTGGCAGATACTACACACTCGGTTTGTTTTTGACTGCTTCTATAGTTTCTGCTTTGCACAGTGATATATATGATATATCCCGCACCTCATTCGACGAGGAAAGGGCCGACGATCCCTTCACCGGGAGTGACCCCTTTAGCAAAACTAGAAAAGCCTCAAAATCACTCCATTTCAAAACTTCATTTGATTCTACAACGATATCAAGTTCATTACGCAATAGGTTTTCAGAAAAACCTGTCGTAGCCCTCCGTCATTTCAGATAAGTCCTGTTTAGTATTCGTGTTGCGTTTGTTGACCTTGTCAAGACGCAGTGTGCAGTAGCTAACCAGTATTTATCTGCTTATGCATATGATGCAGATTGAGTTAGGGTAGTCGTACGGCCTTGTTGACCTTGTCAAGGGTCGTGCGGGTGGGTTTGATTCAATCAAGAAATGACGGGTTGAACTTGACTAGCATGCTATGATTTGTTGGCCTTTGTCAAGGTCATAGGACGCTAGGGGCAAAATATTATCGGGAATTTCAAGTGTTGAAATTTGCAATGAGATTGCATACCTTCTATGAGATAGTTGGATCCCGATACCCACTGCGAGTAAGAGTTACTCCTGGGAGAGTTTACACATTACAATTAGCCGATCAAGTAGGTGTCTAGAAAGGTGTTAACGAGGTTACGCCTCTGGGAAAACGAGGTTTACAGTAATTAGGTTCGTGCGAAAGCACGGGGGACCTCCCTCAAAGTACCGACACTGGCCTGGCTAAAAGTTTGGCGAACTTGTAGTGTGTAATTAATCCCGGCTAGTCTTTCCTTTTAGGGTTTGAAGGAAGATTTGATAAAAACTGTGGGAGCCATACTGATTAGATAAGATAATAACCAATCTGATCTTGCACGAGCTTACGCTAAAGTGTTTTCTTCTCTCTCTCTCCAGGTAGCGACCATTTCATGCCTTAATAAAGATAATAATATGGATGTATTGACCGAACCCGCATATTATACTGTGCTGGGGAACGTTGGTTCCGTTCTTTCTTATAAGAGTTATAGGAATGAACAGGATATAGGGGAATACCAGGATTCCCATGCCACCCGGATGAAGAAAGTACATGTTGATGCATTTTCTTCGGGTGTGTTCGTTACAGAGAACTGTTTCTCCATTTGCTCTATGTCCTGGGTATTAGATACCGGGTCAGGATCCCATATATGTAATCAGTTACATAGGCTTAGGAAAGGTAGAGAACTTGGAGAAGGTGATAAAGACATTAGAGTCGGAAATGGTGCAATTGTTGCAGCTAAGACTGTCGGGGAATATCACCTTGAATTACCAACTGGTAATACATTGGTTCTGAACGAATGCTATTTCATGCCGAACCTGATATGCAACATTATATCGGTTTCTTTATTAAGTAAAGAGGGATATAATTTTGTATTACAGGACAATGTTATGAACATTTTCCATAACCAAAAGTTGGTTGGATCAGGCACGCTGTGCAATGGCATTTATGTTCTAAATCAATCAACAGTTCTGAGCATAACTAACACACACAAGAGGAAGAGTTCAGAACTGAACGAATCCTTCTTGTGGCATTGTAGACTGGGTCGCATCAATGCGACACGACTAGCTAAGTTGCATAAGGATGGATATTTGAAACAATTCGAATTTTCATCTTATGACACTTGCCAGTCATGTCTCAGAGGCAAGATGACCAAAACTCCGTTTACGGGACACGGAGAAAGAGTTACCGAACTCTTAGGACTGATACATAGTGATGTATGCGGTCCTATGTCTACACATGTCAGGGATGGTTCTTCGTACTTCATTACATTCACTGACGATCTCTCTAGATTCGGATATGTGTTCCTGATGAAACACAAATCAGAAGCTTTTGAGAAATTTAGAGAATATAAACAAGAAGTCGAAAACCAAACCGGAAAAAGTATTAAAATCCTTCGATCTGATCGAGGAGGTGAATACTTAAGCGGAGAATTCCTGGACTTCCTAAAAGAGAATGGGATTCTCTCTCAGCTGACTCCTCCATATACACCACAGCACAACGGTGTATCGGAGCGGAGAAATCGCACCCTATTAGATATGGTGCGCTCTATGATGAGTACAGCTGAGTTACCTATTTCCTTCTGGGGTTATGCGCTGGAGACAGCAGCATACCTATTGAATCAAGTTCCATCTAAATCTGTACCTACCACACCATATGAGATATGGAGTGGGAAGAGACCATGTCTTAAACGAGTTAAGATATGGGTTTGCCCGGTCTATGTCAAAAGGCAAAATCCGGACAAACTCGAGGCACGGTCAGTTCTATGTAAGTTTGTGGGATATCCCAAACATTCACATAGATATCTTTTCTACCATACAGAGGAACAAAAAGTGTTTGTTTCTCGACATGCCACCTTTTTGGAAAAGGAATTTCTTGCAAAAGAAATTAGTGGCGAGCAGGTAGAACTGGAAGAAATTCCGGCTACACAAACTCAAACTGAAGATTTAGTGGAACAAGAGGATTCAGTAGCTCCCAATGAACCCCAGCCTCTCCGCCGATCTAGTAGGGTTCCTCGCCAACCTGAGAGATACTACGGTTTTCTCATGGATGGTGGGAGCGAGGATTGCATCATGGAGGATGATGACCCAACTAGCTTCGAGCAGGCCATCACGAGTAGGGACTCAGTGAAATGGCTGGATGCAATGCGGTCCGAGATGGAATCCATGTACACCAACAAAGTATGGACTTTGGAAGTTGCTCCTGAAGGGGTAAAACCCATTGGGAGCAAATGGATCTTCAAGAAGAAACTTGGTGTAGATGGGAAAGTGGAGACTTTCAAAGCTAGACTTGTAGCAAAAGGTTTTCGTCAAAGACCAGGTGTGGACTATGACGAAACCTTTTCTCCAGTGGCTATGCTTAAATCCATCCGGATCATGCTTGCCATCGCTGCATATCATGACTACGAAATCTGGCAAATGGATGTTAAGACCGTCTTTCTAAATGGTGATTTAGAAGAGTGCGTGTACATGACTCAGCCAGAGGGCTTCGTAGACAGTGGGAGCAGCGGGAAGGTGTGCAAGCTGCTTAAATCCATTTATGGATTAAAGCAAGCATCGCGGAGTTGGAACATCTGCTTTGACGTCGTTATTAAAGAGTTTGATTTCGTCAAAAATCCAGATGAACCTTGTATTTACAACAAGGTGGCAGGGAGTAAGGTTGTCTTCCTCGTATTGAACGTGGACGACATACTCTTGATAGGAAATGATATTCCTATGCTGCAATCGGTCAAGCTCTTCTTATCACAGAGATTCTCAATGAAAGATCTTGGTGATGCCTCCTGCATATTGGGAATCAGGATCTATAGAGATAGATCCAAACGGATATTGGGATTGTCCCAATCCAGGTACATTGACACCATACTAAAGAGGTATAGTATGGAAGAATCCAAGCGTGGGAACTTACCCACGATCTCTGGAGTCACTCTCTCCAAAGAGATGTCTCCCAAGACTGATTTGGAGAGAGCTTGCATGCAAGGGATACCCTATGCTTCGGCTGTAGGCTCTATCATGTATGCGATGTTATGTACCAGACCCGATGTTGCATACTCACTAAGTGTAGTGAGCAGGTATCAAGCTGATCCTGGAGAGAGTCACTGGACAGCTGTGAAGAGCATTCTCAAGTACTTACGAAGGACTAAGGAGATGCTCTTGGTGTATGGTAGTGGAGAACTCCAAGTGGAGTCCTTTACCGATTCCAGCTTCCACAGTGATAAGGACGACTCTAAGTCGCAGTCGGGTTTTGTCTTTACCCTTTACGGAGGGGCGGTTAGCTGGAAGAGTTCCAAGCAGGAAACCGTGGCAGACTCGACGATGGAGGCTGAATACATCGCTGCCAACGATGCTGCCAAAGAGGCTGTCTGGATCAAGAAGTTCATTACTGAACTTGGAGTGGTTCCATCCATTGAGCATCCAATACCTTTGTATTGCGATAACAATGGAGCGGTGGCTTTGGCCAAGGAACCCAGGTCCCATCAGCGATCCAGGCATATTCTGAGGCGGTATCACCTGATCCGGGAGATAGTTGATCGCCTGGAGATCGAGGTCAGGAGGGTTGACACGAAGAACAACACGGCGGATGCACTCACGAAGGCCATTCCCCAGATACAGTTTGAGAGACTCTTCGGGATGCTCGGTATGCGATACTACAGCAGCTGGCCCTAGTGCAAGTGGGAGATTGTTAGTTGTATGTATGCCCTAGAGGCCAGTATTGTACAGATGATGTATTTTATATTGGATGCTTGGACATATATAGAGATGACTTTCTTGCTCGATATGATAGTATGCTATCTGGTTGCTCTTTATCTTAACATGTATACTAGTCTCTTTATACTGTCTTATAGTTACATGTTGGTAAAGCCCTTAGGATGTGTACTTGACTACCTGGACTATGATGCAGATCATACTAGTGGGGACATGGTAGTCCATAAGTACATCCTTCAAGGTCCCTAGTCGTGGGTGTATCGAGACGGGGCATCGATATACCAGTGTAGACTAGCGTATACGCTTCTCGACCCATGTGATGGGCGATGGATGATCCCATATCCATTGGTGTTTGACATCAGAGATGGTATACGGGTGCTCAGTGGAGACTGGGTACACTGGACGGACTCGCCGAGAACTCCCAGATGGTATTATACCTCACGTCAGATGGCAGTTCTCAGGTGACACTTGTACAGGTTAGTCTGTAGACCCGAGATCGTCATAGAGTCTTGTGTGATTCCCACTGTGCTTTGATCTCCAACTTACCACGTCCATGAGGGCGTGCAAAACGGTGGTCTTTGGGTACAGTCCCGAGTCACATGGAGGCAATGAGCGATAGGAGGGGTTTCGTCTCTCCCGGCATTGGGAGTTGATGTTGCGCTGTGCTCGATTGGCCGTAGCAGGGAAGTCCCTGGCCAGGGCTGATCAGAGATTTGCTGGTAAGTGTTACCAGTAGTTTCTCGACCCGTTGCGAACCTCACATCGGCATGACTTATCGGGTTATTGGGGTCTGACGTTTACCACCCCTAGACTTGATATGCGACATATCAGACGAAGAGACCGGACTGTACCGTTAAGTGTTACTGGTCGGATTCGCAGGAGTGTGAGCGGGCTAGCTCATCGATCTTCTGATCGCTCAATACCCGGGTGGCCGTTACGTTTAGCAGACCGCTTGCGGCTTGTGGGTGCTTGATATGATCATCATCTGCTACCGGCGTATTGACAAGTCTTTAGAGTCCTACACAGAGGTTTCCTGGCTCAAGCGAAACGAAATAGGAGCGCATATGAGATATGTGCGGGACCGAGAATGATGCGTGTATATGATACCGTATTTGATTCTCGCGATTAATGTTTCGATTGGTTGTATGAGATATGACCTAGTTATCGAATCATTGATTCGATAAATCGATGCATTGAATACTAGTCGGTTATGTGCGACATGACCGGATCATTGAATCAAGTGTTGATTTAATGATTTAATGTATAATTATATATTTGATATATTACTTTGCATTAACTAGTATAGGTTCACTTTAAACGGATTTTCTCACTTGATTTGCACATTGTATATGTGATATGCTTTTGTGCACATATTTGTATCATGTTTGATGATGCATACTTATTTGGTTAAGTGTAAAGGATTAAACCTAGGTTAAGTAAGTAATTAGGGTTTTTATTATCCATTCTTTTCATTTATTTATTTTAGAAAAAGAATGGCATATGAATACAAAATGGTTGCTTTCTTTCTTGAACCTTTGTGAAGCTTCATGAAGCTTTGACCCAAGTGACCAATTTGTCTTCATGCTTAACCCTAACCACTCTTTTAGCCTTGGTCAATTCTCTACATCTAACCATGGTTCCCATTATGATAAGTATTGTTTTATTATTCATATTTACAAGACTTATCATAATTCTAGCTTCATCTTCTTCTTCACTTCAAAAAGGAAAAGCTTGATGCCATCAATGGCAACTTCATTTCTAGAGTGAGAAATCCAAATCTAAAGTGAACCCACCTCCTATTTCTTCATCCTCTACCTCTTGCCAAGTGGTTTTGGGTGTTTTCTTCACAAGTTTCACAACTTGGTGAAGTCGGAGCTTGAACTTGTGCAACCTCGACGTAGATCGTCTTTGACACGAAGCCGATGACCTTGCTCGCCTGTTTTTCCGATGAAGCCGACGAATGAGTCTAGGATTCGTGATGGACAGCGAGAGCACACCCACGTGGAGCTAAGGAAGTGGGGAACCGGATCTACAAAGGTTGTAGCATCTAACTTTTAGTTAAGTAGTTAACTAGATTCTCTTTTCGCCTAAACATCTAGTCAACGATCCGTGTTAGGGTTTCTCGGCACCAATAATTTTTGAAATTGGCATGGTTGATACCTTGTTAGACTTTATTAGGATGCCTAGGAACCCTACAGTGGTATCAGAGCCTAGCTAGAGCCTTAGGCGAAGTCTAGACGCAATTTGAAGCCTGAACGAACCCGAAACCCTAAACCAAACATGCTCTCTGGACTTTTTCCAAAATCTGGAGTTTTTAGATATTAAAAATATGCAGAAAAATCAGCAGGAAATTCTAAGGTTTACTGTGAAATTCGTGAGCCTAATTCCACTAAGCCGGCACGGATCCGCTGCATGAGCATGGCTCATGCGGCTGATCCGCGGCCGTACGGCCTCAATATTTAAAGAATTTTACACAGTAATTCTTAGTTTCCAGTGGTGATTTTCCTGGGTATTTTTAATAATTATTCAAGAGTTGAATTTTCTGGGGTTTCTTTGGGGATTTGGTGTTTCGATCGGGGTATCAAATTTCGTCTTTGTGTATTTCCGGATAATTTTTAGAATATGTTAAAAAGTTCGACCGGATATAAATACCCAATTTTTCCCCTGTCGGGAAATTTCCAAGTGTTGGATTTTTCCGTAGTTTAACGACGTTCTAAGTAGTGCAAGTAACGCGATGGACCCTCTAGAAGACAACAAACCTTAACTTGATTATGTGACCGTCTTGAACTGCCCTTTGAACCTTCGGGTTTGGGGCAGTACGGCGTGCCACATGTGAGGCGTTGGCTTGACCCTTCTACGGCTGGACCGTTGGTACTGAGGCACGAACTGAATGTTGTTAGACTTATTTCATGTGTTGAGTTGTATCGGGAAAACTTGGGTATTCGACTGTTCGATCGGAAAGTTTAACATTTTCTGTTTATCTGGAATGTGATACAATAATTGGAATTCACAAACAGTTATGAGATAACTGAATGAATGTTATAAATCTAGCAGTTTAGTCCCACATGATATTGAAAAGAGTTTTCGATAATGAGACTAAAATGCGGGATTTATATCTGTTAGGCATGTGATGTCTAAGTATTTCATTTGATTAGGCATGCGATGTCTAAAGAGGTTGCGGATTCCAACTGTTGTAGTTTTACACTTTCTTTTCTGTGACCGTAAGTGTAGTATGTTCATATCGCCGGTTTCGTTGCTATACGTCAACGACAATTGGGGTATGCATACTTACTTACGTTGATGACATGAGATGTTATATGTTGCTGGATATGTTATATTGGATTGTCGTGTTTGAATAGCCGGGGGTTTTTATGTGAGATGAGTGTTTTTCATTTTCATTCATGTAAAAACTTGTATGTAATATTCTTTTATTCGGGGCACTTCCAGGTTGCGGAAGTTTTCACCCTTTGTATATTATTTACTTTTCTGCACTAGGATAGACCCAAGGAGGGGAGCACAAGTAACCGGGTTCTAGGGTCCAGTGGGAGACCATCTCGAGGAGTCGAGTCCGGGTCTCCTAACCCTAGGATTGGCAGGGTTGTTTGCCGCTCTCGTAGGGGTCTAGGGGTGTGGGATTGGCTATTCATCACGACCGTGGAATCCGTGTTTTATACTGGCTCGTATTGAAAACACGGACGTCCTAGTATATCCAATGTTTCATATGTTTCTTCTGCTGCGATATCTGTGATGCGATCATGTGATGTTCTATGATAGATACTTTATATAGTATATATGATATATTATATAGACGTTGCTTATGTTTTGCACCCGCACTAGCCCTGCCCTGCTCTGTCGTTAGTTACCTAACCTAACGGTGCACGAGGGGACATCGAGGCGAATGCGGATGGCATAAGTGTACGTCGTATTTATCTGTGATGTTTAGGTACTTAAATGATGGGACTTCATTAATGTGATTAATGAAAGAAAAGAAACCTAAGATGTTGTAGAATCAAATTTTAAAATAAAACAGGTAGCTACAGTTCTTGCTTTGCATAGCGGTATATGTGATATGCCCTGCACCTTATTCGATGAGGAAAGGACCGAGATCCCTTCACCGGGAGTGACTCCTTTAGCAAAACCTGGCAGATACTACACACTCGGTTTGTTTTTGACTGCTTCTATAGTTTCTGCTTTGCATAGTGATATATATGATATATCCCGCACTTCATTCGACGAGGAAAGGGCCGACGATCCCTTCACCGGGAGTGACCCCTTTAGCAAAACTAGAAAAGCCTCAAAATCACTCCATTTCAAAACTTCATTTGATTCTACAACGATATCAAGTTCATTACGCAATAGGTTTTCAGAAAAACCTGTCGTAGCCCTCCGTCATTTCAGATAAGTCCTGTTTAGTATTCGTGCTGCGTTTGTTGACCTTGTCAAGGCGCAGTGTGCAGTAGCTAACCAGTATTTATCTGCTTATGCATATGATGCAGATTGAGTTAGGGTAGTCGTACGGCCTTGTTGACCTTGTCAAGGGTCGTGCGGGTGGGTTTGATTCAATCAAGAAATGACGGGTTGAAATTGACTAGCATGCTATGATTTGTTGGCCTTTGTCAAGGTCATAGGACGCTAGGGGCAAAATATTATCGGGAATTTCAAGTGTTGAAATTTGCAATGAGATTGCATACCTTCTATGAGATAGTTGGATCCCGATACCCACTGCGAGTAAGAGTTACTCCTGGGAGAGTTTTACACATTACAATTAGCCGATCAAGTAGGTGTCTAGAAAGGTGTTAACGAGGTTACGCCTCTGGGAAAACGAGGTTTACAGTAATTAGGTTCGTGCGAAAGCACGGGGGACCTCCCTCAAAGTACCGACACTGGCCTGGCTGAAAGATTGGCGAACTTGTAGTGTGTAATTAATCCCGGCTAGTCTTTCCTTTTAGGGTTTGAAGGAAGATTTGATAAAAACAGTGGGAGCCATCCTGATTAGATAAGATAATAACCAATCTGATCTTGCACGAGCTTACGCTAAAGTGTTTTCTTCTCTCTCTCTCCAGGTAGCGACCATTTCATGCCTTAATAAAGATAATAATATGGATGTATTGACCGAACCCGCATATTATACTGTGCTGGGGAACGTTGGTTCCGTTCTTTCTTATAAGAGTTATAGGAATGAACAGGATATAGGGGAATACCAGGATTCCCATGCCACCCGGATGAAGAAAGTACATGTTGATGCATTTTCTTCGGGTGTGTTCGTTACAGAGAACTGTTTCTCCATTTGCTCTACGTCCTGGGTATTAGATACCGGGTCAGGATCCCATATATGTAATCAGTTACATGGGCTTAGGAAAGGTAGAGAACTTGGAGAAGGTGATAAAGACATTAGAGTCGGAAATGGTGCAATTGTTGCAGCTAAGACTGTCGGGGAATATCACCTTGAATTACCAACTGGTAATACATTGGTTCTGAACGAATGCTATTTCATGCCGAACCTGATATGCAACATTATATCGGTTTCTTTATTAAGTAAAGAGGGATATAATTTTGTATTACAGGACAATGTTATGAACATTTTCCATAACCAAAAGTTGGTTGGATCAGGCACGCTGTGCAATGGCATTTATGTTGTAAATCAATCAACAGTTCTGAGCATAACTAACACACAAAAGAGGAAGAGTTCAGAACTGAACGAATCCTTCTTGTGGCATTGTAGACTGGGTCACATCAATGCGACACGACTAGCTAAGTTGCATAAGGATGGATATTTGAAACAATTCGAATTTTCATCTTATGACACTTGCCAGTCATGTCTCAGAGGCAAGATAACCAAAACTCTGTTTACGGGACACGGAGAAAGAGTTACCGAACTCTTAGGACTGATACATAGTGATGTATGCGGTCCTATGTCTACACATGTCAGGGATGGTTCTTCGTACTTCATTACATTCACTGACGATCTCTCTAGATTCGGATATGTGTTCCTGATGAAACACAAATCAGAAGCTTTTGAGAAATTTAGAGAATATAAACAAGAAGTCGAAAACCAAACCGGAAAAAGTATTAAAATCCTTCGATCTGATCGAGTAGGTGAATACTTAAGCGGAGAATTCCCGGACTTCCTAAAAGAGAATGGGATTCTCTCTCAGCTGACTCCTCCATATACACCACAGCACAACGGTGTATCGGAGCGGAGAAATCGCACCCTATTAGATATGGTGCGCTCTATGATGAGTACAGCTGAGTTACCTATTTCCTTCTGGGGTTATGCGCTGGAGACAGCAGCATACCTATTGAATCAAGTTCCATCTAAATCTGTACCTACCACACCATATGAGATATGGAGTGGGAAGAGACCATGTCTTAAACGAGTTAAGATATGGGGTTGCCCGGCCTATGTCAAAAGGCAAAATCCGGACAAACTCGAGGCACGGTCAGTTCTATATAAGTTTGTGGGATATCCCAAACATTCACATAGATATCTTTTCTACCATACAGAGGAACAAAAAGTGTTTGTTTCTCGACATGCCACCTTTTTGGAAAAGGAATTTCTTGCAAAAGAAATTAGTGGCGAGCAGGTAGAACTGGAAGAAATTCCGGCTACACAAACTCAAACTGAAGATTTAGTGGAACAAGAGGATTCAGTAGCTCCCAATGAACCCCATCCTCTCCGCCGATCTAGTAGGGTTCCTCGCCAACCTGAGAGATACTACGGTTTTCTCATGGATGGTGGGAGCGAGGATTGCATCATGGAGGATGATGACCCAACTAGCTTCGAGCAGGCCATCACGAGTAGGGACTCAGTGAAATGGCTGGATGCAATGCGGTCCGAGATGGAATCCATGTACACCAACAAAGTATGGACTTTGGAAGTTGCTCCTGAAGGGGTAAAACCCATTGGGAGAAAATGGATCTTCAAGAAGAAACTTGGTGTAGATGGGAAAGTGGAGACTTTCAAAGCTAGACTTGTAGCAAAAGGTTTTCGTCAAAGACCAGGTGTGGACTATGACGAAACCTTTTCTCCAGTGGCTATGCTTAAATCCATCCGGATCATGCTTGCCATCGCTGCATATCATGACTACGAAATCTGGCAAATGGATGTTAAGACCGCCTTTCTAAATGGTGATTTAGAAGAGTGCGTGTACATGACTCAGCCAGAGGGCTTCGTAGACAGTGGGAGCAGCGGGAAGGTGTGCAAGCTGCTTAAATCCATTTATGGATTAAAGCAAGCATCGCGGAGTTGGAACATCTGCTTTGACGTCGTTATCAAAGAGTTTGATTTCGTCAAAAATCCAGATGAACCTTGTATTTACAACAAGGTGGCAGGGAGTAAGGTTGTCTTCCTCGTATTGTACGTGGACGACATACTCTTGATAGGAAATGATATTCCTATGCTGCAATCGGTCAAGCTCTTCTTATCACAGAGATTCTCAATGAAAGATCTTGGTGATGCCTCCTGCATATTGGGAATCAGGATCTATAGAGATAGATCCAAACGGATATTGGGATTGTCCCAATCCAGGTACATTAACACCATACTAAAGAGGTTTAGTATGGAAGAATCCAAGCATGGGAACTTACCCACGATCTCTGGAGTCACTCTCTCCAAAGAGATGTCTCCCAAGACTGATTTGGAGAGAGCTCGCATGCAAGGGATACCCTATGCTTCGGCTGTAGGCTCTATCATGTATGCGATGTTATGTACCAGACCCGATGTTGCATACTCACTAAGTGTAGTGAGCAGGTATCAAGCTGATCCTGGAGAGAGTCACTGGACAGCTGTGAAGAGCATTCTCAAGTACTTACGAAGGACTAAGGAGATGCTCTTGGTGTATGGTAGTGGAGAACTCCAAGTGGAGTCCTTTACCGATTCCAGCTTCCAGAGTGATAAGGACGACTCTAAGTCGCAGTCGGGTTTTGTCTTTACCCTTTACGGAGGGGCGGTTAGCTGGAAGAGTTCCAAGCAGGAAACCGTGGCAGACTCGACGATGGAGGCTGAATACATCGCTGCCAACGATGCTGCCAAAGAGGCTGTCTGGATCAAGAAGTTCATTACTGAACTTGGAGTGGTTCCATCCATTGAGCATCCAATACCTTTGTATTGCGATAACAATGGAGCGGTGGCTTTGGCCGAGGAACCCAGGTCCCATCAGCGATCCAGGCATATTCTGAGGCGGTATCACCTGATCCGGGAGATAGTTGATCGCCGGGAGATCGAGGTCAGGAGGGTTGACACGAAGAACAACACGGCGGATGCACTCACGAAGGCCATTCCCCAGATACAGTTTGAGAGACTCTTCGGGATGCTCGGTATGCGATACTACAGCAGCTGGCCCTAGTGCAAGTGGGAGATTGTTAGTTGTATGTATGCCCTAGAGGCCAGTATTGTACAGATGATGTATATTATATTGGATGCTTGGACATATATAGAGATGACTTTCTTGCTCTATATGATAGTATGCTATCTGGTTGCTCTTTATCTTAACATGTATACTAGTCTCTTTATACTGTCTTATAGTTACATGTTGGTAAAACCCTTAGGATGTGTACTTGACTACCTGGACTATGATGCAGATCATACTAGTGGGGACATGGTAGTCCATAAGTACATCCTTCAAGGTCCCTAGTCGTGGGTGTATCGAGACGGGGCATCGATATACCAGTGTAGACTAGCGTATACGCTTCTCGACCCATGTGATTGGCGATGGATGATCCCATATCCATTGGTGTTTGACATCAGAGATGGTATACGGGTGCTCAGTGGAGACTGGGTACACTGGACGGACTCGCCGAGAACTCCCAGATGGTATTATACCTCACGTCAAATGGCAGTTCTCAGGTGACACTTGTACAGGTTAGTCTGTAGACCCGAGATCGTCATATAGTCTTGTATGATTCCCACTGTGCTTTGATCTCCACCTTACCACGTCCATGAGGGCGTGCAAAACGGTGGTCTTTGGGTACAGTCCCGAGTCACATGGAGGCAATGAGCGATAGGAGGGGTTTCGTCTCTCCCGGTATTGGGAGTTGATGTTGCGCTGTGCTCGATTGGCCGTAGCAGGGAAGTCCCTGGCCAGGGCTGATCAGAGATTTGCTGGTAAGTGTTACCAGTAGTTTCTCGACCCGTTGCGAACCTCACATCGGCACGACTTATCGGGTTATTAGGGTCTGATGTTTACCACCCCTAGACTTGATATGCGACATATCAGACGAAGAGACCGGACTGTACCGTTAAGTGTTACTGGTCGGATTCGCAGGAGTGTGAGCGGGCTAGCTCGTCGATCTTCTGATCGCTCAATACCCGGGTGGCCGTTACGTTTAGCAGACCGCTTGCGGCTTGTGGGTGCTTGATATGATCATCATCTGCTACCGGCGTATTGACGAGTCTTTAGAGTCCTACACAGAGGTTTCCTGGCTCAAGCGAAACGAAATAGGAGCGCATATGAGATATGTGCGGGACCGAGAATGATGCGTGTATATGATACCGTATTTGATTCTGGCGATTAATGTTTCGATTGGTTGTATGAGATATGACCTAGTTATCGAATCATTGATTCGATAAATCGATGCATTGAATACTAGTCGGTTATGTGCGACATGACGGGATCATTGAATCAAGTGTTGATTTAATGATTTAATGTATAATTATATATTTGATATATTACTTTGCATTAACTAGTATAGGTTCACTTTAAACGGATTTTCTCACTTGATTTGCACATTGTATATGTGACATGCTTTTGTGCACATATTTGTATCATGTTTGATGATGCATACTCATTTGGTTAAGTGTAAAGGATTAAACCTAGGTTAAGTAAGTAATTAGGGTTTTTATTATCCATTCTTTTCATTTATTTATTTTAGAAAAAGAATGGCATATGAATACAAAATGGTTGCTTTCTTTCTTGAACCTTTGTGAAGCTTCATGAAGCTTTGACCCAAGTGACCAATTTGTCTTCATGCTTAACCCTAACCACTCTTTTAGCCTTGGTCAATTCTCTACACCTAACCATGGTTCCCATTATGATAAGTATTGTTTTATTATTCATATTTACAAGACTTATCATAATTCTAGCTTCATCTTCTTCTTCACTTCAAAAAGGAAAAGCTTGATGCCATCAATGGCAACTTCATTTCTAGAGTGAGAAATCCAAATCTAAAGTGAACCCACCTCCTATTTCTTCATCCTCTACCTCTTGCCAAGTGGTTTTGGGTGTTTTCTTCACAAGTTTCACAACTTGGTGAAGTCGGAGCTTGAACTTGTGCAACCTCGACGTAGATCGTCTTTGACACGAAGCCGACGACCTTGCTCGCCCGTTTTTCCGATGAAGCCGACGAATGAGTCTAGGATTCGTGATGGACAGCGAGAGCACACCCACGTGGAGCTAAGGAAGTGGGGAACCGGATCTACAAAGTTTGTAGCATCTAACTTTTAGTTAAGTAGTTAACTAGATTCTCTTTTCGCCTAAACATCTAGTCAACGATCCGTGTTAGGGTTTCTCGGCACCAATAATTTTTGAAATTGGCATGGTTGATGCCTTGTGAGACTTCATTAGGATGCCTAGGAACCCTACAGTGCGAAAGCTACATCCGGCCTGGTACATAACATCGCATACATTATAGATCCTACCGCCGAAGCGTAGGGTATAATGCCCATGCAAGCCCTCTCTTCATCAGTCTTTGGAGACATCTCTTTGGAGAGGGTGATTCCGTGACAAGCGGGCATATTTCCGCGCTTGGAATCTTCCATACTAAATCTCTTTCGTATAGTGTCTATATACCTGGACTGTGAAAGTCCCAACGTTCTATTAGATCTATCACGATAGATCTTAATGCCCAGAATGTATGATGCATCTCCTAAGCCTTTCATGGAGAATTTCTGTGACAAGAAGAGCTTTACTGATTGTAGTATAGGGATATCATTCCCTATCAGTAGTATGTCGTCGACGTACAAAACGAGGAAGACTACTGCTCCTTCTACAATCTTCCTATAAATACATGGTTCATCTACATTTTTGATAAAGTCAAATTCCTTGACTGTCTCATCAAAGCAGATGTTCCAACTCCGCGATGCTTGCTTTAACCCATAAATGGATTTAAGCAATTTGCACACTCTTCCGCTGTTCCCACTGTCTAAGAAACCTTCTGGTTGATCCATGTAAACACTCTCTTCTAGATGTCCATTTAGAAAAGCTGTTTTTACATCCATTTGCCAGATTTCATAGTCATGGAAGGCAGCAATCGGAAGCAGGATCCAAATGGATTTAAGCATAGCTACAGGTGAAAAGGTTTCATCATAGTCCAATCCTGGTCTTTGACGAAAACCTTTTGCTACGAGTCTAGCTTTGTAGGTTTCCACTTGTCCAGATGCACCAATCTTCTTTTTGAAGATCCATTTGCATCCAACTGGTTTTACTCCAGGAGGAGCAACTTCTAAAGTCCATACTTTATTGGTGTACATGGATTCCATTTCGGATCTCATAGCATCCAGCCATTTCATCGAGTCACTACTCGTAATAGCCTGCTGAAAACTAGTAGGCTCATCATCATTGATGATGCGATCCTCTCGATCCCCATCAAGAAGAAAACCATAGTATCTTTCAGGAGGATGAGAAAGCCTACTAGATCTGCGGAGTGGCGTTGGTTCGTCATATTCTATTGAAATCTGAGATTCTTCTAAGTCCTCGGTTGCAGTTTGAGGTTCCGGAATTTCTTCCAGTTCTACCGCACTTCCACTAATTTCTTTTGCAAGAAATTCGCTTTCTAAGAAGACAATGTGGCGAGTGACAAACACCTTTTGTTCTTCAGTGTGGTAGACCATATACCCCCTTGAATACTTGGGGTATCCTACAAACTTGCACAAAACCGATCGTGCCTCGAGCTTGTCCGGATTATGCTTCTTAACATATACCGGACACCCCCATATCTTGATATACTTAAGATATGGTCTCTTCCATCTCCACATTTCATATGGAGTGGTAGGCACAGACTTAGTCGGAACTCTATTTAATAGGTATGCTGCTGATTCTAGAGCAAATCCCCAGAAGGAAAGTGGCAACTCAGCACCACTCATCATTGAACGCACCATATCTATCAGAGTGCGATTCCTCCTTTCTGATACACCATTATGCTGAGGTGTATAAGGTGGAGTAAGCTGAGAGAGAATTCCATTCTCTTTTAAGTATTCAAGGAAACTGGTACTTAAGTATTCTCCACCTCGATCAGATCGAAGTGTCTTGATGCTTTTACCAGTCTGTTTTTCTACTTTATTTTTATACTCCTTAAACTTCTCAAAGGCCTCGGATTTATGTTTCATTAAGAATATATGTCCATACCTAGAGAAGTCATCAGTAAAAGTTATGAAGTAGGAGCGACCGCTTTGTGCATGTGTAGACATTGGACCACATACATCACTGTGTATAAGTCCCAAGAGTTGTGTGGCTCTTTCTCCGTGTCCGGTGAACAGAGATTTGGTCATTTTTCCTTTGATACATGATTGACAAGTTGCATATGATGAATATTCAAACGGATCTAGATATCCATCTTTATGTAACTTAGTCAACCTTGTTTCGTTTATATGACCAAGTCTACAATGCCATAGGAAGGCTTGATTTGAATCTGGAGCCTTTCTTTTACGTGGTTTTTGTATATTGAAAATTTGAGGTTGATTAAGTATGTATATGCCGTTTTCCAGTGTGCCAAACCCAATCAGTTCTTGATTTAGGAGAATGTTCATGACATTTCTTTCAAGCGCAAAATTATATCCTTTATTAGACAACAAAGATACTGATATAATATTACGCAACATACTGGGAATACAAAAACAGCTGTACAATACCAAAATGTGTCCACTATTCAACCCTAGGTGATATTCCCCTATTGCAACTGCATCTAAATGCATTCCATTGCCCATCCGGAGAGTCATATCACCTGCCCCCAGTACTCTACTATTTCTCAGATCCTGCAAAGAATTACAGATGTGAGAACCAGAACCGGTATCAAGTACCCATGAAGTAGAGTTTACTGAAAGACAATTTCGATTATGAACACACCTGAAGTAGAAGCAACAGCTTGCTTCATGTCCTTGGCTTTAAAGGCCAAACAGTCCTTCTTCCAGTGCCCTTGCTTGTGACAATAGAAGCACTCGTTCTTTTCTGCCTTCACCCTTCCTGCCTTGTTCGTTCCCTGCACCTTCTTGACCCCACCCTTCGGTTTGGTGGCTTTCATCTTCTTCTTCCCTTTAGCTTTCGCTTTAGATTTAGAAGAGGATGATTGGCCGACATACAGAACGGGGGTCTTCTCCTTTTTCAAAGAGGTCTCTGCTACCCTCAACATGTTGAGGAGCTTTGGAAGATCAGCTTCCATCTCGTGCATATTGAAGTTCAGCACGAACTGAGAGAAGGTGTGGGGAAGGGACTGCAAAATCAAGTCGATGTACAAATCATTCTCTAGCACGCATCCCAGGTTTGCGAGGTCCTCAATGAGGGTGATCATTTTGAGGACGTGCTCTCCAACAGGTGATCTTGGAGCTAACCTCATCTGGAAGAGTTTCCTTGAGGTTTCGTACCTCGCGATATGGGAGTGTTCACCATACAATTCCTTGCAATGGAGGAATATGGATACAATATCCATACTCTCGTGCTGTTTCTGGAGTTCATTATTCATGGACGCCAGCACGATACACTTAGCTCGCTCACAGTCTAGATCCCAGGTTTTGCGAACTTCCTTATCCGCAACTGAGGAATCTGGTCCTGGGATAAGGGGAGGAACAGCGGTGGTAACATATGCAACTTTGTCATAAGTCAGCGCAATATTGATGTTCCTTAACCAATCTTTATAGTTCTGCCCGGTCAGTATATTCTTTTCAAGTAATAGTTTAAGTTCAGTCATTGTAGCTGCCAGAGAGAGAGAGAGAAAAGAAACACTCAGCATATGCTCTTGCAAGTTTAGATTTGTTATTAATTTATCTAAACATGATGGCTCCCACTGTTTCCTCAAATCCTTCTTCAAAACCTAAAAGAAGAACTAGTCAGGTTTTAATCACACGTTACAATACTTGCTTAACCTTTCTGCCAGGCTGGTGTTGGTACTTCGAGGGAGGTTTTCCAACGCTTTCGCGAAGTTCCTTAATTAAAGAACCTCTTTTCCCTGGAGGCGTAGCCCCTCTAACACCTTTCTAGGCACCTACTTGGTTTATAGCATTGATTGTTAAGTGAGAGAAATTCCCGAGAGTAATCCTACTCATCAGTGGGATCGGGATCGAACTATCATTGCATGATGCCCTAGATGGAAGCCACTCTAGTCACCACACTCCAGAAGGTATGCTAAATCTGCAAGTTTCCTTTATGTTTGAAACTCCCAATGTGATTTTTACCCCAAGCTCTTATAGACCTTGACGTAGGCCAACAAGTCATAAGACGCAAGTCAAGTTCTGCCCGTCGTTGTCCTGATCAATTTAAGTACATCGTACAAGACCTTGACGTAGGCCAACAAGGTGTACGTCTGTATTAAACTAATGCATCTATCTATGCAACAAATAGGCACACACACTGCTACCATACACCATGCCTTGACGTAGGCCAACAAGCATAGCATGAATACGATGTGCTGTCTATCTGAAACGACGGAGGGTTACGGCTGGTTTCTGGCAAAAAACCGTTAACGTAATGAACTTGATATTATCGAAGGAACAGAGATAGCTTTTATTTAAAAGGAGTGGTTTAAGCTCCGCATTTAAAATTTGCTTTTTCAAGAAAAAAACCGAGTGGTTTCTAGAAATTGTTCCAACGATTCTGTTTAGGTTTTATTTTCCTTTGCATTAAAAATAATGCGTCCCATCTTTAACCTATCATTACAGATAACAACGAAAATACAACGTCCTCTTATGCCATCCGCATTCGCCACGGGTCCCGTCATCACCCGTTAGGTTACTTAACTAACGACAGAGCGGGGGCTGGGCTAGCGCGGGTGTAAAACATAAGCGACGACTAAATAGCTATCATATATAGATATTGTACATTCGTCAGACGCAATAATAGGCATTCCAGATCACAGATAAACAATATTGGATTTGCAAGCAATCCCTATTTCTTTTGAGCCTGCAATGAAAGACGGATTACAAAGTTGTGATGAATAGCCATTTTACCCCACCCCAGACCCCTACGGGTACGGCAAACTACCCGCCAAGTACCAGAAGTGAAGCGGTCTACCTCAACACTTCAAAATACCCGGTAGTTTGTGTACCCCACCTTGGGTCTATCCTAGGAGCAAAAAACAGTAAAAAGAATAATACAACGGTGGCTACAACCGCAACCTGGATGTGCCCCGCAAAATAATATTACAACTTATTACAATTACATCGAATGAATTAATACAATAACCCATCACAAAACCCGGCTAATCACCACAACTGTCCAATACAGTTTATATACACAAACAGTTATATATAACATCACAGATATGTGCAACCCCCTGCCAACTGACATACCAGCAGTTAGGGGAGGTTTACGAACATATAAAACATTTCACAGATATAATCAAACATGCAAACACCGTATAATTTCGATCGATTAAGCACTTTTAATTTTGCTCCAATACTTCTCTGTAAATCTGAAACCTGAGCAAAAATTAAAAAATACCAGAAAATCCCAAATATCACAAAGAAGGCACAGAAGAAAAATGGGCTGAATCGACCCCAACTCGGCGGCGGATCGGTGGATCGGCCGCGGTTCCGCGGCGCTTTGGCCGATTCAGGATACCATTTTTCTTGTGTGTTCTTATATTATCATTCTGGTCATTCTGGAGGTCCCTGAAAAATTTTTGGACATCATTTAAAATTCGACAGAAACTCCATGATCTCGGGGTTTTTCCGGTTTGTTTTTTCGTTCGAAATTCATACAATTTTGCAAGTGTGTTAATTATTGTTTAGTTAGGCTTTGATACCACTGTAAGTCGATGTACAACACCCCAATACTTGTCGGGAGGCGGGAATATTAAAAACGATCTTGTTCTTTGGTTAAACATCGACTAACCGCATGAATCGTTTGCTAAACAATACTTAACAAAACCTATAGAGTTCTAAACTACTATGTTAAGAGATTATACCAAACAGTTCTAGTCCTTCGTCTTTATGTTATCTACGGCCTCTTTGGATCTCCACGTCCTCCTCGGCTTCCTTCCGTGATAGACGATCCACCCGAGAACCCTAATCCAAGCTATAACCTCTAAACTTGAGGTTACTTAGTTTCTCTAGTTGCTAATTAGAGTAGCTAAGGTGATGTAGAGATAGGTTATGGAGTAATTAGTCTTTCCTAATCCTTGTTCTCAACTCATGAGGGGTAGGATTAAGGTTTGGTGAAGGAGAGAGAGCTTGAAGAGAGAGAGAGTGAGAAGATGATAATGATAATAATAATAATGAAATAGCTTCTCACTTGATATATGAAACATAATGGATTAAAAAGAAATGAATAATATGAGATTATTCATCATGTTTCATAAATGCAAGTGGGTGATTCATTATGTGAGTCATTAAGCATTTAATAATGCATTAATGACAAGATGAATCACTCACAATGAGTCACTAAATCATTAAATGATAATGCCACATCTCCCTCCAAGTCACATCCTTCTAGAAGCTTCTCCGAAAATTACGAGAACGCCCCTCTCATCCGTGAAAACACGGAAAAACTTTAGACTGTATAAATCCAATAACCTGATACTAGAATCTGGCTTAAACCAAAGCCGGCTAGTAAAAACTGTCCGAATGTCGTACGTGCGTTCAAACACGTATGCGTCCGAACCTTTGTCGTAAAACCATACGACCTCTATATCTTTTCGCCTGGGTTTGGGAAATCTCTGTGTGGGACTCTAAAGACTAGACTACTACACTGGCAGTGGGTTTAACCACAGACCGCAAGCGGCACTAGCTGTACGTAACGGTCTCCAGGTAGTTGTCGATAAGAAAGCCGATGAGGTAACCCATCTGAAATCCTACTGAGCCTGTCCGTGACATTATCCGTGCAGTTCGGTTTGTTCGTCTAAGAGTATCGCATGTATGGTCTAGGGAGGTGGTGGACGTCAGACCCCTAATAACCGTACAAGTCGTGTCGGTATGGCTCAAGACCATCCGAGAATCTACTGATCAGTCCATCAGTAATTCTTAATCAGCCCTGGCCAGGGACTTATGGTAATGACCAACCGACCACAGTGCGATATCAACTCCCTATACCGGGAGAGACGAATCCCTAACAGTCGCTCACTGCCTCCACGTGGCTCGGGACTGTGCCCAACTAAAACCTGTTTGCACGACTCCTTTGAGCCATGGTAGGGTAATAATCAAAGCACAGTGGGAACTCACACGAGACAAATGATGACTTTAAGTCAACAGACTATCTGCACACATGTCACCTGAGAACTGCTATCTGACGTTAGGTATAATACCATCCAGTCAGTTCTCGGTGAGTCCTGTCCGGTGTACTCACACCCAGTGAGCATCTGTATACAATCTTAGGTGCACACCACCAATGGCTGCGGGACCAATCCATCGCCCCTCTTCAGGGTCTAGATATGTATACACTAGTCTACTCCGGAGTATCGATGCCCAGTCTCGATACTCCTGCGACTAGGGACATCTAAGGATGTGCCTATTGACTATCCAGCTCCCACTAGTATGACTTCCATCACAACGCCGTAGTCAGGAAAACATCCTATGGGCTTTATCAACATGAATATATAAATGAATACAACACAAAATATATCATATGTTAAGATAAAGACAAACCAAATAGCGCACTATCATATCAAGCAAGACTGTCATGTACATACATATCCCAAGCTTCCTATACAATGTAGGCCTCTAGGGCATATATATCCAACAGGTCCTGGTGTCCTAACAGGCAGAATTTCATACTGACTAAAGAAATATATGTATGAACATGCAACTTGATGATTGCAATCTGAATGTAAAGATGAATGTGTATTAACCACTCATTTGGAATATACATATCTAACTACAACTATATGACTCAAGCCTAAACTGGTATCTATCTAACCCACTACAGAACTAAACTAAAGAAACTAGTCGATAGAAAATAAGAATCCACCTAAAGTCTAATTCGACATCTCTAATAGTCGGCGATCCAGCCTCAATAGCGTCACTTATATAGTACAACTTCGTCGAATCAAGAGTGCGGATCAATCATTACATCAATGCCTCGTAAAATAAAATCCATCGTACGACATCCCAAAATCGGGGTATGGGTCAACTATCGCCTATGTACATCATCATTAGTATAATATCATCATCATATATTATCATGATCAAGGGTACTGTGCTATAATCGTATACATCCCCATATCATTAAACATATATCATTGTCTGTGTGAATATACATCGTCAATTAGTCCTCAGATATATCATGTCACATATATCATATCGTAATTAAGTCACATATTACAGTCCGGGTTCTATTCTAGAGTCTCGTATATCTCCATGTCATCATCACCTATTATCGTTTTTGTATACATATCCATTTTCTCATTTCCCAACGATCCGCTAACATCATAGAACATCTCATATCATACTCGATCGTATATCATTAACTCACGGCATCACGCCCAATTATACCGACTCCTTCCCAGAAATCATATAACCTCCCCATATCACGTGTATATGTTATATGTATATATATATATATAAACCTATAGAAACCTACACACAATCATATATATATATACATACATACATACATATACACCAAGTCAAATGTATGTGTGTACGTGTGTGTGTGTATCTACCTGAAACCTACGAATTCCCTCCAAGGCAGTCATCCTTATGGTTAAGTCTTTCTAAATAAATCTAGTCCAACCTAAAGTCTTTAATAGGATCCTACTCGTCAAGAACCTAAGGTCACGTCCGACTTCCTTATAACAGTAAGTAATATCCCTATTCTACGTTTGCGGGGGTGCTAAACGCTATCCACCCGATTTCCCCCGCAGATATATATCTACTCACCTGGCCCTTGTCTGTCGAAGTTGATGCCGCCCTCCTCTTCTTCATCATCCGAAGTCCACGTAATGGGTACCTATACGCGAACATATATAATATCGTATACCAAATCACGGACAAAACCAAAACAGCGCACGAACGTGCATAGGTTTAAACCTATGACCCGCTTATGCAAAAGAACCAATTATCGCTCGATATCGGCGTACAAACGCCGATTGATCGAGATAAAACACCAACAAACAACTCGTAGTTCCAAAACTTATTATTAATAATATAAAACATGGTTTAAATCATCGAAACCTTAAAATCGATCTAATCGTCCTATTCCGCAAAAACCTAGGAAACGTCAATTTACCGTTTTACTTCAAAACTTGATGTTTAAATGAAACTAATGGTCATAATATTCGTTAAATAACATAACTAGATTATATAAACCATTACTATATTTTTATCACACTAATTTGTTTTAAATTGATAATTCTAGTTTGCAATTTTATCCGATTTCAACATCTTTTAAGCAAAAATTCAAAATTCCACTACTAAACTTGATTTTGCATATTTTAAATTGTTAAAGCACCCAATGAAACCTTAAGTATGTGCTAAAGCCTTAACTAGATTTTTAATCCCACATTTTAAATTAATTTCTAAAACCTAGTTTACAAAATAGCATATTTATCACCTTTTATTAACTAAAAATTTGAAACTAATAATTAGATTAGGTTTTTCATTCCTTTAACATGTTAATATTCTCATTAACACCATAATCAAATGATGAAAACCTCAATTAGAATTTATCTCACCAATGTATATATATTGTGAAAACCTAGTTTGCAAAATCTTCAACTTTAACAATTTTAAAGTAACACTTTACAAATTAATAATTAAACTAAAATTTGCATGACTCGATATTAAACCACACATTACAACCATGAGCAAATTATAAAAACCCTAATTTTAGTTTTAAACCTCTTCTTGAATTTTTCAAGTTTTCAATTTGAACCTAAATTAAATTCCAAATTCAATTAAATTGAAACAATTAAATAATTAAAACATAGGTAAGGATTTATACCTCACAAATCAAGAGATCAAACTTGAGATCTAGCCTCCCAAAATGGCCTCAATGCTCTAAGATCCAAGCTAGAAAGGTCAAGGAATAAGGGTTAAGGGTTAATTTGGAGTTTGTGAGGTTTTATTAGGATTTTTTATAGACATTTTTCTTTGGATTTGAGATGGAAATCATGTGGAAAATGAAGGGGCTGCCACCATCAAGGTCTCGGCCAGAAATGTGAGGATGAGAGAGAGAAAGAAATGTGTATAAGTGTGTAGAAACTTCATGAATGAATGCCCTTTTTTAACCTTTTCTTTAATTATTTTATTTTATAACCTTTTTCCAACCTAGAAAACTCTAGAATTTTGGAAACAATTTAAGAGGAGAGAAGCATGCTACACACTAAATTCTAAGATGTAATGGTTCACTTTGTCAAATTAACCCATTTCTAACTTGTAATTTACACTAATTTAATGTAAAATTAAAGCTTATGTTAATATTTGAATTTAATTAATTACGGAAAATATTTTAATAAACTAATAATTTATAAGTCACTAAACAAACACCAAATACTAGTAATTATATAGTTAAAATAGGTCTTTTTAAATTTATAATGAAAAATAATTATGGTTAAGTTTTACGAAAAATACGGTTTATTTTACCGATAATCAGAAAATTCGCCTAAAGGATTTTTATTTATTTAATTATTTTTAAAACGTTACAGGTAGAGAGGAAATCAAAGCACTGTTGGAATCACACAAGACACTACGATCTCGGGTCTACAGACTAACCTGTACAAGTGTCACCAGAGAACTTCTATCTGACAATAGGTATATATACCATCTAGGAGTTCTTGGCGAGTCCTGTTCGGTGTACCCATTCTCCAATGAGCACCTGTGTACATTCTTTGATGTCAAACACCAATGGTTGTGGTATCAACCATCGCCCTCTAGGACAAGAAATGTACAGACTAGTCTACTCTGGTAATATCGATGCGCTGTCTCGATATACCCTCGACTAGGAACAATTAAAGGATATGCTTATAGACTGCCCAAGCCCTACTAGTATGATTTGCATCATAATCCCGGCAGTCAAGCATAATCCTAAGGGCTTCATCAACATGTATATAAAGATATGAAACACAACACATCACACATTAAGATGAAGATAAACCAGATAATATACTATCATTTCGAGCAATGATTGTTTCTGTACATATACATGCCTAGCATCCTATACAATACAGGCCTCATTGGCATACATATCTAACACTATCGCATCTCTGCCTGAAAGCTCCAGCTATCTCAGCTCGTAAGATCTGGAAGCGACATCCCATCAATCTCAGCAATAACTGGGTCCTCTGTCTGCAAAGTAGACGACATCACGATCTCTGAGGTAGGCTGTGCATCAACAGTCCTCTCACAAAAGGCAGCCTCTAACAATGTCCCGATCACACGGTGCAAGACCAAACACTCGCCTCACACGAGCGGTCACAACACCAATACTAACTCGAGACGTTCCCATGTCACCGGAAAACAAGATGGCCAGTCCTCGTCCAAGACGAG
Organism: Agapanthus africanus; assembly: GCA_030015575.1. Lineage (NCBI taxonomy): Eukaryota > Viridiplantae > Streptophyta > Magnoliopsida > Asparagales > Amaryllidaceae > Agapanthus > Agapanthus africanus. Next base: position 603,561,929 of record JASDDO010000019.1, on the reverse strand, counting down.
CTCGCCCTGACTGCAACACTAGCAGCAGCTCAATCTGCACTCAAACTATGGTAACAGGAAGCTCAAGCATGTATCGATGAAAATATATGAAAGGAACGAAAGGAATCAACCGATCCAGAATGGATACATGATCATAATGAGGAACGGAATCAATGAGAGTATGATCATGAAAACCAATAGAATCAATGATCTCAAAATATGTACCTCCTAAGATTTCTTAAGTGGAGTATCATATCGTAAATATATCGCGGAACATACGTACGGTACGTCACTATACTCAAGCTACCTACTCCATCAATCAGGGTCAACCTATAAAACGAAAGTTCGGGTCTAATACCCCCTGTTCAAGTCTAAGTTCCGTAAGGTCAAGTTTAGGTTCCGAAATAAATTACGCCCTAGACTCCGCATAGTCAAACATAGACTCGAACCAAGGTTAAACCTAGCGCTCTGATACCAACTTTGTCATGACCCGAAATATTAGCTCGTGACCGGCACTTGAATCACGCCACGTCTAAAGGCGTAACGTAAATCAAATAAGCCGAAACCCAGAAATCTAAACCTTTTTAAGAAAATAAAAGAGGTGATGTTTTGAAATAAGGTATGATGAAATCAAATGTTTTCTTAAATGCATAGGAAATGGAACATGAAAAATGCAAGTTTATTTTACTAGTTGAAAAACATGTTTCGTCTTTTTAAAAATTTCGGCAGCACCTCCTTTGTATATTTTGATCCAAAACCATTATACAAGGTAATATAAAAGGCATCCCCAAGCAGGAGCTAACTCTTCGCCAACCGGCGGATTCACAACCACGTAAGACAGTATATATGTATACGATGCCCAACGACGAAGATCAACACAAAAGATAATTAATAAAGCAAGAAAACAACCCAATAAGCGAACATATAACCCATCGCTCAAGTCTCGCAACTATAAGTCTTGCTAAGTCCAACTACATATACAAATACTAGTTTCTGATTTGATGAAGTTAACTAGATACAACAGGAATAATAATACAAAAATTGGTACGATCCGACATGTACCGCCTACCAAAGCAAAACACCCAAATGCAGCTATGTGCCAGCGATGCCGCTACCGATCCATGCGGTCAACCTGCAAGAACTGTGGCATAATGGGGGTGAGTTGCCAACTCGTGAGTGGAAAACATCAACAGGCAGAAATCGAATAAACAACGATTTCCTAGGTCAACTATATCATGAAGGTAAATAGTATGATATCTAGGGTGACCATATCTACATATGTGCCAACAATGAATAATCAATGCCTGTATTCATGTGGATATCATCCAACAATATAATCAATGCCAGTATGCATATGGATCTCGCCCACGTATCAACCAATGACACACCAACATCATGCATGTAAATATTATAAAAACAAGTTCTTGAAAGTATGAGGATATAAGCCAACGTGTGTCCCTCGCGACACATCAAAATCATGGAACCTGAGTGTCCAGCATCGACACTTGAAACATCATGAAACCCGTGTCCAGCATCGACACGTAAATCCTCATATCTTAGGCGCCGCATCCTCAGATCGGCCCTCATATATATCTCGTCTCAGACGCCGCATACTCTGGTCGGCCCTCATATCCATCTCATGACTCCGGTCGGTATCCTCCGGATAACCGACAGATCCAAATACTATCACCGGTAGGTAGTAGTCCCTCCGCTGGGCTCACCGTCTATCTATACGAGTCTTCTTGCCCCGGAGTACCATACCGAGTCCACTATGTACCCGCAGACGGTGCCTATCACTCCTCGAATCGGGTATACTCACACAAGCTCTCAGAACCGAGAAAACTCATGGTGGACGCACTGAAATATCATATCAAGAGAAACCGGGTTTTCAAAACAATGCATATTTTCTTGAAATAATACCACGGTTCTCAAATCCAGAAATCTCATGAAAACAGCATATCTCAATGCGTATAATCATAAAGCATGATGTATGCGACATATGACAGAAGGGTAAGCATATTCGTATGTCATGCAACATGGAACAATAATATGCACATATCAAGGGAAAACCGCACTTTTAAATGAATCCAGTTTAAAAATATATCCCGCGGTTCCCAATTTCTCCAAAGTCAAATGCAACATCGTATAAAGGTGCATATGTAACTATAGTAAGTAAATTATGCAAGGAGTCATATCATGATACAGAAATTCTACTGTGTAGTGACATGGAAATTAATCGATGATGAAGTGTGTGAGCCGGCCAATCTGTGTGAGTGTAACATACGCATCATCGATAATGGTGTAGGTGTACTAGCACAGGTATATGAAATGAAATGAGAGTGACATGAACGTAGCATATTGTAAATCGTATGCGAATGCTGACAGGTATACGTATGTAACATGATCGATTCGGTGAATCAATCTATCGGCATCCAGCCTCACAACACCACGTACGGTATAATCCATCGTAAGGCATCATCTAGTCAAGGGTATGGATCAATCATCATAAAACTCATCACGTACGGTAAATCATCGTACGGCGGCATTAAACCATTAGGGATCCTATCAACCTATATGACAATGAGGGTACGGACCTAACATCTCGTAAGGCATTTCAGTCATGATTCACAACATTATATATATACCTATGTGCCTATATCCCAGATCACGTCCATAACGATCTCATATCAGGGGACCGGCAAAGATATCAATTATCTCTTATCGACTCGCATCCGTATACTGACATATAAATCAAGTCATCATATCACATCGTATATTCTTTTCATCACATTGAGTCATCTTTATATATATACATTCTACCTTTTCTATAAGCATACGTATCTAATCTAACATCCACACATGAACCATACGATCAGTTTTTAAAAGATGCGAATCGTAGTTTTGAAAGTAGGGGCTACAATGTTTTTAAGGAAAAGACATCATTTGAAGATCCATAACGCCCCTCAAGGTATTTATTTAAGAGATGCATACGATTCTTCAATTTGGAAATAGGTATGGTTCAGATGACACATTTACGCCGGCTATCTAGTCTTATAGCATTCAATCCAGCAATATCATCGAACATCATCCTCAAATCTCGTCATCACGTATTAATCATACCATATCACTTCTAACTATTCCTTAAATAATATCCTTAGTTACCTAACATAGGTTTCCTTAACCATATCCTATAAATCAGTTTCCATCAAATTTGCGGGGGGGGGGGGGTGCTATACGCCATCCACATGACTTCCCCCATAGATATAGATCTACTCACTTTGATCCTTGCTTGCCGAAGTCGATGACTTCATGCTCCGTTGCCTCTGAATCCACGTCAAAGTACCTACAATAATACACAATCGCCATCGCTATTAAAATCGAATCCGGAAAACCGATATGGCACACGGTGCGCTCATAGGTTAGAACCTATAGCCTACGCATGCTAAAACAACCAACAACCTCGTCGTTGACGTACAAACATCCAACGACCCAATACAATATCAAATACTAAAACCAAGCAATCAAAATACGGAAAAATATCCAAAAATCACACCAATGTGCTCCCAGATTTTGACTCAGGTCAATTGGAGAAAAACAAGCAAGTATAGGGTGTTGTATATAGAGCGAGTGAGCTACTAAAACAACCTAGATACCAGACACCCAAAACTGGCCGGCCACAAGCCCCCTAAATCCGGCCACCTCGGCCCAATATGCTTGGAATGGGTTTGTACTTGCAGGGTGGTCTCCAAGTGTCTTAATTAGGTCTCTAGAGTTGTTTGATTTTCTCGTAATTAGCCCAGGTCCCCCCAGATTTCCTGTAGGCACACTAAACGACACAAAACCGACACGGAACAAATCCTAAGTTCGTGTATCGCGTTCTAATCTCATACCCAAGTCTTCAAATCAATCCCCAAGGTCTTAAAACACTCACTACACCTCTACTTGTCTCTCAACTGCAACTTAAGAAAATTCCGAGATCAAAATCCACACTTAATTAGCTCTAAACTACATCTAGGATACTAGGAATCTTAAACTAACTAAATGGAAGAAGCTATACCCCATTGATGTAGCCAAGCACGAGCCCTAGAAGTCCAAAGTCTTCAAAATCCAATTTTTCTTGGTCCAATGTGTTGAGGATGAGGAGGGGATCAACTTTTGTGAAGGGAGTATAGGGTTTTGATGGAGGTTTGGAGATGGATCTTAGGGTTGAAGGTGGAGGGAGATGAGGAAGAAGAAGATGAATGGAATAATGGAGAGGTGAAAAATGTGGCTGCCCCCGCTCTCTCTCTCTCTCTCTCATTCTAACCCTCTCAAAGCCCATGTCTTATGCAATGACGTTGTCCCCTCTCCCTCTCTCCTCAATAATTCAATTTTTCCTTTCTTTTTCTCTTTAAAATCCAAACTACATAATACTCCAAAATCCACAAGATCACAACATGTAACCAAAATGCAACATGATATGGTGCACTAACCCAAGACATGGTGCACTAACCATGGAAAACTGTAGAAACACGGATTTGGCTTAATCGCAATTAGCAGTGTACTGATCGATTTTTATCCAAACTGCATATAATAAATTATAAAAATGCCAAATCCAATAAATATATTTTTAAATGAATAAATCATTTTAATCTTCAATTATTTCATAATTATTGGTATATATTTATACCCTTTTCCGGAAACCCCAATTTCGCAAATCGGGTGGTTTTCGCGAAATATATTATTTTAATATTAAATTCCAAAAATAATATTTTATATTTTTTGAAATGTTATAGTAGGACTCTAAAGACTAGTCAATACGCCAGCAGTAGGTATTGATCATATCAAATACCTACAAGCCGCAAGCGGTCTGCTAAACGTAACGGCCACCCGGGTATTGAGCGATCAGAAGATAAAAAAGCAAGCCTGCTCATATTCCTAAGAATCCGATCATTAACACCACCGTACAGTCCGGTGTCTTCATCTGATATGTCGCATATCATAGCCTGGGGGTGGTAAAACGTCAGACCCCATTAGCCTGATAAGTCATGCCGATGCAAGGTCCATAACGGTTCGAGAAACTACTGATAACACTGTAAGGTTCCTAGGCACACTAATGAGGTCTCACAAGTGATCATACATGGCTAATTCAAAATTTTCCATGTGCCTACAAACCTTAATACGGATCGTTAACTAGATTTATAGGTGATGCGATGCAAGTAAACAACTTTAACTTAAAGGAAAGAAGCTACAACCTTTGTAGATCCGGTCCTCCACCTCCTAGGCTCCGTGATGACGTCCCTCCGCTGTCCAAATCGAATCCAGGACTCTAGCATCGGCTTCATCGGAGAAATGGGCGGGCTAGGTCGTCGACTTCGATGACGAAGATGATCTACGTCGAGGCAACTCAAGATCAAGCTCCAACTTCACCAAGTCATGAAACTTGTGAAGAAAACACCCTATACTACTTGGCAAGAGGTAGAGGATGAAGAAATAGGAGGTGGGTGTAAGTCCATATTGCGACCCCCGGTACTTACGGGGAGGCGGAAACGGTATAAAAAACGAATTTTTATCGCAAGAGGCAACATGGACTAAACTTTGTCGGGATCGTTGTCTAAACTAAAACTAGTTAACAAGCTAAAGAGAGTTAGCTACTATGGAAGATGGTTATACCTAAACTTGAACTCCTTCTTCTTCAAACCTTGTAGAGGTTGATGGTTCTCTTTTCGTCGCCTTCTCCCGTCGAAGATGGATCCACCTCGAAGGTTCGACTTTGGGCTCTTCCTCGATCTTTGAGTGAACTAGGGTTTCCGGCTTGCTAAACCTTCATCCTAGAATGAGTAGAGAGTGATTAGGGTTTGCTTTTCTATCTAAAGAGAATGATTCTCAACACATGAGAAGGTTTCTCTTTTCAAGAGGAAGAAGAAGATGAAATGAGGAGAGAGAGTGAGAATGATAGAATGAGCAATATTTTCTCTTTCTTGCAACCATATTGCAAAAAGAAAAGAATTATCTAAATGATAATAATTGAAATAAGAATAGTTGATGGTTATTTTAGGAATGACCACTATCATGCTTCTTTAAATGAAGTGTAAGCATGAATCAAGGAGGATCTTCAAAGCATGATGGTGGTCAAAGGTCAACAAGTCAACCAAGGTCAACAAGTCAACAAAAAATCAACCATAACATAATTCTCATTTAATTACTATTATTAATAGATAATATACAAATCCATTAGGGTTTGGAAAAAGATAACTGTCAACTGTGCATACGCACCCGATCCGAAACCCTAATGAAAAACCTCATTCTCCGCCTCAAGCAACTGTGCATACACACCTGCATTCTCGTTCCGAGGAACAAGAATACCAAGAATAAAAAGCAACCCCCAAAATATATACCAGTATCTGGCTCAAACCAGAGCCTGCCAGTATAATCCGTCCGGACTCCAAACGTGCACAAGTGCGCGGATGAGAACGAACCCTGTCGCAAAACCATGCGACCTCCACTCAATTTTGCCCAGAGGCGAATACCCTCTGTGTGGGACTCTAAAGACTCGACACTACGCTGGCAGTGGGTTTAACCACAGACCGCAAGCGGCACTAGCTGTGCGTAACGGTCCCCAGGTAGATGCCGACAAGAAGGCTGACGAGGTGAAACCCCATCTGAACTCCTACTGAGTCTGAATGTGACATTCTCCGTACAGTCCGGTCTGTTCGTCTGATACATCGCATGGCGGGCCTAGGGGGCGGTAAAACGTCAGTCCCCCAATAGCGGTACAAGTCGTGTCGGAGTGAAGCCCAAAACACCCTGAGATAACACTGGAAACCTACCAGTATATCTCGCTTGCCCTGGCCAGGGACTACTCGTGTAATGGCTCTCCTAGACACAGCGCGATGTCAACCCCCAATACCGGGAGAGACGAATCCTGTCTAACCGTCACTGCCTCCAAGTGCTTCGGGACTGCACCCAACCACCACCTGTTTGCACGACTCCTTTGAGCCGTGGTAGGGTAGTGATCAAAGTGCAGTGGGAACACACTCGAGGCGAAGTGTCAGTGTCAAGTCAGCGGACTAAGCTGTACTCATGTCACCTGGGAACTGATAACTGACGATAGGTATAATACCAACCTGTTAGTTCCCGACGAGTCCTGTCCAGTGTACTCGTAACCCAACGAGCACCCGTATACTATCTCCAGTACGACGTACTGATGGCTGTGGGACAGACCATCTCCCACACTGGGATGAGAAGCGCATACGCTAGTCTACTCCGGAGTATCGATGCCCTGTCTCGATAGTCCTACGACTAGGGACCTGTAAAAGGATGTGCCTATAGATTACCCAGCCCCCACTAGTGTGACTGCCATCACAACGCTGGTAATCAAGCAAAGATCCTAAGGGCTCCACTAATGTGTATAAGTGATATACTGAAATAAACACAAGTACACATTGAAGTAGAAACAAACCAAGTAGCATACTACTATATTGAGCAAGATTGTTTATACAAGGTGAATATCCCAAGCTTCCATTAAGTAATATACAAACTAGTATGATACAGTAATGGCCTCTAGGGCATATACACTAACAATCTCCCACTTGCACTAAGGCCATGTACTGGCGTATCGAAGACCTATCATCTCGATCAGCCGCTCGAACTGAGTTTGGGGTAGGGCCTTGGTGAATGGATCTGCAGTGTTCTCTTCTGAAGCAACCCTCCGAACCTCGATCTCCTTGCGATCCACGATCTCCCTGATCAGGTGATACCGCCTCAAGATGTGCCTGGATCTCTGATGGGACCTGGGTTCCTTTGCTAAAGCTATAGCCCCGTTGTTGTCGCAATACAGAGGTACTGGGTCAACAATGGACGGAACCACCTGAAGTTCTTTTAAGAACTTCCTTATCCAGACAGCTTCTTTTGCGGCATCAGATGCAGCGATGTATTCCGCTTCCATAGTCGAGTCTGCAACGGTTTCCTGTTTGGAACTCTTCCAACACACCGCCCCTCCATTGAGGGTAAAGACAAAACCCGACATGGATTTGGAATCATCCTTGTCACTCTGGAAGCTGGAGTCAGCAAAGGCCTCAATCTGGAGGTCTTTTCCGCCATACACCAAGAACATCTCCTTAGTCCTCCTCAGGTACTTGAGAATGTTCTTTACCGCTATCCAATGTTTCTCCCCAGGGTTTGACTGATACCGGCTTACTACACTCAGTGCATAAGCTACATCCGGTCTGGTACACAACATCGCATACATTATAGAGCCTACCGCAGAAGCGTAGGGTATAATAGACATGCGATCCCTCTCCAAATCAGTCTTGGGAGACATCTCTTTAGAGAGGGTGATCCCGTGACAAGCCGGTAAGTTACCGCGCTTGGAATCTTCCATACTGAATCTTTTCAGTACGGTGTCGATGTACCTGGACTGTGAAAGTCCTAATATCCTCTTGGATCTATCACGATGGATCCGGATCCCCAGGATGTAAGAGGCATCACCCAGGTCTTTCATGGAGAACCTGTGTGACAAGAAACCCTTGACAGATTGTAGCATAGGAATGTCATTTCCTATTAAGAGAATGTCATCCACGTATAAAACAAGGAATACCACAGTTCTCGCTACAAATCTACTATAGATGCACGGTTCATCTGGATTTTTGATAAAGTCAAATTCCTTGACCGTCTCATCAAAACAGATGTTCCAACTCCGCGATGCCTGCTTTAGTCCATAGATGGACTTAAGCAACTTGCACACCTTTCCGCTGCTCCCACTCTGAATGAAACCCTCTGGCTGATCCATATAGACACACTCCTCTAAATTTCCATTTAGAAAAGCGGTCTTTACGTCCATCTGCCAAATCTCATAATCGTGGAAGGCAGCAATGGCAAGAAGGATCCGAATGGATTTCAGCATAGCCACTGGAGAAAAGGTTTCGTCATAGTCCAAGCCAGGTCTTTGACGGAAACCCTTTGCTACAAGTCTAGCTTTATAGGTCTCAACCTGTCCATCTACACCAATCTTCCTTTTGAAGATCCACTTGCATCCTACGGGTTTTACCCCGTCTGGAGCAATGTCCAACGTCCATACTTTGTTGGTGTACATGGACTCCATTTCGGTCCGCATTGCATCCAGCCATTTTACCGAGTCAACGCTCTGAACGGCCTGCTGGAAGCTAGTAGGCTCATCATAATCTATGATGCAATCCTCTCTATCCCCGTCTATGAGAAAACCGTAGTATCTCTCGGGCGGATGAGACTGCCTACTACTCCTGCGGAGCGGCGTAGGAATGTCCTGTTCATTTGAACCCTCTGGTTCCACTAAGCTTTCAGTAATAGTCTGTGGTTCTGGAATTTCTTCCAGTTCTACTGCGCTCCCACTTAATTCTTTTTCTAAGAACTGATGTTCTAGAAAGTGGGCATGACGAGAAACAAGAACTTTTTGTTCCTCTTCGTAGTAGAAGAGATATCCCTTGGAATTCTTTGGATATCCCACAAACTTACACAGTACTGAGCGCGCCTCGAGCTTGTCCGCATGCTGCTTTTTAACAAAAGCTGGACTTCCCCAAGTCTTAATGTGACTGAGATGGGGTCTCTTCCCACACCACATCTCATATGGTGTAGTAGGCACAGTCTTAGTAGGAACTCGGTTCAAAAGGTACGCAGCTGATTCTAGTGCATACCCCCAGAATGATCGCGGTAACTCAGCGTTACTCATCATGGACCGTACCATATCCAATAGGGTCCGGTTCCGTCTCTCCGATACACCGTTATGTTGCGGGGTGTATGGAGGAGTAAGCTGAGAGAGAATCCCATTCTCTTTTAAATAATTCAGGAACTCGGCACTTAAGTATTCTCCACCTCGATCCGATCTTAGAATCTTGATACTTTTGCCGGTCTGTTTTTCTACTTCATTCTTAAATTCCTGGAATTTTTCAAAAGCTTCGGACTTATGTTTCATTAAGAAGACATAACCGTATCTTGAAAAATCATCCGTAAAAGTAATGAAGTAAGAATAACCGCTTCGTGCATGTGTAGACATTGGACCGCACACGTCGCTGTGTACGAGTCCCAAGAGCTCGCTCGCTCTTACTCCGTGTCCAGTGAACGGAGTCTTTGTCATCTTTCCTTTGAGACAGGATTGACAAGTGGCATACGATTGATATTCGAACGGATCCAAATATCCTTCTGTATGTAACTTAGTCAACCTTCTCTCATTGATGTGACCCAGTCTACAATGCCATAAGAAAGTCTGATTGATATCTGGAGACTTTCTTTTGTGTGTATTCTGGATATTGAAAATCTGTGGTTGGTTTAATACGTATATACCATTGCTCAATGTACCTGACCCAATCAGAACTTGATTAAGGTGAATGTTAACAACATTACTTACAAACGCAAATTCATAACCTTCTTTAGAAACCAAAGATACAGAAATGATATTACAAGTTGCGTTGGGTACAAAAAAGCAATTACGCAAAACCAAAACATGTCCATCTGACATTCCTAGGTGATAGTCCCCCACGGCTTTAGCATCCATGCTAGCTCCGTTCGCAACTCTGAGGGTCATGTCACCTGCCTTCAAAACCCTACGGTTTCTCAACGCCTGCAAAGAATTACAGATATGAGATCCTGATCCGGTATCCAATACCCAGGAAGTAGAGTTTATAGATAGACAGTTTTCAATAACATACACACCTGAAGCTGAAGCCGCAACCTGCTTCAGTTCCTGTGTCCTGGCTTTCCAAGCCCTGCAATCTTTCTTCCAGTGTCCACTCTTGTGACAATAGAAGCATTCCTCTTTACCAACAAGCTTCCCCGCTATCTTTGTTGCCTTTTCCTTTCCCTTCGCACCCACTTTACTAACACCGCCCCTTGGTTTGGCGGGGGCTTTCCTCTTCTTTCCCTTGGCTTTCGCCTTGGACCTAGAAGAAGAAGATCCTCCTACAAACAAAGTGGATGTATCCCTACCCTTCTGTAGGGTGCCCTCTGCGCTCCTCAGCAGGTTGAGGAGTTCTGAAAGTTCAACTTCCTTTTCTTGCAAGTTGAAATTCAGTATGAACTGGGCGTAAGTGGATGGAAGGGACTGGAGAATTATATCTGTGTAGAGTTCACTATCCAACGTGGTCCCAAGTTCCGCGAGCTCCTCAGTGTAGCCAATCATCTTAAGCACGTGGTCCGCTACCGATGATCCGACGGCCAACTTAGTCGAAAATAACTTCTTCGACACTTCGTATCTTGCGATACGAGACTGCTCTCCATACAGTTCTTTTGTATGAAGAAATATGGATTCCAAATCCATATTCTCGTGCCTCCTCTGATGGTCGTTGTCCATCGAGGCAAGTACGAGGCATCTGGCCTTCGCGCTGTCAATCTCCCAAGTCTTACGGATTTCCTTATCCGCGACGCTGGAGGTGGGACCTGGGACGGGGGGAGCTTTGCTGGTAAGAAGATACCCCAGCTTGTCGTAAGAGATTGCCAATTTGACATTCCTGAGCCAATCTTTGTAGTTTGGCCCTGTCAATATGTTTTTATCTAGAAGTAACTTAAGTCCAGTCATTTCGATTTGGTCGCTGCAGGGGGAGAGAAGAAACACTTAGCACGATGCTCTTGCAAGTTTAGAATGGTTTTTAATTTGTCTAAACAGGATGGCTCCCACTGTCTCTCGAATCCCTCCTCAAACCACAAAGGAAGAATTAGCCGGGATCAATCCCACCGTACAATACTTGCTTAACCGTTCAGCCAGGCCAGTGTCGGTACTTCGAGGGAGGTTTTCCAACGCTTTCGCGAAGTTCCTTAATTTAAGAACCTCTTTTCCCTGGGGGCGTAGCCCCGCTAACACCTTTCTAGGCACCTACTAGGTTTATAGCATTGATCGTTTAGTGAGAAATTTCCCGAGGAGTAGCATATACTCACAGTAGGATCGGGATCCAAATATCATCGCGTGACGAAAATGAAGGAATCCTACCATAATCATCACACTCCAAATGGTATGCAAATCTAGCAAGTTTCAGTACTTATGAAACTCCCGATGTGGATTTTTGCCCCATGCTCTTATGACCTTGACTTTGGCCAAAATATCATAAGTCACATGTCAAGTTCTTCCCGTCACTTTCCAGGTTAATTTGGATCCATCCGTACATACCCTTGACTTTGGCCAAAATGGCAGCACGACTGTCCCAAACCAACGCATCTATCTATGCTACACATGAACACCCAATAGCTACCAATCACTGTGCCTTGACTTTGGCCAAAATACACAGCTTGAATACTATTGCCTATTCATGCGAAACGACGGAGGGCTACGAATGGTTTTGGTAAAACCGTGAACGTAGTGAACTTGATATAATCGATGGAACGAGATAGCTTTTAGAAGGAGTGGCTCAGGCTCCGCATTTAAAAGTTAGTTTTGAAAAGAACCGAGTGGTTTTTCGAAAGTGTTCCATCGACTTAAACTTGGTTTATTATCTTGCATTAGTTCTTTTAATGCGTGATATTCTTGCATTAGTTCTTTTAATGCGTCCCATCATTTAATTCCTACCATTGCAGAAAACAACCAAAATATGACGTACGCTTATGCCATTCGCATTCGCCACGGGGTCCCGTCATCACTCGTTAGGTTACTTAACTAACGACAGAGCGGGGGCTGGGCTAGCGCGGCTGTAAAACATAAGCAACGCCTAAATAGAAAGCAATGATAGACATTACAGATCACAGATGAATACATTGGATATACTAGCAATCCGCATTCCTTTCGAGCCTGAAACGAAAAGCGGATAACACGGTCGCGGTGAATAGCAAATACCCCACCCAAGACCCCTACGGGTGCGGCAAACTACCCTCCATGTTCCCGGTAGTTTGTGCACCCCACCATGGGTCTATCCTAGGAGCAAAAACAGTAAAAAGAATTATACAATGACGGCTACAACCCCGACCCGGTTGTGCGGCCAAACAGATAATATAATTACATCAATTTACATTTACAATGAATGAAAGAAAAACAAAAGCTCATCTCACATCCACCCCGGCTATTCACCCGCGACAGTCCAACACATTCATATACACATTCCAGAACATTACAGATCATGTATAACCCCGACTAATCGACTTATAGCGATTAGCCGACGTTCAATACATGCAAACATCACAGATATAACCAACATAGCCAAAGTGCAGTGAAGTTCGGAAAAAAATACGGAATTATAGGACCCCAAAAGTGAATTTCAGTTCTGGAAAATCTGGGTACATATAATATATCTTAAAAATCCCAAAACCAACACAGAAGAACACTGCACGAAAAACGATGCAAAGAAGACACCAACTTGCGGCGGTTCCGCGGCCCGATGAGTAGGTGAGGCCGCGGAAGCGCGGCGGTTTGGAGGAAACATGATATCGTTTTTCTTGTGTGTTCTTAGAAAACCCTGAGACGATTTTACAAGTATAAAGTTTTTCATTTTGAGCAGAAAAAAATTCAACAGAAAGTTAGGTTTTCGTTTTTCCGGTTTTGCGATTTTTCGGTTCCGAACTTCGTTACACTTCACTACCAAGCTAGTTTAAGTTTAGTTAGTCTCTGATACCACTGTAAGTCCATATTGCGACCCCCGGTACTTACGGGGAGGCGGAAACGGTATAAAAAACGAATTTTTATCGCAAGAGGCAACATGGACTAAACTTTGTCGGGATCGTTGTCTAAACTAAAACTAGTTAACAAGCTAAAGAGAGTTAGCTACTATGGAAGATGGTTATACCTAAACTTGAACTCCTTCTTCTTCAAACCTTGTAGAGGTTGATGGTTCTCTTTTCGTCGCCTTCTCCCGTCGAAGATGGATCCACCTCGAAGGTTCGACTTTGGGCTCTTCCTCGATCTTTGAGTGAACTAGGGTTTCCGGCTTGCTAAACCTTCATCCTAGAATGAGTAGAGAGTGATTAGGGTTTGCTTTTCTATCTAAAGAGAATGATTCTCAACACATGAGAAGGTTTCTCTTTTCAAGAGGAAGAAGAAGATGAAATGAGGAGAGAGAGTGAGAATGATAGAATGAGCAATATTTTCTCTTTCTTGCAACCATATTGCAAAAAGAAAAGAATTATCTAAATGATAATAATTGAAATAAGAATAGTTGATGGTTATTTTAGGAATGACCACTATCATGCTTCTTTAAATGAAGTGTAAGCATGAATCAAGGAGGATCTTCAAAGCATGATGGTGGTCAAAGGTCAACAAGTCAACCAAGGTCAACAAGTCAACAAAAAATCAACCATAACATAATTCTCATTTAATTACTATTATTAATAGATAATATACAAATCCATTAGGGTTTGGAAAAAGATAACTGTCAACTGTGCATACGCACCCGATCCGAAACCCTAATGAAAAACCTCATTCTCCGCCTCAAGCAACTGTGCATACACACCTGCATTCTCGTTCCGAGGAACAAGAATACCAAGAATAAAAAGCAACCCCCAAAATATATACCAGTATCTGGCTCAAACCAGAGCCTGCCAGTATAATCCGTCCGGACTCCAAACGTGCACAAGTGCGCGGATGAGAACGAACCCTGTCGCAAAACCATGCGACCTCCACTCAATTTTGCCCAGAGGCGAATACCCTCTGTGTGGGACTCTAAAGACTCGACACTACGCTGGCAGTGGGTTTAACCACAGACCGCAAGCGGCACTAGCTGTGCGTAACGGTCCCCAGGTAGATGCCGACAAGAAGGCTGACGAGGTGAAACCCCATCTGAACTCCTACTGAGTCTGAATGTGACATTCTCCGTACAGTCCGGTCTGTTCGTCTGATACATCGCATGGCGGGCCTAGGGGGCGGTAAAACGTCAGTCCCCCAATAGCGGTACAAGTCGTGTCGGAGTGAAGCCCAAAACACCCTGAGATAACACTGGAAACCTACCAGTATATCTCGCTTGCCCTGGCCAGGGACTACTCGTGTAATGGCTCTCCTAGACACAGCGCGATGTCAACCCCCAATACCGGGAGAGACGAATCCTGTCTAACCGTCACTGCCTCCAAGTGCTTCGGGACTGCACCCAACCACCACCTGTTTGCACGACTCCTTTGAGCCGTGGTAGGGTAGTGATCAAAGTGCAGTGGGAACACACTCGAGGCGAAGTGTCAGTGTCAAGTCAGCGGACTAAGCTGTACTCATGTCACCTGGGAACTGATAACTGACGATAGGTATAATACCAACCTGTTAGTTCCCGACGAGTCCTGTCCAGTGTACTCGTAACCCAACGAGCACCCGTATACTATCTCCAGTACGACGTACTGATGGCTGTGGGACAGACCATCTCCCACACTGGGATGAGAAGCGCATACGCTAGTCTACTCCGGAGTATCGATGCCCTGTCTCGATAGTCCTACGACTAGGGACCTGTAAAAGGATGTGCCTATAGATTACCCAGCCCCCACTAGTGTGACTGCCATCACAACGCTGGTAATCAAGCAAAGATCCTAAGGGCTCCACTAATGTGTATAAGTGATATACTGAAATAAACACAAGTACACATTGAAGTAGAAACAAACCAAGTAGCATACTACTATATTGAGCAAGATTGTTTATACAAGGTGAATATCCCAAGCTTCCATTAAGTAATATACAAACTAGTATGATACAGTAATGGCCTCTAGGGCATATACACTAACAGTGGGTTCACTTTAGAATTGGATTTCTCACTCTTTTTCTCAAGTTGCCATTGATGGAGGCAAGCTTTCTTCCTTTGTTGAAGAAGAAGAAGATGAAGAAAAGAATATGATAAGTAGTTTTTAAAAAAGAAAATAATAGGAATACTTATCATATACCAACCATGGTTAGGTGTAGAGAATAGACTATGGTTAGTTTGAATGGTTAGGGTTAAGCATGAGACAAATATGGTGGACTTGTTCAAAGCTTCATGAAGCTTCAACAAGCAAACAAAGAAAGCTACCATATCATTTTTCTTTTGCCAAAATAAATAAACAAAATAAATAAATAAATGAATAAATAAATCAAATGAAACCCTAACCATTAACTAACCATGGTTTAATTCTTTACACAAACCCAAGTTAGCATGTATCATCAAACATGATACAATCTTGTGCACAAAAATATATCACATATACAATGTGCATTTCAAGTGAGAAAATCCATTTAAAATGAACCAATACTAGTTAATGCAAAGTAATATATCAAATATATAATTATACATTAAATCATTAAATCAACACTTGATTCAATGATCCGGTCATGTCGCATATAACCGACTAGTATCCAATGTATCGACTTATCGAATCAATCCTTGATTCGATAACTAGGTTATATCACATACAACCATTCGATACATTCATCGCGAGAATGGAATACGGTATCACATACATGCATTATTCTTGGTCCCGCACATATCTCATATGCGCTCCTATTTCGTTTCGCTTGAGCCAGGAAACCTCTGTGTAGGACTCTAAAGACTCGTCAATACGCCGGCAGCAGATGATGATCATATCAAGCACCCACAAGCCGCAAGCGGTCTGCTAAACGTAACGGCCACCCGGGTAGTGAGCGATCAGAAGATCGACGAGCAAGCCCGCTCACACTCCTGTGAATCCAACCAGTAACACTTACCGTACAGTCCGGTCTGTTCGTCTGATATGTCGCATATCTCGCCTAGGGGTGGTAAACGTCAAACCCCAGTAGCTTGATAAGTCACGCCGACGTAGGGTCCATAACATTCGTGAAACTACTGATAACTCTTACCAGTATATCACTGCAACCCTGGCCAGGGATTTCCTGTTATGGCCAGTCGAGCATAGCGCAACATCAACCCCCAATACCGGGAGAGACGAATCCTCTCCTATCGCTCATTGCCTCCATGTGAATCTGGACTGTACCCAAAAACCAGCTGTTTACACGACTCAGTAGAGCCGTGGTAGGGTGGAAATCAAAGCACAGTGGGAGACACACAAGACTCTATGACGATCTCGGGTCAACAGACTAAGCTGTACCAGTGTCACCAGAGAACTGCCATCTGACGTGAGGTATAATACCATCTGGGAGGTCTCGGCGAGTCCGTTCAGTGTACCCAGTCTCCACTAAGCACCCGCATACCATCTCTGATGTCAAACACCAATGGATATAGGATCATCCATCGCCCATCACATGGGTCGAAAAGATAAGCGCTAGTCTACTCTGGAATATCGATGCCCCGTCTCGATATTCCCACGACTAGGAACATTGAAGGATGTACTCATGGACTACCCAGGCCCCACTAGTATGATCTACATCATAGTCCTGGAAGTCGAGTACACATCCTAAGGGCTTTATCAACATGTAATCAGAGAGACAGAAAGTATACATGTTGAGATAAAGAGCAACCAGATAGCGTACTATCATGTCGAGCAAGAAAGTCCTACCTATATATGTCCCAGCATCCACTACAATATATATCCAATGTACAGTAATGGCCTCTAAGGCATACATATAACTAACAATCTCCCACTTGCACTAGGGCCATCTGTAGCAGTAGTTGTAGTATCTAATAGTCAACCATCCCCTAAAAGTCTTTCTTTGGGAAAAGGCCTTCGTGAGTGGATCCGCCGTGTTGTCCTCTGAGTCTACTCTCCTAACCTCGATCACCCTGGAGATCATCTATCTCCATGATCAGGTGATGCTGCCTCAGATTATGTCTGGGTCACTGATGGGACCAGGGTTCCTTGGCCAAAGCTACACTTCCATTGTCATATAATGGTAGGAACCTAGTTCATCTTATGAACCAATATACACCCAAACAGCCTCTTTGGTAGTATCTTTAATAGCGATGTTACCAGCCTTTATCGTCTAGTTTGTCACGGTATCTAGCTTGGAAATCTTCCAACATACCGTCCCTTTACTAAGGGTAAAGACAATGCCTGTGACTGACATTCAGTCGTCTTTATCACCCTGGAACCCTTCCAGTGATTCTCCCCAGAATCGATTGATACCATCTCACTACATCTAGTGAGAATCTTAGCATCCAATTACATCTATCTCATAGATGAAAACTCAGGATTTAGGAGGTATCACTTTGATCCTATTGGAGAATCCTTGTGATAAGCGGAGATTGACCGAGCGTAGTATAGGAAACTCTTTTCCTATCAAGAGTATGTTGTCCACATACAAAAAGAGGATAACCACCTTACTTTCTACTACCGTTTTGTATATACAAGGTTCATCTACCATTTTGATGAAGTCAAACACTTTGACTACCACATCAAAACAGACGTTCCAACTCGGCGATGCCTGCTTTATTCTATAAAGCAACTTGCACACGTTTCCGCTGCTCCCACTGTTTACGAAGTTCTCTGGCTGTGTTCTTATAGACGTTCTCTTCTAAATCATAATTTTAGAAAAGCAGTCATGGCACCCAAACACCAGATATCGTAGTCATGGTATGTAGCAATGGCAAGTAGGATCTGGATGGACTTAAGCATAGTCCCTAGAAAAGGTTTCATCATTATCCACGCTTGGTCGATGACGAAAATCTTTAACAAGTCTAGCTTTGAAGGTCTCAACTTTTCCATCTACACCAAGTAATCTTCTCAAGATATACTTGCTCCTGATGGGGATTTAACCCTTCAGATATAGCATCTAAAGTCCATACTTTGCTGGTGTACCTGGATTCCATCTCAGATCGCTAAGCATCCAGCCATTCTTACAGAGTCCCTACTCTCGATGGCCTGCTCGAATCTAGTTGAGTCATCATCTAATGATGCATTCCTCGCTCCCACTGTCATCGAGAAACCGAAGTATCTCTTAAGCGGATGAGGAACCTTACCAGATCGGCGGAGAGGCTGAGGTTCGTCGGGAACTATTGAAACTTTTGGTTCTGTCAAATCAGCTACAGTTTTGTATAGCTGGAACCTTTCCAGTTCTACAGAACTGACCTTGCCTCGATCTTGTCCGGATTTTGCTTTAGACATAGGCCGAACAATCCTAAATCTTAACTTACTTAAGAGATAGGCTCTTCCCACACCATATCTTATATGGAGTGGTAGGCACTGATTTGATTCGAACCTAATTCAATAGGTATGCAGCTTCTCAAGTGCACAACCCCTAAAAGGAAATAGGTAACTCAGTAATACTCATTATAGAGCACACCATATCTAATATTGTGCGATTGCTCCGCCCCGATACATCGTTGTGCTGTGGTGTATTCAGAGGAGTAATACTGAGAGAGAATCTCATTCTCCTTTAGAATAGTCCAGGAATGCCATGCACAAGTATTCTCCTCCCTGATCTTATCATAGGACATAATACTTATACCTGTATTGGTTCTCTACTTCTAGCTTATATTCTGTGAATATCTCAAAAGGTTCGGACTTGTGTTTCAACAGGAACATATGTCTGAATCTTGAGAGATCATCAGAGAACGTAATGAAGTACAAAGAACCGGTCCTGGCATGTGTAGACAGGAGACCTTACATACATCATCATGTATCAGTCCCAAGAGTTTACTAACTCTTTCTCTGTTTCCAATAAACAGAGCTATGGTCATCTTATCTCTGTGACATGACTGGCAAGTTTCACAAGATGTAAATTCAAACTGATTTAAATATTTATCTAAAATGTAACTTCAGCCAGTCGGGTTGCATTGATATGACCTAGTCTACAATGCCTCAAGAATGATTCGTTCATTTCCGAACTCTTCCTCTTGTGTGTGTTCTATATACGAGGAACTATAGTTTGATTTAGAACGTCAATGCTTTTAGATAACGTGCCTGAACCGATCAACTTTTGATATAGGAAATGTTCAAAACATTATCCATCAATACAAAATTTTATCATTTCTTTACTAATAAAGAGACTGATATGATTTTATATATCAGGTTCGGTATCTAATAGCATTTGTTCAGAATCAATGTATTGGTAATACAGGGTGACAGTGACCAACAGACTTGGCTGCAACACTTGCCCCGTTTTCTGTTGTTAGTTATATGTATGCCCTAGAGGCCATTACTGTACATAGGATATATATTGTAGTGGATGCTGGGACATATATAGGGAGGACTTTCTTGCTCGACATGATAGTATGCTATATAGTTGCTCTTTACCTTAACGTGTATACTGATTGTCTCTCTATTACATGTTGGTAAAGCCCCTAGGATGTGTACTTGACTACCTGGACTATGATGCGGATCATACTAGTGGGGACATGGTAGTCCATAAGTACATCCTTCAAGGTCCCTAGTCGTGGGTGTATCGAGATGGGGCATCGATATACCAGAGTAAACTAGCGTATACCTTCTCGACCCATACAGATGGGCGATGGATGATCCCATATCCATTGGTGTTTGACATCAGAGATGATATACGGGTGCTCAGTGGAGACTGGGTACACTGGACGGACTCGCCGAGAACTCCCAGATAGTATTATACCTTACGTCAGATGGCAGTTCTCTGGTGACACTGGTACAGAGTAGTCTGTTGACCCGAGATCGTCATAGAGTCTTGTGTGGTTCCCACTGTGCTTTGATTTCCACCTTACCACGTCCAAGATGGCATGCAAAACGGTGGTTTTTGGGTACAGTCCCGAATCACATGGAGGCAATGAGCGATAGGAGGGGATTCGTCTCTCCCGGTATAGGGAGTTGATGTTGCGCTGTGTTCGATTGGCTATAACCGGAAATCCCTGGCCAGGGTTGCTAAGATTTACTGGTAAGTGTTACCAGTAGTTTCTCGAACTGTTATAGACCTCATATCGACACGACTTATCGAGCTACTGGGGTCTGACATTTACCACCCCTAGGCAAGATATGCGACATATCAGACGACGAGACCGGACTGTACGGTAAGTGTTACTGGTTGGATTCACAGGAGTGTGAGCGGGCTTGCTCGTCGATCTTCTGATCGCTCAATACCCGGGTGGCCGTTACGTTTAGCAGACCGCTTGCGGCTTGTGGGTGTTTGATATGATCATCACCTGCTGCCGGCGTATTGACGAGTCTTTAGAGTCCTACACAGAGGTTTCCTGGCTCAAGCGAAACGAAATAGGAGCGCATATGAGATATGTGCGGGACCGAGAATAATGCGTGTATGTGATACCGTATTCTATTCTCGCGATGAATGTATCGAAAGGTTGTATGCGATATAACCTAGTTATCGAATCAAGGATTGATTCGGTAAGCCGATACATAGGATACTAGTCGGTTATATGCGATATGACCGGATCGTTAAATCAAGTGTTGATTTAATGATTTAATGTATAATTGTATATTTGATATATTACTTTGCATTAACTAGTATTGGTTCACTTTAAATGGATTTTTTCACTTGTTGTACACAAGTTGTATATGTGATATACTTTTGTGCACATGATTGTATCATGTTTGATGATACATGCTTATTTGGTTAAGTGTAAAGAATTAAACCATGGTTAAACTAATGATTAGGGTTTTGTTTATCCATTACTTATTTATTCATTTATTTATTTGTTTATTCATTTTGGAAAAGAAAAGAAAAGAATGGTGGCTTTATTTGTAGTTTTGTTGAAGCTTCATGAAGCTTTGACCTAGTCCACCATTCTTGTCTCTTGCTTAACCCTAACCATCATTACTAACCATGGTCTATTCTCTACACTTAACTAAGGTTAGAATATGATAAGAATCAATTCTTTTTCAATTATTCAATAAGACTTATCATCTTTTTTCTTCATCTTCTTCTTCATGAGCAAGAAAGAAAAGCTTGCCTCATCAATGGCAAGTGATGAAATCATGTGAGAAATCCAATTCTAAAGTGAACCCACTTCCTATTTCTTCATCCTCTACCTCTTGCCAAGTAGTATAGGGTGTTTTCTTCACAAGTTTCATGACTTGGTGAAGTGGGAGCTTGATCTAGTGATGCCTCGACGTAGATCATCTTCGGCATCGAAGCCGACGACCAAGCCCGCCCATTTCTCCGATGAAGCCGATGCTAGAGTCCGGGATGCGATTTGTACAGCGAGGGGACTTCATCATGGAGCTATGGAGGTGGAGAACCGGATCTACAAAGATTGTATTTCCGTTCTTTTAGTTAAGTTGTTAACTAGTTTCCTTTTACGCCTAAAATTCTAGTTAACGATCCGTATTAGAGTTTCTCGGCACTTGTAAAATTTGAAATTGGCATGGTTGATGCCTTGTGAGACTTCATTAGTGTGCCTAGGAACCCTACAGTGGTATCAGAGCCTAGCTAGAGCCTTAGGCTAAGCGTTGACTGAGTTTGAAGTCCGATCGAACCAAAACCCTAACCCGAAAATGCTCTCTGGACTTTTTTCAAAAACTGGGTTTTTTCCAAATTAAAAATGCTTAAAAAATTCAGCAGGAAATTCTAAGAATTACGGTGCAAAAATTACCTAATGATCTGTTTAAAGCGCGGCGGATCCGCGACATTAGCCGCCTATTGCGGCGGTTCCGCGCCCATTTAGTCTCTTCACTCAACCATTTTTGCACAGTAACTTCTTTATTTAAATGCTGAGTTTTATGGGAATTTTTAATATTTATTCAAGAGTTGAATTTTCTGGGGTGTTTTGGGAGTTCGCAGATTCGATCGGATTATCAGACTTTGACTATGTGGCTTTCCGGATATTTTGGAATATGTTAAAAAGTTCGACCGGATGTAAATACCCAATCTTTCCCCTGCCGGAAAATATCCAAGTGTTGGATTTTTCTGTGGTTTAAGGACGTTCTGAGTAGTGCAAGTAACGCGATGGTCCCTCTAGAAGACAACAAACCTTAACTCGATTATGTGACCGTCTAGAACTGCCCTTTGAACCTTCGGGTTTGGGGCAGTACGGCGTGCCACATGTGAGGCGTTGGCTTGACCCTTCTACGGCTGGACCGTTGGTACTGAGGCATGAAGTGAATGTCTTTGAAGCTATTTCATGTGTTGAACGGTTTCGGGAAAACTTGGGTGTTCGAATGTTCGATCGGAATGTTTAATATTTTCTATTTATCCGGAATGGGATACATTAATTGGAATTCATAAGTAGTTATGAGATAACTGAATGAATGTTATAAACATAGCACTTTAGTCTCACATGATAGGTTGCCACGGAATTTTGATGTGATCAAAAGTCCATCGCAATCACGTAGCGTACGCGGATACTCGCCGGATAAACTTAATAGACAGCCTCGCTCCATAGCCCCGACCAAGTGACTGTAGGAGAACCCCGTCGCCGAAAGCATCCGTTCGGGTGCTAGCGGTAGCGGTGTTCCGCCTTGGTGCACTTCGTCGACGGTATCAGGGGTGCGGCCGCCTACTAAAGTTTGCGACGAGCATTCGATCAGGATGTCGGGAATCTTGTTGAATTGCCCGACTTGATATTAAAAAGTGTTATGTATATGCCCTAGAGGCCATTGTTGTACATATGATGTATATTATAATGGATGCTTGGTTATATATAGAGATGACTTTCTTGCTCGTCATGATAGTATGCTATTTGGTTTCACTTTATCTTAACATGTTGACTTGTATTGGTTTACTGTATTAACTCTCACATGTTGATAAAGCCCTTAGGATCTGTACTCGACTACTGGGACTATGATGAGATCATACTAGTGGGGCCGCGGTAGTCAATGAGTACATCCTATAACTGTTCCTAGTCGAGGGTATATCGAGACAGGGCATCGATACACCAGAGTAGACTAGCGTATACGCATCTTGACCCATATGATGGGCGATGGATGATCCCATATCCATCGGTGTTAGACATCAAGGATGGTATACGGGTGCTCAGTGGAGACTGGGTACACTGGACGGACTCGCCGAGAACTCCCAGATGGTGTTATACCACACGTCAGATGGCAGTTCTCCGGTGACACAGGTACAGGGTAGTCTGTAGACCCGAGATCGTCATAGAGTCTTGTGTGATTCCCACTGTGCTTTGATTTCCACCTTACCACGTCCAAGAGGGCGTGCAAAACGGTGGCTTTTGGGTACAGTCCCGAATCACATGGAGGCAATGAGCGATAGGAGGGGATTCGTCTCTCCCGGTATAGGGAGTTGATGTTGTGCTGTGTTCGATTGGCTATAACTGGAAGTCCCTGGCCAGGGCTGATATGGAGATTTACTGGTAAGTGTTACTAGTAGTTTCTCGACCCGTTATGAGCCATACATCGACACGACTTATCGGTTACTGGGGTCTGATGTATACCACCCCTAGACTTGATATGCGACATATCAGACGAACAGACCGGACTGTACGGGAGTGTTACTGATCGGATTCACAGGAGAACGCACATGCTAGCTTGTTGATCTTCTGATCGCTCAATACCTGGGTGGCTGTTACGTTTAGCTGACCGCTTGCAGCTTGTGGGTGTTTGATATGATCATCACCTGCTACCGGCGTATTGACGATTCTTTAGAGTCCTACACAGAGGTTTCTTGGCTCAGGCGAAATGGAGTAGTGGCACATATGTGATATGCGCAGGAACGAGAATAATGCGATATGGGATACCGTATTATATTCTCAGGATATTTAGATATGAACCGGGTCATCGGATCAAGTGTTGATTCGATGAATCGGTACATGATATATTAGTCGGTAATATTCGATATAGCCGGATCGTCGGATCAAGTGTTGATTCGATGATTTAATGTATAATAATATATATGATATATTATTACATTATCTAATATTGGCTCGCTTTATTATTTCATTTTCTCAGTGGATGATACACTGATATATATGCGATATATGTTAATTGTATTATTTTCTTTTGTTGCAAATATATAATATATATGTGATATATATTATTGTGACATGATATGATTAATTGTTAAACATGTTTAAGGATGATTAATTGAGTTTAGGGTTTGATTAGGGTTAGTAGCTTCATGCACTTTCTAGAAGCCTTCTTCTTTTGTCATTCTTAAGATATTTAGGATGACACATTATTTAACCCAACCAAACCCTAACTCTAGTTAACTCTCTACAAAATCTAGACCACTCATCCTTGACCATGGTTTACAATTCAATCATATGGTTTATATTCTATTCATCACAAAAGGATTTATCTAATTATTCATTTTTCCATCTTCTTCTTCTTCTCTCTTGAAGAAGCTCTCTTGAAAATCCTTAAGTGATGATAAAATATGAGAAAATGATATAAAAAGAAAGCAAAAATACTACTCCCTCATCCTCATCTCATCTAGCCCATGGGATTAGTGTGTTCACTTCTTTAAGAGTGAGAAAGCTTGAGTCGTAGCAACTTCAAGGTAGATCATCGGAGATTTGGAATACGACAAGCTAGAATGGATCGTTCGAGTCGTGGAGCCTCTCATGAGTCCGGGAGATCGTGGATCGCGGCAAAGGGACTCTACTCGGAGCTTGTGAAGTGAAGGAGCGGACTACAAAGGTTGTAATCCCTCACACTTAGATAAAAATTATCATCTTGCATGTTTAAACCTAATAATCTAGCAAAGATCCCGGCTTTGGGTTGTTCGGCACGTCTAAAATTTAATCCGGGCATGTTTGATGCCTTATGAACCTTCACAAGAGTGCCTAGGAACCCTATAGTGGTATCAGAGCCTAGCTAGAGCATTAGGCGATGTGTTTACGAAGTTAAAACTCCGATCGAACCCGAAACGACGAAACTTGACCCCTCTCTGGAAATTTTTTAAATTTTGGGATTTTTCAGAATTAAAAATATGTAAAAAAATCAGCAGGGAATTCTAAGAATTACCAAGAAGCCCGAGCCACCAATTCGATCAAACGGCCGCGGAAGCGCGGCGCAAGCATGGCTTGCGCGGCGGTTCCGCGGCGGATTGATAGGATTATGACACGTGGCTTTTCTGGTAATGACCGTAGGTGCTTGCTGATGCTTCTGGGTATTTTTAATCTGTTCCAGGTGTTTAAAATTCTGGGGTTTGTTTTGTAATACTAGACTCGATCGGAAATTTTAAATTCGTATTTCTTTCCGGATATTTAGAAACTGTTAAACTATTTGAACGGATATCATTAACTTACTGTTTCCCGGTACGGCAAACTTTCAAGTGTTGAAATTTATTCGGGTTTAAATCTTTCGGAAAATTGTACAAGTTAAACGGTGGACCCTCTAGAAGATAACAAACCTTAACTCGATTATGTGACCGTCTTGAACTGCCTTTTGAACCTTCGGGTTTGGGACAGTACGGCGTGCCACATGTGAGGCGTTGGCTTGACCCTTCTACGGCTGGATCACCGGTACTGTGACATATTCTGGGATCATTTGAACCCCGCTCAAGTGTTGAGCAGTTTGGGAAATTTTGGGTGTTTGATTATCTGTTCAGAAAGTTTAATAATGTCTATTTATCTGGAATGTGATACAATATGTGGAATTCATAGAGTTAGGCATGAAATGCGAAGTATGTGATATTTCGGATTTACGATGTCTAAAGTGATTGTGGATTCCAAATATTGTAGTTTTACACTTTCTTTTCTGTGACCGTAAGTGTAATATGTGATATCGCCGGTTTCGTTGCTATATGATTCAACGACAATTGGGATGCGCATATTTACTTACGTTGATGATATGTGATATTATGTGTTGCTGTGATATGTTATATTGGATCGTCGCGTTCAGAATAGCCGGGGGTTTTATGTGAGATGGGGTTTTTTATTTTCATTCATGTAAAATTCATTTGTAATGTAATATTCTTTTATTTGGGGCACTTCCAGGTTGCGGTTGCTGTCACCAGTGTATATTATTTACTTTTCCGCATTAGGTAGACCCAAGGAGGGGAGCACAAGTAACCGGGTTCTAGGGTCCAGTGGGAGGCCATCTCGAGGAGTCGAGACCGGGTCTCCTAACCCTAGAATTGGCAGTGTTACTTGCCGCTCTCGTAGGGGTCTTGGGATGTGGGTTTGGCTATTCGTCGCGACCGTGGAATCCGTGTTTTATACAGGCTCGTATTGAAAACACGGACGTCCTAGTATATCCAAAATTTCATATATGTTCTT
Organism: Agapanthus africanus; assembly: GCA_030015575.1. Classification (NCBI taxonomy): domain Eukaryota; kingdom Viridiplantae; phylum Streptophyta; class Magnoliopsida; order Asparagales; family Amaryllidaceae; genus Agapanthus; species Agapanthus africanus. The sequence goes on along the minus strand of JASDDO010000019.1, from coordinate 603,535,047 downwards.
CTGCTGCAATGTTCTGTGATGAGATCATATTACTGCCTGAGACGAATGCTTATACTATATATATATGCTGATATATAAATATTAATGCTTTCGTTTCTTCTGTGATGCTTAGGAAGCATAAGCTGATGGGATTTTTATTAATGAGATTAATAAAAGAAAAGAAACCTAAAGATGTTGTAGAATCAAAAACTTTATAAAAGGGGTAGCTACAGTTTTGCTTTGCACAGTGATATATACGATATATCCTGCACCTTATTCGATGAGGAAAGGACCGAGATCCCTTCACCGGGAGTGACTCCTTTAGCAAAACTGGCAGATGCTACAAAACGCGGTTTGTCTTTTGATTACTTTTAGTGTTTTGCTTTGCACAGCGGAATATATGATATATCCTGCACCTTATTCGATGAGGAAAGGGCCGACGATCCCTTCACCGGGAGTGACCCCTTTAGCGAAACTAAGAAAAGCCTCGAAAACACTCGTTTTCAAAACTTCACTCGATTCTACGACGATATCAAGTTCATTACGCTCAGGGTTTTTCTAAAAACCTGCGTAGCCCTCCGTCATTTCAGATAAGTACTGTTTAGTATTCGTGCTGCGTTTGTTGACCTTGTCAAGACGCAGTGTGCGGTAGCTAACCAGTATTTATCTGCTTATGCATATGATGCAGATTGGGTTAGGGTAGTCGTGCGACCTTATTGACCTTGTCAAGGGTCGTGCGGGTGGGTTTGATTCAATCAAGAAATGACGGGTTGAACTTGACTTGCGGTCTATGGTTTGTTGACCTTGTCAAGGTCATAGATCGTTTGGGGCAAAAACATTATCGGGAATTTCAAGTGTTGAAATTTGCAATGAGATTGCATACCTCCTATGAGATAGTTGGATCCCGATACCCACTGCGAGTAAGTGTTACTCCTGGGAGAGTTTTACACAGGACAATTAGTCATTCAAGTAGGTGTCTAGAAAAGTGTTAACGAGGTTACGCCTCTAGGAAAACGAGGTTTACATTAATTAGGTCCGTGCGAGAGCACGGGGAACCTCCCTCAAAGTACCGACACTGATCTGGCTGAAAGATTGACGAAATTGTAAGGTGTAATTAATCCCGGCTAATCTTAACTTTTAGGGTTTGAAGGCAGATTTGATCAAAACAGTGGGAGACATCCTAATTAGATAAGATAATAACCAATCTAATCTTGCAAGAGCATACGCTAAAGTGTTTTCTTCTCTCTCTCTCCAGGTAGCGACCATTTCAGGCCATAATCAAGATAATAATATGGATGCATTGACTAAACCTAATTATTGTACTGAGCTAGGGAATGTTGGACCCGTTCTTTCTTATAAGAGTTATAAGACTGAACAGGAAATAGAAGAATATCTGGATTCTCACACCGCCCAAAAGAACATACATGTTGATGCATCTTCTTCGGGTGTGTTAGTTATTGAGAACTGTTTCTCAGTTCACCCTACGTCCTGGGTATTAGATACCGGATCAGGATCCCACATATGTAAACAGTTACATGGGCTACGCAAAGGTAGAGAACTGGGAAAAGGTGATCATTCCGTTCAAGTAGGGAACGGTGCAAGTATTGTAGCCAAAGCAGTTGGCGAATATCACCTTGTATTACCAAGTCGTAATACACTGATTCTAAATGAGTGCTATTATATACCGAACATGATGTGCAACATTATATCAGTTTCTTTATTGAGTAAAGAGGGATATAATTTTGTAGTACAGGATAATGTTATGAACATATTCCTAAATCAAAAGTTGATTGCATCAGGCTCGTTACATAATGGCATATTCATTCTAAATCAGAATACAGTTCTGAATATACAAAACACACACAAGAGGAAAAGTTCAGATATGAACGAATCCTACTTGTGGCATTGTAGACTTGGTCATATCAATGCGACATGACTGGCTAAGTTACATAAAGATGGTTATTTGAATCCGTTCGAATTATCATCTTATGATACTTGCCATTCATGTCTCAAAGGAAAAATGACCAAAGCTCCGTTTAGTGGACACGGAGAAAGAGTTACCGAACTCTTAGGACTGGTACATAGTGATGTATGCGGTCCCATGTCTACGCATGCCAGGAACGGTTCTTCCTACTTCATTACATTCACTGACGATCTCTCTAGATTTGGACATGTGTTCCTGATGAAACACAAGTCTGAAGCTTTTGAGAAATTCAGAGAATATAAGCACGAAGTAGAGAACCAAACGGGCAAAAGTATTAAGATTCTTCGATCAGATCGAGGAGGTGAATACTTAAGCAATGAGTTCCTAGATTATCTAAAAGAGAATGGGATTCTCTCTCAGCTTACTCCTCCTTATACACCACAGCACAACGGTGTATCGGAGCGGAGGAATCGCACCCTATTAGATATGGTGCGCTCTATGATGAGTACAGCTGAGTTACCTATTTCCTTTTGGGGGTATGCGCTTGAGACAGCAGCATACCTATTGAATCAAGTTCCAACTAAATCTGTACCTACCACACCATATGAGATATGGAGTGGGAAGAGACCGTATCTTAAACGAGTTAAGATATGGGGTTGTCCGGCCTATGTCAAAAGGAAAAATCCGGACAAACTCGAGGCACGGTCAGTTCTTTGCAAGTTTGTAGGATATCCGAAGAACTCTTATGGATATTTTTTCTATCACAGTCAAGAGCAAAAAGTGTTTGTTGCTCAACATGCCACCTTTTTAGAAAAGGAATTTCTTGCAAAAGAGATTAGTGGCTCTGAGGTAGAACTGGAAGAAGTTCCAGCAACACAAACTGCAACTGAAGATTTATTGGAACCAGAGGATTCAGTAGTACCCGACGAACCCCTGCCTCTCCGCCGATCTAGCAGGGTTTCTCGTCCACCTGAGAGATACTACGGTTTTCTCATTGATGGTGGAAGCGAGGACTGCATCATGGATGATGATGAACTGACTAGTTTCGAGCAGGCCATCACGAGTGGTGACTCTGTGAAATGGCTGGATGCAATGCGATCTGAGATGGAATCCATGTACACCAACAAAGTATGGACTTTGGAAATTGCTCCTAAAGGGGTAAAACCCATTGGGAGCAAGTGGATCTTTAAAAAGAAATTTGGTGTAGATGGAAAAGTTGAGACTTTCAAAGCTAGACTTGTAGCAAAAGGTTTTCGTCAACGACCAGGTGTGGATTATGACGAAACCTTTTCTCCAGTGGCTATGCTTAAGTCCATCCGGATCTTACTTGCCGTTGCTGCATACCATGACTACGAAATCTGGCAAATGGATGTTAAGACCGCCTTTCTAAACGGTGATTTAGAAGAGTGCGTGTACATGACTCAGCCAGAGGGCTTTGTAGATAGTGGGAGCAGCGGAAAGGTGTGCAAGCTGCTTAAATCCATTTATGGGTTAAAGCAAGCATCGCGGAGTTGGAACATCTGTTTTGATGTTGTAGTCAAAGAGTTTGACTTCATTAAAAATATAGATGAACCTTGTATCTATAAGAAGGTAGCAGAGGGTAAGGTTGTCTTCCTCGTATTGTACGTGGATGACATACTCTTGATAGGAAATGATATTCCTATGCTGCAATCAGTCAAGCTCTTCTTATCACAGAGATTCTCAATGAAAGATCTAGGTGATGCCTCCTGCATATTGGGAATCATGATCTATAGAGATAGATCTAAACGGATACTGGGATTGTCCCAATCCAGGTACATTGACACCATACTAAAAAGGTTTAGTATGGAAGAATCCAAACGTGGGAATCAGCCCACGATCTCTGGACTCACTCTCTCCAAAGAGATGTCTCCCAAGACTGATTTGGAGAGAGCTCGCATGCAAGGGATACCCTATGCTTCGGCAGTAGGCTCTATCATGTATGCGATGCTATGTACCAGACCCGATGTAGCATACTCACTAAGTGTAGTGAGTCGGTATCAAGCAGATCCTGGAGAGAGTCACTGGACAGCTGTGAAGAACATTCTCAAGTACTTGCGAAGGACTAAGGAGATGTTCTTGGTGTATGGTAACGGAGAACTCCAGGTGGAGTCCTTTACCGATTCCAGCTTCCAAAGTGATAAGGACGACTCTAAGTCGCATTCGGGTTTTGTCTTTACCCTCAATGGAGGGGCGGTATGTTGGAAGAGTTCCAAACAGGATACCGTTGCAGACTCGACGATGGAGGCTGAATACATCGCTGCCAACGATGCTGCCAAAGAGGCTGTCTGGATAAAGAAGTTCATTAGTGAACTTGGTGTGGTTCCATCCATTGAGCATCCAATACCTCTGTATTGCCATAACAATGGAGCTGTGGCTTTGGCCAAGGAACCCAGGTCCCTTCAGAAGTCCAGACATATTCTGAGGCGGTATCACCTGATCAGGGAGATAGTTGATCGCCGGGAGATCGAGGTCAGGAGAGTAGATACGAAGGACAACACTGCGGATCCATTCACGAAGGCTATTCCCCAGATACAGTTTGAGAGATTATTCGGGATGCTAGGTATGAGATACTACAGCAGCTGGCCTTAGTGCAAGTGGGAGATTGTTAGTTATGTATATGCCCTAGAGGCCATTGTTGTACATATGATGTATATTATAATGGATGCTTGGTTATATATAGAGATGACTTTCTTGCTCGTCATGATAGTATGCTATTTGGTTTCACTTTATCTTAACATGTTGACTTGTATTGGTTTACTGTATTAACTCTCACATGTTGATAAAGCCCTTAGGATCTGTACTCGACTACTGGGACTATGATGAGATCATACTAGTGGGGCCGCGGTAGTCAATGAGTACATCCTATAACTGTTCCTAGTCGAGGGTATATCGAGACAGGGCATCGATACACCAGAGTAGACTAGCGTATACGCATCTTGACCCATATGATGGGCGATGGATGATCCCATATCCATCGGTGTTAGACATCAAGGATGGTATACGGGTGCTCAGTGGAGACTGGGTACACTGGACGGACTCGCTGAGAACTCCCAGATGGTGTTATACCACACGTCAGATGGCAGTTCTCCGGTGACACAGGTACAGGGTAGTCTGTAGACCCGAGATCGTCATAGAGTCTTGTGTGATTCCCACTGTGCTTTGATTTCCACCTTACCACGTCCAAGAGGGCATGCAAAACGGTGGCTTTTGGGTACAGTCCCGAATCACATGGAGGCAATGAGCGATAGGAGGGGATTCGTCTCTCCCGGTATAGGGAGTTGATGTTGTGCTGTGTTCGATTGGCTATAACTGGAAGTCCCTGGCCAGGGCTGATATGGAGATTTACTGGTAAGTGTTACTAGTAGTTTCTCGACCCGTTATGAGCCATACATCGACACGACTTATCGGTTACTGGGGTCTGACGTATACCACCCCTAGACTTGATATGTGACATATCAGACGAACAGACCGGACTGTACGGGAGTGTTACTGATCGGATTCACAGGAGAGCGCACAGGCTAGCTTGTTGATCTTCTGATCGCTCAATACCTGGGTGGCTGTTACGTTTAGCTGACCGCTTGCAGCTTGTGGGTGTTTGATATGATCATCACCTGCTACCGGCGTATTGACGATTCTTTAGAGTCCTACACAGAGGTTTCTTGGCTCAGGCGAAACGGAGTAGTGGCACATATGTGATATGCGCAGGAACGAGAATAATGCGATATGGGATACCGTATTATATTCTCAGGATATTTAGATATGAACCGGGTCATCGGATCAAGTGTTGATTCGATGAATCGGTACATGATATATTAGTCGGTAATATTCGATATAGCCGGATCGTCGGATCAAGTGTTGATTCGATGATTTAATGTATAATAATATATATGATATATTATTACATTATCTAATATTGGCTCGCTTTATTATTTCATTTTCTCAGTGGATGATACATTGATATATATGCGATATATGTTAATTGTATTATTTTCTTTTGTTGCAAATATATAATATATATGTGATATATATTATTGTGACATGATATGATTAATTGTTAAACATGTTTAAGGATGATTAATTGAGTTTAGGGTTTGATTAGGGTTAGTAGCTTCATGCACTTTCTAGAAGCTTTCTTCTTTTGTCATTCTTAAGATATTTAGGATGACACATTATTTAACCCAACCAAACCCTAACTCTAGTTAACTCTCTACAAAATCTAGACCACTCATCCTTGACCATGGTTTACAATTCAATCATATGGTTTATATTCTATTCATCACAAAAGGATTTATCTAATTATTCATTTTTCCATCTTCTTCTTCTTCTCTCTTGAAGAAGCTCTCTTGAAAATCCTTAAGTGATGATAAAATATGAGAAAATGATATAAAAAGAAAGCAAAAATACTACTCCCTCATCCTCATCTCATCTAGCCCATGGGATTAGTGTGTTCACTTCTTTAAGAGTGAGAAAGCTTGAGTCGTAGAAACTTCAAGGTAGATCATCGGAGATTTGGAATACGACAAGCTAGAATGGATCGTTCGAGTCGTGGAGCCTCTCATGAGTCCGGGAGATCGTGGATCGCGGCAAAGGGACTTCTACTCGGAGCTTGTGAAGTGAAGGAGCGGACTACAAAGGTTGTAATCCCTCACACTTAGATAAAAATTATCATCTTGCATGTTTAAACCTAATAATCTAGCAAAGATCCCGGCTTTGGGTTGTTCGGCACGTCTAATATTTAATCCGGGCATGTTTGATGCCTTATGAACCTTCACAAGAGTGCCTAGGAACCCTACAAAAAGAGTTTTCGATAATGAGACTAAAATGCGGGGTTTATAATTGTTAGGCATGTGATGTCTAAGGAATTCATTGGTTTAGGCATGCGATGTCTAAAGAGGTTGCGGATTCCAACTGTTGTAGTTTTACACTTTCTTTTCTGTGACCGTAAGTGAATATGTGATATCGCCGGTTTCGTTGCTATATGTCAACGACAATTGGGATGCGCATATTTACTTACGTTGATGACATGTGATGTTATGTGTTGCTGGATATGTTATATTGGATTGTCGTGTTTGAATAGCCGGGGGTTTTTATGTGAGATGAGTGTTTTTCTTTTTCATTCATGTAAAAACTTGTATGTAATATTCTTTTATTGGGGCACTTCCAGGTTGTGGAAGATGTCACCCTTTGTATATTATTTACTTTTCCGCACTAGGATAGACCCAAGGAGGAGGGCACAAGTAACCGGGTTCTGGGGTCCAGTGGGAGACCAACTCGAGGAGTCGAGTCCGGGTCTCCTAACCCTAGAATTGGTAGGGTTGCTTGCCGCTCTCGTAGGGGTCTAGGGGTGTGGGTTTGGCTATTCATCGCGACCGTGGAATCCGTGTTTTATACTGGCTCGTATTGAAAACACGGACGTCCTAGTATATCCAATATTTCATATGATTCTTCTGCTGCGATATCTGTGATGTGATCATGTGATGTTCTGTGATAGATACTGTATATAGTATATATGATATATTATATAGACGTTACTTATGTTTTACACCCGCTCTAGCCCTGCCCTGCTCTGCCGTTAGTTACCTAACCTAACGGTGCACGAGGGGACATCGAGGCGAATGCGGATGGCATAAGTGTACGTCGTATTTATCTGTGATGTTTAGGTACTTAAATGATGGGATTTCATTAATGTGATTAATGAAAGAAAAGAAACCTAAGATGTTGTAGAATCGAATTTCAAAAAAAAAATAAAACAGGTAGCTACAGTTCTTGCTTTGCACAGCGGTATATGTGATATATCCTGCACCTTATTCGATGAGGAAAGGACCGAGATCCCTTCACCGGGAGTGACTCCTTTAGCAATAACTGGCAGTTGCTACACACTCGGTTTGTCTTTTGATTGCTTTTAAAGAGTTTTTGCTTTGCACAGTGATATATATGATATATCCCGCACCTCATTCGACGAGGAAAGGACCAACGATCCCTTCACCGGGAGTGACTCCTTTAGCAAAACTAGAAAAGCCTCAAAAGCACTCCATTTTAAAATCATTTGATTCTACAACGATATCAAGTTCATTACGCAATAGGTTTTCAGAAAAACCTGTCGTAGCCCTCCGTCATTTCAGATAAGTCCTGTTTAGTATTCGTGCTGCGTTTGTTGACCTTGTCAAGGCGCAGTGTGCGGTAGCTAACCAGTATTTATCTGCTTATGCATATGATGCAGATTGGGTTAGGGTAGTCGTGCGGCCTTGTTGACCTTGTCAAGGGTCGTGCGGGTGGGTTTGATTCAATCAAGAAATGACGGGTTGAACTTGACTTGCGGTCTATGGTTTGTTGACCTTGTCAAGGTCATAGATCGTTCGGGGCAAAATTATCGGGAATTTCAAGTGTTGAAATTTGCAATGTGATTGCATACCTTCTATGAGATAGTTGGATCCCGATACCCGCTGCGAGTAATTGTTACTCCTGGGAGAGTTTTACACATTACAATTAGCCGATCAAGTAGGTGTCTAGAAAGGTGTTAACGGGGTTACGCCTTTGGGAAAACGAGGTTTACATTAATTAGGTTCGTGCGAAAGCACGGGGGACCTCCCTCAAAGTACCGACACTGGCCTGGCTGAAAGATTGGCGAACTTGTAGTGTGTAATTAATCCCGGCTAGTCTTTCCTTTTAGGGTTTGAAGGAAGATTTGATAAAAAGCAGTGGGAGCCATCCTGATTAGATAAAATTAAAACCAATCTATTCTTGCAAGAGCCCACGCTGAGTGTTTTTCTTCTCTCTCTCCAGGTAGCGACCATATCACGCCTTAATCAAGATAATAATACGGATATTTGACGGAACCCGCTTGTTATACTGAGCTGGGGAACGTTGGTCCCGCTCCAACTTATAATTGTTATAAGACAGAGCAGGAAATTGGGGATTACCAGAATTCCCGTGCCGCCCAAACGAAAAGAGTGCATGATGATGCATCATCTTCGGGTGTGTTCATTACAAAGAACTGTTTCTCTGTATCCTCTACGTCCTGGGTATTTGATACCGGATCAGGATCCCAGATATGTAATCAGTTACATAGGGCTACAGAAAGGTAGAGAACTGAGAATGGGTGATAAGTTTCATGAGACAGAAAATGGGGAAAGTGTTGCAGCCAAGTCTGTTGGTTACTGTCACCCTGTATTACCAATACATTGATTCTGAACGAATGTTATTAGATACCGAACCTGATATACAAAATCATATCAGTCTCTTTATCAGTAAAGAAATGATAAAATTTTGTATTGTTGGATAATGTTTTGAACATTTCCTATATCAAAAGTTGATCGGTTCAGGCACGTTATCTAAAAGCATTGATGTTCTAAATCAAACTACAGTTCCTAGTATACAGAACACACACAAGAGGAAGAGTTCAGAAATGAACGAATCCTTCTTGAGGTATTGTAGACTAGGTCATATCAATGCGACCTGACTAGCTGAAGTTACATTTAGATGCATATTTAAATCTGTTTGATTTTACATCTTATGAAACTTGCCAGTCATGTTACAAAGATACGATGACCATAGCTCTGTTTACTGGAAACAGAGAAAAAGTTAGTAAACTCTTGGGATGATACATGTTGATGTATGTAAGGTCCCCTGTCTACATATGCCAGGACTGGTTCTTTATACTTCGTTACATTCTCTGATAATCTCTCAAGATTCAGACATATGTTCCTGTTGAAACACAAGTCCGAACCTTTTTGAGATATTCACAGAATATGATTTAGAAGTAGAAAACCAAAACAAGGGTATAAGTATTATGTCCTTTGATGAGATCGAGGAGGAGAATACTTGAGCACGGAAATCCTGGATTATTCTAAAGGAGAATGAGATTCTCTCTCAGCATTACTCCTCCGTATACACCATAGCACGATGGTATATCGGGGCGGAGAAATAGCACCCTATGTGATATGGTGTGCTCTATGATGAGTACTACTGTGTTTCCTATTTCCTTTTGGGAGTTATGCACTTGAGAAGCTGCATACCAATTGAATTGGGTTCCAATCAAATCAGTTGCCTACCGCTTCATATGTGATATGGAAAGGGAAGGGCCCATATCTTAAGTTGGTTAAGATTTGGGGTTGTCCGGGCTATGTCTAAAAGCATAATCCGGACAAGCTCGAGGCAAGGTCTGTTATGTACAATTGGAAAGATTCCAGCTATACAAACAACAGCAGATGATTTGGTAGAACCAAAGGATTCAGTAGATTCCAACGAACCTCAGCCTCTCCGCCGATCTAGTAGGGTTCCTCACCCACCTGAGAGATATTTCGGTTTCTCTATGACAGTGGGAGCGAGGATTGCATCATGAGATGATGACCCAACTAGTTTCAAGCTGGCCATCAGGAGTAGGACTCTGTAAGAATGGCTGGATGCTTAGCGATCTGAGATGGAATCCATGTACACCAACAAAGCATGGACTTTGGTTGCTATATCTGAAGGGTTAAATCCCCATCAGGAGCAAGTATATCTTGAGAAGATTACTTGGTGTAGATGGAAAAGTTGAGACTTTCAAGGCTAGACTTGTTAAAGCTTTTCGTCATCGACCAGGCGTGGATAATGATGAAACCTTTTCAAGTGGCTATGCTTAAGTCCATCCAGATCCTACTTGCCACGGCTACATACCATGACTACGATATCTGGCGGTTGGGTGCCATGACTGCTTTTCTAAATGATGTTTTAGAAGAGAACGTCCATAAGTACACAGCCAGAGGGCTTCGTAGACAGTGGGAGCAGCGGAAACGTGTACAAGATGCTTTATAGAATAAAGCAGGCATCGCGGAGTTGGAACATCTGTTTTGATGGATAAGTCAAAGAGTTTGACATCATCAAAATGGTAGATGAACCTTGTATAAACAAAAAGGTAGTAGGGAGTATGGTGGTGATCCTCGTAGAGTACATGGATGTCATGCTCTTGATAAGAAAGGAGTTTCCTATGCTATGCTCGGTCAATCTCCGTTTATCACAATGATTCTCCATATAAGATCAAAGTGATACCTCCTAAATCCTGGGTTTTGGATCTATGAGATAGATCTAATTGGATGTTAGGATTCTCACTAGTTGCAGTGAGATGGTATCAATCGATCCTGGGGAGAATCACTGGAAGGGTTCCAGGGTGATAAGGACGACTGAAAGTCAGTCACAGGCATTGTCTTTACCCTCAGTAAAGGGACGGTATGTTGGAAGAGTTCCAAGCTAGATACCGTGGCATACTAGACGATAAAGGCCCGATACATTGCTACTTCACATGCTACCAAAGAGGCAGTCTGGATGTATTTTTGTTCATGAGATGAACTTAGTTCCTCCCATTGTGTGACAATGGAGTTGTGGCTTATGCCAAGGAACGTCCGTCCCATCAGTGATCCAGACATATTCTAAAGCAGTATCACCTGATCATGGAGATGGTTGATCTCCAGGGTGATCGAGGTTAGGAGAGTAGACTCAGAGGACAACACGGCGGATCCACTCACGAAGGCCTATTCCCAGAGAGAGATTTTTATGGGATGGTTGAGTATGAGATACTGCAACCACTGCTACAGATGGCCCTAGTGCAAGTGGGAGATTGTTAGTTATATGTATGCCCTAGAGGCCATTACTGTACATAGGATGTATATTGTAGTGGATGCTGGGACATATATAGGGAGGACTTTCTTGCTCGACATGATAGTATGCTATCTGGTTGCTCTTTACCTTAACATGTATACTGATTGTCTCTCTATTACATGTTGGTAAAGCCCCTAGGATGTGTACTTGACTACCTGGACTATGATGCGGATCATACTAGTAGGGACATGGTAGTCCATAAGTACATCCTTCAAGGTCCCTAGTCGTGGGTGTATCGAGATGGGGCATCGATATACCAGAGTAGACTAGCGTATACCTTCTCGACCCATACAGATGGGCGATGGATGATCCCATATCCATTGGTGTTTGACATCAGAGATGATATACGGGTGCTCAGTGGAGACTGGGTACACTGGACGGACTCGCCGAGAACTCCCAGATGGTATTATACCTTACGTCAGATGGCAGTTCTCTGGAGACACTGGTACAGAGTAGTCTGTTGACCCGAGATCGTCATAGAGTCTTGTGTGGTTCCCACTGTGCTTTGATTTCCACCTTACCACGTCCAAGAGGGCGTGCAAAACGGTGGTTTTTGGGTACAGTCCCGAATCACATGGAGGCAATGAGCGATAGGAGGGGATTCATCTCTCCCGGTATAGGGAGTTGATGTTGCGCTGTGTTCGATTGGCTATAACCGGAAATCCCTGGCCAGGGTTGCTAAGATTTACTGGTAAGTGTTACCAGTAGTTTCTCGAACTGTTATAGACCTCATATCGACACGACTTATCGAGCTACTGGGGTCTGACGTTTACCACCCTAGGCAAGATATGCGACATATCAGACGACGAGACCGGACTGTACGGTAAGTGTTACTGGTTGGATTCACAAGAGTGTGAGCGGGCTTGCTCGTCGATCTTCTGATCGCTCAATACCCGGGTGGCCGTTACGTTTAGCAGACCGCTTGCGGCTTGTGGGTGTTTGATATGATCATCACCTGCTGCCGGCGTATTGACGAGTTTTTAGAGTCCTACACAGAGGTTTCCTGGCTCAAGCGAAACGAAATAGTAGCGCATATGAGATATGTGCGGCACCGAGAATAATGCGTGTATGTGATACCGTATTCCATTCTCGCGATGAATGTATCGAAAGGTTGTATGCGATATAACCTAGTTATCGAATCAAGGATTGATTCGGTAAGCCGATACATAGGATACTAGTTGGTTATATGCGATATGACCGGATCGTTAAATCAAGTGTTGATTTAATGATTTAATGTATAATTGTATATTTGATATATTACTTTGCATTAACTAGTATTGGTTCACTTTAAATGGATTTTCTCACTTGTTGTACACAAGTTGTATATGTGATATACTTTTGTGCACATGATTGTATCATGTTTGATGATACATGCTTATTTGGTTAAGTGTAAAGAATTAAACCATGGTTAAACTAATGATTAGGGTTTTGTTTATCCATTACTTATTTATTCATTTATTTATTTGTTTATTCATTTTGGAAAAGAAAAGAAAAGAATGGTGGCTTTATTTGTAGTTTTGTTGAAGCTTCATGAAGCTTTGACCTAGTCCACCATTCTTGTCTCTTGCTTAACCCTAACCATCATTACTAACCATGGTCTATTCTCTACACTTAACTAAGGTTAGAATATGATAAGAATCAATTCTTTTTCAATTATTCAAAAAGACTTATCATCTTTTTTCTTCATCTTCTTCTTCATGAGCAAGAAAGAAAAGCTTTCCTCATCAATGTCAAGTGATGAAATCATGTGAGAAATCCAATTCTAAAGTGAACCCACTTCCTATTTCTTCATCCTCTATCTCTTGCCAAGTAGTATAGGGTGTTTTCTTCACAAGTTTCATGACTTGGTGAAGTGGGAGCTTGATCTAGTGATGCCTCGACGTAGATCATCTTCGGCATCGAAGCCGACGACCAAGCCCGCCCATTTCTCCGATGAAGCCGATGCTAGAGTCGGGGATGCGATTTGTACAGCGAGGGGACTTCATCATGGAGCTATGGAGGTGGAGAACCGGATCTACAAAGGTTGTATTTCCGTTCTTTTAGTTAAGTTGTTAACTAGTTTCCTTTTTCGCCTAAAATTCTAGTTAACGATCCGTATTAGAGTTTCTCGGCACTTGTAAAATTTGAAATTGGCATGGTTGATGCCTTGTGAGACCTCATTAGTGTGCCTAGGAACCCTACATCTGTCTCATGAAACTTATCACCCGTTCTCAGATTTTCTACCCTTTTGTAGCCTTATGTAACATATTACATATCTGGGATCCTGATCCGGTATCAAATACCCAGGATGCAGAGGATACTGAGAAACAGTTCTTTGTAATGAACACACCCGAAGGAGATGCATCATATGCACTTTCTTTGTTTGGGCGGCATAGGAATTCTGGTATTCCCCTATTTCCTGCTCTGCCTTATAACAATTATAAGTTGGAGCGGGACCAACGTTCCCCAGCTCAGTATAACAAGCGGGTTCGGTCAAAACATCCATATTATTATCTTGATTAAGGCGTGATATGGTCGCTACCTGGAGAGAGAGAGAAGAAAACACTCTGCGTGCGCTCTTGCAAGATCAGATTGGTTATATATTTTATCTAATCAGGATGGCTCCCACTGTTTTTATCAAATCTTCCTTCAAACCTTAAAAGGAAAGACTAGCCGGGATTAATTACACTCTACAAGTTCGCCAATCATTCAGCCAGGCCAGTGTCGGTACTTTGAGGGAGGTTCCCCGTGCTTTCGCACGGACCTAATTACAGTAAACCTTGTTTTCCTAGAGGCGTAACCCCGTTGACACCTTTCTAGACACCTACTTGATCGGCTAATTGTAAAGTGCAAAACTCTTCCAGGAGTAACAATTACTCGCAGTGGGTATCGGGATCCAACTATCACATAGAAGGTATGCAATCTCATTGCAAATTTCAACACTTGAAACTCCCGATAATGGTTTTTACCCCTAGCACCTATGACCTTGGCTAAGGTCAACAAATCATAGGTACTAGTCATGTTCTACCCGTCATTTCGTGATTAATTAGACCCACCCACATGACCCTTGGCTAAGGTCAACAAAGCCACATGACTGTCCTAACTAATCGCATCATATGCGGTGTAGGAAGACATCACTTAGCTACCGCACACTACGCCTCGGCTATGGTCGACAAACGTAGCACGAATACTAAGTACTCTACTTCCTAAAATGACGGAGGGTTGCGAATGGTTTTTATGAAAACCTTTAACGCTTTGAACTTGATCTCGTTGCGGAATCAAATGGTTTTTAAATGGAATGTTTTTGAAGCTTTTCCAGTTTTGCTAAAGGGGTCACTCCCGGTGAAGGGATCGTCGGCCCTTTCCTCGTCGAATGAGGTGCGGGATATATCATATATATCACTGTGTAAAGCAGAAACTATAGAAGCAATCAAAAGACAAACCGAGTGTGTAGCATCTGCCAGTTATTGCTAAAGGAGTCACTCCCGGTGAAGGGATCTCGGTCCTTTCCTCATCGAATAAGGTGCAGGATGTTCTACAAATGAACACCGCGATGCAAAGCAAGAACTGTAGCTACCTGTTTTTATTATGAAATTCGATTCCACAACATCAATTAGGTTTATTTTCTTTCATTAATCTCATTAATGAATATTCCATCATTTAAGTCCACCTAAACATCACAGATAAATATAACGTACGCTTATGCCATCCGCATTCGCCTCGATGTCCCGTCTACACCGTTAGGTTAGGTAACTAACGCCAGAACGAGGCAGGGCTAGCGCGGGTGTAAAACATAAGCAACGTTTATATATAATATATCATATATACTATATACAATATCTATCTGAACACATCACATGATCACATCATAGATAACGCAGCAGAAAATATCATATGAAATATTAGATATACTAGGACGTCCGTGTTTTTAATACGAGCCAGTATAAAACATGGATTCCACGGTCGTGATGAATAGCCAATCCCACACCCCTAGACCCCTACAAGAGCGGCAAGCAACCCTACCAATTCTAGGGTTAGGAGACCCGGACTCGACTCCTCGAGATGGTCTCCCACTGGACCCTAGAACCCGGTTACTTGTGCTCCCCTCCTTGAGTCTATCCTAATGCGGAAAAGTAAATAATATACAAATGGTGACAACATCCGCAACCTGAAAGTGCCCCAATAAAAGAATATTACATACAAGTTTTTACATGAATGAAAATGAAAAACACTCATCTCACACAAAAAACCCCCGGCTATTCGAACACGACGATCCAATATAACATATCCAGCAACACATAACATCACATGTCATCAACGTAAGTAAATATGCGCATCCCAATTGTCGTTGACATATAGCAACGAAACCGGCGATATCACATATTACACTTACGGTCACAGAAAAGAAAGTGTAAAACTACAACAGTTGGAATCCGCATCCTCTTTAGACATCGCATGCCTAATCAAATGAATTCCTTAGACATCGCATGCCTAACTATTACAAACCCCTCATTTTAGTCTCATTATCGAAAACACTTTTCAATATCAAGTCGGGGAATTCAACAGGATTCCCGACATTCTGATCGAATGCTCGTCGCAAACTTTAGTAGGCGGCCGCACCCCCGACGCCGTCGACGAAGTGCACCAAGGCGGAACACCGCTGCCGCGAGCACCCGAAAGGATGCTTTCGGCGACGGGGTTCTCCTACAGTCACTTAGTCGGGGCTATGGGGCGAGGCTGTCTATTAAGTTTACCCGGCGAGTATCCGCATACGCTGCGTGATTGCGACGGACTTTTGATCACATCAAAATTCCGTGGCAACCGATCAAGTGAGACTAAAGTGCTATATTTATAACATTCATTCAGTTATCTCATAACTACTTGTGAATTCCAATCATTGTATCACAATCCAGATAAATAGAAAATGTTAAACTTTCCGATCGAACAATCGAACACCCAAGTTTTCCCAAAACAGCTCAACACATGAAATAAGTTCAAAGACATTCACTTCATGCCTCAGTACCAACGGTCCAGCTGTAGAAGGGTCAAGCCAACGCCTCACATGTGGCACGCCGTACTGCCCCAAACCCGAAAGTTCGAAGGGCAGTTCAAGACGGTCACATAATCGAGTTAAGGTTTGTTGTCTTCTAGAGGGTCCATCGCGTTACTTGCTGTCACGACCCGAAAGTACGGAACATGACCGGCACTTAAACTACGAACGTCTCAAGGCGTACGTATTCTAAGTAAGCCGAAAACCAAGAAATCCAAACCAAGAAGAGTAGTAGAGAGTAGGAAAACCAATTTAAATAAGTAGTTTTAAAAGCATAAGCCGAATTATGCGGGTTTCTAAAAACATCAAAAATTTCCTGAAAATTTCGGCAGAGTCTCTTTTGTAAATACTGTCCCCCAAACGGGATACAACATGAATAGTATACGAAATCAATAAAAATGCATCCCCAAGCGGGAGCTAGCTCTTCGTCAATCGACGGTCACAACCACACAAGCAATATAATATACAACGCCAACGGCGAGGGTCAAACTCAAAAGTAAACTCAAAACCACAAGAAATCTGCATAAATATAACGCGCGACTCTAAGGTCGAAAGAATAACATCACTGGTCTCTATCTCAAAAATAACACATGTTTGGTTGATGGAACTTCTAGATACAACAGAATAATAATATACAAGATATAATGGGGGTACGATACAAGTAAACCCACCTACTAGCAAATCACCCGAAGGAAACTATGCTCGCAAGCCGTAATGAAACCTGTACGGCAAACCTGCAAGAAACTGGGGCACAACGGAGGTGAGTTGCCAACTCGTGAATAGAAAAACATCTACGAAAAGAAATCGCATGTATGACGCAATCCTAGGTCATACGATCAATGTACATCCTCAAATATATATAACCAGCAGCCTATAACAAGGCTAGGGTAAATATCTAACCCGAGTGTAATCTCATGTACCCGTGTCAGTGCCCAAGGGTAGCAATATATCATATGAATGAGGTATGAATGCATGAAAACAAAATACATGTAAATGAAGAACTGTTTTCATAATTTAGTGAGATTTCCTTTGTATTTTTAAAATGAGGTATCATAATGAAATCAGCATAAAACAGTGCCTAGCATCGGCACAAAACGTAATCCCAATATCTCGATATCTCTGTATCACAGTCTCTGTACCTCAAAATCTCCAAATCTCAATGTCTCAATCATAATATCTAGGGCGCCGTCAGTCCAGACCGGCCCCTACCATCCATCTCAAGACCACGACGGTATCCTCCGGATATCCGACGCGTCGGGTAAAATTACCGGTAGGTAGTGCTCCCCTGCCAGGCTCACATCGTCATCATCACGCGCTTCTTGCCCCGGGGTACCTTACCGGGTCCACCATGTACCCAAAACGGTTCATCCGCCTCCTCGAATCGGGTCTCGAAATCCATCAGCAAACTCATGGTGGACGACTCATACATCATGCGAAAACCGCACTTTTTATTTTAAAGAGAGAAAGAAGCTTATATAAGTTTTGCGGTTTTCCCCCAAAACCAGAAAATCTCATAGAAATCCGAATCCAATCCTCAATAGCATGTAAACAGTGCATATCGGCATAAAAATCCATGAATGCGGCATAACAATGAATATTAACATGCATGAAGTAACAAGTAATATCTACAATGTCTAATCTAGCATATAAGGCGAGTACACTAATATCATGTCTAAATTATTAGCTAACAACCTATGTCAATGCAATAGTATATCTAAAGTGTACGTGGCATGGCAATTACCGATGAAGATGTGTGTGAGCCGGCAAGTCAGTGTACGTGGTACATACGCATCATTGGTAATGGTGCTGGTGTCCTAACAGCATGATATCAATAATGTAGTACGAAACATAATATATGCATGCGATGCGAAGCGAACCACAATAATGAGCGGAAGCTGAAAACTAGACGCAACTATAACTAATCTGCATTAATCTAATATAAGTCCTACAAATGGTGCCTTTTGAAATAACACGAATCATGGGGTTTGGAAAATAGGGGCTACGGTGTTTTTATGAAAAGATACGTCTTTTGAAATCTCCGTAGGATCCCTTGGGCTGTCTTTTAAAATACCCACGATTCGTTAGTTTTTGAAATAGGTAAGAATCGAATCTAATCTAACAACTAAACTAAACTAAAGGGCTAAGCTAACCAGCTGGACTACAGGTAAGGAAACCGCCTAACATCTGAGTCGATGTATATACATACCTGTATACATATTAGTCGGTGATCCCGCCTCAATAATATCATATCCGATACCATATCTATAATCAGACATCCTAAGTCAAGAGTGCGGATCAATCATCAATATATAGCTCGTACGTAAATCCGTCGTACGACATCCCCAAATCTGGGTACGGGTCAAAGTCACATCAATCACACTATCCATTTGGTATCTTCTTTATCAAATATCATGATCCGGAATAATGTCCTACGTCTAGTACAATATTGATGCCATCTATGTATGCATGCGGGTGTAAAAATTACTACGTCAGAAGACCCGCTAAAACATCATTTCGTATCTCAATACGAACTAAATCACATCACCGATCTCCTGGCCTCAAGCCCAATCTCATCGACTCATCTCAAATTCCAAATACTATCCTCAAATCCAGTATATGAACACATAGTCCCATACCCATGTGAACACATAAATATATATTCCCATACATGCACATATGAAATAAGGAATGTATGCAAGTATGTATATGTGTGTACGTGTAAGTGTAGTGCACCCACTACCTAAGGTTTCGTAACCATGCACCAATCCAACACCAATATCCATCTAAAATCATCAATAATAAATCCTAACAACATATCATAAATTGTTGGTGTGTATACGCATCCGTATACATCACCACGGACTGCGGGGGTGCTATACGCTATCCACCCGACTTCTCCCCGTAGATATAAATCTACTCACCTGGTCCTCGCTAGCCGGTGCCGATGTCGCCACGCGCTTGCTTGTCGTCTCGAAGTCCACATGGGGGTACCTACATATCATAACGCACCATATCGCATTAAAACTAAATTCGAAATCGAAACGGTATACGAAAATCAAATCGGCACGCGTATCACGCATAGGTCCAAACCCATCGCCTACGCATGCAAGAATAGTCAAACAACCCTCGATGTCGATGTACAAACGTCAAACCACCGAGAAAAATCTAATCACACTCATTTGCACATTCACGAACACTAATTTTAATATGAACTAGGTTAAAACTCACAAAAACCCCAATTTCACTTAAAAAGTCATTTTTCCGAAAATCTAGCAAGCACAATTCGCCGTTTTTGTACAAAACATGATGTTTAAATGAATGTAGCGGCCAATATACTTATTAAATATCTTAAATAAGTCATAGAAACAATTTCCGGAATTTAATCTCATTAAATTCCAAAAACCCTAATATTCTAGTTTACAAAATACCCTTTTTAACAATTTCATAGCAAAAATGCACAAACTACAATTTAGGTTGGATTTCCATGAACTAAAGTGTTAAACTACACTTAATAAAGTTAATAATATGATAAAAACCCTAACCATATTTTTAATCTCATATTTCGAATTAAATCAAAAAAACTAGTTTGCAACAAAAAGCTTAATTTGGACATTTTTCAAGTAACAACTTGTAATTAACAACTAAATTAGTTTTCTACAAATCTAAATATGTTAATCCACCTCACTAAACCATACACAATCAAACACAACTCATTTCCACAACAAACCCTAACTTGAAATCTTTAATCATGCAATTAAACTCACATAAACCCAATTTAACACTTAATTAAATTAGCTTTAAGAAATTAGTAACAAATTAAGCAAAAAAAATGTTTTAGAATTATACCCAAAAACATTTGAAGATCCACAAGCATCCATGGCCTCCCAAAATGCTCTCTTTTCACAAAGATCCATGCTATACGGGCTAAGCTAAAATGGGTAGGAGTCGGATTTGGGTTTTGGGATTTTTTTGATGAATTTTGGGGCAATTTTTGATGAAGTTTTGAAGAGAAAAGAGAAGGGAAATGGCGGGGGGGGGGGGGCTCTTGCTGCAGTAGGAGAGGGGGGGGGTCGGCTGGAATGGGAGGGGGAGAGGAGAGAGAGGGAGGTAGAGAAAGTGGGGGGAGAAGTCAAAGTCAATTCAAGGTCAAAGGTCCACCTCATTTCTCCATTTTCTTTTCTTTTCTTTCATTTCTTTTCCTTTGAAATTCAAGTGGGGAAAGAGATGGGGGCTGCTGAATTCAGCCAAGGGGAGAAGTGAATGGAGGTGTGTGGGTGTGGGTACGGGTGTGGGGTGATGAAAAATGATAAATACAATACCCTAAACATCCATTTACGCTAAAAAAAAGCCTTTTTTCTTCAATAATTTCTAAACCGTTTTGGCAAATGATTTCGTTCCAAAAACCACATAATAAAATTTTATTTAATGTTTTATGATGCACAAAATTTGTTTCAACTCATTCCAATTTGTAATTTTCCCTAATTAAATGTATTAGTGACGGCTTAAAATAATAATAAAATAATATTTTTTTCAGAAAATTTGAAATTTCAACAGCGGCTCAATAAACACAAAATAATAGCAATTACATAGCTAGAATATGTATATTTAATTTTTATAATAAGATATTTGTATTTTGACTTTTTACAGAAAACCCCCTTATTTTACCGATTTTTCGAAATTTCACCGAAACGATTTTCAAAACGTTACACATGCACTAGTTAGAATGTGATTAAACTACAGAAATATCCAACAATTGGAAATTTCCCGGCAGGGGAAAAAGTGGGTATTTATGTCCGGCCGAACTTTTTAACATATTCTAAAATTACCCGGAAAAACACACAGACAAAATTAGACAATCCGATCGAAACACCGAGTCCCCAATACAACCCAGAAAACTCAACTCTTGAGTTCAGATTAAAAATTCACAGGAAAACCAACTCTGCAAAATATGAATTACTGTGTAAAATTCATTGAACAAGGAGACCTTACGGCCGTGGAACCGCCGCACAAGCCATGCTTGTGCCGTGGAACCGCGGCGGTTTGATGGATTTAGGCTATCGAATTTCACAGTAACTCTTACAATCTCCTGCTGAATTTTCTGCATATTTTTAATCCTCAAAAATCCCCGATTTCAAAAATTGTACAGAGAGCATTTTTGTATTAGGGTTTCGGTTCGATCGGACTTCTAACTCCGTCTACGCATCGCCTAAGGCTCTAGCTAGTCTCTGATACCACTGTAAGGTTCCTAGGCACACTAATGAGGTCTCACAATTGATCATACATGGCTAATTCAAAATTTTCCATGTGCCTACAAACCCTAATACGGATCGTTAACTAGATTTATAGGTGATGCGATGCAAGTAAACAACTTTAACTTAAAGGAAAGAAGCTACAACCTTTGTAGATCCGGTCCTCCACCTCTTAGGCTCCGTGATGACGTCCCTCCGCTGTCCAAATCGAATCCAGGACTCTAGCATCGGCTTCATCGGAGAAATGGGCGGGCTAGGTCGTCGACTTCGATGCCGAAGATGATCTACGTCGAGGCAACTCAAGATCAAGCTCCAACTACACCAAGTCATGAAACTTGTGAAGAAAACACCCTATACTACTTGGCAAGAGGTAGAGGATGAAGAAATAGAAGGTGGGTTCACTTTAGAATTGGATTTCTCACTCTTTTTCTCAAGTTGCCATTGATGGAGGCAAGCTTTCTTCCTTTGTTGAAGAAGAAGAAGATGAAGAAAAGAATATGATAAGTAGTTTTTGAAAAAGAAAATAATATGAATACTTATCATATACCAACCATGGTTATGTGTAGAGCATAGACTATGGTTAGTTTGAATGGTTAGGATTAAGCATGAGACAAATATGGTGGACTTGTTCAAAGCTTCATGAAGCTTCAACAAGCAAACAAAGAAATCCACCGTATCATTTTTCTTTTGCCAAAATAAATAAACAAAATAAATAAATAAATGATTAAATAAATCAAATGAAACCCTAACCATTAACTAACCATGGTTTAATTCTTTACACAAACCCAAGTTAGCATGTATCATCAAACATGATACAATCTTGTGCACAAAAATATATCACATATACAATGTGCATTTCAAGTGAGAAAATCCATTTAAAATGAACCAATACTAGTTAATGCAAAGTAATATATCAAATATATAATTATACATTAAATCATTAAATCAACACTTGATTCAATGATCCGGTCATGTCGCATATAACCGACTAGTATCCAATGTATCGACTTATCGAATCAATCCTTGATTCGATAACTAGGTTATATCACATACAACCATTCGATACATTCATCGCGAGAATGGAATACGGTATCACATACACGCATTATTCTCGGTCCCGCACATATCTCATATGCGCTCCTATTTCGTTTCGCTTGAGCCAGGAAACCTCTGTGTAGGACTCTAAAGACTCGTCAATACGCCGGCAGCAGATGATGATCATATCAAGCACCCACAAGCCGCAAGCGGTCTGCTAAACGTAACGGCCACCCGGGTATTGAGCGATCAGAAGATCGACGAGCAAGCCCCCTCACACTCCTGTGAATCCAACCAGTAACACTTACTGTACAGTCCGGTCTGTTCGTCTGATATGTCGCATATCTCGCCTAGGGGTGGTAAACGTCAGACCCCAGTAGCTTGATAAGTCATGCCGACGTAGGGTCCATAACATTCGTGAAACTACTGATAACTCTTACCAGTATATCACTGCAACCCTGGCCAGGGATTTCCTGTTATGGCAAGTCGAGCATAGCGCAACATCAACCCCCAATACCGAGAGAGACGAATCCCCTCCTATCGCTCATTGCCTCCATGTGAATCGGGACTGTACCCAAAAACCACCTGTTTGCAAGACTCAGTAGAGCCGTGTTAGGGTGGAAATCAAAGCACAGTGGGAGACACACAAGACTCTATGACGATCTCGGGTCAACAGACTAAGCTGTACCAGTGTCACCAGAGAACTGCCATTTGACGTGAGGTATAATACCATCTGGGAGTTCTCGGCGAGTCTGTTCAGTGTACCCAGTCTCCATTGAGCACCCGCATACCATCTCTGATGTCAAACACCAATGGATATGGGCTCATCCATCGCCCATCACATGGGTCGAGAAGATATGCGCTAGTCTACTCTGGAATATCGATGCCCCGTCTCGATATTCCCACGACTAGGAACATTGAAGGATGTACTCATGGACTACCCAGGCCCCACTAGTATGATCTACATCATAGTCCTGGAAGTCGAGTACACATCCTAAGGGCTTTATCAACATGTAATCAGAGAGACAGAAAGTATACATGTTGAGATAAAGAGCAACCAGATAGCGTATTATCATGTCGAGCAAGAAAGTCCTACCTATATATGTCCCAGCATCCACTACAATATACATCCAATGTACAGTAATGGCCTCTAGGGCATACATATAACTAAAAAACACTTACCAGTAAATCTCAGTAACCCTGGCCAGGGATTTCCTGTTATGGCCAATCGAGCATAGCGCAACATCAACCCTCAATACCGAGAGAGACGAAATCCTCTCCTATCGCTTATTGCCTCCATGCGACTCGGGACTGTACCCAAAAACCACCGTTTTGCACGATCTCTTGAACGTGGTAAGGTGGAAATCAAAGCACAGTGGGAATGTAACATTTCAGAAAAATAAAATATTATTTTTAGGAATTTTTATAATTAAATAATTAATATTATGAATATTTTAATATTGCGGTATAATTAAATATCGATAAATCGGGAAATATTTGGAAATTATGTTAATTATTGAATTTGAAAGAGATTTAAAGATTTGATGCATTATAGATTATTATATAATTGATTTTATTCCATTTTAATGCTAATCGCGATTAAATATCGCCGATCGTCCATTAAGCTTGTTTTGTGCACATGGCATGCACCATGTCATTTTTCACATTTCTACATTTTCGTACGATGATTCGTTTGTGTATGGTTAATTGTTTTAGAGTTTTATAAAAGATAACAAAAGAAAAGAAAAAGGAAAATGAATATAGAAAGGGGTATGGGCATGAGAGAGGAAGAGAGAGTGAGAGGTCAACCTTGGACTTGGTCATTGTTCTTCCTTCATCTTCATCACTTTCTTCTTCTCATTCTCTCTCCCATAGCTGCCTCTCATTTCCCCCTCCTTTTCAACCATTGCAAACACCACTAAAAACCCATCAAAACCTCATCACCCCTTCACAAAAAACATGCCCAAGCTCACTACAAACACTTTCGACCAAGAAAAATCGAATTTTGAAGACTTGGTACAACTCAAAAAAATTCATGAGTTGCCAGATGAGGTAATTTCTTCACCATTAGCTTTTTATATCATTCACTTTTAGCTTCCATATTGGTTTAGAAGTGTTTTAGTTCGGTTTAGTGAACTTTGAAAATTCCAAGTTAGGATTAGGGTTTGAATTGAATTCAAAAGAGTAGTTGAGGTTAGTAAAGACCATATAACCCCCCTAGTGTTAGTTTCATGGACTGAAACCATAGAATCAAACCTAAGAAATGAACTTAGAAATCCCCGATATCGCATTTTGTAGAAATTGATATCTGCTAACACCCGGGGACTCTAAAATTTTTTTAGCAAACACTGTGAGTCATGCAGACACCCAGGAAGCTACTACAGAGACCCTAGCCCAAACCCCCTCACTTTGGCCGTAATTTTATTCTTCCTGGCCGCAAATTGCAGCCAGGCTAGGAAAGATTGCCTCAGTGTTTGGTCCAGGGCTTTTATTTCAGTAAACTAGATCCTTACCATATGCAAATTTGGCTAATTTGACCAAGGGTAAAATCTGGGACTATTTTCATGAGTTGCTGCCTTGTATTTCGTGATATTTATGAAATGAAGTTTTGATATTGTGCTTTTATCGGTCGATTCACGTTTATACGTCAATCATCGAGAGTTGTTGGTTATTCTTGAAAGCGTAAATGATAGGTTTTAACATATGTGTGATACTCATGCCGATTTGGTTTTCGTGCGTGATTTCGGTTTATGATATCTTGTGTGTATATATGTAGGTATCCTCGAGTGGACTTGGACGACAAGGACGCGTGTGGCGTCATGAACTTCGTCAAGCGAGGATAAAGGTAAGTAGATATATATCTACGGGGGAAGTCAGGTTGATGGCGTATAGCACCCCCCGCAGTTGCGTAGTGTAGCATACAAATACATACATACATACATATATATATATATATATAGATATATATATATAGATATATATAAGAGTTGTGTATCGTGAGACTATGATTATCAAGATAGGTTATATGTTCATGGGTTAGTTAGTGTAATTATAAGTAACTTAGTTTAGATTCTTAGTCGCGAAACCCTAAAGTAAAGATTGCATACACGCACACACATACGCACTTGCATGCAGTTTATTTTCTTATGCGTATATGGGGATATGTATACACACACACATAGGTATGGGACTATGTATATATATATATACATACATACATACATACATACATATACATATATATGGATGATGAGGATAGTATATGGTACTTGGAGATGAGTCGATGAGATTAGGCATGGAGTCAGGAGATCGGTGATATGATATGGTTCGTATATTGAGATACGACATGATTTTATAGCGGGTCCTTGGGCGATGTGTTTTCATACACACACATACATACATATATGTAGATGGTATCAGTATTGTACTAGACTTAGATCAGTACTCCTAGTTCACGACATGTGATGATAAGGATACCAGATAAATAATAAGATGAATGTGATATTCGATCCGTACCCATATTTGGGATGCCGTACGATGGATTTACCGTACGAGCTATATTGATGATAGATCCGCACTCTTGACTCGAGGATGTCATATTATATATAGTGTATCGTATGTGATACTATTGAGGCGGGATCACCGACTATTATGTATATATATATATTGACTCAGACGTAGGTGGTTTTCCTTACCCTTTCGGTAAGTCTGTTAGTTTAGTCCAGTAGTTTACTTGTAGATGATAGACTAGACTCGGTCATACCTATTTCAAAACTAACGAATAGTGAGTATTTTAAAGACAGTCCAAGGGATTCTACGGATATTTCAAAGGACGTACCTTTTCTTAAAAACACCGTAGCCCTACTTTCTAAACAACACGATTCGTGTTATTTCAAAAGGCAAAACTGTATGACCCGCATATGTTAATGTATATTCTCTATTATTGCATTTATTATTCAGTTTCCGCATATTTTTGCTGTCCGTATCGTATTGCATGCTTATACTTGTGCTTTTATTGTCATATGAAATCATGCTGTCAGGACATCAGCACCATTACCGATGATGCGTATGCTCCACGTACACATGCTTGCCGGCTCACACACATCATCATCGGTAATTGCCATGTCACGTACACATTAGAAAATTCTATTCATTAGTGTAAAATGTTAGCTGATAGCTTGGACATGGTCTAATGCGCTTGTTTTTATATGATAACTTAGACATTGCATTTATTACTGTGATTCTCATGCATATTTTGGGCCAGTCCGGATTGCCGGAGCCCGGTATTTACTGTTTATTGACTTTCGATTATGAGATTTCGGATTTAAATGAGATTTCTGGATTTTGAGAAACAGCAAGATTTTATAAACTGATTATCATTTTAAAGATAAAATTGCAGTTTTCTTATGATATGATTTGAGATATGTCCACCATGAGTTTTCTCGGCTCTTGAGCGATATCATACACCCGATTCGAGGAGGAGGAGGAACCGTCTGTGGGTGCATGGTGGACCCGGTGCGGTACCCCGGAGCAAGAAGGTCGCAGATGATGGCGTTGAGCCTGTGACAGGGGAGCACTACTGACCGGTGATTGTATTTGTGACTCGACGGATATCCGGAGGATACCGATCGGAGTTGGGCCAGTCCGGATAGCCGGAGCCCTAGATATTGACATTTGAGGTATTGAGATTTTATGATATGGGTCAGTCCGGATAGTCGGAGCCCGAGATATTAGATATTTGGATATATGTTTTGTGTCGATGCTAGATATTGATTTATGTTGATTTCATTGATGATATCTCGTTTTAAATATACATAAATCTCACTATATTATGAAAACAGTTTTCCTTTCATGGTGTATTCTGTTTTCAATTCGATACATTCATACCTCATATTTATGATATGTTACTACCTGAGGCACTGACACGAGCACTTGGTATTACACTTATGTATAGATGTTTACCCTTGCCACCTTATCATGCTTCAGACTTTATCATATTGAGGATATATTTTTACTGATGGTATTGACCTAGGATTAAGTCATACATACGATTTCTGCTCTGTGATGTTTTCTACTCACGAGTTGGCAACTCACCCTCGATGTGCCACAGTTTCTTGCAGGTTTTGTCGTATAGGTTTTCATTGCGGCTTTGCTGGCACACTACTTCATTCCGGGTGATTGCTTTGGTAGGTGGGTTCACTCGCATCGTGACCACCATAGTACCTTTATTATATTCAGTTGTATCTAGTAACTCCATCAACCAGACATGTATATTTTTTAACCTTAAAGACCAGTTGTTTATTCTTTCGACCTCAGAGTCGCGCGTTGTATCATTATGGTTTTCTTGATGATTTTGAGTTTCCTTTAGTGTTTTGATCCTCGCCCTTTGGCGTTGTATATTATATTGCCTGCGTGGTTGTGACCGTCAATTGACGAAGTGCAGCTCCCTCTTGGGGATGGCTTTATATATATTATGCATGTTGTACCCGTTTGGGGCCAGTATTTACAAAGGAAACTCTGCTGAAATTTTCAGAAAAGATTTGTGATTTTAAAAACGCATAATTCCGCTTATTTTAATAAAACACTTTCTTCAAATGGTTTAGATTTCTTGGATTTTTGGCTTACTTGAATTAGATGGGGTCCTATAGACTTCATATGATTCAAGTGCCAGTCACGTGCCATTTTGGGTCATGACAAAGTTGGTATCAGAGCGCTAGGTTAACCTTGGACGAGTCTATATTTGATTATGCGGAGCTTAGGGCGTTTGTATATATACGGAATCTAGGCTTGACCTTACGGAACTTAGACTTAGTCGAGGGGGTATTAGACCCGAACTTTCGTCGCGTAGGTAAACCTTGGTTGATGAGTAGGTGAGTTAAGGAAAGTGACGTACCGTGTGTATGTTTCGCGGCATACTTACGATACGGTCCTCCGCTTAAGAAGCCTTAGGATGTACATTTCCTTGCACAGTATTATATTCATTCCTATGATCTATCCTCATCGATATTGGTTTATGGTTTTGCTGCCACGATTACACTGGCAGAGAGAGCTACGGCTAGAGTTGCGTCAGTATGAGCTCGTCACGGACGAGGACTGACCAGGGCGTGATTCCAAGGACTTATGATTGCATAGATGCGTCGTTTTATTGTGTTTTCACGTCATGAGCGTTTGATGGATCGCTTTTACAAGATTTCTCGGACGTGCAGATCAGCACCGGAGGATTGGGCCATGGCTAGAGGCTAGCCATAGTATGATGACCTTCAGTGCACCGATTATACTTGATGATTGAGGCACTGTTCAGCGTGCGGACAAATGAGCCAGTGGTTGCTGCGAATAACGGATATCGCCCCAGATGTTTGAAGCTATTACCGCACGAGTTGTACGTAGAGATATTTTAGAAGATCGCTAGTCACCCAAGGAGGAATGACTAGGACATGTGATTCGTTGCCTACCCCGATCCGAGGTCATCAGATTGATTGATTCCAGCTAGAGACGACTTCACGTAGGTCCGTTGAGAGTCGATAGAAGACGATCGAATGTCAGAAACCCATTTTTCCAAGTTTAAAGTATTCGGAGAAACATGTAAGTAATTCCATGGACCCTCTAGAAGAATGAAACCCTAACTCGATATAATGACCATGAGAACACTTTGAAACCTTAGGGTTTGTAGCAGTTCCGCAGTGCCATTTATGAGGCTTGCGTTTGCCCTTCTACGGCTGGTCCATAGGTACTGTGACATGTACTAGAATACTATTAGACTGTACTCAAGATGTTGAGATCTTGGGGGATTATGGAACCTTAGAAAATCGATCAAAAGGTTCGACGTCATTCGGATATCATGTGATGGGATACATTGCTTGGGAGACTCCAGAAACGAGTATAGCCGTTGGAGCGCAGTCCATACAGCCACGAAGAGACGAGTCCGAAGCAGTCGACATTAGAGAAAAGTGGAGTAAGAGGTTCGTACGAGATCTTGATGAGTTGCCGTTCCATTCCACTGACATCAGAGATGTGATACGCATGCAGAGGCGTTGTACATGGATATATCTTCTAGAAGGAGTCGTGATGGGTATGCAGCCATTCCGGAATGAGAAATAGATTTAGTAAAAGATGATAACTTCCGGGCAGTTCAGCAGAAACGAGATTTGGGAGAGACTTTGACAGGACCTTTCTGGAATACTATACGAGAAGACTTGGACCCAGGATCGGTCATATTGCGCACACCTAGTAGGCCAGAGTTCGGCATCGTCGACGAGACAGTTATGAGTGACCATGACAGTTGGCCAGAGATCTTTAGAGGATGTGCTAGAGCGGGACTATTGCCGCCATCTTTGATTTCGGTATTTTGGGCCATTTAGTTGCATGATTGAGATTTTATGCACCACAGTTGCACTTGGCTTCGGTTTGATGTCATTTGAGATATTGATTTTGATTCCATGCCTACGGTATGCATGTGATTTGACTTATGCTTTCGACATAGTTTTCATACACTTTTAGTATTTTGATTCGATTTTGTGCACGCTGATGCACATGATTGTGAAATTATATACCACGGTATACCTGATTTGGATTTGGATTGATATATGTTGTATACCGTCGATTTCGATAGTGATATTCGATATTTGTTTCTGTGCACCTTGTGCACTTGATTTGGATTCTTGCGCATAGTTGGACGCTTGAGGCGATTTTAGTGCACACTAGATGCACCAAATCGAAATTCTTTGTTCATATCAAATGCACTTGGTTTTGCTGTCAGGCACACACGTTGCCCTTGACAGGTGTTTTCGTGCACACCCATTTCGCATAGAGTCGTTTCTATGCGCATGTATGGCACATTTATTGATTTTCGATTTCCGTGCGCACCAGACGCACGTAGTTTTCTTATATACATCTTGGGATTGATTTCCTTTGTGCAGTATGTTTTATGATATTTACTATTTGGTATAGTAGCCGAGCAGGACTAGTCCAAGGACAGTACCTGAGTATATTTTACATGCATTGATAGTTACCGAAGGGATTTCCAAAAAGGAGCTATAGTCTCAGTATTACCTACGTGTCCGAGATGACACAAAAAATGTTACAAGGAAACCCTTCTAAATTATTTTTCAAAACGGCGGGACGTGTATGTTAAACAAAGGGTGTATATATATATATATATATAGTTATTTTCTTGACGTCCGCCACTGTGCCGCGATACGCGCATTGCACAGCGACTGGAAAAGAGTTTGGCATGCATTTCTTGCAGATGTTTTGACAAATTTACCACGATGTTTACATGTATAGTTTTGATGTATATCATGTTGGTTTTCGTATTGGATTTAGACATTGGTGTCTTCACCATATCTCCGATGATTGCGGGATGCTTGACGGAGTTTTGATTTGGTTTATATACCTGTTTTTCATGTGCAAGCATTGCGCTACGATGTGTTTTATGTATTCATGATTTCGGAGCTCCGACGACTTGACCTTTTTACTGAAATGTTTTAGTATTTGAGGGGTTTAAATTTAAATTCGGGGACCGAATTTCTTTAAGGGGGAAGACTGTAACATTTCAGAAAAATAAAATATTATTTTTGTTAATTTTTATAATTAAATAATTAATATTATGAATATTTTAATATTGCGGTATAATTAAAAGCCGATAAATCGGGAAATATTTGGAAATTATGTTAATTATTGAATTTGAAAGAGATTACAAGATTTGATGCATTATATTTTATTATATAATTGATTTTATTCCATTTTAATGCTAACCGCGATTAAATATCGCTAATCGTGCATTAAGCTTGTTTTGTGCACATGACATGCACCATGTCATTTTTCACATTTCTACATTTTCCTACGATGATTCTTTTGTGTATGGTTTACTGTTTTGGAGTTTTAAAAAAGATAACAAAAGAAAAGAAAAAGGAAAATGAATATAGAAAGGGGTATGGACATGAGAGAGAGAGAGAGAGGGGGGTCAACCTTGGACTTGGTCATTGTTCTTCCTTCATCTTCATCACTTTCTTCTTCTCATTCTCTCTCCCATGACTGCCTCTCATTTCCCCCTCCTCTTCAACCCTTGCAAACACCACTAAAATCCTATCAAAACCTCATCACCACTTCACAAAAAACATGCCCAAGCTCACTACAAACACTTTGGACCAAGAAAAATCGGATTTTGAAGACTTGGTGCAACTCAAGAAAATTCTTGAGTTGCCAAATGAGGTATTTTCTTCACCATTAGCATTGTATATCATTCACTTTTAGCTTCCATATTGGTTTAGAAGTGTTTTAGTTCGGTTTAGTGAACTTTGAAAATTCCAGGTTAGGGTTTGGGTTAGGGTTTGAGTTGAATCCAAAAGTGTAGTTGAGGTTAGTAGAGACCTTATAACCCCCCTAGTGTTAGTTTCATGGACTGAAACTATAGAATCAAACCCAAGACTTGAACTTAGAAATCCCCGATATCGCATTTTGTAGAAATTGTGAAGGGAAATTGATATCTGCTAACACCCGGGGACTCTAAAATTTTTTTAGCAAACACTGTGAGTCATGCAAGCACCTAGGAAGCTACCACAGAGACCCGAGCCTAAACCCCCTCACTTTGGCCGCAATTTTATTCTTCCTGGACTTAAATTGCGGCCAGGTTGGGGCAGAATGCCTCAGTGTTTGGTCCAGGGCTTTTATTTCAGTAAACTAGACCCTTACCATATGCAAATTTGGCTAATTTGACCTAGGGTAAAATCTGGGACCATTTTCATGAGTTGCTTCCTTTTATTTCGTGATATTTATGAAATGAAGTTTTGATATTGTTTTTTTATCGGTCGATTCACGTTAATACGTCAATCGTCGAGGGTTTTTGGTTATTCTTGCATGCGTAAACGATAGGTTTTAACCTATGTGTGATACTCGAGCCGATTTGGTTTTCGTGCATGATTTTGGTTTACAATATCTTGTGTGTGTATATGTAGGTACCCTCGAGTGGACTTGGATGACAAGGACGAGCATGGCGTCATCAACTTCGGCAAGCGAGGATAAAGGTGAGTAGATATATATCTATGGGGGAAGTCGGGTGGATGGCGTATAGCACCCCCGCAGTTGGGTAGTGTAGCATACGAATACGTATACATGTGTGTGTGTGTGTATATATATATATAAGTTGTGTATCCTGAGACTATGATTATCAAGATAGGTTATATGTTCATGAGTTAGTTAGTGTAATTAGAAGTAACTTAGTTTAGCTTCTTAGTCGTGAAATCCTAGAGTAAAGATTGCATACACGCGTGCGCGCACACACACACACTTGCATACAGTTTATTTTCTTGTGCGTATATGGGGATATGTATATATATACACATAGGTATGGGACTGTGTGTGTGTGTGTGTGTGTGTGTGTGTGTGTGTGTGTGGATGATGAGGATAGTATATGGTACTTAGAGACGAGTCGATGAGATTGGGCATGGTGTCACGAGATCGGTGATATGATATGGTTCGTATATTGAGATACGACATAATGTTATAGCGGGTCCTTGGACGATGTGTTTTCATACACACACATACATATATATAGATGGTATCAGTATTGTACTGGACTTAGATCAGTACCCCTAGTTCACGATATGTGATGATAAGGATACCATATAAATAATGAGATGAATGTGATATTCGACCCGTACCCAGATTTGAGATGTCGTACGATGGATTTACCGTACGAGCTATATTGATGATAGATCCGCACTCTTGACTCGAGGATGTCATATTATATATAGTGTATCGTATGTGATACTATTGAGGCGGGATCACCGACTATATATATATATATATATATATATATATTGACTCAGACTTAGGTGATTTTCCTTACCATTTTGGTAAGTCTGTTAGTTTATTTGTAGATGTTAGACTAGACTCGGTCATACCTATTTCAAAACTAACGAATCTTGTGTATTTTAAAGACAGTCCAAGGGATTCTACGGATATTTCAAAGGAAGTACCTTTTCTTAAAAACACCGTAGCCCTATTTTCTAAACACCACGATTCGTGTTATTTCAAAAGGCAAAACTGTATGACCCGCATATGTTAATGTAGATTCTCTATGGTTGCATTTATTATTCAGTTTCCGCATATTTTTGCTGTTCGTATCGTATTGCATGCTTATACTTATGCTTTTATTGTCATATGAAATCATGTTGTCAGGACACCAGCACCATTACCAATGATGCGTATGCTCACGTACACATGCTTACCGGCTCACACACATCATCATCGGTAATTGCCATGTCACGTACACATTAGAAAATACTATTCATTAGTGTAAAATGTTAGCTGATAGCATCGACATGGTACTAATGTGCTCGTTTTTATATGATAGCTTAGACATTGCATTTATTATTATGATTCTCATGCATATTTTAGGCCAGTCCGGATTGCTGGAGCCCGGTATTTACTGTTTATTGACTTTCGATTATGAGATTTCGGATTTAAATGAGAATTCTGGATTTGGAGAAACCGCATGGATTTTATAAACTGATTATCATTTTAAAGATAAAATTGCGGTTTTCTCATGATATGATTTGAGATATGTCCACCATGAGTTTTCTCGGCTCTTGAGCGATATCATACACCCGATTCGAGGAGGAGGAACCGTCTGTGGATGTATGGTGGACCCGGAGGGGTACCCCGGGGCGAGAAGGTCGCAGATGATGGCGTTGAGCCTGTGACAGGGGAGCACTACTGACCGATGATTGTATTTATGACTCGATGGATATCCGGAGGATACCTATCGGAGTTGGGCCTGTCCGGATAGCCGGAGCCTAGGGGCCAGTCCGGATAGCCGGAGCCCTAGATATTGACATTTGAGGTATTGAGATTTTATGATATGGGTTAGTACGGATAGCCGGAGCCCGAGATAATAGATATTTGGATATATGTTTTGTGTCGATGCTAGACACTGATTTATGTTGATTTCATTGATGATACATCGTTTTAAATATACATAAATCTCATTATATTATGAAAATAGTTTTCTTTCATGATGTATTCTGTTTTCATTTCGATACATTTATACCTTATATTTATGATATGTTACTAACTGAGGCACTGACATGAGCACTTGGTATTACACTTATGTATAGATGTTTATCATTGCCACCTTATCATGCTTGAGACCTTATCATATTGAGGATATATTTTTACTGATCGTATTGACCTAGGATTGAGTCATACATACGATTTCTGCTCTGTGATGTTTTCTACTCACGAGTTGGCAACTCACCCCCATTGTGCCACTGTTTCTTGTAGGTTTTGATGTACAGGTTTTCATTGCGGTTTTGCTGGCACACTACTTCATTCCGGATGATTGCTTTGGTAGGTGGGTTCACTCGCATCGTGACCAACATAGTACCTTTATTATATTCAGTTGTATCTAGTAACTCCATCAACCAGACATATATATTTTTTAACCTTAAAGACCAGTTGTTTATTCTTTCGACCTTAGAGTCGCGCGTTGTATCATTATGGGTTTTCTTGATGATTTTGAGTTTCCTTTTGAGTTTTGATCCTCGCCCTTTGGCGTTGTATATTATATTGCCTGCGTGGTTATGACCATCAATTGACGAAGAGCAAGCTCCTGCTTGGGGATGCCTTTATATATATTATGCATGTTGTACACGCTTGGGGCCAGTATTTACAAAGGAAACGCTGCCCAAATTTTCAGGAAAGATTTGTGATTTTAAAAACGCATAATTCGGCTTATTTTAATAAAACACTTTCTTCAAAATGGTTTAGATTTCTGGGATTTTTGGCTTACTTTAATTAGATAGGGTCCTATAGACTTCATATGATTCAAGGGCCAGTCACATGCCATTTTGGGTCGTGACAGGGAATCACATAAGACTCTATGACGATCTCGGGTCGACAGACTAAGCTGTACCAGTGTCACAAGAGAACTATTATCTAACAATAGGTATAATACCATATAGGAGTTCTCGGCGTGTCCGTTCAGTGTACTCAGTCTCCACTGAGCACCCGTATACCTTCTCTGATGTTAAACACCAATGGATATGGGATCATCCATCGCTTATCATATGGGTTGAGAAGCGTATACGCTAGTCTACTCTAGAATATCGATGCCCCGTCTCGATACTCCCACGACTAGGAACATTTGAAGGATATACTTACCGACTACCTCTGCACCACTAGTATGATCTGCATCATAGTCCTGGTAACCATGTACTCATCCTAGGGGCTTTATTAATATGTAATAGAGAGACAATAAGTGTACATGTTAAGATAAAGAGCAACCAGATAGCATACTATCATGTCGAGCAAGAAAGTCCTCCATATATTTGACCAAGCATCCACTATAATATAGATCACATGTATAATAATGGCCTCTAGGGCATACATATAACTAACAATAGTATGATCCGCATCATAGTCCTGGTAGTCAAGCAAACATCCTAAGGGCTTTATCAACATGTATGAGAGAGACAGTATAATAATACAAGTGTATATGTTAAGATAAAGAGCAACCAGATAGCATACTATCATGTCGAGAAAGAAAGTACTCTATATATATGTCCACGCATCCACTATATCATACAATAATGGCCTCTAGGGCATACATATTCCTAACAATCTCCCACTTGCACTAAGGCCAGTTGTTGTAGTATCTCATACCCAACATCCCAAAATTTCTTTCAAACTGTATCTGGGGGAGGGCCTTCATGAGTGGATCCACTACGTTGTCCTTCGTGTCAACTCTCCTGACCTCGATCTCCCGTCGATCTACAATCTCCCGGATCAGGTGATACCTCCTAAGAATATGTCTGGATCGCTGATGGGACCAGGGTTCCTTGGCCAAAGCCATTGCACCATTGTTATCACAATACACAGGTATTGGATGCTCAATGGATGGAACCACACCAACTTCAGCAATAAACTTCTTCATCCAGACAGCCTCTTTGGCAATATCGTTGGCAGCGATGTATTCAGCCTCCATCGTCGAGTTTGCTTCGGTATCTTGCTTGGAACTTTTCCAACATACCGCCCTATTGGATATATGTATGCCCTAGAGGCCATTATTTGATAGTGGATGTTTGGACATGTATATATACATAGGAATTTCTTGCTCGACATGATAGTATGCTATCTTGTTACTCTTTATCTAAACATGTTCACCTGATTGTGTATATTGTTCATTTGATACATGTTGATAAAACTCTTAGGATATCAGCTTTACTACCATGATTATGATGCATATCATACTCGTGGGACATGTGTAGTCTATAAGCGCATCCTTAAATGTTTTTAGTCGTCGGTGTATCGAGACGGACCATCGATGTTCCAGAGTAGACTAGCGTATACGTTTCTTGACCCAGTTGAGGGGGCGATAGATAATCCCATATCCATTGGTGTTTGACATCAAAGATTGTATACGGGTGCTCATTGGAAAATGAGTACACTGAACGGACTCGCCGAAAACACCTATATAGTATTATATCTATCATCGAATAACAGTTCTCAGGTGACACTTGTACAGGTTCGTCTGTAGACACAAGATCGTCATAGAGTCTTGTGTGTTCTCCCACCGTGCTTTGATTTCCACCCTACCATGGCTCTACTGAGTCGTGCAAACAGGTGGCTTTTGTGTACAGTCTCGAGACACATGGATGCAATGAGCGATAGGAGGAGTTTCGTCTCTCCCGGTATTGGGAGTTGATGTTGTACTATGCGTGATTGGCTATAATTGGAAGTCTCTGGCCAGGGCTGATGAGATCTACTGATAATTGTTATCAGTGGTTTCTCGACCTGTTATAGGCCATACATCGGCATGACTTATTGTATTATTGGGGTCGACGATACCATCCACAGACTTAATATGCAACATATCAGACGAAAAGACCGGACTGTACGGTAGTTGTTGTGGTTGGCTCTACGGGAGTTTGGACAAGTTTGCTTGTTGTTCTTCTGTTCGCTCAATACCTGGGTAGCCGTTACGTGCAGCTAGTACCGCTGACGGTTTTTAGGTATCTGATATGATCACTACCTACTGCTTGCATATTGACGAGTCTTAGAGTCCCACATAGGGGTTTCCGAGCTCAGGCGAAACGAAGTAGGGCACACATGGAGATATGCGCAGGAGCTTGATTAATACGAGTATATGATACCGTATTTTAATCCGGCGTTTTCTATTAGTCGGGTTATATGTGATATGACCGGATTATTAAATGAAGTGTTGATTTAATATGATGACTAATTGCTCATTAGTAATTCCTTTCTTTATGTGTGCATGTATGTATGTATATTCATATGGATGCATACACACACACATACACAAACACATACATGTATGCATGTATCATGGTGGATGATACGTTGGACATGGCTATGCTAGACACACATGGAAATATATTAGATGTTTTATTGATTTTGAGTAAATGGAAATTTGAATAATGATATCATGGTTCTACACTCTTCTTAAAAAATCCCACCAACCATGGTTCATTATTTAATCCTCCACTAACCCACTCTCAAAAATATCTAAGATATTTTCCATGGCTCATATTTATTGTGTGAGTGTGACTCTCTCTCTTTTTCATATATGATTATTATCTCAAGCTTAGCCATTTCTTCATCTTCTTCCTCTAGCTCTCTACCTTTTTCTAGTGAGTAAAAGAGAAAGAAAAGAAAGGATTTTTAGTGAGATATAACCCACTTCATCAATCTATATTAGTCTAACACACTTGTATAGGTTGTTTGCCTCACTTCTACTTAGTAAAGTGAAGTAAGAGCTTGAGTGTAAGGAACTCCGTGGTGGATCATCATGGACTTCGAAGGCTACAAGCGGAATTGTTCCAAGCTTCGAGTGGAGCCAAGGAGCCCAAGGACTACTACACGGAGCTATAGAAGAGAAGGAGTGGTCTACAAAGGTTGTAGTTATCTTTCTCTTAGTGTTAGACACTGCTTTGTATATTATACTTACCCTAATCTCTAATTCGATTCGTGGCTTATGTGCTTTAGCTATCTAAAATTTTAAAATACACCATATGTTGTTGTTTAAACCCTAGTAAAGTTGCTAAATCACACGAACATGGTATCAGAGCAAGTGGGCATTGGATGTCGACCTATGGGGGGTTCTCGCTGTGTGACAGTGTGGCAAAGTATAGGCTCTTACCCACATGGTGTCCCGAGACCGGAAGGTGTTCCGGCGGGTTGTAGTACTCGCGAGGGGGCATGCGTAAAATGTAGTTGCTGAGGGACCCGTAGGTGCCACGGCGACCCCATTGGATGGGGTGGCTGCCTGACCTACATGGTATCAGAGCCAGGTTAGAGTATTAGGTGTAACCTAGACGACGTTAAAGTGTTCGATCGAACATCGAAATCCGTTTTTCCCAAGTCTCTGGAAATTTTTTCAAAAGTTGGAATTTTTAAGTTTAAGAATATGCAGAAAATAGTGCATGGTTTTCTATGGATCCCCAAGAAGAACGAGAGCCCAACTCGACCAAACGGCCGTACAACCGTGGAAAAACCATAGGTTTAGCCGCGGTTCCGCGACACAGTTGGTGAGACAGGGACTCCCCATTCTTGTACTGCTCCGTAGGGATGTTTGACACTTTCTGGGTATTTTTAAATGAGACTCAAGTGTTGAGGTCTCTGAGATTTGTGGGTGTTTGATGAATCGATCGAAATATTTAACATCGTCTAGATATATCTGTATGTGATACAATATTTGGAATCTGCACTAATTAGTTTTGAGAAAATTAATTAGTTGTTTGTAAATCTAACATTTCAGTCTCGTTGGATTATAGGGAATCTTGTTGAATTACCCGATTTCTTTTGAAAATGTGTTTTCATTTTGAGACTTAAATGTAAGATCTACTAGGTTAGGCATGAAATCTGGAATATGAGATATTCCGGGTTTGCGATGTCTAAGGAGAGTGCGGATTCCAAATGTTGTAATTTGACATTTCTTTTCTGCGACCGTAAGTGTAATATGTGTATCCCTAATTTCGTTGCTATACGTCGACGACGTTCAGAATACGCATATTTACTTACGTTGATGATCTGTGATGATTATTCTATTGTCGTATTGATATGATGTATAGGATCGTCGTGATTGAATAGCCGGGGTTTTTACGTGAGATGCTAGTTTTTCTTTTCATTCATGTAAAATTCATTGTATGTAATATTCTTTTATTGAGACACTTCCGGATTGAGGATGATGTCACCATTGATATATATTACTTACTTTTCCGCATTAGGATAGACCCAAGATGGGGAGCATAAGTGACCAGGTTCTAAAATCCAGTAGGAGGCCATCTCGAGGAGTCGAGACCGGGTCTCCTAACTCTAGAATTGGCAGGGTTGCTTGCCGCTCTCGTAGGGGTTTAGGGATGTGGGCTTGGCTATTCATCACGACCGTGGAACCCGTATTTTTTTTATCATTGGCTTAATTTAAAAATACGAACCTCCTAGTATATCCTATATTTTCTTATTTTTGCTTCTGTTGCTGTTACTCTGTGATATGATCATATTAACTGCGTGTGATGAATGTTAATATATTATATATATGATATATAATAAATGTTGCTTATGTTTTGCATCCGCGCTAGTCATGCCCCCGCTCTGCCTTTAGTTAAGTAACCTAACGTTGCATGACGGGACCCCGTGGAGAATGCGGATGGCATAAGCGTACGTTCTATTGTCATTTCTTTTTGTGATGCTTAGGAACTTAAATCATGGGACTACATTAATGAGATTAATGTAAGGAAAAGAAACCTAAAAATGTTTTCGAATCGAATTTGAAACCCACTCGCCTATTTATGAAAAAGCAAAGTTTCAAAATGCGGAGCTTAAGTCACTCCTTTTAAAACTATTTGGTTCTACAACGAGATCAAGTTCAAAGCGTTAAAGGTTTTCTTAAAAACCATCCGCAACCCTCCGTCATTTTAGGAAGTAGAGCACTTAGTATTCATGCTACTTTTGTTGACCATAGTTAAGGCGTAGTGTACGGTAGCTAAGTGATGTCTTCGTACACACCATATAATGTGATTAATTAGGACATTTATATGACTTTGTTTACCATAGTTAAGGGTCATATGAGTGGGTCTAATTAATCACAAAATGATGGGTAGAACTTGACTAGTGCTTATGATTTGTTGACCATAGTTAAGGTCATGAGCTGCTAGGGGTAAAAACCATATCGGGAATTTCAAGAGTTGAAATTTGCAATGAGATTGCATACCTTCTATGTTGATTGTTGGATCCCGATCCCACTGTGAGTAAGAGTTACTCACAGGAGATTTTTGCACTTTACAATTAGCTAATCTAGTAGGTGTCTAGAAAGGTGTCAATGGGGTTATGCCTCTGGAAAAACGAGATTTATTTTAATTAGGTCCGTGCGAAAGCACGGGGAACCTCCCTCAAAGTACCGACACTGGCCTGGCTGACAGGTTAGCGAACTTGTAAAATGTAATTAATCTTGGCTAATTTTATTTTTGAGGTTTGAAGGAAAATTTGATAAAAGCAGTGAGAGACATCGATTAGATAAGATAAATAACCAATCTAATCTTTGCAAAAGCTTTCGCTGAGTGTATTCTTGTCTCTCTCCTAATAGCAGATACCCATGACTGGACTTAATCTTCTATTAGAGAAAAATAAACCGACGGGACCCAATTATAAAGACTGGCTGAGGAAACTAAACATTGCCCTTATATATGATAAGGTTTAATATGTCCTCACTGCCCCAGCCCCTCCCATCCCTGGCCCTGATTCCTCTATTGCGGATAAAGAGATCTGCAAGACATGGGATATTGATTGTGCCACAGCCAAATTCCTCACGTTATCTTCGATGGATAATGTACATCAAAAGCAGAATGAGAAGATGGATGTTCAATCCATCTTTCTCCATACAAAGGAGTTGTATGGGGAGCGATCTCGCACTCTTCGATACGAGGAATCTAGAAAGTTGTTTCAGATGAAGATGGCTGCCGGCACGTCAGTAGGTGATCATGTATTGAAGATGATAGCTCTTATTGAAAAACTTGAGGGCCTGGGATGGACCATGGAGAACGAACAATATATTGATATAGTTCTACAGTCTCTCCCCCTGCTTTTGCTCGGTTTATAGTGAACTTCAATATGCACAACATGGAGAAGTCACTTCCTGAACTTCTCAATATGTTGAGAAGTGCAGAGACCAAGCTTAAGACAGCGAAAACTCCCGCTCTGCTTGCTGGGCCATCTTCCTCTTCCGTCCCAAAAGCTAAGGCTAAGGGAAATAAGAAGAAGAAACCCACTAAACCGGGAAGTGGAGTTAAAAAGGCAAAAGGGAAAGACAAATCCAGGGCTGAGGGATCGGGAAAGGGAGAATGTTTCTACTGCCATAATTCGAGACACTGGAAGCGAAATTGTATTGAGCACCTCGCTGATCTCAAGAAGAAGAATCAAGGTGATGCTTCCGCATCAGGTGTGTTCGTGACTGAAAATTATTTTTCTACAAACTCTGCATCCTGGGTATTAGATATCGGTTCGGGTTCTTACATCTGCAATTGTGTGCAGAGACTGAGAAATAGCAAAGTTTTGAAGACAGGTGATCACACTCTCCGGGTTGGAAATGGTTCCAATATACATGCTGTATCAGTGGGAGAGTATCACCTGGGGTTGCCTTCGGGATGTTTATTGGTTTTGAACCCTTGTTATTTTGTACTAAATATGCTATGTAATATAATATCCGTTTCTTTGTTAGACAATGAAGGATATAATTTTGTATTTCAAAATAATCTTATGAACATTAACCTGAATCAACAATTGATTGGGTATTTTAAATTAAATAATGGTATTTACGTCCTAAATCAACACACAGTTTTCAACATACAACACACAAACAAAAGAAAAATTTCAGATATAAATGAATCTTTTCTGTGGCATTGTTGACTTGGTCAGATTAACGAAACAAGACTAAACAAGCTACATAAATATGGATATTTATATCCTTTTGAATATAAATCTTACGCGACTTGTCTATCTTGCATCAAGGGTAAAATGACCAAAACTCCGTTTACTGGACATGGAGAGAGAGAGAGAGAGAGAGCCACTGAACTCTAAGGCCTCATACATAGTGATGTATGCGGACCAATGTCTACACATGGTAGAGGCGGTTAGTCTTACTTCATAACCTTTACCGATGATTTCTCAAGATTCGGACACGTGTTCTTGTTGAAACATAAGTCTGATGCTTTCGAGAAATTTAAGGAGTATAAAATTGAAGTAGAAATACAAACTGGTTTGAGCATCAAGAAACTTCGATCAGATCGAGGAGGAGAGTATTTAAGTACAGAGTTTTCAGACTTCCTAAAAGAGAATTGGATTTTCTCTCAGCCCACTCCCCCTTACACACCACAGCACAACGGTGTGTCAGAACGGTGGAATCATACCCTATTAAATATGGTACGTTCCATGATGAGTGATGCTGAGTTACCACTTTCCTTTTGGGGGCATGCAGTGGAGACTACAACATATCTATTAAATAGGGTTTCAAACAAGAGCGTGTCTAACACTCCATATGAGATATGGTATGGAAAGAGACCATCTCTTAAGTGAGTTAGGATATGAGGTTGTCCTGCTTTTGTTAAAAAGCAGAATTCAGAAAAACTCGAGACACGATCAGTTCTGTGTACATTTGTGGGATATCCAAAACATTCATATGGATATCTTTTCTACCACAAGGAGGAACAAAGGGTGTTTGTTTCTCAGTATGCCACAATTTTAGAAAATGAATTTTTTACAAATAGTACTGATGGCAATACGGTAGAACTAGAAGAAGTTCTAAAGACACAAATTACTAATGACGATTCGGTTGAACCTGATGTTGCAATAGAACCTTACGAATCTCAGTCACTCCGTAGTTCTAGTAGGACTTCTCGCCCACTGGAGAGATACTATGGTTTCCTCATTGATAATGATAGAGAAGATTGTATCATGGATGATGATGACCCTAATAGTTTTCAATAAGTTATCACGAGTGGTGACTCAATGATGTGGCTGGATGCCATAAGATCCAAAATGGAGTCTATGTTCACCAACAAAGTTTGGACTTTGGAAGTTGCACCATCTGGGGTAAAACCCGTAGGGTGCAAATGGATCTTTAAGAGAAAGATCGGTGTAGATGGACAGGTAGAGACCTATAAATAAAGGCTTGTAGCGAAAGGATTTCGTCAAAGACCATTACTATCTATGATGAGACTTTCTCTCCAATAGAAATGCTTA
This sequence comes from Agapanthus africanus, assembly GCA_030015575.1. Taxonomy (NCBI): domain Eukaryota; kingdom Viridiplantae; phylum Streptophyta; class Magnoliopsida; order Asparagales; family Amaryllidaceae; genus Agapanthus; species Agapanthus africanus. The sequence goes on along the minus strand of JASDDO010000019.1, from coordinate 603,490,925 downwards.
AATCCATTAGGATCCTACTTTCTATTGCTTATCACTATGACTATGAAATCTGACAATTGGACGTTAAAACTTGATTTCTAAATGGTGATTTAGAAGAGTGCGTTTTAATGGATCAGCCGGAAGACTTCGTTGATAGTGGGAGCATTGAGAAACCGTGTAGGTTGCTTAAATCCATTTATGGATTAAAGCAGGCATCATGGAGTTGGAACAAATGCTTTGATGATGCAATCGAAGAGTTTGATTTTATCAAAAATGCAGATGAACCTTGTATTTATAAGAAGATTGTAGGGAGTACTGTTACATTCCTCGTATTGTACGTGGATGACATTCTCTTGATAGAAAACGACGTTCCTATGCTACAATCGGTCAAACTATTCTTATCACAAATGTTCTCCATGAAGGACCTGGGTGATGCCTCGTACATTTTGGGTATTAAGATCTATAGAGATAGATCTAAGAGGTTGTTGGGATTGTCCCAATACAGGTACATTATGTAGGGTTAGCTTAGCACCTTAGCAAGGTTTTGGCAAGAATCAAACATGCAATTAAATTTTTTTAAGGTGCTAAACAAACCAACCAAGTAATCGAACTAGAGAATTAGGGTTAAACATGATATGTAAACAACTTTAAATCTACGTGAATGCGGAATACAACCTTTGTAGACCGGTCCTTCACTTCTAAAGCTCCGTGTAGTAGTCCTTTCGCCCCTGGTAGCGAACATTCGAACTCTAGTAAGGATCACAAGAAGAAATGAACGAGCTTGCTCTATGCCTTCGAAGCCGAAGATGATGTACGTCGAGGAGACTCAAGCTCATGCTACCTCTTCACTAATAGTGAGATTAGTGAAGAAAACACGCTAAACTAAATGGCTAATAGTAGAGGATGATGAAGTAGGAATATTTCTCACTTTAGATTTGGTTTTCTCATTTTATTTCATCACTTTGTGAAAAGCTAGAAAGCTTCAAGAGGAAGAAGAAGATGAAGTGATGAAGTGATGAAAGAATCAATCATCTTGTTAGAAATGCAACTATGGGTGAGTATATCACATACACTAACCCATGTAGAGAGTTAACCATTGTGTATGGTTAATGGTTAGGTCAAATAAATATCTTAAGTAAAAACAAAGAAGTGGACTAAGTCAAAGCTTATCTACAAGCTTCTCCAAGATTTTAGCCATGAGTTAATTCCACTAATTTGTAATTACTTAATAAATATTAAACCTTAACATTAACCCTAGCATGGCGTGAGTCTCATACATCCATATTGCATGTGTAACCTAGCATGACACACTAAAATATATCACATATATTTATGTGTGAAAAAACATTATATTTAACATTTATCACCTATATATTAATGTATCATGAATGAGAAAAATGAATACTTAAGTGAGCCAATAGTAGTTAATGAAATTTAATATATCAAATATATAATTATGCATTAAATTATTAAATCAACACTTGATTTAATAATCCGGTCATATCACATATAACCGACTAATATCTAATGTATCAATTTATTGAATCAACAACATGATCCGATAGCCCGGCTATATCACATATAACCAATCGATATATATCGCGAGAATAGAATGCGGTATCACATACACGCATTGATCTCGGTCCCGCACATATCACATATGTGCTCCTACTCCGTTTCGCATGAACCAGGAAATCTCTGTGTAGGACACTAAAGACTCATCAATACTCCGACAGTAGGTGATGATCATATCAAATAGCCACAAGACGCAAGCGGTCTGCCAAACGTAACAGTCACCCGGGTATTGAGCGATCAGAAGATCAACAAGCAAGCCTGCTCATACTCCTGTGAATCCAATCAGTAACACTACCATACAGTCCGGTTTCTTCGTTTGATATGTCGTATATCATAGCCTACGGGTGGTACAATGACAGAACCCAATAGCCTGATTAGTCATGCCGATGAAAGGTTCATAACGGTTCGAGAAGCTACGGATAACACTTACCAGTAAATCTCAGCAACCGTGGCCAGGGATTTCCTGTTATGGCTAATCGAGCAAAGCGCAACATCAACTCCCAATACCGGAAGAGACGAAACCCCTCCTATCGCTCATTTCCTCCATGTGACTCGGGACTGTACCCAAAAACCATTCTTTTGCACGATCTCTTGACCGTGGTATGGTGGAAATCAAAGCACAGTGGGAATCACACAAGACTCTATGACGATCTCGGGTCTACAGACTAACCTTTACTAGTGTCACAAGAGAACTGCTATCCGACGATAGGTATAATACTATCTAGGAGTTCTCGGTGAGTCCGTTCAGTGTACCCAGTCTCCACTGAGCACCCGTATACCTTCTCTGATGTCAAACACCAATGGATATGGGATCATCCATCGCCCATCATATGGGTCGAGAAGCGCATACGCTAGTCTACTATGGAATATCGATGCCCTGTCACGATACTCTCTCGACTAGGAACAATTATAGGGTGTACTTGTAGACTACCCTTGGCCCCACTGGTATAATCTCCATCGTAGTCCTGGTAGTCAAGTACACATCCTAAGGGCTCTATCAACATATGAGTGCATGATGACATTACTTATACAAGTCAACATGTTAAGACAAAGAGCAACCAGATAGCATACTGTCATATCGAGCAAGAATGTCCTCTCTATATATGTCCAAGCATCCACTACAATATATATCCTTGTACAGTAATGGACTCTAGGGCCTTCATATAACTAACAATCTCCCACTTGCACTAAGGCCATCTGTTGCAGTATCCATTACCCAACAATTTAGCAGTGGTTGTTATATCCCATACTCAACCATCCTAAAATCTCTCGAATAGTATTTGGGGAAGCAGGCCTTGGTGAGTGGATCCGCCGTGTTAACCACAAAATCTACTCTCCTTATCTCGATCCCTTGGAGATCGACCATCTCCCTGATCAGGTGATACTTGCCTCAGAATATGTCTGGAACGCTGATGGGACCTTCGTTCGTAGGCCAAAGCCACAACTCCATTGTTGTCATAATAACAGTTATTGGACGCTCAATGGTAGGAACCTTGTTCATCTCATGAACAAGAAATGCCCAGACAACCACTTTGGCAGCATCATTGGTAGCAATGTAATCAGCCTTTATCGTCTAGTATGTCTTGGTATTTACCTTGGAACTCTTCCAACATACCGTCCCTCCACTGATGGTAAAGACAATGGCTGTGACTGACTTTCAGTCGAACTTATCACTCTGGAAGCTGGAAACAAGAACTTTCTTTTAGTGCTTCTCAAGTACTTAAGAATGTCCTCCACAGCTGACAAGTGATTCTCCCAAGATCCGATTGATTCCTGATCACTACACCTAGTGAGTCATCTACATCCGGTCTGGTACATAACATCGCATATTCTGATAGAGCTTACTGCCGAAGCATAGGTTATCCCTTCCACGCGAGCTCTCTCCAAATCAGTCTTGGGAGACATCTTTTTGGAGAGAGTGATCCATGAGTAAGTGGGTGAACCACCATGCTTAGAATCTTCCATACTAAAACTCTTTTAGTACGGTGTTAACATACCTGGATTTGGGACACTCCCAACATCCACTTAGACCTATCATCATAGATCATAATCCACAATATGTAGTAGGCATCATCTAGATCTTCTATTGAGAATCCTTGTGATAAGAGGAGCTTGACAGAGTGTAGCATAGGAAACCATTTCCTATCAATAGTATGTCATCTATGTACAATACGTAGAAGACAACCTTACTCTCTACAACCTTCTTGTATATATACAAGGTTCATCTACCTTTTGGATGAAGTCAAACTCTTTGACTGCTACATCAAAACAGATGTTCCAACTCTACGATGCACGCTTTGATCCCGATGGACTTAAGCATAGCTTTGAAAGTCTCAACTTTTCCATTTACACCAAGAATCATCCCAAGATCCATTTGCTCCCAATGGGTTTTACCCCGTTAGATGCAACATGCAAAGTCATACTTTGTTTTTGTACATGGATTCCATCTTTGATCGTATAGCATCCAGCCTTTTCACAGAGTCGTCACTCGTGATGGCCTGCCTTAACCTAGTTGGGCCATCATCAACCATGATGCAATCCTCGATCCTACTGTCACCGAGAATACCGCAGTATCTCTTAAGTGGATGAAGAACCCTACCAGATTCGCGGAGAGGCTGAGGTTCGTTGGAGACTATTGAATCGTTTGATTTCACCAAATCCTCAGCTGTTAGTTTGTCTAGCTTGAACTCCTTCCAGTTCTACCTCATAACCACTAATTTCTTCACAAGAAATTACTTTTCTCAAAAAGGTGGCATTCTGAGAAACAAAACACCTTTTGCTCCTCAGTTGGTTAGAAGATATGCCCTCGCAAATGTTTGGAATATCCTAACAAACTTATACAGAATTGATCTTGCCTCGAGCTTGTCCGGATTCTGCCTTTCAACATAGGTCGGACAACCTCATATCTTAACTCGTTTAAGACATGGTCTCTTCCTATTCTATATCTCATATGTAGTGGTAGGCCCTGATTTGGACGGAACCCCATTCAATAGGTATGCAGCTTCTCAAGTGCATAACACCCAAAAGAAAACAGGTAACTCAGCAGTACTTATCTCAGAGCGCATTATATCTCATAGGATGCGATACATCCGCCCCGATACACCGTTGTGCTGTGGTGTACTCGATGGAGCAAGCTGAGAGAGAATCACATTCTCCTTTTAGAATAGTCCAGGATCTCCATGCTCAAGTATTCTCCTCCCTGATCACATCAAAAGACATAATACTTATACCTATTTTGGTTCTCTACTTCTAACTTATATTCTTTGAATTTTTCAAAAGCTTCAGACTTGTGTTTCAACAGGAACATATGTCCGAATCTTGAGAGATCATCAGTGAATGTAATGAAGTACAAAGAACCGGTCCTGGCATGTGTAGACAGGGGACTTACATACATCATCATGTATCCATCCCAAGAGTTTAATAACTCTTTCTCTGTTTCCAATAAATGGAGCTATGGTCATTTTATTTTTGTGACATGACTGGAAATTTTTACAAGATGTAAATTCAAACTGATTTAAATATGCATCTTAATGTAACATAGCTAGTCGGGTCGCATTGATATAACCTAGTCTACAATGCCTCAAGTAGGATTCGTTCATTTCTGAACTCTTCCTCTTGTGTGTGTGTTCTGTATGTTAAGAACTGTGGTTTGATTTAGAACGTATATGCTTTTAGATAACGTGCCTGAACCGATCAACTCTTGATATAGGAAATGTTCAAAACATTATCCAACAATACAAAATTATATCCTTCTTTACTTAATAAAGAGATTGATATGATGTTGTATATCAGGTTCGGTATCTAATGAAATTTGTTCAGAATCAGTGTATTTGTACAAGGTGATATCTGCCAACTGACTTTGCTGCAACAATTGCACCATTCTCTAACTCTTAGAGATATATCACCTATTCTCAGTTCTCTACCTTACTGTAGCCCATGTAACATATTACATATGCGGGATCCTGATCCGGTATCACATGCCCAGGATGTAGAGGATACTGAGAAACAGCTCTCGGTAATGAACACACCCGAAAAAGATGCATCAACATGTACTTTCTTCGATTGGGTAGCATGGGAATCCGGATATTCCCCTATTTCCTGCTCGGACTTATAACAATTATAAGTTGGAGCGGAACCAATGTTCCCTAACACAGTATAATAAACAGGTTCGGTCAATGCATCCATATATATCTTGATTAAGGCGTGACATGGTCGCTACAAGGAGAGAGAGAGAAGAAAACACTCTGCGTGCGCTCTTGCAAGATTAGATTGGTTATTATTTTATCTAATCAGGATGGCTCCTACTGTTTTTATCAAATCTTCCTTCAAACCCTAAAAGGTAAGACTAGCCGGGATTAATTACACCCTACAAGTTCGCCAATCTTTTGGCCAGGCCAGTGTCAGTACTTTGAGGAAGGTTCCCCGTGCTTTCGCATGGACCTAATTAAAATAAAACTCGTTTTCCCAGGGTCGTAACCCCGTTAACACTTTTCTAGACACCTACTTGATCTGCTAATTATAATGTGCAAAACTCTCCCAGGAGTAACTTTTACTCGCAGTGGGTATCGGGATCCAACTATCTCATAGAAGGTATACAATCTCATTACAAATTTCAACACTTGAAATTCCCGATAATATTCTTCCCCAAGAGTCCTATGACCTTGACAGAGGTCAACAAACCATAGGCTGCTAGTAAAGTTCAACCCGCCATCTCATGATTGAAATAAACCCACTCGCACGACCCTTGACAGAGGTCAACAAGGTCGCATGACTACCCTAATCCAATCTCATCATATGCTTTGCAGATAATCACTAATCAGATACCGCACGCTATGCCTTGACAGAGGATAAGAAACGCAGCACGAATACTAAATATTACTTATCTGAAATGACGGAGGGGTACGACGGGTTTTTAAGAAACCTTTTGCGTAATGAACTTGATATCGTTGTAAAATTGAGTGAATTTTAAAAGGAGTGTTTTTGTGGCTTTTACTAGTTTCGCTAAAGAGGCCACTCCCGGTGAAGGGATCTCAGCTCTTTCCTCATCGAATGAGGTGCAGGATATTTCACAAATATCACTATGCAAAGCAAAAACTATAACTGCAATCAAAAGACAATCCGAGTTTGTAGCATCTTCTTGTTTCGCTAAAGAGGTTACTCCTGGTGAAGGGATCTCGGTTCTTTCCTTATTGAATAAGGTGCTGGATATTCTACAAAGAATACCGCTATGCAAAGCAAGAACTAGAGCTACCAGTTTTTAATACAAGTTTCTTCAACATCTTTTAGGTTTCTTTTATTTCATTAATCTCATTAATGAAGTCCCATCGTTATATATGCTTCACAAGCATCACAAAAGAAACGAAAGCAATAATATTAACTATATCTCATATTTATAATATAGGCATTCGTCTCAGAACATATCAAGTGATCACATCACAAAATATCAGCAGCAGAAGAATCACATATGAAATATTGGATATACTAGGAATTCCGTGTTTTATTTAAGCCAATAAAAAACGCGGATTCCACGGTCGTGATGAATAGCCAAACCCACATACCTAGACCCCTACGAGAGCGGCAAGCAACCTTACCAATTCTAGAGTTAGGAGACTCGGTCTCGACTCCTCGAGATGGTCTGCTACTGGACCCTAGAACCGGGTTTCTTGTGCTCCCCGCCTTGGGTCTATCCTAATGCGGAAAAGTAAATAATATACAACAATGGTGACATCATCCTCAACCCGGAAGTGCCCCAATAAAAGAATATTACATAAATTGAATTTTACATGAATGAAAATGAAAAACTCTTATCTCACATAAAAAACCCGGCTATTCAAAACACGACGATCCAATATAACATATCACAGCAACACATAATATCACATGTCATCAACGTAAGTAAATATGCGTATCCCAATTGTCGTTGACATATACAATCGAAACCGGCCATACACCACATATTACACTTACTGTCGCAGAAAAGAAAATGTCAAACTACAATATTTGGACTCCACAATCACCTTAGACATCATAAACCCGAAATATTATATACTTCGGATTTCATGCCTAACAATATGAATTCCAAATATTGTATCACATAGAGCTAGGCGAAGTCAGACAATTCGATCGATTCAACGAATTCCCAAAATTCCCCAGAGAGCTCAAGACTTGAGCACTGTTAAAGTTAACCAGAGACTTGCCACAGTACTTACGGACCTACAACTGAAGGCCCGACCCAAGCCTTTTAAGTGGCGCCGCGGATCCGCCGCTGAAACCATGTTTTGGCCGCGGATCCGCGGTCACTGACGAGTTAGGGTTTCGTTCTTCAAGTGTGTCCATAGAATTCCCTGCATGTTTTTCTGAATATTTTTAACATGGAAAAATCCAACTTTTAAAAAAAATTCCAGATAGGGGGTATTATTCGGGTTTTTGGGGTTCGATCGGAATTCTAACTTCATCTAGACAATGCCTAATGCTCTAGCTTGGCTCTAATACCACTGTAGGGTTAGCTTAGCACCTTAGTAAGGTTTTGGCAAGCATCAAACGTGCAATTTAAAAATTTTCGGACGCTAAACAAACCAACCCAGTAATCGAACTAGAGAATTAGGGTTAAACATGATATGTAAACTTTACATCTAAGTGAATGCACAATACAACCTTTGTAGACCGGTCCTTCACTTCTAAAGCTCTGTGTAGTAGTCCCTTCGCCCCTAGTAGTGAACATCCGTACTCTAGTAAGGATCATATGAAGAAATGAACAAGCTTGCTCGATGCCTTCGAAACCGAAGATGATCTACGTCGAGGAGACTCAAGCTCATGCCACCTCTTCACTAATAGTGAGATTAGTGAAGAAAACACCCTAAACTAAATGGCTAATAGTATAGGATGATGAAGTAGGAATATTGCTCACTTTAGATTTGATTTTCTCATTTTATTTCATCACTTTGTCAAAAGCTAGAAAGCTTCAAGAGGAAGAAGAAGATCAAGTGATGAAGTGATGAAAGAATCATTCATCTTGTTTGAAATGCAACCATGGATGAGTATATCACATACAATAACCCATGTAGAGAGTTAACCATTGTGTATGGTTAATGGTTAGGTCAAATAAATATCTTAAGTAAAAATAAAGTAGTTGACTAAGTCAAAGCTTATCTACAAGCTTCTCCAAGCTTTTAGCCATGGGTTAATTCCACTAATTTGTAATTACTTAATAAATATTAAACCCTAACATTAACCCTAGCATGGTGTGAGTCTCATACATCCATGTTGCAAGTGTAACCTAGCATGACACATTAAAATATATCACATATATTTATGTGTGCAAAAACAATACATTTAACATATATCACATATATTTATGTGTGCAAAAACAATACATTTAACATATATCACATATATATTAATGCATCATAAATTAGAAAAATGAATACTTAAGTGAGCGAATATTAGTTAATGTAATTTAATATATCAAATATATAATTATACATTAAATTATTAAATCAACACTTGATTTAATAATCCGGTCATATCTCATATAAACGACTAATATCCAATGTATCAATTTATCGAATCAACAACTTGATCCGATAACCCGACTATATCACATATAACCAATCGATATATATATATCGCGAGAATAGAATACGGTTTAACATACACGCATTGATCTTGGTCCCGCACATATCACATATGTGCTCCTACTCCGTTTCTGTAAGTGTACGGCGGCGCCCCGGCCGTCAATCCGACGCCGGAATGCGGAAACGAAACTTTTTATGAACTTGTAAACCGGCACCACCGCGCACTATAAACCCGGATCGTGGCATTAATCTAGTCCTAGCTAACAAGAGAATGGGCAAAGAGATATACCGAGCGATCCGTGTCCTTCGGTCTTCTCGTCGTCGTCCCGATCTCCCCGCGGAATCTCCGGTCTTCAACTCCTCGTCGGAAGGGCACCACATCGCCGGCTTCTTTTACAGGCTTCCACCTCTGGACCGAGGCAACTCGGGCACGAAGTTGGCGAGTCGACGTGCCCAAGATTTGTTGTAGAGTAGTGTAGTGCTATGTCTCATTTGGGGTTGTAGGAAGTTGCCTTTTGAGATGGTGGAGGAATGAAGTTTTGGAGATGGAGCTAAATGGATTTTGTGCAATACAAATGAACAAAAATCCCCACCCAAATTTTTTGGGACAGCCCCTCCCTCTCTTTGGCCAGCCATCACCATGAGGAAAATGAGAGTGGAGTGAAATTAGAATCAAAAGGAAGTGAGGAACAACCTAATGCAAGAGAGAGAGAAAGGGTGATGATAACAAGCAATGATCATAATCAAAGTCCAACACTCTATCAACTAATCATCACACCCAATGTCAAGCCATCATGAAGAAGTCAAGAAGTCAAGGGATGGTGCAACCATCATGACACTACAATATGCAAAGACAACCCTCCAAAATGCTTTTTTGCAAAAATGCAAATAAGCCCTCCTCCACCAATCTTCAGCCAATGAAAGATACAAAGAAATATGGCCGAAACGGAAAACAAACTGGCAACTCCAAAAAAACTGATCCCGTAATAAATTACAGGAAAACCCCGGTAATGTATATACATACCCGCATTTATATTCCGACCGAAATACAAATGCAATGAGACAAAGTCTACACTGTACAATACTAGGATCCGGCTTAAACCAAAGCCCGCTAGTATTAACCGTCCGATCCTGATCCGTGCAATACCGCACGTATCTGATCGAACCCTGCCATATCTCTATACGGCCTCTACAGCGTTTCGCCCGAAACTTGAGCAACTGTCTGTGGGGGACTCTAAAGACTCGTCAATACTATGGCTGTGGATTTAACCACTAGCATGTCATAGGTATTAGCCATACATGACGGGCTACCGGCTATTGACCAAAAGGGACATCGATGAGCGAACACATCCTGACACCCTACAGAGCCTGTCAGTGACAACATCCGTACAGTCCGGTCCGTTCGTCTATGAGCATCGCATGGCGGGCCTAAGGGTTTGGTAAAAGTAAGACCCCCAAAAGCGGTAAAAGTCGTGTCGGAGTGTAGCCCAGAACACCCTGAGATACTACTGGAATACCTACCAGTAAATCTCCTGCCTTGACCAAGTACTTCGTGTAATGGCTCTCCTAGACACAGCGCGACCTCACCCCCAATACCGGAAGAGACGAACCCCTGCAGATCCGCTCACTGCCTCCATGTGGCTCGGGATTGTACCCAACTAAAACCTGTTTGCACGTCTCCTTTGAGCGTAGTAGGGTAGTAATCAAAGTACAGTGGGAACTCACACGAGACAAATGACGATCTCAGGTCGATGAACTAACATGTACACATGTCACCAGGGAACTGCTATCTGACGTCAGGTATAAGACCAACTAGCATGTTCCCGGCGAGTCCTGTTCGATGTACTCATAACCCAATGAGCACCTGTATACATCTTAGGTGAACCAACTGACACCAGTGGCTTGTGAGACCGGCCACCGCCCCTCGGCGGGGTCTCGACTGTATACACTAGTCTACTCTGGAGTATCGATGCCCTATCTCGAAACTCCTACGACTGAGACCTTTTAAGGATGTGCTTATAGACTACCAGCTCTCACGTATATGATCGCCCTCATACTGCTGGCAGTCAAGCAAGAATCCTAGGGGCTTTATCAACGTGTAATAGCGACCTGTAAGGTCACCTAAAGCAGTACACGATGATAAAGATAAACCAGATAGCATACTATCATCTTGAGTAAGACTGTCCTACCGGGATAGGTCCTCCATCAATCACTGCAATCACGTGCCTGTGATCCAATAATTAACTCTGAGGGCACTATCTCCAACAGTTTCGCATGAACCGGGAAACCTCTGTGTAGGACCCTAAAGACTCATCAATACGCCGGTAGTAGGTGATGATCATATCAAACACCCACAAGCCGCAAGCGGTCTGCCAAACTTAACGGCTACCCGGGTATTGGGCGATCAGAAGATCAACAAGCAAGCCTGCTTATACTCCTGCGAATCCAATCAGTAACACTACCGTACAAACCGGTCTCTTCGTCTGATATGTCGTATATCATAGCCTGGGTGGTATAACGTCAGACCCCAATAGCCTGATAAGTCATGCCGATTCAAGGTTCATAACGGTTCGAGAAACTATTGATAACACTTACCAGTAAATCTCAGCAATCCTGTCCAGGGATTTCCTGTTATGGCCAATCGAGAATAGCGCAACATCAACTCCCAATACCGAAAGAGACGAAACCCCTCCTATTGCTTATTGCCTCCATGTGACTCGGGGCTGTACCCAAAAACCACTCATTTGAACGATCTTTTGACCGTGGTATGGTGGAGATCAAAGCACAGTGGGAATTACACAAGACTCTATGTTGATCTCGGGTCTACAGACTAACCTGTACCAGTGTCACCTAAGAACTGCTATTCGAAGATAGGTATAATACCATCTAGGACTTCTCGGCGAGTCCGTTCAGTGTACCCAGTCTCCACTGAGCACCCGTATATCTTCTCTAATGTCAAACACCAATGGATATGGGATCATCCATCGCCCATCATATGGGTTGAGAAGTGCATACGCTAGTCTACTCTGGAATATCGATGCTCTGTCTCGATACTCCTTCGACTAGGAACAATTATAGGGTGTACTTATGGACTACCCTTGGCCTCTCTAGTATGATCTCCATCATCGTCTTGGTAGTCAAGTATACATCCTAAGGGCTCTGTCAACATGTGAGAGCATGACATCATTACGTATACAAGTCAACATGTTAAGAAAAAGAGCAACAAGATAGCATACTGTTATATCGAGCAAGAAAGTCCTCTCTATATATGTCCAAGCATCCACTACAATATACATCCATGTTCAGTAATGGCCTCTACGGCATACATATATCTAACACATTAACACCATCCTAAAGAGATTTAGTATGAAGTATTCCAAGCGAGGTGCTTTGCCCGCTTGTCATGGAATCAGTCTCTCCAAGGACTTTAGTCCAAAGTCTGATGATGAGAGAGCTCGCATGAGTATTATACCCTATGCTTTTGTCGTATGATCTATAATGTATGTGATGTTATGTACTCGCCCTGATGTAGCTTATGCACTAGGTGTAGTAAGCAGGTATCAATCCAATCCAGGGGAGAAACAATGGACAGTTGTGAAGAACATTCTTAAGTACTTGCAAAGGACTAAAGAAATGTTCTTGTTGTATGGTAATGGCGATCTCCAGATGGAGGCCTTTACCGATTTGAGCTTCCAGAGTGATAAGGATGACAACAAATCTATCTCGGGGTTTATATTTTCCCTCAATGGAGGGGAGGTTTGTTTGAAAAGTTCCAAACAGTATACCGTTGCAGACTCAACGATGGTTGCTGAGTATATTACTGCAAATGATGCTGCCATGGAAGCCGTCTGGATGAGGAAGTTCATCTCGGAACTAGGATTAGTTCCCACGATTATTGATCCAATACCATTGTATTATGATAATAATGGGGCTATGGCATTGGCCAAAGAGCCCAGGTCCTATCAGCGATCCAGACACCTCCTGAGGCGATATCATTTGATTCGGGAGATAGTTGATCGCCACGAGATTGTGATTCGTAGAGTAGACACAAAGAATAACACCGTGGATCCACTCATCAAGGCCCTTCCACAGATACAACATGAGCGACTTTTTGAGATGTTGGGTATGAGATACGCCAATAATTGGCCTTAGTGCAAGTGGGAGATTGTTGGATATATGTATGTCCTAGAGGCCATTATTTGATAGTGGATGTTTGGACATGTATATATACGGAGGACTTTCTTGCTCGACATGATAGTATGCTATCTGGTTACTCTTTATCTTAACATGTTCACTTGATTGTGTATACTGTTCATTTCATACATGTTGATAAAGCCCTTAGAATATCAGCTTGACTACCATGATTATTGTAGGGTTCCTAGGCACCCTAATGAGGTCACACAAGGCATCGATCATGCCAATTTCAAAATTTATGGGTGCCGAGAGACCCTAATACGGATCGTCGGCTAGATGTTTAGGCGAAACTAGAATCTAGTTAACACTTAACTAAGAGAATACGGAAATACAACCTTTGTAGATCCGGTTCTCCACCTTCATAGCTCCTCAACGAAGTATCCTCGCTGTCCAAATCGAAATCCGGGCTCTGGCGTCGGCTTCATCGGAGAAGAAGCGGGCTAGGTCATCGACGACGTGCCGAAGATGATCTACGTCGAAGCATCACTAGATCAAGCTCCACCTTCACCAAGCCATGAAAACTTGTGAAGGAAACACACTCTACTACTTGGCAAGAGGTAGAGGATGAAGAAATAGGAAGTGGGTAGACTTTAGAATTGGATTTCTCACTCATTTCATCAATCCACCATTGATGAAGTGAAGGTTTCTTCTTGAGTTCAAGGAAGAAGAAGAAGAAAATGATATGATAAGTTCCAATTAAAAAAGAAAAGAATATCAATTCTTATCATAACTTGACCATAGTTAAGTGTAGAGAACTAATCATGGTTTGATGCAATGGTTAGGGTTAAGCTAAAAACAAAATGGTCATCAAGTCAAAGCAATCATGAAGCTTCATGAATGTTCAAAAGAAATGCCACCATTTTATCATTTCATTTCCTTTTTCCAATAAGAAAAAGATAAATAAATAAATGAATAAAATGAATAAGCAAATAGCAAACCCTAACCATTCCATTAACCAAGGTTTAATTCTATACACTTAATTAAAAAGGCATGTATCATCAAACATGATACAAGCATGTGCACAAAATCATATCGCATATGCAATGCGCACACCCGAGCGAGAAAATCCATTTAAAGTGAACCGATACTAGTTAATGCAAAGTAATATATCAAATATATAATTATGCATCAAATCATTAAATCAACACTTGATTTAACGATCCGGTCATATCGCATATAACCGACTAATATTCAATGTATCGACTTATCGAATCAACACTTGAATCGATAACTAGGTTATATCGCATACAACCATTCGATACATTTATCGCGAGAATGGAATACGGTATCACATACACGCATTATTCTCGGTCCCGCACATATCTCATATGCGCTCCTATTTCGTTTCGCTTGAGCCAGGAAACCTCTGTGTAGGACTCTAAAGACTCGTCAATACGCCGGCAGCAGGCGATGATCATATCAAACACCCACAAGCCGCAAGCGGTCTGCTAAACGTAACGGCCACCCGGGTATTGAGCGATCTGAAGATCGACGAGCAAGCCCGCTCACACTCCAGTGAATCCAACCAGTAACACTACCGTACAGTCCGGTCTGATCGTCTGATATGTCGCATATCTCGCCTAGGGGTGGTAAACGTCAGACCCCAATAGCTCAATAAGTCGTGTTGATATGAGGTCTATAACAATTCGAGAAACTACTGGTAACACTTACCAGTAAATCTCAGCAACCCTGGCCAGGGATTTCCTGTTATAGCCAATCGAACACAGCACAACATCAACTCCCTATACCGGGAGAGACGAATCCCCTCCTATCGCTCATTGCCTCCATGTGACTCGGGACTGTACCCAAAAACCACCGTTTTGCACGCCCTCTTGGACATGGTAAGATGGAAATCAGAGCACAGTGGGAACCACACAAGACTCTATGACGATCTCGGGTCAACAGATTACTCTGTACCAGTGTCACCAGAGAACTGCCATCTGACGTGAGGTATAATACCATCTGGGAGTTCTCGGAGAGTCCGTCCAGTGTACCCAGTCTCTACTGAGCACCCGTATATCATCTCTGATGTCAAACACCAATGGATATGGGATCATCCATCGCCCATCTGTATGGGTCGATAAGGTATACGCTAGTCTACTCTGGTATATCGATGCCCCGTCTCGATACACCCACGACTAGGGACTTTGAAGGATGTACTTATGGACTACCATGTCCCCACTAGTATGATCCTCATCATAGTCCAGGTAGTCAAATACAGATCCTAAGGGCTTTACCAACATGTAACAGGGAGACAATCAGTGTACACGTTAAGGTAAAGATCAACCAGATAGCATACTATCATGTCGAGCAAGAAAGTCCTCCCTATATATGTCCCAGCATCCACTACAATATACATCCTATGTACAGTAATGGCCTCTAGGGCATACATATAACTAACAATTATGATGCAGATCATACTAGCGGGACATGTGTAGTCTATAGGTGCATCCTTAAATGTTCCTACTCGTGGGTGTATCGAGAAGGGGCATCGATATTCCAGAGTAGACTAACGTATACGTTTCTTGACCCAGTTGAGGGGGCGATGGATGATCCCATATCCATTGGTGTTTGACGTCAAAGATTGTATACGGATGCTCATTCGAGAATGAGTACACTAAACGGACTTGCCGAGAACTCCTATATGGTATTATATCTATCGTCGAATAGCAGTTCTCAGGTGACACTTATACAGGTAAGTCTGTAGACCCGAGATCTTCATAGAGTCTTGTGTGTTCTCCAACTATGCTTTGATTTCCACCCTACCACAGCTCTACTGAGTCGTGCAAAGAGGTGGCTTTTGGGTGCAGTCCCGAGACACATGGAGGCAATGAACGATAGGAGGGGTTTCGTCTCTCACGGTATTGGGAGTTGATGTTGTACTATGAGCGATTGGCTACTACTGGAAGTCCCTGGCCAGGGCGGATGAGATTTACTGATAAGTTTTATCAATAGTTTCTCGACCTGTTATAGGCCATACATTGGCATAACTTATTGAGTTATTGGGGTCGACGACACCATCCATAGACTCAATATGCAACATATCAGACGAAGAGACCGGACAGTACGGTAGGTGTTGCTAGTTGGCTCTACGGGAGTTTGTGCAGGGTTTTCTAGCACGGCAGCAAGGTTATGTGAGGCATCGTCCATGCCAATTTCAAAAATTTGCTGTTCTAGCTTACCCTAACCGTAGAATCGTTACTAGAAAATGCGACGAAACAATATGCAAACAACTTTGCAAACAAGTGGAGAAGAAATACAACCTTTGTAGACCGGTCCTTCACTTCAATAGCACCGTGTAGTCGTCCCTTTGCTGCGATCTATGAACTCCCGGACTCTTAAGAGGCTCCACAAGATGTACGGAATAAGCTTGCTTGAAGTCTTCGAGGCCGAAAATGATCTACGTCGAGGAGACACTAACCCAAGCTACCTTTTAACTAATTGTAGAATTAGTGAAGCAAACACCTTAAACTAAATGGCTAGTAGTAAAGGATGATGAAGTAGGAATTTTGCTCATTTTATAAATAATTTTCTCACTATTTTTCCATCATCTCCATTGAAGCTAGAAAGCTTTGAGGAAGAAGATGAAGAAAACTCTTATGAAAATAATCATCAAGTAAAGAATGGGAACCATGCGTGAGTTAACATCATATGCTAACCCTTGTAGAGACATAACCATGGCTAAGTCTAATGGTTGGATTTATAAATTCTTTAGTAAAACAAAACTTGTGGCTTAGTCAATGGTTAGCAAAGCTTCTACAAGTTTCTAGCCATGACCAAATGCGACCAATTTTTTAATTACTTTAGAAATTAAAAACCCTAGATTATCACTTAGCATGGTGTAAGTCATACACACCCCCATGAATCATGTATCATTAAGCATGACACAAAACTTTGTACACTAATATATATCATATATATACACATGCAAAAATCAAGTGAGAAAAGAAATCTTATGTGAATGATTATTAGTTAATGTAACTTAATATATCAAATATATATAATTATACATTAAATTATTAAATCAACACTTGATTTAATAATCTGGCTATATCACATATCACAGACTAATTTCATGTGCATCATCTTATCGGATCAACACTTGATTCGATAATCCGGCTATATCACATATAACCGACCGGTAACACAAATAACGAGAATAGAATACAATATCACATACAATATTAATCTCAGTCCTGCACATATCACATATGTGCTCTTACCCCGTATTGCTTGAGCTAGGAAACCTCTGTGTAGGACTTTAAAGACTCGTCAATACGCCGGCAGTAGGTGATAATCATATCAAACGCCCACAAGCCGCAAGCGTTCTGCTAAACGTAACGGCCACCCGGGTATTGAGCGATTAGAAGATCAACAAGCATGCCTACTCAAACTCCTGCGAATCCAATCAGTAAAACTACCGTACAGTCCGGTCTCTTCGTCTGATATATCGTATATCTCGTCTAGGGGTGGTAAACGTCAGACACCAGTAACTTGATAAGTCGTGCCGATATGAGGCTCGTAACGGGTCGAGAAACTACTGATAACACTGTTAGGCCACGGCAGCGCCCCGGCCGTCAGAACGAGGCCAAAATGCGGAATCAAAACTTTTCTTTAAACAAGAAACTGGCGCCACCGCGGACTAAAAACCCGGATCGGGCCATTAACCTACTACCAGCTAAAAGATGAAAGGGTAGAGAGATATACCGAGCGATCCGTGTCCTTCGGTCTTCTCGTCGTCGTCCCGATCTCCCCGCGGAATCTCCGGTCTTCATCTCCTCGTCGGAAGGCACCACATCGTCGGGTTCTTTTACGGGCTCTCACCTCTGGACCGAGGCAACTCAGGCACGAAGTTGGCGAGTCGACGTGTCCATGAATTGCTGTAGAATAAGTGTAGTGCTCTTTGTCTCTCTTGGGGTTGAAGTTGCCATTTGGTGGAGGAAATGAACTTTGGAGATATGGAATTTTTTTGGCAAGTAGTGAAATGAGATCAAGAAATTTCCCACACAAAATGAACTCACTCTCCTTCACTAGAATGGCCGGCCACCCACCAAAGAAAGAGGAGGGGTGAGCCAAAGGAGAAAAATAATGAACTCACTCTCCCTCACTAGCATGCACAAGGTGGTGTGAGCCAAAGGAGAAAAATAATGCAAAAGGAAAATGAGTGATCATCATGGGGAATAATCATCACACCACCAACCAACACTCATCTCAAAAGTCAAGTCATCATGAACAAAGAAGTTAACCTCAATCATGAGGCAACAATATACAAAGACCACCCTCTATAATGCTAATTTGCACAATTGCAAATAGGCCCTCCTCCACCAATTTTCAGCCAAAGAAAGATACAAAGGAAAATGGCCGAAACGGAAAGCAAACTGGCAACTTCAAAAAACTGATCCCGTAATAAATTACAGGAAAAACCCGCGACTGTATATACACACCCGCATTTGTATTGCGACCGAATACAAATGCAATGAGACAAAATCTACACTGTAAAATACTAGGATCCGGCTTAAACCAAAGCCCGCTAGTATTATTCGTCTGATCAAGATCCGTATAATTCCGCACGTATATGATCGAACCCTGCCATATCTCCATACGGCCTCTACAGCGTTTCGCCCGAAACTTGAGAAACGGTCTGTGGGGGACTCTAAAGACTCGTCAACCCTTTGGCTGTGGATTTAACTACTAGCACGTCAGAGGTATTAGCCATACGTAACGGGCTACCAGGTGTTGACCAAAAGGGACGTCGATGAGCGAACTCATCCTGACACCCTACTGAGCCTGTCAGTTACAATATCCGTACAGTCCGGTCCGTTCATCTATGAGTATCGCATGGCGGGCCTAGAGGGTTGGTAAAAGTCAGACCCCCAAAAGCGGTACAAGTCATGTCAGAGTGTAGCCCAGAATACCCTTAGATACTACTGGAATACCTACCAGTAAATCTCCTGCCTCGGCCGAGGGATTTGTGTAATGGCTCTCCTAAACACAGCGCGACCTTACCCCCAATACCGGGAGAGACGAACCCGTGCAGATCTGCTCACTGCCTCCATGTGGCTCGGGACTGTACCCAACTAAAACCTGTTTGCACGACTCCTTTGAGACGTGGTAGGGTAGTAATCAAAGTACAGTGGGAACTCACACGAGACAAATGACGATCTCAGGTCGATGAACTAACCTGTACACATTTCACCAGGGAACTGCTATCTGACGTCTGGTATAATCCCAACTAGCATGTTCCCGGCGAGTCCTGTCCGGTGTACTCATAACCCAATGAGCACCTGTATATATCTTAGGTGAACCAACTGACACCAGTGGCTTGTGAGACCGGCCACCGCCCCTCGTCGGGGTCTCGACTGTATACACTAGTCTACTCTGGAGTATCGATGCCCTGTCTCGAAAACTCCCACGACTAGGGACCATTTAAGGATGTGCTTATAGACCCCAGCTGCCACGTATATGATCGCCATTATACTGTGGGCCGTCAAGCAAGAATCCTAAGGGCACTATATCAACGCGCAATAGTGACCTGTAAGATCATCTAAAGCAGCACACGATGATAAAGATAAACCAGATAGCATACTATCATCTTGAGTAAGACTGTCCTACCGGTATAGGTCCTCCCTCAATCATTGCAATCACGTGCCTGTGATCCAATAATTGACTCTGAGGGCACTATCTCCATCAATCTCCCACTTACACTCAAGGCTAATTATTGCGATGTCGCATACTCACAGCCTGTGTGATACCGAACATCCAACTCCTCTACTAGTCAGTCTCACAAAGCTCGTTTGCGAAACTATTGCGTTCGAGGAAGAGCCTCACTGAATGGATCTGCCCCAATGTTTCTTTCTATGTCTCTTTTTATCTCAAGTTCGCGGAGAAACCCATCTCCCGAAATGAGCAATACCTGTCTTAGAATATGTCTGGATGTCTGATGGGACCTAGTTCATAAATGAACTCCAAATCCAAACTTCTTAGACTGTATCGTTAACTGAACTTAATCAGTATCCTGCGCCATGCCTCCCTCAGTATCCACCTAGACCACCTGTCCAAAATACTGCCCTCGTCAGAAAGAAAACTATAATTCTGACAGCCACTCTGTCATCCAGGTCACCTTGGAAGCCTGGAATGATAACCGTCTCCCGAAGGAGGCTGCCGTTATCAAATCCCTAGAACATCCACTTATGTTCTAAAACCGCTTCCGAATGTTTCTCCAGGATTGGATCAATATCAACCTATTGCATCTACTGCAAAAACAACATCTGGTGTGGTACTTGACATCTCATGATTGACTTAATTGCCTAAGCAAGTGATCTGCCAATCATGCACATCCCTCTCACATTTAGTCCGTAAGACACCTTTAGAGAGGGTGACTCCATCACCTGCAGGTACACCACCATGCCAGGAGTCGTCCATTCTAAAACACCTGTAGAATGCTGTCTAAGTACCCAGATTGGGAAACTACCCAAATCTAGATCTAAAACCATAGATCCAGTAACCAGAATGTCTGATATAATATCCATATCCTTTGTGGAGAAACCACTGTGTGACAACCAAAGTATAACCGATCGTAGTATAGGAATTTCACTTCCTACTCTGTGTATGTTATCCAAATACCAGGACATCACACTCTACTACCTTCTTAATAGATCCATCCTCTATTCTGATGAAGTCAAACCTATGACTGTCACATCAGAAATAGATGATCTATCTCTGCTATATCTGCTTTAGTCTATAAATAGACACAAGCCACCTGTCCACCAATGCTTCCGCTGCTCCCACTGACTACGACACCCTTCTGGCAGAGTCATACACACGTGCACTTCTAAAGCTAGTTTAGAACAACGCTATACTCATCCTCCTGCCGGGTCTCACAGTCTGGAACAACAGCAAAGGAAAGCCTGGGTAAATGAGAACCTCCCTGTCACCTTCCTTGAGCATACCGAAGTACCTCTCGAGTGCCTGAGGCTACCCACCATATCTGCAGAGTGGCCAATAGAATGTCAAACCAGATTGAATCTTTAGGTTCTTATCAAATTTTCAGTAATCATCTACGGTTCTGGAATCACTTCCAGTTCTACCATACTCCCACTACTGTTTTCTGAAAAATCCATTTTTATTAAAACTGTGGCAAGTCAAGAACAATATCACTATTGATCTTCCAGATGGTAGAAAGTCAACCCTCGTCATAGCCCGGGTCAACCCACAAACAACCATTACAGAAACGTGCCTTGAGTTGTCCAGAGTCTGGTTTTAAGCATAAGCTGGACAACTCCCCGTACCTTAACAATGTCAAGATATGAACTGTTCTATATCCAATACAGAAACAGAGGCACTGATTTAATTGAACCAGATTCAAATGCTGCTGTCTCCAGTGCATGTCAACTAAATGGAAAGAGGCCGATCAGCGTTACTCAGCTTAGTAGTGCTTCCAATTATGAGTAACCTGAAAGAGAAACAAGTTTCTCAAAACTATTAACTGAATACCATACAC
Organism: Agapanthus africanus; assembly: GCA_030015575.1. NCBI lineage: Eukaryota > Viridiplantae > Streptophyta > Magnoliopsida > Asparagales > Amaryllidaceae > Agapanthus > Agapanthus africanus. The sequence goes on along the minus strand of JASDDO010000019.1, from coordinate 603,469,103 downwards.
AAGTATCTACATCTTCAATCACCTTGAAGAATCCCGATACTTGCAATACCTAGTTCTCTACTTTACTCTTATACCTATAACTTCTCAAAACATGGACCCTGTGTTTCTACGAAACACCTATCTAAGAACTAGAGAAGTCATAAGTAAACCCAATATAGTATGAGAACCAACCCCTCTATCCTCATGGACGCTGGACAACATACAATACTCTGTATAAGTCCCTTGAGTCTAATAACTCATTCCCTGTATGTCGTAGGTTGAAAACTGTACCTATGGTTAAGAAGAATTACACCGCTGTTTAATGCTCCTTACCTAACTATCCACTGATATAGGTAAATTTCATGGACATAATTTCAAAAAGGTATATCTCACTCTATAAAAATAGACGTACAGATGTATCAATTTGAAATTGGTGCATAACAGCGGATATTCAAAACCAAATATTTGTCGTCCGGCAAACTACCCAGGTCGTTTCCTCAAATATCACCAATTACAACGAATCCCGATATAATGAGGATGATCGCCTAATTCCCAATAACTTACTCCCACTCATCATCTGTAAAACCATACAGATATGAGAATCAAATCTGGTAAATACATACTCTGGAGCAAGGACTAATTGGGAAATCAGTTTTTCTTTTAAGAATACACAGTGAAACTGAAACATTGAAATGTTTCGTAGGGGTATCCGGGTATTCCTAGTAATGCCTCTTCCATTATCAGATTCACAACTGCAACCGAATACTTCTATGCCATCTCTCCACATCCCTTCATATGTATTTAGTCATTACCTTCTGCACACCCCTTTAGGCCAAATGGTTTTCTTCCTTCCCTACCGTTCAGCACCAGCCTATGGTTTGGAAGAAGACTATCCAATAAGCATAATGGGTGTACTGTCCTAATCCTAGGAGCACTCGCAATGCGAGAGAAGGTGAAGATAAAAGACAACCGAATAAACCTTATTCCTATTTCTCCTGAACCAGAATCCATCCCTGAACTGGAACAAGTTCCTTTCGAGTTTGTATATAACCATACGATGGAGTATGCAAATAACTGTGGATCTTCGTAGTGATACGGAGTGTCCTGGAGAAATACAAAGGTGAAGTGAGAGTGGTAATGAAATACTTGGTTTGGTCGTGAATAGCAGTCGCAACTTACTTTGCCCTCTTACTAATCCCTTTATTTGTCTTTACATAATACCTTCTGCACACCATCGTTAGGCTAATTGGTTTTCTTCATTCCCTACCGGTCGACACCTGCCTATGGTTTGGAAGAAGACTATCCAATTTGCGTAATAGGTGTACTGTCCTAATCCAAGGAGCACTCGCAACCTGAGAGAAGGTAAAAGGAAAAGACAACTGAATAGTCCTATTCGTTTTCTCCAGAACCAGAAATCATACTCGAATAAATTCCTTCGAGTTTGTATATAACCATACGATGGTTTTATCCAATGGAAGTGGACGTTCGTAGTAATACGGGGTGTTCTGGAGAAAAGGGTAAAAGTAGGAGTGGCAAAGAGGTTTGCAACTCTGACAATCCAAAAGCCAGTGTTTAAGAAGGTTCGGTCAACTTCGTCACTGAGTCATATTCAAGGGTCGGGTCATGGTCGCTGCCAAAGAGAGAGAGAAAAGAAACACTCAGAATGCACTCTAACCTAGATCAGAATGGTTACCAATTTGTCTAATCAGGAAACCTCCCACTGTAACCTCAAATTCTCCTCCAAACCTGAAAGAAGAATTAGTCGGGATCACCCGAGGAGTAAACCAACTCATCAGTGGGAATCGGGATCCAACTATCATCGCATGACAATGTGACAGAATCCACTCACGTTATCACACTCGAGAAGGTATGCGCATATCTTGCAAGTTTCAGTTTCTTTAGAAACTCCCGATGTGATTTTTACCCCAAGCGGCTTATGACCTTGACTAGGTCAACAAACCATAAACCTCCAGTCAAGTTCAACCCGTCATTATTCTGGATTGCATTAAACCCACCCGTACGTGCCCTTGACTAGGTCAACAGGCCGCACGACTGTCCTAACCAATCCCATTTATGCAACAAACAAGTACCACTTAGCTACCGAACACTACGTCTTGACTAGGTCAACAAACGCAGCACGAATACTAAATAATACCCGTAGGAAATGACGGAGGGCTACGGCTGGTTTTTGGCGAAAAAACTTTAACGTAATGAACTTGATATCGTTGAAGGAACTGCATAGCTTTTTATAAAAATATAGTGACGAAAACCTTTGCTAAAGAGGTTACTCCCGGTGAAGGGATCTCGGCTCTTTTCCCGTAGAATGAGGTGCAGGATATCCAACTGAATACAACGATGCAAAGCAAAAAGTAATCGGCTATAGTAAAGTTATTACCCTGACACAAACTTCTGTCCAAGGGGTCACTCCCGGTGAAGGGATCTCGGCCCTTGCCTCGTCGACTGAGGTGCTGGATATTCATAACCGAATACCACTGTGCAAAATAAAAGTGAACGTCCTTGCAATAACAACTTTTTGAAAAATTATTCCAACAACATCAGAATAGGTTTGTTTAGCTTGCATTGATCCGAATCAATGCAGTCCCATCAATTGATCACACCAATAAAGAAAGAAAATAATGATGTACATATATGCCATCCGCATTCGCCATTGGGTCCCGTCATTATCCGTTAGGTTACTTAACTAACGACAGAGCGGGGACTGGACTAGCGCGGATGCAAAACATATACAACATCTACTAGTATATATATCAATATATAATATTCTCTCAAGGCGTGATAAAATGCAACATCACAGAAATGCAATAAGCATCACAAAACAATACAGATATCTGGGATCCCCGGGTTTCATAGAGCCGCTACTGAAACCCGACGTTCCCCTGGTCGTGTGGATAGCCTGTGCAATGAAATCCTAGACACTTACGGGCGCGGCAAGTTACCCGCCAAAACCTGAAGCGAGGCAGCCCCCTTCAGCAACGTGAATGGACTACCCAGCACTTCACGGAATCCGGTAACTTGGGCACCCCTCCTGGGTCAACCTGTACCCCCTAAGAGTGCGGCAAATAGCCCGCCAATTCTAGAGTGAAGCCCCCTCCGTCTCAACGCCATGAGATGCGGGGCCGTTGCCCTCTAGAACCCGGCTATCCGTGCACCCCATCTTGGGGTAATCCTAGTACAGAAAGTAAAATATACATACAACGGGTACATCGACCTCACCTCGGTCGTGCCCCAAAAGAATAATATACAAACATGCAGTGCCGGCAGTCCACATGTCGGACGCTCGCCCCGCAATATCAAATGTACATATAAAACGAAACTGTACTAACATTGCATCCAGGCTATCCCCCATGACCAATCCACAACATCATAGCACAACACAGAACATCAACGTGAATGTCACGTTCGTAAATCCGTCTAAAAGGGTTATAGCAGTTAGACAGGATTTACCGATCAAATGACAATCACGGTCGCAGATATAATGTAAATATTGTGAACTAACATGTTTAAAATTCTCGATCGACTAAATTTCCCGAAGTGGACCCCAAGCACAATACCTAGTACTCATAAAAATCTGGGCCCAAACTGAATATACCATAAACCCCAATTCCAAGTCAGAGACTTACGGAAGAAATTTGGTACACTGAGGCAATAAAACGGCGGCGGTTCCGCGGCCAAAACGTGGTTTTGGCGGCGGATCCGCCGCTCTACAGTAAAATCAGCATGCCAAATTTTCTCAGTTTTCATAAAATTGCCTGCACATATTTATGCAATGTACCAAATAATTTTCCGAGCACAACTGAAAATCGACAGAAACTGTCAAATTGAAATCGGGGTTTTTGGAAATTTGATCGATCGAACTTTTAAACACGCTAGAGCAAGCTAGACTAGGTTAATGGCGTGGCTCTGATACCATGTCAGGCCACGGCAGCGCCCCGGCCATCAGAATGAGGCCAAAATGCGGAATCAAAACTTTTCTTTAAACAAGAAACCGGTGCCACCGCGGACTATAAACCCGGATCGGGCCATTAACCTACTACTCACTAAAAGAAGAAAGGGTAGAGAGATATACCGAGCGATCCGTGTCCTTCGGTCTTCTCGTCGTCGTCCCGATCTCCCCGCGGAATCTCCAGTCTTCATCTCCTCGTCGGAAGGGCACCACATCATCGGGTTCTTTTACGGGCTCCCACCTCTGGACCGAGGCAACTCGGGCATGAAGTTGGCGAATCGACGTGTCCAAGAATTGCTATAGAATAAGTATAGTGCTCTTTGTCTCTCTTGGGGTTGAAGTTGTCATTTGGTGGAGGAAATGAACTTTGGAGATATGGAATTTTTGTGGCAAGTAGTGAAATGAGATCAAGAAATTTCCCACACAAAATGAACTCACTCTCCATCACTAGAATGGTCGGCCACCCACCAAAGAAAGAGGAGGGGGTAAGCATGAACAAGGTGGTGTGAGCCAAAGGAGAAAAATAATGCAAAAGGAAAATGAGTGATCATCATGAGGAATAATTATCACACCACCAACCAACACTCATCTCAAAAGTCAAGTCATCATGAACAAAGAAGTCAATCTCAATCATGAAGGAACAAAATACAAAGACCACCCTCCATAATGCTAATTTGCACAATTGCAAATAAGCCCTCCTCCACCAATTTTCAGCCAAAGAAAGATACAAAGGAAAATGGCCGAAACGGAAAGCAAACTGGCAACTTCAAAAAACTGATTCCGTAATAAATTACAGGAAAACCCCGCGACTGTATATACACACCTGCATGTGTATTGCGACCGAATACAAATGCAATGAGACAAAATCTACACTGTATAATACTAGGATCCGGCTTAAACCAAAGCCCGCTAGTATTATTCGTCCGATCAAGATCCGTGTAATACCGCACGTATATGATCGAACCCTGCCATATCTCCATACGGCCTCTACAGCGTTTCGCCCGAAACTTGAGAAACGGTCTGTGGGGGACTCTAAAGACTCGTCAACCCTTTGGCTGTGGATTTAACCACTAGCACGTCAGAGGTATTAGCCATACGTAACGGGCTACCAGGTGTTGACCAAAAGGGACGTCGATGAGCGAACTCATCCTGCACCCTACTGAGCCTTTCAGTGACAATATCCGTACAGTCCGGTCCGTTCGTCTATGAGTATCGCATGGTGGGCCTAGGGGGTTGGTAAAAGTCAGACCGCCAAAAGCGGTACAAGTCATGTTAGAGTGTAGCCCAGAACACCCTGAGATACTACAGGAATACCTACTAGTAAATCTCCTGCCTCGGCCGAGGGCTTTGTGTAATGGCTCTCCTAGACACAGCACGACCTCACCTCCAATACCGAGAGAAACAAACCCCTGTAGATCCGCTCACTGCCTCCATGTGGCTCGGGACTATACCCAACTAAAACCTGTTTGCACGACTTATTTGAGCCGTGGTAGGGTAGTAATCAAAGTACAGTGGGAACTCATACGAGATAAATGACGATCTCAGGTCAATGAACTAACCTGTACACATGTCACCTGAGAACTGCTATCTGATGTCTGGTATAATCCCAACTAGCATGTTCCCGGCGAGTCTTGTCCGGTGTACTCATAACCCATTGAGCACCTGTATACATCTTAGGTGAACCAACCGACACCAGTGGATTGTGAGACCGGCCACCGCCCCTCGTCGGGGTCTCGACTGTATACACTAGTCTACTCTGGAGTATCGATGCCCTGTCTCGAAAACTCCCACGACTAGGGACCATTTAAGGATGTGCTTATAGACCCCAGCTCCCACGTATATGATCGCCATCATACTGCTGGCCGTCAAGCAAGAATCCTAAGGGCACTATCAACGCGCAATAGTGACCTCTAAGGTCACCTAAAGCAGCACACGATGATAAAAATAAACCAGATAGCATACTATCATCTTGAGTAAGACTGTCCTACCGGTATAGGTCCTCCCTCAATCATTGCAATCACGTGCCTGTGATCCAATAATTGACTCTGAGGGCACTATCTCCATCAAACACTTACCATTATGTCTCTAAATCAGCCCTCGACAGGGACTTCCTGTTATAGCCAATCGAGCACAGCGCAACATCAACTCCGTATACCGGGAGAGATGAATCCCCTCCTATCGCTCTTTGCCTCCATGTGACTCAGGACTGTACCTAAAAACCACCTTTTGCACGATCTCTTGACCATGGTATGGTGGAAATCAAAGAACAGTGGGAATCACACAAGACTCTATGACGATCTCGGGTCGACAGACTAACCTGTACCAGTGTCACCAGAGAACTGCTATCTGACGATAGGTATAATACCATCTAGGAGTTCTCGGCAAGTCCGTCCAGTGTACCCAGTCTCCACTGAGAACCCGCATACCATCTCTGATGTCAAACACTAATGGATATGGGATCATCCATCGCCCATCTACATGGGTCGAGAATCTATACGCTAGTCTACTCTGGTATATCGATGCTCTATCTCGAAACACCCACGACTAGGAACATTTGAAGGATGTACTTACCAGAGAACTGCTATCTGACGATAGGTATAATAACATCTAGGAGTTCTCGGCGAGTCCGTCCAGTGTACCCAGTCTCCACTGAGAACCCGCATACCATCTCTGATGTCAAACACTAATGGATATGGGATCATCCATCGCCCATCTACATGGGTCGAGAATCTATACGCTAGTCTACTCTGGTATATCGATGCTCTGTCTCGATACACCCACTACTAGGAACATTCGATCAGGATGTCGTGAATCTTGTTGAATTACCCGACTTTTTATTGAAAAGTGTTTTCGATATCGAGACTAAAATGCGGGATTTATAATTGTTAGGCATGCAATGTCTAAGGAATTCATTTGGTTGAAATCTAGAATATGAGATATTTCGGGTTTATGATGTCTATGGTGGTTGCAGATTCCAATTGTTATAGTTTTCACTTTCTTTTCTTGGACCGTAAGTGTAATATGTGGTGTATCGCCGGTTTCGTTGCTATACGTCAATGACAATTGGGATACGCATATTTACTTACGTTGATGACATGCAATGTTATGTATTGCTGTGATATGTTATATTGGACCGTCGTGTTTGAATAGCCGGGTTTTTTTTTATGTGAGATGAGAGTTTTTCATTTTCATTCATGTAAAAACTTGTATGTAATATTCTTTTATTGGGGAACTTTCGGGTTGAGGAAGTTGTCACCGTTGATGTATATTATTTACTTTTCCGCATTAGGATAGACCCAAGGAGGGGAGCACAAGTAACTGTGTTCTAGAGTCCAGTGGGAGACCATCTCGAGGCGTCGAGACCGGGTCTCCTAACTCTTGAATTAGTAGGGTTGCTTGACGCTTTCGTAGGGTTATAGGGATGTGGGTTTGGCTATTCATCACGACCGTGGAATCCGTGTTTTATACAGGCTTAATATAAAACCCGGAAATCCTAGTATATCCAATATTTCATATGTTGATTTCTGCTGCGATATTCTGTGATGTGATCACTTTATATGATGAGATAGATACTGTATATAGTATATGTAATATATTATATAGACGTTGCTTATGTTTTACACCCACGCTAGCCCTGCCCCGCTCTGCCATTAGTTACCTAACCTAAAGGTGCTTGACGGGACATCGAGGCGAATGCGGATGGCATTAGCGTACGTTGTATTTATCTGTGATGCTTAGGTAACTTAAATGATGGGACATTCATTAATGAGATTAATGAAAAAAATAAACCTAAAGATGTTGTGGAATCGAATTTTCAAAAACAGGTAGCTCTAGTTCTTGCTTTGCATAGTGGTATTCCTTGTAGAATATCATGCACCTTATTCGATAAGGAAAGGGCCGAGATCCCTTCACCGGGAGTGAACTCTTTAGCAATAACTGGCAGATGCTACAACCCTTGGTTTCGTTTTTTGACTTCTTTTCTAGTTCTTGCTTTGCATAGTGGTATTGTCAATATCCTGCACCTCATTCGACGAGGAAAGAGCCGAGATCCCTTCAGCAGGAGTGAACTCTTTAGCGAAACTAGCAAAAGCCTCAAAAACACTCCATTTAAATCATTTGATTGTACAACGATATCAAGTTCATTACACAAAAGGTTTTCTTAAAACCTGTCGTAGCCCTACGTCATTTCAGATAAGTAATAGTTAGTATTTATGCTGCGTTTGCTGACCTTGTCAAGGCGTAGTGTGCGGTAGCTGATTAGTACTTATCTGCCAGCATATGATGAGATTGGATTAGGGTAGTCGTGCGACCTTGTTGACCTTCTCAAGGGTCATGTGGGTGGGTTTAATTCTATCAGAAAATGACGGGTTGAACTTGACTTGCGGTCTATAGTTTGTTGACCTTGTCAAGGTCATAGAACGCTCGGGGCAAAATATTATCGGGAATTTCAAGTGTTTAAATTTGCAATGAGATTGCATACCTTCTATGAGATAGTTGGATCCCGATACTCACTGCGAATAAGAGTTACTCCTGGGAGAGTTTTACACATGACAATTAGCCGATAAAGTAGGTGTCTAGAAAGGTGTTAACGGGGTTAAGCCCCTGGGAAAACGAGGTTTATTTTAATTTGGTCCGTGCAAAAGCACGGGGAACCTCCCTCAAAGTAATGACATTGGCATGGCCGAAAGATTGGCGAACTTGTACGGTGTAATTAATCCCGGCTAGTCTTACCTTTTAGGGTTTGAAGGAAGATTTGACTAAAACAGTGGGAGCCATCCTGATTAGATAAAATAATAACCAATCTAATTTTGCAAGAGCGCACGCAGAGTGTTTTCTTCTCTCTCTCTCCTGTTGCGACCATGACACGCCTTAATCAAGATAATAATATGGATGTATTAACCGAACCCGCTTGTTATACTGAGATGGGGAACGTTGGTCTCGCTCCAATTTATAATTGTTATAAGACCGAGCATGAAATAGGGGATTACCAGGATTCTCGTGCCTCCCAAACGAAGAAAGGGCATGATGATGCATCTTCTTCGGGTATGTTCATTACCGAGAACTGTTTCTCAGTATCCTCTACGTCATGGGTATGAGATACCGGATCAGGATCCCATATATGTAATCTGTTACATGGGCTACAGATAGGTAGAGAACTGGGAATGGGTGATAAGTTTTAAGAGTTGGAAACGGTGCAAGTGTTGCAGCCAAGCTTGTTGGCAGTTATCACCATGTACTACCAAATACATTGATTCTGAACGAATGTTATTAGATACCGAACCAGATATACAACATCATATCAGTCTCTTTATTATGTAAAGAAGGATATAATTTTGTATTGTTGGATAATGTTTTGAACATTTCCTATATCAAGAGTTGATTGGATCAGGCACGTTATTTAATGGCATATATGTTCTAAATCAAACTACAGTTCTTAACGTACAGAACACACACAAGAGGAAGAGTTCAGAAATGAACGAATCCTTCTTAAGGAATTATAGACCAGGTCATATCAATGCAACACAACTAGCTAAGTTACATTTAGATGCATATTTTAAATCAGTTTGAATTTACATCTTGTGAAACTTGCCAGTCATGTCACAAAGATAAGATGACCATAGCTCCGTTTATTGGAAACAGAGAAAGAGTTAGTGAACTCTTGGAATTGATACATGATGATGTATGTAAGTCCTCTGTCTACACATGCCAGGACCAGTTCTTTGTACTTCATTACATTCACTGATGATCTCTCAATATTCGGACATATGTTCCTGTTGAAACACAAGTCTAAAGCTTTTGAGAAATTCAAAGAATATAAGTTAGAAGTAGAGAACCAAAACAGGTATAAGTATTATGTCCTTTGATGTGATCAGGGAGGAGAATACTTGAGCACGGAATTCCTGGACTATTCTAAAGGAGAATGAGATTCTCTCTCAGCATTACTCCTCCGTATACACCATAGCACAACGGTGTATCGGGGTGGATCAATCACACCCTATTAGATATGGTGCGCTCTATGATGAGTATTATTGAATTACTTATTTCTTTTGGGGGTTATGCACTTGAGAAGATGCATACCTATTAAATAGGGTTCCAACCAAATCAGGAGCACACCACTCCATATGAGATATAGAATGGGAAGAGCACATGTCTTAAGCAGGTTAAAGATTTAGGGTTGTCTGGCCTATGTCTAAAAGCAAAATCCGGACAAGCTCGAGGCTATGTCAGTTTTGTAAGTTTGTTGGATATCCTAAACATTTGCGAGGGAATATCTTCTACCACACTGAAAAGCAAAAGGTGTTTTGTTTCTCAGCATGCCACCTTTTTAGAAATGGAAATTCTTGTGAAGAAATTAGTGGTCATGAGGTAGAACTGGAATAAGTTCCAGCTATACAAACTACAGCTGAAGAACCGGAGGATTCAATAGCTCTCGACAAACCTCAGCCTCTCCGTCGATCTGGTAGGGTTCCTCATCCGCCTGAGAGATGCTTCGGTTTTCTCTATGACAGTAAGAGCGAGGATTGCATCATGAGATGATGACCCAACTAGTTTCGAACAGGCCATCAAGAGTGGGGACTCTGTAAGAATGGCTGGATGCTAAGCGATCTGAGATGGAATCCATATACACCAACAAAGTATGGACTTTGGTTGCTATATCTGAAGGGTTAAATCCCCATCAGGAGCAAGTATATCTTGAGAAGATTACTTGGTGTAGATGGAAAAGTTGAGACTTTCAAAGCTAGACTTTTTGTAAATGGTTTTCGTCATCGACCAGGTGTGGATTATGATGAAACATTTTCTTGTGCCTATGCTTAAGTCCATCCAGATCCTACTTGCCATTGCTACATACCATGACTACGATATCTGGCGGTTGGGTGTCATGACTGCTTTTCTAAATAGTGATTTAGAAGAGAGCGTCTATAAGTACACGGCCAGAGGGCTACGTAGAGAGTAGGAGCAGTGAAAACGTGTGCAAGTTGCTTTACAGGTTAAAGCAGGCATCGCGGAGTTGGATCATCTGTTTTGATGTGGTAGTCAAAATGTTTGACTTCATCAAAATGGTAGATGAACCTTGTATGTACAAAAGGATATTAGAGAGTATTGTGGTCTTCCTCGTATTGTACATAGATGACATGCTCTTGATAGGGAAGGTGTTTCCTATGCTACACTCGGTCAATCTCCTCTTATCACAAGGATTCTCCATATAGGATTAAGGTGATACCTCCTAAATCCTGGGTTTTGGATCTATGAGATAGATCTAAGTGGATATTAGGATTCTCACTAGTTATAGTGAGATGGTATCAATCGATCCTGGGGAGAATCACTGGAAAGCTTCCAGGATGATAAGGTCGACTAAATGTCAGTCACAGGCATTGTCTTTACCCTCAGTGGAGGGACGGTATGTTGGAAGAGTTCCAATCTAGATACCGTGGCAAACGAGACGATAAAGGTTGGATACTTCGCTAGCAACAATACTACCAAAGATGGAGTCTGGGTGTATATAAGTTCATGAGATGAACTTCGTTTCTACCATTGTGTGACAATGGAGTTGTGGCTCTGGCCTAGGAACCCCCGTCCCATCAGTTTTCTAGACATATTCTAAGGCAGTATCACATGATCATGGAGATGATTGATCTCCAGGGAGATCTAGGTTAGGAGAGCAGACTCAGAGGACAACATGGCGGATCCACCCACAAAGGCCTTTTCCCAAAATAGACTTTTATGGGAGGGTTTTGTATGAGATACTACAACCACTGCTGATTGTTTGGTATTAGATACTACAACAGATGGCCCTAGTGCAACTGGGAGATTGTTAGTTATATGTATGCCCTAGAGGCAATTACTGTACATACGATGTATATTGTAGTGGATGCTTGGATATATATAGGGAGGACTTTCTTGCTCAAAATGATAGTATGCTATCTGGTTGCTCTTTATCTTAACATGTACACTTATTGTCTCTCTATTACATGTTGATAAAGCCCTTAGGATGAGTACTTGACTACCAGGATTATGATGCAGATCATACTAGTGGGGACAGAGTAGTCAGTAAGTACATCCTTCAAATGTTCCTAGTCGTGGGTGTATCGAGACAGAGCATCGATATACCAGAGTAGACTAGCGGATAGATTCTCGACCCATGTAGATGGGCGATGGATGATCCCATATCCATTAGTGTTTGACATCAGAGATGGTATGAGGGTTCTCAGTGGAGACTGGGTACACTGGACGGACTCGCCGAGAACTCCTAGATGGTATTATACCTATCGTCAGATAGCAGTTCCGCGGAAACTTTAGTAGACGGCCGCACCCCCGATACCGTCGACGAAGTGCACTTAGGCGGAACACCGCGACCACGAGCACCCGGACGGATGCTTTTGGCAACGGGGTTCTCCAACAGTCACTTGGTCGGGGCTATGGGGCGTGACTATCTAGTAAGGTTACCCGACGAGTATCCGCGTATGCTACGTGATTGCGACAGACTTTTGATCACATCAAAATCCCATGGCAACCGATCAATTGAGACTAAATTGCTTGATTTATAAATTCAAATTAGTGTGGATTCCAAGTATTATATCTCATCACATGATATCCGGACGACGTTAAACATTTCGATCGATTCATCAAAGTCCCGCAATTTCCCGAGAGCTCAACACTTGAGCACATTTTAAAAATACCCAGAATATGACACAGTACCTATGAACCTGCCGTAGAAGGGCAGACCCAAGCCTTATTAATGGCACCGCGGAACTGCCGCAAAGCATATGGTTCGAAAATGGTTCCATGGTCATTATGTCGAGTTAGGGTTTCATTCTTTTAGAGGGTTCACATAATTACTTGTATGTTTTTCTGAATACGTTAAACTTGGAAAAATAGGTTTTTGACATTCGTTCGAACTTTTTATCTTCGCCTAGACAACATGCGAATACCCAAAATAATGTTAAAACTACGAATACAAAACACTCCGAATTTCCTATACAGTAAGGTCACATCACATGCAAACTTAGAAAAAACAAACAACACTTGAAACACCAAAACCCAGAGACTGGAACACATTAAAAATTTGAAGCAAAACTTCCTGAAATGGGCCGAGGAGGCCGGATTTTGTGAGGTGGTGGCCGGCCATATTTAGCTCAAATTGCTTCAAATTTCTTCCATGTTCATGTTGCATCCCATACAACATTCTGCCGTTGTTTAATATTTTTTTTGAAGACCTTTTAAAATCAACAGAAACTAAGTTCAACTGTTTCAAGTTTCGGAGTCGTTTCGGTTTCGTAATCTAACAAACTTCGTCTAATTTTCTAGCATGGCTCTGATACCACTGCAAGGTTGTCTAGAACGGTAGCAAGGTTTCGGGAGGCATCGTCCATGCCAATTTCAAAAATTTGCCGTTCTAGTTAACCCTAACTCTAGAATCGTTACTAGAAAATGCAACGAAACAATATGCAAACAACTTTGCAAAAAGTGAATAAGGAATACAACCTTTGTAGACCGGTCCTTCACTTCAATAGCTCCGTGTAGTCCTCCCTTCACTGCGATCTATGAACTCCCGGACTCTTGAGAGGCTCCACAAGATGTACGGAACAAGCTTGCTTGAAGTCTTCGAGGCCGAAGATGATCTACGACGAGGAGACACTAACCCAAGCTATCTCTTCACTAATTGTATAATTAGTGAAGAAAACACCCTAAACTAAATGGCTAGTAGTAGAGGATGATGAAGTAGGAATTTTTCTCATTTTAGAAATAATTTTCTCACTATTTTTCTATCATCTCCTGTAACAACTCTAATTTTGTATACCAAAAATTTGCTTTAAATATGGTGTATACTTGGAGTATTGATGTTGCTGGAAACAATTTAAGTATATAATCCCTTACAATAATTACAAGAAGGAGCTTGCAGCTCATTGGTAATAATACCTTGCACTGCGGAACCAAGCCACCAGAGTTCGAATCCCATGCCCCACATATTTTTTATATCATTTTGTTTTAATTTTTTTTGGGAAGTCAAACGGTCAAACAGCCATAACTCACAAATTAATGCAATTTATAAAAAATAAACTATACCAAAATCTCCCCCAGACCAAACCCCACCCACCGAGACCCGACTCGGCCCTGACTCGGCCGAATCGGCCGGCGACTCGGCTGAATCGGCCGGCGCCGCTGGCCGGACTCGGCCGGTCGGCCGAGTCGTCAACACGAAAAATCTTCGTGTTCACTTGGTCTTCATCCCTGCATACTCCATTTTCTCTGTACTGTTACGAAATTCTCATTAAACCTCTTTTAATCCCAAAATTAATGAATTTTTAATGAATTTTACATTTTTTAAAAATATTTTTTAATCCAAACCCTAACCCTAGCCTATGTAAGTGCACGGCGGCGCCCCGGCCGTCAATCCGACGGCCAAATGCGGAAGCGGTGATAAACTTTAAATTTCTTGAACTGGCAAACCGCCGCGCACTAATACCCGGATCGAACCATTAACTAGTCCTAGCTAACAATAAGATGGGAAAGAGATATACCGACGATCCAAGTCCTCCGGTCTTCTCGTCATCGTCCCGATCTCTTGCGGAATGTCCCGTCTCCTCCTCGTCGCCGGAAGTGCACCACATCGCCTACTTCTTTTACGGGCTCCCACCTCAATGCCGAGGCAACTCGGGCACGAAGCCGGCTACTCGACGTGCCCAAGGTTCGCTGTAGAATATGTAGTACTCAAGTCTCACTTTGGGGTAGTGGAGGTTGCCTTTTGGTGGAGGGATGATACAAGGAGTTTTTCTTGGGAATTTTGGTGAAGAAAATGATATGATATCAACCAAAATCACCCCATCAAAAATTGGGACAGCCCCCCTCAAGCTTTGGCCGGCCATGACATGTGAATGGAGAGAATGGAGTGAGTGGGAGAGTGAATCAAATGGGAGCCATTCTCATCTAATCCAAAAGAGAGAGAGAGGAAAGCTATCATGCAAAAGAAATGATTAGTAAGGAAAATCCAACACTCAAAGCAACAATCATCACTCCAAAAGTCAAGCCATCATGACACCATCATGAAGCAAAGTCAAGGGATGGTGTTCATCATGAAAGCCATCATGATGCAACAAGATGCAAAGAACCCCCTCCACAAATGCCTATTTGCAACAATGCAAATAAACCCTCCTCCACCAATCTTCGGCCAATGAACGGAACAATGGAAATCGGTCGAAACGGAAAGCAAACTGGCAACTCCAGAAAACTGGTCCCGTAATAAATTACAGGAAAACCCCGATACTGTACATACACACCCGCATTTGTATTCCGACCGAAATACAAATGCAATGAGACAAAGTCTACACTGTACTATACTAGGATCCGGCTTAAACCAAAGCCGGCCAGTAATATCTGTTCGATCCTGATCCATGCAATGCCGCATGTATCTGATCGAACCCTGCCATATAACCATACGGCCTATAGTACAAACTGTCCGATCCTGATCCGTGCAATACCGCACGTATCTGATCGGACCCTGCCATATCTCCATACGGCCTCTACAACTTTTCGCCCGAAAGCTGAGTAACAGAATGTGGGGGACTCTAAAGACTCATCAACACCTTGGTTGTGGATTTAACCACTAGCACGTTAGAGGTATAAGCCAATACATAACGGGCTACCAGGTATTGACCAAAAGGGACGTCTGTGAGCGAACTCTGCCTGACTCCCTACTGAGCCTGTCAGTGACAATATCCGTACAGTCCGGTCCGTTCGTCTATGAGCATCGCATGGCGGGCCTAGGGGGTTGGTAAAAGTCAGACCCCTAAAAGCGGTACAAGTCGTGTCGGAGTGTAGCCCAGAACACCCTGAGATACTACTGGAATACCTACCAGTAAATCTCCTTGCCTCGGCCGAGGGCTTCGTGTAATGGCTCTCCTAGACACAGCACGACCTCACCCCCAATACCGGGAGAGACGAACCCCTGAAGATACGCTCACTGCCTCCATGTGGCTCGGGACTGTACCCAACTAAAACCTGTTTGCACGACTCCTTTGAACCGTGGTAAGGTAGTAATCAAAGTACAGTAGGAACTCACACGAGACAAATGACGATCCCCAGGTCGATGAACTAACCTGCACACATGTCACCAGGGAACTGCCATCTGACGTCTGGTATATGACCAACTAGCATGTTCCCGGCGAGTCCTGTCCGGTGTACTCATAACCCAATGAGCACCTGTATACATCTTAGGTGATCCAACTGACACCAGTGGCTTGTGAGACCGGCCACCGCCCCTCGTCGGGGTCTCGACTGTATACACTAGTCTACTATGGAGAATCGATGCCCTGTCTCGAAACTCTCACGACTAGGGACCTTTTAAGGATATGCTTATAGACCCCCAGCTCCCACTTATATGATCGCCCTCATACTGCTGGTGGTCAAGCAAGAATCCTAGGGGCTCTATCAACATGTAATAGCGACGTGTCAGGTCACTTAAAACAGTACACGATGATAAAGGTAAACCAGATAGCATACTATCATCTCGAGTAAGACTGTCCTACCGGGATAGGTCCTCCATCAATCATTACAATCACGTACCTGTGACCTAATAATTGACTCTGAGGGCACTATCTCCAACAATCTCCCACTTGCACTCAAGGCTAATTATTGCGATGTCGCATACTCACAGCCCGTGTGATACCGAACACCCAACTCCTCTACTAGTCAGTCTCACAAAGTTCGTTTGCGAAACTATTGCGTTCGAGGAATAGCCTCAGTGAGTGGATCCGCTTTGTTGTCTCTTTAAATGTCTCTCTATATCTCAAGTTCGCGGAGAAAGCCATCTCCCGAAATGAGCAATACCTGTCTTAGAATGTGTCTGGATGTCTGATGGGACATAGCTCATAAATGAACTCCAAATCCAAGCTTCTTAGACTGTATCGTCAACTGAACTTAATCAGTATCCTGCGCCATGCCTCCCTCAGTATTGCCTTGGACCACCTGTCCAAAATACTGCCCCTCGTCAGAAGGAAAACTATAACTCTGACAACCTCCTTGTCGTCCATGTCACCTTGGAAGCCTGGAATGATAACTGTCTCCTGAATGAGGCTGTCGTTATCATATCCCTAGAACATCCACTTATGTTCTAAAACTGCTTCCGACTGTTTCTCCAGGATTGGATCAATATCAACTTATTGCATCTAGTGCAAGAACAACATCTGGTGTGGTACTTGACATCTCATGATTGACTCAATTGCCTGAGCAAGTGATCTGCCAATCATGCACATCCCTCTCCCTTTTAGTCTGTAATACAGCTTTAGAGAGGGTGACTCCATCACCTGCAGGTACACTACCGTGCCAGGAGTCGTCCATTCTAAATACTCTTAGAATGCCGTCAAAGTACCCTGATTGGGAAACCACCCAAATCTAGATCTAAAACCATAGATCTAGTAACCAGTATGTCTGATATAAAATCCATTTCCTTTGTGGAGAAACCACTGTGTGATGACCAAAGTATAACCGACTGTAGTATAGGAGTTTCCTTTCCTACTATGTGTATGTCATCCAAATACCATGACATCACACCCTACTACCTTCTCAACAGATCCATCCCCTATTCTGATGAAGTCAAACCCATGACTGTCACGTCAGAAATAGATGATCTATCTCCGCTACTGGTGCTTCAGTCTATAAATAGACATAAGCTACCTGTCCACCAATGCTTCCGCTGCTCCCACTGACTACGACAACCCTCTGGCAGAGTCATATACACGTACACTTCTAAAGCTAGTTTAGAACGACGCTATACTCATCCTCCCGCCGGGTCTCGCAACCTGGAACAACAGCAATGGTAATTGTGGGTAAACAAGAACTTCCCTGTCACCGTCCTTGAGGCTACCGGAGTACCTCTCGGGTGCCTGAAGTTACCCACCGTATCTGCGGAGTGGCCAATGGAATGTCAATCCAGATTGAATCTTTAGGTTCCTTATCAAATCTTCAGTAATCGTTTGCGGTTCTGGAATCACTTCCAGTTCTACCATACTCCCACTACTGTTTTCTGAAAAAATCCATTTTTATTAAAACTGTGGCGAGTCTAGAACAATATTGCTATTGTTCATCCAGATGGTAGAAAGTCAACCCGCGTCATAGCCTGGGTCAACCCACAAACAGCCATTACAGAAACGTGCCTTGAGTTGTCCAGTGTCTAGTTTTAAGCATAAGCCGGACAACTCTCCGTACCTTAACATCGTTAAGATATGAACTGTTCTATATCCCATATAGGACCAGAGGCACTGATTTAATTGAACCAGATTCAAATCATGCAACCGTCTCCAGTGCATGTCAACTAAATGGAAGGAGGCCGATCAGCGTTACTCAACTTAGGAATGCTTCCAATTATGAGTAACCTGAAAAAGAAGCAAGTTCTCTTAATCACTACTATCAACTGAATACCATACACAAGTATCTACATCTTCGATCTCTTTGAAGAATCCCGATACTTTCTACACCTGGTTCTCTACTCTATTCAAATACCAATAACTTCTCAAAATTCGGACCTTGTGTTTCCACGAAACACCTGTCTAAAAACTAGAGAAGTCATAAGTAAACCGAATATAGTACGAGGACCAACCCCTCTGTCCTGATGGACCCTGGACAACATACAATACTCTGTATAAGTCCCTTGAGTCTGATAACTCATTCACTGTGTGTCGTAGGCTGAAAACTGTACTTATGGTTAAGAAGAATTACACCGCTGTTTAATGCTCCTTACCTAACCATCCACTGATATAGGTAAATGTCGCAGACATAATTTCAAAAGGGTATATCTCACTCTATGAAAATAGACGTACAGATATATCGATTTGAAATTGGTGCATAACAGCGGATATTCAAAACCAAATATTTGCCAACCGGCAAACAGCCCAGGTGATTTCCTCAAATATCACCGATTACAACGAATCCCGATATAATGAGGATAATCACCCAATTCCCAATAACTTACTCCCACTCATCATCTGTAAAACCATACAGATGTGAGAATCATACCTGGTAAATACATACCCTGGAGCAAGTGTCTGATCGGGAAATCAGTTTTCTTTCAACATTACACAGTGAAACTGAAACATTGAAATGTTTCGATGGGGTATCCTGGTATTCATAGTAATGTCTCTTCCAGATTCACGACTGTAACCGTATAATTCTTTGCCGCCTCTCCAAATCCCTTCATATGTCTTTAGTCTTTACCTTCTGCACACCCCTTTAGGCCAAATGGTTTTCTTCCTTCCCTACCGTTCGGCACCAGCCTATGGTTTGGAAGAAGACTATCCAATAAGCATAATGGGTGTACTGTCCCAATCCTAGGAACACTCGCAATGAGAGAGGGTGAAGATAAAAGACAACCGAATAAACCTTATTCCTATTTCTCCTGGACCAGAATCCATCCCCGAACTGGAACAAGTTCCTTTCGAGTTCGTATATAACCATACGATGGAGTATCCAATAAACTGTGGATCTTCGTAGTGATACGGAGTGTCCTGGAGAAATACAAAGGTGATTTTAGGATTGGCGAAGGAATACTTGGTTTGGTCGTGAATATCTGTTGCAATTTACTTTGCCCTCTTACTAATCCCTTACTTTGTCTGAACTTAATACCTTCTGTACACCATCGTTAGGCTAATTGGTTTTCTTCATTCCCTACCGGTCGGCACCAGCCTAAGGTTTGGAAGAAGACTATCCAATTTGCGTAATAGGTGTACTATCTCCTAAACCAAGGAGTACTCGCAACCTGAGAGAAGGTGAAAGGAAAAGGCAACTGAATAATCCTATCCGTTTTCTCCAGAACCTGAAACCATCCTCGAATAAATTCCTTCGAGTTCGTATCTAACCATACGATGGTTTTGTCCAATGGAAGTGGACGTTCGTAGTAATACGGGGTGTCTTGGAGAAAAGGGTAAAAGTAGGAGTGGCAATGAGGTTTGCAACTCTGACAATCCAAAAGCCGGTGTTAAGAAGGTTCGGTTAAATTGGTCTCTGAGTCATAGTCTTTAGGGTCGAGTCAATGGTCGCTGCCAGAGAGAGAGAGAAAAGAAACACTCAGCGTGCACTCTAACCTAGATCAGAATGGTTACCAATTTATCTAATCTGGAATCCTCCCACTGTACCTCAAATTCTCCTCCAAACCTAAAAGAAGAATTAGTCGGGAACACCCGAGGAGTAAACTAACTCATCAGTGGGAATCGGGATCCAACTATCATCACATGATAACGTGACGGAATCCGCTCACGCTACCACACTCCAGAAGGTATGCGCATATCTGGCAAGTTTCAGTTCTTTTGAAACTCCCGATGTGATTTCTGCCCCATGCTCTTATGACCTTGGCGTGAGGTCAAAATATCATAAGTCACATGTCAAGTTCTGCCCGTCATTATCCAGGTTAATCTGAACCCACCCGTACATACCCTTGACGTAGGCCAAAATAGTAGTACGACTATCCCAAACCAACGCATCTATCTATGCAACAGATAAATACCCGGCAGCTACCAATCACTATGCCTTGGCGTGAGGTCAAAATACCTAGGTTGAATACTACCGAATATTTAACTGAAATGACGGAGGGCTACGAATGGTTTCTGGCGAAAACCTTTAACGTAATGAACTTGATATCGTCGAAGGAACGGATAGCTTTTAAAAATATAGTGACGAAAACCTTCGCTAAAGAGGTCACTCCCGGTGAAGGGATCTCGGCTCTTCCCCCGTAGAATGGGGTGCAGGATATTCCAACTGAATACCACGGTGCAAAGCAAAAGCAATCGGCTATAGTGAAGTTAATGCCCTGACGCAAACTTTTGTCCAAGGGGTCACTCCCGGTGAAGGGATCTCGGCCCTTTCCTCGTCGACTGAGGAGCAGGATATTCCAACTGAATACCACGATGCAAAACAAAAGTGAACGTCCTTGCAATAACAGCTTTTTGAAAAGTGTTCCAACAACATCAGATTAGGTTTGTTTTTAACTTGCATTGATCCGAATCAACGCAGTCCCATCAATTGATCACACCAAAAAGAACGAAAATATACTGATGTACGTATATGCCATCCGCATTCGCCACTGGGTCCCGTCATTACCCGTTAGGTTAGCTAACTAACGACAGAGCGGGGACTGGACTAGCGCGGATGCAAAACATATACTACATCTACTAATATATATATACACCAATATATTATATTCGCTCAAGGCGTGATAAAATGCAACATCACAGAAAATGTACAGCATCACAGAAACAATACAGATATCTGGGATCCCCGGGTTTCACAGAGCCACTACTGAAACCCGACGTTCCCCTGGTCGTGTGGATAGCCTGTGCAATGAGAACCTAGACCCCTACGGGCTCGGCAAGTCACCCGCCAAAACCTGAAGCGAGGCAGCCCCCTTCAGCGCCGTGAATGGACCACCCAGCACTTCACGGAATCCGGTAACTTGGGCACCCCTCCTGGGTCAACCTGTACCCCCTACGAGTGCGGCGAATGGCCCGCCAATCCCAGAGTGAAGCCCCCTCCGTCTCAATGCCATGAGATGCGGGCTTGTTGCCCTCTAGAACCCGGCTATCCGTGCACCCCTCCGCGGGGCAATCCTAGTACAGAAAGTAAAATATACATACAACGGGTACATCGACCGCAACCAGGTCGTGCCCCAAAATAATAAAACAAACAGGCAGTGACGGCAGTCCACATGTCGGACGCTCGCCCCGCAATATCAAATGTACATAATACAAACACAACTGTACTAGCATTGCATCCAGGCTATCGCCCACGACCGATCCGCAACATCACAGCAAAAACAGAACATCAACGTGAAAGTCACGTTCGCAAATCCGTCTAACCGGGCTATAGCAGTTAGACAGGATTTACCGATCGAGTGACATTCACGGTCGCAGATATAATGTAAATACTGTGAAATAATGTGTTTAAAATATCCGATCGATCAAAAAAATAACAAGTGGGCCCCAAAGGAATACTGTAGCACTCACAGAAATAATTGGCCCAATTTTAAAATTCCAAAACCCCTATTTTAAGCCCACAAAGCAACTGAAGAAGTTCGATACAGTAAGGACACCATTGCGAGGCGGAACCGCGGCCCAAGGGGGTAATTGCCGCGGTTCCGCGCTCTGGTCGTCGAATTACTGCGTCGAATTTCTACAGTGGGCTTGTTACCTCCAGTACATCAATGTTTTACAACCTGAAAAAATTTTCGAGACCAAAAATTTTCAACAGAAACTGATGCTGAAGGAAATGCGGGTTTTGGGATTTTTGATCGATCCGAATTGCAAACACATTAAAACAAGCTAGACTAAGTTAATGGCGAGGCTCTGATACCACTGTAAGTGCACGGCGGCGCCCCGGCCATCAATCCGACGGCCAAATGCGGAAGCGGTGATAAACTTTAAATTTCTTGAACTGGCAAACCGCCGCGCACTAATACCCGGATCGAACCATTAACTAGTCCTAGCTAACAATAAGATGGGAAAGAGATATACCGACGATCCAAGTCCTCCGGTCTTCTCGTCATCGTCCCGATCTCTTGCGGAATGTCCCGTCTCCTCCTCGTCGCCGGAAGTGCACCACATCGCCTACTTCTTTTACGGGCTCCCACCTCAATGCCGAGGCAACTCGGGCATGAAGCCGGCTACTCGACGTGCCCAAGGTTCGCTGTAGAATATGTAGTACTCAAGTCTCACTTTGGGGTAGTGGAGGTTGCCTTTTGGTGGAGGGATGATACAAGGAGTTTTTCTTGGGAATTTTGGTAAAGAAAATGATATGATATCAACCAAAATCACCCCATCAAAAATTGGGACAGCCCCCCTCAAGCTTTGGCCGGCCATGACATGTGAATGGAGAGAATGGAGTGAGTGGGAGAGTGAATCAAATGGGAGCCATTCTCATCTAATCCAAAAGAGAGAGAGAGGAAAGCTATCATGTAAAAGAAATGATTAGTAAGGAAAATCCAACACTCAAAGCAACAATCATCACTCCAAAAGTCAAGCCATCATGACACCATCATGAAGCAAAGTCAAGGGATGGTGTTCATCATGAAAGCCATCATGATGCAACAAGATGCAAAGAACCCCCTCCACAAATGCCTATTTGCAACAATGCAAATAAACCCTCCTCCACCAATCTTCGGCCAATGAACGGAACAATGGAAATCGGCCGAAACGGAAAGCAAACTGGCAACTCCAGAAAACTGGTCCCGTAATAAATTACAGGAAAACCCCGATACTGTGCATACACACCCGCATTTATATTCCGACCGAAATACAAATGCAATGAGACAAAGTCTACACTGTACTATACTAGGATCCGGCTTAAACCAAAGCCGGCCAGTAATATCTGTTCGATCCTGATCCGTGCAATGCCGCACGTATCTGATCGAACCCTGCCATATAACCATACGGCCTATAGTACAAACTGTCTGATCCTGATCCGTGCAATACCGCACGTATCTGATCGGACCCTGCCATATCTCCATACGGCCTCTACAACTTTTCGCCCGAAAGCTGAGTAACAGAATGTGGGGGACTCTAAAGACTCATCAACACCTTGGTTGTGGATTTAACCACTAGCACGTTAGAGGTATAAGCCAATACATAACGGGCTACCAGGTATTGACCAAAAGGGACGTCTGTGAGCGAACTCAGCCTGACTCCCTACTGAGCCTGTCAGTGACAATATCCGTACAGTCCGGTCCGTTCGTCTATGAGCATCGCATGGCGGGCCTAGGAGGTTGGTAAAAGTCAGACCCCCAAAAGCGGTACAAGTCGTGTCGGAGTGTAGCCCAGAACACCCTGAGATACTACTGGAATACCTACCAGTAAATCTCCTTGCCTCGGCCGAAGGCTTCGTGTAATGGCTCTCCTAGACACAGCACGACCTCACCCCCAATACCGGGAGAGACGAACCCCTGAAGATACGCTCACTGCCTCCATGTGGCTCGGGACTGTACCCAACTAAAACCTGTTTGCACGACTCCTTTGAGCCGTGGTAGGGTAGTAATCAAAGTACAGTGGGAACTCACACGAGACAAATGACGATCCCCAGATCGATGAACTAACCTGCACACATGTCACCAGGGAACTGCCATCTGACGTCTGGTATATGACCAACTAGCATGTTCCCGGCGAGTCCTGTCCGGTGTACTCATAACCCAATGAGCACCTGTATACATCTTAGGTGATCCAACTGACACCAGTGGCTTGTGAGACCGGCCACCGCCCCTCGTCGGGGTCTCGACTGTATACACTAGTCTACTATGGAGAATCGATGCCCTGTCTCGAAACTCTCACGACTAGGGACCTTTTAAGGATATGCTTATAGACCCCCAGCTCCCACTTATATGATCGCCCTCATACTGCTGGTGGTCAAGCAAGAATCCTAGGGGCTCTATCAACGTGTAATAGCGACGTGTCAGGTCACTTAAAACAGTACACGATGATAAAGGTAAACCAGATAGCATACTATCATCTCGAGTAAGACTGTCCTACCGGGATAGGTCCTCCATCAATCATTACAATCACGTACCTGTGACCTAATAATTGACTCTGAGGGCACTATCTCCAACAGCCTAGCCCTATATAAAGACCCCTACCCTCTACCATTTCACCTCACAACTCTAAGTCCACTCTTCCAAATTCTTGAGAACTCGGTGCAAAGAGCGAGAAGCGAAGCGCTGCCGAAACCGATGATGGATTCCGGCGATCGGATCAGAACCTTCGCGACGTTTTCGACGCATCGATAACCACCACCTTCTTTAGGCCCCTTAGCTTGTCCAAACCCGTAAGTCCCATCTCTTCTATCTCTCTTTTCCATAATGTAAAAATACGACTTTTTGAAACCTGACGGAAATCGGACAAACCGATTTCCGATTCGGTTTTTCTATAAATTTCCACCTGTCACCTAATACATAACACCTACCTATATTCATGTTGACTATTAATCACCCATAAACCAATTTAAACAAACATTCTCACATGAAATGATAGCTTCTTTGCAAAACCGTATTCTTTTCATAAAAATACCATGAAGTTCATTTTTCTTAGTTTAATTAATTCCTTCACTCCTAAATAGGTTTATCTTGATCACTAAACTTGTGGAAACCAATTTGAATGAATTTTCATACATGAAATGATAACGTTTTCAAATACCGTATTCTTACGCTATAATACCTTTAAGTTTAATATGTCATGTTTTACCTTTAAACTTCACCAAAACTTAAAATAAGTCACGAGGTAATGACCTACCTCTACACACACTCAAATATAACCCTAATTGATAAATATCAAAACACAGAATACGAAATTACAGGACTTTTCACTAAAATACCCTAATCTTTATTACCTTTATTGAAAGCTTTAAGTTGTAAACATTTCTAAATAAAATCTTTTAATAAAATGAAAGTACGATAGCTCATGGACATCGATCGTTTATCTAAACTGTCTTGTGGTGTCTAGGCAAGTGTGTCTAAGGCTAGTGGTTTTTAATTAGGCCCACGACTGTGGTTCCTTCCCACTTACCTGGCACTTACCTGGCCGCAATTGACGGTGAAGAGGCGATTTGAGGTTTCTAATGACTCATCGTTTAGACCTTAGAAATAGGCTAGTTGGCTTAGGAAACCCTAACAACTAAAATACGGAAAACTATACTCTTCTGCAAATAAATACCTTATATTTATAATACCGTTTTCCTAAATGAATAGTATTTATAAAACCTAAGCAAAGTGCCGCTACAACCCACTTTTGGGGAACCTGTTAGGGATAGTACGGTTCATCGTGCACCCGCAGGCTAGTAGTGCGAGATTCAGACCACCGCAATGAGCATTCGGTCTCGAAAGGTTTAAAATACGACATTTAAGAAAAATGAGATTTTTGAAAATAAAATATTCATTTAAAAATTATTCATGTGATAGTATATATAATTATCATTTAAACACCTATTTTATTATAATATGAAGTTTCCACATTTTCCTAAAATTCCAAGATTAAAAGTTACATTAAAATACCATGAATTTCAGATAAAACAATTAATACTTTTATTAGGATATATTCACTAGAATAGCACAAATAAAATTCACATTCATTATAACAATAAAGACGATTATTAAATACTTGAGGTGTATTTTGAAAACTATACAAAAGTACTTTTTACAGAAAACCCCCTCAAGTTTTACAAATTACAATAAGGCCCCTAACTAATATTGAACTTCAAAGTATCTTTCTTTTAGTCTGACTCGGGTTAGAGTCTGACTATTTCTGACTCGAATATGATTCAAGTCAATCTATATTCATTTATATTCCAATACAATTTGAATACATGAATCCCTGAATCCAGTTAACAATATATTCTTTTTGACTGAATCAAACCATGGATATTCATCCATTATCCTGATATTCCATTTACCTGATTATACAGTTACAACATGTTTACTGATATCATGGTTTTGGTCAGTCACTCAATTTACATATTCCAATACTACAATACTGTTAAAACACTACGGGGTTTAAGGGGTAGATTGGAACGGAAGGTGTTAAAGGTGGCACGAGGTGGTCAGATTAAGACACCTAATCTGAATCCTATTGCTGTTGTACCGTGGCATAACGGTTTCTTGTACTTTCCTTTTGCCCTGATCTCTAGCATATAGAGATCCCCCTAGTATACACTGGCATCCTTCTGTACCAAGCTACAAACAACAGCGTTAAACAATGTTCCATAATATTCAACAATATAATACTTTAGAAAATACTGTTACTCTGTCATTCTCATTCTTCTTATTCTTTGGGACTTACCGAGCGACCTGTTCGCTGACGACATTCTATTTCTTTCTTCTTTGAATGTCGTCAGGTGCGTTGGACCAAGCTGAGATCGAGCCCACCGGTGAAGATTTGGAACAGTTCCACGAAGACCCAGAGCTCTAGATATTGTACCTTGTTCTTTTCAGTATTTCCATTTATTGTTATGCCACGGTTTAGGCATTGCTTTTCATTTCAGTTGTATTTTCTTTTCATGCATTGTACAAAGAATGTTATTAATAAAAGTTGCTGTTATTTCTATATCATTCGTCTCTTGTGTTTTACTTTATATTACTTAGCTACGCTTAGCGTATGTACTTCTGAGTACATACGTAGCGGACCTTGTCACGTCCACTTCGCCGTACACTGGGAAGCAGGGCGTGAAGGTTTTGTTGGTGGCCCATGCAGGTCCGAGCTGTATGAATACCTGTCATGCAGTTCTGGTCTGCGTGAACAACCTAAGCAATATAACACAAGAACCAGCAACTAAAACATTCTTTACAATTCATGTTCTTTGAAACTTGCAAATCTCTATTCCTTGAATCTTATAATTTCATGTATTTGAATCTGTCCTAATCCAAAATTTTCTTCAAGGTCATGGATTCCCAGAACAACACCAGCACCAACGTTAACAACACCCTTCCAGCACTTCCTCTCACACCAGTTGTTCCGACACCACCCACTGAGCAAACGATGCTATTTGAGGCGATCCGCAGCCTTCTCGAGAGACAGCAACAACTTTTGAACCGTCCTGAAGCCGATTCACCGGGAGTAAAGCAATTCAGAGCTTTGCACCCAAAGCAGTTCTCTGGTAAGGGAAGCCCTCTTGAAGCGGAAGAATGGGCACAAAGCATCGAAGACGATCTGGCAGCAGCTCAAGTGCCAGACCACGCTTGGGTCCATGTAGCGAAACTACAGCTCACGGATAATGCTCGCAATTGGTGGAAGGCGGAAGAAACCCTGTAGGGTGTTTTTCGTCACCCTATTGAGATAGGAATACGCGAGCGCTTGTCAGGCGTATTGTAACACCCGAGCCCAATAATACTATCTATATTACTAGTTGAGGGTTATGTATTGCTCATTTCCAATTATTCTGTTTTTCTGGGGTTTATTGCTAAATTTTAACCGGTTAAGTCATTCTGGCACATAACAAATTTTAACTCCTAAAATGAAATTAAAAATGTCCATGTTGGCCTACTCGTCGCCACTAGTCGCGTGGTAGCGTCCGCGTGTCGAGATTTCGTCCCGTTCGGCTAAACGGGCAAGTTTGGACGACTACGCGCGCGTGCAAGTGTCCGACTTGGGGGCATTCATTTTAATCATTAAACACCTCTTTTCAAAATTTGGAACCCGCTTAAAATCCTATAATTTGAATTTGGAACATTTGGGCGCAACCCGGGCGCGATTTGGAAATGTTTCATTTAGCGCCAAAAAGGCTCATTTAATAAAATATTATTGAAGCTGAAAATATATATACGATAACCATTCCAACGTTTAAATCTTTTAATTTCTTTTCCTTTAAAAGGTTTCAGCCAATCACGAGGGAGTTAATTCCCTCGTGGGCCCCCGATCCCATCTCTCTCTCTCTCTCTCTCTCTAAATCTCCAACCCACTCCCCTAGAATCTCTCTCTCTTTAACTGTATATCTTTCTCTCTCTCTCTCTCATATATTAATCCCTTACTGTTCCTTCATCAACCCACGAGAACCCACCGCGAGAAACCTCGCGAACCGCAACCCTAGCCCAGCCTGGTCCTCCTGTCGCCGCCGCAACCTCAACGCGACGCCCTTCTCCATCGCTCTTCCTCCTTCCTCCTCGCCTCAACGGGGTTTCCCTCTCCTCGCCATCTCCTCCCTTACCCGCACACCCCTGCATCCTAACCCGGCACCACCACCTCGTCCATCGTCACCTCGCCTGCCCTCGTCGTCGACCCTCAACTTCGACGTCGCCTCCACCTCCTCACCCTCTTTCACACCACCATCATCATCTTCCCGTCTCCGACCCTGCACGAACCCCGCCTGCACATTCCTGCCTCGCCGAAACGCCGACCACGGCCGCTAACCCTCTCCTGCGCCCCTCCGTCGCCGTCACCGATCCCCCGACTTCGCTCCTCTCATCATCACTCCAACTCCTGACACCACCACCACCACCATCCGTCATCACCACCATCTCCCGATCTTCAAGAACCCTCACTGCCATTGCTAGAAAACCCGCTGCATGCCTTGCCGGGGACCTCGCCTTTGACGACCATCATCGTCGACACCCCTCGTCCCTGTCCCCAGAGCACCTCACCAGAGCCGACATCCAAGCCACGACCTCGCTTGGGTCGTATTCACATCTCCGCCTTGTCGCATCCATCGTGGTCGTGATCGTCATGTCGAGCGAAAGTCTAGCCGTGATCGTGCATCAGCAGTTTTGTGCTTCATGGTTGCATTACCGTTCGGTTCCCGAGGCAAGTATTCGATACTTGCTTACATGCTATTTGAAGCTTTAAACTTCCTTAATACAAACTTGAGACTTGCCTTAATATTTACCCATGATATACTAAGGTATTATTCAGTAAATCACTTTACATACATTGCTTCTTGTTTAACCCTTATAGCATGCCAAATTAATTATTTTCTGTTAAATCCCTATTTAGAAATGATAACCGTAGAATCCCCATTGACCGTATCAGGCTCCGCTGTACTTTTATGTTTCTGAACCTAAAACTTAATCTCATATCAAACTATTCATACCTAACAACCCCGTACCTGATAGATTACATTTTGATGTACCGCTAGATAATAAATCCGCTTATTGCTTTACGCATTGATTAGATCTTGATGTTTGCTTATATCTGATTGTGAGCACACCCACTGTATTGTTTGTACCTTGACCTCACATTGCTACATATATGCGTATTGATACACCTGACACATGTACTGATACACCGGACATGACACCCTGTACATATCGACTCAACCTGTTGAAACGTGACCTGACCTGTTACCTGATTTCATGCCTAATGCCGACAAACCTGACCATTCCTGCTGTCTATCCAGACAGACCTACTTTTATCGTATTTCCTGTTGGCATTGATCCTTGACTACTGAATACCTGACCTGACATACATAACTTGGGGGTATGGGGAAATCAAAGATGAACCTGACTTGTAACTCGACAGTTCACTACCGTCCGAGTGTACACATTCCTATTCTGTGCCTAACGGCATGTCTCGGTTTCGGCCGAGAATATTGTGGCCGTGATCCCGGGTATGTACGGGGTAATCCCGGGTGTACACTTTCCTATTCTGTGCCTAACGGCATGTCTCGGTTTCGGCCGAGAATATTGTGGCCGTGATCCCGGGTATGTACGGGGTAATACCGAGTGTACACTTTCCTATTCTGTGCCTAACGGCATGTCTCGGTTTCGGCCGAGAATATTGTGGCCGTGATCCCGGGTATGTACGGGGTAATACCGAGTGTACACTTTCCTTTTCTGTGCCTAACGGCATGTCTCGGTTTCGGCCGAGAATATTGTGGCCGTGGTCCCGGGTATGTACGGGATACTATTGAGTTACATCGACGATTCATCAATTGGTTTCAAAGACTATAGAGTAGAAACCTGATAGGACAGTTTAGTCACCATTGCACATTACCCTGCTCTGTTATTTCTTAGTACTGCTTTATTCATGTTCA
Organism: Agapanthus africanus; assembly: GCA_030015575.1. Taxonomy (NCBI): domain Eukaryota; kingdom Viridiplantae; phylum Streptophyta; class Magnoliopsida; order Asparagales; family Amaryllidaceae; genus Agapanthus; species Agapanthus africanus. Next base: position 603,438,682 of record JASDDO010000019.1, on the reverse strand, counting down.
TATTTGCATTGCTTATCACCATGTTTACATCTTATACTTGATGTCATGACGCGCTGACGTCTGGGTTTTGCATGGCCCAGATTCTTTACCACTGTCGCCGACCGTGCAGGAGTACTTCAGCCAGCAGGCTGATTTGAGTTCTTCAGTGGTTAGTTCGTTTATTGCATTTTATTTCCAGGTGCGATCCCGCATTATGGGGCGTACCTTTCTATGATTATATTGGATCATTTGCTTCCGCACTTATTGTTTATTGACTCTCGTTATTATGGATTTGGACATGTATTAGATTAGCTTATTATCTTGTTCTTGATATCCTTACAACCGTAATGTGACTGTGGATGGATACTTCCTACCCACAGGTAGCATGGTTGGCTATGTCACGTGCCCAATCTTGCGTACTCTGGGAAGCGGGGCGTGACATGGTTCTTTTGGTATCAGAGCGCCATAGGTTAATTGGGTTGATTCTTTGTAGTTGGGTATTGCACCCAATACACGAATCAGAATACCCGTGTTTAGGAAACATGTCCGGCCACATTGACCGTTTTACCATTCTTGAATCACATTCTTCCTGATTATATCTTTTACGACGTGCAAACTTACTTTGCGTGTCGATTCGGAAACCTGATTTCTTGTTATCCCTAGGACTTGGGCGACTTGGGTGGAGTTAAGTAATTGCAGCTATGATACCGCGGCATAGCTACAATGCAGTACTCTATTTAAGTATCTTGGAGTTCTAGCCTTGATCCACATTCAGAATCTATCATCATGCTAATGTTGGGTGTTTTGAGTTCAGGATTATGACAGATAAGAAGTTGAAGACTTACCGGAGACGTGTGAACGAAGCCGCCATGCTTGGAGTGATAAGAGAAATGTTGGAAATCAAAGAGACAGACTGAGCTGATCCAGCAATAGCAGATTCGTTTCAGGAGGGTTTGCAGATCGTTCAGCAGTCTGTAAACAACGATGGAACTAGACCAGTCGAACGAGTAGGGACTGTAGCAGATTTCAGACTTTTGGGTCCGTCTACTTTCACTGGTCTGGAGGAGCCGTTGCCAGCCGAGCAGTGGCTAGTGACACGGAGAATTTGCTGATTGCGGCACAGATTCCAGAGGACAAAGGAGTTTATGTAGTGCGCATTCAACTAGTGGATTTCGCCCGAGAGTGGTGGCTTGTGGAGGAGAACCGCTTGCCCCAGGCCAAGCAGTGGGCGGATTTCTCTAAGAGTTTACTGGAGAAGTCCTTCCGCAGACTGCGCGGAGGAAAGGGAAGAAATTTATCGGACTAAGGCAGAATGGAGCAACCGTGGACGTGCATGCAGCGGAGTGGATGAGACTCAGTAGTCTCGCTGGACCTTTCGCGGCCAACGATGTAGACAGCAGTTGCGGTAAGGAAGCAGTTCTGTCGGGCCAGTCGAGCTTAGGACTAGGCCGACAAACAGTGTTCTTGCAGCTATGGAAGTTAATAGTAATGAAGAGCCGGCAGTTGTTCGCGACTTTATGGATGTATTTGAAGTTATATCCGGCCTACCGCCGAGGCGAGATGTGGAGTTTGCGTTTGACCTTATTCCTGGTACAGCGCCAGTATCAAAATCTTATTATCCGATGGCACCGGTGGAATTGGAAGGAGTTAAGAAACAAGTTGGTGAATTACTCGAGAAGGGATGGATTCGAAGCAGCAACTCGCCGTGGGGAGCTCCAGTTCTTTTAGTAAAGAAGAAGGATGGCATGAGAAGGATGTGCATTGATTATCGAGAATTGAACCGGGTGACTATTAAGAACAAGTACCCGATCCCTCGCATTGGAGAACTTTTGAGCAGCTTAGTGGCGCGAGGGTATTCTCGAAACTGGATTTGCGATCAGGATATCATCAGGTCCGAGTAAAAGCAGAAGACATTTGCAAGACGGCGTTTCGAACTCGATATGGACATTTCGAGTATCTAGTGATGCCCTTCGGAGTGACTAATGCGCCGGCAATATTCATGGATTTGATGAACAGGATCTTTTCACCATTCTTGGACCAGTTTATTGTGGTATTCATTGACGATATTCTGGTGTATTCGAAGAATCCAGAAGAGCATGCTGAGCACTTAAGGATCGCACTGCAGACGCTGAGACAAGAGAAGTTATTTGCGAAAATGAATAAGTGCGAATTCTGGCTGGAAGAAGTGAAGTTTCTGGGGCATGTTGTGTCGGGCGATGGAATCACCGTCGATCCCGAAAAGATTGCAGCAGTTCGAGATTGGCCTATTCCAAGAAATGTGGCTGAGATAAGAAGTTTCCTTGGTTTGGCCGGATACTTCAGGAGATTCGTGGAGAACTTCGCTCGTTTAGCTGAGCCGTTGACCAAGCTTACGCGTAAGGAGGTACCGTTTGTTTGGACGGATGGATGTGTATTGGCCTTCGAGACGTTGAAGCAGAAGTTGATAACCGCCCCTATCCTAGCCGTACCGGATGATTCGGGAGGACTGGTGATTCATAGCGACGCATCCGGAAAGGGATTAGGATGTGTTTTGATGCAGAATGGGAAGTCGTCGCTTATGCGTCGAGACAGCTGAAGACTCATGAGAAGAACTATCCGACTCATGACTTAGAGCTTGCAGCCGTGATCTTCGCCCTGAAGATTTGGAGACACTACCTTTTGGGGCGAGAGAGTCGAAGTCTTTACAGATCACAAGAGTTTGAAATATGTGTTCACTCAGAAGGAGTTGAACATGAGACAACGCAGATGGTTGGAGCTGATGGCCGACTATGACCTCGATCTTAAGTACCATCCGGGAAAGATCAACGTCGTGCCGGATGCGCTGAGTCGGTTACCAGCAATTCAGGTGTTGACCGCACAAAGGGAGATCATTGCGGATTTTCAGAGATTTGACTTGGAGGTTGTGCTACCACATGCTACAGGACAGTTGATGCAGTTGCAAGTACAATCGTCCTTAGTTGAGAAGATTAAAGCGGCACAATCGCAGGATCCTAGACTGCAAAAGTTTCGAGAGCAGGTTGAAGCCGGACTACGAACCGATTTACTGATCCATGAAGACGGTTCGTTGAGATATGGTAGCCGTGTGTGTGTGCCAAAAGGAGATGTGCGTGAAGAGCTTATGAAGGAGGCACACAGTTCAGCTTACTCTGTACATCCAGGAGGGACAAAGATGTACCGAGATATTCGACAGCACTTCTGGTGGGAAGGTATGAAACGGGAAATTGCTCGCTTCGTGGCTAAGTGCTTGGTGTGTCAGCAAGTCAAGGCTGAACACCAAAGGGTTGCTGGTTTGTTGCAACCACTTCCGATTCCTCAGTGGAAGTGGGAACATATAACCATGGATTTCGTGACGGCTTTACCGCGGAGTCCAAAGGGCAACAATGCTGTATGGGTGATTGTCGATCGGTTGACCAAGGCAGCTCACTTTATTCCTTTTCGGGTTGGTCAATCGACAGAGACTTTGGCAGAGCGGTACATGCAGGAGATTGTCAGATTGCATGGAGTACCGGTAAGCATCGTGTCCGATCGGGACACTCGGTTCTTGTCGCACTTTTGGAGGAGCTTACAAGAAAGTTTGGGGACTCGATTGAAGTTTAGCACAGCTTATCATCCTCAGACTGATGGACAATCAGAGAGAACGATCCAGACCCTTGAAGATATGTTGAGGGCTTGCATGTTGGACTTCAAAGGTTCTTGGGAAGATCATCTACACCTGGTGGAGTTTTCTTACAACAATAGCTTCCAAGCAACTATTCAGATGGCCCCGTTTGAAGCACTGTATGGTCGTAAGTGCCGTTCACCTGTTTGTTGGGATGATGTTGGTGAACGAAGGTTACTAGGACCAGATTTGGTGGTACAGACAGTCGAGAAGGTGAATACAATCAGGAAGCATATGAAGGCAGCTCAAGACAGACAGAAGAGTTGGGCCGACACGTCGAGAAGACCTCTAGAGTTCGCCGTGGGTGATTTGGTATTCCTGAAGATATCACCGACTAGAGGGGTGATTCGCTTTGGAAGTCGGGGAAAGCTTAGTCCTCGATTCGTTGGACCCTTCGAGATTTTGGAGCGTGTTGGAGAGGTATCGTACCGGTTGGCGTTACCACCGTCATTAGTAGGAGTTCACGACGTGTTTCATGTGTCTCAACTACGGAGGTATGTTCGTGATGAGACTCATATCTTGGATCATTCGGAGTTGACTGTGCGAGAGGACCTGACTTTTGAGGAGCGACCAGTTGAAATCAAGGATCGAAGAGAAAAGGTTCTTAAGAACAAGGTTATCCCTCTTGTGCTAGTTTCTTGGGGTAACCGATCGCATGGAGAATCCACTTGGGAGCGAGAAGACGAGATCCGACAGAAATTCCCTCACCTTTTCCAGTAGTTAGCTATCTTGTATCCTTGGAATTTCGAGGACGAAATTCTTTTGTAGTTGGGTATGATGTAACACCCGAGCCCAATAATACTATCTATATTACTAGTTGAGGGTTATATATTGCTCATTTCCAATTATTCTGTTTTTCTGGGGTTTATTGCTAAATTTTAACCGGTTAAGTCATTCTGGCACATAACAAATTTTAACTCCTAAAATGAAATTAAAAATGTCCATGTTGGCCTACTCGTCGCCACTAGTTGCGTGGTAGCGTCCGCGTGTCGAGATTTCGTCCCGTTCGGCTAAACGGGCAAGTTTGGACGACTACGCGCGCGTGCAAGTGTCCGACTTGGGGGCATGCATTTTAATCATTAAACACCTCTTTTCAAAATTTGGAACCCGCTTAAAATCCTATAATTTGAATTTGGAACATTTGGGCGCAACCCGGGCGCGATTTGGAAATGTTTCATTTAGCGCCAAAAAGGCTCATTTAATAAAATATTATTGAAGCTGAAAATATATATACGATAACCATTCCAACGTTTAAATCTTTTAATTTCTTTTCCTTTAAAAGGTTTCAGCCAATCACGAGGGAGTTAATTCCCTCGTGGGCCCCCGATCCCATCTCTCTCTCTCTCTCTCTCTAAATCTCCAACCCACTCCCCTAGAATCTCTCTCTCTCTAACTGTATATCTTTCTCTCTCTCTCTCATATATTAATCCCTCACTGTTCCTTCATCAACCCACGAGAACCCACCGCGAGAAACCTCGCGAACCGCAACCCTAGCCCAGCCTGGTCCTCCTGTCGCCACCGCAACCTCAACGCGACGCCCTTCTCCATCGCTCTTCCTCCTTCCTCCTCGCCTCAACTGGGTTTCCCTCTCCTCGCCATCTCCTCCCTTACCCGCACACCCCTGCATCCTAACCCGGCACCACCACCTCGTCCATCGTCACCTCGCCTGCCCTCGTCGTCGACCCTCAACTTCGACGTCGCCTCCACCTCCTCACCCTCTTTCACACCACCATCATCATCTTCCCGTCTCCGACCCTGCACGAACCCCGCCTGCACATTCCTGCCTCGCCGAAACGCCGACCACGGCCGCTAACCCTCTCCTGCGCCCCTCCGTCGCCGTCACCGATCCCCCGACTTCGCTCCTCTCATCATCACTCCAACTCCTGACACCACCACCACCACCATCCGTCATCACCACCATCTCCCGATCTTCAAGAACCCTCACTGCCATTGCTAGAAAACCCGCTGCATGCCTTGCCGGGGACCTCGCCTTTGACGACCATCATCGTCGACACCCCTCGTCCCTGTCCCCAGAGCACCTCACCAGAGCCGACATCCAAGCCACGACCTCGCTTGGGTCGTATTCACATCTCCGCCTTGTCGCATCCATCGTGGTCGTGATCGTCGTGTCGAGCGAAAGTCTAGCCGTGATCGTGCATCAGCAGTTTTGTGCTTCATGGTTGCATTACCGTTCGGTTCCCGAGGCAAGTATTCGATACTTGCTTACATGCTATTTGAAGCTTTAAACTTCCTTAATACAAACTTGAGACTTGCCTTAATATTTACCCATGATATACTAAGGTATTATTCAGTAAATCACTTTACATACATTGCTTCTTGTTTAACCCTTATAGCATGCCAAATTAATTATTTTCTGTTAAATCCCTATTTAGAAATGATAACCGTAGAATCCCCATTGACCGTATCAGGCTCCGCTGTACTTTTATGTTTCTGAACCTAAAACTTAATCTCATATCAAACTATTCATACCTAACAACCCCGTACCTGATAGATTACATTTTGATGTACCGCTAGATAATAAATCCGCTTATTGCTTTACGCATTGATTAGATCTTGATGTTTGCTTATATCTGATTGTGAGCACACCCACTGTATTGTTTGTACCTTGACCTCACATTACTACATATATGCGTATTGATACACCTGACACATGTACTGATACACCGGACATGACACCCTGTACATATCGACTCAACCTGTTGAAACGTGACCTGACCTGTTACCTGATTTCATGCCTAATGCCGACAAACCTGACCATTCCTGCTGTCTATCCAGACAGACCTACTTTTACCGGATTTCCTGTTGGCATTGATCCTTGACTACTGAATACCTGACCTGACATACATAACTTGGGGGTATGGGGAAATCAAAGATGAACCTGACTTGTAACTCGACAGTTCACTACCGTCCGAGTGTACACATTCCTATTCTGTGCCTAACGGCATGTCTCGGTTTCGGCCGAGAATATTGTGGCCGTGATCCCGGGTATGTACGGGGTAATACCGAGTGTACACTTTCCTATTCTGTGCCTAACGGCATGTCTCGGTTTCGGCCGAGAATATTGTGGCCGTGATCCCGGGTATGTACGGGGTAATACCGAGTGTACACTTTCCTATTCTGTGCCTAACGGCATGTCTCGGTTTCGGCCGAGAATATTGTGGCCGTGATCCCGGGTATGTACGGGGTAATACCGAGTGTACACTTTCCTATTCTGTGCCTAACGGCATGTCTCGGTTTCGGCCGAGAATATTGTGGCCGTAGTCCCGGGTATGTACGGGATACTATTGAGTTACATTGACGATTCATCAATTGGTTTCAAAGACTATAGAGTAGAAACCTGATAGGACAGTTTAGTCACCATTGCACATTACCCTGCTCTGTTATTTCTTAGTACTGCTTTATTCATGTTCATATTTGCATTGCTTATCACCATGTTTACATCTTATACTTGATGTCATGACGCGCTGACGTCTGGGTTTTGCATGGCCCAGATTCTTTACCACTGTCGCCGACCGTGCAGGAGTACTTCAGCCAGCAGGCTGATTTGAGTTCTACAGTGGTTAGTTCGTTTATTGCAATTTATTTCCAGGTGCGATCCCGCATTATGGGGCGTACCTTTCTATGATTATATTGGATCATTTGCTTCCGCACTTATTGTTTATTGACTCTCGTTATTATGGATTTGGACATGTATTAGATTAGCTTATTATCTTGTTCTTGATATCCTTACAACCGTAATGTGACTGTGGATGGATACTTCCTACCCACAGGTAGCATGGTTGGCTATGTCACGTGCCCAATCTTGCGTACTCTGGGAAGCGGGGCGTGACACGTATACTACAGATTCCCCCTGCTTAAGGTAGGCTGGGGTTTAATGATTGTGGGGATCCGAATCTCCGGCAGCCGCGGACTAAGTTGCCGTTAATTACCCCTCGCCTTTGGAGAGAGGGAACCTCCGATTGACTGGTTAAACTGGTCATGCGAACTCAATGTGCAGTGTACGTGTGTTGTTGTTTTGGAGGGGGGTTTGAATATATCGGGATCCACGCAGAGTTTTTACGGGGGTCCCGCTACCTGGATAGCGGGCTGGGGGTCAAGTGGGCTAGCAGCCCCCTTACGGGGTACGGGGCAGTGCCCCGTTAGAAATATTTTCTAACAGGGACAGTGTCGTGGAGTATGTGTATGTGTACATTTGTATACATATGTATATATATAAAAAAGGGGGAAAAAGACATCCAAAGAATGCGTGGGGCCAGCGCCTGGGCGCTTGAGCGCAAGCGCGCCACGTGTCGGCACGTGGGCACTTTGCGCTCGAGCGCAGAGCGCTGGAGTGCAACGCGCTTGAGCGCAAGCGCGCCACGTGTCGGCACGTGGGCGCTTTGCGCGCGAGCGCAGAGCGCTGGAGCGCAAGCGCGCTGGAGCGCAAGCGCGCCACGTGTCGGCACGTGGGCGCTTTGCGCTCGAGCGCAGTGCGCTGGAGCGCAAGCGCGCCACGTGTCGGCACGTGGGCGCTTTGCGCTCGAGCGCTAGCGCACCAGCGAGGAAAAAGGGGGTTTTTTAGCCCCGGAAATTCTCTAAAGAGAAAATTGGGTGGAGTTAAACTCCTAAGATGCTTTGGGTTAAGGAAATGGGTCCTTCTTCTTCCTTTGCTGGCCGGATCTTGGAGATAAAGAGATGTGAGATTTAAAAATCTTTTCTTTTTGAGATCTGATGGCAAATCTGAGTTCCCCTTAATGGGTTTTGTGGTGGAAAACTATTTAGTTTTGAAAAAGGAAGAGTAAAACTCTTTATTTAATTCAAAAGAAAGAAGAAGGTTTTGGAACCTTGAAGAAGGAAGAAAGATCTCAGATCTGAAACTTTTTTGGAGAGAGAAAAGTTGTTTAGATATTTCATTAACTTTGCCTTTATAGGCCATACACTTTACACATAGCCCCTTGGGCTTCACAAAATGGCATTTTGCCTATCCCATGGCTCATGTGCCATTTCTTTTTGCACATAAGCCATGGGCTTTACAAAAATTTGGCTTTATGCCTATTTTTCTTACATTTGTCCATAAAATAAAAATAAAAGAAATACAACAAAATTGTTTATTACAAAATTTTTATCTTGGCGTGGTGGGAGGCCGGCCGCTTCATGTTCAGGCTCGACCCGGGCGTGGGCCCACTGGATCTGGGCTTGGGCCCACTTGGCTTGGGGTTGAATTTGATTTTGACTTGGTCAACCGGGGTGCAAATTTTCCCCCCAACAAATTGCCCCCCATCAATAAATGCACACCACATATGTGGGTCGTGTGCATGAAATTGATGGATCTTCTTTCACGTGGAGGCGACTTGATTCGGTTCCCACCTTTTGGGAAGCTGGCACTGCCCTTTTTACGACATGGACGGTCGATGCGGCCCTTTTTTGCGACTTGGACGGTCGGTTCTGCCCTTTTTGCGACTTGGACGGTCGGTGCTGCCCTTTTAGCGACGTGGACGGTCGGTTCTGCCCTTTTAGCGACTTGGATGGTCGGTACTGCCCTTTTAGCGACTTGGACGGTCGGTGCTGCCCTTTTTGCGACGTGGACGGTCGATGCTGCCCTTTTTGCGACTTGGACGGTCGGTGCTGCCCTTTTTGCGACTTGGAGGGTCGGTGCTGCCCTTTTAGCGACTTGGACGGTCGGTGCTGCCCTTTTAGCGACGTGGACGGTCGGTTTTGCCCTTTTTGCGACGTGGACGGTCGATGCTGCCCTTTTTGCGACTTGGACGGTCGATGCTGCCCTTTTAGCGACGTGGACGGTCGGTTCTGCCCTTTTTTCGACTTGGACGGTCGATGCTGCCCTTTTAGCGACGTGGACGGTCGGTGCTGCCCTTTTTGCGACTTGGACGGTCGGTGCTGCCCTTTTAGTGACGTGGACGGTCGGTTCTTCCCTTTTTGCGACGTGGACGGTCGATGCTGCACTTTTTACGACTTGGACGGTCGATGCTGCCCTTTTAGCGACTTGGACGGTCGGTGCTTGATTTGACTTGCTCTGCTTCTTGCAGTGTCAGGGGTAGACTTGGCTTGCTCCGCTTCTTGCAGTGTCGAGATTGGATTCTGACATGCTCCGCTTTTTGCGGTGTCGGAGTGGAAGTTGACTTGTTGATTTTGTTTTGGGTTGACATCAGCATCGCTATACTGGAATATGGTACCAGGAGCGAGTCATCATCTGTCATTGAGAGGATTTTGGGATTTTGGTTTTTGTTTGGCATCTGCATTACTGCACTGGAATAATGCCAGGAGCAACTCATCATTTGCCCCGGGAGGATTTGGGAATTGGTTTTTTTTTTTATTATTATTTTTTATTTTTTTGGTGGGACTTTGAATGTGGTTTCACCGGTAGGACTTGGGAGAGGTTGGGATTGTTTTACGCCCGTGGATTGTATACGGTTTTGCAGGATGTATGATCCAGACCGTGGGGCCGGAAAAATTTCGGGACTTTGTCGGTGTCTGCATCGCCGCACTGGAATATGGTACCAGGAGCGACTCATCATTCGCCGTTGGGGTATGGGATTTGGAATTTGGTTGGCATCTGCATCGCTGCACTGGAATATGGTACCAGAAGCGACTCATCATTCGCTATTTGGGGATTGGGGAGCGATGGCTTAGGAGACAGGTTTAGATCCCTATCGCCTAAGGCTTTTCAATTTTATGGGCCGTGAGGGTCCAATAAAAGCATTTTCTCCCTACGAGTCGTAAGGATCCGGCAGGTGTATTTTCTCCTTAGGAGTCGTGAGGACTCCTAAGTGTGTTTTTCCTTTATGAGTCATAAGGATCCCACAAAGGTTTGTTCTCCTTATGTATCGTGAAGACACATGAGTGGGTCTTCTCAATGGAGCATAATTCCAAGGGCGGAGACCAGCCGCGTAACTGGTAATTGTGGTGGGGCATGGGTATGACGAGAATTATTTGAGCCCATGGATTGTATACGGTAGTCAATTTGGGGACTAACCGTAGGGCTGGGAGAATTTTGAGAAATTGGATTTTGGTTGGCGTCTGTATCGCTGCACTGGAATGTGGTACCAAGAGCGACTCATCATTCGCCGTTGGGGGCCTTGGAATTTGGATCTTGTTTGACATCAGCATTGCTGCACTGGAATAATGCCAGGAGCAACTCATCATTTGCCTTGGGAGGACTTGGGATTTGGGTTTTTGGTCGGCATCAGCACCGCTAACACTGAAGCAAAATGCCAGGAGCGACTCATCATTTGCCGTTGCCCGTTGGGGAACGATGGCTTAGGAGACAGGTTTGGGTCCCTATCAACTAAGGCTTTTCAATTTTATGGGCCGTGAGGGTCCCATAAAAGCATTTTCTCCCTACGAGTCGTAAGGATCCCGCAGGTGTATCTTCTCCTTAGGAATCGTGAGGATTCCTAAGTGTGTTGCTCTTTTGTGAGTCGTAAGGATCTCACGCAGGGTTTTCTCCTCACAAGGTCGAGAGGACTTTGCGAGTGTATTTCATTTCTTTTCACGAGTTTGCGCCCTTTCGGGTTTTCACAGACTCGCCGGTAGTCCTGCTGTTTTTACTCACGGAGCCCTTTCGGGTTTTCATCCGTGCCCGTTTTGCTTGTGGACATACCGTTTATTATTATTTTTTTTTCTTTCTCTTTTTTTTTCTTCTTCTTTTTTTTTCTTGCCGCTGGTCGGACTTTGAAAGTAGTCTCACCGGCAGGATTTGGGAGAGATAGGGGTCATTTACGCCCGTGGATTGTATACGGTTTTGCAGGATGTATGATCCAGACCGTAGGGCTGATGTGCTCAATTCTCCTGCGACTTGGAGCATTCACGTGTAGTATTTTTTGAGATATCGGCCATTGATGGGTGGCATGGGCCTTTCTCCCTCGGCACTTATTAGTTGGTAGGATCCTCCGTCAAACACTTTCTCGATAACGTATGGTCCTTCCCAGTTCGGCTCGAATTTTCTCTTGGCATGTCGATTGGGGATGATCGGTCTTTTGAGGACCAACACCAATTCACCTTTCTTGAAAGCGCGGAGACGGGTTATCTTGTCATAGGCCCGTGATATTTGGGCTCGGTATAGCTCCAGATTTTGCTGCACCGCGAGCCTTTTTTCTTCGAGGGCATCGAGTTCTTCAAGTCGAAGGAGCACATTTTCCTCCTCCGTCAACTCATGCTGAACGACCATTCTTAAGCTTGGAACTTCGACTTCGAGGGGGAGGACCGCCTCCACTCCGAAGAGCAATGAGTATGGAGTGGACTGAGTTGGAGTACGGTGCGTGGTACGATATGCCCACAATGCCTCGTGAAGCTTGAGATTCCAGTCTCTCTTGTTGGCTGAAGCATTTTTCCTCAGGAGCTTGCATAGAGTCTTATTGAAGGCTTCGGCTAGCCCATTGGCTCTTGGATTGTAGATGGAAGAATATCTCCAGTCTATCTTGTGCTGAGTAGCGAACCTTGAGATATTGAAGCTCTTGAAAGAAGGCCCGTTCTCAGAAATGATTCTTCTTGGTGTACCGAAGCGGTATAGAATATTGTGTTGGAAGAATGTCAGAATATCTTTTAGCGGGACAGCTTCAGCCCATCTGGAGAAGTAATCAGTTGCGGCCAGTATGAACCGGTGGCCTTTGGATGACGGAGGATCAATTGGGCCAACAATGTCGGTGCCCCAGACTTCGGAGGGCCACGACGCCACCGTAGGATGCAATGGATTAGGATGCTTGTGAATAAAATCACTGTGAATTTGGCAGCTATAACATTTCTTTGCATGCTCTCCGCAGTCCCGTACCATGGTGGGCCAGTAATACCCAAGCCGTTTAATTTGCAGTCGCATCTTGGGGCCAGATTGGTGAGCACCGCAAACGCCTGAGTGAACTTCTTTCATGACTTTTTGGGCTTTGGCCGATGACAGGCACCTGAGCCAGAGTTGGTCATATGACCTGCGGTATAATGTGTCATTTACAAACACGTATCGGAGAGCTCTTTTCTTCAGCTGAATCCTCACAGATTTTTCTTCGGGCAGCTTGTCGTATCGGAGGTACTCTATGAAGGGTTCTTTCCAATCGGGCTCGTCTTGGATGATCGAAGCTTCTTTGGCAGGACTGCTCTTCTGTTCCGCGCTTTCCTCTTCTAGTAGAGAGACTGGGGGTAGAATTTGTCTGCTCCTGACTGTGATCAGAATTTCTTCCATGTCAGGATCGGCCAGCTCCTTGGCTAAGCGAGCGAGTACGTCAGCCTTTCCATTCAACGCTCTAGGGACTCTCATTAGTTCAATGTGAGTGAACCGTTCCATGAGTTCCACCACTCGGCCTCTGTACCGAGCTAACTCGGGTTTGTATATTTTATAATCGCCGCTTACTTGGTTGACGATGAGCTGGGAGTCACCGTAGACTCGTAGCCGACGGATTTCCATTTCTACGGTGAGCTCCAAACCAGCTATCAGAGCTTCATACTCAGCTTCAATTTTTGTCCGAGGCTCGGTGAGAGCGAAAGAACGCCGTAGGGTTTCCATTGATGGCGTGATGAACACCAATCCTATCCCCGCTTTTACCTCCGGGACGCTTGATCTGACGGAGCTCCTTATTGATGAGGCCCCATCGAAGTAGAGCTCCCAACATAGCTCATCTTCCTCGAGGTGCAGCACTTGTTCGTCGGGTAACTCACAATTTAGCAGCGACCCTTCTGGTATGGGATGAGCGGCGAGAAAGTCTGCAATAGCTTGCCCTTTTACTACTTTCTGAGGGGTATAAACTATGTCAAACTCTAGTAGCATGACAGCCCATCTTGCCATTCTGCCGGCTAGGCTCGCTCTGGTCATCAAGTGTTTGAGCGGGTCGACCTTGGAGATCAGCATAACCCGATGAGCAAGCAGATAGTGCCTCAGCTTCTTCATAGCAAATATCAGAGCCAGGCATTGCTTTTCGATTGGGGAGTAGTTGTGTTCCGCCCCGCTTAGAGTTCGACTGAGGTAGTAGAGGGCATTTTCTTTTCCCTCCTCATTATTCTGGGCAAGGAGCGCACCGAGTGACTCGTCCAGTGCGGCAGTGTAGAGAATCAGCGGTTTATTTGGAATGGGAGCGGCCAGCACTGGAGGGTGCAACAAGTATTGTTTGATGCTTTCGAACGCTACTTGACATTCGGCGTCCCAGATAAAAGGAGCTCCTTTCTTCATGAGCTTTGAGAAGGGCCTACATCTCCCCGATAAATTTGAGATAAACCTCCGTATATAAGCAAGCTTGCCTTGAAAAGATCTTAGCTGCGTCAGACTCTTCGGAGGGGGCATCTCCATGATGGCCTTTATCTTTGATGGGTCAACTTTGATCCCTCGATGTCGAACTATGAAGCCCAGGAATTTTCCCGATGACACGCCAAAAGCGCACTTTAAAGAATTCATCTTCAGATCGTATTCCCTCAGTCTGGTGAGAACGGTCCTAAGATCTTGGATGTGGTCGGCCTTGGCCTTAGTTTTGATGACCAGGTCATCAACATAGCATTCGATGAATTTATGGATTAGGTCATCAAAGATATTAGTCATTGCCCTTTGATATGTAGCACCTGCGTTCTTCAGTCCGAACGGCATCACCTTGTAGCAATATATTCCGATCGGGGTTCGAAATGCTGTGTGCTTCTCATCCTCAGGCGACATCTTGACCTGATTATATCCAGACGAGCCATCCATAAAGGTGAACAACTCGTAATTTGAGGTGTCATCGACCATCATTTCCATTACCGGTAGCGGGAAGTCGTCCTTTGGACATGCCGTGTTGAGGTCCCTGAAATCGACACAAACTCGGATCTGCCCATTTTTCTTCTTCACTAGGACTATGCATGCGATCCAGTCTGCATATTTCTCTTCCCTGATGAAGCCAGCATCGATGAGTTTCTTGGTTTCCTCGATGACCTTTTCTTCCAACTCCCTTCTCATTCTTCGAGGAGCTTGTTTGATTGGCTTAGCATCAGGAGATATAGCCAGCTTATGCATGGCTACCTCAGGGGAAAGGCCAGGCATTTCTTTGTACGTCCATGCGAAGCAGTCGACGAACTCATGCAGCAGGGCAATTATCTGCTCTTTCATTTCCTCCGACAAGAGTGAGCTGATGTAGGTCGTGTAAGTCCACGTTGCGACCCCCGGTTCTTACGGGGAGGCGGAAACGGTATAAAAAAACAAATTTTTAGCGCAAGGGGCAACATGGACTAAGCAAAGTCGGGATCTTTGACTAAACTAAAACTAGCATACTTAGCTAAAGAGAGTTAGCTACTCGGATGGAGATGGTTATACCTTGCTTGTCTTGAACTCCTTCGTCTTCCAAGCTCCGATGGTGGTCCAATGGCTTCTTCTCGTCGTCTCCGTACGCCGAAGATAGATCCACCTGAAAGCTCCAACCTTTAGCTCCTTCTTCGTTCTTTGAAGAAACTAGTTCACTTGGTTTGCTAAACCTAGTGAACTAGAATGAGTAGAGAGGAAATAGAATGGGATTTTATCTATGGTTCTTGATTCTCAACTCATGAGACAAGAGAACCATAGATCAAGAGAGGGAGCAAGAGGTTGAGGGTGAGAGCAAGAGGAGAGCTCAAGAACAAGAGAGAGAATGAGCAAGAAAGAATGAGCAAGTCTTTTGTCTCTCACCCTCTCATAATCCAAAGCAATGATAACTCATCATATCAACAAAAGTCTTATGTGATGGTTGAAGCAACCATAACCTTATCATGTCATGCACTCATTTTACTCAAATGAACAAGCAAGTAAAAGTCTTTGGCATGAAATGATAACCATGGTTATCATGATGGTCAACTAGTCAAGCCTAGTCAACCGGTCAACAAAGTCAACAAGTCAACAAAAGTCAACAAGTCAACAAGGTCAACAAAAGTCAACAACCAAGTCACCATAATACTTAATTAATATAATAGTTAATCGCATATCATATTCTCATTAGGGTTGAGCAAAAAGTCAAAAAGCCAACGGTCAACTGTCAACAACCCTAATGAGAATCCGCTGCCTCTGCCTCCCTGTCAACTGTGCATACACACCCGCATCCGCGTTCCGAGGAACACGAATGCAAACTGGATAAATCCAATCCCATAAGGTACACTAGGATCTGGCTTAAACCAAAGCCCGCTAGTGTAAACTGTCCGGACACTGTACGTGCACAAGTGCACGGATGTGACCGAACCCTGTCGCAAAACCATGCGACCTGTCGCAATACCATGCGACCTCTACTCTTTTGCCTAAAGGCGAAAAGCTTTCTGTGTGGGGCTCTAAAGACTCGACACTACGCTGGCAGTGGGTTTAACCACAGACCGCAAGCGGCACTAGCTGTGCGTAACGGTCCCCAGGTAATGCCGACAAGAAGACCGACGAGGCGAAACCCATCTGAACTCCTACTGAGCCTGAGTGTGACATTCTCCGTACAGTCCGGTCTGTTCGTCTGATACATCGCATGGCGGGCCTAGGGGGCGGTAAACGTCAGTCCCCCAATAGCGGTACAAGTCGTGCCGGAGCGAAGCCCAAAACACCCTGAGATAACGCTGGAAACCTACCAGTATATCTCGTTTGCCCTGGCCAGGGACTACTCGTGTAATGGCTCTCCTAGACACAGCGCGATGTCAACCCCCAATACCGGGAGAGACGAATCCTGTCTAACCGTCACTGCCTCTAAGTGCTTCGGGACTGCACCCAACCACTACCTGTTTGCACGACTCCTTTGAGCCGTGGTAGGGTAGTGATCAAAGTACAGTGGGAACACACTCGAGGCGGAGTGACAGTGTCAAGTCAGCAGACTAAGCTGTACTCATGTCACCTGGGAACTGATAACTGACGATAGGTATAATACCAACTAGTCAGTTCCCGACGAGTCCTGTCCAGTGTACCCGTAACCTAACGAGCACCCGCATACTATCTCAAGTACGACGTACTGACGGCTGTGGGACAGACCGTCTCCCACACTGGGATGAGAAGCGCATGCGCTGGTCTACTCCGGAGTATCGATGCCCTGTCTCGATAGTCCTGCGACCAGGGACCTGCATAAGGATGTGCTTATAGATTACCCAGCCCCACTAGTGTGACGGCCATCACATCGCTGGTAATCAAGCAAAGATCCTAAGGGCTCCACTAATGTGTATAGGCGATATACAAAATATAAACACATGTACACATTGAAGTAGAAACAAACCAAGTAGCATACTACTATTTTGAGCAAGATTGTATATACAAGGTGAATATCCCAAGCATCCATTAAGTAATATACAAACCAGTATGATACAGTAATGGCCTCTAGGGCATATACACTAACAATCTCCCACTTGCACTAAGGCCATGTACTGGCGTATCGAAGACCTATCATCTCGATCAGCCGCTCGAACTGAGTCTGGGGCAGGGCCTTGGTGAATGGATCTGCAGTGTTATCTTCTGAAGCGACTCTCCGAACCTCGATCTCCTGGCGATCCACGATCTCCCTGATCAGGTGATACCGCCTCAAGATGTGCCTGGATCTCTGATGGGACCTGGGTTCCTTCGCTAAAGCTATAGCCCCGTTGTTGTCGCAATACAGAGGTATTGGATCAACAATGGACGGAACCACCTGAAGTTCTTTCAAGAACTTCCTCATCCAGACAGCTTCTTTTGCGGCATCAGATGCAGCGATGTATTCCGCTTCCATCGTCGATTCTGCAACGGTTTCCTGTTTGGAACTCTTCCAACACACCGCCCCTCCATTGAGGGTAAAGACAAAACCCGACATGGACTTGGAATCATCCTTGTCACTCTGGAAGCTGGAGTCAGCAAAGGCCTCGATCTGGAGGTCTTTTCCGCCATACACCAAGAACATCTCCTTAGTCCTTCTCAGGTACTTGAGAATGTTCTTTACCGCTATCCAGTGTTTCTCCCCTGGGTTAGACTGATACCGGCTTACCACACTCAGTGCATAAGCTACATCCGGTCTGGTACACAACATCGCATACATTATAGAGCCTACCGCAGAAGCGTAGGGTATAATAGACATGCGATCCCTCTCCAAATCAGTCTTGGGAGACATCTATTTAGAGAGGGTGATCCCGTGACAAGCCGGTAGGTTACCGCGCTTGGAATCTTCCATACTGAACCTCTTCAGTATGGTGTCGATGTACCTGGACTGTGAAAGTCCTAATATCCTCTTGGATCTGTCACGGTAGATCCGGATACCCAGAATGTATGAGGCATCACCCAGGTCTTTCATGGAGAACCTGTGTGACAAGAACCCCTTGACAGATTGTAGCATAGGAATGTCATTTCCTATTAAGAGAATGTCATCCACGTACAAAACGAGGAATACTACAGTTCTCGCTACAAATCTACTATAGATGCATGGTTCATCTGGATTTTTGATAAAGCCAAATTCTTTGACCGTCTCATCAAAGCAGATGTTCCAACTCCGCGATGCCTGCTTTAGTCCATAGATGGACTTAAGCAACTTGCACACCTTTCCGCTGCTCCCACTCTGAATGAAACCCTCTGGCTGGTCCATATAGACACACTCCTCTAAATTTCTATTTAGAAAAGCTGTCTTTACGTCCATTTGCCAGATCTCATAATCGTGGAAGGCAGCAATGGCAAGAAGGATCCGAATGGATTTCAGCATGGCTACTGGAGAAAAGGTTTCGTCGTAGTCCAAGCCAGGTCTTTGACGAAAACCCTTTGCTACCAGCCTAGCTTTATAGGTCTCAACCTGTCCATCTACACCAATCTTCCTTTTGAAGATCCACTTGCATCCTACGGGTTTTACCCCGTCTGGAGCAATGTCCAACGTCTATACCTTGTTGGTGTACATGGACTCCATTTCGGTCCGCATTGCATCCAGCCATTTCACTGAGTCAACGCTCTGAACGGCCTGTTGGAAGCTAGTAGGCTCATCATAACCTATGATGCAATCCTCTCTATCCCCGTCTATGAGAAAACCGTAGTATCTCTCGGGGGGATGAGACTGCCTACTACTCCTGCGGAGTGGCGCAGGAATGTCCTGTTCTGTTGAACCCTCTGGTTCCACTAAGCTTTCAGTAACAGTCTGTGGTTCTGGAACTTCTTCCAGTTCTATTGTGTTCCCACTTATCTGGGTTTCTAAAAACTCAGTTTCCAAGAAGCGGGCATGCTGAGAAACAAAGACCTTTTGCTCCTCAGCGGAATAGAAAAGATACCCCCTGGAGTTCCTTGGGTATCCCACAAACTTACACTGTACTGAACGTGCCTCAAGTTTGTCCGTATGCTGCTTTTTTACAAAAGCTGGACATCCCCATACCTTAAGATACTTAAGACAGGGTTTCTTCCCAGTCCACATCTCATATGGGGTGGTAGGCACAGTCTTGGTGGGAGCCTTGTTCAAGAGATACGCAGCTGCTTCTAGTGCATATCCCCAGAATGATCGCGGTAACTCAGCGTTACTCATCATGGACCGAACCATATCCAATAGGGTTCGGTTCCGTCTCTCCGATACACCGTTATGTTGCGGAGTGTATGGAGGAGTAAGCTGAGAGAGAATACCATTCTCTTTTAAGTAATTCAGGAATTCGGCACTTAAGTATTCTCCACCTCGATCCGATCTTAGAATCTTAATACTTTTGCCGGTCTGTTTCTCTACTTCATTCTTATACTCCTGGAGTTTTCCAAAGGCCTCGGACTTATGTTTCATTAAGAAGACATAACCGTACCTTGAGAAGTCATCCGTAAAAGTAATGAAGTAAGAATGTCCGCTTCAGGCATGTGTAGACATTGGACCGCACACGTCACTGTGTACGAGTCCCAAGAGCTCGCTCGCTCTTTCTCCATGTCCAGTAAACGGAGTCTTTGTCATCTTTCCTTTGAGACAGGATTGACAAGTGGCATACGACTGATATTCGAACGCATTCAAATACCCTTCTGTATGTAACTTAGTCAACCTTCTCTCATTGATGTGACCCAATCTACAATGCCATAAGAAAGTCTGATTCATTTCCGGAGACTTTCTTTTGTGTGTATTCTGGACGTTGAAAATCTGTGGTTGGTTTAACACGTATATGCCATTACTCAATGTACCTGACCCAATCAAAACTTGATTAAGGTGAATGTTTACAACATTACTTACAAACGCAAATTCATAACCTTCTTTAGAAACTAAAGATACAGAAATGATATTACAAGTTGCGTTGGGTACAAAAAAGCAATTACGCAAAACCAAAACATGTCCATCTGACATTCCCAGGTGATAGTCCCCCACGGCTTTAGCATCCATGCTAGCTCCGTTCGCAACTTTGAGGGTCATGTCACCTGCCTTCAAAACCCTACGGTTTCTCAACGCCTGCAAAGAATTACAGATATGAGATCCTGATCCGGTATCCAATACCCAGGAAGTAGAGTTTATTGAAAGACAGTTTTCAATAACATACACACCTGAAGCTGAAGCTGCAACCTGCTTCAATTCCTGTGTTCTGGCCTTCCAGGCCCTGCAATCATTCTTCCAGTGTCCTTTCTTATGACAATAGAAGCATTCTTCCTTATCCACAAGCTTCCCCGCTATCTTTGTTGCTTTACCTTTTCCCTTCGTATCCACTTTACTAACACCGCCCCTTGGTTTGGCGGGGGCCTTCTTCTTCTTTCCCTTGGCTTTCGCCTTGGACCTAGAAGAAGATGATCCTCCTACAAACAAAGTGGATGTATCCCTACCTTTCTGTAGGGTGCCCTCTGCGCTCCTCAGCATGTTGAGGTGCTCTGAAAGTTCAACCTCTTTTTCTTGTAGGTTGAAGTTCAGTATGAACTGGGCGTAAGTGGAAGGAAGGGACTGGAGAACTATATCCGTATATAGCTCACTCTCCAATGTGATCCCTAGGTCAGCGAGCTCCTCAATGAAGCCGATCATCTTTAGCACGTGCTCGGCTACTGATGATCCGACGGCCATTCTTGTCGAAAATAACTTTTTCGACGCTTCGTATCTTGCGATACGTGATTGCTCTCCATACAGTTCTTTTGTATGGAGCAATATGGACTCCATGTCCATATTCTCATGCCTCCTCTGATGTTCGTTGTCCATCGAGGCAAGCAGGAGGCACTTGGCCTTCGCGCTATCAATCTCCCAAGTCTTGCGGATTTCCTTATCCGCGACGCTGGAAGTTGGACCAGGGACACGGGGAGCTTTGGTGGTAAGAAGATACCCCAGTTTGTCATAAGTGATTGCTATCTTGACATTCCTGAGCCAATCTTTGTAGTTTGGCCCTGTCAGTTTGTTTTTATCTAGGAGTAACTTAAGTCCAGTCATGTTGATTGGTCGCTGCAATTAGGAGAGAGAAGAAGAAACACTCAGCATGATGCTCTTGCAAGTTTAGAGTGGTTTTTAGTTTGTCTAACCAGGATGGCTCCCACTGTTTCTCGAATCCCTCCTCAAACCATAAAGGAAGAATTAGTCAGGATCAATCCCACCGTACAATACTTGCTTAACCGTTCAGCCAGGCCGGTGTCGGTACTTCGAGGGAGGTTTTCCAACGCTTTCGCGAAGTTCCTTAATTAGAGAACCTCTTTTCCCTGGGGGCGTAGCCCCGCTAACACCTTTCTAGGCACCTACTAGGTTTATAGCATTGATCGATTAGTGAGAAATTTCCCGAGGAGTAGCATATACTCACAGTAGGATCGGGATCCAAATATCATTGCGTGACGAAACTGAAGGAATCCTACCAGAATCATCACACTCCAAATGGTATGCAAATCTAGCAAGTTTCAGTACTTATGAAACTCCCGATGTGGATTTTTTTTTTTTTTGCCCCATGCTCTTATGACCTTGACGAAGGTCAACAAATCATAAGTCACATGTCAAGTTCTGCCCGTCATTATCCAGGTTAATTTGAATCCACCCGTATATACCCTTGACGAAGGTCAACAAGGTAATGCGAATGTCCCAAACCAACGCATCTATCTATGCTACATATGAATACCCAATAGCTACCAATCACTATGCCTTGACGAAGGTCAACAAACACAGCTTGAATACTATTGAATATTCATACGAAACGACGGAGGGCTACGAATGGTTTTGGCAAAACCGTGAACGTAGTGAACTTGATTTGGTCGATGGAACGAGATAGCTTTTAAAAAGAGTGGCTCAAGCTCCGTATTTAAAAGTTGTTTTTGAAAAGAACCGAGTGGTTTTTCGAAAGTGTTCCAACGACTTTAACTTGGTTTATTATCTTGCATTAGTTCTTTTAATGCGTGATATTCTTGCATTAGTTCTTTTAATGCGTCCCATCATTTAATCCTACCATTGCAGAAAACAACCAAAATATGACGTACGCTTATGCCACTCGCATTCGCCACGGGGCCCCGTCATTACCCGTTAGGTTACTTAACTAACGACAGAGCGGGGGCTGGGCTAGCGCGTCTGTAAAACATAAGCAACGCCTAAATAATATCATATATAGATATACTGCAATGATAAACATTTCAGATCTCAGATAAATACATTGGATATACTAGCAATCTGTAATTTGTACGAGCCTGTAACAAAAACAGATAAGACGGTCGCGGTGAATAGCCAATACCCCACCCAAGACCCCTACGGGTGCGGCAAACTACCCGCCAAGTACCCGAAGCGTAGCAACCTCCCTCATCTCCATGAGTAGGCCACTTGACACTTCGGCATACCCGGTAGTTTGTGCACCCCTCCATGGGTCTATCCTAGGAGCAAAAACAGTAAAAAGAAATTATACAATGACGGCTACAACCCCGACCCGGTTGTGCGGCCATACAAATAATTATTACATCAATTTACAAATTTACATGAATTGCAAGAAAAGAAAACTCTCGTCTCACAACCCCCGGCTATTCACCCGCGACAATCCAACATATTTATATACACATTCCAATATCAAACACAGATCATGTATAACCCCGACCAATCGACTTATAGCGATTAGCCGACGTTCAATACATGCAAACATCACAGATATAACCATCATAGTCAAAGTGCAGTGAAGTTCGGAAAAAATACGGAATTATAGGACCCCAAAAGGAAATTTCTTTTCTGGAAAATCTGGGCACATATAATATATTCCAAAAATCCCAAAACCAACACAGACACACACTGCACGAAAAACGATGCAGAGAAGACGACAAACCGCGGCGCTTCCGCGGCAAATGCCTACCTCGTGCGGCGGAAGCGCGGCGGTTTGAACGAAACAGTGGACCGTTTTTCATGGGTGTTCACACAAAACCCTGAGCCGAATTTAGGAGTATAAAGTTTTTCATTTTGACCAGAAAAATTTTCAACAGAAACTCAGGTTTTGTAAAAGTTAGGTTTTTGGATTTTTCCGGTTCCGAACTTCGTTACACTTTACTACCAAGCTAGTTTAAGTTTAGTTAGGCTCTGATACCACTGTAAGTCCACGTTGCGACCCCCGGTTCTTACGGGGAGGCGGAAACGGTATAAAAAACAAATTTTTAGCGCAAGGGGCAACATGGACTAAGCAAAGTCGGGATCTTTGACTAAACTAAAACTAGCATACTTAGCTAAAGAGAGTTAGCTACTCGGATGGAGATGGTTATACCTTGCTTGTCTTGAACTCCTTCGTCTTCCAAGCTCCGATGGTGGTCCAATGGCTTCTTCTCGTCGTCTCCGTACGCCGAAGATAGATCCACCTGAAAGCTCCAACCTTTAGCTCCTTCTTCGTTCTTTGAAGAAACTAGTTCACTTGGTTTGCTAAACCTAGTGAACTAGAATGAGTAGAGAGGAAATAGAATGGGATTTTATCTATGGTTCTTGATTCTCAACTCATGAGACAAGAGAACCATAGATCAAGAGAGGGAGCAAGAGGTTGAGGGTGAGAGCAAGAGGAGAGCTCAAGAACAAGAGAGAGAATGAGCAAGAAAGAATGAGCAAGTCTTTTGTCTCTCACCCTCTCATAATCCAAAGCAATGATAACTCATCATATCAACAAAAGTCTTATGTGATGGTTGAAGCAACCATAACCTTATCATGTCATGCACTCATTTTACTCAAATGAACAAGCAAGTAAAAGTCTTTGGCATGAAATGATAACCATGGTTATCATGATGGTCAACTAGTCAAGCCTAGTCAACCGGTCAACAAAGTCAACAAGTCAACAAAAGTCAACAAGTCAACAAGGTCAACAAAAGTCAACAACCAAGTCACCATAATACTTAATTAATATAATAGTTAATCGCATATCATATTCTCATTAGGGTTGAGCAAAAAGTCAAAAAGTCAACGGTCAACTGTCAACAACCCTAATGAGAATCCGCTGCCTCTGCCTCCCTGGCAACTGTGCATACACACCCGCATCCGCGTTCCGAGGAACACGAATGCAAACTGGATAAATCCAATCCCATAAGGTACACTAGGATCTGGCTTAAACCAAAGCCCGCTAGTGTAAACTGTCCGGACACTGTACGTGCACAAGTGCACGGATGTGACCGAACCCTGTCGCAAAACCATGCGACCTCTACTCTTTTGCCTAAAGGCGAAAAGCTTTCTGTGTGGGACTCTAAAGACTCGACACTACGCTGGCAGTGGGTTTAACCACAGACCGCAAGCGGCACTAGCTGTGCGTAACGGTCCCCAGGTAATGCCGACAAGAAGACCGACGAGGCGAAACCCATCTGAACTCCTACTGAGCCTGAGTGTGACATTCTCCGTACAGTCCGGTCTGTTCGTCTGATACATCGCATGGCGGGCCTAGGGGGCGGTAAACGTCAGTCCCCCAATAGCGGTACAAGTCGTGCCGGAGCGAAGCCCAAAACACCCTGAGATAACGCTGGAAACCTACCAGTATATCTCGTTTGCCCTGGCCAGGGACTACTCGTGTAATGGCTCTCCTAGACACAGCGCGATGTCAACCCCCAATACCGGGAGAGACGAATCCTGTCTAACCGTCACTGCCTCCAAGTGCTTCGGGACTGCACCCAACCACTACCTGTTTGCACGACTCCTTTGAGCCGTGGTAGGGTAGTGATCAAAGTACAGTGGGAACACACTCGAGGCGGAGTGACAGTGTCAAGTCAGCAGACTAAGCTGTACTCATGTCACCTGGGAACTGATAACTGACGATAGGTATAATACCAACTAGTCAGTTCCCGACGAGTCCTGTCCAGTGTACCCGTAACCTAACGAGCACCCGCATACTATCTCAAGTACGACGTACTGACGGCTGTGGGACAGACCGTCTCCCACACTGGGATGAGAAGCGCATGCGCTGGTCTACTCCGGAGTATCGATGCCCTGTCTCGATAGTCCTGCGACCAGGGACCTGCATAAGGATGTGCTTATAGATTACCCAGCCCCACTAGTGTGACGGCCATCACATCGCTGGTAATCAAGCAAAGATCCTAAGGGCTCCACTAATGTGTATAGGCGATATACAAAATATAAACACATGTACACATTGAAGTAGAAACAAACCAAGTAGCATACTACTATTTTGAGCAAGATTGTATATACAAGGTGAATATCCCAAGCATCCATTAAGTAATATACAAACCAGTATGATACAGTAATGGCCTCTAGGGCATATACACTAACAGGTCGGCCTTGGATTATCGGGCATTCCTAAGTCAATCTCGGTTAGCTCATCAAAGGTTGCTTGCCCGCCATCTTCGAGCTCTTGAGGAGCTTCTTCTGGCTCGGCTATCTCGTCATCATCATTTGATCTTTCGCTGGCCTCACCAACATGGATCATGTAGCACGCTTTGGAATCAGGTTGAATGTAGCCTATGCCCCGTCTATCTGGAATTCGTCCATCGATGAGTGCTCGGACCTGGGGCGGATACCATAGCCCTTCGGAAAACTTTGTTTCGGACTCCGTTTGATATAACCGGCATCCGCACTTCTTAAAGTATTCCCGCATCTCGGGCGCATAGTATCGGGGATTGAGGACGGCTCTTATGCCTCTCTCATAGGGAAGGCACGCGACAGAAAGATCGTCCGGGTGCACAACGGGGTTTGACCTGTAAAACAGGATGCCCTTCTATCCATTTTTCCTCTCGGGCACGTAGAAAGTTTTCAGCTGGTCCACGGTAGAGACTGACAATGCGTTGATCTTTTTGCACATCCATTCCGGCACCCTTGTGATGGCCAGGGACCCTTCTGCGACTTCGAAGGTCTCTCGTAGTTTCGCTTGCTGCATGGGGGGCCAATCTGCACAGCTGTTGCACGGCAGGTCCTCCTCTTCTGACTCTTCAGTGTCACTGCCAAGATAAGGGCGGACTTTGCTGCTAGATGGGCCTTTAGTAACAGATTCGTCCGTATCACTGCCGAAATGAGGGCGAGTTTTACGGAAGGACGGGCTTCCAACATCGGACTCATCAGTGTCGCTACCAAAACGGGGGCGAACTTGGGCGTTTTTGCTTTTGAAAGTGATAGCCGGCTCAGATTTTCTTTTGAGTCTTGGGTCCGGTCTATCCTCAGTCAATTGTGGCTTAGCATTTTGGTGGTTCATAAAGTACCGAGAATCTTCATATCGGACTTCATGCACACCGAACGGCTGGATGTCTCCGTCAATGCGTCTTTCTTCGCCATTTTTAGTATACTTCATGCATTGATAGAGAGTTGACGGAATGATGCCGTAATCGTGGAGCCACGGCCGCCCCAAGAGAATCTTATAAGACGTGTCAGTGTCGATCACGTATATCTTAGCTTCAGTTTGCAGATCCCCGAATTTGATTGGCAGAGCTATGGACCCCAGAACTTGCTGGCAATTTTGGTTGAAGCCTTGAATGACAATCCTTTCCCTTGACAGGTGTCGAACGTCCATTGACAAACTCTTCAGCGTCCGCAAGTTCATGATGTTCACTGAAGACCCCGGATCAATCAATATGCGATTAATCCGATCTCCATCGCTGTACCCGGTCACGTAAAGCGGCCGATTATGCTCAGCCGTTCCCAGTAGCAAGTCTTCATCCTTAAATGTGACTGCGGCGGCATGTAAAGCATGCTGGGCTTCTTTCATATTAATTTCCGCAAAGTGAGCCTGATACCGCTCGGAGTTTTGTAGAGCGTGAATGAGAACATCTCTAAGCTCCTTAGATAGGACCAAGGCGTCGTAGATGCTCAGGAGAGACGGAAGCTTTCGAAGATGTGCCAAGACATTATAGTCCACCGAGGAAGGACTTATGTTTTCATCAGCCGGTTCTCTGCCATCTTCTTCATTAGCGACTTGTTTTTCCTTCCCTTTTGGGGCGTTGCCCTGATTTTGCGGTAGAGCCCTGCCGCTTTTGAGCTGGATTTGATTGGCCTTTGTGGTGAGCTCCTCGTCTTCTTCGGGAAAACAGAGCTCATCCTCGGAGTCGCTGCCAAGATGGATGGCGTAGCAGGTCACCACTGGGATCTCTTCATTGGAGTCTTCTTCTAACTCCTCCAGAATTTCACCCGCTTGTACAGGGAAGAACTCTTTCAATTGAATCAATGTTCTTTCCTTTTGTTCATATTCTTCGAGGGAATCGATATATTTTTGAATGGTCGATCTCCCTAAAGACTCTTTTTCGCGCCGATCTGCACTTTTCTTCTTCTTGAGCTTCTTGGATTTTGAGCCTGATGGAGCCGCATTGGCAGCTGGACTGGTAGGCTTCTTCTGTCCCTCCCATTCCATCCTGGGCTCTTTCTGAAGCAGCATTAGCATCTTCTTCGTCTTATTAGATATGTGCGTACTCCACGGAGGCCACGATGAGTCAGTTTTGTTTGTCAGGGCAGCAGGTTCAGCTGTCTGCTCCCAGAAGGCTTCAACTTCTGTCTGTATAAAGTTGGCGGTTGCAACTTGATTGTTCACCAACACGATTTTGGACAGCTCGATCTCTCCAGCCTTGTACTGCTTCCCGACCCAGTCTTTGAAGATATAGCAATCCTCGATCGCATGGCTTACTACTCGGTGGTACGGGCAATAAAGAGGATTGTCGGTCATTTTTGCTTCTTGGGGTCTTTTCGACTCCGGCAATTGTAGGCCGTTGTTCAAGGCATCTTTAAATATCTTACGGACCTTGTCCCTTCTGAAAGAGTAAACCTTGTTCTTCTTCTCCTCTAGGGAAGGCCCATCTCCTCCCAGCAATGGCTTTCGAGACCGGTTGGTTTTGGATTCGCCCGCCCTTCACTTTTCTTCATTGTCGGAGGCATTGAAGACATTGGTACTGCTGGAACTCCCGC
The DNA here is from genome assembly GCA_030015575.1 of Agapanthus africanus. NCBI lineage: Eukaryota > Viridiplantae > Streptophyta > Magnoliopsida > Asparagales > Amaryllidaceae > Agapanthus > Agapanthus africanus. Next base: position 603,410,911 of record JASDDO010000019.1, on the reverse strand, counting down.
TTCTACGATTGTCTTCCCGCTTGCTTTTCCAGGTTTTGTCTCTCTGAGAGTCCGGCGAGGACTCTTGCTTCGAGCGTTCCAGCATTTGGACTTTCTTGGTTAGCTCCTGAAATGTCTTGAGGCCCGCTGTACACAAGAATGGGACCATCCAATTGCTGAGGTTCTCAATGAGAAGGCTGACGGACTGGTCCTGCTCCAGCGGCGGTTCGCACTTAACTGTGAGATTACGCCATCGAGCGATAAAGTCGGTGTTACTTTCATTCTTCCCCAGCTTGGTCCTCACAAGGTCGGCAATGGAGATTTTATCACTGACACTCATGAATCTTTGCGAAACAGGGACTCCATTTAGGCAAAGGTAATGACGGACCCATCCGGTATACTCGCATACCAGTCGAAGGCGACGCCGGTCAGGCTGTTGACAAACTGACGAAGAAGGAGCGCGTCATTGCCCCCTGTATTTCCGCACGATGCTTTGAAGTGGGCGACGTGCTGGTTTGCATTCCCCGTTCCATCAAATCTTCCGAACTTAGGAATGACGTAGCCGCTTGGGAACTCAATCAGATCGTACTGCGCGGGATATGGCCGCCCACTACTGCCGATTTCTTTCTGAGCTTCAGCTTTGGCCACCAGTGTTTTAACCTTGCTAGTGACCAAATCCATTATCCGATCCTGTGTTAGCGGGATAGTGCTATCTGGGGCCAAGGCGTCCCTAGAAGCGGAGTGTGGCCGGCTTTCATGTGGCTCGACCAGTCTTGGACCCGAAGGAACAGGCATTGGCTGCCTCGGATTGTCATCACTCGGCTGATTAGTAGCGGCTTGTGCTTGATTGGGAGGCGCTCGAGCAATTTGAGCCGTAAGCTGCATCACCACGTTCGTTAAGTCGTCAATCTTCGAATAGAGCTTGGCCATCTCTTTATCTTTGCTCCTGAGCTGTTTTCGAAGCTCTTGAAGCAGCTCCTGCTCCGCAGTCCTGGGGCGGAAAGTCGGCTCTTCCTCGCTGTCCGAGCTTGACTCTGCATGGACCGAGGGGTCTTTCTGCCTATCATCCTCATCGAGAGGGTTTTCTTCATCCAGCGGGTGCGGCTGTTCTTGGGCGGCGGCAACCACATTCAGGCTAGATTGGGCTTGGGATGTGGTGGCCCCATCCTTGCTTTTGCTGCGAAGGTTGTCGCTGGGGCGCCCGCCCGCCATATAGACCGTATAGATGATATATCCGTCCGTCTTTCTATCATTGGCGGCTGATTTCATGGATCGCTGTCTTGACCCCCTTGCTTCGGTAGCTGGTAGTCGATTGAAGGCGGATGGCCTAACCAGATTCTTGAATGGTTCTGGCGCTTCTTTTCTGGATTTGCCCCGCTGCTTTCGTGCGGCACAGAGCGCTCGATAGACTCTTGAAGTGACAGTGTCATACTTTTTCTGTTGGGGCCGGGACACGTCTCCTTGTGGCACTGTTCGGACCGCTGTCTTCTTGATTCTGGCGGTCATGGCATTTTTCTGAACCCACTTCAGAGGCTCGAAGGAATTGCCGATTCTTACGTCCGACTCAACCGTCGTCGCGGGGCAACCCTGCACTTGGAACTTCACACGATTCCATTTGGCCGAAGCCTTGGCCCTTTTGTTGGCTCGATACCTGAGCCGCTTCTGCCTTAACTTTTCTGTTCTAAGCACCTGGCAGACTTCGGCTCTTTGGGAAGACGCCGCAGACCGGGCGATGGAGGGCCTTGGAGATACGCTCGATTGTGTATTTGTTGGAGTCATCGCCTGAGCTCGTCCGCAACATTTGATGTTGCCCTTTCTACCGGAGTTCTTGCCCCGTGCTGGAGCACCAGAGAATCGTTCAGACACCGTCTTAACTTTTGGTTGTGGTGCCTTGGCGATCACGACATTCGGCCTTCTGCCCCTTGAGACCGGCTTGGCCACCTGTTCCGCTGGGATCTCCGCCAGATGAGCGCTTCCGGCAGGGTAGATGATGACGGATCCAAACTGGCGGGGCGGTTCCTCCCACTATCGACTGAGGCTTGCGGGGAGAACCACACGAGCGTTGATCTTGACCACGTACGGAATCGGGGTCTCGTTGGAAGCTGAATTCGTCTGGGGAGACATTGTCGCCGAAGGTTGATTGCTGCACGAAAAAAAAACATCATTTCAGTATAGGCAATCGATATGTATATTGATTGAGTTCGCATAAACGATTAACCCGAAATATGGGATGAGAGAAGTGTCCCACCGGGCGTGCCAGAATCTGTAGGGTGTTTTTCGTCACCCCATTGAGATGGGAATACGCGAGCGCTTGTCAGGCGTATACTACAGATTCCCCCTGCCTAAGGTAGGCTGGGGTTTAATGATTGTGGGGATCCGAATCTCCGGCAGCCGCGGACTAAGCTGCCGTTAATTACCCCTCGCCTTTGGAGCGAGGGAACCTCCGATTGACGGGTTAAACTGGTCATGCGAACTCAATGTGCAGTGTACGTGTGTTGTTGTTTTGGAAGGGGGTTTGAATATATCGGGAGTCACGCAGAGTTTTTACGGGGGTCCCGCTACCCGGATAGCGGGCTGGGGGTCAAGGGGGCTAGCCGGCCCCTTGTGGGGTGCGGGGCATCGCCCCGTTAGAAATTTTTTCTAACAGGGACAGTGTCGTGGAGTATGTGTATGTGTACATTTGTATACATATGTATATATATAAAAAAGGGGGGAAAAGACATCTAAAGGATGCGTGGGGCCAGCGCCTGGGCGCTTGAGCGCAAGCGCGCCACGTGTCGGCACATGGGCGCTTTGCGCTCGAGCGCAGAGTGCTGGAGTGCAATGCGCCACGTGTCGGCACGAGGGCGCTTTGCGCTCGAGTGCAGAGCGCTGGAGCGCAAGCGCGCCACGTGTCGGCATGTGGGCGCTTTGCGCTCGAGCGCAGAGCGCTGGAGCGCAAGCGCGCTGGAGAGCAAGTGTGCCACGTGGGCGCTTTGCGCTAGAGCGCGAGGCGCCGGAGCGCAAGCGCGCCACATGTCGGCACGTGGGCGCTTTGCGCTCGAGCGCTAGCGCACCAGCGAGGAAAAAGGGGGGGTTTTAGCCCCGGAAATTCTCTAAAGAGAAAATAGGGTGGAGTTAAACTCCTAAGATGCTTTGGGTTAAGGAAATGGGTCCTTCTTCTTCCTTTGCTGGCTGGATCTTGGAGATAAAGAGATGTGAGATTTAAAAATATTTTCTTTTTGAGATCTTATGGCAGATCTGAGTTCCCCTTAATGGGTTTTGTGGTGGAAAACTATTTAGTTTTGAAAAAGGAAGAGTAAAACTCTTGATTTAATTCAAAAGAAAGAAGAAGGTTTTTGGAACCTTGAAGAAGGTAGATAGATCTCAGATCTGAAACTTTTTTGAAGAGAGAAAAGTTGTTTAGATATTTCATTATCTTTGCCTTTATAGGCCATACACTTTACACATAGCCCCTTGGGCTTCACAAAATGGCATTTTGCCTATCTTATGGCTCATGTGCCATTTCTATTTGCACATAAGCCATGGGATTTACAAAAATTTGGCTTTATGCCTATTTTTCTTACATTTGTCCATAAAATAAAAATAAAAGAAATACAAAAAAATTGTTTATTACAAAATTTTTATCTTGGCGTGGTGGGAGGCCGGCCGCTTCATGTTCGGGCTCGACCCGGGCATGGGCCCACTGGATCTGGGCTTGGGCCCACTTGGCTTGGGGTTGACTTTGATTTTGACTGGGTCAACCGGGGTGCAAATTTTTACCCCAACAAATTGCCCCCCATCAATAAATGCACACCACAAATTTTTATCTTGGCGTGGTGGGAGGCCGGCCGCTTCATGTTCGGGCTCGACCCGGGCGTAGGCCCACTGGATCTGGGCTTGGGCCCACTTGGCTTGGGGTTGACTTTGATTTTGACTTGGTCAACCGGGATGCAAATTTTTACCCCAACAAACCCGTCTAGCGCATCCGATTGAATGGAAGACATTTCGCGAGAAGTTTGACGCGAAATATTTCCCTGTAACTGCCAGGTTCGCTATGGAGCAGCAGTTTATTCATCTACAGTAAGGATCAATGTGGGATAAATCGGTAGATGAATATGATGCTGAGTTCACTATGTTGAGCCGGTAAGTTATGTCACAATAGTTCAATTTTTAGATATCACATACTACACAGCTAACCCAATCTTTAAACAGATTCGCGGCACACCTGATATCGACGGACGAGATCAGAGCCCGTCGTTTTCAGCAAGGTTTGGACACAGAGATCAAGGCTGCTCTAGCCACAGGAAAGTTTTTGACTCATGAGGAAGCCCTAGAAGCTGTCCGCAGTTATGAGGCAGTGATAAAAGAGAGGGGCAGACCTCAGTCTACAGGAGTCAAACGCCCTGCCAACTAGATGGCAGGTGGAGCCTCGTCCAGACCACCTTTCGTGCCAAGGCGACCTGGAGTACCAACTCATCGTCCTAGCCCAGCCTTTTGCACTTATTGCAAGAGAACTGGACATATGATGAAGGACTGCCGTCGAGCCAACCGCCTCTGCTTAGTCTGCGGTTCAGCGACTCACGATATTGGATCTTGTCCATAAAGGCAGAACCCAGTTGCTGCACCCAGGCCAGCAAATACCTTTCAGCAGAGACCAGCTCTTCAGGCACCTGCTCCCAGACTTGCACTGCCTGCACCACCCAGGGGACCACAGGCTGCACCACCTCCTCGACAGTTCCATCAAGCTCAAAGGAACGTTCAAAGGAATGCTCCTCAGGCCAGGAGGAATGTGCAGAAGCGCCAGGCTTTCATGATGTCTGTGGAAGAAGCTGAGGCAACTGGCCAAGTCATTACTGGTAAACTTTCTTTCTCAAACTTATCTTTAGTCTTGTTTACCTACACACTTTCCCTATACCTGAAACCTATCCCTTATACCTTAGGTACAATCCTAGTAGCTTCACTACCTACACTTGCACTGTTTGATACTGGAGCATCCCACTGCTTTATGTCGCAACGGTTTGTCCGAACCCATGCGATTCCAGTCTCACCGCTTGTATCCAGCTGGAACGTCAGTTCTGGAAATGGTGTTCTAAAGGCAACTATGGGATACAGCATGTGTCCAGTCATCGTCTGCAGTCGAGAGTTTTACGCTGACTTCAAGGTACTGGACATACCAAATTTCGATGTGGTTCTAGGAATGGACTGGCTTGGATCCTTTTATGCTACCATCGACTGTCGTCAAAGGAGGGTAGTATTTGAGATTCCAGATCATCCGGTCTTCTATTTCAAGAGTGGAGATCGCACCCTGGAGCCAAGTACTTACAAAGCGAAGCCAAGGGAAGCAGTAGTTGCAGCAGCTCAGGCAGAGGAAGAATCAAGACCAGAGGTAGTTCGAGAGTTCGGCGATGTATTCCCTGATGATATATCAGGTTTGCCTCCCGATCGAGCTCTTGAATTCAGTATTGACTTAGTACCAGGAGCACAACCAGTGATCAACGCACCTTATAGACTAAGTCCGGAAGGTTTGAAGGAAGTTCGAACACAGTTGGACGAATTACTGGCGAAAGGATGGATTCATCCCAGCACTTCAAGTTGGGGAGCACCTGTACTATTGGTGAAGAAGAAGGAAGGTTCATACAGAATGTGCATCGATTATAGGGCCTTGAACGAAGTTACTATAAAGAACAAATATCCACTTCCGCGCATCGACGATTTATTCGATCAGCTAAGTGGATCTTGTGTCTTCTCTAAACTAGATCTTCGTTCAGGTTATCATCAAGTGAAGGTCAAGGAAGCTGATATTCACAAGACAGCTTTCAGAACTCGCTATGGACATTACGAATTTCTAGTAATGCCATTTGGAGTGACCAATGCACCAGCAATCTTCATGAACCTTATGAACCAAGTTTTCCGGGAATATTTAGACAGGTTCGTTGTCATATTCATCGACGACATCCTGGTATATTCTAAGAATCGGAAAGAGCATGCGGAGCACTTACGAATTGTCCTGGAAACTCTTCGACAACATAAGCTTTATGCCAAATACAGCAAGTGTGAGTTTTGGCTAAAACAGGTTGGTTTTCTTGGACACATCGTATCAGGAGAAGGAATTTCTGTAGATCCAGCAAAAGTTTCAGCAGTCAGCGAATGGCCTACACCAAAATCAGTGAAGGATATACGGAGTTTCTTGGGCTTAGCTGGATATTACAGAAGATTCATTGAAGGCTTTTCGAAGATAGCAACACCCCTGACCAAGCTCACACGAAAAGATGAAGAATTTGTGTGGTTAGAAGCATGCGAGCAAGCTTTCGTAGAACTCAAATCAAGACTGACATCTGCACCTATTCTCGTCATACCAGATCAATCTGGAGGATTCGAAGTGCATTGTGATGCATCCGGTAAGGGACTAGGATGTGTTCTACATCAGCACGGTAAGGTTGTGGCTTATGCTTCAAGACAACTGAAGACTCATGAGCGCAATTATCCGACGCATGATCTAGAGTTGGCAGCCGTTATCTTTGCTCTCAAGATTTGGCGCCACTACTTACTTGGTGAACGAGTGAACATCTACACAGATCACAAGAGTCTAAAATATGTGTTTACTCAGAAGGAGTTGAATATGCGGCAGAGAAGATGGTTAGAACTTATGGCGGACTTTGACATCAATTTGCAATATCATCCAGGAAAGGTGAACGTAGTACCTGATGCTCTTAGTCGCCAACCATTAGCAATGAATCTCACCGCCCAATGGAAGCTTCAGCAAGACCTACATCAGATGGGGATCGAACTAGTCATGCCAGGTGATGTTTCGAGTTTGATGAATCTACAAGTTCAATCAACCATTGTCAATCAGATAAAAGCAGCTCAAGCAAGTGATGCTAAGTTGCAAAAGATCAGAGAACAAGTGGAGAATGGACTCAGAACAGATTTCATCATCTATGAAGACGGATCTTTGAGATACGGTAGCAGATTTTGTGTACCAAAGGGTCCTGTTCGGGAATAGTTAATGAAAGAAGCTCATAGCTCTCCCTATTCAGTACATCCTGGAGGTACCAAAATGTACAAGGATCTACGTCAGAATTATTGGTGGCATGGAATGAAGCGTGAAGTAGCCAGAAGCGTCGCTAAATGCTTGGTGTGTCAGCAAGTAAAGGCTGAACATCACAGGACTGCTGGATTACTTCAACCGTTACCAATTCCAGAATGGAAGTGGCAGCACATCACGATGGACTTTGTAACTGCTCTTCCTCGCAGCACAAAGGGTAACGATGCGATTTGGGTCATTGTGGATCGACTCACAAAGTCGGCTCACTTCATCCCATTTCGAGTTGGCCAATCAACTGAGACATTAGCGAAGAAGTACATGGAGGTAATAATCTAATTTATATTTAGAAACTCTTCATAATGTACTATTCCTGATACCCATGAACTCATATAGGAAATTGTGAGACTTCATGGAGTACCGGTCTGCATTGTCTCCGATCGTGACACCAGGTTCCGATCGCAATTTTGGCAAAGTCTGCAAGCAAGCTTAGGAACAAGTCTGAACTTCAGCACGGCTTATCATCCACAAACAGATGGTCAGTCGGAACGAACTATTCAGATCTTGGAGGATATGCTCAGAGCATGTATGCTCGACTTCAAGGGATCGTGGGAAGATCACCTGCATCTTATGGAGTTTGCGTACAACAACAGCTACCAAGCAAGTATAGGAATGTCACCTTTTGCAGCATTATATGGAAGGAAGTGTCGATCGCCATTAAGTTGGGACGACATCGGAGATAGAGAACTCCTTGGACCAGAGATGATAGTAGCGACCGTTGATGTGGTTCATACTATCAGGGAAAGAATGCGCATAGCCCAAGATAGACAGAAACACTGGGCTGATGCGAAGAGACGACACTTGGAGTTCCAGCCAGGAGATCATGTATTCCTGAAAATCTCTCCGAACCGCGGAGTGATCAGATTTGGAAGACGGGGAAAGTTGAGTCTGAGATACATTGGACCGTTCGATATACTCGAACGAGTCGGTGAAGTGGCATATCGTTTAGCGCTTCCACCCTCATTGGAAGGAGTGCATAACGTGTTCCACATATCTCAACTCAGAAGGTATGTGAGTGACCCCAGCCATGTACTTGATCATTCCGAGCTCACGATACAGCCCGATTTGTCTTGTGAGCAACAACCTGTGGAGATCCTGGACAGGAAAGTGAAGACACTTCGGAACAAAGAAGTTAATTTGGTCCGGGTAATGTGAAGGAAAGACACTCCAGGAGAATCCACGTGGGAAAGGGAGGATGAGATGCGTGCAAGATATCCGCACCTTTTTGTAAACTAGTCCTTAAATAAAAGTTGTAAATTTCGAGGACGAAAGTTTCGTAAGGAGGGTAGATTGTAACAACTCCAATTTTGTATACCAAAAATTTGCTTTAAATATGGTGTATACTTAGAGTATTGATGTTGCTGGAAACAATTTAAGTATCTAATTCCTTACAATAATTACAAGAAGGAGCTTGTAGCTCATCGGTAATACCTTGCACTGCTGAACCAAGCCACCAGAGTTCGAATCCCATGCCCCACATATTTTTTATATCATTTTGTTTTAATTTTTTTGGGGAAGTCAAACGGTCAAACAGCCATAACTCACAAATTAATGCAATTTATAAAAAATAAACCATACCAAAATCTCCCCCAGACCAAACCCCACCCACCGAGACCCGACTCGGCCCTGACTCGGCCGAATCGGCCGGCGCCGCCGGCCGGACTCGGCCGGTCGGCCGAGTCGTCAACACGAAAAATCTTCGTGTTGACTTGGTCTTCATCCCTGCATACTCCATTTTCTCTGTACTGTTACGAAATTCTCATTAAACCTCTTTTAATCCCAAAATTAATGAATTTTTAATGAATTTTACATTTTTTAAAAATATTTTTTAATCCAAACCCTAACCCTAGCCTAGCCCTATATAAAGACCCCTACCCTCTACCATTTCACCTCACAACTCTAAGTCCACTCTCCTAAATTCTTGAGAACTCGGTGCAAAGAGCGAGAAGCGAAGCGCTGCCGAAAACGACGACGGATTCCGGTGAACGGATCAGAACCTTCGCGACGTTTTCGATGCATCGACAACCACCACCTTCTTTAGGCCCCTTAGCTTGTCCAAACCCGTAAGTCCTATATCTTCTATCTCTCTTTTCCTTAATGTAAAAATATGACTTTTTGGAACCCGACGGAAATCGGACAAACCGATTTCCGATTCGGTTTTTCTATAAATTTCCACTTGTCACCTAATACATAACACCTACCTATATTCATGTTGACTATTAATCACCCATAAACCAATTTAAACAAACTTTCTCACATGAAATGATAGCTTCTTTGCAAAACCGTATTCTTTTCATAAAAATACCATGAAGTTCATTTTTCTTAGTTTAATTAATTCCCTCACTCCTAAATAGGTTTATCTTGATCACTAAACTTGTAGAAACCAATTTGAATGAATTTTCACACATGAAATGATAACGTTTTCAAATACCGTATTCTTACGCTATAATACCTTTAAGTTTAATATGTCATGTTTTACCTTTAAACTTCACCAAAACTTAAAATAAGTCACGAGGTAATGACCTACCTCTACACACACTCAAATATAACCCTAATTGATAAATATCAAAACACAGAATACGAAATTAAAAGACTTTTCACTAAAATACCCTAATCTTTATAACCTTTATTAAAAGCTTTAAGTTGTAAACATTTCTAAATAAAATCTTTTAATAAAATGAAAGTATGATAGGTCATGGACATCGATCGTTTATCTAAACTGTCTTGTGGTGTCTAGGCAAGTGTGTCTAAGGCTAGTGGTTTTTAATTAGGCCCACGACTGTGGTTCCTTCCCACTTACCTGGCACTTACCTGGCTGCAATTGACGGTGAAGAGGCGATTTGAGGTTTCTAATGACTCATCGTTTAGACCTTAGAAATAAGCTAGTTGGCTTAGGAAACCCTAACAACTAAAATACGGAAAACTATACTCTTCTGCAAATAAATACCTTATATTTATAATACCGTTTTCCTAAATGAATAGTATTTATAAAACCTAAGCAAAGTGCCGCTACAACCTAAGCAAAGTTTCATTTATATTCCAATACAATTTGAATACATGAATTCCTGAATCGAGTTAACAATATATTCTTTTTGACTGAATCAAACCATGGATATTCATCCATTATCCTGATATTCCATTTACCTGATTATACAGTTACAACATGTTTACTAATATCATGGTTTTGGTCAGTCACTCAATTTACATATTCCAATACTACAATACTGTTAAAACACTACGGGGTTTAAGGGGTAGATTGGTACGGAAGGTGTTAAAGGTGGCACGAGGTGGTCAGATTAAGACACATAACCTGAATCCTATTGCTGTTGTACCGTGGCATAACGGTTCCTTGTACTTTCCTTTTTCCCTGATCTCTAGCATATAGAGATCCCCCTCGTATACACTGGCATCCTTCTGTACTAAGCTACAAACAACAGCGTTAAACAATGTTCTATAATATTCAATAATATAATACTTTACAAAATACTGTTACTCTGTCATTCTCATTCTTTCTATTCTTTGGGACTTACCGAGCGACCTGTTCGCTGACGACATTCTATTTCTTTCTTCTTTGAATGTCGTCAGGTGCGTTGGACCAAGCTGAGATCGAGCCCACCGGTGAAGATTTGGAACAGTTCCACGAAGACCCAGAGCTCTAGATATTGTACCTTGTTCTTTCCAGTATTTCCATTTATTGTTATGCCACTGTTTAGGCATTGCTTTTCATTTCAATTGTATTTTCTTTTCATGCATTGTACAAAGAATGTTATTAATAAAAGTTGCTGTTATTTCTATATCATTCGTCTCTTGTGTTTTACTTTATATTGCTTAGCTATTCTTAGCGTATGTACTTCTGAGTACATACGTAGTGGACCTTGTCACATCCACTTCGCCGTACACTGGGAAGCGGGGCGTGACATCTCCATTGAAGCTAGAAAGCTTTGAGGAAGAAGATGAAGAAAACTCTCATGAAAATAATCATCAAGTAGAGAATGGGAACCATGGGTGAGTTAACATCATATGCTAACCCTTGTAGAGACATAACCATGGCTAAGTCTAATGGCTGGGTTTATAAATATCTTTAGTAAAACAAAACTTGTGGGCTTAGTCAATGGTTAGCAAAGCTTCTACAAGTTTCTAGCCATGACCAAGTGCAACCAATTTTTTAATTACTTAAGAAATTAAAAACCCTAGATTATCACTTAGCATTGTGTAGGTCATACACACCCCCATGAATCATGTATTATCAAGCATGACACAAAACTTTGTACACTAATATATATATCACATATATACACATGCACAAATCAAGTGCGAAAAGAAATCTTAAGTGAATGAATATTATTTAATGTAACTTAATATATCAAATATATATAATTATACATTAAAATATTAAATAAACACTTGATTTAATAATCCGGCTATATTACATATAACCTACTAATTTCATGTGTATCATCTTATCGAATCTACACTTGATTCGATAATCCAGTTATATCACATAACACCGACCGATAACAAAAATCGCGAGAATAGAATATGGTATCACATACAGTATTAATCTCGGTTCCATACATATCACATATGTGCTCCTACTTCGTTTTTCTTGAGCCAGGAAATCTCTGTGTAGGACACTAAAGACACGTCAATACGCCGGCAGTAGGTGTTGATCATATCAAACACCCACAAGCCGCAAGCGGTCTGCTAAACGTAACGACCACCCGGGTATTGAGCAATCAAAAGATCAACAAGCATGCCTGCTCATACTCCTGCGAATCCAATCTGTAACACTACCGTACAGTCCGGTCTCTTCGTCTGATATGTCGCATATCTCGTTTAGGGGTGGTAAACTTCAGACCCTGGTAACTCGATAAGTCATGCCGATATAAGGCTCATAACGGGTCGAGAAACTATTGATAACACTTACCAGTATATCTCTGAATCATTCCTAACCAGGGACTTCCTATTATAGCCAATCGAGCACAACACAACATCAACTCCCTATATCCGGAGAGACGAATCCCCTCCTATCGCTCATTGCCTCCATGAGACTCGGGACTGTAAATAAAAACCACCTTTTTCACGATCTCTTGACCATTGTATGGTGGAAATCAAAGCATGGTGGGAATCACACAAGACTCTATGACGATCTTGGGTCGACAGACTAACCTGTACCACTGTCACCAGAGAACTGCCATCTGACGATAGGTATAATACCATCTAGGAGTTCTCGGCGAGTTCGTCCAGTGTACCCAGTCTCCACTGAGCACCCGTATACCATCTCTGATGTCAAACACCAATGGATATGGGATCATCCATCACCCATTTATATGGGTCAAGAAGCTATACGCTAGTCTACTCTTGTATATCGATGCCCTGTCTCGATACACACACGACTAGAAAACATTTGTAGGATGTACTTACCGACTACTCTGTCCCTACTAGTATGATCTGCATCATAATCCTGGTAGTGAAGTACTCATCCTAAGGGCTTTATCAACATGTAATAGAGAGACAATAAGTGTACATGTTAAGATAAAGAGCAACCAGATAGCATTTTATCATGTCGAGCAAGAAAGTCCTCCCTATATATGTCCAAGCATCCACTAAAATATAAATCGTATGTACAGTAATGGCCTCTAGGGCATATATATAACTAACACTTTGGACAAGTTCGCTTGTTGTTCTTCTGCTCGCTCAATACCTGGTTAGCCGTTACGTGCAGCTAGTACCGCTGATGGTTTGTGGGTATCTGATATGATCACTACCTACTGCTAGCGTATTAACGAGTCTCAGAGTCCCATATAGGGGTTTCCGAGCTCGGGCAAAACGAAGCGGGGCACATATGGAGATATGTGTGGGAGCTTGATTAATACGAGTATATGACACTGTATTTTAATCCGGCGTTTTCTATTAGTCGGGTTATATGAGATATGACCGGATTATTAAATCATGTGTTGATTTTATAGATGACTAATTGCTTATTAGTAATTCCTTTCTTTATGTGTGCATGTATATATATATATATATATATATATATATATAGACACACACACACACATGTATGCATGTATCATGGTGGATGATACATTGGACATGGCTATACTAGACTCACATGGAAATATATTAGATGTTTTATTGATTTTGAGTAAATGGAAAATTGAATAATGATATCATGGTTCTACGCTGTTCTTAAAAAATCCTACTAACCATGGTTCATTATTTAATCCTCCACTAACTCACTCTCAAAAATATCTAAGATATTTTCCATGGCTCATATTTATTGTGTGAGTGTGACTTTCACTCTCATATATGATTATTATCTCAAGCTTAGCCATTTCTTCATCTTCTTCCTATAGCTCTCTACCTTTTTCTAGTGGGTATAAGAGAAAGAAAAAGAAAGGATTTTTAGTGAGATATAACCCACTTCATCAATCTATATTAATCTAGCTCACTTGTATAGGTTGTTTGCCTCACTTCTACTTAGTAAAGTGAAGTAAGAGCTTGAGTGTAAGGAACTCCGTGGTGGATCATCGTGAATTTCGAAGGCTACAGGAGGAATTGTTCCTAGCTTCGAGTGGAGCCAAAGAGCCTAAGGACTACTACACGGAGCTATAGAAGAGAAGGAGTGGTCTACAAAGGTTGTAGTTCTCTTTCTCTTACTGTTAGACACTACTTTGTATATGATACTTACCCTAATCTCTAGTTCGATTCATGGCTTGTGTGCTTTGGCTATCTAAAATTTTAAAATACACCATATGTTGTTGTTTAAACCCTAGTAGAGATACAAAAACACACCAACACGCCCCTCTATTGAGGGTAAAGACAAAACCTAAGACCGACTTACTGTCGTCCTTATCTCTTTGGAAGCTCGAATCGGTAAAGGACTCCACCTGGAGATCACCGTTACCACACACCAAGAACATTTCTTTAGTCCTTCTCAAGTACTTAAGAATGTTCTTCACAGCTGTCCAGTGTTACTTCCCTGGATCTGATTGATACCTACTGTCACGACCCAAATATGGCACGTGACCGACACTTAAAGCACGGAATCTAAGAAAGCCGAAACCAAGAATCTAAACCCTTTTTGAAAATATTGGAGGTGATATTTAAATAATCATCCGATAAAATCAATTTAAAATAACATCTAAATTTAACTAAGTATGTTGAAAAGCATTTATGACGTTTTGAAACTTGACATCACCTCCTTTGCATTTTTATAAAAACCCGATACAACTTAATGAAATAGCATCCCAACGGAAGCTAGTCTCCACGTCCAAACGATGGAGCAACCAAACAATCTAAAGCAGAAGTCGACTTCAAAGAGTATGACAACTCAAGACACAACTCTAATCCTCGCTTCTAAGTCCATAGTTGTCACGACCCGAAATTGGCACGTGACAGCCCTAATACTACGCAACGCCTAAAGACGTAACGCAGTAAAAGAAAGCCAAAACCCAGAAATCTAAACCATTAAAAGACAAGAAAAGATAATAAGAGTTTTTTTGAAACATTTGAATTCACAACCCAAATCCTTTAAAAGTCCAATTTTCTTTCTTTAAAATTTTGGCAGCACCCCCTTTGTAAAAACTAACCCCAAAAATGGGTACAACATAAATATGAATAAGCATCCCCAAACGGGAGAAATTACACGCCCAACGGCGGAAAACAATCACCACAACAAATATACGACGCCGTAGCGAAGAAAAAAAAGACAATAGAAAGGAAACTGTATAAAAGACAACAAATCCACAATAATATACAATATCGTCCTCACCAACTCTCTAAGTCACCAAAATAACAGTAGATGGAAAGTACAAGGATACATCAATATACAATACAAAATACAGATAACCACCATAACCCACCTTTGCAAAATAGCACACTGTGAGCCGATACGGTATCTATAGCAAAAGATGATAGATGAATAGCCTGCCTCGACTACTCTGGGGAAACACCCTGCAAAACAACTGTGGCACAACAGGGGTGAGTTGCCAACTCGTGAATAGTAATTAACATATGCAGGTAATCGCAAGTATGCACGTACAGCGTGAATCTAAGATATGCAATTAACAGTAATAACCGGTCATATGAATGCAGAATAATGGAAAGTACACTAGCAGGTACAACAAATATATGAAGCGATAATGAAATGACAATCAGTATGCAATAATGATGTGAGAATGTAGATATGCAACAATCATGAAGGGTACACTAACAGGTACTACTAATACATGAAACGGTGCAAAAACAGATAAATGTGATGTATGGAGTGAAATATGTCATTCCCTCGGAATCCTGACATCGTGGTAGGATCACCATCCATCAAGACAATCCAAATCCAGTCCCTCAAATCAGCCCCCAATTTGGGCTCTCATATCACATAAGTCTCACATCTCCTCAATGTACTATATCGAATAAATCCCCTATATCCCGAATGTCAAAATCAAGTGAGTCTCGTATATATCCAATATCCAATCTCAAATGAATCACCTATATCCCAAATGTCAAATCTCAAGTAACATTCTAACATCCTAAATATGTTTGCATAAATAAAAAAAATGAGGTCAATACATATATATTAGAGTCCCACTCCACTAATATTGGTGTAAGGGTATATATAACAACGTCCTAACCCACTGTTATATATACACCAGTAATTAGAAATATCATGAAAACCAATTTGCCAAGCATCGACATAGAAATACGGATGTATCAGATGCCGTCACCAAGACTAGCATCCTGATAGGTACGTATCACACGCTATCCGAAAAGCACGAGTGCCTAGCTCTGACCCTCGTCTTTTCACGTATCAATACGTACATGACTCCCAACGGTATCCCCATGATTACTGCCGAGTCATTAGTACTGTCACCGGATGGTATGGTTCCCCTACCGGGCTTATCGGCGTCGTACATCGACATCCCTTTCTTGCCCCGGGGTACCTCCGGGCCCCACCATGTACCCTCTACGGCCTCGACGCCTCCTCGTAGGGGTATATATAAATCAGAACCGATAAAACTCATGGTGGATGCGCAAATATCATATCAAGGAAACCGAGTTTTTCAAATAATTCATAATTTCATGAACTCCCGTGGTTCCCAAATCCAGAAAACATCATGAAAAATCCATATAAGAATGCGCAAATCCGTGAACACTATATGTGCGACATAACTGAAATGTAAGCATATAAAAGGAAAAACCGCTAAGTAACATCAGTAAATGTAAATATGGAACGGTAACTGATATATGTGTAACATACAGGTGTAGCAAGGTATATGTATCTATCTATAAGAACTGATGTAGTATACCCCCTGGGTATAAGTGGAATATGTGATTAAGGTATACCTATAGCTAAATGTCATATATGATAAGTAATGTGAATCGATGTCGCAAAGTCCCTAACCAAGCAATATAATATCTATAAGTGGTTTGTGTGTGACATGGCAATTATTGACGGTGTGTGTGTAGCATACAATCCGTGCTCGTGCAACATGAACCGTCAATAATATGTGTAGTGTCCTACGGCTACTAGTCACAATACAACAACATCTAAGTAATAGGGTGAATGTATAATTCTAAATATAACCTATAAGATGCAACAAGTATTAACATTCCTAGCCCAGACGCATAACGCCATGCGGGCGATTCCCTTGTGGATGTTAAATCTACTCACCAACGCTCCAAGCTAGGTGAATCCTATCATCTGTTTCCCTTTCGTTGCTGCGTCCGATGTACTCTCCTGCAAACCTGAAAATGAGACAAGGAGTCCATATCTAAGAAAAATATCTCGCAAAACGCGATATCGACACTAAACGAGAAACTCGCGTCGCTAACTAAACGCGCGTGTGCATGATAAGCTGAAACGTGTGTATACGCGTCTAAAACTACCGCGACACGCCGCGACATGCTGGATCACAGAACACACTCACGTATCGCGCGTATCGCACAAACAAAACGAACTAGAAATACGATATATAGTCCCAAATTTTGCTACAGGTAAAATAATACAAAACTACACATGCCAAAACACTAGAAAACACTGCAGACTACCCTAGCCAAGACCCCAAGACCCAACCCCTCTTCCTGGTCGCAATTTGCGGCCAGAACCCTTAAATTTGCGGCAAGGTTTAGGAATGGGTGGCTCGTGTTCTGGTGATGTGGTCTATACCTAGTGTACATGCTCCAGTCTTCTCAATTTTATCCTGAAGGGGTCCGGGTCAAAAGGAGATCCTATGGTATTTTAGTGAAATATGGGGTTAATCTCAGTTAAGGTGACCCTAATAACACTAAATTAGGCAGGGTTAACCAACACAAACATCAATTTTCCACAACCTCTCACAAATCACCATATATAGCACTACACTCACTATTTAACACAAACCGAAGCTAATTAACACATAAGCTTAACAAGAAATGGAATTGAGTTAAGAAATTATACCCTAATGGACCCTAGGAAGCAGGAGAAGGAGTGGAAGGAGAAGATGAGGGGTTGCTACTGCTGTTGCTAATGCTGATGCTGTTGTTTCTGTTGCTGTTGCTGCTGCTTGCTTCTGCAGCTGCTGCTTCTGCAGCTGCTGCTTCTTTTGTTGCTGCTGAAGCCTCTGCTGCTGCTGCTCTTGCTTTGTGTGTGTGTGTGTGAGTGTGAGAGAATGAGAGAAAAGAAAATGAGAGGGAGAAATGAGAGCAACCAACAAAAACACCTCCCTTCACTTTCTCTTCCCTCATTAAATGAGGCATGGCTTGAGCCATGTAGCACCATGCCCATCTCTCTCTCTCTTGGTCAACATTTCAAACCAATTTTTTTTTAAAATTCTTTTTCATTTTAAAACAAAACAATAAACCCAAAACACCTAATACAATTTTAAACTAGATTAGGGAAAAATGGTTAGCTTACCATGATTGCTAATCATGGTTTAACCCTAAATTAAAACCCTAGATAACATGCACAAGTGTGTGCAAGGCTAGGAAAATTCTAATAAAATATTCATTAAATAGGATAAAATATTTGAAAATTAATTTGGTAAACTTTTTATTAAAAACCATACATTAAAATATAATTAGCCACTAAACACATCCTAAGGTGTTACAATAGTATACCATTTCTAAGTTGATGGAGTTTCCGCTAGATATAAGAATATATAAATAATCAAGAGTGAGTAGGATACAATAATAACTCACTTACCCATCAATCCCCAAAAGAATGCATGCCCAAACCGCTGATAGTCCAAGCGGTAAAACATGCAAGAAACTGTGGCACAACGGGGATGAGTTGCCAAATCAGTGAATAAAAGTACATCTAAAGGTAGAAATCGAAATGCATGACGATTCCTAGGTCATAAGAATAGTAGCGTCATAAACTGTACCGATGTACTATATGATATGCATAAGTGCAATATTAACTATCATGCAATCCCAAGTATACTATCTCAATGTCATATGAGTCAAAATCATGAATCTATGATCCGTATTATAATCCCCTTTTTGTTTATGACTGTCTGTACAAATATATACAGGTACTGTCCCCCGGATCAGTCATGGTGGAGTCCAATAAAAAAATACCAAACAGTATACCTCATGATAATTATTGTATCAATATACAACTAGATGCCCAGCATCGACATCGAAATCCGAAATCTCTCGTGTCCAGCATCGACACGTAAATACAGATACCGTCGACACCATCTCAACAGATGATCGCCACCCGATATCCTGGCTACGATCAGTATCCCCTAGATATATGTCGTATCTAATCGAACCCCGGTCAGTATCCCCTGGATAGCTGCCGTGCTCATCTCAATCTCCGGTCAGTATCCCCTGGATATCTGCCGTGCTCAATTCTATCTCCGGTATCGAGTATCCTCGCTAGGTTCCCCCGCCTCAATGCAGCTATCCCGCCCCTCGGTCTCGACCGGGTCCACCATGTATCCAATTGTATCCCCACCGACTCAGTCTGGACAAAATTGTAAATCCGTAACCGTATACCCACCAACTCGGTCCAAATATCAAAATCAGAAAGCACAAATCTCATGGTGGACGTTTACTCATCATATAAAAATATCAAGTGAAGAATAAGAAACTTGCATAGATTGTATTGATGAGATATTATATATATATAAATATAACAGTATCCCATACCACCGATATATATCACCAGGAGTAAAATACCCAGAAGTTCCATAAAATCAAATACCGCATCTATAGCACTAATATTCGTAATTTACAACAGGAATAAAGCATACTACGTAATTATATCACATAATTATGGATTCTAATTCTACTGTGTCATGGTATTACTAATGATGTGTAGTGTAGCATACGCGTCTGTGCTCGTGCAACATGGTAATTTGTGCAAGTGTTCTACGGTGTAACAACCTATTTACTTTAGTACATATTGTTAGTGTATATGCCCTAGAGGCCATTATTGTATCATACTAGTTTGTATATTACTTAATGGATGCTTGGGATATTCACCTTATGTATACAATCTTGCTCAAAATAGTAGTATGCTACTTGGTTTGTTTCTACTTCAATGTGTACATGTGTTTATTTTTGTATATCGCCTATACACATTAGTAGAGCCCTTAGGATCTTTGCTTGATTACCAGCGATGTGATGGCCGTCACACTAGTGGGGCTGGGTAATCTATAAGCACATCCTTATGCAGGTCCCTGGTCGCAGGACTATCGAGACAGGGCATCGATACTCCGGAGTAGACCAGCGCATGCGCTTCTCATCCCAGTATGGGAGACGGTCTGTCCCACAGCCGTCAGTACGTCGTACTTGAGATAGTATGCGGGTGCTCGTTAGGTTATGGGTACACTGGACAGGACTCGTCGGGAACTGACTAGTTGGTATTATACCTATCGTCAGTTATCAGTTCCCAGGTGACATGAGTACAGCTTAGTCCGCTGACTTGACACTGTCACTTCGCCTCGGGTGTGTTCCCACTGTACTTTGATCACTACCCTACCACGGCTCAAAGGAGTCGTGCAAACAGGTGGTGGTTGGGTGCAGTCCCGAAGCACTTGGAGGCAGTGACGGTTAGACAGGATTCGTCTCTCCCGGTATTGGGGGTTGACATCGCGCTGTGTCTAGGAGAGCCATTACACGAGTAGTCCCTGGCCAGGGCAAACGAGATATACTGGTAGGTTTCCAGTGTTATCTCAGGGTGTTTTGGGCTTCGCTCCGGCACGACTTGTACCGCTATTGGGGGATTGACGTATACCACCCCCTAGGCCCGCCATGCGATGTATCAGACGAACAGACCGGACTGTACGGAGAATGTCATACTCAGGCTCAGTAGGAGTTCAGATGGGTTTCGCCTCGTCGGTCTTCTTGTCGGCATTACCTGGGGACCGTTACGCACAGCTAGTGCCGCTTGCGGTCTGTGGTTAAACCCACTGCCAGCGTAGTGTCGAGTCTTTAGAGTCCCACACAGAAAGCTTTTCGCCTTTAGGCAAAAGAGTAGAGGTCGCATGGTATTGCGACAGGTCGCATGGTTTTGCGACAGGGTTCGGTCACATCCGTGCACTTGTGCACGTACAGTGTCCGGACGGTTTACACTAGCGGGCTTTGGTTTAAGCCAGATCATAGTGTATCTTATGGGATTGGATTTATCCAGTTTGCATTCGTGTTCCTCGGAACGCGGATGCGGGTGTGTATGCACAGTTGACAGGGAGGCACAGACAGCGGATTCTCATTAGGGTTGTTGACAGTTGACCGTTGACTTTTTGACTTTTTGCTCAACCCTAATGAGAATATGATATGCGATTAACTATTATATTAATTAAGTATTATGGTGACTTGGTTGTTGACTTTTGTTGACTTTGTTGACTTGTTGACTTTTGTTGACTTGTTGACTTTGTTGACTGGTTGACTAGGCTTGACTAGTTGACCATCATGATAACCATGGTTATCATTTCATGCCAAAGACTTTTACTTGCTTGTTCATTTGAGTAAAATGAGTGCATGACATGATAAGGTTATGGTTGCTTCAATCATCACATAAGACTTTTATTGATATGATGAGTTATGATTACATTGGATTATGAGAGGGTGAGAGACAAAAGAGAGCCTCATTCTTTCTTGCTCATTCTCTCTCTTGTTCTTGAGCTCTCCTCTTGCTCTCACCCTCAACCTCTTGCTCCCTCTCTTGATCTATGGTTCTCTTGTCTCATGAGTTGAGAATCAAGAACCATAGATAAAATCCCATTCTATTTCCTCTCTACTCATTCTAGTTCACTAGGTTTAGCAAACCAAGTGAACTAGTTTCTTCAAAGAACGAAGAAGGAGCTAAAGGTTGGAGCTTTCAAGTGGATCTATCTTCGGCGTACGGAGACGACGAGAAGGAACCATCGGACCGCCATCGGAGCTTGAAGAGAAGGAGTTCAAGACAAGTTTAGGTATAACCATCTCCATCCGAGTAGCTAACTCTCTTTAGCTAAGTATGCTAGTTTTAGTTTAGTCAAAGATCCCGACTTTGCTTAGTCCATGTTGCCCCTTGCGCTAATAATTTGATTTTTATACCGTTTCCGCCTCCCCGTAAGAACCGGGGGTCGCAACGTGGACTTACAGTGGTATCAGAGCCTAACTAAACTTAAACTAGCTTGGTAGTGAAGTGTAACGAAGTTCGGAACCGGAAAAATCCAAAAAACAAACTTTTACAAAACCTGAGTTTCTGTTGAAATTTTTTTGGCTCAAAATGAAAAAATTTATACTCCTAAATTCGGCTCAGGGTTTTGTGTGAACACCCATGAAAAACGGTCCACTGTTTCGTTCAAACCGCCGCGCTTCCGCCGCACGAGGTAGGCATGTGCCGCGGAAGCGCCGCGGTTTGTCGTCTTCTCTGCATCGTTTTTCGTGCAGTGTGTGTCTGTGTTGGTTTTGGGATTTTTGAAATATATTATATGTGCCCAGATTTTCCAGAAAAGAAATTTCCTTTTGGGGTCCTATAATTCCGTATTTTTTTCCGAACTTCACTGCACTTTGACTATGATGGTTATATCTGTGATGTTTGCATGTATTGAACGTCGGCTAATCGCTATAAGTCGATTGGTCGGGGTTATACATGATCTGTGTTTGATGCTGGAATGTGTATATAAATATGTTGGATTGTCGCGGGTGATCGGGGGTTGTGAGACGAGAGTTTTCTTTTCTTGCAATTCATGTAAATTTGTAAATTGATGTAATAATTATTTGTATGGCCGCACAACCGGGTCGGGGTTGTAGCCGTCATTGTATAATTTCTTTTTACTGTTTTTGCTCCTAGGATAGACCCATGGAGGGGTGCACAAACTACCGGGTATGCCGAAGTGTCGAGTGGCCTACTCATGGAGATGAGGGAGGTTGCTACGCTTCGGGTACTTGGCGGGTAGTTTGCCGCACCCGTAGGGGTCTTGGGTGGGGTATTGGCTATTCACCGCGACCGTGTTATCTGTTTTTGTTACAGGCCCGTACAAATTACAGATTGCTAGTATATCCAATGTATTTATCTGTGATCTGAAATGTTTATCATTGCAGTATATCTATATATGATATTATTTAGGCGTTGCTTATGTTTTACAGACGCGCTAGCCCAGACCCCGCTCTGTCGTTAGTTAAGTAACCTAACGGGTAATGACGGGGCCCAGTGGCGAATGCGAATGGCATAAGCGTACGTCATATTTTGGTTGTTTTCTGCAATGGTAGGATTAATTGATGGGACGCATTAAAAGAACTAATGCAAGAATATCACGCATTAAAAGAACTAATGCAAGATAATAAACCAAGTTAAAGTCGTTGGAACACTTTCGAAAAACCACTCGGTTCTTTTCAAAACAAACTTTTAAAATACGGAGTTTGAGCCGCTCCATTTAAAAGCTATCTCGTTCCATCGACTAAATCAAGTTCACTACGTTCACGGTTTTGCCAAAACCATCCGTAGCCCTCCATCATTTCAGTTAAATATTCGGTAGTATTCAAGCTATGTATTTTGACCTCACGCCAAGGCATAGTGATTGGTAGCTGCCGGATATTTATCTGTTGCATAGATAGAATGCGTTGGTTTGAGACAGTCGTACTGCCATTTTGGCCTACGTCAAGGGTATGTACGGGTGGGTTCAAATTAACCTGGATAATGATGGGACGAACTTGACATGTGACTTATGACATTTTGACCTCACGCCAAGGTCATAAGAGCATGGGGCAAAAATCCACATCGGGAGTTTCATAAGTACTGAAACTTGCTAGATTTGCATACCATTTGGAGTGTGATGATTCTGGTAGGATTCCTTCAGTTTCGTCACGCAATGATATTTGGATCCCGATCCTACTGTGAGTATATGCTACTCCTCGGGAAATTTCTCACTTAACGATCAATGCTATAAACCTAGTAGGTGCCTAGAAAGGTGTTAGCGGGGCTACGCCCCCAGGGAAAAGAGGTTCTTTAATTAAGGAACTTCGCGAAAGCGTTGGAAAACCTCCCTCGAAGTACCGACACTGGCCTGGCTGAACGGTTAAGCAAGTATTGTACGGTGGGATTGATCCTGACTAATTCTTCCTTTATGGTTTGAGGAGGGATTCGAGAAACAGTGGGAGCCATCCTGTTTAGACAAACTAAAAACCACTCTAAACTTGCAAGAGCATCATGCTGAGTGTTTCTTCTTCTCTCTCCTAATTGCAGCGACCAATCAACATGACTGGACTTAAGTTACTCCTAGATAAAAACAAACTGACAGGGCCAAACTACAAAGATTGGCTCAGGAATGTCAAGATAGCAATCACTTATGACAAGCTGGGGTATCTTCTTACCACCAAAGCTCCCCCTGTCCCTGGTCCAACTTCCAGTGTCGCGGATAAGGAAATCCGCAAGACTTAGGAGATTGATAGCGCGAAGGCCAAGTGCCTCCTGCTTGCCTCGATGGACAACGAACATCAGAGGAGGCATGAGAATATGGACATGGAGTCCATATTGCTCCATACAAAAGAACTGTATGGAGAGCAATCACGTATCGCAAGATACGAAGCGTCGAAAAAGTTGTTTTCGACAAGAATGGCCGTCGGATCATCAGTAGCCGAGCACGTGCTAAAGATGATCGGCTACATTGAGGAGCTCGCTGACCTAGGGATCACATTGGAGAGTGAGCTATATACGGATATAGTTCTCCAGTCCCTTCCTTCCACTTACGCCCAGTTTACACTGAACTTCAACCTACAAGAAAAAGAGGTTGAACTTTCAGAGCTCCTCAACATGCTGAGGAGCGCAGAGGGCACCCTACAGAAAGGTAGGGAAACATCCACTTTGTTTGTAGGAGGATCGTCTTCTTCTAGGTCCAAGGCGAAAGCCAAGGGAAAGAAGAAGAAAGCCCCCGCCAAACCAAGGGGCGGTGTTAGTAAAGTGGATACGAAGGGAAAAGCAAAAGCAACAAAGATAGCGGGGAAGCTTGTGGATAAGGAAGAATGCTTCTATTGTCATAAGAAAGGACACTGGAAGAATGATTGCAGGGCCTGGAAGGCTAGAACACAGGAATTGAAGCAGGTTGCAGCTTCAGCTTCAGGTGTGTATGTTATTGAAAACTGTCTTTCAATAAACTCTACTTCCTGGGTATTGGATACCGGATCAGGATCTCATATCTGTAATTCTTTGCAGGCGTTGAGAAACCGTAGGGTTTTGAAGGCAGGTGACATGACCCTCAGAGTTGCGAACGGAGCTAGCATGGATGCTAAAGCCGTGGGGGACTATCACCTGGGAATGTCAGATGGACATGTTTTGGTTTTGCGTAATTGCTTTTTTGTACCCAACGCAACTTGTAATATCATTTCTGTATCTTTAGTTTCTAAAGAAGGTTATGAATTTGCGTTTGTAAGCAATGTTGTAAACATTCACCTTAATCAAGTTTTGATTGGGTCAGGTACATTGAGTAATGGTATATACGTGTTAAACCAACCACAGATTTTTAATGTCCAGAATACACACAAAAGAAAGTCTCCAGAAATAAATCAGACTTTCTTATGGCATTGTAGATTGGGTCACATCAATGAGAGAAGGTTGACTAAGTTACATACAGAAGGATATTTGAATGCGTTCGAATATCAATCATATGCCACTTGTCAATCTTGTCTCAAAGGAAAGATGACAAAGACTCCGTTTACTGGACAAGGAGTAAGAGCGAGCGAGCTCTTGGGACTCGTACACAGTGACGTATGCGGTCCAATGTCTACACATGCCCGAAGCGGACATTCTTACTTCATTACTTTTACGGATGACTTCTCAAGGTACGGTTATGTCTTCTTGATGAAACATAAGTCCGAGGCCTTTGGAAAATTCCAGGAGTATAAGAATGAAGTAGAGAAACAGACCGGCAAAAGTATTAAGATTCTAAGATCGGATCGAGGTGGAGAATACTTAAGTGCCGAGTTCCTGGACTATTTAAAAGAGAACGGAATTCTCTCTCAGCTTACTCCTCCATACACCCCGCAACATAACGGTGTATCGGAGAGACGGAACCGCACCCTATTGGATATGGTGCGGTCCATGATGAGTAACGCTGAGTTACCGCGATCATTCTGGGGGTATGCGCTAGAATCAGCTGCATACCTTTTGAACCGAGTTCCGACTAAGGCTGTGCCTACCACCCCATATGAAATGTGGAGTGGGAAGAAACCCTATCTTCAATATCTGAAGATCTGGGGATGTCCAGCTTTTGTCAAAAAGCAGCATGCGGACAAACTCGAGGCACGCTCAGTACTGTGCAAGTTTGTGGGATACCCAAAGAACACCAGGGGGTATCTTTTCTACTACGCAGAGGAACAAAAAGTCCTTGTTTCTCGTAATGCCCACTTCCTAGAACACCAGTTCTTGGAAAAGGAAAATAGTGGGAGCGCAGTGGAACTGGAAGAAATTCCAGAACCACAGACTATTACTGAAAGGTTAGTGGAACCAGAGGGTTCAACAGAACAGGACATTCCTACGCCGCTCCGCAGGAGTAGTAGGCAGTCTCATCCGCCCGAGAGATACTGCGGTTTTCTCATAGACGGGGATAGAGAGGATTGAATCATAGATTATGATGAGCCTACTAGCTTCCAGCAGGCCGTTCAGAGCGTTGACTCAGTGAAATGGCTGGATGCAATGCGGACCGAAATGGAGTCCATGTACACCAACAAGGTATGGACGTTGGACATTGCTCCAGACGGGGTAAAACCCGTAGGATGCAAGTGGATCTTCAAAAGGAAGATTGGTGTAGATGGACAGGTTGAGACCTATAAAGCTAGGCTGGTAGCAAAGGGTTTTCGTCAAAGACCTGGCTTGGACTATGACGAAACCTTTTCTCCAGTAGCCATGCTGAAATCCATTCGGATCCTTCTTGCCATTGCTGCCTTCCACGATTATGAGATCTGGCAAATGGACGTAAAGACAGCTTTTCTAAATGGAAATTTAGAGGAGTGTGTCTATATGGACCAGCCGGAGGGTTTCATTCAGAGTGGGAGCAGCGGAAAGGTGTGCAAGTTGCTTAAGTCCATCTATGGACTAAAGCAGGCGTCGCGGAGTTGGAACATCTGCTTTGATGAGACGGTCAAAGAATTTGGCTTTATCAAAAATCCAGATGAACCATGCATCTATAGTAGATTTGTAGCGAGTACTGTAGTATTCCTCGTTTTATACGTGGATGACATTCTCTTAATAGGAAATGACATTCCTATGCTACAATCTGTCAAGGGGTTCTTTTCACACAGGTTCTCCATGAAAGACCTGGGTGATGCCTCATACATTCTGGGTATCCGGATCTACCGTGACAGATCCAAGAGGATATTAGGACTTTCACAGTCCAGGTACATCGACACCATACTGAAGAGATTCAGTATGGAAGATTCCAAGCGCGGTAACCTACCGGCTTGTCACGGGATCACCCTCTCTAAAGAGATGTCTCCCAAGACTGATTTGGAGAGGGATCGCATGTCTATTATACCCTACGCTTCTGCGGTAGGCTCTATAATGTATGCGATGTTGTGTACCAGACCGGATGTAGCTTATGCACTGAGTGTGGTAAGCCGGTATCAGTCAAACCCTGGGGAGAAACACTGGATAGCGGTAAAGAACATTCTCAAGTACTTGAGAAGGACTAAGGAGATGTTCTTGGTGTATGGCGGAAAAGACCTCCAGATCGAGGCCTTTGCTGACTCCAGCTTCCAGAGTGACAAGGATGATTCCAAGTCCATGTCGGGTTTTGTCTTTACCCTCAATGGAGGGGCGGTGTGTTGGAAGAGTTCCAAACAAGAAACCGTTGCAGACTCGACGATGGAAGAGGAATACATCGCTGCATCTGATGCCGCAAAAGAAGCTGTCTGGATGAGGAAGTTCTTGAAAGAACTTCAGGTGGTTCCGTCCATTGTTGATCCAATACCTCTGTATTGTGACAACAACGGGGCTATAGCTTTAGCGAAGGAACCAAGGTCCCATCAGAAATCCAGGCACATCTTGAGGCGGTATCACCTGATCAGGGAGATCGTAGATCGCCAGGAGATCGAGGTTCGGAGAGTCGCTTCAGAAGATAACACTGCAGATCCATTCACCAAGGCCTTGCCCCAGACTCAGTTCGAGCGGCTGATCGAGATGATAGGTCTTCGATACGCCAGTACATGGCCTTAGTGCAAGTGGGAGATTGTTAGTGTATATGCCCTAGAGGCCATTATTGTATCATACTAGTTTGTATATTACTTAATGGATGCTTGGGATATTCACCTTGTGTATACAATCTTGCTCAAAATAGTAGTATGCTACTTGGTTTGTTTCTACTTCAATGTGTACATGTGTTTATTTTTGTATATCGCCTATACACATTAGTAGAGCCCTTAGGATCTTTGCTTGATTACCAGCGATGTGATGGCCGTCACACTAGTGGGGCTGGGTAATCTATAAGCACATCCTTATGCAGGTCCCTGGTCGCAGGACTATCGAGACAGGGCATCGATACTCCGGAGTAGACCAGCGCATGCGCTTCTCATCCCAGTGTGGGAGACAGTCTGTCCCACAGCCGTCAGTACGTCGTACTTGAGATAGTATGCGGGTGCTCGTTAGGTTACGGGTACACTGGACAGGACTCGTCGGGAACTGACTAGTTGGTATTATACCTATCGTCAGTTATCAGTTCCCAGGTGACATGAGTACAGCTTAGTCCGCTGACTTGACACTGTCACTTCGCCTCGGGTGTGTTCCCACTGTACTTTGATCACTACCCTACCACGGCTCAAAGGAGTCGTGCAAACAGGTGGTGGTTGGGTGCAGTCCCGAAGCACTTGGAGGCAGTGATGGTTAGACAGGATTCGTCTCTCCCGGTATTGGGGGTTGACATCGCGCTGTGTCTAGGAGAGCCATTACACGAGTAGTCCCTGGCCAGGGCAAACGAGATATACTGGTAGGTTTCCAGTGTTATCTCAGGGTGTTTTGGGCTTCGCTCCGGCACGACTTGTACCGCTATTGGGGGACTGACGTATACCACCCCCTAGGCCCGCCATGCGATGTATCAGACGAACAGACCGGACTGTACGGAGAATGTCACACTCAGGCTCAGTAGGAGTTCAGATGGGTTTCGCCTCGTCGGTCTTCTTGTCGGCATTACCTGGGGACCGTTACGCACAGCTAGTGCCGCTTGCGGTCTGTGGTTAAACCCACTGCCAGCGTAGTGTCGAGTCTTTAGAGTCCCACACAGAAAGCTTTTCGCCTTTAGGCAAAAGAGTAGAGGTCGCATGGTATTGCGACAGGTCGCATGGTTTTGCGACAGGGTTCGGTCACATCCGTGCACTTGTGCACGTACAGTGTCCGGACGGTTTACACTAGCGGGCTTTGGTTTAAGCCAGATCCTAGTGTATCTTATGGGATTGGATTTATCCAGTTTGCATTCGTGTTCCTCGGAACGCGGATGCGGGTGTGTATGCACAGTTGACAGGGAGGCACAGACAGCGGATTCTCATTAGGGTTGTTGACAGTTGACCGTTGACTTTTTGACTTTTTGCTCAACCCTAATGAGAATATGATATGCGATTAACTATTATATTAATTAAGTATTATGGTGACTTGGTTGTTGACTTTTGTTGACTTTGTTGACTTGTTGACTTTTGTTGACTTGTTGACTTTGTTGACTGGTTGACTAGGCTTGACTAGTTGACCATCATGATAACCATGGTTATCATTTCATGCCAAAGACTTTTACTTGCTTGTTCATTTGAGTAAAATGAGTGCATGACATGATAAGGTTATGGTTGCTTCAACCATCACATAAGACTTTTATTGATATGATGAGTTATGATTACATTGGATTATGAGAGGGTGAGAGACAAAAGAGAGCCTCATTCTTTCTTGCTCATTCTCTCTCTTGTTCTTGAGCTCTCCTCTTGCTCTCACCCTCAACCTCTTGCTCCCTCTCTTGATCTATGGTTCTCTTGTCTCATGAGTTGAGAATCAAGAACCATAGATAAAATCCCATTCTATTTCCTCTCTACTCATTCTAGTTCACTAGGTTTAGCAAACCAAGTAAACTAGTTTCTTCAAAGAACGAAGAAGGAGCTAAAGGTTGGAGCTTTCAAGTGGATCTATCTTCGGCGTACGGAGACGACGAGAAGGAGCCATCGGACCACCATCGGAGCTTGAAGAGAAGGAGTTCAAGACAAGTTTAGGTATAACCATCTCCATCCGAGTAGCTAACTCTCTTTAGCTAAGTATGCTAGTTTTAGTTTAGTCAAAGATCCCGACTTTGCTTAGTCCATGTTGCCCTTTGCGCTAATAATTTGATTTTTATACCGTTTCCGCCTCCCCGTAAGAACCGGGGGTCGCAACGTGGACTTACACATATATAACAGTACGGTTCTACAGTGACATGGCAGTACCAATGTAGTGTAGTGTAACATATATTCACGTGCTTGTGCAGCATAGTACTCATTGGTATTTGTGCAGTGTTCTATCAGAGTATACGTAACACAGAAACGTATAACATGGATAATATAATGCAAACATGTAATTTAATCTAAACGTAACTATTGTAATGACTTGCTATGAGCTATACCATTATCTTTAGAAATGATTGAACGTTAAGTTTTAAATATGGAAGCTGACCTAGATTTAAAATAGATATTCGTTTTAGAAACAGGCACGCATCCTGATAGTTTATTTAAAAGACAACGAACCGTGGTTTTTAAAAGAATATAGCTCATACCAGTATTACATCCTAAAACAGAACATTATCTAGCTCTACGAGTCCAAGAATAAATTGGTCGTTATTCGCCATACAAAGTTCATCATTTCCGATACGTATAAATCCATGTATGTAGCTCATCATATCGCTATATCCATATCCTTTTAAGTACGGCATGATCCCTCGTAGAAACTCATCAAATCATACTCATATCGTACGGATCAAATATCACGTATATCTCATTTACAAACTACATATGAAACTTTGTGCAAATGGAGGGTATACAAGATGCAATAACATATCAATGTTTTGACGAAAAGCTAATCTTAAGCAGCTATCATAATAATAGTTATAAGGTTGCGGGGGTTCTATATGCCTTCCACCCGACTTCCCCAGTAGATGTAAATCTACTCACCGGAAATACGCCGTATCTACTCAGAAATTGCCAATCCTTTTCCTTTCCTTGCGGCCTCCAAAGTTCCCGTATTTGAATCTAACATCGAAAATTAACTTCTATAAGGAAACGGCTACATTTCGATACGCCAAAAATCAATAAAACGCAAGTTGTACGTGCTAATTACACTACGTACGACCATTGCAAACGATCTAATATTTAACCTCACTGAAATCTAACCCAACTCTGCATCGCGACAGAAAACAGATCGCGATACGTTTTAACTTTGTCGTATTTTAGATTTTAGATCCCTTTTTCCGATATTAGCTTTCAGATTTCCTATACAGTTAAACTAACTTAATTAAACAATACCAAAATAACCATAATTCTACACAGAGACCTACCCAACAACCCAAATCACCAACTCCCCTTACAAATCCGGCGATGCCGGAATTTACCTATTGGTCACCGGCCCAAATCCGATCCCATTGGTTCGGGTTCCTATAGGTTGGTCTAGGTCTAACATACATGATTTTGGAACTGTTTTGTTAAGTTAAAATTTATCTAAACTACAGCAGATTACTACAGGGTCCAATTTTGCTTAAAATACGATATTATGGACACTTTGATTTCAAACTTTGAACTAGTTACAGAATTAAATCCCTACAGTGATTAAGGATTTTACCTTCAAGTAATTTGTTAGAAGAACACCCTCCAAGATGCACAAGCTCCTAGTCCTAGCTTAATGGTGAGGAAATTCCTAGATTAGCTCATTCCTTCTCCTTTCTCTTGTTCTTCTTTATTTTGCTTTGGTTTTCTTTTCTTTCTTTTGAATTTTCAGAAGTTTTAAATTGATTAATTGATCTGAACACCTTATATAAATGGTGAAGGGAAGGGTGAGGTGTAGGAGGAGGTGTCACCAAGCAAGATGTGGTGGTTTCTTGCAAGGAGGAGGTGTGGGGAGTGTGTTGTGCATGAGAGGAGGTGGCGGCAATGCTTTGTCATTTCTAAAATGAATTATCTTGATAAAATTCTGAACTAACTTTATCTAACCCTTTTCTACTTACATCCTTAACAATTTCCCATTTTGCACAAAATCCTAAACTTTATATAAATACCCTTCACAACCTATGTTATTATAAAAGACCTTTTTTATTAAAATGAAGCTAAAATTCACATTAAAACCCTTATAATTTATTTATGTTGCATACTAAAATTTTAATTTAATTTGTTTTACATCTATCTTATGAAATTGTCTTATTTGGTTTTAATAACTTTTTAATTTAACCTTTTATTATTTAATTAATTGATTTTATTTATTTCCAAATTTTCTGAATGTTACAATATTCCCCCCTTAAGAAAATTCGGTCCCCGAATTTAAAAATTAACCAGACATACCTTCAAAAAGCTGTGGAAATCCCATTCACATCGCATCCTCAGTTTCCCAAGTAATCTCCTCGCGATTCCTTCCTTGCCCAAAGAACCCTTACCGATGGAAGTACCCTGGATCTCAGTTTCTTTGCCTGCCAGTCAAGAATAGTAACTGGCTGCACTCTGCAGGATAAATCCGGCTCATGCTGTAAGGTCTGATGCTGGATCGCGTAAGAAGGATCGTGAAGATACTTGCGAAGCATCGATACGTGAAACACCGGATACATATCGGGAAAACTCGGTGGAAGTGCTAAACGATAAGCTACAGCACCCACTCTCTCCAGAATCTCGTAAGGTCCGACATATCTGGGTTTGAGCTTTCCCTTTTTCCCGAAACGCATAACACCTTCATCGGAGACACACGAAGGAACACATGGTCTCCCACATCAACTTGAGTTTACGACGTCGTCGATCTGCATATGATTTATGTCTGCACTGGGCCGCTATCATTCTGTCTTGTATCAGTTGAATCTTTTCCGTAGTCTCCTGTACTACCTGCGGTCCCAAAATGCTACTCTCGCTCAGTTCCGTCCAGCAAACAAGCGATCCACATTTCTTACCATAACAAGCTTCAAAGGGAGCCATCTGGATCGTCTTCTGAAAACTATTGTTGTATGAAAATTCCATCAAAGGTAAGTGACGATCCCAATTACCGCCGAAATCAAGGCTTCAAGCTCGAAGCATATCCTCTAAAGTCTGAATTGTCCGCTTTGACTGACCATCCGTCTGTGGGTGAAAAGCTGTACTAAAACTCAATCGCGGACCAAGAGTTTCTTGAAGTTTCTGCCATATCCTGTTAGTAAACTGGGTACCCCTATCTGACCCTATGCTCGTTGGAACTCCCTGCAATCGAACAATCTCGTTGATATAAATCTGAGCATACAGCGTAAACCCATACGTCGTCTTCACTGGTAGAAAGTGAGTTGCCTTTGTCAATCTATCTACAATCACCCAAATGGAATCATACCCTCTGCTAGTCCTGGGTAGACCCACAACGAAAACCATGGAAATATGTTTCCATTTCCACTCTGGAATGGGTAAGGGCTGCAATTCTCCAGCCGGCCTCTGGTGCTCTGCCTTGACTTGCTGACAAGTCAAGCATCTCGAAACAAACTCCGCAACTTCCCTCTTCATTCCTTCCCACCAATAAACATCCCTCAAGTCATGATACATATTAGGGGAACCAGGATGAATACTGTATGCTGATCTATGGGCCTCCTCTAAGATCTCACGTCTCAGTCCATCCGAATCTGGCACACAAAGACGAGTCCCAAAACGTAATACTCCACGGTCATCTATCACGAACTCTGACTCTCTACCCTGCCTAACCTGATCCATGATCTTCGTCATACGAGCATCTGCGGCCGTGTCTCTCGAATACGATCCAATAACTGAGGATGGGCGCGAACATGTGCTAACTGTCCTTCTGTCGATGTAAACTCGAACTGTACACGACTATCGCATAAAATCTGCCAGTCTGTAGAAGACTGTCTCTGTAAGGTGCGCAAACAAGATAAGCTACCTCAAGGCCTCCGACTCAAGGCATCTGCCACAACCTTTGCTTTGCCTGGATGATACAAGATCTCATAATCGTAATCCTTCACGAGTTCCAACCATCTACACTGTCTTAGATTCAGATCCATCTGCTGAAAAATATACTTTAAGCTCTTATGATCTGTGTAAATCTGGCACGGCTCTTCATACAAGTAATGCCTTCAAATCTTCAGTGTGAATACTACTGCAGCCATTCCAAATCATGAGTGGGGTAGTTCTGCTTGTGCCTCTTCAACTGTCGAGAAGCATAAGCTACAACCCTGCCGTGCTGCATCAATACACAGCCTAAACCCATTCGAGAGGCATCACAATATACTACAAAACCACCTGACCTGGAAGGTAACGATAAGAAAGGTGCAGTCGTCAATCGATTCTCAACTACCGGAAACTCTGCTCACATGCATCTGTCCAAAGAAATGGAACTTCCTTCCTAGTCAATCCGGTCAACGGTGCAGCGATCCGAGCCAGTCCCAATAAACTTCGAACTTCTGAAACTGACACGGGTCTGGGCCAGTGTTGTACTGCTTCTATCTTCTTTGGGTCCACACGTATCCCGTCTCTTGCAACTATGTGGCCCAAGAAATCTACACTATCCATCCAGAAAGCACACTTGGAGAATTTAACAAATCCGTTACTTCTGATACTCTGTAGAGAAATCTGGCCGATCTCACCCTCGAAGACTCGTCCCAAATTGTCGGAGAAAAGCTTACTATACGATCTCCTTCTTGAACTACTTGCACCTAGTCTGAACAAACTCCATCGGAAGAAATACATCAATTTCACCGATCTCGTATCGAAGTGCCACTACGGATTAAAATCCTAACCATCTCACCTCTGAACGGTTATGAATCCTGCTGATCCATCGTCAACCATTTAACTTCATGGACTCGGAAAGCAACATCTCGATAACCTCAGCAATGATTGTTACCATTTTCTAACGGTACGTAACACCACGATTATCAGAGAGAAGAAAAACATCACGTCTCAAGTTTGTCTGATCTCTAACAATGACTCTACCATCTGGTGCGGATCCCGAAGAACTTGCCCTACCATTTGAACTCGATCATTTATGAATAAACGACGTGTTTCTATATCATCGAAAAGTTACCCCAGTCAGTCCTTGTCCCAGATGTTAGTGTATATGCCCTAGAGGCCATTACTGTATCATACTAGTTTGTATATTACTTAATGGAAGCTTGGGATATTCACCTTGTATAAACAATCTTGCTCAATATAGTAGTATGCTACTTGGTTTGTTTCTACTTCAATGTGTACATGTGTTTATTTTGCGATATCACCTATACGCATTAGTGGAGCCCTTAGGATCTTTGCTTGATTACCAGCGTTGTGATGGCAGTCACACTAGTGGGGGCTGGGTAATCTATAAGCACATCCTTATACAGGTCCCTAGTCGCAGGACTATCGAGACAGGGCATCGATACTCCGGAGTAGACTAGCGTATGCGCTTCTCATCCCAGTGTGGGAGATGGTCTGTCCCACAGCCATCAGTATGTCGTACTGGAGATAGTATACGGGTGCTCGTTGGGTTACGAGTACACTGGACAGGACTCGTCGGGAACTGAAAGGTTGGTATTATACCTATCGTCAGTTATCAGTTCCCAGGTGACATGAGTGCTGTTAGTTATATGTATGCCCTAGAGGCCATTACTGTACATAGGATGTATATTGTAGTGGATGCTGGGACATATATAGGGAGGACTTTCTTGCTCGACATGATAGTATGCTATCTGGTTACCCTTTACCTTAACGTGTATACTGATTGTCTCTCTGTTACATATTGGTAAAGCCCTTAGGATGTGTGCTTGACTACCTGGACTATGATGTGGATCATACTAGTGGGGACATGGTAGTCCATAAGTACATCCTTCAAAGTCCCTAGTCGTGGGTGTATCGAGACGGGGCATCGATATACCAGAGTAGACTAGCGTATACCTTCTCGACCCATAAAGATGGGCGATGGATGATCCCAAATCCATTGGTGTTTGACATCAGAGATGATATACGGGTGCTCAGTAGAGACTGGGTACACTGGACGGACTCGCCGAGAACTCCCAGATGGTATTATACCTCACGTCAGATGGCAGTTCTCTGGTGACACTGGTACAGAGTAGTCTGTTGTCCCGAGATCGTCATAGAGTCTTGTATGGTTCCCACTGTGCTTTGATTTCCATCTTACCACGTCCAAGAGGGCGTGCAAAACGGTGGTTTTTGGGTACAGTCCCGAGTCACATGGAGGCAATGAGCGATAGGAGGGGATTCGTCTCTCCCGGTATAGGGAGTTGATGTTGCGCTGTGTTCGATTGGCTATAACAGGAAATCCCTGGCCAGGGTTGCTGAGATTTACTGGTAAGTGTTACCAGTAGTTTCTCGAATTGTTATAGACCTCATATCGACATGACTTATCGAGCTACTGGGGTCTGACGTTTACCACCCCTAGGCGAGATATGCGACATATCAGACGATCAGACCGGACTGTACGGTAGT
This sequence comes from Agapanthus africanus, assembly GCA_030015575.1. Classification (NCBI taxonomy): domain Eukaryota; kingdom Viridiplantae; phylum Streptophyta; class Magnoliopsida; order Asparagales; family Amaryllidaceae; genus Agapanthus; species Agapanthus africanus. The sequence goes on along the minus strand of JASDDO010000019.1, from coordinate 603,374,799 downwards.
GTTACTGGTTGGATTCACTGGAGTGTGAGCGGGCTTGCTCGTCGATCTTCAGATCGCTCAATACCCGGGTGGCCGTTATGTTTAGCAGACCGCTTGCGGCTTGTGGGTGTTTGATATGATCATCATCTGCTGCCGGCGTATTGACGAGTCTTTAGAGTCCTACACAGAGGTTTCCTGGCTCAAGCGAAACGAAATAGGAGCGCATATGAGATATGTGCGGGATCGAGAATGATACCAGTATGTGATACTGTATTCGATTCTCGCGATATGTGACATTGATCGGTTATATGCGATATAGCCGGCATATCGGATCAAGTGTTGATTCGATAACTTGTTACTGTTGATATTAGTCGGTTATATGCGATATGACCGGATCATTAAATCAAGTGTTGATTTAATGATTTAATGCATAATTATATATTTGATATATTACTTTGCATTAACTAGTATTGGTTCACTTAAGATGGATTTTCTCACTCGGATGTGTGCATTGCATATGTGATATGATTTTGTGCACTTGATTGTATCATGTTTGATGATACATGTTTAACTTTAGTTAAGTGTAATGAATTAAGCCATGGTTAAACTAATGATTAGGGTTTTCTATTCTTACTTATTTATTTATTTATTTTGAATTGATGAGAAAAGAATGGTTGCAAGTTTTGGAGTTTAGTTGAAGCTTCATGAAGCTTTGATAAAGTCAACCATTCTTATCTCATCCTTAACCCTAACCATTCCCACTAACCATGATTCATTCTCTACACTTGACTCTAGTTAACATTATGATAAGTTTTGATTTTTCTATTGTTTTTAATCAACTTATCATAATTAGCTTCTTCTTCTTCTTCATTTTCTTCACATGAAGAAAGCTTGCTCCATTAATGGCAAGTGATGAAAAAGAGTGAGAAATCCAAATCTAAAGTCTACCCACTTCCTATTTCTTCATCCTCTACCTCTTGCCAAGTAGTAGAGTGTGTTTTCTTCACAAGTTTCTTGACTTGGTGAAGTCGGAGCTTGATTTAGCGATGCCTCGACATAGATCATCTTCGGCACGTCGTCGACGACCTAGCCCGTCCATTCTCCGATGAAGCCGACGCTAGAGCCCGGATTAGATTTGGACAGCGGAGAGGACCTCATCTCGGAGCCGTGGAGGTGGAGGACCGGATCTACAAAGGTTGTATTTTCGATTCCCATAGTTAAGTGTTAACTAGTTAGCTTTTTCGCCTAGTTTTCTAGCAAACGATCCGTAGTCGGGTCTCTCGGCACCTAGAATTTTTGAAAATGGAATGTTCGATGCCTTGTGAGACTACCTTAGGGTGCCTAAGAACCCTACAGTGGTATCAGAGCCTAGCTAGAGCCTTAGGCGAAGTCCAGACGGAATTTGAAGTCCGAACGAACCCGAATCCCGATCACAATCATGCTCTCTGGACATTTTGTAAAATCGTGGATTTTTCCAATTTAAAAAGTGCTAAAAAATTCAGCAGGGATTTTTATGAAAAACTGTGAAAAACGGAGATCTAACTCCGTTATAACGGCGCGGAACCGCGGCCTAAGCCCACGTGGCGCGGCGGTTCCGCGTCGCTACTGTTGAGTCTTTGACTCCTTTTTGCACAGTAATTCCTTTTTTAATATGCTGAATTTTCTGGGCATTTTTAATACTGTTTCAAGTGTTGAATTTTCTGAAGTTGTTTTGGGGATTCGGTGTTTCGATCGGGGTATCAAATTTTGTCTTTTTGGCTTTCCGGATAAATTTTAGAATATGTTAAAAAGTTCGACCGGATATAAATACCCAATTTTTCCCCTGTCGGGAAATTTCCAAGTGTTGGATTTTCCGTAGTTTAACGACGTTCTAAGTAGTGCAAGTAACGCGATGGTCCCTCTAGAAGACAACAAACCTTAACTCGATTATGTGACCGTCTTGAACTGCCCTTTGAACCTTCGGGTTTGGGGCAGTACGGCGTGCCACATGTGAGGCGTTGGCTTGACCCTTCTACGGCTGGACCGTTGGTACTGAGGCACGAACGGAATGTTGTTAGACTTGTTTCATGTGTTGATCTGTATCGGGAAAACTTGGGTGTTCGATTGTTCGATCGGAAAGTTTAACATTTTCTGTTTATCTGGAATGGGATACAACAATTGGAATTCACAAAGAGTTATGAGATAACTAAATGAATGTTATAAACGTAGCAGTTTAGTCTCACTTGATCGGTTGCCACGGAATTTTGATGTGATCAAAAGTCCGTTGCAATCACGTAGCGTACGCGGATACTCGCCGGGTAAACTTAATAGACAACCTCACTCCATAGCCCCGACCAAGTGACTGTAGGAGAACCCCGTCGCCGAAAGCATCCGTCCAGGTGCTCGCGGTAGCGGTGTTCCGCCTTGGTGCACTTCGTCGACGGTATCTGGGGTGCGGCCGTCAACTAAAGTTTGCGACGAATATTCGATCAGGATGTCGGGAATCTTGTTGAATTACCCGACTTGATATTGAAAAGTGTTTTCGATTTTGAGACTAAAATGCGGGGTTTATAATTGTTAGGCATGTGATGTCTAAGAAATTCATCTGGTCAGGCATGCGATGTCTGAGGTGGTTGCGGATTCCAACTGTTGTAGTTTTACACTTTCTTTTCTGTGACCGTAAGTGTAATATGTGATATCGCCGGTTTCGTTGCTATATGTCAACGACAATTGGGATGCGCATATTTACTTACGTTGATGACATGTGATGTTATGTGTTGCTGGATATGTTATATTGGATCGTCGTGTTTGAATAGCCGGGGGTTTTTATGTGAGATGAGTGTTTTTCATTTTTATTCATGTAAAAACTTGTATGTGATATTCTTTTATTGGGGCGCTTCCAGGTTGCGGAAGTAGTCACCGTTTGTATATTATTTACTTTTCCGCACTAGGATAGACCCAAGGAGGAGAGCACAAGTAACCGGGTTCTGGAGTCCAGTGGGAGACCAACTCGAGGAGTCGAGTCCGGGTCTCCTAACTCTAGAATTGGTAGGGTTGCTTGCCGCTCTCGTAGGGGTCTAGGGGTGTGGGTTTGGCTATTCATCGCGACCGTGGAATCCGTGTTTTATACTGGCTCGTATTGAAAACACGGACGTCCTAGTATATCCAATATTTCATATGATTCTTCTGCTGCGATATCTGTGATGTGATCATGTGATGTTCTATGATAGATACATTATATAGTATATATGATATATTATATAGACGTTACTTATGTTTTATACCCGCGCTAGCCCTGCCCTGCTCTGTCGTTAGTCACCTAACCTAACGGTGCACGAGGGGACATCGAGGCGAATGCGGATGGCATAAGTGTACGTCGTATTTATCTGTGATGTTTAGGTACATAAATGATGGGACTTCATTAATGTGATTAATGAAATAAAAGAAACCTAAGATGTTGTAGAATCGAATTTTAAAAATAAAAAGGTAGCTACAGTTCTTGCTTTGCACAGAGGTATATGTGATATATCCTGCACCTTATTCGATGAGGAAAGGACCGAGATCCCTTCACCGGGAGTGACTCCTTTAGCAATAACTGGCAGATGCTACACACTCGGTTTGTCTTTTGATTGCTTTTAAGAGTTTTTGCTTTGCACAGTGATATATATGATATATCCCGCACCTCATTCGACGAGGAAAGGACCGACGATCCCTTCACCGGGAGTGACTCCTTTAGCAAAACTAGAAAAGCCTCAAAAGCACTCCATTTTAAAATCATTTGATTCTACAACGATATCAAGTTCATTACACAATAGGTTTTCAGAAAAACCTGTCGTAGCCCTCCGTCATTTCAGATAAGTACTAGTTAGTATTCGTGCTACGTTTGTTGACCTCTGTCAAGGCGTAGTGTGCGGTAGCTGATTAGTGCTTATCTCCATTAGCATATGATGTGATTGATTTAGGGTAGTCGTGCGACCTTGTTGACCTCTGTCAAGGGTCGTGCGGGTGGGTTTACTTCAATCAGGAAATGACGGGTTGAACTTGACTAGCAGCCTATGGTTTGTTGACCTCTGTCAAGGTCATAGGACGCTAGGGGCAAAATATTATCGGGAATTTCAAGTGTTGAAATTTGCAATGAGATTGCATACCTTCTATGAGATAGTTGGATCCCGATACCCGCTGCGAGTAAGAGTTACTCCTGGGAGAGTTTTATACATTACAATTAGCCGATCAAGTAGGTGTCTAGAAAGGTGTCAAAGGGGTTACGCCTCTGGGAAAACGAGGTTTACATTAATTAGGTTCGTGCGAAAGCACGGGGGACCTCCCTCAAAGTACCGACACTGGCCTGGCTGAAAGATTGGCGAACTTGTAGTGTGTAATTAATCCCGGCTAGTCTTTCCTTTTAGGGTTTGAAGGAAGATTTGATAAAAAGCAGTGGGAGCCATCCTGATTAGATAAAATAATAACCAATCTATTCTTGAAAGAGCGCACGCTGAGTGTTTTCTTCTCTCTCTCTCCTGGTAGCGACCATATCACGCCTTAATCAAGATAATAATACGGATTATTGACCGAACCCGCTTGTTATACTGAGCTGGGGAACGTTGGTCCCGCTCCAACTTATAATTGTTATAAGACATAGCAGGAAATTGGGGAATACCAGATTTCCCGTGCCGCCCAAACGAAGAGAGTGCATGCTGATGCATCATCTTCGGGTGTGTTCATTACTGAGAACTGTTTCTCAGTGTCCTTTACGTCCTGGGTATGAGATACCAGATCAGGATCCCAGATATGTAATCTGTTACATAGGGCTACAGAAAGGTAGAGAACTGAGAACGGGTGATAAGTTTCATGAGGCAGAAAACGGGGCAAGTGTTGCAGCCAAGTCTGTTGGTCACTGTCACCCTGTACTACCAATACATTGATTCTGAACGAATGTTATTAGATACCGAACCTGATATACAAAATCATATCAGTCTCTTTATCAGTAAAGAAATGATAAAATTTTGTATTGTTGGATAATGTTTTGAACATTTCCTATATCAAAAGTTGATCGTATCAGGCACGTTATCTAAAAGCGTTGATGTTCTAAATCAAACTACAGTTCTTAGTATATGGAACACACACAAGAAGAAGAGTTCAGAAATGAACGAATCCTTCTTGAGGCATTATAGACTAGGTCATATCAATGCGACCCGACTAGCTGAAGTTACATTTAGATGTATATTTAAATCAGTTTGAATTTACATCTTGTGAAACTTGCCAGTCATGTCACAAAGATATAATGACCTCAGCTCTGTTTATTGGAAACAGAGAAAGAGTTAGTGAACTCTTGGGATGATACATGTTGATGTATGTAGGTCCCCTGTCTATATATGCCAGGACCGGTTCTTTGTACTTCATTACATTCTCTGATGATCTTTCGAGATTCAGACTTATGTTCCTGTTGAAACACAAGTCCGAACCTTTTGAGATATTCACAGAATATAAGCTAGAAGTAGAGAACCAAAATACGGGTAAAAGTATTATGTCCTTTGATGTGATCAAGGAGGAGAATACTTAAGCACGGAATTCCTGGACTATTCTAAAGGAGAATGAGATTCTCTCTCAGCATTACTCCTCCGTATACACCATAGCACGATGGTATATCGGGGCGGAGCAATTACACCCTATGTGATAAGGTGTGCTCTATGATGAGTAATACTGAGTTACATGTTTCCTTTTGGGAGTTATGCGCTTGAGAAGCTGCATACCTATTGAATAGGTTCGAATCAAATCAGTTACCTACCACATCATATGCGATATGGAAAGGGAAGAGCCCATGTCTTAAGCTAGTTAAGATTTGGGGTTGTCCGGCCTATGTCTAAAAGCAAAATCCGGACAAGCTCGAGGCAAGGTCTGTAATGTAGAACTGGAAAAGTTCCAGCTATACGAACTACAGCAGATGATTTGATAGAACCAAGGGATTCAGTAGATACCAACGAACCTCAGCCTCTCCGCCGATCTAGTAGGGTTCCTCACCCACCTGAGAGATACTTCGGTTTATCTATGACAGTGGGAGCGAGGATTGCATCATGAGATGATGACCCAACTAGTTTCGAGCTGGCCATCAGGAGTAAGACTCTGTAACAATGGCTGGATGCTTAGCGATCTGAGATGGAATCCTTATACACCAACAAAGTATGGACTTTGGTTTCTATATCTGAAGGGTTAAATCCCCATCAGGAGCAAGTATATCTTGAGAAGATTACTTGGTGTAAATGGAAAAGTTGAGACTTTCAAAGCTAGACTTGTTAAAGCTTTTCGTCATCGACCAGGCGTGGATAATGATGAAACCTTTTCAAGTGGCTATGCTTAAGTCCATCCAGATCCTACTTGTCACGGCTACATACCATGACTGCGATATCTGGTGGTTGGGTGTCTTGACTGCTTTTCTAAATGATGATTTAGAAGAGAGCGTCTATAAGTACACAGCCAGAGGGCTTCGTAGACAGTGGGAGCAGCGGAAACGTGTGCAAGATGCTTTATAGGATAAAGCAGGCATCGCGGAGTTGGAACATCTGTTTTGATGGATTAGTCAAAGAAGTTGACGTGATCAAAATGGTAGATGAACCTTGTATAAACAAAAAGGTAGTAGGGAGTATGGTGGTGATCCTCGTAGAGTACGTAGATGACATACTCTTGATAGGGAAGGAGTTTCCTATGCTACGCTCGGTCAATCTCCGTTTATCACAAAGATTCTCCGTATAGGATCAAAGTGATACCTACTAAATCCTGGATTTTGGATCTATGAGATAGATCTAATTGGTTGTTAGGATTCTCACTAGTTGTAGTGAGATGATATCAATCGATCCTGGGAAGAATCACTGGAATTGTTCCAGGGTGATAAAGACGACTGAATGTCAGTCACAGGCATTGTCTTTACCCTCTGTAAAGGGACGGTATGTTGGAAGAATTCCAAGCTAGATACCGTGACATACTAGACGATAAAGGCAGGATACATCGCTACTTAAGATACTACCAAAGAGGTTGTTTGGGTATATATTGGTTCATGAGATGAACTACGTTCCTACCATTGTGAGACAATGGAGTTGTGGCTTATGCCGAGGAACGCCGGTCCCATCAGTGATCCAGACATATTCTAAGGCAGTATCACTTGATCATGGAGATGGTTGATCTCCAGGGAGATCGAGGTTAGGAGAGTAGACTCAGAGGACAACAAAGCGGATCCACTCACAAAGGCCTGTTCCCAGAGAGAGACTTTTATGGGATGGTTGAGTATGAGATACTACAACCACTGCTACAGATGGCCCTAGTGCAAGTGGGAGATTGTTAGTTATATGTATGCCCTAGAGGCCATTACTGTACATAGGATGTATATTGTAGTGGATGCTGGGACATATATAGGGAGGACTTTCTTGCTCGACATGATAGTATGCTATCTGGTTACCCTTTACCTTAACGTGTATACTGATTGTCTCTCTGTTACATGTTGGTAAAGCCCTTAGGATGTGTGCTTGACTACCTGGACTATGATGCGGATCGTACTAATGGGGACATGGTAGTCCATAAGTACATCCTTCAAAGTCCCTAGTCGTGGGTGTATCGAGACGGGGCATCGATATACCAGAGTAGACTAGCGTATACCTTCTCGACCCATAAAGATGGGCGATGGATGATCCCATATCCATTGGTGTTTGACATCAGAGATGATATACGGGTGCTCAGTAGAGACTGGGTATACTGGACGGACTCGCCGAGAACTCCCGGATGGTATTATACCTCACGTCAGATGGCAGTTCTCTGGTGACACTGGTACAGAGTAGTCTGTTGACCCGAGATCGTCATAGAGTCTTGTGTGGTTCCTACTGTGCTTTGATTTCCATCTTACCACGTCCAAGAGGGCGTGCAAAACGGTGGTTTTTGGGTACAGTCCCGAGTCACATGGAGGCAATGAGCGATAGGAGGGGATTCGTCTCTCCCGATATAGGGAGTTGATGTTGCGCTGTGTTCGATTGGCTATAACAGGAAATCCCTGGCCAGGGTTGCTGAGATTTACTGGTAAGTGTTACCAGTAGTTTCTCGAATTGTTATAGACCTCATATCGACACGACTTATCGAGCTACTGGGGTCTGACGTTTACCACCCCTAGGCGAGATATGCGACATATCAGACGATCAGACCGGACTGTACGGTAGTGTTACTGGTTGGATTCACTGGAGTGTGAGCGGGCTTGCTCGTCGATCTTCAGATCGCTCAATACCCGGGTGGCCGTTACGTTTAGCAGACCGCTTGCGGCTTGTGGGTGTTTGATATGATCATCATCTGCTGCCGGCGTATTGACGAGTCTTTAGAGTCCTACACAGAGGTTTCCTAGCTCAAGCGAAATGAAATAGGAGCGCATATGAGATATGTGCGGGATCGAGAATGATACCAGTATGTGATACTGTATTCGATTCTCGCGATATGTGACATTGATCGGTTATATGCGATATAGCCGGCATATCGGATCAAGTGTTGATTCGATAACTTGTTACTGTTGATATTAGTCGGTTATATGCGATATGACCGGATCATTAAATCAAGTGTTGATTTAATGATTTAATGCATAATTATATATTTGATATATTACTTTGCATTAACTAGTATCGGTTCACTTAAGATGGATTTTCTCACTCGGATGTGTGCATTGCATATGCGATATGATTTTGTGCACTTGATTGTATCATGTTTGATGATACATGTTTAACTTTAGTTAAGTGTAATGAATTAAGCCATGGTTAAACTAATGATTAGGGTTTTCTATTCTTACTTATTTATTTATTTATTTTGAATTGATGAGAAAAGAATGGTTGCAAGTTTTGGAGTTTAGTTGAAGCTTCATGAAGCTTTGATAAAGTCAACCATTCTTATCTCATCCTTAACCCTAACCATTCCCACTAACCATGATTCATTCTCTACACTTGACTCTAGTTAACATTATGATAAGTTTTGATTTTTCTATTGTTTTTAATTAACTTATCATAATTAGCTTCTTCTTCTTCTTCATTTTCTTCACATGAAGAAAGCTTGCTCCATTAATGGCAAGTGATGAAAAAGAGTGAGAAATCCAAATCTAAAGTCTACCCACTTCCTATTTCTTCATCCTCTACCTCTTGCCAAGTAGTAGAGTGTGTTTTCTTCACAAGTTTCTTGACTTGGTGAAGTCGGAGCTTGATTTAGCGATGCCTCGACGTAGATCATCTTCGGCACGTCGTCGACGACCTAGCCCGTCCATTCTCCGATGAAGCCGACGCTGGAGCCCGGATTAGATTTGGACAGCGGAGAGGACCTCATCTCGGAGCCGTGGAGGTGGAGGACCGGATCTACAAAGGTTGTATTTTCGATTGCCATAGTTAAGTGTTAACTAGTTAGCTTTTTCGCCTAGTTTTCTAGCAAACGATCCGTAGTCGGGTCTCTCGGCACCTAGAATTTTTGAAAATGGCATGTTCGATGCCTTGTGAGACTACCTTAGGGTGCCTAGGAACCCTACAAGTGCAGCTTAGTCCGCTGACTTGACACTGGCACTTCGCCTCGAGTGTGTTCCCACTGCACTTTGATCACTACCCTACCACGGCTCAAAGGAGTCGTGCAAACAGGTAATGGTTGGGTGCAGTCCCGAAGCACTTGGAGGCAGTGGCGGTTAGACAGGATTCGTCTCTCCCGGTATTGGGGGTTAACATCTCGCTGTGTCTAGGAGAGCCATTACACGAGTAGTCCCTGGCCAGGGCAAGCGAGATATACTGGTAGGATTCCAGTGTTATCTCAGGGTATTTTGGGCTTCACTCCGACACGACTTGTACCGCTATTAGGGGAATGACGTTTTACCGCCCCCTAGGCCCGACATGCGATGTATTAGACGAACCGACCGGACTGTACGGAGACTGTCACATTCAGACTCAGTAGGAGTTCAGATGGGGTTCACCTCGTCAGCCTTCTTGTCGGCATCTACCTGGGGACCGTTACGCACAGCTAGTGCCGCTTGCGGTCTGTGGTTAAACCCACTGCCAGCGTAGTGTCGAGTCTTTAGAGTCCCATACAGAGGGTATTCGCCTCTGGGCAAAACAGAGTAGAGGTCGCATGGTTTTGCGACAGGGTTCGTTCTCATCCGCACACTTGTGCACGTTTGGAGTCCGGACGGATATTACTGGCTGGCTCTGGTTTGAGTCAGATACTGGTTTATGTTTTAGGGTTGATTTTATCTCTTGGTATTCATGTTCCTCGGAACAAGAATGCGGGTGTGTATGCACAGTTGATTGAGGCGGAGGAAGAGGTTTTTCATTAGGGTTTCGGAACGGGTGCGTATGCACAGTTGACAGTCGTCTTTTTCCAAACCCTAATGGATTTATGAAATATCAATTAATAATAGTAATTAAATGAAATTGTGTCATGGTTGATTTTGTTGACTTGTTGACCATGGTTGACTTGTTGACCATGGTTGAATGTTTGACCATCATCATTGCTTTGCAAGGATACTCCTTGATTCTAGCTTACATTCATTTAATGAAGTGATGATAATGGTCATTCCAAATACAACCATCAACTATTTCATTTGAATTATTATTATTAATTAGATAATTCTTTTTCCTTTTGTTATGGTTGCAAGAAGGAAAAGAGCTCATTCTATCATAACCATTCTCTCTCCTCATTTCATCTTCTTCTTTCTCAAGCTCAAGGAGAATCCTTCTCATGTGTTGAGAATCCCTCTCCTTGAAAAGAAAACAACCCCTAGACACTCTCTACTCTCTCTAGGATCAAAGGTTTAGCAAGCCGAAGATTCTAGTTCTCTCAAAGTTCGAGAAAGAGCCCGAAGGTTGAACCCTCAGTTGGATCCATCATTGACGGAAGAAGGCTACGAGGATAGAACCATCAACCTCTACTAGGTTTCAAGAAGAAGGAGTTCAAGTTAAGGTATAACCACTTTGCCGAGTAGTTAACGCTCCTTTGCATGTTTGCTAGTTTAGTTTAGACACGATCCCGACCTTGTTTAGTCCATGTTGCCCCATGCGCCAAAAATTTGTTTTTATACCGTTTCCGCCTCCCCGTAAGAACCGGGGGTCGCAACGTGGACTTACACCAGACAAGTCTGCTCTGACCGTATCTCTAATTGTAACCCTCTCGGCCCTCATAACATGGTGATCGAACAACCAATCATGCACTGACGAAGATAGATCAACGGAAGGAATAGAAGTAAGATCTCAAGATATAAATCTAAAGGTATCTTAGGCGGAGTATCATATCGTAAATATGTCGCGGAATATATGTATGGCACGTCACTCTACTTAGTACTTACTCCATCAAAAAAGGTCATCCTATATAAAGAAAGTTCGGGTATAAGACCCCCAAAGTCAAGTCTAAGTCCTATAAGGTCAAGCCCAGGTAACAAAATATATGCCTAGACTCTATATAGTCAACCTAGACTCGAACAAAGATTAAACCAAACGCTCTGATACCAACTTTGTCATGACCCAAATATGGCACGCGACCGGCACTTAAAACACGTGACATCTAAAGACATCGACGTAATCTATGTAAGCCGAAACCCAGAATCTAAACCCTTTTTGAAAATATTGGATGTGAGGTTTAAATAATCATCCGATAAAATCAATTTAAAATAACATCTAAATTTAACTAAGTATGTTGAAAAGCATTTATGCCATTTTGAAACTTGACATCACCTCCTTTGCATTTTTATAAAAACCCGATACAACATAATGAAATAGCATCCCAACGGAAGCTGGTCTCCACGTCCAAACGATGGAGCAACCAAATAATCTAAAGCAGAAGTCGACTCCAAAGAGTATGACAACTTAAGACACACCTCTAATCCTCGGTTCTAAGTCCATAGTATACCATTTCTAAGTTGATGGAGTTTCCACTAGATAGAAGAATATATAAATAATCAAGAGTGAGTAGGATACAATAACAACTCACTTACCTATCAATCCCCAAAAGAATGTGTTGCCAAACCGCTGATAGTCCAAGGGGTAAAACCTGCAAGAAACTGTGGTGCAACGGGGATGAGTTGCCAACTGAGTGAATAAAAGTACATCTAAAGGTAGAAATCGAAATGCATGACGATTCGTAGGTCATAAGAATAGTAGTGTCATAAATTGTATCAATGTACTATATGATATGCATAAGTGTAATACTAACTATCATGCAATCCCAAGTATACTATCTCAATGTCATATGAGTCAAAATCATGAATCTATGATCCACATTAGAATCCCCATTTTGTCTATGACTGTCTGTACAAATATATACAGGTACTGTCTCCCGGATCAGTCCTGGTGGAGTCCAATAAATAAATATCTAACAGTATACCTCATGATAATGATCGTATCAATATACAAATAGATGCCCAGTATCGACATCGAAATCCGAAATCTCTCGTGTCCTGCATCGACACGTAAATACAGATACCGTCGACACCATCTCAACAGATGATCGCCACCTGATATCTTGGCTACGATCAGTATCCCCTGGATATCTGCCGTACCTAATCGAACCCTGGTCAGTATCCCATGGATAGCTACCGTGCTCATCTCAATCTCCGGTCAGTATCCCATGGATATCTGCCGTGCTCAATTCTATCTCCGGTATCGAGTATCCTCGCTAGGCTCCCCCGCCTCAATGCGGGTATCCTGCCCCTCGGTCTCGATCGGGTCCACCATGTTGTAGGGTTCCTAGGCACGCTAATGAGGTCTCACAAGGCATCAACCATGCCAATTTCAAAAATACAAGTGCCGAGAAACCCTAATACGGATCGTTAACTAGAATTTTAGGCGAAACAAATACAAGTAAACGAATTTACTCTAAGTGAACGGAAATAAAACCTTTGTAGATCCGGTGCTCCACCTCCATAGCTCCGTGATGAAGTCCCCTCGCTGTCCAAATCAAATCCCGGGCTCTGGCGTCGGCTTCATCGGAGAAATGGGCGGGCTAGGTCATCACTACGATGTCGAAGATGATCTACGTCGAGGGATCGCTAGATCAAGCTCCCACTTCACCAAGTCATGAAACTTGTGAAGATAACACCCTATACTACTTGGCAAGAGGTAGAGGTTGAAGAAATAGGAGGTGGGTTCACTTTAGAATTGGATTTCTCACTCATTTCATCAAATCACCATTGTTGGTAGAAAGCTTTCTTCATGAAGAAGAAGAAGAAGATGATAATATTATCATGAGTTAATTGAATAGAAAAGAATAATAAACCTTATCATAATATAACCATGGTCAAGTGTAGAGAATGAATCATGGTTGAGTGGAATGGTTAGGGTTAAGCATGAGACAAAATGGTCACTTGGTCAAAGCTTCATGAAGCTTCAATATCAAACAAAGAAAGCCACCATTTTCTCTCATTATCTTCATTTGCCAAAAAGAAATAAATAAATAAATCAATAAATAGATAAATGAATAAGTAAAGGAAATGAAACCCTAACCATTCTTATAACCATGGTTTAATTCTTTACATAAACCCAAGTGAGCATGTATCATCAAACATGATACAAACAAGTGCACAAAAGTATATCACATATACAACTTGTGAACTTCAAGTGAGAAAATCCATTTAAAGTGAACCAATACTAGTTAATGCAAAGTAATACATCAAATATATAATTATGCATTAAATCATTAAATCAACACTTGATCAATGATCCGGTCATGTCGCACACAACCGACTAGTATACAATGTATCGTTTTATCGAATCAATCCTTGATTCGATAACTAGGTTATATCGCATACAACCATTCGAAACATTCATCGCGAGAATGAAATACGGTATCACATACACGCATTATTCTCGGTCCCGCACATATCTCATGTTGGATATATATGCCCTAGAGGCCTACATTGTATAGGATGCTTGGGATATGTATGTACATGACAGTCTTGCTTGATATGATAGTACGCTATTTGGTTTGACTTTGTCTTAACGTATAATATATTTTACTTGGTATTTATATATATATGTTGATAAAGCCCATAGGGTGTTTGTCTGACTACCGGCGTTGTGATGGCAGTCATACTAGTGGGAGCTGGATAGTCAATAGGCACACCCTTAGATGTCCCTGGTCGCAGGAGTATCGAGATTGGGCATCGATACTCCGGAGTAGACTAGTGTATACATATCTAGACCCTGACGAGGGGCAATGGATTGGTCCCGCAACCATTGGTGGTGTTCTCCTAAGATTGTATACAGATGCTCACTGGGTGTGAGTACACCGGACAGGACTCGCCGAGAACTGACTGGATGGTATTATACCTAACGTCAGATAGCAGTTCTCAGGTGACATGTGTGCAGATAGTCCGTTGACTTAAGGTCATCATTTGTCTCGTGTGAGTTCCCACTGTGCTTTGATTATTACCCTACCACGGCTCAAAGGAGTCGTGCAAACAGGTTTCAGTTGGGCTTAAGTCGTGTCGATATGAGGTCTATAACTATTCGAGAAATTACTGATAACACTTACCAGTAAATCTCAGCAACCCTGGCCAGGGATTTCCGGTTATAGCCAATCGAACACAGCGCAACATCAACTCCCTATACCGGGAGAGACGAATCCCCTCCTATCGCTCATTGCCTCCATGTGACTCGGGACTGTACCCAAAAACCACCGTTTTGCACGCCCTCTTGGACGTGGTAAGGTGGAAATCAAAGCACAGTGGGAATCACACAAGACTCTATGACGATCTCGGGTCAACAGACTACTCTGTACCAGTGTCACCAGAGAACTGCCATCTGACGTGAGGTATAAAACCATCTGGGAGTTCTCGGCGAGTCCGTCCAGTGTACCCAGTCTCCACTGAGCACCCTTATATCATCTCTGATGTCTAACACCAATGGATATGGGATCATCCATCGCCCATCTGTATGGGTCGAGAAGGTATACGCTAGTCTACTCTGGTATATCGATGCCCCGTCTCGATATACCCAAGACTAGGGACTTTGAAGGATATACTTATGGACTACCATGTCACCACTAGTATGATCCGCATCATAGTCTAGGTAGTCAAGTACACATCCTAAGGGCTTTACCAACATGTAACAGAGAGACAATCAGTGTACACGTTAAGGTATGATCAACCAGATAGCATACTATCATGTCGAGCAAGAAAGTCCTCCCTATATATGTCCAAGCATCCACTACAATATACATCCTATGTATAGTAATGGCCTCTAGGGCATACATATAACTAACAATCTCCCACTTGCACTAGGGCCATCTGACAGCAGTGGTTGTAGTATCTCATACTCAACCATCCCATAAAAGTCTCTCTCTGGGAAAAGGCCTTTGTGAGTGGATCCGCCGTGTTGTCCTCTGAGTCTACTCTCCTAACCTCGATCTCCTTGGAGATCAACCATCTCCATGATCAGGTGATACTGCCTTAGAATATATCTGGATCATTGATGGGACGGACGTTCCTTGGCATATGCCACAACTCCATTGTCACACAATGGGAGGAACTCAGTTCATCTCATGAACAAATATACATCCAGACTGCCTCTTTGGTAGCATCTTAAGTAGCGATGTATCCTGCCTTTATCGTCTAGTATGCCACGGTATCTAGCTTGGAACTCTTCCAACATACCGTCCCTTTACTGAGGGTAAAGACAATGCCTGTGACTGACATTCAGTCGTCCTTATCACCCTGGAACCTTTCCAGTGTTTCTCCCCAGGATCGGTTGATACCATCTCACTACAACTAGTGAGAATCCTAACATCCAATTAGATCTATCTCATAGATCCAAAACCCAGGATTTAGGAGGTATCACTTTGATCCTATATAGAGAATCATTGTGATAAGCGGAGATTGACCGAGCGTAGCATAGGAAACTCCTTCCCTATCAAGAGTATGTCATCCACGTACTCTACGAGGATCATCACCATAATCCCTACTACCTTTTTGTACATACAAGGTTCATCTACCATTTTGATGATGTCAAACTCTTTGACTAATTCATCAAAACAGATGTTCCAACTCCCCGATGCCTGCTTTATCACATAAAACATCTTGCACACGTTTCCGCTGCTCCCACTGTCTACGAAGCCCTCTGGCTGTGTACTTATAGACGCACTCTTCTAAAACACCATCTAGAAAAGCAGTCATGGCACCCAACCGCCAGATATCGTAGTCATGGTATGTAGCCGTGACAAGCAGGATCTGGATGGACTTAAGCATAGCCACTGGAAAAGGTTTCATCATTATCCACGCCTGGTTGATGACGAAAACCTTTAACAAGTCTTGCTTTGAAAGTCTCAACTTTTTCACCTACACCAAGTAATCTTCTCAAGATATACTTGCTCCTGATGGGGATTTAACCCTTCAGATATAGCAACCAAAGTCCATACTTTGTTGGTGTACATGGATTCCATCTCAGATCGCTAAGCATCCAGCCATTCTTACAGAGTCCCACTCCCGATGGCCAGCTCGAAACTAGTTGGGTCATCATCTCATGATGCAATCCTCGCTCCCACTGTCATAGAGAAACCGAAGTAACTCTCAGGTGGGTGAGGAACCCTACTAGATCGGCGGAGAGGCAGAGGTTCGTTGGTTTCTATTGAATCCTTTGGTTTTATCAAATCATCTGCTGTTGTTTGTGTAGCTGGAACCTTTCCAGTTGTACATAACTGACGTTACCTCGAGCTTGTCCGGATTTTTCTTTTAAACATAGCCCGGACAACCCAAATCTTAACTAACTTAAGATATGGGCTCTTCCCTTTCCATATCACATATGAAGCGGTAGGCATAGATTTGATTCGAATCCAATTCAATAGGTATGCAGCTTCTCAAGTGCATCACTCCCAAAAAGGAAATAGGAAACTCAGTAGTACTCATCATAGAGCACACCATATCATATAGGGTGCATCTGCTCCGCCCCGATACACCGACGTACTGTGGTGTATACGGAGGAGTAATGCTGAGAGAGAATCTCATTCTCCTTTAGAATAATCCAGGATTTTCGTGCTCAAGTATTCTCCTCCTCGATCACATCAAAGGACATAATACTTATACCCGTATTTTGGTTCTCTACTTCTAACTTATATTATGTGAATATCTCAAAAGGTTCGGACTTGTGTTTCAACAGGAACATGTGTCTGAATCTTGAGAGATCATCAGAGAACATAATGAAGTATAAAGAACCAGTCTTGGCATGTGTAGACAGGGGACCTACATACATCAACATGTATCATCCCAAGAGTTCACTAACTCTTTCTCTGTTTCCAGTAAACGGAGCTATGGTCATCTTATCTTTGTGACATGACTGGCAAGTTTCACAAGATGTAAATTCAAACTAATTTAAATATGCATCTTTATGTAACTTCAGCTAGTCGGGTCGTATTGATATGACCCAGTCTATAATGCCTCAAGAAGGATTCGTTCATTTCTGAACTCATCCTCTTGTGTGTGTTCTGTATACTTAGAACTGTAGTTTGATTTAGAACATTAATGCTTTTAGATAACGTGCCTGAACCGATCAACTTTTGATATAGGAAATGTTCAAAACATTATCCAACAATACAAAATTTTATCATTTCTTTACAATTAAAGAGAGTGATATGATTTTGTATATCAGGTTCGGTATCTAATAACATTCGTTCAGAATCAATGTATTTGGAATACAGGGTGACAGTGACCAACAGACTTGGCTGCAACACTTGCCCCGTTTTCTGCCTCATGAAACTTATCACTCGTTCTCAGTTCTTTACCTATCTGTAGCCCATGTAACATATTACATATGCGGGATCCTGATCCGGTATCATATACCCAGGACGTAAAGGACACTGAGAAACAGTTCTATATAATGAACACACCCGAAGATGATGCATCAGCATGCACTCTCTTCGTTTGGGCGGCACGGGAATTCTGGTAATCCCCAATTTCCTGCTCTGTCTTATAACAATTATAAGTTGGAGCGGGACCAACGTTCCCCAGCTCAGTATAATAAGCGGGTTCGGTCAATACTTCCGTATTATTATCTTGATTAAGGCGTGATATGGTCGCTACCTGGAGAGAGAGGGAAGAAAACACTCAGCGTGCGCTCTTGCAAGAATAGATTGGTTATTATTTTATCTAATCAAGATGGCTCCCACTTCTTTTTATCAAATCTTCCTTCAAACCCAAAAAGGAAAGACTAGCCGGGATTAATTACACACTACAAGTTCGCCAATCTTTCAGCCAGGACAGTGTCGGTACTTTGAGGGAGGTCCCCCGTGCTCTCGTACGAACCTAATTAATGTAAACCTCGTTTTTCCAGAGGCGTAACCCCGTTGACACCTTTCTAGACACCTACTTGATCGGCTAATTGTAATGTGTAAAACTCTCCCAGGAGTAACTCTTACTCGCAGTGGGTATCGGGATCCAACTATCACATAGAAGGTATGCAATCTCATTGCAAATTTCAACACTTGAAATTCCCGATAATATTTTGCCCCTAACGTGCTATGACCTTGACGAAAGCCAACAAACCATAGCCAGCTAGTCAAGTTCAACCCGTACATTTCTTGATTGAATTAAACCCACCCGCACGACCCTTGACGAAAGCCAACAAAGCCGCACGACTACCCTAATCCAATCGCATCGTATGCAGCAGATAAGCAACATATAGCTACCGCACACTGCACCTTGACGAAAGCCAACAAATGCAGCACGAATACTATATACAACTTATCTGAAATGACGGAGGGCTACGACAGGTTTTTTCTGAAAACCTATTGCGTAATGAACTTGATATCGTTGTAGAATCAAATGATTTTAAAATGGAGTGTTTTTGAGGCTTTTCTAGTTTTTCTAAAAGAGTCACTCCCGATGAAGGGATCGTCGGTCCTTTCCTCGTCGAATGAGGTGCGGGATATATCACATATATCACTGTGCAAAGCAAAAACTCTTAAAAGCAATCAAAAGACAAACCGAGTGTGTAGCATCTGCCAGTTATTGCTAAAGGAGTCACTCCCGGTGAAGGGATCTCGGTCCTTTCCTCATCGAATAAGGTGCAGGATATATCACATATACCTCTGTGCAAAGCAAGAACTGTAGCTACCTTTTTTATTTTGAAATTCGATTCTACAACATCTTAGGTTTATTTTTCTTTCATTAATCATATTAATGAAGTCCCATCATTTAAATTACCTAAACATCATAGATAAATACGACGTACACTTATGCCATCCGCATTCGCCTCGATGTCCCCTAGTGCACCGTTAGGTTAGGTAACTAACGGCAGAGCGGGGCAGGGCTAGCGCGGGTGTAAAACATAAGTAACGCATATATAATATATCATATATACTATATACTGTATCTATCACAGAACATCACATGATCACATCACAGATATCGCAGCAGAAGAATCATATGAAATATTGGATATACTAGGACGTCCGTGTTTTCAATACGAGCCAGTATAAAACACGGATTCCACGGTCGCGATGAATAGCCAAACCCACACCCCTAGACCCCTACGAGAGCGGCAAGCAACCCTACCAATTCTAGAGTTAGGAGACCCGGACTCGACTCCTCGAGTTGGTCTCCCACTGGACTCCAGAACCCGGTTACTTGTGCTCCCCTCCTTGGGTCTATCCTAGTGCTGAAAAGGTAAATAATATACAAAGGGTGACATCTTCCGCAACCTGGAAGTGCCCCAATAAAAGAATATTACATACAAGTTTTTACATGAATGAAAATGAAAAACACACATCTCACATAAAACCCCCCGGCTATTCAAACACGACGATCCAATATAACATATCCAGCAACGCATAACATCACATGTCATCAACGTAAGTAAATATGCGCATCCCAATTGTCGTCGACATATAGCAACGAAACCGGCGATATCACATATTACACTTACGGTCACAGAAAAGAAAGTGTAAAACTACAACAGTTGGAATCCGCAACCTCTTTAGACATCGCATGCCTAATCAAATGAATTCCTTAGACATCGCATGCCTAACAATTATAAACGCCGCATTTTAGTCTCAAAATCGAAAACACTTTTCAATATAAAGTCGGGTAATTCAACAAGATTCCCGACATCCTGATCGAATGCTCGTCGCAAACTTTAGTAGGTGGCCGCACCCCCGACGCCGTCGACGAAGTGCACTAAGGCGGAACACCGCTGCCGCGAGCACCCGAACGGATGCTTTCGGCGACGGAGTTCTCCTACAGTCACTTGGTCGGGACTATGGGGCGAGGCTGTCTATTAAGTTTACCGGCGAGTATCCGCGTACGCTACGTGATTGCGACGGACTTTTGATCACATCAAAATTCCGTGGCAACCGATCAAGTGAGACTAAACTGCTATGTTTATAACATTCATTCAGTTATCTCATAACTAATTGTGAATTCCAATTATTGTATCCCATTCCGGATAAATAGAAAATGTTAAACTTTCCGATCGAACATGCAAACACCCAAGTTTTCCCAAAACAGCTCATCACATGAAACAAGTTTAAAAACATCCAGTTCATGCCTCAGTACCAACGGTCCAGCCGTAGAAGGGTCAAGCCAACGCCTCACATGTGGCACGCCGTACTGCCCCAAACCCGAAGGTTCAAAGGGCAGTTCAAGACGGTCACATAATCGAGTTAAGGTTTGTTGTCTTCTAGAGGGACCATCGCGTTACTTGCACTACTTAGAACGTCGTTAAACTACGGAAAGATCCAACACTTGGAAATTTCCCGGCAGGGGAAAAATTGGGTATTGATATCCTGTCGAACTTTTTAACATATTCAATAATTATCCGGAAAGACACATAGACAAAGCTTGATAATTCGATCGAATAAACGAATCCCCAAAACAACCCAGAATATTCAACTCTTGAATAAATATTAAAAATTCCCATAAAATCCAGCACCATAAAATAGGAATTACTGTGCAAAAATGGTTGGCTGATGAGACTAAATGGGCGCGGAACCGCCGCAATAGACGGCTAATGCCGCGGTTCCGCTGCGCTTTAGAAAGATCATTAGGTAATTTTTGCACCGTAATTCTTAGAATTTCCTGCTGAATTTTTAAAGCATTTTTAATATGGAAAAATCCCAGATTTTAGAAAAAGTCTAGAGAGCATATCGGGAATTAGGGTTTCGGTTCGATCGGGTTTCAAACGTCGTCTAGACTTTGCCTAAGGCTCTAGCTAGGCTCTGATACCACTGTAGGGTTCCTAGGCACGCTAATGAGGTCTCACAAGGCATCAACCATGCCAATTTCAAATATACAAGTGCCGAGAAACCCTAAAACGGATCGTTAACCAGAATTTTAGGCGAAACAAATACAAGTAAACGACTTTACTCTAAGTGAACGGAAATACAACCTTTGTAGATCCGGTGATCCACCTCCATAGCTCCGTGATGAAGTCCCCTTGCTGTCCAAATCAAATCCCGGGCTCTGGCGTCGGCTTCATCGGAGAAATGGGCGGGCTAGGTCATCGACTACGATGCCGAAGAAGATCTACGTTGAGGCATCGCTAGATCAAGCTCCCACTTCACCAAGTCATGAAACTTGTGAAGATAACACCCTATACTACTTGGCAAGAGGTAGAGGTTGAAGAAATAGGAGGTGGGTTCACTTTAGAATTGGATTTCTCACTCATTTCATCAAATCACCATTGTTGGTAGAAAGCTTTCTTCATGAAGAAGAAGAAGAAGATGATAATATTATCATGAGTTAATTGAATAGAAAAGAATAATAAACCTTATCATAATATAACCATGGTCAAGTGTAGAGAATGAATCATGGTTGAGTGGAATGGTTAGGGTTAAGCATGAGACAAAATGGTCACTTGGTCAAAGCTTCATGAAGCTTCAATATCAAACAAAGAAAGCCACCATTTTCTCTCATTATCTTCATTTGCCAAAAAGAAATAAATAAATAAATCAATAAATAGATAAATGAATAAGTAAAGGAAATGAAACCCTAACCATTCTTATAACCATGGTTTAATTCTTTACATAAACCCAAGTGAGCATGTATCATCAAACATGATACAAACAAGTGCACAAAAGTATATCACATATACAACTTGTGAACTTCAAGTGAGAAAATCCATTTAAAGTGAACCAATACTAGTTAATGCAAAGTAATACATCAAATATATAATTATGCATTAAATCATTAAATCAACACTTGATCAATGATCCGGTCATGTCGCACACAACCGACTAGTATACAATGTATCGTTTTATCGAATCAATCCTTGATTCGATAACTAGGTTATATCGCATACAACCATTCGACACATTCATCGCGAGAATGAAATACGGTATCACATACACGCATTATTCTCGGTCCCGCACATATCTCATGTTGGATATATATGCCCTAGAGGCCTACATTGTATAGAATGCTTGGGATATGTATGTACATGACAGTCTTGCTTGATATGATAGTACGCTATTTGGTTTGACTTTGTCTTAACGTATAATATATTTTACTTGGTATTTATATATATATGTTGATAAAGCCCATAGGGTGTTTGTCTGACTACCGGCGTTGTGATGGCAGTCATACTAGTGGGAGCTGGATAGTCAATAGGCACACCCTTAGATGTCCCTGGTCGCAGGAGTATCGAGATTGGGCATCGATACTCCGGAGTAGACTAGTGTATACATATCTAGACCCTGACGAGGGGCAATGGATTGGTCCCGCAACCATTGGTGGTGTTCTCCTAAGATTGTATACAGATGCTCACTGGGTGTGAGTACACCGGACAGGACTCGCCGAGAACTAACTGGATGGTATTATACCTAACGTCAGATAGCAGTTCTCAGGTGACATGTGTGCAGATAGTCCGTTGACTTAAGGTCATCATTTGTCTCGTATGAGTTCCCACTGTGCTTTGATTATTACCCTACCACGGCTCAAAGGAGTCGTGCAAACAGGTTTCAGTTGGGCACAGTCCCGAGCCACATGGAGGCAGTGAGCGACTGTTAGGGATTCGTCTCTCCCGGTATAGGGAGATGATATCGCACTGTGGTCGTTTGGTCATTACCATAAGTCCCTGGCCAGGGCTGATTGAGAATTACTGATAGGTTGATCAGTAGATTCTCGGATGGTGATAAAGCCATACCGACACGACTTGTACGGTTATTAGGGGTCTGACGTCCACCACCTCCCTAGACCATACATGCGATACTCTTAGACGAACAGACCGGACTGCGCGGATATTGTCACAGACAGGCTCAGTAGGATTTCAGATGGGTTACCTCATCAGCTTTCTTATCGACAACTACCTGGGGACCGTTACGTACAGCTAGTGCCGCTTGCGGTCTGTGGTTAAACCCACTGCCAGCGTAGTAGTCGAGTCTTTAGAGTCCCACACAGAGATTTCCCAAACCCAGGCGAAAAGATATAGAGGTCGTATGGTTTTACGACAAAGGTTCGGACGCATACGTGCTTGAACGCACGTACGACATTCAGACAGTTTTTACTAGCCGGCTTTGGTTTAAGCCAGATTCTAGTATCAGGTTATTGGATTTATACAGTCTAAAGTTTTTCCGTGTTTTCACGGATGAGAGGGGCGTTCTCGTAATTTTCCGAGAAGCTTCTAGAAGGATGTGACATAAAGAGAGAGGTGGCATTTTCATTTAATGAATTAGTGACTCATTGTGAATGATTCATCATATCATTAATGCATTATTAAATGCTTAATGACTCATGTAATGAATCACCCACTTGCATTAATGAAACATGATGAATAATCTCTTATTATTCTTTTCTTTTCAATTCATTATGTTTCATATATATCAAGTGAGAAGCTTTATTCATTATAATAATATCATTATCTTCTTCTCACTCTCTCTCTTCAAGTTCTCTCTCCTTCACCAAACCCTAATCCTACCCTCATGAGTTGAGAACAAGGATTAGGAAAGACTAATTAGTCCATAACCTATCTCTACATCACCTTAGCTACTCTATTTAGCAACTAGAGAAA
This sequence comes from Agapanthus africanus, assembly GCA_030015575.1. Taxonomy (NCBI): domain Eukaryota; kingdom Viridiplantae; phylum Streptophyta; class Magnoliopsida; order Asparagales; family Amaryllidaceae; genus Agapanthus; species Agapanthus africanus. Next base: position 603,350,869 of record JASDDO010000019.1, on the reverse strand, counting down.
CTAAGTAACCTCAAGTTTAGAGGTTATAGCTTGGATTAGGGTTCTCGGGTGGATCGTCTATCACGGGAGAAAGCCGAAGAGGACGTGGAGATCCAAAGAGGCCGTAGACAACATCAAGACGAAGGACTAGAACCGTTTGGTATAATCTCTTCGCATAGTAGTTTAAAACTCTATAGCTTTTGTTAAAACTTGATTAGCAAACGATTCATACGGTTAATCGATGTTTGATCATAGAACTTGATTGTTATTCATATTTCCGCCTCCCCACAAGTATTGGGGTGTTGAACATCGACTTACAGTGGTATCAGAGCCTAGCTAAACAAGATTTAACTTAATTGCAAATTTGTACGAATTTCGAACGGAAAAACGAAGCCGGAAAACCCTAAAAATTTCAAGTTTCTGTCGAAATTTAAATGAAGTCCAAAAATTTTTCAGGCATGTTCAGAAAGCTTGTAATGACACCAGAAGAACACCCAAGAAAATTGGGGTCATGATTCGACCAAACGGCCGCGGATCCGCGGCGGCTCCCATAGGAGCCGCCGCGGTTCCGCCGCCGATTTGGCGAATCATGAACCCAAATTTCTTGGGAGGGTTCTCTGTAATATTTGGGATTTTCTGGAATATTTAATATTTGCTCAGGTTTCAGTTTTACAGAGCAGTTTTTGGAGCAATATTAAAGATGTTTAATCGATCGAAATTGTACAGTATTTGCATATTGGATTATATCTGTGATTGTATAATGTGTTCGTAAACCTCCCCTAACTGCTTGTATGTCGGTTGGCAGGGGGTTGCACATTTCTGTAATGGATTTTAACTGTTTGTGCATATAAACTGTATTGGACTGTTGTGGTGATTAGCCGGGTTTTGTGATGGGTTATTGTTTTAATTCATTTGATGTAAATGTAACAAGTTGTAATATTTTTTTTTTCGGGGCACATCCAGGTTGCGGTTGTAGCCACCGTTGTATTATTTCTTTTTACTGTTTTTGCTCCTAGGACATATCCAAGGTGGGGTACACAAACTGCCGGGCGGGTAGTTTGCCGTACCCGTAGGGATCATGGGTGGGGTAACGGCTATTCATCACAACTGTGTAATCTGTCTTTTCTTGCAGGCTCAAAAGAAATACAGATTGCTTGCAAATCCAATATTGTTTATCTGTGTTCTGGAATGTATATCATTGCGTCAGACGAATGTAAAATATCTATATATATGATAGCTATTTAGACGTCACTTATGTTTTTCACCCGCGCTAGCCCAGCCCCCGCTCTGTCGTTAGTTAAGTAACCTAACGGGTGATGACGGGACCCCATGGCGAATGCGGATGGCATAAGAGGACGTCATATTTTCGTTGTTATCTGTAATGATAGGTTAAAGATGGGACGCATTATCATTAATGCAAAGAAAATAAAACCTAAACTGAATCGTTGGAACAATTTCTAAAAACCACTCGGTTTTCTTGAAAAAGCAAATTTTAAATGCGGAGCTTAAACCACTCCTTTTAATAAAAGCTATCTTAGTTCCTTCGATTAAATCAAGTTCATTACGTTAACGGTTTTTTGCCAAAAACCAGCCGTAACCCTCCGTCGTTTCAGATAGACAGCACATCGTATTCATGCTATGCTTGTTGGCCTACGTCAAGGCATAGTGTATGGTAGCAGTGTGTGTGCTTATTTGTTGCATAGATAGATGCATTAGTTTAATACAGACGTACACCTTGTTGGCCTACGTCAAGGGCTTGTACGATGTATTTAAATTGATCAGGAAAACGACGGGTAGAACTTGACTTGCGTCTTATGACTTGTTGGCCTACGTCAAGGTCTATAAGAGCTTGGGGTAAAAATCACATCGGGAGTTTCAAACATAAAGGAAACTTGCAGATTTAGCTTACCTTCTGGAGTGTGGTGACTAGAGTGGCTTTCATCTAGGGCATCGTGCAATGATAGTTGGATCCCGATCCCACTGATGAGTAGGATTACTCTCGGGAATTTCTCTCACTTAACAATCAATGCTATAAACCAAGTAGGTGCCTAGAAAGGTGTTAGAGGGGCTACGCCTCCAGGGAAAAGAGGTTCTTTAATTAAGGAACTTCGCGAAAGCGTTGGAAAACCTCCCTCGAAGTACCAACACCAGCCTGGCTGAAAGGTTAAGCAAGTATTGTGACGTGTGATTAAATCCTGACTAGTTCTTCTTTTAGGTTTTGAAGAAGGATTTGAGGAAACAGTGGGAGCCATCCTGTTTAGATAAATTAATAAACCAATCTAAACTTGCAAGAGCATATGCTGAGTGTTTTCTTTTCTCTCTCTCTGGCAGCTACCATGACTGGACTAAAACTATTACTCGAAAAGAATATACTAACCGGGCAGAACTATAAAGACTGGCTAAGAAACGTCAATATTGTGCTGACTTATGACAAAGTTGCATATGTTACCACCGCTGTTCCTCCCCTTATCCCAGGACCAGATTCCTCAGTTGCGGACAAGGAAGTTCGTAAAACCTGGGATCTAGACTGTGAGCGAGCTAAGTGTATCGTGCTGGCGTCCATGAATAATGAACTCCAGAAAAAGCACGAGAGTATGGATATTGCATCCATATTCCTCCATTGCAAGGAATTGTATGGTGAACACTCCCGTATCGCGAGGTACGAAACCTCAAGGAAACTCTTCCAGATGAGGTTAGCTCCAGGATCGCCTGTTGGAGAGCACGTCCTCAAAATGATCACCCTCATTGAGGAACTCGCAAACCTGGGATGCGTGCTAGAGAATGATTTGTATATCGACCTGATTTTGCAGTCCCTTCCCCACACCTTCTCTCAGTTCGTGCTGAACTTCAACATGCACGAAATGGAAGCGGATCTTCCAAAGCTCCTCAATATGTTGAGGGTAGCAGAGACCTCCTTGAAAAAGGAGAAGACCCCCGTTCTGTATGTTGGCCAATCATCTTCTTCTAAAACTAAAGCGAAAGCTAAAGGGAAGAAGAAGATGAAAGCCACCAAACCGAAGGGTGGGGTCAAGAAGGTGCATGGAACGAACAAGGCAGGAAGGGTGAAGGCAGAAAAGAACGAATGCTTCTATTGTCACAAGCAGGGGCACTGGAAGAAGGATTGTCAGGCCTTCAAAGCCAAGGACATGAAGCAAGCAGTTGCTTCTACTTCAGGTGTGTTCGTAATCGAAAATTGTCTTTCAGTAAACTCTACTTCATGGGTACTTGATACCGGTTCTGGTTCTCACATCTGTAATTCTTTGCAGGATCTGAGAAATAGTAGAGTACTGGGGGCAGGTGATATGACTCTCCGGATGGGCAATGGAATGCATGTAGATGCAGTTGCAATAGGGGAATATCACCTAGGGTTGAATAGTGGAAACATTTTGGTATTGTATAACTGTTTTTGTATTCCCAGTATGTTGTGTAATATTATATCAGTATCTTTATTGTCTAATAAAGGATATAATTTTGTGCTTGAAATAAATGTCATGAACATTCTCCTAAATCAAGAACTGATTGGGTTTGGCACACTAGAAAACGGCATATACATACTTAATCAACCATAAATTTTCAATATTCAAAACACGCGTAAAAGAAAGGCTCCAGATTCGAATCAAGCCTTCCTATGGCATTGTAGACTTGGTCATATAAATGAAACAAGGTTGACTAAGTTACATAAAGATGGATATCTAGATTCGTTTGAATATTCATCATATGCAACTTGTCAATCATGTATCAAAGGAAAAATGACCAAATCTCCGTTCACCGGACACGGAGAAAGAGCCACCGAACTCTTGGGACTAGTACACAGTGATGTATGTGGTCCGATGTCTATACATGCATGAAGTGGTCACTCCTACTTCATCACTTTTACTGATGACTTCTCTAGGTATGGACATGTGTTCTTAATAAAGCATAAGTCCGAGACTTTTGAGAAGTTTAAGGAGTATAAAAATGAAGTAGAGAAACAAACTGGTAAAAGCATCAAGACACTTCGATCTGATCGAGGTGGAGAATACTTAAGTACCAGTTTCCTTGAATACTTGAAAGCAAATGGAATACTCTCTCAGCTTACTCCACCTTATACACCTCAGCATAATGGTGTATCAGAAAGAAGGAATCGCACGCTATTAGATATGGTGCGATCAATGATGAGTAGTGCTGAGTTACCAGTTTCCTTCTGGGGATTTGCTCTAGAATCAGCCGCATATCTATTAAATAGAGTTCCAACTAAGTATGTACCTACCACTCCATATGAAATGTGGTGTGGGAAGAGACCATATCTCAAGTATATCAAGATATGGGGGTGTCCGGTATATGTTAAAAAGCATAATCCGGACAAGCTCGAGGCACGATCGGTTTTGTGCAAATTTGTAGGATACCCCAAGCATTCAAAGGGGTACATGGTCTACTACACTGAAGAACAAAAGGTGTTTGTCGCTCGTCACATTGTCTTCTTAGAAAGCGAATTTCTTGCAAAAGAAATTAGTGGGAGCGCGGTAGAACTGGAAGAAATTCCAGAGCCTCAAACTGCAATCGAGGACATAGAAGAATCTCAGATTTCAATAGAACATGACGAACCAACGCCACTCCGCAGATCTAGTAGGCTTTCTCATCCTCCTGAAAGATACTATGGTTTTCTTCTTGATGGGGATCGAGAGGATTGCATCATCGATGATGATGAGCCTACTAGTTTTCAGCAGGCTATCACAAGTAGCGACTCAGTAAAGTGGCTGGATGCAATGAGATCCGAAATGGAATCCATGTATACCAATAAAGTATGGACTTTAGAAGTTGCTCCTCCTGGGGTAAAACCAGTTGGGTGCAAATGGATCTTCAAAAAGAAGATTGGTACATTTGGACAAGTGGAAACGTACAAAGCTAGACTAGTAGCAAAAGGTTTTCGTCAAAGACCAGGATTGGACTATGATGAAACTTTTTCGCCGGTAGCTATGCTTAAATCCATTCGGATCATGCTTGCCATTGCTGCCTTCCATGACTATGAAATCTGGCAAATGGATGTAAAAACAGCTTTTCTAAATGGACATCTAGAAGAGAGTGTTTACATGGATCAACCAGAAGGTTTCTTAGACAGTGGGAGCAGCGGAAGAGTGTGCAAATTGCTTAAATCCATTTATGGGTTAAAGCAAGCATCGCGGAGTTGGAACATCTGCTTTGATGAAACAGTCAAGGAATTTGACTTTATCAAAAATGTAGATGAACCATGTGTTTATAGGAAGATTGTAGAAGGAGCAGTAGTCTTCCTCGTTTTATACGTCGATGACATACTACTGATAGGGAATGATATCCCTATACTACAATCAGTAAAGCTCTTCTTGTCACAGAAATTCTCTATGAAAGACTTGGGAGATGCATCATACATTCTGGGCATTAAGATCTATCGAGATAGATCTAATAAGATATTGGGACTTTCACAGTCCAGGTATATAGACACTATACTAAAGAGATTTAGTATGGAAGATTCCAAGCGCGGCAATATGCCCGCTTGTCACGGAATCACCCTCTCCAAAGAGATGTCTCCAAAGACTGATGAAGAGAGGGCTCGCATGGGCATTATACCCTACGCTTCGGCGGTAGGATCAATAATGTATGCGATGTTATGTACCAGACCAGATGTAGCTTACGCACTTAGTGTGGTAAGCAGGTATCAATCGGACCCAGGTGAGAAACATTGGATAGCGGTGAAGAACATTCTCAAATACCTGAGAAGGACTAAGGAGATGTTCTTGATTTACGGCAATGGGAACCTCCAGGTAGAGGCTTTTTCCGACTCCGGCTTCCAAAGTGACAAGGATGATTCTAAATCTATTTCGGGTTTTGTGTTTACCCTCAATGGAGGGGCGGTAAGTTAGAAGAGTTCCAAACAAGATACCGTCGCAGACTCAACAATGGAGGCTGAGTATATAGCTGCTAGTGAAGCCGCAAAAGAGGCTGTCTGGATAAGGAAGTTCCTTTCTGAACTTCAGGTGGTTCCGTCCATTGCCAATCCAATACCTTTGTATTGCGATAACAATGGCGCTGTAGCTTTAGCAAAGGAACCAAGGTCCCATCAGAAATCCAGGCATATCTTAAGGCGGTTTCACCTGATCAGGGAGATCGTGGATCGTCGGGAGATCGAGATACGGAGAGTAGACATAAAAGACAACACGGCAGACCCATTCACCAAGGCCATTCCTCAAGTACAGTTCGAGAGGCTTTTTGAGATGATGGGCATGCGGTACGCAAGCAACTGGATCTGGTAGAGACAGTGGGTACTCATTGCGCCAATTATAGGCCTTAGTGCAAGTGGGAGATTGTTGGATATATATGCCCTAGAGGCCTACATTGTATAGGATGCTTGGGATATGTATGTACATGACAGTCTTGCTTGATATGATAGTACGCTATTTGGTTTGACTTTGTCTTAACGTATAATATATTTTACTTGGTATTTATATATATATGTTGATAAAGCCCATAGGGTGTTTGTCTGACTACCGGCGTTGTGATGGCAGTCATACTAGTGGGAGCTGGATAGTCAATAGGCACACCCTTAGATGTCCCTGGTCGCAGGAGTATCGAGATTGGGCATCGATACTCCGGAGTAGACTAGTGTATACATATCTAGACCCTGACTAGGGGCAATGGATTGGTCCCGCAACCATTGGTGGTGTTCACCTAAGATTGTATACAGATGCTCACTGGGTGTGAGTACACCGGACAGGACTTGCCGAGAACTGACTGGATGGTATTATACCTAACGTCAGATAGCAGTTCTCAGGTGACATGTGTGCAGATAGTCCGTTGACTTAAGGTCATCATTTGTCTCGTGTGAGTTCCTACTGTGCTTTGATTATTACCCTACCACGGCTCAAAGGAGTCGTGCAAACAGGTTTCAGTTGGGCACAGTCCCGAGCCACATGGAGGCAGTGAGCGACTGTTAGGGATTCGTCTCTCCCGGTATAGGGAGATGATATCGCACTGTGGTCGTTTGGTCATTACCATAAGTCCCTGGCCAGGGCTGATTGAGAATTACTGATAGGTTGATCAGTAGATTCTCGGATGGTGATAAAGCCATACCGACACGACTTGTACGGTTATTAGGGGTCTGACGTCCACCACCTCCCTAGACCATACATGCGATACTCTTAGACGAACAGACCGGACTGCGCGGATATTGTCACAGACAGGCTCAGTAGGATTTCAGATGGGTTACCTCATCAGATTTCTTATCGACAACTACCTGGGGACCGTTACGTACAGCTAGTGCCGCTTGCGGTCTGTGGTTAAACCCACTGCCAGCGTAGTAGTCGAGTCTTTAGGGTCCCACACAGAGATTTCCCAAACCCAGGCGAAAAGATATAGAGGTCGTATGGTTTTACGACAAAGGTTCGGACGCATACGTGCTTGAACGCACGTACGACATTCGGACAGTTTTTACTAGCCGGCTTTGGTTTAAGCCAGATTCTAGTATCAGGTTATTGGATTTATACAGTCTAAAGTTTTTCCGTGTTTTCACGGATGAGAGGGGCGTTCTCGTAATTTTCCGAGAAGCTTCTAGAAGGATGTGACATAAAGAGAGAGGTGGCATTTTCATTTAATGAATTAGTGACTCATTGTGAATGATTCATCATATCATTAATGCATTATTAAATGCTTAATGACTCATGTAATGAATCACCCACTTGCATTAATGAAACATGATGAATAATCTCTTATTTTTCTTTTCTTTTCAATTCATTATGTTTCATATATATCAAGTGAGAAGCTTTATTCATTATAATAATATCATTATCTTCTTCTCACTCTCTCTCTTCAAGTTCTCTCTCCTTCACCAAACCCTAATCCTACCCTCATGAGTTGAGAACAAGGATTAAGAAAGACTAATTACTCCATAACCTATCTCTACATCACCTTAGCTACTCTATTTAGCAACTAGAGAAACTAAGTAACCTCAAGTTTAGAGGTTATAGCTTGGATTAGGGTTCTCGGGTGGATCGTCTATCACGGGAGAAAGCCGAAGAGGACGTGGAGATCCAAAGAGGCCGTAGACAACATCAAGACGAAGGACTAGAACCGTTTGGTATAATCTCTTCGCATAGTAGTTTAAAACTCTATAGCTTTTGTTAAAACTTGATTAGCAAACGATTCATAAGGTTAATCGATGTTTGATCATAGAACTTGATTGTTATTCATATTTCCGCCTCCCCACAAGTATTGGGGTGTTGAACATCGACTTACATCTCATATGCACTCCTATTTCGTTTCGCTTGAGCCAGGAAACCTCTGTGTAGGACTCTAAAGACTCGTCAATACGCCGGCAGCAGGTGATGATCATATCAAGCACCCACAAGCCGCAAGCGGTCTGCTAAACGTAACGGCCACCCGGGTATTGAACGATCTGAAGATCGACGAGCAAGCCCGCTCACACTCCTGTGAATCCAACCAGTAACACTTTCCGTATAGTCCGGTCTGATCGTCTGATATGTCGCATATCTTGCCTAGGGGTGGTAAACGTCAGACCCCAATAGCTCGATAAGTCGTGTCGATATGAGGTCTATAACTATTCGAGAAATTACTGGTAACACTTACCAGTAAATCTCAGCAACCCTGGCCAGGGATTTCCGGTTATAGCCAATCGAACACAGCGCAACATCAACTCCCTATACCCGGAGAGACGAATCCCCTCCTATCGCTCATTGCTTCCATGTGACTCGGGACTGTACCCAAAAACCACCGTTTTGCATGCCCTCTTGGACGTGGTAAGGTGGAAATCAAAGCACAGTGGGAATCACACAAGACTCTATGACGATCTCGGGTCAACAGACTACTCTGTACCAGTGTCACCAGAGAACTGCCATCTGACGTGAGGTATAATACCATCTGGGAGTTCTCGGCGAGTCCGTCCAGTGTACCCAGTCTCCACTGAGCACCCGTATATCATCTCTGATGTCAAACACCAATGGATATGGGATCATCCATCGCCCATCTGTATGGGTCGAGAAGGTATACACTAGTCTACTCTGGTATATCGATGCCCCGTCTCGATATACCCACGACTAGGGACTTTGAAGGATGTACTTATGGACTACCATGTCACCACTAGTATGAACTGCATCATAGTCCAGGTAGTCAAGTACACATCCTAAGGGCTTTACCAACATGTAACAGAGAGACAATCAGTGTACACGTTAAGGTAAAGATCAACCAGATAGCATACTATCATGTCGAGCAAGAAAGTCCTCCCTATATATGTCCAAGCATCCACCACAATATACATCCTATGTATAGTAATGGCCTCTAGGGCATACATATAACTAACACATGTATCCAACTGTATCCCCACCGACTCAGTCTGGATAAAATTGTAAATCCGTAACCGTATACCCACCGACTCGGTCCGGATATCAAAATCAGAAAGCACAAATCACATGGTGGACATTTACTCATCATATAAAAATATCAAGTGAAGAATAAGAAACTTGCATAGATTGTATTGATGATATATTATATATATATACATATATAACAGTGTCCCATACCACCGATATATATCATCAGGAGTAAAATACCCAGAAGTTCCATAAAATCAAATACCGCATCTATAGCACTAATATTCATAATTTACAACAGGAATAAAGCATACTACGAAATTATATCACATAATTATGTATTCTAATTCTACTGTGTCATGGTACTACTAATGATGTGTACTGTAGTATACGCGTCTGTGCTCGTGCAACATGGTAATCATTAGTATTTGTGCAAGTGTTCTACGGTGTAACATCCTATTTACTTTAGTACATATATAACATTACGGTTCTACAGTGACATGGCAGTACCAATGTAGTGTAGTGTAACATATATTCACGTGCTTGTGCAGCATAGTACTCATTGGTATTTGTGCAGTGTTCTATCAGAGTATACGTAACGCAGAAACATATAACATGGATAATATAATGCAAACATGTAATTTAATCTAAACGTAACTATTGTAATGACTTACTATGAGCTATACCATTATCTTTAGGAATGATCGAACGTTAAGTTTCAAAAAAGGATGTTGCCATAGATTTAAAATAGATATTCGTTTTAGAAACTGGCATGCATCCTGATAGTTTATTTAAAAGACAACGAACGTGGTTTTTAAAAGAATATATCCCATACCAGTATTACATCCTAAAACAGAACATAATCTATCTCTATGAGTCCAAGAATAAATTGGCCGTTATTCGGCATACAAAATTCATCATTTCCGATACGTATAAATCCTTGTATATAGCTCATCATATAGCTATATCCATATCCTCTTAAGTATGGCATGATCCTGTTAGTTGTATGTATGCCCTAAAGGCCAGTATTGTACAGATGATGTATATTATATTGGATGCTTGGACATATATAGAGATGACTTTCTTGCTCGACATGATATTATGCTATCTGGTTGCTCTTTATCTTAACATGTACACTAGTCTCTTTATACTGTCTTATAGTTACATGTTGGTAAAGCCCTTAGGATATGTACTTGACTACCTGGACTATGATGCAGATCATACTAGTGGGGACATGGTAGTCCATAAGTACATCCTTCAAGGTCCCTAGTCGTGGGTGTATCGAGATGGGGCATCGATATACCAGAGTAGACTAGCGTATACGCATCTCGACCCATGTGATGGGCGATGGATGATCCCATATCCATTGGTGTTTGACATCAGAGATGGTATACGGGTGCTCAGTGGAGACTGGGTACACTGGACGGACTCGCCGAGAACTCCCAGATGGTATTATACCTCACGTCAGATGGCAGTTCTCAGGTGACACTTGTATAGGTTAGTCTGTAGACCCGAGATCGTCATAGAGTCTTGTGTTATTCCCACTGTGCTTTGATCTCCACCTTACCACGTCCATGAGGGCGTGCAAAACGGTGGTCTTTGGGTACAGTCCCGAGTCACATGGAGGCAATGAGCGATAGGAGGGGTTTCGTCTCTCCCGGTATTGGGGGTTGATGTTGCGCTGTGCTCGATTGGCCGTAACAGGGAAGTCCCTGGCCAGGGCTGATCAGAGATTTGCTGGTAAGTGTTACCAGTAGTTTCTCGACCCGTTATGAGCCTCACATCGGCACGACTTATCGGGTTATTGGGGTCTGACGTTTACCAACCCTAGACTTGATATGCGACATATCAGACGAAATGACCGGACTGTACGGTAAGTGTTACTGGTCGGATTCGCAGGAGTGTGAGCGGGCTAGCTCGTCGATCTTCTGATCGCTCAATACCCGGGTGGCCGTTACGTTTAGCAGACCGCTTGCGGCTTGTGGATGCTTGATATGATCATCATCTGCTACCGGTGTATTGACGAGTCTTTAGAGTCCTACACAGAGGTTTCCTGGCTCAAGCGAAACGAAATAGGAGCGCATATGAGATATGTGCGGGACCGAGAATAATACCAGTATGTGATACTATATTCGATTCTCACGATTTGTAACATTGATCGGTTATATGCATTATAGCCGGGTTATCGGATCAAGTGTTGATTCGATAAGTTGTTACTATTGATATTAGTCGGTTATATGCGATATGACCGGGTCGTTAAATAAAGTGTTGATTTAATGATTTAATGTATAATTATATATTTGATATATTACTTTACATTAACTAATATGGGTTCACTTTAAATGGATTTTCTCACTTGATGTGTATGATGTATATGTGATATACTTTTGTACACTTATTTGTATCATATTAGATGATGCATGTTTATTTGGTTAAGTGTAAAGAATAAACCCATGGTTAATAGGATAATTAGGGTTTTGATTTTATCACACATTTATTTATCCATTCCTTTTATTTAAATTGTTTTATAAAAACAAAATGGTTTTCTTTTGTCATGAAGCTTAATGAAGCTTCATGAAGGTTTGCCTCAAAGACCATTTTGTCTTTATACTAAACCCTAACTATTCCCACTTACCATGGTTTGCTCTCTACACTTAACCCATGTTAGATTATGATAAGTATCAATTTTATTTCATTATTAAAAAGGACTTATCATAATACTAGCTCATCTTCTTCTTCATCTTCAAGTTAGAAACCTTGAGGCCATTAATGGCAACTTGAGCTTGAGAGTGAGAAATCCAATTCTAAAGAGAACCCACCTCCTATTTCTTCACCCTTTACCTCTAGCCAAGTTGTAGAGTGTGTTTTCTTCACAAGTTTCATCACTTTGTGAAGTCGGAGCTTGAACTTGCGATGCCTCGACGTAGATCGTCTTTGACACGAAGCCGGCGACCTAGCTCACCCGTTTCTTCGACGAAGCCGACACTTGAGCCCGGGGTTCGACATGGACAGCGAGGAGACTTCGTTGCGGAGCCGTGGAGGTGGATATCCGGATCTACAAAGGTTGTAATTTCCATATCCAAGTAGTTAAGTGTTAACTAGTTTTCCGTTTCGCCTAAACATCTAGTTTAAGATCCGTAGTCTAGGGTTTCTCGGCACAATAATTTTTTAAATTGGCATGTTCGATGCCTTGTGAGACCTCACTAGAGTGCATAGGAACCCTACAGTGGTATCAGAGACTAGCTAGAGCCTTAGGCGAAGTCTAGACTGAATTTGAAGTCCGAACGACCCGAAAACCCAAACCTATACATGCTCTCTGTCCTTTTTCTAAAATCTGGGATTTTTCAACATTAAAAATATGCAGAAAATCAAGCAGGGTTTTCTAAGAATTACTGTAAATTTCGTGGACCTAACTCAACTTTACCACCGCGGTTCCGCGGCATGAGCAAGGCTCGTGCGGCGGATCCGCGGCCGTACGGCCCCACTGTTCAAAAATTATCACACAGTAATTTTTAACTTGCAGTGCTGGATTTTCTGGGAATTTTTAATAATTATTCAAAAGTTGAATTTTCTGGGATGCTTTGGGGATTCGGTGTTTCGATCGGGGTATCAAATTTCGTCTTTGTGGCTTTCTGGATAAATTTTAGAATATGTTAAAAAGTTCGACCGGATATAAATACCCAACTTTTCCCCTGTCGGGAAATTTCCAAATGTTGGATTTTTCCGTAGTTTAACGACATTCTAAGTAGTGCAAGTAACGCGATGGACCCTCTAGAAGACAACAAACCTTAACTCGATTATGTGACCGTCTTGAACTGCCCTTTGAACCTTCGAGTTTGGGGCAGTACGGCATGCCACATGTGAGGCGTTGGCTTGACCCTTCTACGGCTGGACCGTTGGTACTGAGGCACGAACTGAATGTTGCTAGACTTATTTCATGTGTTGGACTGTATCGGGAAAACTTGGGTATTCGACTGTTCGATCGGAAAGTTTAACATTTTCTGTTTATCTGGAATGTGATACAATAATTGGAATTCACAAACAGTTATGAGATAACTGGATGAATGTTATAAATCTAGCAGTTTAGTCCCATACGATATTGAAAAGAGTTTTCGATAATGAGAATAAAATGCGGGGTTTGTAACTGTTAGGCATGTGATGTCTAAAGAAGTTGCGGATTCCAATTGTTGTAGTTTTACACTTTCTTTTCTGTGACCGTAAGTGTAGTATGTTCATATCGCCGGTTTCGTTGCTATACGTCAACGACAATTGAGGTATGCATACTTACTTACGTTGATGACATGTGATGTTATGTGTTGCTGGATATGTTATATTGGATCGTCGTGTTCGAATAGCCGGGGGTTTTTATGTGAGATGAGTGTTTTTCTTTTTCATTCATGTAAAAACTTGTATGTAATATTCTTTCATTTGGGGCACTTCCAGGTAGCGGAAGTTGTCACCCTTTGTATTTTATTTACTTTTCCGCATTAGGATAGACCCAAGGAGGGGAGCACAAGTAACCGGGTTCTAGGGTCCAGTGGGAGACCAACTCGAGGAGTCGAGTCCGGGTCTCCTAACCCTAGAATTGGCAGGGTTGCTTGCCGCTCTCGTAGGGGTCTAGGGGTGTGGGATTGGCTATTCATCACGACCGTGGAATCCGTGTTTTATACTGGCTCGTATTAAAAACACGGACGTCCTAGTATATCCAATATTTCATATGTTTATTCTGCTGCGATATCTGTGTTGTGACTCTGTGATGGATATAGTATATAGTATATATGATATATTATATAGACGTTACTTATGTTTTACACCCGCGCTAGCCCTGCCCTGCTCTGTCGTTAGTTACCTAACCTAACGGTGCACGAGGGGACATCGAGGCGAATGCGGATGGCATAAGTGTACGTCATATCTATCTGTGATGTTTAGGTATTTAAATGATGGGACTTCATTAATGTGATTAATGAAAGAAAGAAACCTAAGATGTTGTGGAATCGAATTTTAAAATAAAACAGGTAGCTACAGTTCTTGCTTTGCACAGCGGTATATATGATATACCCTGCACCTTATTCGATGAGGAAAGGACCGAGATCCCTTCACCGGGAGTGACTCCTTTAGCAATAACTGGCAGATGCTACACACTCGGTTTGACTTTGATTGCTTTTAAGAGTTTTTGCTTTGCACAGTGATATATATGATATATCCCGCACCTCATTCGACGAGGAAAGGGCCGACGATCCCTTCACCGGGAGTGACCCCTTTAGCAAAACTGGAAAAGCCTCAAAATCACTCCATTTCAAAACTCCATTTGATTCTACAACGATATCAAGTTCATTACGCAATAGGTTTTCAGAAAAACCTGTCGTAGCCCTCCGTCATTTCAGATAAGAACTGTTTAGTATTCGTGCTGCGTTTGTTGGCCTTTGTCAAGGCGTAGTGTGCGGTAGCTAAATAGTGATTATCTGCTTATGCATATGATGCAGATTGTTTCAGGGTAGTCGTACGACCTTGTTGGCCTTTGTCAAGGGTCGTGCGGGTGGGTTTGATTCAATCAAGAAATGACGGGTTGAACTTGACTAGCATCCTGTGATTTGTTGGCCTTTGTCAAGGTCATAGGACACTAGGGGCAAAATATTATCGGGAATTTCAAGTGTTGAAATTTGCAATGAGATTGCATACCTTCTATGAGATAGTTGGATCCCGATACCCGCTGCGAGTAAGAGTTACTCCTGGGAGAGTTTTACACATTGCAATTAGCCGATCAAGTAGGTGTCTAGAAAAGTGTCAACGGGGTTACGCCTCTGGGAAAACGAGGTTTACAGTAATTAGGTTCGTGCGAAAGCACGGGGGACCTCCCTCAAAGTACCGACACTGGCCTGGCTGAAAGATTGGCGAACTTGTAGTGTGTAATTAATCCCGGCTAGTCTTTCCTTTTAGGGTTTGAAGGGAGATTTGATAAAAAGCAGTGGGAGCCATCCTGATTAGATAAGATAATAACCAATCTGATCTTGCACGAGCATACGCTAAAGTGTTTTCTTCTCTCTCTCTCCAGGTAGCGACCATTTCATGCCTTAATAAAGATAATAATATGGATGTATTGACCGAACCCGCATGTTATACTGTGCTGGGGAACGTTGTTTCCGTTCTATCTTATAAGAGTTATAGGAATGAACAGGAAATAGGGGAATACCAGGATTCCCATGCCACCCGAATGAAGAAAGTACATGTTGATGCATTTTCTTCGGGTGTGTTCGTTACAGAGAACTGTTTCTCCATTTGCTCTACGTCCTGGGTATTAGATACCGGGTCAGGATCTCATATATGTAATCAGTTATATGGGCTTAGGAAAGGTAGAGAACTTGGAGAAGGTGATAAAGACATTAGAGTCGGAAATGGTGCAATTGCTGCAGCTAAGACTGTTGGGGAATATCACCTTATATTACCAACTGGTAATACATTGGTTCTGAACGAATGCTATTACATGCCGAACCTGATATGCAACATTATATCGGTTTCTTTATTAAGTAAAGAGGGATATAATTTTGTATTACAGGATAATGTTATGAACATTTTCCATAACCAAAAGTTGGTTGGATCAGGCACGTTGTGCAATGGCATTTATGTTCTAAACCAATCAACAGATCTGAGCATAACAAACACACACAAGAGGAAGAGTTCTGAACTGAACGAATCCTTCTTGTGGCATTGT
Organism: Agapanthus africanus; assembly: GCA_030015575.1. Classification (NCBI taxonomy): domain Eukaryota; kingdom Viridiplantae; phylum Streptophyta; class Magnoliopsida; order Asparagales; family Amaryllidaceae; genus Agapanthus; species Agapanthus africanus. The sequence goes on along the minus strand of JASDDO010000019.1, from coordinate 603,334,846 downwards.
AGACTGGGTCACATCAATGCGGCACGACTGGCTAAGTTGCATAAGGATGGATATTTAAATCCGTTTGAATTTTCATCTTATGACACTTGCCAGTCATGTCTCAAAGGCAAGATGACCAAAACTCCGTTTACGGGACACGGAGAAAGAGTTACCGAACTCTTGGGACTGATACATAGTGATGTATGCGGTCCCATGTCTACACATGCCAGGGATGGTTCTTCATACTTCATTACATTCACTGACGATCTCTCTAGGTTCGGGTATGTGTTCCTGATGAAACACAAATCAGAAGCTTTTGAGAAATTTAGGGAATATAAACAAGAAGTTGAGAACCAAACCGGAAAAAATATTAAAATCCTACGATCTGATCGAGGAGGGGAATACTTAAGCAATGAATTCCTGGACTTCCTAAAAGAGAATGGGATTCTCTCTCAGCTGACTCCTCCACATACACCACAGCACAACGGTGTATCAGAACGGAGGAACCGCACCCTATTAGATTTGGTGCGCTCTATGATGAGCACAGCTGAGTTACATATTTCCTTCTGGGGTTATGCGCTGGAGACAGCAGCATACCTATTGAATCAAGTTCCATCTAAATCTGTACCTACCACACCATATGAGATATGGAGTGGGAAGAGACCATGTCTTAAACGAGTTATGATATGGGGTTGCCCGGCCTATGTCAAAAGGCAAAATCCAGACAAACTCGAGGCACGGTCAGTTCTATGCAAGTTTGTGGGATATCCCAAACATTCACATGGATATCTTTTCTACCATACAGAGGAACAAAAAGTGTTTGTTTCTCGCCATGCCACCTTTTTGGAAAAGGAATTTCTTGCAAAAGAAATTAGTGGCAATGAGGTAGAACTGGAAGAAATTCCGGCTACACAAACTCAAACTGAAGATTTAGCGGAACCAGAGGATTCAGTAGCTCCCGACGAACCCCAGCCTCTCCGCCGATCTAGTAGGGTTCCTCGCCAACCTGAGAGATACTACGGTTTTTCTCATGGACGGTGGGAGCGAGGATTGCATCATGGAGGATGATGACCCAACTAGCTTCGAGCAGGCCATCACGAGTAGGGACTCAGTGAAATGGCTGGATGCTATGCGGTCCGAGATGGAATCCATGTACACCAACAAAGTATGGACTTTGGAAGTTTCTCCCTGAAGGGGTAAAACCCATTGGGAGCAATTGGATCTTCAAGAAGAAACTTGGTGTAGATTGGGAAAATGGAGACTTTCAAAGCTAGACTTGTAGCAAAGGGTTTTCGTCAAAGACCCAGGTGTGGACTATGACGAAAACCTTTTCTCCAGTGGCTATGCTTAAATCCATCCGAATCATGCTTGCCATTGCTGCCCTTCATGACTACGAAATCTGGCAAATGGATGTTAAGACCGCCTTTCTAAATGGTGATTTAGAAGAGTGTGTGTACATGACTCAGCCAGAGGGCTTCGTAGACAGTGGCGAGCAGCGGGAAGGTGTGCAAGCTGCTTAAATCCATTTATGGATTAAAGCAAGCATCGCGGAGTTGGAACATCTGCTTTGACGTCGTTATCAAAGAGTTTGATTTCGTCAAAAATCCAGATGAACCTTGTATCTACAAGAAGGTGGCAGAGAGTAAGGTTGTCTTCCTCGTATTGTACGTGGACGACATACTCTTGATAGGAAATGATATTCCTATGCTGCAAGCGGTCAAGCTCTTCTTATCACAAAGATTCTCAATGAAAGATCTTGGTGATGCCTCCTGCATATTGGGAATTAGGATCTATAGAGATAGATCCAAACGGATTTTGGGACTTATCCCAATCTCAGGTACATTGACACCATACTAAAGAGGTTTCGTATGAAGAGTCCAAAGCGTGGGAACTTGCCCACGATCTCTGGAGTCACTCTCTCCAAAGAGATGTCTCCCAAGACTGATTTGGAGAGAGCTCGCATGCAAGGGATACCCTATGCTTCGGCAGTAGGCTCTATCATGTATGCGATGCTATGTACCAGACCCGATGTAGCATACTCACTAAGTGTAGTGAGCAGGTATCAAGCTGATCCTGGAGAGAGTCACTGGACAGCTGTGAAGAGCATTCTCAAGTACTTGCGAAGGACTAGAGATATGTATTCTTGGTGTATGGTAACGGAGATCTCCAAGTGGAGTCCTTTACCGATTCGAGCTTCCAGAGTGATAAGGACGACTCTAAGTCGCAGTCGGGCTTTGTCTTTACCCTTTACGGAGGGGCGGTTAGCTGGAAGAGTTCCAAGCAGGAAACCGTGGCAGACTTGACGATGGAGGCTGAATACATCGCTGCCAACGATGCTGCTAAAGAAGCTGTTTGGATCAAGAAGTTCATTACTTAACTTGGTGTGGTTCCATCCATTGAGCATCCAATACCTTTCTATTGCGATAACAATGGAGCGGTGGCTTTGGCCAAGGAACCCAGGTCCCATCAGCGATCCAGGCATATTCTGAGGCGGTATCACCTGATCCGGGAGATAGTTGATCGCCGGGAGATCGAGGCCAGGAGGGTTGACACGAAGAACAACACTGCGGATCCACTCACGAAGGCCATTCCCCAGATACAGTTTGAGAGACTCTTCGGGATGCTCGGTATGCGATACTACAGCAGCTGGCCCTAGTGCAAGTGGGAGATTGTTAGTTGTATGTATGCCCTAGAGGCCAGTATTGTACAGATGATGTATATTATATTGGATGCTTGGACATATATAGAGATGACTTTCTTGCTCGACATGATAGTATGCTATCTGTTGCTCTTTATCTTAACATGTACACTAGTCTCTTTATACTGTCTTATAGTTACATGTTGGTAAAGCCCTTAGGATATGTACTTGATTACCTGGACTATGATGCAGATCATACTAGTGGGGACATGGTAGTCCATAAGTACATCCTTCAAGGTCCCTAGTCGTGGGTGTATCGAGATGGGGCATCAATATACCAGAGTAGACTAGCGTATACGCTTCTCGACCCATGTGATGGGCGATGGATGATCCCATATCCATTGGTGTTTGACATCAGAGATGGTATACGGGTGCTCAGTGGAGACTGGGTACACTGGACGGACTCGCCGAGAACTCCCAAATGGTATTATACCTCACGTCAGATGCAGTTCTCAGGTGACACTTGTACAGGTTAGTCTGTAGACCCGAGATCGTCATAGAGTCTTGTGTGATTCCACTGTGCTTTGATCTCCACCTTACCACGTCCATGAGGGCGTGCAAAACGGTGGTCTTTGGGTACAATCCCGAGTCACATGGAGGCAATGAGCGATAGGAGGGGTTTCGTCTCTCCCGGTATTGGGGTTGATGTTGCGCTGTGCTCGAATGGCCGTAACAGGGAAGTCCCTGGCCAGGGCTGATCAGAGATTTGCTGGTAAGTTTTACCAGTAGTTTCTCGACCCGTTATGAGCCTCACATCAGCACGACTTATCGGGTTATTGGGGTCTGACGTTTACCACCCCTAGACTTGATATGCGAAATATCAGACGAAGAGACCGGACTGTACGGTAAGTGTTACTGGTCGGATTCGCAGGAGTGTGAGCGGGCTAGCTCGTCGATCTTCTGATCGCTCAATACCCGGGTGGCCGTTACGTTTAGCAGACCGCTTGTGGCTTGTGGATGCTTGATATGATCATCATCTGCTACCCGGCGTATTGACGAGTCTTTAGAGTCCTACACAGAGGTTTCCTGGCTCAAGCGAAACGAAATAGGAGCGCATATGAGATATATGCGGGACCGAGAATAATACCAGTATGTGATACTGTATTCGATTCTCGCGATTTGTAACATTGATCGGTTATATGCATTATAGCCGGGTTATCGGATCAAGTGTTGATTCGATAAGTTGTTACTATTGATATTAGTCGGTTATATGCGATATGACCGCGGTCGTTTATATGCGATATGACCGGGTCGTTAAATCAAGTGTTGATTTAATGATTTAATGTATAATTATATATTTGATATATTACTTTACATTAACTAATATGGGTTCACTTTAAATGGATTTTCTCACTTGATGTGTATGATGTATATGCGATATACTTTTGTACACTTATTTGTATCATATTAGATGATGCATGTTTATTTGGTTAAGTGTAAAGAATAAACCCATGGTTAATAGGATAATTAGGGTTTTGATTTTATCACACATTTATTTATCCATTCCTTTTATTTAAATTGTTTTATAAAAACAAAATGGTTTTCTTTTGTCATGAAGCTTAATGAAGCTTCATGAAGGTTTGACTCAAAGACCATTTTATCTTTATACTAAACCCTAACTATTCCCACTTACCATGGTTTGCTCTCTACACTTAACCCATGTTAGATTATGATAAGTATCAATTTTATTTCATTATTAAAAAGGACTTATCATAATACTAGCTCATCTTCTTCTTCATCTTCAAGTTAGAAACCTTGAGGCCATTAATGGCAACTTGAGCTTGAGAGTGAGAAATCCAATTCTAAAAAGAACCCACCTCCTATTTCTTCACCCTCTACCTCTAGCCAAGTTGTAGAGTGTGTTTTCTTCACAAGTTTCATCACTTTGTGAAGTCGGAGCTTGAACTTGCGATGCCTCGACGTAGATCGTCTTTGACACGAAGCCGGCGACCTAGCTCACCCGTTTCTCCGACGAAGCCGACACATGAGCCCGGGGTTCGACATGGACAGCGAGGAGACTTCGTTGCGGAGCCGTGGAGGTGGATATCCGGATCTACAAAGGTTGTAATTTCCATATCCAAGTTGTTAAGTGTTAACTAGTTTTCCGTTTCGCCTAAACATCTAGTTTAAGATCCGTAGTCTAGGGTTTCTCGGCACAATAATTTTTTAAATTGGCATGTTCGATGCCTTGTGAGACCTCACTAGAGTGCATAGGAACCCTACAGATCCCTCGTACAAACTCATCAAATCATACTCATATCGTACGGATCAAATATCACGTATATCTCATTTACAAACTACATATGAAACTTTATGCAAATGGAGGGTATACAAGATGTAATAACATATCAATGTTTTGACGAAAAGCTAATCTTAAGCAGCTATCATAATAATAGTTATAAGGTTGCGGGGGTGCTATACGCCATCCACCCGACTTCCCCAGCAGATGTAAATCTACTCACCGGAAATACGCCCTCACTACTCAGGAATTGCCAATCCTTTTCCTTTTTTCGCGGCCTCCAAAGTTCCCGTATTTGAATCTAACATCGAAAATTAACTTCTATAAGGAAACGGCTACATTCTGATACGCGAAAAATCAATAAAACGCAAGTTGTACGTGCTAATTACACTACGTACGACCATTGCAAACGATCTAGTATTTAACCTTACTGAAATCTAACCCAACTCTGCATCGCGACAGAAAACAGATCGCGATACGTTTTAACCGTGTCGTATTTTAGATTTTTGATCCTTTTTTCCGATATTAGCTTTTAGATTCCCTATACAGTTAAACTAACTTAATTAAACAATACCAATATGACCATAATTCTACATAGAGACTTACCCAACAACCCAAATCACCAACTCCCCTTACAAATCCGGCGATGCCGGAATTTACCTATTGGTCGCCGGCCCAAAACCGATACCCTTGGTTCGGGTTCCTATAGGTTGTTCTAGGTCTAACATACATCATTTTGGAACTGTTTTGTTAAGTTAAAATTTATCTAAGCTACAGCAGATTACTACAGGGTCCAATTTTGCTTAAAATACGATATTATTGACACTTTGATTTCAAACTTTGAACTAGTTAAAGAATTAAATCCCTATTGTGATTAAGGATTTTACCTTCAAGTAATTTGCTAGAAGAACACCCTCCAAGATGCACAAGCTCCTAGTCCTAGCTTAATGGTGAGGAAATTCCTAGATTAGCTCATTGCTTCTCCTTTCTCTTGTTCTTCTTTATTTTGCTTTGGTTTTCTTTTCTTTCTTTTGAATTTTCAGAAGTTTTAAATTGATTAATTGATCTGAACACCTTATATAAATGGTGAAGGGAAGGGTGAGGTGTAGGAGGAGGTGTCACCAAGCAAGATGTGGAGGTTTCATGCATAGAGGAGGTGTGGGGAGTGTGTTGTGCATGAGAGGAGGTGGTGGCAATGCTTTATCATTTCTAAAATGAATTATCTTGATAAAATTCTGAACTAATTTTATCTAACCCCTTTTCTACTTACATCCTTAACAATTTCCCATTCTGCACAAAATCCTAAACTTTATATAAATACCCTTCACAACTTATGTTATTATAGAACACCCTTTTTATTAAAATGAAGCTAAAATTCACATTAAAACCCTTATAATTTATTTATGTTGCATACTAAAATTTTAATTTTATTTGTTTTACATCCATCTTATGAAATTGTCTTATTTGGTTTTAATAACTTTTTAATTTAACCTTTTATTATTAAGTTAATTGATTTTATTTAATTCCAAATTTTCTGAATGTTACACCTACTCATTACACCTAGTGAATAAGCTACATCCGGTCAGGTACATGTTAGTTTTATGTATGCCCTAGAGGCCATTGTTGTACATGATTGTATATTACAATGGATGCTTGGACATATATAGAGAGGAATTTCTTGCTCGACATGATTGTATGCTATCTGGTTAATCTTTATCTTAACATGTAGACTAGTTTTGTGATGTCGTCTTGCTCCCACATGTTGGTAAAGCCCATAGGATGTATACTTGACTACCGGGATTATGATGCAGATCATACTAGTGAGGCCAGGGTAGTCTACAAGTACATCCTTTAATTGTTCCTAGTCGAGAATGTATCGAGAAGGGGCATCGATATTTCAGAGTAAACTAGCATATACGCTTCTTGACCCATTTGATGGGCGATGGATGATCCCATATCCATTGGTGTTTGACATCAAAGATGATATACGGGTGCTCAGTGGAGACTGAGTACACTGAACAGGACTCGCCGAGAACTCCTAGATAGTATTATACCTAACATCAGATAGCAGTTCTCTGGTGACACTGGTACAGGTTAGTCTGTAGACCCGAGATCGTCATAGAGTCTTGTGTGATTCCTACCGTGCTTTGATTTCCACCTTACCACGTTCAAGAGAGCGTACAAAACGGTGGTTTTTGGGTACATTCCCGAGTTACATGGAGGTAATGAGCGATAGGAGGGGTTTCGTCTCTCCCGGTATTGGGGGTTGATGTTGCGCTGTGCTCGATTGGCCATAACAAGAAGTCCCTAGCCAGGGCTAATATGGAGATTTACTGGTAAGTGTTATCAGTAGTTTCTTGACCCGTTATGTGCCTCACGTCGACATGACTTATCAAGTTACTGGGGTCTGACGTTTACCACCCCTAGAATCGATATGCGACATATCAGACGAAGAGACCAGACTGTACGGTAGTGTTGCTGTTGGATTCACAGGAGTATGGACAAGCTTGCTTGCTGATCTTCTGATCGCTCAATACCCGGGTAGCCGTTACGTCCAGCTAATACCGCTGACGGCTTGTGAGTGACTGATATGATCATCACCTACAGTCGGCGTATTGACGGGTCTTTAGAGTCCTACACAGAGGTGTCCTGGCTCAAGCGAAACAAAGTAGGGCACATATGTGATATGTGCGGGATGGAGATTAATACGTGTATGTGATACCGTATTCTAATCTGGCGATATGTGATATCGGTCAGTTTTGTGTGATATAGCCGGGTTATTGAATCAAGTGTTGATTCGATAAGTTGATATTAAATGATATTAGTCGGTTGTATGTGATACAGTCGTGTTATTAAATCAAGTGTTGATTTAATGATTTAATGTATAATTATATATTTGATATATTAACATACATTAAATAATATTAGCTGACTTAAGGAAATGTTTTCTCTTTATACATTTAATATGTATGTGATATATGTTAATGTATTTATTTTATGTCATGCTAGATGATACATTGGATTTGGGTGTGTGAGACTTATACCATACCAAAGATAATTAAGGGTTTTATTTATTTAAGGGGAAAAAAATGATGTGGAAAATTCCATGGTTAGTGAAGCTTGGAGAAGCTTGTGGAAACCTTTTCTTAGTCCACTAATTTGGTTTTATCTTTGATATTTATTAACCCAACCATTATCTTTAACCATGGTTAAGTCTCTACAAGTATTATATATGATATTATCTCACCCATGGTTGCCATTTTATGATTGACTTCATCTTCTTCTTCATCTCCTTGAGCTTACTAGATTTTCTTGAGGTGAAGAAAAGGTGAGAGAAAAATAATTCTAAAGTGAGAAAAATTCCCACTTCATCAACCTACACTAGACTAGCCATTTATTATAGGTTGTTTGCTTCATTAATTCTCAATTAATGAAGAGGTAGCTTGAGTTAGAGATTCTTCGACGTAGATCATCTTCGGCCTCGAAGATCCTTGAGCAAGCTCATTCCTTTCACCTAGTGGAGCCAAAGGAGAGTCCGGGACACCACTACTTGGAGCAAAGGGACTACAACACGGAGCTTTAGAAGTGAAGGACCGGTCTACAAAGGTTGTATTCCCATTTCACTTCGAGTAAAGTTGTTTACTTGCTTAGTTAATGTCATGACACGAGTATGTGGAACGTGACTGGCACTTAAATTACACAACGTCTAGAGGCGTAACGTAATCTAAGTAAGCCAAAGCCCAGAAATCTAAACCATTTTAAAGAAAATAGAGTGAAGGAAAACTTGTTTAAAAGTTAAGTTAACATAGAAAATCACTTTGAAAGTCTTATAATAAGCCCAAGTTTTTATAAAAATTTCGGCAGAGTTTGATTTGTAAATACTGGCCCCAAACGGGTACAAACATGAATATATACAAGTAATGAACAAAGCATCCCCAAGCGGGAGATAGCTCTTCGCCAATGGCGGAATCACAACCACATGCAATTTATATATATATATATATATTTATATATATATATATATATTGTTGGGGTTCTTCAGCACCCTACTGGGTTTTCAAGACATCAAGCATGCCAATAACAAAAATTCTAGTGTGCTAAAGAACATTTAACAAGGATCTAACTAGAGTAATTAGACAAAACTAACATGTAATCAAACATTACATCGAATTGAATGAGGATTACAACATGTGTAGACCGGTCCTTCACTTCTAAAGCTCCGTGTAGTAGTCCCTTCGCACCAAGTAGTGAACATCCGAACTCTAGTAAGGTTTCACATGAAGAAATGAACAACCTTGCTCGAAGTCTTCGAGGCCGGAGATGATCTACGTCGAGGAGACTCAAGCTCATGCTACCTCTTCACTAATGGCGAAATTAGTGAAGCAAACACCCTAAACAAAATGGCTAATAGTAGAGGATGATGAAGTAGGAAATGGGCTCACTTTATTTTTAATTTTTCCACAATATTTTCTCACTTAGAAAAAAACTACCAAGCTTTTTCAATGAAGAAGAAGATGAAGAATGAAGATGACAGAGTGAACTCTTGAGGTGAGAATAGCAACCATGGGTGAGTTAGTGTCATACACTAACTCATGTAGAGAATAAACCATGGGTTAACAATAATGGTTGGGTTAATAAATATCTTCAAGTAAAACAAAATGAGTGGACTTGGTCAAAGGTTCCACGAGCTTCTACAAGCTTCAACCATGTGACTAATTACCATTAATTTGCGAATTACCAAGATAAATAAAAACCTCATGATTATTTAAACCATGGTGTAAGTCTCATACACCCATGTTGCATGTGGCATCAAGCATGACACAAAATAATGTACATTAATATATATCACATATATACTAATTGTACACAAGTGAGAAAAAGAAAAGTTTAAGTGAGCTTATATTAGTTAATGTAAATAAATATATCACATATATAATTATACATTAAATTATTAAATCAATACTTGATTTAATAATCGGGATATATCACATACAACCGCCTAATATCAAATGTAACAATCTATCAAATCAACACTTGATCCGATAACCCGGCTATATTAAATATAACCGACCGATATCATATATCATGAGAATAGAATGCGGTATCACATACATGCATTGATCTCGGTCCCGCACATATCACATATGTGCTCTTACTTCATTTCGCATGAACTAGGAAACCTCTATGTAGCACTCTAAAGACTCGTCAATACGCCGGCAGTAGGTGATGATCATATCAAGCACCCACAAGCCGCAAGAGGCCTGCTAAACATAACGACCATCCGGATATTGAGCGATCAGAAGATCAACAAGCAAGCATGCTCATACTCCTGCGAATCCAATCAGTAACTGAAGGGTTCCTAGGCACACTCAAGAGGTTCCACAAGGCATCAACCATGCCAAACTCAAATTTTTTCTATGTGCCAAGTAACCCTAAGCAAGATCGTAACTAGAGGTATAGGCGAAACAACAAGTTAACAACTTAACTAGATAGTGAAAGGGGCTACAACCTTTGTAGATCCGGTCCTCCACTTCCTTAGCTCCATGATGATGTCCCTCCGCTGCGATCATCGGATCCCGGACTCTAGCGATGGTTTCGTCGAAGAAATGATCGGGCTAGGTCGTCGACTTCGATGCCGAAGATGATCTACGTCGAGGCAACTCAAGATCAAGCTCCAACTTCACCAAGTCATGAAACTTGTGAAGAAAACACCCTATACTACATGGCAAGTGGTAGAGGATGAAGAAATAGGAAGTAGGTTCACTTTGGATTTTGATTTCTCAGTTGGAATCATCACTTGATCATTTTCAAGCAAAGATTTTCTTTTTCTCTTGAAGAAGAAGAAGAAGAATGAAAAAGAATAATTGAATTAAAACAAAATCAAGTGATGGTTATCATTTTGTAACCATGGGTGAGTGTAGAGAATAAACTAGGGTTAAGTTGAATGGTTAGGTTAAAGGAAAGAAACAAAATGGTTACTTCTTCAAAGCTTCATGAAGCTTCAACAAAAGACAAAGCAAGCCACCATTTCATTTTCCTTTCCAAAAATAAATGAATAAAAGAATAAATAAAACAAATATAAAACCTAACCATTAACCTAAACATTGTTTAACATTAAACACACACCCAAGTTTGCACGTATCATCAAACATGATACAAACAAGTGCACAAAAATATATCATATATACAATATGCACAATCTAGTGAGAAAATAATCTTAAGTGAACCAATACTAGTTAATGTAAAGTAATATATCAAATATATATAATTATACATTAAATCACTAAATCAACTCTTGATTTAATGATCCGGTCATACTGCATATAACCGACTAATATCAAGTGTATCAATGTATCGAATCAACACTTGATTCGGTAACCCGGCTACATCTCATATAACTGTCCAATGATACAAATCGCGAGAAAAGAATACAGTATCACATACTGGTATTATTCTCGGTCCCACACATATCTCATATGCGCTCCTATTTCGTTTTGCTTGAGCGAGGAAACCCTTGTGTAGGACTCTAAAGACTCGTCAATACGCCGGCAGCAGGTGATGATCATATCAAACACCCATAAGCCGCAAGCGGTCTGCTAAACGTAACGGCCACCCGGGTATTGAGAGATCAGAAGATCAACGAGCAAGCCCGCTCACACTCCAGTGAATCCAACCAGTAACACTACCGTACAGTCCGGTCTGTTCGTCTGATATGTCGCATATCTCGTCTAGGGGTGGTAAACGTCAGACCCCAATAACTCGATAAGTCGTGTCGATATGAGGCTCATAATGGGTCGAGAAACTACTGGTAACACTTACCAGTAAATCCCTAGAACAGCCTTGGCCAAGGACTTCCTGTTACAGCTAATCGAGCACTGCGCAACATCAACTCCCTATACCGGGAGAGACGAAACCCCTCCTATCGCTCATTGCCTCCATATGACTCGGGACTGTACCCAAAAACCACCATTTTGCACGCCCTCTTGGACGTGGTAAGGTGGAAATCAAAGCACAGTGGGAATCACACAAGACTCTATGACGATCTCGGGTCTACAGACTAACCTGCACCAGTGTCACCAGAGAACTGCCATCTGACGTAAGGTATAATACCATCTGGGAGTTCTCGGCGAGTCCGTACAGTGTACCCAGTCTCCACTGAGCACCCGTATATCATCTCTGATGTCAAACACCAATGGATATGGGATCATCCATCGCCCATCTGTATGGGTCGAGAAGGTATACGCTAGTCTACTCTGGTATATCGATGCCCCGTCTCGATATACCCACGACTAGGGACTTTGAAGGATGTACTTATTGTCACGCCCCGAAAGTACGGAACATGACCGGCACTTAAACTACGAAACGTCTTGAGGCGTACGTAATCTAAGTAAGCCGAAAACCCAGAAATCCAAACCACGAAAAGTAGTAGAGTGAAGGAAAACCAATTTAAAATCAAGTAGTTTTAATAGCATAAGCCGAGTTATGCGGTTTTTAAAACATCAAGTATTTCCTGAAAATTTCGGCAGAGTCTCCTTTGTAAATACTGGCTCCCAAACGGGATACAACATGAATAGTATACGAAATCAATAAAAAGGCATCCCCAAGCGGGAGCTAGCTCTTCGTCAATCGACGGTCACAACCATACAAGCAATATAATATACAACGCCAAGGGCGAGGATCAAAACTCAAAAGGAAACTCAAAACCACAAGAAATCCACAGAAATATAACGCGCAACTCTAAGGTCGAAAAAATAACATCACTGGTCTCTATCTCAAAATAAATACATGTTTGGTTAATGGAACTTCTAGATACAACTGAATAATAATATACAATGTATAATGATGGGTACGATACAAATAAACCCACCTACTAGTAAGTCACCCGAATGAAACTGTACCCGTAAAGCCGTAAAGAAACCTGTACGGCGAAACCTGCAAGAAACTGGGGCACAACGGGGGTGAGTTGCCAACTCATGAATAGAAAAACATCTACGAATAGAAATCGCATGTATGACGCAATCCTCGGTCATACGATCAATATATATAATCCTCAAGAAAACCAGCAGTCTATAACAATGATTAGGGTAAATATCTAACCCGAGTATAATCTCATGTGCCCGTGTTAGTGCCTCAGGTAGCAATATATCATGAATGAGGTATGAATGCATGAAAACAGATTACATGTAAATGAAGAAACTGTTTTCATAATTTAGTGAGATTTCCTTTGTATTTTTAAAATGAGATATCATAAATGAAATCAGCATCAATAGTGTCTAGCATCGACACAAAACATAAATCTCAAAGTCCCGAAACCTCAGGCTCCGGCTATCCGGACTGGCCTGTATCATCAAATCTCAGTACCTCAATATCTCGAAATCTCAATGTCTCAATCTCAGTATCTAGGGCGCCGTCAGTCCAGACCGGCCCCTACCATCCATCTCAAGACCACGACGGTATCCTCCTGATATCCGACGCGTCGGGTAATATCACCGGTCGGTAGTGCTCCCCTGCCAGGCTCAACGTCAACAACACGGCCTTCTCGCCCCGGGGTACCGCACCGGGCCCACCATGTACCCGAAACGGTTCATCCAACTCCTCAAATTGGGTCTCGAAATCCATCAGCAAACTCATGGTGGACGACTCATACATCATGGGAAAACCGCATTTTTACTTAAAAAGAGAGAAAGCAGTTTATATATGTTTTGCGGTTTTCCTCCAAATCCAGAAAATATCATGGAAATCCGAATCATCAATAGCATGTAAAACCATGAATATAATCATGAGAATGAATAACAGTATGCATGAAGCGACAAGTAATAACTACAATATCTAAGCTGGCATATAAGGTATGTACACTAATATTATGTCAAACTACTGGCTATCAAGCTAAGTTAAGCAATAATATTTTCTAAGGTGTATGTGACATGGCAATTACCGATGAAGATGTGTGTGAGCCGGCAAGTAAGTGTATGTGGTACATACGCATCATCGGTAATGGTGCTGGTATCCTAACAGCATAATATCAACAATGCAATATGAAATAACAATGTAAATATGCGATACGGAGCGAGCAACCAAAATGAGCGGGAGCTAAATATTAAACAATGGTGCCATTTGAAATAACACGAATCGCGGGGTTTTGAAAATAAGGCTACGGTGGTTTTTGAGAAAGGATACGTCTTTTGAAATATCCGTAGATCCCTTGACCTGTCTTTTAAAATACCCACGATCCGCTAGTTTTGAAATAGGTAGGAGTCTAATCTAATCTAACAACTACACTAAACTATACGGCTGAACTAACAAGCTGAACTACAGGTAAGGAAACCGCCTATCATCTGAGTCGATACATATACATACCTGTATATATACAGTCGGTGATCCCGCCTCAATAATATCATATCCAATACCATATCTATAAGCAGGCATCCCAAGTCAAGAGTGCGGATCAATCATCAATATAACTCGTACGTAAATCCGTCGTACGGCATCCCAAATCTGGGTACGGGTCAATATCACATTCATCATACTATTCCCATGGTATCCTCTTTATCAAATATCATGATCGGGGTACTGATCTACGTCTAGTACAATACTGATACCGCCTAAGTATGCATGCACGTGTGTGAAACACTACGTCAAGACCCGTTACAACGTCATGTCGTATCTCAAATACGAACCCTGCTATATCACCGATCTCACGGCCTCAAATCAAATCTCATCGACTCATCTTAAATCCCAAGTACATCCTCATTATCCATGCATGTGTATATGAATGTACATATGCATAGTCCCATACCCACGCATGTATACATATATACACATCCGAATCGGCGCACAAGAAAGTAATGTATGCAAGTCTGTGTGTGCGTATGTGGGTATAACAACTACTCTAGGGTTTCGCAACTAACCCAAAGCTAATCCATGAACACATAATCATAACATGAATAAACATTCTCGTATCATAAAACACCTATATAAATATATTTATGAGCTACACTACGGACTGCGGGGGTGCTATACACCATCCACCCGACTTCTCCCCGTAGATATAAATCTACTCATCTGGTCCTCGCTAGCCGGTGCCGACGTCGCCACGCGCTTGCTTGTCGTCTCGAAGTCCACATGGGTTACCTACATATCATAACGTACCGCATCGCATTAAAATCCGACTCATGACCAAAACGACACACGAATCCCGCATAGGTCAAAACCTATGGTTGCTTTCACAAATCAACCCAAAAACCCTCGACGTCGGCGTACAAACGCCAAACCATCGAGAAAAACCCAAACACACTTATTTGCACAATCACAAGTACTAATTATGATATAAAATAGCTTAAAATTCACAAAAATCCCAAACTCACTTTAAAAGCCATTTTTTCGAAAATCTAGCAAGCAAAAATTACCCATTTTGGTACAAAACTCGATATTTAAACAAATCTTGAGGCCATAATACTTATTAAATATCTTAAATAAGTCATAAAAACAATTCCCATAATTTAATCTCATTAATTTCCATAAACCTTAAAATTTTAGTTCACAAAATACCTAAATTTTAACAATTTCGAGTGAAAATGCACAAAACAACAACTACGCTTGGTTTTGCATGATCCAATGGCATTAAACCACTCATTATAATATTACTAATGACATGAAACCATAATTATATTTTAATCTAAAGCATTTAACAATTTTCCAAAAATCCTAGTTAGCAAAATAGCTTAATTAGTAAAATTGTAAAATAACAATTAACAAACTAGTTACTAGGTAAGATTTTACATGCCATAATATGTTAATCTTCATATTAAAACCATAATAAATTTATAAAAACCCTAACTAGCTTTTAAATTTCACATTTTCATTAATTTCTAAAAACCTAGTCTAGATAAAAAGGCTTAATTTGGACATTTTACATCTAACAATTACATATTAGCAACTAGGTTAATTTTTTCTTTGGCTTAGCATGATAATTACACCATTAGACCATGATCAATAATAAAAAAACCCACTTGGTAACAATTTCCCTTTTCTTGAATTTCAAGTTTGAAACTAGAACCCAAATTAAACATCAAAATTAGATAAATTGAAGTAATTAGCAACTCATTTAACATGGGGTTAGGATTATACCTCCAAGATCATGAGATCCCACATGCAACATGTCCCCAAAATGCTAACTTTTCACTAAGATCTATAATAGAATAGCCAAGGAATAATGGGTAGGGGTTAGATTTGGATTTTGTGGGATTTAATTTGGATTTTTGAAGCATGTATGATGATTTTTTGAGATATAATTGAGGGAGGAAGTTGGGGGGCTGATGCTGCAGGAGGGTGAGGGAGGGCTCGGCCACACATAGGAGATGGGGAGAGAGAGAGAGAGGTGTTGTAAAGTCAACTAAAGCCCATACATCTTTCTTCTTCTCATTTCTTTTTTATTCCATTTTAAAAGTAGTGAAAAATGAGGTGATTGGAGAGAGAAAGAGAGAGAGGGCGGTCAAAAAGGGGGGCCGGCCTCATGGTGGGGAGGAGAGAGGGTGTGTTTGTGTGAAGCAATGAACACCAAACACCAATTCAATATGCACCAAAACCCTTTTATTTTCTCAAAATAAGCCTTTTTCTTCAATATTTTCTAAAACCGATTAACAGCTTCATTTCAATTCAAAAACCATATGTTAAAATTTTGTTTAATGTGTTATGATGCAAAAAATTTGTTTCAACTCATTCCAATTTGTAATTTTCCCTAATTAAATGTATTAGGGACGGCTTAAAATAATATTAAAATAATTAATTTCGGAAAAAATTTTAGAAAATTTGAAATTTCACCAGTGACTCAATAAACACCAAATACTAGCAATTACATAGCTAGAATATGTATATTTAATTTTATAATAAAGATATTTGTATTTTGACTTTTTACAGAAAACCCCCTTATTTTGCCGATTTTCCAAAATTTCACCGAAATGATTTTTCAAAACGTTACAATCTTCCCTCCTTAAAGAAATTCGGTCCCCGAATTTAAATTAAAACTCCCTCCCAAATACTAAAATATTTCAGTCAAAACCATCAAATCGCCGGGGCTCCGAAATCATAAATACATAAACGCATCATAGCGCAATGCATGCGCATGAGTAATGAGTAGATAACTCGAAATCAAAACTCCGTCAAGCATCCCGCAATCATCGGAGTCAAGGTGAAGACACGAATGCCAAATCTCAAGCAAGACCGATATGCTATAAATCGGAACTATACATGTAAATATCAGGAGGAAATGCATGCCAAATCCTTTAAGTTGCTGTGCAATGTACATAATACTGCACAGTGGCGGATGTCTATCATAAGAAAATAACTATATACATATATACCTTTGTTTGAAATATACGTTCCGCCGTTTTGGGAAACAATTTAGAAGGGTTTTCCTTGTTTTAAACGTTTCGCGTCATATCAGACACGTAGATAAATACTGAGACTATAGCTCGCTTTTTGGAATTCCCTTCAATGGCTATCAATGCATGCAAAATACATTCAGGTACTGTCCTCTGACTAGTCCTGCTTAGTACAAAAACACATCGCAATTATCATAAAAAAAAATGTACTGCTCTATAAGAAATCAATCCCAAAATACGCGTATGAATACTACGTGCGTCTGATGTGCACGACAATCAAAATCCATATACGTGCCATACAAGTGCACAGAAACAAGATCTAAGGGCATCGGGTGTGCACAAAGCATCTGTCGTAGGCAACGTGTGTGCCTGACAGCAAAATCAGGTGCATCTGACATGCACGAAGAATCTCGATTTAGTGCATCTGGTGTGCTCCAAAATCGCACCTCAAAACATGCGCCCAACATGCGCGAAAATCCAAATCAGGTGCATCCATCGTGCACGAAATCATGAAATCCAATATCAAGCACCGAATATGCGCAAAATCAAATCAGGTGCACAAGGTGCACAAAACAAATATCGAGTATCACAATCGAAATCGAAGTCCAGTGCATCTAAGTGCACAAAAGGCGTATCACTGCACTGCAAGCATATATAAACTATATAGAGTGCAGGAACCAAATCGTGTGCGTGCATACGTACAAAATCAACTCAAATGTCTAAAACCGTAAAATCACAAACATGTGAAACCAAAGCACGAAAACGATATCAAGTGCAACACTGTGCAAAGATCGTAAATCCTCAATCATCAACATCAAATCATCTGAATAAATCACCCAAAACATCGAAATCAATAATGGCGGAATAGTACCGCTCAAGCGCATCCTCTAAGAATCTTGGGCCAACTGTCGCGGTCACTAGTGGGACGTCTCGTCGATGATCATGAACTCTGGCCTGCTGGTGTGCGTAACAATGACCACTCCTGGGTCAAGGTCTTCACTGTGAATTACCAATCTCTCGGTCCATCGGCTCATCGGCCCTGTCAGGTGTGCTAACGGGGATGATTCCGTTCTGGCACTTCTCTGGTCATCTCTCGGTCAATCATCGCGACCCCTCGTAAGACAGCATATCACTGGCGTCGGCCTCTGGCTCTCTGAATGTACGTGACACATCTGATCCTGGGTGCAAGTATCATTGCAGCAGTGTCCTGGAAGGAATCCTGCTCACGGTCTCTTCCATGTCTCGTCTCTGCCAACTGTCCGGAAGTCATCGTCATTTCTTATATCTGCATCTTGCTCTGGAACGACTGCATACTCATCGCGACTCCTTCTGGAAGGTAAATCCAAGTACAATGCCTCGGCATGCGTACCGCATCTCTGATGTCGGCTGAGTGGAACGTCGTCTCATCAAGATCTCGTACGAACCTCTTACTTCACTTTTCTCTAACGTCGACTGCTTCGGACTCGTCTCGTCGTGGCTGTATGGACTGAGCTCCAACGACTATCCTCGTATCTGGAGTCTCCCAAGAATGCATCTCACCACCTAGCATCCGATTGAAGTCGAACCATTCAATCGATTCGTCGAAACCTCATAATCCCCCAAGAGCTCAACATCTTGGTACAGTTTAATAGTATCGAATATATATACCACAGCATCGGTGGTCCAGCCGTAGAAGGGCAAACCCAAGCCTCACTAATGGCGCCGTGGAACTGCCGCAAACCCGAAGGTTCAAAGGATTTCACACGGTCATTAAGTCGAGTTAGGGTTTCATTCTTCTAGAGGGTTCATGGAATTGCCTGCATGTCTTTCCGAATAATTTAAACTTAGAATAATAGGTTTCTGACAGTCAATCGTCTCTGTCGACTCTCAACGTCTCCGCGTGAAGTCGTCTTTAGCTGGAATCAATCTATCTGATGACCTCGCATCGGGGTAGGCGAACGAACCACACGTCCTAGTCATTCATCCTCGGGTGACTAGCGACCTTTCATCATTCTTAGTACAACTCGTACTGCAATAGCTCCAAATCTGGGGCGATATCTCGTCATTCGCAGCAATAACTGGCTCACCCGTCTGCACGCTGAACAATGCCTCAATCATCATGAATAAGGAATACACCCACGGCCATCAAAATCTGGTTGGCCTCTATCATTGGCTCGATCCTCTGGTACTGATCGTCACGTCCGAGAAATCTTGTAAAGGCGATCCGCCAAATGCTTGTGGCGCAAAAACACTGTAAAAAGACACATCTCCACAATCGTGTGTCGCCGGAATTAATCCCTGGTCAGTCCTCGTTCGTGACGAGCTCGTGCTGACCGCAACTCTTGCCGTAGCTCTCTCTGCCCGTAATCGTGGCAGCAAAACCATAACTGGTACCGATGAGGCTAGATCAGGAATGAATATAATACTGAACAAAGAAATGTACATCCTAAGGCTTCTTAAGTGGAGTAGCGTATCGTAAGTATGCCGCGGAACATACCCACGGTACGTCACTCTACTTTAGTCACCTATTCCATCAACCAAGGGTCATCCTACGCTCCGAAGGTAAAACCCAACGCTCTGATACCAACTTTGTCACGTCCCGAAAGTACGGAACATGACCGACACTTAAACTACGAAACGTCTTGAGGCGTACGTAATCTAAGTAAGCCGAAAACCCAGAAATCCAAACCAAGAAAAGTAGTAGAGTGAAGGAAAACCAATTTAAAATCTAGTAGTTTTAATAGCATAAGCCTAGTTATGCGGTTTAAAAAACATCAAGTATTTCCTGAAAATTTCGGCAGAGTCTCATTTGTAAATACTGGCTCCCAAACGGGATACAACATGAATAGTATACGAAATCAATAAAAAGGCATCCCCAAGCGGGAGCTAGCTCTTCGTCAATCGACGGTCATAACCACACAAGCAATATAATATACAACGCCAAGGGCGAGGATCAAAACTCAAAAGGAAACTCAAAACCACAAGAAATCCACAGAAATATAACGCGCAACTCTAAGGTCGAAAAAATAACATCACTGGTCTCTATCTCAAAATAAATACATGTTTGGTTGATGGAACTTCTAGATACAACTGAATAATAATATACAATGTATAATGATGGGTACGATACAAATAAACCCACCTACTAGTAAGTCACCCGAACGAAACTGTACCCGCAAAATCGTAAAGAAACCTGTACGGCGAAACCTGCAAGAAACTGGGGCACAACGGGGGTGAGTTGCCAACTCGTGAATAGAAAAACATCTACGAATAGAAAGCGCATGTATGACGCAATCCTAGGTCATACGATCAATATATATAATCCTAAAAAAACCAGCAGTCTATAACAATGACTAGGGTAAATATCTAACCCGAGTATAATCTCATGTGCCGTGTCAGTGCCTCAGGTAGCAATATATCATGAATGAGGTATGAATGCATGAAAACAGATTACATGTAAATGAAGAAACTGTTTTCATAATTTAGTGAGATTTCCTTTGTATTTTTAAAATGAGATATCATAAATAAAATCAGCATCAACAGTGTCTAGCATCGACACAAAACATAAATCTCAAAGTCTCGAAACCTCAGGCTCCGGCTATCCGGACTGGCCTGTATCATCAAATCTCAGTACCTCAATATCTCGAAATCTCAATGTCTCAATCTCAGTATCTAGAGCGCCGTCAGTCCAGACCGGCCCCTACCATCCATCTCAAGACCACGACGGTATCCTCCGGATATCCGACGCGTCGGGTAATATCACCGGTCGGTAGTGCTCCCCTGCCAGGCTCAACGTCAACAACACGGCCTTCTCGTCCCGGGGTACCGCACCGGGCCCACCATGTACCCGAAACGGTTCATCCAACTCCTCGAATCGGGTCTCGAAATCCATCAGCAAACTCATGGTGGACGACTCATACATCATGGGAAAACCGCATTTTTACTTAGAAAGAGAGAAAGCAGTTTATATATGTTTTGCGGTTTTCCTCCAAATCCAGAAAATATCATGGAAATCCGAATCATCAATAGCATGTAAAACCATGAATATAAGCATGAGAATGAATAACAGTATGCATGAAGCGACAAGTAATAACTACAATATCTAAGCTGGCATATAAGGTATGTACACTAATATTATGTCAAACTACTGGCTATCAAGCTAAGTTAAGCAATAATATTTTCTAAGGTGTATGTGACATGTCAATTACCGATGAAGATGTGTGTGAGCCGGCAAGTAAGTGTATGTGGTACATACGCATCATCGGTAATGGTGCTGGTGTTCTAACAGCATAATGTCAACAATGCAATATGAAATAACAATGTAAATATGCGATGCGGAGCGAGCAACCAAAATGAGCGGGAGCTAAATATTAAACAATGGTGCCATTTGAAATAACACGAATCGCGGGGTTTTGAAAATAGGGCTATGGTGGTTTTTGAGAAAGGATACGTCTTTTGAAATATCCGTAGATCCCTTGACCTGTCTTTTAAAATACCCACGATCCGCTAGTTTTGAAATAGGTAGGAGTCTAATCTAATCTAACAACTACACTAAACTATACGGCTGAACTAACAAGCTGAACTACAGGTAAGGAAACTGCCTATCATCTGAGTCGATACATATACATACCTGTATATATACAGTCGGTGATCCCGCCTCAATAATATCATATCCGATACCATATCTATAAGCAGGCATCCCAAGTCAAGAGTGCGGATCAATCATCAATATAACTCGTGCGTAAATCCGTCGTACGGCATCCCAAATCTGGGTACGGGTCAATATCACATTCATCATACTATTCACCCGGTATCCTCTTTATCAAATATCATGATCGGGATATTGATCTACGTCTAGTACAATACTGATACCGCCTAAGTATGCATGCACGTGTGTGAAACACTACGTCAAGACCCGTTACAACGTCATGTCGTATCTCAAATACGAACCCAGCTATATCACCGATCTCACGGTCTCAAATCAAATCTCATCTACTCATCTTAAATCCCAAGTACATCCTCATTATCCATGCATGTGTATATGAATGTACATATGCATAGTCCCATACCCACGCATGTATACATATATACACATCCCAATCGGCGCACAAGAAAGTAATGTATGCAAGTCTGTGTGTGCGTATGTGGGTATAACAAATACTCTAGGGTTTCGCAACTAACCCAAAGCTAATCCATGAACACATAATCATAACTTTGAATAAACATTCTCGTATCATAAAACACCTATATAAACATATATATATGAGCTACACTACGGACTGCGGGGGTGCTATACGCCATCCATCCGACTTCTCCCCGTAGATATAAATCTACTCACTTGGTCCTCGCTAGCCGGTGTCGACGTCGCCACGCGCTTGCTTGTCATCTTGAAGTCCACATGGGTTACCTACATATCATAACGTACCGCATCGCATTAAAATCCGACTCATGACCAAAACGACACACGAATCCCGCATAGGTCAAAACCTATGGTTGCTTTCACAAATCAACCCAAAAACCCTCGACGTCGGCGTACAAACGCCAAACCATCGAGAAAAACCCAAACACACTTATTTGCACAATCACAAGTACTAATTATGATATAAAATAGCTTAAAATTCACAAAAACCCCAAACTCACTTTAAAAGCCATTTTTTCGAAAAT
Organism: Agapanthus africanus; assembly: GCA_030015575.1. Lineage (NCBI taxonomy): Eukaryota > Viridiplantae > Streptophyta > Magnoliopsida > Asparagales > Amaryllidaceae > Agapanthus > Agapanthus africanus. The sequence goes on along the minus strand of JASDDO010000019.1, from coordinate 603,311,907 downwards.
CTAGCAAGCAAAAATTACCCGTTTTAGTACAAAACTCGACGTTTAAACAAATCTAGAGGCCATAATACTTATTAAATATCTTAAATAATTCATAAAAACAATTCCCATAAATTAATCTCATTAATTTCCATAAACCTTAAAATTTTAGTTCACAAAATACCTAAATTTTAACAATTTCGAGTGAAAATGCACAAAATAACAACTACGCTTGGTTTTGCATGATCCAAAGGCATTAAACCACTCATTATAATATTACTAATGACATGAAACCATAATTATATTTTAATCTAAAGCATTTAACAATTTTCCAAAAATCCTAGTTAGCAAAATAGCTTAATTAGTAAAATTGTAAAATAACAATTAACAAACTAGTTACTAGGTAAGATTTTACATGCCATAATATGTTAATCTTCATATTAAAACCATAATAAATTTATAAAAACCCTTACTAGATTTTAAATTTCACATTTTCATTAATTTCTAAAAACCTAGTCTAGATAAAAAGGCTTAATTTGGACATTTTACATCTAACAATTACATATTAGCAACTAGGTTAATTTTTTCTATGGCTTAGCATGATAATTACACCATTAAACCATGAGCAATAATAAAAACCCCCACTTTGTAACAATTTCCCTTTTCTTGAATTTCAAGTTTGAAACTAGAACCCAAATTAAACATCAAAATTAGATAAATTGAAGTAATTAGCAACTCATTTAACATGGGGTTAGGATTATACCTCCAAGATCATGAGATCCCAAATGCAACATGTCTCCAAAATGCTAACTTTTCACTAAGATCTATAATAGAATAGCCAAGGAATAATGGGTAGGGGTTAGATTTGGATTTTGTGGGATTTAATTTGGATTTTTGAAGCATGTATGATGATTTTTTGAGATAGAATTGAGGGAGGAAGTTGGGGGGCTGATGCTGCAGGAGGGTGAGGGAGGGCTCGGCCACACATAGGAGATGGGGAGAGAGAGAGAGAGGTGTTGTAAAGTCAACTAAAGCCCTTACATCTTTCTTCTTCTCATTTCTTTTTTATTCCATTTTAAAAGTAGTGAAAAATGAGGTGATTGGAGAGAGAAAGAGAGAGAGGGCTGTCAAAAAGGGGGGCCGGCCACATGGTGGGGAGGAGAGAGGGTGTGTTTGTGTGAAGCAATGAACACCAAACACCAATTCAATATGCACCAAAACCCTTTTATTTTCACAAAATAAGCCTATTTCTTCAATATTTTCTAAAACCGATTAACAGCTTCATTTCAATTCAAAAACCATATGTTAAAATTTTGTTTAATGTGTTATGATGCAAAAAATTTGTTTCAACTCATTCCAATTTGTAATTTTCCTTAATTAAATGTATTAGGGACGGCTTAAAATAATATTAAAATAATTAATTTCGGAAAAATTTTCAGAAAATTTGAAATTTCACCAGTGACTCAAAAAACACCAAATACTAGCAATTACATAGCTAGAATATGTATATTTAATTTTATAATAAAGATATTTGTATTTTGACTTTTTACAGAAAACCCCCTTATTTTGCCGATTTTCCAAAATTTCACCGAAATGATTTTTCAAAACGTTACACTTATGGACTACCACGTCCCCACTAGTATGATCCGCATCATAGTCCAGGTAGTCAAGTACACATCCTAAGGGCTTTACCAACATGTAACAGAGAGACAATCAGTGTACACGTTAAAGTAAAGAGTAACCAGATAGCATACTATCATATCGAGCAAGAAAGTCATCCCTATATATGTCCAAGCATCCACTACAATATACATCCTATGTATAGTAATGGCCTCTAGGGTATACATATAACTAACAATCTCCCACTTGCACTAGGGCCATCTGATAACAGTGGTTGTAGTATCTCATACTCAACCATCCCATAAAAGTCTCTCTCTGGGAAAAGGCCTTTCGTAAGTGGATCCGCTGTGTTGTCCTCTGAGTCTACTCTTCTAACCTCGATCCCCTGGAGATCAACCATCTCCTCGATCAGGTGATACTGCCTAAGAATATGTCTGGATCACTGATGGGACGGGCGTTCTTAGGCATAATCCATAACTCCATTGTCACACAGTGGGAGGAACGAAGTTCATCTCATGAACTAATATACACCCAGACTGCCTCTTTGGTAGCATCTTTGGTAACGATGTATCTTGCCTTTAATCGTCTAGTATGTCACGGTATCTAGCTTGGAACTTTTCCAACATACCGTCCCTTTACTGAGGGTAAAGACAGTGCCTGCGACTGACATTCAGTCGTCCTTATCACCCTGGAACCTTTCCAGTGATTCTCCTCAGGATCAATTGATACCATCTCACTACAATTAGTGAGTATCCTAACATCCAATTAGATCTATCTCATAGATCCAAACTAAGGATTTAGGAGGTTTCCCTTTGATCCTATATGGAGAATCCTTGTGATAAGTGGAGATTGACCGAGCGTAGCATAGGAAACTCCTTCCCTATCAAGAGTATGTCATCCACGTACTCTACGGGGATCACCAGCATACTCCCTACTACCTTTTTGTATATACAAGGTTCATCTACCATTTTGATGATGTCAAACTCTTTGACTAACTCATCAAAATAGATGTTCCAACTCCGCGATGCCTGCTTTATCACATAAAACATCTTGCACACGTTCCGCTGCTCCCACTGTCTACGAAGCCCTCTGACTGTGTACTTATAGACTCTGTCTTCTAAATCATTATTTAGAAAAGAAGTCATGACACCCAACCGCCAGATATCGTACTTATGGTATGTAGCCGTGGCAAGTAGGGATCTGGATGGACTTAAGCATAGGCCCTAGAAAAGGTTTCGTCATTAGCCACAACTGGTCTATGATGCAAACCTTTAACGAGTCTAGCTTTGAAAGTCTCAACTTTTCCATATACACCAAGTAATCTTCTCAAGATATACTTGCTCCTGATGGGGATTTAACCCTTCAGATAAAGCAATTAAATTCCATACTTTGTTGGTGTATAAGGATTCCATCTCAGATCGCTAAGCATCCAGCCAGTCTTACAGAGTCACACTCCTGATGGCCAGCTCGAAACTAGTTGGGTCATCATCCCATGATACAATCCTCGCTCCCACTGTCATAAAAAAACCGAAGTATCTCTCAGGTCGGTGAGGAACCCTTCTAGATCGGCGGAGAGGTTGAGGTTCATTGGTTGCTATAGAATCCTTTGGTTCTACCAAATCATCAACTGCAGTTTGTATAGATGGAACTGTTTCCAGTTCTACGTAACAGATCTTGCCTCGAGCTTGTCCGGATTTTGCTTTTAGACATAGGCCGAACAACCCCAAATCTTAACTGACTTAAGAGATGGGCTCTTCCCTTTCCATATCTCATATGAAGTGGTAGGCAACGGATTTGATCGGAACCCTATTCAATAGGTATGCAACTTCATAAGTGCATAACTCCCTAAAAGGAAATAGGAAACTCAGTAGTACTCATCATAGAGCACACCATATCACGTAGGGTGTTATTGCTCTGCCCCGATATACCATCGTGCTATGGTATATTCGGGAGGAGTAATGCTGAGAGAGAATCTCATTCTCCTTTAGAATAATCCAGGAATTCCGTGCTCAAGTATTCTCCTCCTTTATCACATCAAAGGACATAATACTTTTACCCGTATTTTGGTTCTCTACTTCTAACTTATATTCTATGAATATCTCAAAAGGTTCGGACTTGTGTTTCAACAGGAACATATGTCAGAATCTTGAGAGATTATCAGAGAATGTAATGAAATACAAAGAACCTTTCTTGGCATGTGTAGACAGGGGACCTTCATACATCAACATGTATCAACCCAAGAGTTCACTAACTCTTTCTCTGTTTCCAATAAACAGAGCTATGGTCATCTTATCTCTGTGACATGACTGGCAAGTTTCACCAGATATAAATTCAAACTAATTTAAATATGCATCTAAATGTAACTTCAGCCAGTCGGGTCGCATTGATATGACCTAGTCTACAATGCCTCAAGAAGGATTCGTTCATTTCTGAACTCTTCTTCTTGTGTGTGTTCTATATACTAAGAACAATAGTTTGATTTAGAACGTCAATGCTTTTAGATAACGTGCCTGAACCGATCAACTTTTGATATAGAAAATGTTCAAAACATTATCCAACAATACAAAATTATATCCTTCTTTACTAATAAAGAGACTGATATGATTTCGTATATCAGGTTCGGTATCTAATGACATTTGTTCGGAATCAATGTATTCTGGTAATACAGGATGACAGTGACCAACAGACCTAGCTGCAACACTTGCACCGTTTTCTGCCTCATGAAACTTATCACCCATTCTCAGTTCTCTACCTTTCTGTAGCCAATGTAACAGATTACATATGCGGGATCCTTGTAACATTTCTAAATAATAAAAATATTATTTTTAGGGAATATTTATAATTTAATATTATTTTATTGAATATTTTAATAATTCGGTATAATTAAATACAAATAAATGGGGAAAATTTTGGAAAATTCTAAAATAGGGTAAATTAGAGAATTATGCCATTTCTAAGTTTAATTGATTAGTTATATGCTAAATTAGTGCTAATCGCGATTAATAACCGCTAATTCGGTTTTTTTTAGCATTTTGTGCAAAACATGCACATATTACTTTTCACACTTGTGAATTTTTTTGCCATGGTTCACTTTGGGTTTACTATTCTTGGGAGAAGGATTTTGAGAGAATAAGAAAAAGAAAAGGAAAAGAAAATGGGAAAAGAATAAAGAAATGAGGTATGGTGAGAGAGAGAAAGGTATGGGTTTTTCTTTGACTTTGGATTTAGCCATCTCCTTCATTCCCTTCATTCATTTCTCTCCCTCTCCTTCAAGTTGCTGCTGCTGCTCCTGCTCCTGCTCCTTACCCCACCTCCCCTCTTCAAGCCTCAAATCATCTCAAAAACAATTCCAAAACCTAATCTCCATTTCATTAAAAGTGTGCACAAGCTCTAGATCTACACATTGGACTAAAGAAGCAAGGATTTTGGTCACTAGGGGCAACTCAAGAAAATTCTTGAGTTGCCAAATGAGGTATTTTCTGGATCATTAACTTAGTTTTAGCATTTCCTTTACCCCCATGTTTAGATTGAACCGATTTTGTGTGATATTGTGGAGTTGAGGAAAACCTAGTTAGGGTTTGAGGAAATTATGAGTTGTAATATGAAATTGAGTTCAGTAGAGGCTACACCAACACCCTAGTGCATGAATTGAGACCCTAACCTGAGAGTTGAAACCCGAAATACAGATTTAGAAACCGATATCGGAGAATTTGTGGAATCTGTGAAGGGTATATTGAATCTGCTATCACCCGAGACATCCTAAATTAAAATTGATTGGACAGTGACATGTGCAGGCACCCAGGAAGCTAACCCCAAGACCCTAGCCCCTACCTCCTATACCCGGCCGCAGATTTATCCATTCTGGCCGCAATTTGCGGCCAGAACATGGTGGATTTGCCTCGTTTTGGTTTTGGTGTTCCCTTACCTGTAGATTATGCCCCTGGTATGTATAGATTTGTCTAATTTGACCTATGGTGAAATCTGGAGCCTATTTCCTAAGTTGCTGTTTTGGATTCGTGTTTCCGTATTCCGTATTTTTAGTTCTGAATTGTGTATTGTGATTTACCTCGACTATTTGGCGTTTATACGACGATATCGAGGATTTTTTGATGATTTTGAAGGCGTGCCCATAGGTTCTAACCTATAGGCCCCTTATCGTATCGTTTGGGTTTCGTGTGCCGTGTTAGCTTGGATTTGGTTTTAATACGCATTACGATACTTTAACGTGTAGGTACCTATGAAGACTTCGGGATGACGAGCGAGCGCGTGGCGACGTCGACAATGAAGACGCAAGGTGAGTAGATTATATCTACTGGGGGAAGTCGGGTGGATGGCGTATAGCACCCCCGCAGTCCGTAGTTGGTATACTATATATTATGATTGATAGTTATAGTGTGTCATGGATATTGTGTTAGGTGTAGTATGGTTAGCTTAGGGTTAGCAATAAACTAGTATAGTTCCTAGTCATGAACCCTAGAATAGGTTTACACCACACACACACCCTTGCATATTCACTATACTTACCCAGTGTTGATGAGGATATTGGATGACATTGGAGATGAGTCGATGATTTTGGGCTTTGTGCCGTGAGATCGGTGATGTGATGTGATTTGTACTTGCGGTACGACATGTGATCTTAGCGGGCCGTTGGGCATGTGTTTTACCCCCACTTTCATACTTATATAGATGGTATTGATTTGTACTAGACTTAGATCTATACCGCAGATTATGTGATATGATGATAATGATACCTGATATTTAATGAGAGGAATGTGATACTGACCCGTACCTGTAAGTGCACGGCGGCGCCCCGGCCGTCAATCCGACGCCGGAATGCGGAAGCGGTGAAAAACTTTAATTTTGCGGACTTAGCAAACCGGCACCACCGCGCACTAAACACCCGGATCGTAACCATTAACAAGTCTAAGCTAACTAGAAGATGGGTTAGAGATATACCGACGATCCAAGTCCTCCGGTCTTCTCGTCATGGTCCCGATCTCCTGCGGAAAGTCCTGTCTCCTCCTCGTCGCCGGAAGTGCACCACATCGCCTACTTTGTTTACGGGCTCCCACCTCAATGCCGAGGCAACTCGGGGACGAAGCCGGCTACTCGACGTACCCAAGATTTGCTGTAGAATATAATGTGGATAGCATGTCTCATTTTGGGATTATGGAGTTGCCCTTTTGTGGAGGAAGAAGAACTTGGAGAGAGGTGGGGAAAATGTTGCATACCAAAATGAGAGTAACATTTTTCCACACCAAAAATGAAATGAATCCCATCCCATTTTGAATGGCCGGCCCCCCCCCACTTCACAAGTGTGATTGGAGAGAGAAAAAGAAAAGGTCAAGGGGGTGGGTGGAACAATAATGAAAAAGGGAATCATGAAAGAACATGATAACAAACAAAAACCACACACAACCACAACCATCAAGTCCACAAAGTCAATCCATCATGAGAAGGAGAAGTCAATGATGGTGCACATCATGAAAACCATCATGATGCCAAAAGATGCAAAGAACCCCCTCCACAAAAGCCTATTTGCAACAATGCAAATAAACCCTCCTCCACCAATCTTCGGCCAATGAACGGAACAATGGAAATTGGCCGAAACGGAAAGCAAACTGGCAACTCCAGAAAACTGATCCCGTAATAAATTACAGGAAAACCCCGATACTGTGCATACACACCCGCATCTGTATTTCGACCGAAATACAAATGCAGTGAGACAAAATCTACACTGTACTATACTAGGATCCGGCTTATACCAAAGTCGTCTAGTAATATCTGTTCGATCCTGATCCGTGCAATACCGCACGTATCTGATCGAACCCTGCCATATAACCATACGGCCTATAGTACAAACTGTCCGATCCTGATCCGTGCAATACCGCACGTATCTGATCGGACCTTGCCATATCTCCATACGGCCTCTACAACCTTTCGCCCGAAAGCTGAGTAACTGAAATGTGGGGGACTCTAAAGACTCATCAACACCTTGGTTGTGGATTTAACCACTAGCACGTCAGAGGTATAAGCCAATACGTAACGGGCTACCAGGTACTGACTAAAAGGGATGTCTATGAGCGAACTCAGCCTGACAACCCTACTGAGCCTGTCAGTGACAATATCCGTACAGTCCGGTCCGTTCGTCTATGAGTATCGCATGGCGGGCCTAGGGGGTTGGTAAAAGTCAGACCCCCAAAAGCGGTACAAGTCGTGTCGGAGTGTAGCCCAGAACACCCTGAGATACTACTGGAATACCTACCAGTAAATCTCCTTGCCTTGGCCAAGGACTTTGTGTAATGGCTCTCCTAGACACAGCACGACCTCACCCCCAATACCGGGAGAGACGAACCCCTGAAGATACGCTCACTGCCTCCATGTGGCTCGGGACTGTACCCAACTAAAACCTGTTTGCACGACTCCTTTGAGCCGTGGTAGGGTAGTAATCAAAGTACAGTGGGAACTCACACGAGACAAATGACGATCCCCAGGTCGATGAACTAACCTGCACACATGTCACCAGGGAACTGCCATCTGACGTCTGGTATATGACCAACTAGCAGGTTCCCGGCGAGTCCTGTCCGGTGTACTCATAACCCAATGAGCACCTGTATACATCTTAGGTGATCCAACTGACACCAGTGGCTTGTGAGACCGGCCACCGCCCCTCGTCGGGGTCTCGACTGTATACACTAGTCTACTAATGGAGTATCGATGCCCGGTCTCGAAACTCCCACGACTAGGGACCTTTTAAGGATATGCTTGTAGACCCCCAGCTCCCACTTATATGATCGCCCTCATACTGCTGGTGGTCAAGCAAGAATCCTAGGGGCTCTATCAACGTGTAATAGCGACGTGTCAGGTCACCTAAAACAGTACACGATGATAAAGGTAAACCAGATAGCATACTATCATCTCGAGTAAGACTGTCCTACCGGGATAGGTCCTCCCACAATCATTACAATCACGTACCTGTGACCTAATAATTGACTCTGAGGGCACTATCTCCAACAATCTCCCACTTGCACTCAAGGCTAATTATTGCGATGTCGCATACTCACAGCCCGTGTGATACCGAACATCCAACTCCTCTACTAGTTAGTCTCACAAAGCTCGTTTGCGGAACTATTGCGTTCGAGGAATAGCCTCAGTGAGTGGATCCGCTTAGTTGTTTCTTCCTTTGTCTCTCTATATCTCAAGTTCGCGGAGAAAGCCATCTCCCGAAAAGAGCAATACCTGTCTCAGAATATGTCTGGATGTCTGATGGGACATAGCTCATAAATGAACTCCAAATCCAAACTTCTTAGACTGTATCGTCAACTGAACTTAATCAGTATCCTGCGCCATGCCTCCCTCAGTATTGCCTTGGATCACTTGTCCAAAATACTGCCCCTCGTCAGAGGGAAAACTATAACTCTGACAACCTCCTTGTCGTCCATGTCACCTTGGAAGCCTGGAATGATAACTGTCTCCTGAATGAGGCTGTCGTTATCATATCCCTAGAACATCCACTTATGTTCTAAAACTGCTTCCGACTGTTTCTCCAGGATTGGATTAATGTCAACTTATTGCATCTAGTGCAAGAACAACATCTGGTGTGGTACTTGACATCTCACGATTGACTCAATTGCCTGAGCAAGTGATCTGCCAATCATGCCCGTCCCTCTCCCCTTTAGTCTGTAAGACACCTTTGGAGAGGGTGACTCCATTACCTGCAGGTACACTACCGTGCCAGGAGTCGTCCATTCTAAATACTCTTAGAATGCTGACTAAGTACCCTGATTGGGAAACCACCCAAATCTAGATCCAAAGCCATAGATCTAGTAACCAGTATGTCTGATATAAAATCCATTTCCTTTGTAGAGAAACCACTGTGTGACGACCAAAGTATAACCGATCGTAGTATAGGAGTTTCTTTTCCTATTCTGTGTATGTCATCCAGATACCATGACATCACACCCTACTACCTTCTCAACAGATCCATCCCCTATTCTGATGAAGTCAAACCCATGACTGTCACGTCAGAAATAGATGATCTATCTCCGCTATATCTGCTTTAGTCTACAAATAGACATAAGCTACCTGTCCACCAATGCTTCCGCTGCTCCCACTGACTACGACAACCCTCTGGCAGAGTCATATAGACGTACACTTCTAAAACTAGTTTAGAACGACGCTATACTCATCCTCCTGCCGGGTCTCGTAACCTGGAACAACAGCAATGGCAATTGTGGGTAAACAAGAACTTCCTTGTCACCGTCCTTGAGGCTACCGGAGTACCTCTCGGGTGCCTGATGTTACCCACCTTATCTGCGGAGTGGCCAGTGGAATGTCAATCCAGATTGAATCTTTAGGTTCCTTATCAAATCTTCAGTAATCGTTTGTGGTTCTGGAATCACTTCCAGTTCTACCATACTCCCACTACTGTTTTCCTGAAAAAATCCATTTTTAATTTAAAACTGTGGCGAGTCAAGAACAATATCGCTATTGATCTTCCAGATGGTAGAAAGTCAACCCGCGTCATAGCCTGGGTCAACCCACAAACAGCCATTACAGAAACGTGCCTTGAGTTGTCCAGTGTCTGGTTTTAAGCATAAACCGGACAACTCCCCGTACCTTAACAATGTTAAGATATGAACTGTTCTATATCCAATACAGAAACAGAGGCACTGATTTAATTTGAACCAGATCCAAATCATGCAACTGTCTCCAGTGCATGTCAACTAAATGGAAGGAGGCCGATCAGCGTTACTCAACTTAGGATTGCTTCCAATTATGAGTAACCTGAAAGAGAAGCAAGATCTCTTTATCATTACTATCAACTGAATACCATACACAAGTATCTACATCTTCGATCTCTTTGAAGAATCCCGATACTTGCTACACCTGGTTCTCTACTCTATCCAAATACCTATAACTCCTCAAAACTTAGACCCTGTGTTTCAACGAAACACATGTCTAAGAACTAGAGAAGTTAAAAGTAAACAGAATATAGTATGAGGACCAACCCCTCTGTCCTAATGGACACTGGACAACATACAATACTCTGTATAAGTCCCTTGAGTCTGATAACTCTTTCACTGTGTGTCGTAGGTTGAAAACTGTACTTATGGTTAAGAAGAATTACACCGCTGTTTAATGCTCCTTACCTAACCATCCACTGATATAGGTAAATGTCGTAGACATAATTTCAGAAAGGTATATCTCACTCTATGAAAATAGACGTACAGATATATCATTTTGAAATTGGTGCATAACAGCGGATATTCAAAACCAAATATTTGCCGACCGGCAAACAGCCCAGGTGATTTCCTCAAATATCACCGATTACAACGAATCCCGATATAATGAGGATGATCACCCAATTCCCAATAACCTACTCCCACTCATCATCTGTAAAAGCATACAGATGTGAGAATCGTACCTGGTAAATACATACCCTGGAGTAAGTGTCTAATCGGGAAATCAGTTTTCTTTTAATAGTACACAGTGAAACTGAAACATTGAAATGTTTCGTTGGGGTATCCTGGTATTCCTAGTAATGCCTCTTCCAGATTCACGACTGTAACCGTATAGTTCTTTGCCACCTCTCCAAATCCCTTCATATGTCTTTAGTCTTTACCTTCTGCACACCCTTTTAGGCCAAATGGTTTTCTTCCTTCCCTACCGTTCGGCACCAGCCTATGGTTTGGAAGAAGACTATCCAATAAGCATAATGGGTGTACTGTCCCAATCCTAGGAACACTCGCAATGAGAGAGGGTGAAGATAAAAGACAACCGAATAAACCTTATTCTTATTTCTCCTGAACCAGAATCCATCCCCGAACTGGAACAAGTTCCATTCGAGTTCGTATATAACCATACGATGGAGTATCCAAATAAACTGTGGATCTTCGTAGTGATACGGAGTGTCCTGGAGAAATACAAAGGTGATGTGGGAGTGGTAACGAAATATTTGGTTTGGTCGTGAATATCTGTTGCAATTTACTTTGCCCTCTTACTAATCACTTGCTTTGTCTGAACTTAATACCTTCTGCACACCATCGTTATGCTAATTGGTTTTCTTCATTCCCTACCGGTCGGCACCAGCCTAAGGTTTGGAAGAAAACAATCCAATTTGCGTAATAGGTGTACTACCCCTAAACCAAGGAGTACTCGCAACCTGAGAGAGGGTAAAAGGAAAAGACAACTGAATAATCCTATCCGTTTTCCCCAGAACCTGAAACCATCCTCGAATAAATTCTTTCGAGTTCGTATCTAACCATACGATGGTTTTGTCCAATGGAAGTGGACGTTCGTAGTAAAACGGGGTGTCCTGGAGAAAAGGGTAAAAGTAGGAGTGGCAATGAGGTTTGCAACTCTGACAATCCAAAAGCCAGTGTTAAGAAGGTTCGGTTAACTTGGTCACTGAGTCATAGTCTTAGGGTCGGGTCAATTGTCGCTGCCAAAGAGAGAGAGAAAAGAAACACTCAGCGTGCACTCTAACCTAGATCAGAATGGTCACCAATTTATCTAATCAGGAAACCTCCCACTGTACCTCAAATTCTCCTCCAAACCTGAAAGAAGAATTAGTCGGGATCACCCGAGGAGTATACCAACTCATCAGTGGGAATCGGGATCCAACTATCATCGCATGATAACGTGACGGAATCCGCTCACGTCATCACACTCCAGAAGGTATGCGCATATCTGGCAAGTTTCAGTTCTTTTGAAACTCCCGATGTGATTTTTGCCCCATGCTCTTATGACCTTGACGAAGGCCAACAAATCATAAGTCACATGTCAAGTTCTGCCCGTCATTCTCCAGGTTGATTTGAACCCACCCGCACAAGCCCTTGACGAAGGCCAACAAGGCTATACAACTGTCCCAAACCAACGCATCTATCTATGCTGCAGAAAGGCAACAAGCAGCTACCATACACTATGCCTTGACGAAGGCCAACAAACATAGCATGAATACTACTTACTACCCGGCTGAAACGACGGAGGGCTACGAATGGTTTCTGGCGAAAACCTTTAACGTAATGAACTTGATATCGTTGAAGGAACGGATAGCTTTTTAAAATATAGTGACGAAAACCGCTGCTAAAGAGGTCACTCCCGGTGAAGGGATCTCGGCTCTTTCCCCGTAGAATGGGGTGCAGGATATTCCAACTGAATACCACGGTGCAAAGCAAAAGTAATCGGCTATAGTGAAGTTAATGCCCTGACGCAAACTTTTGTCCAAGGGGTCACTCCCGGTGAAGGGATCTCGGCCCTTGCCTCGTCGACTGAGGAGCAGGATATTCCAACTGAATACCACGATGCAAAACAAAAGAGAACGTCCTTGCAATAACAGCTTTTTGAAAAGTGTTCCAACAACATCAGATTAGGTTTGTTTTTAACTTGCATTGATCCGAATCAATGCAGTCCCATCAATTGATCACACCAAAAAGAACGAAAATATACTGATGTACGTATATGCCATCCGCATTCGCCACTGGGTCCCGTCATTACCCGTTAGGTTAGCTTACTAACGACAGAGCGGGGACTGGACTAGCGCGGATGCAAAACATATACGACATCTACTAATATATATACCAATATATAGTATTTCGCTCAAGGCGTGAATAAAATGCAACATCACAGAAATGTACAGCATCACAGAAACAATACAGATATCTGGGATCCCCGGGTTTCACAGAGCCACTACTGAAACCCGACGTTCCCCTGGTCGTGTGGATAGCCTGTGCAATGAAATCCTAGACCCCTACGGGCGCGGCAAGTTACCCGCCAAAACCTGAAACGAGGCAGCCCCCTTCAGCAACGTGAATGGACCACCCAGCACTTCACGGAATCCGGTAACTTGGGCACCCCTCCTGGGTCAACCTGTACCCCCTACGAGTGCGGCGAATAGCCCGCCAATCCTAGAGTGAAGCCCCCTCCGTCTCAATGCCATGAGATGCGGGCTTGTTGCCCTCCAGAACCCGGCTATCCGTGCACCCCTCCGCGGGGCAATCCTAGTACAGAAAGTAAAATATACATACAACGGGTACATCGACCGCAACCAGGTCGTGCCCCAAAATAATAATACAAACAGGCAGTGACGGCAGTCCACATGTCGGACGCTCGCCCCGCAATATCAAATGTACACAATACAACCACAACTGTACTAGCATTGCATCCAGGCTATCCCCCACGACCGATCCGCAACATCACAGCAAATACATAGAACATCAACGTGAAAGTCACGTTCGCAAATCCGTCTAACCGGGCTATAGCAGTTAGACCGGATTTACCGATCGAGTGATATTCACGGTCGCAGATATAATGTAAATACTGTGAAAAATGTGTTTAAAATTTTCCGATTGACCAAAAATTAACAAGTGGGCCCCCAATCAAAACTGTAGCACTCACAGAAAACCTGGGCCCAATTTTAATATTCCAAAACCCCTAATTACACCCCTGAAGCCCACTGGAAAAAGATGGCCCACTGAACTCTCAAAACTGCGGCGGAACCGCGGCCCAATAGAAGGGTGGGGCCGCGGATCCGCGCTCTGTGTGAGAGATCAGAGTGTCGAATTTTCCCAGAGTTCTTAGAATCTCCTGCACATCATTCTGAGACCACCAGAAAAATTTTTAGACACCAAAAATTCTCAACAGAAAACTGATGTGAGGTAAAAATGAGTTTTTGGAATTTTGGTCGATCGGAACCGCAAAACACATCAAACGAAAGCTAGACGAAGTTAATGGCGAGGCTCTGATACCACTGTAAGTGCACGGCGGCGCCCCGGCCGTCAATCCGACGCCGGAATGCGGAAGCGGTGAAAAACTTTAATTTTGCGGACTTAGCAAACCGGCACCACCGCGCACTAAACACCCGGATCGTAACCATTAACAAGTCTAAGCTAACTAGAAGATGGGTTAGAGATATACCGACGATCCAAGTCCTCCGGTCTTCTCGTCATGGTCCCGATCTCCTGCGGAAAGTCCTGTCTCCTCCTCGTCGCCGGAAGTGCACCACATCGCCTACTTTGTTTACGGGCTCCCACCTCAATGCCGAGGCAACTCGGGGACGAAGCCGGCTACTCGACGTACCCAAGATTTGCTGTAGAATATAATGTGGATAGCATGTCTCATTTTGGGATTATGGAGTTGCCTTTTTGTGGAGGAAGAAAAACTTGGAGAGAGGTGGGAAAAATGTGGCATACCAAAATGAGAGTAACATTTTTCCACACCAAAAATGAAATGAATCCCATCCCCTTTTGAATGGCCGCCCCCCCCACTTCACAAGTGTGATTGGAGAGAGAAAAAGAAAAGGTCAAGGGGGTGGGTGGAACAATAATGAAAAAGGGAATCATGAAAGAACATGATAACAAACAAAAACCACACACAACCACAACCATCAAGTCCACAAAGTCAATCCATCATGAGAAGGAGAAGTCAATGATGGTGCACATCATGAAAACCATCATGATGCCAAAAGATGCAAAGAACCCCCTCCACAAAAGCCTATTTGCAACAATGCAAATAAACCCTCCTCCACCAATCTTCGGCCAATGAACGGAACAATGGAAATTGGCCGAAACGGAAAGCAAACTGGCAACTCCAGAAAACTGATCCCGTAATAAATTACAGGAAAACCCCGATACTGTGCATACACACCCGCATCTGTATTTCGACCGAAATACAAATGCAGTGAGACAAAATCTACACTGTACTATACTAGGATCCGGCTTATACCAAAGTCGGCTAGTAATATCTGTTCGATCCTGATCCGTGCAATACCGCACGTATCTGATCGAACCCTGCCATATAACCATACGGCCTATAGTACAAACTGTCCGATCCTGATCCGTGCAATACCGCACGTATCTGATCGGACCTTGCCATATCTCCATACGGCCTCTACAACCTTTCGCCCGAAAGCTGAGTAACTGAAATGTGGGGGACTCTAAAGACTCATCAACACCTTGGTTGTGGATTTAACCACTAGCACGTCAGAGGTATAAGCCAATACGTAACGGGCTACCAGGTACTGACTAAAAGGGATGTCTGTGAGCGAACTCAGCCTGACAACCCTACTGAGCCTGTCAGTGACAATATCCGTACAGTCCGGTCCGTTCGTCTATGAGTATCGCATGGCGGGCCTAGGGGGTTGGTAAAAGTCAGACCCCCAAAAGCGGTACAAGTCGTGTCGGAGTGTAGCCCAGAACACCCTGAGATACTACTGGAATACCTACCAGTAAATCTCCTTGCCTTGGCCAAGGACTTTGTGTAATGGCTCTCCTAGACACAGCACGACCTCACCCCCAATACCGGGAGAGACGAACCCCTGAAGATACGCTCACTGCCTCCATGTGGCTCGGGACTGTACCCAACTAAAACCTGTTTGCACGACTCCTTTGAGCCGTGGTAGGGTAGTAATCAAAGTACAGTGGGAACTCACACGAGACAAATGACGATCCCCAGGTCGATGAACTAACCTGCACACATGTCACCAGGGAACTGCCATCTGACGTCTGGTATATGACCAACTAGCAGGTTCCCGGCGAGTCCTGTCCGGTGTACTCATAACCCAATGAGCACCTGTATACATCTTAGGTGATCCAACTGACACCAGTGGCTTGTGAGACCGGCCACCGCCCCTCGTCGGGGTCTCGACTGTATACACTAGTCTACTAATGGAGTATCGATGCCCGGTCTCGAAACTCCCACGACTAGGGACCTTTTAAGGATATGCTTGTAGACCCCCAGCTCCCACTTATATGATCGCCCTCATACTGCTGGTGGTCAAGCAAGAATCCTAAGGGCTCTATCAACGTGTAATAGCGACGTGTCAGGTCACCTAAAACAGTACACGATGATAAAGGTAAACCAGATAGCATACTATCATCTCGAGTAAGACTGTCCTACCGGGATAGGTCCTCCCACAATCATTACAATCACGTACCTGTGACCTAATAATTGACTCTGAGGGCACTATCTCCAACAGTACCCAGCTATTGGGATGCCGTACGACGATTTACCGTACGAGCTTTCTATTGATGTTAGATCCGCTCTCATGACTCGAGGATGTTAAATGATATACCGTGTCGTACGTGATACTATTAAGGGGAGATCACCGACTATTGTATATATCGACTCAGATTTAGGTGGTTTCCATACCCCTCCCGATTGACTTGATACTTAGATCTGTAGTTTGCATAGTAGATGTTAAACTAGACCCGAGTCATTCTTATTTCAAATGGCAGAACTGCATGACATATACATATGGGTGTAGATTCTTTACTGTTGCGTTGATTATTCTATTTCCGCATATTCATGCTATACACATTGCTTTGCATATGTTTATTGTTATATTACTATCATGTTGCTAGGACACTAGCACCATTATCGATGATGCGTATGTTCCACGTACACTTGCTTGCCGGCTCACACACTTCATCATCGATAATTGCCATGTCACTGCACAGTAGCATTATTGCATCAGGATATGACCTTGTATGTGCATATTATTATTTCCGTGTTGCATGATATACTGTTATACTTGCATTTCCGTTATATGTCACATACTCATACTTGTACACATACATTGATACTTTCATACTTGTTTAGATTACGCATTGAGATATGTTGTTTCCATGTTTATTCTGGATTTGGGGAACCGTGGATATTTCAAAGAAATAGTTAATTATTTAAAAACCCGGTTTCCCTTGATATGATATTTCGGTGCGTCCACCATGTGTTTTCTCGGTGCGAGAGTGATATGTGTGAACCCGAATCGAGGAGTTGGATGAGGCCGATTACGGGTACATGGTGGACCCGGTATGGTACCCCGGGGCGAGAACGGTTTCGCTGTGTAGTAGACGGTGAGCCTGGCAGAGGGACTACTACCTACCGGTGATTGGTTGGACCTGGCAGTTATCCGGAGGATACTGACCAGAGTCGATAGATGGATATGGGCGTACTGCCGGGGCCGGGGGCCGATTCCGCAGACATAGCCCGTGGGCTGATCTGGACTGACGGAGCCCGATAGGTGAGGATTTACGTGTCGATGCTAGGCACGGGTTTCATGATGTTTTCCATGATTTGATTATATCCTCACATTTACATGCATGATGCTTATTGTCATTGGGTGACGGGTGGACGGGTTCCACGTTTATACAGACATTGATTACATACAGACCTTGACTACATTGATCATACTTCATTTGTATATATAACAGGGTACGAGGGCGCTGTTATATATACCCTTACACCAATATTAGTGGAATGCGACGATAATATATGTGTATTGATATCCATTTGATACTTCATCATGTTTACTTCATGCAGAATACATTTATGACATGTTATTATCTGAGGCACTGGCACGAGTACTTGGCACTACCTACATGATTAGATGTTACACTGCCACATTTTCATGCTTCAGACTTACTCTCGAGGGTTATATCATATACTGATTGTTTTGACTTAGGATTATGTCTTGCATTCGATTTCTGCTTGTAGATATTTTCTATTCACGAGTTGGAAACTCACCCCCGTTGTGCCACAGTTCTTGCAGGGCTTGCCGTACAGGTTCCATAGCGGCACTTCTGGCACACTGCTTTCCTTTGCGGGTGATTTTCTTGGTAGGTGGGTTCTTTGTATCAGAACCGCCGTTGTACTTGTATTATTCATTGTATCTAGAAATTCCATCAACCAAAAACTTGTATATTGTTTCAGACTCAGACACTAGTGATGTATTATTTCGACCTCAGAGTCGCGCTTAGTAGTGTTGCAGTTTTCATGCTTATCTGGGTTTCTTTTAAATTTTGATCCTCGCCATTCGGCGTTGTATAGTATATTGCTTGTTGTTTATTTATCCTTAAAATGGTTTTAGATTTCTGGACGTTTGGCTTACTTGGATCAGATGGAGTCCTACAGACTTCATATGGTTCAAGGGCCAGTCACGTGCTCTTTCGGGTCGTGACAAAGTTGGTATCAGAGCGCTAGGTTGACCTTGGTTCGAGTCTAAGTTTTACTATGTGGAGCCTAGGGCGTCTATATATATACGGAACTTAGGCTTGACCTTACGGAACTTAGACTTAGTTGAGGGGGTATTAGACCCGAACTTCGGTCGCGTAGGATGACCCTTGGTTGATGGAATAGGTGACTAAAGTAGAGTGACGTACCGTGGGTATGTTCCGCGGCATACTTACGACACGCCACTCCGCTTAAGGAACCTTAGGATGTACATATTTTCGAGATCAGTGATTCTCTTCATATCCATGATTATACATCCATTTGAGATCCTCGATACTATTAGTTTCATGATCATACCTTCATTGATGTTGTTCCTTCTTATGATCATGTATCCACTCTGGATCTGTTGTTCTCTTTCTGGCCATTGATCTGCTCTCTTCGATACTCGATTGAGGTTCCTGTCGCCTTGTTTGAGCGCAGTTTGGGCTGCTGCTAGGGTTGCGGTCGGTGCGAGCTCGTCTGGTACGAGGGCCGACCATTGTATTTTCTGGTGACATGGGAACGTCTCGAGTTAGTATTGGTGACTGTGAACTCTAGTGGAGGCGAGTGCTTGGTCTTGCACCGGATGATCGGGCCATTGTTAGAGCTGCCAGTTGAGAGAGGACTGTTGATGTACAGCATACCTCAGAGATTATGATGTCGCCTACCGTGCAGACAGATGGACCAGCGGCTGCTGAGATTCATAGGATGTCGCTTCCGGAGCTTACGAGCTGAGATCGCCGGAGCTTCCAGGAAGATATGAGACAGATGATAGCTAGTCTACCCGATTTGAGAGACGAAGGTGATTCGTCTGATTTATGGACCGGAGCAGGTCCAGTTGAGTTGAAGATTTCCAGTGTGGGGAGTCTTACTCAGATCTAGAGTAGACCGATTCAGAGATGACCGCCAATGTATCGCCTTTCCTGGAGGATTGAGGCGCTGTTCGGCGTACAGGCGAATGAGCCAGTTGTTGCTGCAAATGACGAGATATCGCCCAGATGGTTGGAGCTACTGCAGCATGAGCATATACTTAGAGATATGATGGACGGTCGCTAGTCACCTGAGGATGAATGACTAGGACATGTGGTTCGTTCGTTTACCGATGCGAGGTCATCAGATAGATTGTTTCCAGCTAGAGACGACTTCACGCAGGTTCGTTGAGAGTCGATAGAGACGATCGAATGTCAGGAGCCCATTTTCCAAGTTTAAAGTATACGGAAAGGCATGCAGGTGATTCTATGGACCCTCTAGAAGAATGAAACCCTAACTCGACTTAATGACCGTGTGAAAGCCTTTGAACCTTAGGGTTTGCGGCAGTTCCGCGGCGCCATTAGTGAGGCTTGGGTTTGCCCTTCTACGGCTGGACCACCGACGCTGTGGCATGTGCTCGATACTATAGAACTGTACTCAAGATGTTGATCTCTTAGGGGATTATAAGGTTCTGACGAGTCGATCGAATGTTTCGAAATCATTCGGATATCATGTGATGGGATGCTTTACTTGGGAGACTCCAGATACGAGTATAGCCATTGGAGCACAGTCCATGCAGCCACGATGAGACGAGTCTGAATTAGTCGACATTGAGGCAGAGTGAATAAAGAGTTCGCAAGAGATTTCGACGAGATGACGTCCCACTCCGCTGACATCAGAGATCTGATACGCACCCAGAGGCGTTGTATATGGATATATCTTCCAAAAAGAGGCGCGATAAGTATGCAGCCGTTCCGGAATAAGAATTACTTCAGCAATGGATGATGACTTCGGGCAATTCGGCAGGAATGAGATTTGAAAGAGAAACCTAGACAGGACCTTTCTTGAATACGATATGAGAAGACCTAGACCCAGGAGTGGCCATATTGCGCACACCTAGCAGGCCAGAGTTCGGCATTGTCGACAAAGTAGTTGACCAGGTTCGGATAAAGGACCTTACCTAGATGCGTTGCGAATTGATCAAGGACGGACGAGTATTGAGTATTCCTCCGATGGTTGGGACGCGTTCCCGAGGACCTGTTCGGCCAGACACCTTCTATAGAATGATGAAGATACAGAGTATGCGCTTTCGAGTCCGTGCGAGAGACTTCAGATTGACCATGGCCGAGAACAGTGCAGTGCGTAGATAGCATGGCGTGACGTCATAGTGGACGACGATAGAGACAAGTGGAACCAGAGGTTCGTGCGAGACGCTGACGAGCTGTCATTACTTCCCGTCGAGACTAGAGACCTGATATTCTTACAGAGGCGTTGGGATGTGACCAATTTCCGAGAAAATGTTGTGCTGAGGACACAGATGTCCATCGAGTGAGAAGAGATTATGCAAGAGAGACAGCCTCCGTACAGTTCGGCATAGGCAAGATCGGAAGAGACCTTGAGCAGGATTCCTTCCAGGACATTGCTGCAATGATGTTTGCACCCAGGATCAGATGTGTGATGTGCATTCAGAGAGCCAGAGGCCGACGCCAGTGACATACTGCTTTACGAGTGGTCGTGAGGATTGACCGAGAGATGACCAGAGAAGTGCCAGAACGGAATCGTCCCCGTTAGCACACCTGACAGGGCCGATGAGCCGATTGACTGCGAGGTAGGTAATTCGCAGAGAAGATAAGGACCCAGAGTCAAAGGACGCCAGACCGTGAGCAAGAGGCAAGTAGATATCTTGCGCTGCTAGCATTGGATGCACCGACTCCTTCTCGACCTTGAAGAAGGCACTACCGACGACGGTACTTATGATTTGGTTTTGATATACGATCTTGGTGCACGCCAGATGCACTAAATCGAATTCTTCGTGCATGTCAAATGCGCCTGATTTTGCTGTCAGGCACACACGTTGCCTATGATAGATGTTTCGTGCACAACAGTTGCACATGGATGTTGTTTTGTTCACCTGTATGACACATACATGGATTTTGATTCCGTGTGCACCAGACGCACCGGATTTTCTTATATACTTTTGGGGATTGATTTCTTGGAGAGCAGTACACTTTGATGATATTCGCTATGTATTGATGTTTTCGGAGCCCCGACAAATTGGATTTTGCTGAAATGTTTTAGTATTGGGGGTTTAAATTTAAATTCGGGGACCGAATTTATTTAAGGGGGGTAGATTGTAACATTTCGAAATAATAAAAATATTATTTTTAGGGAATATTTATAATTTAAATATTATTTTATTGAATATTTTAATAATTCGGTAAAATTAAATACAAATAAATGGGGAAAAATTTTGGAAAATTCTAAAATAGGGTAAATTAGAGAATTATGCCTTTTCTAAGTTTAATTGATTAGTTATATGCTAAACTAGTGCTAATCGCGATTAATAATCGCTAATCGGTTTTTTTTAGCATTTTGTGCAAAACATGCACATATCACTTTTCACACTTGTGCATTTTCTTGCCATGGTTCACTTTGGGTTTACTATTCTTGGGAGAAGGATTTGGAGAGAATAAGAAAAAGAAAAGGAAAAGAAAATGGGAAAAGAATAAAGAAATGAGGTATGGTGAGAGAGAGAAAGGTATGGGTTTTCTTTGACTTTGGACTTAGCCATCTCCTTCATTCCCTTCACTCATTTCTCTCCCTCTCCTTCAAGTTGCTGCTGCTGCTCCTGCTCCTGCTCCTCACCCCACCTCCCCTCTTCAAGCCTCAAATCATCTCAAAAACAATTCCAAAACCCAATCTCCATTTCATTAAAAGTGTGCACAAGCTCTAGATCTACACATTGGACTAAAGAAGCAAGGATTTTGGCCACTAGGGGCAACTCAAGAAAATTCTTGAGTTGCCAAATGAGATATTTTCTGGATCATTAACTTAGTTTTAGCATTTCCTTTACCCCCATCTTTAGATTGAACCGATTTTGTATGATATTGTGGAGTTGAGGAAAACCTAGTTAGGGTTTGAGGAAATTATGAATTGTAATGTGAAATTGAGTTCAGTAGAGGCTACACCAACACCCTAGTGCATGAATTGAGACCCTAACCTGAGAGTTGAAACCCGAAATATGGATTTAGAAACCGATATCGGAGAATTTGTGGAATCTGTGAAGGGTATATTGAATCTGCTATCACCCGAGACATCCTAAATTAAAATTGATTGGACAGTGACATGTGCAGGCACCCAGGAAGCTAACCCCAAGACCCTAGCCCCTACCTACTATACCCGGCCGTAGATTTATCCATTCTGGCCGCAATTTGCGGCCAGAACATGGTGGATTTGCCTCATTTTGGTTTTGTTGTTCCCTTACCTGTAGATTAGGCCCCTGGTATGTCTAGATTTGTCTAATTTGACCTATGGTGAAATCTGGAGCCTATTTCCTAAGTTACTGTTTTGGATTCGTGTTTCCGTATTCCGTATTTTTAGTTCTGAATTGTGTATTGTGATTTACCTCGACTATTTGGCGTTTATACGACGATATCGAGGAGTTGTTGATGGTTTTGAAGGCGTGCCCATAGGTTCTAACCTATAGGCCCCTTATCGTATCGTTTTGGGTTTCGTGTGCCGTGTTAGCTTGGATTTGGTTTTAATACGCATTACGATACTTTGACGTATAGGTACCTATGAAGACTTCGGGATGACGAGCGAGCGCGTGGCGACGTCGACAAATGAAGACACAAGGTGAGTAGATTATATCTACTGGGGGAAGTCGGGTGGATGGCGTATAGCACCCCCGCAGTTCGTAGTTGGTATACTATATATTATGATTGATAGTTATAGTGTGTCATGGATATTGTGTTAGGTGTAGTATGGTTAGCTTAGGGTTAGCAATAAACTAGTATAGTTCCTAGTCACGAACCCTAGAATAGGTTTACACCACACGCGCACCCTTGCATATTCACTATACTTACCCAGTGTTGATGAGGATATTGGATGACATTGGAGATGAGTCGATGATTTTAGGCTTTGTGCCGTGAGATCGGTGATATGATGTGATTTGTACTTGCGGTACGACATGTGATCTTAGCGGGCCGTTGGGCATGTGTTTTACCCCCACTTTCATACTTATATAGATGGTATTGATTTGTATTAGACTTAGATCTATACCCCAGATTATGTGATATGATGATAATGATACCTGATATTTGATGAAAGGAATGTGATACTGACCCGTACCCAGCTATTGGGATGCCGTACGACGATTTACCGTACGAGCTTTCTATTGATGTTAGATCCGCTCTCATGACTCGAGGATGTTAAATGATATACCGTGTCGTACGTGATACTATTGAGGCGAGATCACCGACTATTGTATATATATATATTTGTATATCGACTCAGATTTAGGTGGTTTCCATACCCCTCCCGATTGACTTGATACTTAGATCTGTAGTTTGCATAGTAGATGTTAAACAAGACCCGAGTCATTCTTATTTCAAATGGCAGAACTGCATGACATATACATATGGGTGTAGATTCTTTACTGTTGCGTTGATTATTCTATTTCCGCATATTCATGCTATTCGCATTGCTTTGCATATGTTTATTGTTATATTACTATCATGTTGCTAGGACACTAGCACCATTATCGATGATGCGTATGTTCCACGTACACTTGCTTGCCGGCTCACACACTTCATCATCGATAATTGCCATGTCACTACACAGTAGCATTATTGCATCAGGATATGACCTTGTATGTGCATATTATTATTTCCGTGTTGCATGATATACTGTTATACTTGCATTTCCGTTATATGTCACATACTCATACTTGTACACATACATTGATACCTTCATACTTGCTTAGATTAGGCATTGAGATATGTTGTTTCCATGTTTATTCTGGATTTGGGGAACCGTGGATATTTCAAAGAAATAGTTAATTATTTAAAAACCCGGTTTCCCTTGATATGATATTTCGGTGCGTCCACCATGTGTTTTCTCGGTGCGAGAGTGATATGTGTGAGCCCGAATCGAAGAGTTGGATGAGGCCGATTACGGGTACATGGTGGACCCGGTATGGTACCCCGGGGCGAGAACGGTTTCGCTGTGTAGTAGACGGTGAGCCTGGCAGAGGGACTACTATCTACCGGTGATTGGTTGGACCTGGCAGTTATCCGGAGGATACTGACCAGAGTCGATAGATGGATATGGGCGTACCGCCGGGGCCGAGGGCCGATTCCGCAGACATAGCCCGTGGGCTGATCCGGACTGACGGATCCCAATAGGTGAGGATTTACGTGTCGATGCTAGGCACGGGTTTCATGATGTTTTCCATGATTTGATTATATCCTCACATTTACATGCATGATGCTTATTGTCATTGGGTGACGGGTGGACGGGTTCCACGTCTATACAGACATTGGTTACATACAGACCTTGACTACATTGATCATACTTCATCTGTATATATAACAGGGTACGAGGGCGCTGTTATATATACCCTTACACCAATATTAGTGGAATGGGACGCTAATATATGTGTATTGATATCCATTTGATACTTCATCATGTTTACTTCATGCAGACATACCTTACATTTATGACATGTTATTATCTGAGGCACTGGCACGAGTACTTGGCACTACCTACATGATTAGATGTTACACTGCCACATTTTCATGCTTCAGACTTACTCTCGAGGGTTATATCATATACTGATTGTTTTGACTTAGGATTATGTCTTGCATTCGATTTCTGCTTGTAGATATTTTCTATTCACGAGTTGGCAACTCACCCCCGTTGTGCCACAGTTCTTGCAGGGCTTGCCGTACAGGTTCCATAGCGGCACTTCTGGCACACTGCTTTCCTTTGCGGGTGATTTGCTTGGTAGGTGGGTTCTTTGTATCAGAACCGCCGTTGTACTTGTATTATTCATTGTATCTAAAAATTCCATGAACCAAAAACTTGTATATTATTTCAGACTCAGACACTAGTGATGTATTATTTCGACCATAGAGTCGCGCTTAGTAGTGTTGCAGTTTTCATGCTTATCTGGGTTTCTTTTAAATTTTGATTCTCGCCATTCGGCGTTGTATAGTATATTGCTTGTTGTTTATTTATCTTTAAAATGGTTTTAGATTTCTGGGCTTTTGGCTTACTTGGATCAGATGGAGTCCTATAGACTTCATATGGTTCAAGGGCCAGTCACGTTCTCTTTCGGGTCGTGACAATCCTGATCTGGTATCTAATACCCAGGACGCAGAGGATACTGAGAAACAGTTCTATGTAATGAATTCACCCGAAGAAGATGCATCATAATGCACTTTCTTCGTTTGGGCGGCATGGGAATTCTGGTAATCCCCTAATTCCTGCTCTGTCTTATAACTTTTATAAGTTGGAGGGGGACCAACGTTCCCCAGCTCAGTATAACAAGCGGGTTCGGTCAATATATCCGTTTTATTATCTTGATTAAGGCGTGATTTGGTCGCTACCTGGAGAGAGAGAGAAGAAAACACTCTGCGTGCGCTCTTGCAAGATCAGATTGGTTATTATTTTATCTAATCAGGATGGCTCCCACTGTTTTTATCAAATCTTCCTTCAAACCCTAAAAGGAAAGACTAGCCGGGATTAATTACACGCTACAAGTTCGCCAATCTTTCAGCCAGGCCAGTGTCGGTACTTTGAGGGAGGTTCCCTGTGCTTTCGCACAGACCTGATTACAGTAAACCTCGTTTTCTCAGAGGCGTAACCCCGTTGACACCTTTCTAGACACCTACTTGATCGGCTAATTGTAATGTGTAAAACTCTCCCAGGAGTAACAATTACTCGCAGTGGGTATCGGGATCCAACTATCTCATAGAAGGTATGCAATCTCATTGCAAATTTCAACACTTGAAATTCCCGATAATTTTGCCCCTAGCAGCTATATGACCTTAACATAGTCAACAAATCATAAGTGCTAGTCAAGTTCAACCCGTCATTTCCCGATTGAATTAAACCCACCCGCACGACCCTTAACATAGTCAACAAAGTCGCACGACTACCCTAATCCAATCGCATCATATGCTTATACAGATAAGCACTAATTAGCTACCGCACACTACGCCTTAACATAGTCAACAAACGTAGCACGAATAGTAACCAGTACTTATCTGAAATGACGGAGGGCTACGACAGGTTTTTCTGAAAACCTATTGCATAATGAACTTGATATCGTTGTAGAATCAAATGATTTAAAATGGAGTGTTTTTGAGGATTTTCTAGTTTTGCTAAAGGGGTCACTCCCGGTGAAGGGATCGTCGGCCCTTTCCTCATCGAATAAGGTGCAAGATATATCATATATACCGCTGTGCAAAGCAAGAACTATAGGAGCAATCAAAAGACAAACCGAGGGTTGTAGCATCTGTCAGTTATTGCTAAAGGAGTCACTCCCGGTGAAGGGATCTCGGTCCTTTCCTTATCGAATAAGGTGCAGGATGTTCTACAAGGAACACCGCGATGCAAAGAAAGAACTGTAGCTACCTGTTTTTGAAAATTCGATTCCACAACATCTTTAGGTTTCTTTTTCTTTCATTAATCATATTAATGAAGTCCCATCATTTAAGTACCTAAACATCACAGATAAATACGACGTACACTTATGCCATCCGCATTCGCCTCGATGTCCCCTCGTGCACCGCTAGGTTAGGTAACTAACGGCAGAGCGGGGCAGGGCTAGCGCGGGTGTAAAACATAAGTAACGTCTATATAATATATCATATATACTATATACAGTATTTATCGTAGAACATCAAATGATCACATCACAGATATCGCAGCAGAAGAATCATATGAAATATTGGATATACTAGGACGTCCGTGTTTTCAATACGAGCCAGTATAAAACACGGATTACACGGTTGCGATGAATAGCCAAACCCACACCCTTAGACCCCTACGAGAGCGGCAAGCAACCCTACCAATTCTAGAGTTAGGAGACCCGGACTCGACTCCTCGAGTTGGTCTCCTACTGGACTCCAGAACCCGGTTACTTGTGCTCTCCTCCTTGGGTCTATCCTAGTGCGGAAAAGTAAATAATATACAAAGGGTGACATCTTCCGCTACCTGGAAGTTCCCCAATAAAAGAATATTACATACAAGTTAATTTTACATGAATGAAAATAAAAACTCTCATCTCACATAAAACCCCCGGCTATTCAAAACGCGACGATCCAATATAACAAATCCAGCAACACATAACATCACATGTCATCAACGTAAGTAAATATGCGCATCCCAATTGTCGTTGACATATAGCAACGAAACCGGCGATATCACATATTACGTTTATGGTCACAGAAAAGAAAGTGTAAAACTACAACAGTTGGAATCCGCAACCTCATTAGACATCACATGCCTAATCAAATGAAATCCTTAGACATCACATGCCTAACTGTTATAAACCCCGCATTTTAGTCTCTATATCGAAAACACTTTTCTATATCAAATCGGGCAATTCAACAAGATTCCCGATAAACTGATCGAATGCTCGTTGCAAACTTTAGTTGACGGCCGCACCCCCGATACCGTCGACGAAGTGCACCAAGGCGGAACACCGCTACCGCGAGCACCCGAACGGATGCTTTTGTTAGTTATATGTATGCCCTAGAGGCCATTACTATACATAAGATGTATATTGTAGTGGATGCTTGGACATATATAGGGAGGACTTTCTTGCTCGACATGATAGTATGCTATCTGGTTGATCTTTACCTTAATGTGTACACTGATTGTCTCTCTGTTACATGTTGCTAAAGCCCTTAGGATGTGTACTTGACTACCTGGACTATGATGCGGATCATACTAGTGGGAACATGGTAGTCCATAAGTAAATCCTTCAAGGTCCCTAGTCGTGGGTGTATCGAGACGGGGCATCGATATACCAGAGTAGACTAGCGTATACCTTCTCGACCCATACAGATGGGCGATGGATGATCCCATATCCATTGGTGTTTGACATCGGAGATGATATACGGGTGCTTAGTGGAGACTGGGTACACTGGACGGACTCGCCGAGAACTCCCAGATGGTATTATACCTTACGTCAGATGGCAGTTCTCTGGTGACACTAGTACAGAGTAGTCTGTTGACCCGAGATCGTCATAGAGTCTTGTGTGGTTCCCACTGTGCTTTGATTTCTACCTTACCATGTCCAAGAGGGCGTGCAAAATGGTGGTTTTTGGGTACAGTCCCGAATCACATGGAGGCAATGAGCGATAGGAGGGGATTCCTCTCTCCCGGTATAGGGAGTTGATGTTGCGCTGTGTTCGATTGGCTATAACCGGAAATCCCTGGCCAGGGTTGCTGAGATTTACTGGTAAGTGTTACCTGTAGTTTCTCGAACTGTTATAGACCTCATATCGACACGACTTATCGAGCTATTGGGGTCTGACGTTTACCACCCCTAGACGAGATATGCGACATATCAGACGAACAGACCGGACTGTACGGTAAGTGTTACTGGTTGGATTCACAGGAGTATGAGCGGGCTTGCTCGTCGATCTTCTGATCGCTCAATACTCGGGTGGCCGTTACGTTTAGCAGACCGCTTGCGGCTTGTGGGTGTTTGATATGATCATCACCTACTTCCGGCGTATTGACGAGTCTTTAGAGTCCTACACAGAGGTTTCCTGGCCCAAGCGAAACGAAATAGGAGTGCATATGAGATATGTGCGGGACCGAGAATAATCCCAGTATGTGATACTGGATTCTATTCTCGCGATTTGTATCATCGGCAGGTTATATGTGATATAGCCGGGTTACCGAATCAAGTGTTGATTCGATACATTGATACACTTGATATTAGTCGGTTATATGCGATATGACCGGATCATTAAATCAAGTGTTGATTTAATGATTTGATGTATAATTATATATTTGATATATTACTTTGCATTAACTAGTATTGGTTCACTTAAAATGGATTTTCTCACTTGAAGTGCACATTGTATATGTGATATATTTTTTTGTGCACTTGATTGTATCATGTTTGATGATACATGCAAGTTTGTGTGTATGGTTAGTTTAAACCTTGGTTAAGTAAATGGTTAGGGTTTTGTTTGATTTACTTACTTATTTATTTGTTTATTTTGGGCAAGAAACAAAATGGTGGCATCTTTTGTTTTGACCTTGAAGCTTCATGAAGTTTTGACCACTTTGTTTCCTTCTTAAACCTAACCATTCACCTAACCCTAGTTTAGTCTCTACACTTAACCATGGTTGCTATATGATAAGTATCATTTTATTTTCTATTTCAAAACAATACTTATCATATTCTTTTTCTTCTTCTTCTTCTTCTTCAAAAAGGATGAAGAAAAAGCTTGCTACTAACAATGGCAACTTGAGAAAAAGAGTGAGAAATCCAATTCTAAAGTGAACCCATTTTCTATTTCTTCATCCTCTACCACTTGCTAAGTAGTATAGGGTGTTTTCTTCACAAGTTTCATGGCTTGGTGAAGTTGGAGCTTGATCTTGTGTTGCCTCGACGTAGATCATCTTCGGCATTGAAGTCGACGACCTAGCCCGCCCATTTCTCCGATGAAGCCGATGCTAGAGCCCGGGATCCGATGATCGCAGCAAGGGGACTTCATCGCGGAGCTATGGAGGTGGAGGACCGGATCTACAAAGGTTGTATTTCCGTTCACTTAGTAAGTTGTTAACTAGTTGCATGTTTCGCCTATTCTCTAGTTAACGATCCGTATTAGGGTTTGTAGGCACATGAAAAATTTGAATTTGGCATGGTTGATGCCTTGTGAGACCTCATTAGCGTGCTTAGGGACCCTACAGTGGTATCTGACGTTAGAAATCCGAACGAACCCCGAAACCCTAACTCAAACCACTCTCTGGAAATTTTCTGAAAATTTGGATTTTTGTGAATTAAAAATATGCAGAAAATTAATCAGGCTATTATAAGAATTACTGGACAAAACGGAACGCCTAAATCGATTAAAGCGCCGCGGAAGCGCGGCACGAGCCTGGCTTGTGCGGCGGTTCCGCGGCCGTACGGTCTGTTCTGCCACTTTATTTTGCACAGTAATTTCACTATAATATTCCTGAGTTTTCTGGGAATTTTTAATTTGCACTCAAGAGTTGAGTTTTCTGGGTTGTATTGGGGACTCGGTGTTTCGATCGGGAAGTCTAATTTCGTCTATGTGTTTTTCCGGATAATTTAGAATATGTTAAAAAGTTCGACCGGATATAAATACCCACTTTTTCCCCTGTCGGGAAATTTCCAAGTGTTGGATCTTTCCGTGGTTTAATAACGTTCTAAGTAATGCAAGTAACGCGATGGACCCTCTAGAAGACAACAAACCTTAACTCTATTATGTGACCGTCTTGAACTGCCCTTTGAACCATAGGGTTTGGGGCAGTACGGCGTGCCACATGTGAGGCGTTGGCTTGACCCTTCTACGGCTGGACCGTTGGTACTGAGGCATGAACTGGATGTTTTTAAACCCATTTCATGTGTTAAGCTGTATCGGGAAA
The DNA here is from genome assembly GCA_030015575.1 of Agapanthus africanus. NCBI lineage: Eukaryota > Viridiplantae > Streptophyta > Magnoliopsida > Asparagales > Amaryllidaceae > Agapanthus > Agapanthus africanus. The sequence goes on along the minus strand of JASDDO010000019.1, from coordinate 603,280,929 downwards.
ACTTGGGTGTTTGGTTGTTCGATCGGAAAGTTTAACATTTTCTATTTATCTGGAATGGGATACTATACTTGGAATCCACAAGCAGTTATGAGGTAACTGATTTGAATGTTATAAACATAGCACTTTAGTCTCACTTGATCGGTTGCCACGGAATTTTGATGCGATCAAAAGTCCGTCGCAATCACGTAGCGTACGCGGATACTCGCCGGATAAACTTATTAGACAGCTACATCCCTTAGCCCCGACCAAGTGACTGTAGGAGAACCCCGTCACCGAAAGCATCCGTTCGGGTGCTCGCGGCAGCGGTGTTCCGCCTTGGTGCACTTCGTCGACGGTGTCGGGGGTGCGGCCGCCTACTAAAGTTTGCGACGAGCATTCGATCAGGATGTCGGGAATCTTGTTGAATTTCCCGACTTGATATTGAAAAGTGTTTTTGATAATGAGACTAAAATGCGAGGTTTATAATTGTTAGGCATGCGATGTCTAAGGATTTCATATGTTTAGGCATACGATGTCTATGTAGGTTGCGGATTCCAACTGTTGTAGTTTTACACATTCTTTTCTGTGACCGTAAGTGTAATATGTGATATCGCCGGTTTCGTTGCTATATGTCAACGACAATTGGGATACACATGTTTGCTTACGTTGATGACATGTGATGTTATGTGTTGCTGGATATGTTATATTGGATCGTCGGGTTTGAATAGCCAGGGTTTTTTTTTATGTGAGATGAGTGTTTTTCATTTTCATTCATGTAAAAACTTGTATGTAATATTCTTTTATTGGGGCACTTCCAGGTTGCGGAAGTTGTCACCGTTGTTGTATATTATTTACTTTTCCGCACTAGGATAGACCCAAGGAGTAGGGCACAAGTAATCGTGTTCTGGAGTCCAGTGGGAGACCAACTCGAGGAGTCGAGTCCGGGTCTCCTAACTCTAGAATTGGTAGGGTTGCTTGCCGCTCTCGTAGGGGTCTAGGGGTGTGGGTTTGGCTATTCATCGCGATCGTGGAATCCGTGTTTTATACTGGTTAGTATTGAAAACACGGACATCCTAGTGTATCCAATGTTTCATATGTTTCTTCTGCTGCGATATCTGTGATGTGATCATGTGATATGTTCTGTGATAGATACTGTATATAGTATATATGATATATTATATAGGCGTTACTTATGTTTTACACTCGCGCTAGCCCTGCCCCGCTCTGTCGTTAGTTACCTAACCTAACGGTGCACGAGGGGACATCGAGGCGAATGCGGATGGCATAAGTGTACGTCGTATTTATCTGTGATGTTTAGGTACTTAAATGATGGGATATTCATTAATGTGATTAATGGAAGAAAATAAACCTAAAAGATGTTGTGGAATCGAATTTCAAAACTAAAACAGGTAGCTACAGTTCTTGCTTTGCACAGCGGTATATATGATATATCCTGCACCTTATTCGATAAGGAAAGGACCGAGATCCCTTCACCAGGAGTGACTCCTTTAGCAATAACTGGCAGATGCTACACACTCGGTTTGTCTTTTGATTGCTTTAAGAGTTTTTGCTTTGCACAGTGATATATATGATATATCCCGCACCTTATTCGATGAGGAAATGGCCGACGATCCCTTCACCGGGAGTGACCCCTTTAGCAAAACTAGAAAAGCCTCAAAAACACTCCATTTTAAAATCATTCGATCCTACAACGATATCAAGTTCATTACGCTATAGGTTTTCAGAAAAACCTGTCATAGCCCTCCGTCATTTCAGATAAGTACTAGTTAGTATTCGTGCTGCGGTAGTTTGGCCTCCGTCAAGGCGTAGTGTACGGTAGATAACTAGTGCTTATCTGCTAGCATATGATGCGATTGGATTAGGTTATTCGTACGGCGTTGTTTGGCCTCCGTCAAGGGTCGTGCGGGTGGGTTTAATTCAATCAGGAAATGACGGGTTGAACTTGACTAGCGGACTATGGGTAGTTTGGCCTCCGTCAAGGTTATAGGACGCTAGGGGCAATATTATCGGGAATTTCAAGTATTGAAATTTGCAATGAGATTGCATACCTTCTATGAAATAGTTGGATCTCGATACCCGCTGCGAGTAATTGTTACTCCCGGGAGAGTTTTACACATTACAATTAGCCGATCAAGTAGGTGTCTAGAAAGGTGTCAACGGGGTTACGCCTCTGGGAAAACCAGCTTCACATTAATTAGGTCCGTGCGAAAGCACGGGGAACCTCCCTCAAAGTACCGACACTGGCCTGGCTGAAAGATTGGCGAACTTGTAGTGTGTAATTAATCCCGGCTAGTCTTTGCTTTTAGGGTTTGAAGGAAGATTCGATAAAAACAGTGGGAGCCATCCTGATTAGATAAAATATATAACCAATCTATTCTTGCAAGAGCGCACGCAGAGTGTTTTCTTCTCTCTCTCTCCTGGTAGCGACCATATCACGCCTTAATCAAGATAATAAAACGGATATATTGACCGAACCCGCTTGTTATACTGAGCTGGGGAACGTTGGTCCCGCTCCAACTTATAATTGTTATAAGACAGAGCAGGAAATTGGGGATTACTAGAATTCCCGTGCCGCCCAAACGAAGAAAGTGCATACTGATGCATCATCTTCGGGTGTGTTCATTATACAGAACTGTTTCTCTGTATCCTCTACGTCCTGGGTATTTGATACCGGATCAGGATCCCAGATATGTAATCTGTTACATAGGGCTACAGATAGGTAGAGAACTGAGAACGGGTGATAAGTTTCATGAAACATAAAACAGGGCAAGTGTTGCAGCCAAGTCTGTTGGTCACTGTCACCCTGTATTATCAGTACATTGATTCTGAACAAATGCTATTAGATATCGAACCTGATATACAAAATCATATCTGTCTCTTTATTAGTAAAGAAACGATAAAATTTTGTATTGTTGGATAATGTTTTGAACATTTCCTATATCAAAAGTTGATCGGTTCAGGCACGTTGTCTAAAAGCATTGATGTTCTAAATCAAACTACAGTTCTTAGTATACGGAACACACACAAGAGGAAGAGTTCAGAAATGAACGGATCCTTCTTGAGGTATTGTAGACTAGGTTATATCAATGCGACCCGACTAGCTAAGTTGCACATAGATGCATATTTAAATCTGTTTGAATTTACATCTTATGAAACTTACCAGTCATGTCACAAAGATACGATGACCATAGCTCTGTTTACTGGAAACAGAGAAAGAGTTAGTGAACTCTTGGGATGATACATGTTGATGTATGTAGGTCCCCTGTCTATACATACCAAGACCGGTTCTTTGTACTTCATTACATTCTCTGATGATCTCTCAAGATTCGGACATATGTTCCTGTTGAAACACAAGTCCGAACCTTTTGAGATATTCACAGAATATAAGTTAGAAGTAGAGAACCAAAACGGGTATAAGTATTATGTCCTTTGATTTGATCAAGGAGGAAAATACTTGAGCACGGAATTCCTGGACTATTCTAAAGGAGAATGAGATTCTCTCTCAGCATTACTCCTCCGTATACACCATAGCACGATGGTATATCGGGGCAGAGCAATCACACCCTATATGATAAGGTGTGCTCTATGATGAGTACTACTGAGTTACCTATTTCCTTTTTGGGAGTTATGCACTTGAGAAGCTGCATACCTATTGAATAGGGTTCAAATCAAATAATTTGCCTACCACTTCATATTTGATATGATAAGGGAAGAGCCCATCTCTTAAGTTAGTTAAGATTTGGGGTTGTCCGGCCTATGTCTAAAAACAAAATCCGGACAAGCTCGAGGCAAGGTCTGTTATGTAGAACTGGAAATGTTCCAGCTATACAAACTGCAGCTGATGATTTGAAAGAACCAAAGGATTCAATAGTTACCAACGAACCTCAGCCTCTCCGCCGATCTAGTAGGGTTTCTCACCTGAGAGTTACTTCGGTTTCTCTATGACAGTGGGAGCGAGGATTGAATCATGAGATGATAACCCAACTAGTTTCGAGCTGGCCATCAGGAATGAGACTCTGTAAGAATGGCTGGATGCTTAGTGATCTGAGATGGAATCCATGTACTCCAACAAAGTATGGACTTTGGTTGCTATATCTGAAGGGTTAAATCCCTATCAGGAGCAAGTATATCTTGAGAAGATTACTTGGTGTACATGGAAAGGTTGAGACTTTTGAAGCTAGACTTGTTAAAGGTTTGCATCATTGACCAGGTATGGATCATGATGAAACCTTTTCTAAGGAGCTATGCTTAAGTCCATCCAGATCCTACTTGCTACGGCTACATACCATGACTAGGATATCTGGTGGTTGGTGTTAGTTATGTATATGCCCTAGAGGCCATTGTTGTACATATGATGTATATTATGATGGATGCTTAGATATATACAGAGAGGACTTTCTTGCTCGTCATGATAGTATGCTATTTGGTTTCACTTTATCTTAACATGTTGACTTGTACTGGTTTACTGTTTTTCTCTCACATGTTGATAAAGCCCTTAGGATCTGTACTCGACTACTGGGACTATGATGAGATCATACTAGTGGGGCCACGGTACTCGATGAGTACATCCTATAACTGTTCCTAGTCGAGGGTATATCGAGACAGGGCATCGATACACCAGAGTAGACTAGCGTATACGCATCTTGACCCATATGATGGGCGATGGATGATCCCATATCCATCGGTGTTTGACATCAGAGATGGTGTACGGGTGCTCAGTGGAGACTGGGTACACTGGACGGACTCGCCGAGAACTCCCAGATGGTGATATACCACACGTCAGATGGCAGTTCTCCGGTGACACTGGTATAGGGTAGTCTGTAGACCCGAGATCGTCATAGAGTCTTGTGTGATTCCCACTGTGCTTTGATTTCCACCTTACCACGTCCAAGAGGGCATGCAAAACGGTGGCTTTTGGGTACAGTCCCGAATCACATGGAGGCAATGAGCGATAGGAGGGGATTCGTCTCTCCCGGTATAGGGAGTTGATGTTGTGCTGTGTTCGATTGGCTATAACTGGAAGTCCCTGGCCAGGACTGATATAGAGATTTACTGATAAGTGTTACTAGTAGTTTCTCGACCCGTTATGAGCCATACATCGACACGACTTATCGGTTACTGGGGTCTGACGTTTACCATCCCTAGACTTGATATGCGACATATCAGACGAACAGACCGGACTGTACAGGAGTGTTACTGATTGGATTCACAGGAGAACGCACTGGCTAGCTTATTGATCTTCTGATCGCTCAATACCTGGGTGGCTGTTACGTTTAGCTGACCGCTTGCAGCTTGTGGGTGTTTGATATGATCATCATATGCTACCGGCGTATTGACGATTCTTTAGAGTCCTACACAGAGGTTTCTTGGCTCAGGCGAAACGGAGTAGAGGAACATATGTGATATGTGCAGGACCGAGGATAATGCGATATGAGATACCGTATTATATTCTCGTGATATTTAGATATGAACCGGGACATCGGATCAAGTGTTGATTCGATGAATCGGTACATGATATATTAGTTGGTAATATTCGATATAGCCGGATCGTCGAATCAAGTGTTGATTCGATGATTTAATGTATAATAATATATATGATATATTGTATTACATTATCTAATATTGGCTCGCTTTATTATTTCATTTTCTCACTGGATGATACATTGATATATATACGATATATGTTAATTGTATTATTTTCTTTTGTTGCAAATATATAATATATATGTGATATATATTATTGTGACATGATATGATTTATTATTAAACATGTTTAAGGATGATTAAATGGGATTAGGGTTTGATTAGGGTTAGCTTCTTCTTGCACCTTCTAGAAGCTTTGCTTTTGTCTTGGTTAAGATATTATGGTTGATATTTTTCCATGACTCATAACTTAACCTAACCAAACCCTAACTCTAGTTTATTCTCTACAAACTCTTAGCCACTCATCCTTGACCATGGTTGATATATCAATCATATACATTTCTTTCTATTCATCACAAAAAGAATTATCATTTCCATTATCATCTTCTTCTCTCTTGATTTTGAGCTCACTAGAAATTCCATTTGTGATGATAAATTGTGAGAAAGTGAATTAAAAAGTAAGCATAAATACTACTCCCTCATCCTCATCTCATCTAGCCCATGAGATTAGGGTGTTCATCTCCATAGAGTGAGAAAGCTTGGGTTTTTGCAACTTCGACATAGATCATCGGAGATTCGGAACACTTCAAGCTAGCATGGATCGTTCGAGTCGTGGAGCTTCTCTTGAGTCCGGGAGATCATGGATCGCGGCGAAGGGACTTCTACTCGGAGCTTGTGAAGCGAAGGAGCAGACTACAAAGGTTGTAATCCCTCACACTTTGATAAAAAGATGTTATCTTGTATGCTAAACCCTAATAATCTAGCAAAGATCCTGTCTTTGGGTTGTTCGGCTTATGTAAAATTTTATTCATGCATGTTTGATGCTTTATGAACCTTCACAAGTGTGCCTAGGAACCCTACAGTTGGGTGTCATGACAGCATTTCTAAAATGATGTTTTAGAAGAGAGCGTCTATAAGTACACAGCCAGAGGGCTTCATAGACAGTGGGAGCAGCGGAAACGTGTGCAAGATTCTTTATAGGATAAAGCAGACATCGCGGAGTTGGAACATCTGTTTTGATGTAGTAGTCAAATAGTTTGACTTCATCAAAATGGTAGATGAACCTTGTATATACAAAAAGGTAGTAGGGAGTATGGTGGTGATCCTCGTAGAGTACGTGGATGACATACTCTTGATAGGGAAGGAGTTTCCTATGCTACGCTCAGTCAATCTCCGCTTATCACAATGATTCTCCATATAGGATCAAAGTGATGCCTCTTAAATCCTGGGTTTTGGATCTATGAGATAGATCTAATTGGATGTTAGGATTCTCACTAGTTGTATTGAGATGGTATCAATTGATCCTGGGGAGAATCGCTGGAAGTGTTCCAGGGTGATAAGGACGACTGAATGTCAGTCACAGGCATTGTCTTTACCCTCAGTGGAGGGACGGTATGTTGGAAGAGTTCCAAGCTAGATACCGTGGCATACTAGACGATAAAGGCAGGATACATCGCTACTTAAGATGCAACCAAAGAGGCTGTTTGGGTGTATATTGGTTCATGAGATGAACTAGGTCCCTACCATTGTGTGACAATGGAAGTGTGGCTTTGGCCCGGGAACCACGGTCCCATCAGTGACCCAGACATAATCTAAGGCAGTATCACCTGATCATGGAGATGGTTGATCTCCAGGGTGATCGAGGTTAGGAGAACAGACTCAGAGGACAACACGGCGGATCCACTCACAAAGGCATTTTCCCAGAGAGAGACTTTTATGGTATGGTTGAGTATGAGATACTACAACCACTGCTATCAGATGGCCCTAGTGCAAGTGGGAGATTGTTAGTTATATGTATGCCCTAGAGGCCATTACTATACATAGCATGTATATTGTACTGGATGCTTGGACATATATAGGGAGGACTTTCTTGCTCGACATGATAGTATGCTATCTGGTTGATCTTTACCTTAACGTGTACACTGATTGTCTCTCTGTTACATGTTGGTAAAGCCTTTAGGATGTATACTTGACTACCTGGACTATGATGCGGATCATACTAGTGGGGACATGGTAGTCCATAAGTACATCCTTCAAGGTCCCTAGTCGTGGGTGTATTGAGACGGGGAATCGATATACCAGAGTAGACTAACGTATACCTTCTCGACCCATACAGATGGGCGATGGATGATCTCATATCTATTGGTGTTTGACATCGGAGATGATATACGGGTGCTCAGTGGAGACTGGATACACTGGACGGACTCGCCGAGAACTCCCAGATGGTATTATACCTTACGTCAGATGGCAGTTCTCTGATGACACTGGTACAGAGTAGTCTGTTGACCCGAGATCGTCATAGAGTCTTGTGTGGTTCCCACTGTGCTTTGATTTCCACCTTACCACCTCCAAGAGGGCGTGCAAAACGGTGGTTTTTGGGTACAGTCCCGAATCACATGGAGGCAATGAGCGATAGGAGGGGATTCGTCTCTCCCGGTATAGGGAGTTGATGTTGCGCTGTGTTCGATTGGCTATAACCGGAAATCCCTGGCGAGGATTGCTGAGATTTACTGGTAAGTGTTACCTGTAGTTTCTCGAACTGTTATAGACCTCATATCGACACGACTTATCGAGTTATTGGGGTCTGACGTTTACCACCCCTAGGCGAGATATGCGACATATCAGACGAACAGACCGGACTGTACGGTAAGTGTTACTGGTTGGATTCACAGGAGTATGAGCGGGCTTACTCGTCGATCTTCTGATTGCTCAATACCCGGGTGGCCGTTACGTTTAGCAGACCGCTTGCGGCTTGTGGGTGTTTGATATGATCATCACCTGCTGCCGGCGTATTGACGAGTCTTTAGAGTCCTACACAGAGGTTTCTTGGCTCAAGCGAAATGAAATAGGAGCGCATATGAGATATGTGCGAGACCAAGAATAATACCAGTATGTGATACTGGATTCTATTCTCGCGATTTGTATCATCGGCAGGTTATATGTGATATAGCCGGGTTACCGAATCAAGTGTTGATTCGATACATTGATACACTTGATATTAGTCGGTTATATGCGATATGACCGGATCATTAAATCAAGTGTTGATTTAATGATTTGATGTATAATTATATATTTGATATATTACTTTGCATTAACTAGTATTGGTTCACTTAAAATGGATTTTCTCACTTGAAGTGCACATTGTATATGTGATATATTTTTTTGTGCACTTGATTGTATCATGTTTAATGATACATGCAAGTTTGTGTGTATGTTTAGTTTAAACCTTGGTTAAGTAAATGGTTAGGGTTTTGTTTTATTTACTTATTTATTTAATTGTTTATTTTGGGCAAGAAACAAAATGGTGGCATCTTTTGTTTTGACCTTGAAGCTTCATGAAGCTTTGACCACTTTGTTTCTTTCCTAAACCTAACCATTCACCTAACCCTAGTTTAGTCTCTACACTTAACCATGGTTGCTATATGATAAGTATCATTTTATTTTCTATTTCAAAACAATACTTATCATATTCTTTTTCTTCTTCTTCTTCTTCTTCAAAAAGGATGAAGAAAAAGCTTGCTACCAACAATGGCAACTTGAGAAAAAGAGTGAGAAATCCAATTCTAAAGTGAACCCACCTCCTATTTCTTCATCCTCTACCACTTGCCAAGTAGTATAGGGTGTTTTCTTCATAAGTTTCATGGCTTGGTGAAGTTGGAGCTTGATCTTGTGTTGCCTCGACGTAGATCATCTTCGGCATTGAAGTCGACGACCTAGCCCGCCCATTTCTCCGATGAAGCCGACGCTAGAGCCCGGGATCCGATGATCGCAGCGAGGGGACTTCATCGCGGAGCTATGGTGGTGGAGGACCGGATCTACAAAGGTTGTATTTCCGTTCACTTAGTTAAGTTGTTAACTAGTTGCATGTTTCGCCTATTCTCTAGTTAACGATCCGTATTAGGGTTTGTAGGCACATGAAAAATTCGAATTTGGCATGGTTGATGCCTTGTGAGACCTCATTAGCATGCCTAGGGACCCTACAGCTTTCGTCGATGGGGTTCTCCTACAGTCACTTGGTCGGGGCTAAGGGGTGTAGCTGTCTATTAAGTTTATCCGGCGAGTATCCGCGTACGCTACATGATTGCGACAGACTTTTGATCACATCAAAATTCCATGGCAACCGATCAATCGAGACTAAAGTGCTATGTTTATAACATCCAAATCAGTTATCTCATAACTACTTGTGGATTCCAAATATTGTATCACATTCCAGATAAATAGAAAATGTTAAACTTTTCGATCGAACTTTTTAACATATTCTAAATTATCCGGAAAAACACAGACAAAGTTAAAGATTCCGATCGAATCGTCGAACTCCCAATACAACCCAGAAAACTCAACTCTTGAGCAAACTTTAAAAATTCCCAGAAAATACAGCACTCAATATAGGATATTACTGTGCAAAGCACGTGCCAAGAATCAACATTGTGGCTGCGGAACCGCCGCACATGCTAGGGTGGGGCCGCGGTTCTGCGGCGCTTTGGTCGACTTAGGCTCACATGCTTCACAGTAACTCTTATAATACCCTGCTGTAATTTTTGGATATTTTTAATTTGGAAAAATCCACATTTTCAGAAAATGTACAGAGAAGGGTTTGAATTAGGGTTTCGGGGTTCGATCGGATTTCTAACATCGTCTACACTTCGCCTAAAGCTATAGCTAGGCTCTGATACCACTGAAGGGTTCCTAGGCACACTCAAGAGGTTCCACAAGGCATCAACCATGCCAAACTCAAAATTTTTCTATGTGCCAAGTAACCCTAACCAAGATCGTAACTAGAGGTATAGGCGAAACAACAAGTTAACAACTTAACTAGATAGTGAAAGGGGCTACAACCTTTGTAGATCCGGTAATCCACTTCCTTAGCTCCATGATGATGTCCCTCCGCCGCGATCATCGGATCCCGGACTCTAGCGATGGTTTCGTCGAAGAAATGATCGGGCTAGGTCGTCGACTTCGATGCCGAAGATGATCTACGTCGAGGCAACTCAAGATCAAGCTCCAACTTCACCAAGTCATGAAACTTATGAAGAAAACACCCTATACTACATGGCAAGTGGTAGAGGATGAAGAAATAGGAAGTGGGTTCACTTTGGATTTTGATTTCTCACTTGGAATCATCACTTGATCATTTTCAAGCAAAGGTTTTCTTTTTCTCTTGAAGAAGAAGAAGAAGAATGAAAAAGAATAATTGAATTAAAACAAAATCAAGTGATGGTTATCATTTTGTAACCATGGGTGAGTGTAGAGAATAAACTAGGGTTAAGTTGAATGGTTAGGTTAAAGGAAAGAAACAAAATGGTTACTTCTTCAAAGCTTCATGAAGCTTCAACAAAAGACAAAGCAAGCCACCATTTCATTTTCCTTTCCAAAAATAAATGAATAAAAGAATAAATAAAACAAATATAAAACCTAACCATTAACCTAAATATTGTTTAACATAAACACACACCCAAGTTTACACGTATCATCAAACATGATACAAACAAGTGCACAAAAATATATCATATATACAATGTGCACAATCTAGTGAGAAAATAATCTTAAGTGAACCAATACTAGTTAATGTAAAGTAATATATCAAATATATATAATTATACATTAAATCACTAAATCAACACTTGATTTAATGATCCGGTCATACTGTATATAACCGACTAATATCAAGTGTATCAATGTATCGAATCAACACTTGATTCGGTAACCCGGCTATATCTCATATAACCGTCCAATGATACAAATCGCGAGAATAGAATACAGTATCACATACTGGTATTATTCTCGGTCCCGCACATATCTCATATGCGCTCCTATTTCGTTTCGCTTGAGCCAGGAAACCCCTGTGTAGGACTCTAAAGACTCGTCAATACGCCGGCAGCAGGTGATGATCATATCAAACACCCACAAGCTGCAAGCAGTCTGCTAAACGTAACGGCCATCCGGGTATTGAGCGATCAGAAGATCAACGAGCAAGCCCGCTCACACTCCAGTGAATCCAACCAGTAACACTACCGTACAGTCCGGTCTGTTCGTCTGATATATCGCATATCTCGTCTAGGGGTGGTAAACGTCAGACCCCAATAACTCGATAAGTCGTGTCGATATGAGGCTCATAACGGGTCAAGAAACTACTGGTAACACTTACCAGTAAATCCCTAGAACATCCTTGGCCAAGGACTTCCTGTTACAGCCAATCGAGCACTGCGCAACATCAACTCCCTATACCGGGAGAGACGAAACCCCTCCTATCGCTCATTGCCTCCATGTGACTCGGGACTGTACCCAAAAACCACCGTTTTGCACGCCCTCTTGGACGTGGTAAGGTGGAAATCAAAGCACAGTGGGAATCACACAAGACTCTATGACGATCTCGGGTCTACAGACTAACCTGCACCAGTGTCACCAGAGAACTGCCATCTGACGTAAGGTATAATACCATCTGGGAGTTCTCGGCGAGTCCGTCCAGTGTACCCAGTCTCCACTGAGCACCCGTATATCATCTCTGATGTCAAACACCAATGGATATGGGATCATCCATCGCCCATCTGTATGGGTCGAGAAGGTATACGCTAGTCTACTCTGGTATATCGATGCCCCGTCTCAATATACCCACGACTAGGGACTTTGAAGGATGTACTTATGGACTACCATGTCCCCACTAGTATGATCCGCATCATAGTCCAGGTAGTCAAGTACACATCCTAAGGGCTTTACCAACATGTAACAAAGAGACAATCAGTGTACACGTTAAAGTAAAGAGTAACCAGATAGCATACTATCATATCGAGCAAGAAAGTCATCCCTATATATGTCCAAGCATCCACTACAATATACATCCTATGTATAGTAATGGTCTCTAGGGCATACATATAACTAACAGTAACACTACCGTATAGTCCGGTCTCTTCGTCTGATATGTCGCATATCTCGCCTAGGGGTGGTAAACGTCAGACCCCAATTGCTTGATAAGTCATGCCGATGCAAGGTCCATAACGGGTCAAGAAACTACTGATAACACTTACCAGTAAATATCATCTACCCTTGCTAGGGATTTCAGTTATGGCCAATCGAGCATAGCGCAACATCAACCACCAATACCGGGAAAGATGAATCCCCTCCTATCGCTCATTTCCTCCATGTGACTCGGGACAGTACCCAAAAACCACCTGCCTGCATGACTCAGTAGAGCTGTGATAGGGTGGAAATTAAAGCACGGTGGGAGACACACAAGACTCTATGACGATCTCGGGTCGACAGACTAATCTTTAACAGTGTCACCAGAGAACTGCTATCTGACGTGAGGTATAATACCATCTAGGAGTTCTCGATGAATTAGTTTAGTGTACCCAGTCTCCATTGAGCAGTTATAGGATGAACTCATGGACCGCCCAGGCCCCACTAGTATGATCTGCATCATAATCCTGGTAGTCAAGTACACATCCTAAGGGCTTTATCAACATGTAACAGAGAGACAGTAAGTGTACATGTTAAGATAAAGAGCAACCGGATAGCGTACTATCATGTCGAGCCAGAAATTCCTCCCTATATATGTCCAAGCATGCACTATAATATACATCTCATGTACAATAATGGCCTCTAGGGCATACATACAACTAACAATCTCCTACTTGCACTATGACCAGTTGTTGTAGTATAGCATACCCAACGTCCTATAAAAGTCTCTCGCAGGAAAGGCCTCAGTGAGTGGATCCGCCGTGTTAACCTCTTAGTCTACTCTCCTAATGTAGCACCTTGAAAAGTCGTTTTGGTGTTTTCCTGAAAATCGGTGAAAATTCGGTATTTTTCCGTAAACCGTCTTTTTTGTTATTTTGCAGTTTAGGACTAATTATACCTAATTTGGATAGGTATTTTCTAGTTTTTAGTAGCTAATGAATTACTTATTAATTTTTGGTCATTTAAAATTTTTTCCCTATTTTTCAATTTTTTAATATTATTTTAAGCCGGTAAGAAAATACATTAAATTAGCGATAAATACAAATTTCTTTGGGCTAATTTTAATCTTTAAAATCATGTTAATTAAAATCTAGTTGTAACATAATTTTTTAGTATGTTATTTCAAGTTTTAACTAATTTTTATTATGGAAAATGAAATTTATTGAATTTAAGCTAAAACTTGCAATTTTGAGCTTGTGGGGGGTCTTTTTGCATAAAAAATTTTGTGCACTCTCTCACACTCATCCTCACACCCTCTTGGCCGGCCCCACCTCAGCAGCAAGCCCACAAAAAATTTCCCCATCTCATTTGAACAAAATGATATGATAAGGGTTTTAATATATTAAATTGGGTATGGGTTTTGTTGGTTGACTTGGTCTTTTGACTTGGAAACTTTCTCTACACCTTTCCCCAACTCCCCCACACCTCTCCCCACTCCTCAACAGCTCAGAATTCCTGCAGCAACAGCCCAAGAAAATTCCCCAATTCTCATTCCCTTTTTGCTTCATTTTTATCACAAAATCTCAAGAAATCCTCATAAATGCATATGCCAATGATAATGAATGCATATGGTATCAATAATCAAGTTGCGATGTATGATTGATAGACTAGGCATGAACAAATAACATGATGAGGTACATGCACATGATTAGCAATCTTATGATTTCATTTTAAGGAATTAAAGGCAATAGCACAGGTTTAAGCATCAATTAGAGTAAAAGGTTTCAAATTATAGGTTATCTAGTGTGGTGGCATGGCAATTACCAGGTCGTGTATGTAAGCATGAATAGTACTCGTGCTGCATATAAAAACCCTGGTAATGGTGCAGGTGTCCTATAGAATGGGTTCGCATATATAGGTCAAATAAGGCATGGATGTAGTTACTAATATCACTAAAAACTTAACTACTTAAACTATCGGGAGACTTGCGCCATCCAAACGATAGTCCCCCGTAGATGTTAAATCTACTCACCGGAATCCCTAGCTAGCCATCACCGCTTTCCCCTTTCGTGCCGCGTCTGACGTCTCCGCGACCGAACCTGGAATTTACATTAATACCAAACATAGGTTACATATCAAGAACGACGCAAATCCCTAACGAAAATACTAACGTTCACAAGCTAGGTACAACGTGCACAAGGTGCGCGGAACACACGCGAAAATCGCAAAAAAACTAACTAAAATCGTCAATTTGGTCGCCCGGCAAAGCTAAAACCCGATCACTCAAAAATCCGCACTCACACATCCTAAAAGTCATAGGATATGCTAAAAAATATCATCAAGATATCATAAAAATTTAAAAATGAAGCAAAAAGGGAATGAGAATTGGGGAATTTTCTTGGGATATTGCTGCAGGATTTCTGAGCTGTTGAGGAGTGGGGAGAGGTGTGGGGGAGTTGGGGAAAGGTGTAGAGAAAGTTTCCAAGTCAAAAGACTAAGTCAACCAACAAAACCCATACCCAATTTAATATATTAAAACCCTTATCATATCATTTTGTTCAAATGAGATGGGGAAATTTTTTGTGGGCTTGCTGCTGAGGTGGGGCCGGCCAAGAGGGTGTGAGGATGAGTGTGAGAGAGTGCACCAAATTTTTTATGCAAAAAGACCCCCCACAAGCTCAAAATTGCAAGTTTTAGCTTAAATTCAATAAATTTCGTTTTCCATAATAAAAATTAGTTAAAACTTGTAATAAAATACTAAAAAATTATGTTACAACTAGATTTTAATTAACATGATTTTAAAGATTAAAATTATCCCAAAGAAATTTGTATTTATCGCTAATTTAATGTATTTTCTTACCGGCTTAAAATAATATTAAAAAATTGAAAAATAGGGACAAATTTTTAAATGACCAAAAATTAATAAGTAACTCATTATCTACTAAAAACTAGAAATTACCTATCCAAATTAGGTATAATTAGTCCTAAACTGCAAAATAACAAAAAAGACGGTTTACGGAAAAATACCGAATTTTCACCGATTTTCAGGAAAACACCAAAACGACTTTTCAAGGTGCTACAATCTTCCCCCCTTAAAGAAATTCGGTCCCCGAATTTAAAAATATAACTACGCGTACCTTCAAAGAGATGGGGATATTTCTTCCTCATCTCGTCCTCGGTCTCCCAGGTAACCTCCTCGCTGCTCGGGCCACGCCAAAGGACCTTGACGGTCGGTATAACTTTTGATCTCAATTTCTTCACCTGCCGATCCTGGATGGCCACCGGCTGCTCTGCAAAAGAAAGGTCGCGCTCTAGCTGGACTGTCGGGTGCTGAATCGCATGTGAAGGGTCGTGAAGGTACTTGCGGAGCATCGAAACATGGAAGACGGGGTGAACATCGGGAAAGCTGGGTGGAAGAGCCAAACGATATGCAACTGCGCCGACACGCTCGAGAATCATGAAGGGACCCACAAATCTGGGACTAAGCTTTCCCCTTCACCCAAATTGCATCACGCCCTTCATCGGAGAGACCCTCAGAAAAACATGGTCGCCAACTGCGAACTCTAATCTGCGACGGCGCCTGTCCGCATATGATTTTTGTCTGCTCTGAGCTGCTCTCATCCGGTCTCAAATCAACTGTATCTTCGCTGTCTTCTCCTCAACAAGCTGCGGCCCCAATATACTGCTCTCGCTGAGCTCTGTCCAACAAACGGGCGATCTGCATCTCCTCCCATACAATGCCTCGAAAGGTGCCATCTGAGTAGTATCCTGGAAGCTGTTGTTATAGGAGAACTCCACTAGAGGTAAATGACGATCCCAGCTACCGCCGAAGTCTAAAACGAACGCTCTGAGCATGTCCTCGAGAGTCTGAATGGTCCGCTCTGATTGTCCGTCGGTCTGCGGATGAAACGCTGTGCTGAAGCTCAAACGAGTGCCCAAAGCCTCCTGAAGTCTCTGCCAAAGTCGGCTGGTGAACTGGGTGCCTCGATCTGACATGATACAAGTCGGTACGCCATGCAACCGCACGATCTCGTCGATGTAAAGCTGGGCATACTGAGCGAAGCTGAAAGTGGTCTTCACTGGCAGGAAGTGAGCCGCTTTCGTCAATCGATCTACGATCACCCAGATGGAGTCATACCCTCGACTAGTCCTGGGTAGACCCACAAAGAAATCCATCGAAATATGTTCCCATTTCCACTCCGGAATGGGTAATGGCTGTAGCTCTCCTGCAGGCCTCTGGTGCTCTGCCTTGACTTGCTGACAAGTCAGGCATCTCGATACAAACTCCGCAATGTCCCTCTTCATCCCGTCCCACCAGTAGGTCTCTCTCATATCATGGTACATCTTGGTGGAACCGGGGTGGACACTATACACTGATCGGTGTGCCTCCTCAAGAATGTCGCGCCGCAATCCATCAGCATCTGGTACGCACAGTCTAGATCCATATCGTAAAATCCCCTGATCATCAATCACGAACTCGGAAAATCTGCCCTGTCCCATCTATGCCATGATCTCTGAGCAACGATCGTCACTGCGCTGTGCCTCATATATACGGTCAAGCAACTGTGAGCGTGCACGAACATGCGCGAGCTGTCCCCCTGTCTGAGTGAACTCGAACTCAACTCGGCTGTCGCATAAAATCTGCCAATCTGTTGACGACTGCCTCTGCACTGCGTGCAAATAGGATAGACTACCCCCGGGCCTCCTGCTCAAAGCATCTGCCACTACATTCGCCTTGCCTGGGTGATATAAGATCTCGCAGTCGTAGTCTTTCACCAACTCCATCCAACGACGCTGTCTGAAGTTCAGGTCTCGCTGCTGAAATATGTATTTTAAGCTCTTGTGGTCTGTGAATATTTGGCACGACTCGCCATATAGGTAATGTCGCCAAATCTTCAGTGCAAAGACCACTGCAGCCATCTCCAAATCGTGAGTGGGGTAGTTCTGTTCATGCTTCTTCAACTGCCGAGAAGCATATGCGATCACCCGGCCATGCTGCATCAATAGGCATCCTAATCCCACTCGCGAAGCATCACAGTAGACCACAAATCCGCCTGATCCTGAAGGCAAAGATAATACCGGCGCCGTAGTCAAACGAGTCCGTAGCTGCTGAAAACTGTGCTAGCACTCCTCCGTCCAAACGAAAGGAACTCCCTTCCGGGTCAAACCGGTCAAAGGTGTAGATATACGGGAGAAGTCCTGAACAAAACGCCTGTAGTAGCCCGCCAGGCCTAGAAAACTACGGATCTCAGTAACCGATGTAGGTCGGGGCCACTGCTGAACAGCCTCAATCTTCTTCGGCTCCATACATATGCCGTCTCTCGTAATCACGTGACCCAAGAATCCGACGCTGTCCAGCCAGAATGCACACTTGGAGAACTTTGCGAATAGCTTGTGCTCCCTCAGAGTCTGTAACGTAATCCGCAAGTGCTGCTCATGCTCCTCTCTGCTCCGGGAGTACACCAAGATATCGTCGATAAACACGATGATGAACAAGTCAAGATACGGCCTGAATGTACGGTTCATCAAATCCATGAATGCTGCTGGGGCGTTGGTGAGTCCGAATGACATCACCAAAAACTCATAGTGGCCGTAGCGCGTGCAGAAAGCTATCCTCGGTATATCCTCCTGTCGAACTCGCAGCTGATGGTATCCTGATCGTAAGTCGATCCTCGAAAAATACCCCGCACCCTGAAGCTGGTCGAACAAATCATCAATGCGTGGCAACGGATATCTGTTCCGAACGGTAACTTTGTTCAGCTGGCGGTAGTCGATACATAAGCGTAAACTTCCATCCTTCTTCTTGACAAACAGGACCGGAGCACCCCACGGAGAAACACTAGGTCGAATAAGCTGCTTATCTAACAAATCCTGCAACTGATCCTTCAGCTCTCGAAGCTCTGCCAGGGCCATCCGATAAGGCGGTATAGAAATAGGCCCCGAGCCGGGAATCAAATCGATGCAGAACTCAACGTCGCGCTCAGGCGGTAGCCCAGGCAGCTCGTCAGGGAAAACATCAGGGAACTCACAAACAACCGGAACCTGGTCCAACGGAACCTCTGTAGCTCTAGTATCACAGACATAGGCTAAGAATCCCTGACATCCCTTTCGCAAGAGCTGACCAGCGCGAAGAGACGAAATCAAGCTGGGAAGGGTGACGCTGCGGTCTCCCTGAATAACAAGGACTGGCTCTCCCGGAAAGCTAAATCTGACTGCCTTCTCACGGCAGTCCACCGAAGCATAACAAGTGGCGAGCCAATCCATGCCTAGAAGCACATCAAAGTCCAACATATCGAGGAGAATCAAATCAACCGATGAATCCCTCTCCCCGATACGAACGGAACACAATCGAAACACAAAACGAGCGACAAACGACTCGCCTACCGGGGTAATAACAACAAGCGGCTGATCTAACGATGACGACTCACGGCCCAACATCGGTGCAAAGTGTGCAGAGACGTACGAATGTGTGGAACCTGGGTCGAATAATACCCGTGCGTCGAAAGAGCAAACTGGCAAGGTACCTGTCACAACGGCATTGGATGCCTGCGCATCCTGCGGTGTCAAATCAAATACTCGGGCCTGTCCTCCACCGATAGCGGGCTGACCTCGACCTCGGCCTCTGCCTCCTCGTCCTCTCTGAACAGGACCGCCGCGTCCACGGCCTCTGGGTGCACCTAACTGGCATGGAGCATCGCCTGTGGTAGGAAGTAGGGCTCTCTGAGGAGGGGGTGGTGATGGTGGTAGGGTCACATGCGGAACTGTCTCCGCTCCCTGTCGTCTCGCCGGACAGTCTCTGACAAGATGGTGCGGACTCCCGCACCCAAAACACCCTGGCGACGGCTGCTGTCCCTGGGGATATGAACCAAATAACTGACCCCGTCCAAATCCTCTGCCGGGCCCATCCCTCGGAAAGAATCTGGCACGCTGCCTCTGAGACGGCACCTCGGTGCGAATCCTCTTCGGCCCAGAAACGACCGAAGTCTGTGATATGCGTGCCTCCATCCGTAATGCCGTATCCATAGCAGCTGAATAAGTGTCATAGTGCTGGGTGCCAATGGCAAGATATAGCTGGGCATCAAGTCCCTGTACGAACCTCTTCACCCTCTTCGCTTCGGTATCTACCAGGTACGGGGCATATTGGGACAACTGTGTAAACTGAACGTCATACTCAGACACCGTCATCCCAGGTGACTTGACCAAGGCCTCGAAGCTACGAGCTCTGGCGTCACGAACGCTCTCTGGGAGGAAACGAGCTAGAAAGACCGCTGTAAACTCGGCCCAAGTCATAGGCGGTAGACCTGCAGCTCGACCTCTCAAGACTGACTCCCACCATATCTGCGCGAGACCGTCTAGACGGAAACTCGCAAGCTCCACCCATCGATCATCCGAACATCTCAGCGAACGGCAGATCCTGGCTAAACTGTCAAGGAACGTCTGTGGGTCCTCCGCTGCCTCGGTGCCGGTGAATACTGGAGGTCTCAGCCTCATGAAATCCTGTAGTGAAACCGGGATGGTCACGACGGTAGTATTATGAGCAGGTATCATAGTAGTCTGGGATGTAGTAGGTGCGTCATCCGGCCTCGGTGTACAACTGGCTGCAACTAGGGATCCTACCATCTAACGTAGCTCCTGCATACTCCCCATCATCTATCCCAACTCCTCCATACCAGTCTCAAGCCTATCCATATGGCCTGGGGAAGGTGGATCGGTCTGTCCCTGCGGTGTAGGCATACCACCCTGCTCAGTCCTAGTCTCGAACGAGCAAGCTCGAATCTCGTTTCGGGCGGCAGCCCTCTGTGCCTTCGTAGCCTTCGGCGGCATAGTGGCTGGTACAGGAAAAAGGATAATAAGAACAGTGTAATAGAATCATAGGATACACGGAATTGAAGAAGGAATTTCAAGCAAGTATATCCTAAAGTCACTTAGGCGGAGTACCGTATAGCAAGTATGCCGCGGACATACACACGCTACGTTACCCTACTTAAGTCACTTACTCCATCTACCAAGGGTCATCCTACACTCAAAAAGGTAAAACCTATCGCTCTGATACCTACTTTTTCACGACCCGCAGGGTATGGAACGTGACTGGCACTTAAGTTTACGAAACGTCTCAAGACGTCCGTAAAATAAGTAAGCCAAAGCCCAGAACCCAAAACCAAATAAGCAAAAGAGTGAAGGAAAACCAATCAATTGAAAGCGAGTTTATCAAATAAGTCATATCAAACCTTTTTAAAAACGATATCAATTTTTTTCCGAAAATTTCGGCAGAGTCTCCTTTGTAAATACTGGCCCCCAAAATGGGTACAACAAGAATATATATAAATCCAACAAATAAGGCATCCCCAAGCGGGAGCTAGCTCTTCGCCACAAGGCGGTCACAAATCCCACACAATATAAAACAACAACATGCAAGATAATCATAAAGAAGCATGAGAAAAACAGCATGTCGACTCAAGTGAGCTCGACCCCAAAATACAACATAAAAAGTCCACAAATCTCACAGTCTCATCTCTAGGTCAATATACAACAATACTGGTAGATACAGTAGATGGAGTACTCTAGATACAAGAATATACAAGATGGTACAAAAAATAATAATACAACCCACCTACGAGCAAAAACCTCGAGTCCTGGCAAGAAAGGCAAAAGAAGCGGTGCGCCCGCCGCTACTGTGCTGACGGAGCGGACCTGCAAAAGACTGTGGCACAACGGGGGTGAGTTGCCAACTCGTGAGTAATAAATAACATCTATAGAGGCTATCGCAAGTAGGCACACAAGCATCCTAGCATCTATAATACACGTATGGCACGACATAATAGCAGGTATGTATGCAATATGAATATACTAGCAGGTATGAATGCAATGTGAATCAACTCGTGATCTGAATGTGTAAGTATAAGAATCATGTTTTTCCTTTAGGAATCTCTTTTGAAATACCAGCACAATACCAATAGAATCAACAAGAACCTGTGTCCAGCAACGACACCTCAAAACTATCACAAATCTCATATATCCATGTCACAGTATCTCTGGCCTCAGCCATCCGGCTGACCCATCTCCATATCACTATCTCATCATCTCGCGGCCACGGTCGGTATCCTCTGGATATCCGCCGTGCCAAACAGTCACCGGTAGGTAATCCGTCCCCTGCCAGGCTCATCGTCAGCAACACGAGCTTCTTGCCCCGGGGTACCTTACCGGGCCCACCATGTACCTGAGACGGTTCATCCAACTCCTCGAAACAGGTCTCGAAAACCACAGCAAACTCATGGTGGACGACACTTACATCACTAGAAAACCTCAATTTACACATTTTAAAAATATAATAAGTTTGTGATATTTCTGGATTTCGGGGGAAAGCCGCAAAATTTCTAAGCATCCGGATATCGAGTCATGGTACGTAGCAATGGTAAGTAGGATCCGGATGGACTTAAGCATAGCCACTAGAAAAGGTTTTATCATAATCCACACCTGGTCGATGAAAAGAACCTTTTGCAACAAGTCTAGCTTTGAAAGTCTCAACTTTTCCTTCTACACCAAGTAATCTTCTCAAGATATACTTGCTCCTGATAGGGATTTAACCCTTCAGATATAGCAACCAAAGTCCATACTTTGTTGGTGTATATAGATTCCATCTCAGACCGCTAAGCATCCAGTCATTCTTACAGAGTCCCCACTCTTGATGGCCTGCTCGATACTAGTTGGGTCATCATCTCTCATGATGAAATCCTCACTCCCACTGTCATCAAGAAACCTACGTATCTCTCAGGCGGATGAGGAACCCTACCAGATAGGCGGAGAGGCTGAGGTTTGTTGGGAACTATTGAATCTTCCAGTTCTACCAAATCATCAGCTGTAGTTTGTATAGCTGGAACTCCTTCCAGTTCTACCTCATGACCATAAATTTCTTTCATAAAAAATTCCTTTTTCCTAAAAAGGTGGCATGCCTAGAAACAAAACACCTTCTATTTCTCGGTGCGATAGAAGATATTCCCTTGCAAATTCATGGGATATCCAACAAACCTACACAGAACTGACCTTGTCTCGAGCTTGTCCGGATTTTGCTTTTAGACAAATACCGGACAACCCCAAATCTTAACTTTCTTAAGATATGGGCTCTTCCCATACCATATCGCATATGGAGTGGTGGGCACTGATTTGATTGGAACCCAATTCAATAGGTATGCTGCTTCCTCAAGCGCATAACCCCTAAAAGGAAATAGGCAACTCAGCAGTACACATCATAGAGCGCACCATATCTAATAGGGTGCGATTGCTCCGTCCCGATACACTGTTGTGCTGTGGTGTATACAGAGGAGTAATGGTGAGAGAGAATCTCATTCTCCTTTAGAATAGTCCAAGAATTCCATGCACAAGTATTCTCCTCCCTGATCTTATCAAAGGACATAATACTTATACCCTTTTGGTTCTCGACTTCTGACTTATATTATTTGAATTTCTCAAAAGCTTCAGACATGTGTTTCAACAGAAACATGTGTCCGAATCTTGAGAGATCATCAGTGAATTTAATGAAGTACAAAGAACCAGTCCTGGCATGTGTAGACAGGGGACCACATACATCATCATGTATCAATTCAAGAGTTCACTAACTCTTCATCTATTTTTAGTAAATGGAGCTATGGTCATTTTATCTTTGTGACATGACTGGCAAGCTTCACAAGATGCAAATTCAAACTGATTTAAATATGCATCTTAATGTAACTTAGCTAGTCGGGTCGCATTGATATGACCTAGTTTACAATGCCATAAGTAGGATTCATTCATTTCTGAACTATTCCTCTTATGTGTGTTCTATACGTTAAGAACCGTGGTTTGATTTAGAATGTATATGCTATTAGATAACGTGCCTGAACTGATCAAGGAAATGTTCAAAACATTATCCAACAATAGAAAATTATATCCTTCTTTAGTAAATAGAGAGACTGATATAATGTTGCTTATCAGGTTCGGTATCTAATAACATTCATTCAGAATCAATGTATATTGGTAATACAAGGTGATAACTGCCAACACCTTGGCTGCAACAATTGCACCGTTCTCTATACTTAGAGACATATCACCCATTCCTAATTCTCCACCTTTCTGCAGCCCATGTAACAGATTACATATGTGGGATCCTGATCCGGTATCAAATACCTAGGACGTAGAGGATACTGAGAAACAGTTCTCTGTAATGAACACACCCGAAGTGTTGGGTTAGCCTAGCACCTCATAAAGGGTTTGGAAGCATCACATGAACCAAAGAATGCATTTTTAGGGTGCTAAGCTAACAAGTATCAGATCGTTCCTATAAAAATTAGGGTTTCAAAAAGGTTCACATCAACATATGAAAAGAAAAGCTAGGGTTTAGAGAGTACAACCTTTGTAGCTCCCTACGCTAGACTCCACGGCTACTTAGGGTTTGAAAAAGCTCCGCTTGAACTCCTCGAGGTCATCGATGATCCACCCGGAGTCCGCTTTGTCCAAGCTTGCAACTTTATCCGATCAAGTGAACGAAATCAAGCTAACACTCTAAACAAGTGGGCTAGACTTGTATAGAATGGTGTTGTGGTTATCTTTCTCACTTCAAAATCCAATCTTGATGAGTATATTGCTCACTACAAAGAACTAGAGAGCAAAATGAGAGAGGTTGATGAAGATGATGGCGTTTTAGAAGATGATAAGTTCAACTCTTAAAGAAAATAGAAAAAATATATCAATATATATTTTCTATCTCTCATCTCAAACCATGGTTGAATCATTATTGTACTTGAGTTAAAAACTAAAAGGAAGAGTAAACCATGGTTAAATGGTGGGTGAGTGAGGTTAGGTCAAGAAGAGTGTAGAAACAATCTAAAACAAACCCATTTCTTTTTCCTTTTGTTTTTAGCTTAAATACAATAATATTCCGTATAAAAAACCCATGGTGTGAGTCTTATATTGCCACCATTTCCTTGTATAATCATCCATGAAAGATGTATGTATGTATGTATGTGTATATATACATCCATATGTGCATGAATCAACAAGAAAGCATACATGCATGCATACATCCAACTAACTCAAGAAAGGATTTCAAGTGAGAAGCTAATGGTTAAATGATAAATCAACACTTGATTTATCAATCCGGCCATATCACATATGACCCCTACCAAAAGCAAGCCGCCCGATCAATATACGGTATCCTATACGCGCATTTTAATCGGGTCCATGCGCATATCACATACGCGCACCACAACGTTTCGCCTGGACTAGGAAACTCCATTGTGGGACTCTGAGACTCGTCAATACGGGGAGTGGATGATAATCATATCAAGCACTCCCAAGCCGCAAGCGGTCAGCTAAACGTAACGGCCACCCGGGTATTGAGCGATCAGAAGAGAACAAGCGAACCTGCTACAACTCCCGTTGAGCCAATCGGCAACACTTCCCGTACAGTCCGGTCTTCTCGTCTGATATGTCGCATATCAAGTATAGGGGTGGTAAACGTCAGACCCCAATAACCGATAAGTCGTGCCGATGTGAGGCTCATAACGGGTCGAGAAACTACTGGTAACACTTACCAGCAAATCTCTGAAACAGCCCTGGCCAGGGACTTCCCTGTTACGGCCAATCGAGCACAGTACAACGTCAACCCCTAATACCGGGAGAGACGAAACCCCTCCTATCGCTCATTGCCTCCATGTGACTCAGGACTGTACCCAAAAACCACCGTTTTTCACGTCCTCATGAACGTGGTAAGGTGGAGATCAAAGCACAGTGGGAATCACACAAGACTCTATGACGATCTCGGGTCTACAGACTAACCTGTACAAGTGTCACCTGAGAACTACCATCCGACGTGAGGTATAATACCATCTGGGAGTTCTCGGCGAGTCCGTCCAGTGTACCCAGTCTCCACTGAGCACCCGTATACCATCTCTGATGTCAAACACCAATGGATATGGGATCATCCATCGCCCATCTCATGGGTTGAGAAGGGTATACGCTAGTCTACACTGGTATATCGATGCCCCGTCTCGATACACCTACGACTAGCGACCTTGAAGGATGTACTTATGGACTACCATGTCCCCATTAGTATGATCTGCATCATAGTCCAGGTAGTCAAGTACACATCCTAAGGGCTTTACCAACATGTAACTATAAGACAGTTTAAAGAGACTAGTATACATGTTAAGATAAAGAGCAACCAGATAGATTCCTATCATATTGAGCAAGAAAGTCATCTCTATATATGTCCAAGCATCCAATATAATATACATCATCTGTACAATAGTGGCCTCTAGGGCATACATACAACTAACAATCTCCCACTTGCAGTAGGGCCAGCTGCTGTAGTATCGCATACCGAGCATCCCGAAGAGTCTCTCAAACTGTATCTGGGGAATGACCTTCGTGAGTGGATCCGCCGTGTTGTTCTTCGTGTCAACCCTCCTGACCTCGTTCTCCCGGCGATCAACTATCTCCCGGATCAGGTGATACCGCCTCAGAATATGCCTGGATCGCTGATGGGACCCGGGCTCCTTGGCCAAAGCCACCGCTCCATTGTTATCGCAATACAAAGGTATTGGATGCTCAATGGATGGAACCACTCCAAGTTCAGTAATGAACTTCTTGATCCAGACAGCCTCTTTGGCAGCATCATTGGCAGCGATGTATTCAGCCTCCATCGTCGAATCTGCTACGGTTTCCTGCTTGGAACTCTTCCAGCTAACCGCCCCTCCGTAAAGGGTAAAGACAAATCCCGACTGCGACTTAGAGTCGTCCTTATCACTCTGGAAGCTCGAATTGGTAAAGGACTCCACTTGGAGTTCTCCGTTACCAAACACCAAGAGCATCTCTTTAGTCCTTCGTAAGTACTTGAGAATTCTCTTCACAGCTGTCCAGTGACTCTCTCCAGGATCAGCATGATACCTACTCACTATACTTAGTGAGTATGCTACATCGGGTCTGGTACATAGCATCGCGTACATGATAGAGCCTACAGCCGAAGCATAGGGTATCCCTTGCATGCGAGCTCTCTCCAAATCAGTCTTAGGAGACATCTCTTTGGAGAGAGTGACTCCAGAGATCGTGGGTAAGTTCCCACGCTTGGATTCTTCCATACTAAACCTCTTTAGTATGGTGTCAATGTACCTGGATTGGGACAATCCCAATATCCGTTTGGATCTATCTCTATAGATCCTAATTCCCAATATGCAGGAGGCATCACCAAGATCTTTCATTGAGAATCTTTGTGATAAGAAGAGCTTGACCGATTGCAGTATAGGAATGTCATTTCCTATCAAGAGTATGTCGTCCACGTACAATACGAGGAAGACAACCTTACTCTCTGCCACCTTCTTGTAGATACAAGGTTCATCTGGATTTTTGACGAAATCATACTCTTTGATAACGACGTCAAAGCAGATGTTCCAACTCCGCGATGCTTGCTTTAATCCATAAATGGATTTAAGCAGCTTGCACACCTTCCCGCTGCTCCCACTGTCTACGAAGCCCTCTGGCTGAGTCATGTACACGCACTCTTCTAAATCACCGTTTAGAAAGGCTGTCTTAACATCCATTTTCCAGATTTCGTAGTCATGATATGCAGCGATGGCAAGCATGATCCGGATGGATTTAAGCATAGCCACTGGAGAAAAGGTTTCGTCATAGTCCACACCTGGTCTTTGACGAAAACCCTTTGCAACAAGTCTAGCTTTGAAAGTCTCCACTTTCCCATCTACACCAAGTTTTTTCTTGAAGATCCACTTGCTCCCAATGGGTTTTACCCCTTCAGGAGCAACTTCCAAAGTCCATACATTGTTGGTTTACATGGATTCCATCTCGGATCGCATAGCATCCAGCCATTTCACTGAGTCCCTACTCATGATGGCCTGCTCGAAGCTAGTTGGGTCATCATCCTCCATGATGCAATCCTCGCTCCCACCATCCATGAGAAAACCGTAGTATCTCTCAGGTTGGCGAGGAACCCTACTAGATCGGTGGAGAGGCTGAGGTTCGTTGGGAGCTACTGAATCCTCTAGTTCCACTAAATCTTCAGTTTGAGTTTGTGTAGCCGGAATTTCTTCCAGTTCTACCTTATCACCACTAATTTCTTTTGCAAGAAATTCCTTTTCCAAAAAGGTGGCATGTCGAGAAACAAACACTTTTTGTTCCTTTGTATGGTAGAAAAGATATCCATGTGAATGTTTGGGATATCCCACAAACTTGCATAGAACTGACCACGCCTCGAGTTTGTCCGGATTTTGCCTCTTGACATAGGCCGGGCAACCCTATATCTTAACTCGTTTAAGACATGGTCTCTTCCCACTCCATATCTCATATGGTATGGTAGGTACAGATTTAGTTGGAACTTGATTCAATAGGTATGCTGCTGTTTCCAGGGCATATCCCCAGAAGGAAATAGGTAACTCAGCTGTGCTCATCATAGAGCGCACCATATCTAATAGGGTGCGGTTCCTCCGCTCCGATACACCGTTGTGCTGTGGTGTATATGGAGGAGTCAGCTGAGAGAGAATCCCATTCTCTTTTAGGAAGTCCAGGAATTCATTGCTCAAGTATTCACCTCCTCGATCAGATCGAAGGATTTTAATACTTTTTCCGGTTTGGTTTTCGACTTCTTGTTTATATTCTCTAAATTTCTTAAATGCTTCTGATTTGTGTTTCATCAGGAACACATATCCGAATCTAGAGAGATCGTCAGTGAATGTAATGAAGTACGATGAAGCATCCCTGGCATGTGTAGACATGGGACCGCATACATCACTATGTATCAGTCCCAAGAGTTCAGTAACTCTTTCTCCGTGTCCCGTAAACGGAGTTTTAGTCATTTTGCCTTTGAGACATGACTGGCAAGTGTCATAAGATGAAAATTCAAACGGATTCAAATATCCATCCATATGCAACTTAGCCAGTCGTGTTGCATTTATATGACCGAGTCTACAATGCCACAAGAAGGATTCGTTCATTTCTGAACTCTTCCTCTTGTGTGTGTTTGTTATGCTCAGAACTGTTGATTGATTTAGAACATAAATGCCATTACATAACGTGCCTGATCCAACCAACTTTTGGTTACGGAAAATGTTCATAACATTATCCTGTAATACAAAATTATATCCCTCTTTACTCAACAAAGAAACCGATATAATGTTGCATATCAGGTTCGACATGTAATAGCATTCGTTCAGAACTAAAGTATTACCAGTAAGTAATGCAAGGTGATATTCCCCGACAGTCTTAGCTGCAACAATTGCACCATTTCCAACTCTTATGTCTTTATCACCTTCTCCAAGTTCTCTACCTTTTCTAAGCCCATGTAACTGATTACATATATAGGATCCTGACCCGGTATCTAATACCCAGGACGTAGGGCAAATGGAGAAACAGTTTTCTGTAACGAACACACCCGAAGAAAATGCATCATCATGTACTTTCTTCATTTGGGTGGCTTGGGAATCCTGGTATTCCCCTATGTCCTATTCATTCCTATAACTCTTATAAGAAAGAACGGAACCAACGTTCCCCCAGCACAGTATAACATGCGGGTTCAGTCAATACATCCATATTATTATCTTTATTAGGGCATGACGTGGTCGCTGCCTGGAGAGAGAGAGAAGAAAACACTTTAGCGTATGCTCTTGCAAGATCAGATTGGTTATTATCTTATCTAATCAGGACGGCTCCCACTGGTTTTTATCAAATCTTCCTTCAAACCCTAAAAGGAAAGACTAGCCGGGATTAATTACACCCTACAACTTCGCCAATCTTTCAGCCAGGCCAGTGTCGGTACTTTGAGGGAGGTTCCCCGTGCTTTCGCACGGACCTAATTAAAGTAAACCTCATTTTCCCAGAGGCGTAACCCCGTTGACACCTTTCTAGGCACCTACTTGATCGGCTAATTGTAATGTGTAAAACTCTCCCAGGAGTAACTCTTACTCGCAGTGGGTATCGGGATCCAACTATCTCATAGAAGGTATGCAATCTCATTGCAAATTTCAACACTTGAAATTCCCGATAATATTTTGCCCCTAGCGTCCTATGACCTTGACAAAGGACAACAAATTATAGGATGCTAGTCAAGTTCAACCCGTCATTTCTTGATTGAATCAAACCCACCCGCACGACCCTTGACAAAGGCCAACATGGTCGTACGACTATCCTGAAACAATCTGCATCACATGCATAAGCAGATAAGCACTATTCAGCTACCGCACACTACGCCTTGACAAAGGCCAACAAACGCAGCACGAATACTAAACAGTTCTTATCTGAAATGACGGAGGGCTACGACAGGTTTTTCTGAAAACCTATTGCGTAATGAACTTGATATCGTTGCAGAATCAAGTGAAGTTTTGAAATGGAGTGATTTTGAGGCTTTTCTAGTTTTGCTAAAGGGGTCACTCCCGGTGAAGGGATCGTCGGCCCTTTCCTCGTCGAATGAGGTGCGGGATATATCATATATATCACTGTGCAAAGTAAAACTCCAAAGGCCGTCAAAAGTCAAACCGAGTGTTTGTAGCATCTTCCAGTTTCGCTAAAGAGGTCACTCCCGGTGAAGGGATCTCGGCTCTTTCCTCATCGAATAAGGTGCAGGGTATATCATATATACCGCTATGCAAAGCAAAACTGTAGCTACCCTTTTTATTTAAAATTTGATTCTATAACATCTTATAGGTTTCTTTTCTTTCATTAATCAAATTAATGAAGTCCCATCATTTAAGTTACCTAAACATCACAGATAAATACGACGTACACTTATGCCATCCGCATTCGCCTCGATGTCCCCTCATGCACCGTTAGGTTAGGTAACTAACGACAGAGCAGGGCAGGGCTAGTGCGGGTGTAAAACATAAGTAAGGTCTATATAATATATCATATATACTATATACTGTATTCATCAGAACAGATCAAATGATCACATCACAGATATCGCAGCAGAAACATAGATATAATGTGGGATATACTAGGACGTCCGTATTTAGTATTTAGCCAAAATAGAAAATACGGATTCCACAGTCGCGATGAATAGCCAAGCCCACACCCTGGACCCCTACGAGAGCGGCAAGCGACCCTACCAATTCTGGAGTTTAGGAGACCCGGTCTCGACTCCTCGAGATGGCCTCCCACTGAACCCCAGAACCCGGTCACCCGTGCTCCCCTCCTTGGGTCAATCCTAATGTGGAAAAGTAAATAATATACAACACAGGTAGCAACGACCTCAACCCGGATGTTCCCCAAATAAAAGAATATTACATTACATTTGAATTTACATGAATGAAAATATAAAACTCTCATCTCACATAAAAAAACCCCGGCTATTCAATCGCAACAATCCTGCACATCATATCTCAGCAACACATAATATCACATATCATCAACGTAAGTAAGTATGCGTACCCCAATTGTCGTTGATGTATAGCAACGAAACCGGCGATATCGACATACTACACTTACGGTCACAGAAAAGAAAGTGTAAAACTGCAATATCTGGAATCCACATTCTCTTTAGACATCGTAAATGCGAAGTATCACATACCTCGTATTTCATGTCTTATAATATGAATTCCACACATTGCATCAAATTCTAGATAATTAGACAGTATTAAAGTTTTCGAACGAACGATCAAATACCCAAGATTCACTAAAGCTCAACACTTGAGCGAAGTTCAAAAACTTGGAGTGTGACACAGTAGTAGCGGTCCAGCCATAGAAGGGTCAAGCCAACGCCTCACATGTGGCACGCCGTACTGCCCCAAACCCTAAGGTTCAAAGGGCAGTTCAAGACGGTCACATAATCGAGTTAAGGTTTGTTGTCTTCTAGAGGGACCACCACAAAACTTTCACGAATCTCCGAAGGATTTAAACCCCGTGAAAAGTGAGCAAATGATACTCGTTCAAACACTTCACTACTTTCTAATCTACCCGGAAAAGTCACGAAATCAAAATTCCAATCGAATCGACGAGTCCAAAACCATCTCCAGAATTTTTCAGAACTAAATATAGATTAAAAATACCCTAAAAAATATACTAGCAGAAATAATCATTACAGTATAAAAATTATACAGTGATGGAGGAGTACGGCCGCGTTTCCGCGGCGGAAAAGACTGTTCATGGAAAACTTTTTATACCGTAATTCTTATTTTTTACCTGCTGAATTTTTTACATATTTTTAATTCTGAAAATAACCAGATTTTGAAAAAAGTCCAGAGAGCACCCAAAAATCCGTATTTTCGGTTCGATCGGAGTTTTAACTTCGTAAAGATGTCGCCTAATGTTCTAGGTCGGCTCTGATACCAATGTTGCCAGGTAGCCACCCCATCCAATGGGGTCACTGTGGCACCAACGGGTCCCTCAGCAGCTAATTTTTACGCATGCCCCCTCGCGAGGACTACAACCCGCCGGAACACCTTCCGGTCTCGGGACACCCTGGGGGTAAGAGCCTATGCTTCACCATACTGTCACACAGTGAGTGTAAGGTTAGTATAGCACCCAATGAAGAGTTTTGAAGCATCACATGACCCAAAGTTTTAATTTTTAATGTGCTAAACTAACATGCAAAGGATAGATCCTAGAAAATTAGGGTTTACTAAACTTAAAGCTAACAAAAGTTAGGGTTTGAAGGCTACAACCTTTGTAGCTCCCGTTTTTGCTTCGCTCCTTAGGCTCTTTGGTGTTGAAACGAGGTCCTCTTGAACTCCCCTTGTGTCCACGATGATCCACCGCGGAGATATCCGTCCAAGCTCGCTACTTCGTCAAACCGAAGATAATACTCTAAACGAAACGGCTAAGCTTGTGTAGAATGTTGTTGTGGCTTTGGATCTCACTTCAAAAACCTTTCTTTGATTGTGTTTTTCTCACTAGAAAAAACTAGAGAGGAGAAGATGAAGAAGGATGAAAATGGTGGCTATTTTTCTTCAAGAGATAAAAAGATAACCATAAGGTTAACTTGCAAAAGAAAATAAATATCACTATATATATATTTATTCCTTCTTGACTCCAACCATGATTAAATAATAGATGATTAATTTAACTTGGGTTTAGAATGATAAAGGAAAAGATAACCATGGTTTAGTGGTGGGTGAGAATGGTTAGGTTAAAAGAAGCATGTAGAAACTAGCATAATTATCCTTTCCTTTTCATTTTCTTTTAAAACCAAAATTAAATAATTATCCATTGTTTAATCTATGGTGTGAGGCTTATATTGCCACCATTTCCATATATAATCAACCATGATGGTTTGATGTATGTATGTGTACATGTATGCACATCTTCATGTGCATGAAACTAGAAAAGAAAAATAGAAACACATGCATGCATGCATACATCCATCAAACCCTAGAAAAGTTTTGAGTGAGAAAACTAATGGTTAAATGATAAATCAATACTTGATTTATCAATCCGGTCATATCTCATATGACCCCACCAAAAGCAGTTCACCCGATCAATGTTCGGCATCATATACGCACATTTCAATCGGGTGCATGCGCATATCGCATATGCGCACCACAACGTTTCGCCTGGACTGGGTAACTCCTTTGTGGGACTCTAAGACTCGTCAATACGCCGGCAGAGGGTAATGATCATATCAAGTGCCCTCAAGCCGCAAGAGGTCAGCTAAACGTAACGGCCATCCGGGTATTGAACGATCAGAAGACAACAAGCGAACCTGCTACAACTCCCGTCGAGCCATCCGGCAACACTACCGTACAGTCCGGTCTCTTCGTCAGATATGCTGCATATCGAGCCTAGGGATGGTCACGTCGACCCCAATAACTCAATAAGTCGCGTCGGTGAATGGTCTATAACAGATCGAGAAACTACTGATAACACTTATCAGCAAATCTTAGCAGCCCTGGCCAGGGACTTGCTGTTATAACCAGTCGAGCACAGCACAGCATCAACTCCCAATACCGGGAGAGACGAAACCCCTCCTATCGCTCATTGCCTTCGTGTGTCTCGGGACTGTACCCAACGGCCACCTGTTTGCACGACTCAGTAGAGCCGTGGTAGGGTGGCAATCAAAGTACAGTGGGAGAACACACAAGGCTCTATGACGATCTCGGGTCTACAGACTAACCTGTACCAGTGTCACCTGAGAACTGCTATCCGACGATAGATATAATTCCATATAGGAGTTCTCGGCGAGTCCGTCCAGTGTACCCAGTCACCACTGAGCACCCGTGTATGATCTTGATGTCAAACATCGATGAATGTGGGAACATCCATCGCCCATCGTATGGGTCTAGTATCATATACGCTAGTCTACTCTGGTATATCGATGCCCCATCTCGATATACCTACGACTAGGGACGTTCCAGGATATGCTTATAGACTACAGATGTCCCACTAGTATGATCTCCATCATAATCAGAGTAGTCAAGCCGATATCCTCAGGGCTTTATCAGCATGTATGAATGAATAAAAGCATGATCAAATAAACATGTCAGATAAAGAAGAACCAGATAGCATACTATCATGTCGAGCAAGAATGCAAACTGAATATATATATACATGTATAGATACATCCACTATCACATAATGGCCTCTAGGGCATACATATATCCAACAATCTCCCACTTGCACTAAGGCCAGTTATTGGCGTATCTCATACCCAACATCTCAAAAAGTCGCTCATGCTGCGGCTGAGGGAGAGCCTTGGTGAATGGATCCGCGGCGTTGTTCTTTGTGTCTACTCTCTTAATCTCGATCTCGCGGCGATCTACAATCTCCCGGATCAAATGAAAGCACCTTAGGATATGTCTGGACCGCTGATGGGATCTGGGCTCCTTGGCTAACGCCATTGCCCCATTATTGTCACAATACAAAGGTATAGGATCAATAATGGTTGGAACTACTCCTAGCTCCGAGACGAACTTTTTCATCCAGACAGCTTCCTTGGCGGCATCATTTGCAGCAATGTACTCAGCTTCCATCGTAGAGTCTGCAACGGTATCTTGTTTGGAACTCTTCCAACTTACCGCCCCTCCATTGAGGGTAAATACAAACCCTGAGATAGATTTGCTGTCATCCTTATCGCTCTGGAAGCTCGAATCGGTAAAGGCCTCCATTTGGAGATCTTTATTACCATACACCAAGAACAATTCTTTAGTCCTTCGTAAGTACTTAAGAATGTTCTTCACAGCTGTCCAGTGGTTCTCCCCTGGGTTGGATTGATACCTGCTTACAACACTAAGTGCATAAGCTACATCTGGGCGTGTACATAACATCGCATACATTATAGATCCTACTGCCGAAGCATAAGGTATAATGCTCATGCGAGCTCTCTCTTCATCGGTCTTTGGACAAGAATCCTTGGAGAGAGTGACTCCATGGCAAGCGGGTAAGGCACCCCGCTTGGAGTCTTCCATACTAAACCTCTTTAGGATGGTGTTAATGTACATGGTTTGGGACAGTCCCAATAACTTTTTGGATCTATCCCTATAGATCCTTATGCCCAGGATGTATGTGGCATCACCCAGGTCCTTCATGGAGAACCTTAGTGATAAGAATGATTTGACCGACTGTAGCATAGGAATATCATTTCCTATCAGAAGAATGTCATCCACGTACAATACGAGGAATGTGACAGCTCTTCCTACAGCCTTCCTATAAACACAAGGTTCATCTGGATTTTTGATGAAATCAAACTCTTTGATAACATCATCGAAACAGATGTTCCAACTCCGAGATGCCTGCTTTAACCCATATATGGATTTAAGCAATCTACATGCTTTCTCGCTGCTCCCACTGTCAATGAAGCCCTCCGGCTGATCCATATAAACACATTCATCTAAATCTCCATTTAGGAATGCTGTTTTAACGTCCATCTGCCAGATTTCATAGTCGTAGTGAGCAGCAATAGCAAGTAGGATCCGAATAGATTTAAGCATGGCTACGGGCGAAAAAGTTTCGTCATAGTCCAAACCTGGTCTTTGACGAAAACCTTTCGTCACAAGTCTTGCCTTATAGGTCTCTACCTGCCCATCCACACCAATCTTTCTTTTAAAGATCCATTTGCACCCTACAGGTTTTACCCCAGGGGGTACAACGTCCAAAGTCCATACTTTGTTGGTGTACATAGACTCCATTTCGGATCTCATGGCATCCAGCCACTTCACAGAGTCACCACTCGTGATAGCTTGCTGAAAACTGGTAGGATCATCATCTTCCATGATACAGTCTTCTCTGTCACCATCAATGAGGAAACCGTAGTACCTCTCCGGTGGGCGAGAAGTCCTACCAGACCTACGGAGTGGCCGAGGTTCTTCAGTTTCTGTTGCAACAGCCGGTTCAACCAAATCGTCATTTGTAGTTTGTGTCTCCAGAACCTCTTCCAGATCTACTACCTTGCCATCATCTTTATCTGTGAAAAACTCTTTTTCCAAGAATGTGGCATACTGAGAAACAAACACCTTTTGTTCCTCTTTGTGGTAGAACAGATATCCATAAGAATTCTTTGGATATCCCACAAAGTTACACATGACTGACCGTGTCTCGAGTTTGTCCGGATTCTGCTTTTTAACATAGGCCGGGCAACCCCAAATCTTAATTCTCTTAAGAGATGGTCTCTTCCCATTCCATATCTCATATGGCGTGGTAGACACGGCTTTGGTCGGAACCCTGTTTAGCAGAAACGCTGCAGTCTCCAACGCATGCCCCCAAAACGAGACTGGTAACTCAGCATCACTCATCATGGACCGGACCATATCTAATAGGGTCCTATTCCGTCGTTCTAACACACCGTTGTGCTGTGGTGTGTAAGGAGGAGTGAGCTGAGAGAGAATCCCATTCTCTTTTAGGAAGTTTGCAAATTCTGTACTGAGATACTCACCACCTCGATCTGATCGAAGCATCTTAATACTCAAGCCGGTTTGTTTTTCTACTTCTTGTTTATATTCAATGAATTTCTCGAAAGCTTCGGACTTGTGCTTTAATAAAAATACATGACCGAATCTTGAGAAATCGTCGGTGAATGTAATGAAGTATGAAAAACCGCCTCTAGCTTGTGTAGACATTGGCCCACATACATCACTATGTATGAGGCCCAGGAGCTGAGTAGCTCTTTCTCCGTGTCCAGTAAACGGAGTTTTGGTCATTTTACCCTTGATACAAGACTGGCAAGTCGCATAAGATTTATATTCAAAAGAGTTTAAATATCCATCTTTATGTAACTTGTTTAGTCTTGTTTCGTTAATATGACAAAGTCTACAGTGCCAAAGAAAAGCTTCATTTAATTCTGAAAATTTTCTTTTATTAGTGTGTTGTATACTGAAAACTGTGTGTTGATTTAGGACATATATTCCGTTATTAAGTGTACCATACCCAACCAACATTTGATTTAGGTGAATGTTCATAACATTGTTCTGCAACACAAAATTATATCCTTCATTGTCCAACAAAGATACGGATATTATATTACATAGCATATCAGGTACAAAATAACATGGATTCAAAATCAAAATACATCCAGACGGCAACCCCAAGTGATACTCTCCCACTGCGACTGTATGTACATTGGAACCATTTCCAACGCGGAGAGTATGGTCACCTGTCTTCAAAACCTTGCTATTTCTCAGCCCCTGCATAGAATTGCAAATGTGAGAACCTGAACCGGTATCCAATACCCAGGAAGCAGAGTTTATAGAAAAACAGTTTTCAGTCACAAACGCACCTGAAGCAGAAGCATCACCATGCTTCTTCTTAAGACTTAGGTACTCCGTGCAGTTGCGCTTCCAATGTCCTGTCTTGTGGCAATGAAAACACTCGCCTTTCCCTGGGTCTCCAGCCGTGGACTTTCCCTTTCCCTTCACCTTTTTGACTCCGCCCTTAGGATTAGTGGGTTTCCTCTTTTTCTTTCCCTTGGCCTTAGCTTTCGGGCGAGAAGAAGAAGACTGTCCAATCGTCATAACGGGAGTCTTTGCTGACTTCATAGTGCTCTCTGCACTCCTTAACATATTAAGGAGTTCAGGGAGGTCCTTCTCCATGCCATGCATGTTGAAGTTCACTATGAACTGAGCAAAGGTGGAGGGGAGGGACTGCAGAATAATATCTATATATTGTTCATTGTCCATAGTCCATCCGAGGTCCTCAAGCTCTTCTATAAGAGCTATCATCTTCAAAACATGGTCTGCTACTGGTGTGCCAGGGGCCATCCGCATGTGAAACAGTTTCTTTGATGCCTCGTATCGTAATACGCGGGACTGCTCCCCATACAACTCCTTTGTATGGAGCAGTATCCCGTGAATGTCCATGTCCTCGTTTCGTTTGTTTTTATCTAGTAGAAGCTTAAGTCCAGTCATTGGTATCTGCCATTAAGAGAGAGAAAAGAATACACTCAGCGAAAGCTCTTGCATAGATCAGATTGGTTTATTATCTTGTCTAATCGATGTTTCCCACTGCTTTTTATCAAGTTTTTCTTTCAAACCTTAAAAAGAAAAACTAGCCAGGATTAATTACAGTCTACAACTTCGCTAACCGTTCAGCCAGGCCAGTGTCGGTACTTTGAGGGAGGTTCCCCGTGCTTTCGCACGGACCTAATTAGAGTAAACCTCGTTTTCCCAGAGGCGGAGCCCCGTTAACACCTTTCTAGACACCTAATGAGTTAGCTAATTGTAAACTGCAAAACTCTCCTAGGAGCAACTATTGCCCACAGTGGGATCGGGATCCAACCATCACATGGAAGGTATGCAATCTCATTGCAAATTTCAACATTTGAAATTCCCGATGTAATTTTTACCCCTAGCACTTATGACCTTAACTATGGTCAACAAATCATAAGTACCAGTCAAGTTCTACCCGTCATTTCTTGATTAATTAGACCCACCCATATGACCCTTAACTATGGTCAACAAAGTCGCATGAATGTCCTAATTAATCTGCATCATATGCAGTGTAGGAAGACATCACTTAGCTACCGTTCACTACGCCTTAACTAAAGTCAACAAACGTAGCACGAATACTAAGTACTCTACTTCCTAAAATGACGGAGGGTTGCGAATGATTTTTAAGAAAATCTTTAACGCTTTGAACTTGATATCGTTGTAGAATCAAACAGTTTTTCAAAAAGGAGTGGCTTAAGCTCCGCAGTTTTGAAATATAGCTTTTTCATAAATAGCCGAGTAGTTTTCAAATCCGATTCTACAACATCTTTTTAGGTTTATTTTCTTTACATTAATCACATTAATGTAATCCCATCATTTAAGTCCTAAAGCCAATCACAGAAAAGAAACGAAAATAACACGTACGCTTATGCCATCCGCATTCGCCGCAATGTTCCGTTATGCACCGTTAGGTTACTTAACTAACGGCATACCGGGACGGGACTAGCGCGGGTGTAAAACATAAGCAACGTCTACTATATATCATATATATAATATGTCATTCGTCTCAGATGTCACAGAACACAGGCAGCAGAAATATAGATATAACGTGGGATATACTAGGACGTCCGTATTTAGTATTTAGCCAGAATAGAAAATACGGATTCCACAGTCGCGATGAATAGCCAAGCCCACACCCTGGACCCCTACGAGAGCGGCAAGTGACCCTACCAATCCTGGAGTTTAGGAGACCCGGTCTCGACTCCTCGAGATGGCCTCCCACTGAACCCCAGAACCCGGTCACCTGTGCTCTCCTCCTTGGGTCCATCCTAATGCGGAAAAGTAAATAATATACAACACTGGTGACACAACCGCAACCTGGAAGTGCCCCAAATAAAAGAATATTACATTACATTTGAATTTACATGAATGAAAATACAAAACTCTCATCTCACAAAAACCCCCCGGCTATTCGATCGCGACAATCCTGCACATCATATCTCAGCAACACATAATATCACATATCATCAACGTAAGTAAGTATGCGTACCCCGATTGTCGTTGATGTATAGCAACGAAACCGGCGATATCTAACATACTACACTTACGGTCACAGAAAAGAAAGTGTAAAACTACAATATTTGGAATCCAGATTCTCTTTAGACATCATAAATGCGAAATATCACATATTCCGTATTTCATACCTAAACCATATGAATTCCACATATTGTATCACATTCCAGACAAACAGACAGTATTAAAGTTTTCGAACGAACAATCAATCACCCAAGATTCACTAAAGCTCAACACTTGAGCAGGGTTCAAAAAATTTGGAGTGTGACACAGTAGCGGCGGTCCAGCCGTAGAAGGGTCAAGCCAACGCCTCACATGTGGCACGCCGTACTGCCCCAAACCCGAGGGTTCAAAGGGTAGTTCGAGACGGTCACATAATCGAGTTAAGGTTTGTTGTCTTCTAGAGGGACCACCGCAAAAAGACTTGCACGTATCTCCAAACTATTTAAACCCCGTGAATATTGAGTAAATGATATTCGTTCAAACACTTCAATACTTTCTAGTTTACCCGGAAAAGCTACGAAATGAAAGTCCCGATCGAATCGATGAATCCAAAAACATCTCCAGAATTTTTCAAAACTTTATTCAGTTTAAAAATATCCAAAAAAATATACATGCAGAAAACATAATTACTGTAGAAACAGTATACCATAAATCATCTGTACGGCCGCGGAACAGCGGCCTAAGCAAGCTTAGGCCGCGTTTCCGCGGCTACAACTACTGTTCATTGAAATATTTTTCTGCCGTAATTCTTATATTTTCCTGCTGTGATTTTTAGATATTTTTAATTCTGCAAAATGTCAATTTTTAGAAAATTTCCAGAGAGCATCAAAAAATACGGTATTTTTGTCCGATCGGGGTTTTCACTTCGTCAAAACGTCGCCTAATGTTCTAGGTCGGCTCTGATACCAATGTAAGGTTAGTATAGCACCCAATGAAGAGTTTTGAAGCATCACATGACCCAAAGTTTTAATTTTTAAGGTGCTAAACTAACATGCAAAGGATAGATCCTAGAAAATTAGGGTTTACTAAACTTAAAGCTAACAAAAGTTAGGGTTTGAAGGCTACAACCTTTGTAGCTCCCGTTTTTGCTTCGCTCCTTAGGCTCTTTGGTGTTGAAACGAGGTCCTCTTGAACTCCCCTTGTGTCCATGATGATCCACCGCGGAGATATCCGTCCAAGCTCGCTACTTCGTCAAACCGAAGATAACACTCTAAACGAAACGGCTAAGCTTGTGTAGAATGTTGTTGTGGCTTTGGATCTCACTTCAAAAACCTTTCTTTGATTGTGTTTTTCTCACTAGAAAAAACTAGAGAGGAGAAGATGAAGAAGGCTGAAAATGGTGGCTATTTTTCTTCAAGAGATAAAAAGATAACCATAAGGTTAACTTGCAAAAGAAAATAAATATCACTATATATATATTTATTCCTTCTTGACTCCAACCATGATTAAATAATAGATGATTAATTTAACTTGGGTTTAGAATGATAAAGGAAAAGATAACCATGGTTTAGTGGTGGGTGAGAATGGTTAGGTTAAAAGAAGCATGTAGAAACTAGCATAATTATCCTTTCCTTTTCATTTTCTTTTAAAACCAAAATTAAATAATTATCCATTGTTTAATCTATGGTGTGAGGCTTATATTGCCACCATTTCCATATATAATCAACCATGATGGTTTGATGTATGTATGTGTACATGTATGCACATCTTCATGTGCATGAAACTAGAAAAGAAAAATAGAAACACATGCATGCATGCATACATCCATCAAACCCTAGAAAAGTTTTGAGTGAGAAAACTAATGGTTAAATGATAAATCAATACTTGATTTATCAATCCGGTCATATCTCATATGACCCCACCAAAAGCAGTTCACCCGATCAATGTTCGGCATCATATACGCACATTTCAATCGGGTGCATGCGCATATCGCATATGCGCACCACAACATTTCGCCTGGACTGGGTAACTCCTCTATGGGACTCTAAGACTCGTCAATACGCCGGCAGAGGGTAATGATCATATCAAGTGCCCTCAAGCCGCAAGAGGTCAGCTAAACGTAACGGCCATCCGGGTATTGAACGATCAGAAGACAACAAGCGAACCTGCTACAACTCCCGTCGAGCCATCCGGCAACACTACCGTACAGTCCGGTCTCTTCGTCAGATATGCTGCATATCGAGCCTAGGGATGGTCACGTCGACCCCAATAACTCAATAAGTCGCATCGGTGAATGGTCTATAACAGATCGAGAAACTACTGATAACACTTATCAGCAAATCTCAGCAGCCCTGGCCAGGGACTTGCTGTTATAACCAGTCGAGCACAGCACAGCATCAACTCCCAATACCGGGAGAGACGAAACCCCTCCTATCGCTCATTGCCTTCGTGTGTCTCGGGACTGTACCCAACGGCCACCTGTTTGCACGACTCAGTAGAGCCGTGGTAGGGTGGAAATCAAAGTACAGTGGGAGAACACACAAGGCTCTATGACGATCTCGGGTCTACAGACTAACCTGTACCAGTGTCACCTGAGAACTGCTATCCGACGATAGATATAATTCCATATAGGAGTTCTCGGCGAGTCCGTCCAGTGTACGCAGTCACCACTGAGCACCCGTGTATGATCTTGATGTCAAACATCGATGAATGTGGGAACATCCATCGCCCATCGTATGGGTCTAGTATCATATACGCTAGTCTACTCTGGTATATCGATGCCCCATCTCGATATACCTACGACTAGGGACGTTCCAGGATATGCTTATAGACTACAGATGTCCCACTAGTATGATCTCCTTCATAATCAGAGTAGTCAAGCCGATATCCTCAGGGCTTTATCAGCATGTATGAATGAATAAAAGCATGATCAAATAAACATGTCAGATAAAGAAGAACCAGATAGCATACTATCATGTCGAGCAAGAATGCAAACTGAATATATATATACATGTATAGATACATCCACTATCACATAATGGCCTCTAGGGCATACATATATCCAACAGTGAGAACCCCCCAAAGGTCAACGTCCAATACCTAGTAGCTCTGATACCAATGTTGGGTTAGCCTAGCACCTCATGAAGGGTTTGGAAGCATCACATGAACCAAAGAATGCATTTTTAGGGTGCTAAGCTAACAAGCATCGGATCGTTCCTAGAAAAATTAGGGTTTCAAAAAGGTTCACATCAACATATGAAAAGAAAAGCAAGGGTTTAGAAAGTACAACCTTTGTAGCTCCCTACGCTAGACTCCACGGCTACTTAGGGTTTGAAAAAGCTCCGCTTGAACTCCTCGAGGTCACCGATGATCCACCCGGAGTCCGCTTTGTCCAAGCTTGCAACTTTATCCGATCAAGTGAACGAAATCAAGCTAACACTCTAAACAAGTGGGCTAGACTTGTGTAGAATGGTGTTATGGTTCTCTTTCTCACTTCAAAATCCAATCTTGATGAGTATATTGCTCACTACAAAGAACTAGAGAGCAAAATGAGAGAGGTTGATGAAGATGATGGCTTTTTAGAAGATGATAAGTTCACCTCTTAAAGAAAATAGAAAAAATATATCAATATATATTTTCTATCTCTCATCTCAAACCATGGTTGAATCATTATTGTACTTGAGTTAAAAACTAAAAGGAAGAGTAAACCATGGTTAAATGGTGGGTGAGTGAGGTTAGGTCAAGAAGAGTGTAGAAACAATCCAAAACAAACCCATTTCTTTTTCCTTTTGTTTTTAGCTTAAATACAATAATATTCCATATAAAAAACCCATGGTGTGAGTCTTATATTGCCACCATTTCCTTGTATAATCAACCATGAAAGATGTATGTATGTATGTATGTGTATATGTACATCCATATGTGCATGAATCAAAAAGAAGGCATACATGCATGCATACATCCAACTAACTCAAGAAAGGATTTCAAGTGAGAAGCTAATGGTTAAATGATAAATCAACACTTGATTTATCAATCCGGCCATATCACATATGACCCCTACCAAAAGCAAGCCGCCCGATCAATATACGGTATCCTATACGCGCATTTTAATCGGGTCCATGCGCATATCACATACGCGCACCACAACGTTTCTCCTGGACTAGGAAACTCCATTGTTGGACTCTGAGACTCGTCAATACGCCGGCAGTGAGTGATGATCATATCAAGCACCCCCAAGCCGCAAGCGGTCAGCTAAACGTAACGGCCACCCGGGTATTGAGCGATCAGAAGAGAACAAGCGAACCTGCTACAACTCCCGTCGAGCCGATCGGCAACACTTCCAGTACAGTCCAGTCTCCTCGTCTGATATGTCGCATATCAAGTCTAGGGGTGGTAAACATCAGACCCCAATAATCGATAAGTCGTGCCGATGTGAGGCTCATAACGGGTCGAGAAACTACTGGTAACA
The DNA here is from genome assembly GCA_030015575.1 of Agapanthus africanus. Taxonomy (NCBI): domain Eukaryota; kingdom Viridiplantae; phylum Streptophyta; class Magnoliopsida; order Asparagales; family Amaryllidaceae; genus Agapanthus; species Agapanthus africanus. Next base: position 603,237,081 of record JASDDO010000019.1, on the reverse strand, counting down.
CTTACCAGCAAATCTCTGAAACAGCCCTGGCCAGGGACTTCCCTGTTACGGCCAATCGAGCACAGTACAACATCAACCCCCAATACCGGGAGAGACGAAACCCCTCCTATCTCTCATTGCCTCCATGTGACTCGGGACTGTACCCAAAAACCACCGTTTTGCACGCCCTCATGGACATGGTAAGGTGGAGATCAAAGCACAGTGGGAATCACACAAGACTCTATGACAATCTCGTGTCTACAGACTAACCTGTACAAGTGTCACCTGAGAACTGCCATCTGACGTGAGGTATAATACCTTCTGGGAGTTCTCGGCGAGTCCGTCCAGTGTACCCAGTCTCCACTGAGCACCCGTATACCATCTCTGATGTCAAACACCAATGGATATGGGATCATCCATCGCCCATCTCATGGGTCGAGAAGGGTATACGCTAGTCTACACTGGTATATCGATGCCCCATCTCAATACACCTACGACTAAGGACCTTGAACGATGTACTTATAGACTACCATGTCCCTACTAGTATGATCGGCATCATAGTCTAGGTAGTCAAGTACACATCCTAAGGGCTTTACCAACATGTAACTATAAGACAGTTTAAAGAGACTGGTATACATGTTAAGATAAAGAGCAACCAGATAGCATACTATCATATCGAGCAAGAAAGTCATCTCTATATATGTCCAAGCATCCAATATAATATACATCATCTGTACAATACTGGCCTCTAGGGCATATATACAACTAACACGAAGGAGATGCATCAATCATGCACTTTCTTCGTTTGGGCGGCATTGGAATCCTGGTATTCCCCTTTTACCTGCTCGGTCTTACAACAATTATAAGTTTGAGCGGGACCAACGTTCCCCAGCACAGTATAACAAGCGGGTTCGGTCAGTACATCCATATTATTATCTTGATTAAGGCGTGACATGGTTGCTACCTGGAGAGAGAGAGAGAAGAAAACACTATGCATGCGCTCTTGCAAGATTAGATTGGTTATATATTTTATCTAATCAGGATGTCTCCCACTGTTTTTATCAAATCTTCCTTCAAACCTTAAAAGGAAAGACTAGCTATCGTACAGTCCGGTACTAGCTGCACGTAACGGCTACCCAGGTATTGAGCGAACAGAAGAACAACAAGCAAACTTGTCCAAACTCCCGTAGAGCCAACCACAACAACTACCGTACAGTCCGGTCTTTTCGTCTGATATGTTGCATATTAAGTCTGTGGATGGTATCGTCGACCCCAATAATACAATAAGTCATGCCGATGTATGGCCTATAACAGGTCGAGAAACCACTGATAACAATTATCAGTAGATCTCATCTGCCCTGGCCAGAGACTTCAAGTTATAGCCAATCACGCATAGTACAACATCAACTCCCAATACCGGGAGAGACGAAACTCCTCCTGGCGTGCGCTCTTGAATGATTAGATTCGTTATATATTTTATCTAATCAGGATGGCTCCCACTATTTTTATCAAATCTTCCTTCAAACCTTAAAAGGAAAGACTAGCCGGGATTAATTACACCGTACAAGTTCGCCAATCTTTCAGCCAGCCCAGTGCCGGTACTTCGAGGGAGGTTTCCCGTGCTTTCGCACGGATCTAATTAAAATAAACCTCGTTTTTCCAGGGGCGTAACCCCGTTGACACCTTTCTAGACACCTACTTGACCGGCTAATTGTAAAGTGCAAAACTCTCCAAGGAGTAACAATTACTCACAGTGGGTATCGGGATCCAACTATCTCATAGAAGGTATGCAATCTCATTGCAAATTTCAATACTTGAAACTCCCGATAATGGTTTATACCCCTAGCACATATGACCTTGATTATGATCAACATATCATAAGCACTAGTCAAGTTCTACCCGTCATTTCTTGATTAATTAGACCCACCCATATGACCCTTGACTATAATCAACATAATCGCATGACGTCCTAATTAATCACATCATATGCTGTGTAGGAAGACATCATTTAGCTACCGTACTCTACGCCTTGACTATGATCAACATACGCAACACGAATACTAAGTACTCTACTTCCTAAAATGACGGAGGGTTTTGGATAGTTTTTAAGAAAACCTTTAACTCTTTGAACTTGATATTGTTGTAGAATCAAATGATTTAAAATGGAGTGTTCTTAAGGCTTTTGCTAGTTTCGCTAAAGAGGTCACTCCCGGTGAAGGGATCTCGACTCTTTCTTCGTCGAATGAGATGCAGGATATTCACAATACCACTATGCACAGCAAGAACTAGAAAATCAATCAAAAGACAAAACCGAGGGTTGTAGCATCTGCTAGTTATTGCTAAAGAGGTCGCTTTCGGTGAAGAGATCTTGGCTCTTTTCTAATCGAATAAGGTGCAGGATATTCTACAAGGAATACCGCTATGCAAAGCAACAACTAGAGCTACCTATTTTTTGAAAATTCGATTCCACAACATCATTAAGTTTATTTTCCTTCATTGATCACATTAATGAATGTCCCGTCATTTAAGTTACCTAAGCATCACAGATAAATACAACGTACGCTTATGCCATCTGCATTCGCTACGAAGTCCCGTCATGCACCGTTAGGTTAGGTAACTAACAGCAGAGCGGGGCAGGGCTAGCGCGGGTGAAAAACATAAGAAACGTCTATAATATATCATATATATTATATATAGTATTTATCTCAGAATATAAAGTGATCACATCACATAATATCAGCAGCAGAAGACAACATATGAAATATTGGATATACTAGGATTTCCGGGTTTTAATTTAAGCCTGTATAAAACACGGCTTCCACGGTCATGATGAATAGCCAATCCCACATTCCAATACCCCTACGAGAGCGGCAAGCAACCCTACCAATTTTAGAGTTAGGAGACCCGGACTCGGCGCCTCGAGATGGTCTCCCACTGGACTCTAGAACTCGGTTACTTGTGCTCCCCTCCTTAGGTCTATCCTAATGCGGAAAAGTAAATAATATACTTCAACGGTGACATCTTCCTCATCCCGGAAGTTCCCTAATAAAAGAATATTACATACAAGTTTTTACATGAATGAAAATGAAAAACTCTCATCTCGCATAAAAAAAACCTGGCTATTCAAACACGACGATCCAATATAACATACCATAGCAACACATAATATCACATGTCATCAACATAAGTAAATATGCGTATCCCAATTATCGTTGACGTATAGCAACGAAACCGGCAATACCCCACATATTACACTTACGGTCGCAGAAAAGAAAGTGAAAACTACAACATTTTGAATCCACAACCACCTTAGACATCTTAAACCCAATGAATCACATACTTCGAATTTCATGCCTAACCAAATGAATTCCTTAGACATCGCATGCCTAACAATTATAAACCCCGCATTTTAGTCTCGATATTGAAAACACTTTCCAATAACAAGTCGGGCAATTCAACAAGATTCCCGACATCCTGATCGAATGCTCGTCGGAAACTTTAGTAGACGGCTGCACCCCCGATACCGTCGACGAAGTGCACTTAGGCGGAACACCATGGCCGCGAGCACCCGGACAGATGCTTTTGGCAACGGAGTTCTCCTACAGTCACTTGGTCGGGGCTTTAGGGCGTGGCTATCTATTAGTGTTACCCGACGAGTATCCGCGTCCGCTACGTAATTGCGACGGACTTTTGATCCATATCAAAATTCCGTGGCAACCGATCAAATGAGACTAAATTGCTGGATTTATAAAATTCAAATATTGTGGATTCCAAGTATTGTATCCCATTACAAATATCCGGACGACGTTAAACATTTCGATCGAATCAACGAATTCCCAAAATTTCCCAGAAAACTCAACACTTGACTAGTATCAAAAATACCCAGAATCATGCCACAGTAGCTACGGACCTACCGTAGAAGGCTCGGCCCAAGCCTCACACATGGCGCCGCGGAACCGCCGCCAAAAACATGGTTTGGCCGCGGTTCCGTAGTCATGTTGTTGAGTTAGGGTGTCGTTCTTCTAGAGTGTCCATAGATTTACCTGCATATTTTTCTGAATATTTTTAATGTGAAAAATTCCAACATCTTGAAAAATTTCCAGAGAATGGGCAAGATTGGGTTTTCGGAGTTCGTTCGAACTTCTAACTTCGCCTAGATAATTCCTAATGCTCTAGCCTGGGTCTGATACCACTGTTGGGGTTCCTCAGCACCCTACTGGGTTTTCAAGACATCAAGCATGCCAATTTCAAAAATTCTAGTGTGCTAAAGAACACTTAACAATGATCTAACTAGAGTAATTAGACAAAACTAACATGTAATCAAACATTACATCTAAGTGAATGAGGAATAGAACCTTTGTAGACCGGTCCTTCACTTCTAAAGCTCCGTGTAGTAGTCCCTTCGCATCAAGTAGTGAGCATCTGAACTCTAGTAAGGTTTCACATGAAGAAATGAACAACCTTGCTCGAAGTCGTCGAGGCCGAAGATGATCTACTTCTAGGAGACTCAAGCTCATGCTACATCTTCACTAATGGTGAAATTAGTGAAGCAAACACCCTAAACTAAATGGCTAATAGTAGAGGATGATGAAATAGGAAATGAGCTCACTTTATATTTAATTTTCTCACAATATTTTCTCACATAAAAAAAGATAGCAAGCTTTTTCAATGAAGAAGAAGATGAAGAATGAAGATGAGAGAGTGAACTCTTGAGGTAAGAATAGCAAATATGGGTGAGTTAGTGTCATACACTAACTCATGTAGAGAATAAACCATGGGTTAACAACAACGGTTGGGTTAATAAATATCTTCAAGTAAAACAAAATGAGTGGACTTGGTCAAAGGTTCTACAAGCTTCTACAAGCTTCAACAATGCGACTAATTACCACTAATTTTTGAATTACCAAGATAAATAAACACCTCATGATTATTATAACCATGGTGTAAGTCTCGTACACCCATGCTGCATGTGGCATCTAGCATGACACAAAATAACGTACATTAATATATATCACATATATACTAATTGTACACAAGTGAGAAAAAGAAAAGTTTAAGTGAGCTTAAATTAGTTAATGTAAATTAATATATCACATGTATAATTATAAATTAAATTATTAAATCAATACTTGATTTAATAATCCAGATATATCACATACAACCGGCTAATATCAAATGTAACAATCTATCGAATCAACACTTGATCCGATAACCCGGCTATATTACATATAACCGACCGATATCACATATCGCGAGAATAAAATTGGTATCACATACGCGCATTAATCTCGGTCCCGTACATATCATATATGTGCTCCTACTTCGTTTCGCATGAACCAGGAAACCTCTGTGTAGCACTCTAAAGACTCGTCAATACGGCGGCAGTAGGTGATGATCATATCAAGCACCCACAAGCCGCAAGAGGCCTGCTAAACGTAACGGCCACCCGGGTATTGAGCGATCAGAAGATCCACAAGCAAGCCTGCTCATACATCTGCGAATCCAATCAGTAACACTGTCGTACAGTCCGGTCTCTTCTTCTGATATGTCGCATATCTCGCCTAGGGGTGGTAAACGTCAGACCCCAATAGCTTGATAAGTTATGCCGATGCAAGGTCCATAACGGGTCGACAAACTACTGATAACACTTACCAGTAAATCTCATCTACCGTGGCCAGGGATTTCAGTTATGGCCAATCGAGCATAGCGCAACATCAACCCCCAATACCGAGAGAGACGAATCCACTCCTATCGCTCATTGCCTCCATGTGACTCGGGACTGTACCCAAAAATCACCTGTTTGCATGACTCAATAGAGCCGTGGTATGGTGGAAATCAAAGCACAGTGGGAGACACATAAGACTCTATGACTATGTCCGGTCGACAGACTAACCTGTACCAGTGTCACCAGCTGCTATCTGCGTTGAGGTATATAACCATCTAGGAGTTCTCGGCGAGTTCTTTCAGTGTATCCAGACTCCACTGAGCACCCGTATACCATCTCTGATGTCAAACAACAATGGATATGGGATCATCCATCGTCCATCCGAGAAGCTATATGCTAGTCTACTCTGGAATATCGATGCCTGTCACGATATTCCCTCGACTAGGAACAATTGAAGGATGAACTCATGGACTGCCCAGGCCCCCCTAGTATGATCTGCATCATAATCCTGGTAGTCAAGTATACATCCTAAGGGCTTTATCAACATGTAAAAGAGAGACAGTAAATGTACATGTTAAGATAAAGAGCAACCAGATAGCGTATTATAATGTTGAGCATGAAAGTCCCCCTATATATGTCCAAGCATCCACTATAATATACATATTATGTACAATAATGCCCTCTAGGGCATACATACAACTAACATATATATCATAATATGAGATAAGCATCTGAGAACAAGAAATAAGAATTTACCACGTCGGCTCAAGTGAGTATCGACACAAGAAATAGAGTACATACAAATCTCACAAGCTCACCATCTAAGTCCAATATATAACTGATGGAAAATGGTAGATAAGGTAGATGGAGTGTACTGGATACAATAATAATACACAAGGAGGGAATAAAAATATCCTCGCTACCCACCTATGATCAAACAGCAAGTCAATGCTAATGAAGAAAAATGAGGAAGTACGCCCGCCACTACTGTGCTGACGGGTCAGACCTGCAAGATACTGTCTCACAACTGGGGTGAGTTTCCAACTCATGAGTAGTAAATAACATCTAATAAGGCTATCGTAAGCATGCACGCAAACGCGTCACAACCTACATATACCAATATGATGTGATGCACTAGTATGAATGCAACATGAACGGATAATCAACACGAAATCCAGATATAACTGATATGAGAAGATCTGTATCCTTATTTTAGTAAAACTTTTGTGTAATAAAAACTGGATTATTATCAGTGAAATTGATAGAAAAGTCCGTGTCAAGCATCGACACAATATCCTCAATATCTCGGGCTTCGTCAGTCCTGATCGACCCATATCATCAAATCTCACGACTACGATCGGTATCCTCCGGATATCCGCCGCGCCAGTCATCACCAATGTTAGTTATATGTATGCCCTAGAGGCCATTACTATACATAGGATGTATATTGTAGTGGATGCTTGGACATATATAGGGATGACTTTCTTGCTCGATATGATAGTATGCTATCTGGTTACTCTTTACTTTAACGTGTACACTGATTGCCTCTTTGTTACATGTTGGTAAAGCCCTTAGGATGTGTATTTGACTACCTGGACTATGATGCGGATCATACTAGTGGGGACGTGGTAGTCCATAAGTACATCCTTCAAAGTCCCTAGTCGTGGGTGTATCGAGACGAGGCATCGATATACCAGAGTAGACTAGCGTATATCTTCTCGACCCATACAGATGGGCGATAGATGATCCCATATCCATTGGTGTTTGACATCAGAGATGATATACGGGTGCTCAGTGGAGACATGGTACACTGGACGGACTCGCCGAGAACTCCCAGATGGTATTATACCTCATGTTAGATGGCAGTTCTCGGGTGACACTGGTACAGGTTAGTCTGTAGACCTGAGATCGTCATAGAGTCTTGTATGATTCCCACTGTGCTTTGATTTCCATCATACCACGTCCAAGAGGGCGTGGAAAAAGGTGGCTTTTGGGTACAGTCCCGAATCACATGGAGGCAATGAGCGATAGGAGGGGTTTCGTCTCTCCCGGTATAGGGAGTTGATGTTGCGCAGTGCTCGATTGGCTATAACAGGAAGTCCTTGGCTAAGGCTGATTTAGGGATTTACTGGTAAGTGTTACCGGTAGTTTCTCGACCCGTTATGAGCCTCATATCGACACGACTTATCGAGTTATTGGGGTCTGATGTTTACCACCTCTAGACAAGATATGCGACATATCAGACGAATAGACCGGACTGTACGGTAATGTTACTGGTTGGATTCACAGGAGTGTGAGCGGGCTTGCTCGTTGATCTTCTGATCGCTCAATACCCGGGTGGCCGTTACGTTTAGCAGACCGCTTGCGGCTTGTGGGTGTTTGATATGATCATCACCTGCTGCCGGCGTATTGACGAGTCTTTAGAGTCCTACACAGGGGTTTCCTGGCTCAAGCGAAACGAAATAGGAGCGCATATGAGATATGTACGGGACCGAGAATAATACCAGTATGTGATACTGTATTCTATTCTTGCGATTTGTGACATTGATCGGTTATATGCGATATAGCCGGGTTATCGGATCAAGTGTTGATTCGATAAGTTGTTACTATTAATATTAGTCGGTTATATACGATATGACCGGATCGTTAAATCAAGTGTTGATTTAATGATTTAATGTATAATTATATATTTGATATATTACTTTACGTTAACTAGTATTGGTTCACTTAAGATTGATTTTCTCACTTGAATGTGCACATTGTTTATATGTGATATATGCAAGTGTACATGTTTGTATCATGCTTGATGATACAAACAAGTTGTGTGTATGAGACTTGAACCAAATCAAGGTTAGATTAGGGTTTACTAATTTCCTAAGCATATAACAAAAGAGTGTGACTTTGGTCAAAGTTATCAAGCTTCATGAAGCTTGATAAATATTGACAAAGTCAACTCTCTTTGTCATTTATTTAAGATATTAGCTAACCCAACCCTTAACCTTATGCTATTGTTAAATCTCTACATGAGTTAAGCATGAGGGCTTAAATCAACCATGGTGCCATGATTAAAAGGATAATTATTCATATTATTCTTTTAATTGATATGATTCTTTCTTCTTTTTCATCTTCATCAAGCTCACAAAAGCTTGCTACCTTCAATGGTGCCATGAGAAAAAGAGTGAGAAATCCAATTCTAAAGTGAACCCACTTCCTATTTCTTCATCCTCTACCACCTGCCATGTAGTATAGGGTGTTCTCTTCACAAAGTTTTTGACCAAGTGAAGGAATAGCTTGAGTTTGAGTCTCCCCGACGTAGATCATCTTCGGCCTCGAAGTCAACGGCCTAGCCCGCTCATTTCTCCGACGAAACCATTGCTAGAGTCCGGGATCCCGATGATCGCAGCGGAGGGATGTCATCTCGGAGCTAAAGAAGTGTTGGACCGGATCTACAAAGGTTTTAATCCCTTTCACTTATTAGCAAAGTTGTTTGCTTGCTAGTAGTTCCGCCTAATCTCTAGTTAACGATCTAGTTTAGGGTTTCTCGGCACCGGAAAATTTAAATTTGGCATGGTTGATGCCTTGTGGAACCTCTTGAGTGTGCCTAGGAACCCTACAGTGGTATCAGAGCCTAGTTAGAGCTTTAGGCGATGTGTTAACGAAGTTAAAACCCCGATCGAACCCGAATACCGCAAAATACACCCCTCTCTGGACAATTTTTAAAATCTGTGAATTTTCTTAATTAAAAATGCCTAAAAAAATCAGCAGGAAATTCTAAGAAACATAGTGAAAACGACAAAGTTTGGCGCTTAAACCGCCGCGGAAGCGCGGCACGAGCATGGCTCGTGCGGTGGTTCCGCGGCCATAATATGACGTCACCTCTGTCCTTGTTCACAGTAATGTTTCTATTTAATTTCTTGATCTTTTCTGGGTATTTTTATCTAACTCAACTGTTGAGTATTTTTGGGTTTATTTTGTAGTCGATGTTTCGATCGGAATATTTGATTTCGTTGGGCATTCCGGATAATTTTAGAATATGTTAAAAAGTTCGACCGGATATAAATACCCACTTTTTCCCCTGTCGGGAAATTTCCAAGTGTTGGATCTTTCCGTAGTTTAAAGACGTTCTAAGTAGTGCAAGTAACGCGATGGACCCTCTTGAAGAAAACAAACCTTAACTCGATTATGTGACCGTCTTGAACTGCCCTTTGAACCTTAGGGTTTGGGGCAGTACGGCGTGCCACATGTGAGGCGTTGGCTTGACCCTTCTACGGTTGGACCATTGGTACTGTGGCATGAAGTGGATGTTTTTAAACTTATTTCATGTGTTGAGCTGTTTCGGGAAAACTTGGGTGTTTGATTGTTAGATCGGAAAGTTTGACATTTTCTATTTATCTAGAATGTGATACAATATTTAGAATCCACAAGTAGTTATGAGATAACTAATATGGATGTTATAAACATAGCAGTTTAGTCTCATTTGATCGGTTGCCACGGAATTTTGATGTGATCAAAAGTCCGTCGCAATCACGTAGCGTACGCGGATACTCGCCGGTAAACTTAATAGACAGCTACACCCCTTAGCCCCGACCAAGTGACTGTAGGAGAACCCCGTCGCCGAAAGCATCCATTCGGGTGCTCGCGGTAGCGGTGTTCCGCCTTGGTGCACTTCGTCGACGGTATCGGGGGTGCGGCCGTCTACTAAAGTTTGCGATGAGCATTCAATCAAAATGCCGGGAATCTTGTTGAATTGCCCGACTAGATATTGAAAAGTGTTTTCGATATAGAGACTAAACTGCGGGGTTTATAATTATTAGGCATGCGATGTCTACGGAATTCATTTGGTTAGGCATGTGATGTCTAAAAGGGTTGCGGATTTCAACTGTTGTAGTTTTACACTTTCTTTTCTGCGACCGTAAGTGTAATATGTGATATCGCCGGTTTCGTTGCTATATGTCAACGACAATTGGGATGCGCACATTAACTTACTTTGATGACATGTGATGTTATGTGTTGCTGGATATGTTATATTGGATCGTCGCGTTTTGAATAGCCGGGGGTTTTATGTGAGATGAGTGTTTTTCCTTTTCATTCATGTAAAATTTGTTGTATGTAATATTTCTTTATTGGGGCACTTCAAGGTTGCGGAAGATGTCACCATTGTATATTATTTACTTTTCCGCACTAGGATAGACCCAAGGAGGAGGGCACAAGTAACCGGGTTCTGGAGTCCAGTGGGAGACCAACTCGAGGAGTCGAGTCCGGGTCTCCTAACTCTAGAATTGGTAGGGTTGCATGCCGCTCTCATAGGGGTCTAGGGGTGTGGGTTTGGCTATTCATCGCGACCGTGGAATCCGTGTTTTATACAGGCTCTATTGAAAACACGGACGTCCTAGTATATCCAATGTTTCATATGATTCTTCTGCTGCGATATCTGTGATGTGATCATTTGATCTTCTGTGATAGATACTGTATATAGTATATATGATATATTATATAGACGTTACTTATGTTTTGCACTCGCACTAGCCCTGCCCTACTCTGCCGTTAGTTACCTAACCTAACGGTGCACGAGGGGACATCGAGGCGAATGCGGATGGCATAAGTGTACGTCGTATTTATCTATGATGTTTAGGTGATTTAAATGATGGGACTTCATTAATATGATTAATGAAAGAAAAAGAAACCTAAAGATATTGTGGAATCGAATTTTCAAAAACAGGTAGCTACAGTTCTTGCTTTGCATCGCGGTGTTCCTTGTAGAACATCCTTCACCTTATTCGATAAGGAAAAGACCGAGATCCCTTCACCGGGAGTGACTCCTTTAGCAATAACTGGCAGATGCTACAACCCTTGGTTTGTATTTTGATTGCTCCTATAGTTCTTGCTTTGCACAGCGGTATATATGATATATCCTGCACCTTATTCGATGAGGAAAGGGCCGACGATCCCTTCACCGGGAGTGACCCCTTTAGAAAAATTAGAAAAGCCTCAAAAACACTCCATTTTAAAATCATTTGATTCTACAACGATATCAAGTTCATTACGCAATAGGTTTTCAGAAAAACCTGTCGTAGCCCTCCGTCATTTCAGATAAGTTGTATATAGTATTCGTGCTACATTTGTTGGCTTTCGTCAAGGTGTAGTGTGCGGTAGCTATATGATGCTTATTTGCAGCATACGATGCGATTGGATTAGGGTAGTCGTACGGCTTTGTTGGCTTTCGTCAAGGGTCGTACGGGTGGGTTTAATTCAATCAAGAAATGTACGGGTTGAACTTGACTAGCGGGCTATGGTTTGTTGGCTTTCGTCAAGGTCATAGCACGTTAGGGGTAAAATATTATTGGGAATTTCATGTGTTGAAATTTGCAATGAGATTGCATACCTTCTATGAGATAGTTGGATCCCGATAACCACTGCGAGTAATTGTTACTCCTGGGAGAGTTTTACACATTACAATTAGTCGATCAAGTAGGTGTCTAGAAAGGTGTCAACGGGGTAACGCCTCTGGGAAAATGAGGTTTACATTAATTAGGTTCGTGCGAAAGCACGGGGGACCTCCCTCAAAGTAGACACTGGCCTGGCTGAAAGATTGGCGAACTTGTAGCGTGTAATTAATCCCGGCTAGTCTTTCCTTTTAGGGTTTGAAGGAAGATTTGATAAAAAACAGTGGGAGCCATCCTGATTAGATAAAATAATAACCAATCTGATCTTGTAAGAGCGCACGCAGAGTGTTTTCTTCTCTCTCTCTCCAGGTAGCGACCATATCACGCCTTAATCAAGATAATAAAACGTATATATTGACCGAACCCGCTTGTTATACTGAGCTGGGGAATATTGGTCCCGCTCCAACTTATAATTGTTATAAGACAGAGCAGGAAATTGGGGATTACCAGATTTCCCGTGCCGCCCAAACGAAGAAAGTGCATGTTGATGCACCATCTTCGGGTATGTTCGTTACACAGAACTGTTTCTCAGTATCCTTTGCGTCCTGGGTATTTGATACCGAATCAGGATCCCAGATATGCAATATATTACATGGGCTACAGAAAGGTAAAGAACTGAGAACGGGTGATAAGTTTCATGAGGCAGAAAACGGTGCAAGTGTTGCAGCCAGGTCTGTTGGTCACTGTCACCCTGTATTACCAGAATACATTGATTCTGAACAAATGTTATTAGATACCGAACCTGATATACAAAATCATATCAGTCTCTTTATTTAGATAAAGAAGGATATAATTTTGTATTGTTGGATAATTTTTTGAACATTTCCTATATCAAGAGTTGATCGGTTCAGGCACGTTATCTAAAAGCATTGACGTTCTAAATCAAACCACAGTTCTTAGTAAATAGAACACACACAAGAGGAAGAGTTCAGAAATGAACGAATCCTTCTTGAGGTATTGTAGACTAGGTCATATCAATGCGACCCGACTGGCTAAAGTTACATTTAGATGCATATTTAAATTAGTTTGAATTTACATCTTGTGAAACTTGCCAGTCATGTCACAAAGATAAGATGACCATAACTCTGTTTATTGGAAACAGAGAAAGAGTTAGTGAACTCTTGGGGTTGATACATGATGATGTATGAAGGTCCCCTGTCTACACATGCCAAGACCGGTTCTTTGTACTTCATTACATTCTCTGATAATCTCTCAAGATTCAGACATATGTTCCTGTTGAAACACAAGTCCGAAATTTTTGAGATATTCACAGAATATAAGATAGAAGTAGAGAACCAAAATGAGGGTAAAAGTATTACGTCCTTTGATGTGATCAAGGAGGAGAATACTTGAGCACGGAATTCCTGGATTATTCTAAAGGAGAATGAGATTCTCTCTCAGCATTACTCCTCCGTATACACCACAACACCTAGGTGTATCGGGGCGGAGCAATAACACCCTATGTGATATGATGTGCTCTATGATGAGTACTACTGAGTTTCCTATTTCCTTTTAGGGAGTTATGCACTTATGAAGTTGCATACCTATTGAATAGGGTTCCGATCAAATCAGATGCCTACCATTTCATATGAGATATGGAAAGGGAAGAGCCCATCTCTTAAGTTAGTTAAGATTTGAGGTTGTCCGGCCTATGTCTAAAAGCAAAATCCGGACAAGCTCGAGGCAAAGTCAAATCTGTGGAAGTTTGTTGGATATCCCAAGCATTCGCAAGGGAATATCTTCTACCTAACCGAGGAACAAAAGATGCTTTGTTACTCAGCATGCCACCTTTGTGAAAGGGAATTTCTTATGAAGAAATTAGTGGACATAAAGTAGAACTGGAAACAGTTCCAGCTATACAAACTGCAGCTGATGATTTGGTAGAACCAAAGGATTCAATAGCAACCAACGAACCTCAGCCTCTCCGCCGATCTAGTAGGTTTCCTCACCCACCTGAGAGATACTCCGGTTTATCTGTGACAGTGGGAGCGAGGATTGCATCATGGGATGATGACCTAACTAGTTTCGAGCTGGCCATCAGGAGTGGGACTCTGTAAGAATGGCCGGATGCTTAGCGATCTGAGATGGAATCCTTATACACCAACAAAGTATGGACTTTGGTTGCTTTATCTGAAGGGTTAAATCCCCATCAGGAGCAAGTATATCTTGAGAAGATTACTTGGTGTACATGGAAAAGTTAAGACTTTCAAAGCTAGACTTGTTAAAGGTTTGCATCATTGACCAGGTATGGATTATAATGAAACCTTTTCTAAGTAACTATGCTTAAGTCCATCCAGATCCTACTTACCACGGCTACATACCATGACTACGATATCTGGCGGTTGGATGTCATGACTGCTTTTCTAAATAATGATTTAGAAGACAGAGTCTATAAGTACACGGTCAGAGGGCTTCGTAGACAGTGGGAGCAGCGGAAACGTGTGTAAGATGTTTTATGTGATAAAGCAGGCATCGCAGAGTTGGAACATCTGTTTTGATGAGTTAGTCAAAGAGTTTGACATCATCAAAATGGTAGATGAACCTTGTATATACAAAAAGGTAGTAGGGAGTATAGTGGTGATCCTCGTAGAGTACGTGGATGACAAACTCTTGATAGGGAAGGAGTTTCTTATGGTACGCTCGGTCAATCTCCGCTTATCACAAGGATTCTCTATATAGGATCAAAGTGATACCTACTAAATCCTGGGTTTTGGATCTATGAGATAGATCTAATTGGATGTTAGGATACTCACTAGTTGTAGTGAGTTGGTATCAAATGATCCTGGGGAGAATCACTGGAAAGGTTCCAGGGTGATAAGGATGACTGAATGCCAGTCACAGGCATTGTCTTTACCCTCAGTAAAGGGACGGTATGTTGGAAGAGTTCCAAGCTAGATACCGTGGCATACTAGATGATAAAAGATGGATACATCGCTACCAAAGATGCTACCAAAGAGGCAGTCTGGGTGTATATTAGTTCATAAGATGAACTTCGTTCCTCCCATTGTGTGACAATGGAGTTGTGGCTTAGGCCGAGGAACGCCCGTCCCATCAGTGATCCAGACATATTCTTAGGCAGTATCGCCTGATCGTGGAGATGGTTGATCTCCAGGGGATCGAGGTTAATAGAGTAGAATCAGAGGACAACACGGCGGATCTACTCACAAAGGCCTTTTTCCCAGAGAGAGACTTTTATGGGATGGTTGAGTATGAGATACTACAACCACTGCTATCAGATGGCCCTAGTGCAAGTGGGAGATTGTTAGTTATATGTATGCCCTAGAGGCCATTACTATACATAGGATGTATATTGTAGTGGATGCTTGGACATATATAGGGATGACTTTCTTGCTCGATATGATAGTATGCTATCTGGTTACTCTTTACATTAACTTGTACACTGATTGTCTCTCTGTTACATGTTGGTAAAGCACTTAGGATGTGTACTTGACTACCTGGACTATGATGCGGATCATACTAGTGGGGACGTGGTAGTCCATAAGTACATCCTTCAAAGTCCCTAGTCGTGGGTGTATCGAGACGGGGCATCGATATACCAGAGTAGACTAGCGGATACCTTCTCGTCCCATACAGATGGGCGATGGATGATCCAATATCCATTGGTGTTTGACATCAGAGATGATATACGGGTGCTCAGTGGAGACTGGGTACACTGGACGGACTCGCCGAGAACTCCCAGATGGTATTATACCTCACGTCAGATGGCAGTTCTCTGGTGACACTGGTACAGGTTAGTCTGTAGACCCGAGATCGTCATAGAGTCTTGTGTGATTCCCACTGTACTTTGATTTCCATCATACCACGTCCAAGAGGGCGTGCAAAAAGGTGGCTTTTGGGTACAGTCCCGAATCACATGGAGGCAATGAGCGATAGGAGGGGTTTCGTCTCTCCCGGTATAGGGAGTTGATGTTGCGCAGTGCTCGATTGGCTATAACAGGAAGTCCTTGGCCAAGGCTGCTTTAGGGATTTACTGGTAAGTGTTACCAGTAGTTTCTCAACCCGTTATGAGCCTCATATCGACATGACTTATCGAGTTATTGGGGTCTGACGTTTACCACCCCTAGACAAGATATGCGACAAATCAGACGAACATACCGGACTGTACGGTAGTGTTACTGGTTGGATTCACAGGAGTGTGAGCGGGCTTGCTCATTGATCTTCTGATCGCTCAATACCCGGATGGCCGTTACGTTTAGCAGACCGCTTGCGGCTTGTGGGTGTTTGATATGATCATCACCTGCTGCCGGCGTATTGACGAGTCTTTAGAGTCCTACATAGGGGTTTCCTGGCCCAAGCGAAACGAAATAGGAGCGCATATGAGATATGTACGGGACCGAGAATAATACCCGTATGTGATACTGTATTCTATTCTCGCGATTTGTGACATTGATCGGTTATATGCGATATAGCCGGGTTATCGGATCAAGTGTTGATTCGATAAGTTGTTACTATTAATATTAGTCGGTTATATACGATATGACCGGATCGTTAAATCAAGTGTTGATTTAATGATTTAATGTATAATTATATATTTGATATATTACTTTACATTAACTAGTATTGGTTCACTTAAGATTGATTTTCTCACTTGAATGTGCACATTGTTTATATGTGATATATGCAAGTGTACATGTTTGTATCATGCTTGATGATACAAAAAAGTTGTGTGTATGAGACTTGAACCAGATCCAGGTTAGATTAGGGTTTACTAATTTCCTAAGCATATAACAAAAGAGTGTGACTTTGGTCAAAGTTATCAAGCTTCATGAAGCTTGATAAACATTGACAAAGTCAACTCTCTTTGTCATTTGTTTAAGATATTAGCTAACCCAACCCTTAACCTTATGCTATGGTTAAATCTCTGCATGAGTTAAGCATGAGGGCTTAACTCAACCATGGTTCCATGATTAAAAGGATAAGTATTCATATTATTCTTTTAATTGATATGATTCTTTATTCTTCTTCATCTTCATCAAGCTCACAAAAGCTTGCTACCTTCAATGGTGCCATGAGAAAAAGAGTGAGAAATCCAATTCTAAAGTGAACCCACTTCCTATTTCTTCATCCTCTACCACTTGCCATGTAGTATAGGGTGTTCTCTTCACAAAGTTTTTGACCAAGTGAAGGAATAGCTTGAGTTTGAGTCTCCCCGACGTAGATCATCTTCGGCCTCGAAGTCAACGACCTAGCCAGCTAATTTCTCTGACGAAACCATTGCTAGAGTTCGGGATCCCGATGATCGCAGCGGAGGGACGTCATCTCGGAGCTAAAGAAGTGGTGGACCGGATCTACAAAGGTTGTAATCCCTTTCACTTATTAGCAAAGTTGTTTGCTTGCTTGTAGTTTTGCCTAATCTCTAGTTAACGATCTAGTTTAGGGTTTCTCGGCACCGGAAAATTTAAATTTGGCATGGTTGATGCCTTGTGGAACCTCTTGAGTGTGCCTAGGAACCCTACAACCAGTAGGTAGTCCGCTACTGCTAAGCTCATCGTCATCAACATGAATTTCTCGTCCTGGGGTACCTTACCGGGTCCACCATGTACCCGAGACGGTTTATCCTACTCCTCGAATCGGGTTTCGAAAACCAACAGAAATCAGGAAAAGTCATGGTGAACGACATATACATCGTATCACGAGAAAACCGCAACTTGCATTTTTAAAATGATAATAGGTTTATAAATTCTTGAGGTTTTCCCCCAAAATCCAGAAATCTCATAAATACTGAAATTTCCAAGAAAATAACAATATATGAACATGTCGGTAATGATGGATGTCTATGATATCGGTAATATGCATAGCGATGTATGACTAGAAAACTATGTATGAATGAGGATGCCATGAGGTATATGACTAGCAAACCTACATATCCAATCCTGATGAGATGAATATACAACTACAAGTCTATATATCATTTATGATGCAAATGCACATATACCGATTCTAAGCAAGTTCTACAGTGTTCGTGACATAGAAATTACCAATGGCGTATGTGTTCGTATAAAATAGTGCATGTGCGGCATGGACCAATGGTAATGGTGCAAGTGTCCTATGATATAATATCATATATATATATATAAGATGATGCAATGCAATGAGATGAATGACTAGGAGATTACGCATATAAACACAAGCACTACTAGTAGTCCTAACTATCGTGCGCCTTATCCCATCCAGACGATCCCCCCATAGATGTGTACATCTACTCACCGGGACGCCTCAGCTAAACTGA
Source organism: Agapanthus africanus (assembly GCA_030015575.1). Taxonomy (NCBI): domain Eukaryota; kingdom Viridiplantae; phylum Streptophyta; class Magnoliopsida; order Asparagales; family Amaryllidaceae; genus Agapanthus; species Agapanthus africanus. Next base: position 603,218,744 of record JASDDO010000019.1, on the reverse strand, counting down.
TATAATCACGGCCTTTCCTTTTCTTGCCGCGCCCGACGTCTTTGCAACCAATTCTAGAATCGCACAAAAGTAAATAAAAGGATTGATATTTAGATAGACGCGAAGTCAAGACGATACAAGGTAATTAACGCGTACTAACTAAACGCGTATGCACTTGGTGCACAAAACGCGCGCGACATCGCTACAAACCACAACTAGGGGTCGCTATGCGTAGAAACCACCAATCCTAGAACCTAATCGTACCAATCATGCATTCACATCACATCACATATCTTAGAAATTAGGTTTCAGATCATTCCAACCTCAAACTTAATTAAAATCTATTTATTCTAAAAACCTAGTAAGCCACAATTAACCATTTTAGTGCAAAAATAGATGTTTTAGCAAATCTAGTGGCTACAATTTACACTTAATATCTTAATTAAGCCACACAAATACTAACTAAATTTTAATCTCCCCTTTTTACATACTATACATGAAATTAGATTGCATGAACAATTAATTAAGATAATTGAAAGCAAAGGTTTGCAAGTTAAAACTAGATTATATATGATACGCCATTAGATGTTAACTACACATTGCTACCATAAATTAGTGATAAAAACCTTAATTTTCTTAAACAAACCCTTCTCTTTAAATTCCTATTTTGCAATTAAAACCATATTAACACCTAATTAAAATTTTATTACAACAAATATTAAGAAGGTTACAACTAGAGTAAGTTTTATACCTCAAAATGGCTAGGAAAGAGATCCAAATATGCTAACAAAAATGAAGACTTGAGCCAAGAACCTAGCTATGATTCGAACAAGGAATTTTTGTGATGAATTTGCTAGAAATTAGTGTTGATTTTGTGGATTTTTGAGTGAGGAAAAATGAGGGTTTTTGAGATAAAGAGAAGAAGAAGAAGTGAAAAAGGGGGCTGCTGCCCTTGGCTGGACTTGGCCGAGCCCAAGTGGGGAAGGGAAAAGTGAAAGTGTCAAATTCAAGCCATGCCACCATACCTCAACATAATAAGGTACCATACTTCTTTATTTCATATTTATTTAATATATATTTTAAAGCCTTTTCCTTGAAATATCTAGAACAATGGTCAACATTCACTTCCAAAAAAAACATGTTACAAATTTGTATTTAGTTGTCATTGTGCACTAACATGTAATTAACCCATACTAATTTATAATTATCAGTAATTTAGTGTGTAAGTGAATGATTAAAATAATATTTAAAATAAATAATTAAGGAAAATAATTAAATAAACTAGCAATTAAATAAGTAACTAATAAAACACCCATACATAAGCCATTACATAAATAAAATAGATATAATTGTGTTTATGTAGAAAAATATTTATAACTAGATTTTACGGAAAACACGTATTATCACTAATTAATATAAAATTAACCTAAAAGAATTTTAAAACGTTACAGTTAAACCCTAATTCTCTAGTTAGATCCTTGGCTTAGGATGCTTTGCTCTCTAGAATTTTTAAAATTGCCCAATGCCTTATAAAACATAGTGAGGATGCTAAGAAACCCAGCAGTGGTATCAGAGCCAAGTAAGAGAATTAGACGATGCTAGTAAAATTCTCTAGCTTGGCTTTGATACCACTGCTGGGTTCCTTAGCAGTACATAACATCCTCCCCAAATCAGTCTTGGGAGACATCTCTTTGGAGAGAGTGATTCCTGAACAAGCGGGTAAATTACCACGCTTAGAATCTTCCATATTAAACCCCTTTAGTATAGTGTCTATGTACCTGTATTGGGACAATCCCAACATCTGCTTAGATCTAACTCTATAGATCTTTATCCCCAGGATGGAGGAGACATCACCTAGATCTTTCATGGAGAACTTTTATGATAAGAAGAATTTGACCGAGTGTAGCATAGGAACATCGTTTCCTATCAAGAGTATGTCATCCACGTACAATACGAGAAAGACAACCTTACTCTCTACAACCTTCTTGTATATACATGGTTCATCTACATTTTTGATGAAGTCAAACTCTTTGATAGCTTCATCAAAACAGTTGTTCCAGCTCCGCGATGCCTGCTTTAATCCGTAGATGGATTTAAGCAGCTTGCACACCATTCCACTACTCCCACTATCTACGAAGCCCTCTGGCTGTGTCATGTACATGCTCTCTTCTAAATTACCATTTAGAAAAGCGTTCTTGACGTCCATCTGCCAGATTTCGTAGTCATGGTATGCAGCAATGGCAAGTAGGATCCTGATGGACTTAAGAATAGCGACGAGAGAAAAGATTTCATCATAGTCGACACCTGGTCGTTGACGAAAACCTTTTGCTACAAGTCTAGCTTTGAAGGTCTCAACCTTTCCATCTACACCAATTTTCTTCTTAAAGATCCACTTGCTCCCGTTGGGGTTTACCCCTTCAGGAGCAACTTCCAAAGTCCATACTTTGTTGGTGTACATGGATTCCATCTCAGATCGCATAGCATCCAACCATTTCATAGAGTCTCCACTTGTGATAGCCTGCTCGAAACTAGTTGGGTCATCAGCTTCCATGATGTAATCTTCGCTCACACTGTCTACGAGAAAATCGTAGTATCTCTCAGGCAGATGAGGAACCCAACTAGATCTGCGGAGAGGCTGAGGTTCGTCAGGGACTATCGAATCCTCCGGTTCTATCAAATCATCAGTAACAGTTTGTGTAGCTAGAACTTCTTCCAGCCCTACCTCATGACCACTAATTGCTTTTACAAGAAATTCATTTTCTAAAAAGGTGGTATTTCGAGAAACAAACACTTTTTTTTCCTCGGTGTGGTAGAAGATATACCCTCGCTAATGTTGGTGATATCCTATAAACTTGCACATAACTGACCTTGCCTCGACCTTGTCCAGATTTAGCTTTTTAACATAAGCCGGACAACCCCATATTTTAATGAAATTAAGATATGGTCTCTTCCCCTCCTATATCTCATATGGAGTGGTGGGCACTGATTTGGTCGGAACCCTATTCAATAGGTATGCAGCTATCTCAAGTTCATAACCCCAAAAGGAAATAGGTAACTCAGCATTACTCATCATAGAGTGCACCATATATAATAGGGTGCGATTTCTCCGCTCCAAAACTCTATTGTACTGTGGTGTATATGGTGGAGTAAGCTGAGAAAGAATCCCATTCTCTTTTAAATAGTCTCGGAATTCCGTGCTAAGGCATTCTCCTCCACGATCAGATCGAAGGATTTTAATACTCTTACCCATTTGGTTCTCTACTTCGTACTTATATTCCTTGAATTTCTCAAAAGATCCAGATTTCTGTTTCATCAGGAACACATGTCCGTATCTTGAGAGATCATCAGTGAATATAATAAATTATGAGAAACCATTCCTGGCATGCATAGACATAGGACTGCATACATCACTATGTATCAGTTTCAAGAGTCCAGTTGCTCTTTCTCTGTATCCAGAAAACTGAATCTTGGTCATTTTACCTTTGAAACATGACTGGTAAGTTTCATAAGATGTAAATTCAAACGGATTTAAATATCCATCTTATGCAACTTAGCTAGTCTTGTCGCATTTATATGACCTAGTTTACAATGCCACAAGATAGCTTCGTTCATTTCTGAACTTTTCCTCTTGTGTGTGTTCTATACGTTTAGAACCGTCGTTTGATTTAGAATGTATATACTATTGCATAACGTACCAAACCCAATCAACTCTTGATTTAGAAAAATGTTCATAACATTATCCTCTAATGTGAAATTATATCCTTCTTTAGTTAGTAAAGAAACTGATATAATATTGCACATCGTCTTTGGTACATAGTAACAGTCGTTCAGAATCAATGTATTACAATTTCGTAACACTAGGTGATATTCGCCAACTGCTTTGGTTGCGACAATTGCACCATTCCCTACTACTAGAGACTTATCACCCTTTCCCAGTTCTATACCTTTCTTTAGCCCATGTAACAAATTACATACGTGGGATCTTGATCCGGTATCCAATACCCAAGACGTAGAGTAAACTGAGAAACGGTTCTCGGTAACGAACACACCCGAAGACAATGCAAAAACATGCTTATTCTTCATTCGTGTTGCGTGGGAATCCTGATATTTCCCTATTCCTTGCTCAGACTTATGACAATCATAAGAAAAAGTGGAACCAATGTTCTCCAGCTCAGTATAATAAGCGAGTTCAGTCAATACATCTATATTATTATCTTGGTTAAGGCGTGTCATTAGTCGCTACCTGGAAAGAGAGAGAGATAGAGAGAGAGAAGGAAACGCATTAGCGTGCGCTCTTTGCAATTTTAGATTTGTATCTTATCTAATCAGGATGGCTCCCACTATTTTTATCAAATCTTCTTTCAAACCATAAAAGGTAATATTAGCCGGGATTAATTACACCTTACAAGTTCACCAATCGGTCAGCCAGGTAGGTATTGGTACTCTGAGGGAGTCTCCCCATGCTTTTGCATGGAACTAATTAAATAATCTCATTTCCGCGGGGAAATAACCCCGTTAACACTTTTCTTAGACACCTACTGGATCAGCTAATTGTAAAGTGGAAAACTCTTCCTTGAGTAACTCTTACTCGTAATGGGTATCAGGATCCAACTATCTCATAGAAGGTATACAATCTCATTTAAAATTTCAACACTTGAAATTCCTAATATCTGTTTTTACCCCTAGCGACTTATGACCTTGGTTATGGTCAACAAATCATAAGCACTAGCCCAGTTAGACCCGTCATTTCGTGACTGAATTAAACCCACCCGTATGAACCTTGGCTAAGGTCAACAAAGCCGTACGACTACCCTAATCCAAACACATCATATGCGGCAGATAAGTACCAATCATCTACCGTACACTGCGCCTTGACTATGGTCAACAAACGCAGCAAGAATACTAAATAACACTTATCTGAAATGACGGAGGGCTACGACTGGTTTTGATGAAAACCTTTAGCGTAATGAACTTGATATCTTTGTAGCATCTGGTGTTTTGAAAAAGGAGTGGTTTTTGTAGCACTTGCTAGTTTTGCTAAAGAGGTCACTCCCGGTGAAGGGATCTCGGCTCTTTCCTCATCGAATAAGGTGTTGGATATTCATCAAGGAATACCACTATTCAGAGAAAGAATTAGAGAAGCTATCAAAAAAAAAACCGAGTGAGTTGTAGTATTTGCTCGTTTTGCTAAAGAGGTCACTCCCGGTGAAGGGATCTCGGCTCTTTCCTCATCGAATGAGGTGCTGGATATTCATCAAGGAATATCACTATGCAAAGCAAGAACTAAAGCTACATTTTTAAAAACTTGATTCTACAAACACTTTAGGTTTCTTTTCTTTCCATTAATCTCAATAATGATGTCCCATCATTTATGTTTCCCTAAACATCACAGATAAGAAACGAAAATAGAACGTACGCTTATGCCATCCGTATTCGCTACGGGGCTCCGTCATGCACCGTTAGGTTACTTAACTAACGGCAGAGCGGGCGCTGGACTAGCGCAGGTGCAAAACATAAGCAACATTTATTATATATATCATATATATATATAGCATTCATATCACGCAGTTATATGATCACATCACAGAACTCAGCAGTAGATGAAACATATGAAATATTGGATATACTAGGAGGTCCGTGTTTTAAATTCATCCAGTAATGAAAAACACGGATTCCACAGTTGTGATGAATAGCCAAACCCACATCCATAGACCTCTAAGAGAGCGGCAAGCAACCCTGCCAATTCTAGAGTTAGGAGACCCGGTCTCGACTCCTCGAGATGGTCTCTCACCGGACTCTAGAACCCGGTTACTTATGCTCCCCGCCTTGGGTCTACCATAATACAGAAAAGTAAATAATATATATCAATGGTAACATCATCCTCAACTCGGAAGTGTCCCAATAAAAGAATATCACATACAATTTTACATGAATGAAAATGAAAAACTCTCAACTCACCCAAAAAACCCCGGCTATTCAATCACGACGATCCAATATAACATATCACAGCAACACATAGTCATCAACGTAAATAAATATGCGTATCCCAAACGTCGTTGACATATAGCAACGAGATCGGGGATACCCCACATATTACACTCACGGTCGCAGAAAAAGAAATGAAAAACTACAATATTTAGAATCTGCAAATACCTTAGACTTCATAATCCCAGAATATCTCATATTTCGAATTTCATGCCTAACATTATAAACCTTACATTTTAGTCTCAAATTGAAAACTTTTTTCAATAACTTAGTCGGGTAATTCAACAAGATTCCCGATTACCTGATCGAATGCTCATGGGGAACTTTAGTAGATGTAACATTTCAGAAAAAAAAATTATTTTTGGGAATTTAAATAATTAAAATAGTAAATTTTCGGATATTATTAAATATGGGAATTAGTTTTAATGAAAATGTATAATTATATACCGATAATTTTGAAAATATTTGGAAAATTAATAAGAATTATTGATTATGGAATATATTATATGAATTGAGCATTTATTAGACTATTAAATAATTATTGTATGCGAATTTATGCTAAACTTGATTAATATTTCACTAATTATGCACTAATCCTATTTTTGTCCATGACATGCAACATGACATGTTGCAAAAGATTTATCACATTTTCCTTATAGCACCATGTTTCATTTGCACTTATAAATGATTTTTTTATTTTGAAAATGAATAATTGGGAGATATTTTGTGTGGGGGGACAAAGAGGTATGGGGCAAAGAGAGAGAGAGAGAGAGAGAGAGAGTGAGGGGGTGTTTTAACCATGGCTCCTTCATTTTTCTTTCCCATTTGTTATTCTTCATCTTCTTCATCTCATTCTCCTTCTCTTCTCCACCTTACTACCACCCACAAACCACCTCAAATCTTAGCCAAAACCTTATATCCTCTTTACATAAAATATGCTCAAACTCCTCACAAAGACCATGGTGTGATCAAGTGGAGATTTTGAAAACTTGGGGCTACTCAAGAAAATTCTTGAGTTGCCAAATGAGGTATAATCCTACACCATTAGTTAGAATCTTGTTTTCCTCATATCTTATAGTTATTTAGAGCTTAACAAATGAGGTTTAGTGATCTTGGAAAATTCCAAGTTGAGGTTTAGGTTATTCTATGAATTGAAAAAGTGTAATTGAGGTTTAGTAGTGATCTTAAACCCCTATAATGATAGAAATCCATACCAAAACTGAGTTAGAACCCCAAGACTAGAACTTTGAATTTGCCGATATCGGATTTGTGGGAAATTTGAGGTGTTACTGGGAATCTGCTATAACCCGGGAACCCTGAAAAATATATAGCGATTACAAAGACTCGTCCAAGTGACCTATAAGCTACCCCCGAGACCTGAGACCCCCATTCTAACTTTTGGCCGCAGATTTAACCCAATTGGCTGCAATTTGTGGCCTGGGTATGGGCATTTGGGTTCGTGATGGGTTCATGGCTCCATTATCTTGATATTAGACCAATCCTATATGCTAAATGTCCTAATTTGACCTAAGGCAAAATCTGGAGGTGTTTTATTGAGTTTCTGATTTTGTTTTATGACTTTTAATGACTTTGGTTTTGGTATTTGTGTTTTATCTCGGTCGATTGATATTCGTATGTCAATGTCGAGAGTTGTTGGTTATTCTTGCATGCGTAGGCTGTAGGTTCTAACCTATGTGCACTTCGCATGTCGTATCGGTTTCGTATTTCGATTCTTGTTTACAATACAACGTGTTTAAAACTGTAGGAACCTCCATGTGGACTTCGGGACGACAGGGAAAGCAAGGCGTCATCGACTTCGGCAAGCGAGGATCAATGTGGGTAGATTTATATCTACGGAGGAAGTCGGGTGGATGGCGTATAGCACCTCTGCAATCGTAGATTTCGATGCGTGTATTATCTTATATGTTAATAAGAAGTATGGATACTTAGCAAAATAGGGTTTTCTAGAAGACTATAAGTTAGATTAAGCGTACTTGTAGGACGTATTACTCTTAGCCTTTAGTTCCTTAGTCGAGACCCGTAGTTTATATTGTTTCACACACACACATGCACATGCACTTGGTAATGGTGTGTATATGTGTATGTGTGTGTGTGTATGTGTGTTCATACACACACACACACTCACACACATACATGTAAGATGAGGATATGAGATGTTGAATGGATATGAGCCGATATGATTGGGCATGATGCCGTGAGGTTATGATATGTGATTGAGTCGAGACACCATATGATACGATATATTAAAGGATCATTGGGTGACATATACAAACATGCGATAACATGCGATTTGATGAAATAATTTATTGTACGAGACCTTAGATCCGTATTACTGATTATGATATTATACGACGATTGATACCGTACGAACTATATGACATATATGACATTTGACCCGCACCCTCAATCTTGAGGATGCCGTATGACGGACTATACCATATGAGATGTATATACGATGATTGATCCGCACACTTGACTCGAGGATGCCGTACGATAGATATTACCGTATGTGATGTTATGAGGCTGGATCGCCGACCACTAGATATATCGACTCGGAATATGCCTAGATTTTCCTTATCACTACGACTTGGTCCTTAGTTTAGTCTTGTAGTTGTTTAGGTAGATGCTAGACTAGGCTCGACTCATACCTATTTTCAAAAGATAATCTGAGGGACGCTACGGATTTTCAAAAGACACAAATCTTTTCTCAAAAACACCATAGCCCCTACTTTTCTAAAAACAACGATTCGTGCTATTTCCAACACTATCACAGTATGGCTCGTATATAGGTTTATATTTTATAATGTTGCATTTATTGCTTATTTCCTATCACTCATTGCATTGCATATATACATGGGTTTTCTTTAACTATTATGATTTTGTCTGTTAGGACACCAGCACCATTACCGATGATGCGTATGTTGCACGTACACTTGCTTGCCGGCTCAGACACATCATCATCGGTAATTGCCATGCCACGTACACACTAGAGAACCTTTACTCCATTCATATAATCTGACAATCTGTGGAAGTAGGACTGTTTTACATTCATGATCTTAAATGCTAGTGTAGACATTGTATTTCTTACTTAGATGCCACATGCATTTGCATCCATACATTCTAGTTATGCACTGATCATTGGCTTTATGTCTATATTTATTATCTCATTGTATACTCATAGATTGTGATTCTTTTTGAGATATTCGTATTCATGTGATTTCTAGATTTGGTGAAGTCGCAAGTGATATTTATAAACTCATGATTTTAATTTTTTAAAATAAAAAATGCACTTTCTCGTGATATGATGTGTGTGGCGTGAACCATGAGTATTCTCGGTTCTTGAGCCACGTGTGTACAAATACCAGATTCGAGGAGGGGGATGCACCGTCTGCGGGTACATGGTGGGCTCAGTAAGGTACCCCGGGGCAAGAGGATCGCATTGAGAAGGCGTTGAGCCCGGCAGGGGAGCACTACTTACCGGTGATTATTGACCCGGCGGTCATCCGGAGGATACCGACCGGAATTGTATGATTTGACAGATTTGAGGGCTGATATGAGAGATGGCTACTGAGATATTGATGTATATATCGTGTCGATGTTTGCCACGGATTTCTTCGGATTTCATTTGATGATACTCCAGATTTATAATACTAAAATTTTACTAAGATAAGAACACAGTTTTCTCATACAGATATATTCAGATTTCATGTTGATCATTCATTCATGATATATTCATACATCATATATATGACATGTTACTATTTTGTGACACTGACACGAGTACTTGGTATTACACTTATGCACATGCTTATAATGTTACCCTTGTTATTACTCTGTGTCTATATATATTGTTGTTATCTATTGTATGACCTAGGAGATAGTCATACATTCGGTTTCTACTCGGTGATGTCTTCTACTCATGAGTTGGCAACTCACCCCCGTTGTGCCACAGTTTCTTGCAGGTTTGGCCGTACAGGTTTCGTAGCGGCTTGCTGGCATACTACCTTATTTAGGGTGATTGCAATTGATAGGTGAGATACCTTTGCATCATGACCACCGTTGCACTTGTACTTTTTATTTCTGTTGTATCTAGTTAAAAGCTCCATCAACCAGACTTGTATATTTAGTATACTTAGAAGCCACAGTTTGTATATATTCTTTAGGCCTTAAAGTCATGCTCATGTACATATTATTGTTTTCTGGTTTTTCTTGATGATGCCTTTTTTCTTTACATTCTTTCTGAGTTTTGATCCTTGCCTTCGGCGTTGTATATTTGCATTACTTGTGTGGTTGTTTTCGCCATCGGGCGAAGAGCTAGCTCCCACTTGGGGATGACTTTTATTATATTGCTTGTACTGTTTTTGGGTTAAAATATAACAAGGAGGTGATGCCGAAATTTCAAATGATGAAAATGTTTTCAAATAGCTACAAACATTGTTTTCATATTATATTACCTTTGTATTTAAAGTAGGAACCTGATTTCATTAAAACTTATTTGAAAACTTCACCTCCACTGTTTTCCCTAAAAGGTTTAGATTTCTGGGCATTTGGCTTACTTGAATTAGGTGGGGTCTTATAGAGTTCACATGATTCAAGAATCAGTCACTTGCCTTTTCCCGGTCATGACAGTAGATGGCCGCACCCCCGATGCCGTCGACGAAGTACACTTAGGCGGAACACCATGGCCGCGAGCACCTGAGTGGGTGCTTTTGGCAACGGGGTTCTCCTGCAGTCACTTTTTCGGGGATAGAGGTGTGGCTATCTAGTAGGGTTATCCGGTGAGTATCTGCATACTATACGCGATTGCGACGGAGTTTTTGATCTGAATCAAAACTCCGTGGCAATCGATTAACCGAGACTAAAACGCTCGATTTACCGATCATTAACTAGTTTTCACAAACTAATTATTTTGGATTCTAAAAATTGTATCACATATCATCACAATCTATACGACGCTAAACATTTCGATCGATTTAACAAACACCCACAAATCCCAGAGACCTCAACAACTTGAGCATTACTAAAAACATCCAGAATGTGCTAAATGCTATATTGGAGCAGCATAAAAGAAACGATACCAAAATGCCCCAAATTTGAGGCGGTACCGCGGCTAAACTTGGGGTTAGGCTGCGGCTCCCGGCGGTTTAGAGGAATTAGGTCTTCGAATTTCTCGGGGTTCCATCACATACCCTGCATGATTTTCTGAATATTTTTAATCTCGAAAATTCTAACTTTTGAAAATCGACAGAAACTTGATAAAAATCTGGGTTTCGAAATCCGATCGAATACTTGAACGTCGTAATGACTTCCTCTAATTTTCTAGCTTAGTTATGATACCATGAAAGTCTACCCTAACACCACAATGAGGTTTACACTGGCATCAAGCATGCAATTTCAAAAATTTCTTGGTGCTAAGCTAGATTAACTAAGTATCAAACTAGATGATTTGGGTTTAAGCATGATATTACAAAACTTATACTAAGAGAAGGAGGCAACAACCTTTGTAGACCGTGTCCTTCTTTTCAAAATCTCCATGTAGTAGTCTACGTGATTCCACTAGGCTCTACGTGAAGTTGGATCGAGCTTCATTTGCGATCTTCATGCCGAAGATGATCCACCCGAAGCTCCGCTAATTCAAGCTACTTCTTCACTAAACTCATTAGTGAAGGAAACACACTACACTTAATTGCTAATCAAGTGTAGGAAGGTAAAGTAGGAGTTTTGTTTGCTCACTAGGATTCTCACAAGCTCAAGGTTTCACAACACATGTGAGAGATTGAGCTTAGAGGAGGTGAGGGGGAAGATGAAGAGAGCCAGAGAGAAAAGCTCAAGAAATGGCTAAGTGTTGAATGGCTCAAGTCAAGTGAACAATGAATAAGTGTCGAATGGCTACACACTTGACCTCACTCATTCAAGAATGGAATAAATTGCAATAATAAATTGCAACCATGCTTGAATAGTGATTAAACACTAATAAAATAAATGTAAATGTCATGCCACACCCATACCTTAAACATCTCTCCAATTTCCACCTCTTTTTCTATTTTCCCAAAATAGAAAATCCATGACATGCTTCATAATATATATATATATATATATCATATATATATATATATCATATATTAATATATATATATATATATATCATATATATATATCATATATTAATATATATATATATATATTAAGAAAATAATTAGTGAGCAATAATATTAGTTAATATATAATTATATCAAATATAATATATATCAAATTATTAAATCAACACTTGATTTAATAATTCAGTTATATCAAATATAACTGACTAATATCATTTATCTATATGTCACATTTTCAAATCAATACTTGATTCAATAATCCGGTTATATTATATATAATTTAACCGATATCAAATAACCGCCAGATTAGAATACGGTATCACATACTCGTATTTAATTAGGCAGGCCCCCGCACACATCAACCTATGTGCCCTACTTCATTTCTCTTGAGCTAGGAAACTTCTGTGTGGGACTCTAAAGACTCATCAATACGGCAGCAGTAGGTAATGATCACATCAGTTACCCACAAGCCATTAGCGGTACTAGCTGGACGTAACAGCTACCCAGGTATTGAGAGAATAGAAGATACAAAACAAGCTTGTCCAAACTCCCATGAAGCCTATAAGTAACACTTACCGTACTATCCGTTCTCTTCATCTGATATGTCGCATATCGAGTCTAGGGGTGGAATCGTCAGACCCCAGCAACTTGATAAGTCATGCCGATGTATGGCTCATAACGGTTCGAGAAACTACTGATAACTCTTACCAGTAAATCTCATCAGCATCCCTGGCCAGGTACTTCCTGTTATAGCCAATCGAGTATAGCTTAACATCAACTCCCAATACCGGGAGAGACGAAACCCCTCCTATCGCTCACTGCCTCAATGTGACTCAGGACTGTACCCAAAATTTACCTGTTTGCACGACTCCTTTGAGCCATGGTAGGGAGGAAATAAAAGCACAGTGGGAGCCACACAAGACACTATGACGATCTTGGGTTTACAGACTAACCTGTACCAGTGTCAACAGAGAACTGCTATCTGACGATAGGTATATTACCATCTAGGAGTTCTCGGCGTGTCTTGTTCGGTGTACCCATTCTCTAATGAGCACCTGTGTACAATCTTTGATCTTAAACACCAATGGTTATGGGATCAACCATCGCCCCTACAAGGTCAAGAAACGTACACACTAGTCTACTCTGGAATATCGATGCCCTGTCTCGATACTCCCTCGACTAGGAACGGTTAAAGGATGTGCTTGTGGACTACTCAAGTCCCAGCAGTAAGATCCGCATCATAGTCCTGGTAGTCAAGCAAACATCCTAAGTGCTTTATCAACATGTATCAGAAAAACAGTATAATAACACAAGTGTACATACTAAGATAAAGAGAAACCAGATAGTATACTATCATGTCGAGCAAAAAAGTCCTCTGTATATTGTTAGTTATATGTATGCCCTAGAGACCATTATTATACATATGATGTATATTATAGTAGATGCTTGGACATATATAGAGAGGACTTTCTTGCTCGACATGATAGTATGCTATCTGGTTGGACTTTGTTTTAACATGTAGACTTGTATTGTGATACTGTCTTGCTCTCACATGTTGATAAAGCCCTTAGGATATGTACTTGACTACCAGGACTATGATGGAGATCATACTAGTGGGGCCAGGGTAGTCCACAAGTACATCTTTTAATTTTTCCTAGTCGAGGGTGTATCGAGACAGGGCATCGATATTCCAGAGTAAACTAGCGTATACGCTTCTTGATCCATATGATAGGCGATGGATGATCCCACATCCATTGGTGTTTGGAATCAAAGATGGTATACGGGTGCTCAGTGGAGACTGGGTACACTGAACAGGACTCGCCGAGAACTCCTAGTTGGTATTATACCTATCGTCGGATAACAGTTCTCTGGTGACACTGGTACAGGTTAGTCTGTAGACCCGAGATCGTCATAGAGTCTTGTGTGATTCCCACCGTGCTTCGATTTTCACCTTACCACGTTCAAGAGAACGTGAAAAACGATGGTTTTTGGGTACAGTCCCGAGTCACATGGAGGCAATGAGCGACAGGAGGGTATTCATCTATCCCGGTATTGGTGGTTGATGTTGCGCTGTGCTCGATTGGCTATGACAGGAAGTCCCTGGCCAGGGCTGATACGGAGATTTACTGGTAAGAGTTATCAGTAGTTTCTCCACCCGTTATGAGCCTCACATCGGCATGACTTATCGGTTACTGGGGTCTGACGTTTACCACCCCTAGACTAGATATGCGATGTAGAAGACAAAGAGACCGGATTGTACGGTAGTGTTACTAACAGGCTTTGCGGGAGTTTAGACAATCTTGCTTGTTGATCTTCTAATCGCTCAATACTCGGGTAGCCGTTACATCTAGTTAGTACCGCTGACGGCTTATGGGTGACTGATATGATCATCACCTACTGCAGGCATATTGACGAGTCTTTAGAGTCCTACTAAGAGGTTTCCTTGTTAGTTGTATGTATACCCTAGAGGCCAGTATTGTACAGATGATGTATATTATATTGGATGCTTGGACATATATAGAGATGACTTTCTTGCTCGATATGATAGTATGCTATCTGGTTGCTCTTTATCTTAACATGTATACTTGTCTCTTTATACTGTCTTATAGTTACATGTTGGTAAAGCCCTTAGGATGTGTACTTGACTACCTGGACTATGATGCGGATCATACTAGTGGGGACATGGTAGTCCATAAGTACATCCTTCAAGGTCCCTAGTCGTGGGTGTATCGAGACGGGGCATCGATATACCAGTGTAGACTAGCGTATACGCTTCTCGACCCATGAGATGGGCAATGGATGATCCCATATCCATTGGTGTTTGACATCAGAGATGGTATACGGGTGCTCAGTGGAGACTGGGTACACTGGACGGACTCGCCGAGAACTCCCAGATGGTATTATACCTTACGTCAGATGGCAGTTCTCAGGTGACACTTGTGCAGGTTAGTCTGTAGACCCGAGATCGTCATAGAGTCTTCTATGATTCCCATTGTGCTTTGATTTCCACCTTACCACGTCCATGAGGGCGTGCAAAACGGTGGTTTTTGGGTACAGTCCCGAGTCACATGGAGGCAATGAGCGATAGGAGGGGTTTCGTCTCTCCCGGTATTGGGGGTTGATGTTGCACTGTGCTCGATTGGCCGTAACAGGGAAGTCCCTGGCCAAGGCTGATTAGAGATTTAGTGGTAAGTGTTACCAGTAGTTTCTCGACCAGTTATGAGCCTCACATCGGCACGACTTATCGGTTATTCGGGTCTGACGTTTACCACCCCTAGACTTGATATGCGACATATCAGACGAGGAGACCGGACTGCACGGGTAGTGTTGCCGGTTGGCTCGACGGGAGTTGTAGCAGGTTCGCTTGTTTTCTTCTGATCGCTCAATACCCAGGTGGCCGTTACGTTTAGCTGACCGCTTGCGGCTTGGGGGTGCTTGATATGATCATCACCCACTGCCGGCGTATTGACAAGTCTTAGAGTCCCACAAAGGAGTTACCTAGTCCCGGCGAAACGTTGTGGTGCGCGTATGCGATATGCGCATGGACCCGGTCAAAATGCGCGTATAAGATACCGTATATTGATCGGGCGGCTTGCTTTTGGTCGGGTCGTATGTGATATGGCCGGATTGATAAATCAATTGTTGATTTATCATTTAACCATTAGTTTCTCACTAGAAATCCTTTCTTGTATTTATGGATGTATGCATGCATGTATGTATTCTTTCTTGATTCATGCACATATGGATGTGCATGTACACATACATACATACATCATCCTTCATGGTTGTATATACATAGAAAATGGTGGCAATATAAGACTCACACCATGGTTTTATATATATGTTTTATTATTGCATTTGTTTTAAAACAAAAAGAAAAAGGAAAGGATAACTCATGGTTTCTTTTACACCCTTCTTTGACCTAACCATGCTCACCCACCATTTAACCATGGATTAACTTTCCTTTTGTGTTTTAACTCAAGTTCAATAATATCTTTATTGTTTAACCATGGTTTGAGATGAGAAGTGGAAAATATATTTTCTATTTTTCAATGTGATTATCTTTCTCTCTTGTTCTAAAAGGCCATCATCTTCTTCCTCCTTCTTCCTTTGCTCTCTAGATTTTTCTAGTGAGAAAAACACTCACCAAGTTAGGATTTTGAAGTGAGAAAAGCCACCACAACATCATTCTACACAAGTCTTGCCCACTTGTTTAGAGAGTTAGCTTCATTTCTTTCTCTTGATCTTGTGAAGTTGCAAGCTTGGACAAAGCGGAATCCGGGTGAATCATCGTGGACCTAGAGGAGTTCAAGCGGACCTTTTCCAAACCCCAAGTAGCCGAGGAGTCTAGCGTAGGGAGCTACAAAGGTTGTACTCTCAAAACCCTAGCTTTACCTACTTGTGTTGAAGTGTTGTTTTTGAAACCCTAATATTTCTAGGAATGATTCTTTGTATGCTTACTTAGCACCCTAAAATTTTAATCTTTGGTACATGTGATGCTTCCAAACCCTTCATGTGGTGCTAGGTAAGCCCAACAATCCAGGCTCAGGCGAAACGAAGTAGGAGCACATATGTGATATGTGCAGGACCGATATTAATACGTGTATGTAATACTGTATTCTATTCTTGCGATATGTGATATCGGTCGGTTATATATGATATAGCCGGGTTATCGAATCAAGTGTTGATTCTATAAGTTGATACATATGATATTAGTCGGTTATATGTGATATAGCTGGATTATTGAATCAAGTGTTGATTTAATAATTTAATATAAAATTATATGTTTGATATATTAATTTACATTAACTAAAATTAGCTCACTTGTGCATTTTTTCTCTCTCATATACACACTTAATACACATGTGATATATATTAATTGTGTTTCTTTTTGTGTCATGCTTGATTATACATGCAACATGGGTGTATGAGACTCACACCATACTTATGATAATGAGGGGTTTATTTATTTAATCTAAATCAAATAATTAGTTGGAAATTAAGCAAATGGTTGAAACTTGTGGAAGCTTGTGGAACCATTGACTTAGTCCATTAATTTTGTTTTGCCTTAGATATTTATTAACCTAACCATTATCTAAAACCTTGGTTATATCTCTACATGAGTTATATGAGATATTTCTCACCCATGGTTTCCATAACATTATCTCTTCATCTTCTTCTTCATCAAGAGTTAGCTCTCTAGGTTTTTGAGAGGTGAAGAAAAATAGTAAGAAAATTAATTCAAAAGTGAACAAAAATCCTACTTCATCATTCTCTACTAGACTAGCCATTTAGTGTAGGGTGTTATCTTGACTAATCCCTAATTAGTGAAGAGGTAGCTTGGGTTGGTGTCTCCTCGACGTAGACCATCTTCGGCCTCGAAGACTTCGTGCAAGCTTGTTCCTTTCATCTTGTGGAGCCATTCTAGAGTCCGGACGATCACTACTTGGAGCGAAGGGACTACTACAAGGAGCTATTGAAGTGAAGGACCGGTCTACAAAGGTTGTATTCTATATTCACTTAGATGTAGAGTTGTTTACATGCATGTATTGTCTAATTCTCTAGTTAAGATTCTAAGGTTAGGGTTGTTTAGCATGGCAGATTTTTGAAAATGGCATGGTCGATTCCTCCCGAAACCTTGCTGTCGTGCTAGGTAATCCTATAGTGATATCAGAGCCATGCTAGAGAATTAGAGTATGTTTGTAGAATTACGAAACCGAAACAACTCCGAAATAAACGAAACATAATCCTCGTTTCTGTCGAATTTTTAAAAGCCTTTAAAAAATTTTTAAGCGGTTGCAGAATGTTACATATGACGTAATATGAGCACCACAGAAACTTGAGCCCTCCTCGCCGGATTTTGGCCGGCCACATGCACTTAAAAACCGGCCCCACCTGTTTTTTAGTAGGCTTCTGGCTTCAATTTTTTGTGGTGTTCCAGTCTCTGGGTTTTGGTGTTTCAGGTGGTCCTTGTTTTTACTGAAATTGCATGTGATGTTATTTTTCTGTAAAGGTAATTCGGAGTGTTTCGTAGTCGTAATTCTAACATTATTTCGGGTATTTTAGACGACGTTAAAAAGTTCGAACGAACATCAATAACCTATTTTCTCCCTCGCTGGAAATTTTCCAAAACTTGGAACATTAGAAGTTAAAGTTATTCAAAAATCATGAAAGTTATTCTATAGACCCTTTAGAAGAATGAAACCCTAACTATATTCTATGACTGTCGGAACTGGCGCCAAACCCTAGGGTTTGCAGTAGTTCCGCGGCGCCATAGGTGAGGCAAGGGTTGGCCCTTCTACGGTTGGTCTATAGGTATTGTGGCTTGTTCTGAGTATTCTTTTAACTGTGCTCAAGTGTTGAGCTCTTTGGGAAATTTTGGGTGTTTGTTGATTCGATCGGAATGTTTAACATCGTCTAGTTATCTATGGAATATGATAAAATATTTAGAATCTACACTAATTAGTTTTGTGAAAATTGATTAGTTGCTTGTCAATTTAACATTTCGGTCTCGGAGGGAATCGGGAATCTTGTTGAAGTACCCGATTTCTTTTGAAAAGGTGTTTTCATGAGTGGGACCCAAATGTAAGGTTTACAATGTTAGGCATGAAATTCGAAGTATGTGATATTCCGGGTTTATGATGTCTAAGGGCTATGTCGATTCCAAATGTTGTAATTTGACATTTTCTTTTCTGCGACCGTAAGTGTAATATGTGGTGTATCGCCGGTTT
Organism: Agapanthus africanus; assembly: GCA_030015575.1. Classification (NCBI taxonomy): domain Eukaryota; kingdom Viridiplantae; phylum Streptophyta; class Magnoliopsida; order Asparagales; family Amaryllidaceae; genus Agapanthus; species Agapanthus africanus. The sequence continues at coordinate 603,199,930 of JASDDO010000019.1, read as the reverse complement.
CGTTGCTATATGTCAACGACAATTGGGATACGCAAATTTATTTACGTTGATGACATGCGATGTTATGTGTTGCTGGGATATATTATATTGGATCGTCGTGTTTTGAATAGTCGGGTTTTTTTTGCGTGAGATGAGAGTTTTTCATTTTCATTCATCTAAATTTTTTTATGTAATATTCTTTTATTGGGGAACTTCAGGGTTGATGATGATGTCACCCTTTTTGTATATTATTTACTTTTCCGCATTAGGATAGACCCAAGGCGGGGAGCATAAGTAATCGGAATCTAGAGTCCAGTAGGAGACCATCTCGAGGAGTCGAGACCAGGTCACCTAACTCTAGAATTGGTAGGGTTGCTTGCCGCTCTCATAGGGGTCTAGGGATGTGGGTTTGGCTATTCATTGAGACCGTGGAATCCGTGTTTTTCACAGGCTTAATATAAAACACGGACCTCCTAGTATATCCAATATTTCATATGTTGACTTCTGCTGCTGATATTCTGTGATGTGATCACTTTATATGCTTGAAATGAATGCTTTATTATTATATATATGATATATAATAAATGTTGCTTATGTTTGGCACCCGCGCTAGTGTAGCGTCTTGAAAAGTCGTTTTGGTGTTTTCCTGAAAATCGGTGAAAATTCGGTCTTTTTCCGAAAACCGTCTTTCTCGTTATTTTGCAGTTTAGGGCTAATTATACCTAAAATGGATAGTTAATTGCTTGTTTTTAGTAGCTAATGAGTTACTTATGAAATTCTGGTCGTTTAAAAATTTTTCCCTATTTTTCAATTTTTTAATATTATTTTAAGCCGGTAAGAAAATACATTAAATTAGCGATAAATACAAATTTTTCCGGGCTAATTTTAATCTTTAAAATTATGATAATTAAAATCTAGTTATAACATAAATTTTTAGTATATTATTTTGATTTTTAACTAATTTTTATTATAGAAAACGAAATTTATTGAATTTAAGCTAAAACTTGCAATTTTGGACTTGTAGGGGGTCTTTTTGCATAAAATTTTTGTTCACTCTCTCTCACACACCCTCACACTCCCTAGGCCGGCCCATCACAGCAGGAAATCCCATCTTCTTTTTTTGGTTTCAATTCTTGTGGTAAAATGTATTGGAGGATTAAAATATATTAATTTGGAGGTGGGTTGTACTTTGATATATGAGGGTTTGACTTGGAAAAAAATTTCCCCAACTCCCCACTCCTCACCCACACCCTTCCCTTACCTTTCCTGGCCGAGACCTGCTCCCCCCCATTTCCATTATTTTCCTTCTCTTTTTCTCTCATTTTCTTCAAAAAATTTCATTGAAATTCAATAAAAATCAACAAATCCTTCACTTTTTCAACACAAAACCTTATTCCCTCTCTTCTCAAACCCAAATTGGTTCAAATCTTGGAGAAAGATGGCATCTTGGGAGGTTTTAGCAACTTAGGGATTGATCTTTTGAGGTATAATTTCTAATCAAATGGTTAAATTGTAGTTTAAAGTGTGCTAATTGAACTTTGAAAATTGTTTTAGTGTTAATTTTAGTGTTAATTGCATACTAGTTTTTTAAAGTTTGTGGTTTGAATTTAATTTAGGGTTTAGATCACCATTAAGAGATTAATTAAGCTATTTTGTTATCTAGTTATTTTGTTAGCTTAATCTAGGAGGTTAACTTGCTAATTGGGCTATAAATTAGTGTTAATTTAAGGTTTTCATATATAGTTTGGATTAAGATTTGCTAGGTTATAAATTCAAGTAATGGTTGTTTATGGAAATTAGGTTTTGAATCATTGCTAATGTGTTGTAATTATAGTGTTTGTAGATTGCTTGTAGTGTGGTTGGTTGTTCAAGCTTGATAGTAGTCTTTGTAGCAAATCGGCGATGTTGCACCGATTTTTGGAATGTAACTGCTTACTAGTTTTGTTATAAAATTATGTGATGTATTATTTTCGACATCTTGATGATTGTGTTGGCTTATCCTATGACGTTTAGGATGCGTGAGTGCGGAGTTTTAAGTAGTCGGGTTTTAGTTTTGCCGGACGACCAAATCGGCGGTTTTTTGGCGGTTTTTGCGATTTTCGCGTGTGTTCCGCGCACTTTGTGCACGTTGTACCTAGCTAGCGAACATTAGTAGTTTCGTTGGGGTTTTGCGTCGTTCTTGATATGTAACCTTATGTTTGGTATTGATGTAAATTCCAGGTTCGGTCGCGGAGACGTCAGACGCGGCGCGAAAGGGGAAGGCGGTGATTGGACACAGCTAGCCAGGGATTCCGGTGAGTAGATGTAACATCTACGGGGGACTATCGTTGGATGGCGCAAGCCGCCCGATAGTTTTAGTAACTTACAAGATTCTTAGTGATGTTAGTAATTAGGGGTGAAATACTTATTTGACTATTTGCTGCATCCATGCATTATATTGACATACCTATACGAAACCATTTTATAGGACACCTGCACCATTGCCAGGGTTTTTATATGCAGCACGAGCACTATTCATGCTTACACACACACCCTGGTAATTGCCATGCCACCACACTAGATAACCTTTAAATTTAAACCTTTTACTAATTGATACTTAAACTTGTGCTATTGCCTTTAATTCCTTAAAATGAAACCGTAGGATTGCTATTCATGTGCATGTACTTCATCATATTAATTGTTCATGCTTAATCCATTAATCACACATCGCAACTTGATTATTGATACCATATGCATTCATTATTACTGATATATGCACTTATGAGGATTTCTTGAGATTTTATGATATTGCTGGATTTCGGGGGAAAGCCGCAAAATTTCTAAACTTATTATATTTTTTAAAATATGTAAATTGCGGTTTTCTAGTGATGTAAGTGTCGTCCACCATGAGTTTGCTGTGGTTTTGGAAATCCGTGTCGAGGAGTGGAGGAACCGGCACGGGTACATGGTGGGCCCGGTAAGGTACCCCGGGGCAAGAGGAATGTGGTGTTGACGTTGAGCCTGGCAGGGGACGGATTACCTACCGGTGACTGTTTGGGACGGCGGATATCTTGAGGATACTGACCGTGGCCGCTAGATGATGAGATATTGATATTTGAGATGGGTCAGCCGGACGGCTGAGGCCAGAGATACATTAATATGAGATTTGAGACAGTTTTGAGGTGTCGATGCAGGACACAGGTTCTTGTTGATTCTATTGGTATTGTGCTGGTATTTCAAAAGACATTCTTAAAGGGAAAAACATGATTTCTTATACTTACACATTCAGATCACGAGCTGATTCGCATTGCATTCATACCTGCTAGTATATCCATATTGCATACATACTTGCCATTATGTCCTGCCTTACCTGTATTTAGATGCTAGGATGCTTGTGTGCATGCATTCGATAGCCTGTGTAGATGTTATTTATTACTCACGAGTTGGCAACTCACCCCCGTTGTGCCATAGTCTTTTGCAGGTCCGCTCCGTCAGTTCAGTAGCGGCGGGCGCACTTGTTCTTTTGCCTCCTTTGCCTGGACTCGAGGTTTTGCTCTTAGGTGGGTTATGTTACTATTTTTGTACCACCTTGTATATTCTTTGTATCTAGTGCACTCCATCTACTGTATCTACCAGTATTATTGTATATTGACCTAGAGATGAGACTGTGAGGTTTGTGGACTTTTATGCTGTATTTTGGGGTCGAGCTCACTTGAGTCGACATGATGTTTTTCTTATGCTTCATTATGATTATTTCGCATGTTGTTGCTTTATATTGTGTGGGATTTGTGACCGCCTTATGGCGAAGAGCTAGCTCCCGCTTGGGGATGCCCTATTTTGTTGAATTCATATATATTTTTGTTGTACCCATTTTGGGGGCCAGTATTTACAAAGGAGACTCTGCCGAAATTTTCGGAAAAATTGGTATTGTTTTTAAAAAAGGGTTTTACATGACTTATTTGATAAACTCGTTTTCAATTGATTGGGTTTTCTTCACTCTTTTGCTTAATTGGTTTTGTTTTCTGGGCTTTGGCTTACTTATTTTACGGACGTCTTTAGACGTTTCGTAAACTTAAGTGCCAGTCACGTTCCGTACCCTGCGGGTCGTGACAAAGTTGGTATCAGAGCGATAGGTTTTACCTTTTTGAGTGTAGGATGACCCTTGATAGATGGAGTAAGTGACTTAAGTAGGGTAACGTAGCGTGCGTATGTCCGCGGCATACTTACGATACGGTACTCCGCCTAAGTGACTTTAGGATATACTTGCTTGAAAAATTCCTTCTTCAATTCCGTGTATCCTATGATCCTATTGCACTGTCCTTACTATCCGTTTTCCTGTAACAGCCACTATGCCGCCAAAGGCTACGAGTGCGCAGAGGGCTGCCGCCCGTGATGATATCCGAGCAGGCTCGTCCGAGATGAGGACTGAGCAGGGTGGTATACCTATGCCTCAGGGACAGACTGATCCGCATTCCCCAGGTCGCATGGATAGGCTTGAGTCCGGTATGGAGGAGCTGCGACAGATGATAGGAGGCATGCAGGAGTTACGACAGATGGTGGAATCGTTAGTAGAGGTCAATCGAGCACAGAGATCGGATATTACTCCCCCTGCGGTCGTTTCGAGACCGAGTCGGATTCGCACTGATATGTTAGCACCTAGGAGGGTTCGCAGAGGCCGTGGTGGATTCTTTAGGGGCCAGTTATATCGCCTTCACCCATATGATCAGCAGCCATGGTTAGGATGTTTTTGGTGTGGTAGCCTGCATCATCGTAACAGAGACTGTCCGGCGAGACGACAGGGAGCGGCGACAGTTCCACATGTGACCCTACCACCATCACCACCCCCTCCTCAGAGAGCCCTACTTCCTACCACCGGTGATGCTCCACGCCAGTTAGGTGCACCCAGAGGCCGTGGACGCGGCGGTCCTGTTCAGAGAGGACGAGGAGGCAGAGGCCGAGGTCGAGGTCAGCCCGCTATCGGTGGAGGAAAGGCCCGAGTTTTTGCTTTGACACCGCAGGATGCGCAGGCATCCAATACCGTTGTGACATGTACCTTATCCGTATGTTCTTTTGACGCACGGGTATTATTCGACCCAGGTTCCACACATTCGTACGTATCTACACACTTTGCACCGATGTTGGGCCGTGAGTCGTCGTCGTTAGATCAGCCGCTTGTTGTTGTTACTCCGGTAGGCGAGTCGTTTGTCGCTCGTTTTGTTTTTCGATTGTGTTCCGTTCGTATCGGGGAGAGGGATTCATCGGTTGATTTGATTCTCCTCGATATGTTGGACTTTGATGTGCTTCTGGGCATGGATTGGCTAGCCACTTGTTATGCTTCGGTGGACTGCCGTGAGAAGGCAATCAGATTTAGCTTTCCGGGAGAGCCAGTCCTTGTTATTCAGGGAGACCGCAGTGTCACCCTTCCCAGCTTAATTTCGTCTCTTCGCGCTGGTCAGCTCTTATGGAAGGGATGTCAGGGATTCTTAGCATTTATTTGTGATACTCGAGCAGCAGAGGTTCCGTTGGACCGGGTCCAGGTAGTTTGTGAGTTCCCTCATGTTTTCCCAGATGAGCTACCTGGGCTACCGCCTGAGCGCGATGTTGAGTTCTGCATTGATTTGATTCCCGGCTCGGGGCCTATTTCTATACCGCCTTATCGGATGGCCCCGGCAGAGCTTCGAGAGCTGAAGGATCAGTTGCAGGATTTGTTAGATAAGGGGCTTATTCGACCGAGTGTTTCTCCGTGGGGTGCTCCGGTCCTGTTTGTCAAGAAGAAGGATGGAAGTTTGCGCTTATGTATCGACTACCGCCAGCTGAACAAAGTTACCGTTCGGAATAGATATCCGTTGCCGCGCATTGATGATTTGTTCGACCAGCTTCAGGGTGCGGGGTATTTTTCGAGGATCGACTTGCGATCAGGATACCATCAGCTGCGAGTTCGACAGGAGGATATACCGAGGACAGCTTTCCGCACGCGCTACGGCCACTACGAGTTTTTGGTGATGTTGTTCGGACTCACCAACGCCCCAGCAGCATTCATGGATTTGATGAACCGTACATTCAGGCCGTATCTTGACTTGTTCATCATCGTGTTTATCGACGATATATTGGTGTACTCCCGGAGCAGAGAGGAGCACGAGCAGCACTTGCGGATTACGCTACAGACTCTGAGGGAGCACCAGCTGTTCGCGAAGTTCTCCAAGTGTGCATTCTGGCTGGACAGCGTCGGATTCTTGGGTCACGTGGTTACGAGAGACGGCATTTGTGTGGACCCGAAGAAGATTGAGGCTGTTCAGCAGTGGCCCCGACCTACATCGGTTACTGAGATCCGTAGTTTTCTAGGCCTGGCGGGCTACTACAGGCGTTTTGTTCAGGACTTCTCCCGTATAGCTGCACCGTTGACCGGTTTGACCCGGAAGGGAGTTCCTTTCGTCTGGACAGAGGAGTGCGAGCGCAGTTTTCAGCAGCTACGGACTTGTTTGACTACGGCGCCGGTATTATCTTTGCCTTCGGGATCAAGCGGATTTGTTGTCTACTGTGATGCTTCGCGAGTGGGATTAGGATGCGTATTGATGCAGCATGGCCGGGTGATCGCTTATGCTTCTCGGCAGTTGAAGAAGCATGAACAGAACTACCCCACTCATGATTTGGAGATGGCTGCAGTGGTCTTTGCACTGAAGATTTGGCGACATTACCTTTACGGCGAGTCGTGTCAGATATTCACCGATCACAAGAGCTTAAAGTACATATTTCAGCAGCGAGACCTGAACCTCAGACAGCGTCGTTGGATGGAGTTGGTGAAAGACTACGACTGCAAGATCTTATATCACCCCGGCAAGGCGAATGTGGTGGCAGATGCGTTGAGTAGGAGGCCTGGGGGTAGTCTATCCTTTTTGCGCGCAGTGCAGAGGCAGTCGTCAGCAGATTGGCAGATGTTATGCGACAGCCGAGTTGAGTTCGAGTTCACTCAGACAGGGGGACAGCTCGCGCATGTTCGTGCACGCCCACAGTTGCTTGACCGTATATGTGAGGCACAGCGCAGTGACGACCGTTGCTCAGAGATCATGGCACAGATGGGACAGGGCGGATTTTCCGAGTTCGTGGTTGACGATCAGGGGATTTTACGATATGGATCTAGACTGTGCGTACCAGATGCTGATGGATTGTGGCGCGACATTCTTGAGGAGGCACACCGATCAGTGTATAGTGTCCACCCCGGTTCCACCAAGATGTACCATGATATGAGAGAGACCTACTGGTGGGACGGGATGAAGAGGGACATTGCGGAGTTCGTTTCGAGATGCCTGACTTGTCAGCAAGTCAAGGCCGAGCACCAGAGGCCCGCAGGAGAGCTACAGCCGTTACCCATTCCAGAGTGGAAATGGGAACAGATTTCGATGGACTTCGTTGTGGGTCTACCCAGGACCAGTCGAGGGTACGACTCCATCTGGGTGATCGTGGATAGATTGACGAAAGCGGCTCACTTCCTGCCAGTGAAGACGACTTTCAGCTTCGCTCAGTATGCTCAGCTCTATATTGACGAGATCGTGCGACTACATGGCGTACCGACTTGTATCGTGTCAGATCGAGGCACTCAGTTTACCAGCCGACTTTGGCAGAGACTTCAGGAGGCTTTGGGCACTCGTTTGAGCTTCAGCACAGCGTTTCATCCGCAGACCGACGGACAGTCAGAGCGGACCATTCAGACTCTCGAGGACATGCTCAGAGCGTGCATTTTAGACTTTGGTGGTAGCTGGGGTCATCATTTACCTCTAGTGGAGTTCTCCTACAACAACAGCTTCCAGGATACTATTCAGATGGCATCTTTCGAGGCTTTGTATGGGAGGAGATGCAGATCGCCCGTCTGTTGGACAGAGCTCAGCGAGAGCAGCATTTTGGGGCCGCAGCTTGTTGAGGAGACAACAGCAAAGATACAGTTGATTCGAGACCGGATGAGGGCAGCTCAGAGCAGAAAGAAATCCTATGCAGACAGGCGCCGTCGCAGATTAGAGTTCGCAGTTGGCGACCATGTTTTTCAGAAAGTCTCTCCGATGAAGGGCGTGATGCATTTTGGGCGAAAGGGGAAGCTTAGCCCTAGATTCGTAGGTCCCTTCGAGATCCTCGAGCGGGTTGGCGCTGTTGCTTATCGTTTGGCTCTTCCTCCCAGCTTTCCCGATGTTCACCCCGTCTTCCATGTTTCGATGCTCCGCAAGTACCTTCACGACCCTTCGCATGCGATTCAGCACCCGACAGTCCAGCTAGAGCGCGACCTTTCTTTTGCAGAGCAACCGGTGGCCATCCTGGATCGACAGGTGAAGAAGTTGAGATCGAAGATTATACCAACCGTCAAGGTCCTTTGGCGTAGCCCGAGCAGCGAGGAGGTTACCTGGGAGACCGAGGGCGAGATGAGGAAGAAATATCCCCATCTCTTTGAAGGTACGCGTAGCTATATTTTTAAATTCGGGGACCGAATTTCTTTAAGTGGGGAAGATTGTAGCGTCTTGAAAAGTCGTTTTGGTGTTTTCCTGAAAATCGGTGAAAATTCGGTCTTTTTCCGAAAACCGTCTTTCTCGTTATTTTGCAGTTTAGGGCTAATTATACCTAAAATGGATATTTAATTGCTTGTTTTTAGTAGCTAATGAGTTACTTATGAAATTCTGGTCGTTTAAATTTTTTTCCCTATTTTTCAATTTTTTAATATTATTTTAAGCTGGTAAGAAAATACATTAAATTAGCGATAAATACAAATTTTTCCGGGCTAATTTTAATCTTTAAAATTATGATAATTAAAATCTAGTTGTAACATAAATTTTTAGTATTTTATTTTGATTTTTAACTAATTTTTATTATAGAAAACGAAATTTATTGAATTTAAGCTAAAACTTGCAATTTTGGACTTGTAGGGGGTCTTTTTTCATAAAATTTTTGTTCACTCTCTCTCACACACCCTCACACTCCCTAGGCCGGCCCATCACAGCAGGAAATCCCATCTTCTTTTTTTGGTTTCAATTCTTATGGTGAAATGTATTGGAGGATTAAAATATATTAATTTGGAGGTGGGTTGTACTTTGATATATGAGGGTTTGACTTGGAAAAAAATTTCCCCAACTCCCCACTCCTCATCCACACCCTTCCCTTACCTTTCCTGGCCAAGACCTGCTCCCCCCCCCCCATTTCCATTATTTTCCTTCTCTTTTTCTCTCATTTTCTTCAAAAAATTTCATTGAAATTCAATAAAAATCAACAAATCCTTCACTTTTTCAACACAAAACCTTATTCCCTCTCTTCTCAAACCCAAATTGGTTCAAATCTTGGAGAAAGATGGCATCTTGGGAGGTTTTAGCAACTTAGGGATTGATCTTTTAATGTATAATTTCTAATCAAATGGTTAAATTGTAGTTTAAAGTGTGCTAATTGAACTTTGAAAATTGTTTTAGTGTTAATTTTAGTGTTAATTGCATACTAGTTTTTTAAAGTTTGTGGTTTGAATTTAATTTAGGGTTTAGATCACCATTAAGAGATTAATTAAGCTATTTTGTTATCTAGTTATTTTGTTAGCTTAATCTAGGAGGTTAACTTGCTAATTGGGCTATAAATTAGTGTTATTTTAAGGTTTTCATATATAGTTTGGATTAAGATTTGCTAGGTTATAAATTCAAGTAATGGTTGTTTATGGAAATTAGGTTTTGAATCATTGCTAATGTGTTGTAATTATAGTGTTTGTAGATTGCTTGTAGTGTGGTTGGTTGTTCAAGCTTGATAGTAGTCTTTGTAGCAAATCGGCGATGTTGCACCGATTTTTGGAATGTAACTGCTTACTAGTTTTGTTATAAAATTATGTGATGGATTATCTTCGACATCTTGATGATTGTGTTGGCTTATCCTATGACGTTTAGGATGCGTGAGTGCGGAGTTTTGAGTAGTCGGGTTTTAGTTTTGCCGGGCGACCAAATCGGCGTTTTTTTGGCAGTTTTTGCGATTTTCGCGTGTGTTCCGCGCACTTTGTGCACGTTGTACCTAGCTAGCGAACATTAGTAGTTTCGTTGGGGTTTTGCGTCGTTCTTGATATGTAACCTTATGTTTGGTATTGATGTAAATTCCAGGTTCGGTCGCAGAGACGTCAGACGCGGCGCGAAAGGGGAAGGCGGTGATTGGACACAGCTAACCAGGGATTCCGGTGAGTAGATGTAACATCTACGGGGGACAATCGTTGGATGGCGCAAGCCGCCCGATAGTTTTAGTAACTTACAAGATTCTTAGTGATGTTAGTAATTAGGGGTGAAATACTTATTTGACTATTTGCTGCATCCATGCATTATATTGACATACCTATACGAAACCATTTTATAGGACACCTGCACCATTGCCAGGGTTTTTATATGCAGCACGAGCACTATTCATGCTTACACACACACCCTGGTAATTGCCATGCCACCACACTAGATAACCTTTAAATTTAAACCTTTTACTAATTGATAATTAAACTTGTGCTATTGCCTTTAATTCCTTAAAATGAAACCGTAGGATTGCTATTCATGTGCATGTACTTCATCATATTAATTGTTCATGCTTAATCCATTAATCACACATCGCAACTTGATTATTGATACCATATGCATTCATTATCACTGATATATCCACTTATGAGGATTTCTTGAGATTTTATGATATTGCTGGATTTCGGGGGAAAGCCGCAAAATTTCTAAACTTATTATATTTTTTAAAATATGTAAATTGCGGTTTTCTAGTGATGTAAGTGTCGTCAACCATGAGTTTGCTGTGGTTTTGGAAATTCGTGTCGAGGAGTGGAGGAACCGGCACGGGTACATGGTGGGCCCGGTAAGGTACCCCGGGGCAAGAGGAATGTGGTGTTGACGTTGAGCCTGGCAGGGGACGGATTACCTACCGGTGACTGTTTGGGACGGCGGATATCCAAAGGATACCGACCGTGGCCGCTAGATGATGAGATATTGATATTTGAGATGGGTCAGCCGGACGGCTGAGGCCAGAGATACATTGATATGAGATTTGAGACAGTTTTGAGGTGTCGATGCTGGACACAGGTTCTTGTTGATTCTATTGGTATTGTGCTGGTATTTCAAAAGACATTCTTAAAGGGAAAAACATGATTTCTTATACTTACACATTCAGATCACGAGCTGATTCGCATTGCATTCATACCTGCTAGTATATCCATATTGCATACATACTTGCCATTATGTCCTGCCTTACCTGTATTTAGATGCTAGGATGCTTGTGTGCATGCATTCGATAGCCTGTGTAGATGTTATTTATTACTCACGAGTTGGCAACTCACCCCCGTTGTGCCATAGTCTTTTGCAGGTCCGCTCCGTCAGTTCAGTAGCGGCGGGCGCACTTGTTCTTTTGCCTCCTTTGCCTGGACTCGAGGTTTTGCTCTTAGGTGGGTTATGTTACTATTTTTGTACCACCTTGTATATTCTTTGTATCTAGTGCACTCCATCTACTGTATCTACCAGTATTATTGTATATTGACCTAGAGATGAGACTGTGAGGTTTGTGGACTTTTATGCTGTATTTTGGGGTCGAGCTCACTTGAGTCGACATGATGTTTTTCTTATGCTTCATTATGATTATTTCGCATGTTGTTGTTTTATATTGTGTGGGATTTGTGACCGCCTTATGACGAAGAGCTAGCTCCCGCTTGGGGATGCCCTATTTTGTTGAATTCATATATATTTTTGTTGTACCCATTTTGGGGGCCAGTATTTACAAAGGAGACTCTGCCGAAATTTTCGGAAAAATTGGTATTGTTTTTAAAAAAGGGTTTTACATGACTTATTTGATAAACTCGTTTTCAATTGATTGGGTTTTCTTCACTCTTTTGCTTAATTGGTTTTGTTTTCTGGGCTTTGGCTTACTTATTTTACGGACGTCTTTAGACGTTTCGTAAACTTAAGTGCCAGTCACGTTCCGTACCCTGCGGGTCGTGACAGCTAGTCCCGTCCCGCTATGCCGTTACTTAAGTAAGCTAACGGTGCATAACGGGACACTGTGGCGAATGCGGATGACATAAGTGTTAGTTATATATATGCCCTAGAGGTCATTATTGTACATGTGATTTATATTATAGTGGATGCTTGGATATATATAGAGAGAACTTTTTTGCTCGACATGATAGTATGCTATCTGGTTGATCTTTGTCTTAACATGTGGACTTGTATAAGTGATGCAGTCTAGCTCTCACATGTTGATAAAGCCCTTAAGATGTGTACTTGACTATCAGGACTATGATGGAGATCAAACTAGTGGGTCCAAGGGTAGTCCACAAGTACATCTTATAATTGATCCTAGTCGAGGGTGTATCGAGACATGGCATCGATATTCCAGAGTAGACTAGTGTATACGTATCTTGACCCATATGATGGGTGATGGATGATCCCACATCCATTGGTGTTTGAAATCAAAGATAGTATACGGTGCTCAGTGGAGACTAGGTACATTGAACGGACTCGCCGAGAACTCCTAGCTGGTATTATACCGATCATCTGATAGCAGTTCTCTGGTGACACTGGTACAGGTTAGTCTGTAGACCCGAGATCGTCATAGAGACTTGTGTGATTCCCACTGTGCTTTGATTTCCACTTTACCATGTTCAAGAGAACGTGCAAAACGGTGGATTTTGGGTACAGTCCCGAATCACATGGACGCAATGAGAAATAGGAGGGGATTCGTCTCTCCCGGTATTGGGGGTTGATGTTGCGCTGTGCTCGATTGGCCATAACGATAAGTCCCTGGCCAGGGCTGCTACGGAGATTTACTCATATGTGTTATCGGTAGTTTCTCGACCCGTTATGAGCCTTAATTCGGCACGACTTATTGGTTACTGGGGTCTGACGTTTACCACCCTTAGACTAGATATGCGACATATTGGACGAAGAGACCGGACTGTACGGTAGTGTTACTGACAGGCTTTTTCAGGAGTAAGAGAAGGCTTACTTGTTTATCTTCTTATCGCTAAATACCCGGGTTGCCGTTACGTCCAGCTAGTACCGCTGACGGCTTGTGGGTGCTTAATGTGATCATCACCTAGTGCCGGCGTATTGACAAGTCTTTAGAGTCCTACATAGAGGTTTTACTGGCTCAGGCAAAACGAAGTAGGAGAACATATGTGATATGTGCGGGACCGAGATTAATACGAGTATGAGATACCAAATTCTATTCTCACGATATAAGGTATCGATCGGTTATATGAGATATAGCTGGGTTATCGAATCAAATGTTGATTCGATAAGTCGATACTGTATCAGTCGGTTATGTGAGATATATAACCGGGTTATCGAATCAATTGTTGATTCGATAAGTTGATACAAATAATATTAGTCGGTCATATGAGATATAACCGGATTATTAAATCAAGTGTTGATTTAATTATTTAATGTATAATTATATATTTGATATATTAATTTACATTAACTAATATTAGATCACTTAAGTATTTCTTTTTCTCACATGTGCACACTTAATATATATGTCATATATATTAATTGTGTTTTCTTTTGTGCATGCTTGATGCCACATGCGACATGGGTGTATGAGACTTACACCATGCCAATGATAATGAAGGGTTTATTTATTTAGAGTAAATCAATTATTAGTTGGAAATTGGTCACAAGGCATGAAACTTGGAGATCCATTAACTTAGTCCACTATTTTTGTCTTACACTAGATATTTATTAACCCAACCATTATCTAAACCCATGCTTAAATCTCTACATGAGTTATATGAGATATTTCTCACCCATGGTTGACATTCACTCTTTCATCTATTATTTGCTTCTTCTTCCTCTTCACATGAGATAGCTCTCTAGATTTATGAGAGGTGAGGAAAATTGGTGAGAAAAGTAATTCTAAAGTGAGCAAAAATCCCACATCAGTGAAGAGGTAGCTTGAGTTAGTGTCTCCTCGACGTAGATCATCTTCGGCCTCGAAGACTTCGTGCAAGCTCGTTGCTTTCTTCTTGTGGAGCCACTCTAGAGTTCGCAAGATCAGTACTTGGAGCGAAGGGACTACTACAAGGAGTTATTGAAGTGAAGGACCGGTCTACAAAGGTTGTATTCCTAGTTCACTTAATTGTAAAGTAGTTTACACATTGTATTGTCTAAATCTTTAGTTAAGATTCTAGGGTTAGGATTGTTTTGTACAGCAATTTTTTGAAAATGGCATGGACGAGACCGCCCGAAATCTTGTTGTCGTGCCAAGCAATTCTACAGTGGTATCAGAGCCAAGCTAGTGATTTAGACGATATATGTAGAATTACAAAATCGAAACAACTCCGAAACACTAGAAACTAAAAACCCAGTTTCTGTCAATTTTTAAATTCATCGAAATTTTTTTAGCAACTGCAGAATGTTATATGAGATGTAACATGAACACTGAACAAATATGAACTTAATTGGGAGGATTTGACCAAAGCACATCCCCCTAAAAACCTAGCAGGACGACCATTTGATGAATTCTAGAGTTCATATTTGTCTGGTATTCTGGTCTCTGGCTTTTGGTGTTTCCGGTGTTACTTGTTTTTTGCTAAATTTGCATGTGATGTTATCTTTTTGCAAAGGCAATTCGGAGTGTTTTGTAGTCGTAATTCTATCTATATTTCGGGTTATTTAGACGGTGTTAAAAAGTTCGAACGGATATCAAATACCCACTTTAACCCTCGACGGAAAATTTTCCAGGAGTTAGATTTTTTCCGAGTTAAAGAACATTCAAAAATCATGCAAGTAATGTGGTGGACCATCTAGAAGAACAAAACCCTAACTCAATTCTATGACCGTAAGAACTGCCGCCAAACCCTAGGGTTTGCGGTTGTTCTGCGGCGCCATAGGTGAGGCAAGGGTTGATTCTTCTACGGTTGGTCCATAAGTACTGTGGCATGTGATGGGTATTTTTAAACCGCGCTCAAGTGTTTAGCTTTTTTGGAAATTTTGGGTGTTTGTTGATTCGATCGGAATGTTTAACATCGTCTAGCGATTTGTGGAATGTGATACAATACATGGAATTCATATAGTTAGGCATGAAATTCGAAGTATGTGATATTTCGGGTTTATGATGTCTAAGATGATTGTGGATTCCAAATGTTGTAGTTTGACATTTTCTTTTCTGCGACCGTAAGTGTAATATGTGGTGTATCACCGTTTTCGTTGCTATATATTAACGACAATTGTGATACACATATTTACTTACGTTGATGACATGTGATGTTATGTGTTGTTGGGATATGTTATATTGGATCGTCGTGTTTTGAATAGCCGGGGGTTTTATGTGAGATGAGAGTTTTTATTTTCATTCATATAAAATTTATTGTATGTAATATTCTTTTATTGGGGCACTTCCGGGTTGAGGATGATGTCACCATTGTTGTATATTATTTACTTTTCCACATTAGGATAGACCCAAGGAGGGGAGCATAAGCAACTGGGTTCTAGAGTCCAGTGGGAGACCATCTCGAGGAGTCGAGTCCCGCCCCGCTATGCCGTTAGTTAAGTAACCTAACGGTATATAACGGGACACCGTGGCGAATGCGGATGGCATAAGCATACGTTGTATTTTCGTTTCTTCAATGATGCTTAGGAAGCATAAATGATGGGAATTCATTAATGAGATTAATGAAAAGAAAAGAAATCTAAAAGATGTTGTAGAATCATATTTTGAAAAAGGGTAGCTCTAGTTTTTGCTTTGTATAGCGGTATTCTATGTAGAATATCTAGCACCTCATTCAATGAGGAAAGAGCCGAGATCCCTTTACCGGGAGTGACCTCTTTAGCGAAACTAGCAGATGCTACAACCAACACGGTTTTGTATTTTGATTGCTTCTTTTAGTTCTTGCTTTGTATAGAGGTATTTATGAAATATCCAGCACCTCATTCGATGAGAAAAGAGCCGACATCCCTTCAACGGAAGTGACCTCTTTAGCGAAACTAGCAGATGCTACAACCAACTCAGTTTTATCTTTTGATTGCTTCTTTTAGTTCTTGCTTTGCATAAAGGTATTATGAAATATCATGCACCTTATTTGATAAGGAAAGAGCCGAGATCCCTTCACCAGGAGTGACCTCTTTGGCAAAACTAGCAAAAGCCTAAAAAACACTCATTTTCAAAAATCACTTTTTTCTACTGCTATCATGTTCATTACGCAAAAGGTTTTTCTAAAAAGCTGCCGTAGCCCTCTGTCATTTCAGATAAGTACTAATTAGTATTCGTGCTACGTTTGTTGATCTTATTAAGGCATAGTGTGCGGTAGCTGATTAGTGCTTATCTGCTTAAGCATGTGATGCAATTGGATTAGGGTAGTCGTATGACTTTGTTGACTTTGATAAGGGTCGTACGGGTGGGTTTAATTCAATCATGAAATGTACGGGTTGAACTTGGCTAGCTCTTATGATTTTTTGACCTTGTTAAGGTCATAAGTTTCTAGGGGCAGAATATTATCGGGAATTTCAAGTGTTGAAATTTGATAAGATTGCATTCCTTCAATGAGATAGATGGATCCCGATACCCACTGCGAGTAAGAGTTACTCTTGGGAGAGTTTTACACATCACAATTAGCTAATCAAGTAGGTGTCTAGAAAGGTGTTAACGGGGTTAC
This sequence comes from Agapanthus africanus, assembly GCA_030015575.1. Classification (NCBI taxonomy): domain Eukaryota; kingdom Viridiplantae; phylum Streptophyta; class Magnoliopsida; order Asparagales; family Amaryllidaceae; genus Agapanthus; species Agapanthus africanus. Next base: position 603,183,345 of record JASDDO010000019.1, on the reverse strand, counting down.
GCCACTGGGAAAACGAGGTTTATTTTAATTAGGTCCATGCTAGAGCACGAGGAACCTCCCTCAAAGTACCAAGACTGGCCTGCTGAAGTATTGGCCAACTTGTAAGGTGTAATTAATCCCGATCAGTCTTACCTTTTAGGGTTTGAAGGAAGATTTGATAAAAACAGTGGGAGCCATCCTGATTAGATAAGATAATAAAATAATCTAATCTTGCAAAAGCATACACTAAGTGTTTTCTTCTCTCTCTCTCTCCAGGTAGCGACCATGTCAGGCCTTAATCAAGATAATAATATGGATATATTGACCGAACCCGCTTGTTATGCTAAGCCGGGGAACGTTGGTTCCGCTCCAACTTATAATTGTTATAAGTCCGAGCAGGAAGTAGGAAAATATTCGTATTTCCACGCTACCCAAACGAAAATAAGCATGTTGATGCATCTACTTCGGGTGTGTTAGTCACCCAGAACTGTTTTTCAGTACACTCTACGTCCTGGGTATTAGATACTGGATCAAGATCCCATATATGTAATATGTTACATGGGCTAAGGAAAGGTAGAGAACTGGGAATAGGTGATCAGTCCGTACAAGTAGGGAATGGTGCAAACGTTGCAGCCAAAGCGGTTGGCGAATATCACCTTGTATTACCAAATAGTAATACATTGATTCTGAATGAATGATATTGCATACCGACCCTGATATGCAATCTTATATCAGTTTCTTTATTAAGTAAAGAATGATATAATTTTGTAGTACAGGATAATATTATGAACATCTTCCTGAATCAAAAGTTGATTGGATAAAGCTCGTTAAATAATGTCATATACATTCTAAATCAAACCATAATTCTTAATGTACAAAACACACATAAGAGGAAGAGTTCAGAAATGAACGAATCTTTCTTGTGGCATTGTAGACTAGGTCATATCAATGCGACACGACTAGCTAAGTTACATAAGGATGGATATTTGAATCGGTTCGAATTACCATCTTATGAAACTTGCCAGTCATGTCTCAAAGGTAAAATGACCAAAACTCCGTTTACAGGACACGGAGAAAGTGTTACGAAACTCTTGGGACTAATACATAGTGATGTATGCGGTCCCATGTCTACACATGCCAGGAATTGTTCCCCATACTTCATTACATTCACTGACGATCCCTCAAGATTCGGACATGTGTTCCTGTTGAAACTCAAGTCTGAAGCTTTTGAGAAATTCAATGAATATAAGCATGAAGTTGAGAACTAAATGGGTAGAAGTATTAAAATCCTTCGATTTGATCTAGGAGGAGAATACTTGAGCAATGAGTTCCTGGATCATCTAAAAGGTAATGTGATTCTCTCTCAGCTTACTCCTCCGTATACACCACAGCACAATGGTGTATCGGAGCGGAGGAATCGCACCTTATTGGATATGGTGCGCTCTAGGATGAGTACTGCCGAGTTTCCTATTTCCTTTTGGGGATATACGCTTGAGACAACAACATTCCTATTGAATCAAGTTCCATCTAAATCTGTGCCCACTACACCATATGAGATATGGAGTGGAAATAGACTATGTCTTAAATGAGCTAAGATATGGGGTCGTCCGGCCTATGTCAAAAGAAAAAATCCGGACAAACTCGAGGCACGATCAGTTTTTTGCAAGTTTGTGGGATATCCTAAGAATTCATATGGATATTTTTTCTACCACGCTGAGGAGCAAAAGGTGTTTGTTTCTCAATATGCCACCTTTTTTGAAAAGGAATTTCGTGTGAAAGAAATTAGTGGCGAAGAGGTAGAGCTAGAAGAAGTTCCAACAGCACAAACTACAACTGAAGATTTATGTCACGACCCGAAATAGCACATGATTGGCACTTGAATCATGTGAAGTCTATAAGACCCTACTTAATTCAAGTAAGCCAAAAGCCCAGAAATCTAAACAATTTTAAAGAAGAAGTGAAGGAAAACTTGTTTTAATCAAGTGGTTTTAATAAATTAGTGGCATTAAACCTATAAAAGCAAGGTCATATTTTCCCGAAAATTTCGGCAGAGTCTCTTTTGTAAATACAGGCCCCAAACGGGTACAAACAGGAATATACAAGTAATGAATAAAGTCATCCCCAAGTGGGAGCTAGCTCTTCGCCAATTGGCCGAAACAACCATGCAATGCAATATAATATACAACGTTGTAGGGCGAGGATCAAAAATCAGAAAGAAAACTAACGTTCTCAAGAAAAGCAGAGAAATACCATAATAATACAAGCGCGGGACTCTAAGGTCAAAAGAATATACAACTAGTCTTCTAAGTAAAATAAATAATACAAGTCTGGTTGATAGAGTTTTATTAGATACAACTGAAATAAATAAGTGTACAACAGTGGTCACGATGCAAGTGAACTCACCTACCAAAGAAATCACCCGGAATGAAGTAGTGTGCCAGCAAAGCCGCCAAGGAAACCTGTACGGCAAAACCTGTAAGAAACTGTGGCACAACGGGGGTGGGTTGCCAACTCGTGAGTAGAAAATATCACCGAGAAGAAATCGCATGTATGACTCTCTCCTGGGTCATACAATAAAATATACGATAATACAACAAGGGTGACAGTATATCATAAGTGTTATATCAAAGTACTCGTGTCTGTGTCATGAGTAATAATATATCGATGCATGACATGTACTAATGCATCTTCTAACGTGTGTCCACCAACGACACACAAATCATGATAACACCCGAGTGCCCAACATCGGCACGTAAAACATCTCGAAGTCTGTGTCCAACAGCGACACCTAATACTCAAATCTCGGGCTCCGTCAGTCCGGATCGGCCCATGGGCTCCGTCAGTCCGGATCGGCCCATATCCATCTCTCTCATAACTCCGAACGGTATCCTCCGGATATCCGTCGAGTTTCCAATACAACCACCAGTAGGTAGTACTCCCTGCCAGGCTCATCATCCACCATGAAATCACTCTCGCCCCGGGATACCTCACCGGGTCCACCATGTACCCGCAGACGGTTCATACTCCTCCTCGAATCGGGTCTCGAAAACCATCTCAGAACCGAGAAAACATCATGGTGGGCGCTACTCATCATATTAAGGAAAACCACATCTTTCTCTTTTAAAATAATCATAAGTTTATAAACATTCACATGCGATTTCCCAAATCCAGAAATGTCATGAAAGATCCAAAATCTCAAAATCACGAGTCAATGAACAGTGAATATCGACATAAAGCATCATGATAATGCATATCAGAATGAATGTATAACCGCAGGAAATATCTAAGTAAGACATGCAATGTTTAAACTAGCATATGAAAGCACGTACCAATACTTGTTGCAACTACTAGCTAGCAATTCAGACTTACGAAGTAATGTTTTCTAATGTGTATGTGACATGGAAATTACCGATAATGATGTGTGTGAGCCGGCAAACAAGTGTACGTGGAGCATACGCATCATCGGTAATGGTGCTGGTGTCCTGACAAAAGGGGTTCATAATAACTAAAGAAACACATTTATAAGTATGCAATGCGATGAGAACAACATGAATATACAGTTAAGATGTAGTAACCGCAACATTTAAGAATATACCTTTCCAAATACGAGTCATACAGTTCTTGGTGTTTGAAATTGCACGAATCGTGGTTTTAGAAAAATAGGGGTTATGGGGCCTTTGAGAAAAGATACGTCTTTTTGAAAAATCCATAGTATCCCTCGGCCTGCCTTTAAAATATTCACGATTCGTTAGTTTTGAAAATGAGTATGACTCGAGCCAAGTCTAAATGGTAAGGAAAACCGCCTAAAGTCTGAGTCGATATATCTAGTAGTCAGCGATCCCGCCTCAATAATATCATGTACGGTAAAATACATAGTACGACATCCTCGAGTCAAGAGCGTGGATCAATTAGCATATATATACTTCATACGGTAAAATCCATCGTACGGTATCCCAAATCGGGGTACGGGTCAAATATCATATATACATCATTTTTCATATGGTATTACTATCATAATATCCTGAATTAGGAATACTGATCTACGGTCTAGTACATACCAATATCATCAACTAAATATCCTCGTGTGTATGAAAATACATCGCCCATCGATCCGCTAATATATCCTGTCGTATCTCATAACACGACCAAAATCACATAACCGATCTCACGGTATCATGCCCGATCATATTGACTCACCTCCAAATATCATATTCTATCCTCATCACCCGTGTATACGTATATGTATGTATGTGTGTGTGTATGTATGTGTGTGTGTGTGTGTATATATATATATATTTACACATCCACACACACACACACACATATAATCATACGCACCAAAGACATATCACGTGTGTGCATGTGTGTGGGTATATCAACCTATACTCTAGGGTTTTGCGACTAAGAAACTAATCTAAAAACTCATTCTTCCAACTACACTACAACCAACCCAAAGTCACCTAAAGAATTTCTTGCTAAGTATACACATCTCATAAAACACATATGTATAAGTATATCATAACGCATCAAATTCTACGAAATTGCGGGGGTGCTATACGCCATCCACTCGACTTCCCCCGTAGATATACATCTACCCACCTTGATCCTCGCTTTCCGAAGTCGATGATGCCACGCTCATCCTTGTTGTTAAAAGTCCACATGAGGGTGATTATATATACAAACACACAGTATCGTAAACAGAATCGTGTACGAAAACCAAAATGGCACACGAATCGCACATAGGTTAAAACCTATGGTCTACGCATGCAAGAATAACCAAACAACTCCCGACATCGACGTACAAACGTCAAATGACCGAGACAAAACACCAAATCCAAAGTTCAAGTCATGAAAAACAAGGAAACCCAAACAGAAACTTAGAATGATGGTCCCAGATTTTTGTTTAGGTAAAATTATGCTAAACTATCAATGCAGTGGTGTAGTATAGGAGGTAAGTGAGCTACAGAACCAACCTAGACACCAAATACCACCATGAGGCCGGCCACATTCACTAGAAAACCGGCCTGCTCGGCCAAAGCAGGGAGTTAGGGTCTCGTCTTCTTAGGGTGGTCTCCTAATGGTCCATCTAGGTATCTGGGGATGCTATTTTTTTATGTAAGGGTTCCAGGTCACTCCAGATTCCCTGTAGGCACAAATTTAACATAAAACTGATACGGATGTTTTCTAAATCCAGTTTTTGGGTTAGTGACTGGTTTGATTTGGATTTTTAACACTAAGTGGGGTTTGTAGTCACCAATTACACTCACTTATACCATCACAACTTAAGAATCCCCTAAATTGATCTTGGAATTTTCCAAGATCACCAGACCTCACTAAATTGATTCTAAACTAAAATGGAAGCTAAAGGTAATCAAATACTATACTTAATGTGAAAGAATTACCTCGTTTGGCAACTCAAGAATTTTCTTGAGTTGCCCCTGGTGCTCAAAATCTTGTCTTGATCCCACCATAGCCTATGTGAGGAGCTTGTGCACATTTTAAATGAAGGAAACATGATGTTTTGAGGTGGGAATGAGGGTGTAGTGAGGAGGTAGAGGTGGTGAAGGGAGAGGGCAGCCATGGATGAGGGAAAGAGAAAATGATGAAGATGATGAAGATGGAATAATGAGCCATGGTCAATGACCCCTCACCCTCTCTCTCTTGCCCATACCTCTTTCTTTAATCTTTTCTTTTCTTTTCTTTTTACAACCAAAAACAATTTAAAACCCAAATACATATAAATGAAAAACAAGATCCTAAGGTTCATAGAAATTCAAAAATGTGTTTGAAACATGACATGGTGCATGTCATATGCCTAACTACGCTTAATGCGCGATAAGTAATAATAAATCACGCTTAGGCATAAACTTGTATATATTAAATTATATAAAATTATAAAGTGTCTAAATCATATAGTATTCCTTCAAAATCAACATACAAATGTAATTTTCCAATATTTTTCCAATCTATCGGTATATGATCATACCATAACATTAAAACTAATTTCCACACATTAAACTATTCATAATATTTTACTATTTTAATTATTTGATTTCCCAAAAATAATATTTTATTTTCTGAAATGTTACAGTCTTCCCCCCTTAAATAAATTCGGTCCCCGAATTTAAATTAAAACTCCCCCCAAAACAAAAACATTTCAGCAAAACAATCAAGTCGTCGGGGCTTCGAAATCATCAATACTTAAAACACATCTTAGCGTAATGCATGCGCATGAAAACGAGTATATAACTCAAAATCAATACTCCGTCAAGCATCACGTAATCATCGGAGTTATGATGAAGATACAGTACGAAAACCAACATGATATACATCAAAACTATACATGTACGTAGTATGCATCATTGTAAACTCGTTTAAACATCTGGAAAAAATGTATGTCAAACTTTTTCCAAGTCGCTGTGCGATGCGCGTATCACGGCACAAGTAGAGGACGTTTATTGCAAGAAAAATAGCTATACACACACACACACACACACACACACTTTGTTTAACATACTCGTCCTGCCGTTTTGAAAATAATTTAGAAGGGTTTCCTTTGTAAAGTGTTTCGTGTCATCTCGGACACATAGGAAAAATATTGAGACTATAGCTCATTTTTGGAAATCCCTTCAGCAACTATCGATGCAAGCAAAAACATATTCAGGTACCGTCCTCGGACTAGTCCTGCTCAGTTACTATACCAAATAGTAAATATCATAAAACATACTGGTCCAAAAGAAACCAGTCCCTAATTGTGTATAAGGATGCCACGTGTGACTGGTGCGCACAGAAATCGAAATCAATGAATGTGTTATACATGTGCACAGAAACAAAATCTGAGTGCAATAGGTGTGCACGAAAACACCTGTCAAGAGCAACGGTGTGCTTGATAATAATATCAGGTGTATGTGATATGCACGAAGAATCCCGATTTAATGCATCTGGTGTGCACCAAAATCGCATCAAGCGCGCCAAGTATGCGCAAAAATCCAACTCAAGTGCGCAAGGTGCACGAAAACAAATATTGAATATCACAATCGAAATCGACGGTATACAACAAAGCTCAATCCAAATCAGGTATACCGTGATATATAATCTCACAACCATGTGCATTAGCGTGCTCAAAATCGCATCAAAATATTAAAACTGCATGAAAACTACATCGAAGGCACAAGTCAAGTCACACACATACTATAGGCATGAAATCAAAATCCAAAATTTCGAACGACATCAAATCGAAATCGAGTGCAACTGTGGTGCACGAAAACTCAATTATGCAAATAAATTGCCTAAAATACCGAAATCCAAAATGACGGCCGCGTGATATTCGAATCACCAAATCGCAAATCGTAAACACTGTCGTCGATGTGTCCTTCCTTCAAAGTCAAGAAGGTGTCGGTGCATCCAAGCTAGCAGTGCAAGATATTTACTTGCCTCCTGTTCATGTTCTGGAGCCTTGTGCCTTTAGGCTCTCGTCTCTCACTGCGAATTGCCAGTTACATAACTCCTCAGCTCAATGGACCAATATAGAAATGATGACAGAAACAGTTCCGCTCTAGCACATCCTCTAAAGATCTCTGCCCAACTATCATGGTCACTCACAATATGTCTCATCGATGATGCAGAACTCTGGCCTACTGGGTGTGCGTAATACGACCGATCATGGGTCCAAATCTCCTCGTGTAGTACTCCAAAAAGATTCTGTCAGGGTCTCTCCCAATCTCGTTTCTGCCGAACTACCCGGAAGTTATCACCCTTTACTAAATCTATTTCTTATTCCGGAATAGATGCATACTCATCACGACTTCTTCTAAAAGATATATCCACACTCAACGCCTCTGCATGTGTATCCCATCTCTGATGTCAACGGAGTGGAACATCATCTCTTCAAAATCTCGTACGAACTTCTTACTCCATTTTTCTCTAATGTTGACTAATTCGGACTCGTCTCTTCTTAGCAGTATGGAATGCGCTACAACGGTTATACTCATCTCTGGAGTCTCCCTTCCGAAACTACGAACTCGAGAGCTCAATATCTCGTGGTAAGTATCTGGCCAACTACGCCTTTGGAAACTCTTCCAAATCGTCGGAGGAATACTCTTCACTCGTCCGTTTTCTATCGACTCTCTACGTGCCTGGGTGAAGTCTTTTCTAGCTGAAATCAATCAATCTGATGACCTCGCATCGGGGTATGCAAACGAACCACACGTCCGAGTCATTCATCCATGGGTGACTAGCGATCTTTTATCATATCCCTAAGTACAAACTCATGCTGCATTAGCTTCAAATATCCGGGGCGATATCTTGTCAGTCGCAGCAACAGCTGTCTCATTCGTTCGCACGCTAAACAATGCCTCAATCCTTAAGAATAGACGATACATTAACGGTCATCATATTCCTAGCCGGCCTCTAGCAGTGGCCCAATCCTCTGGTGCTGATCTGAACGTTCGAGAAATCTTAGTAAAAACAATCCATCAAAATGCTCATGTCACGAAAAACACAATAAAACGACACATCTATACAATTGTGTGTCACCAGAATTTCGTCCTGGTCAATCCTTGTCCAAGACGAGCTTATGCTGACCGCAACTCTAGCCGCAGCTCTTTTTGCCCGTGCAACCATGGTAACAGAAACCACCATCCGACATCGATGAGGATAGATCAAA